>BSBN01000341.1:2535833-5071666 GCA_027924645.1 Cunninghamia lanceolata | reverse complement strand
TTTAGCAGCTTCTTTTCTTATTTCTATAATGTCTCTTAAACTCTTAGGGATTTATGCCAAAATTTCCACTAGAGCTCTATTGAATACATTCAAATATTTTACAGTAGCATCCTCCAAATTTCTTTTGTTAGCATCACTGTAATGATCATAGAATTTAGTCATTGGTTTTAGGTTTCCATCTACAGTGATTGTCTTAACGATGTCCTCCATAGAAGGAGTTGGATTCTCAACATCAGCCTCTAACTTATGCCTCTTGGTTTTTTGCTTCTGAAGGGCTTCTCCTTAGAAACTTTAACAACTTTAGTGCTTGAGGCCTTCAACTCTTTAACCTCATCATCTAAATCAATCTTTTCTTCATCCTCCTTCTATATACTACCATATGACATCTTGGCCATTGCTTTTGTTCTTTTTCCTTCCTTACCGGTAGGTTTTTCTTTGGATTTCTTTGCAACAGGAGAAGGTGATGCACCGGAGGTTGAACTAGTACTCCTAGTAGACCTTGACTTGGAAGGAGGTTCTACTAGAACACTTTCCTGTTCCTTGTCCTGCTTCTCCTTCTCAGTCTTTTTTGTTCTTTCCCTGAATTGTCTCACAACTTCCTTAGTAAGGCGTAGATTCTCAGCCAACTGCTCAACTTCTTTCCTTACTTTCCTTTTGGTTTCAGAAGCCTTGAATTCAAGATGCAGTTTTTGTGAAATTTCTTCATAAGTTCCAAATCTCTCTTCAGCTGGATCCCTAGGACAACTTAACAAATGCTATGCATATAGTTCTGACACATGCCCATCCACTTCATACCCCATGGGCATGATCCACACAACTCTAGGCTCTACTGCTTTCATTTTGCATTGATCAATAGTAACCATAAAACATATGGTGTCCTTGTATTTTTCAACAATAGTCCTAGGTATTCTAGCCCTAGCCTGCATCATACCCTGGAAGTTTTTGAAGAATCCCCAAAGTGCAGTCTTTTGTGCATCATGACTACCCAAATAACTCAAATGATTCCTAATCTGGACTATTACCGGTTAGTTTTTGGACCAATATATATTCTTATTCCCAGGGAGCTCACTCAAGAAATAAAAGAAAAGACACATGATTAGTGTACCATATTTGAATGAGTACTTCTTGTCCTTCTTTATCTTTCTTAGGTTCTCCATAAGCTGGTTCAATAGCAGTTCTCAAAGATCATAGTCTGCACCTTCTTTTACCATCTTATATGTAGCATAGATGGCTATTCCGAAAACTAAATTTTCTCTGCTAGAGTAATATATCTTGTGTCCTATCACCATTGATGTGAATCTGACCCCATGATCCTCTATGTCATTTATAGTCATGGCTCTCTTGTCAAATTTCAATCCAGTTGCCTCGGCGACTTCTTGATTCTTTACAGCCTTCAACTGAGGCAAGGTACCGGTTGAATTCAGTCCTGTAACTACCCTTATTGCATCCTTTGTGATTTTGAATGGATGATTCAACCATAGAAACTCATCATGGATATGACTCAAGACATACCAGACCCACTCATCCTCTACAAACATGGAAACTCAACAAATTGTATGAAATTCTTGTCTTTCAGGCTTTGTATTCTGGTTTGAGCTCAAAATCATCACCTTTTAAGTGATTCATGAATAGATCAGCAAACCTTGAGTCACCATGCTCCTCTAGAGGTGCGTGAATATAATCCCTAATGTCTTCTATGTGAAGAACTCCATATGGAACTCCAGAAAATGCTCCCATCAGATTGACTTCAGTGGACTTGAAAGGGTGCTTCTTAAACTTTGGCCTAGGCTGCTTAGTGATGTTCACAACCAGAGGAGTAACCATTTCAAAAGATTACAAGTTCAAAGCTTCATAGAGAAATACCTTTTTCTTCATGGAATTAGGGTTAGCTGCCGAATTCGTTCTTCACACTTCAATTCTCTAAAATTTTAGTTCAGGTGCTCTTCTCCTTGTTCTCTTCGAATGCAAAGTGATTCAAGTGTTTGAATGAATGACCTTTTATCCTCCACAAAACCTAATTCTTCATTGTAATAAATGTTCTGCCCTAATACATCCGGTTACACTATTTCTGCATACAGTCAATCTTTAATTGCTTTGCAATCAATCACATTAGCTTCTTTTCTTCCAAAATTTGCTTCAATAGATCTGCAATAGGCTTCTTTATCTTCATTCATCATGCCAGATTTAGGCACCCACTTACTAGTAGGGGGAATTATATTTTCAATGCAGCTCCCCCTGAGCCAATGCTCCCATTTCAATTCCTGGAGGAATTATTAGCACCGGATTCTGATGCAGACCCATCACCTTCATTCTTTGCATCTTTATTCACCCATGTTTTATTAATTTCTTTCTGAATCTCATTCACATCTATTTTGCCTTTGCCTTTGTCCATCTTCTGTTCTATTCTTCCTGCCTATGAGTTCACCTTTTTGCTTCTGCAAAATTTAGCAATATGTCCAGATTTGTTGTAGTTGAAACATATAATCTCATTTCTTTGACAATTACATGTTGGAGTAGGTTTAGATCTACATTGCATTGCCATATGCCCAAACTTGTTGCTAGTAAAACATTTTCCATTGAAAACTTTTTTGTTCTTAGGAGGATTCCTTGATCCACTTTTGCATTTCTCAGCCTTATGACCTATCCTTTTGCAATTAAAGCATTGATCAGAGAAAGATGATGCATTTTGATTCCCTTGACTTCTACATTGATTAGCTCTATGACCATACTTATTGCATTTGAAACAATTGCCATTGAAAGATGGATACCTTTGAGCATTAGGTTGTCTTACTGGAGGTCTTCTAGGATTCCTTCTTTGATTTCTTGCTTCAGGATTTCTTTGACCGAATCCAGAGCTTTCACCTTTCTCAAATCCCAGACCATGTTTATCATCTGCCTTCTTCTGACTATCAAGGAACACCTCAAGTTTAACTAATCTTATCTTGAATTTCTCTTTATATTCATTTGCAACTTCTAGGTCATGTTTGAGAATGACAATTTGTCTTTCAAGTTCTTCCTCATTGTCCCTGGTTTCTTGTAGAACAGACTCTAGATGGCCAATTATCCTATCCAATTTGCAACATTCTTCTATTCATTCTTTTAGAGATTGATTTAGTTTTTCCTTAGTCTTCTTCCTTTCCTTAATTTCCTTGGTTAGTCTCATCACCCTAGATTCCATCTCATGTTTTAGGACAACTTCTTTTGCTAGCTTCTCACATTCTTTTGTCTTCTCCTTTGGGGTCTCATCCATGTCATTGTCTTCATTTAGATTTTCTAGCTGATGAAGTACCTTCTCTTTTCATTAGATTTGCTTAGTTGTCCTTTTAAGGTCTCAATGAAATCTTTAGCATCTTTAAGGTTCTCTTGTAGATCTCTGATTTCTACTGTGGACAGATCAAGATCATCTAAGGCTACTTGGAGTTGTTGATTGATACCATCAGAATGCTTGAATGAACCCATTGAAAACACCTTCCCAGATCTTCCTCAAGCTGTTAAACTTGTTCTAAGGAACCAAGCTCTGATACCAATTATTGAGATTAAGGAACACTGAGAGGGGGGAGGTGAATTAGTGTTCTGAAATACTTATTACTTTGTTCCTTTATTAATTTACCACATACATCCAAAAGAAAGAAGCATGAACACAAGAATAGAAACAAAAAGATCACAACACATGACCACCAAGATTTTTATGTGGAAACTGAGTTAAGGGAAAAACCACAATGGGGGTTAACCCACAAGAAATTTATACTCTGTTAAAAGTATTACAAATGGGGAAGGCACATGCCTTTGGGTACACTGCCCAGAGCTCACTACTCAAAGAGGCTCACTACCTACAAATCAATTACAAAAGTTCACTAGAATGTTTGAATTGAGGAATAGCATCTAACAATGCAAGATTACAGTTTCGGTTGAGCTCAATACACTGACTTTGCATACTTCATCTCTCTCTGCCCCGCTTCACTGCTCTTCCATGATCTGAAGCTTAGATCTCTTCATTTCACACTTGATTCTGCTATACTTCACACTTATTGCTTCATATCCACAACTGCACACCTCAAAATGCTTGAACTCATTGATTATATATATCCACTACATGAGATTGCATCAACTGTAGTCGGCCTTAAGAAAAACTTAAAGACTTTTTAAGAGTACTATTATGTCGGCTGAATCCATGCACAAATACCAATGCATACCAGAACTTATGTATCTAGGTCACCTCACATGTCAGCCAATACCACTAGATCTAATAAATTACTCAACCAATCACTTCTCTTCATCTGCATAAGGATCAAACACCTAGTTGGCCTGTTCTTCATCAGACTGAACTGTCTAACCAAAACCTGATACTCAAATGCTTGTAAATTACACTCCCTTCATCACCAGAGGCTAAAATCTTGGATTTAGGTAGCCCTAGCGTCCCTTAACATTCCATCAGATCTGTAGCACAATATGATTTCCTGTGGAGAAATGCGGATGAAAATGTTGAACCCTATCATATGCCCTGTTCCTGTCTATTCAGACTTAGACAAATCTGCAATCTGACTTCCGGTATGATCCAATGATGAAATGCGGATGTGTAAGATAGATTTAGTTGCCATCAATGACAACACATGATATGCCTAGAAGTGTCTCTTGCCAACAATAGATGAATTCTATAACTCACTTATTCAAACACCTCTATGTGTAGATATTCAAAACAATAACACACTCTTCCTTTACAATTTATTCAAAGATTGACTCTTCAAACACCATCATCATTCAATACAAAAGTGCACTACTTTGTTTATATTAAAACCACAAATCTATCACCACTCTTTCTTCTTTAGACACTTATAACATGCTCTTCTTTACCAACTACAGAAAGTATGTTTGTTTCAAAATTCTAACAGCTATTGAGCATTGGGAAAACAAAAAAACACTGCTCTATCCACTTAACATGCCTAGTCATGCAACAACATTGTCATCCAATCAGTACCTGCAAGAAACCCTATCACTCCCTTGTCAAGTTCAGACCTCTCAAAAATAATATGTACACTTCAAAACTACTTTTACAAACTCATTTTTCAAATGACTCTGCATCACACAACCAACTTCTGTATATAACCCTCATTTATCTCTGCATTAATTTCTTTGCCAATATCAAACCCTAAGATTAGTGGAAACTTTATCATCCTATATAGGGCATCACAACATATCAACATGTCTTCAAAATATTAATCATCCTCTATTATTATTTCTGCATAGGACTCTTTTTCCAACCTGCACATACAAGAATACCCTTAATTTATCATTTCTATCTCCATACTACCACGGGGCAACCTCTTCACTCTAGATTGAATATCCCAAACCCTCAGTTAAGAAACAGTTACAAAAAACTAATCAGAAACTGCCACAACCAACAATACAATTAAATGCTCATCAAAACGTGTTATAATGGTCCATTGATTTACTTTTTTGTGCCCTTTATAAATTGAATGACCGCCATGGATTTTGGTTTGACACTTCGAATACAAATCCTTTTTCTCGGCCCACCTAGCCACCACTAGAGTGAGGGGCCAATTTCCTGACGAAAATAGTGACTTAAGTTGTCACTTAAGTGATGAGGTGACTACAGTAGTAAGTCACCTTCAAAATATAAGAAAAGTGCACACCTGTCAATATTGCTTTTTATAACATGTATTCTTAGTTTTTAGGAGACCATTTAGGTTTTAATTTTAGTTCTTTTCAACATTTCACAAAACCCTAAGTATGTATCACACAACACTGACTTGCAATACCACTTAATTTGAACCTTTATCAATGACTTCTATTGTAGAGAAAGATGAATACCTTTGAACATGAAGATGAAGTCTTTGCTCTAGGAAGCTTTAGGGTTTTAGGACTTAGATTAGGTCATATATGAACTAACCCTAATATATCATTAAGAAGCATGGTATTGATCTGTAAGACTTCTCTAAACCATAGTAGACATTCTTTGATACAGAGAATAAAACACTGAAGAAGATATACCCTTTTGATCATGAAGCAAACAAATAGGACCTCTGCTGAATCTTGACAATCACCTAATGAACTCCATAAAGAAAAAACACCTAACCTCTGATGTCATGCAAAGAATGGATTCAAGAAATCCCTGATGTATGCCTGTCTGATACAAACAATCAAACCCTACTATGTCTGATACCACATCAAATTGCAAACCATATTATGCTATATACAACTAATCATTCATTGAGTAATCAATTGAGCAAGTGCCATTCCATTGAGAAACATCAATGACTTCACTGTACCTTTGGAGAAATCAAATGAGAAAATCCAACTAAGTTCACTCCATCATCACTCCATCACTATTGAGCACTTCATCACTAACATACCAATCCAACTGAGATCCTGTGACAGCAATGCTCTTTTGACGCCAATGACAAAACCTAATGCCAACAAAGAGGATGCTGCAAGTCTTCAAGAACCAAAATCTAGTGCATAAATCCAAATATCTAGCAAGAGAGAGCCTTCTCAATGTGATTGAGAATTCCCAAGAGATAATGGAGAAGATACCACAATGTAAGAGGGCACAAAAGATCCCAATAGCTGCTGAAGAGATAGTTTAGAAAAAGATTTCCAAAGTTGCAGAGAAGAGCATGAGAAATTGTGTGAATGAGTGAATGAATTCCAAAATCCAAAGGATCCACACCAAAAGGAAGGAATAACCTGAAATAGTAAAGCCAAGAGACATTCAATGGTCAAAGAGGTGTTACGAGAATCTATCTAGCCTCAGGAAAATGATTCAACATATCCCAGAATAGTCTAGTGACTGTTTTACACTTGTGGGACACCAATGTGATGTGCAGATGTCTGTGCTAAGCACTAGTGTCTGAGTGAATATTCCTCAGAATTTACTGAATCATCTCTAGGCTAGGAGAATCATCAACCATTAAAATAGATTTTGATGAAATTGAGAGAAATAGGTTAAGATGGAACAAACATAAGCCTAGGATGTTGAAAGGAGGTGCAAACACCAAAGTGATTGCCAAACGTAGCGCAAAATTGCAAGGGATGCAATTTTTGACATTACAGTTCTTAAGAATTTTAGACATTTGAAACCTCATCTTTCATTTTCCTCTAGTTATCATAGAGTCATTTCATTATTTAGGTGTGCTTTCCATTGACCTTTTGTGATTGCAAGCCCTTTTATACCACATTTTGGAGTTGTAAGACATTACCATGCCAAAACCTCATTAGAGTGATTCACACTTAAGGTTTTCAATCCCTATATTAGTCCTCTTCAACATTCAAAAACCATTTTTGAATGAACCCAAACATTGTTTCTAAAACCTTTCTCCCACCCCTATGTTTGTTGTGTTTCCACATGTCATTTTCCATTATGTTGTATGTTTTAATGGTTATATTGTGATTTAGACTTATTTATTTGCATATATTAGTATCATGGCTTGTTTTTTATTATATTTTTAATGTGTATCCATAATTGAAATCCTACAAGGAGATTGACTGAGGTAGACACCCCCTTTAACCTTTATTTTTATAGGGTTTCCATTCACAAAAGTTAGATTGAAAGTTAGTTTTAGGAAAGTTTGTAGAGTTTTAGAAGTGCCAGAACCAAAATACATCTTAAATTTGCTTATTGAGCCTCCTTATAAGTTGTATATCTCTATGACACTAACAAGTCCACCCAAGACATTCAAGGCCACCCTATTAGCTACTAAGAGCAGTCAAGGTTGCTCTACAGACTGTCACTTATTTATTCTAGGGCTTGTTTTGATGATTTTCAACCTAGTTTGATACCAAAGATTCATATCATATCCATAGACCCATCCATGCTTAGAAATTAGAAACTTATTAGGTGATATTACTTCAAATTGCTCAATTTATCTCACTTTTTATCAATAATTAGGACTTGCAGGTTTTCAGTTGGTTTCCATGCTTCCACTACAGATCAAGAACTAAAAAATCTTGGGATCTTCTTCATTGTGTTGTCATTGATCCTTATCAATTTTAAACTATCATCATTCCATCTTCCAAGTGAAACCATTTCAACTCTTCAATTTGCATGCATTGTTTCATTCATGTTTATTAGGCCTCCTAAGTTTACTATCAATTACATCATTTCTATTAGCCACTGATAGGTTCTGAGAAGATGAGACATATTGTTAATAGGCTCCTTGACAAGTTTAAAGTTTGTACTTACTATTTGGTCAAGGTAGCCTAATTTAGTCATTGGTGGAGGATCCAATGAAGGATTACTAGTCAACCACGTAGACTAATGAACCAACATACACAATGGAACTCAATGAAATAGAAAAATAAAAATATTTTCTTTATTTATTTATAATCACAATGGAATTACAATTTTTGACAATGGGCTTCCAACATGCTAGGTCATAGCTGTTTGATTACAATGTGCAAATTACACAATTTGAATGATATTACAATATAGTCTAATGTTGAGCTCAAAAACTAAACTATCTTTTCACTATCATATTAACTTCTAACTAATTTTCCTTCAAATGATCAAAAGTGATATTTATATAGCAACTTACAACATTAGGAGTGATCCTGGTTAACTGCAAGAAGGTACAATGCTCAATGCCAAATGAAACGAGTAGTCGACCAAACAAGTGAAAGAGTCTTTTGGAATGAATACGTTGATGACAGATCAATGAAACTTGATTTGGTTCACACAATGAGCTCTCCTAGTTCCATTACATATGGAAACATGTTCCCTTGTTGCCATATGCTTTAGAAAGTTGCTGCAAACTATGAACAATGAAATTGGATGTCTTCCTGTTATGTTGGTAGTGAGTCTAGAAGTGAATTATACCCTTGTGATGATCAAAATATCTTGAGAATTGAATATGATGTTGAAGGATTAGTGTAGAACATGTATTCCCAACTACAAAGTGAAATTTTCAAATGGTGAAATGTGATAGGATTTGTAGTGATTGATTGATGATTGAAATGTTATTGAAACCTGCAAACAAACAAAGTAAAATAAAATATTTTTGGGTGATGCAAGATTGCTCTTACACCCTAGGATGCTCTTGGATCAAACACCTGGGATAATTTGGAAAGTTAATTTCTCACTTTCCAAGGGCTAGAGTAAAATCAAGATGGTCCACCTCTACCTTAGAAATCCATGATGAGTCTTCTTGAGGCCTTCCTTTCTGCTTTACCAATTATTCTTCATAATGTCTATTCCTAGTGCTCTTGCCAATCCTATTGTCCATAATCTCCTCAATCTCCTCTCTTTGTTGTTGTGATATCTAATTATTCCATTGTGATTCTATGTCACTATTTACTAGTTCTCCTTCATGATACTAATATAGATTTACAATATTAAATACTGGAAAGATACACAAACCTTCCTATAACTCCACTTCATATGCATTTCTTGAATCAAATCTTTTAAAAATTTTGCGAGGAGAAAATTTCTTCATCTTCAACTTATTGTATGTCCCAACTAGAAATATATCTTTTTTGAGATACAACCACAAACTCCTTATGTCTTCTTTTCCCATCAAATTTTCTCCTTATATTTGCCATTTATCTTCTCTAACTATATCCTTACTTTTATAGAGGCTTTCTTCATTTGTTATGTAAGCTCTTCTACTTTTGCACTCCTCTTTTCTTCATTGTTGATATCCCTCAACTCTAAAACATTCTTTGGACTACTAGCATATGCAACCAAAAATGATGTTTTCCTTGTACTCCTATTTACTAAATTATTATATGCAAATTCTACCCATGGTAATACCATATCCCATTTTTCTGTCTTTTCTCCAACCAAACATCTTATCAAATTTCCCAAACTCCTATTCAAAACTTCTATTTGCCCATCAATTTTTGGGTGGTAAGATGAACTAAACTTCAAATCTATTTTCATCTTCTTTCATAATTTCTTCCTATTGTACCCTGCACACATGCCCCATTTTTACCAAATGGAGACCCCTCTTTTTTGCCTTGGCTTGGAGTTTTAGCCTTTATTCTTTGTGACGTTGAGAAAATTAAGTCATGCCTTGAGTGGAGAAATTCTGCTTTAAGTGTGAGATGTATTTCAAAAGGTGGCATTTGTGATAAATTGATCTTCTACGACTTCATTTTTATCGTCATGATGGGGTTTCAATTGATTTTGGTTTGTTTCATGCTTAATTGAATCAAGGGAGGTTTGTATTTTTAACTTTTGTGCTAAAATTGCCCTTTATTGGAGTTAGCGCTAAAATCCAGTGCTACCGGATATTTTGCTTTGTTTTAGATTAGCACTTTCCAAAGAAAGCGGGCTTATTTCCTTTCACTAGATAAAGCGTTAACTTCACTCGGCACTGGACATGTTCAGTGATCATCGAAGTCCCTACCTCCTCCAGTGAGCCCTCCTTTCCCCACTTTACTACTCTAGACTCTTGGAGTGTGCTTTGCGCTAATTTCGTTTGGTACAAGATATGTCCTGTGATGCCCAAATCTCCCGTTTTGTCCTGTCACCTTTATTATTCTCACATATCCGGTACTGACCATAACCCCCACAAACCATAAATAGACCCTGTCCTTATTGATAATCTCCCCTTGAATGCCTTTCTCCTACATTATCTGGTAAGGCATTAAACTTCCGTATATTCTATAGATGTCCAAAACTCCGTACCTCATTAATGAAACACTTCAATTTTGACGATGGATATGATAGAAAAGATGTAATTCCATTGCAAGGATAAGTCATGCATTATGATGATAAAATTGACATCATTAATGTCACAGCCATGACACTATTATTATGGTTGATAGTCTCCTTAAGAGGTTGAAGGCTCAATCACTAGTATCCTAATAGTCATAAAGGTGTAGTCAGGGCTAACGAATAGTAATGGATGCATCCATGAATGGATCATATTTAATCATCAGTGTTGGTATCTTAGACTTTGGTTCCCAAAAGGTAGAGAAGGAGGCAGTCAAGGAATTAAGGGAATCTTTCATATTTAGTATCGTGCATTGTGTTGCAAAGGGTTTCTTTAAGGGGAGTTTTGTAAGGAAGGCTTAGAGCATTGACAATTGTGTTTTGAATCTCAAAATGGAGTGGATTTTAATCGGTTGTCAAATCATCATTAATGTGGAGTTATCTTGTATAAAGCAAGCATAAAGTATGACAATCTAAAAGAAGTGTTGGGGTCTTAGACTTCTTATCAAGAAATGGGCAAAATAATAGACCAAATTTGACTCCCTCAACAAGAAATTAACCATATCACTGTGATTGTATTGTTATTAACCATATCATATGAGAATTGTTCATGTTACATTCATGTGTGAGGGGATGTATGATATGGATGATGGAAAGGATAGGAAGACTGCCATTGTCGATTGAAAGGTTGCCAATATCCTATCCATATAGGACTATCACAGAGCCATCAAACTGACAAGGTTCAATATCACAGAATTTACACGTTAGACAGTGGTTTTAATAGGAGGACTATTAAATCCTATACCATGGTGTCAATAGATCCATATCACTGCCAAGAGTGATAGGTCATAAAGCATTGTAAAGAGTAAGAAGGTCCAAAGGAAGTCCATGGAGTCCATAAGACTGATACAGTTAGAGACAATCATGAAAAGGGAAGTATGCTCTGTTTATGTTGATGCAGAGGAGTTTAGATTGGCTCAAATATGTAGTTTGAACATCATTGAATTTAAAATCATAAATCTTGTTAAAATTTGATTTTCTGTGCTTAAATAAACTATGTTCATAAATGATTATTCATTATGCGTCTTGTAGATTAAGCAGGGCAACTAGAAGATGTAGTGTACAACAGATGCATCGGGAAGATTCCCAGATCAAGGAAGCTAGTATGTTGGACATCAGGATTCCAATTGAAGCCTCCTAAGATCCTAAATGTAGTGATTAAATACAAAAAATCAAAAAGATCAGATTGCTGTCAGAGATTGCAGAAATGTACACTATTCTGGGTGTACTTTCAACTTTGTTTGCACCTATTCCAGTCAACAAATCAACCCAAAAAACCTCCAGTTGGGTGTGCTTTCACCAAAAACATGCCACCTGCTCCTTTTGACTAGTCAACTCATTGGAAAAGTGATTTATCTCATTAGACAACTCAAAAAGTGACTATTTTGTCTTGTTCTCATGTGCTGTAAAGTTGTATTTTCATCTTTTTCCTAAAGGAGAAAGTCAAATCTAGGATTGTAACTGTCCACCAACCAAAATTAAATGATGTCAAATCTGAGCCCTTGGTGTTGGTTTAATCCTCACCAACCATTGAAAAACTCACTATGCTTGCCTCTCTATATAAAGGCAACCTCTCTCATTGTAAAAGCTAGAAGAATGGACTGAAGAGAATATTTTTTGTTGAAACTACCATTTTTCTGAATCAATATAAACAAAATTTCATTTGTTGCTGCAATATGAGTTTATTTTGTTGATTGGATATGGTTCTCATGGTTCCTCTTCACCTTTTTGATTAGTTATTCAGTTGCATTTATGGTTAATTATTCAGCTATTTGATGGATTTCATGTCCATACTATTGATGGCTTGTTGATTGCATGGCATTATGCATGGTTAGTCTAGGCATATTTATACAAGCTAAGTTTGATTGTGTGAGTTCATTGAACTGTGCTAGGAATTGGGTGTTAAATAAATCTTTCACAATTTGAAAACCCTTTCATTTCCTTAGAAGATTGCACTATTTTTGTAGCGTTGTGGGCTGCCTGGTTAAGCAGAGATTTGTTTACTATTGGGAATCTATCTATCTGTTTGTTAGTCATTCCTGTAGCTATCTATATGATCTCTCTATCCCTTTTCTCCCCCCTTTTTCTTTTGTATTTTCTTTATCAAATCTTGTTAGATTAGGTTTCACAAACTTGAACAGTGCTGTCACAAAATCCATATCTAATGAATGCAAGTTACTAGATTGCTTGTTGCATGCTAAAATCATATATTTTGTAGCAATCTAAGTATACATTAGTTCATCTATACATTGTCAAATTGGAAAACTAATGAGTCCATGGGTAATCAAAACTTAATGCACTAAAGTATGTCTACATTGCATGTAAGTCCCCTTGGTTGGAACAACAAAATGCATATCCACTGAGTTATCTTGCAAGTCAAGACCAAACATTAGAAACCTTGGGGCAGTCTTATTCTAAATTTTTTGGGATAAGATTCCTTTCAAGAGAGGTGAGGTATCCAATATCTTACCTGTGTTTTTGTGTGCTAAAACACCCATCAACACTTCCAAAAGTAACCAACAAATTTAACATCTTTGTTTGAAACAATACTCCTTAGTAATCCATGCAACCTCACTTCTCTAAAAAGTAGATTAGCTATATATACCACATTCACATAGAATTAAATCTTCCATTTTAGAAAATATATCCACAACTACAAATATGAAATCATGGCCTCTTTGTATTCTTGGCAACCCCAATACAAAATCCATACTTATCTCCTCCCAAGGTTTCTCTAGAATTGGTAATGGCTGATAAAACCTACTATTTTGACTACTCCCCTTTGCAACTTGAAAAATTCTACAACTCTAAACAAAATTTCTCACATCCCTATATATTTGTGGCTAGAAATAGTTCTCACTCACTAATGACACTACCTTATCTATCCAAAAATGTCCATTGAAATCACCGCTATACTTCTCCTTGACCAAATTCTCCCTTATTGAGCTTCTTAGAATACACAATTGATTATCCTTAAACAAAATTTTATTTTAAATCAAATAATTAATCCACTTCTATTTACACTCATAAGTTCTTTACACACTCTCTAGGATTCCATAAAATATAGATTAGCTTCATACAAATGTTTCAACTCTTTAATTCCAATTACCTATACTCTCATTTCAGTTAATAAATTCTCTCTCCTACTCAATGCATCAAAAAATTTGTTTGACTTCCCAATCCTATGCTTTAAAACAAAAGTATAACTTTGTAAAAACTCAAACCATCTCATATGCCTCTGATTCAACTTACCTTGGTTGTATAAGTGTTGTAGTACTTGATGAAATGTAAAGATCAAACATTCCTTTGGAAATAAGTAATGTCTCCACTTCTTCAATGCTTGAATTATAGAACAAAATTCTTGGTCATATACCGAGTGTCTCCTTCTTGCATCATTCAACTTCTCACTAAAATATGCTATTAGTCTTCCTTCTTGACTCAACACTACTCCTATTGCATTTCCACTTGCATCACAATCAACTTGGAATACTTTGTCAAAATTTGGCAATGCTAACACTGGCTATTTTGTCACATTCTATTTTCAACAACTCAAAAATTTTATTTTTTCTTGATGTCCATTTGAACTCCTTATCTCCCCACATCATCTCAATTAATGGTACACAAATACTCCTAATTTTTTAGATGAACTTCCTATAGAAAATTACCATACCATGAAAAGATCTTACATCTCCAACATTCACTAGTGTAGGTAAGTCAATAATTGCTCTTACTTTCTCTAGTTCCATCTTCAACCCTTTTGCTAAGTTTGGAAATCCCAATTATACCAATTCTATCTTCACGAAACTATACTTCTTCACACTAATCAATAACTTCTCTTATCTCAATATCTACAATAATAGTTTGATACACTCTAGGTGTTCCTCCTTGGTCTTACTAAAAATCAAAATATCATACAAATAAACAATCACAAAGTTACCCAAAAATTTAGTTAACACTTCATTCATCAACCTCATAAATGTACTTGGTGTCTTAGTTAACCCAAAAGGCATGACCAACAACTCATAATACAGTCCTTCATTTTTCTTGAATGCTGTGTTTCACTCATCTTCTCTAATTTTGATCTAATGATGACCACTCTTAAATAAATATTAGTAAAATACTTCACTCGACTCAAATAGTCCATTATGTCATCCATCCTTGGTAATGATAATCTATACTTGATTGTGATTTAATTGATTACTCTTGAGTTCATACATATCCTCCATTCACCATCCTTCTTGGGTACTAGTATTATTGGTATTGCACATGGGCTAAAAGTTTCTCTAATCAAACCTTTCTTCAATAACACGTGCACCTTCCTGTTCAAGTCTATTTTTTGCTGGTGTCTGGTGCAGGAGCACCTACCTGACAGCTGGCCTCCATGAGGCAGTTAGTTTGTTTTGAGTCTTGTTAATGTTTTCAAGAAGGTCGTATAAGACCAATGCATGTAATAAGGTCATGTTGACCATACTTTGCTATTTTTAGATAGTTTGTTTGGACAGCTGTTATGCTGTATGTTCGGTTGGATCCTCCCAGCCGCTTGGAAGCTCCCAGCCGCTGGGAATCAAGTTGGTAGTACTCGTAGGATATTGTTATAAATAACTCAGATCAGTCAGGGTTTGAGATATCATAGATAATCATATCAAGGAGAGTAGTAGTTGTGTTATGTTGTACTGGTGATTGAGATCCAGAGATCAATTCAGACATTGTTGTAGAAACAGGACATTTGTGTTTCATCTGAATAAGATCTCATCAATTGCATTATCTGGTGTATCAGTTGTTTATGTTTTGATTTCTGTTCTGATTACAAGTTGATGGATTCTTTCAACCCTTCCACCGGTTGATTCTGTGAATCGGTGGAATGGTCATGTATGATAGTTTAGTTTGCATTTTAGTTTTATGCATTTCATTGTTTGAGAGATCAGTTGGTAGCATGCTATAAACCAACCTAGCATCCTCATGTGCTAGGATTTAGGAAGATAAATCTTTAAGTTTTGATCTGAAGGTGATCCGGCCCGATCATCATGTTTTCTTTGTGAAATTGTGCGGTTCTGTGAGTTTGCATGCAGCTGACGGATATACAGGAGTCTGCATGTGCTTTTCCAGACGGAGTGAATCACATCGTCATCTGCGAGTGTATCACTATCCGGATCAGGTTATGAAGCTGACGAAGATTGTATGTTTCAAGTGCATCAGGATGATATAGGTTGGATATATACTCAGTGTGTATATATCATCAGGATCATCTTTCGTGTGTACCCAACATCCGCATATCGCTATCGTATGCGGGAGTGAAAGTTCATTTTTTTGGCTAAGGACCGAAGAAGTCATCATCAGGATATTGAAAAGATCACTCGATATTTCATTATCATGTTGGGGAGGATATAAGGATCTTATATCTGAGTGACATCATCATCAGGTGCATGTGACGTCATCGTCATCAGGATATTGCGAATATCACCCTATGCAAGTTTATCCTGCTGTCGCTAAGTGTTTTGGCACCGGCGTAAGTCATCGGCATAAAGTTTGGTTAACATCATCAGGATGTTTCACTATGACCGGATAAGTCATATCATGATGCTGTTGTTGGAGTAGTCGGATATCGGGGTGACGTAAGCATCGAAGGAAAGGTGCTTGAAGTTGTCGTCATCAGGATATTTGGAGGCAACCGGATATTTTATATCCTGCTGATGAAGGTGATGCTGAACATCATGATGATGAAGGTAGAGTTCGGTGGTAAGATGAATAGTGAACATCAGGAGGATGTTTGTGCTTGTTGAATATCATGATGCTGCTGACAGGCGAAAGGCGAAAGGTGATAAGGGAGTGAACAGTAGTCAGCAGGAGGATATTTCGTGCCTCTTCGAAATATGATGATGCTGTCTGCGTTAGCAAGAAATATGATGATGATGATAAGCCGATAGGTATTATAACATGTTGGTTGTGTTAGTGACTCCTCCTTCCCAGTTGTAAGCTCCCGTTGCGTTTTACCTCTGCATCAGTGTCATCCTATGCATCACCATAGTTGGAAAATTAGCCCCTAGTATACTGCTTACTGCTAGTAATCCATTTGACATATTATTTGATATGATATCCTTATACTCTGTCAATAGATCTAAAATTTCTTCTTGCGATATCTTCTCTTCATTTATGGTGGTGCCAATTGTGGTTGTGGTGCTGCATACCATTGGGATCAATGCAAAACATATATTTTAATGCCTTAGACTACCTATGAACTTTCTCCCATCCACCAAACAAATTCTAGCACTAATGTAAACATGTTCTTCTCTCTCTTTCAATGGAATAAACTTAAGTCTCTTACCATTCTTGGTTATAGTGTAAGTATTTTCTCTCCCATCATGTATAATACTTCCATTAAATTGCTATGGTTTTCCCAACAAAAAATGATATGCATCCATTAGCTTTATATCACACAAAAATTCATCATGATATGTACCTATTTTAAACTTGACCAAACATTATTCTTTTACCAATGCTTTGTGTTATTTTTGTAACTAAAAAGTACTATATGGTCTATGGTGTTCTAACCTTCTCAACTACATCTTATCAACCATTTCTTTAGATACTAAATTAACAATACTACCACTATCAATGACAACCTTACAACACTTACCTATTGATTTGCATACTGTTTTAAACAAATTCTTCCTTTGTATGGGTTCTTCATCATCATCATCATGTTTTAGCAAAGCTCTTCTCATAACAAGTGATTTACCCTTTCTTGGTTCATCCTTAGAATTATATGGTCCCCTGGACTCCTCATCAACATCTGCAACTCTCACTCTCCTTTCTAACCTTTTGCTAGGGATTCCTTGACCTTGGCAACATTAAAAAGCTTGGTGTCCTTCTCCACACTTGAAATAGGTTCCTCTAAACGGTCTTCCATCATTTCCACTATAGATCTTCCTCTACCTCTTTGATATCCATCAATCCTATCATTGTAGTATGAGTCCCTATCATCCTTTCCTTTTGGTAAGAACTAATGATCCCTCTTTTGTTGTGATATGACCTACCACTCTTAGGATCTCCCATGTATGGTCTCTTATCCTTCCTCTTTGTTAGTTTTGTCTATCTTCAAGTCTTCTCTTCAACTTCTTTTCTGCTACTAGGGCCAATTAATATGCTTCTTCTACTATTTGTATATTTAACATACTCAACTCTTCATGAATTGACCCCCTCAAGCCATTGAGGTATCAAGCCACCTTTTCTATTCCTTCATCATGATGTCTTGATTGAATTGTTAGCCTATAGTATTGTTCAGTGTAATCTTTCATAGTTATATCCTTTTGCCTTAAGTTATGTAATTCCAACAGTTCTAAATGATAATTTGTAGGAATGAATTTAGATTTAAACCTTTTCACCATCCTATCCCATTTTCCAATGCTAGGTTTACCTCTCCCATTTCTTTCTAACTAAATTTCCTTCCACCAGATGGAAACATGGCCCTTCAACTTAGTCTTAGCAAATATTACACTATCTAGATCATTAATATCTTCATCCTCAAAATGTTCTTCTAGATCAATTATCTAATCTATCAATTCTTTAGGGTTTATAGTACTAGAATAATTAGGGTTATCTACTCTAGTCTTCTTACCAATGATTTATATAACTTTCAACATCCTCTCTTTGTTTTCTTCTTCTTTACTTTCACATTGATTAGTAGGACTTGTTAGTGGAAATATTGTTAACTGTATAAAATTAATAATAATCCAATAATCTTAATGAAATATGATGCAAATCAAATAAACAAAGCAATATTACCTTAAAGACTGATTTACCTCAAAACCTTCTATTGTTCACCTATCTTGTATTGATCTTGTTGATGAATATAGATCTTAGAAGCATGCTTCCTCACTGTTAGAAGCATGCTTCCTCGCTATTAGAAGATGACAATACTTGAATGGCTGTATGTTGGATAATATGCAATGGAGATTACCTACAATGCAACTATTGTGAGGATGAGGGATGGATGATTGAAAGCCATGGTTGTATGGATATGAAGATAATGGAGATAATGCAATGAGCAATATGGATGGCTTTGCCAAAGGCACGTTGGTATAATTTTGGTAGAGTAAGTTTGCTATAGCTTGTGGATGATAGAATGAGGGTACGAGCTTCCTTTTATAGGCCAAGGAGGGGCCAAATCCATGTGCCAAGATCTCAATGGTGGAGATTTGGTCTTGTGAGGTGTATGGTGAGGATTGAATTGGTTGAGATGATGGAGAGAAAGAGGGAAGATGTTCCTCTCATCTTGACATGGAGGAGAGAAAGGGGTGACATGAGTCCACATGTCACAAAGCTCACAATGACCCAAGAGAAAAGGTCAAACAAGGAGATCACATTTGTAGGGAGGTTGGAAAGATTCTAGGGACTATGGAACAGGTGTCACAAAGTTCTCCTTTGACCATGGTGACATGGAAAGACCATGCCCTTTGAAATAGGGATGGTTGGAGGAAGAATAGGCCCATGTGGGTGAGGGAAAATGGATTAATTAAATATATAAAATACTTAATTACATGTGCAACAAGGTGAGGTGGATGTGTGAGGTGGATTAGATGCCATCGATTTATGAATGAAGACTTTGGAATAGGATGATTTGGGATTAAATAATTTGATTATTATTTGATTAGGGGATGACATTAGAAGAATAGATTTAATTGATTTAATGAAATAAATTGATATATATTTAATATTTGGACTATTCATGATGAACGTGAATCAAATAGATAAATTGATGAATTTATTAAATGATAGAAGAAAGGCTGTTAAATAAATAATATATATTTATTTAATTTGTCTTTGCCATTTTTAGGTGTATACATGACTTACTTGTTTCTCTTCATCACTCTCATCAACTCTAGGGTTAGGTTTTCTTCTATGATCGTCTTTAAAAGAATCGATTCAAATCTTCATTACCTTCATCATCTCAAACATCTCTTCCATCTTTCCAACAACATTAAAAATTCCTTGTCCTGTTTGTAGAGGGATCCTAGATATGGTGCAAACTACCTCAAAGTTCAAAGTCTCTCCATAATCACTCTTGCAAACTACCTCACTGTCGGTGATTTGTTTACAAGATTCTTGTAGACTACCTCAAATTCAGTAATATGTTCACAACTAATCCAAATCTCTAGAATATTTTACCCAACACTCTCTTGTTGGAAGACTCATAATGCACTTCCTTTCTCTAAGCCATTCTCATATTATGACTCACAAAACTAACATCAAAACCTAACCTCTCTCTAATACCACTTGATGCAGTCACATGCAGAGGATCCAATTAAGGATTATCCAACCATGGAATCTAATGAACTGACATACACAATGAAACTCAATGGAACAATAAAATAGAAATATGTTCTTTACTCATTCATAGTCAAAATGGAATTATAATCTACTGTAATAGGCTTCCAACATGCTAGGCCAAGTTGTTTGACTATAATGTGTAAATTATAGAATTTGAATAATATTGCAATACAATCCAATGTTGAGCTCTAAAACTAAACTATATTTTCTCTACCATCTTATCTTCTAACTGAATTGCCTTCAAATGATCAATAGTGATGTTTATATAGTAGCTTCCAACATTAGGAGTGATCCCAATTGGCCACAAGGAGGTGCAAAGATTGATGACAAATGAGATGTGTAGTTGTCCAAACATGTGAAAGAGTCTTATGGAATGAATGCGGTGATGATGGATCAATGAAACTTGATGAAATTCACCCCATTAGATCTCTTGGGTCCATTACATATTTAAAACTATTCCTTTGTTGTTGCACACTTAAGAAAGTTGCTGCAAACTATGAACAATGAAATTTGATGTCTTCATGTTATGTTGGTAGTGAGTTTGGAAGTAAATTATGCCTTTGTGGTGATTATAAGCTCTTAAGAATTGAATATGATGTTTAAGGGTCAATGTATAACATGTATTCCCAATCATGAAATGAAATGTGCAAATACGATGAAATGTGGTAGGATCTATGGTGATTGATTGATGACTAGAATGTTATTAAAAACCTACAAACAAATTAAAAAAGTAAAAGAAAAAAATTTAGGTAATGAAAGATTGCTCTTACACCTTGGGATGTTACTACATCACCGCCCCCTAGCCAATGTTGTCCCGATGGTTACTAGGATTGGTCAATGCTATCAAGTAGGCCATTTTGCATATATAAACCTTGTCCTTTTGATCCAATCAACTCAAAATTTTATAGGTAGCTCCAGAATAGGATTTAAAGCAACTTTCTTTAGGACCGCTTCTCGACATAGGTGCATCTAAAGCCACTCATTCACTATGTTCTCTTTTTAATACTTAGTCAATTTCACTATTTGCTAGTTTCGAAGTCCTGCATGTTTCCAATTTACATATCTTGTGAAGTTTTCAATCTAGTTGTTAGTCTTAGCTCACGTGGTTGTAAATTAGTGTTAGGCTAGTTGGATATATCCTTAGGTAATATTATTTTTCATATTATTTTCACCCACAACCACACCTCAAATCTTTTAATAAAAGGTTTATTTTTAAGGTTCTTTAGTTTGGTGAACCTAATGTATCCAACAAGCTTAACCTTCCAAGATTAGCATTACAAGAGAGTCTGTTCCATGTTCACTTAGCATTGTGTCTTCACTTGCCTCTTGCTA
Organism: Cunninghamia lanceolata; assembly: GCA_027924645.1. Lineage (NCBI taxonomy): Eukaryota > Viridiplantae > Streptophyta > Pinopsida > Cupressales > Cupressaceae > Cunninghamia > Cunninghamia lanceolata. The sequence continues at coordinate 5,050,275 of BSBN01000341.1, read as the reverse complement.
ATAGTGGCACTCTCATTTTTCAGTCCCTTCCCCATTTTCATACAATTATTATTGACCTTCCTTGTCATTTTAATCATCATAGCCTTGGTCATCCTATTTTGAGCCTACCATTTATCCTTATCCATCTATTGTACTAATTACATCCATGCCCATTTAAACAATCCCTATTTTTTCCAGAGGTTCCTCTCCATCAATCCCTAGGCTCTCACATAAACCCTTACCTTCCTAAGTAAATCCCTTTCCCCAACCTCATTTGACCATGCAGATTCTTCCATCACTAAGCATCCTTACTTTAAATTACTCATAAAAAAATATCGCAATGATGTAGGCCCCATTCTCACACCTACATTCATAGACTCTATTCCCCCTACCAATATCATAATTAATAATCCTTTTAAGGAACCTCCAGTGAAAAATCATAAAACCAAAGATCATATCTTAGAACAACCTTACCCTTTCTTAAAATTTGCACCCTTAGAGGATGACATTGAACTATCCCCACCATTACCAATCACACTTTCTAGCAATCTCATAGAAGAATAGTCACTTCACCTAGACCACCACCCATATAATCACCCCATTATTCCATTCAACCATTCCCATACTAGACCCCTTTTTCTCCTTGTGATCATCGACACATGACACACCCCATGACATCCTACATTTACCACCATGCCAATTCACTTTACCATCATCCTTCACATTATCCTATGAACTACCCTCCTTTCCTCCCACACCTAAAGACATCATACCACTGTTGGTGCTCAAATTTGATTCTCCTCCAATCCCTAGATCTTGACCAATTCTTGAGTGCCAGGGGTGTCAAACTCAAGACAAAGATCACACACTTATATTTAGGCTAAGGCAACTAAGGCCAACATTGTTAAGATGGGTAAGATCTTCATATTTTGGTTCTTTTAGACCAAGGGGGGTATTTCATAAGGTGTGTGAGAGAAGTGATTTATAACAATAGAATATGCAACCCTAAATCAAACCATACCCGATGCACATGAACTTCAATATTTTGTCACTAAACAACCTATATACTAGTTTGCTAATTTCTAGGTGTTACACCTTCATAAAATAGAGACACAACCATGTAGAGCTTAAAAATGATGCTATGATAGGATCTAGTGTAATAGCATATCTCTAATCATGGATGTGGGTAGGGAAAATAACACAAATAAAATGAAATTTTAACGTTTTTGTTGTGTTTGAAGAAAAATGAATTGAACTAGAAGCAGATTGGTGCCTATTCCAGCTAGGACAGTAGAGTCTAGATAATAGTCATAGGGGATACCATGGTAATTAGATTTTATACCCAATCAAGGTAACAACAAAGATATTGTTGAAATTTTATCACATAAGCTAGGATCTACACAATAAACCAACAACTTGAAGATTGCAAAAACTCACTGACAGAAATTCTTTAATAATCCATGAACATTCCACAAATTTTAAACATTAACATGAAAGGGTATCATCACAAAATCATTGTAAAGGTATTTTATGATCCAATAAGACCAACCAGTCACATACAATATTCAAATAAGCAAATGTGATTTGGGTATTTTAGCAAAATACCAAAAACTTACAAAACATTCATGGAGACATCTAAAAATGGGTTTGATCTACCCATTCAATTCATTCTTTGAAGATTACAGTATCCTTTCATGGCCCTTGAAAGGAAAATCCAGAAGATTTACAAAACAATAGCTCTAAAACCTGTAATTGGGAGAAACCAAAGATTTCATACAATATTTTTAACACTCAGTTTTTCTCTACAACCAAACATTTTTCCATCCTTTGAAATGAATGCAAAATGCATTATATACTTGTTGAACCTACTAGCCACCCTAGAAGAGAAGAAATCACACCTAGAAAAAGGACCCGTGTGACCACACTGCCTTGTCAGAAACCCACATAAATTTGTTGAACACCCAGAATGTTGAGAGGGGGGGTGAATTAGTATTCTCTTAAACCATTCACTAATTAAACCATTAATCTATTTTCCCATTCAACAACATTAAAGCAAGTTAAACATAGAATGATCAATCACAAAACATAACACATAGACACCAAGATTTTTATGTGGAAAACCCAAAATGGGAAAAACCACGGTGAGTGTTAGCTCACAATATATCATGTAATACCAATACCAAATTACAAGAGGCTCACTGCCTTAGGGCTCACTACCCTTAAGGACTCACTGTCTAAAGAAGGATCTGCTCACTGCATACAGGCTCACTGCCATTAGTAAAGAAAAGAAGGATGGCTCACTGCCAAAATGAAGTGCTAAAATTGCATCTACAAATGCATGGATACAGTTCCAATGAAGCTCAGAAAACTGATTCAAAACTCTTCATGTCCTTCTCTGCTCTACTTTTATAAGATCTCTCTTCTTCTGTACTTGTCTCCCTTACATAATCATAAGACTTCGCATGTCGCACACACACATTCATATTCACACTTACTTCTTCATATTCGTAACTCTCACTTCAAACATCGGATTGGATCTCATATAAATATCTGCAACATTTACAATCCTTGAATTAGGTCGGCATACAGAGATGACACGTGTAGTTATGCCTTGTGTAGCTTGTCAGCCTAATCCTTTCACCAAAATACTTTGCGGACCCAATTAACACTTGCAACACACTCTCATATGTCAACTTCAATTGTAGAACCACTTAAAATAAAGTTCCAATCAATAGATCTTATTGCACACTGATCAAAGTATTAGGTTGGCCTTAAACTCTGTTTATCATTAGTTCAGTCCATCTGTCAGATTGCAACTTTCAATATGGACCACAAGACTTGCTAAAATTCATATCCAAGACTCTTCAGACATCTTAGAACATAACTCTAGAATTGCAGAACATAATATCAACTTGCGGCCAAATGCAGACCATTAGAACACATTCTTTGTCTCAGTGAAACATTATTAGACCTTGTGGCGATACTCAATAGCTCATAACTATCTTTTCGGTGGACTACAAGATTTGAAACTTTGGATTTGAGACCTTTAGACAAGTGTTTACAACACCTCAAAACCACATAAGGAAATATCTATTACTGGAGGAATGTGGACCAAAATAATTAGGTGTTCTGCTTTGTTTGGTACTGTATTCTACCATGCCGGACTTAGGATACTTGAAGGTACACTTCCAGAGATGATCAAAAGTTGAAACTTTGTATTTAAGATCATATAAGGACTATAAACATCTTACCAAAACCACATGGCCAGATCTTCAACTGCGGATCAACGCTAATCAAAATACTGTCTCTCTATCACTATCTCTGTACTCTGCCTAGACTTAGCTAAAATGCGTAAGTCTACTTTGCTGGACCAAAATATTTGTTCCAACCTTGTTGAATCTTTGTTCCTTTTCTTGTTGCCATCAATGAAAATACCATCAAACATCATTCTTAGCCAAACCAACTCATACCAACAATGTCTCTATCAATGATGTTTGTCAAGTTGCCAACAAGATTTACACCTGAAATGCATCCTCTTAGAGTGTGCACCCATGCCAAAGTACACCAAATCCACTACAAAAGGAGTTGCAAGCATCCTAGGGTACAATAAGTACCATCAATCAACTTGCACACCATCCTCATTTATTTCCATCTGTCACCAACCTGCCTGTTTCAAGCATTAATGGCATCCTCTAGCAGGTGAGAATGTCTTCTGTAGTGAACAGGTGTTATAATAAGCCCTAAAAGCTTTTACAACACTTTAAAATCTTTTTTAAAAATTTGACTTTCGACACTTTATCATTTTGGCGAACCTTTTTGACAGGTTCATAGGTTTGCGAACTTGCCGAATCATCAAAAATCCATTCCGCTCTCTTTCCTTTACTTTTTTTGAGGTTCAAAGATTTTTAGAACTTTCAAACTTTGTCCTCATCTTCTCCTTTTAGCACTTCAGCATTTTTGCAAACTTGAGAGCCATTGCAACATTTTCCCTTTGTCATTTTCACTTTTGGTGAAAACATGAACTCGAAAACCATTTCAGCATTTTAGTGAAAACCAATTTTTGGGTGGGGAGTTGCAGAGCTCAAATTTGTTGAATAATACATTGAATGTGCTTTTAGAGGTGAGGTTTTTCTTGAAAGGGCTTCCTAGGATATATCTTGTATCATGTGTTTTTCTCTATTGTTTAGCTTTAGATTTATAACTTATTTACAAATATTATCTCATGGGATTAATATAAGATCTATTTAGTTTACATTTTGGCAATATTAGTTTCATTTCATTTGGTATTAGAGATTTCTTTTGAGCTTTTGATACTAGAGATGTTATGAGAATAGTTCCTTTCAAAAACTTCATGAATTTTTATTGCATCTAAGGATTCTTCCTCAAATTGGAAGATCTTCAATTCATTGGATGTTGAATCTTATAGGAAAACTCACCTTCTTTTTTACCATGATCAAATCCTTGTCTTGCAAAGATGAAGCATAATTTGTTACAACATCCTTCATGTGATCTAGAATACCTCTTGAATCCTTCTTTACTATGTCGGTTTAAACCCCTCAATCTCTTATATCATAGCATCTTGAACCAACTTGTTTATGTTGAGCTCACACATATTATTGTTTGACTCTGAAGTATCAATAGGCCTTTACATAGCTAGGAGAATGTAATAATAGGGAACCTTATTAACCTCTATGTCTTTTGAGGAAGAAGAATTCGAATCCTTCATGGTTGTATCATGTTGATAAATTAGATGACACTAAGGTTCTAGCCCATCCCACCAAGTGGGTTTAGGAGAATACTTCAAGCCCTCAACTATAGTTTTTTAAAGACCTTTATATTACACTAGGGGCATTATATCCATGGCCAAAATATCCTCTACACCTAAAGTTCAATTTATCATAATCCACTAATTGTCTCCAAGTTCTATCTCCAACATTTAAAGAAATTTCTTCTAGGAAATCTTTAGACAAATCCATTACCACACAAATTTGGGTGAAGGTTGTATAGGTTTTGTTGTAGTCTCATTGGCCAAACAAATAGAGTTTCCCAAATTATTCACAATATCAATCAAAGTGGAAGTCCACCGGTACTGAAGCAACAACGTAGGCAACCTAACCCAAATTAGGGCAATAGGGAAATAATCTTTTTTGAGGTTAAATGAAGGATCCCAAGGTTTGATGCATAGAAAATTATCTTTCAGACACCATGGGCCTATCTTCAAAACATACTCTTTATCTCTCATTGATTTGAACACTAAAATGAAAAATCCTTGGGCACATGGATAAATATAGATTAATCTTCTAAGGCATGCTTCCATGTTCTAGAGATCCACTCATAGACTTTAGTTAATTTTAAGAAAAAACTTATAAATTTAAATATCAAAGTGAGAAATCAAATAATTCTCACATCCAACAATCTCAAAATCCATTATGACTTCAAGAATGCCTATTGGAATCTTGGAATAGATGGTAGAGCCCTTGCCTAAATTGTTTGAGTCAACCTAGAAGCTCATTCGTCAACATTGAACTTGGTCCAATTAGAAAGAGACTTGACACATTTGCTTCCCCTATACATCAGACTGAGATCTCTGTCCCCTAACACAAAAGAAGATTTACCACCATGAATCCCTGTGAACATTCCATCCTAGGTCCATTATCCATCATCATTTTGTTAGGGCGTGACATAGAAGCAATTAGGTTATCTGAGTCAAGCTAAGTGAAATAGAGAGATTGAGCCTTGGAATCATTAAAGGGCATTGCCATTAGAGAGGCATGACACATAAACCATTCCACACTTTCCATTCAAGCCCCTTAATAGCTTTATTTGCCTCCTTGGTCACTTTAATTCTAACAAATGCATGGCCTCTAGGTCACCCATAGTTCCTATCTTTGAGCATAAACACACTAATGATTTTTCCATATTGGACAAATAAGTGATAGAAATTCCTTTCCTTTGTGAAGAATGAAATGATGTGAGTGATAATTGAATAAAATCTGATGCCATCTATCTTTATAAAATTTTATGTGAATTCAAAAAACATCACAAAAGCGTGCCCGCACACACACACACACTCACACAAGGGACATAATTTGTTAGCAATTTTAATTTTTATGTTACTTTTAATTTTAAATTTTGTATTAGTGATATCTTTTTAAAATTTACTTAGTTTCATTTCATATTTCTTATATAATACTTCCATCTTAAAATTTGTAGTAATAGAGGGAAATTAACGCTATCAAACAATAGTTCATAGTACTTCCTTTTTATGCTAACTTGAAAACTCAATAGCTCATTTTATCGATCATAAAGTCCTCTATCATACATAAATTCGTTTTCCAATACAAAAAGTTATGACAAATTATTTTATAAACAAGCTTATGCCAATAATTATTAAAGGCAACTATAAAGTTGCTCTCTACATTTCACAATCGTTATTTTGGGTTTACTAATTTTTATAATAATAAAGTAAGAATGTTTTTGAGGATAGTACAAAACTATTTTTATAATGCTTCCCTCATTATATGGTGTTAATAATTATAGTCCTTATCCGTCATGGTAAAATGGGCTTCCCATATAGAATAAGATCATCTTGATATGATGTTTCTAATAATGACTTGCCAAAAGCAAAAGACTAATGCTAAAAAGTGAAACCTTCGGTGAGTTTGTCAAGGGGTTCATTGAGTAGTTTTTAGGAAACACATGGCAAAACAATGTCCTATTTTATTCTTAATGAATGGATACGAATTAATTTTAAATATTTTGAATATGTTATTAGAATGAATTTAATTAATTTATATTTACTAGCAATCATATTTTAGTGTGCAATGGGTATGTCGAAAATGAATGTGGAAAGGAGTTCTGTGTGGATAAAATCAAACATTATTTTACATATGGGAAACTTAAAGTATATATAGTATGTAAAATTGAGTTGGTAAGAGCAATAAATAAGGGGGGCATTTTTGTAAGAGTACTAAAGAGGATTTTTTATTTGTTTGTAATATTAGTATTCTCAAAAGGGAGTATATAGAATATTTGCATTAATTTTTTGGGTCTATTTTGATTTGTTGAATCATGGTCATCATTTGAACATTGAAACCATGTAATGATATGTGTTGCTCTCTCTCTCTCTCTCTCTCTCTCTCTCTCTATTTTTGTAAAAGTGCCATTTCATGAGGCTCTAATGGAGCTAGATGATTTGGACCAACCCATACCAAGCTCCACTTTTTACATTATAAAAGTACCATACCCTGGTCTATAATGCATGTTTCTCCATTAGAATGCTTGACCATAGGCCCAAGTCTATCATAGGATATAACACTTTGTGCCATTATGTTTAAGCAATTTAAAATAGACATAGAATTAGATAGAGAGGGGGAGATATAGAGAAAGATAAAGAGAAGAGACAAAGAGAGTACAAGTATTGAAGATTATGGACATTATTATTATTTTGATTCTATGAAAGAGATATAGAGAGGGAGAGAGTGATATAGATAAACACTGTCCATGAAATAAAGAAAAAATAGTGAGCGTGGGTTATACAAAAGAGAGAGAGAGAGAGAGAGAGAGAGAGAGAGAGAGAGAGAGAGAGAGAGAGAGAGAGAGATTCCTATATAATATACAGACCTAATTATGAGAGAGAGAGAGAGGGTGGGAGAAAGAGCTAGAGAGAACAAGAATTGTAGAGAGAGGAGGGGAGAGAAAGATAGAAGTGATAGAGACATAGGAAAAAATAGAAGGGGAGATAGATATGGAGAGACAGATGGTAAGAAAGAACAAGGAAGAGATAGACATAGAGGTTTAGAAAAAGAGAGATAGAGACACAAAGATAGGTAGAGATATAGAGAGGTAAAGAGGGAGAGAGAAAGAAAGAGAGATGGTAAGAGAGAGAGATACAGAAAGATAGAGAAAAAAAGAAAGGAGAGAAAGAAAATAAGAGATAAAGAGATAGAGAGCTTAAATGAGAAGAGAGAAAGAGGAAGATAGAGAAACAAAGAGATATAGAAAGAGACAGAGAGAAGGGGAGGGGGAGAGAGATAAGGACTAGGCATCATCTTCAACTTTATAATTTTGAGGAATGGATCCAATTTGTATTTTAGTAGTTGTGCAATACTTAATAGATTATAATTTAAATCTCTCTCTCTCTCTCTCTCATTTTCTCTATCTATCTTTCCCTATATATATATATATATCTTATCTCTACTTTTCTCTCCTCTATATATCTCTTTCTCTATTCCTCTATGTGTTACATCCCCAATTTTTGTCTTGTTATACTTTTAGTTTTTACTTGGATATAACAAAATTGATTATGATTTTTGGATTGGTGACAAGAAAAAACAAAGATTATATTAAATGTCATTTATTGAAATCATAGAAATGATTATGTTATTATTGACTTAATGTTTGTATTATGAGATTTGATTTATTAGTTGAATTAATTGAATAATGATGCATTGATCACATATTCTTTGATGACAAGTGAAACAGGATTATAGGTTATCAGATGACTCTCGGGGAAAAGAGAGAGAGAGTATCTTTCCAGGAGAGAGATATAGGCCTTGGGTTATGAGTGATTTATTTGCCAAACTGAGTTATAACTGTTTAACGAATACGTGAACTATGGTGTCATAGAGGCAAGCTTTGTCTTGTCAGTTTACTTCTGAACTTCACCGACGGGTAGTCAATATTGTTCCAAATCTTTCTAAGTCGAATTAAGTCGTCTTAGTTGTTAATAACATTAACGACGTCATTTGAGTTTGATTTATAACTATTTACGTTTAACGTAAATATTACGACGTTTTTGTCGTAAAATGATTTTTATACTACAATTATTAAGATATTTGACGTGTTATAAATGATTCCTAAATGTTAAAACATTTTCGTCGAAGTCATTATTATACGATTATTGTCAAAAAATTATGATGGGGAGACAAGCTCAACCTGGTCATAATATCTGTAAACCTTGGTTTAATAATATCTTATTATTGAATAAACTATATCTATCCAATGCAATAGGTGATGTTATGATAATTATAATTGATGTAATCAATATTTATTATATATTGATGCCTTAGCATCGAATGAGGAGAATACTTCCAATTGAGTTGATGGTTTAATATTGAGTAAGCCGAAGGCTTAATTGTAGAAGAGTCCTCAATAGTGTTGGTGCTAGATCGAACCACTCATTAAGAGTCATTTAATGTTTAGTTGTGTTTAAGTGAGCTGTCAGTCACATCTTAGAAGGTGGACTATAGTTTTTAAACCGCCACAATTATCGAGTCATGGAGCAGTAATTCCCATCGACATGTGGGATTTATGCATAAATAATGGATTTTAGTTTTGTTTTAAGGATATAAACTGTTATGAAGTTGTAACTAAATGTAGAGGAGGAGGGAGGTGAGGCAATTTTGTAGGAGTCGTGCCTCTGTCATTATGACCAATGACTTAAATGAGTCGTGGTTGTTTCATTAAGCGGGATTTAGAACTTGTAGAGGATAGAGAAGGGAGAATAGAAGGTGATGGATTAGAAGACAGTAGCTGTGACTTTAGGTGCATCCATAGTCTAGAGGCGTCGACTCTGTAATTGTCTGCCCATCTCAGCTGGTTCAAGTTTGTATATTCCAGTTATTCCTTAGTGCTTGTATTAGAAATCCATGAGGAAATCGAATAGCTAATTTAAGATTGTTTAACTTAGTGATGAAAGTGACTATATGAGTCCGCCGATAGGGATTAACTTTCTGTATTTGTGTTGAGACAGTCGAAGACTATTAAGTATCAACTTAAGATAGTTAGTTAACATTTAAGTAAACTTTCTTTGAACTATTTTCCTGTAGTCGATGGAGACATCGAATGTTATTTTCATGGTTGAAAACTTGTCATACCAGTGAGTAAACTGTTATAGGTAGACAGGGTTGACTACCTTCTTAGTGATTATAAATCATCGATTATACCACACCATTGAATGAAAGATAAGTGTATAGTCGCAAGCTTGAATAAATAGTCTTTTTATTGAATTAGGTTTGAAGTTAGTCTATTAAGAGATTGAGAATCAATCATATGTTAGGCTCTCGAATGGAGGAACCATGTTTTCATTTTGAACCATATAGTAATAAGGTTAGAATGATTTAACATTTTGTCTTGTATAGGTTATATATATAGGCATGACAGGTAATGTTATTTAACCAAGAGTTTCAGACTTATTCAATTTGTTAGTAAACTTTTGTATCATATCAAATGGGACTAACTTAGAGATATTAGGGAAAATGGAATAAGGTTTTATGAGATTTCCATTTAAGACTAACTGACTTTATTATAAATAAAGAGATCCAATGCAATGGAGTAGGCTAAGTATACTAGAGAAAGACCAAGTAGGGATATTTATACTAGGTTATGTTTGTTTATATACATTATCAAGGTTATTTTATGATTCCTTTGTATAGGAGACATTATTATTTGAAAATTAAAGTATTATTAACTTTGATTAAGTTAATCAAGGGTTATTACCGATTCTAGAACTCCTAGATATAAGATATGGTTATATGGTTATATCAGATTAACAAGGAATATTAGGGTAACCCTAGAATTGACTACCAATCAATTGAATGGTTAAGTCATATAGACTTACTTAAGTCATAATGTATTATTATGATTCTTAGTTTAAACTATGGCATGAATAGGGTTGATAAGAGTTATAAAACTGCGGGAATAAGACAGTATCCAAGTCAAGTAAGGGTGGGTGAACACAACGACTATGTTTTTGTGAATATTATTGAAATTAAAAACTTTGGCCAAAGTAATGCATTTGTTTTCTGCATGCATTGTCAGTTCACTGTATTTGGATTGCTCATCCTATCAGAAATCATACTTAGCTAGAGGGTATCTAGAGTTGTATGGTTGATAGAGTTGAGTAGAATACAACACTAAGTATTCAGGAAAGGCAAATTAACACTGGTCACCTTTGGTCTATATTCCTTGTGAAGGGAAGGGCCACTTCCTGTGTGGAAGATGTGTGGGAGACTGCTGGTTTGTGGTTAGAGGTAAATCACTGGAAAGATGCTCTCTCTCCAAGAAGGAAACATGCCAGGACTTGGGATAAAGATGTCAGATATTTAGAAGTAGTATTTGTTCCAAAATTTGTATATGTAATTGATTTACAATTGTAAAACATTATAAATGAGAAAAACATCATGGTTTATGGTATATTATAAAAGAAATCTTGTAAATATAGTTACTTGATTATATGTTTAATAAAAAGAAAAATTTTCTCTATCTCATTTTTACCTTGTTGATTTACTCTATGGTAAATTTAAGGTTTTTACTATGTTTTAGAATGTGGATGTTACATATGGTATCATAGCTACCGGGTTCAACACTAGGGCTTATGAGACCACTATGCTTGCATGTAGTCAACATTATGCAGTTAGATAATGTTTGAAAATTTCTGTGCTAGGATGGTACGTTTTAAGAAGAAAGCAAGAAAGTCTAGTAATTCGAGCCAACGTTTCCTTAAAGCTAAAAGAGAACGTGAGGCCATTATCAAAACCTTTGAGGGAACCAATGATGAGAGTGACATTTGGTTGAGTGATACTAAAAATCTGGCAACTACCCTAACTTGAATCAAGCGAGTAAGAACGGAAGACAAAGAAAGAGTTAAGATCACTGCCAAAATCATAAAGTATATGTTAGATGAGGAAACAATTATGGTTAGGAGAGATCCCTGCATACCCACAACTATTGAGATCATAGAAGTTAGGTCCGATAGTGAGTCAGAGGGTTATATACCTTGAGATTATGTATCTGAAAATGAGTCTAATGGATATACTTCTCTTGATCACGACTTTTGAAGTCATATCTTGTATTAAAGAAGAAAACTCTTTACTTTTGAAAAGAAATAAATAAAAAGAGTTGTTTTTGTGCCAAACTAATGTTTAAATTGAGTATTATGTTTAGATTTGATGGATTACATTATAATCTAGAACTAATGGATAACTCAATATTCTCAGGTGTGAGAAATCGATAAACATGGTGCAGACAAGAACTAACCAAGGAGAAAGTGAAGAGGAAAACCACCTGACAAATAATAAGCTGGTTACATGTCTAAACCTTGGTCAGTAGAATATGCTAACCAATCTAAGGCTTAGGTAGAGCAATGCTTGTTTGAAGCCAAAGATGACCTTCCTAGTTTCTCAACTGAAGTAAACTTATATGTAGTCCCTTTAGGTTCCTATGATGTGATCATAGGAATGAATTGGTTATGGAAACATAGAGCTAAGGTTGACTGTTTTACAAAAACAGTTGAATGCTTAGATGATTTGGGAAATCTGACCCAATTCCAAGGGATTCAATGAGAAGTTAAAATTAGAACTATCTCTGCCAAGCAATTAAAAAGGGATCAAAGGAAAGGTTGTTAGTTGTTTGTAGTCAAAATGGAACAAGTGGAAGAAGGGGTAGAAAACCCTACTTTATCTTTTGGGGAAAAGTATCCTTTTCTTCAGGAATTTCAGGATGTGTTTCTAGAAGAACTTACGGGATTACCTCCCAAGAAGGTGTTTGATTTTGCTATTGATATTAAACCAGGATCTGAGCCTATATCAAAAGCACCCTATCATATGACGACAACTGAGTTAATGGAATTGAAAGCACAATTACAAGAATTGTTGGAAAAAGGTTTAATCAGACCTAGTGTTTCACCTTGGGGTGCTCTAGTTATTTTTGTTAAGAAGGATGGATCCCTTCATTTGTGTATAGATTATTGTATGCTTAATAAAGCAACGGTAAAGAACATATATCCTTTGCCACGTATTGATGATCTTTTTGATTAGATACGTGAAGCTGCTGTGTTTTCAAAGATTGATTTGCAATCAGGATATCATCAATTAAGATTGAAGGATGAAGATATTCATAAGACAACTTTTAGAACTAGATATGGACACTATGAGTTCATAGTGTTGCCATTTGGTTTGACAAAGGCTTCCACTGCATTCATGAATCTCATGAATAGTATATTCAGAGATTGTTTGGATAAGTTTGTTTTAGTATTTCTAGATGATATACTCATTTATTCTAAGAATGAGGAAGAACATCATCGGCATTTACAAATAGTTCTACAGAGGTTAAGAGAACATAAGTTATTTGGGAAGCTATCTAAGTGTACATTCTTTCAGAAGGAGGTTCAATACTTAGGTCATATCATATCAGTTAATGGAATATTTGTTGATCCTGCAAAAATCAAAGCTATTTTGGATTGGCCTGTACCAACAAACATACATGAGGTGCATAGTTTCATGGGCCTGACAGGCTATTATAGAAAGTTTGTTCTAAATTTCTCCATTATTGCTAGTCCAATCACTTCCCTGCAGAGGAAAGGAAAGAGATTTGAATGGACAAACAAATGTCACGAAGCATTTGATCTCTTAAAGGAAAATCTAACTACAACTCCAATCTTGAAAGTTCCTAACTTCGAAGGACAATTTGAGGTAATTACTGATGCCTTGGGAGAAGGATTATGAGGAGTGCTTATGCAAGATGGAAGAGTTATAGCATATAAATCTAGGAAATTGAAACCCTATGAGAAAAATTATGTGCCACATGATCTGGAATTGGCAGCAGTAACTCATGCCTTACAGATGTGGAGACATTATTTGTTGGGAAAGACTTTTGTACTTAAATCAGATCATCAAAGTCTTAAGTATATTTTCTCACAACCGCATTTGAATGCTCGACAAAGGAGATGGTTAGAATTGATATCTAACTATGACTTTGAGATAAACTACATCAAAGGAAAAGAAAATAGAGTAGCTGATGCTTTGAGTCATAGAAGACATATAGCTGCTATTATTTCTATTCACGGAAATTTCAAGGATTTGGTATTGCAAAATTTGTTCGGTGACAAGTTTTATGAGCAAGTTAAGCAGGCTCTGAAAGATAATCCTAAAGATCCAAGGTATGATGGTTTTCTGTTTGAGACAGATGGACTATTGAGGTATAAAGATGGAATTTATGTACCTAATTTAGCTAGATTGAGGGATTTAGTATGGAAAGAAGTTCATACTGCACCGTATTCAGGACATCCGGGAGTGATCAAACTTCTAGCGGATATTAAACCTCTTTATTTCTGGAAAGGAATGAAGAATGATGCTGCAATATTTGTAGCAAGTTGTTTAAAATGTCAAAGGGTAAAAGCAGAGGATCATCACCCCATAGGATTGTTATATCCACATGATGTACCATAGTGGAAATGGCAAGTTATAAGTATGGGTTTTGTTCAAGGTCTTCCTATGTCAAGAAATAGACATGGTGCCATTTTAGTGGTGGTTGATAAGCTCACAAAGGTAGCACATTTCATACCAGGGAATTTGACTGATGGAGCACCTGTGTTAGCTCGTAAATTTGTGCAAGAGGTGTTTAGATTGCATGGCTTCCCTGAAAAGATTATCTCGGATAGAGATGCACATGTAACATCAAGGTTTTGGCAAACTTTGTTTTCTGCACTAGGGACTAAACTTAATGTGAGTACAGCTTACCATCCTGAAATCGATGGGCAAACTGAGAGGGTTAAGCAAGTCTTGGAAGATTTATTGTGAATGTATTGCATGGATCAGCAATATAAGTGGGAAGAATACTTATCACTTGTGGAATTTGCTTACAACAATTCCTATCATTTTGCTATTAAGATGGCGCCATTTGAAGCATTGTATGGAAGAAGATGTTGAACTCCTATAAGTTGGGATAAGCTAGAGGATAGGATTAGCATCAAGCCAGAAATGCTAGTTGAAATGGAAGAGAAAGTTAAGCTAATCAGAAAAAGATTGGTAGAAGCCAATGAAGGCAAAAGAGCTACGCAGATACAAAATGTGTTCCAAGGCAATTTATTGTTGGATAAAAAGTTCTTTTGAGAGTTAAACCTCAGAAGAGTTCTATTAAGTTTGGGAAATCTTCTAAGTTAACCCCTCGATATGTGGAACCCTTTGAAGTGCTTGAAGTAGTCAATCTGGTTGCCTGCAGAATTGCTTTACCACCAGTCTTATCTAAAATGGACAATGTTTTTCATGTGTCTTATTTGAAGAAATATGTTGCAGGTAATAATCATATTTTGACTTGGAATTCTTTACAGATGCAAGACCTAGGGGTGGTCATGATTGAGCCACTCAAGGTGTTAGAAATACGCAAGCTTCGCCTGCGTAACAGAGAGGTCTTACAATGCAAGGTCCAATGGGACCAATATGCATAGGAAAATGCTACATGGGAGGATTACCATGAATTCTATCAAAAGTTTCCTCATTTATTTAATAATGTTATTAGTGGAAAATAATGAACTTACTTTTTAAGTTACTTTTTGATACCTTATATCATCAAGGACGATGAATCTTTAGGGGAAGGATATGTTACATCCCCAATTTTTGTCTTGCTATACTTTTACTTTTTACTTGGATATATGATGTTTGGATTGGTGACAAGGAAAAACAAGGATTATATTAAATGTCATTTATTGAAATCATAGAAATGATTATGTTATTATTGACTTAATATTTGTATTATGAGATTTGATTTATTAGTTGAATTAATTGAATAATGATGCACTGATCACATATTGTTTGATGACAAGTGAAACAAGATTACAGGTTATCAGATGACTCTCGGGAAAAAGAGAGAGAGAGAGTATCTTTTTAGGAGAGAGATATAGACCTCGGGTTATGAGTGATTTATTTGCCAAACTGAGTTATAAGTGTTTAATGAATACGTGAATTGTGGTGTCATAGAGGTAAGCTTTGTCTTGTTAGTTTACTTCTGAACCTAACTGACGGGTAGTTGATATTGTTCCAAATCTTTCTAAGTTGAATTAAGTCATCATAGTCATTAATAACGTTAACGTCATTTGAGTTTGATTTATAACAATTTACGTTTAACATAAATATTATGATGTTTCTGTCATAAAATGATTGTCATACTACAATTATTAAGATATTTGACGTGTTATAAACGATTCCTAAATGTTAAGACATTTTCATCGAAGTTGTTATTATACGAGTATTGTCGATGAATTATGATGGGCTCAACCTGATCATAATATCTGTAAACTTTGGTTTAATAATATCTTATTATTGAATAAACTATATCTATCCAATGCAATAGGTGATGTTATGATAATTATAATTGATGTAATCAATATTTATTATATATTGATGTCTTAGCATCAAATGAGGAGAATACTTCCTATTGAGTCGATGGTTTAATATTGAGTAAGCCCAACAGTGTTGGTGGTAGATCGAACCACTCATTAAGAATCATTTAATGTTCAGTTGTGTTTAAGTGAGGTGTCAGTAACATCTTAGAAGGTGGACTGTGGTTTTTAAACTACCACAATCGTCGAGTCATGGAGCAGTAATTCCCATCGACATGTGGGATTTACGCATAAATAATGGACTTTAGTTTTGTTTTAAGGATATAAACTGTTATGAAGTTGTAACCGAACGTAGAGGAGGAGGGAGGTGAGGCGACTCTGTAGGAGTCATGCCTCTGTTATTATGACCAATGACTTAAATGAGTCATGGTTGTTTCATTTTAAGCAGGATTTAGAACTTGTAGATGACATAGGAGGGAGAATAGAAGGTGATGGATTAGAAGACAGTAGCTGTGACTTTAGGCGCATCCATAGTCTAGAGGCGTCAACTCTGTAATTGTTTGCCCATCTCAGTTGGTTCAAGTTTGTATATTCCAAGTATTCCTTAGTGCTTGCTATTGTCATATTTTGCTTGACCACAAAATATTCTATTTCCCTCCTTCTATCAGAGAAATCTGATTAGAGAAAGCCTGAATAGAAGGAGAAAAAACTTAAATTCTTCAAAAACCCATGCTCTACCTTACAAAAATCCCAAAATCTTGTCTAGAGAATCCTTGCCAAAAACCCAGAAATCTTTTGTCCTCAAGTGCCTTCCATTGCAGATAATTCTTAGTTTTATACTTAATCATTTTTGTATGTACCTTTGTATGTATCATTGTATGTATATCTATTGTATCGCATATACAATCACATTTACAATTGTATATACAAAGGAAGATGCAAAGTTGGATACAAAAGGTAGGATACAAAAGTGAATGTGCATCAGGTTATCTTTGTATATGCAATTGCATATACAAGGGGGAGATACAAAAGGTGTGTCCATTTTTTGTATGTATATGCGATTGTATCTTTGTACATACAATCCTATATATAATGGCATATACAATCATTAGATACAATCCAGGACCCGAAAGAGGCTGCAATTTGGTTAAGAAAGGTACAGGTGATTGTATGCATCTTTGCATGTATATTCGCGTTGTACATTTGCAGATACAAAAGGTGATGCAGAAGGGAATACATACAATCTAGATGCGAATGAAAAATCAAATGTGGTGGATTTTGAGTTGGGGTCCACCTATTGTATGTATATGCAATTGTATCATCGCATATACAATCCTATATACAATTGCATATACAAAAGTTAGATACAACAGGGATATACAATGTGGACCCGACTGGGAAATTAAATTTGGCAAACTTAGTGGTGGGGTCCGCAGTTGTATGTTGAAGTGCATGTATATGCCAATATGCAAAAAAACAAGGATACAAGGCCAAACCTATTCTAAAGTTCCATTAAGGTTGATAACCCTTTGAGTTCCGCAATTGTATGTACATGCGATTGTATCTCATATACAATCACATATACAAAGTCACATACAAAGGATTTTTGGCAAGACAAGCCTTATTGGCGGCTCAGTTTGAGGTCTCTCTGATGGCCAATAAAGATGCAAATGTTCAGCTGTGGGTCCCAGGTTCAATTCAGTGGCCAATCAGATGATGACACGTGTCAAGGCCGATCCAAAGGCCGATTTGAAGGTAGGTGCAAAAGGTGATACAAAGGTAAAGGCCCACTTTTGTATGTTGGCAATTGTATTGTATATACATTTGCATATACAAAAACATATACAAAGGGAGATACAAAGACATATGAAAAGTGATTTGATATGCAAAATATAGCGAATGAAGAAATCGCATAAGTGCAAAATCGAAGGATTTGAAGGACCCAATAGCATGATGACACCATCTAGGCCTATTCTTTGCTCAAGTTCTATATGATGCTGACATCATCATGGTTTCTTTTATAGTGTATCCATTTTTGTATGTCTGTATGCATACAAACAACAATTCTCTTGGCAGCAAGGATAAAATTGATGGTCGCCGACTTAGAAGCCTAAAATGCAAGTTTGGCCAAACAGGGAAAATTCAAAGGCCGATTATATGGATACAAAGCCCAATTGTGCAGATGATCCTCAGCTTGACAAAGCATTATAAAAGCTTTGTCAAGGGGTGATATGTCCCATCCACCATCAATACAAATTCGATCTCTCAACTGCCATGCTTCAGATATTTTATGTATTCATTGTTGAAGATAGATGATTGAGTTGCTCACATTCTAGGCCCAAAATATCTTCCACCTACCCTGTTCCAGATATTTTATTCCATAACTTCTTGCAGGTGGACGTCCCTTCTGGCGATGATATTTTCTAATAGAGCCCATGGGGAGAATTCATTGTAACTGACTTAGGTCAAATGCAAAATGATATATATGCAAAAACATGAGATGCAAATAAGAGTTGGAAGATTTAGTAATCTATGCTTCTGATTCCAAACAAAGCATTCCTCTACTGTAACCTTGCCTTCTGATTAAATACATGTTGATTATTTTACATCTTCATGCTATTTTGACTCTATGTGATTTAAGAATGATGTGTTTGTGAATGTTTAATTCCTTCTAATCATCTCTTGCTCCTTGCCTCTATTAAAATCAACTTGATATGTGTATGTTTATTGGTTGTATCTAGTCATTTTGTGCATTTTCTCAATTCTGTGAGGGTTCTTTTATTCAACCTGGTGTATCACCTATTTTTCTATTTAAGTTTCCTTCTACCCCTTTTCCCCTGTAGCATTAGCACTAGGTTTATATATACTCCTCTAAGCATTAGGCTTAGAATGAGGAACCAGCCTTCTCTGGAGGTCTGATCTCAGTTCGCAAGGTCCCACACTTTGAGATCATTCCCATTGTGTCATTAGAATGCTTGGACTCTCTCCAAGTAGGGTGCAATTCTATGTGACAACACTTGTATTAGAAATCCATGAGGAAATTGAATTGCTAATTTAAGACTATTTAACTTAGTGATGAAGGTGACTATATGAGTCCACCAATAGGGATTAACTTTATACATTTGTATTGAGACAGTCAAAGACTATTAAGTATCAACTTAAGATAGTTTAGTTAACATTTAAGTAAACTTTCTTTGAACTATTTTCCTGTAGTCGATGGAGACATTGAATGTTATTTTCATGGTTGAAAACTTTTCATACCAGTGAGTAAACTGTTATAGGTAGACGGGGTCGATTACATTCTTAGTGATTATAAATCATCGATTATACCACACCATTGAATGAAAGATAAGTGTATAGTCATGAGCTTGAATAAATAGTCTTCTTATTGAATTAGGTTTGAAGTTAGTCTATTAAGAGATTGAGAATTAATCACATGTTAGGCTCTCAAATGGAGGAACCATGTTTTCATTTTGGACCATATAGTAATAAGGTTAGAATGATTTAACATTTTATCTTGTATAGGTTATATATATAGGCATGATAGGTAATGTTATTTAACCAAGAGTTTCAGACTTATTGAATTTGTTAGTAAACTTTTGTATCATATCAAATGGCAGTAACTTAGAGATATTAGGGAAAATGGAATAAGGTTTTATGAGATTTCCATTTAAGACTAATTGACTTTATTATAAATAAAGAGATCCAATGCAATGGAGTAGGCTAAGTATACTAGAGAAAGACCTAGTAGGGATATTTATACCGGGTTATGTTTATTTATATACATTATAAAGGTTATTTTATGATTCCTTTGTATAGGAGACATTATTATTTAAAAATTATAGTATTATTAACTTTGATTAAGTTAATCAAGGGTTATTACCGATTCTAGAACTCCTAGATATAAGATATGGTTATATGGTTATATCATATTAACAAGGAATATTGGGGTAACCCTAGAATTGACTACCAATCAATTGAATGGTTAAGTCATAGACTTACTCAAGTCATAAGGTATTATTATTACGACTCTTAGTTTAAACTATGGCATGAACAGGGTTGATAAGAGTTATAAAACTGTGGGAATAAGACAGTATCCAAGTCGAGTAAGGGTGGGTGAATACAACGACTATGTTCTTGTGAACATTATTGAAATTAAAAACTTTGGCCAAAGTAATGCATTTGTTTTCTGCATGCATTGTCGGTTCACTGTATTCGGATTGCTCTTCCTGTCAGAAATCATACTTAGCTAGAGGGTATCTAGGGTTGTATGGTTGATTGAGTTGAGTAGAATACAACACTAAGTACTTAGGAAAGGCAAATTACCACTGGTCACCTTTGGTCTATATTCCTCGTAAAGGGAAGGGCCACTTCCTATGTGGATGATGTGTGGGAGACTGCTGGTCTGTGGTTGGAGGTAAATCACTAGAAAGATGCTCTCTCTCCAAGAAGGAAACATGCCAGGACTTGGGATAAAGATGTTAGATATTCAGAAGCAGTATTTGTTCTAGAATTTGTATATGTAATTGATTTACAATTGTAAAACATTATAAATGAGAAAGACATTATGGTTTATGGTATATTGTAAAAGAAATCTTATAAACATAGTTACTTGATTATATGTTAAATAAAAAGAAAAAATTTCTCTATCTCATTTTTACCTTGTTGAGTTACTCTATGGTAAATTTAAGGTTTTTACTATGTTTTAGAATATAGATGTTACACTATGTAAATATCCCTCCCTCTCTATTTCTCTCCTACCCTCACTATGTCTCTCACTCTCTTCCTTTATCTCTCTTTCCCTTTATATCACTTATCTCTCTCTCTCTACCAATCTTTCTCTCTCCCTCTCTCTCTCTCTCTGTATATATATATATATATATATATATATATATATATATATATATATATATATATATATATATATATATATATATATATATATATATATATATATATATATATATATATATATATATATATATATATATATCACTCTTTCCCTCTATATCACTTATCTCTATTCCTCTCCATGAATCTCCCTCTCTATCTCTCTCCCCCTTTTATCTCTTATCTCAATCTCTCTTGCTCTATTCCTCTCTACCAATATACCTCTCTTTATATCTCTATGTATCCCTTTCACTCTCTCTCCCTCTTTATCTCTGTATCACTCTACCTCTCTCTATCTCTCCCCCTCTCTCCCCCCTCTCTCCCTCCCTCTCTATCTATGCATCACTCTACCTCTTTCTCTCTATAGGTCTTTGTGTCCTTCTGTCTTCGTCTCTTTCAATCTCTCTCTCCCCTCATCTCTCTTTGTCTCTCTTTCTCACTCTATGTATAAAAATAACTCACTTTCTTACATGGACTATAATATTGATTTTATACATAAAATAAAAATATTCCATTACTCTAGTTAAAAGAGATTATACATTAAATAGAAATATATATATCTTTATTACAATTCTTTACAATTTTTAACAGTCCACCCAAATGTTACCATTCCAATCACAAATAAATTTGATTGTATTTTATAGTTAAAAATCTTAAGTACAGTCATATGGCCATCAAATTAAACTTTTAATTACCACTACCACATATTTCTATTACTTTTTGTTAAGCAGGGATTAACACTAATTAATTAACAGAGCTTCTCTATTTAATGTCCAACCTCAAATTGCTTCATTTTTGTTGAATGAGCCTCACTGCTATTATTCACTAAGGACTAGCATTGTCTTTCCCTAAAATTCTCTTATGTTGTGATATTTTTATTCCAAAATTTTAGTGCTTTTTGTCAGTAGATTCAACTTGTGTTTTTATTTATTTGTGAAGTCAACAACCTTTGAAAATGTCAGAGGGATTTGAACTGGTGAAGCTCAAGGTACTGAATAAAATGGATTGAATTCAGGCCATAAAATTGATTTGCCTCCTTGCCCTTGTTTTCTTGACCATGTTTAAGATTTGTTTTAATTTTAAAGTAGTGTCAGTCACCCTACGAGAGGTTTGCCTTATGTAGATCCCTAAGCTTTAGAATTTCTATTCAACTTAATGGTTTCTCTTTTTATTGACCAATGTTATAGTCACCAGCCTTGCGTGTCTCTCTGGATTGCTTGCTTCTTCCAAAGGAAGTGAGGATTTGTATGATGATTTCGTAAGGAGGATCGAAACCACATGGAAATACTGTGCTTCATGCCTTGTTTTGAAGAAGAAGCAAAGCAACTCACCAACCACATTTTCACATTGGAAAAAATCCATTGAGCTCTAGAAATTGATATCAAAGATGCCACAACAAATACAACCATAGAAGCTAATTCTTTGATCATGATGGAAGTTCTGAGTGTAGAGTCAACAATCATTTCGGTCAAGGAATTGTAGATGAGATCAAATAACGAAAAAGTGGTGATCTGATAAATCATTTTTTTGATGATGGTAAGATGAATGGGAAAGATGATTTCAATCATCCTAAACCATTTTCCATAACCTTGTGCCGTCGATATCTGTGCTAGGCCAGTTTACCTCATAGAGGGAACACCTTTGACATAATAATGGTGAATAATTATACTTCACATTTTGTATAATTATTTTGGGTTTATTTTGATTTGGTTAATTTTTATGTAATAAAAAGCATATACATGGTGTATTTTTAGTTGAGAGTGGGCACATAACCTGAGCCTTATCTATTCCTATATGTACTTATTCCTAGGGACTAGTATTGACCTTTAGTTTACCCTTTCCTACCCCAGGTTAGATCCACAATCATGGGAGTGATCTAGGTCATTTCCACACTGACAAAAATGACCCCTTATCTATTAAAATTTAAATTCAAATTGGGGCATGACCTTGTATGTCAACTCAAGGCATAAAAACATTTAATTTGAACCTTGGTGTTGTATTTAAATGGGTAACCCTAGTTCATTTTGGACTTGTTGGTTCCCAAATTTAATTGTCACAATTATTTGAAAGTATATATCAGTTTAGAGAATTAGTGACAAATTGGCCAATGAATAGGAGATGTTGTTACAAACAATCTCCTCTCCTCTTCAAGTCTGTAGAACCTAGGTGGGTTTCCCTTATATTGACAGTGATGTGAGTTTAAAACCCTTTTAACCACAATGTCAAGTTGCAGATACTTCCACATAAAATCTATAAGAGATTTCAGGATTCAAACGATTTGTACGGGTGATCTCTCATAACCTTTAAAAGCAAATGTGAAAGTCATGAATAATTAGGAATAAATTACCCAATGAGTATTATTTATCATTTTGAGTATGTATTGGCGGTTGGAGA
The DNA here is from genome assembly GCA_027924645.1 of Cunninghamia lanceolata. Taxonomy (NCBI): domain Eukaryota; kingdom Viridiplantae; phylum Streptophyta; class Pinopsida; order Cupressales; family Cupressaceae; genus Cunninghamia; species Cunninghamia lanceolata. The sequence goes on along the minus strand of BSBN01000341.1, from coordinate 5,026,895 downwards.
ATTGATTAGGTTTAGGACTGGTTCCTATTCTGAGAAAAATAGAGCCAATACAGTGCATAAGGTTTTGTACTAAAGTTCTCCTAGACTAAAATCAATGTATCTTCTTAAATATATCAATGCCTCAACATTGATATTGATTTTAATGATGGAAAACAACATGCATCTCATTCTTAATTATCCATTTTGTTTGTAAATGACCACATTAGTTTGCATGAAAGATTTACTCTATTTTCTCAAAACAAAAACTAACATTCAACAGTAATACACAACAACAAATGTGTCATGAGAGAAACAATAGATCCTTGATTTATTAATTCTCAAAAATAATTTACAAAACATAATTGGAGATAAAATGCACATGGACTTTGCATTATTTCATTAAGTTCAATGAAAGGAAAAACAATATACAAAAACACCTATAGACCAAGATCGCCTATATTTCAAGACTAAAACTATAGACAAAATTCTTACATTCCAAATATTTCCAAACCCTTTTCCAAATGGAGTGCACTACTTTTATAAAACAAGGGATCCTCTTACACTATGTTGATGACTGACACACTCATCTTATTGGCATGTGAAATGCATAGCATGCGATTAGTTGGAACAATATGAAACCTGTTTATGAAATTGCTGCCCACCTCTTATTGTTATGATGATCAAGAACGGGCAGTTAAGTAGTTTGAGGGTCATCACATGAATTAATCTTTACCTGTTAAAGATAACCTAGATGTTACTACTTGCTGCTAAGATAGGGATGAAGAAGATGCAAGCTGCTACCTATAGACACCTAAAATTTGCCAACGCATTTTCACTACATCGCATTCGCATTATTCCCAACTTAATTATTCATTTTCTATTCTTTCACATTAATTAAATAATTCTTAATTATTTAATTAAATTCATCCATCTCTATTGAAATCATTATTCTTCCACATTAGAAGTCTTAGCAATGATTTTAATGATTCTCTTGCCAATGAGTTAGTTAGCCTCCAATTAGGAGTTTGTTTATTTTGGATGGCACTAATAATGATTTGAGAATCACCTTCTATGTGAATCCTTCTCACCCCTAAAGAGATGCCTAGTTGTAGGCCCATGAGGAAGACATGAATTTTTGCTTCATTATTGGTCAAGAACCTGATCTTCCTTAAAGCTGCTCCAAGAAAATTTCCATGTTCATTCCTGATTACACAGCCTATTGAAGCTTTCCCTGGGTTCCCCCTAGAGGCCCCATCAAAATTTAGTTTGCCCCACCCTTCTTCCAGCACCTGCCACCTTGCTTGAGCTCTAATCTCCTCCAAATTATCCTAGGAAACCCCTTGAATGGGGTGAATGATAAGCCCCCTCCAATTATCCCTCATGAATCCATCCCAGGCCATAAAAGATCTACCTTTTTCTCTCTGAATCCTAAGCACATTGTTAGCCATCTCTATGATTTATCTTTCAATTTTTCTCCATAGAAGATCCAATTCCATTTCCTTATCTTGAAATATTCTTTTGTTTCTCTCCTTCCAAACATCCCAAGCTAGGATCAAGGAACTGATGATCTAGAGGAAAGAGAACATTGCTTTCCTATATAGAACCAACCAAGTATTAAAAGTATCTAGATAGCTTCTTGGGAAAGCACTTTTTCAATTTAATTTATCCATTAGTGCCCTCCAACACTGCTCTATGAACCGACACCCCCTTAGAAGATGATCTACATCTTCCTCCTCTTCCTTACACAAGCAACACCTAAAAGGTCCAAAGTGGCCAAATTTCTCCAATCTTTCTCCTGTTAAGATTCTTCCTTGCAACGTAGCCCAAGCAAAAGTTCCTACCTTAGGAAGGTAATGATTATCCCAAATAAGATGGGTGGGCTAGTTCTCCTTAGCTCTATCTACTTCCTCAACAATGTAGCCAATTTTGCACACTGTAGTCACTTAATTTGGAACCACACCATATTAATTTGTCCTCTCCTTTTGAAACTACTATTTTTCTCCTCTCCATTTCTTGTTTTAGTAAATCTGATTGGGGCTAAGAAATCCCCAAATCCATGAAATCTTTCCATATCCATTATTTGATACTTTCTTGCTCATGCAGATAGACATAATATCTAACCTTATCCCCCCAAAGATGAGTTAGAGTGTTTCTAATATCCTCTAATCCTTCAAATATTTTTAGAGCTATGTACATGTTAGGTCTCAAAAATGCAGGTTGCTAATCCTAAGAGGATGCCAGGCTCTATGTTTAGATTTGCAACGTTTTTGAACTAACTTGATGAAATCAACCTTTAAGGTTTATTGATTTCCTACACTTCAGGTCCTGCTATACCTAGGTGGGTGAACCTGGGAATTTAGAGCAGACTAAATGTAAATGTATTGACTAATTAAATCTATCTACAATGGCAGAGGGTGTAAGATAGATGAAAAGCTTGCTATCTGATCCTATATCTAATGTCTAGTGAATAGTTTGGTAGAAATTGTATAAGCAATATCAAGGTAAAAAGTATTTTAAATGATAAAAATAAGACCAGTGCTTTATAGAGTAACAGAGTCGAATGAAGGACCAAGACTAGTGGCTTACAATGGGTACTAATTCTAATTGTTTGGCACAACTTTAGTTTATAACTTGTATAAACATGCAAGGGAATGACTGACAAACTCTTCTTGATAATCCAACCAATATAATCAAATATCTTATAATTCACCAGAAGGTATTTTAATCCTTGCTTGAAGGAACCAAATGAAATGAATGAGCAAGAATAATAGATAATATTGTCTTGGAGACAGAATGACAATCTTAATTATGTGGCTCTACTTAGTAATCCAAACTTAATACTTCCAGGCTACCGTGACTGATCAGAAGGATTTTAATTCCTCAAATGGAAACCGATTTACTCAATCACACAGATACAGCGAGTGTGTATTGACAAATTAAATATATGCTTGATATATTTATCTGAATAACAAGGAAATATAGAACTGGAGACAACCACAAAATTGAGTAACTATAACAAACAATTGATACCAAGGTGAAACCACTAAATCAGAGAACTTCCATAGTCCTTTTGAAATATTGTAAATTATATATACGTATATATCTCCTACTGCTGATGATTTTTCAACACCAATTGTCTGAACTTATATAGATGTTTTTGTGAAGAGACATAACCCTTCAATAAGTCTTTTTGGGAATTTGATAAGATTAACAACTATTACATAATCCATGATTAGGCTCTATTTAGCCATAAGTAAACTTTAGCTGAATGATCCAAGTATTCTTGATCACGATGGGAATCAGTAAGCTCAACAGCACTTCTGGTAATCACATCAAGTGTGACCATCCTTTCTAGATGTCTGCAAGCTTCTCCAGATGCAGAGACTTTGTCTTTCAGAGCTCCTGTAGCCTTGTGTAATATAACTCGACAATCAACAATCCATTCTTCTTTGCTCTTTATATCTCCATTGTCTTTAAATAACATGGGCACTCCTGCATTTGAAGCTTCAGTACCTTCGTTAGCATCATCTTTGAGTTTGTCATAGTATTTTTGGTGCTGTTCGAGCAATGCTCTTGTATTGAAGATATCTACACTATCAGAAGCACCTTTGCTTTGCATCTTAATCAATTTTTCCTACATTCTTTGTTCAAGTCTTTCATGTTCTTTAATTGCTTTGTAATTCTGAGAGTAGTTATCCCAAACAGGTTTGACCACTATACCATGTTTGCATATCTACTCTATAGCACTGTGACAAATGCATCTATTTGAATTTGTGTTGCCTGGTCATGGCATAATGCTTGAGTGTCTTGTGAACTCTCACCCTGGGTTATTCTCTTTGTTGATTGGCCAAAAGTACTCTTAACATCATCCTTCAAGTAGTCATTTTCTTTTGTCAATCTTTCACAGCTCAATCTGTATGCATCTCTCTCTTTGATCAACATTTGAGCTTGTGCTTTGTTTAATTTCGCAACATTAATGTCAATGTCTGCTGTAATCAGAGGGTCAGTTTCCCCTACTTTCAAAGTCATGACATGGCCAAAAGTCTTTTCAGTATCTATGATGGTTGTCTTCTTATGGGGAGGATATAACACCCATATCATCAAGGAATTTTCATCATTATTGTATCTTGTACCCATATAAACTTCATTAACTCCCTCTGGAGTGAGTTTATACTTATCATCTGCACTATTTAGAAAACTGTCAAAAACCAAAGCAGAATTTAAATCAAGACCAGGAAAAATCATAACCCCTGCATCTTTAAGCAACTATCTACCCCTGCTAGGTGTCATGTCTTGCATCTCCTTATCTACTGTTACCTTCAGCATATCTAACAGTTGTCTTTCATTATCAGCAGAAACATCATCTACTGACTCTCTGATCTCTTTCCCTTTGTTTTATACAAAAATGACTTAAATTCTTTTGACTGAATAAATTTATCATCAGAGATGAAAGAATCATAAGCTATCTGACATGGATCCTCATCAGCAGACCCCTCCTCATCATGTATCACAACAGGAGGCTGATATTGTAGCATTTTCCTCTTGGACATTTCTACTGTTTTGTCCTGTGGCTCTTTTGCCCTGCCAGTTCTTCATCTTCAGAGGATACAACCTCAATCTCTGCTATCTGCTTTTTCTTTTCACTTAGATCCCTGTTATACTTTTCTACCACTAATTCAACTTCAACCTCTTCTAGGTTTCTAATAACATCATCATGTGGATAATGTATGTGCATGTATCCACTGAGATTTTGTTTTCTTCTTATAGAGTCAATAAAACCTTCAGGGTCAAACCCTTTCCTTGCCTCAGCACTCCTCATATAATAATGCATTAACTTGTCCACAATGAGATTATAACCCTCTTTTGACACTACAGTAAAATCTCCAAAACATAAAGTGCTGGGCATAAAGGATTGTTTATCATGTGAACTCAAATGCATTACATTTGAGCAATGCATTTGCCTAATTATCTCTAAATAAGCAATTCTGTCCAGGATAGTCTTAGGTAATATGAATGGAGTGTCTTCAAAACCATAGATTCTGATCATAGTAGCATCCTCAAAACAATACCAATCTCCCCAATTATGAGTGACAGTAGGGGGGCCACCAAAATCTTTTGGCCTGAGGAACCTTTTTATCTCGTTTGAAATTGAGTATTCATAAGGGTGGTTGAAATACCTGTATAACACTTTTACATAGTGTTCTTCAAATTGGGCATAGTTGGAATGGGCATATCTACTGTCCCATATTCTAGTCCACATTTGTATGGGTATCTTTTCCCCCCTCTTATCTGTAGCAACAACTTTAAGCTCACTTGGCCATAACCCTACTTCCTGGCTGAAATACAACACCATATGCATAAGCAGTGAGTAATGCTCAAAAGAGCATGCTGGGGCACTGTTTCTTATTGCAGATAAGCCAGAATCTATTCCATTAACAATATAGGCAGCATAGTCAAACTACCTCGCATTATGACATTGAATGTCAGCGGCTATAAACATTAAGGGATAGTCATGAACTCAGGGACCTCTGAACCAAGGACTTGGCCCACAGAATAATAAGTGTGCTATATATATGGTTCAAATATAGCTACATGAAAGGGAGGACCATCATTTTCAGTTAGAGGCATCACTTCTCCTACAACTCTGGGCCTATGAATGGGCAACCTCCATCCATTGTAGGTTGTGTCCATTCTCCAATATTCTTTCTCCATGTCTTCATAAATAATAGGGACAGTGCACAAATCATCTAGATTAAACACTTCATAAACGACATTCTTTGACAAATGTACAATTGGTTCCCCTTATGGGTTGCATAGGGCTTTCAGGCTTGAATTGTAATGTTTGGCAAGCAGTTGGAGGAGTTCAACATTCAGGAATACGTTAGGCACAACCAGTTTTCCTAAATTCAAGTGCCATGGGTTTGACACAGGAGCATTCCTAAACCTTCTATTATAATGGAATTTGAAAAGCTCATATCCCTGGATTGGGGTCCAGATATCTCCCAAGCACCTACATTTGTCTTCTAGTTTCTCAACTTCTGCCCTAAGTTGAGCGGATCTTCTGGCCTTAGGAGTTGACCCAGGCAATTGATCAATTAAGTCCTGATTGAGTTTTCTATCCTTTATCTTTTCTTCAGGAGCTTGATCAGTTTTTTGTTTCTTAGATTTACTGGTTTCCCCTTGTGATTTTCTACCTTTTCCCTTTCCTGGAGTCTCCATATTCAAATTTTGGCAGAAAATTCAAACACAGGCTATAACAATAGTTCGTATGTATGTACCTGTCATTCGGTGGCTGCAATCAAAATCCTCTGCTTGCACCTCAAGAATTCCTCTGTATTCTCTCCTCAAACAACCCTGTCAATTGTAATTACAATGATCGTAAAAGATTTCATAGCCGTTTGCATTTAATTGTCTGATCAATTCAATGTCGTTCATCGCTGTGAAATGTCACATTGCCATAACTCTTGTCATTGGCATGATTTTTAAAATGTCTGGGGGACCTTAATACTTCTTATGGCGCGAACAATCAATTAGCGTGACCCCTCAATTGTATTCCCGATGTTATGTTGAATCATATCTAAGTGGGCGTGACCATCGGCAGGACTTGTTTCATCGCCGTGTGATTTAGAATTCCCTCCGATATAGTGAGTCTTACCGATATGACTATCGGTAAGAGTCTCACCGATAATAATTTGTTTATCAGGGTGATCAATACTATCGGGATAACATATTTATGTTTCCCCGAGCTTCCTCATCTTACCGATAATCTTCTTTACTTTGGATCGGAATGAATATGTTAATATCTCACCGATATAGTTAAAACTTCTTATTAACGGGTATGACTTTATTTCCATCGGAATGAGATATACCATCGGGGTAGTTTTTAAAAGATAACCCGATCACAATTATCTCCCCAATGGCCATTTTACATTCCTTATTGGAGAGAGTTTATCAAAGGGTCACCGACACCCTTTAATCACCGTGACTTGTGAGTCGGCAAGACATAATTGCTTCGTCCCGATATGTTAAGTTACTCCGATAGATATGTGCATCGCTGTGACTCTCACCGAAAGTTCCTTTTATTGTTGCACCAAGACATTGGAGTATCAGAGACTTATTTGCTTTTCATCCCGATGGTTCATTTCTTACCAATGGTTATTGTTTTGTTGCCCCCGCAGGATGTTCGGTGAGACTCTTGCCGAAATACTTCATCGGTATGATATATACCGTTAGGGTAGCTTTTGAAGGACCATCTGATGATTATTAGTCATACCGATTGGTGTGACTACTTGGTTCTCTTACCGATGAAAGGCCATCGGTATTACTTCTTCTATCGGCAAATTCTATAAATCTCTTTCCAATCTCTATTCTCACGCCGATGGTCATTTTCAACTGATTTCTTATGTATCGGTATAAGCAACATGACATCTTGCCGATAGATTGACATTTAACTAATTTTGCATTGCTTAGCTATGGACATATTGTGAGATATATCAATTTTTTACTATGGTTTTGGGATGTTTTTTAGGATTTGCTCAAATATGGTGAAGTAAGAAGATAGTAAAAATTTTAAATTTTTACTGTCCTAACAGTACCCATTCAAGGAGTTCTGAAAAAAGGGCATTGTTGCCATTTCTTACCTCCCAAGAAAGGTGATTAGTTATGAGTTGCTTGCATTCCATGATGAAATTCCATATTACTGAACCTACTGGTGGATTTTTTGTTGTTAAGATCCTATTTGGGACATTAGAATCTAAATATTTGTTTTGTAGTATTGTGGCCCACTTCGAATGTGGCTTGCTATATATGAGCCAAACCTGTTTTGCCCTTCAAGCTTTATTGAAAGAGGACCATTTCCTTATACCAACCCCCCCATTTGCTTAGATCTACAATTTTTTTCCCAATCCACTAGAGGGTATTTTCATCCTTCCAACTTTCCACTCCAATTTTTTTTCATACTTCTGTTCAAATCTTTGTCCACTTTTTTAGGCATTTTCAAACACTGCATAGAGAAGATGGGAATAACTGAGATAATGGATTTAAACATTTGGATCCTTCCTGCCAACAACAACCACCTTCCCTTCCAAGATTCCATTTTATTTTTATAGGTGGTCACTACTTGATTCCAACGATTAGATCTGATTGCCCCTTGGAAGAGCGGTGTCCCATGATACTTACCAGGAAGACCTTTAATTCTCAGCCCCAATTTTCTGGTTAAAATCCTTTAATTTCTAAGGTCATTTTTAACAAAGTAAACCTCAAATTTGTTCCAATTTACACTCTGTCCTAATGCTAAACATAAGCTATCTATTGATTTCTTAATTATCTTTGCCTCCCTTATACTTGCTACTGCAAACAACAATGTATCATCTACAAATTTATGGTGCTTGACCGCTTCTATTCCTGGGGCAACTGAAATACCTTTCCACTTGCCCAATCTGGCTTCTTCCTTACTGTATCTACCAAGTGCTTATGCCATGATAACAAAAAGAGAGGGTGAAAGGGGACCCCCCTATCTAATACCATTACTTGAATCAAAGAATCCTTTTGGGATGCCATTCACTAAGATCAAGAATCTAGGTGTCTCTATTCAACTTTTGATCCACTGAATCATTCCTTACAGAGGCCAAACTTTTCCAAGACTGACAATAAGAAATCCCTATTGACCTGATCATAAGCCTTCCTTATATCTAACTTCACTAACATTCTTTCTACTCTACTTCTTCTCACTGTATGGATAGCCTCATGGGCAATGATGATGCCATCAAAGATAGATCTCCCTGATGTAAAGCCACTTTTCTCCTTTGAAATGAGGAGGGGGAGAAGCATTTTATTATGTTGGCCATTACTTTTGAGATTATTTTATACACTGTGTTACAAAGGGAGATAGGCATGTAGTCATCCATAGTTTCAACTACATTCCTCTTTGGGATTAGTGCAATGAAAGTGGTGTTAATTTCTTTCAAAATTGTACTGTTTCTCCTGGCCTCCTCAATAGCCTTCACTACGTCTCCCCCTATGATATCCTATAAATGTTGGAAGAAAAAAGATGGGAAACCATCCAATCCTGGAGATTTGTTAGGGGCTAGCTAAAAAGTAGCCACTCTAACTTCTTCCTCTGTGAAGGGTTTGTTTAAATTTGTATTTCTTTCTTAGTTTATCAAGCAAAGAATTCTCCTCATAACTTCTCTCCTAATGACATCATTTGTATTATCCATTTTGTTTAACAACTCTCTAAAGTAGCTAACTTCCACCTTCCCTATCACCTTCAAACCAATCACCACTATGCCCTCACCATCCTTAATAGATGAGATTCTATTGATGCTCCTCTTTACCTTGGTAGAATTGTGGAAGAATTTGGTGTTCCCGTCCCTTGCCTTAAGCCAAATCTCCCTAGATTTCTGCTACCATAAGATTTCTTCCCATGCCAATAATTCCTCATGATGTTGTTTTAGCTCCTCTCTATCAAATCTCTCCTTATCCATTCCCTGCCTTAGGCTTTTTTCATTCAGATATTCCAATTCCTTTTCCACTATCACTTTCTCCTCAAAAGTATCCTTAAAATGGCTCTTATTCCACTCTTTGAGCTTGAGTTTCACAAAAACTGACTCTTTCCACATCTTGAAGAGCCTTGATCCCAACACCCTTGGGGCCTGAGACCACCACTCTAATTTTGTCTCCAATTACTGGATCCCTCAACCACATCTTTTTGAACTTAAAGGATTAGCTCTAAGGTCTCACATCCTTATGAAACTTGAGTTGCACTGGATAATGATCGGAGCTTGAAATAGGTAGAATAAAGGATTCAAAAACCAAATCCTAGTTCCCCCCAGTTAGGAATTGTTTTAGGCACTCCACAATGTTTGTGAACCCCTGTTACCTCTTTGTCCATGTATAGGTACCATTTTTAGGCATAACATCTTGCAGAAGGTTGTCATTAATGACGTCTTGGAAGTCTTTTGCAACTAATTTTGAAGAGAACTTCCACCCCTCTTCTCACTGTCGTCCTTTGTAGTGTTGAATTCTCCACCAATAATTAATTTTTCATCCCTCATGACCTAATTGGCCATGGTTATCTGATTCCAAACTATTCTTTTCTGATCTAATTTAGTTGGGCCAAAAATATTCATTATAATAAAACTTCCTCCATTTGTCATTGATCTACATCTACAAATCTTCCAATGATTTGAATGTTGAACTACTTCCATATCCATGTTATAGGGGTTCCACATAATTCCTAAGCCCCCAGATGCCCCTCTAGAAGGGACAAAGAGACCCTTCCATTGTTTCCATCTTCTCAAGAGCCCCTATGATTCATTTTCTAAAAAAATTGTTTCTTTCAACAATGCTAAGTCTGGTTTGCTCAAATCTAGTTGGTGCTTGAGCACATGCCTCTTGTTAGGGGCATTCAGGACCCTAACATTTGACGTTATGATCATCATTTCTCCTCAAGAAGGGAGAATCCCTTCCCAGATCTCAATGTTCTTCATCCTTTGGCACTGCCTGCCAATTCCAACTAGAAATTTTTAGATTTTCTTCCTCTTTTGCCCTTCTCCCCTAGATTAGGCTTTTTCATTTTGGTCTTCCTCTAGGAGATAGTTCTTACCTCCATTTCCTCGACTACCTCCTCCAAAGAAAAGGAAGTTTCCTTTGAATCTTCCTCTTCCATTCCAAAGATCCCCTTCTTCCTCCCCATGCTTGGATCCTGCTCCCCCTTCTAGAAGATTACACATGTCAATCTCTTCTATTTGAACTTCTCCTTCTAGATCAACTCCCACCTCTGTAGTCACAATGTCAATCAAGGTGAGTTTAATCCCTGTTCATCTATTATTGTAATTGTAGTCCCTTCCCTCATTCCACCCTCCACAAAGGTGTGAGCTCCTTCATCTGGCTCTTTGACCGTAGAATGCTCAATACATTCCAAAATTAGGTTCTCATTGTTGATTTCCAAATCCCTCAGGGTTGTAACCTTTGTGTAGTCTCCCAATAGTCCCTCCTATGACTTTTCACTTTCACCTGATCATCTCCCCTAGAAGGAAACTCCATTGATTCTAGGTTTCTTTGATTCTCAGTTTCCACTACTTCTGAGTCTCCCTGAGAGTTAACAGGTTTTAGATCTTGATCCATACCTTCCTGAGGGCATTCTTCCCTAACAAGATCTTGTTTCTTGCAGTCCCAACAAGAGGGGGGGAGATTTTTCCACTTCTATATGCTACCTCCAAATCCTTGATCTTGATATGATTTCTACCTCATTTGGAATATCCTTTTTTAAATCTATTGCTATACAAATCCTTGCATACATACCAAATTCTCCTTTTAACAGTTTATCATCTATCTTGATAAAAGATCCCAGATTGTCTCCTATTTGTTTACGAATATCAAGCTCCCAATACTCCGCTGGTAGGTTATATAATCTGATCCACATCAGAATCACTGAGACTTCATGCTTAATGGGGTTAAAATTTGGTTCCCAATCCTTTACATAGAACCCCATCCTATCCATAACATGTGGTCCTCCCTCTAGGAATTTTGTTTTAATTTTTGGCACTTAAAGGTCTACAAGGAAGAAGCCTCTTGGTAGTGATTTTATATTTGCTTCCTTTTCCCAGTTTTTCCTACATTATGTTACCCTAGCCCTAGTAGGAAATGCCCTACCCATTTTAAAAGCACCACTCATGCCTTTAATCTATTCACAATTTTTTCTAATTCTGGGTAATTCAGATAAAAGGAAATGCAATTTGGGGGTGATTTTGTACTCACCGGAATGGAATTCACTCCTGTAGCCACTCCTTCACCCTTGGGTTTCTAGACTCAGCCTCCAAATCTGCCTGCTCTGACAACCTCCTTCACCTTGTTGGGAGGTTCTCTAGACATTTCTCTACCCCACTCTGGCTACCATTTTCCTCCATTTCTTCCAAATCCTGAAGCTTCTTCATGTCTCTCTTACTAGCAAGCCCTAAGTCTATTTTGCGGGTGTGAAAAAATCTTTTTTCCTTCTCCAAAAATTTGGTTCTGGAAAAATTCAATGTAGAGGCATTTTTTTCATTTTTCTAATGTTAATTAAATAATCTATAGTTATTTAATTAATTGAATCATAATCCAACATTAATTAAATAAATCACATCTTCTTCTTGATTTCTTTCCTTTTTTAAACTCATGTGTATCTAATTAATTAGATAATCTTATCAATTATCCTCTCATCTTTTTCTGGATTTATTTCCTTTTAAAACAAAAATCAAATCCCTTCTATATTTTCAAATCTTATCTTCTCAATTTATTTCCTCTTTGATCAAACAAAGAAAAAAATCAAATCTAGAAAAAAATCAAATCTTTATTTCCAAAATCAAATCCTTATCTCTCCATCATCAAAAATCTATAAATAAAGTCTTCTCCAAACCAAAAGGGAGGACTTTTTTTGATGCAAACTTATGATGTCAAATTGAGCTCCCATCCATGCTATTGCAATCAAGGTTATGCTTACATAATAGAGCAATCCATATATCAATATACCAAAGAATAGATATTATTGTGTGGTAACTTACATTATTGTTTGCTTTGAATTTGATTATTGTTCACTTCAATTATTTCTTGAGTTATGTAGGCATTGGAATAGGATCACTATGTTTCTTATTTGCTTTCCAATTTCTAGCATACACATATTGGCATGCCTAGTGGGACCCCTGTCCCTTGATCTATCTTGCTTCTTGCAGGCTTTGTTAGTTTTTGTTGTAGGTTTATGCTCTTTTTAGGGAAAATTTAAGGGTACACTTTAACAAAGAGCCTCACAACACAAAACAGACCTCACGGTTGCGTCCAGAAGATCCAAGAGGTGAAGAAAAACATATAATTTCACCCTTTTTGGTGTAGGTGAAATTTGAGAAAATGTTTGTAGGGTGATGAACAGTGAACACTGGTTTCCAGTAGTGAACAATGCTTCTCGGAAGTGAACAATGCTTTCTAGCAGTGAACAGTGTTTTTGATAGTGAATATTGTTTATGGTAGTGAACAATGTTCTCCGGCAGTGAACAGTGTTCTCAGGTTGTGAACAGTGTTTTTAGGCCATGAATAGTGTTTTTTAGGCTTAAAATAGTTTTCTTTTTAAAAATGTTATAACTTTTGCATATCATACATGTCAGATTTTTAAGTTTTTACAGGCGTCAGAAACCTAACTGACCTAACTTCATAATGGTGTAGGCCTCATCAATAGATTTAGCATATAATATCAGGTATAATTAGTCAAAGCCAACCTTTCTTTTCAAACTTCATTTGCTCATAACTTTTGCAAAATTTAACAAAATTTCACGATTTTTTTGAAAGTGCTTAGAATTTCTTGTAGAATATACTCATCTAATCTATTCTACTGTATCCGTTCATTATTTTCTGATTTTTCCAGAATTCTATCATCTTGGTCTAACCCTTGTTTTGTAGCTTTTTCTCTTGTCCAAGATCAAATCATTGAAACTACTAACAAGTTGCTACAGATTTGCATTTCCAAGACATATTTTTATCACTAATCTAGGCACTTAGTCTAATATAGAGGGATAGTAATTGAACATTGTTTTCTTTGTCTTTGGATTTTGAAAAGGGTGTATCTCTCTCCTCACACCTTTTGGTGACCTTAGAGATCAAAAACCCCTTCATTATCCTTGTCTTTATTTGTTCAATCCTAGGAACATTATCTCACGTATGCTCTCCCCTTGCACTTCATGTGATCTTGGGGATCAAAAGTGAATAGTTTTCCTTCCCTTTAGGAGGCTTGTTAAGGGATTTAATCACCCTTAAGGAAGACCTCAACCACGTGTTTTGGCAGGGTATTTAAGGGGGGAGAGTGAAAGCTACACCTCAGTCTAGTCATGTAGTTATTGGCACAGCCTTAGGGCCCTGGGTGATTCCGGACACAAGGTGAAGTGATGTTTTCTTAATCACTTATGTCACATGCCTTCAATGGACTAGTATTCACAGACTTGGACCCCACTGTACCTAGTGTATATCGAGGGCTCCCTAGACACCTTGTTATCCTAGATAAGACCTTTCGACCATCATATCTTGCAATGCATTGCTACCATAGGAGAAGAAGAGCTCACGCTATATCCACCATTGTTTGAGATAGAGTCTACTTTGGGCATGACGAAAGTCTCCAAGGTAAGGGGTGTAATGTGGTACATGACCTTGCATTCCCTATCTATCCATAATAAGGTAAATGGTATCAAGGGGGTTGACATTGCCATTATCTAATAGTGGGGATTGAGACCGCACTTGAGTGAGTCCGCAGGCTATGATACTCCTTGATTGAATAATATAGGATTGTACAAGAGTGTTTGACATGTTTTCATGTGATCTACCAGTATACACCATTTGTTATCTGTAGAGGTTAATAACCTTTCACACCCAATTATGTTAAGAGTTAACACCATTATGTCTTTTGTTTGTATCTCTTTCCAAAAATTTGCCTAAGTCAACCTATAAACTATTCCCAACCACTCTCTAATCATCCATTTTCATCCAATCCAATCCAAGTTCATCCCAATCTTCATCCTTATCATCCTAATCACCTATCCTAATCATCCATTTTTATCCACATTGGCAAGAAATGAGAGGGAAACCGGTCCAGAGATGTGGTCCTTAGTCAAGTCTCTAAAGTATAGTTTATACCCTAGTCAGACAGTGAGAGAAACATAGATAAACATTAAGGAAGTCTGTTATGCAATACACTCTAAGTAAAGTAAAGCATTCATAAGACACATATACATATATCATAACCCTTATATCTCCTTTATATATATTTCTCATCAATTGGTACATACATATTCATACTGACAGGTCTGAGTCTCTGCCTTATACATATCTATCTTACACTCTCTTACTCACACTTACACTCTTGCTTTACAATGTTTACATGTATCTCCTATATATCTACATAGAGGTGTGTCCTTTCCCAAACTACCTCTTTATGTGTCAACTCTATCTTCTACATGCCCTTTGCGGTAACCTACAATAGGTTCTGTTGGGTGTCCTGTGCTCTACCAACATCATTCCCCCTTTCAAAACTATGTCTTGTCCTCAAGACACGTTCTATCAATTTGAAGGTAGGATGGTTTTTTAAATCACTTTGAGCTAGGCTAGAGTTGTGTCCCACTATTTATTTGTAGATGTCAACATTTGAATCTGGCTCTCCAACTGAATGTATGTGTCCTCTGCATCTCCTAATGTAGCTGGTACCTGTATCTTTTATGCAATTTATTTTCCCTCAGTAAACACTCCGGTCAGGGATGCTAACCTTAGGCTTACCACTCCTCTCAGCTGTTTAATTTGTCCCTTGATTTGTTCCCTTTGATCCTTGAATTGCTGGAGTTGGGAGTGCAATGTTTCTACTTATGCCCTTATGGTTCCATTAGTATCTTGTACTAGATCATAAGTACTAGTAACTTGTGTTATTTGTGTCTCTAATGCATCTATCTAATCCTTTATATTCTTAGTGGTAATAGGCCATTGTAAACAAAATTGAAAGAGTACCTTAGCTTCCTCCATACCTTGCTTGATGCTCTTTATTTGGGCTTCTAGTTTATTGTGTGCCTTGGTACATTTGTTTGATGCATTAGCTAATTTTTTCTAGTTCATTTTCTCTATTAGTCTCTCTTCTACCTTATTCTCCAAGTATTGGGAATGTGCTTTAAAGATTGACATTAGCTATTTTAGTTGTTGTGTTAGTGGTAGGGTTATATCCCTCTGAGCTTCTGGCATTTCATTTTGAATTATATTTACAGATTCAAGTAGTATTTCACTACCCTGAATGTGTTGTTGGAAAATTTAA
Organism: Cunninghamia lanceolata; assembly: GCA_027924645.1. Classification (NCBI taxonomy): domain Eukaryota; kingdom Viridiplantae; phylum Streptophyta; class Pinopsida; order Cupressales; family Cupressaceae; genus Cunninghamia; species Cunninghamia lanceolata. Next base: position 5,011,105 of record BSBN01000341.1, on the reverse strand, counting down.
ACCCTCGTTGTGGAGTGGAAGATATCACCAAGTTGTTACTTTTGAATGGGTGATATACCTGAAAAATTGACTTGCCCTCCTATCACTGACAATTATAGAAGTTGTGGAGTCACCATAGGTTGTATTTGTTTCTACTACACTAGGAAATCTTTGATGGATTGGATAGGGGAAGCAGAGGAGGATGCATCCTGAGTATCTTGCTAATTATACCCTGCATCTAGAGCCTCTTCATCAATTTATTGATCCTCCTAATCTGTATTGGTATTATGCGGAGGAGAAGTTCTTTGTTCTTCATCTTGTAGAGGATTTGTCTCTTACTGTGCCACATTTTTCTCTACCTCCTTGACAGTATCATAGATTTTCTTTGTTATTTGCTTTGTTTCCAATTGGATTTTGTCTCTGTCAGCTTGCTCCATGTTCGTAAGGGTATCAACCCTTTGCTTTGATCTGAGCTTTGTAGCTTGTCATTGGGCTATCTTATCCTTTTCCTCTTTAGTCATGGAGGTACCAACTCTATCAATGGCCTATTGTCTTAAGTCTTCATCTAGTCTTAGAGTTTTTTCTCTTCTTTTCCTTAAGGCATCTGCTAGGCTCTTTGGTAGTAGTCCCAAAATCTCATCCATAGTTTTATTTGATTTTATCATATATCAGATTATAACTCTCTCTATTATTTTCTTATTCTTAGTAGATACTTCAGTGTATAACTTTGCTATTTCTTGTAATAACCCACAACATTCTATCCCATTTAGGATTGCATCTAAGCTCAATGGCTCTTGTTGGATATCCTATTTTGGTTGTTGTTGTTTATTTTTATTTTTTAGTTGGCATACTTTCTCTTCTCCTTCTTCCTCTTCTATCTCCTCTACCAGATATTGGGTTTCCTTTCTCTTTGCTTGTTGCTTTTACCTAGTTTCCTTCTTCTTTTCCCCTCCTAATTATACTGAAGTTTTAGAGGCTACTCTTCTTCTTGTGGACACTATCTATGTCGAAGATGCCAGTTGTGGTGCAACTTGTGCACTACCTACTACATGTGCACTTTTCCTTGACCTCCTAGGGTTTTTCGGTGAAGTAGGCATTTGTGGGGTTGATGAGGTAGATTGTGGAACCTCCACAGTGGCTTGTGAGGTAGATGATGTAGTTTGTAGTACCCTTGTGCCTTTATGTGGTGGGATTTCCCATTGCTTATGTAGTTTGTCTTTGTTTTTGTGCATTTTATCCATTATCCCTTTTTATGTACCAAACCTTTCTACGGTAGCATACTTAGGCTTGCTAAGAAATGTTTGTGCATAGGCATTTATTTCTTGTTTTGTGACCTCATAGGTTAACCTAGGAATCCAGGATGTTCTAGGTTCTACTGCCTCCATATACATATAATCTTTGTCAACAAAAAATGTTATGTGGTTCATGTATTATTTTACCACCTCATAGGGTATTCTTTCTCTAGCTTGCATATCTGATTTTAATGTTTTGAAGAACCCCCAATACATAATGCTAAAAGATTTTGTGTCACTGAAGCTTCTAATGTGGTGTTTGATTTGTGCAACAAATGAGAGGTGTTGTTGCCAAATCTTCCCTTTAAATCCTGGTAATTCATTTAGGAAATAGAATACTAGGAAGATGATTAAAGTACCATACTAGAAATTGTAGTTTGACTCCTTTGTCATCTTCAAATTCTCCATCAATTGATCTCTCATCACTTTGCAAAGGTCAAAGTCTTTACCCTCTTTCACCATTTGATATGTAGTGTGGATTGCGGTAGCAGTAGCTGATCCCTCTCTGTTTGTATAATTCACGTTGTAGGCTATCTGCGTAGTTGCATACCAAACCCCAAGATCTGTTATATCCTTCACACTTAGGCTCCGCCCACTAGGTTTTTGTCTTGTAAGCTCAGTAACCTTGTCATTTTTGATGGCCTTCATTGTCGGTACTGGTCCTATTGAGCCGACTCTAGTCACCGCTCTAATTGCATCCTTAGTAATGTGGTAGGGTTTGTCTAAGTAGATGAATTCACCATGAATTCTGTTCATTATGATTCTAACCCACTCATGAGCATCACTAAAATCTAGGTAATCCTTCAATACATCAAGTCTTTTGGTGGCAATGTTTTGATATTTCATTGAATACCCTGTATCTCCAAGCAATGTATCTCTCAGTTGCTCAAACTTCATGTGATCTATCTCTGAGATCAGTCTATGTATATATTTTCTCACATCTTCTATATACACTACATTTATTGATACACCAGAGAATGCTCCTTCCTTGTCTACCTCCCTCACCTTGAATGTGCATTTCTTATAATTAGGCCTTGGCTTTTTTGTCATGTCGATGAGCATTGGTGTAGCCATATTTCTTAGTTTGTTAGATAGGGTTCACGCTCTCCTTCATTTTTGCACTGCAGACCTCAAATATTCTTAAAGTGTGTTGGATGTAAATGAGATTTTTATGGAGGATTAGGGTATAAATAGCCCTAATAGTTACTTTATGAATTTATGGAATTTATCCATTGTGTTTTTCGTGGGTTTTTATATCCGTTAGTGTTTTCCAGCCACCAACAGTTAGATTATAATACATTATGTTACAATATGATACTGTAACATCAGAAAATGTCCCCTTGGGGGATTTTCCCTCATAAGGTTTAGCTCTTGGGTCTTTAGCATGCATTTAGGACATCTTAGTTCATATTTTGGCATCTTGATGGAATGAGGCCTATGTTTCATGGCAAATTGGACCTAGGTGGACCCCTTGAGCTATACCCTGCCCAAAATAGGGGGAGGAATTAGGTGCTCATGCCCAAGTCCTGCCTTATTTTGGGGCAGCCCTAATTTCTGGGTGTCAGTTTGTGACCATTATTTGGTCCCTTTGCTAACACGGTAAGTTTTGATTTTTGAAATCTTGGTAGGAGTGCTTGTAGTTGCATTTAAAAGCATACTTAGGCATTCATTTGTAAATTAGATTTCAATTAGATGATTACTAACAAGCTATTGTGTTCTCAAGGTGATTCAAGGCTTTCATTGTGTTGCAAGAGTAGACTTGTGGGTTTTGTGTGTTGATATTTGCAGATTTGAGCATCAATTTCCTCATGAAATGAAGAACATCTTCCTCACATGAGAGCTTCACTACAAGGTGACATTATATTGTGTTTTCATCATTGATTCCTTTAGTTTTTTCCTCTGCCTCACAAGGGCATGCACTCTCTATCTGACAACAATGTTCAGATACTTAAGTATCCTTCGAGGCTTGACTGAGGCAAGCCTCTAAACACCACAACCCCCAAACCAAATCTTTTGATTGCAGGTTACAGGTGTCACATTTGGGAAAAGTGAAGTTGTAGGAAGGATTGGTAGGCATCAAGGATTCAAGATCTGAAGAGAAGCAGGACACTAGAGCATTTCCTGGACTTAGGCTCTCGCTCTAGTGTCCTTTGCAGATAAACTTCCAGAAATAGAAGTTACAGGGCTGATCAGTGTCAGAAGGAGGTCTGGATCCTGCAAAGAAACTGGCTAGGGCACTGTTGATGATGATTGTTAGTCATAACAACATGCATAAAAATTTGCACAACAAACATTTATTATCTTGTAAAGTACGATCAACTTAGAATAAATTGATGACTCCAAGTCTCTATTGATCAGGTCATGATCATCTGACGTTACTCAGAGGTTGATGTGAAATGTTTTTTTCCATTTTCAAGGGGTCTGACATTTGTCTTGATGACCAGTATTGCACTATTTCCTGTAAATTTACTTCACAAAGAGGTTATTTCTACTCTATTTCTAAAGATAACTAATATATTTACAAGTTTGATCAATTCTTCTGATTATTGATCATCATGAACTTGTTCTTTCTTCTACAATGTATATTTATTCAAATGAAATGTCTGTAAGTGGATATTTGCATGTATCTCATGGATATTTGTATGAATTTGCCTGATATTTGTCAATTTAACATGCTTTTACTCTAAATATGCTCTGTATTTCCAATTATCTATGGGATATCTGTTGATAACTGAGAGGGGGGGTGAATCAGTTATCTTAATTATTTGACTTTCTCTTCTTTAATAATTAGTGCATTATCAAAACATATAAGCATACATGAACATGTGAGCAGAAAAGAAATCAACAAACATAACACAAGGATTTTGACATGGAAAACCTTGTTAAGGGAAAAACCACGAGGTGACTAACCCAAGATTGTATTCTCTATTAAAAGAATAGAAGTACAAAATGGCACTTGCCAATTAGGGCTCACTGCCCGAGCACACTGCTCACAAGAGGCTCACTGCCTACAAGAGACTCACTGTCTACAAGGTATATAGAATGTAACCAGGTGTTTAAATTGATCAGAGGCATCCACATATGCTAAGGTTTAGTTCCGATTAGGCTCAATATACTGATCTAAGGCACTTCATTCTTCCTTTGCTTAGTGCTGCTATTCTGTCACATACCAGACTTATATAGCTGCTTCCACACTGGTCTCTTCTTTTCTTCACACACTATTTCACACCACTAACACCTTTACATCGAAATCCATCTAGTATATATATCTGCACCAAGGATTTCAACATCTTTCTAGTCAGCATCCAGAATACTCAAGATTTTCCCAAACTCTAGTTTGTCGGCTGAATCCTTGCTTACTAAGTGATGCATATCAAAGAGATAGTTATAGAAGTTATCAATCATGTCAGCCAACCATGAATGATCCCTCAAGAAGCTTGATCACCATCAATTCCTCATCCGGATTAAGGTCTGATGCTCTGTCGGTTAGTTCTTGCTCAGTCTGCTCTATCTGTCAGGAAACCATCACTTAGGTGCTCATAGCTTTTCACTCTTTCATCACCAGAGGCTTAATCTCTGGAATGTGGCAGTCACGATACTCCTCTTGACTTCTTCAAGTCTGCACTTTTCTGAGATACATCCTCTGAGAGATTCGGACCTGATTGTCAGACCTTGATGCATGCTCTGTTCTTGCTCACCAGATCAAGACACTCTTTAATCTGACTTCCAATATAGACATACTATGTGCTGTGGATGTGTGAGATAAGATTTGTTGCCATCAACGACAATACTCATGAAGCCACACAGTGTCTCTTGCCAATAATCTTCCCCTTTGGTATTGATGGCAACACTTAGTGAAAAATGACTAAGTGTTATAATAAACTCCCCCTTGGCTGATGCTCTATCTTATGTACACTTTTACCGGAGCTCCCCTTAGCTGGATTCCACATTTTTCACTACTCCTCACTTCCCCTTTGACATCAACGGAAAAGGGTAAAATCCACACATCAAAATTTGCAAAAAGTAGCTTATACATAGCCGCATATATACAAGTTATACTTACATAAACTTAAGTATATCCGCAAAAGTATTCTTCAACTGTACAACTTTTTTTGCCCAACTTTGCTTCATCATGTCCAAAATTGATATGTGGCCACTTAACAAAAATGCAAAAGCTTTTGCCCTTTTTAAGTCTGATGGATCACTGATCCAGGCTATGGTCTGAGCATCAATTAAGGCCTCATGCATTGCCTCTAACTTAGGGATAATTATCCCTCTTAGTTCACTTAGCCTGCTTACTCTATTCTTCTCCTACTTTTCAATCCTCTTTATTTCATTAATAGTGGAAATAGTCTGACACTCTTGATTTATTATGGAAGAGATGAGAGGATCAAAATTTTGAGATAAACTTGATAGTTTACTCTCTTGTTCTTCCACCTTCTTGGTAATGTCTGCTATAACTATGGACCAAGATAGATAAAATTTGTATAAATCTCCGCCATCTTTAAGAGTATTTTCTAGGCTCTTTATCCCAATATCCAGATTTCTCCTATCATTTTCTATAAGTCCCTTTACTTCAGAGAATCTCTTTCCCAAAAACTCTTTCCAAACTTTCTCTTCTGCTAACTTCTCCAAAGAATCAAAATATGTGCTAATAGAATTAACAAGAGATTTCAAGTTACTAGATGAAGAGGCCAAAAGATCCTTCTGGAAGGATGACATGATCTTCTCCAACACACTGGATGCAATCTCTATTAGCTCACAGTCTTCCATGTGAGACTTCAGAAGCTTTTCTTTTTCTTTGGCTTCAGCAAAAGATGCTACCTTCATTGTCTGGACTGGAGAGAGAGAGAGTCAAAATTGAGTGGTCCTTGAAACAGCTCCAGTTCATCTAATTTCATCATTTCCTTGGTCAGGAAGTCTTTAACTGCTTCTACAGTGTCTCTTTCTAGAGACAGAGTCTTCTTTTCTTCATCCAGGATCTTATCTGTTTGATCTTCTTCTCTTCCCTTTACCTCTTCTCTTTGACTAATTTTCTCTTCATTTCTTTCTTCTCCTTTAGTTCAGGAGTTTGCTGGGGGATCCGAAAGAGAGATGTTTACTTCTTCATGGACTTCCTCTTCCAGAATAGAGAAATCCAAGTCCTTAGTCTTCTCCTCACCTATCTCCTTTGACTCTTCTGTAATTTTCTCAGTAGAATCTTCCTTTGATGCACTTGATCCTTCGACATCCATGGCAGAAGGTTCATCACTTATGTCCTCTATAATAGGAAGATTGAATCTTTTATATGCATTCAGGAGGATGTCTTCAGTCTCTTTTGCCACCTGATCAGTCTCTCTGAGCATAAGCTTGTTCATTCTGGCTTTGCTCTAGAACTCATCCTTGCAATCTTTGAAGATCATGTTCATTTGTTTTGGAGTGATGGAAGGATAGAGCTGAATAGCTATCTATTCCTGGATCTCCATATCCTTTTCCTTGGCATTGTTCTTTCTCATTTCAAGTTCCTTCTCTAGGCTTTTGGGAATTAGAGATATGATTTCAATGAATGCTTTATTATAGATGTTTAGATACCTAACTATAGCATCTTGTAAGATCTTCTGGTCAGCTTCACTACATTCATGATAGAATTCTGTCATTGGTTGCAGATTTCCATCCACAGTGACTACCTTGATGACATCATCAATAGAGAGAGTAGGCCTTTCAACAAATTCTTCTGCCTTTTCTTCTGTATGTTTATCGGCAAAGGATTCCATGGATGTTTTCTTTTTCTTCTTCATTTTCTTGACCTCCTCATCAGTCTCTGTCTCTTCAACATCCTTTTGACTTATGTATGATATTGTGGCCTTTGTCTTTGTTCTCTTTTCTCCTTTTCTGAATGTCTTTACTTTTGGTTTTGAGGCTTTTGGGCTCTTAGTAGTGGTAGATATAGAGCTCTTTAAGGATCTAGTCCGGGAGGGGGCTTGCACCGGAGCACTTTCTATTTCCACTTCTTGCCTTTCTTTCTCTACCCTTTCTACCTTCTCTCTGTTGGCATCAACTGCCTCCTTTGATATCCCATATCTCTTGGCAACTTCTTCTACTTCTCTTCTCACTTTTCTCTTGATCTCAGACTGTCTCAGTTCAACTTGAACTTTTACACTCAACTCTTAGAAGGTTCCAAACCTTTCTGCCTCAGGGTCCTTTGGTTGACTTAGTAGGTGTTGAACATGTAGCTCTAGAATTTTCTCATCTACCTCATAGCGCGTTGGCATAATCTAGACTATTCTGGGTTCCATTGCCTCCATTAGGCATTGATCGGTGTCTACCATGAAGCACACTGTATCCTTGTATTTTTCAACTAGAGATTGGGGGATTCTCTCTCTGGCCTGCATCATGCCTTGAAAGTTTTTGAAGTAACCCTAGAGTGCTATACTTTGTGCCTTGGCATCACCAAGCCCATACACATAATCTCTAATTTGTATGGCAACCGGTCTGTCATTTTGCCATATCTAGCTACTAGATCTGGGTAGCTCATTCATATAGTAAAAGAATAGACATAGTATCAAGCCACCGTACTTAAAAGGAATTCTTCTTATCCTTCTTTATTTTCTGCAAGTTCTCTAACAGTTGGTTTAGGAGAAGCTCACAAAGATCATAATCAACATTTTCCCTTAGCATCTGATATGTAGTGTATATTGCTGTTCTGGATACAAAATTCTCCCTGCTAGAGTGGTATATTTTGTAGCCAATGATCATAGAAGCAAATTTGAAAGCTGGATCTATGATATCTTCTATTGTCATTGCTCTCTTGTCAAACTTTGATCTGGTAGCCTCACTCACTATCTGATTCTTGATAGATTTGAGAGCAGGCAAACCACCAGATGAGTGCAATTTGGTAACTGCCCTGATTGCATCCTTGGTTATCTTGAAGGGCTTCAACAACCATATGAAGTTATCATGTATTCTACTAAGAACATACCAGATCCATTCATCTTCTGCAAAATAGGGGAAATAGATACAATGTCCAAAATGCTTATCCCAGATGGCCTTGTATTGGGGTTTAAGATCAAATTTTTCATCTATTAATTCCTTGTGATAGATATCCATCAGCTTGGATTCCCCAAATTCTTCAATGTTGGTGTGAATGTATACCCTAACATCTTCTACATACAGAACTCCATGCGGAATGCTAGAGAATGTGCTTAGGAGATCAACTTCTAGGGATTTGTAAGGATGTTTCTTAAACTTAGGACATGGCCTATCAGTGATCTTAACAACATTTGGAGTAGCCATCTTTCAAAAGATTCAGGGAGAGATATTCAAGAGCAGAAATACCTTTTTACGCTTCTAGGGTTCACAATATGAGCTAAAAATATCACTGGTAGAATCAAATTCTATGGTTGATCTTTGAGAGGGTTGAAGAAATCTTGTTGCAGAGCTCTTTCTTTATTCTTCTCGAATGCAAATGTGCAACTGATGAACAAAAGAACCCTTTTATTTCTTCGCAAACCCTAATTCCATATTGCAATAAAAGTATAACTTAAATCATTCCAGTTGCCTTGTTCTCCTTGTTTTGATAGAGATCTTTCTAGATCACTGAGATGTACTTAGAGTGATACTTTACAATGTATCTCCCTTCCTTGATTCATCCTATTTATCCGCAGATCAAGGTATTTCAATTTTGAAAAATACCGGATCTAACTGTGAAAGTCCTGCTTTTATCGGATGACTGTCAAACCAGATTAATCTTGGATGATTAACCTTTTCAAACTCCTTGTGGACCTTTCATATTTTTACCAAGGGTTATTTAGATGATTCTTTGAGAACCCTTTAATTCGCAACTTTCATGTGCCAATTTCAGGCACCAATTGACTAGCTGGGGGAATTTATTTTCCTTTGAGACTCCCCCTGAGCCAAAGCTCATCTTATTTAGTTTTTGAAAGGAATATCAGCACCAGATTCTGGTGTGTATCCATCCCCAACATTTTTTGTACTTCTCTTCACCCAAATCTTGTTCATCTCCCTTTGAATTTCATCTGCATTCACATTTCCTTTTTCTTTGTCTTGATTTTGATTATGATGCATCAGACCCTTTTTGCCCTAATTCTTACTTCTGTAGAATTTGGCAATATGACCGGATCTATTGCAATTGTAGCAAACAACATTTCTTTGCATATTTGACTGGTATCCTCTTGATCTGCATTGATTAGCCATATGTCCCATTCTATTGCATGCAAAGCATCTACCATTGAATGAATAGTTTATTTGCACATTTCTACATTCATGAGATTTGTGACCATACCTTTTGCAACTAAAACACTATCCAAAGAAGGATGAATTAGTCTAATTCATTCTTCTTCTGCACTGATTTGCTTTATGACCGAAGTTATTGCAATTGTAGCAGTATCCATTGAAGGATGGATATCTTTGAGCATTTGGTTGCCTTACGGGAGGTCTTTTAGGTCTGTTCCTTGGATCTCCTGATCCAGAGTTCTTTTGACCGGATCCAGAGCTTTCACCTTTCTCATACCCCAAGCCTTGCTTGTGATCTACCCTCTTTTGGCTTTCAAGAAGAACTTCAAGTTGAGCAGAGCTTATCTTGAATTTCTCTTTGTATTCATTTGTAGTTTGAAGATCCCTTTTAAGAGTGTCTATCTGATTCTCAAGTTGTTCTTCATTATCTCTAGCTTCTTCCAGATTAGATTCTAGATGCCTGATTATTCTATCCATTTTTTGGCAGTCTTTTGACTTCTCGTTAAGAGATTGTTTTAGATTATCTTCAATTTTTCTTTCCTCTTCAATTTCTTGGGTGAATTTCATGACCCCTAATTCATTTCATGTCTGACCATAATGACCTCTTTTCATAGCTTCTCACATAACTTGTTCTTCTCATTCAGATATTCATTAGTGTCATTGGCTTCACTTTGACTTGCTAATTATTGAAGTAGTTCCTTTCTCTTTTTCATAGAGATACTCAGTTTCTCTTTTAGTTCATTTATGAAATCATCAACTTGTTTGAGTCTTTCCCTCAAGTTATTGACTTCAAAGTGAGATTGCTCAAGATCATCTAGGGTAGACTGAAGTTGTTCCCTCATACCATACATATCCATTGAGATTCCCAGATCTTCCTCAAGCTGTTAGGCTCTGTTAGGAGGAACTTGTCTCTCATACCAATTGTTGATAATTGAGAGGAGGGGTGAATCAGTTATCTTAATTATTTAACTTTCTCTTCTTCTTTAATAATTAGTGCAATATCAAAACATATAAGCATACATGAACATGAGAGAAGAAAAGAAATCAACACACATACCACAAGGATTTTGACATGGAAAACCCTGTTAAGGGAGAAACCACAGGGTGACTAACCCAAGATTGTATTCTCTGTTAAAAGAATAGAAGTATAAAATGGCACTTGCCAATTAGGGCTCACTGTCCGAGCACACTGCTCACAAGAGGGTCATTGCCTACAAGAGACTCACTATCTACAAGGTATATAGAATGTGACCAGGTGTTTGAACTGCTTAGAGGCATCCATATATGTTGAGGTTTAGTTCTGGTTAGGCTTAATATACTAATCTACTGTACTTCATTCTTCCTTTGCTTACTGTTGTTGTTCTGTCACATACCGGACTTGTATAGCTGCTTCCACACTGCTCTCTACTTTTCTTCACACACTATTTCACACCACTAACACCTTCACATCAAAATCCATCTAGTATATATACCCACACCAAGGATTTCAATATCTTTCTAGTCAGCATCTAGAATACTCAAGATTTTCCACAACTCTGGTCTGTCGGCTAAATCCTCGCTTACTAAGTAATGTGTATCAAAGTGATAGTTATAGAAGTCATCAATCATGTTAGCCAACTATGAATGATCCCTCAAGAAGCTTGATCACCATCAATTCCTCATCTGGATTAAGGTTTGATGCTCTACCGATTAGTTCTTGCTTAGTCTGCTCTGTCTGTCAGGAACCCATCACTTAGGTGCTCATATCTTTTCACTCTTTCATCACTGGAGGCTCAATCTCTAGAATGTGGTAGTCATGGTACTCCTCTTGACTTCCCCAAGTTGGTACATTTTTGAGATACATCCTCTGAGAGATCCAGACCTGATTGTCAGACCTTGTTGCATGCTTTGTTCTTGCTCACCAGATCAAGACACTCTTCAATCTGACTTCCGGTATAGACATACTATGTGCTGCCGATGTGTGAGATAAGCTTTGTTTCCATCAATGACAACACTCCTAAAGCCACACAGTGTCTCTTGGCAACAATATCAACATATTTCATGTTATTTGCAATTATGGTGATGATCTGCTATAAAATTGAAAGAAATTTAAAAGAATGCTTCTAATTGTAGTGAATCTTTAGCCATTTAACCACATACATACACAATACATTCATGAGGAGAAGAAATCAAACCATATGTCACTAGGATGTTCCACAACTAGATATGGATGATGCTAACTTGAAAGGATAAGGAATGAAAACAACACATGCAGACTGACAAGCACTCCAAGGGACGCAACTGATCAATGCATGTATCCAAATTTCAAACATAGATTACTCAAGATTTATGATTATTTGTAATCAAAATGTATTCTCTTTCATTCAGTATGCATAACATGTACATTTAAAACAACTTTGAAATGAGTCTTGATATTTCAGCAATCAAGTTTCAATTAAGTTTCTGAATGTTCAAAATATGGCACTCCTGCACCTTTTATAGAATAAGGTGAGGAGATAGTTACAAAATGACCCACAGTCAGGATTTGTCAATTAAGATCAGTAGTTGATAATCACTCTCTGACTCAGTCAACTCTTCCTTGTGGCACAGGTTGCCAGTTGGCAACCATCTAGATGACTCATTATCTTATGAGTGCCTTATGCATATGTCTTCTTTGTGATGCATCTTCATTCATTCTTTAGGTTCCTCTTCTTCATCATCATGATCATCATCTTCATTACTTTCTATATCGCTATCACCTTGATGGACATCCTCCTGTATATGGACCTTCATCGCCGTCCTAATGTTCCCATAGGCCTGTACTATTTTATCTACCTCCCCACCATCTTGGATTTTGGCTTTTGTTATGGCATGCTTATGAGACTGGAATTTAGCTTTGATCACGTCTAGCTTACCTTTTCTGCTATTCAAAGTCTCAGTATAAGTTTCTACCCTGACCTTTATCCTCATGATATTGTTCATTACTTCTTCTGTTAGGTGGGTGAGGGGGTCATTTGCTACCGGCTAGAAATTATCATGCAAAGATTTAATAGCAAAGTCTGCGTCTTGATTTTCAATCTTTCCTTCTAATTTCCCTTCTAAAGCTTCAAGGATCTTTGCTTCGTATGCCATCATGCTGTGCAGCTTTATACTTATATCCCTAAGCTTTCCACTACATTTCTTCAGGATATCACATTCGAACTTGATATCCTCATACCATATATCTATCAGCAGGGAATTGTTATTATTCAATATTTGATTATTTATTAGGATTTGAGGATCAATCCTCTTCATCTCACTTAAAGCAGTTAGGTCCTTTTCCAATTGGAATGACCGTCTCCCTATTTCATTTTGCATTTTGTCTACTTTTCTCTTTAAACTACTTAAAGAATTCCACCTCTATAAGGAGCTTCTCAAAACATCCCCAGCTCCTGTGAGGGATGACAACATCCATTTTTCCATTATCATGGCTTCATGCTTCATAAGGTCCAACTTAGTGACCTCCTCCTGGGATATGATAGTCAATGGGACTACTGAATCAACTGGTGTATTACTAGGGTTAATCAACCCCTTTATGTATGAATGTAGCTGAGCAATGTGCTCCTTATGCTGTTTATTTTTCTCTTTCTCCTTCTTTACCCTTTGGGTCAAAGAATCAATGATGTCCTTCCCCTCCTGACCTTCCTGGTCTTCATTGGCAAAGCCCAAATCAACAGTTGTGATTTGAAACTCTTTAAGGGTGATCTTGCCCTTCTCTTTCTCTACACTGGGAAGTGCTACCTATGTAGTCCTTTTGTCTATAACATGATCTCTCTTAATAGCCGATGTAAATCTGGCTTTCCTCTTTGGCTTCATTATTGTTTCTGCAAATAGGATGGAAACATCAAATTCTTGAATTTTAGAGCCTTGTTCCATACCTATTTCTTTCTCTAGCCACTGAGGCACTTCATCTCCAGATCCCTAATGTCCTTTGTCATCATCATGTCTGCCATGATCTCCAGTATCTGCTTCTATTCTCGGTGGAGAAGGTGATTTCTTGATTTCTTCCTCATGGAATTCCTCATGAGGGGGATCCTGTTGCATTTCTTCTTGCTAAGGGGATTCTTCCTATAGAGGAGGATCCTGTGGAATATCCACATGATGATCCTGCACTTGATCCTGCACTCCCTCATCCTTACTTTCATCTACTTTAGTATTTTCCTCATTCTGAGGCATGTTTACATCCATGGCCGTCTGTGTGTTTAGGCCTGGTGCATCACCTTGATCTTGGGTCACTTCTTGTTCTGCACCTGATGCATCGATGTCCTATGTCTTAAGGTCCTCATGACCTGATTTATCTTTTTCTCTTGTATCTCCTTGAGCTCCTCGAGTCTGGGTAACAGCATCACCTGATGTATCTTTATCACCCCCGCCTTTTTGTTGGACTTCTACTATTTTTGGCTCAGCGGGTATTTCATGCTGTTGCTGACCCATATCAGGAGCATTGCTCTCTTTTTCTGCCTGCTTGGCCACTTCAACCTTTTTTGTCACCTCAAGTGCACCTGCTTTATCCTTGGGACTTATATCACCCCTGTATGTTAAATCTATAACCACAAGGCTAGTCACCTAATCGACCAACTTATCAAGCCCGATTTGTTGGGCTGCCTTCTTTGGGCTACTTTCTTTCACTTCCTCTATTTTCTTTACCTCCTCCAATACCACCATTTGTGCTAATGGGGTCCCATGTGGAGTCATGCAAGTATTGGAGGTGAGAGTCTCCATCCTTTGAGAAGCTACATTTTGCACTACTTCATCATCTGATAACTCGACGGTGTCCTCAAAGGAGAAAGGACCACCCTGACCTACTTTGGAAGCCTCTTTTGCTTGCTCCTCTACCTTCTCAGTCTTAAACTTGATTATGGTGGGAAGCAGCACATCATGTTGCATCTCCTTCTTAAATTTTTTGCCACCGACTCCTCTCAATACTATAGGATTAGCCCTGATATCACCCTGCATGGATGTCCTTTGCTTCTTGGGTGGTGACGTCATTGGCGTCACCCACCTTTTCCTACTAACCATCATCAGGTCATCACCTGCAGGCTCTTTGCTTACCTGCACTTCTTCAAAAGGGATATCTTCTTCTACATCCTGTTGTGAGGTTTGGCCCTCCTCTCATACTTCTATAATTTCTACAGCTGGCCTCAAAATCCTCTTTGTCTTAGGTTTATCCATTAGAGGTGGTGTAGATGATGTGGACGCTTGTCCTGATGTTGATGCACCTGCAGCAGGTATGACAATTATTTTAATTATCACCCCCTTAGGTTCATCTTTAGTTTTCTTACCTCTAGGGGGACCCTTCCTCTGTTTCTATGTGGGTAACCTCTCCCCATTGGACTTTCTTTTCTTATTGAGGAAGTCATTATACTCCTCATCAGTTAGTTCTTGCTTTTTCTTTTTGGCATCAACTGTAAGGGCTACACCCTTTATCTTCAATCTGTTTATTTTCTCATCTATCTAGGCTTGGGTTAACTATAGCACCCCACCTATAAACTAATCCAGGGAAATATCCTCTAGCTATATTAGATCAAGGGCTGATATGGTGTCATTGTACACCTTTTTGTCTTCATATTCATTTGACATAGTTTTTCCATCATCCTTCTTCAGCTGTGCTGGCACTGGGATGCAGTCTAAAGTTCTTATTTGGTTCAAGGTGAGTCTTTGATATTTTCTTCTCCTCACCTCAGGTTCATCCTCACAATCAGTCCAAAAATCCTCCAGATGCTTCTGATGAATAGGTTTTCCCATTATTTTCTGCATCCTACCATAGGGGTCATAAGATCTAGCCAAGGGAAATGGCTACAGATATATTAGTTTCAGACCTCCCATGGCATGCTTTATGCTCTGTGAATTTGAGCACATATACCAGCCCATAGCTACTGGAAATAATACCAAAGGTATCTTCTTTTGTCCTTTGTATGATGTTACTATGGTAGATACTTGTCTAAGAAACTCTGTCAGGACAACCCCATCAGTAGGGTATCTTGGTAGAATAAGGGGTTGTCCTTCAAATCCTTCTATTCTTATGTATGAAAATGTGGCAAACTGGATGAATTAGATGCCATGTCTATAAACAACTTCCTGAGCCTCCATGCTCAGTCTCTTGGTTCTATCTTCCTCCATGGTTCTGACTAGATGCATAGAGAATGCATCATTTATCAATTTGTAATCCAGGAAGTAGTTCTTTCTCTGTAGCTGAGGATAGTGATCCCATATGTGGGCTTCATCTACATCACTGTCAGCCTTACCCACTGTAGGCAAGGCATCAAATGTTCCCTTGTAAGCACATGAGTACACAACATATGAGGTCATATGAAACATGCATGCTTGACCTCCCAGGTTCCTCATGCCTTCATCTAGTACATCATTGATGACCTTGGCCCATAATGACTTATTATCTATGTATAAGACCATCTGGATGATTCCAAACATTCAATTATCAAAATTTCATGCATGAAGCTTACCTGTCATCCTGCTTAACAGGGTCATCATGTACTGGTACTCATCATCAAAATCAAATTTATATAAGTGTACAGGCAATTTAGCTGAGGCAGTGTAGGTGTTGTTCTTCGACCTCCACTGATACATCCTCTTCCTTGCACTCTTCTTATTGTTGTTGTATTTTGTGTCTAACTTACATAGATCCACACTGACGACCTTCTTTCCAACTGGAAAATTGAAAGTAGAGGTGATGCCCTTAATTGAAAAGTCAGTGTATACTCTTCCATGCTTCTCCACCCACCTGGTCTCAGGGTTATAGTTCCTGGCACATTCCACTACCAGCTCTGGGGTGTCCATGGCATACAGAAATCTGGTAGCATACCACATTCCTAAAACATATATTGCACCTAGAAGGGTATTGTCCTTATCATGATCTGTTCTGGTTGATCATACTGCCAGGTCTATATCTCCTTGTGAGTGTCACCAATGATGCCATACTTAAACTGTACCCCCTTAGGCTGAACAACATGGGCTTAAGAAATTCTAAATCAGACTTGTTCCATCTAATATCCGCCATGGACTCTTGCAATAAAGATGATCTATCTTACCATACAATATGCATATGTATTCATACAACATTATATATTTCTACAACATCATGCATACTCTATTCATTATTCTTCATTTCATCATGATATGCATATTTACAGATTCAAACCACAAGAAAGCATATGTACTCTACCTGAACATGCAAAAAATGACAACAGGAGGGTTTTCAATTACTTACCTAATAGCGCTTTCCTCCTGGGTTAGATGGGTGATTATGGAAAAGGGCTGCAAATGTTGAGAATCACTCGTTCCATTACGCTGGAAGATCTAGTCCATTCATAGGTAGCTGTATGAGGGTTTGACTTCTCTGCTCCATAACTTGTTTTTTTGCAAGGTAAATGAAAATAACCTTAGAAAATTACCTTTAAACACATCCTTAGGGAAAATTAGGGTAAAACTACATTGGGATGGCTTAATCCATCGATCTTCTGCAGAGAATCCATGGATGATGCCAAGTGTTTGAATTGTATTTGCAATCAGGGGGAATTCATCTACCACATTTAGGTAAATTTAATGTTAGGAAATAGGGGGGTGATCTTTGAGGGATCAGGAGCTATTCAAAATATGGCCCCCACCTGGATAAAATGACCCCCTACCTTTGAGCAGAAAAATTAGTGCAAAGAAATTGGGTGATGTGGTCAATGTTGACCACATGAATATCGGGTCATGAATTTAAGATTAGGGGATGTTCAAAATATGACCCCCGCAAATAAAATGACCCCTTTAGAAAAAGATCGGGGTGACGTCACCATGTTGGCGACCTTGTTTAAGCGTTGTGTTGTAATGACGTCATCGTCATGTTATTGAATATGGTGGGCCTCGGATATATACCTCCACGAGGTAAAATGGAATGATGACATCATCACCAGGGTGATTTACTTCGTTCATTGGGTTTAGATGAAGTCATCATCATAGTAGCATAGGGTGATATTTTGCGAAGAGGGTGATATTCGTAAGATGACGGATATTAAAAATATGACCCCCGCAAAATATGTGAAGCCGTTTGACAGGCAAATATCAACTACCACTTAAAATTGACGTCCACACTTCACGGACCAAGTGATTATTAGGTGATAAACCTATATTGGGGTGATCTTATATAATATGACTGATGTTTGAAATATGACCCCCTCTCAGAATATTAGGTTTGACCGAAACTTTGACTTAACATAACTTCCTTCCCTTCGAGAATTTTGGGGTGATCCAAAAGGCAAACTTGCTTGGAATTTCATGCACTTTATAACCATGAGGATAATAATGTGAAATACTAACTTTGGTAACTAAACTCATCATGGTGACCTATCTACCCTCTACAGGGTGTTCATGCATGACTTAATTTTACCAGACCGCCCAAAGTAGAAAAACAACAAGCCAAAGAAGCAGGAAAAAGTTGGGTCTCTATTTGTCAAGTCAAAATGAGGCATGTTGTGTAACCACACAATAGGCACCCGTTCTAATGTCCCTGACTGTTCTGCTTCGGAGCCCTGAAAATAGGTACTCTGTGATTTGGTATTTTACTCCTATCTGCAAGAGCTTTTTTTGTTATTCATCAATTTGTTGTCATATTTGCATAATTAGGGTTTTAGTGGTCAATTGAGCATAGAAGAAGGAAAATTGATAATTAAATTCCCTAATCCAAGTTTCCCTAAATCTCACAAGTGACCTAGGGTATGATAGTGCTCACCACTCAACCCTAGATCCTTGAATGTATAGTGGAGAGGAGGATTTAAACATCAAAACACTAAAACTTTTACAAATCCAATTTTCCCCTAAACATTTTGGTGAAACTGTGTTTTTGGACTTAAATTGCAACTTGCTGAGTGTGTGTCTTCAGATTTGCATTGATTTCATTCATTTTATTGCGTTGAGAAAAATTCAAAAAAATTGAAAAATTTGGAAAATACAAAAAAATTGCATTGTTTGGCTTACTAAATTGCATCAATCCTTTCTAAATTTTCCTAATTCATGATTTTTACATCATATCTGATATAAACTACAAAAAAATCCAAAAATTTAGAAATTTGCATTACATTTTTATTATTAATTTGCTAGGTTTTTGTAGAAATTTTGACAATTTTCGTATAACCTAGTAATTCCAGAATCTAGGGTTAGTAGGCAAAATATTTTTTAAAGATTTTTATACTGATTTTAGAGGCTCATTCAAATTAACATTTGGCTTTAGTCTTTCATTTTAGTGTAAATTTGCATTTAGATTTAAAATATTTGCATTTTTGAATAGAAAATTTCAACAAAAACTAGCAATTTTCATGTATTTTCATTAGATTTGCATTGGTATTTTGCATAAAAAAGCTTGAAAATCATTTCAGATCTGAGATTATTTAATTTCCATCATAAATCAGACTTCAAAACATTCACATAGCATTTTTTCCCAATATCTCAAACCTAGGGCTTCAAAAACAATGATTTTCACTAAATTTGGCCTTATCGACTCTATAAACTTGCACCATAGGCGTGTTGTGAAAAGTATTTTTGCATTAATTTTATGTTATTAGGGTAATCATTTTCTTCCCCTCATAAAAATCCTCACAACACCCTTTTATCGGGCTCTTGTAGTGAAAATTTTGCAAAAAACTACACATTTTGACTATTTTTGCCCTAGGGTTTGACCTAGTTTGCACTCCAAGCATGTTGTGATTAATTTTATGTAGTGAGGTGACTAATATAATTGATATTATTTTCTGTACCTCCTAAAATTCCTCACAACACCCCTTTTTCTAGGTCTTGGAATTGAAAACCGTGAAAAATAGCCTATTTTTGCTATATTTTCACTAGGGCTTTACCTTAAGTGGCACTAAAAGCATGTTGTGCTGGGTATTTTGGAACCAAGAGGTTGTTATTACTGATATTATTTTCTTTCCATCATCATTTTCATCACAACACCCTTTGTTATGCTCTGTTGCATTGAGTTTTGGTGAAAAAAAGTGCCTATTTTGACATATTTTCACTATAATTTGACTTGGTATTATCTTGGATTTGCATCAAGAGTGTGTTGAGAGTGATCATATTGCTGTTTTGGACTGATATCAGGAATATAATTTTCTTCCCTAGATCAAAATCCTTACAACATCCTTTCTTTCATCCATTTGCATTAAAAGAGTACAAGAAACCATGTATCTTGGCTGTCAATCATATCCTTCTCCTAGGATTTGTTCTCTTAGTTTGTGGGTTGTGTGTTGTATGCTTTTATAAGATTTATGACACACTGTCCTAAAAACAACATCCCTTTGAGAAGAAGTAAAAGATTAATGGGATCTAGTGCTCTTGAAGAAGTTGGTACTTTGGACACCTTCTTTACAAAGGGAGAAACTCAAATTGTGCAAGATATTATACATCCTCCAACCACAATGGAAGAGCAAACTTTTCATGATGTTGATAATACTATTGAGGCAACATGATATGTATCTGATGAGAAAATAGAAAAATTGGATAAAGAGCTAGCTGAATTTCAATCATTTATGGAAAATGAGAGAATAGCTGAGGAAGTTTTCCCTACAATTCATAATATAAGAGAATTGATAAAAGAGGGACAAGATGGTGTAAATGTAATTCGTGGTCTAGAACATATTGTACAAACCAACATTATGCCAGTGACCAAATGTGCAAAAGTGATAAATAACACTCTATCACCATCTCATACTCAAGTTTCAGCACCTATACTGACTATGGGAATATCTACTTTTACGTCAACGATCTTAACAACTAATGCAAACGCTTGTAGTAATGCTACCATTGGTATTGGAGCATCTAATGGAACTAATTACAAAGATGTGGGATTTGATTATCAAAATTTGGTTCCTAAAGGGACCTCCTCTATGCATAATTGTTCTCAACCACCTATTACCTACTCACAACCATCTTCAACCTACCAATATGTCCAACAACTGTTGACCTTTTGTCAACCTCCACCTATTGTATCTCAAGCTCATTCACCTCCTCACTTTGGTTCTAATTCCTCACAACAAACTGTATCTCCCAATGATGCCATCCTAAACCAACTTTTATAGGGCATGACTACTTTACAACAAAAGGTAACAAACTTTACAAATTCTTCGCAGCCTAGTCTACCAACATATCATGCCTGTAATCCCCTTTCCTATGCAATCTTGAGAACTCCTATGCCTGAGAGGTTTGAGACACCCCAGATTGAAAAACATGGTGGAAAAGGTGATCCTAATATTCATGTGGTAGCATTTACAGCTATGTGTAGTGATTTTTATTTTGAAGAGGATTTGTTAGCAAAACTTTTCCTGCAATCTCTCAAAGATACTGCTTTAGAATGGTTTTTCTCATTGCCTCTAAATTCAATACACTCCTTTTCATAGTTGATTGATCAATTTTTATAGCACTTTCAAGCAAATATCAGACCCCAAGTCACCCTTATTGACTTGGTTCAATGTAAACAAGGTCCGAAAGAAAAGTTGACTGAATTCATTAGTCACTATCAAGGACTTTATGCACAGATTCAGTATCAAATGAAAGATGAGGATGTTCAAAAGATATTCATTAAAAATCTACAACTGAACATTTGTGATAAGATTCTCTTGATGAAATATAACTCCTTTCAACATTTATGCACCGCTCTTCGCGATTATCAAATTTCGTCTAGTTAGTATGAAAACCAAAACTCATCAGCTCAAGTTGGTCAATCCATGGGTGGATCATCACAAAAATAATTTTATGAGAAACAATAATAGGAGTTTCATTAAGATCAATGGACCAAATATGAATGTGTCTTCTATAAATAATCCAAAGAAAGAATCATATCAACCAAGAAAGTTTACTCTGATATCTGAGTCCTATCATTCTATCATGAACCAAGCTGTGAGCAATAACATTCTGAAGCTTCCCCCGATCAAGCATGTTGATCCTAATAAACAAGGAACTTACTTCGATGTTGATGCCTTTGTCATTATCATTAGACACAAGGACATGACACTGAACGATGTATGCATCTTAAACATGAAATACAAGACCTTATCGACTCAAATGTCATCCAGGTATCGGGTGTGAATGATAATAGAAATAAGTTGGTTGCTCCGCTGAATCAAAATTTACAAATCTTCACTATTCCTTTCCCTAAACATACTAAAAATAATATGGTGGAATAGGGTTTAGTGGAAGTAGATGAGGATGATTACTTGGACTATGATACTATCGTCAGAATGATTGAAGTAGATAAGAAACAAGTGGACAATTCACCTCATCCACGAAGAAACAAAATTTATTTTGAGGTTTCTCCTCTGTTATCCTTATATGGAGTGGGAGATAATCAAAATGCATCAGAAAAGCAAGCACAACAACTGATATAGACGAGTAAGATGGTATAGGATGATTCCCGTTACTGTTCTAGAAAGATTCAACAACTAAAACTCACTAAAAATTGGAAAAGAGCAAGAGGACAATCAATACTTAGAAATAATAGTGGTTCTCCCCCTCATAAGCACCAAAAAGTCTCATTTCAACAAGGATTTAAGGAAGAAGCATCATATGTTAACAAACAAGATTTTCATAAGAACCACTCAAATTTTGCATTAAATATGATCGAATACCTCTCCAAGAGGTTTGCAAGTTCCAAGATCTAATACAAAGACCCTACAAGTTAGTATCTCTAACCCTTTATCTCTCTTGTGATGTGCTTCCTGTGTGATATGTTATATGTTGTTTAGGCCTCTTGGGATGACCTTAGATTCTCCTGTAAGGTCTGGGATACTAGGAGACCATCTCTGTTGTGACCTTCTATTTGTATCATCATTCTTCTAAATTGCCTCTCTCTGATTTCATTATTGTGTGTTGTGTCTTACGGACGCCATGGTTGGTGACCTGGGAGCATCCTCCTACGTGACTTTCCCTAAGACACTTGTTTCCCCTCTCCTATTTATTTTTTCCCTTCCTCTAGTGTTTCCACCTAGTGGGCAGATGACAAAAAACATTTATACTGATGTAGACCTAGTGTCCCTTTTGAGAGCAATACAAAAATGGACTTAGTTCCTAATATGACAATGGCGTTGTATATTTTATTTGACACTCGGCTAGTGGAAGCACTCGTGCTTTCCGCGTAGTGAATTTGATGATGTTTCTGTCACATTTACAAACCTTAACAATACTGCTGCTCTATGCACCTTTGTTTGCCTTTGAATCTAGCCTTGGCGGTACTCGATTCAGAGAGCTTCGTGATATAGCCCTATGGTTATCCTTGAATTCTGGATTTGTTGTATAACCTTGGAACTTTGTGTGGTTAATCATATCTATTGATGTTGTTGTTTATCATGATGTTGTAGACGCTAACATGTTTCTTGCAGGGATGTGTTTGTGGGAACATTTGGCGATCGTAAAGTACATGTCACATCCAGGGGGTATGGGCTTTGCAAAATTTGGTGTTCCCTTTTGTGTTTTCTTCCTACCTTAACGTGCTTGATATTGATGCTTGATATCAACTATAGATTAGATAAACATTTAAGGTAGAAAACAATAAACTAAATACAAATAACACAAGAAGTTATACCTCATATGCAAACCCAATCCCATCAAGGGAGGAAGAAGCCTTTGTACCCAACACAAGCTCCTAAGACAAAGATAATCCCTAGACAATGGATTTGAATGTGAAGTGCTACTCTAATTTTGCAACTCACTATTCTAGCTCAGAGTGATTTTGGCATAATAACTTTGCATAAACTTGGATGATGAAAATGGATTGTGAGAGGTTCTATTTATAGACTTTTGGAAGGGATTTTGATCCAATGGTGGAGATTGATTTAGAAGATCAATGGTGGAGGATAAAAGTGATGTGGAGGGCCCAGATTGAATCTTGAATGAATGGAGGGCTAGGAATAAAAGTGATTCTTTTATTCATTTTGGGAAAAGGGGTTATTTAATGAGCATGGGGGTGAAGGATTATTTTGGAATTAAAGATTCATATGGGGGACTGTAAATGAATTAAAAATTTATTTGGGGAAGAGAGGAAATAAATGAGTATGGGTTTGTAAGGAGAAATAAATGTGATGTGGGATGTTTTTAAATAAAAAATTGACTTATGTGGATTTAATTCATTTTTTATTTGGAGGATATGGGGAAGGATGTTAAACTAGGTTTGACCACCCAAATGAAGGGGTTAGGATTAATTAAACATAGGTTTTATTTAATTAATCCTAGGACTAGGATGAGGTAGGCTAGGGTAGGTAATTAAATAATAGCTATTTAATTGTCTAGGGTAGGGATAGGTTAATTATAGGCTGAATTAATTAGTTAACATGGTTTTAACTAATTAATTGGATTTAGTGGAAAAGGGGAAATTGATTAAATAAATATTGCATATTTATTAAATCAATTGGCTAAGGTTTGGACTATTGAATTAATGTAATTAATTCAATTTTGGGGATAAAATGGTGTGAATTTGGAAAATGAAAGGGGTAATTAATTAAATAAAAATTTAATTAATTGGTTAGAAGGGAAATTGGTGCATTTAGGGTTGTCGAGAGTCAGTTTGATGGTAGAAGACATTTTTAGGTGTCTACATTTGCCCCTCTTTGACGTGGCATCTAAACCTAGGAGGGAAGTGGTATCACATCCTCAAGCTACCTATTCAAGGTCAGCGGGTTTGATATGACATGAGGATGGGGCAGAATGCCCTGATCAGAGTGTTTGGAGCAGACCACATTGTGCTCTCTACAGACGGGAGAGAGATGGACTATGAGGGGACACTGGCTGTGGGTGCAGATCCCTTTGCCTTATTCCTATGTGCTTTGATTGGAGGGGTTGTGATGCCTGACAGGTGAGGTCGGGGTTTTCTAATTGGCTAGGGTGGGGTGATAGAGGGGATGGTGAGGCATGAGACTGTCTATGCCTGGGGACCAGCGATGTTGGGGCAGTTATACCATGAGATGCATATAGTCGCCTACCTGCATGATAGAACGTTGTCAGCTGGAGTCACTCTACTTCATGTATGGATTTGGGAGCACATCCTAGTTGCCAGGCCGACATGCAGGTATTATCAGCGGCCGTTTGAGGCCTTTGTGTTTTTATATCGGGATGCAGAGTACACGTATACTGGGCAGGTGCGGTATTGGAGGAGGACGCTAGATGATGTGATTAGTGTGACCTGGCGATCGTATATCAGTGTAGAGGCATGGCCAGATGATGATATTCATCTCCCTTCTGCGTTTCAGTAGTGGTACCTTATGGGTCTAGGAGGCCATACTATAGATATGTATATACCCTCGGGGGTCATACGACAGTTTGGTTTGGTATAGGACACTCCGCAACAGATGGTGATATTCATGCAGACACCTCGAGATGTAGCCTATTGGCCTACAGCCATATAGCCACAAGTCGCCTTAGCTAATTTTTTAGCTCTACGGCCAGTGCGGTGGGATTGGAGGAGCACAGTGAGGGATGCAGGGACTATGGCTACGTATGATATATGGTGGCATATGCATCGGCCCACTCGATTGACAGATCTAGTGGAGGAGGTGGCAGGTTTAGGAGGGGATGATTCAAGTGATGATGGAGATGACTCGGATGGGGATGATTACTTGGGGGAGGGAGAGGAGATCATTGAGGACGTCCTCATGGAGATTGGAGATGATGGAGAGGAGAGGTTGGTTGGTAGGGATGGCCAGTTGATAGATGTGCTGGTGATGGTGGCACCGGGACAGGGGCAGGTGGGGCAGTAGGTACCTGTTCAGCTGGTTCCTATTAAGCAGGTACAGGTTGGAGTAGGGCGACAGCCTAGAGGACCTCGGTGTCATGGGGGACATCTGGTAGTGGATAGGGGAGATCTGCCTCCACCACAGGTAGCACAATAGTAGGCCATTGGGGGAGGGTAGCAGGCAGTAGGGCAGCAGGCATGTCCTTAAGGGACAGCTGGAGAGGCGGAGGTAGGGAGGCTTACACCTTGTTGGTGGCAATGGGATGAGGATGAGATGGAGACCCTGAGAGCACAGGTGGTGAGCCTACAGGAGGCATTGGAAAGCCATGAGACAGAGTTAGCATAGGCTCAGGGTGATAGAGTCACTTTGATAGGGGAGCGAGATGCAGCACTCATCAGGGCCCAGCAGGCAGAGATTGCATTGAGTAGCCTACATGCTTCAGGTGGTGGACTTGCCCCGGTGTTGGCAGTGATGCAGACACAGTTGTCTTAGGCATAGTCATAGTCATATCAACTATAGGGATAGTTGAGCCAGGTACATGGGGAGTTGACAGAAAGCAGTAGGCGGATGGAGTATTATAGGGGCCTGTATTATGCGGCCGTGCCAGTAGAGCAGTGAGCACCGAGCTACAGCCAGGTCAGTGGATCAAGGGCATCGAGATCACATAGATCAAGATCTATTTAGTCTGTTCAGCAGATGATGCCTCCTCCCTCACACATGCCCCAGCAGGTTCCATAGGTATAGGCACAGTCACAGCTACCGACAGGATCATAGCCTTGACCAGGGTCAGAGTCTCCCACTCCTTCGGAGAGAGGATCCTCCATGTGATAGTTATATCATGTTAGCCCTTAGAGGCATTGTATCAGGACACTATATTTTTTGATGGATACATGAGCGATGTACATTTTTTGTGGTGATTATATACGATGCGATACTTTTTGATGGTTTATGATGCTTATGATTATGATGCTCTATTATGATGATGCCTATGTGATGGATGCAATATTTCTTTATGGATTTTATATGATATGGATGTGTTATGTTTATGCCATGATGTTTTTGATTTTATGGATGCATTTATGATGGATTTGCTGTGATACATGCATGGTGTTTGTGATCTTATGGACTATATGATGTCTAATGTAAATGAATGTTTTAGAAAGATTTATTATGGAAATGTATGTTTATGTATGAAAATATGCATATGCAGCTAGATGATTTAAATGCAGTTTCAATGATGATGATTTGTGATGATGTAATATAACTAAATGTTAATGAGTGATGTTCAATGTGATGTATAATGTGCAACTAAATGATTCTAGAATGAACTTAATTATTATGTAAACTATCGGCTGTTAATGCAATTTAACTTAAATGATTTAGAATGAACCTAATGATATGCAACTTAAATGGATTAAAATGGACCTAAGTGATATGCAAATAAAATGGATGAACCTAATTTATATGCAACTTAAATAGATTAAAATGGACCTAAATGACATGCAATTTAAATGGATTAAAATGCACCTAAATGATAAGCAAAAGGATTTAAAATGAACTTGAATGTCATGCAACTTAAATGGATTAAAATGCACTTGAATGTCATGTAACTTAAATGGATTAAAATGCACCTAAAATGATATGAAATTAAATGATCATGACATGTAGCTAAATGATATGCTAGATGCAATTTAGGTGATAGGTGGTATGCAAACTAGGTGATAGGTGAGATGATCCAGTCCTGATACACATGATGTTCTTTGTTTGACCCTAAGTTGTGAGGCTGTGGGAGAGGGGATTAGATGGAGAAAGGATAGGGCTGGGAGCGTCTAGAGGATGGCGGTGGGGAGATGAAAGGATTGTTAGGTCATAAGACACCACGTCATTGAGGGGAGATTTACTTCGGTTCAGGATGTTTTGAGTGGAAATATGGTGGGGGAATGGGATTAGTGAGGGGATTAGATTGGTGGGGGAGTGGGGGGAAAGTGATTATGAAATCTAGGCCGAGATGGGATAGTTGAATGAGTGATTAGGATGATGATTTTGAGCTAGTAACAGTAGTTGCAAAAGATTAATTGAGAGCATTTCTTAGTTTACTGTAGCAATGTAGGATACAGTTCACAAAGGTATAAAAAGACCTAGGTGATGATGTATATCCTACGATTGCATGGACTAGACCCACAAACAATAGGTTGATTTCATGCATGCCCAAGGTAGTATAATCTTGCCTAGCCTGGGAAGGGGACTCATAGTGATGAGTGCGAATAATACATATAAGGTTTTGATGCCTATATATGTAAATGGGACACATCCTGCTAGAACCGACCCAGACTTCAAGATATGAATACTATTCTTGGAGTAATGAAACCAACCCACAAGCACAGCATACAGAAACAATGACTATGTCTACTCCAGGTGCTATCCACTAATTACCATGATATAATGAGACCAAGGTAGCTTTGGAGATGACTTAGACTGAGACAGAAAGATAAAAATTGATAATAAAAAAGACCAACGAAAAGATACAAATAGCCTTTGTGTGCTCTTGCCAAGAGACGTGATGATAGAATGATAGATTTTTGTCCATTGTAGGAAAGATATATCCTAGGACACAGATCAGTTGGTGTTTGATTGGAAATTTTTTGGAAGATAGGAAAAAGAATAGTCTGGCCATGTGTAGGATTATGGTTGGTATGTTGATTGATGATTTTTGCGTTGCGGGACCTGTTTGGAGTGTATACATAGCATGTGTTTCATTTATTAGATCTAGAAAGCTTAGTGAATGGGGACCATCCAAACGGGTTGGATGGGTGCATCTTATGTACCTGAGTACTCGAAACATCCTTCGTATTCCAGACTGCCTACATACCCTGTGTCCATGGGATCAAGGTACTTTTAAGATGCGGGCGAAATGAATATGTAGTTCTGGCATGACTTGATGATGTGGGAATAGTTTGGGATGTTTGTGATGGTGGGGATTTGATGTATGTGTTGATGATTGTGATTTGTAGTGAGATTGATGTATGGGGTGATTGTTTTGGATTTTCTGTGTTTTTCTACTATTTTTTGGATTTTTGGATTTTTGTATTATTTTTGGATTTTTTGATTTTGTATGTACAAAGGGAGCTTACAAGGATCCTTGTTCCATGAGTTGGCCTTGGGTTGGGATAAGATGGGTTGGGCAATAGGACTTGATGTTTCAGAATTCCAAGCCATGGGATGCATGAGATATGGAGTGGTGTGATGGGAAGAGGACTTATTAGATGGTAGAACTGGACACTACACATGGTGCTTGAAATAGGTTTTCACCATGGTACTTATCCAAGGCGTCACGGAAGTGATTTTCACCATTGGAAGTTTTTATTGCAGTCGGGTTTTTCTTAATTTTCTAATTTTTTTGGTGTTTTTGATTCTTTTATTATTTTTTTTATTTTTTGACTTGGGGTACTAGATGTGTTATGCATAGAATTTCTTGAGATGCAGGATGTTCATCGGCTCATCTAGAGGCTTCCCCTCAGGTGTTGCAAGCTGATATGCTTCTGACCCATAATCAGCCATGACGACCTAAGGTCCTAGCCAATTGGGTTCAAAATTTCTTTGCTTAGGATGTTCTTGCAGGTTCTTCTGATTTTCCATAAGGACAAGGTCGCCTACTTCAAATTTTTGGGTTCTGATCCTCTTGTTGTAGCTTCTTCGGAGGCGGTTCTGATATGCCTATAGGTGGTTGAACGCATTCAGGCATTTCTCATCTAGTAGTTCTAGTTGATGCAACCTTGTGACTCGGTATTCCTCATCAGAGATGATGTTTTGCAGGGATACTCAGAGAGATGGGAGCTCGACCTCTATAGGTAAAATGGCTTCAGATCTGAATACTAGTGAGAATGGAGTGGCTCCTGTTGGAGTGCGGATGCTTGTGCTGTAGGCCCAAAGGGCGGGGTTGAGTTGGAGGTACCAGTCACGGCTAGCTTCATTGACTGTCTTCTTGAGAATGCGGAGGATGGTTTTATTAGAAGCCTTTGCTTGACCGTTTCCTTGAGGGTAATACGGTGTGGAGAAATGGTGTTTGATGTCAATTTTTTTGCACAAGGTGGGAACCTCTTGGTTCTTGAAGGGCTTTCCATTGTCAGTGATAATGGAATTGGGGATACCATATCGGCAGATGATGTAGTGGAGGATGAATTTTGAGATTTGGATGCTTGTGGTGAAGGTGAGTGGTATTGCTTCCAGCCACTTGGTGAAGTATTCGGTAGCAGTGATAATGAACTTATGGCCATTGGAGGATGGAGGATGTATTTATCCTACAAGGTCAAGTCCCCACTATGAGAAAGCCCACGACGTTGTGATCAGTTGTAACTCCTGTGCTGGTGCGTGGATGAGATCGCCATGCTGTTGACATGGGAGGCATTTCTTGATAAACCTATAGGAATCTTGTTCCATTGTTGGCCAATAATATCCAATCCCGAGGATCTTTTTAGAAAGAGCGGGTCCACTTCAATGCACCCCATAGATGCCTGCATGTACCTCTTCTAAGGCTACTTTAGCTTCCCTAGAGTCTAAACATTGTGGAAGCGTGCCATCAAGACTCCTTTTGTACAGTGTGTTGCCTACAAGGATGAAACGGGAGGCTCGACGGATGAACAATTTTCTTTGTGAGGTGGACAGATTAGGGGGGAGAATGTTGTCGTGGAGGTATAAGTATGTTTCTTGATACCACGGGGATAAGGGACCAATGACTTCGCACACTAGTTCAGATTGAGGAACATTGTATGCTGGAATGGGGAGTTCTTCGATCGGGAACTCACATTTCTTGCTGTCCTTCTTCATGTCTACCAAAGATCCGATAGTTGCCATCGCATCTGCTGCTTTGTTGTTGAGTCTTGGGATTTTCTCGAAGTGGATGTCTTCGAAGTAGTCTTTGAAATCATCGACCATCTTCTTATAGGGAAGGAGCTTGTCATCCTTGGTTTTGTATTCATTATTGACCTACCTGATGACCAATTGAGAGTCGCCATATACAATTAGCTTTTCAATCTTCCATTGGATGGCCATTCGGAGACCTGTGATAAGGGCATCATACTCTACTACATTATTGGTACATGGAAATGTGATCTTGAAGGATTTAGGGATTGTGTCGCCTTGAGGGGTAACAAACATGACACCTGCCCCTGAGCCTCTGTGAGTGTATGATCCATCAAAATACATCTTCCATGTGTCTGTGGCTGGTGTGATTGTCAAGATAGCTTCATTAGGAAACTCCACTATTGTAGGATGTTCTGTCAGAATAGGTGCTTCAGCTAGCTGATCTGCTATAACTTGCCCTTTGAAGGCCTTTCTCTCAGTGTATTCTATATCAAACTCCGTGAGAATCATGACCCATTTAGCCATTCTCCCCGTAAGAGTAGCTTTGTTTAGCAGGTACTTCAGTGGGTCGATCTTGGCAATGAGCTTGGTCTTGTGATTGAGCATATAGTGTCTTAACTTTTGTGAAGTAAAGACGAGGGCTAAACATGCTCATTCGATTTGTGTGTAGTTGAGCTCATATGAGATCAAGGTGTGGCTAATGTAGTAGATGGCTCTTTCTTTCCCCTACTCATCAAGTTGTGCTAGCAAGGCTCCGATAGCTATCTTTGTTGTAGAGATGTAAAGCAGGAGGGGTTTGGCTTGCCTTGGTGGAGTTAGCACAGGAGGATTAGCCACGTATTCTTTGAGTTGGTCAAAGGCATCCTCACACTAAGTGTTCTAGACTTTTCTGAGTAGATGCTGGAATGGTTGGCACTTATCAGCAAGTTGGGCAATGAATCGTCGGATAGACTAGAATTTTCCTTGCAGGCTTCATAGCTATTTTAGTGTTTTTGGAGGTGGCATTTTAGTGATGGCCTTGACCTTTGCAGGATCAACTTCGATTCTTCTTCTCGAGATTATGTATCCTAGAAGTTTGCCTGAGGTGACACCGAAGACACATTTCTTTGGATTCAAACGGACATTGTATTGCTCTAACCTATCGAAGATCTTGGCCAACACATCTAAGTGTTCTTCTCTGGTCTTTGATTTCCCTAGAAAATCATCCACATAGTCTTCCATGATGTGGTGGAAGTGGTCATGGAAGATGATGGTCATAGCTCTTTGATAGGTAGCTCCTGCATTTTTTAGGCCAAATGGCATTACCACCCAAGAGTATGTTCCCCATGGACATATGAAGGCTGTTTTGTGCTGATCCTCTTCGGCGATTTTGATTTGGTTATATCCTGAGAAACCATCCATGAGGGATAACATTTCATGTCCTGCCGTGAGATCCACTATCATGTCGATGTTTGGCAGTGGGAAGTCATCTTTCGGGCAGGCCTTGTTGATGTCTCTAAAATTAGTACAATAGTGGATTTGGCCATCTGGTTTAGCAACTGGTACTAGGTTTGAAACCCATTCAGGATAATCAATTGGGCGAACGAATCCAACATCCAGTAATTTCTTTAGCTCTGCTTTGACGAGGAGAGCCACCTGAGGATTCATTTTCTTAAGCTTCTGTTTGACTGGTTTTGCATCAGGGCGTACTGTAAGGTGATGAACCACCAAAGCGGGATCTAGCCCTGGCATGTCCACATAGGTCGACAGAAAATTGTGATTTCTACGTGTGAAGAAGGACAAGAAGTTCTCCTGTTCCTGTATGTTGAGAGATTCTGCTCTGTATGTGATTTTTGGCTCTTCCTCTGTTCTAAGATTCATTTCCTAAGCTGGTTCGACCAAGATGGGTGATCTATCTGGATAGACTTTGTCTACCTCAGGGAGGCCCATGCTTCCATCTCCTGGTGCCTCGTGGAGGTTTTCACCAGGATATACGTCTTTTGTTTTTACTTTTTTAGGATCTGATACTACCGCGGAATGGTTTTCACCATCAGATCTATTTTTTATTTTTGTGTTTTTGTGACTGGAAGCAGGGGTTGTCTCCCTGAAATAGGCATCCAGATTGAGTTCCATGATGTATCCTTCTTGATAATCTCCCAAAGGGAAGTGATCTCTTACCCCCATCATTTTGGCGATGGGCTCATCGTTAGGTGCGATATCGAAGACAGGAGGTCCCCACTGGTCCCAATCAATGAGGTCGGGGTAAACTAGTGGCAAGTCATTGGAGGGTGAAGTGAGAGTGGTGACTGAGTAGATGGTACAAATGGATGAGTCGAAGAAGTCAGCAAAGTCACTAAAGCAGTCTTGAAGGCCCGTTTCGTTAATATTGTCGACGTCTAAGGAGACCGTAGCGACCTCGGCTAAGATACACTCACCAGTAGTGAGGATGCATTGTGGTTGACTATACCCTAACCCTTGAGTATAGGGATTCTTTGTTGCTTGTAGTGGTTCTACAATTCCCTGTTCATGAAGGCCAATACCACCTTGTCCTTTATAGCCCATGCTTTTGATAATTTTAGAGCCTTTGCCGTAGATTTCTGTTGGGATTGTGGGGGCTTCTTGCTCAGGCTCTTCATCCTTGTAAAGCCAAGATGAGATATCTTCGAGTACATCCTGATCCAGGAGGTGCTTCTTCTCAAAGATGGGCGAGGGTTTGCACTTGATGATGACTGTATTAGCTGCCTCTATTTTTGGGATGCCGAATGTCTTAGGATTAGGTAATGTGCCCACACAAAAGGTACCGTGCAGGTCATGTTCCCCACATCCCATGTCGGTTAGCTTGATCTGGACCTCGGGTGGTGGAGTTGCTAAGGATGAAGTGGAGGCAATGTTTGCGGGGTTGACATATGAGTTTGATTTTTTTGGATTGGCTTTAGTGGTGGCTTTATTATATGGGCATAATGTTTGGTTGTGGCCTTCCAGAAAATTGCAGTATTGGAAGGGGCAAGGGTCGGCATAGACTGACTTCTGTGCTACTGTGAGGGAATTTGATGCATTGATGGAAGGTGGATGGGATGGCTTGCATGGCATGAATCCATGGCCCGACGAGTAGGATGTTGTAGGGGAGGTTGAGATCAAGAACCTGACATTTAGTTTCCAATATTTTCTATCCCACTTGTATGGGAAGCTTGATAGTGCCTTCAGAGAGCCATTAAGTGTCATCATAGCCTTTGATCATGATGCACTCACTGGTGTCGACAACCACATCGGAGTACCCCAAGTGTTTTAGCAGTTTTAGAGTGCATATGTTGAGGCCAGAGCCACCATCTATTAAGACTCTTTTAATGGTGTGCTTGTGGATGTAGACTTCGATGTGTAGGGTGTTGTTATGTATGTGCTCGGAAGCGGGTAGGTCCTTTTCTGAGAAGGTGAGATGGTGGGGTGTGGCGATGTGTCCTACCATGGATTGGAATTGAGTTACATTCAAGTTGGCAGGGACTTGTGTTTACAAGAGCGCTTTGTCGAGGATGTCCTTATGAAGGGGAGATGTGCGGAGCAACTCAAGGATGGAGATTTGTGCGGGTGTTTTTCCAAGGCATTCTAGGAGGTTATACTGGTGGGTAGGTGATGGACGTGTGGTTGGACGAGGAGGTAGGGGATCTGATGTGGATGCAGGCATTTTTTCATTGGGAGGGGCTATGCGGATGGATACACAGCCACGACAGGTTGTAACAGTGCAATCAGGTGCTTGTGCCCGAATGGTGACTATGTTGACATGATGGGATGATGGTTCTATCCATCCTACGATAGAGTCATAGGACACAGGTGGTGGGGTGACATTGTATGCTTGGTTGGATGAAGAGGCTTTGTTATGGTTAGGTAGGGGATCCTTGTAAGCTCCTAGGTTGGTGTTTGGTGATGGTTGGGCTCTATGATCAAGGCTGACTAGATTTTGTTCTATAAGGTCTTGGATGCAATGTTTTAGTTTCATGCAGTTAGCTATTTTATGACCCACAATGTGGTGGTATTCATAGTAGTCATTCTCATTGTACCATGCAGATTTTAGTTCATTCTCTTGACGGGGTCTAATGGGTGGGAGCGTGATGAAATTTTTCTTGAGACATCTGTCAAGGATGTCTTCGACGGGTTCCCCTAAGGGTGTGAATTGCCTGCGTGGTTTAGTTGGGCCCCTCTGGTTAATTACATTTGTTGCATATGTATGCGCAGGTGTTTGGTTTTGTATATGTTGGACAGATTTCACATCTGTGATGCTGTCGTTCAGATTGTTCTTGTTCTTCCCTCAATAATGTGATTTGTCATTTGATTACGTGTTGGCATTGTTGTTTGTATTGGGGGTGTTGTTATTGGATTTGTAGTAGTTGTTATTGTTGGATCTGTGGTCGTACAGTTTGATGGAGCCCCTGGCAATGAGGGCTCATTCGATGGTGGTGCCTTTGTTGATGACCTCTTCAAAGGTAGATGCACAAAGGATTTGTAGATGAAACCCTAATTCTTGATTGAGGTTGGCCACGAACATGGTGACGAGTTGTTTCTCAGGAATGGGCCATGGGAGTTTGCTTGCTAAGCCTCTCCACCTTTGTAAGAAGGAAGTGAAGGCTTCTCTATTCTTTTGTTTGGTGTTGCAAAGGTCTGTCATAGACATTTCATGCTCAAAATTTTAGGAGAAGTGGTTTACAAATTTCTCCGCAAGCTCAGGGAAAGTTCTAATGCCTGGGGGAAGATGTGCGAACCATTCAGTGGCTTGACCGCTAAGGCTTCATGGAAATAGTCTCATTAGATAGGTATCATTATTAGAGACTTCTAAGCAAGCGATGTAGAATTCCCTAAGGTGATCTCTAGGGTCTCCCTTTCCCTTGTATTTGTTGAATTTGGGTGTCTTGAAGTTCTTGGGGAAAGGGGGCATTTACAAAGTGCGATCGAATGGTAGGGGCAAATATCCTCAAATGAATAGTGCTTTCTCTTGCCCCCAGTCATCTACTTTTTGGATCAAGGAGTATACAACAGTTGTGAGATCCTGTGGTTGTTGTGTTTGTTGTATGTATGCCTGTTGATTGGTGAGATGTTGGAGATGGGGTGGGATTTGATGTTGGGGATGTGTTTGATTGAGGTGTTGGTATTGCGGGTTGGTGTTTGGGTTGATTGGTGCTTGATGTTGTTGATGCGCGTGGAGTTGTTGGAGAACATGTGGTTGATTTATGGGATTATGTGGGTACGTGACATTAGATGGATTGACGTTGGGTATATGGCTGTTGGATTGGTTAGATGTGTTGCGAGGTGTTTGTGAGAATAATTGTCGTAGGTATGCAATGGTTTGAGGATTGGGTGGGGGCACACTCGTGGAGGTACTTTCTTGCATGATGTTGCCTTGTATGCCCATGGTGATTTGTGAAGCGGAAGGGTTTATGGTAATTGTGGTAGTAGAGGTGATAACGGGTTGGGAGATGGTAGGGATGGCGGTACATGTGGGAATTGTGGATGTGGTAGCAGTTGAGCTTGTGGAGGTGGTAGATATGGTAGGTGTTGATGTTTGAGAGATGGTGGGTTGGGTATGTGATGTAGATGCTTGGGTATTTGATGGGGTAGGGACGATTGTAGAGGTGGATGGTTGTGATGATGTCATGATGGGGGGGAGTTGAGAACCAATTTTGAGAAGATGATCAAGATATCTACTTGGGTCTGACCTTAGGATTTTATCAAGTAGGTCCATGTTATCAGCGTCTTGTGTAAAGCTCAAGACATCTAGGTCATCTTGGGAGATGGTGAGGACATTTTGTGTTGGTGGTGGTGGTGGTGTTGGTTGTATTTGTTGTAAGTAATGAAAAAGATTTTCGTTGGGACCATATGGGGGGATGTAAGAGTATGTATAGATGGGTATGTTGCTGCTATTGGTGTTAGGCATGCCAAATTGCCAATGTTCTACCATTTCTTGATTCTTTTTGTGTTGTGCTCTCGTGGTGGGCATGCACGCGTATGGGGTTGATTCCTAGATGTAGAGTGAGATGGGGATGGAGACCTTAGAGAATTTGATTGATTGTGTTGGACCCAAAGATGGATGTGGTAGTGAGATGGAGTAAAGGAGAGGATGTGGTGGAAGATCGATATGTCTTTCTAAAGGTTTTAACCTAAGGGTGATACAGATGGGCGATATTGAATTTTTTGCACAAATTTTGGACCAAAGAGATAGGTGATGGATGATGTTTTGTTTTGAAGAGCTTTTGATGTTTGATTTTGATGTTTGTTATGGATGATTTTGATAGTCAACAAATTGAGCTTAGGTAGGACCTAGATTTGTGGTTGCACAAATGGATGTTTTTCTTTGTTTGGGGTAGACTAATGACCTTACGCAAAGAGGGATAATGATTTCACTTGGAAGGTAGACTATTGACTTTCCAAGAAAGATATGATGTGAAGGATGAAATCTAGATCTAACTTTAGCTCAAGAGGATGATGGATTTTGATGATATTTTGATTTTGGGAGATTTTGGGGATTTTTTGGGAATGATTTTCTTATGACAAGGATTTTGGTTTGGTCCAAAAAGGTATGCAAATATTAATAAAGATGAGGTGGATATGAAAATGAGGTAGGTTTGATGTAGCAAAGGGGTCCAACAATGGTGGTGTTTAATCCTCTAAGGTCAAAGAGAAGGTGTGATTTTTGAAAATTTTTGAAGAAAATGGATGTATTGTTATCAAATTTTTGGGATGTGAATATGGATTATGGTGGAGCAGATGGTGAAGATTACAAATGGATAGGTCTCTATTTTAGGCAAGTCAATATGAGAATAGTGCCAATCCACAGGTGCAATGGTGCCAAAATCAGATAGATATGGCGCTAAAACAAGACAGTGTTTGTCGAGGTCCTAACAAGATAGATTTTTTATGGCAATTTTGGATTTTCTTTGTTTGGAATGTGATCAAATGATTTGGTTTGTCTCTTGGCAATGTTGTTGCGAACAATTCAAGCACAATAATCACACAATAATAAAGATTTTGCTTTTGTTTTGTAAAAAGATGTGTGATTTTATTTAACAAGCACTTTGAACAACCTAAGATGAGGATGTGACAATATTTGTTGAATCCCCTAGCTGCGCCTATTCAAAGCGGGTAGCTCCAGGATCTTGGTAGCACCGGCTCCTCCTTAAAATTGTACACACTTCTCACGCATACCAAGATCTGGGTTTCTTATAAGGCTTGTCCCTCACCAAACCTTTAGATTATCCCTGCTACCTTGGCTAAGAACCGCATGAATCAGGGCCACTTCAAAGGTTTCCCTTCTACGTCAACAAATAGAAGGATTTTGGCTTGCTAAACAATGGTTCGTAGTAAGGGCATCTGTTCAGGTGGTTATACATGCAGCAGCGCTACTCTCCATTATGGAGTCTCCCAGCCTCCAAGGGTTACACCTTGGAGGGTTTTGGGCGAGGTTGGCTATCGGTATAACACAACAACACCTGTCGCTTGAGACTTTCATCCCAAATGCCTTATTTTATATAGCAGCTTGGAAGAGCTTGGCTTTAGCTTGATGCCGCTTAGGTCGTTCCCACCTTTTGAAGTGGGGTGGCAGGCCCTCTAAGGATTAACAAAAGCAATACAAACACAAAAATACTTTTGATCCCCAAGTTCATACAAAGATGCGAGGGGAGAGCATACGTATTATTTGTGTTTGCATCACACTAAACATGGTTC
Organism: Cunninghamia lanceolata; assembly: GCA_027924645.1. Lineage (NCBI taxonomy): Eukaryota > Viridiplantae > Streptophyta > Pinopsida > Cupressales > Cupressaceae > Cunninghamia > Cunninghamia lanceolata. The sequence continues at coordinate 4,973,325 of BSBN01000341.1, read as the reverse complement.
ATTTTATTTCTTTAGATTTAGATTGGGGGTGATTAATGCAAGTTTAGTGAGAAGCTTTTGATTCCCAAGGTCACCAAAAATGGTGCGAGGAAAGAGCATACGTTTTTTCACACCACAAGCAAAAGATCACAAAACAGTTCACACAATTTTGGTTTTCCTGATTACATGCGTGAAAAATGCAAATTATTGTTCTTTTTAACCCAATGACTTGATTGAAACAATTTGTGGTTCTTTTTAAAGCCCAAATTGAAGTGTTTGGATTGTTGTTGTTGGCACACAATTTTGTAAATTTTAGGACACCAAATTTAAATGTTTGGGCACACACACACACAAAGATTTGTTGTTGTTGTTCAATTTTATGGCACCAAAATCAAAGTGTTGTGTAACTAACATGCAAAGGGTTCATTTTTTTATATTTCTAAAGTGAAGTGTTTTGCTAAACTAGAAATACAAACATCCTACAAAAGTTTGTTAGTATCTGCAATATGAGCTGCAAAACACTTGTTAGTACCTGCATAGACAACAAAGTTAGTTTCCAAAATAGCACTAAAACCGAGGTAGAATAGCGCTAATGCGGCAAGAAAATAGACAGAACCCGACACTTTTACATATGGCGCTAATTCACAAGATAGCCCCAATACAATACCCTGAAGGTGCCAAAACAGAATATGGCATCACAATATTACAATTAAGGCACTAATAAAATACATAGCACTAATATCAGACCATAATAGCGCTGAACTAGAAAATAGCGCTAAAATAACTATGAATGCGCCACTGCACAACTTGTCAAATAGTCTGTTTACACCTGCAGATAGCACCAATCTGGGGGATAGCATTGATACAGGGCTGAATGCATCCGACTTGCAAAAGTGGGTTTTATAACAAAAATAGAGGGTCAGGTTGCACACACACTAGATGTCCCATTAGCATTGTTAGTGTTGATAAATGGAAAACAAGACAAAAGAGAAGCCAAAGTGCATGTGTAAATTTTATGAAAAATTTGGCATAACTTCCCCTTGCGTTTTCTATTATTCCTGCAAAATAGAGAGCAGTTTAGGCACAAAAATAGCAGGAAGACCATTAGAAATGAGACATGTGAGTTGAAGGTTAGATCAATAATGAGAAAAATGCTCTGTAGGGATGGCGTTAAAACAAAGCATAGCACTGATATCGATCAGTGATAGCGCCACTGCGCAGTATGGATGGCACTACACCTGCAAAAAAACACGTAACTCACACCAAAAACTCACAAAACGGGTTAGACTTGGACCTTGTGGGTCCCACCGGGCGTGCCAATGTAGATTAGATAAACATTTAAGGTAGAAAACAATAAACTAAATGCAAATAACACAAGAAGTTATACCTCATATGCAAACCCAATCCCATCAAGGGAGGAAGAAGCCTTTGTACCCAACACAAGCTCCTAAGACAAAGATAATCCCTAGACAATTGATTTGAATGTGAAGTGCTACTCTAATTTTGCAACTCACTATTCTAGCTCAAGAGTGATTTTGGCATAATAACTTTGCATAAACTTGGATGATGAAAATGGATTGTGAGAGGTTTTATTTATAGACTTTTGGAAGGGATTTTGATTCAATGATGGAGATTGATTTAGAAGATCAATGGTGGAGGATAAAAGTGATGTGGAGGGCCTAGATTGAATCTTGAATGAATGGAGGGCTAGGAATAAAAGTGATTCTTTTATTCATTTTGGGAAAAGAGGTTATTTAATGAGCATGGAGGTGAAGGATTATTTTGGAATTAAAGATTCATATGGGGGAATGTAAATGAATTAAAAATTCATTTGGGGAAGAGAGGAAATAAATGTGATGTGGAATGTTTTTAAATAAAAAATTGACTTTTGTGGATTTAATTCAATTTTTTATTTGGAGGATGTGGGGAAGGGTGTTAAACTAGGTTTGACCACCCAAATGAAGGGGTTAAGATTAATTAAACATAGGTTTTATTTAATTAATCCTAGGGCTAAGATGAGGTAGGCTAGGGTAGGCAATTAAATAATAGCTATTTAATTGTCTAGAGTAGGGATAGGATAATTATAGGCTAAATTAATTAGTTAACATGGTTTTAAGTAATTAATTGGATTTAGTGGAAAAGGGGAAATTGATTAAATAAATATTGCATATTTATTAAATCAATTAGCTAAGGTTTGGACTATTGAATTAATGTAATTAATTCAATTTTGGGGATAAAATGGTGTGAATTTAGAAAATGAAAGGGGTAATTAATTAAATAAAAATTTAATTAATTGGTTAGAAGGGAAATTGGTGCGTTTAGGGTTGTCGGGAGTCCGTTTGATGGTAGAAGATATTTTTAGGTGTCTACATCAACCACCTTAAGGTGGGGGCATATATAAGGTAAGCTGTCTGTTATAGATGTTAGCAATGTGTTTAACCTCAGCTGTCTACATCCTCAGTTTGTTTGTAATCAATCAATAAATCATGTAAGCTCTTTGTGGAGGTGGGATATCGTGTATATCCTTTTTATCTTAAGCCCTCTGCGAAGGTGGGGATGGTGTATTTCTCAGAGAAGATTGCATCATTATATCATTTTCAAAAGTCCTCTACAGAGGCGGGGAGCAGTTCTATGACTAACTCAACCCTTAAGTGTGTTTTCAGCAATTACTGTGGCGAAGCCCAATCATCAGTGTGTGTCTGTAATGTGCCTAAGATGGTGTTGGAACTAGAAATAGGTACACTCCATTACTTGTCTACTGTGTTTTCTCTATGTCTTCAAGTGTGTGTGTTTTGGCGTGCTTGTTTTGTGTGGTGTGTTTGTTGTCCCATATGTAGAGACCAGCGCCCTCAGGTAGTGCTTCCTACATTTTGGGAGGTTTTGTGTGTCTTACGTGTGTGTTGTCCCATATATATAGAGACCTGCGCCCTTAGGTAGTGCATCTTGTATTATGGGAGGTTTGTTTACTTTCCAGTACTTGCATTTGCATTTCATATATATGAGAAAAAGAAAAGAAAAGAAATCATGCCTGTCTTCCATGCGTTAATGTGTCTTCTATGCATTGATTGTATTCTCCATGTTCTGTGTGACTGTAACTGTCTTCTTCGTGTTTTGCGTGCCTGTTACTATCTCCTATGTGATTGGTGTGTCTTCTCTGTGCTTGGTGTGTTTGTGACCTTACTTTAATGCATGTATTGGCCTCGTGTTTATACATACATTAAAGTGGGGGCTAAATGTAACATTAGAAAATGTCCCCTTGGGGGATTTTCCCTCATAAGGTTTAACTCCCAGGTCTTTAGCATGCATTTAGGACATCTTAGTTCATATTTTGGCATCCCAATGGAATGAGGCCTAGGTTTCAAGGCAAATTGGACCTAGGTGGACCCCTTGAGTTGTACCCTACCCAAAATAGGGGGGACTTGGGTGCCCGTACCCTAATCCTGCCCTATTTTGGGGTAGCCCTAATTTCTAAGTGTCAGTTTGTGACCATTATTTGGTCCCTTTGCTGACACAGTAAGTTTTGATTTTTGAAATCTTGGCGAGAGTGCTTGTAGTTGCATATAAAAGCATGATTAGGCATTCATTTGTAAACTAGATTTCAATTAGATGATTACTAGCAAGCTATTGCGTTCTCAAGGTGATTCAAGGCTTTCATTGTGTTGCAAGAGTAGACTTGTGTGCTTTGTGTATTGATATTTGTAGATTTGAGTATCAATTTCCTCATGGAATGAAGAGCATCTTCCTCCCATGAGAGCTTCACTACAAGGTGACATTATATTGTGTTTTCATCATTGATTCCTTTGGTTTTTTGCTCTGCCTCACAAGGGAATGCTCTTTCTATCTCACAACAGTGTTCAGAGACATAAGTGTCCTCCAGGGCTTGACTAAGGCAAGCCTCTAAAAACCATAACCCCCAAACCAAATCTTTTGATTGTAGGTTATAGGTGTCACATTTGGGAAAAGTAAAGTTGCAGGAAGGATTGGTAGGCATCAAGGATTTGGGATCTGAAGAGAAGCAGGACACCAGAGCATTTCCAGGACTTGGGCGCTCACTCTAGTGTCCTCTGTAGACAAATTTATGGAAATAGAAGTTATAGGGCTGATCAGTGTCGGAAGGAGGTCCGGATCTCGTGAAGAAACTGATACCTTGGACTAGGATGCCCGCTCTAATTTCCCTGATTGTTTCACTTCAGAGCCCCAAAAACAAGAACTCTGTGATTTGGTATTTTACTCCTGTCTACAAGAGCTTTTTCTGTTATTCGCCAATTTGTTGCCGTATTTGCATAATTAGGGTTTTAATGGTCAATTGAGCATAGGAGAAGGAAAATTGATAATTAAATTCCCTAATCCAAGTTTCCCTACATCTCACAAGCAACCTAGGGTATGATAGTGCTTGCCACTCGACCCTAGATCCTTGAATGTATAATGGAGAGGAGGATTTAAACATGAAAACACTAAAACTTTTACAAATCCAATTTTCCCTTAAATAGATAGAATTTTATAATACATGGTAGAATTCTTCTGCATTTCATCTTTGCATGCCAGAGCTTTGTGATAATGCTTCAAACAAGCTCCATTGACATATCCAGTAGTTATTCTTCCTTCCATATCTTTTAGCCTTACAATTCTAGATTTTATAATTTCCTCTATGTAATATGAACCTAAACATCTTATTTTTGGTTTTTCCTTGTTTCTTAAACTTGCTATCATGCAATAGTACCAAGTCTCCCTCTTTGAAATTTTTCATCAACAAATTTCTATCATGCTAGGCTTTCTGCTACTTTCTTTCTAGATTCATGTTATAGGCTACCATCAACCTATTTTCATCCATTTTCTCCAATTCTTCAATTCTTTATGTCAAGGATTCCTCAACATTTAGTTTTAGAGTTCATGTAGTACAAACGTTGGGTAGTATAAAATGTACTGGTATGGTAGCATCCAGGCCATATACTAATTCATACAGTGTGAAATCTGTGGTTTGTTTTTATGTTGTGTGGTAGGCCCAAAGTACCGTGGGTACTTTTAGGTCCCAATCTATTCTATTTCCATCACACTTTTTTGTCAATGTTTTCCCAATGATTCTATTTAAGGCTTCACTTGCACTATTTTCTTGTGGGTGATATGGTGAGCTTTTGTTGTGTGCTATCATGAAAGATAGTAGCTCTGCAATCATGTTATTTACAAAATGTTTTCCTTGGTGACTTGTGATACTTAGTGGACATCCAAATCTAGTTATGATATTCTCATAGAGGAATTTTGCGGCTATTTTTGCTGTACAGTCCTTGGTAGGTTGAGCTTCTGCCCATTTTTTGAGATATTCTACTCCTATGATAATGTATCTTGCTTTTGATTGTTTGGCCAGAGGATCTAAGGGTCCAACAAAGTCAATTACCCATTTCTCAAATGGGAGTTGTGCTAATACTAGTATCAATGACATTTCATCTGTAGTGGTAGGTTTATCCATTTTTTGACAAATATCATAGTGTTTTACATATCTTTTAGTATCTTGGAATAAGGCAGGCCACCTCAAGCCTACTAGTTTGATCTTTCTTGCTGTAAGATCTTTGGAGTTGTGACCTCCTGCTATACCTTCATGTGCTTCCTTTAGTATGTCCTCTCTTTCATGTTCATATACTACCCTCCTTATTATATCATCTTTCCCTTTGATATGTAGTTCTCCTTCAATAAGTGTAGGGAAAAGCCATATGCATAAGGATTTGTTTATCTTGCGGAGATGTATCAGATGAAAATTCTCTTGTGACAAGTAAATATGCAATATCTTTTAATTCTTCTAGTACTACATTGACCCTAAATAGGTTTGCTCTAGGGATTTCTTCTTCTTGGCTTTCTAGCTCATCCCCTGTTTCAATTCTAGATAAATAGTCAGGATCTTGGTTTTGTTTCCCCGGTTTCACTTTGATGGTGAATTCAAATTCTTGGAATAGTAACAACCATCTACATATTCTCCCTTGTATGACATATTTGTTTAATAGGCACTTTAATGGTTCGTGGTCAGTAAAGAAGGTGAAGGGTGTGGATAATAGGTAGTGTCTAATTTTTTGTAGTGCATATACCATTGCTAGGGATTCTCTTTCTATTGTTGTGTAGTTTTTTTTAGCCTTAGATAATTTCCTATTGGAAAATGCTATAGGATGGTCTTTGGTCCCCTTAGATTGAGCTAGTACTATACCTACTACTATCCTTGAAGCATCTACATGTACATGAAAATGAATGTTCCAATCTGAGAATATCAAAATAGGAGCTTCAACAATTTTCTATTTTAGTATGTCAAAAGAGGATTGACATTGCTCATTCCATTCAATGTTTCTCCCACTTTTCTTTTTAAGTAATTCTTCCAAAGGTGCTACTATTGGTGCATAAACCCTAATAAAGTTTCAGTGATACCCAGTGTAACCTAAAAAAGTTTTTACTTTTGTTGTTGTTTTAGGTGGTGGTAGTGTGAGGATTAGAGTTACTTTCAAAGTGATGCAAAGCCATAGCCAGAAACGCTCAATAATGAGAGAAATAGATACTTCTCATTACATCGACAGGAGTGGATGAATGTCTTACCGATATACCTCTATCGGTATAGTCTAAACCTCACTGCCTGATGGTTCATTTCCTGCCGATAAATCTTGAACTACTTTAGATATTGGTTGCCTATCGGCAACATAATAGCTATCGGCACAACTTTCTGGCTATTCTCTGATGTCGAATGTCACGCCAAAACACTTAACACTAACTCTGCCATTGGCCAGACATCCAACGTTGGTCTGACTTAAAACTCCTCTGCCGATACTCTTCCTCACACCGATGCCTTTGGTATAGGCTATCATCAGTGGGACTTAACCCATCAGAAGACACCACAAATCTTACACCGATGGCTGATGAACTCACTTCGGTGACACCCGCCAGCGGTCACTCTGATATATCCCCTCGGTGAGACCTTCACCGTCGGACCAACACAACTCCTTTTCGCCGATGCCTTGCCTCACGTTGATACCTCTTTCGTCGGGGTAATACACAACATCGCTATGACTTCTCGAACCTTACTCAATGGACATTCTCACGCCGATGCCTTCAACACATACATTCTTAACCTATTTTGACACCTGAACTGGTTAGCGATATACGCACGGATGAAAATGCGATATACACATAGACTGTATGTCGCATACAAAAAAACTATATATCTATCAAATGTATATTTCAACAAAACCCTCAAAACTTCACAACATTTCACACAGAAAATGCTGAGGTCGGCCCGATCCGTTTCCTTGGTAATTTTAACACAAATCTTAACCCTCAAGCCCTAGCACATGAGGATCTAGGGTTTCTCACTGCATGCAATATTTCGATCCCAAAAACATGAAATGTAAAAATAGAAAAAAATAAAAATGCAAACTAAACTACTGTACATGTCCATTCCACCGATTCAGAGAATCAACCGGTGGAATGGTTGAATGAATCTATTTTGCCTACCAAATCAAAATCAACTACACAGGTAGATCGAAAATTCAACAAATGAAACAATGGGATCTTCTTTATTTCAAACTCAGAAATGCATACAAATATCAGACTTCACAGTCTCACTGCACAACACTACTCTATCAAATCCAGCCACAATGTCTCTGTTTTCATATGCAATGCTGAACTATGCTGAACTCCCTCTCTCTCTAAGCAAACTAATCTAGGGCATAAATAACTACTCCTCTCGAGTAGTACAGACTCGATTCCCAGTGGTTGGGAGCTTCCAAGTGGCTGGGAGGATAGCTAACATAACAAACTACAACTGTCAACACACAATCCTAGATTGACTTAAAACATAAGAATTTGTCCAATGGACCTTATTACGTCATAAACGAAAAACATACTAAAAATAGACTTATGCTTTATTTCGAAGGGGTGCCCCTACACCATACTCCCCAGAAGAAGAGAGCTCAAGTCCACTTGAGATGAGAGTAGGTAGGTTTGAACCATGTTGGGTGATCTGTTCTTCAGTCATCCGTACTACTTCTGAATCAGGTTTTCCCTGCCAAGCCACCAAATATTCTAGATATTCCTTGTTCCTTGTTTTCTTAATCACTTGGGTGTCTAAAATCTTCTGCAACTATGGTGGATCATGTTTTGGAATGTCATCAGCTGTTGTATCCTGTACTAGTTCCTGGTCTTCATCTGGATTTTGCTTGTATGAAGTTAAATCACATACATTGAATATAGGTGATAAACCAAGATCAGAAGGAAGTTGTATCTCATAAGCATTCTGTCCATGCTTTCTCAAAATTTGACATGGTCCAATCTTCCTCTGCATGAGTTTAGTGTATTTGCCTTTAGGAAGTCTTTCCTTTTTCAAATGAACCCATACCAAAGCTCCAACATCAAACTGGACATCTTTCTTCTTTTTATCAGCATATGCTTTATACTTCAAGGTAGTTTGCTGTAGCTGGGTCTTTACTTGATCATGAACCTCTTTTATGGCTTCTGCAAAAGCTTCACCATCTGCACTAATAGAATCTTCTGTAGGTAGATCTCTCAGTTCCAAAATACCTCGTGGATGCATACCATAGACTATCTGAAAAGGGGATTTCCCTATGCTTCTATTGACAGTATCATTATAGGAAAATTCTGCCTGAGATAGGATATTATCCCACTTGTCTCCATGCTGTCTTGTCAAACATCTGAGCAAATTCCCTAAGGAACGATTTACCACTTCAGTCTGTCCATCCGTTTGAGGATGATATGCGGATGAGAAAGACAAATTTGTTCCAAGATTCTTCCACAGAGTTCTCTAGAAATGACCAATAAACTTCACATCCCTATCTGACACTATGCTCAATGACAATCCATGTATTCTTACTATTTCTTTGAAAAATAAATCTGCAATATATGAAGCATCAGCAGTGGTTTTGCATGACAAGAAATGTGCCATTTTGCTAAATCTGTCCACTACAAAAAAAACACTATCATATCCTTTTTTGGTTCTGGGTAAACCCAACACAAAATCCATACTGATACTTTCCCATGGTCTGGAAGGAATGGGTAATGGCTGATATAAACCTGCATTAGTGGATCTCCCTTTTGCTTTCTGACATCACACACGTCTCTACAAATTTTCTGACATCTGATTGTAACTTAGGCCAATAATAATGTCTTCTAACAAGATCAAGAGTCTTATCCAAACCAAAATGTCCTGCCATAGCTCCACAATGTTTCTGTTTAATGATGTTCAACCTCATAGAACACCTTGGAATACACAACTGTCCACCTTTGAATAGCAATCCATCTTGGATCAGAAATTTAGAGAATTCAGCATGATATTTATCTCCAAAAGAAGTACATACCTGATATATCTCTCCAAAATCTTCATCAGCATCATACATGGTCTTCAATGAATCAATGCCAACACTTTCCAACTGAATTTGGTTGACTGTTAGAGCTCTCCTGCTCAAGGCATCTGCTACCTTATTCTTGACTCCTTTCTTATGCTTCAACGTGAAAGTAAAAGCTTGTAAAGTTTCTACCCATTTCATATGCCTGTGATTCAACTTTTCCTGGCTGTTGATAAAACTTAGAGCCTGATTATCTGTGAATACTATGAATTCTTTCGGCATCAAATAATGCCTCCATTTCTTGAGTGACTGGACTAAAGCATACATTTCCAAATCATATGATGAATACCTCTTTTTAGCATCATTGATCTTCTCACTGAAAAATGCAATTGGCCTACCTTCTTGGCTGAGTACTGCTCCAATTGCCATGTGACTTGCATCACATTCTACCTGAAAATTTTTGTTAAAATCTAGAAGTGTAAGGACTGGCTGTTGTGCCACCTTCTTCTTCAATGTTTCAAAGGAATCATCTACTTCCTTAGTCCAAGCAAATTTGCACTTTTGTCCTCCTTTTATAGTATCAAGCATGGGTGCACAAATATGACTAAACCCTCTTATAAACTTTCTGTAGAAGGTTGCTGACCCATGGAAACTTCTGACATCATTCATAGTCCTTGGAGTTGGCCAAGACAATATGGCACTTACCTTCTCCTTATCTATTTGCAGCTTTCCTTGGGAAATGACAAAACCCAAATATGTGATCTCCTCCTGCATGAACAAACACTTGTCCAAATTTATCATCAGCTGCTCTTCATGTAGCCTTTTGAGAACCAAATTTATATGTCTGAGATGTTCTCCCTTTGTATTGTTGAAAATCAGAATGTCATCTAGATATACTATGACAAACTTTCCCATGAATTCTCTCAAAACCTCATTCATCAATCTCATAAAAGTACTAGGTGCATTAGATAAACCAAAAGGCATAACTTTCAACTCATACAACCCTTCATTGGTTTTGAATGATGTTTTCCATTCATCTCCTTGCCTAATCCTGATATGATGATAACCAATCTTCAGATCTATTTTTGTAAAATACTTAGCACCTCCCAAACAGTCAAGTAAATCCTCTATCCTAGATATTGGAAACCTATACCTGATTGTGATCTTATTAATAGCCCTGGAATCTATGCAAAGCCTCCAAGTGCCTTCTTTCTTTGGTGCTAGTACAGCTGGTACTACACATGGGCTTAAACTTTTACCAATCAGACCTGTGTCTAACAATTCCTCAATTTGTCTTGCTACTTCTGCATTCTGTTCTGGAGTTAGCTTGTATGCTGCTTTGTTTGGAAGTGTAGATCCTGGGATTAGATCTATGCAATGGCTGATATCCCTTATAGGTGGTAGGGATCTTGGCATTCCATCAAAGATGATGCCTTTATACTTATCCAATAGCTCTTGGATAGCTGGGTCTCTGCTTCTTCTCTTTCTTGACTTGGCATATGCAACTGCACCTTCTTCTGCTACTTCTTTCATGAACTATTTTCCTTCCATCAGCATTACCTTCACCTCCTTTCCTTTTGATTTCTCCTCCTTCTCTGTTCGTGGGATCAACTCTGTCACCATACCATCTTTGGTGATTGTATAGGTGTTCCTAACACCATCATGGCATGCCTTCAAATCATACTACCATGGTCTTCCAAATAAAAGATGGCAAGCATCCATCTTGGTGATATCAAACAACATGTCCTTATATGCTCCAATCTGAAATTCTACCCAAGCCTACTCTTCTACAACTATTTGCTGACCTTGGGTAAGCCATGAGACCTTATATGGGGATGGGTGAGGTAATCTTCTAAGCTTAAGCTTTGTTACCATTTCATCAGATACAAAATTTTCAGTAGAACCAGAATCAATTAAAACTTTACATGCCTTACCTCCTGCCTTGCATGTAGTTCTGAAAAGAGATTTTCTTTGTGGGGGTTCCTTGTCAGGTACCTTCATGGTAGTCATTATTCTCCTCATCATCAGAGACTCTCCACTCTCTGGATATCCATAATTGTCAGGAGCATACACTTTGAAAAGTGTTTGAGCTTGTTGCACTTTGGCTATCAAGTTCTTAGATCAGGTTCGTTCTCCTTTCTCCTGTTGAACTTGTTGCCTTTTCTGGACATCTACTGGCTATATGGCCTTCTTTACTATAGTTATAACATCTAATAGATCCTCTGCCCTGAGATCTTCCTCTGAAAGGTCTTCTACCTTTGAAGTTTTCTTGCTGATTGTAACTTCCTCTCTGGTTTTGACTGTTATCTCCCTTGCTGTTGTCATGACTGGATTCTCCCTGATATCCAAATCCATGTCCTTTGCCTCTGAAAGGACCTCTTCCACCTCTTTGTTGTTTTCCTCTTCCTCTATTGTTCTGTTCTTGTCTTCTCTTTAACTTCTCTTCCACTTTCAATGCCAACTGAAAGCATTTCTGAACTGTATCTGGGTTATGCAGATTCAAATCTTCCTGAATGTTGAACCTTAATCCATTAAGGTATCTAGCTACCTTTTCTTCCTCATTTTCTTTTACCTTTGTCTTGACACAAAGTTTCATGAATTCTTCAGTATATGAGCTGACATCTAGCTCCTTCTGCTTTAGGTTTTGCTTCCTCTTATGTAGTTGGATGTTATAATCCAATGGAACATAGGCTTCTTTCACTAAAGCCATCATCTTCTTCCATGTAGCAACTCTGCACTTTCCTTCTTGTACTCTATCATCTTGGATGAGATTCCACCAAGTTAATGTAGCCCCTTTCATTTTTGATTGGGCTATCTTTACCCTCTGGTGTTCTGGTATCTCCTCTATCTCGAAGAAATTGTTTAAGGAGTCTATCCACTCCATCACTGAATCAGGATCCATCTTTCCTGTAAACACTGGCAAATCTAGCTTCACATCCATGGTTCTTCTCTCCATGGATCTAAGGGCATCTATCAAGGGTCTCTGGTCTGCAGGAACATCTACCTCATTCCACCTAGGGATCTCTTCTTCATCCCTATCTTCTTCTTTACTAGAACCTACTCTGTCCCTCAACTTCTCCAACTCATCTTTCAATGCCTGATTCTGAGCCTTTACAACAATGCTCTTTGCAATCTGCTTCTTCACTAGAACTACCAACTCAGCATTGGTCATCCTTGCCAGGATCTCTGATGTTCTTTCTTCATCCTACATCTTGCTATCTCCTTATCTTTTCCAGAAGATCCAACTTTTGGCTCTGATACCACTATGATGCAGAGCCACAGTCGGAAACGCTCAATAATGAGAGAAATAGACACTTCTCATTACATCGGCAGGAGTGGATGAATGTCTTAACAATACACCTCTATTGGTATAGTCTAAACCTCACTGCCTGATGGTTCCTTTCCTACCAATAAATCTTGAACTACTTTAGATATTGGTTGCCTATTGGCAACATAATAGCTTTCGGCCCAACTTTCTGGCTGTTCTCCGATGTCGAATGTCACACCGAAACACTTAACACTAACTCTGTCATTGGCTAGACATCCAACGTCGGTCTAACTTAAAACTCCTCTGCCGATACTCTTCCTCACACCGATGCCTTTGGTATAGGTTATCATCGGTGGGACTTAACCCATCGAAAGACACCACAAATCTTACACCGATGGCCGATGAACTCACTTCGGTGACACCCGCCAATGGTCACTTTGATATATCCCCTCGATGAGACCTTCACCGTCGGACCAACACAACTCCTTTTCACCGATGCCTTACCTCACGCTGATACCTCTTTTGTCGGGGTGATACACAACATCGCTATGACTTCTGAACCTTACTCGATGGACATTCTCACGCTGATGCCTTCAACACATACATTCTTAACCTGTTTTGACACCCAAACTAGTTAGTGATATACACACAGATGAAAATGTGATATACACATAGACTGTATGTCGAATACAAAAAAATTGTATATCTGTCATCAACAAAACCCTCAAAACTTCACAAAATTTCACACAGAAAATGTTGAGGTTGGTCCGATCTGTTTCCTTGGTAATTTTAACACAAATCTTAACCCTCAAGCCCTAGCACATGAGGATACTAGGGTTTCTCACTGCATGCAATATTTCGATCCCAAAAACATGAAATGTAAAAATAGAAAAAAATAAAAATGCAAACTAAACTACTGTACATGTCCATTCCACCGATTCAAAGAATCAACCGGTGGAATGGTTGAATGAATCCATTTCACCTACCAAATCAAAATTGACTACACAGGTAGATCAAAAATTCTACAAATGAAACAACGGGATCTTCTTTATTTCAAACTCAGAAATGCATACAAATATCAGACTTCACAGTCTCACTACACAACACTACTCTGTCAAATCTGGACACAATGTCTCTGTTTTTGTATGCAACGCTGAACTATGCTGAACTCCCTCTCTCTCTAAGCAAACTAATCTAGGGCATTAATAACTACTCCTCTCGAGTAGTATAGACTCGCTTCCCAGTGGTTGGGAGCTTCCAAGAGGCTGGGAGCACAGCTAACATAACAAACTACAACTGTCAACACACAATCCTAGATTGACTTAAAACATAAGAATTTGTCCAATGGACCTTATTATGTCATAAACGAAAAACATACTAAAAATAGATTTATGCTTTATTTCAAAGGGGTGCCCTTGCACCACAAAGGATCTACCATCAACCCTTACTTACAAATAATGTGACCTAGTAAAGTCCCAAAAGGTATTGCAAATGTGCATTTATTGAGATTCAATGATATTTGCTAACTTCTTCATTTACTCAACATCATCCTCAAAGTCTGTGTGTGGTCTTTCACTAATCCATGAATAGTCCACTCATCTAGATAAACCTCTAATAAATCATGAATGAATTCTTTGAATGCATTTACCAGTATTCTACTAAAAATTTTTAGTGCATTCTTTAGTCCAAAAGACATCACTGTATAAATGTAGGATCCCAATTCAAATGCAAATGTTATTTTAGGCTGATCCTGTTCTTTTATCTTTACTTGGTTGTAGCCAAAAAATACATCAGTGAATGAATATATTTCCCTTTTGGCAACTGAGTCTAATATCTTTTTTGTGAAGGCTGTTGGGGATGGATCATGGATGCAAGATTTATTTAACTCTCTGTAGTCTCCACATATTCTTATCTCTCCTAATTTCTTATTTTCTACTACCATTGGGATAATCCATTCTACTTCCTCAATGGGTTTCATGATCCGTATTGCTAACATCTTGTCAATTTATACTTTGACTTGTTTCTATATGGCTTTTTCTTTACTGGTTTAACTCTTTCTTTCAGTTATATTTCCATTATCCCTACTTCTTCTTTAATGCCTTTCATTTCGGTAAAGGTCCTTGGGAATAAGTCCTCAAACTTGGAGAGAATATTAGTTACTTGTGCTACCACTTTCTCATCCCAGTAGTCTCCAATCTTTGCTAATTTGGGGTCACCTTCCTTTGCAATGTTCTCTTCTCTAATTTTAAGAGGTTTGTTGTAGTATTGATCCTTTGGTTCAGTTAATACCTCTAGCTCACTTTCCCCTTCCTGGACATCAATGTCTAGATCCTTATTATCTTCATCCTCCATTTTTGTGGTTTTATAGCATTTTTGGCCCATATTTCGTGACTGTTGGTCTATCCATTCCACCAGTTTCCACATCCCTTCAGATCTTGGTGGTGCTGTACTGGGCTCCGATTCTTATTTCTATTCCTCTATTACTTGTTGAAAAATTATTTCTTTTCTTTTCAAAAGTGCATTATGTATAGATTTTTCTAGACTATAGAAAGAAAATGTATTAATAAAGTTAGCTTGTACTTCCTCCCAATTACTTGTTTCCTTTATTATCTCTTGGTCAATATACCAAGTTTGGCCTATTAGTGTCAATGTCCAATAGAATAGGTGGGTGTATATAGCCTTGCTATATTCTTTTCTGCTTTCCCATGCTATTACACAAGTGGTTAACTGTTCTTGCAGTAGGTTTTGTCCTTCATATTTGGGTATATATTTGTATTCTCCTTGCTTTGGTAGGTATCTCACATTGATAAGAAGCTTAAATGTGGACCAATATTTTACTAAATCTCTATGTTTTGACCACCAATTTTCTGCATTACATACTAGTGTACGCTGTATTGCCTCTATTCTTCTTTGTTCTTTTGAAAAGATTATCTCCATTTCATTCAAGTATTATTGTAGGTCTTTCACCCTGTAGTTTGATATGGGAGATTCCTCCCATAATATGATTAATATGGTGATATATTTTAGACTCCTCTATATTTTGATCTTCATTGATGGCACATACTATTTACTGTGGATTTTCATCTGATGCAGAGGATTGCGGTATGTTTTCCTTAATTATTTGAACCATACATATCCTCCTAATTCATGTCATTCTCTAGGTTTTGAGCTCTAGTTCATTTTTGATCTATTCTTCTAGGACTTCTTCACTATTAGTTCTGTCATTATCATTCTCCACCTCTATTTATCCTCCTAAATTTGGTTTTTCTTCTATTTCATTTATTTCCAATATTGATATTGTGTAAATGTTCTTAGGGTAGTCATCATTTTCTTTTGCATGATTGGATTCTTCAATATAGGCCTCTTCCATGGGTAATCCTAAAGGTATAAATACACTTTTATTACTATCTGCAAAATATAATTCTTCTTTGTGGGAGTCCACTATGCCATTTGCATCTACAAACCATCTTAGTCCAAGTAGTGTATTAAAGGAATCTCCTTGTTCTTTCATAGTAACAACCACAAAGTCTACTACCTATTTGATGCCCATCAGGTTTATCTCTACTTATTTCTATGTTCCAATAGTTGACATGCTAGACCCATCTGCCAAAGTAATATTGTAGGGTGTTTGAGACAATCTAGGTCTCCCTAGTTGTTCCGAAAGCTTCTTAGTGATCATGTTGATATCCACGCCCAACTCTATCATGACCTTTTTGACCTTTTTATGATTAATATGAGCATCCACTAATAGTGGTTTTGCCTTCCAATGTCTTTCATTTCTACCCAATTGCTTGATTTGATTTTGTGGTATCTTATTCTTATGCCAATATTTTACAAATTGCTTAAATTTCTCCATAAGAATTTGCATTAGTGATGTAAACTGTTTGAGTGCCACAACTTCTTCTATGAAGAATTGATTCTCTTGTCTTTGTTTCTCTTATTCTTGTGTCATAATTTGTTTTTTTTTTTGCACTATATCATGTTGTTTCTTATCCAGAAAGAATATATCTTCCTCCTCACTTTCTTCTCTCTAATTTAGTAGTGTCATTTCCTCTAGTATTTGTACCCTATCTTGTGACTACTGCCACTTTTTCTTTTACTTTTTTATCCATTTTATTTTTTCCATTCTTAACTCTTTCCCTTTGGTTTTCTTCTTCTGATGAAGATATGTCTATGTTTCCATCCTTATCTCTCTGACAAGTCCTTAGGACTTTCCCTTCTTCTTTAGGGACCCTTCGGATTACTCTTGCCCCTTTTTGTTTGTCCAAGTCATCACCTTTTATTTGCGGCAGTGCATTTTGAAAGTATTGCTATGCTTTGTCACATGTTAACAGGTCATGCTCTATGCTGTTGTAGAATGTGCATTGTCTTCTTCTTTCTCCCTAACACTCATTAGAAAAATTTCTCAATTTTCCACATTTATAGCAGGTGGCTTCATCTCTCCTTCTTCTACCTCTACCACGACCTCGTCCTCCTCTATAACCTCCAAATTTTCCTCTTGTTAGGAGTTAGGTGTTGTACACCTTGTATAATGTTTATAATGTTTAATTATTATTATGTGTGTGGTGCACCTAGGGGGACCTAGATGGACATGCATCACTAGGAGTTATAATGTTGAGGCCACTTTATGTTGTATGTAACATTGGGACTTAATTGTAAAATGTAATTATTTAATATTGGGGAAAAATAAAATATAATAAAGTACCCAATATTAAATGTGGGGTCACATGATATTGTAAGTTCATGGTTTTGGGCACATGGTTTATGTAATACCACTTGGTGGTTTTGTGGGAGCTTTCTTTTATAAAAGCAACCACAAGGGTAGTTGTCTTAGGTTGGAGAGTTTGCTACAAGTTAGCAAGTTGAGCTTGTGCATGTGTGAGGGTTTGAAGCATGGCATGGGATGTGTGGATTCATGCTTGGTCACATGGAATGTATGGATAGCTTGTGCTTCAGAAGTGTTCATGGAGTCTCCGAAGATGTATTGTAATGGGTTTTCATTGCTGAATAATACATGGAGTGTGGATGCTTTTGGAGGCTGGGTTTTTCCCTCTTGAGGGTTTTCCCAGGGTATATCTTGTGTCATCATTGATGGGTATGTTGTCTATTCTCTTGCATATGGATTCTGAGTACTTATTTGCATTGTTATCTCATTTGGGTTATGTGGAAATTGTCATACAATGGCTGCAAGTTTCCTTACAAGTGGTATCAGAGCTTTCATGGTTGGAGATTTATTGTGATAACCCTAGGTTGCATGAGAGAATGAAATACAATGGCAAGATATGAAGGTTTTGCAGGTTATTTTTGCAGATCTGAGGGTTTTGGGTTTGCTGTTATGATGGGTTGTTTGTAGATTTGGGATGTGAGAAATATTGGGTCAAAAGGGCTTTTTTCAAGTTGTGCATTCAAATGAGGGTTTTGTGGGAGAAATTTTGTAAATGATCTCCTGGGACAAAATGGACCTCATAGTTGGATTTAGGTTGACCAAGAGACAAAGTTTGATATAAAACTTGACCTATTTCTGTTACTATGAAAAGAAATGAAAAATTTGCCCTCCTACCCCAGTTCGTCGTACGACCGTACGGTCCGTTTGAAACAAAAAAAAATCATTAAAAATTCCCTGCACAATTTTTGCTATAGTTATGAAGAACTTTTAAAAAGAAAAGAAAAAAAAAAAAACTATAGTGATTACTGAAAAATCAAGATACAAAAAAAAAATTGAAAAAAAAAAAAAAAAAATGTTAAGGTACCCCCATACCCACCTGTGCTGCCTATACTCTGCATATGCGGAGGCACTACCGTATGCTGTGAGAGGTACTATGTCAGCCTTTGGGCCAGCGCCCAAGTCTGCCCTTCGGGCATTTTTAAAACAAAAAAAAAAGTTTTTTTTAAACCTTTAAAAAGGTTGCAGGGCCCGCTATGTGGAGAAGACCCCCCCCCGTGGGGAAAATTAAAACAATTTTTTTTTATATTTATTAAAACATTTTAAAAGGTTGCAGCTGTGAAATTTCTTTTAAAATGGTGTTTGAAAATTAAAACAAGAAAAATCCGCCACCTAAAGTGCAACCACCAAACTTGGTTTTATAGTTAAAATGGGTAGTTTTTGTTCACAAAGGCACAATTTTCACCTACGATGTTGGTTTTCTGACTTCTTAGACTCATTGGAAAGGTGACTCAGAGCTCTTCACTGTGGTGCCAGAGTTTTTTGGGGATATTTTGTAGTTTTGATAGTGTTTTGCTTGGTCAAAGTCAAGTGTTCCTTTTGAGCTTTGAGATGTGGTATCAGGTGCATACGAAGTCAGATTTTGGACTTCGAATAGTCAACAGAAAGCTTGTTCAGAGAACTACACAGTGAATCAGGTTTGGAGTTATTTTGGCATGGTTTATTTACTATTTTCTTTATCTAAACTATTTATGGGTTACTTTGACTATGGTGATACTATGAATTTATGGATGATCAGATCTTGGAGATTTGATGTTGGATTCATTGTATACTCAGTTGTACATCTCAGATTACTCTTTTTGACATGGTTATCAGTGTTGGTTGGATTTGTATGTTGCATTGTTTTATCTACAAGTTGTGCAAGGTTGTAGGCGGTCTATACTTACATGTTGCATTTATGGCTTGGATATGGGTTGTCTTTGCGCATTGATATTTCAGTGTTGATGCATGTTCAATTTTGGTGGCTTGGTTTACTCACTTGGTTTGCTGGTTTTGTTGTCATGTTGAGGAGGTGAGATGGTATTACCAAGTACAGTCATGATATGAGACCTATGCAGTTGACTATGATTATGCAGATATGTGAATACGATTGAGTTGAGTTGTTGGTACATTTGGTGGTGATCATGGTGTCATGGATGTTTCTTGTGCATTAGATACTTTGGCATGTCATGATGGTTTATGCAGGTGCATTGTGGGCGGTGATGGATATGATGGTTTGGTGGTGTATCTTCTTCCTTTAGAGGATGGTTATCATGTTGTCATTGAGAGCTTGGATTCACAGGTTTGGTGTGAGCTTATGACAGTGATGTGATGTTGGTTGTGTGCATCATGATGCCATGGGATTGTTCGATATCACGGTTCAATGAGAGCATTTGGCAATGATGTGGATCCATTGTTGATTATGGATGCTTGTCTTCAGTAGGGGTTAATTGTTGTCATGGAGGAGCTCTTGGACTATGTGTGCTATAGTGAGAGTTCATTGACATTAGGTGCCGGAGATGTTGAGGTATTGTTTATGACTTGTTGGTTTTCACAGTGATCCTTGGTTGTAGGATGGTTTTATTATTATGTCATGGTATACTCTTGATTACTAGTTTAGAGTTGTGGCATGGTACATGTTATGATGATTTGAGCATGTGATCTTCTTTTGAGAAGATGTGAGATCATGGCGTCATATTTATGTTCCTGATTCTGCAGTTGGAGCTATGATTTTGATCTTGGTTGGTTCTCTTTGTATTAAGTACTTTGATCATTTGCTTGGAGTTTAGCATGGATTGATTGGTTACAGGTGCTCATGGATAGATGGAGACTTAGGTGAGGCTTGGTGTTCTCTTGTGGTTAGAGACATGTTTTTGAGATAGTTACTCTTGATGAGATTTCAACAGGAAGTCCGAGGAGCCTACACCTTGTTTGGATGTGAGTCCAACATGGACCTATGAGGAGAGTGTTCTTGGTTGAGTCATGATGACTTGGATATCCTGGAGGAGCATTCTCATTCCCCACTCTTGGTCTACTCAGCAGTTCACTTGAGAGGTATTGCCCATTTTTCTTTTAGGTACATTATGTTTATGATTTATCTACTCATGGATATGGATCTTAACCCATGGGTATTTGGTTCTGGAGTGTTCATTTGAGGAGTGTTGGCATGTTTATCTCCTTGTACATGTTGGGTTTAGGAGATGGTTTATTGAGCTGATTTCCTTGGTTTGGGAATGGTTACTTTGAGTTTGATCTTTTTGTTTTTGAGATGCTTACATCCATGATTAGTTACATGATACATATGTTATGTTTGATCTTGGTGATTGGACGGTTGGATGTTATTATGGATTTTGTTATGGGGTGTTGTGGAGGAGATCATACTTGACACAGTTGGCATTTAGAGATGTGTGTAGGAGGACATGCTACAGGTGTTTGGTTTGCAGGTTTTGCATATCATTGTGGATGTTCCTTGGTACTATATGTTTACATCTTCTATGTGATGTTGTTAGTAGACTTGGTATGCCTTGATCACTTGTGATGGTGCCTTATTTTTGGAATGTTAACGAAGCGACGCGTTGTATGCGCTCATTCTAGGTTTGCATTCATCTGGACATTGACCATGCAGTGGGAGCTCTTGGATGTGTATGTCACTCTTTGACAGGTTTTGCACATGAAGTTTGTTTTTGCGGTTTATGGGTGGATATGTGATGGCATGAGTTTACTATGTAATGTATACCTTGGAGGTATGGATAGTTGGATGTGTTGACATTTGTTGTGGGTGTCATTTCAGCTATGGTGATTCATTCTTGACAGCTACTGGTGCATATTCATTACCTTTGGATTGAGTATTTGTGTTTTGAGATATCGGTTTGAGGCAGGATTATGCTTCTTTGTGACAGATAGTGTGACATCTCTTTGGATGTGTTCTTATCTTAGTACATTGGCATGGTGGAGGATAAGAGCATTCATGGATGAGATGGTGGTCACCTTGGTTCTTGTTACAGGTATCTTGATGGAGCACATGGAGCACTTGGATTCCAGGATGGTACATGTTGCCTATGGAGTTTATTATCTTGATGGTTGAGCTTACTTGTTACCCCATTATGCAATGTATACAACAAGTGGGAGATTGTTAGGAGTTAGGTGTTGTACACCTTGCATAATGTTTATAATGTTTAATTATTATTATGTGTGTGGTGCACCTAGGGGGACCTAGATGGACATGCATCACTAGGAGTTATAATGTTGAGGCCACTTTATGTTGTATGTAACATTGGGACTTGATTGTAAAATGTAATTATTTAATATTGGGGAAAAATAAAATATAATAAAGTACCCAATATTAAATGTGGGGTCACATGATATTGTAAGTTCATGGTTTTGGGCACATGGTTTATGTAATACCACTTGGTGGTTTTGTGGGAGCTTGCTTCTATAAAAGCAACCACAAGGGTAGTTGTCTTAGGTTGGAGAGTTTGCTGCAGGTTAGCAAGTTGAGCTTGTGCATGTGTGAGGGTTTGAAGCATGGCATGAGAGTGTGGATTCATGCTTGGTCACATGGAATGCATGGATAGCTTGTGCTTTAGAAGTGTTCATGGAGTCTCTGAAGATGTATTGTAATGGGTTTTCATTGTTGAATAATTCATGGAGTGTGGATGCTTTTGGAGGCTGGGTTTTTCCCTCTTGAGGGTTTTCCCAGGGTATATCTTGTGTCATCATTGATGGGTATGTTGTCTATCCTCTTGCATGTGGATTCTGAGTACTTATTTGCATTGTTATCTCATTTGGGTTATGTGGAAATTGTCATACAATGGCTGCAAGTTTCCTTTCACCTCTATCATCATTAATATAGTTATTTTCATATGGTGCATTTTGGTTTATATTCTGGATGGTGTTCATGTTTCTTTGATTTCTCCATGAAGGTTGCTTTTAACCCTGATCCTGAAGATATAATAGTCTTTCCTCCAGGCCTTTTACATATGCCATGGTATTATTTTGTGCTTTGATCATGTGATTTGAATTATGCCATGAGTCACTTTCATCCTCATCTTCTCTTACCCTAAATAGTTGTGATGGACAATCTGGTGTTTCATGATCATCCCATTCTCTGCATAATCCACAATAGATTATATTTTTTGTAGGGAGTGCTTTGATATCCACCTTCATTGTAGAGGCCTGTCTTTCTCCTTTCAGTTTTGGACATTCATTCCTAATGTGTCCTTCCTTTGTGCAATAAGAACACCATATATTCAGCCTTTTTTCTTCTTGTCTTGCCAAAATCTCCTATTTAAATTTCAACTGCTCCAATTCTAACCTTAATCTTTCCAATTCCATGTTTTCCTTGTTTTTATCTTGTTTGCGCCATGTTTTTGCCTCAATCTGATAGGATAATGTGAAAACTTCTGCATATGTTTCAAATAGTCTACCATCCAGAGATGCTCTGACACCTGGGCTTATCTCAGATGTAAACCATTCAATCTTTTGCTTCTCAGTCAATGGTTCTTCTAGGTTGCAGATTGTTTCCTTAATTAAATCTTTTGTCAAATTCCTTTATAGTTTCTCCATCCCTCTGTATTAATTCTCTCATTTTGCTTACCCCTTCAGTAGGTATTTCCAGAGTTTCAAAATTCCCCAAGAATTCCTTCTTCACTTCATCCCATGTTTTTTCATGTCTAGGGCATGTCTTTCTATACCATTTTAAAGCATCATTCCATAATGTCCCAATAAATTCAAATAGTTTAGTGTCATCCTTGGTTGTATCATTCCAACTCCAAATTGATTGTAGAACAAAAACATTCTCTATGACTTCAATTGTATCCTTTTCAAATACCGATAATTTAATTATAGCATCCATTTTTTCTTTGTTTTGTTTTTCTGTACCCTCTGGTGTTTTGTGGTGGTTTTTGTCCTTGATTTTCTCCTTAGGTTTTGGCCTCTATATTAGGGTTTTTTGTTCCCTTCCTTAATCTCTCCACAATTGGATGTCAAAATACTCTTTTCCCAAAATCTCCTCAAAATATTTCTTAATCTCTTCTTCTCTTTCTTTCTCACTATCAACTTGATATTTTCTTAAAATTCTTCTTGCTTTATAAGGCACCTAGGGTGACTCATGGTCGAGGGGGTGTGTCTCTTGAAATTGCCTTTTCATTCTCAGGGATACTTTTTCATTTTTAAACAACATTATGTTTTTAGTAGGTGACTTTTCACTATTTTGTCTTATACTTCCAAAACTAATCTCTTTATATACATCTTCTCTAATATTCATTATACTTTGATTTACCAGGTGGTCTAGGTAATCCACATCCAAATTTAAGGATTCGAGGTTCCGTATAGGATTTAGTAATTCTTCCCATTATCAACTCTAATTTGAATATTAGAAAAATTAGGTTGATATTCTGGAGTTTTATATATTTGCGGTAGGGCTAGGGTTTGGTTAGGTTCTTCCCTCCACATACTTCTTAACTGATCATATGCATCAATTCTTCCTCCTATACTTTTTAGAAGTTATGTAGCCCTGTCAATATGTATTGTAATAGGCTCATGATTCTCTATATCTATTTGTATTAGGTTTGTGGTAGCCTCTATGGCTGTTTCATTCATCCTTTCTTTTTCCTTCATATTTTTCACTCCGATAGCACCCACCTTGGCGCGCTCAGCAGCACCCTCATTGGCATGCTCATCTAACTGATTCTTCTCTTCTGTAATTTCTCTTTCATGTTTTCTACTTGCTTCTCCTACCTTTTCCATCCTTTTGCGGTACCTTTCCTATCATTCCTGGGTTTGTTTTTGTCTCTCCTCTCTACTTATCTCCATTTCGGTTAGTATAATTTCACTGATTTCCCTTAATCTTTTGTTATCCCCTTTTACCATGGGTGTTTTTGATTTGGAATCATATTAATCCTTATGTATCCCATGGTTGGCTCATCTTGAAGAGTTACATATTTTCAAGGATCTTTTCAAATCCTCCCCTATTCCATTTGCCATCCCATTAAGTGCCTACCCCGCTCTCACAAGGGTAGGAACTTAAGAGAATTCAAAAGCTTCCATAGATCATAAAAAACTTTCTTGTCACTCTAGTTTCCTTACTTTGTGCTACTCTACATTTTTCATTTTTACTATTTATCCTCTCTATTCTTCACCGTCCTTTTCTAGGGTCCCAGAAATGAAACCAAATGTTGGCAAGAAATGAGAGGGAAACCAGTCTAAAGATTTGGTCCTTAATTAAGTCTCTAAAGTCTAGTTTATACCCCAGTCAGATAGTGAGAGAAATATAGATAAACATTAGGGAATCTATTATGCGGTACAATCTATGTAAAGTAAAGCATTCATAAGACACATATACATATATAATAACCCTTATAATGTTAAGAACCTGTGTTTAACCCTTCTCTTTACTTTGTTCGTATATTAGTTGCTATGGATGCATATGCTTTGTAAATCATCCCATGAGCATATTGTATTATCCCACATTCATGGGAAGTAGTATTTGTTTAGATTAGACTTGGTATATAAGTAAGTGTTGAGGCCAATGAAGGCATCCATGAATTTATTGTATTGAGCTTTCTCAAAGGAGGTTGGCCCCTTAAAGTGGCTAGCGATCAATAAATTCCTTTTGTGTTTCTGCTATTTCTATAAATATGTTATTTCATGCATTTTCATTATTTTGTTGTAGGAGGTTCCTCTCATCTAGTATCAAAGCGCTTTCTTGGGCTCACTGCATGGAATTTTTGTAAATTTTTTTCTTTGCAGTGACCCTCCAGGCACTGTGATTGTTGCAGTAGTATCTTTTTTTTTTACATCTATATTGTTCATTTGGATTGTAGGTTCGGATCAAGGAACATCCCTATCTGCTTAACTATGGGAAGTACTTGGGCATATATCCCTAAAAATCATTGTGAGGAGTACCACAAGAACTCCAAAGTAGCTAGCCCATTGAGAGGATCTACTAGCATAAGGGGCAATGACCCCTACCTAATTTACTAGTTCCCATACATGAGGTAAACCAAGAGCTATCGTTTGTGGCAAAGTGGTTATCAGTTTTATTTGAGTCGTGGAGTGAGGGGAATTGCCCCAATATGCAAGCCGTTAGACAACATTGGTGGCCAGAGTGACTCCCTTGAACCTTTAGGAAGCTGAATAAACTTGGGGCCCATATCTATTAGCAGTAGGCAAATCACATATTAAATCTATCTAGAGCAGTTGACATATCATTTCCAGGAAAAAAAATTCCATTTTTTTGCCATATCCTTCTTGTTTTAGCTCTATTTCCTCTCAAAATACACTGGAACACCTAAAATTTCATTTTACACATTTCCTTCCTTGAGGACCCTTTCCCAAATTCCACTTATCGAAGCCAAAAATCCCATGTTTGTTTAGTTTTAGGGTTTTCCATAACTTATTTGATTCTCACCCAATAGCGTTGAGATTTTACCATAGCATTCCTTTCATATTTCCATTCCTTGGTCCTTC
The DNA here is from genome assembly GCA_027924645.1 of Cunninghamia lanceolata. Taxonomy (NCBI): domain Eukaryota; kingdom Viridiplantae; phylum Streptophyta; class Pinopsida; order Cupressales; family Cupressaceae; genus Cunninghamia; species Cunninghamia lanceolata. The sequence continues at coordinate 4,947,578 of BSBN01000341.1, read as the reverse complement.
TTAGACAAATTTTCTCATTCTTCCATCTTGCTTCTAAAATCACCATTTTCTTCTCCCTTTCCCCTCAGAAAGTGTCCAAAAGCTAGTCAAACCCCAATTACCCATTGTAGTTTTCCCCAAATTAAAATTTCCCTATACTAAACATGTTTTAGCACACATTTTTCTACCCATTCCAAAAAAAAAATCTTTTGGCTATGGTAGTAACCCAATCAGGAGCAAAAAACATGGAGGATGAAATTTTTGCCCTCAAGTCCAAATCCAATATCTTGATGAAAAAATTCTTGGCCTTAATCTTCAACATTCAGCCATGAATAACAGACAGCAACCAGACTCTTCTTCAGACACTGGGTTTTCTTCTTCTATCAATTTCATGGGCCGAAGTTTGATTTTCCTGATTCAATGGTGCATATCCAACTGGATGGATACACTAGGCAGAACAATATTTTAGTTTGCATAATACTTTTGATGTCAATTGTAGGGAAATAAGTTCATCTCAGAATGAACATCTAAGAACAATAGTGTCTTCGGTAGCTTTAAATTTATTTAGATTGCCCCAAAAACACGTACAACTTTGCCACAAAGCAGAATTAGACATAGTTCATTTCCCACCATTAATCCTACTGAGAAAAGTTCATGCAAGTTTTAACCAGTTTCAACAAGAAGTAGAAAATAGACTCAACAACAGAATCATAAAACATGAAAGATGGAACAAAAGACATGAACAAAAAGATTTATGTGGGGAAAACCCTTACGAGTAAAAAAACCCCACACTCCAAAAGCTAGAGACCCATTGTATTATTAAGTGACCAAGTATACATAGGTACAATACAATTGTAGGCTCTAAGCCTTTTCATAGAGATTAACATCTTATTCCATCTGGAGATTGTCTGACAACATAATCCCCATTGAATGCAACTTCTCTCGTCACATTCACTCTAATCTCTATATCCTCTATTTCAATGCATTCAGCATTACAACATTACAATGTGCATTCACATTCGACTCACATTACCAGGAATAACAACTGCTTCAACTCCCACAATGGACTAGATAGTTACAAATGACATTTGATTTAGTTTCCTGAATGTTAAAGAGACAATATCCAAACTCTCCCTGAACTTTTAAAGTCACCTTGACAAGAGCCTTGTTACTCCAAGATTCGTTTACCAAGCTTTGATCACGATCCTATTGAAATTAGGGCAGACAACTGAGAGGGGGGGTAAATCAGTTGTCACAAAAACTTTTATCCTTTGCTACAATTAAACTTCTTTACCACTTATTAACAAATGAATGATATAACCATGAAAGCATGAATCAACAACACATGAGCATAAACAAAATCAACACACATAACACTAGGATTTTTACGTGGAAACCCGGTTAAGGGAAAAACCATGGTGGGGGTTAACCCACAAGATTTATTCTCTGTTAAAAGAATAGAAAAATGGGAAGGCACTTGCCTTTGAGCACACTACCTAGAGCTCACTGCTCAAAAGAGGCTCAATGCCTACATAAATATTTATAAGTTTATCATAGAGAGATTGAACTAGAAAACAACATCTTCATGCCAAAGTTAGTTCCATTGAAGTGCACGACTCTTCTGCTCTGCCCCCAAATACTTCTTTTCTATCTCCTCATCCTTTACTGCTCTTCTTCTTCTGCTCTTCCTCTTCTCTGCTCTGCCTTTTTTCCTTTCTTAGGTTCTTATCATTTTTGGACAAGGATACATTTCTACACCTCAACCACACATAATTATATGCTTCATCAACCTTGGAATAAACATCAAGGTCGGCACTACAAACATCTAACTTAATGCGAATCACTATACTATCAGCCAAACATTACTAGGACTCAAATCTTCCTCGAACAACACACTACACTTCATAGAACCTCTCTTAGATCATCTACAACATGCACAAAGCATCTAGTTAGCCATGACTAGAAAGAATGGCAACATCCAAGGGAAAATCTTCAACCACGAGCTCAATCCTCAATGTGGATCACCAACATAGTAGGCACACGATCCAGAGACCACCACAAACACAATGAAATCAACAAGAACAAGTGCACCACCTCACTTCACCAGAAACACTTGCATGTTCATCTGGGAACTTAAGAACTCTCACTGTCATGATTTTCACACTAGAAAGATTGCTTGTGAACCTCTAAACCATGAACCTCTTGAGTTGAGGATACACACCGGCATCCCAAACACACCTCTAGATCTGCAGATCATAATATTCCAATGTGGATCAATCCATACCACATTTTTGTCACTCTATCACCTCTGAACAACTGCAAAACCTGATTCTACTCAGATGGCCATAACTTCACAAATTCTTCATGCAGATCCCTCAAATCTTAATTGGAGAAACTTCAAACAATCCTTTACAACACCCTTTGGTCCATAGACTCTAATCTTCATCTCACTAGGAATGCAGAGCAATCTACTTTACTGAACTGCACTGTCTTCATTGTCTCTTATAGAGAGATATGTAACTCACTTGTTTCTTCCAGAGAGGCTAATTTTCTCAATATCCTATACATACAAGTCTTCTAGAATGGGATACACTTGACACCAATGACAACAAGGATATGTTGACATCAATGACAACATCGATTAGACACATATTTGCAACAGATCCCACTTCCTAGGTGGCATCCACATCACCATCAACTTCCATGTCACCGAGTTTGCCTTATCGGCTCAAATCAGAACATCGGTGAGACTTCTTAGAGATCCCTCTAACGTAGGGCAATCTCGCTGATTATATAACAAATGTCTACAATTATTAACATTCCCTATTAGGAATTCAGTGGGACATTTTGCATTGTATCGATGATAACATCAAGTCACCTCAACACCACCCCATCAGAATATCGAGGGGACGGTGTGATGACTCACATCGACATATGATCGTTGCATCAATGAAACCACAAAACCCTACATCAAGTATTGAGGAGACACCATCCAAAGTCCTAGTGACATGACCACCTCCCGTCGATATGAGACTGTCAGCCCGACAAGAAACTAACGCCAAACCAGTAGCTCATCGATACATTGGGGGACTAGAAACTTGGTCCCAACGAAATCAAATTGTCACAACAATGAAGGTGAAGCTTGAACGCCAGTAAGATTGAATCACCTATTCTCAACATTCTCCCACTTGATGAAGAATTTACTGGCTCCTTCCAACTATAACGTCGAAAAATGTCCCCTTGGGGGCTTTTCCCTCATAAGGTTTAGCTCCCAGGTCTTTTGCATGCATTTAGGACATCTTAGTTTATATTTTGGCATCTCGATGGAATGAGCCCTAGGTAACATGACAAATGGGACCTAGGAGGACCCCTTGAGTTGTACCCTACCCAAAATAGTGGGGGAGGACTTGGGCATCCGCTCCCTAGTCCTGCCCTATTTTGGGGCATCCCTAATTTTTAGGTGTCAGTTTGTGACCGTTATTTGGTCCTTTTGTTGACATGGTAAGTTTGAATTACAGAAATCTTGGTAGGAGTGTTTGTAGTTGCATATAAAAGCATGTTTAGGTATTCATTTGTAAACTAGATGATTACTAGCAAGCTATTGTGTTCTCAAGGTGATTCAAGTCTTTCATTGTGTTGCAAGAGTAGACTTGTTTTGTTTATGTGTTTGTATTTGCAGATTTGAGCATTCATCTCCTCATGTAATGAAGAGCATCTTCCTCCCATGAGATCTTCACTACAAGGTGATATCATTGTGCTTTTTTTTTTATCATTGTTTCATTTAGATTTGACCTTTGCCTCACAAGGGCATGCTCTCTCTATCTAACAAAGGTGTTTGGAAGACTTAAGTGTCCTTCTGGGGCTTGACTGAGGCAAGCTCCTAAACACCACAACCCCCAAACCAAGTCTTGTGATTGCAGGTTATAGGTGTCACATTTGGGAAAGGTGAAGTTGCATGAAGGATTACTAGGCATCAAGGATTCAGGATCTAAAGAGAAGCAAGACACCAGAGCATTTCTAGGACTTGGCTGCTCGCTCTAGTGTCCTCCGTAGCTGAGTTCCTGGAAACATAAGTTACAAGGCTGATCAGTGTCAGAAGGAGGTCTAGATCCCACAAAGAAATTGGAACCTTGGACTTGGCTACCCAATCCAGTGTCCCTGACTATTCCGCCTTGAAACCCCAAAAATAGGTACTCTATGATTTGATATTTTACTTCCACCTGTAAGAGCTTTTTCCGTTATTCATCAGTTTATTGCCGTATTTGTATAATTAGGGTTTTAATGGTCAATTGAGTATAAGAGAAGAGAAATTGGTAATTAAATTCCCTAATCCAAGTTTCCCTACATCTCACAGTGATCTAGGGTATGACAGTCAATTGCCACTCGACCCTAGATCCTTGAATGTAAAGTGGAAAGGAGGATTTAAACATCAAAACACTAAAACATTAACAAATCCAATTTTCCAACTAAATATTTTGGTGAACTTGTGTTTTTGGACTTAAATTGCAACTTTCTAAGTGTGTGTCTTCAGATTTGGATTGATTTCATTCATTCATATAGTCATTAATTCTATTTCATTGCGAAAAATTCAAAAAAATTGCATTGTTTGGCTTACTAAATTGCATCAATGATTTCTAAATTTTCCTAATTCATGATTTTTGCATCAGATCTGATATAGACTAGAGAAAAATACCAAAATTCAATAATTTGCATTACATTTTCATCATTAATTTGCTGGGTTTTTGTAGAAAATTTGACAATTTTCATATAACCTAGTAATTCCAAAATCTAGGGTTAGTAAGCAAAATCTTCTTTCAGATTTTTCTACTGATTTTAGAGACTCATTCAAATTTGAATTTTTTTGTAGTCTTGCATTTTAGTGTAAATTTGCATTTAGATTTAAAACATTTTCATTTTTACATAGAAAATTTCAACAAAAACTAGCAATTTTCATGTATTTTCATTAGATTTGCATTGGCATTTTGCCTATTAGAGCTTGAAAATTATTTTCAGATCTGAGTGTACTTAATTTCCATCATAAATCATACTTTAAAACATTCACATAGAATTTTGTCTCAAGATCTCAAACCTAGGGCTTCAAAAACAACAATTTTCACTAAATTTGGCCTTATTGACTCTATAAATTTGCACCATAGGTGTGTTGTGAAAAGTATTTTTTCATTAATTTTCTGTTATTAGGGTAATAATTTCATTCCCCTCATAAAAATATTCACAACATCCTTTTAGCAGGCTCTTGTAGTGAAAATTTTGCGAAAAACTACACATTTTGGCTATTTTTGCCCTAGGGTTTGACCTAGTTTGCACTCCAAGCATGTTGTGATCAATTTTATGGATTGAGGTGATTGATATCATTTATGTTACTTTTTTCACATCCTAAAATTAATTACAACACCCCCTTTTCTAGGTCTTGGAATTCAAAAATTGTGAAAAATAGCCTAGTTTTGCTATATTTTCACTAGGGTTTGACCTTAAGAGGCACTAAATGTGTGTTGTGTTGGATATTTTGGCACTAAGTGGATTTTATTACTGATATTATTTTCTTTCCATCATAATTTTACTCACAACACCCTTTGTTATGCTATTTTGCATTGAGTTTTGGTGAAAAAAGTGCCTATTTTGACATATTTTCACTATATTTCTACTTGGCATTATCTTGGATTTGCATCAAGAGTGTGTTGAGAGTGATATTATTGTTGTTTCATTCATTTGCATTGAAAAAGTACAAAAAAAACAAGCATTTTAAGTTATTTTCATACATTCTTTTGCACTTATCTTTTGCATCAATTTGAAAAGCTTCTCAAAATCTGATCTTACATTTGAATGACACCTTCATGTCATTTCTCAATGCTATCTTTGCATGCATTTATCAAAGATCTTGATTTTGACCAATTTTTAACCCTCATGAGTGAACATCCTATGATATTAGAGCGTGTAACTGAGTTCTTCTCCATGAGTAGCAAGGAAAAGGCTAATGATGATCCCATGGGTTATCCCACTTACCCTATAACTGAATACTCAAATGAGAAGACTAGGGATAGCTTTAATAATTCCACTGCTCTCCCCAGCCAAGATGAAGCATTAGTGAATGAAGAGCTCCCTTTAACAAAGAACATTCCATGGGTAGAAAATGAGCATTCATTTAACAATAATCAAATTCCTACCTCTATGGATCATCCCACCAACCTTCTTCCTTTAGTTGATTGTTCACACACCTTGGATTTTGTGATCTATGAAGTCAAAATGAAAGCCAAAAAATACAAATCAAGTGCAAAAACAATTGATATACCTTCACATGTGACCCACAAATCCAAGATAGGGTGGAAGGAGTTGCTCCCAAACCCCTTAGATTTACCCAAGTAGATGAATGTGGGTTGCTCTTTGAGATTCAACACAATAGGATGAGGGATTTGGATTTAGATGGAGATTGAGATGGGGATGAGGAATGATTTTGGAATTACGATGGTATGATGAGAATATTTGAGAGAAATTTGGGCATGATAAGGATGCTAGAAGAAGTTGTTATGAATGTCTTAGAGAAGAGTCTCATTTATAGATTTTTGGAAAATGGATGGAAGGTGAGGATTAAAAGATGAGATCAAGGGCTAGAAATGCTTGAGAGTTAAGGTTAGGATTAGATTCATATCCTTGTGACAAGTGTCACAAAAGGAGTGGATGGGAGAGATCAAGGGTTGGGATTTGGTCAATGGTTTTGGAGGGCTCTCATTATTTGTGAATTTTAAATTCACATGGGGAAAGGTGTTGAGGATAAAAATGAATTAAAAATTTATTTTTGGGAAGAGTGGATATGACAAGTGAATTAAAAATTCACCTCATGGGGGAGTGTGAATTAAAAATTCACTTTTATGTGGAGATGTAAAGGTTGAAGGACAAATGTACACTTACATGTGTAAGAGGGTTATAAATGAGTTGTAAGGAAGATTTGACCCTTTGAATAAAAAATTGATTTTTATTCAAAGGTGTGTGGGAGGATGGGCTAAGAAAGGTTAATTAAGTGTTTAACTTAATTAATTTGGGTCTAGGGGATATGTAGGCTAGGGTAGCTAATTAAATAATTGCTATTTAATCAACTAAGCTAGGTTTAGGTTGATTAGTAGGGTAGATTAATTAGATAAGCATGATTTACATAATTAACAAGGATTAGGGAAATGGACAAAATTAACTAAATAAATATTGAGAATATTTATTTAATCAATGAGGATATAGTTGTAAGGTATAGTGATAAATTAAATGAATTAATTGATCACAAAGGATGGATAAACGGTTAAGGCTAGATGTGCTAGCTGCCGTTGTACCAAAAGATCGACCTATTAATGCCCGATACAACCACTTGACTTAACAAGCATGGCAGGCGGTTAAGCCCTTGTCGCAAACTACCGCAGCGCAGCGCTGAACAAGGAGACCAAGGGTTGCACCTTGCAAAAATCCCCCTAGTGCAAGTGTGGGGTTTGAACCCGTGACCTTGGCTCTGATACCAATTGTTAGTTGTCGTTGCACCAAAAGATCAACCTATTAATGCCCGATACAACCACCTGACTTAATAAGCATGGGAGGCGGTTAAGTCCTTGTCGCAAACCACTACAACACAACACTGAACAAGGAGACCAAGGGTCACACCTTGCAACAAGATGATTAGGGATAAATTAATTAAATAAAATGAATTTATTTAATTAATAGCAGGGATAATTGGTGGTGTAGAGATACAGGAAATTGGTTTGCGAAGCGAGTCAATTTTAGGTGTCTACATTTGCCCCTCTTTGAAATGGTGGTGCGTCTAAGTAACACTATTTCAAAGAAGTTAAAATATAGAGTTGCGTTGGATAGAAAAAGGTTTTAGCTTAGAAGAATAGGATAAGATTTAGGGATGACTGGTAAGGGTGATGCCCCCTTGAGAGGATAGGCGGGTTGCAAGAACATGAGTGTGCTCTCGAAATGGATGGAACAACTTGGTAGAAGTGGTTGGAGGATAAGGGGTGAAATGAAAGATTGATGATGTTGGGTAGATGATTAGATGATAGATGGATTGGAGAATGGATGATTATTGTGCTGAAAATGATTTAGAGCAATCCTAGGTTTGATATAGCAAATTAGATATTTTCACCAAGGTATAGAAGACCAGGGTGATGATGTTTATCCAACATTTGCATGGACTAGACCCACAGACAAATAGGTGATCCCATGCATGCCCAAGATAGTACAACCTTGTCTAGACGAGGGGAGGGGACTCACAACATAAGCCCTTAATACCAAAAAGGTATGATGAACCTTAGATGCACAAGGAGATCAATATGCTAGAACCAACCCTACGATCCACAAGATATAAATACTAGCTTGGAATAATGAGACCAACCCACCAGCATAGCATACAAAGCAAGACTATGCCCCATTCTAGATGTTTTCGTGACATACCATGATATAGTGAGATCAAGGTAGTTTTGATGTGATCTTCAAATAGGACAAAAGATAAAACTCAAAAACCAAAAGACCAACAAACCAAACAAATAGCCATTGTATCTCTTGCCAAGATGGATGATGATTGATGGATATTGTAGGAATGATATATCCTGCGGCAAAGATCGATGGATGATGTTGTAGGATTGGCGCAAGATATGATAATTACAAGTTGTGGTTGATGTTGATTTGATAGTTGATGATTTTTGTTAAGGGATGATGCTTTGATAGGTAATGCGATGCTTGGGATATTGAGTTTGGATCTAGTGTAAGTTCGGTAGGTAGGGACCATCCAAGCGGGTTTGATGGGTGCATCTTATGTACCTAAGTACTGGAAACTTCCTTTGTATTCTAGACTGCCTGCATACCCTATATCCATGGGATCAAGGCACATTAAGATGCGGGTGGTGATGATATGTAGTTCTGATTTGTGATGATGATGGGGGATGATTAAGGATATATGTGATGATGGTGGAAGATGATGTGTTGGATGATTTGGGTGATTGTGACGATGATTACTTTAGGATTTTTGTAATTTTTTTTATTTTTTTGGTGTTTTTGGATTTTCTGATTTTTTTATTTTTTGGATTTTGATGATTTTGGAAAGGGAATGGTTTATTATGGGATGGCTGCATTAGATTTCGTTTGGGTAACCTTTATGCTAGATACCAATGACAAGGGAACACCAAGTCTAGAGGTGAAGATGATGAGGTTGTATAGGGGGATTGGTGATGAAAGATGATGGATAGTTGATTCATGATAGATGAATGTGTTGGGACTGAAATTCCCAAGCTACTTTTTGGCAAATATTAAGTTAAATCATCTAAAGATTTCAATATGTGAGCATATCAAATTATGAACCGTTGAACTTGTTGAACATCGGCAAGACAACACATTATCGACAAGCCTAAAAACCCATTGGCCGATAGGCTGATGCCAACATGCAGCTTAGACTTCTTGCCTGTTAACTCCTATCGGCCAAAAAAATATCATCAACTTTTCTTGGATGGGTCACCCCGACGTTATGACTCATGCTGATGAGAAACTACCTAAAATAACTATCGGTGTGAGACAATGTATCAAAGTAAATATTTAAAGGTCCACCGATGAAGGGGATGATACCGATAATCTTTTGTCAGACAGACAAACACCTAGTCATACCAATTGGTGTAAGATGACTTGATCAGGGTATGTTTTACATATCTCCCCTACTATGTAGGTCACACCGATAATGGAAGTCATTAAGTATTTTAGACAAGAACAAAGATAATCTATTGGTGGGATCATTGTTATCGGCGAAGATAATTTAAATTACATCGATCTTACATCTCTCATCGATAGAGCTCCAAGAAATATGCAAAAGGAAATGAGCATCGACAAGCGCCTTGTATCTCCTCATGATATATCGATGTGCCAAACCATTGTATATACAAGATATGACTTTCTATCACCGGTTCTCTTTACTGTTTCTACTGGTCACCCATTGCATTTGACAAAAGATACATTCCCAAGATATATTCTCGATATGCTTTTGGGATATATAAAGGTATATGCATATCGCGGAATCAAAAGGATTATGAAATGCAATATAATTATTGTATATTTCACATATTGTATGTTTCGAGTTATACAAAGCTAATATACATATTGTGGATTTGAAAAAGTATAAAGTAAAGTTAAGTTGTTGTATGTATCACGCTTTGTGTATGTATGCTTTCGGGGACATACATGTATTGGTACATACATTGCCAGACATACAACTTGGAATCCAAAAAAGATTAGAGTTTGGTTAAACCAATGTATCCGGACTCAATGTATATCAGAATATACATTGCATTTTATGCAAGCCGGACCTGAAAAGTTTGTGAAATAGGGAAAATCCGTTATATGTTTGCGCTTTGTATCTACCCAACATACATTGCCGATATACAATGCATTACATACAAGTGGTGGAACCAAAAGATTATTTAAAAGAGTTAAATGCTTATATATTTTGTGCTTTGTATGCATGTTTCAAACATACATTGCATTTGATACATACAAGCCAGAATTTAGAGAAATTTAAATCTAGTATATACAATGTATCACACCAGGACTTTATGTATATCGCCAATGCATATACAAGTCTATATAAGCTCGGATTTGAATGACATCAAATATTATGAATTCTAGCTTGGGCCCACACTTGTAGATGAAAGAAATGTATCCGATAAAGAACAAGAAAAATATATGAGGGAAACAACTACTATCGGGTCACTTAAAATATGTTATCCCAATGCTATATTTTATTCCAACGGTTCTCACTGATAGTTATGTTGGTGACACTCAAAACGCCGGGAAAGACTAATTTTCTCACAGCGATGTAAAGTGTCTTGCCGATACAAAACATAGGAACCCTACTACGACATCCGAATGATTAAGATATTTTTCTGACATTTGAAATATGGGTTTTTACAGGATATACACAGCAGGGATCAAACTATAAAAACACCCATGAAAGGATCTTAAGGAACTGAATAAAATATCGATAAGGGAAGTGATTACTTGAGTAAATACACATGTTTAAATAAATGGGTTTTGATCATTTGATCAAAGATTAATTTGTGCTTTATCTGGTCTTTTTAGGAAACCCTTGAAGGATATTAAGCATAATTACAGTTGAAGATCCTTGTTTGATCCTGAAATGGTTATCCATTTGATGATTAGTGGCGAGAATTGAATTTCTTAAATTTGTTTATTAAGACAAATATTGTTGTTCGATTATCAACCATCACAACTGTTGTAATTGGTCTGAAGCTTGTATGCCGCTCTTTATAAGAGATGACCAAGACCAGATATAGAGGAGATAGAAGATAGATAGAGTGGGAGGATAGAGGAAGATAGAACAAGGGATACTATAGATTAGATTTGAACAACAATGCTGGTTCACTTTTAATATATTTTATTTCTGCTAGACCATGTGCAAGTGTTCTCTGATAAAGTCAAGTCTGTGAACCTGAAGCAGTAACTGTAGATTTTGGTATCAACTATCTGTTTAATTTATTCAATTATATGACTGTCTCCTTTCAAAGTTTTCTCTATTATTCAATTTGAGTTATCAAGTATACCTTCAAGTTGTCTATACACATTTGCTGTTATAGTGTGATAAGATTAACTAGTTTCTATTTTTAGAATTAAATCCTTTAAATTTATCACAGTAACTCAGAAGACATTGTCATGGATCTGCAAGAAGAGTCATATAGTTAGGGTTTGTATTCTGTCTCCAGTTTTGATAAATCTGTTATAATTACAATATTATTCTAATAGGTTCCTTCAAGCAAAGATTAAATACTTTTAGATGAATGCAGGTAATATTTTGTCAATTGGATATATATAAGGAATATTAACTATTTCCTTGCAGGGTTGTACAAGTTACATACTTATTCTTTCATGCCAGATAGTTTGAGTTTTTACCAAATAAATAGTCATTTATTTCATGATCATACTGACTCTATATTCAATAAGGCACTGGTCTAGTATTTTCATTGTCACTTATACAAATTCATTTTAGATTTACTTAGTTAGATTGCATTATTGTTTTAGCTTTTCAATTTAGATTATTTTTAGAATTAACTTGTCTTTTTATCTATTTTATAATTTGTGCCATTATCAATAGTTAGATTAATTCTGATTAAAGTAGTGATCATCTCTTTATCTTCTTTATTAATTAGAAGTTTACCCACCTAGGTCTGGCAGAGCTTGAAGTGAAGGGGGTTTAGCCATATCTACCTCATGTCAGTTAGCCAAAAACGTCAAGAGAGCCTGGCACCCTCTTAGGGTTAACGACCTGCATTTTTGAGACCTAACAGAATTGGCGACTCTACTGGGGAAAAAACAAAGAGAAATCTAGTTATAAACCATGTTATTAGAGTTAGAGAATTAAAAGGCATAACTCTGCTGGTGGAAGGAAAAACCTAGAAGATTGATTAGTCCTCTAAATAGAGGTGGCAACTCTACACAAAACATAGATTGGTTTTCTGATAAAATTGTCATAATGGATGGTAGGAGATCTAAAGTTGATGGTAAAAAATTGCAATCATCCCCACCTTTAAGGCCTCCTACTAAGAAGACTGGGATATCAAATTAGTCTCATAGTACTAATAACCAAATTTCTCTAGAGAATACGGGTCCTTCTGGCCAAAAGTATACAATATATACTTCCCCACTCCACGCTGAAGGTGAGAATCCCATGACACTAACAGATAATCATAATGATATTTTCAATTGGGAAGGATAGCCACAAAGGACAAATGAGCTAGAAGATTAGGATGATGAAAATCATGAACATACAAGTAATCAAACTATCATAGACTATGACTGTATGACTGATCAGGAACTTGCTATACATTTAGAATATCAAGAGCAAAGACTCAAAAATAGACAACAAATGATACAAAGAGCCAAATAAATCAATAGACAAATGGCCCTTTTAGATCTTCAGGCATGAAATTCAACTAAGTATGTGTCCCCACATAGAAACAATAACAATATTAATTAGCATGGAATGCCTCAGAACACTATAGCTGTTGGAAACACTAGGGTACCCCATAATACATGTAATAATCTTTCTCAACAAAATAGGCAAATACCTAGACCTCCACCTGTAAATACTGGGAATGTTCACCAACAACATCCACCACTAGGGCATAGACTTAACAATCAACAACCGCGACCTCCTCCACAACAAAATGTGTATCATCAGCATCATGTCCAATCAAATATGTATCCACAACCTCCATTTGGATACCAGTATTATCCACCATACCCTAACATGCCACCTCCAAATCTTATGAGTATGGCTAGACAATTTGGCTTGACTGGATATCAACTATATCCTTACCCCATGGATAAAATTTGGAGGAACAATGTGCCTAAGTTTACAGGAAGCAATGAGTTGACTGTTGAAGATCATATCAAATGATTCAATGCTTTTATACAGGACATTGGTAATGAATATGAAGATATAAAAATGAAACTGTTTATGATATCTCTTACTAATAAAGCAAGAGACTAGGTAAATAGCTTACCAGATGCTTCAATATATTCCTTAAGAGACTTTCACAATCAATTTTTAGAACAATTCAGAGATCAATGTGCTCCATAATTTTCTCTTCATGAACTAATAACTATTCAAAAGTATTAAAATGAACAGGTGTATGATTTTAATTTGAGATTCACTAAACTGTATAAGAAGGTCCCACAAGAATCCAAATTGAACAACCAAGCAGCCCTTAGCATATACTTGAAATCATTTGACTTGAAGACAAGTTATGAACTCAGGGGCAAAAGTCCTAGAACTTTGGTAGAGGCACAAAAATGGCTCTCACTATTGAAAACAATAAAAAGGCTGCTGGGATGATTGGAAAAAGAGATACTATAAGAGTTCCTCAAAATCCTAATCCTCCTGCAAACAACCAAGAATACTCACAAAAGAATGAAAGTCCAAGACTCCATGATATGCCATATCATACGAACTAGAAAGATGGAAAGCTCGCGGATACTAATAGGAGACATAACTATGGAAAAGACACCCCTGACCCTTTGAAGAAAAATGGAGTCCATGTGATAGAAAATAATCCATGGTGTATGCCTTGTAATTTACCCCTCTCCTAATTATTGTGTGGTGGCACAATCAATACAAAAAGATCAGGCCGAGATGTATCATCACACTATAAATATGTTGGGTATCACACCTTTCACTGTTGAAGAACATTATTCATTTGGCGAGGAATCAGGGTATGAATATGATGTAGGAGCACAAAAATATAATGTAAACTTAGGAGGACAAGAAGTATTTTACGACCATGAAGAAGACTTAGGAAATTATGGATATGACCTTAATACAACACAAAGCTACAATCGGCGAAAACCTTCTGAGGAAGAGAGAAAAGCTTTAACAATGGCTGCAGTAGCACAAGCCAAGAGTAATTACAACCTGAGAAACAAAACAATCAATGCTAAACAAGGAACTCCCAGAAGTATATTTATAAAAAATTAGACTTCTGGTAAAAATGATAAAAGTAAAGCTGAGAAAACACCTCATGATATACCTCCTGTTGACAGACCGAACAAAAAGGACGGCACAAAAACTGAGGAAAAGGGGCAGACAAAAATTAATGGGTCAGAATTAAACATAAATCCCTCATTTGATATTGCTCAAGTTGTTTCTCAAATGAAAGTATCTGTGCCACTTCTAGAAATGATGAAGGTGGAAAAATATAAAAATATAGTGGTGAAAATGATATCCAATGTATCAGACAAAAGACCTAAACAACATAGTCCTAAAATAAATGTGTAACAAGAGTCTATCAAAGTACCTGAGATATACTTGGATGAAACATTAATGAAAAATCCATCTCAAGTAGATCCATTCTATATTACCTTGCTGATAAACAACAAATTAGTTAGGAATTGTATGCTTGATTCAGGAGCAGTAGTAAACATAATGCCCATGGCTGTTATGAAAGGGTTAGGAATGTTGGTGGATACTACATTCAGTAAATGTTATGGAATGGATAAAAGATCTATCCCTGTTGTTGGAATCATGAAAGATGTTGAGATAAAATTAGCATCACATCCTGAAGCCTCTTATAAAATTGACATTACTGTGGTAGATATCCCACCTAACTATGGAATGTTGTTATCTAGACAATGGACTACCATGGTAGGGGGAAGTGTGCAATTAGATTTATCTTATGCTACTATCCTGTTGGGAACACAAGAAGTTAAACTCTATAGGGAGCCAAGGTATGAAGACATTATAGAGAAAATTAATCCAAATCAAATGATTTTCTTCTGTGACATAGACTTTAGTACATTCAGGGTGGAAGAATAGTCTAAATTGCATAATACAGATCCAATTTACTACGAAGCCAAAATTGATGAACATGAAGTATGTACCATGTATTTTGATGGCACATGTAGTAAGGCAGGAAATGGAGCTGGGGTGTTGTTTATATCACCATCAGGAAAAACATTCAAATATTCTTTTTCTCTGAATTTTGAGTGCACAAATAACATAGCTGAATATGAAGCACTTTTAATTGGGCTAAACATTGTTAGAAAACACAAAATCAAATTGTTGGTAGTGTATGGAGATTCTGAATTAATTATTTCACAAGTCAAAGGTAAATATTCCTCAAAAAACAAAAGACTGAAACAATACAGAAATGCAGTTCTGGATGATATAGAATTATTTGATGCTTTTTCAATAAGCTGGATAGATAGGTCAAAAAATATAATGGTTGACTTCCTTGCAAACATAGCTGTGAAAAAGGATGATATTACCCTGACAGGTATTTTAGAAGTTGAGTGCAAAACTAGACCAACTATCCCAGACAACATATATAACTGGCAGGTTTTTGATAGTGATGCCGATTTACTCAAATTTTTGCATTGTATAGATTAGTATGAGAATCAATAGATTGATCTTAATGCTTTTGTTGAAGAGATTGATGGCAAAGAGACTTTATTTGGCAAAGAAATTGTCCAACTTAAAACCAATAAAATTCCAAAGGGTTTAGTAGCATTAGAGAGAGTTTTTGATGCAAATGATCGATCCATTTCCAAAGAAGTAACAATAAAGGAGGATGATGTAGAAGAAATAAATTTGGGAACTGAATTGTCACCTAAAAAGGTCTACATTGGAAAGAAAATAACCCCTGTAATTAGAAGCATGTTAATTACATTATTGAGAAAATATAAACATGTATTTGCCTGGTCTTATGATGATCTTAAAGCTTATAGGGAAGATTTATTCCAATACGAAATCCCACTGAAGCCAGATGCTAAGCCTTACAGACAAAAGCAGAGACCCATCAACCCGGTGTTAGAACCTAAGATGTATGAAGAACTCATGAAGCTCAGGGAGGCTGGCATCATAAAACCAATTAGGCATTCATCCTGGGTCTCAAATTTAGTTCCTATTAGGAAGAAGAATGGAGATATTAGACTTTGTGTCGATTTTAGAAATTTTTATATTTCTTCTTTAAAAGATAATTATCTATTACCCAATATGGAAACTCTATTGCAGAGAGTTACTAGTTGTGAGTTATTATCCATGATGGATGGGTTCTCCAGATACAACCAAGTAAAGGTTAAAGAATCTGAACAATACAAAACAACCTTTGCCACCCCATGGGGAAATTATGTATACGTGAGAATGCCATTTGGCCTTACAAATGCTAGAGCCACATTCCAGAGGGCAATGGATGTTTCTTTTGCAAGTTTAATAAATGAAATCATGGATGTATACTAGGATGACCTCACTGCATATTCAAAAAAGGTCGAAGATCATGTAAATCACCTTGAGAAGATATTTATCAGAGCATTAGAATATGGTGTTTCCTTGAACCCCAAGAAATGTAAACTTGCAGTCATAGAAGGGAAACTACTTGGGCACATAGTATCCAAAGATGGAGTTAGGATTGATCCCGAGAAAATAGAGGCAATAAAAAAAGTTCCTATCCCAAAGACAGTCAAGGCTATACAATCATTCTTTGGACAAATAAACTTTGTGAGAAGGTTTATACCAAACTTTGCAGAAATAATTAACCCTATATCTAGAATGTTGAAGAAAAATGCAAAGGTTAATTAGATAGATGAATACATAGAAGTTTTTGCATCCATAAAAAGAGCAATTAAAGAAGCTCCAGTGCTAAAGTCTCCCAATTTTAGTAAACCTTTCTAGATCTTTTCCTTTGCATCTTTTCATATAGTAGCAACAGTTATGTTACAAAAGAATAATGAGGGTTATGAGTAGCCTATTTCTTTTTTCAGTAAATCACTCCAACATGCAGAACTTAACTATGATATCACAGAAAAACAAGCTTATGCATTGGTGAAAGTTATCAAGGAATTTAGACCTTACTTGGTTGGGGCTAAGGTGATAGATTATGTACCAAATGTAGCAGTCAAAGATGTGTTCATGCAGAATGAGGTAACTGGGAAGAGATGTAGGTGGATAAATCAACTTCAAGAATTTAATATAGAAATTCAAATCACAAAACTAGTAAGGGGACAAGGATTAGCAAAACTGATGACTGAAACAAATCTTGAGGCTGCCCAAGTATGTAATATTGAAAAGGAAGAAGACATGATAACAAGTATTGAGAAGACTCTTTGGTATACTGACATAGTGTATTACCTCAAGCACATGAAGTGCCCTAAAGGATTTGATGATAATAAGAAAAGAACTCTAAAATTGCATGCTTCTAAATATGTGTTTATAGAAGGAAATATTTTTTGGAAGAATAATGATGGTATCTTATTGTTCTGCCTAGATGAAGAGAAAGCTAAATCTTCTTTGAAAGAGATGCATCAGGGAGTGTGTGGTGGCCATTTCTCAGCTAAAACCACAACACACAAGATATTAAGGGCTGGTCATTATTGGCCCAAGGTCTTCAATGATGCTTATAATTTTACTAGGAAATGTGAAGCTTGTCAAAAATTCTTCAAAAAATTAAAGTATCAAGGTGCATTACCCCTGAGACCTATGCAAGTTGATGCCCCATTTCACCAATGGGGAATTCACTTTATAGGAGAAATTATGGAAAAATCAAGTGGCAGCCATAGATGGATATTGGTGGCCACCGACTATTTCATGAAATGGGTAGAAGCAGTGCCTACTAAACAAGCAACCAACAAGGTTGTGATCAACTTCATATTGGAAAACATTTTAACTAGATTTGGGGTACCTTCGAGGCTTATAACTGACAATGGAATGTGTTTTAGATTGGATGAGTTTAAAATTTTTTGTGAATCTTATGGCATTATGATCCAATATTCTTCTCGCTACCACCCACAAGGTAATGGGCAAGCTGAGTCCAGTAATAAAAGTATCCTGAAGATTATAAAAAGAATGCTGGATAACAACAAGAAAGCCTGGGACTCTAAGTTGAGACTGGCATTATGGGCTGATAGGATCACAGTAAAGAAAGCAATTGGCAAATCACCATTTGAACTAGTATATGGAGCTCATGCCAGACTCCCAATACACAACCTATTGCCAGTGTGTAAGTTTATCCTCCAAGAGGATTGGGATGTCCTAGAACCGATGGAGGAAAGGCAAGAACAGCTAATGGAATTGAACGAAATGAGGGAACAGGCAATACAACAGAATAAAAAAATGTAGATGCAGATGAAGTATCTATATGACAAAAAAACAACATTCAAAAAATTTGATGTAGGTGATATAGTGCTTATTTGGAATGCTAGAAATCAAGAAAAGGGAAGCATGGAAAATTCAATACCCTATGGATTGGACCTTTTGTCATCAATGGTAAGGCAGGGGAAGATTCATATTATGTACAAAACATGTCTGGTGAGGAGTAAGAATTGCCAGTACATGGACAGTTTTTGAAACACTTCTTCTCTTAAAAGGAACCCGAGAGAAAAAGAATTGCCAGTGCATGGACAATTCTAATTAAACTCTCTAAATGGTCTTTTCCATGCACAGTAGTTCAAATAACTTGCTTAAAGATATCTCATATCAAGAAATAAAAGATTTTTCATAAAGAAATAACCCACGATCTCCACCACCCATCATAGTGCACCTATTGCCCAATGGGGTAGGCACTGGTCTGCTCCTCTAGAAATCTGGGATCTTGCTATGCCCACAAGGGGCATATATCCCCAAAAAGAGCCACTGTTGGGACTGAAATTCCCAAGCTACTTTTTGGCAAATATTAAGTTAAATCATCCAAATATTTCAATATGTGAGCATATCAAATTATGAACCGTTGAACTTGTTGAACATCGACAAGACAACACATTATTAGCAGGCCTAAAAACCTATTGGCTGATAGGATGATGCCAGCATGCAACTTAGACTTCTTTCTTGTTGACTCATATTAGCCAGAAAAATATCATCGACCTTTCCTGGATGGGTCAACCCGACGTTATGACTCATGCCGATGAGAAACTACCTAAAATAACTATCGGTGTGAGACCATGCATCGAAGTAAATATTTAAAGGTCCACTGAAGAAGGGGATGACATCAATAATCTTTCGTCGGACAGACAAACACCCAGTCATACCAATCGGTGTAAGATGACTTGATCGGGGTATGTTTTACAAATCTCCCCGACTATGTAGGTCACACCGATAGTGGAAGTCATAAAGGATTTCAGAGAAGAACAAAGATATTCTATCAGTGGGATCATTGTTGTCGGCGAAGATAATTTAAATTACACCGATCTTACATCTCTCACCGACGGAGCTCCAAGAAATATGCAAAAGGAAATGAGCATTGACGAGCACCTTGTATCTCCTCACGATATACCGATGTGCCAAACCATTGTATATACAAGATATGACTTTCTATCACCGGTTCTCTTTACTATTTCTACCAGTCACCCGTTGCATTTGACAGAAGATACATTCCCAAGATATATTCTCAATATGCTTTTGGGATATACAAAGGTATATACATATCATGGAATCAAAAGGATTATGAAATGCGATATAATTATTGTATATTTCACGTATTGTATGTTTCGAGTTATACAAATCTAATATACATATCGTGGATTAAAGAAAGTATGAAGTAAAGTTAAGTTGTATGTATCACGCTTTATATATGTATGCTTTTGGGGACATGTGTTGGTACATACATTGCCAGACATACTGTAGATTAGATAAGCAAATAAGGTAGAAAACAAGAAACTAAATGCAAATAACACAAGAAGTTATACCTCATATGCAAACCCAATCCCATCAAGGGAGGAAGAAGCCTTTGCACCCAACACAAGCTCCTAAGACAAAGATAATCCCTAGACAATGGATTTGAATGTGAAATGCTACTCTAATTTTGCAACTCACTATTCTAGCTCAAGAGTGATTTTGGCATAATAACTTTGCATAAACTTGGATGATGAAAATGGATGGAGAGAGGTTCTATTTATAGACTTTTGGAAGGGATTTTGATCCAATGGTGGAGATTGATTTGGAAGATCAATGGTGGAGGATAAAAGTGATGTGGAGGGCCTAGATTGAATCTTGAATGAATGGAGGGCTAGGAATAAAAGTGATTCTTTTATTCATTTTGGGAAAAGGGGTTATTTAATGAGCATGGGGGTGAAGGATTATTTTGGAATTAAAGATTCATATGGGGGAATGTAAATGAATTAAAAATTTATTTGGGGAAGAGAGGAAATAAATGAGTATGGGTTTGTAAGGAGAAATAAATGTGATGTGGGATGTTTTTAAATAGAAAATTGACTTATGTGGATTTAATTCAATTTTTTATTTGGAGGATGTGGGGAAGGGTGTTAAACTAGGTTTGACCACCCAAATGAAGGGGTTAGGATTAATTAAACATAGGTTTTATTTAATTAATCCCAGGGCTAGGATGAGGTGGGCTAGGGTAGGCAATTAAATAATAGCTATTTAATTGTCTAGGGTAGGGATAGGTTAATTATAGGTTGAATTAATTAGTTAACATGGTTTTAACTAATTAATTAGATTTAGTGGAAAAGGGGAAATTGATTAAATAAATATTGCATATTTATTAAATCAATTGGCTAAGGTTTGGACTATTGAATTAATGTAATTAATTCAATTTTGGGGATAAAATGGTGTGAATTTGGAAAATGAAAGGGGTAATTAATTAAATAAAAATTTAATTAATTGGTTAGAAGGGAAATTGGTGTGTTTAGGGTTGTCGGGAGTCAGTTTGATGGTAGAAGACATTTTTAGGTGTCTACATTTTCCCCTCTTTGACGTGGCGTCTAGACCTAGGAGGGAAGTGGCGTCAAGTCGAAGAAAAATATGCCCCAGCTACCGGAAAGGTATGAGATGGATAAGGGATGCCCCCTCGAGAGGTCGGTGGGAAAATAAGATTTTCCAGGAGAGTTCTCGAAAAGGATGCGATGGGAGTGAAAGTTGGATAGGGGATGGGAAAAGAGGATGATAGGAAGAAAAATAGAGGAAAAAGGCTAAGATCTGTACCTTGGAGGGAAAAGGAGGAGGTGGAAGTATGAGATGGCCCACTATATTAGGCAAAGTGGGCCCTTAGAGTGCCACATTTGCACACTTTTGACTTTGGAGAAGAAAGGACGAAGGAGAGATGGCTGACCACAACCCCTAGTTCCCATGACTTCGACACATCTCCGAGCGGTTTCGAGAGTTTGACCGGGCACTAGACGCTGGACCCCCGGTAGGGCCTAAACCTGACTTTGTAATTTTTTCATTTTACGTGTCTTTTTTGGGGTTTGGGATTAGGGATTGGAGCGCGTAGTGCCAACGGCAAGGCGGATTATCGTCATCCTTTGGATTGGCACTATTCACTAGGGTGGGGTAGGGTGGTTTGTCGCCATTAGGTAGGGTTTTTAGCATTATCTTCAGGATTAGCGCAATTTGCAGAAGAATATATTTTGGCGTTTTAGCGCCAAATTGAGGTGAACGTGGTGCTATTCTCTGGAATAGCACTATTTTAAATTTTAGCGCTATTTATTGGATTAGCGTGATTTACTGATTTGGCATGTGTGGGGTGATTGGCACTAGCCAAAATGTATAGTGACACCATTTGGACAAATGGCGCCATGTATAGTGCGCAATAGCGCTATTTTTTGGATTAGCGCCAAGAGGTCTACGCAGTGGCGCTATGTTTTGTATTAGTGCCATTTAGAGGAAATTTTAGTGCCATTGTAAAAATGGCACAAGGGGTTGTCTGTTTTGGTGCCACATGATGCTGGCTTTTTAGACTTTTAGAGGAAAAAGGGGTTTGGTTTAGAAGGAGATAGCTAGACATCTAACCAACATGTTGTGGATGCAGGATACACAGCAATTTATATTGCAATCATGAGAGTGATGAGTTCCCTTTGTGATGGTACTGTTCGATGATTTTGATGATGCTATGCGGGCATGGCTAGCAAGATTGGGGATTCTGACGGTGTCGTCGATGCCAGTTCTGTGAGCTCATAGAGCTCTGATGACAGCGGTTGTGGAGCGGTATCACTCTGAGACCTGCAGCTTTTTTTTTTCTGATTGGTGAGATTACCATTACACTTGAGGATGTTTATCGCATCCTCAAGCTACCTATTTGAGGTCGACGGGTTCGATATCACATGAGGATGGGGCAGAATGCCCTAATCAGAGTGTTTGGAGCAGACCACATTTTGCTTTCTACGGATGGGGGAGAGATGGACTATGAGGGGACACTGGCTGCGAGTGCAGATCCCTTTACCCTATTCCTATGTGCTTTGATTGGAGGGGTTGTGATGCCTGACAAGCAAGGCTGGGGTTTTCCAGTTGGCTGGGGTGAGATGATAGAGGGGATGGTGAGGCATGATATTGTCTATGCCTGGGGACCAGCGATGTTGGGGCAGTTATACCATGAGATGCATACAGTCACCTACTTGCATGATAGAGCGTTGTCAGCTGGAGTCACTCTCCTTCATGTATGGATTTGGGAGCACATCCTAGTTACCAGGCCAACATGTGGGTATTATCGGTGGCCATTTGATGCCTTTGTGTTTTTATATCAGGATGCAGAGTACACGTATACTGGGCAGGTGCGGTATTGGAGGAGGATGCTAGATGATGTTATTAGTGTGACCTTGCGACCATATATCGGTGTAGAGTCATGGCCAAATAATGATATTCATTTCTCTTTTGTGTTTCAGTAGCGGTACCTTATGGGTCGAGGAGGCCATACTATAGATATGTATCTACCCTTGCGGGTCATGCAATAGTTTGGTTTGGTATAGGACACTCCACAGTAGATGGCGATATTCATGCGGATACCTCAAGATGCGGCCTATTGGCCTGCAACCATATAGCCACAGGTCACCCTAGCTAATTTTGTAGCTCTACAGCTAGTGCGGTGGGATTGGAGGAGCATAGTGAGGGATGTAGGGACTATGGCTGCATATGATATATGGTGGCATATGCATCGGCCTACTCGGTTGACAGATCCAGCAGAAGAGGTGGCAGGTTCAGGGGGGATGATTCAGGTGATGATGGAGATGACTCGGATGGGGATGACCACTTGGGGGAATGAGAGGAGATCATTAAGGATGTCCTCATGGAGATTAGAGATGATGGAGAGGAGAGGTTGGTTGGTAGGGATGGCTAGCTGATAGATGTGCTGGCGGCGGTGGCAGTAGGATAGGGGCAGGTGGGGCAGCAGGTACCTGTTCAGTAGGTTCCTATTGAGTAGGTACAGGTTAGAGCAGGGCGACAGCCTAGAGGACCTTGGTGGCATGGGGGATAGCTAAGGGTGGATAGGGGTGATCTACCCCCACCATAGGTAGCATAGCAGCAGGCTATTGGGGGAGGGTAGCAGGTAGCAGGGCAACAGGCAGGTCCCTTAGGGACAGCTAGAGAGGCTGAGGGTGAGAGGCTTGCACCTTGTCGGAGGCAACGGGATGTGGAGGAGGAGATGGAGACCCTGAGAGATCAGGTGGTGAGCCTACAGGAGGCATTGGAGAGCCGTGAGGTAGAGTTGGATCAGCTATGGGCCACAGTAGGTTTTTTGGATGGATCAGATGGGTAGGTGCTACGTTACAGTCACAGCTAGCACAGGTGCGAGGTGACATAGTCACATTGATAGGGAAGTGAGATGCAGCACTCGCTAGGGCTCAGCAGGCAGAGACTAAAGTGAGTAGCCTATAGGATTCAAGCAGTGGACTTGCTCTGGTGTTGGTAGTGATGCAGACACAGTTGTCTCAGGCACAGTCACAGTCATATCAGTTGCAGGGACAGTTAAGCCAGGTACAGGGGGAGTTGATAGAGAGTAGTAGGCAGATGGAGTACTCTAGGGGCCTGTATTAAGCAGCCATGCTAGCAGAGCAATGAGCACCGAGATACAACTAGGACAGTGGATTGAGGGCATCGAGATCACATAGATCGAGATATATTCAGTCTGTTTAGCAGACGATGCCTCCTCCCTCACACATGCCATAGCCACCGACAGGATCACAGCCTTGACTAGGGTCAAAGTCTCCTACTCCTTCGGAGAGAGGATCCTCCATGTGATAGTTATATCATGTTAGCCCTTAGAAGCATTGTATTAGGACACTATATTTTTTGATGGATACATGAGCGATGTACATTTTTTGCAGTGATTATATATGATGCAATGCTTTTTGATGGTTTATGATGCTTATGATTATGATTCTCTATTATGATGATGCCTATGTGATGGATGCAGTATTTATTTATGGATTTTATATGCTATGGATGTGTTATGTTTATGCAATGATGTTTTTGATTTTATGGATGCATTTATGATGGATTTGTTGTGATACATGCATGGTGTTTGTGATCTTATGGACTATATGATGTATAATGCAAATGAATGTGCAAACTAATAAACATTTATTATGGATGCAACAAATGTGATGTGACGATAATTGTGATGATGTAATGTAACTTTATGGTTATGAGATGATATGCAATGTGATGTATAATGTGCAACTAAATGATTCTAGAATGAACCTAATTTTTATGCAACTTAAGTGATCTAATTGAACCTAAATGACATGCATTTTAAATGGATTAAAATGAACCTAAATGATATGCAACTTTTAAATGGATTAAAATGAACCTAATTGATGTGGAACTTAAAAATGATATGCAATTTTAAATGGACTAAAATGGACCTAAATGACATGCAATTTAAATGGATTAAAATGCACCTAAATGATATGCAAATGAACCTGAATGTCATGCAACTTAAATGGATTAAAATGCACCTAAAATGATATGCCAAAGGATTTAAAATGAACCTGAATGTCATGCAACTTAAATGGATTAAAATGCACCTAAAATGATATGCCATTAAATGATCATGACATGTAGCTAAATGATATGCTAGATGTAGTTTAGGTGATAGGTGACATGATCCAGTCCTGATACACATGATGTTCTTTGTTTGACCCTGAGTGGTGAGGCTGTGGGAAAAGGGGATTAGATGGGGAGAGGATAGGGGTGGGAGCATCTAGAGAATGGCAATGGGGAGATGAGAGGATTGTTAGGTCATAAGACACCACGTCATTGAGGGGAGATTTACTTCAGTTCAGGATGTGTTGAGTGGAAATATGGTGGGGGAATGGGATTAGTGAGGGGATTAGATTAGTGGGGGGTGGGGGGAAAGTGATTATCAAATCTAGGCTGAGATGGGATAGTTGAATGAGTGATTAGGATGATGATTTTGAGCTAGTAACAGTAGTTGCAAAAGATTAATTGAGAGCATTTCTTAGTTTACTGTAGCAATGTATGATACAGTTCACAAAGGTATAAAAAGACCTAGGTGATGATGTGTATCCTACGATTGCATGGACTAGACCCACAAATAATAGGTTGATTTCATGCATGCCCAAGGTAGGATAATCTTGTTTAGCCTAGGAAGGGGACTCATAGCGATGAGTACGAATAATGCATATAAGGTTTTGATGCCTGTATATGCAAATGGGACACATCATGCTAGAACTGACCCAGGATTCAAGATATGAATACTATTCCTGGAGTAATGACACCTACCCACAAGCACAACATACAGAAACAATGACCATGTCTACTCTAGGTGTTGTCCGCCACTTTCCATGATATAATGAGATCATGGTAGCTTTGAAAATGACTTAGAGTGAGACAAAAAGATAAAAATCAATAATAAAAAAAGACCAATGAAAAGATACAAATAGCCTTTGTGTGCTCTTTCCAAGAGATGTGATGATAAAATGATAGATTTTTGTCCATTGTAGGAAAGATATATCCAAGGACGTAGATCTGTTGGTGTTGGTTGGAGAATTTTTGGAAGATGGGCAAAAGAACAGTCTGGCCATGTGTAGGATTATGGTTGGTATGTTGATTGAAGATTTTTGCATTGGGGGACCTGTTTGGAGTGTATACAAAGCATTTGTTTCATTTATTAGATCCAGAAAGCTTAGTGAATGGGGACCATCCAAACGGGTTGGATGGGTGCATCTTATATACTTGAGTACTGGAAACATCCTTCATATTCCAGACTGCCTACATACCCTGTGTCCACGGGATCAAGGTACTTTTAAGATGCGGGTGAAATGAATATGTAGTTCTAGCATGACTTGATGATGTGGGAATAGTTTGGGATGTTTGTGATGGTGGGGATTTGATATATGTGTTGATGATTGTGATTTGTAGTGAGAGCGATGTATGGGGCGATTGTTTTGGATTTTATGTGTTTTTTCTACTATTTTTTGGATTTTTTGATTTTGTATGTACAAAGGGAGTTTACAAGGATCTTCGATCCATGAGTTGGCCTTGGGATGGGATAGGATGGGTTGGGCGATAGGACTTGATGTTTCAAAATTCCAAGCCATGGGATGCATGAGATATGGAGTGGTGTGACGGGAAGATGACTTATTAGATGGTAGAACTAGCCACTACGTATGGCGCTTGAAACAGGTTTTCACCATGGTACTTATCCAAGGCATCACCAAAGTGATTTTCACCATTGGAAATTTTTATTGTACTCGAGTTTTTCTTGATTTTTTGATTTTTTTGGTGTTTTTGATTTTTTTATTTTTTGACTTGGGGTACCAGATGAGTTATGCATAGAATTTCTTGAGATGCAGGATGTTCATCGGCTCATCTAGAGGCTGCCCCTCAGGTGTTGCAAGCTGATATGCTCCTGACCCATAATCGGCCATGACGACATAAGGTCCTAGCCAATTGGGTTCAAACTTTCCTTGCTTAGGATGTTCTTGCAGGTTCTTCTGATTTTCCATAAGGACAAGGTCACCTACTTCAAATTTTTGGGTTTTGATCCTGTTGTTGTAGCTTCTTCGGAGGCAGTTCTGATATGCCTATAGGTGGTTCAATGCATTCAGGCGCTTCTCATCTAGTAGTTCTAGTTGATGCAACCTTGCGACTCTGTATTCCTCATTAGAGATGATGTTTTGCAAGGACACTCGGAGAGATGGGAGCTTGACCTCTATAGGTAAAATGGCTTCAGATCCGAATACTAGTGAAAATGGAGTGGCTCCTGTTGGAGTACGGATGCTTGTGCGGTAAGCCCAAAGGGCGGGGTTGAGTTGGAGGTGCCAGTCATGGCCAACTTCATTGACTGTCTTCTTGAGAATGCGGAGGATGGTTTTATTAGAAGCCTCTTCTTGACCGTTTCCTTGAGGGTAATACGGTGTGGAGAAATGGTGTTTGATGTCAAATTTTTTGCACAAGGTGCAAACTTCTTGGTTCTTGAAGGGCTTTCCATTGTTGGTGATGATGGAATGGGGGATACCATATTGGCCGATGAAATAGTGGAGGATGAATTTCGAGATTTGGATGCCCGTGGTGAAGGTGAGTGGTATTGCTTCCACCCACTTTGTGAAGTATTCGGTAGCAGTGATAATGAACTTATGGCCATTGGAAAATGGAGGATGTATTTTCCCTACGAGGTCAAGTCCCCACTATGAGAAAGGCCACAATGTTGTGATCAGTTGCAACTCCTGTGCTGGTGCGTGGATGAGATCGCCATGCTGTTGACATGGGAGGCATTTCTTGATAAACCTATAGGAATCTTGTTCCATTGTTGGCCAATAATATCCAGTCCTGAGGATCTTTTTAGAAAGAGTGGGTCCACTTGAATGCGCCCCATAGATGCCTGCGTGTACCTCTTCCAAGGCTAATTCGGCTTCCCTAGAGTCTAAACATTGTAGAAGCGTGCCATCAAGACTCCTTTTGTACAGGGTGTCGCCTACGAGAATGAAACGGGAGGCTCGATGGATGAACGATTTTCTCTATGACGTGGATAGGTTAGGGGGGAGGATATTATCATGAAGGTATAGGTAGGTTTCCTGATACCACAGGGATAAGGGACCAATGACTTCGCACACTAGTTCAGATTGAGGAACATTGTATGTTTGGATGGGGAGTTGTTCGATCAGGAACTCACATTTCTTGCTGTCCTTCT
The DNA here is from genome assembly GCA_027924645.1 of Cunninghamia lanceolata. NCBI lineage: Eukaryota > Viridiplantae > Streptophyta > Pinopsida > Cupressales > Cupressaceae > Cunninghamia > Cunninghamia lanceolata. Next base: position 4,919,175 of record BSBN01000341.1, on the reverse strand, counting down.
TCATGTCTACAAGAGATCCGATAGTTGCCATGGCATCTGCTGCTTTGTTATTGAGTCTTGGGATTTATTTGAAATGGATGTCTTTGAAGTAGTCTTTGAAATCATCGACCATCTTCTTATAGGGAAGGAGCTTGTCATCCTTGGTTTTGTATTCATTATTGACCTACCTGATGACCAGTTGAGAGTCGCCATACACAATTAGCTTTTCAATTTTCCATTAGATGGTTGCTTGGAGACCTATGATAAGGGCCTCATACTCTGCTACGTTGTTGGTGCATGGAAATGTGATCTTGAAGGATTTAGGAATTGTTTCGCCTTGAGGGGTAACAAACAGGATGCCTGCCCCCGAGCCTCTGTGAGTGTATGATCCATCAAAATACATCTTCCATGTGTCTGTGGCAGGTGTGATTGTCAAGATAGCTTTGTCAGGAAAGTCCACTATTGTAGGATGTTCTGCCAGAATAGGCACTTCAGCCAGCTGATCTGCTATAACTTGCCCTTTGATGGCCTTTCTCTCAGTGTATTCTATATCAAACTCTATGAGAATCTTTACCCATTTAGCCATTCTCCCAGTAAGAGTAGCTGTGTTTAGCAGGTACTTCAGTGGATTGATCTTGGCGATGAGCTTGGTCTTATGATTGAGCATATAGTGTCTTAACTTTTGTGAAGTAAAGACAAGGGCTAGACATGCTCATTTGATTTGTGTGTAGTTGAGCTCATAGGAGATCAAGGTACGGCTGATGTAGTAGATGGCTCTTTCTTTCCCCTATTCATCAAGTTGTGCTAGCAAGGCTCCGATAGCTATCTCTATTGTGGAGATGTAAAGCAAGAGGGGTTCACCTTGCCTTGGTGGAGTTAGCACAGGAGGATTAGCTAGGTATTCTTTTAGTTGGTCATAGGCATCCTGACACTGAGTGTTCCAGATGAAAGCTATGTCTTTTCAGAGTAGATGCTGGAATGGTTGGCACTTATCAACAAGTTGGGCAATGAATCGTCGGATAGACTGGAGTTTTCCCTGTAAGCTTCGCAGCTGTTTCAGTGTTTTTGGAGGTGGCATTTTGGTGATGGCCTTGACCTTTGCGAGATCAACTTCGATTCCTCTTATCGAGACTATGTATCCCAGGAGTTTTCCTGAGGTGACACCGAAGATGCACTTCATTGGATTCAAACAGACATTGTATTGCTCTAACCTATCGAAGATCTTGGCCAACACATCTAGGTGTTCTTCCCTATTCTTTGATTTCCCTAGCAAATCATCCACATAGTCTTCCATAATGTCTTGGAAGAGGTCATGGAAGATTACGGTCATAGCTCTTTGATAGGTAGCTCCTACATTTTTCAGTCCAAATGGCATTACCACCCAGCAGTATGTTCCCCATAGACATATGAAGGCTGTTTTGTGCCGATCCTCTTCGGTGATTTTTATTTGGTTATATCCTGAGAAACCATCCATGAGGGATAACATTTCATGTCCTGCCGTGAGATCCACTATCATGTTGATGTTTGGTAGTGGGAAGTCATCTTTCAGGTAGGCCTTGTTGAGATCCTTGAAATCGGTACAACAGCGGATTCGGCCATCCGGTTTAGCAACTGGTACTAGGTTTGAAACCCATTTAGGATAATCAATTGGGCAAATGAACCCAACATCCAGTAATTTATTTAGCTCTACTTTAATGAGGAGAGCCACCCGAGGATTCATTTTTCTGAGCTTTTGTTTGACTGGTTTCGCATCAGGGTGTACTGCAAGGTGATGAACCACCAAAGCAGGATCGAGCCCTGGCATGTCCGCATAGGTCCACGCAAAATTGTGATTTCTACGTGTGAAGAAGGACAAGAAGTTCTCTTGTTTTGGTATGCTGAGAGATTCTGCTCTGTATGTGATTTTTGGCTCTTCCTCAGTCCCAAGATTCATTTCCTGAGCTGGTTCGATCAAGATGGGTGATCTGTCTGGATAGACTTTGTCTATCTTAGGGAGGCCCATGCTTCCATCTCCTGGTGCCTCGTGGAGGTTTTCACCAAGAGATACGTCTTTTGTTTTTACTATTTTGGGATCTGATACTGCCGCGGAATGGTTTTCACCATCAGATCCATTTTTTATTTTTATGTTTTTGTGACAGGAAGCAGGGGTTGTCTCCCTGAAATAGGCATCTAGATTAAGTTCCATGATGTATCCTGCTCTGTGATCTCCCAAAGGGAAGTGATCTCTTACCCCCATAATTTCGGCGATGGCCTCATCGTTAGGTGTGATGTTGAGGACAGGAGGTCCTCGTTGGTCCCAATCAATGAGGTCAGGGTAAACAAGTTGTAAGTCATTGGAGGGTGAAGCGAGAGTGGTGACTGAGTAGATGGTACAAATGGATGAGTCAAAGAAGTCGGTGAAGTCACTAAAGGAGTCTTGAAGGCCCATTTCATTAACATTGTCAACGTCTAAGGAGATCGTAGCGACCTCGGCTAAGATACACTTTCCGGTAGTGAGGATGCATTGTGGTTGACCGTACCCTAACCCTTGAGTATAGGGATTCTTTGTTGCTTGCAGTGGTTCTACGATTCCCTGTTCATGAAGGCCAATACCACCTTGTCCTTTATAGCCCATGCTTTTGACAATTTTAGAGCCTTTGCCATAGATTTCTATTGGGATTGTGGGGGCTTCTTGCTCAGGCTCTTCATCCTTGTAAAGCCAAGATGAGATATCTTTGAGTACATCCTAATCTAGGAGGTGCTTCTTCTCGAAGATGAGCGAGGGTTTGCACTTGATGATGATTGTATTGGCTGCCTCTATTTTTGGGATACCGAATGTCTTAGGATTAGGTAATGTGCCCACACAAAAGGTGTCGTGCAGGTCATATTCCCCACATCCCATGTCAGTTATCTTGATCTGGACCTCAGGTGGTGGAGTTCCTTGGGATGAAGTGGAGGCAATGTTTGAGGGGTTGACATATGAGTTTGATACTATTGGATTGGCTTTAGTGGTGCCTTTATTATATGGGCAGAATGTTTGGTTGTGGCCTTCCAGAAAACTGTAGTATTGGAAGGGGCGAGGGTCGGCATAGACTGTGACTTTTGTGCTGTTGTGAGGGAATTTGATGCATTGATGGAAGGTGGATGGGACGGCTTGCATGGCATGAATACATGGTCTGCCGAGAAGGATGTTGTAGGGGAGGTCAAGATCAAGAACCTAACATTTAGTTTCCAATATTTTCTATCCCACTTGTATGGGAAGCTTGATAGTGCCTTCAGAGAGCCATTCAATGTCATCATAGCCTTTGATCATGATGCACTCGCTGGTGTCGACAACCACATCAGAGTACCCCAAGTGTTTTAGCAGTTTTAGAGTGCATATGTTGAGGCCGGAGCCACCATCTATTAAGACTCTTTTAATGGTGTGCTTGTGGATCCAGACTTCGATGTGTAGGGCATCGTTATGTATGTGGTCGGAGGCAGGTAGGTCCTTTTCTGAGAAGGTGAGATGGTGGGGTGCGGCGATGTGTCCTACCATGGCTTCGAATTGAGTTACGTTCAAGTTGGCAGGGACTTGTGTTTGCAAGAGCGCTTTGTTGAGGACGTCCTTATGAAGGGGAGATGTGTAGAGCAACTCAAGGATGGAGATTTGTGTGGGTGTCTTTCCTAGGTGTTCTAGGAGGTTATACTAGTGGGTAGGTGATGGACGTGTGGTTGGATGAGGAGGTAGGGGATCTGATGTGGATGCAGGCATTTGTTCAGTGGGAGGGGCTATGTGAATGGATACACGACCACAGTGGGTTGTAACAACGCAATCAGGTGCTTGTGCCCGAATGGTGACTGTGTTGACATGATGGGATGATGGTTCTATCCATCCTACGATAGAATCATAGGACATGGGTGTTCGATGTATTGCATGATCTATAACATATTTCAACTTGGTAAGTGATAAGTTCTATATACACTATGTATATACCGGAGAGGAGGATTTGGAAGACATGAGTACAGAGGTTGTAGTAGGGCATGGTGAAGGATCTTCATCCAATGGGACTTGTGAAGGCAGCAGGGAAGTTAATGTAGCCATTGCACCACCAAGCCGGTATGAATCACAGAAGAGGAGGGACTGGAACACTTTTGGCCAGTATTTGATGAACCACATGACTCCCTTGGCCTTGTCAAAGTGCAGTGGGGCTCATGTGCTTGAATTCCTTCGTTATCTGGATCAGTTTGGCAAAACTAAGGTTCATGTCCCTTCCTGTCCAGTTTTTGGGCATTTGCATCCTCCTGCTCCTTGTTCCTGCCTGCTAAGGAAGGCATGGGGTAGCTTGGATGCTCTCATAGGGCACTTGAGGGAAGCCTATGAGGAGCATGGAGGTAAGCCTGAGTCCAATCCTTTTGGAGCAAGGGTTTTCAGGCTATACCTAAGGGAAGTCAGGGACATGCAGGCCAAGGCAAGGGGTATTGCCTATGAGAAGAAGAAGCATAAAAGGCCTCCAATTCAGCAACAATAGCAGTAGCAGCAGCAACAACAACAACAACAACTACAAATCCAATAACAACACCCCCAATACAAACAACAATGCCAACATGCAATCAAATGACAAATCACGCTATTAGGGGAAGAACAAGAACAATATGAACGATGGCTTCACATATGTGAAAGCCGTCCAACATATACAAAACCAAACACCTGCACATACATATGCAACAAGTGTAAATAACCAGAGGGGCCCAACTAAACCACGCAAACCACGCAGATAATTCACACCCTTAGGGGAACCCGTTGAAGACATCCTTGACAGATGTCTCAAGCAAAATTTGATCATGCTCCCACCCGTTAGACCCCATCAAGAGAATGAACTAAAAGTCGCGTGGTACAATGAGAACGACTACTATGAATACCACCGCATTGCAGGTCATAAAACAGCTGACTGCATGCAACTAAAACATTGCATCTAAGACCTTATAGAACAAAATCTAGTCAGTCTCGATCATAGCACCCAACCATCACCAAAGGCCAACCTAGGAGCTTACAAGGATCCCCTACCTAATCATAACAAAGCCTCCTTGGTTTACATTCACATTCCAAGCATTGATGTTGCAACAAGGGTGGCAGCCAAGACAAGACTCCAAGTCAGCCATAGAGAAGAGTATGTTGCAACAAGGGTGGCGGCCAAGACAAGACTCCAAGTTGGCCTCAACTCTCCAAACCATAGCTCATCATACTAGGTCGGCCACCAGAAGGAAAAATATGTGCCTGAGCAAGGAAAACAAATGGCAATGGACCAGAATCTCCATCAAGTCGGTCTCAGAGATGCCAAAAGTGAAATTCAAAGCCTGAGAAGCTAGATAATGGAATTGTAGCACCAATATCATTCCCTTAACACCCTATTAGCCTACGGAAATGGATAATAGGCTAACCCAAGGAGCTCCTGATGCCTTACCCCAGAAATGGGGACATGACAAAGGCCGACCTAGCATAGATAATTTTGATGCCCATTTCAAATTAAATATTTGAAATTCTTCTTCTTTGAATACTTCACAAATTGGGGACATTACAAGTACAAGCTACAAGACTAGAATGTAAACCAATGTAGATTGGTTGTAGTTGATGATTAGGTTGAAACACCTACAAAGAAGAAGTAGATTAGATAAGCAAATAAGGTAGAAAACAAGAAACTAAATGCAAATAACACAATAAGTTATACCTCATATGTAAACCCAATCCCATTAAGGGAGGAAGAAGCCTTTGCACCCAACACAAGCTCCTAAGACAAAGATAATCCCTAGACAATGGATTTGAATGTGAAATGCTACTCTAATTTTACATCTCACTATTCTAGCTCAAGAGTGATTTTGGCATAATAACTTTGCATAAAATTGGATGATGAAAATGGATGGAGAGAAGTTCTATTTCTAGACTTTTAGAAGGGATTTTGATCCAATGGTGGAGATTGATTTGGAAGATCAATGGTGGAGGATAAAAGTGATGTGGAGGGCCTAGATTGAATCTTGAATGAATGGACGGCTAGGAAGAAAAGTGATTCTTTTATTCATTTTGGGAAAATGGGTTATTTAATGAGCATGGGGGTGAAGGATTATTTTGGAATTAAAGATTCATATGGGGGAATGTAAATGAATTAAAAATTCATTTGGAGAAGAGAGGAAATAAATGAGTATGGGTTTGTAAGGAAAAATAAATGTGATGTGGGATGTTTTTAAATAAAAAATTGACTTATGTGGATTTAATTCAATTTTTTATTTGGAGGATGTGGGGAAGGGTGTTAAACTAGGTTTGACCACCCAAATGAAGGGGTTAGGATTAATTAAACATAGGTTTTATTTAATTAATCCTAGGGCTAGGATGAGGTAGGCTAGGGTAGGTAATTAAATAATAGCTATTTAATTGTCTAGGGTAGGGATAGGTTAATTATAGGTTGAATTAATTAGTTAACATGGTTTTAACTAATTAATTAGATTTAGTGGAAAAGGGGAAATTGATTAAATAAATATTGCATATTTATTAAATCAATTGGCTAAGGTTTGGACTATTGAATTAATGTAATTAATTCAATTTTGGGGATAAAATGGTGTGAATTTGGAAAATGAAAGGGGTAATTAATTAAATAAAAATTTAATTAATTGGTTAGAAGGGAAATTGGTGTGTTTAGGGTTGTCAGGAGTTGGTTTGATGGTAGAAGACATTTTTAGGTGTCTACACATACAACGTGGAATCCAAAAAAGATTAGAGTTTGGTTAAACCAATGTATCTAGACTCAATGTATATCAGAATATACATTGCATTTTATGCAAGCCAGACCTGAAAAGTTTGTGAAATAGGTAAAATCTATTGTATGTTTGCGCTTTGTATCTATCCGACATACATTACCAATATACAATGCATTACATACAAGTGGCGGAACTGAAAGATTATTTAAAAGAGTTAAATGCTTGTATATTCTGCACTTTGTATGCATGTTTCAAACATACATTGCATTTGATACATACAAGCTAGAATTTAGAGAAATTTAAATCTAGTATATACAATGTATCACACCAGACTTTATGTATATCGCTAATGCATATACAAGTCTATATAAGCCCAGATTTGAATGACATATCAAATATTATGAATTCTAGATTGGGCCCACGCTTGTATATGAAAGAAATGTATCTGATAAAGAACAAGAAAAATATATCAGGGAAACAACTACTATCGGGTCACTTGAAATATGTTATCCCGATGCTATATTTTATTCCGACGGTTCTTACCGATAGTTATGTTGGTGACACTCAAAAGGTTAGGAAAGACTGATTTTCTCACAGTGATGTAAAGTGTCTTGCCAATACAAAACATAGGAACCCTAATACGACATCCGAATGATTAAGATATTTTTCTGACATTTGAAATATGGGTTTTTGTAAGATATACATAGCAGGTATCAAACTATAAAAACACCCACGAAAGGATCTTGAGGAACTGAATAAAATATCGATAAGGGAAGTGATTACTTGAGTAAATACACATGTTTAAATAAATGGGTTTTGATCATTTGATCAGAGATTAATTTGTGTTTTATCTAGTCTTTTTAGGAAACCCTCGAAGGATATTAAGCATAATTACAGTTGAAGATCCTTGTTTGATCCTGAAATGGTTATCCATTTGATGATTAGTGGCGAGAATTGAATTTCTTAAATTTGTTTATTAAGACAAATATTGTTGTTCAGTTATCAACTGTCACAACTGTTGTAACTGGTTTGAAGCTTGTATGCCACTCTTTATAAGAGATGACCAAGACCAGATATAGAGGAGATAGAAGATAGATAGAGTAGGAGGATAGAGGAAGATAGAAGAAGGGATACTATAGATTTGATTTGAACAACAATGTTGGTTCACTTTTAATATATTTTATTTTTGCTAGACCATGTGCAAACGTTCTCTGGTAAATTCAAGTCTGTGAACATGAAGCAGTAACTGCAGATTTTGGTATCAACTATCTGTTTAATTTATTCAATTATATGACTCCTTTCAAGGTTTTATTTATTATTCAATTTGAGTTATCAAGTATACCTTCAAGTTGTCTATACACATTTGCTGTTATAGTGTGATAAGATTAACTAGTTTCTGTTTTCAGAATTAAATCCTTTAAATTTATCACAGTAACTCAGAAGACGTTGTCATGGATCTGTAAGAAGAGTCATATAGTTAGGGTTTGTATTTTGTCTCCAGTTTTGATAAATCTGTTACAATTGCAGTATTATTCTAATAGGTTCCTTCAAGCAAGGATTAAATCCTTGTAGACGAATGCAGATAATATTTTGTCAATTGGATATATATAAGTATAGAATATTAACTATTTCCTTGCAGGGTTGTACAAGTTACATACCTATTCTTTCATGCCAGATAGTTTGAGTTTTTACCAAATAAATAGTCATTTATTTCATGATCATACTGACTCTATATTCAATAAGGCACTGGTTTAGTATTTTCATTATCACTTATACAAATTCGTTTTAGATTTACTTAGTTAGATTGCATTATTGTTTTAGCTTTTCAATTTAGATTATTTTTAGAATTAACTTGTCTTTTTATTTGTTTTATAATTTGTGTCATTATCAATAGTTAGATTAATTCTGATTAAAGTAGTGATCATCTCTTTATCTGCTTTATTAATTAGAAGTTTACCCACCTAGGTCTGGCAGAGCCTGAAGTGAAGGGGGTGTAGACACCCAAATTTGTCCCAACTTTGTTCATGTCTAGCAACACCTTGTCAAAAATATCACTTAAACATCATGTAGCATTTTGTCCTAAATCCCACTCTTAACCCCACTTATTCCATTAGCCAATTAATTAAATAAATTTTATTTATTTAATTAAAATCCCATTCAATCCCATCCTTATCCTACTTAGCCAATTAATTAAATAAATTTATTTATTTAATTAATATCCAACTCATATCCCAACTAATTCAAATATTTTATTTGAATTAAGTTCTCATTATAAGCCGACTTTCCAATTAATTAAATAAATTTTATTTATTTAATTAATTTATCTTATCATTTAGCCGATATGTGTGCCTCTTTCATTTAAAAAGGTAAGTGGTACTACAACCTTTTATTTATTATCTTTCACATGAGCCCTATTCTCCTTGACACTTGTCAAATGAGTACAACTCCCTTGAAGAGTGGGATAACCGAATCAATCCTAGCCGTCCACATCAATCAATTAGCTTTTTAATCTCAACCATCCATTGAAACCAAGCCTTTCCTATAAATCAAACCCCTCACAAGCCATTAGCATGCATTGAGCCTCAAGTACCCTTATCCTGCCAAATCTTCTAGCATGCATGGAGCTTCAAGTAACATTATTCTATTGAAATATCATTAGAGCATTTGCATCCTTCATCTATCATTCATTCTAGCATCTTCATCTTAATGTTATGCTGCAGAAGTGAGCACCCAACATTCTTCCAACAATAATCCTTCAAAATCTTGCATGCTCATGCGAGGTGGAGAAGAGCAATGGAGATAAATCAAGCATAGCGTAGAGATCGGTTTGCATTTACATTTCTTATTTTGATTTTCATGTTGTCTTGTGCTTCATTGTGCATTGCTAGGGTTTTATCATTGTTGATTCTTCATTTATCCTATTTGCAATTTTACCCTAACTACATTTGGCACGCCCGGTGGGACTCACTTCGCTTGATCTTTTTTGCAGGTTTATGCACTTTGATTTGTAGGTTGAAGATATGTTATATTGCTGATTTTTTTAATTTAGGACCAGATCTGTTGCAGAGGGTTTTTTGTTTTACACGGGTCCTAGAAAAATGAGATCTTAGATTCGTTGGAAAGAGGACTTCGAGCGCTTTCTGAAAAGTGGTTACATTAAAGATTTGGCTCAGTATTCAAAGAGTTATGATGATTTGAAGTTGACCCAGCGATTCTAATTTTTCAGAAATTTTTGACGCGCGACTTTTTGCTGATTTTTTTTATTTAGGACCAGATCCATTGCAGAGGGTTTTTTGTTTTACGCAGGTCCTGGAAAAAGGAGATCTTAGATTCGTTGGAAAGAGGACTTCGAGAGCTTTCCGAAAAGTGGTTACATTAAAGATTTGGCTCAGTATTCAAAGAGTTATGATGATTTGAAGTTGACCCTGCGATTCTAATTTTTTAGAAATTTTTGACGCGCGACTTTTAGAAAAAAAAATCATATCTTTCAATCTAACTAACCAAATCACATTCTATTTTTTGCAAGTGGTTAGAAATATTTAAATCTATTTTTCTATATCATTATTTTTCAGATCTATAGTACAAATGAATTTTTTGTCAAAAAAAATAATTCTTTTCAAACCCTAGTTTATGATAATAGCTTTCTTCTATGCAAGTTTACTTGTTTCTTTTTGGAATTGGTGACTTGCAGGTGCATCTAAGGAGCTGGAGCAGCATTGGCATCAACATCTACAGCAATTTAGATAGCAAAATAATCAGGTGCACTCATTCTAATATTTTATTTTAATCATTGTTTGAATCACACATTTCAATTTTGGGCTTAAAACGAACAATTGTTTGCAAATTCACATCAAAAAATTGGGCTAAAACAAACTATTGTCTTTCATCACATTTGGATTTGGGCTTTAAAACAAACAAGTGCTTGCATTGTCTTCCACACATTGAATTTCTAAGGTTAATGAACCCCATGCGAGTGTGACCAAGTAAATGTGTATGCTCTCTCCTCGCGTCCTAATATGAACTTGGAGGTCAAAAACATTTACTTGTGTTGCTTTTGTTTAGCCTTAGAGAGGCCTGCCTTGGTATCCACCCCAAGGGAACGACCTCAAGCGGTACTTTCATCCGGTCCGCTATAAAAATCAGAGGATAAGGCGAAAGCCAAGTCTAACCAGTATTAGCGCTCACCATACAGTGCTAACTCGAAAGGAGGTGTACCTTTGTGTATATTAAAACTCCTAGTAGGGTTAGTTAAAGTCTTAAGTGGCTTGCTGGATGCTCGTGGGGTGCCGGTCCCCCAGATTTTTACTAAAACCTCCTTGTGATAGTGGCTTTGCCTTGACTAGGACTTGTTGAAGTGTCTTCACGTGCTTGCTTAACCATCATCACATTCTTTCAAACTAAAAACTTATTTATGTGTCTTGCATGAGTGATTCATGTGTGTATATGCATAATCATTTGTTTGAATATTGCCACATCAAGCTCTAAACACCCAAACATATAAAGACAAGTCATCCTACACATTCTTCCAATAACATCGAAACCCAATCACTTTCATCCCAAACTTATGCTAGTCATCATCCAACCCTTCATAGCCAAGTCATCCAAACAATCCACATCATCATCCAAATCCCTAAACAAGCACTTGCTAAAAGGACTTAAGAAAAAAAACTTGGTGACAACATGTCTACACTAGAGGACCTAGAAATCAAATTCTAAAGATTCCTCCAAAATCTTTATCAAGGATCACAACCCCTAAACCAAGATGCCATTGAAATATTACAATTCTTCATCCAAAGAGCTCAACCCCACGCAAGCCAATCACCTCAACTGCAACACTTCGTAGCCCAAGTCCAACACCTTTTAGCCACTAGTCAAGCTCGACAAGTACAACAATCCTTAGCCATTCACTATCAACCTAATCCACCTTATAGCCACATGTCATATCCATCCACCTCCTATCAACTTAATCCACCTATCCACCAAGTCAATGCCACATCAACCTATCAACCTCCACCTCAAGCTTATCCAATCCCTCATACTACCATTCCAATGCACTACCAAGCCCATCCACAAGACAATCAAGTGATATTACAAGAACAACATCCAAGTCCCAATGGCTCTTTGTACATAAATCAAGTAAGTCCAAGTACACCTTTTCAACAAGACCATCAAGCACCATTGATAGACCTAAATCCACCTTTGCAACAAGAACCATATGCAAGTCCAAGTGGCCCCTTGTACATAAATCAAATGAGTCCAAGTTATCCTATGCAAGATCTAATAACCTTTGACAAGGGAGATACCAATTTAGAATGGCCTCCACCATCCAATCCCATGCCAACACATGAGCCAACAAGTCATATCCCAACACCACCATGTGATCCCAATCATAGTTCATTGATCCCTCTACCTTCCAAACCACCAAGCCCTCCATTACCTTCATCACCATGTCATTTTAATCCTTCACCAAAAGATGCGGCTGAGAGGGTTTTACAAAGGATGCTTGAAGCAAAACTCATTGAACTTCCCCCCATCAAACCATGTGAAGAAAGTCCATATGATGAACATGATTATTGTGCGTACCATAGGACCAAAGGCCATGATACAAATACATGCCCCATATTTTTCCCAATTGTTTACAAGGTGTACCTACCTATAATGAGAAATCATGTCACATCATCCCAATCCCATGTATCACCTCCATCCAATCCAAATTTTAGCTTATCAAACTCCATTATCCTTCCATCCAATCAAAGTCCTAGTCCTAAGCCTACAACATCATCCACTATTATTGTTCATCCATTATATTGCCCATCCACTCATACCCTTGCGAAGGATGTGATTCATTGGCTACTAGCTAGGAATAAACTACCTCCATGTCAAACACCCATTCATGAGCCTACCAATGAACTTCCGAAGGTCATGTCCAATCCTATAACCTCATCATGTGGTTCACATATCCTTGAGCCTCTTCAAGAACCTTCCATTAACATACCTAGCCCTTTGAGCCCATCATGTGACCTACAAACCAACAAGTCTATTCAAGATCCTTCCATTAACATACCTAGCTTTTTGAGCCTATCATGTGACCTACAAGCCAATGAACCTATCCAAGAACCTTCCACTTTCATCCAAAGTCAAGAGGTATGTCAAAGGTTTAATCCTAAGCATGTGGAAACATTAAGCCCTAGTCCAACTCAAGATCAAAACACTTTCATTCAACCTATCCATAACATGTACCTTCTCTATGATCAAGATGATACCTATGAAGAAGCTATCCATGAGCACCTTGATCCTATCCATAATCCTATATCTATCCATGAGCAAGATATCCACATTTCTCCTAGTCATATGCCATCTAGCCCTATCCATAATGAGCAAACATCCCCTTGTCATAATGAGACATGTGCCTCTCAAGAACACATAAGCATAGAAGATCAAACAAATAGCTTGGATCTTAGTGAACACAATGCTAATCAAGATCCTAATGATCCTCCTTCCACATCCACCATTGATTCCACTTCAAGTCCACCATCATGTCCTATTGGTCTTACCACCCTTATGCATGAATTTTCTTCCTTAGGACAACAACGTCCTTTATCCACTTCATCTTCTCCACCCAATAAAGAGCTCAAGTCTAGTGTTCAAACCACACCAAGCCCTATAGTCAATCGCATCCTCCAAAACATGAACTACCAAGGCAAAGGTCTAGGCCTTTATGAACAAGGTATTTTGGAGCCAAACCATGTCAAGATTCCTCCATGCTCATATGGCCTTGGATACACACCCCAAGGTAAATAAGGCCAAGATGTTGGTAATCCCTTCAGGCATCCTAAACTTACCACTTTCCATCGCACCCTCCATCATATACCCAAAACATATGTTGCCATTCCACCTCCATCATCCTATAAATGTCAAAAGCATGTGACCATACACCTTCCGCCATCCACCTTGCCTCCACTTTTACCAACTCTAAATATCCCTCCATCCACCTTGCCACCATTGCTTCCAACACCTAACATACCTATCATTCATAAGTATCCTTACATCCGTAATCATGGCCAACAAAAGCACACATCGTTTAAGCATAAAACTTCCAATCATTCCATCCACTCCACCCACCCCATGGGATTCAAAAGCAAAAATTTTGATGCCTCTACCTATAAAGCTAAAAGTCCTACCAAAAATCTAAAGGACTATCATGCCTTAGGGCACAAGCATGAAAAATCAATGCAAAGAACCAAAGCAAAGCAATCCAAAAAGCTATCCAAGCCCATACCTCCAAATGCAAAGCCCAAAAGCAAAATGGTTTGGATTCCTAAGCAAACAGCTAGCAAAGTGAATGAGGCATCCTCATCCACATCTAAGCAACCATCCAAACCCTTACCTCCAAAAGCAAAGCCCAAAAGCAAAATGGTTTGGGTTCCTAAGCAAATATCTAGCAAATCAAATGAGGCATCTTCATCCACATCTCAAGAATCCCAACCACCTATATCTATCCAAAAGCCTATTTCCATCCAAAACTTCCATTCCCTTCAAAAATCCCACAAGCAAAACAAAAGCACTAAAAATACTAAATTTATGTGGGTTCCTAAATCACTTTATCAACCATCCCATAAGCAAATATCTCCATTGCTTCCTACACCACCATCCAATCAAAAGCTTCAATGTTTATCACGGTGTGTGCAACCATTGGTCATGGTTCCCTTCCATTCCAAAACATTCCCACATGCCTCCATCTCCCCATCCTTCATCTATTATCCTACAAATCTTCCCCATCACCTTCCTATGGTCCATGCTTTTGCATAAGCCTTTTATCCATCCATCCTTGCATGAACCTTCCATAATCCACATCATAATCTACTATCCACCTAATCCATCTCCCATCCATGCAATCCCTTATCAACATCGATGAGCATAACGACATGGTCCATGTGACGACATCCATCTCTAATGGGACACTATCACCTCTCATTGCACTAGACACTTGAGTCCCTCCTATCCATTACCATGGTGAAAACTTGGCAAACAAACACCATGTGTAATTGTCAACCCATCTAAAAGCAAAAAGAAAGAAAAAAAGCAAAAAATTAAAAAAAAAAAAAATCAAAAAAGTAAAGAGAAATCCCTTCGTCCAACGGTGAAAACCTGGTAAACAGGCGCCTTGGATAAGTACCATGATGAAAACCTAGCAAACAGGCATCGTGTGTAGGTTGATCTTCTATGTCACCTACACTCGGGGGCACATTGTCTCATCCAACCTATCCATTTCCCAACTATCTATCCCATTATATCATTTTTCATCCTATCCTATCCTACCATTACCATACCATCCTACCATCCTTAGCCATTACATAAACATGCCTATCCTATTGAATCCATTTATCCATCCTCCCGCCTTTTGATTTTGATGAAGACATAGGGGCAAAATGTTGAAACATGTTTGGATATTTCTTGGCATACCTTCTTTCCAAACCAAGTCCTATCCATTGACCATTTATCCATCCCATTCAAACCAATCCATCATGTCATCCCTTGGTCATGAACTTTTTCATGTAAGAATCCTAAGCATTACCACCTAGAATGGGGCAAGTTCTTCCTATGCAACATAGCCTTTGGAGATCACATCCTAGCTCCCTTATGATCCATCCACTATGGCATATCCTTTATCATGAGCTTTCCATCTTATAGCTTATCCCCATTTGTTTATCATGAGCTTTCCACTATAGCCTACCAATCCATTTAATCATGAGGCATGCATCCATCCCATTTACTATGAGCCCATCCTTTTATCCATCCATCCTACATCCATCCTTGCACCTAGACTTGGTTTTCTCCCTTGTCATTGGTATCAAGCACAAAGGCTACCCAAATTGTAAATCCATTGATGTTCCAAAACATTCAAAAAAATAAAAAAAATAAAAACATCCCAAAAATTAAAAAAAAATCAAAATATCCGCAAAAATCCAAAAAAATCAAAATATGTCAAAAATTCTAAAAAAATCAAATATCCACCAAAAAAATCCAAGCAATAAAACCAATCACATCATCCAAAATAATCAACTCCATCAACATTCAATCAAAATCATCATCATCAATTCTTCCTATCAATAACATAACATTCATCCATTTCAATCAATCACTTCTTCCAATCATATCAATCAAATCAATCTAAGCAATGATCTTAAATCTAAGTCACACTAATCCATATCAAGCAAGCTAATCAATCAAGGAACATTATCCACTTAAATCAACAAGTTTTTGATCCTAATCTTGTCATGAACCAAATCAATCATCATCGATCATCATCAATGGGATATAGCGTTCCTACATCCTTATGTTGATCTAGGGATATAGCTTTCCCCACAATGACAACACTATCTATCATTATCAATGAAACAATCAATCATTGGTTTATGACTTGACAAGGGCAATACCTTGTTTGTTTTACATCCTTTGAGCATACTAAGAACACTTGCTTATGCTTAGACTGAGTGGACACTCTAATCATCACACCACCACTATCATCATTCAAAACAAATCCAATCACTTCAACAAATCAAAGGCAGCTCAATCAACCACATATCATCCCATCATCAACATTTCATCAAATCAATCTATCCTTCATCAATCTTCATCCTTTAATCATCCAATCAAATTATTCCAAGCAATGATCCAAATGCAAGCCCATCCTTAATCCATACCAATCAAGTTAATCAATCAAGCCAAGTTATCTAAACACAATCCATGGTCTTGATACTAGCCTTGTTGTAAGCCAAATCACTCAGCCAATTAGCCAACCAACTCAGCAAACAACCTTGTGTTGATCTAGGGATATAGCTTTCCCCGCAATGACAACACTCTCAACTATCATCATCAAACAATTAATCATTGGTTTACAGCTTGACAAGGGCCATACCTTGTTTGTTTTTGTATCATTTGTGCATGCTTGCTTGCTTGCTTGTGTGTGCTATCATTTTATCTTGCATTTGCATCATATCAGTATCATTTCCAGCTAATATTCATATCTTGTGTATGTTGGAATAGCTTTTTGCACTATCCTTTGCATCTAAGGTCATATCATACCTTTTGTGCATTAGGACTTCAATGCTCTAAGTTTTCTTCCTCATACGTTAGACAAGGTTGTATTACGCTAGGGCAAAAGACACCTCGTCACCTTGGTCCTTCTACCTTGGTGCATAACGTCTAATGCTATATCAAACATGATGGTTGCTCACTTTCATTGCAGCATAACGCATCATTCATTTCTTCTATCCATTCCCTTAACTATCTTTCTTAGCCAAACTATTTCTTTTCGAGAGCCTACCCGTGTTTGTCCAACCCGCATATCCTCTCGAGGGGGCATCATCATCCTATCTTTCCATCATCATTATATCCTTACATCATCATCATCATTTTCCTTTATCCATACCTTAACTTCTTTGAAATGATGTTACTCGATACAAAGCTTATCATCTCGAACATCATCTCAAAGAGGGGCAAAATGTAGACACCCAAATTTGTCCCAACTTTGTTCATGTCTAGCAACACCTTATCAAAAACATCACTTAAACATCATGTAGCATTTTGTCCTAAATCCCACTCTTAACCCCACTTATTCCATTAGCCAATTAATTAAATAAATTTTATTTATTTAATTAAAATCCCATTCAATCCCATCCTTATCCTACTTAGCCAATTAATTAAATAAATTTATTTACTTAATTAATATCCAACTCATATCCCAACTAATTCAAATATTTTATTTGAATTAAGTTCTCATTATAAGCTGACTTTCCAATTAATTAAATAAATTTTATTTATTTAATTAATTTATCTTATCATTTAGCCGATATGTGTGCCTCTTTCATTTAAAAAGGTAAGTGGTACTACAACCTTTTATTTATTATCTTTCACATGAGCCCTATTCTCCTTGACACTTGTCAAATGACTACAACTCCCTTGAAGAGTGGGATAATCGAATCAATCCTAGCCGTCCACATCAATCAATTAGCTTTTTAATCTCAACCATCTATTGAAACCAAGCCTTTCCTATAAATCAAACCCCTCACAAGCCATTAGCATGCATTGAGCCTCAAGTACCCTTATCCTGCCAAATCTTCTAGCATGCATGGAGCTTCAAGTAACATTATTCTATTGAAATATCATTAGAGCATTTGCATCCTTCATCTATCATTCATTCTAGCATCTTCATCTTAATGTTATGCTGCAGAAGTGAGCACCCAACATTCTTCCAACAATAATCCTTCAAAATCTTGCATGCTCATGCGAGGTGGAGAAGAGCAATGGAGATAAATCAAGCATAGCGTGGAGATCGGTTTGCATTTACATTTCTTATTTTGATTTTCATGTTGTCTTGTGCTTCATTGTGCATTGCTAGGGTTTTATCATTGTTGATTCTTCATTTATCCTATTTGCAATTTTACCCTAACTACAGGGGGTTTAGCCATATCTACCCCGTGTCAGTTAGCCAAAAATGTCAAGAGAGCCTGGCATCCTCTTAGGGTTAACGACCTACATTTTTGACACCTAACAGAATGGACAAGCAATATGGATGCATCTTAGATAGATGGAAGATAGGGATGAGGGATAGGATAGGTATGCATGATATATGGATGGGGGTTTTAGGATTTTCTCCAAGGGCTAGGTTGCAAGCAATCATATGATCCCCCAATGCTTAGAATTTTGCATGATGGGTTCATGTTTGAATGGATGGACTTTGTAGTAGATGGATGGAGGATATAGTTAGAAAGGGAGTATGCCGAGAGGTCTCCAAAGCATGTTGTTGATATTTTGCCCCTTGTATTTATCAAGATATAAGGTGGGATATGGTAAAACCAAGATATAATGGATAGGATGGATGGGAAATGATAGGATAAATAGGGGATAGTGGATAGGAATATGATAGGATAAGGATACATGGATAAGATATGCAAAAGGATGTTATGGATATGGATGATTAGATGGTTTTGCCCCCAAGTGTAGGGATACAAAATGGATGGAGAAGGGACTATGCATGATGCCCACAAGGGGTTTTCATCATGGTACTTTCCCAAGGTGCCACGAGGAGTGGTTTTCACCATTGGACAGATTTTTTCTCTTTACAATTTTTTTTATTTTTTGATTTTTTTGCATTTTTGACATTTTTTTTATGGAATGGGGACTCTAGAGTCTGTTTTCATAGCAAGGAGAAGATGGTCCCATGTTGGATAGTGGTAAAGTAGATGGAGATAGTTTTATGCACATGGATGTTGGTATATAGGAGGAGGTGGAATGGATGGTTGATAGTGGATTATGATGTGGATTATGCAAAAGCATGGACCATAGGGATATGATGGGGGAGATATGTACGATAGTGGATGAAAGATGGAGAGATGGAGGTATGTGGGAATGTCATGTGGTGGAGGGGAACCAAGACCAACGGTTGCACACATCGTGATGTATTTGGAAGCTTGTATTTTGGTTGTGGAATTGGGAGTAATGGTGATCGGGATAGGGGATTTTTAGATGGTTGATTTGGGGTTTTAGGGACCCAAATGGACTTAGAAGTTATGGGATTTTTATATGGGGAGCGGGATGTTTGGGATTTTGCAGTAGATTGGGAGGTGGATGCCTCATTAGAGTTGATTTATCTTTTCTTAGGGACCCACACCATTTTTGTTTTTACTTTTTCTTGTGATGGTGTGGGATTTGATAGCCTTTGGATTTTTGAATTTTCTTGGAACAGATAACATCTTTAGGCTTTTGTGATTTATGAGTTGAGGCATTCAAATTTTTACTTTTGAATCCCATAGATTTGGGGGAAGCTTCATTTTTGAAAGATGTGATTTTGTTGGTCTTGATTGGGAATTTAAGGGGGTTTATGGGTGGAGGGGTTAAAAGTGGATTTATGGATAAATAGATGAAGAGATTTGAGGATGGGGATATTAGGAGTTGGGAGGATAGGAGAATGAGAGGATTTGTGGATAGGGGTGTTTGGTGTTGGTAGGATAGGAGGTAAAGTGGATTTGATAGGGATATTTGGAGTTGGAAGTAGTGGAGGTAAATTCGATGGAGGAAGATGGATGGTCACATGCTTTTGCAAATGATATGACGATGGAGGAGGGATGCCGACATATGATTTAGGAGTGCGATGTGATGCACCAGATTTGGAATTGGGTGAATAGATTTTGGAGGATGTGTGGGTGGTACCAACATGTTTATTTTGTTTGCCTTGGGATGTATAGCCAAGGCCATGCAAGGATGGATGGAATGTGGTGTGGATGGGCTCCAAGATGCCTTGTTCATGAAGGCCTAAGCCTTTGCCTTGATAGTTCATGTGTTGGAGCATGCGACATGCAATGGGATGTTTGGTGCTTTAGAAACAAGATGCAAGCCTATTATTTGTTGGAAGAGGATAGGTAGTGGAAGGGAGTTGTTTAGCTCCTACGAGGGAGTCACTGCGGATGAAGGTGCTTTGTCCAAGTGGATAAGGGGATGGATTTGGGATGGGATTGGTAGATGGAGGTAAATGATTAATGTTGGATGGTAAAGGGGTGGTAGAAGAAGGGGTGGGATCAATAAGTTGATCAATAGATGGGAGGGGATCGGGGATGGGATTAGATGGGATGATTAGATCTTGATTAGGAGAAGAGGTTGATGTTTCAACATGCTTTGGATTTGATTCTTGACATAGCTCACATGTTTGGGTAGAAGTGGAAGTGATTTGGATAGATGTGGTGGATTCTTGGATGGATGTGATAGGTGCTTTGATGGGTGTTGGTTTGCATGAGGGTGTTTGATTCCTTGCTAATAGCCAATGGATGACATCCTTCATGAGTGTGTGGGTTGAAGAACAATATAATGGATGGATAATGATGGTGGATGGTGTAGGATTATGATTGGGATTGGATAGGTGGGTGATAAGATTAGGTAATGATGGTTCTTTGATGGGTTCAAGGATAGGTGTGGAATTAGATGGTGGTGTTGGAGGGGTGGGGGATTTGGGGGATTCTATAGCTTTTCTTGGTGATGTTCTTTGGAGGAAATCCCACAAGGATTCTTTAGATGTCGTGGGCTTAGGATTTGAAAGATTTGATGGGGATTAGATGGTGTATGGGTGATAGGGATAGGTGGGTTAGGAGATGCATAGGGTGATGGATTAAGGTTGATAAGATTGTGGGGATATTGTGATGGGAGGATTGGAGGATGGGGATTAGGAGATGGGGGATTTGCATGGGGGAATGGTTGTTGATGTAAGCTTTGGATTTCAGATATAAGGTGTGCTAGATTGGTGTTCCCTTGATCAAAGTTAGCATGACAAAGGTTGGGGGATGGATAAGTTGGAGGTATTGATTGGTTGGATAGGTATGATGGTATGGATGTATAAGGGGATGAAGATTGGTATGATGTTAGCGAGAACGAAAGATAGGGTGTTTTTTGGTATGATGGAGGTTGGTATGAGATTGATGGTGTGGATATGTAAGATGTAGGTTGGTATGATGACGGTTGATATGATGTTGATGGGGATGAAATGTAGGGTATTTGTTGGGTAGGGGCTTGGGATTCTCCAATGATGAGGTGTGCTCAGGGTATATCCCTAATGTCATTTTTACATTTTTCCTTAGCATTAGGATCCATTTTCTCATAGATTTTTCTAAGTCTTTGTAATTGTTGCATTGCTACATAAGGATCCATTTTGTTGGGGAGGTATGGGATGATGGAGGATGATGGATGATTACGATGTTGGGGATCACATTTCAAGACCTTAGGGTCATTCAATTTGCTTCAAAGGATGGATGATTCTCTATACTTAAGGTGGACTAATGACACTTAAGTAATAGAATTGATTTGGTTGATTTGATTGGATGATCAATTAAGGTCTTGATTTTTGATTGGGTTTATTTGGATTTGGAGTTTGATAGTGATGTTGGGGGACTTGGATGTTGATTGGGATCAATGTTGATTTTGGATTGGATTTGGAATATGGTTTGGAAGATTATGGATTGATGTTGGTTGGATTTTGGATTTGATTTGGATGAGATGGGATTAGAATGATGTTGATGAATTGGATTAAGGATGATGAGGGTGATTAGGATAAGATTGGATTGAATGATTTGGATGATGATGTAGATAAGATAGGTGGTTAGGATGATTAGGATAGATGGGTGATTAGATTAAGATGAAGTGGATAAGTATGATTAGGATGATGAAGATAGATTATGACTAGAGAGGAAGTGGATTAGAATTTTATCAAGCTCAAATAAAGGGATTGGATAAGCTCAACTTATGGGGTTTGATAAATGGGGGGATGGTTTAGCAGTGTTGGGAGGAGAACCCGACCCAACGTGAGGGGGGTACAGGGGGCCAGATGTGACCCCCCCACTAATAGGGGTTTGGGGGCGTAGCCCCCAACTAGATTTTTTTGAAAATGGGCTTATAAAATTGATGTTTTTGATGGGAAATTTTGATTTTTGGACATGGATGAAGAAGGCGCTAAAACAGATGGAAATGACGCTAAATGGGTGGTTTGAGGTTGAACGTTGTTGGATTTGGTTCAAAATTTGGGTTTTTTGATGGTTTGGAAAGAGATAAATGAAACAAGAAAGTACAATGGCCAAAAGTTTTGTTGTGAAGAATCTGAAAGAGTTATCAAGCATGCACAACCTAAGGTGAAGCAAGGACAATACTTGTTGAACAAGTAGAGGGATTTTGGACCACTAAAACAAAGGTTCATAGTGGGGGAACATTCAGGGGATCAACACCTTACGAGCATCTGATAAACCACTTAAGGTTTTGACTAGCTCTACTAGGGGTTTCTTATACACAAGGTACTACTCCCTTTCAAGCTAGCATCGAATGGTAAGTGCTCATACCGATTCGGACTTGGCTTTTGCCTTATCATTTTTTTGTATAGCAGACTGGATGAAAGTACCACTTGGGGTCACCAATGAGTTCTTCGAATGGATGTGTCTCAAGGGTAGGCCCACGTCCTAAAAATAAAAATAGAATAGAACCATTTCTCTTCACCCAAGATCCCTTTGAAGGAAAGGGGAGAGGATACTTTGATTCTACCCTATCGGATAACACACACGTGCAAGTGCACAAGACATGGCAAACAAAAGCTAATGTTCATTTTAAGCCTAAATAAAAAATGTGCCTAAGGTTGTTTGTTGCAAGCAATGATTAATTTTAGTTGCACCAAAGTCAAATGTTGTCTATGCTAAGGCACACAAAGATTCTTTTTAGGTGCACCAAGATAAAGTGTTTGATTGTAGATTGTTTTGCAAGCAAGATTTATTTTATGCACCAAATTTAAGTGTTTTCTAAGCTAAGCACACAAAGGTTCTTTTTAGTGCACCAAAAGAAGATATGTCTAATCTACTAAATCCCTGTAAAAGATGTTAGTGGTTTTGAGATGATGGTCTTGGATGATTTGAAATACCCTGTAGAATAGAGACCCAACCCTGCATAGATCCCTAAGCTAGTACATAAAATAGTGCCAATTTAGAGGCAAGATAGCGTTAATACAGAAGATAGCACTAATACAAAAAATAGCACCAATCCAGAGGTAAGATAGTGCTAATATACAACATAGCACCAATATGCAAGATAGTGCCAATATAAAAGATAGCGCCAATATAAAAGATAGCACCAATATACAAGATAGTGCCAATACAGAGGCAAGATAGCGCCAATATACAAGATAGTGCCAATATACAAGATAGCGCTAAACTCTATTTTTGCCTTAGTTTACAGTCTGCAGTGAGAAAGCACCGAACTGGGTGAGTTTAGTGCCAAAATGATGCAGTGATGGTCAAGGGTTTGATTTTAGGAAAAAATTGACATAGTCTCCCCCTGTCCCTGCATAAAATCCTACAAAACAGAGAGCAAAAGACACAAAAGATATTGAAAAGGTGAAAAAACACAAAATATGTGAGTCCAAATGATCAAGCAATGTCGTGGTAAGAAGGCGCCACCACAGTATGAAAATAGTGCCAAAATGCAGGTAAAATGGCGCTACTGTGCAGGAAGATAGTGCTAATATGTAAAAAACACATCTTAACAACAAAAAAACTCACAAGATTGTTAGATTAAGACCTTGTGGGTCCCACCAGGCATGCCAATGTGATCTATGAAGTCAAAATGAAAGCCAAAAAACACAAATCAAGTGCAAAAACAAATGATATACCTTCACATGTGACCCACAAATCCTAGATAGGGTGGAAGGAGTTGCACCCAAACCCCTTAGATTTACCCAAGTAGATGAATGTGGGTTGCTCTTTGAGATTCAACACAATAGGATGAGGGATTTGGATTTAGATGGAGATTGAGATGCGGATGAGGAATGATTTTGGCATTATGATAGTATGATGAGAAGATTTGAGAGAAATTTGGGCATGATAAGGATGCTAGAAGAAGTTGTTATGAATGGCTTAGAGAAGGGTCTCATTTATAAATTTTTGGAAAATGGATGGAAGGTGAGGATTAAAAGATGAGATCAAGGGCTAGAAATGCTTGAGAGTTAGGGTTAGGATTGGATTCATATCCTTGTGACAAGTGTCACAATAGGAGTGGATGAGAGAGATCAAGGGTTAGGATTTGGTCAATGGTTTTGGAGGGATCTTATTATTTGTGAATTTTAAATTCACATGGGAAAAGGTGTTGAGGATAAAAATGAATTAAAAATTTATTTTTGGGAAGAGTGGATATGACAAGTGAATTAAAAATTCACCTCATGGGGGAGTGTGAATTAAAAATTCACTTTTATGTGGAGATGTGAAGGTTGAAGGACACATGTAAACTTACATGTGTTCAAAGGTGTGTGGGAGGATGGGCTAAGCAAGGTTAATTAAGTGTTTAACTTAATTAATTTGGGTCTAGGGGATAGGTAGGCTAGGGTAGCTAATTAAATAATTGTTATTTAATCAACTAGGCTAGGTTTAGGTTGATTAGTAGGGTAGATTAATTAGATAAGCATGATTTATCTAATTAACAAGGATTAGGGAAATGGACAAAATTAACTAAATAAATATTGAGAATATTTATTTAATCAATGAGGATATAGTTGTAAGGTATAGTGATAAATTAAATGAATTAATTAATCATAAAGGATGGATAGACGGTTAAAGGTAGATGATTAGGGATAAATTAATTAAATAAAATGAATTTATTTAATTAATAGGAGGGATAATTGGTGGTGTAGAGATACGGGAAATTGGTTTGCGAAGCAAGTCAATTTTAGGTGTCTACAGATTTCACTAAGGAAGAGAAGACCTTTAATATTCCTTCTTTGTTTAAATATTCAAGTCATTTGGACATCACTAAGATGATAGAGAATAAGTATGCTAGTAAGCTTCAAAAAGAAAACATTCCACCTAGACAAATGAACTTTGACCTTGGTGTTTCCTTCTCTACAACACAAAAATCCATAACAAAGCAAAGCCCTATGTTACAAAAGCTAAGTCGTAAAATACAACGTCAACATGCAAAAAGGAGGAAGGCAAGGTGACAAGATTACCTTGCATCTCAACAAGAAAACATTGATCCTAACATTAAACCAAACAAACATGATCCTAACAATAAACAACATGATAACCGAGACATGAATTGGGCTATGACACCTTATATCCCACCTTCCTCTAACATTAGGGAGTGGGAGGATGATGATGATTTACTTGATGATGAGACTTAGCATGAAGACCCTATAGGTAAGTATCTCTAGCCCTTTCTTTCTCTGATGATGTGCTTCCCCCATGTTGGTTTTTCTTCTGAATCAACATCAGGGTTTGCCAGTTCCTATGCACAGGCAGATTCAGCCAACTAAATACAGGAGGTTGCGTGAGCTCCTCCCCTTCTCTTTTGGTTCTACCACACCAAGGGGGGTATCCCTATAACTCAAGATGTAACCTTGACTAGCTCAAAGATAGAAAGATCTAACTTGACAACAACATGCAGAATACTCTAATGTATGGACCAAGATCTGCATGATAGATCACAAGGTGGGCAACATTCTTGGACATATATGTCTGGTTGGGTATGAGAGCATGCAGGGGGTTCCTAATCCTACAACTAATAGGTGAAAGGATGAAATGAGTTGATTTGATTTTTGGATGCAAAGCTGGACATGGTTATAACACAAACACAAAGCTAGATCGGTGCCTATCTAGGGTCTGGAGTCAGTAGACATACACCTGTGAATGATTAGCATGAACAACTAAAACTGGATTTCAGGGGGATACACATGATACCTGCCTTACAGATATCTCCCAATATAGAGTGTTAAGCTATCTATACTTAGGGCATCCCTATTGCAGTATACCCTTCCCAATATTCAATCTGAAAATAGTTTAATCTACCCCTTGAGCAGAAGTTAAAAGATTAAACATTCAACACAGGAATTCTATGTTCTAGAATCTTAGACATTCCTTGAATACCTAGACTCAGAAGAAAGATACATGCAAAACTGGAGATAGAATTAGCATAACACATGCAAACATAGCATTATTCATATAAGATTGACCATGAAATCAGTGGATCCATGTGAAAACATACAACAGGAGATACATAAACTCACAAGTTTTGCTACACAAAGCAACCGAATCAGCTATATTGTATTACAGAGCCAAAAATGTTCAACTTTCAACAACCTAAAATGAGTAACACTTCCAGCTTAAAAACAGCCAGAGGGAAGCGTACTTAGCATTAATTGCATGACCAAAATTCAAAAATCTGCCAGATACATCCATCAGAAAGAATGGCGCTCAAAAGTCATCAATGTAGCAGACAAGGGAGGCCTTGAGCCTTGCGCCACCATCTAGAAGTCTTCATGCTAAAAATAGGGCAGCCTGATCACTTGTCCCATCGTCCATACCCCTGTACTGTCGCCATTGATGGCTCAACCACCTGCGGCCTACCTGGAAACCATTGCAGCACTCAAAAAGGAATTTCCTGCCAAAACATGTTTTACTGAAGGTTCAAGTTATGCAGGAACATTAATCCCACATGCACGGTGAGAAGACCACCTCAGTAGTTTAAAAACATGGCCGCATGTATAATAGGTGTCGAGCGCTTTTGCCATGCTCGACACACAACCCTTCTCCAAAGCCCATCGGCCAAACTTCTACCATCGGCTCACCCCAAAAAACTCTCATCGATCTCAGTAGTCTGGCTGATGCCTACCTTACAATCCGCTCCATCGGCCAGAGATACGCCGATGACACCCCATCGGCCAAACACCCACTGTCGGCCCAACTGAGAAATCCCCTGCATATGCATATACAACTGTTTGATATACAAGGTGGACCCCAAACCTTTATGAAGCAGATTGGAAACTTATTCGGGTCCGGCTTGTATCTCGACCTATGTATCTTTGCTTGTATATACAACTGGTGGGCCCCATTACTTGTATATTGGCCATTGTATATTTTGTTCCTTTGCATATCCGCGGGCCCCAGCACATGCATCTCCCCCGTGGCACTGTAGTGAATGTATATTTGCACCTTTGTATGTTTTCCTTGCATCCGGAAATATACAAACCTCCAATATACAACTGCGGCATCTTCAATAGAATATTCGATGAATGTATCTTCCGCTCGCCACTGTAGCAATTGTATATGCGCACCTCCTTTGTATATTTCGCTTGTGCATGACCCGATATACAAAGCGAGAATATTCCTGGGAATATACCTGCAATGTATCCTTTCTTTGTATGTTTGAAATGCATGCTGGCGGCTTTGTATGTAGCTCGATATACAAGACCACTTGTACATCGCACTGTAGCAGAAGCATGTTCGCCGCCCTTATACATTTTTCCTTAGTATCTTCACATGCAACCAAGTGTTGAGCACCAACCTCACCATCGGCCAGACAAATGCCATCGGCCCAACATGAAACTCCTTCGCCGATAGCACAAAGTCACGGTGATATACAAAGAAAACACCATGCTACCGAAATGATTGCCAAGACATATGCAAACTCATGCCGATGGACAAAACATGAAGACCCCTCCTCAAGAATTAAGATGCAGACGCTGAAAAACACTGAGGGGGCCCAAAACTTAGAACTTTTTGGATTTTTAGGGAAGGCGCCTGCATGTTTATATGCTTGAAAACTGACTGCTCATGTAAGCACCAACACCCCGTGATGTGTTATGTGTTGTTTAGGCCTCCTGGGATGACCTTAGATTCTCCCGTAAGGTTCAAGATACCTGTAGACTGCCTCTATTGTGACCTTCTATATTGCCTCTCTCTGATTTTATTGTTGTGTGTTGTGTCTTGCAGACATAGAGTTGCAGTTGGTGACACCTGGGGGCACCCTCCTACGTGACTCTCCCTAAGACATTTGTTTCTCCTCTCTTATTTATTGTTTGCCTTCCTCTAGTGTTTCCATCTAGTGGGCGGATGATGACAAACATTTATATTGATGTGGACCTAGTGTCCCTTTCGAGAGCAATCAAAAAAATGGACTTAGTTCCTAATATGATGATGGGGTTGTATATCTTATTCGATGTTTGGCTAATGGAAGCACTTGTGCTTTTTGTGTAGTGATGATTTGGTGTTCTATCTCATTTAGAAATCATAAACAATACTGCTACTCTGTGCACTTTGTCTACCTTGAATCTTGCATACCTCAGATTTCATATGCATTGATGTTGTTGTTTATTGTGATTTGTAGACACTAACATGTTTCTTATAGGGATGTGTTTGTGGGAAAATTTGGCAATCATGAAGTACATGTCACCTTTGGGGGGCATGGGATTTGAGAAAGTCGGTGTTCCCTTATGTGTTTTCTTCATGTTTTCTTCCTACCTTAACATGCTTGATATCGATAACTGATATCAACTACCTTAAGGTGGGGGCATATATAAGGTAAGTTGTTTGTTGTAGATGTTGGCAATGTGCTTGTCCTTAGGTGCAGACTAGTGTGATGAGTACTTCTTGCATCCTGAGTTTGTTTGCAATCAACCAATCTATCTTGAAATCTATTGCGTATACCTCCTTTTCACTCTAAGACATCTCCATGATGCGGGTGGGGTTGTATACTTTTGAGCTCATACATCGTTTTCACTATAAGGCGTCTCTGTGATGCAGGTGGGGTGGTATGCCATGCTTCCTTTTCACTATAAGGCATCTCTGTGATGCGGGTGGGGTTGCATTTTCAAAAGTCCTCTATGGAGGCAGGGAGCGGTTCTGTGACTAACTCAACCCTTAAGTGTGTCTTCGGTGATTGTTGTGGCGAAGCTCAATCGTCAGTGTGTGCTTGTAACATGCCTGAGATGGTGATGAGCCTAGAAATAGGGAACACACCATTGCTTGTCTTTCAAGTTTTCTCTGTGTCTTCAAGTGTGTGTGTTTTGGCATGTCTTTTTCCCCATATGCATCCTGCATTTTGGGAGGTTTTGAATGTCTTGTGTGTGTGTTGCCCCATATATACAAAGACCTGCGCGATGAGTGCATCATGTATTATGGGAGGTTTGTTTACTTTCCAGTACTTGCATTTGCATTTCATATATATATGAGAAAAAGAAAAGAAAAGAAATCATCCATGTCTTCCATGCATTAATGTGTCTTCTATGCATTGATTGTCTTCTCCATGTTCTATGTGACTGTAACTATCTTCTCTGTGTTTTGTGTGCCTGTTACTATTTTCTATGTGATTGGTGTGTCTTCTCCGTGCTTGATGTGTTTGCTATGGTTGTGACCTTACTTTAATGCATGTATTGGCCTCACATTTATACATACATTAAAGTGGGGGCTAAATGTAACATCGAAAAATGTCCCCTTGGGGCTTTTCCCTCAAGGTTTAGCTCCTGAGTCTTCTGCATGCATTTAGGACATCTTAGTTCATATTTTGGCATCTTGATGGAATGAGCCCTAGGTAACATGACAAATGGGACCTAGGAGGACCCCTTGAGCTGTACCCTACCCAAAATAGGGGGGAAGGTGATGCAGAGGCATCCACACTAAAACATTGACACATAGCATGGACGTCTGTAGCCCATCATCATCATCATATTCATCCTCATCATCATCATATTTGACTTCACTGTCAGCATCATCATCATATTTCACCTGCCGACCGATATCCTCTTGCAGACAAGCCTTCGCACTTTCGCCTGTCAACAGCATCACCTTACTCGATTATCAACAGCATCATCATATTCGGCAGCATCATCATGTTCGACCAGTGCGAACATCCTCTTGACGTCCACTGTTCATTTCAGTGACAACTTCCGTCTTCTCTTCCTTCAGCATCATGATATTCGACATCATGATAATCAATAGGATAAAGAACATCCGGTTCCTTCCATTTATCCTGATGATGACAAAACCTTAACTCCTCGCACCTTTCCTCGATGCTTGCGTCACCCCGATATCCTGATGACGTAGACGTCACCCGCAGCTGCTCAATATCCTGCCGCTCCGAAATATCCTGATGACGTATATCATGATGATGATGACGTCATATCCTGCTGTTGGCCAAACTTAGTTTTTTTTTCGGCCCGCAATTAACTTGATCAACCCGATCTTCAACCTGATGCCGATACGCTCCTCCTCGGCCCTCCTGATGATGATCACCCCGACGCACTTGCACTTCATGCACTCGAAAGCATCATGCTCTCCTCCACTTATCCGGATGACGATATCCGAACTGACTGCAGGATATTTGCAGAAATATCCTGATGATGCCGTTTTAACAAACTTCTTCACTTAGCGAAATTTCACTTCGCCGATCCTCCAGGGATGACCCGATCCACTCTTAGGGTGATCTTCCACACTCTATCTTATCAGCTCGACCTAGCACATACCCATGCTAGGGTCTTCAACATCTCTCGACGGCGATCCTGCACACCTGCATGCAAACAAACAAACTAACACCTACCCTACTGTACATCGCCATTCCACCGATCAGACGGATCAACCGGTGGAATGGATCAGTAAATCCATGAAACCTCTCAAACCAACAAATCGATTTAACAATGGAATCCAACCAGAGAAAGAACACGAACAGGATCACTTTATTTGATTTCAAAAGATGCAATACAATGGTCAATCTCTCTCTCAGTCTCACTCTCTGCAACCTAGCTCGATCGATGATATCTATCTATATATCAACCGATCCTCATGTTTAAATAGATTTTCCTACGAGTACTACTGACCCGACTCCAAGCGGCTGGGAACTCTCCAAGCGGCTGGGAGATCCAACCGGACCCTACAGCATGACAGCTGTTCTAACAAACTAACTAAAAATAGCAAAAGCCTGGTCAGCATGATCTTATCACGATCAGCATGACCTTATTACATGCATTTGGTCTTAACAGACCTTCTTGGAAACATAAACAAGACCTAAAACAACTAACTGCCTCATGAAGGCCAACTGTCAGGTAGGTGCTCCTGCACCATACTCCCCAACAGAAAAGAACTCATGTCCCATGAGTTTAGTATGTGGAAGTCCTCCACCTGTACACTTTGCCTTTGTAATATTCTGCCCTGTTCCAGCTTTATCCTCTGCTGGCTCTTGGCTGCTCCAAGACTTCTGAACTGTAACTTGCTTGCTGGCAAGTAAATCCTCATGCCTGTCAATGTAGGCCTTTCTCTCACATACCCTGTGTTTGTCAGGTTGTCTGACCAGAACCCCTTTCTGAACTGCCTCTTGAACGTCTGAAATGTTCAACGCTATCTTCCTGTCAATCTTTATAGGACAAGCAATAGTCCCAACTATGACAACATCCTTGTCATACTTCTGAACTGGTTGCTGTGTGCAAACCTGTTTCTGCACCTGCTGCTGACCTCTGTCAGTCACAACTGAAACTTTCTTCAGCTTGTTGTCTGTAACAACTCCTTTCCCTGCAGTGTCCTTAACTGCCTTTTTGCCTGCTCCTCTAGGCATCTGCACAAATTCCTTCTTTCCCATTAAAATGATTTGGGCTGCCTTCTGTACTGCAGCATTTGCCTGCAATGGCATCAACTTAATAATCTTCCCATCCTTCTTGATGGTGTAGGTATTAGCATACCCATCATACAGTACCCTCCTATCAAATTGCCATGGTCTACCCAACAGTAGGTGACAACATTCCATAGGCAATATGTCACAAAATTCTATCATGATATGCTCCAATCTGAAAATCCACATATGCCTGTTCAGAGACAAAAAGTGAATGACTATCACTCACCCAAGATGCCTTGTAAGGGTGTGGATGTGGAATCCTTTCCAAATGTAGTTTATCCACCATTTCCTGGGATACCATGTTGTCTGTTGAACCAGTATCAATGACAACCTTGCATACTTTACCTTTGCTCTTGCATGTGGTCTTGAAAAGAGCTCTTCTTTGCATCAGATCCTTTGATGCCTGCAAACTAATTCTCCTTAACATCAATGATTCTCCACTCTCTGGATATCCATAATTATCAGGCTCTCTGTTTGAACTCTGCGCACTTTCTTCTACTTTCTCTTCTTGCACAAGTTGTACTCTCTTGTCATTAGTTCTATCATTTCTGGATGATGAACCTTTGTTTTCTGGACATTTGAAAGATGGATGACCAAACTCACCACAGGTGTAACACTTTCCTGAAAATGTAGTAGAACCTCTACCACCTCCAAATCTTCCTCTATTACCTTTCCATCCACCCCTGAAATCAGACTGTCCCTGTCCTTTACCAGTGTCTTCTTGACCCTCATTGGTTTGCTTTTGTGTAGGGGCTGCTCCTCTTCCCCTATTGTTTCCTCTTCCTTTCATGGACTTATCATGCCCTCTATTCATCTTTTCTTCAATCCTGATTGCCATTTGATAACAATCTTCCACATTCTTAGGGTTAGCTAACACTAACTCATCCTGTATGTTAAATCTCAAACCAGCCAAGTACCTAGCCACCTTTTCTACCTCATTCTCATGATGACCAGATCTCATACTCAACTTATAAAATTCTTCAGTATATGTCTTCACATCCCTTTCTTTCTGCTTTAAAAATTGCAGCTTCTTAAACATCTGGATTTCATAATCCCTTGGCAAGAATTTACCTTTGATCCTTGCTACCATCTTATCCCATGAAGTGATCTTTGACTTCCCTTGTTTCCTTCTCTCAGATTGTACATAATCCCACCATACCAAAGCATGACCTCCTAACTTGGTCTTTGCAATCTTTACCTTCTGATCCTCAGCAACATCTTCACATTCAAAGTGATTATCAAGTGCAGCAATCCAATCCAACAACTCATCTTCATTCAAACTTCCAGTATACTTGGAAACATCAACCTTTACCTTAGGTTTATCATTCTGCACTGCCTTTAACGGTTTTACAAATTTCTGGTCTTCAGCATCCAGATCTTCAGCTACCTCTTCATACTCTTCAACAGTATCTTCATCTTCTTCAGACTCACTGTCTTCCACCTCCCTCTTTTTGTTCTTTTCCAGGGCTGTCAGCCTGGCTTGAAGTGCTTCAGCAAGCTCCTTCATCTTCCTCATCTCTCTAGCATGTTTCTCCTTCAGCTCCTGCAATTCCCTTGCAGTACCACTACCTTTCGGAGGTATTTTGTCAACCTCTCAATCAACACACAACACACAATCAACTCTACCTCTGCCCTTTCGGTGACAGAATCAACACACAACAGCCCATATGTTTTGCTGAGCTCTGATACCACTATGATGCAGAGGCATCCACACTAAAACATTGACACATAGCATGGACGTCTGCAGCCCATCATCATCATCATATTCATCCTCATCATCATCATATTTGACTTCACTGTCAGCATCATCATCATATTTCACCTGCCGACCGATATCCTCCTGCAGACAAGCCTTCGCACTTTCGCCTGTCAACAGCATCACCTTACTCGATTATCGACAGCATCATCATATTCGGCAGCATCATCATGTTCGACCAGCGCGAACATCCTCTTGACGTCCACTGTTCATTTCAGCGACAACTTCCATCTTCTCTTCCTTCAGCATCATGATATTCGACATCATGATAATCAACAGGATAAAGAACATCCGGTTCCTTCCATTTATCCTGATGATGACAAAACCTTAACTCCTCGCACCTTTCCTCGATGCTTGCGTCACCCCGATATCCTGATGACGTAGATCCTGATGACGATGACGTCACCCGCAGCTGCTCAATATCCTGCTGCTCCGAAATATCCTGATGACGTCATATCCTGCTGTTGCCCAAACTTAGTTTTTTTTTCGGCCCGCGATTAACTTGATCAACCCGATCTTCAACCTGATGCTGATACGCTCCTCCTCGGCCCTCCTGATGATGATCACCCCGACGCACTTGCACTTCATGCACTCGAAAGCATCATGCTCTCCTCCACTTATCCGGATGACGATATCCGAACTGACTGCAGGATATTTGCAGAAATATCCTGATGATGCCGTTTTAACGAACTTCTTCACTTAGCAAAATTTCACTTCGCCGATCCTCCAGGGACGACCCGATCCACTCTTAGGGTGATCTTCCACACTCTATCTTATCAGCTCGACCTAGCACATACCCATGCTAGGGTCTTCAACATCTCTCGACGGCGATCCTGCACACCTGCATGCAAACAAACAAACTAACACCTACCCTACTGTACATCGCCATTCCACCGATCAGACGGATCAACCGGTGGAATGGATCAGTAAATCCATGAAACCTCTCAAACCAACAAATCGATTTAACAATGGAATCCAACCAGAGAAAGAACACGAACAGGATCACTTTATTTGATTTCAAAAGATGCAATACAATGGTCAATCTCTCTCTCAGTCTCACTCTCTGCAACCTAGCTCGATCGATGATATCTATCTGTATATCAACCGATCCTCATGTTTAAATAGATTTTCCTACGAGTACTACTGACCTGACTCCAAGCGGCTGGGAACTCTCCAAGCGGCTGGGAGATCCAACCGGACCCTACAGCATGACAGCTGTTCTAACAAACTAACTAAAAATAGTAAAAGCCTGGTCAGCATGATCTTATCACGATCAACATGACCTTATTACATGCATTTGGTCTTAACAGACCTTCTTGGAAACATAAACAAGACCTAAAACAACTAACTGCCTCATGAAGGCCAGCTGTCAGGTAGGTGCTCCTGCACCAGAAGGACTTGGGTGCCCATGCCCTAGTCTTGCCCTAATTTTTGAGTCTCAGTTTGTGACCATTATTTGGTCCCTTTATCGACACGGTAAGTTTGAATTATGAAAATCTTGGTGGGAGTGTTTGTAGTTGCATATAAAAGCATGTTTAGCCATTCATTTGTAAACTAGATGATTACTTGCAAGCTATTGTGTTCTCAAGGTGATTCAAGGCTTTCATTGTGTTGCAAGAGCAGACTTGTTTTGTTTATGTGTTTGTATTTGTAGATTTGAGCATTCATCTCCTCATGTAATGAAGAGCATCTTCCTCCCATGAGATCTTCACTACAAGGTGATATCATTGCGCTTTTGATCATTGTTTCATTTGGATTTGGCCTCTGTCTCACAAGGGCATGCTCTCTCTATCTGACAAAGGTGTTTGGTGTGATAGGTAAAAAATTAGGTTAATAATATCAAGCATAGCCATGAAAACCTAACCCTACCATCATCAAAGAATCTAATCCAAATGAAATCAAAAGCAATGCAATTCAAGCACAATATCACCTAGATTGTGTGATTCCTTGTTTATGATGTGGATTGCTTCTTCAACAATGAACAATTATGAAGATAAAGCTGCCATGATGGATGGATGATAATGATGATAAGCTCAATGGATGCTATGGATACTCAAGTGCTCAATATGCTCAGGATGATAATGTAGACGCTATATGAATGGTGGATAGATGTAGTATGGAATGAGAGGGTGTTTATATAGAACTCAACCAAAATCAATCAATGGTGGAGATTCGATGGCTATGTGAATGGCTAAGATTGAAAGATAGACATAGGTGAATGTGAAGATGACAAGTGGAGGGAAGATAGGGCTTATGTGTGCTTGTGTACATAAAAAATACTACATGTGAAAGATATTAAATAAAAGGATGTAGTACTAATCTTTTTAAATGAAAGAGGCACACACGTTGGCTCATGAGATAAATGATAAGATAAATTAATTATATAAATAAAATTTATTTAATTAATTGGAAAGTTGGTTTATGAAAGGAATTTTTAATTAAATAAATAAAATTCATTTAATTAAAAATAGATAGAATGAAGATAATTAAATAATTAAAGATTGTTTAATTATAGCTTAGAGGAAATAGCTAATGAATTAATTAAATAAATATAAATTTATTTAATTAATAGAAGAAATAGATGTGTTAGGGATATTGTTCAAGTGTGTTAGACAAATGCAGATGATGTGTAATGCGATGTTTGAATGCTAATTATAATGAATCAATTTTGGGTGTCTACATTTTGCCCCTCTTTAATACAATGTTCATTAGAGTGTTGGTTCAAAGAAGATACGATATGACTTCGATAAACAAAGTTATGCCCCAGTGTAACTGGCAGGTGATGCCCCCTTGAGAGGTAAGCTAGGTTAACTGGGAAGAGTTGGGTTGGCTCGCGATAGAAGAAAATCTAGGACACAAGGTTGACACGAAGAAAATAGGGGTTGGGTGGGAAAAAATGGGATGATACAGAAGAAAAAAGGCTTTGGCATAGAAGAATTAGGGTTTGGATAGGGCTATAAGTAGGCTCCACAAAAGAAAATAGGCTCATTTGTGCTCAGTTGTGTTTAGAAAGCTATAGAGATCTAGAGCTCCTTAGAGTTGGTGTGCAACGAGAGTTGGAGAGCTATCAGGATGGTGATTCCACGTAGAGATCATCATGCCGAGCGAGTGAGGAGAGTGGAGTTAGATAGACACTAGGCGGTGATTGGCTTGTGGCATACTAGAGCTCAGGCTCAGACATACCAGGCTCAATTACAGATGAGAGGGTAGGTTGGGGATGGACAAGATGATGGTACACTTGCTAGAGTGATAGGGAAGAGAGATGCAACTAGACAGATTGAGCAGATGATGAGATTAGAGCGAGATACTATTGTACAATAGGTGCAGGTGATGAGAGAAGACAGAGATGGTCTGCGGGGAGAGAGGGATATGGCTATGCAGCAGCTACAGGGGATGACTAGTGAGCGGGATAGAGCAATGACTGCATTAGGTACAGATGGGGCTATGATGTAGTTGGCCACATAGTTGACACAAGTACAGGCAAAGTTGCAGAGAGTACAGGGTGAGGAGGAGTACTATAGAGGCTTATACTATGGGGTTGTGCCAACAGAGTAGAGGAAACCTTGCTTTAGGAGCAGATCAGGGGCTTCAGGTTCACAGAGGTCAGGTGGATCTCGATCAATAGCCTGAATGATGGGGCCATCGAGAGATAGGGGGTAGGTACAGGACCCAGTGGTGGTGGTTAGGGTGAGGGAGCTACCAGTAGTCACTAGGGCTACCTTGTGTTTATGTTGTATCATGATGAGGCCTAGAGCCAATTGTACATACATTCTTTATGGCTCATCTTTTATATGTAGACACTTGTACATTGACACACACACACACACACATATATATATGATGGGGTATTGTTGATCTATATGATGTTGTAATGGATGCACTGTTGGTATTATGTTGGTCATGCATGTTGTATTTTGTATTTTCATGGATTATGTATGGATGTTTATGCAAATGATATGAATGGATAATGTATGATAAGGCAAATATGTAAATGATAATGATATGATATGGTAATAGTATGTGATGGACTTATGTATGTCTAACACACTTGTTTTGCAGGATAAGAGATGTGGATGAAGGATGATAGAAATGATTAATCTTAGTTGACGACTATATAGGTGAATAGTAGGATGAATAGATGAGATGATAGGCAACTTTTTAAGTAATTTCTCAAAATGAAAAGAAATGTAATCCTTATGTTTGATATAGCATGTGGATGTTATGCACCAGGGTATAGAAGACCAAGGTGTCAAGATATCCAATGTGGAACTAGCATGCTACAATCTTGTCTAAACACATGAGGTCAAGATGTTGAACCAACATGTACAAGATATGAATAGTAGCTAGTGTGTCAAGATGGACTTTGACACTACAAGCAATGGTTTGAGCTTATCTCCACTATGCATAGTGACACCTTGTTGGTTATATGTATGGAGCTAGTCTTGACATAGAATAGTCTCAAGTGCATAAGAGACTATTTAGCTTCTCAAATGCTCGAGATATTGATATGTAAGATGCTAATCCCAACATGTACAAGATACCAATACGCTTAGGAAGAGAATAAGATCATCCCACAAACACGGCATACGAAAGCAATGTGACCATGCCCCATTCCTTACTTCATCGCAACATACCAAGATATAGATAGATCAAGGTAGTCTTGATTAGGCATAAAAAAGGGACAAAAGATAAATCAAAAGATAAAACAAAAGATATTGTCATCACATTCTCTTTCCAAATTGAGGTGCTCTTAGATGGATTTAAGCTGGTGCCTTGTTAAGAGGAAAGTTACATCCTATTGAAGGCTAAAAGATGTTGATAAATGGCTATAGTAAATGTTGGCTTAAGGCATGCAGACAAATAACTTTTGGCTTATTCTTGATTGGTTAAAGTACTTGAGCTTTCAATATACACATAATTTGCTTCCTCCTTGAGCTAATCAAAGAGAAGAAGATGGAAGATGAAAGAAGATGAAGATGATGGGGTGGATCATCTGTGCTTGAGGATTGGAAACTTCCTTCATATTCCAGACTGCCTACATACCTTGTATCCACAGGATCAAAGCACATTTACAATGAAGATGAGACATGATGAAATATAGAAGAATGTGAAATGAAAGATTGAAGGATGATTGCATTCTAAGCTTACATGATGACATCAGATTTATAGACTATAAAATATTGAAAAATCAGAAAAGAAATAAAATTAGGCCATCTAAGTAACTCTATCAGGGTTATAGACGCCTACTAGTGGTGGGGTTCTACTTAGGGGGATTGTATAGATAACCTTGTCGGGGCTATGGACGCCTGCTGGCAGCAAGGCTCTATCCAGGTTGGGTATGAGGGATGATCTCAAACTTTGTAGCTTAACACCAGTTACTCATGATTTCAACTTGCTTTCAAGATGAGGATAATTAATCAATTGCACACTACTGATCCTTTGTTAGCATTGTTACCATGAGGACATTTTATCATTCAGAAAGATTATGATGCTTGTGCTTGAAGAGAGTTAGAATGATATATATGAATGTGATCTCATCACTTGAATCATTGGAATTTGGTTGTTTTCTTTGGTGGCAAGTTGTTGTGTGGTTACACAATACACCCCATTTTGACTTGGCAAAATGGGGACCCAACTTTTTTTTTTGGGTTTGCTTGTGAGTTTTTCTTGCTGGCGGTCTGGTAAAATTCAATCAATACAGATAATCCTGCACAATGGCTAGGGAATTCATCATCATGAGGTTAGTTTGTCAAAGTTCATATTTCATTTCATTAACCTCAAATTTGGAAAGAGCATTAAATTTTATGAAGGTTTGCCTTTTACATCACCCTGATATTCCTTAGGATGTAAAAGTTATGAATGGTCAAAATATTGATCAAACCTGATATTCATAAAGGGGGGAGGTAAGTCATCATCATATTTCCCAATATCAGTTATCCTATGAAATATCACCTTGATCCAATTTATCACCTGATAAATTATCTGTTCGTGACTTGCGGACGTCATTTTTAGGTGGTTATGATACTGTCAAATAACAGCATGTATTCTGTGAAGATGATATTTCAAAACATCACCCGATATTTTGAATATAACCTTATCTTTCAAATATCATCCGGTCGCAAAATATCACCCTAGAGCTTTTATCCTGATGACATCATCCAACCCGATAACAAAGAGAACCAACATGATGATGACGTCATTATGATTTTTTACTTTGCGGAGGTATATTTCCTAAAATCACCCTTTCATAAAACATGACGATGATGTCATAGTGCTTCCATGATAGACTAACCAATATCATGGTGACGTCATCATGATATTCCAAGACAGGCTACTTAAGCAATATCGGGTCATCATCCTTTTTGAAATATCACCCGATATTTTGAGCATCACCTGATCTTTTATAACATGACCTGATGGTCCAAAAATAACCTGATATACCGACATAAGTTTCCCGCTAAGACGCGGATGGTCATATTACGAGACGGTCATATTTTGAGTATCACCTGATATTCAAAACATCACCTGATATTTCAAAAGATCATCCTCCTCTTCTTGCCGCACGACATTGAATGCTCATTAATGCGGTAGGTGTTTCCCGTTGATGGTTAGCATGATGGTCACACCTGGCGACCTCTGCAGGTTTCCATGTAGAAACTTAATGATTATGATAGATTTAATTAGATTGTGCCCTAACTGACCAAATAAATGGGTTTAGAAGGAATTCATAATGTCATTATGCACTTAACTCGCGATAAGATCTATTTTTATACAGAGCTGAGCTTTCAAACCTTCCTACGAACCACCTGCAGATGTGTACAACTTGAATTAGAATGAAGGGCATGATTATCAATAGTATCAGGTTTATCCCATATAATCATCATTGTAGTTCAAAGGGATAAGCGAACCAGGTAAGTAATTGAAACCCTCTTGCTGTTGTTCTATGCATATCCAGGTAAAATGATGTTCATTGATTTGAAGCTAGGATTTCTATATATCATGATGAAATAACTGTTTAATAAACATATGCATGATGCCATAAAGATGTAGAATATATATATATATGCATACATGAGATGAAGTATCAATCTTGAGACCAGTTCTCGACATTGCAAGAAATCATGGCGGACAAAAGATTGATGAAGTCCGAGGTAGAATTTGTCAAGCCAATGTTTACACAGCTTGAAGGTGTGCAATTCAAGTATGGAACTATAGGTGACACTCACCAGGGTAATACAGATTTGGTTGCATGGGCAGACAAGATCAACATTAATAATGAGGATGCTCTGCTTAAGGCCATTTTTGTGTCCGGGATGTGGAATGCAGTTGGTTTTCCATACTCCATGGAAGCTCCTGAACTGGTTATTGAGTGTGCCAGAAATTATAATCCCCAGACAAGGAGGGTGGAGAAGCATGGGAGAGTGTATGCAGACTTATCCATCAAGGGCTTTTCCACCATGTTCAATTTGCCATTGGGTAAGAATGTTGTCAGCATTGACCTGAAGAAGCTGGAAACAGAATATGAAGTTAATAAAAGGGCTGCTGGGAAGAGAATGTATGGATGGAGGGCTAAAAATAGTCCTTATACAGCCGCAGCCAAGTTGCCTATTCATTTATATAAATTTGACTTTGATGATGAATATCAGTTCATGATCACCTTACTCAGTCGGGCAATAGGGCAGCCAACTGCCGAAAATTTCAAAGATTGGATGTATGGAGTCATCCTAGTGTGCTTATACACTGAGAATGGGCCATTATGGGCCAAAATGATAAGTGATGCTCTAGATGAGCAACTAAAAAACCTAGGAGGTACAGAATGTGCTTTCTATATGACCTTGTACATTGTTTATGCATGTGCCTATAAAGGTACATTTAATGGATTGACTACAGAGGGGAAGATTGGTGGCACCACCAATGATGCACACATCTGGGACCATTACCCCTAGTTACAAAGAGTTAACTATCTCCAGGATTATAAATTGGTGAATGATGCATTCTCGATGCATCTAGTGAGGACCATGGAGGAAGATAGAACTAAGAGACTGAGCATGGAAGCTCAGGAGGTAATATATAGGCATGGAGCCTGGTTCATTCAATTTGCAACCTTTTCATACATTAGGGTTGAAGGATTTCAAGACTACCCTCTCATGCTCCCAAGATATCCAACTGATGCTGTAGTATTAATGGAGTTCATGAGGCAGATTGTAACAATACTGGATGCCTACAAAGCTAATAACAAGCTTCCTCCAATACTATTTCCAGCAACAATGGGCTGCTATATGTGCCCAGATAATGAAAATATTAAGAAAGCCATAGCTGGCTTAACCATGATGAGGTTACGGCCATTTCCATTGGCAAGACCATATGATCCTAATGGAAGGATGCAGAAGATCATGAGACAACCCATTCATCAAAGGCATCTTGAAGATTTTTGGGCAGATTGCAAGGATGAGGCTAAAGCTCGAAGAAGAAGATATCAAAGGTTGACAATTAACCAAATCAAAACCTTTGGTTGCATTTCCATCCCAACGCAAATGAAGAAGGACGATGGAAAGATAATGGCTGAAGAATATGAAGAGAAGAAGATATACGATGATACCATATCCACCCTGGATCTTACAATACAGGAGGACATCTCCTTGGATCCATTCATGGGCAGGATATTACAGCTAACCCAAGCTTGGGTTGATGAGCAAGTAAATATATTGAAGAAAAAAGGTGTGGCCCTTACAATAGATAGCAAAAAGAAAGGACAAGAGCTCTCTGCTGATGAATATGATGATTTCCTAAATGAGAAGAGGTAATCCAAGGGAGACAAGTTGCCACCTCAACAAAAATAGAGCAAAAGACCTCCTAGAGGCAAGAAAACTATAGAGGAACCCAAAGGGGTCATTATTGAGAGAATAATAACCACAGCTAAGGAAGCGGCAGCATTAGGAGAAGCATTAGCTTCGGGTCAAGCATCAGCATCATCTGTGCCTCCTCCATTAGATAAGCAAAAGCCAAGGAGAATACAAAGGGTTGATGTAGTGGTTACAGAGACCTATAAAGATTAGGGTCAAGTCTCACAGAAACAAGTGGAAGAGTATATCCCTCTGGAAGAGGAGCATGATGAAGAGGAAGGCCTTGTATTGTTCAAGAGAAAAAGAAAGGCACCCCAGGTGATTGCCCCCACACCAAAGAAAGCAAGAACATCCATGAGGGGTGAAATAAGGCAAAGCCCCATTATGCTAAGTGGGACAGGTAGTGAAGTTTTTAGAAAGGAGTTACAACACAATGTACCAGTTCCTATCATTGTGAAATTTAAAGCTGAACAAGCTGAAGAGCAATTCAAAGAAACCTCTAGAGCAGTTCTAGGGGGTCTTGTCTCGTTAGAGGAAACTATAGATTTATTTGATGATAATGTCATTAAGGATGTGACTGCTCAACAAATGGAGACACTTACTACAGGCACCTACATCATTCCTTTTGGGACCCCATCAGTACAGGGAACTGGAGAAAAACAAGTTGAACAAGAAAAAGAAAGAAGCCCCAAGAAAGTTGCACAACAAATAGGGCTAGATGAGTTAGTTGAGAAGGTCACCAGCCCTGAAGTGGTGGACCTTTCATTATATAAAGGATGCTTGTCCTCAGCATCAGACTAATGCACCTGATGAGGTGAGTAAAACTGAAGAAATAAAGTTGGTTGAAGTAAGAATGCATACTTCAGATTTGGGTCAATCACAACAAGATATAGCTGGTGAACCCAAGATAGTGGAAATCTGAGAAAAGGATGAGGAGGAAACAATCATATCAAATGAGGATGTCCTCTGGACTCAAGAGACTTCAAGAGATAAAGAAAGGTCAGATCATGATGATCTGAAAACTCAAGAAGAGGTGTATACTTCAGGTGCAGAGAAAGATATGACACAAGATTAGGAGGCACCTAAGGTAGATGAAATAATATCCACTGATGCAGGCATATCTCAAGATGAAGAAATCATCAAAGTAGATGAAGTTATATTAGAGGAAGCAAAAGATCAAGATCATGATATTCATGGTGATCAACAGGATCACCCTCCAGGAAAAGAAGTTCCTCATCAGGAAGATGTACCAAAAGATCACTCTTATGAAGAGCATCATGAGGAAGAACAAAGAAAATCACCTTCTCCATCAAACACGGATGCACTTACGAGAGATCAAGGTGATGATCATGATGATGATGCAGGAAACCAAGGTACAAAGGATCAAGTTCCTCAGTGGCTGGAAAGAGAAATTGGCACTGAAACAGGTATGGAAATTCAAGAATTTGATGTGTCTACATTATTTGTAGAAACATTAATAAAGCCCAAGAGGAAGGCCAGGTTGACCTCAGCCATTAGAAGGGATCCTACAACAGGTAGGAGGATAGCACAGGTAGCACTCCCTACTGTAGATAAAGAGAAAGGTAAAATCACTGTGGATGAATTCCAGATCAGCACAGTGGATTTGGGGTTTGCTAATGAAGACCAGGAGGATCAAGAGGGAAAAGACACAATTGATTCTTTGATCCAGAAAATCAAAAGAGAAAAGGATAAAAGTAAGCAACACAAAGAGCACATTGCTCAGTTACATACATATATAAAAGGGCTAATTAACCCTGAGGATACTTCAACTGATCATGTAGTCCCATTGACTGCTATTTCCCAAGAGGAGGTAAATAAGTTGGATCTCATGAAACATGA
The DNA here is from genome assembly GCA_027924645.1 of Cunninghamia lanceolata. NCBI lineage: Eukaryota > Viridiplantae > Streptophyta > Pinopsida > Cupressales > Cupressaceae > Cunninghamia > Cunninghamia lanceolata. The sequence continues at coordinate 4,875,081 of BSBN01000341.1, read as the reverse complement.
GTCATCCATATTGAGAAGGTGGATGTACTCCACATTTGACATATTAGAGGAAGTAGTAAAGGCCTCTTTGAAGAGGTGGAATTCCCTTAGTGGATCTAGGAAGAAGGTAGATAAATTGCAAATGGAGATAGGGAAAAGGTCTTTCCAATTGGAGAAGATATTGGCTGTCCTGGAAGAAATAAGGAGGATCAATCCTCAGATACTTATACATAAGCAAGTGCTAAATAATAACAATGTGTTATTGATAGATATATGGTATAAAGACATCCAATTTGAATGTGATGTACTCAAAAGATGCAACAATAAGTTGAGAGAAATCAGCTTGAGGCTACATGATATGATGTCTTTTGAAGCAGAAATTTTGGAAATGTTGGAAGGAAAAGTGGAAGGAAAGATAGAAAATCAAGACGAGGAGTTTGCAATCCAAGCTCTACATAATAACTTCCAATTCCTTGCTGATGATCCACTAGGCCAATTGACAGAAGAAGTCATGGATAGATTGGTAAGGACTAAGGTGAAAGTGGAAAATTATGAGACATTACACAATAGAAGGAATAAACTGGATAATATCCGAATAAATACCAAGCACATAAACATGCCATTATCAAAGCAAAGACTCAAGATGGTGGAGAAATAGATAAAATAGTGCAGTTGTATGAGAATGTCAGGGTAGTTATGCAGGCTCATATACAAGGTCCTAGTCATCAGGATAATGAAGATACAGCAAGTGATGCACCTGATGATAAGGATGCAGCATAAAGTAGATATCAGCTTTTGACACTTAAGGAAAATAAGCATTTCAAATGGTTGCCAGTTGGCAACCTGTGCCACATGATAATGTTGACCAGGTCAAAGAAGAATATTCGCTGTAGATGTTCATAGATAAATCTTGATCGTAGATCATTTTTGTAACTGTTTTCCTCACCTTATTCTATAAAAGGTGCAGGGATGTTTTATTTTGATTCATTCGAAACTTAATTGAAATTTGTTTGCTGAAATACTTAGGGCTCATTTCAAAGTTGTTGTATACATATATGTTCTTGCATACTTAATGAATGAGAAGATTATAATCCATCATAAATCTTGAGTAATCAGTGTGTGAATTCTGGATATATGCTTTGATTTGCTACATCCCTTGGAGTGCATATTAGCTTGCATGTGTTGTCTTCATACCTTACCTTTGAAGTTACCATCGACTGTATCTAGCTGTGGAATGTCTTGGTGAACATATGGTTTGATTTCTCCTCTTCATGACTATATCTGATGTATATGTGGCTCAACAGCTGAAGGTTCAACTTTAATTTGAAGTATTTCTTTTAGTTTCTTTCAATTTTAGAACATTTCATCATCATAATTGCAAATAACTAACAATCTTAAGCAAATAATACAAATATGCAGACATCCCGTAGATAACTAAACATATTCAACATATTTGAGGTTAAAGCATGTCAAAATGACAAATATCATGCAAAGATTTAAAGATAGACACAATATTTGAAGTATATCTTGTGTAGGAATAACTATATGTGCAACATCATTACAGGAAACATTATCTTATTGATGAGATCTATGTAAGGCCCCAAAATTGGAACATCAACACACATCAACCTCTGAGTAACGTCAGAAGATTAAGAACTAATCAATGGAGACTTGAGATCATGAATTCTTTGAATTCATCATATCTTTCAAGATGAGTAAAGGTTAATGTGTACTTTTATTCTATGTTTGTTTGTGACTAACATCATGATCAACAGGTGCCTCAATCAGCTTGCTTGCTTGTTTGCTTAGGGACCCAGACCATTTTGGTCATAGGTTCTTCTTGTAAAGTTATAGGCTCCGCTAGCTTTTTAGATGCACTAGGCTATGATTATTTTCTTTGATGCCCTAAGGTATGAGAATCTTTAGGATTCTTGGTAGGATTTTTAGATTTGGAGGTAGAGGCATCCAAATTTTGATTATTTTTGAATCCCATAGATTTGATGGAAGCGGGGTTGGCAAAATGAGTGGAAGCTTTATGCTTAGACGATATGTAAATTTGTTGGTCATGATTAGGAATATAATTGTGTGGATGGATAAGGGGATAATTAGGTGTTGGTAACAATGGAGGTGAGGAAAATGGAGGGATATTAGGGGTTGGAAGTAGTGGAGATAAATTGGATGGTGGAAGATGTACGGTAACATGCTTTTGCAAGTTATAGGATGATGGAAGTGGAGGATATGGAAGGAAAGTTGAAGGTAAGCATTTAGGAATTGGAAGAAGCAGAGGTGAATTGGATGGTGGAAGATGTATAGTCACATGCTTATGGGGTTTAGGATGGGCTTTTTGATGGGAAATGGTGGACTTAGGATGAATGGAGGATTTACCAACATCTTTAGCTTAGGGAGGCCTATGTTGGACACTGGGACTAGGAGTGTTTGGAGAACTAGACCTGAGTTCCTCATTAGATGGAGATGAAGTGGTTGTCGAAAGCATGAAGATGGAGGATCCCAGAAAAAGGTTGGTGATATGAAGGGAGTCACTGATGGTGTCAGAGGTAAAAGTCTCTCTTACCAAAGAAGATCCAGCTTCTGTATTAGAAATGGATGTGGATGAAGGTTCTTGCAATGTGTACTCACCTGGACCATGTTCAGAGTACTTGATACAGAGGTTGGAAGCGACTTTACTAGATGATGGCTTGAGTAGATCAGATGGGTCTATATAGGATGAAGATAGATATGCCTAGGTGTTGATAGGAATGTAGTTCAGACTCTAATATTTAGCTTGAAAGGCACGACAAAACTCAAAGGGATTGGGATCAGCATGGATAGTAATCTCAACAGTATTGTGTGGGAATTTAAGACATTGATGGTATGTGGAAGGAACTACCTTGAGGGCATGTATCCATGGATGACCAAGGATGATGTTATAAGGAAGGTCAATATCAAGAACCTGACAACGGGTTTCTATGGTGACCGGCCCAACTTGGATAGGTAAGAAAATAATCCCTTTAGTATTTCGCTCGACATCATCATATGCTCTTATAGTAATAACCTTGGAGGTGTCAACTTCTTTCTCAGAATATCTCAATTGTTTTATCAATTTTAAGGAACATATATTAAGACCAACTCCACCATCTACCAAGATTCGTTTGATATGGCGTTTAACAAACACTTCAATGTGGAGGGCTTCGTTGTGTGAAGGATGAATGGAGGGCTGAAGATCTTTGTCAAAGAAGGTTAAATGACAAGGGACTGCAATGCTAGTGACCATAGATTGGAATTGTGTGATATAAATATCATTAGGCACTGAAGATTCTTGTAAGGCTTTGTCAAGGATAGCTTTGTGAGCAGGGGATATGCGAAGCAACTCAAGAATGGATATGTGCGTGGGTGTTTTGCCAAGGTGATCCAAGATATTATAGTTAGAGAATAGTTGAGGAGGATGAATAGGTGCTCCTTGAATGGTGACTCAACCTCTTCAAGTGGTGACAATGCAGTCAAGTGCTTTACCTTGGATAGTAATGGTAGAAATGCGAGCATGGTCAATGCGGCCAATGGTAGATGATTCATAGTTGTACTAAATGGCATTCCCGACATGAGGGTTACTTGTTTTGTCATGAGATGGAAGTAGATTCTTGAAAGCATCTAGATCATAGTTTGATGTTGATTGTTGTGCAGGTTGAGTTGTTGAAGGAATAATTTTGATTAAACCTTGATCGATGCAATCTTGGATAACATGTTTTAAGTGCATACAACCATTTGTTTTGTGTCCTTTAACTCTATGGTAATCACAATACTCATTTTATTTGTACCAAGGAGCTTTGAAGAGTAGTTCACCATTGGGTGGTGCATCTGGTAACATAACATCGCCCGCTTGGAGAAGATTTCGAAAGACAACTTCCATAGGTTCCGCTAATGGTGTAAATTGTCAACGCGGATTGGAAGTTTGTCGTTGTCGTATTTGTTGAAAAGGTTGTGTTGTTGTAGAAGCAACTTGAATGTTGATGGGAGCTTTCATAGTTTGTATGTTCTTTGTGTCCACAACACCATCATTGACAACATTCTTATTTTGTTCCAAAAGCGAGACTTATCACTGAAGTTTTGAGGATAGTCTTTGTTATTGTGAAAGATCTTGATAGTTCCTTTAGCAATTAAAGCTTGTTGAATGATGGTTCCTTTGGAAACAAGTTCATAAAATGTGCTAGCACTTTGTAATTGTAATTGGAATGACAGCTTGGGATGAATATTTTGAACAAATAGAAGGTTTTTGGCTACTACACAAAGTTGCTAATAAGGGCATCCGTTCGGGTGGCTATACATGCGGCAGTGCTACTCTCTGCTATGGAGTCTCCCAACTTTCAAGGGTTATGCCTTGGAGGGTTTTGGGGGAGGTTGGCTATCGGTATAACACAACAACACCCATTGTTTGTGGCTTTTGACACAAACACTTTTCTTATATAGCAGTTCAGAAGGACTTGGCTTTAGCCTGTTACCGCTTGGGTCGTAGCCCTTCTCACACCGGGAAGGCAGGCCCTCTAAAGCTAATAACAAGTTCTCATACACCCAAGATCCATTTGATAGGCAAGGGGAGAGGATACTTTTGTTATTAAATTTGGGTTACAATCAATCACATGCAAGCAATCAAAAAAAGATAAATCAAGCACGGAGCAAGCAACGATTCATTTTAAGCACCAAGCCCAAATGTTCCTAATTTAGTGATAAACCACAAGTCTTGGACCGATTGGAGCTGCAATAGATATGTTAGTAGTTTAATAATCTCCTTTTCTTAGACAATTGATAAGATACTGCACAAATACCTAATTACTAGCCAAGAGAAACAAACTGCAAATGATACAGATGGAAAGCGACATAGTTTACCAGAGGTGATGCACTGTCGATCAAAAGCAATCTATATTCTATCATAGGCAGAATGTTATAGATCATAAATGATGCCGAGAGTGCTAGATGCGGATTGTTAAAGCTCACAAGTGATGCGAAAGAGCGGGAAGCGGCTGGTTACAGCTCATAAGCGACTCAGATCTGCAAGAGAGACAAAATACAACAAAAACCCTAATTCTGCAATAAGCGGTTTGATTATCTAAAGGTGATCACTATCAGATCAAAAGTGATTTAGGTAAATGCAAAAGTGACCACTGTTAGTGTAAAAGTGATGCATAACAGACAAAAGTGACCATTGTTCACTTATAAGTGATCCAGAAAATGCTAAAGGCGACAAGTTTCAGCTCAGAAGCGATGCATGTATTCAGACAACGATAATTTTTTGCTCAAAAGCGACTAGAACTTATCGTAAGTGCTCAGAAAATTTGATCTTCATGAAAACGACTTCAAACAACAAAGTTAATCAAGGATGTGAGTCCCACCAGGCGTGCCAAAATGTGATAGGTAAAAAATCAGGTTAATAAGATCAAGCATAGCCATGAAAACCTAACCCTACCATCATCAAAGAATCTAATCCAAATAAAATCAAAAGCAATGCAATTCAAGCACAATATCACCTAGATTGTGTGATTCCTTGTTTATGATATGGATTGCTTCTTCAACAATAAAAAATTATGAAGATAAAAGATACCATGATGGATGGATGATAATGATAATAAGCTCAATGGATGCTATGGATACTCAAGTGCTCAATATGCTCAGGATGATAATGTAGATGCTATATGAATGCTAGATAGATGTAGTATGGAATGAGAGGGTGTTTATATAGAACTCAACCAAAATCAATCAATGGTGGAGATTCAGTGGCTATATGAATGGCTAAGATTGAAAGATAGACATAGGTGAATGTGAAGATAACAAGTGGAGGTAAGATAGGGCTTATGTGTGCTTGTGTACATAAAAAGTACTACATATGAAAGATATTAAATAAAAAGATGTAGTACTACTTATCTTTTTAAATGAAAGAGGCACACATGTCGGCTCATGAGATAAATCATAAGATAAATTAAATAAATAAATAAAATTTATTTAATTAAAAATAGATAGAATGAAGATAATTAAATAATTAAAGATTGTTTAATTATAGCTTAGAGGAAATAGCTAATGAATTAATTAAACAAATATAAATTTATTTAATTAATAGAAGAAATAGACGTGTTAGGGATATTGTTCAAGTGTGTTAGACAAATGCAGATGATGTGTAATGCGATGTTTGAATGCTAATGATAATGAGTCAATTTTGGGTGTCTACATTTGGAAGACTTAAGTGTCCTTCTGGGGCTTGACTGAGGCAAGCTCCTAAAAACTACAACCCCCAAACTAAGTCTTGTGATTGCAGGTTACAGGTGTCACATTTGGGAAAAGTGAAGTTGCAGGAAGGATTGGCAGGCATCAAGGATTCAGGATCTGAAGAGAAGTAGGACACCAGAGCATTTCCAGGACTTGGGCACTCACTCTAGTGTCCTCTGCAGCTGAGTTCTTGGAAACAGAAGTTATAGGGCTAATTAGTGTTAGGAGGTCCAGATCTCGCAAAGAAACTGGCACCTTGGACTTGGGCACCCGCTCCAGTGTCCCTGACTATTCCACCTCGGAACCCCAAAAATAGGTACTCTGTGATTTGATATTTTACTTCCGCCTGCAAGAAATTTTTCTATTATTCATTAGTTTTTTGCCGTATTTGCATAATTAGGGTTTTAAAGGTCAATTGAGCACAAGAGAAGAGAAATTGGTAATTAAATTCCCTAATCCAAGTTTCCCTACATCTCACAGCAATCTAGGGTATGATAGTGAATTTCCACTTGACCCTAGATCCTTGAATGTAAAGTGGAAAGGAGGATTTAAACATCAAAACACTAAAACATTAACATATCCAATTTTTCATTTAAACAGCAACGCTCAAAGTCACTGTATCAGCCAAGACACCTGCATCATCATCCAAGATATCCACCATCTATGGCAATAGTTCCAACCATCCTCCAAAGGAAAGAAATGAGCCATGGTGAATATGCACTAGTTTAATCCAAGACATATGTAGTAGATCCAAATGATAACAAGGAATACAGAATACTACCACCACTCCATTGTACTTAGAAGCTATACAAAAGCATCAAAAATATCAACTTCAAAGCTTCACCCTGAATACAACCATGAAGTCATCCTCCAAAAAATAAGATAGAACATTAGTTAGAACAACAACCAAAAAATTGACTGCTCCCATCCAACTGAACAAAACCCACACGACTGAAAATAGCACACACAACAAGTGATAATCCATCCAATCACCCATAGATTGAAGGTATCCATATCAGAAAACTCATGCCACCTACTAAGCCAACCCAACAACTACAAATACAAGCTCCATGTGTCAACCATTAGAAGAAGACCAAACACATCCAGGAACTCCCACTGCATGGGTAATGCAAATCTAAAAAAAATAGATTAAGGCATGCCAAGGCTACCAATAATATCATATAGAAAGTGTAAACAACATCATGTAGTAGCAAGGAATCATCCATAATGATATGCAAAACCTGTAAATAAATAACCTATAAGAACAATTCTCACCACTAGACCAGAACTCTCCCAAGTTCTCCACACCCAACAAAGGAAAGAGCTAATAGAACTGTTGTGATGTTCACAACATGCCCCATTTTACTCCTTAGCAAAATGAGGACCCCTGCTGTGGCTGTTGCTTTTGCTTGTGTGAGTGTTGTTCTGCTTGGTGGTAAAGGGAAAAAGAGAGTGAAAGTACAAACCTTGTTGAAAACAATGAAAAAATAGCATTAAGTGCTAGAGCATAATATAAGTGAATTCCTTGTTGAAAATGAATAGGGGTTGCTTTTTGAACCATCTTAAAATTCCCTGTATTTTGCAAGTTATGTGTGTTTTTTGGTAAATACACTGATAAATGGGTTTGTTTGTATATACAAAGTTGTTTGTATATACAATGTGTTGCATATACAATGCTGTTTGTATGTTGGGTCATTGTATGTTGTACATACAAAGTTGTTTGTATATCAGGTTTATATACACTGTCATTTTATTTGTATGCATATGGCTAACACTTTATCCATACATGCAAGCCGCAGAACTGAAAAAGTTATGAACCAAGGTTAATTCATTGTATGCTTTTTACTTTGTATGTATCTTACATACAAAGCCGGTATGCATTGAACTTATACAAGCCGTGGAACTGAAAAGGTTATTAAATGAGGTTAAATTGTTGTATATTTTGCGCCTTGTATGTATGTTTGGAGACATACAAGGCAGGTTTCAAAAAAGATTAAAATTTGGTTAACATGATGTATCATTACTTAATGTATATCTGATATACATTGCATTATATACATGTCCCGGAACTGGTAGCGAGTAAAATGTGGTCTATAAAAGGTTGAAGTCCGAAAAAGGGACATGATATTTGTATGTATTGGGTCTTGTATGCAGGGAAATATACAAGTAATAGATACAAGAGAAGATACCACCTGATACAAGACCGAAAGATGCAAGGGAGAAATACAAGCTGGAAGCGAAGAGAAAATTAAAAATAGAAATGTCTTTGTATATTTAGCACTTGTATGTTTGCGATGTACAAGTTGATTTACAAAGAAACGATATGCATTCACGAGATACAAGGAAAAAGGTAGGAAAGCAAAGTGAGAGGATTTTGAATCCATTTTAGAGCCCGATAGCATATTTTTGGTCAACGGTGGTTGACCCGACCATTTTTGACATTGTATATGCATTTGGATATGCAGATGTTCACAGATGCTTAATATTCATAACCTGATATCTGTGTTTGCACATTCATCCTGATTTAATGTAATTTTTATCTTCCTGCTAGTTTATTAAATGATGATGCTTAATTCTTGTCTATTTGTAGGTATGCAGGTTTATTGGTGCAGAAGCCGTCGCGGTTAAAAAGATAAAGTGAACAAAGCAGTCATTGGCCATCGGCAAAATGATAGGAGAGTCTTGCCAAAGGGTAGAGTGAAGTTTCGATTGTCAGAATGAGATTGGTCATGGGGAGACTTGACAGAGCTGCGCCAACAGAGGGAAGTTACGCCAATGAACAAAGAAATGCAAGCTGATGGGAATTGCATCGGCCAGAAAGATGAGATTGGTATGAAATCATTGGATCAACCCGACTAGATGAGTCACACTGATGATGAAGAGATATGCAAAGAGTTCAAAGGTGCCAACACTGTAACTAAAGACCGAGTTGATGGCACATTAATTGCTACAATTAAGGCCAATCTAACATTCTAACCAGGTGGCGGATTAGATCACAAAAGATCACAATTGAAGTAGGAGGAGTAAAGGCTTTCAATGTGGAGAGAAATGCAGGTGGAGAGAAACATTATTAAAAGGAACAACAGTTATTCTGGTGATTGTTAGGGTTTCCAAAGGGCATCCTTACGCTCAGTATGGGTATGCTTCTGAAAGATTTTTGGTGGGTTTTGTTTTCCACCATTTGATGCTACCCTTGAAGGGTGGATCATTGATTAACTAGGGTTTTGAAGTTGCATTGGGGATAATCAGAGCTATATATTGAGCCCCTTTACTTTGTAAAAGAGGGAGAGGTCGATCAATAAAAAATTAGACCAAGACAATTTCATATAGGAGATCAGATTACTGAGACTAATGAGGACTGAATTGTTGAAATGTCAAGGTTCTTTCCTTAGATCATTGTAAATGTACCTATTCTAAAGCATACTGAATGGAGATGAAGCTATAGATTACATCCTGATTGTAAACTTTACATAATCTTCTAGTTGATTTGTAGATATGTAATGGTGAACCCTATGTTCAAATAGAAGCGCTTTCATTTTATTGCATGTTGTTGTCAACTTTTCCTTTGAAGATTTGCACTGGATCATGTGGATTTGTGGAATGTCCTGGTGAAGTGTGATTCTAGTTTTCTTCTCTTCATTACTGTATCAGAATATGTGTGTGGATCAGTGATCTCAATCAAGTAATTTTGGGAATCTCATCCTTTAAACCCCATCTTTGCTTTTTCTTTTTCTTAATTTCATTAAATCACTTCCATAACTGCAAAATCATGCTAAATAGTAAGCAAAACAAATAAATATGCTGACATCTCATAGATAACTGAATATCATTAGCATATTTGAGCTAAATGCATGTAGTGTTGACAATATCATGCAAATATCAACCTGTAGACACATTATTTGATGAAATATACTGTGTAGACACAAACCTTTCTATGTAGCATATTTGTAGGAAACAAAATCTACTGATCAACGTAAGGCCCCTTGAAATGGAAAACATCAACACACATCAACCACTAAGTAACGTCAATAGATTATGAACTAATCAATGGAGACTTGGGATCATGAATTCTTTGAATTCATCATATCTTTCAAGATAAATAAAGGTTGTTGTGTAACTTTTATTTCATGTTTGTGTGTGAGTAATATCATCGTCAACAAGAATCTCCATTTCATCACCCAAGAACATAAGTGAAAACACATGACCACAAGATAGTGATCACAATAGCTCCAATCAAACCTCAAACCAATTTAATGTGAAACAAACCATCCAGAAAGACAACCAAGACAAAAGGGAGAATCACTACACATCATATACCTATAGAAAATCCTTCTACATACACCTCTAAGTGCCAACTATGTCAAGTAAGATCTCCTCCACAAAACCCCAAAGAGAACAACATAACAACACCAAAAATCATTCAATCTCAAGAGATCAAACACAACACATGTTGTTAAGGGAAAATTGGAGTAAACATGAATAATCAATAAATCAATATCAATAATACCAAAAACTCAACGAAAAGGGGAATAATAAAGATCAAGCAAACAAATACGAAAAACCTTTGCAAACCTCAATAATTCATAGCTTCCACTGATTGCCTATCTCAATCGATCTTGCATGTGTGAATAAGGCCCTTAGAGAGTGTACTTCCTTGCTATTCCAAGATTGTCAATGGAGAATGGCTATGATAATGCTTTGTAATGAAGATGAGCTTCACAACAATGGTAGTGATATAGTAACAAGTTGATCACAAGCAAAAGGAATGACGTGGGTGCCAAAGGCGCACTGTAATTCCTATAGAGTAACAATACTGAAGGCTTGGATGATTGAAATGGAAGAAGGTTCAATTTATAGACTTGGGAAAGAGAAGATCAACAATATAGAGAGAATAAGAAGATCAACAGTACATAATGGTTGAGGAACGTGCATGAAAAAGAAGACAAGTGTCTTGCTCTATTTTGCATGAGAGGAATTAAAGAAATAGAAGAATGAGTTAACTGAAGAGATTAATCAATTAAAAGAATAAATTAATTAGTTAAGAGAATAGAACTAGAGAATGAAAATTGCATGAGGATGAGAAGATACTTTAGCTCAATTAAATACTTAGAATATTCAATTGCATGTGCATAAGGATTGAATTATATTTAGAGATAACTCAATTTAGAAGAAATAGACAACTTAAATAAATATTTGATTTATTTAAATTTAGAGAAGATATTATTGGAAGAAACAATTAAATAATTGATATTATTTAATTTAGAATGAATTTGGAAGAACTAATTAAATAATTGGTATTATTTAATTTGTTGGAGGAATTAGAAGAATTTTAATTAAATAAATTGATTTTATTTAATTGTTGGAAGAATATGAATCAAATAAATAAATTTGTTTATTTATTTATTGATAGAGGAATTTAGACTTAAATAAATATTAAGAATAAATATTTAGAGTCGTGTCATTTTTAGGCGTATACATTTTGCCCCTCTTTGATGCAATGCAGTTTACGATGTTGCTTCAAAGAATAGAATTTCTGATAATGATACATGCCCCAGTTTGCCCCTAGTGCAAGTTATGACAATAGGATGCCCCCTCGGGAGATTGGATAGGAAGAAGGAAGAAGGACGTGAGACGGACAATCTCACGAAGACAGAGGGAAAACATGTTGGGTTTGGAAAAAACAAGATACGTTTTGGAGAAACAGGAAGAAACAGGCTAGGGAAGTAGTCATAGTCACCACACAACCAGTTTAGGGTTTGCATGCTATAAATAGGAGCTGGGTCCACAAGACAAGTCATTTGTACACTTGGCTTTGTTTGGTTTGTCCTTGAGATCTTAGGAGAGCATAGAGCATAGAGTAGTTAGCACTAGGATGGATATTCCGCGTGAGGAGCACTGCTTTGAGCGACTCTGACGGTTTGACCAGCTAGCTGAGGCAGGACCACCGGTATGTATCTCAAAAAACTTCACCTAGGGTCAATTATAGGTGTAATAAATTCTAGGCAAAAATAGGCAAAACAAAAGCGTAGGATTGCAATTTGGTATATATGACATGCGGAACTACGCATCTGTCTTCCTATGGCACATATAGGTTATGAAACTGCGCATGCATTAGTGCTGTGCATGCATGTTATAGGTCAGCGTATGCAATTTGGCTGCATATATACGGTATGAATCAGTGCATGTGATATGGTTCAGCGCATTCCAGAGATGCTACTACACATTTACTAGAAGTGGCACATTTGCTGAGAAATGGTGCATTTACCTTCTATTTTGGCGCATATGATATAAATAGTCAGTTTACCTTAACAAAATTGACTTGATTGGCATCCTGTTTGATGCATCAATCGATAAACTATCTCCAAGATTGTAGGAATCTAGTCAAGACATGTAGTGTGCTGTTTTGATCAATTTGATATATTAAGTTAGTTGATATGATTCTATAGATATGTTGAGCATGTTACTACTGTAGTTTGATGCATTGCCTTGCGTGTTTGCAGGAGGACATTCGAGATACACTCATATCGAGGGAGTAGTTTCCCTTACTGATGTTGTAGTGCTATATGCTGACAGAAATAGACGAGAGGCTCTTGGTGCTATGGGCCTAGATTACATTTTCTTTATGGCTGAGATTCACATAAATCTTGATTTACTGACTATAGCAGTGGAGAGATTCCATAGCGAGGATGGGACTTTTCACTTCGTGATTGGCGAGATGATGGTGACTCTTGAGGATGTCTACAGGATACTACATTTGCCGATACATGGTGAGCTTGTGGTGTATGATCCTCAGCGGGATGTAGGACTTGCAGAGTGCAGACGGGTGTTTGATGACCCTAAGCTAGACTGTCAGGTTATCTCATGGAAGGATATACATGATTACTATGACTACTTCCTTGGTATAGTGGCAGGACTGATCAGAGGCATTGTATGCCCTGATAGGAGATCACATGGGTTCCCAATTAGATGGGGACAGACCATGGAGGGGATGATCACAAAGGGCACCCTCTTTTCTTGGGGTGTCTATGTATTGGCACACCTATACCATGATATGCACCAGGTGGTATACCACAGGGGTGCCAGTTTATCAGCAGGTGTTTCACTATTATAGTTTTGGCTATGGGAGCACATTGCCATCACTAGACCGATTTGTGTGTTTTCTAGGCAGAGAGGAGAGCCTTATAACTATGGATACGTAGGAGTGATTTCCTAGTATAGGCTGGGGAAGTTAGAGTATTGGAGGGATGCACTGGATGGTGGAGATGTAGTTATATGGCGGTCATATCTGGACTATGAGCCTTGGGATGATGAGGATGATGAGCTGCCATACAACTTTTAGACTCAGTGGCTCATAGGTAGGACTCGATTTATCTTAGAGAGGTAGATTGTCAGCAAAGTGCAAAGGTAGTTTGGGAGGAGATAGGGCATACCACAGGGGCAGTCTCAGTTTGCATGCACACATGTAGAGTGGTTCAGTTGGGGACTAGTGGCATCCTATGAGGAGGCCTTGGCAAAGTTCTAGCAGATTCCTTATGTTGCCTGGCTGATGAGGAGAGAGATTGTAGATGCAGCGATGACACAAGATTATGAGTGGTTTATAGAGCACCCATTTCCTAGATACTCAGGGCCTAGAGAGATGGTTCCTCGCATAGACAAGGAGGATATAGATGATGAGGGGAGGGCTAGCAGGAGGAGGAGGAGGCGGTAGAGGAGATGGAGGAGGGGGAGGCAGAGCAAGATAGAGGAGGAGATTTGGGGAGGGATCTTCTCACTAGTAGTAAGTAGTGTAGCCATAGGTTGCACAATAGGTTTTGATGCCAGCACCACAATAGGTGGGTCAGTAGTAGGTGTCCCAACAGCAGGTATAGGGACAACGACAAGTTCCTCAGGGTCCAGTGTAGCCAGATGCATAGGAGTGAGCTATTGCTATGTTGAGAGGACAAGTCAGATAGCTGAGGGCACAGCTCAAGATGGCTAAGGCTCGATGGGAGTCAAATGCAGGCCGCGTGTCAGAGATCTTGAGAGAGTGAGATGCAACTGAGTCCAGGGTGCAGGCAATTAGAGTAGAGAGAAATACTATGGTGGCTACCTTGGGCACAGATAGTACGAGTAGCTTCCTAGTTGGACAGGTGCAGCAAGTATAAGTACATCTAGCATAGGCAAAGGTACAGTTAGTGTAGGTACTGGCCCAGTTGGCACAGGTGCAGGGAGAGGTTGCCAGAGTGTAGGCTTAGACATAGTATTATAGAGGGCTATATCATGGGGTAGTGCCAGCAGATCAGAGGGCACCCAGCTATATGAGTCAGTCTGTGATAGGCACAACGTAGAGGGGAGAGGGATCACAATCAGGAGCCTTTGTGATGTGCCCACAATAGTTTGGGGCTAGCAGAGGAGGGGATGGAGAGGATAGTGTTGCGAGCAATGGCCCACGACAGCAAGGTTAGTTGACACTTTTGCACAGATTTTGGCTTTTTATGCACACTTTTTATGGCTCCGATAGCCTGGCATGTATATGCATTACTTTTGTACTTGGGACATGTGTCATTATCTTTTGAGATGTACACACTATATATGACATTGATTCAAAGATGGTCCTGGTGGACTTTCATATATTGTACATTTGGACATGTTTTACTTGATATTTATATGATGATACAGTTATTTATGATCTTTATATGCCCTTTTACATACTATATGTTATGGATGCATTTCTATTGTATGATGGTATTCATGTGATGCAGACTATGATTATGTCTATGTGATGTTTATCTAATGCAGACTTAGATGTTTATATGATGCTATGTGATGTTATCTAATGCCAACATTTTTATGATGCTATGTGATATTATCTAATGCATACTTAGATGTTTTATATGATGTTTTATGACATGCAAAATGTGAGATGCAACCTATATGATGATGCAATTTATGCGATGCTCTACATGTCTTTACCTATGTTTTTGATTTTTTCTACGGATATTATGTTGTGTGTGATGCAAATTGTTTAATCATGTTAATGACTATCTCATGTGATATGATATGCAACCTATGCTATGTTTTTGTTATGTCCAAATGTACTCAATCGACACAGAGATGACAATGATAGATAGAAAATTGATTTGAAGACTGACTTAGTAGAAAGACTCACAAACTTTCGTTTGTATTGATCCTCTGCATTTTGGATATTTTATTGCATGGGATATGGTATGGATGCTTTTATGAATGTATAATGGATGTAAATGGTGCTTTTCTTTTGACATCTTGATGGTGCAAGTATTTTGAAGTGCTTATTTCATCATTGGGTGACCTTTTTTTTTTTGGTACTTTTTTCTGAATGTTGTAAGTTAATACAAGCATCTAGGTATAATTGAACTGAGATGACCTAAGTATTTCTTATGTATCAATAGAAAAGGATTGCCCCCTTTCATGTTAGACCTTTGATGTCCTCGATGATATTTTTCCAATCATGTCTTTAGACAAGGCTTCACATTACTAAAGATTAATCCACAAACAACAAACAAAGAAAATGATTATGCCCCCATCATAGCATCTCTAGTTTTTGACATCCTCAAGTAGCATAGGAAGACATAATAACAAAAATCAAGACTCTGTAAGTTAACCTGATCACAAACACAAAACATTCTTGCATTTAGATGTGTTTTTCTTGCCATAATTTAGATAGAATCAGTTTGAGTGCATTAGGTACTTGTTTTCTTTGCTTTGGATAGGTTGATGTCTTGCATCAAGATTTCTGCTTTGGGAGTGGGCTTTGCTTGTGCTTGCATGCATGCCTGGTGAAAGGTTCCACAATCCTCATTGGTGGGACGGACCCTAAAGAACTAACCTAGTGCCTCGGGGGCGCATTGTTAAATGGCCTTGCCTACGTGACAATGTAGAGGCAACATAGTTCGAGGACCTAGACCATGGATGGACTAGAGGATAGATGACAAGAAATGGGATGGAGGGAAAGGTGGATCCTCAGGGGTGCATTGAAAATGGCCTTGCCTATGTGACAATGTAGAGGCAACGTAGTTCGGGGTTGACCCTATGATACTGACAACAAACATGTTGCAAGTATGGGCCTAACCAGTGTTGTCATTGATGTCAACATACTCCTGTTGCATTAATGATAAGGATTGGATGAATTGTTTGCTGAGGATATTGAGAAAATTGGTCATATTAAGAACAAAGAAGAACAGTGAAGACAGTAAGGTAAAAGTCCAAGATAAGATGAGGATCAGAGGATGCGGTTTAAAGGGTTTGTAGATATATGTATTAAGGTGTTCTAGTAGAGATTTTAGAGGTCCACATGAAGATCTGAAGAAGTTGTGGCTGCTCAAGTAAAACTAGTTTTGGCGGTGTTCATAGGTGACAGAGTGATACAGATAGGTCCGGTGAGATCTAGAAATGCATTAGCTTGTTCTGTGGATTCGAGGGAGTGTTTAGGAAGTCTTTGTGAATTGTTAACTCAATTGGTTCATGGTCTAAAGGTCTGCAAGCATCTATTCCTTTATGACAGTGATGACAGACTGTGTTTTTGAGGTTTCAGATGAAGGAGAGAAGGATTTCAGTAAGAAGATGAAGAGTGGATGTTCTTGGTGATTTAGGCAATCTTGTGGAGATCTTTGGATTGTGTCCAGTTCATGTTGGTGGTCTGCATTGGAGTTGAAGCTCGCATTTGATGAATTGCTTCCAGATGAAGGTGTTCTTCTTGAGACTGGTTGACCGGATGAGTTACACATCCTGCGGATGATCTTATAGTTGTTTGCTGACTTAGATGATTATTCCTAAGTAGATGTCTTGTATAAATAAGGAATTGTAAAGTCATTTCAAGGTGTGGCTTGTGGAGATGTGAGTGTGTTAGCAAGGAGGAGAGCGAAAGGCAGAGCAAAAGTATTGGACTTAAATGGAACTGATTCAAGCATGGTGAAGATGCTATTCTCTAGTTCATGTATGTGATACTTATTATTTTGTAGATAGTGTGTCTCTTGAGGCAGTGAGCCTAATTGGCATGTGTCATTTTGTTCTTTCTATTCTTCTAACAGAGAATACAATCTTGGGTTAATCACCTTGTGGTTTTTCCCTTAACTGGGTTTTCCACGTCAAAATCTTGGAGTCATGTGTGTTAATGTGTTTTTGCTCTTGATTTAATGCATTATGTTTATATGATTGATTTATCCTTATGCTGCTGAATTACAAAGTAGATTTAAGTGTTTAATTGGAAGAAAATTTTGGACAACTGATTCACCCCCTCCCTCTTAGTTGTCTACCCTGAATCTAACAATTGGTATTAGAGCCAAGTTCCTCTAAAAGGAGCTTAACCGCTTGAGGAGATCTAAGATGTCATCCTACAAGAAGGATAGTCTGAAGTTTGATGGAACCAATTTTAATCTCTGGAAAAGTTGCATGAACTGTCACTTGCAATGTATGGGAATGTAGTACTAGAGCATGATTTCAACAAAGTATACTCCTCCTCAGGGTGGTTCAAAATCTCCAGATGAAATCACAAATGCTAAAAACAATATGCGGACTATAGAAGCTCTTCTAAGTGTACTATCTGATTATGATCTTTCAAATGTTGTTGACCTACCAACTACTTTTGAGATTTGGCAAAAATTGGAACTTCTGTATGAAGGAGACAAGTATGTTAAATGTGCAAGGTTACAAAGTCTGAAAGGGAAATTTAAAAATCTGAAGATAAGAGATGATGAAAATATTACTACTTTTATGCCAAGAGAAAATGAGATTATTTGTGGAATTAGAAATGCTGGTGGAGTCTTGGATGAAGATGAGATTGTTGGCAAAATTCTCAGATCCCTCCCTACTTCTTATAAAATCAAGGCTACTGCCATTGAAGAATTTAGAGCCCATACAACTGTCACAAGAGATCAATTGGTTGGTAGATTGGCTGCATTTGAAATGACTGTGTTTGGAGATGCCCCCCCAAAGATTGAATCAGCATTCAAAGCCAGTGCCTCTGTAAAAGGTAAAAAAGAATTTGATCTGGGAGAGAACTCTTCAAGGAAACTATCATTGTATGAAAAAGAAAGAAAAGACCTGGAAGAAGAAGAACCTGAAATTGCTCAACTTGAAGCTCTTATTGCAAAAATACTACCAAGAGGATTCAGTAAGTATGAAGGAAAATTGCCTTTTAAGTGTTTTAACTGCAATAAGATTGGTCATTTTGCCTCAAAGTGTCCGAAAAGATTTTCAAGGCCAAATCCTAACAGATCAAGGTTCCAAAAGAACTGTTACTATGTTCATGAGGAAGATGATAATGAAGGGGTAACAGATGATGAATCAGAGATAGGAAACAAATCTAGAAGTGATTGGGTGTTTATTTCCATCAAGGAAGAAGAACCATTGTCCTTTGAATCTATGAATCATAAAGTTGTAGAAAGAGCTCTGGCTGCCCAAGTTGAAGAAAAGGATGATTGGGTCATTGATAGTGGATGCTCTCATCATATGACAGGTGACAAAAATAAGTTCATAGATTTGGAAAGGTATGAAGGAGGAGTGGTAAAGTTTGGTGATAATTCTGCTGGTAGAATCAGAGGAAGAAGAACTATTTTTTTTGATGGAAGGAACAAAACCGGCAATGTATTGTATGTTGAAGGATTGAAGCACAATCTTCTTAGTGTTGGTCAGTTGGTGGACAAAGGCTATGATCTCTGATTCAAGAATGGAAAATGCAAGATCTTTGAAAGTTCCAGAACAGAGATTGCATCCGGTACTCAAACTAAAGGTAATATCTTCCACTTGGTTGGTACTAGTAAAAGTTATTTATTTGTTCAAGTTGATCAGAGTTGGTTATGGCATAGGAGAATGTGTCATGTGAATTTTTATAATATCATCAAGATAAGCAATACTCAAGCTATAAGAGATCTTCCAAAATTGGTGAAACCTACAAATAGTTTGTGTAAAGAATATCAGTTGAGAAAACAAAGCAGAGTCTCATTTAAAAGCAAGGAACAATCTTCTACCAGATTATTGGACTTAGTTCATACTAATCTTTGTGGTCTGACAAGAATCAGGAGTGTGCAAGGTGATAGACACTTCATGTTACTAATTGATGACTATTCCTAGATGATGTGGGTAACCTTTCTGAAAGAGAAATTAGAAGCTCTTGAGAAATTCAAAATATTCAAGACAATGGTAGAGAATGAAACTGGATTAAAATTGAAATGTTTGAGGTCTGATAGAGGTGGAGAATTCACATTCGGTGAGTTCATAGATTTCTATGAGAAACATGGAATAAAGAGACAATTGTCTACTCCTAGGACTCCACAGTAGAATGGAGTAGTTGAAAGAAAGAACCGAACCATCCAGGAAGCATCTAGGACAATGATGATGGAAGCAAATGTTCCTCAGATCTACTAGAGAGAATCCGTCAGCACTGTAGTCTATACTCTCAATCGAGTTCAAATCAGAAGCAATACCGGTAAGACTCCTTATGAACTTTTGTTTGGCATCACTCCTACTGTGAGATATTTCAGAGTTTTTGGTAGCAAATGTTACATTAAAAGAGATGAAGATCTAGGAAAGTTTGATACTAGAAGTGATGAAGGAATATTCTTGGGTTACTCTGATGAGTGCCAAATTGCACTCATGAAATACACCTTTTTGCCTCTCTTTTTCCCTTTTTTAGTTCATCTTCCTTGTGTCTGCACTCAAATAAGTTAGAAAGATTGTTCTATTTTGTGATTAAATAAGATAGATTACTTAAGATTAGAATTTCTGATTAAGGTGACTAATGTGCGTGGGATTAATGGAAAAATACAGAATTTCTCTCTTTTTGAATCAGTAGGTGTAGATGCCAGGAACAGTGATTTTGTGCATATCTGGAGATCGTCTTCAATGATCTCCAAAGACAATAACAAAGAATAGTGACACCTGAAGTTTTGAAGATATGGGGAATGACTCTCCGGAGCTCTGCGAGAGTCTGGAGTATCTCCAGAGCTGCAGACAGGAGCAACTATCTCTGGCACCTCCTGAGAACAGGGCATGTTTCCAAGCAAAGCTGCTAACCAGACACTTCAGTAGCGATCCTAATACCCCCTCACTTCACTCAAATCATCACCTAAGAGGTGAAGGGTCAACTATCAGTTAAACTACTAAAGTTTTATCTTTTCAAAGATTTTGCATGAGTTATGAATTGAACTAATCCAATATCCTTATTTTCAAGGATTTGATGCCCAAATGTATTAAGACTTAAACTTAGATCTCTGAGTGGACTTCTGTTCCACTCAAGTCTACCTTTCTCGCATGGTGATTTTTCATAAGTTAGATAGTTAAGTACAAATAAGAGATGGTGTCATCTCCTAGAAAGACTAATAGATAAGTTCGGTGATATATCATCACTCATTTTTTTATATATACTCTCAGAAATAGTAATAAAACAACAATGATAAAATTATTCTAACTCTCGGAGATCTCAGTTCTGTTATAGCCATATTTTCATGAATGCAGAAATGAATGAATTGGACTAAATTTAGTTTTGATCATCTTTTGTGCTGATTTCCTGCTATAGCCTTCAGCCTTAAGGGTGTGGAGCAAGGGCCCACTCTCACCACTCGGGCAGGAGGCTAGTATTACTGTTTTATTGTTTCAGTTTTCTTTTATAAAGGTGTTTCCTATTTTAATAGATAGATGCATGTTATTGTTTCTTTGCTTTGAGTACATTTCCTATTTTCATTCTGTTTTCCAGCATTCATTACATTTATTCAACAAGCAGTTAGATTAATCTTTCTTTTAAAAATTAGGACTAGCAATAAACTAGTAACTATAGAATCCCTCGTTGCAGATAGTCGTGGACACAGCCCTAGTTCTTTGACATCTAAAAAATAGATTAAATGATGAGGTACAACGACACCTTGTCATTTTTGGCGCCGTTGCCGGGGAATAGTTTGTGTTAATTAGGGGCACTGAGTTAAAACAATTTTTAGAATAGATCTGTATGGTTAGAGCTAGGGATCTAAAAGGAAGATATATTAAGCAGACACCCCAACAACACACAATAGGCAAAAGAAGTGAGGTGGTACAAAATCTTGTTGAAGAAGGAAACCTAGATCTTAACTTGGAACTTGCACTTCAAAACAACAATCCCTTAGATCCTCTAGACATCCCACTTGCCAATTACATCCAGGAATTACAACAAGAAGTTGAGGCAGATTCTTTGGTAGAAAATAATTTCCTAGAACCTTAGGAAGAAGAACCAGTACTAAACATGGAAAATGATGATCATGGGGAAGAGGAAAATCAGGCTCCAAGAACCTTCTCTTATCCTATTGTTTTGGCTGCTGGAGACAATGCTCCTATGAAGAATATCTCACCAACACATCTGCCAAATTTTAGAGGACTTTCTTTTGAGGATCCAGATCAGTTTTTGTTTGAATTCAAAGTAGTCTGCCAAACTTATGATTACAGATCAGATAACCAGAAACTCAAATTGTTCCCTTCAACCTTGAAAGATTCTGCGATGATATGGTTTATGGGTTTACCCCAGGGTTCTATCCATTCTTGGGATCAAATAGAAATAGAGTTTTTGGAAAAATACTAAGATTATTGCAGATCCAGTAATAAAAATGAGGAGTTGTTCAAAATTAGGCAGGGGGAGGAAGAATCCTTAGAAGACTATGTGGATAGGTTTAATTTTGCCTTGAGAAGGTTTGGCAATCCAGTGTATCACTCCTTGGCTAGAACCTTATTTATAAAAGGATTGGATAAAGAATCAAAATAGGCACTGGACCTAATGGGAAAACGGAACATTAACAAAATGGAAATACCTGACATAGAGGAACTCTACAACAACTATTCCAGAACCTAAGATGGAGTAAGGTCATCCAAAACTTTTAAAGGGAAGAATGAGATAGGACAGTTGATGGAGGAAATTGCAAATCTAAAAACAGACATTCTGGTCCAACTAAATACCACATTGGATGGGATTTAAGCAAAAACTAGAACAATTGATCAAAACAGAGCAACTGAACCGCTCTCCATCTATTGTCCTAGGTGTAGGAACAAACACCTGTTGAGAGAATGTCCCTTGGACAAATCAGAGATTTGTCAGATCTGTGATAGGGAACATCCTACCAGTCAGTGTAATCAACTTCCAGCTTTGAAAAGATTAAGTAAAAAGAATGCTGTGATAGAAGAGGAGTTGAACTATGTAGGACAAAAATAAACTGAAAATTTCCCTTATAATCAGTATCCAAACCAGTCTTCTTACAGGGGTCCTTCTAATTGGAGAAATAATCAGTGGAATACAACTTGGCATGGCCCTCAAAATAATCCTCCTTGGGGACAGCAGGATTGGCCAAGTCAAAATTGGCAAAACCAAAACTGGCAAAATCAGCCTTGGAGAAATCAACAATGGCCACCACAGTTTGGATCACAAAACATGCAACCTCAATGGGGTCCTCAATAGGGATATCATCAACAATACCAAGGACAACCAAGACATTTCCAACATCAACAGCAAGCTTTACTAATTGGATCCTCCAACACACAGTGTTAAACACAAAATGAACCAGTTAGTCAACCACCTTTACCAGCTCAGCCTATACCAAACCCACAGAATAAACAGGGAGCAGTTGTCTATATGATAGAGCAAGAAAATCTGGCTGGAATTAATGCTATATATTCAAATAATCTCCAGCTGCATTCTGGGAAAGCATTCCCAAGACCTTCTCCTCCAACTATAGTTGAAATAACCAATGACGAGGAACCTGAAAATCCATCCAATCAACCCCCAGAGGAGATTACTAACGAAAAAGTGCTAGAAAAATCATCCACAGACAACTCCGGAGTTACTCCTAAAAGGCCAGCTCCGGAGAACAGTCCTGAACATAATTTTGATAAGAGCTCCAAAGATGCTCCAAAGATGGAAAAGCTAGCACCATACCCAGAACGACTTAAACAAAATGCTCCCCAGAGAATTATTCTACAAAAACAAATCCAAACCAATCAGGAATCAAAACTTTTGTAGGAAATCAAGCAGCTAAACATTGAAATTCCTCTTCTCCAGGCCATCAGAGATGTACCAGAACTAAATCAGTTCATCAAACAGTATTGCATCAAAACACAGGGCAGAAAGAAAAGCTTGCCCTCCACAATACAGGTGGAAGGAAAAGTAGTGGATCTATTAATGGGAGAAATTCTCCTCCCAAAATATGGAGACCCTGGAAACCCTGTCATAACTATTTTCATCTCGGGGGTAGAAATTTCAAATGTTCTGGTTGATTTAGGAGCAACAATTAATGTGATGACAGTTCATACAATGGACAAGTTAGCTCTATCAGGTATCCAATCCACGACTACAATTCTTCAACTTGCTGATTAGTCAGTAGCTGTTCCAAAGGGAGTGATCATTGATGTACCTGTTGTGATAGATTCATGGGAATTCCCAATGGATTTCTTAATACTAGAACCTAGAAACCAGAGAAATGCTTATCCACCGATTTTAGGAAGACCATGGCTGGCTACTGCAGCAGCATCTATTGATTGTCGAACTGGAGATATGGTCATTTCTAATGGGATAGATTTAAAGAAAATATCTCTGTATCCTCCAGCTAAACCATCGGTGCATTACACAGGAAGAGTATGGGTGGATGAACCGGATAACACAGGCAACAGTGCCTCATTAGCTATGGTAACCATTAGGCAACATCTGGGAGAATTAGGAGAAGTATACTATGATACAATGGAAGACTTCACTCACATCCTAATCAATAAAGATGTGATGGAACTCGCCCAAGATCCTCAGAGAGAACTTCTCATTTCTTCTCATTGTACCCTTGCCAACATTATTCCTTGTGGGGAAACCTTTTATAGGGACTTAGCCACCTTCCACATGTTACTCCCACATTCTTGTCCTCTCAATGCCATAACACCAATGTATGGATCTACCACATCTATGGAACAAATAACAAAATAGGTCATGATTCTACCAGGGAAAACACTTAATATAAGTACTCAGTTAACAGCAAGTCAGGAAGAAAAACTTATCCAGCTTTTGGTCTCCAACTCAGCATCTTTTGCCTGGGAATACCAAGATATGAAAGGCATACCTCCTGAGATCTGTACCCATCATATCTACACTGAGGATATTAAACCTGTCAGGCAACCACAAAGAAGATTGAATCCTGCCTTAAAGGACATTGTCAAAACTGAAATAGAAAAATTACTCCAAGCAGGATTCATATATCCAATCTCAGATAGTCAATGGGTCTCACCCCTTGTCATTGTGCCTAAAAAGAATGGGAAATGGAGGGTGTGTATTGATTATAGAGAACTCAACAAGGCCACAAAAAAGGACTACTTTCCCTTACCATTTATTGACCAAGTTTTGGACAACCTTGCTGGGAGAAAGTATTTTTCTTTTCTTAATGGATTCAGTGGGTATAATCAAATTCAAGTAGCACCTGAAGACCAAGACAAAACCACCTTCACATGTTCTTGGGGAACGTTTGCTTACAAAGTTCTTCCCTTTGGGTTATACAATGCCCCAGCTACATTTCAGAGACTGGTTCTAGCCATCTTTGCTGAACTGGCTAATGAATGCATGGAGGTCTACATGGATGACTTTACTGTGTATGGGGATAACTTTGAGGAAGCTCTCACAAACCTTGGAAAGGTACTAAAATGTTGTGATAAAAATTGACTGTCCCTTAGCCATGAGAAATGTTTTATGATGGTGGAGGAAGGAATTGTTTTGGGACACCATATTTTAGAAAAAGGGATCAGAGTCGATCAGAACAAGATAGAAGTCATCACACAGTTGCCTTCACCCAAAAATTAGACTAATGTCAGAAGTTTTCTGGGTCATGCAAGCTACTATAGGAGGTTTATAGAAATTTTTAGCAGAATAGTTGCCCCCCTGTTTACTCTGCTTAACAAAGAAATAGAATTTCTGTGGACAGAAGACTGTCAATCAACATTTGAAACTTTGAAGGAGAAGCTTATTGTCACACTAGTCTTAAGGGGACCTAATTGGACTTTACCATTTCACATACAAACTGATGCTTCAAATGAATCCATTGGGGTAGTTTTAGGACAAAAGGAGAAAGGAGAGAGTATGCATGCCATTTATTACATCAGCAAAAACCTTACCTCTACAGAAAGAAATTATACAACAACTGAAAAAGAATTCTTGGTAGTTATCTATGCTATAAACAAATTCAAGCATTATATCACTGGATATAAAATATTCGTGCACACTGATCATGCAACCATCAAGTACCTAATGAATAAACCAGTAGTAGGTGCAAGAATCATCAGATGGTTATTGCTATTGCAGGAATTTGATATTACCATAGTTGATAATCCAAGAAAGTTTAATTTGGTTGCTGATTTTCTATCAAGATTGCATACAAGAGGAGAAGATCAACCAATGGAGGACAAATTCCCAGATGAACATCTTTTTGCCATATCCACTACTGCACCTTGGTTTGCTGACATAGCTAATCTTTTAGCTACAGGCTTGTATCCATCCCATTTTACTTCAAAACAAAGAAAACGTTTGGTTAAAGAAAGTTTATCCTACAAATGACTGAATGGTTTACTATTTAAATGTGGTCCTAATTTCATTCTACGCAGGTGCTTGAAGGCTGATGAGACTTTTGATGTGTTGAGAGCATGTCATGATGAACCATCTGGTGGCCACTACTCTTTCCATAGGACAGTCCACAAGATCCTTGGAGTTGGTTACTACTGGCCTTCTCTTCATAAAGACACAAAGAAGTATGTGCAGCACTGTGACCAGTGCCAAAGGATGGGGCAACCCACCTTTACCCAGGAGATGCTGCTACATCCTCAAGTCATGATGGAACCGTTTGAGCAATGGGGTCTAGACTTTGTGGGACCAATTTCACCACCATCATCAGGCAAGAAGTATATTCTAGTATGCACAGACTATGTTACTAAGTGGGCTAAGGTTCAAGTATTACAATTTGCAAGAGAAGAAAAAGTTGCTGATTTCCTTTACAATAAAATTTTCTTGAGATTTGGAGCCCTAAAATCAATAGTTTTAGACAGAGGACCTCAATTTACTTCACAGGTAATCAAGGCATTCACAGATTTATACCAAGTCAAGCACAGATAATCTTCACCTTACCATCCTCAAGCAAATGAGCAGGTAGAAGTAACTAACAGAGAACTTGAGAATATCCTAACAAGGATAGTGGCAATGAACATAAAAGATTAGGCTAATAGACTACCTGAAGCAGTTTGGGCTTACAACACCACTTGGAAGTCCACAACAAAGTTTTCACCATATGAATTGGTTTATGGGAAAAAGCCTATACTATCTATAGAATTTGAACTCCAGACACTTAAAACTGTATTGGATGTTGGGCTGCCATTGTCTACAATTCAACAGAACAGAATTCTTCAACTTAATGAGTTGGATGAGATTCAGACAGAAGTCATTCAGCAAACAGAATTGGTTCAGTACCAAAGGAAACAATGGCATGACCAAAATATTAAGAGGAGGACATTTCAACAAGGAGATTGGGTTCTTCTTTATAATTCTAAATTCAAAGAATTCAAAGGGAAATTGCAGACTCACTGGCTGGGTCCTTATCAAATAAAGGAAGTGTTTGAAAATAGAATTGTATTACTGCAACCAATTGATGGGAGCACAAACACATTTCTAGTAAATGGTCACTGGATAAAGCTCTACAAAAGACCATCTACTAAAGAAGAGTTTCTAAATAATTTGTGTTTTGATATAGGGGATACCTCCTCTCTCACGGTGTTGGATTGAATGACATTCTGAAACCAAAAAAAAAAAAGGAGGTTGAAAACCAGCAATGGCTGCCTTCTGAAAAAAAATAAATAAATAAAAGAAGGTTGAAAACCAGCAATGGCTGCCTTCTAAAAAAAATAAAAATATAGAGAAAGATGGAAAACCAGCAAATGGCTATCTTTTTCAACCAAGGGAGTTGAAAACCAGTAAAATGGCAGTTCCCTTCTTCAGGACAGTTGAAATAATTGAGCTCTGGATATGATCAGTTGCCAGAAATTGGTCCAATGCATCTCCGGCGCTTCTCAAACGGGAGCATCTCCATCGCTTTCCAATTAGGAGCACCTCTGGCGCTCTGTTAAGAACGCTATCAGTTTCCATAATAAGGGAGGGACCCACCTCTCCAGGTGGTAAAGTAGACAACTCATATGATGAGGTCATCATGACTCATCTTCTACTTCATCGCAAAGCATAATTAAATTAGAATACTAATAATTGCAGGAGTGTCCACGAGCCGGCACTGACATCACCCATGGGCGTGGATTTTAGTGCCACTTAGTGTAATGATTGCAGGTCACGTACAAGTAGGAAGTGGATGTCATTTCAGGCTGCTGCTTAATTGCCACGACATGTGTAGTTTCCAAAATGATGCAGCATTTCTCCCGTGTACATCACCTCATTATTAAAACTGATCTAGGTAAATCTATTTTTAATTAATTAATAATTAGTAATTGTCCTGTCTTTCTATTTTAGGTGCTGCCAAGATGACACGTCCCTCCGCCGTCATTTCCTTCTTCACATCCAAGCATGCCGCCATCTGTGCCTTAATGCCACCTTACCTCCGGAGTGCCTTGTCAGTCCATTACATTTATGGTTGCCTTGGTCCCTTAACCCATCTGCATAAGCCCAGCCTGAAAACAATAGCATCCCTCATTCAAACCTCTGGAATAGACTGAAGCATAAGGTAAATTAAACAACTCTCTGGAGTCTACAGAGCAATTTGAACAATACTCCGGAGCCCACAGAGATAAGAGGGACAGATAGACTGCAGAATTGGGGAAGTAAAAGAATAAAACACATAAAGTGCCATCAATTCAGCAATGGGGATCAAGAAAAAGTCTGAGCCAAAAAATACTACGGGTCTTCTGAAGGATGCAGCTGTAGCAAACATTTTAAGGGCTGCTAGATGGTTAGATTTCCTAGACAAGTTCAAAGGGTTTTAGGTGGATATTGTGGATGAATTTCTTAGGAATTTAAGAGACAACCAGACCACTGTGAGAGGAAAGCAAATCAGTCTCTCCTCCACAATTATTAGCCACATTTTCGGACTCCCTGAACAAGGTGAGAGGTTCTACCACCTGAAAACCTTATATACTAATTTAATTAGAAATTTTTCTGTTCATGGTGAACCTACTATTTAATTGCATATGAATAAGAATGAGGTCAAAGAAATTTTGAGGTCCACTCTCCCAAACCCTTGGGCAACTGTTGCTACCTGGTTAATGAAGTACTTTACCTGTGATGGCCAATTCTCCATAGTTTTAGGGCCCATAATGAAAATGCTAATTTTTCTCAGACATGGAAATAGGCACCCCGAATATAACATAAATATCCCTAATTTCTTGTATTCTACCATCAGGGCAAATGCAGAGAAATACCAGCAGGGTAAGGGACCCATGAAACATCATGGCCTCATCTTTCTGATAGTCAAGCACCACTTCCTATCTCAGGCCAATGGAGAAGAACTATTGCAGAACTTTCTTGAGCATAACCCTTAGGTCAGAGAACCAGAGATAACACAAATAGAAGGTGAGAATTCTCCCTCTCACCAGGATGAGGAAACTAAGCCTACAGCCTCCTCCACAACTGTTCACAAAGGGACATCACCATCACAGGAGGCTACATCATCTGCAGCCCCTATTCCTGACAAAAAGGGGAAAGGCAAACAAATTACAGAACCTGCTCCTACATGACCTCTATACATGACTCGGTCAGTCAGGCGAAAAATGACTCTACCTGAGGAATCTTGGCCTAAGGAATTAACAGAGGAAAAGTCAGGACATGGAATTTAGGAAAGGTGGTGGGTTGAAGAACCATCCCATGATTTAGATGAGGTACCTCTGGTCAGGAAGAGGAAGCAAAGTGAAAATTCTCCAGCACCATCTGTTCATGTGGAGTCAAGTCCAGTTTCAACACCACCATGTGCTCCAGAGACAGGAAACTTACCAACTGTTACTATCTCCTCAGATTCTGAGGAAGGGAGTGTGATAGGTGAAAGTCAGGTGTGGAAGATCAGACATAGTCATGAAACCCTAACCCTACCATCATCAAGGAATCTAACCTAAATGAAATCAAAGGATAATGCAATTCAAGCATAACATCACCTAGACCGTGCGATTCCTTGTTTGAGAGAGAGATGTGAACTGCTTCTTCAACAATAAGCAATTACAAAGCTGAAAGCTGCCATGATGGATGATAAAGGCTCAAATGCTCAGATGCTCAAGATGATAATGTAGGTGCTATATGATTGCTAGATGTCTCATATGGAATGAGAGGGTGTTTATATAGAACTCAACCAAGATCAATCAACGGTGAAGATTCAGAGGCTATGTGAATGGCTAGGATTGAAAGTTACTAAATTTAGATCCAATTAGTTGTGCATGTGAAGGATTTTAAATGAAAGTTGTCTTACAACACATGATGAATGGGAAATGGACAAGTGTTGAAATGTGATAAATGATGAGGGCTTAATTCAAATAAAATATTTGAATTAGTTGGGATATGAGTTGGAAATTAATTAAATAAATAAAATTTATTTAATTAATAGGATAAATGCATAAAATGAGATAAGACATGATGTGAAATTAATTAAATAAATACAATTTATTTAATTAATTGACTAAGTGGATGAGAATAGGATTTTAATTAAATAAATTTTATTTATTTAATTAATTGGCTAATGGATTAGTGATTTAACAAGGTGTTGCTAGACATGGACAAATTTGGGTGTCTACATTTTGCCCCTCTTTGATACAATGTTCGATAGAACGTTGTGTCAAAGAAGATACGATATGCGTTCAATAAACAAGTTATGCCCTAGTGTAACTGACAGGTGATGCCCCCTCAAGAGGTAAGCCAGGCTAACCAAAAACAAATAAGGTATTGCCCCTGTCAAGCTGTAAACCAATGATTGGCTGTTAATTGTTTTGTTGATAGTTGAGAGTGTTGTCATGGTAGGGAAAGCTATATCCCTAGATCAACACAAAGTTGTTTGCTGAGTTGGTTGGCTAATTGGTTGATTGATTGATTTGGCTTACAACAAGGCTAGGATCAAGACCATTGATTGCGCTTGGATAACTTGGCTTGATTGATTAACTTGATTGGTATGGATTAAGGATGGGCTTGCATTTGGATCTTTGTTTGGAATGGTTGGAAGATGATGAAATGCTAATTAGATTGATTTGATGAAATGTTGATGATGGGATGATATGTGGTGGATTGAGCTGCTTTGGATTTGTTGAAGTGATTGGATTTGTTCTGATTGGAGTTGGCTTGATGTGCTTTGAGTTGATTTGCTTTGGTGTTGATGCTGATGATTGATAGGATTTATTTTGATGGTTGGCTTGATGTGCTTTGGTTTTGATGATTGCTATTGTTGGGTTGATTGTTTTGATGATGCGATTGTTTTGAATGATGATAGTGATGGTGTGATGATTAGAGTGTCCACTCAATCTAAGCTTAAGAAAGTGTTCTCAGTATGCTCAAAGGATGGAAAAAAAACAAGGTATTGCCCTTGTCAAGTCATAAACCAATAATTGATTGTTTGATTGATGATGATAGATAGTGTTGTCATTGCGGGGAAAGCTATATCCCTAGATCAACACAAGGATGTGGGAACGCTATATCCCATTGATGATGTTTGATGATGATTGATTTGGCTCATGACAAGATTAGGATCAAAACTTGTTGATTTGATTGGATAATGTTCCTTGATTGATTAGCTTGCTTGATATGGATTAGTGTGACTTGGATTTAAGATCATTGCTTAGATTGATTTGGATTGGAAATGGATTGATTGAAATGGATGAATGAATGTTATTGATACGAAGAATTGATGATGATGATGATTTGATTTTGATTGAATGTTGATGGAGTGGATTGTTTTGGATTGATAATGATTGGTTTTATTACTTGGATTTTTTGTTGGATATTTGATTTTTTTTTTCTAGATTTTTTTTGACATATTTTGATTTTTTTTGTGTTTTTTGGAATATTTTATTTTTTTGTGTTTTTGAATGTTTTGGAAAATGCCAATGGATTTACATTGTGGGTAGCCTTTGTGCTTGATACCAATGACAAGGGAAGACCAAGTCTAGGTGCAAAGGATGGATAAAAGGATGGGCTCATAGTAAATGGGATGGAAAGGCTCATGAGAGTTGGATAGATACAAGGATAGGCTATGGATTGGAAAGCTCATGATAAGTAGATGGGGATAAGCTATAAGATGGAAAGCTCGTGATAAGGATACACCATAGTGGATGGATCATAAGGGAGCTAGGATGTGATCTTCAAAGGCTATGTTGCATAGGAAGAATTTGCCCCATTCTAGGTAGTAATGCTTAGGATTTTTACATGACAGAGTTCATGACCAAGGGATGACATGATGGATTGGTTTGAATAAGATGGATAAATGGTCAATGGATAGGACTTGGTTTGGAAAGAAGGTATGTCAAGAAATATCCAAACATGTTTTAACATTCTGCCCCCATGTCTTCATCAAAATCAAAAGGAGGAGGATGGGTAAATGGGTTCAATAGGATAGGCATATTTATGTAATGGCTAAGGATGGTAGGATGACAAGATAGGACATGATAAGATGGAAAATGATAGGTTGGATGAGACAATGTGCCCCAAGTGTAAGTGACATAGAAGATCAACCTACACATGATGCCTGTTTGCCAGGTTTTCATCATGGTACTTATCCAAGGCGCCTGTTTACCAGGTTTTCACCATTGGACGAAGGGACTTCTCTTTACTAGTTTGATTTTTTTTTTTGCTTTTTTGCTTTTTTTTTCTTTTTTGCTTTTAGATGTGATGACAAGTACACATGGCGCCCGTTTTCCAGGTTTTCACCATGGTAATGGATAGGAGGGACTCAAGTGGCTAGTGCTATGAGAGGTGATATTGTCCCATTAGAGATGGATGATGTCTTCGCATGGACCATGTCATTATGCTCATAGATGTTGATAAGGGATTGCATGGATGGGAGATGGAGAGATGTAGTTGTGTGGAGGTGCTACGGAGTGGAAGGGAACCATGACCAATGGTTGCACACACCGTGATAAACATTGAAGCTTTTAATGAGATGGTGGTGTAGGAAGCAATGGAGATGTTTGCTTAGGATATCGTTGATGAAGTGATTTAGGAACCCACATAGATTTAGTATTTTTAATGATTTTGCTTTGCTTGTGGGATTTTTGAAGGGAATGGAAGTTTTGGATGGAAGTAGGCTTTTGGATGGAGATAGGTGGTTGGGATTCTTGAGATGTAGATGAGGATGCCTCATTTGACTTGCTAGCTATTTGCTTAGGAACCCAAACCATTTTGCTTTTGGGCTTTGCTTTTGGAGGTATGGGCTTGGATAGCTTTGTGAATGTACTTTGCTTTGAGTTTGATTCTTTATGTCCTAAGTATGAAGACCTTTAGGATTTGTAGTAGGATTGTTAGCTTTATAAGTAGAGACATCAAAATTTTTGCTTTCGAATCCCATGGGGTGGGTGGAATGGATGGAATGATTGGAAGCTTTATGCTTAAACGATGTGTGCTTTTGTTGGTCATGATTAGGAATGTAAGGATACTTATGAATGATAGGTATGTTAGGTGTTGGAAGCAATGGTGGCAAGGAGGATGGAGGGACATTTGGAGTTGGTAAAAGTGGAGGCAAAGTGGATGGCGGAAGATGTACGGTCACATGCTTTTGACATTTATAGGATGATGGAGTTGAAATGTAAACATATGTTTTGGGAACATGATGTGGCTTGTGATGGAAAGTGGTAGATTTAGGATGCATGAAGGGATTACCAATATCTTTAGCTTGTTTACCTTGGGGTGTGTATCCAAGGCCATATGAGCATGGAAGAACTTTGACATGGTTTGGCTCCAAAATACCTTGTTCATAAAGGCCTAGACCTTTACCTTTGTAGTTCATGTTTTGGAGGATACGATTGACTATAGGACTTGATGTGTTTTGGGAGCTAGACTTGAGCTCTTTATTGGATGGAGAAACTGAAGTGGATAAAAGTCGTTGTTGTCCTAAGGAAGAACACTCATGTATAAGGGTGGATAGACCAATAGGACATGATGGGTTTGAAATGGGATCGATGATGGATGTGGAAGGGGGATCATTAGGATCTTGATTAGCATTATGTTCACTAAGATCCAAGTTATTTGTTTGATCTTTTATGCTCACTTGGGGGACAAGTGTCTCATCATGGCAAGTAGATGTTTGCTCATTATGGATAGGGCTAGATGGCGGATGACTAGAAGCAATTTGGATATCTCGCTCATGGATGGATATAAGATTATGGATAAGATCAAGGTGCTCATGGATAGATTCTTCATAGGTATCATCTTGATCATAAAGAAGGTAAATGTTATGGATAGGTTGCATGAAAGTGTTTTGATCTTGAGTTGGACTAGGGATTAATGTTTCCACATGCTTAGGATTAAACGCTTGACATGCCTCTTGGGTTGCTTGAATGGAATTGGAAGGCTCTTGGTCAGCAACATGAAGGCATGATGACTCTTGATTTGGATTCATAATATGAGACTCTTGAATAGACTTGTTGGTTTGTAGGTCACATGATGGGCTCAAAGGGCTAAGAATGTTAATTGAGAGCTCTTGGATAGGCTCAAGGATAGGTGGACCACATGATGGAATTATAGGATTGGACATGACCTTTGGAAGTTCATTGGTAGGCTCATGAATGGGTGTTTGACATGGAGGTAGTTTATTCCTAGCTAGTTGCCAATGGATCACATCCTTCACAAGGGTATGAGTGGATGGACAATATAATGGATGGATGATAATAGTAGATGGTGTTGTAGGCTTATGATTAGGATTAGGTTGAGGGCTAATTGGATTGGACGGATTAGGATTAGAGGGGGGTGATACATAGGATAAGGATGATGTGGCATGATTTCTTATTGTAGGTAAGTACACCTTGTAAACAATTGGAACAAATATTGGGCATTGATTTGTATTGTGGCCTTTGGTCCTATGGTATGCACAATAATCATGTTCATCATATGGAATTTCTTCACATGGGTTGATTGGGGGAAGTTCAATGAGTTTTGCTTCAAGCATCCTTTGTAAAACTCTCTCAGCGGCATCCTTTGATGAAGGATTAGAATGACATGGTGATGAAGGTAATGAAGGGCTTGGTGATTTGGAAGGTTGATGGACCAATGGACTAGGAGTAGGATCACATGGTGGTGTTGGGATAGGATTAGTTGGCTCATGTGTTGGCATAGGATTGGATGATGAAGGCCACTCTAGATCGGTATCTCCCTTGTCAAAAGTAATTAAGTCTTGCATAGGATAACTTGGGCTTGTTTGATTTATGTACAAGGGACTACTTGGACTTGCATGTGGTGCTTGTGATATCACTTGATTGCCTTGTGGATGGGCTTGGTAGTGCATTGGAATGGTGGCATGAGGGATTGGATAATGTTGAGGTGGAGGTTGATAGGTTGATGTGGCATTGACTTGGTGGATAGGTGGATTAAGTTGATAGGAAGTGGATGGATATGACATGTGGCTATGAGGTGGATTAGGTTGGTATGGAATGGCTAAGGATTGTTGTACTTGTCGAGCTTGACTAGTGGCTAAAAGGTGTTGAACTTGGGCTATGAAGTGTTGCAGTTGAGGTGATTGGCTTACGCGGGGTTGAGCTTTTTGGATGAAGAATTGTAATATTTCAATGGCGTCTTGGTTTAGGGGTTGTGATCCTTGATAAAGATTTTGGAGGAATCTTTAGAATTTGATTTCTAGGTCCTCTAGTGTAGACATGTTGTCACCCAAGTGTTTGTCTTAAGTCCTTTTAACAAGTGCTTGTTTAGGGATTTTAATGATGATGTGGCTTGTTTGGATGACTTGGCTATGTTTGGAATGAAAGTGAATGGGTTTGAATGTTATTGGAAGAATGTGTAGGATGACTTGTCTTTATGTGTTTGGGTTTTTAGAGCTTGATGTGGCAATATTCAAACAAATGATTATGCATATACACACATGAATCACTCACACAAGACACATAAGCAAGTTGTTAGTTTGGAATGAATGTGATGATGGTTAAGCAAGCACGTGAAGACAATTCAACAAGTCCTAGTTAAGGCAAGGCCACTATCACAAGGAGGTTCTAGTGAAAATCTGGGGGACCGGCACCCCACGAGCATCCAGCAAGCCACTTAAGACTTTAACTAACCCTACTAGGAGTTTTAATATACAAAAAGGTACACCTCCTTTCGAGTTAGCACTGTATGGTGAGCGCTAATACCGGTTAGACTTGGCTTTCGCCTTATCCTCTAATTTTTATAGCGGACCGGATGAAAGTACCGCTTGAGGTCATTCCCTTGGGGTGGATACCAAGGTAGGCCTCTCTAAGGCTAAACAAAAGCAACACAAGTAAATGTTTTTGATCTCCAAGTTCATGTTGGGACGCGAGGAGAGAGCATACACATTTACTTGGTCACACTCGCATGGGGTTCATTAACCTTAGAAATTCAATGTGTGGAAGACAATGCAAGCACTTGTTTGTTTTAAAGCCCAAATCCAAATGTGATGAAAGACAATGGTTCGTTTTAGCCCAATATTTTGATATGAATTTGCAAACAATTGCTCGTTTTAATCCCAAAGTCCAAATGTGTGATCAAACAAGATTAAGAGATGAAAAATTAGAATGATGGTGCACCTGATACAATCACTTTCTAATTTGCTGTAGATGTTGATGCCAATGTTGCTTCAACTCCTTATGATCACCTACAACATAAAAAAAAATGATATTATAATGCAAGCATAAA
This sequence comes from Cunninghamia lanceolata, assembly GCA_027924645.1. Classification (NCBI taxonomy): domain Eukaryota; kingdom Viridiplantae; phylum Streptophyta; class Pinopsida; order Cupressales; family Cupressaceae; genus Cunninghamia; species Cunninghamia lanceolata. The sequence goes on along the minus strand of BSBN01000341.1, from coordinate 4,839,032 downwards.
AAATAGGCTCATCAGGCAAGGAAAATTGTAATTTTAGATGCATAGCTGAATTAGATTTGATTATTTCGATATAGTTTTGGTTCAAAAATTAAAAAACAAAAGAAGAGACCCCTATTAATTTTTAGAGAGCTTTCCGAAAATGTAAAGAAATCAGAAAAATTCCATGTTTTGCGCCTAGAAATGCAGATTTATGGAAACGGTACAATTGGCAAAGATCTGATTTTTTCGCACTATAAATGACCTCTAAATTAAATCTACAAAACATAGACCCCCATTAGAATTTCAAGAGCTTTCCAGAAATATAAAAATGTCTAAAAAATTCGCTGATGTGCGCCCAAAATTTTGATTTTATGAAAAAAACATAAAAACGTGATAAATCCCGCAAAAATTGCGATAAACCCAAAATGTTTCTGCTGTAGCTTCCTTATATCATGGACAAACTTCTGCTAAAATCTTGTAGAAAAATTTGAAGCCGTTTGGAGGATATGATAAAATCTTTAAAACCTAGGGTTTTGTCCAAAAAGTAGCAGATCTGCAACAAAAAGTTAATTAAACCTGCAAAACTTGACAATGGGGGTTAGGTAAATGCAAATTTTTACTACAAAAACCTGCAAAAAAAGATCAAGTGAAGTGAGTCCCACCGGGCGTGCCAAAATGTGATAGGTGAAAGTCAGGTGTGGAAGATCAGACATAGTCATGAAACCCTAACCCTACCATCATCAAGGAATCTAACCTAAATGAAATCAAAGGATAATGCAATTCAAGCATAACATCACCTAGACTGTGCGATTCCTTGTTTGAGAGAGAGATGTGAACTGCTTCTTCAACAATAAGCAATTACAAAGCTGAAAGCTGCCATGATGGATGATAAAGGCTCAAATGCTCAGATGCTCAAGATGATAATGTAGGTGCTATATGATTGCTGGATGTCTCATATGGAATGAGAGGGTGTTTATATAGAACTCAACCAAGATCAATCAACGGTGGAGATTCAGAGGCTATGTGAATGGCTAGGACTGAAAGTTACTAAATTTAGATCCAATTAGTTGTGCATGTGAAGGATTTTAAATGAAAGTTGTCTTACAACACATGATGAATGGGAAATGGACAAGTGTTGAAATGTGATAAATGATGAGGGCTTAATTCAAATAAAATATTTGAATTAGTTGGGATATGAGTTAGAAATTAATTAAATAAATAAAATTTATTTAATTAATAGGATAAATGCATAAAATGAGATAAGACATGATGTGAAATTAATTAAATAAATACAATTTATTTAATTAATTGGCTAAGTGGATGAGAATAGGATTTTAATTAAATAAATTTTATTTATTTAATTAATTGGCTAATGGATTAGTGATTTAACAAGGTGTTGCTAGACATGTACAAATTTGGGTGTCTACAGGGAGACCTGCTCCGAAGGCACCAGTCCCACCTGTGCTCCGGAGAAGCAAAAGGAAGAGGCAGCTCTCACAAGCTGAGAAGGATACTGCCCTGCTCACTGAGGTACTCCTGGAATTGAGCACATGTGAGGACAAAGCAGGACCTTCATCAGTGCCAGCAATAGCAGAGGATCCTCAAGACATGAACACTATAGAAGGAGAAACAGGGCACATGGATACATTGGGAGAAACAGGGCAGGTGGCCATGGATAATATTGATAATCAGCCAACAGCCATAGAAACAGAGGCAGAAACTCTATCTCATCCCTCTGACCAAGAGGATATAGAAATCTCAATAGAGCAACAATTAATGGAAGAAATTGAAAATTTAAAAAGAATGCTCTGGGGAAAGAATTTGATTATTACTGACCTCAAGAAGGTCAGAGTAGAGATGGAGATGGAGCTGAAGCAAACTATTGCAAATATCCAAACAGACCTCCAAAACAAGGACAGAATCATCCAGGAGAAGGAGGCAGAGTTGGAAGCACAGAAATGTGAGGCAGCAAAAGTGATGGAAGAAAAGGAAAAAAAACAACACAAAAGGTTTTTGAGCTCACCATGGCCAGAGACAATGGCCTCATAGTAATGGCAGCACTGGTTGAAAAGGTACAAAGCCAAGATAAACAATTAACCTGGGCCAATAACAAACTGGATGACCAAGAAGAATATATTCAAGAACTGTCTAGCCCAAGGGCAATCAATGAACAGGAAATTCAAACAGATGCCTATGTGGGTCCAATCCCCATTGACATTCCCAAAGCCCTATTTCATTGGGAGGAAAGGTGTAGGGAATTTGAGGCCTCTAAGCCAATGTTACAATTACAAAGGGCAGTCACTGCCAGAGCAGAAAGAATAGCAACTTTGGAAAGCAAAATCATTCAAATGGCCTTCCTTTCCTTAGAAATTCTATCCTGTAGGCCTCCAAGTGCCGGCTATTCAATGTTCCTACAGGAAAGGGGTACTGCAAAGGAAACTCTCCTTAGTCCTGTCTAACATAACTAAGGATACCGAAACAGCAGAAGGCTTCATGGCAGCTTACACCAGGAGCAATGATGAAGAAAAAAACTTCCTATGTGAATTATACTTACATGGGTTCTGCATTAATGATATAGCCTTCATGATTAATCACTTTGTGGGAGAATGCCAACTTAACGCATTCATGTCCCTCATGAGAAACCACCAGATCTGGAATGAAAGGATGGAAGATCATCTTCAAAAGGATTCAAAAACAGATCTCCTCATCAGAAAAGAATGTCCCAATCCTTTTGCTTTTTAGACCCAATTCAAGTCCCTTATCGATCATCCTGCAAGTGCAACCAGCATATTGCCATTATACCTGAAAAGTTTGTAGGAATGTTCCATTGACTTTGGTCTTTTTATGATTAATTCAGCAAATCTTGTACTTGCTATAGCAAAGAGGAGATGGAATATTTTGACCCCAGAGCAAAAGATTAGAGAGGTGGTCACCCCTGCAAACCTGAGACTATTCATGAGAAAGGCAAAGATGATATCCAAACTGATGGATAAACATAAACAGGAATGGATAGGTGGACAGTTCAGATCTCCTCTGATAATTGAACCACTCCCTGTATGGACAGAATAGCTGGAAGATGAAAAATTGTAAGACTGGATGAAGCAAGTTGACAAGTACAGAGGAAATGGTAACACCAACAGAACCACTTGGACAACCTATCTCCAGGAGTATAGCCTGACTGACAGATTGCTTCACCAAAATAAATCCAAGATGTGAAAAGCAGGAGGACCTGCCAAACCTTAGGTATGGGGGGGATGATGAGTGCCAAATTGCACTCATGAAATACACCTTTTTGCCTCTCTTTTTCTCTTTTTCAGTTCATCTTCCTTGTGTCTGCACTCAAATAAGTTAGCAAGATTGTTCTATTTTGTGATTAATTAAGATAGATTACTTGAGATTAGAATTTCTGATTAAGGTGACTAATGTGCGTGGGATTAATGGAAAAATGTAGAATTTCTCTCTTTTTGAATCAGTAGGTGTAGATGCCAGGAACAACGATTTTGTGCATCTCTGGAGATTGTCTTCAATGATCTCCGGAGACAATAACAAAGAACAATGACACCTGAAGTTTTGAAGATATGGGGAATGACTCTCTAGAGCTCTGCGAGAGTTTAGAGTATCTCAGGAGCTGCAGACAGGAGCAGCTATCTCTAGCGCCTCCTAAGAATAGGGCATGTTTCCAAGCAGAGCTACTGACCAGACACTTCAACAGCGATCCTAATACCCCCTCACTTCACTCAAATCATCACCTGAGTGGTGAAGGGTCAACTATCAGTTAAACTGCTAAAGTTTTATCTTTTCAAAGATTTTGCATGAGTTACGAATTGAACTAATCCAATATCCTTTTTTTTAGGGCTTTGATGCCCAAGTGTATTAAGACTTAAACTTAGACCTCTGAGTGGACTTCTGTTCCACTCAAGTCTACCTTTCTCGCATGGTGATTTTTCATAAGTTAGACAGTTAAGTACAAATAAGAGATGGTGTCATCTCCTAGAAAGACTGATAGATAAGTTCAGTGATATATCATCACTCATTTTTATATATATACTCTCAGAAATAGTAATAGAACAACAATGATAAAATTATTCTGACTCTCGGAGATCTCAGTTCTGTTATAGCCATATTTTCATGAATACAGAAATGAATGAATTGGACTGAATTTAGTTTTGATCATCTTTTGTGCTGATTTCCTACTATAGCCTTCAGCCTCAAGGGTGTGGAGCAAGGGCCCACTCTCACCACTCGAGCAGGAGGCTAGTATTACTATTTTATTGTTTCAGTTTTCTTTTATAAAGGTGTTTCCTATTTTAATAGATAGATGCATGTTATTGTTTCTTTGCTTTGAGTACATTTCCTGTTTTCATTCTGTTTTCCAGCATTCATTACATTTATTCAACAAGCAGTTAGATTAATCTTTCTTTTAAAAATTAGGACTAGCAATAAACTAGTAACTATAGAATCCCTAGTTGCAGACAGCCGTGGACACAGCCCTGGTTCTTTGACATCTGAAAAATAGATTAAATGATGAGGTACAATGACACCTTGTCATACTCTACTCAAAGCAAAGCATACCGGTGTTATAACAAGAGACTGAGAAAGATGATAGAAAATACAAATGTGAAGGTTGATGAAGGAATTGAAAAACCCTCAAGGTTTTATGAATATGATGAAGATTATCAGAATGGTGTTCTGACTCAAGGAACCCAAGCCTCTTTTGAAAGTCAGATTCAAATTGATCTGGTAAATCAGGAAGAAGAGATGAGCTTTAATGAGCCTGATCAAGAATCATAAGTGCAAGAAATTCCTAAAGTTCCAAGGTATGTAAGACTAAACCACTCTGAAGATCAGATCATAGGTGACAAAAGCAAAGGTGTACAAACTAGAAGGAGAATTGCTTAAGATTCAAATGAGTATTGTCTGATTTCAAAGATTGAACCTAAGACAGTGAGTGAAGCTTGCAATCATGAAAACTGGACTAAAGCAATGGAGGAAGAGCTGATGCAAATTGAGAAAAATTACACTTGGGATCTTGTTCCTAGACCTAGAAATAAGAATGTTATTGGAACCAAATGGGTCTTCCAGAACAAACTGAATGAAGTTGGTGAAGTAATCAGAAATAAAGCCAGATTGGTTTGCAAGGGCTATTCTCAAATAGGAGTTGATTTTGAAGAAACCTTTGCTCTGGTGGCAAGAATTGAAGCAGTCAGACTATTTCTTGCATTTGCTGCCTTCAAAGATTTCAAAGTGTATCAGATGGATGTCAAGTTTGCCTTCCTGAATGATGACTTGGAAGAAGAAGTGTACATTGAGCAATCGGATGGATTTCAGTTATCTGATCATGGTGATATGGTGTGCAAGTTGAAGAAGACACTATATGGACTGAAGCAAGCCCCAAGAGCCTGGTATGAAAGATTGGATAAACATCTTTTGAAGATTGGTTTCAACAAAGGTACTGCTAACAGTAATTTGTATTTCAAAATTAATCATGAAAATATCTTGATTGTTGAAGTGTTTGTTGATGATATCATTTTTGGAGGAAGAGATAGTATGTGTAAAACCTTTGCAAATCAAATGAAAAGTGAATTTGAGATGTCCATGCTCGGGGAAATGAATTTCTTCTTGGGTCTACAAATCACTCAAACAAAGAAAGGAATCTTCATTTCTCAGACCAAATATGTGAAAGAATTGTTGAAGAAATTTGGGATGGAAGACTCAAAGCCAATGAGTATTCCCATGGCAACCAGATGTAAGTTGAGCAAGGATGATGACTCTCCCAAGGTTGATTAGAAAAAGTATAGGTCAATGATTGGAGGACTATTGTATCTTACTCAAACTAGACCAGACATTATGCAAGTTGTTGGTCTTGTTGCTAGATTCCAGGCTGATCCTAGAGAATCTCATGTCATGGCAATCAAGAGGATTTTTAGATATCTAAAAGGGACAGTTGAGTATGGTCTATGGTATCCTAGAGATCATGATTTCTCTCTTCATGCATATATAGATGCTGATTAGGCTGGAGATGTGGATGACCGGAAGAGTACCAATGGTGGAGCATTCATTTTAGGGAAGAGATTGGTTTCTTGGATGAGCAAAAAAACAAGAGGCAATATCTTTGTCCACTACAGAAGTAGAACATATTGCAGTAGCAAGTAGTTGCACTCAAGTTTTGTGGATGAAGCAGATGCTAAGAGACATCAGAGTGGAGTATAAGGAGCCTATCACAATCTTCTGTGATAATTCAAGTGCAATAAATATATCTAAGAATCTGGTGTTGCCTTCAAAGACTAAACATATATCCATCAAGTTTCACTTTTTGAGAGAGCAAGTGAACAAGAATGAAGTCAGATTGGAGTTTGTGCCTTCCAAGGATCAGATTGTAGATATCTTTACTAAACCTCTACCTAAGGACTCTTTTGAGTATCTCAGGGAGAAGTTAGGGGTTATTACCCCTCCGGTGATGAACTAAGGTGCACTGATGTGCATTAGTTCAGTGGATATCACAGTCATATCTTATGGTCTGAACTAATGTTGGGGAGCTGCTACTCAGTGGGAGCACCTGGTATGAAGTGTTGAAGTTGCAAGTATGTGCCCTTTGCCATTGATGTCAAAGGGGGAGAGAAGACATGTGAAAAATAAGTAGTTGGTGATCAAAGGGGGAGTAGTAAAGGGAGAGAAGACATGTGAATGGTTGTTGTTGATAGGGGGTGTTGTGACAGTAAGGAGAAGTTCTTATGGTCAAAATAGTTTTTCACATCATATGTTGCCATCAATGACAAAGGGGGAGATTGTTGCAAGTATGGGCCTAACTAGTGTTGTCATTGATGTCAACATACTCCTGTTGCATTAATGATAATGATTGGATGAACTATTTGCTGAGGATATTGAAAAAATTGGTCATATTAGGAACATAGAAGAACAATGAAGACAGTAAGGTAAAAGTCCAAGATAAGATGAGGACCAGAGGATGCGGTTTAAAGGGTTTGTAGATATATGTCTTAAGGTGTTCCAGTAGAGATTTTAGAGCTTCGCATGAAGATCTGAAGAAGTTGTGGCTACTCAAGTAAAACTCGTTCCGATAGGTGTTCATAGGTGACAGAGTGATATAGATAGGTCTGGTGAGATCCAGAAATGCATTAGCTTGTTCTGTGGATTTGAGGGAGTGTTTAGGAAGTCTTTGTGAAGTGTCAACTCGATTGGTTCGTGGTTTGAAGGTCTGCAATCATCTATTCGTTTGTGACAGTGATGACAGACTGTGTTTTTGAGGTTTTAGATGAAGGAGAGAAGGATTTTAGTAAGAAGATAACGTGTGGATGTTCTTGGTGATTCAGGCAAGCTTGTGGAGATCTTTGGATCGTGTCCAGTTCATGTTGGTGGTTTGCATTGGAGTTGAAGATCAAATTTGATGAATTGCTTCTGAATGAAGGTGTTCTTCCTGAGACTGGCTGACCAGATGAGTTACACATCCTGCGGATGATCTTATAGTTGTTTGCTGACTTAGATGATTATGCCTAAGTCGATGTCTTGTATAAATAAGGAATTGTAAAGTCATTTCAAGGTGTGGCTTGTGGATATGTGAGTGTGTTAGCAAGGAGGAGAGCGAAATGTAGAGCAGAAGTATTGGACTTAAATGGAACTGATTCAAGCATGGTGGAGATGCTATTCTCCAGTTCATGTATGTGATACTTATTATTTTGTAGACAGTGTGTCTCTTGTAGGCAGTGAGCCTCGTGAGCCCTAATTGGCATGTGCCATTTTGTTCTTTCTATTCTTCTAACAAAGAATACAATCTTGGGTTAATCACCTCGTGGTTTTTCCCTTAACCGGGTTTTTCACATCAAAATCTTGGAGTCATGTGTATTAATGTGTTTCTGCTCTTGATTTAATTCATTATGTTTACATGATTGATTTATCCTTATGCTGCTGAATTACAAAGTAGATTTAAGTGTTTAATTGGAAGAAAGTTTTGGACAACTGATTCACCCCCCCTTTCAGTTGTCTGCCCTAAATCTAACAAAACACTATGCTAGGCTAACATTATGAATGGGATATTGGATAAGACCTTGGTTGACAAGGTGACAAAAGAGATAGAGTATCACGCCATGATAGGTTATCATTAGTTTGCACAAGGGTGCCTTATTATGGGCCAAATATGGAATGATGAAAATGATGGTAGGAAGAATGGACACAAGGTGATTGGTTTCCCAAAGATGGAGAAAGCGGTTTATCGCAAGTAACACCTGTTTACCAGGTTTTCACCACTTTCTCTTATTTGCATTAAATATATAAGTACACATGACGCTTGTTTGCCAGGTTTTCACCAAAGGACAATTTTATTTTTTTGTATTTTATGCCCCCCTTCCATTGGGGTTCTCTTAGGTATAGAACCAGAGAAGATGCATACTATTGATTAGGTCATCGAACAACTCACTTTTTGATGTCGCCAACTGATATGCCCCCGATCCATAGGCAACAATGATCACATAAGGCCCGAGCCATTCAAACTTGCCCTTCTTTTCCCGATCCTGTTGATTACGAGGATTTCCCTTCAGTACTAGATCTCCAACCTTAAAGACTGTTGGACAGACTCTATGGTTGTAGCTTCATGACATCATTTGTTGATATGCCTTGAGATGATTAAAGGCCTTCTATTTCCTTTCCTCTAGCAGCTGTAGCTCTTGTAATCTGGAAACTCTATACTCTTCATCAGTTATGAGACCTTTTAATTACACCTTGAGAGATGGTAACTTGACCTCGATGGGTAAGATGGCTTTTGATCCATAGACAAGAGCGTAAGGGGTAGCACCTATGGGAGTGCATATACTGGTTCGATAGGCCCACAGAGCGGGATTGAGTTGGATGTGCCAATCACGGCCAACATCGTTGACTGTCTTCTTGAGGAGTTTCAAGATTGTTTTGTTGGATGCTTCTGCTTGGCTGTTGCCGTGGGGGTAATAGGGTGTGGAGAAATGGTGTTGGATTTTGAATCTATCACAAAGCTCTTGCACATCCTAGTTTTTGAAAGGTCTTCCGTTATCAGTGATAATGGATGAGGGAATTCCATATCTGCAGATGAGGTAATTGAGGATGAATGAGAAAATTTGTTTATCTATGATGGTGGTGAGGGGAACAGCTTCAATCCACTTGGTAAAGTATTCTGTGGCAATTATTATGAACTTGTGGCCATTGGATGAGGGCGGGTGGATTTTACCCACAAGGTCAAGTCCCCATTGAAAAAAGGGCCAAGGTGTCGTTAAAGGTCTTAGCTCTTGAGCTGGTGCATGTATCAGGTTCCCGTGTATCTGATGAAGGGGGGTAAATCATAAAACACACAATAACAGAAATTGCACATAGAAAATAGAATGATATTTTATTAATATGGGAAAAATATTACATTATAGAAGCTCAAATACAATCAGAGGATGAATCCCCTACAGGTTGCAACACATTACAGCTCCCTCTCTCAAAACTCCAGAATCTTCAGCCTTCTGTAATTCTCAAATCAACTAGGGTTTCTAATTTCTCACCTTTCTTGACTCTACACCTTCCCCTTAACTCTACTACCCTAAGGGTTCCCAAAAATGGTTATATATAGCCCTTTTTGGCGACCACCAGCTTAATTTCAAAATTTGCATCTCCCTCCAAAAATAGGTCAACTTCGCGGGGCCATAACTTTCGATCTAACCGTTGGATTTTTCAATTATAATACCTTTTCGGAAAGCTCTCGAAAAGACGATGGAGCACCAAGTAGTACCAATAGGTAGACTACTTGGGTTTCCCACCAAATTTTGGGCCCATCCAGAGCCTCTAAGTGCCTCAAATTTGACTTTGAATATTTCAATAGGATTTTTGGAATTTGAAATTTTAATATCTCACAAATGACAACTGATATTGAAGTGATTTCTTCACCATTAGCTTCAATTCACCATTCTAGAGGTTTATGTAAGATTTTGTATCCAACCATGCACAAATGCAAAATTACTAAAATAAATAGTAACCTTGCCAAATTTAGCCCTTATTGAAAAGAAACAACATTTTTTTTTTGGTTGATGCAAGATTGCTCTTACACCCTAGATGCTCCTGCATCAATATCTGGCACTACTTGCATTTCTTCACAAACTGATATGAATCTATTTCCATGTTCAACCAATAATAACCCAAACGCATAAGTTTCTTAGCTAAGGAAGGACCACTAGAGTGTGTTCCACAAATCCCTTCATGCACGTCTTGTAAGGCGGTTTGAGATTCTTCTCGTTCTAAACAACAGAGTACAGTACCATCCATACCATGTCGGTATAGGGTGTAACAATAATGGTATAACGAGAGGTTTGGCAGATGAAAGTTTGTCGTTGGTTTGAAGATAAGTCAGGTGGTAGGGTGTTGTCCTTGAGGTAAGTGTAAATCTTACTGTACCAAAGTGAACCATATCTGACTAATAGGCATATGGAGTGGGTTTTAGGATGATCATAAGATGGTTGCTAAATTGACTCACCAAGAACTCGTACCATGACTAATTCTCTGGGATCTCTAGGAGTGAGGCAATGGTCACCATGGCATCTGCTACTTTGTTTTCAATGCGAGGTATCTGCTCAAAGGAGATGATCACAAAGTAGTCCTTAAAGTCATCGACCATGTGCTTGTATGGGATAAGTTTCTCATCTTTGGTTTGGTAGTTGTCATTGACTTGGTTGATCACCAGTTGAGAGTCGCCATAGACATGTAGCTCTTTGATTTTCCATTATGTTTCCATTCTGAGATCAATGACCAAGGATTCATACTCTACTATGTTGTTTGTGCATGGAAATAACATACGATAAGACTTAGGTATGGTGTCACGGTGAGGAGTGACCAACAAGATTCCTGCCCCCGATCCATGGTTTGTATAGGAGCCATCAAAGTAGAGTTTCCATGAGTGCGTTGTGATATTAAATAAGGATTCATTTGGAAACTCAAATTGCATTGGTGTTGTATCTTGTAATGGTGCTTCTACTAACTGATCAACAATGATTTGTCCCTTAATAGCCTTTCTGTTTACATATTCAATGTCATATTCACTTAGGAGCATTACCCATTTGGCTAGGTGACCTGTTAGAGCTGCTTTTCTTAATAGGTATTTCAATGGATCTATCTTTGCAATAAGCTGGACTGGATGTGCTAGCATGTAGTATCGTAGTTTTTGGGAAGAAAAAACCACAGTAAGACATGATCTTTCTATTTGAGATTATTGCAGTTCATAGCCCACCAATGTATGACTAATGTAGTAGATAACTCTTTCTTTAGCTTCATAATCTTGTTGTGCTAGAAGTGTCCCGAGAGCTATTGGCATAGCAGATATGTAAAGTAGCAGCAACTTTCCTTGGATAGGAGGCATCAAGATAGGTGGGTTCATAAGATACTATTTCAATTTATCAAATGCCTCTTCACATTTCTCATCCCACCTAAACAGAATGTTCTTAGTAGGAGATGACTAAAAGGTTGACACTTGTCTGCCAGTTGTGATATGAACCTACAGATTGCTTGTAGCTTGTCCTATAGAGACCATAGTTGAGTGAGATTCTTTAGCGGTGGCATTTTCATGATGGCCTTGACTTTAGCAGGATCCACTTCTATTCCATTTGCTGATACAATGAATCCTAAGAGCTTGCCTGAGGTGACTCCAAACACACATTTCTTTGGGTTCAACCTAACCTTGAATTGTTCTAGTCTCTGAAAGACCTTTTCTAGCACATCCAGGTGTGATTCTCTTGTGAGTGACTTTGCAAGGATATCATCTACATAGTCTTCCATTGTGATGTGCATCAAGTCATGGAATATAGTGGTCATAGCACGTTGATATGTGGCTCCTATGTTCTTTAGCCCAAATGGCATGAAATTCCAACAAAAAGTACCCCATGGACAAGTGAAAGCTATTTTTTCTTGGCCTTTTGGTGCTATCTTGATTTGATTGTGTCCCGAGAAGCCATCCATGAGAGATAACATGGTATGCCCTGCTTTTAAGTCGACTATGATATCTGTATTTGGCAACATAAAGTCATCCTTGCGGCAAGATTTGTTTAGATCTCTAAAATCATTACATAGTTTGACTCAGCCATCAGGTTTGGATACTAGCACTATGTTGGAGACCCACTTTGGATAGTTTATTACTCTGATGAATCCTACATCCAGCAGTTGCTTGAGTTCTTTCACTAGCGGTATAATGTGTGGATGCATCTTTCTAATTTTCTGTTTGATTGGTTTCACTCCTGGATCTAGTGGAAGATGATGTAGAATCAAATCCGGATCCAATCCTGGCATATCTGTGTACGACCAAGCAAAGTTGACCTACCTTTTCTTGAAGAATGGTACAAACTTAGTCTTTTCTTGTGGAGTTAGAGACTTAGCAAAGTGAATGATCTTAGGCTATTTCTCTGTTCCAATGTTAACAGGTTCTATAGGTTCCACAACAATCTGAGACTTCTCCTGGTGCATGTCATCAGGGAGAGTGTCAAGCCTTCCATCGTCAGGTGCCACAGTTGGGTTTTCACCATTGGATGCATTCTTTCTTTTTACTATTTTGGGATTTGATACTACCGCAGAGTGGTTTTCACCATCAGATCTAGTTTTTATTTTGATATTTTTGCAACTAGAAGGCTTGGCACCCTCTCCAAAATAAGCCATGGTATTGAGTTCAATGGAAAAGATAGCTTTATGATCTCCTATGGGTAGGTGGTCCCTAAGTTCCATGTAGTCAATGTAGGCATCATTGTCTTGGAACATGTCTAGTTGCGGGGTACCTTGTAGATCCTAGTCAATAAGTTCAGGGTGCACAAGGGGGAGGGAGTCAGAGGATAGATCTGATTCATTGATAGTTTGGATGGATATGCTAGGGGTATTGATAGGGATAGGGTCTGAGATGGTACTTTCCTCCAAATTGTTTATTGCGGTAGAACTTGAACCTTCCTTGAAAGTCGTATTCTCGAGAATTGGCGAATCACACTCTAATGGTCTATGCATTAGCATTTGTCCCTCATGATAGGTGCTATAAGTTTGAATGGTGTCAACTTCCTTGTCATCATAGGAATGCTCTGTTAGCTCTTCCCACTCATATTCATTAGAATCTATCACTGTCTTCTTGGAGGGTATGGATCATTTCCACAAGACAAGCATTTGCTTTTGCTTTGCCCTTGTCCTTGTAGCCTAGACCTTTTGTATTTCTTACCAATGAGGATGAAGAAGGTTGAATGGGTTCTATTATTCCTTCTTTTCTTAGGCCAATGGGGCCTTGTCCTTCGTAACCCATTCTGTGTAGGATGGACTCTCCTCACCCATATATTTCTGTTGGGAGCTTAGGTGGTTCTTGTTGTGTATTCTCTTCTTCTTCTGTGTAGAGCCATTATAAGATATCTCTTTCCTCTATTTCATCTGATAGGGTCCCTCATTTTACAAAGGGAGTTGTAGGAGGTGTAGGAGGAGCAGATGGCTTTGGAAAATGCTTGGGTCATCCAAAGGATCTAGGAGATAGAGGCATTTTGGCTAGATTGAGGTTGTGCTTGATGGAGTATTCCCCTACTCCCATTTCTTTAGTGGTAATTTTCTGCTCTTTGGGCTTGGATGGGGAAGCTTCAAAGGTAGGATCATGCTGTGGGGTAGGGGATGTAGATGCTCTATTGTTGGGTATGATATAATCAGGCTTTGAACAGATGGAATTGCAATGTTGAAAGGGGTGGGGATCGCCTTGGATGGTGACTTGCTTGCCATTATGAGGGAATTTTATCCATTGATGGTAGGTAGAAGGCACAACTTTCATGGCATGAATCCATGGTCTACCTAGGAGAATGTTATAGGCTAGCTCCCTATCTAGGACTTAGCAAACAATGTCCTTTATCACTGGTCCCACTATATGGGTAATACCACTATTCCTTTGGTGGTTCTTCCTTCTTCATCATAGGCTTTAATAGTGATCTTTTTCCTTGGATCCACCACATTTTTAGAGAACCCCAATGTAAGGACTAGCTTGAGCTTGCAAATATTTAAACTGGCTCCTCCATCAATGAGGACCCTTTTGATACGGTGTTTATTGATGAAGGCGACAATGTGTAAGGGGGTGTTATGAGGTTGAGACACTAAGAGGTCATCCTATTTGGTAAATGATATGGTATTAGAGGAGGCTAGATTTTCTACCATGGCTTGAAACTTCTCTTGGGCCAAGTTTGTGGGCACAGTCGTTTCTACTAAGGCTTTATCGAGAATTTCTTTATGGGAAGGAGACAGACGCAATAGCTCTAAGATAGAAATGTGGGTAGGATTTTTTTGGAGTTGGTTTATGACACTATACTGATGGGGGTTGGATTGAGAAGGTGATGACCTTGGAGGGATGGTATTCAACGTGACCTTACGTAACACTGCGGGTGATGATACTGCAATCAATTTTGTTGGGCTTTGATTGTTGGTTGGGCGTGACCACATTGATTTGTGGTATGTGCTCTGATATGCAATTGATGGTATAATCGAATGGCACACTCACATAATTAGAATTATTATTCCCATTATTCTAATTTTGCCTATTGTGGTTGTTGTTGTTGCCGTTGTTGTTGTTGTATGGCATGTCGTGATTGAGAAGCAAATCTTTGTATGCCACATGCATCTCATTAGAGGTGTGTTGTTGAGTACTTCCTTGATTTTGATCAAGTATGTCTTGAATAACATGTTTGAGATGGATACAATTGTTGGTTGTATGTCCTCTCCCTCTATGATACTCACAGAAATTGGTGTCTTTCCAATAGCGATGCTTTATTTGAGGTTCATAATCATTAGTTGGCGGGAGAGTGATCTCATTGTTGGCCAATAGCTTTCTTAACTTAGACTCTTGGGACTCACCCAGCGGTGTGAACTTTTTCCTAGGATTTGAGTTGTACCATGGCCTTGACTCCCACGAGAATGTTTTGTTGGGCATAACATTGTTTGTCTCTCCTTTGAGAGTGAAGATTGGTTGTTTTTTGGGAGTCGCCACCTTGGCATCAACTACTCCATCATTGACAACATTTTTATTCTTGGTCCAAAATTTTGACTTGTCTGTGGTGTAGTTGGAGTTAGGGTTGTCCTTGCACAACTTAATTTGCCTCTTGGCGATCATAGCTTTCTTGATGAATAATCCCATTTCAATGACCTTCAAAAATGAGGTAGGACATTGAATTTGGATTTGATAGCTGAGATCAGAGTTGAGGTTGTGGACAAACATCTCCATCAATTGCTTCTATTGTATATCATATGAGCATTTGCTTGCTAGTAGTCTCCACCTTTGTAGGAAGGAGGCAAATGATTCGCCACTCTTTTGTTTGGTATTGCATAGATCGAGCATGGAGACTTCATGTTCAATGTTTTACGAGAAGTGCGTGATGAATTTGTTTACTAGCTCATCAAAGGTTTTGATACCCGGTGGAAGTCGCGAGAACCACTCCATGGCTTGACTACCTAGAGATCTAGGAAATAGTCTCATTGTGAGCTACTTCCATGCATGTGGCGGTGAATTCCCTAATGTGATCTCTTGGGTCCCCTTTCCCTTTGTATTTGTCAAACTTAGGAACTTTGAACCGAAAGGGGATGGGTACCATGTTCAAACTTCTATCAAAGGGGTATGGTGCTATGTCTTCCAAAGAGTAAGTTTTAGCACGTGTTCTTGTCTTGAGATCTGTCATTTGTTGCGTTAGACCCTCGATTTGTTTCCTCATTTCTTCCATAGGTATATTCGGGTCTGTGACTTTCTTTCCTTTATCCCGCTCAGTGTGATTTTCATGTGTTTCCTCTGCAGTCTCTTTTAGTTTGTTGAGATCAATGTCAGAGGGGAGTTTGAGTCCTAGACTCACAAGATGCATAAAGTACTTGTGAGGGTCCTCATGGAGCACTTTTTCTAGTAAGCGCTGAAATTTTTGATCTTGGAGGTGCCCTTGATACTCTTCATGAGAGATATCCTCATCACTATCGTGAGGGGTGACAATGCGATTCGATGATTCAGCCATTTCAAGTTGTCTTTTGTATTGAGATCTAGTCAAAACCATGCAAGGTGATGTGGGAAGCGGTGGGATGGAACTAGAGACTTTGTTAAGGTGTAGGCAGAGATTTCTATGAAGAGAATACTTGTGACAAGATTTGAACAAGGGACTCTTTTGATCAATGATTCCAAGTAAGACGGCCGATACAACACAATAGCCACAAGTAAGGGTACTTGATACCTGTCTTACTATGTAGAGACTAGTCGTGCACCAAGACCACTAGCGAAGTTCTGTGACTTACTAGGGTTACTTGAATCTAATATGATCCAAAAAAGGTCTTGCGCTAATCTGGTATAGGATACTTTGACTTTTCCCTATGGAGACCTGGTAGAAGGTGGGTGAGACAACTGATGAAAGAGAGGGTATGCTATGGAACGGATGAAAAAGTGACTGTAAGGTAAGGTCTAATCTTAGAAATTTTGGGAACAGTGTTCAAATGGGTATCCAGAAATGGTAAAAAGATTCTCTCAAAATAAGTGGAAGTACTCACTGTTACACATGCACAGAAATAGATGCGCAGCAGAAGGGGTCAAATGGATAGGGTGTAAATGCGCAGTACTGGTAATTTTCAGATGTGTAGTAACAGGTAGTAAAAGTGCAATAAGTCAGTGTATATGTGCAGAAGGTCGGTACAAATGCGTAGCAGAAAATGATAAAAGTGTAGCTCTGGTCTTTTCAATGTTTTTACAATTTTTTGGTAATTTTTCTGATGTTTTTGGTTTCTTTTGTTGCAAAATGGTCTCTTTTGATATGATTTTCTTTAATTATGGCAAGAAGACACAACAACCACAAAGAATGTTTTCATGGTTTCTTTATTTTTTTTGTGATTTTTTGGACTCTTTTTGGACTAAAAGAAAGCAAGTACAATCCTAGGTTTCAAAGGATAGTATAAACCAAATTCTCACTATCTCTAGTGAAGCATCTTCGGGAAGGTGATAATCGCCCTACCCTGCACCGGCTTATAGGGGTTTTTGGCCACTAAAACAAAGGTGTTTAATAAAGGCAACCGTTTGAGTGGTTATACATGCAGCAACACTACTCTCTGTTGTGGAGTCTCCCAGCCTGCAAGGGTTATGCCTTGGAGGGTTTTGGGGAAGGTTGGCTATCGGTATAACACAACTTCACTCATTGTTTGAAGCTTTCACTCCAAACATAATTTATTTATAGTGGATCTATAGGGCTTGGCTTTAGCCTGTTACCACTTAGGGTCGTTCCTACTTGGATGGACGGTATCCAAGAGCAGGCCCCTCTAAAGGAAAAACACATGTGAAAATGATATGTCTGGCATTTTGGTCACCCAAGATAGGGGAAAGCATAGGTCTGGTATCATTCCCAAAACACAGAAGACAGTGGTTCTTTTCCCCTAGTTAAAAAGAAGAAAACTAAATGAGCTATCTACTTGGGTAAGCACAGAAATTTGTTAACTTTGAAGTGATAACAAGATAGCAATGGTTCAATTTTACCTAGATAGCAATGATTTGTTAACTTTGAAGTGATAACAAGATAGCAATGGTTCAATTTTAATTAGATAGCAATGATTCAGTTACCACCTTCCTAGTTTAAGACTAGGTGAGATTTGTATGAGCATCCATTTACTTTCCTTTTAGAAATTGAAGTGTGAGTTAACAAGTGCAGCTATATGTGACTAAACCAGTGCATAGACTGCAAAATAGATCTAAGAGCTTTCCTGCGAAAAAGTGTTAAACATTAGCAAAAACCACAAGGAAACCCTAAAAATCACTGCCTAAATCAGATGCACAGCTTCTGAGCTTAAATGTGCAAAAATAGAGCTCTAAAGCGCAGAAGTACAAATGTACTGAGACAGAGGTCAAAAGTGCAAGAATACAGAGTATATGTGTTGAATTAGTAGATGCGCCATGTCAGAGGTTGTATGCACTAAAACAGAGCCTGTGTGCGTCGAAAGATTGGATGTGCTAGAACAAACAATAGATGCATGTTAGGATGGGTCAAATGCGCAGATTCCTCCTGTGTATGGCTTTCTAACACACAAAAACTTAGTTTTTGGGTTAAATTAGGGGCTAGGCCCCACGGTGGGCGCCAAAAATGTTAAGGGAAAATTGGAGTAAACATGAATAATCAATAAATCAATATCAATAATACCCAAAACTTGATGAAAAGGAGAATAATCAAGATCAAGCAAAAAAAGATGAAAAACCTTTGCAAACCTCAATATTTCATAGCTTCCATTGATTGCCTATCTCAATCGATCTTGCATGTATGAATAAGGCCCTTAGAGAGTGTACTTCCTTGCTATTCCAAGATTGTCAATGGAGAATGGCTATGATAATGCTTTGTAATGAAGATGAGCTTCACAACAGTGGTAGTGATATAGTAACAAGTTGATTGCAAGCAAAAGGAATGATGTGGGTGCCAAAGGTGTGCTATAATTCCTATAGAGTAACAATACTGAAGGCTTGGATGATTGAAATGGAAGAAAAGGTTCAATTTATAGAATTGGGAAAGAGAAGATCAATGGTACAGAATGGTTGAGGAACGTGCTCGAATAAGAAGACAAGTGTCTTGCTCTATTTTGCATGAGAGGAATTAACGAAATAGAAGAATGAGTTAACTGAAGAGATTAATCAATTAAAAGAATAAATTAATCAGTTAAGAGAATAGAACTAGAGAATGGAAATCACATGAGGATGATAAGATATTTTAGCTCAATTAAATACTTAGAATATTCAATTGCATGTGCACAAGGATTGAATTATATTTAGGGATAACTCAATTTAGAAGAAATAGACAACTCAAATAAATATTTGATTTATTTAAATTTAGAGAAGATATTATTGGAAGAAAGAATTAAATAATTTATATTATTTAATTTAGAATGAATTTGGGAGAACTAATTAAATAATTGGTATTATTTAATTTGTTGGAGGAATTAGAAGAATTTTAAGAATTTTATTTAAATAAATTGATTTTATTTAATTGTTGGAAGAATATGAATCAAATAAATAAATTTGTTTATTTATTTATTGATAGAGAAATTTAGACTTAAATAAATATTAAGAATAAATATTTGGAGTCATGTCATTTTTAGGCATATACACATGTAAACTACATGGATGTAAGCTTCTCAAAGAAGATCAAACTACTCCATTTCCTGTCCCAAGAAATTAGCCCATAAACCATCTCCTAGCAGTCCTCATTAATGAATGATATCCTAAACCCAAAGCACAAGGAGATAACTATTCCAAACATCTCTCAAATGAATCCTCCAAAACTAACTACATAGCTCAAGATCCATATCTATGAAAGATATAGCATATAGACTCACGCTAAACCATCCTCAAATGAGTCTCCATAATCAATCACCATGAACCAACTCAATCCTATGAGAACCAAAGCATGAAAAGATAACACATCTGAAAGATATAATGGGCAAATATCTTTCAAAAAATAAACTACCGAGTAGACCAAGAGTGGAGAATGAGAATGCTCTTCCAAGATATGCAAGCCATCATAACTCCTCCAAAAACAATCTCTTTATAGGTCTCTGTTGAACTCACGTCCAACCAAGGTGTAGGCTCCTTAGACTTTCTATTGAAATCTCATCAAGGGTAACCATCTCAACAACACTTCTCTCATCTTAAGAGAAATACAGCCTCACCTTATTCTCCATGTATCCATGAGCACCTACAAACAATCATCTCATGCTAAACTCCAAATGCATCACTACACTATCATGAAGTAATCAAGAAAATGATCAATGTACCCAATACCAAGAGAATCATCCAATATCAAAATCATAATCCAAACATGAATTAGGACCATAACCATGACATCATGATCTTAGACAACATAACATGACACCTTAACCAAAGACTAAAAAAGTTCTGCATGGCAGACAAAGATGTCAACATATTCAAACCACATGAATATAACCATCCTCTATCAATGAAACCAACAATGCCAATGAACCCTTACTGCATAGAAGTAAAAAACCAAGAGTCCATCCATGACACCATTAAACACCACAGAAGATTATCCACCATCAAAAGATGAACACACATCACTGCCAATAACTTCCACTGAACTATGGTACTGAGTCACACATGGCATCGCGACTTTAGTATTCCCCTTAGAAGATCCTAGGCTCCAAGTGAACACACTATGGTCTCAAGAGCAATGCATCATGTCAAAACTATAATCCAAAACAAGAATATACCATGACATAAACAAACCAAACTCTAAACCAACAAACCACCAACACCTCAACCAAAGACTCCATGAGTTTCATGGCATTCAAGATGTTACATATCTTCAAATAGTGCCCTTGCAAATGCAAAAGAACCCTTCTACAACAACAAGATCTAAGAGTTCCTCCTAGTAACATCTGCAACACTAAAGAAGATTATCCATCACCAAGTGATGAATTCACAGTCATTGCTAAAGCTCCCACTGAACTGTGACATCTGAGCTCTCCAAGCATCATGACCAATATTCAGCTAATCTAAAAATCCTCCAAGTCCACACACCAACATGTCCATTTGACAAAAAAATACCAAGTGGAACCAAGATCTCTAGACCAAGCAAAAATACCATCACTGTTAAAAGCCTATACCATGTTAAGTATCCAAGCTATTCATGACATCGTGATATACATGCTTCCGATCCCCATAACTAACTATCCAGATACTCTCATATCATCCATCATCTCATCTCAAAGCAACCTCACCAATGCACAAGTGACCATTGATAAGGCCAACTAACAAGTCTACATTAAGACTAAACCATCCTCATGGATATAGATAGTCCACTTCCGAGTTATCCCACAACAAACAAGTAGGTAAAGACAACCCACATCTTCCACAACCCATAGATCCAATCAATATATCATGCAAACCCATTATTGCACTAGAAACTGCAAACTTGAAATCTCAAAGAGAATAACCATGTAGACAGCATGACTCAAACACCAGATTCAACACAAATTAGATTTACCAATCATGTCCACAACGAGTACCATATTCAAGGAAACCACCAAAAATTACCACAAGAATGCTGAGTGACTAATCACATACCAACACTCCCATGTAGAGAAGGAATCACACCTCCTCTTACTATGCATAAAGCATGTATGCAGAACTGCAACTATCTCATCTAGTAACATCCCAAATGCTAGGGTCTAGAAATTAGCTTAACAATAGCTCCACAAATTCACAAGTTTTTTTTTCTTGACATGTAAAACTTGCAAAACCATTATGTTTGGAAAACACCTATGCACACCCATATCCACTTCACATATGGATGACTCAAAAGTCTACATACAACCATAATAGTTAAAACCAAAACAATGGAATATCACAGATGAGCATAACCATAGATTTTAGGAAAAACTATAAAACCCCTCAAATCCAAGGAACATGAATCTAAGGCATGCAAGTACAAAACATCCTAAAGGAAGTAGAGGTCCAGGAAATCCAAGACCACATATAGGCCAACTCCACAACCAAAAACATGCACATTCATCTGAGGGAGATAGGCTATTACAAAAGCTTCTAGATCATCCAATGACCAACTCCATAGCCTATATGCAATCGGGGTAACATAATACAATGCCTTCCAATACCAAGAATAAATACCCAGCATAAGCACATTACTCTATAGCTGAACAACAACACAAGCTTCCACATATCACTAGGGAGCCCTCACACAGACACCCAATATGAAAGCTTTGCTACAACACAACCACAAAGAAAAAAATCCCACCCCATGCATCAGGATTATTCTACTGTCAACTAGGAGCCTCAGACCACATCATTTCAATATGACTAGCTCTAGTTTCTCCATCTTCACCATCCTTCAAGATGCATGTTATCTCATGAAACTTAAACAAAAGAGCAATCACCTTCTACTCACCAAAGGATCAATCATCAGCTGATTCCTTCTGATTTCCTCAAGCTTTCCAAACTAAGAAATCTTCTTAGAAGGAATACCCAGAACCAGAAACACCAGGAACAATCAAATCCCAAAAGAAGGCTTTGATACCACTTGTAGGGAAATAAGTTCATCTCAGAACGAACATCTGAGAACAATAGTGTCTTCGGTAGATTTAAATTTCTGTAGATTGCCTCAAAAAAATGTACAACTATGCCACAAATTAGAATCAGACATAGTTCATTTCCCACCATTAATCCTACTAAGAAAAGTTCATGCAAGTTTTAACTAGTTTCAACAACAAGAGGAAAACAAACACAACAACAGAATCATTAAACATGAAAATGGAACAGAAGACATGAACACATAGATTTACGTGGGGAAAACCCTTACGGATAAAAAACCCCACACTCCAAAAGCCAAAGACCCATTGTATTATTTAGTAGCCAAGTATACACAGGTACAATACAATTGCAGGCTCTAAGCCTTTTCACAGAGATTAACATCTCATTCCATCTAGAGATTGTCCAACAACATAATCCCCCTTGAATGCAACTTCTCCTCTCGTCACATTCACTTTGATCTCTATATCCTCTATTTCAATGCATTCCACATTACATCATTACAATGTGCATTCACATTCGACTCATATTACCAGGAAGAACAACCACTTCAACTTCCACAATGGACTGGACAATTACAAATGACATTCAATTCAATTTCCTAAATGTCGAAGAGACAATTCCAAACTCTCCCCAAACTTTTAAAGTCACCTTGACAAGAGCCTTGTTACTCCAAGCTTCATTTACCAAGCTTTTACCATGATCCCACTACCTAGGTGGCATCCACATCACTGTCAACTTCCATGTCACTGAGTTTGCCTTATCAACACTTTGAATTAGAACATTAGTGGGACTTCTTAGAGACTCCCTTCAACATAGCACAATCCCACTAATTATATGACAAATGTCTACAATTATTAACATTCCCTATTAGGAATTCGGTGGGACATTTTCCATTGTCTCGATGATAACATCAAGTGACCTTGACACCACCCCTTCGGAATATCAAGGGGATGATGTAATGACTCACACCGACATATGATCATCCCACCAATGAAACCACAAAACCCTACATCAGGTTTTGAGGAGACACCATCCAAAGTCCCGATGACATGACCACCTCTTGCCAATATGAGATTGTCAGCCCAATGAGAAACTAAATGCCAAACTAGTAGCTCATCAATACATCGAGGGGACTAGAAACTTGGTCCCAATGAAATCAAACTATCACAATGATGAAGGTGAAGCTTGAATGCTAGTAAGATTGAGTCACCTATTCTCAACATCAACAAAGTCCCGCTTACCTCCTTTCACTTGGAAAATGAATCCCTTCAATGGTTCCGTTGGTATATCAAGGCTCATGATGAGCCCCAATGGATCAATTTTTGCAAACTTATTTTGTAAAGGTTTGGCCCTAGTGCTTTTGATGACTTCACTGGAGCACTCACTAAACTTCACCAAATAGGCACTATGAGAGAATATTAGACTGGATTTGAAAAATTGGCCAATCACACAGGGGGATTATCTGATGAATTATTCAAGAGTTGTTTTGTTAGTGGTCTGAAGGATGCAATTTGATCTGAGGTTAAAACGTTCCATCCCAACACAATGATGGAAGCCCTAGGGTTGGCTAAGTTGGTAGAGGACAAGATCACAACTGAACAACAATCCAAATCCAATTTTGTTCCATTCAAAAATACAACTCCCCAAAGATCTCAAACAATGCTAGCTCCTAGAACAACTCCTATCAAGCATTTGACTGAAGCAGAGATGCAGACATATAGAGAAAAATGACTGTTATAATTATGATGATAAAGTCAATTGGGGACATCGATGTGTTGAGAAAAAGCTCTACATATTGGATGTGGACTCTCCACCAGAAACTGAAGTTTGGGTAGATGCTCAAGATACAACAGATGATCAGGAAGAAGCTCAACAACCACTTGTTGAACCTACTTCTTAGGAAGACCACCTAGAGATCTCTCTCCATGCCATAGCAGGAGTCACCACCCCACAAACCATGTGGGTCAAGGGTTACTTCAAGAAGCTCCCTCTTACAATACTCATTGATTTTGGTAGCACTCATAATTTCATTGACCCTCGGATTGCCAAAAAGGCTGATTGTTTTGTCCATCCTTGCTCCAACTTTGAAGTCATGATTGCCAACGGGGGCACATTACCTTGCAAAGGGAAGTGTTGAAATGTGTGTATGTCTATTAGAGATTATAACCTATGCTCCGACATGTTTGCCTTGCCCTTAGGCGGATGTGATGTGGTTTTGGGTACCTAATGGTTACGCACCCTTGAACCCATCTTATGGGATTTTGCTGAACTTTGGATGTAATTTTTAGACAATGGGCAAAAGAACACATTGAAGGGCTTACTACCAGGGTCTTGTTGTGTGGTTACACAACACGCCTCATTTTGCCTTGACAAAACAGGGACCCAACTTTTTTACTGCTTTGGCTTGCTATTTTCTACTTTGGATGGTTTAGTAAAATCAGTCATGCATGTAACCCTACAAGAGGGTGGATAGGTCACCATGATGAGGTCAATTGCCAAAGTTAGTAGTTCACATCATTAACCTCATGGTTGGAAAGTGCATAAAATTCCAAGCAGGTTTGCCTTTTAGATCACCCCAAAATAGTCTAAGGGAAAAAAGTTATGATGAGTCAAAGTTTTGTCAAACCTGATATCCAGAGAGGGGGTGGTCATATTTTTACCATCAGTCATCTTAGACAAGATCACCATGATAAAATATTATCACCTAATATTCACCTGGTCCATGATGTACGGACGTCAACTTTAAATTAAGAGCTGATATCTACCCATCAAACGACTTCACTTATCTTGCGGGGGGTCATATTTTTAATATCAGTCATCTTTGAAAATATTACCCTCTTCAAATATAATACCCTATGTCAAATATGATGGTGACGTCATCTGAGTCCAATGAATGAAGAAGTCATGCCGATGATGATGTCATTGTTCCATTCTACCCCGCAGAGGTATATATCTGATGTCTATCATGTTTCTTGAAATGATGGTGACGTCATTAAAACATAATAATTAAACAAAGTCGCCCAAACGGTGACATCACCCTGATCTTTTCCAAAGGGGGTTATATTTTGAATAGCTCCTGATCTTAATTTTGTGACCTGATATACGCGTGGTCAACATTGACCACATCACTCGATCCTCCTTCGCATTTAGTTTTGCCGTTCAAACGCGGGGGGTCATTTTATCCAGAGGGGGTCATATTTTGAATATCCCCCAATCTTTCAAAGATCACTACCCTATTTCTTGACATTAAATGCACTTAAATGCGGTAGATGAATTCCCACCGATTACGAATACAAATTGAACACCTGGCAGCATCCATGGATTCCCTGCAGAAGATCAACAAATTTGATCAAGGAAACACAGTTTCACCCTAATTTGTCCTGTTGATCTGCTTTAAAGGTAAATTTTGAAGGTTATTTTCATTTACCTTGTAAAAAAATGAGAAATTACATAGCTCGAGAGAAGTCAAACCCTCATATAGCTACCTGTTAATGGATTGGATCCTTCAGCGTAATGGAATGAGTGATCTTTAGTATTCACAACCCTTTTCCGTAATCAGTCATCTAACCCAGGAAGAAAGTATTGTCAGGTAAGTAACTATAAACCCCCCTGTTGTCATTTTCTGCATGTTTAGGTAGAGTATTTATTCTTTCTTGTGGTTTGGCTCTGTGAATATACATATCATGATGAAGTAAAGAGTAATAGATAGAGTATGCATGATATAGAAATGCATGATGTTGTATGAAGGCATGTGGACATTGTAAGGTAAGACAAATCATGTTTGTTGCAGGAATCCATGGTGGATCTTAGAAGGAATAGGTCTGACTTAGATTTTCTCAAGCCCATATTCGTTCAACTCGAAGGGGTGCAGTTTAAATATGGAGTTATTGGTGATACGCACCAGGGAGATATAGACCTGGCAGCATGGTCAACAAGAGTACATCATGATAAGGATAATCCCATTCTGGATGGGGTATATGTTTCAGGAATGTGGCATGTAGTTGGTTTTCCGTATGCCATGGATAACCTAGAGCTGGTAGTGGAATGTGCTAGAAATTATAACCCTGAAACCAAGTAGGTGGAAAAACATGGAAGAATTTATGCAGACTTTTCAATCAAGGACATTACCACCACTTTTAATCTACCAGTTGGGAAGAAGGTAGTAAGTGTGGACCTAGGCAAGTTGGAAATAGAATATAATAATAATAAGAAGAATGCAAGGAAGAGGATGTATCAATGGAGGTCAAAGAGAAGCACATACATTGCATTAGCCAAATTACCCATACATTTATATAAGTTTGATTTTGATGATGAGTACTAGTATATGATTGCCCTGCTGAGCAGGATGACAGGTAAACCTCATGCTGGAAATTTTGAGAACTAGAGGTTTGGAATCATCCACATGGTCTTATATGCAGATAACAGGCCATTATGGGCCAAGATCATTAGTGACACACTAGATGAAGGAATGAGGAACCTGAGAGGCCAGACATGCTTATTCTATATGACCTCATATGTGGTATATTCATGTTCTTATAAAGGAACTTTTGATGCCTTGAAGATAGTGGGTAAGGCTGGTGGTGATGCTGATGATGCCCACATATGGGATCACTATCCCCAGTTGCAAAGAAAAGATTACCTCTTGGAATACAAACTAGTGAATGATGCATTCTCTATGCATCTAGTCAGAACCATGGAGGAAGATAGGACTAAAAGGTTGAGCATGGAAGCTCAGGAAGTTGTTTATCAGCATGGGGTTTGGTTTATCTAGTTTACCACCTTTTCATATATCAAGATAGAGGGATTTGAAGGACAACCTCTTATGTTGCTAAGATACCATACTGATGGGGTTGTCTTGGTGGAATTTGTTAGGCAGGTGTCTACCATAGTGGAAGCATACAAGGCACAAAATAAGATACCTCCAGTGTTATTGCCAGTGTCTATGGGCTAGTATATGTGCTCAGACTCAGAGACCATAAAACATGTCATGGGAGGGCTAAAACTGATGTATTTACAACCATTTCCCTTAGCCAGATCTTATGATCCTTATGGCAGGATGTAGAAAATATTAAGAAAACTGATACACCAAAAGCATCTAGAAGATTTCTGGACCGACTGTGATGATGAAGCTGAGGTGAGAAGAAGGAAGTACCAGAGGCTCACCTTGAACCAATAAAGACCTTTGACTGCATCCCGGTGCCAGCGCAGCTGAGGAAGGATGATGGAAAGATCATGTCCAATGAATATGAGGACAAACAGGTGTATAATGACACCATATCAGCCCCTGATCTTACACAGCTAGACGATATATCCCTGGATTAGCTGACATGTGGGGTGATCCAGTTAACCCAGCCCTGGGTGGATGAGGAGATAAACAGATTGAAGAAAAGAAGTGTTTCCCTTATAGTTGACGCCAAGAAGAAAAGCCAGGAAATATATGATTAGGAATATGATGATTTACTCAGTGAAAATAGAAAATCCAATGGGGCGAGATTGCCCACACAAAAATAAAGGAAAGGTCCCCTAGAGGTAAGAAAAGTGAAGGTGAACCAAAGGGGGTGATAACTGAATGGATTGCCATGTTAGCTGCAGGTGCATCTACATCAGCTACATAGCCTCTGACTAAAAAATTGAAAACCAAAAGGATTTTGAGGCCAGCTGTTGAATCTATAGAGGTGCAGGTGGAAGGCCAAGCCTTGCAGCAAGAAGTGGAAGAGGGCACTCCTTTGGAAGAAGGGCAGGTAAATAAAGAACCTGTAGGTGATGACTTGATAGTAGCCAGCAAGAAGAGGAGGGCGATGCTGCTGATGTCACCACCCAAGAAGCAAAGAACATCCATGAGGGGTGATATCAAGGCTAACCCTATTATATTGAGAGGAGCCGGTGGTGAAGCATTTAGAAAAGGAACTGCAACATGATGTTCCTCTTCCCACCATAATAAAATTCAAAACTGAGAAGGTAGAGGAACAAACAAGAGAAGTGTTCAAAGCAAGTCAGGGTGGTCCTTTCTCTTTGGAGGATATCATGGACTTGTCTGATGATGAGGTAGTTCAAAGTGTGGCCTCTCAAAGAATGGAGACTCTCGCCTCCAGCACCCACATGACCCCTCATGGGACCCCATTAGCACAGTTGGTGGTGTTGGAGGAAATAAAGCAAATAGAAGAAGTAAACAAGGTAGCCTAACAGATAGGGCTTGATAATTTGGTTGATCAGGTGACTAGCCCTGTCGTTGTAGATTTAACATACAGGGTTGATGTAAGCCCTAAGGGTAAAGTAGGTGCACCTGATGAAACATATAAGATTGAAGTGGCCAAGAAGGTAGAAAAGTAAAGCACTACTCCTGATATGGGTTAGTAACAACATGAGATATCTGCAGAGCCAAAAATAGTAGAAGTTCAACAGAAGAGTGGGGGTGATAAAGATATATCAGGTGCTGCTATTGCTCAAACTCAGGGAGATCTGGGAGATGCCTCAAAATAAAAAGATAAATTAGGTCAGGAGGACCCTAAGCCATAGGATATCGGTGCATCAGGTGGAGGACAAGAAATGACCCTTGATCAGGGTGATGCACATGGGCCAAATACATAGACATCCACAGATGTCAATATGCCTTAGGATGAGGAAAATAATAAAGATGATGAAAAGAAAAAATAGGGAGTACAAGAGCAAACATAGGATCAGAGTGTGGACATTCCATAGGATCCTCCTTTACAAAAGGAAGCCTCTGAGCAGGAAGAAATGCAACAAGATCCCCCTCATGAAGAAATACATGACGAAGAAATTAAGAAAGTGCCTTCTCCACCAAGAATAGAAGCAGATACTGGAGAACAAGGCAGACATGATGTTGACAAAGATCATCAAGGATTTGGAGATGATGTGTCTCAGTGGCTAGAAAGAGAAATAGGCATGGAACAAGGGTTTGAAATTCAAGAATTTGATGTTTCCACCTTGTTCGCTGAAACAATGATGAAGCCAAAGAGGAAGGCTAGATTACAATCGGCCATAAAGAGAGATCCTACTACATGCAGAAGGAGTACATAGGTAGCACTTCCCATATTAGAAAAGGAGAAGGGAAAGATCACCCTAGAGGAATTCCAAATCACAACTGTTGATTTGGGTTTTGCCAATGAGGACCAGGAAGGTCAAGAAGGGAAGGACATTATTGATTCTTTAACCCAAAGGGTAAAGAAGGAGAAAGAGAAAAATAAAATGCATAAGGAGTACATTTCTTAGTTACATTCTTACATAAATGGGTTGATTAACCTTGATAATACACTAGTTGATCCGGTAGTCCCATTGACTGTCATATCCCAGGAAGAGGTCACCAAGTTGGACCTAACGAAACATGAGGCAATGATCATGGAGAAATGGATGCTGTCAGCTCTCACTAGGGCTGAGGATGTTTTGAGAACCTCCCTATAGAAATGGAATTCTTTGAGTAGTTTAAAAAGAAAGGTAGATAAAATGCAAAATGAAACAGGAAAACGATCATTCTAATTGGAGGACTTAACTGCTCTAAGTGAAATAAAGAGGATTGATCCACAAGTCTTGATAAGAAATCAAGTGTTGGATAATAATACTGCCCTGCTGATAAGCATATGGTATGTAGATATCAGGTTTGAATGTGATATCTTGAAGAAGTACAGTGACAAGCTTAGGGATATAAGTGTAAAGCTGCACAACATGATGGCGTATGAAGCAAAAATCCTTGAGGCTCTGGAGGGTAAAATAGAAGGGAAAATTGAATATCAAGATGCAGACTTTGCTAGTAAAGCTTTGCATGATAATTTTAAATCAATAGTAGATGACCCCCTCACCCACCTAACAGAAGAAGTAATGAATAAAATCATGAGGATAAAAGTCAAAGTAGAAACTTACAATGAGACTTTGAACAACAGGAAAGGTAAGATGGAAGCTCTCAAAGCTAAATTCCAGTCTTGTAAGCATGCCATAACAAAAGATAGAATCCAAGATGGGGGAGAAGTGGATAAAATAGTATAGGCATATGAGCACATTAGGATAGTGATGTATGTCCATATACAGGAGGATGTATATCAAAGTGATAGTGATGCTGAAAGCGATGAAGATGAGGGGAATGATGGAGAAGAAGAAAATGAAGAAGAAGAGCCTGAAGAATGAATGAAGATGCATCACCAAGAGAACATATGCATAAGGTACTCATAAATAATGAGTCATACAGATGGTTGCCAGCTGGAAACCTATGCCGCGAGGAAGAGTTGACTAAGTCATAGGGTAATTGTCAACCGTTGGTCTTAATAGATAAATCTTGACCGTTGGTTAATTGTAACTACCTCCTCACCTTATTCTATAAAAGGTACAGGGGTGCAATATTTTATTCATTCAAAACTTAATTGAAATTTGATTGCTCAAAATTTAGGACTCATTTCAAAGTTGTTGTAAATGTACATGTTATGTATACTGAGTGAAAGAGAAGCATATTTGATTACAAATCATCATAAATCTTGAGTAATCTGTGTTTGAAATCTGGATATATGCATTGATTAGCTACGTCCCTTTGAGTGCTTTTTAGTCTACACGTGTTGTTTTCATTCCTAATCCCTTTGAAGTTAGCATCAACCATATC
Source organism: Cunninghamia lanceolata (assembly GCA_027924645.1). Classification (NCBI taxonomy): domain Eukaryota; kingdom Viridiplantae; phylum Streptophyta; class Pinopsida; order Cupressales; family Cupressaceae; genus Cunninghamia; species Cunninghamia lanceolata. The sequence continues at coordinate 4,808,391 of BSBN01000341.1, read as the reverse complement.
TAGCTGTGGAACATCCTGGTGATCTATGGTTTGATTTCTTCTCTTCATGAATGTATCTTGTATGTATGTGATTCAATGACTAAAGATTCACTAAAAGTAGAAGTATTATTTTAAACTTCTTTCAATTTCATAACGGATCATCTCCATAATTGCAAATAATAGAGAATCAAAAGAAAATAAAATGAAATATGCAGATATCCCATAGATAATTGAAAATACAGAGCATATTTAGAGTAAAAACATATCCAATTGACAAATATCCATGAAATACATGCAAATATCTACTTATAGACACATCATTTGAATAAATATATAGTGTAGAAAGAATAGGTTCATAGTGATCAATGATCAGAAGCATTGATCAAATTTGCAAATATCTCAGCTATCTTTGAAAATAGAGTAGATTTAACCTCTCTGTGGGGTGAATTTGCTGGAAATAGTACAATACTGATCATGTAGACAAATGTAAGACTCCTTGAAATGGAAAATAGCATGTCACATCAACCTCTGAGTAACGTCAGACAATCATGACCTGATCAATAGAGACCTGGAGTCATCAACTTATCCTAAGCTAATCGTACTTTACAAGATAATAAAGTTTGTTGTGCAAATTTTTATGCATGTTGTTATGACTAACAATCATCATCAACATAAATTGGCTCTAGAAGTAGGGCCTGCATTAGTAGATGTGTCTAATTTGATGACACAGAGGGAAAGGTAATACTCACGCAGCTTTGTATTTCAAATCGTGTGCAAAGATTTGCTGTTTTGAGTCTGTTTGTTCTTGTCCATTGCAAAGTTTTCAAAATTGAGCATAGATATTTCAAGCTTTGTGGTTGATGACTCAAATATTCAAAAGATAAGCTCTATTTCAAGTCTTTTTTGCTAAAAGATTTGAGATAATTTGTTTAAGAGAATTGATATCATGTTGCTTGTGTCCCAAAGTCTCATATCAACTCATATTTGCATCATTTCTACTAATATTGCAAAAATATCTAGTTAGTTTCAAATTCTGATCATAAATACATCCTTTGCTAGAGTGTTTTAGCTGATCTTTACAGTAAAGAAGCTGAATTTTCTTTAATTCAATAAATCCTGGCTCTCAGGCCAAATACCAGGTCTAGATCTAGTGGACGCTTTGAAGAATTACCTATCCGGGGATTTAGACCTAGAACAATAGATATTCATCATTCTCTTGGTTCTAGTGCATCAGGAGCTTCACCAGAGCACACTTCGATAACTCCTATTGTGTTGCAAATACCTACAGGACCACCTATCACACCTCTAGTCCAACCTCCACCAGTCACAATGTCATTCTTTACTGCAGAGTCACCTCTAACTTTCACTGCATATCATCCTTTACCTAAAAATCCTAATAAGATTTGTCCTAAATATCATCCATATTTGGATGCTGATGATCACATTAGAACATTCAAGGAAGCCTGTTGTAGGGATAGAATTGAACATCAGGACGTGGTATGCAGGTTATTTCCATTTTCCTTAGGGGAAGGGGCATATAACTGGTATATCAGTCTTGGTCAAGGTTCAGTCGGTTCAAGGGCTGCCTTGGAGAAAGCTTTTAAGGATAGATTCAAAATACTAATAGATCCTTCAATGAATTATCATTTGTTTTCCACAATCAAGAGATTTGATGGAGAACCTATTGCCAATTTCAATGCAAGATTCCAAAAGATGCTCTCAAAGCTAGTTGCTCCCTATACTGTAATAGATGAAGCTGCTAGGAGTATATACTACTTAGCCTTAGATCCCCTAACTTCTATGTTTATTAGGAGAACACATTCTAGTGTCACAAACTTGACAAAAGCTTTTGAAGAAGCTGTCAAAGTTAGTCAGTAGTTGATTCCTACTCCAACACCTAATATTGCATTTCCTACACTCCCTGTTTATCCTATATATCCTGCTCAACAACAAACTAATGGAACCATGATACCTCCAGCTGTAATGCCAAGCCCTTTACATATACCTCCACTCAATATCATGCCACCTCCAAATAGAAATGGTCAAATGCTACAATATCCAGGACATACACAGATACCTCAGGTTGTGGAATAGTCTAATAACAATAACAATGGTTCTTCCTTTTTCAAACTCCAAATAGAGAATGTAGTAGCCAAAGTTCAGGAAGAAAAGGAAGAAATTAAAGAGATATCAACACAACTTAGGAAACTTACCACTGAGATCACTCATTTGAGGAGTTAGAATTTCTATTCTCAACCAAATCAGAATAGAGGATATGCCAATGATAGATCTCATTATCCTGATAGGGGATACAATAACAACTACAATAACAAGAATGATAACAATAATCCCCCTATAAAACCTAGAGTGTGGAACACTAGGCCAAACAATGGTTCTCTGCCATCACCCCTAGATAATTAGCCTCCCAGTGAACCTAAGCAGACCACTAGAGTGAACCTGGTAGAGGCAGCTCTTACAAACTGGTGTAGGATACATAATACTAATGCTCATGCAAAGCTGAATTGTCCTTAGTTTAGGATAGCCTCTAGTATATTCCAAACTGAAGTGTCTAATACCGTAGGTAATCCACCTTGTGTTGAAGGAAATGAAATTGTCCCCTATGGATATGATTCTGCTCTAGTACTAGAAAGTTTCATCAATCACCCTCATTAGTAGGCAATGTCACCTCATCAGAATTACACCTTAGCATGTGAAGAGTCAGCCATGGCTTTTAAGACCAATTATGTTTTTCCATTTGAAGATGAAAATGAGCCATTAGTTGAACATGAAGAAGTACATGCCTATCAATAGCAGTATCAGGGTAGACATAATTACAACCTAAGGAATAACTCTAACTGACCTGCTGGTCCTTTGACTACATCCTTGCCTCCAAATAATTTCAACACTCCTCTTGATCCTAAGGCAAGCAATAACCCTGGATTTCCTAAAGTTAATGCTTAGTACTTAGCACCACAAAATGCAGTACCAAAAGCTGGTAATCAACCCCTTGAGTCTGATAAATTGGTCACATACTTAGCAGATGAAATGAAAAAGATCAAGATCAACCTGTCATTGTTAGAACTACTCAAAACCCCAGCTATCAAAAAATCCTTCATGAAATCCTTAGATGATCCTACTCCAAAAGAGGATAATCATACCCCGAGTCAGATTGGGAATAAAGATCATGCCATTAGGGATATTAATGTTAAACACAAAATTCTAGCCACTGTTCAAGCTACAAAGACTTCACACATGACCCTTTATAGAGATAAAACTGAGTCACCTCCTTTTCTCCTTACCATAAGGATGTTTAGTAAGAATTTGCATAATTTTTTAGTAGATTCAGGAGCATCTACCAATGTAATGCCCCTGTCCATATGTAATGCCTTAGGGTTACATCCTACTAAGTCACTGAAGAAAGTAACACAGTTAGATAAAACAGAGGTGAGTGTAGTAGGAGAATTAACTCACATCCATATGTAGTTAGCATCAGATCCAAGAATCCAATACTACATTGATATTCAGGTAGTAGATATACCTGATACCTATGGGATGCTACTCAGCAGAGATTGGTCAAAAACACTCAATGGATACATGTCCACTGATTTTAGTCACATGTGGTTACCTTGGAAAGGAATACCTAACCAAATAAGGATAGATGTTGAACCTCGCATGAAACATATGATCACTAAATACAATAAAACCAATGAGATCATGTATGTAGATGTTGAACCCGAAGTATATTCCATCAGACCCCAGACTGTCAAGATAGAGGAGATCCTCATGTATGATGTTCATGTTCATAATGATAATCTTCAGAATGATAGAATAATTTTAGAGTCTAATTGTAGCTCTAAAAATGAGATGGAAGTAGATCACTTCAAGAACTTTGAGATGCACTTGTCTAAAGAAGTGCAACGTTGCCAATTGTTAAAAGTGCCTGTTAAAAATGTTTTAATTGAGGGATGGTGCAGGTTACATGATGAGGCGCATTCTGAAAAGACCTATGATGCTTGATTAGACATGATGGAACTGGAACAAGCATGCAGTGATGCATCATCATCATCATCCGGGGTAAGTTTTGTAGATAGTGATAGTGATACTAATTTTTGTCTGTCATCTATAGGAACAAAAGAAAGTACATATCATGATGAAAGTCCTATCTAGATGATAGAAGAGATATTGGTGTGTAGTGAGAGTAATCCTAAGAGTAACAAGAAAATCACCCCAGGAACTGATTGCTTGGTTGAGTCAGATTATGAAATATCTGATGAAGATAAAGAGAATAATTTGTCCAAGTTTGAGGAATTTTTATCAAAACAAATTCAAAAGATGATACACAAGCAAAGATCCCCACAGGATGTTTTAATTGAGGGATGGTGTGGGTTACATGAAGCACCACATTTAGAAACTACTTGTTCATTATGTTTGCATATTCTAAAAAAGTAGATTTTACCTTGTCCAAAAGATCCTCCTTTTGATGATAAAGAAGAAGAAGGAATATCAACTTCACATCAGCCAGATAAGGTGAAGTTTGAGAAGATTGAAACACCAAAATTAAGATGGATATCAAATGGCGCAGCTGCTAGAGCTAAAAAGAAAAGAGAAGGCCCAGATAAGCCTTTAACTGAAGATAAGCCATGGATCCTCAGGTTTGATGGATCTAAATCAAAATAAGGAGCTGGAGTAGGAATAGATCTTATTGATCCAGCTAGTAAATCCTACTTAGCAGCATATAGATTACAATTCCCATGCACAAATAATGTGACAGAATATGAAGCTTGGATTTATGGGATATTGTTTGCACTCAGAAAGAAAGTAAAGATTTTGCATGTCTATGGAGACTTAGAATTGGTAGTAAGACAAGTAAGAGGCATATATTCTTGTAATTACAAGAAGTTGTCTAATTACAAACACAGGGTATGGGATCTGATAGAGGATTTTGATGCATTTAAGATCACCCATGTGCCTAGAGAACAAAATCACAAGGCAGATTGCCTTGGCTCAAGCCGCAAGTACTTTGGAACCATTGTCCATATCTGGTTTGAATTAGTTGAATTAGTGTCAGTACCTTCTGTGCCAGACAATGTAGTTAACCTTCAAGTGTTTGATGATGACCAACACATTTTAGACTTCATATCCAATAGAGATGTGTTTGATACACAAATCATAGATGAAAGAAATGTGGAAGATCATATATGGGAAGAAGAAGAGATCATAGAGTTTCCCACTAACAAGATTCCTAAAGGAATGATAGAGTTGGAAAGAGCATTCGATTTAGATAACACACTAAAATAGAAAGATCTCCCTAAAGTAGATGGAGGAGAGTATTCACAAGTTAACATAGGACATGATGAAGAAAAAAAGAATGTCCTAATTGGAAAAGTGTGTATAGAAGAAGAAATGGAAAGGGATAACCCAAGCACTTAAAGATTATATTCATGTTATTTCCTGGACATATGATGAGTTGAAAACTTATGATACATCAATCATCACTCATACTATACCATTAAAGCCAGATGTCAAGCCTTTTAGACAAAAGCAGAGACCTATTAATGCTTTGTTGGAACCCATCATTTTTGAAGAAGTGAAGAAATTGCTTAATGCCAAGATCATATTTCCTGTGAGACATTCTACATGGGTGGCTAACTTGGTCCCAGTAAGGAAGAAGAAGGGTGACATTAGGTTGTGTGTAGACTTTAGGAATTTGAATAGAGTTTCTAAAAATGATAACTATCCTTTGCCTTCTCTAGATGAGGTCTTGCAGATTGTAAATGGTGTAAAGATGCTGTCATTTTTGGAAGGTTTTTCAGGTTACAACCAAGTGATGGTAGATAAGATAGATAGATTGAAGATTGCATTCACCACTAAGTGGGGAATATTCACCTATAGGCACATGCCTTTTGGATTGATAAATGTTGGAGCCACCTTTCAACGAGTAATGGATATAGCCTTCAAGGGCCTAATTAGTAAGTGCATCGTCATATACATGGATGACTTGACAGTTTTCTCTAAAGAGAGAGGGAATCATGTGGAAGACCTTAGGAAGGTACTAAAGAAATGTGAACATTATGGAATATCCCTAAACCCTAAGAAATGCATATTTGGGGTAACCACAGGGAAGTTATTAGGTCACCTGATAACAAACAATGGGATCATCATCGACCCTGAGAGAGTAGAATCAATCATGAAGATACAAATTCCTGGAAGTAAGAAGGAGCTCAAATCTTATTTTGGTAAGATCAATTTTGTTAGAAAGTTTATTACTGGTTTTGTAGAAATTGTTAGACCATTGAATGCAATGCTTAAGAAGGATGCCAAGATTGAGTGGACACCTAAAGCTAGACCAGCTTTTGAAGATATCAAGAAAGCCATTTCTAATGCTCCTATTCTAATCAGTCCAGATTATACCAAATATTTTTACATATACTCATTTGACTCAGAACATACATCTGTAGCAGTACTAACACAAAGAAATGAGGCTAAAGAAGAAAAGCCTATAGCCTTCATGAGTTGTCCTTTCAGGGATATAGAACTCAAATACATGGATGTTGAAAGTCAAGCACTTTCTCTAGTCTGAGCAGTCAAGAAGTTTAGACATTACATCTTGAGGAGTAAAGTGATCATTGTAGTACCATATGCAAAAGTAAAGATGCTTTTAATGCAAAGTGAACTAGGTGAAAAGAGAGCCAAATGGATAACTGTCCTCCAAGAGTATGATATGGACATAACACCCATGAAATTAGTGAGAGGACAAGCCTTGAGTCAGATGATATCTGAAATTGATCCTAACATCATGAGCCAACAATATATCATAAATATAAAGGAAACTGGAGAATGGTATTCAACATCAAACATATCTTGATTACTGGAAGATGCCCTTCAAGGTTGCAGGCTTCATAGAGGAGAGCCTTGAAGATAAGGTCACAAAAATACATGATAAAAGGAGGAATCCTTTTCAAGAAGAACTATGAGGGAATATACCTTAGATGCCTAAAAAGGCAAGAAGCAGACAAAGTGTTAACAAAATTACATGACAAGTTTGGAACCGCACATGGATCATACTTAGCTACCACTCATGCTATCCTCAGAGTAGGGTATTACTGGCCCACTATTTTTAAAGATACTGCTGAACACATCAAATGCTGTCATATGTGTCAGGTTGTTGCAAATAGAGAGAGGTATTCTGCTCAGCCCTTGTAACCAGTGATGGAGATGCGCCCATTTACTCAATGGGGGATGGATTTCATAGGACCTATCAACCCTCCATCATCTTTAGGTCACAGGTATGTGTTGACTGTTACTAATTATTGTACCAGGTGAACTAAAGCTATTAGTAGCAATACATGCAATGCTAAGGATGTGATCAAGTTCTTGGAAAGCAACATAGTGACCAGGTATGGAGTTCCTTATGCTTTAGTATGTGACAACAAATCTACCTTTGCATCAATAAGATTATCAAGTTGGGCTTTTGACCATGGAATTATTTGAAGTTTTCTTCAAATTACTATCCTTAAGGGAATGGATTAGCAAAATCTACAAACAAGAATTTATTGAACATCATAAAGAAATTGATAGAAAAGAACCCAAGGGAGTGGAACACCTTATTAAAGTATGCATTATGGGTAGATAGAACCAGGATGAAGGCTGCATTAGGAAATTCTCCTTTTCACCTAGTATATGGGGTGGATCCCATCCTCCCTATTAACCTAAAGATCCCCACATTGCAGTTTGCACAAGAATATCTAGGTATAGATAACAAAAAAGAAGTCAGGTTGATTCAGTTGATGTACCTAGAAGAAAAAAGGAATAGAGCAATTGATCAATTTACTAAACATCAAGCTATTGTCAAGCATTGGTTTGACAAAAGAGCCAGAGTTAAGGATTTTAGAATTTTAGATTTAGTCCTCATGTGGGACAAAGCACATGAAAGGAAAGGAGATCATGGTAAATTTGATAAAATTTGGATAGGCCCCTTTCAACTTTCAAAAATTTTAGGAGACATCACCTACAGGCTTAAGAATTTAACCGGTGAGGATGTCCCATTACCAGTTAATGGACAATTCCTCAAGCATTATTTTCAAGCCTGAAACAATGTCATGTAAGTCCTATGTATCATATTGTGCATATTGTATAGTTGTTTGTATAGTTTTGTTTTGTTTGTTTGTTTGCCTATTGAGTTTTGTTTTGGTTAGGCAAGATGATGCAACTCATCACCCTAAGAAAATAACCAAATTGTTAAAATTCAAGTGATAAGAACAAATTCATATATAGGTTATGACTCATTTTGAGGAGTATTGATGATCAGGTCTATAATATCCTTTTCATCAGAGTGCCTTTTCTTAACTAAAGTAATTTTTCACAATGATTCACCTAACAACCTTGGGTTTGTGGAACACATAAGTATAGGTGTTAAGTGAAAAATCTAAAGGGACTCCCTTGCTACCAATGCAATCTCCAACCTAAATCAGCAAGTGACCATGCCTCGCACATTAAGCTTACATGATGACATCATATGAACAGAAAGAATAAATATTGAAAATCCAAAAGGAATAAAATCACGCCATCTAAGTAACTCTACCGGGGCTATAGACCCCTGTTGGCAGTGGAGCTCTACTTAGGGGGATTGTATACATAACCTTATCGGGGCTATAGATGCCTGCTGGTAGCAAGGCTCTATCCAAGTTGGCTATGAGGGATGCTCCCAAACCATGTAGCTTAACATCAATTACTCATGTTTTCAACTTACTTTCAAGATGAGGATAATTAATCATCTGCACACACTTGATCCTTTGCTAGCATTGTTGCCATGATGAAAACCTTATCATTTAAAAGATTATAATACTTATACATAAAAAGAGTTAAAATGATATGTTAGAATGTGATCACATCACTTGAATCATTGGAATTTGGTTATGTTTTTTGGTGGAAAGTTGTTGTGTGGTTACACAACACGCCCCATTTTGCCTTGACAAAATAGGGACCCAACTTTTTTTCTACTTTGGCTTGCTATTTTTTGCTTTGGGCGGTTTGGCAAATAGTCATGCATGTAACCCAGCAAGAAGGTGGATAGGTCACCATGACGAGGTCAATTGCCAAAGTTAGTAGTTCACATAATTAACCTCATGGTTGGAAAGTACATAAAATTCCAAGTAGGTTTGCCTTTTAGATCACCCCAAAATAGTCTAAGGGAAGACAGTTATGATGAGTCAAAGTTTGGTCAAACCTGATATCCAGAGAGGGGGGGTCATATTTTTAACATCAGTTATCTTAGACAGGATCACCCCGATAAAAGATTATCACCTGATATTCACCCGGTCCACGATGTGCGGACGTCAACTTTAAATTAAGAGTCGATATCTACCCGTCAAACGACTTCATTTATCTTGCGGGGGGTCAAATTTTTAATATCAATCATCTTCAAATATATCACCCTCTTCAAATATATCACCCTATGTCAAATATGACAGTGACATCATCCGAGTCCAATGAATGAAGAAGTCACGCTGATGATGACGTTATTATTCCATTCTACCTCGTGGAGGTATATATCCGATGTCCATCATGTTCCTTGAAATGATAGTGATGTCATTAAAACATAGCAATTAAACAAAGTTGCTAACATGGTGACGTCACCCTGATCTTTTCCAAAGGGGGTCATTTTATTTGCAGGGTCATATTTTGAACAGTCCTTGATCTTAATTTTGTGACCCGATATACGCGTGGTCAACGTTGACCACATCACCTGATCCTCCTTCGCATTTAGTTTTGCTGCTCAAAGGTGGGGGGTCATTTTATCCAGAGGGGGTCATATTTTGAATATCCCCTGATCTTTCGAAGATCACCCCCCTGTTTCCTGACATTAAATGCACTTAAATGCAGTAGATGAATTCCCGCTGATTACAAATACAAATCAAACACTTGGTAGCATCCATGGATTCCCTGCAGAAAATCAACAGATTTGATCAAGGCAATGTAGTTTTACCCTAATTTGTCCTGTTGATCTACTTTAAAGGTAAATTTTGAAGGTTATTTTCATTTACCTTGTAAAAAAATGAGAAATTACAGAGCTCCAGAGAAGTCAAACCCTCATACAACTACCTGTTAACGGATTGGATCCTTCAGCATAATGGAACGGGTGATCTTCAATATTCATAGCCCTTTTCTGTAATCAGTCATCTAACCCAGGAGGAAAGCATTGTCAGGTAAGTAACTGTAAACCCTCCTGTTGTCATTTTCTACATGTTCAGGTAGAGTATTTGTTCTTTCTTGTGGTTTGGCTCTGTGAATATACATATCATGATGAAGTAAAGAGTAATAGATAGAGTATGCATGATGTTGTATGAATACATGTGGACATTGTAACATAAGACAAATCATGTTTGTTGCAGGAATCCATGGCGAATCTTAGAAGGAATAGGTCTGAGTCAGATTTTCTCAAGCCCATGTTTGTTTAGCCCGAAGGGGTGCAGTTTAAATATGGGGTTATTGGTGATATCCACCAAGGAGATATGAACCTGGAAGCATGGTCAACAAGAGTAGATTAGGATAATCCCATTCTGGATGGGGTATATGTTTCAAGAATGTGGCATGTAGCTAGTTTTCTATATGCCATGGATACCCTAGAGCTGGTAGTGGAATGTGCTAGAAATTATAACCCTGGAACCAGGTGGGTGGAAAAACATGTAAGAATTTATGCAGACTTTTCAATCAAGGGCATTACCACCACTTTTAATCTACCAGTTGGGAAGAAGGTAGTAAGTGTGGATCTATGCAAGCTGGAAACATAATATAATAATACTAAGAAGAATGCAAGGAAGATGATGTATCAATGGAGGTCAAAGAGAAACACCTACTCTATGTCAGCCAAATTACCTGTACATTTATATAAGTTTGATTTTGATGATGAGTACCAGTATATGATTGCCTTGCTGAGCAGGATGACAGGTAAACCTCATGCTGTAAATTTTGAGAACTGGATGTTTGGAATCATCCACATGGTCTTATATGCAGATAACAGGCCATTATGGGCCAAGATCATCAGTGACACATTAGATGAAGGAATGAGGAACTTGGGAGGCCAGACATGCTTATTCTATATGACCTTATATGTAGTATATTCATGTGCTTATAAAGGAACTTTTCTACCTTGAAGATAGTGGGTAAGGCTGGTGGTGATGCTGATGATGCCCACATATGGGATCACTATCCCCAGTTGCAAAGAAAAGATTACCTCCTAGACTACAAACTAGTGAATGATGCATTCTCTATGCATGTAGTCAAAACCATGGAGGAAGATAGGACTGAAAGGCTAAGCACGGAAGCTCAGGAAGTTGTTTATTGGCATTGGGCTTAGTTTATCTAGTTTGCCACCTTTTCATATATCAGGATAGAGGGATTTGAAGGACAACCTCTTATGTTTCCAAGATACCCTACTAATGGGGTTGTCTTGATGGAATTTGTTAGGCAGGTGTCTACCATAGTTGAAGCATACAAGGCACAAAAGAAGATACCTCCAGTGTTATTTCTAGTGTCTATGGGCTGGTATATGTGCTTAGACTTAGAGAGCATAAAACATGTCATGGGAGGGCTAAAACTGATGTATCTACAACCATTTCCCTTAGCCAAATCTTATGATCCTTATGGTAGGATGCAAAAAATACTAGGAAAACTGATACACCAAAAGCATCTGGAAGATTGCTGGACTGATTGTGATGATGAAGCTGTAGTGAAAAGAAGGAAGTACTAGAGGCTCACCTTGACCCAAATAAAGACCTTTGACTGCATCTCGGTGCCAGCGCAGCTGAGGAAGGATGATGGAAAGATCATGTCCAATGAATATGAGGACAAACAGGTGTATAATGACACCATATCAGCCCTTGATCTTACACAACCGGAGGATATATCCCTGGATCAACTGACAGGTGGGGTGATCTAGTTAACCTAGGCCTAGGTGGATGAGGAGATAAATAGAATGAAGAAAAGGGATGTTGCTCTTATAGTTGACACCAAGAAGAAAAGGTAGGAAATATTTGATGAGGAATATGATGATTTCCTCAGTGAAAAGATAAAATCCAATGGGGAGAGATTGCCCACACAAAAACAAAGGAAAGGTACCCCTAGAGGTAAGAAAAGTGAAGATGAACCAAAGGGGGTGATAATTGAATGGATTGCCATGTCAGCTGCAGGTGCGTCTACATTAGCTCAGGCATCCGTATCATCTGCATAGCCTCTGATTGAAAAATTGAAAACCAAAAGGATTTTGAGGCGAGTTGTTGAATCTACAGAGGTGCAGGTGGAAGGTCAAGCCTTGTAGCAGGAAGTGGAAGAGGGCATCCCTTTGGAAGAAGGGTAGGTAAATAAAGAACCTGCAGGTGATGACTTGATAGTAGCTAGCAAGAAGAGGAGGGCGATGCCGCTGACGTCACCATCCATGAAAAAGAACATCCATGAGGGGGGATATCAGGGCTGACCCTATTATATTGAGAGGAGATGGTGGTGAAGCATTTAGAAAGGAACTGCAACATGATGTTCCTCTTCCCACCATAATAAAATTCAAAACTGAGAAGGCAGAGGAACAAACAAGAGAACTGTTGAAAGCAAGTTAGGGTGGTCTTCTCTCTTTGGAGGATACCGTGGACTTGTCTAATGATGAGGTAGTTCAAAGTGTGGCCTCTTAATGAATGGAGACTCTCGCCTCCAACACTCATATGACCCCTCATAGGACCCCATTAGCACAGATAGAGGTGTTAGAGGAAATAAGCAAACAAAAGAAGTAAAACAAGGTAGCCCAGAGAGAGCAGTCCAACAGATAGGGCTTGATAATTTGGTTGATCAGGTGACTAGCCCTGCCATTATAGGTTTAACATACAGGGGTGTTGTAAGCCCTAAGGTTAAAGAAGGTGCACCTGATGAAACAGAGAAGATTGAAGTGGCCAAGAAGGTAGAAAAGGAAAGCACTACTCCTGATATGGGTCAGCAACAACATGAAAATCTCGCATAGCCAAAAATAGTAGAAGTTCAATAGAAGAGTGGGGATGATAAAGATATATCAGCTGCTACTGTTGCTCAAACTCAGGGAGATTTGGGAGATGTCTCAAAAGAAAAAGACAAATCAAGTCATGAGGACCCTAAGCCACAAGATATCAGTGCATCAAGTGGAGAATAAGAAATGACCCTTGATCAGGGTGATGCACAGGGGTCAAATACATAGACATCCACAGATGTCAATATGCCTCAGGATGAGGAAAACAATAAAGAGGATGAAAAGAAAAAAGAGGGAGTACAAGATCAAACACAATAGAGTGTGGACATTCCACAGGATCCTCCTTTCTAGAAGGAAGACCTTCAACAGGAAGAAATGCAACAAGATCCCCCTCATGAAGAAATACATGAGGAAGAAAATAAGAAAATGCCTTCTCCACCAAGAATAGAAGCAGATACTGGATAACAGGGAAAACATGATGTTGACAAAGATCATCAAGGATCTGGAGATGATGTGCCTCAATGGCTAGAAAGAGAAATAGGCATGGAACAAGGGTCTAAAATTCAAGAATTTAATGTTTCCACCTTGTTCATTGAGACAATGATGAAGCCAAAGAGGAAGGCTAGGTTAACATCAGCCATAAAGAGAGATCCTGCTAGAGGAAGAACGATTGCACATGTAGCACTTCCCATAGTAGAAAAGGAGAAGGGTAAGATCACCCTAGAGGAATTCCAAATCACAACTGTTGATTTGGGTTTTGCCAATGAGGACTAGGAAGGTCAAGAAGGGAAGGACATTATTGATTCTTTGACCCAAAGGGTAAAGAAGGAGAAAGAGAAAAATAAAATGCATAAGGAGCACATTGCTCAGTTACATTCTTACATAAAAGGGTTGATTAACCCTGATAATACACCAGTTGATCTGGCAGTCCCATTAACTGTCATATCCTAGGAAGAGGTCACCAAGTTGGACCTAATGAAACATGAGGCAATGATCATGGAGAAATAGATTTTGTCAATTCTCACTGGGGCTGAGGATGTTTTGAGAACCTCCCTACAGAGATGGAATTCTTTGAGCAGTTTAAAAAGAAAGGTAGATAAAATGCAAAATGAAACAGGAAAATGATCATTCCAATTGGAAAAGGACCTAACTGCTCTAAGTGAAATACAGAGGATTTATCCACAAGTCTTGATAAGCAATCAAGTGTTGGATAATAATACTACCCTAGTGATAAGCATATGGTATGAAGATATCAGGTTTGAATGTGATATCTTGAAGAAGTGCAATGGCAAGCTCAGGGATATAAGTGTAATGCTGCACAGCATGATGGTGTATGAAGCAGAAATACTTGAGGCTCTGGAGGGTAAAATAGAAGGGAAAATTGAAAATCAAGATGCAGACTTTGCTATTAAAGCTCTACATGATAATTTTAAATCAGTAGCAGATGACCCCCTCACCCATCTAACAGAAGAAGTAATGAATAAAATCACGAGGATAAAAGTCAAAGTAGAAACTTACAATGAGACTTTGCATAATAGGAAAGGTAAGCTGGAAGATCTCAAAGCTAAATTCCAGTCTCATAAGCATGCCATAACAAAAGCCAAAATCCAAGATGGGGGAGAGGTGGATAAAATAGTACAGGCATATGAGCACATCAGGACAACAATGAAGGTCCATCTACAGGAGGATGTATATCAAAGTGACAGTGATGCTAAAAGTGATGAAGATGAGGAGAATGATGGAGAAGAAGAAAATGAAGAAGAAGAGCTTAAAGAATGAATGAAGATGCATCACCAGGAGAACATATGCATAAGGTACTCATAAATAATGAGTCATACAAATGGTTGTCAGTTGGCAACTTGTGCCATGAGGAAGAGTTGACTAAGTCATAGGGTAATTATCAACCATTGATCTTAATAGATAAATCTTAACCGTTGGTCAATTGTAACTGCCTCCTCACCTTATTCTATAAAAGATGTAGGGGTGCAATATTTTATTCATTCAAAACTTAATTGAAATTTGATTGCTCAAAATTTAGGACTCATTTCAAAGTTGTTGCAAATGTACATGTTATGCATATTGAATGAAAGAGAAGCATATTTGATTACAAATCATCATAAATCTTGAGTAATTTGTGTTTGAAATATGGATATATCCATTGATTAGTTGCGTCCCTTAGAGTGCTTTTTAGTCTTCATGTGTTGTTTTCATTCCTAATCCCTTTGAAGTTAGCATCAACCATATCTAGCTATGGAACATCCTGGTGATCTATGGTTTGATTTCTTCTCTTGATGAATGTATCTTGTTTGTATGTGATTCAATAACTAAAGATTCACTAAAAGTAGAAGTATTGTTTTAAACTTATTTCAATTTCATAATAGATCATCTCCATAATTGCAAATAACAGAGAATCAAAAGAAAATAAAAGGAAATATGTAGATATCCCGTAGATAATTGAAAATACAGAGCATATTTAGAGTAAAAGCATGTCCAATTGTCAAATATCATGCAAATTCAGATAAATATCCATGAAATACATGCAAATATCTACTTATAGACACATCATTTGAATAAATATATAGTGTAGAAGAAAGAGCAAGTTCATAGTGATCAATGATCAGAAGCATTGGTCAAACTTGCAAATATCTCAGCTATCTTTAAAAATAGAGTAGATTTAACCTCTTTATGGAGTGAATTTACAAGAAATAGTACAATAATGATCATCTAGACAAATGTAAGACCCCTTGAAATGGAAAACAACATGTCACATCAACCTCTGAGTAAGGTTAGGTGATCATGACCTGATCAATGGAGACTTGGAGTCATCAACTTATCCTAAGCTGATCATACTTTACAAGATAATAAAGGTTTGTTGTGTAAATTTTTATGCATGTTGTTATGACTAACAATCATCATCAAAAGGTCTCTCAGCATCATAAGTTCACATCATATGGAAAAGCTTCTTAAGAAGAATTCACATGGGGTCATTGTCTATCTCCATTCTATTTAGATGCAACCATCAACGGTCTCCACTACTCCTAATCTACAACAAATTTTGGATAGGTATGCATGTGTATTTTCTAAAATAGTGGGATTGCCACCTTCATAGCCAGAGGACCACCGTATTCATCTCCTTCCTAGAAGCGTTCCTCCCAACATCAGGCCCTATTGCTACCCATTTCACCCAAAGACAAAGATTAAGATGTCCATTTGAGTCTTACTGAAGCAAGCCATTTTTCACTCTAGTACCAACTCATTTTCTTCACTAGTTCTTCTTATCTAGAAAAAAGATGGGTCATGGTGCCTCTGCATTGAATTTCAAGCACTTAATCACATCACAATCAAGGATAAGTTTTTGATCCCTGTTATTGATGAGCTTCATGATGCTCATTTTTTCTCCAAGTTGGATCTTTATTTTGGGTATCACCATATCTGGGTTCATGAGGATGATATCCCTAAAATGATTTTCCGCACACATGATGGCCACTATGAGTTTCTGGTCATGCCCTTTGGCCCCACTGATGCTCCTTCAACATTCCAAGCATTGATGAATAAAATATTCTAGCCCTACCTGCGGAAATTCATTCTGGTCTTCTTCAATGATATCCTCATCGATAGTAAAACATGGGATGAGCATCTCCAACATCTAGATCTCACACTACAACTTCTCTCTAATCATCATCTTTGTGCAAAATAGTCTAAATGTGTTTTTGGCTAGGATGAAGTTGAGTATCTCAGGCATATTGTTTTAGCCCAAGGGGTTCAGGTAGATCCTGCAAAAATAGCCGCCATGAAAGATTGGATGCAGCCTCAAACACTCAAGAGCCTCCATGGTTTTTTGGGGTAGACTGGCTACTATTGCAAGTTTGTCAAGGATTACAAGAAGATTGTAGCTTTGTTGACAGCTATGTTGAAAAAGGATGCTTTTACCTAGACACAAGCTGCTAAGTGTGCATTTGAAAAATTGAAACAAGCTGTGTACTACACCTATTCTAGCTATGCTAGATTTTTCCAAGACCTTCACTATCAAGAGTGATGCCTATGGAAATGGACTTGGTGCCATTCTTCTCCAAGATGAATGCCTACTGCATTCACCAACAAAGCCCTTTCTGGAAAGAATTTAGTTCTCTCTACTTATGAGAAGGAAATGATGGCCATTTTGCATACAGTATAGAAGTGGCAGACATACCTACTGGGGGATCATTTTTGCATCAAAACTAATCACCAGAGTCTGAAATATTTCCTAGAATAATGGGTCTCCTCCCCAGCACAACAGAAATGGGTCAACAAACTCATGGGTTATGACTATGAGATCACTTACAAGAAGAGTAAGGACAATGTTGTGGTGGATGCTCTTTCTCGCACATTTGATGACCAAGCTTCCCTTTCAGCTATTTCGATGTCTATTCTAAATTGGTTGGAATTTGTATAGAAGGGATGTGCCAATGACTCTTCATTATCTCAAATCATTCAATAGTTGGCCACTAACCCATCTGTTGTACTACATTATTCTTGGGATGGTGCTTCCCCAGAGCACAAATCTTCAGTAGGCTATATTCTATGAACTCCATGCTTCTCCATCAGCAGGGCACTTTGGGTTTCTCAAAAATTATGAGCGGGTATGGTGTAACTTCTTTTGGAAGGGAATGAAAAGGGAAATTCAACAAGGGTGAAACAACACTCATTCTTGGTTTGCTCGAACCCTTGCCCATCCCTACAAGGATTTGGATAGATGTTTCTATGGATTTCATTGAGGGGCTCCCTAAATCTGGAGGGAAGACTGTGATCTTGGTTGTGGTTGATTGCCTCTCCAAATATAGTCATTTTTGTGACCTCAACCATCCCTATACTGCCTCCTCAATCACACAAATTTTCTTGGAGCAAATCTTTTGTCTTCACGGTCATCCCTTCTTCCATTGTTTCAGATCATGATGCAACCTTCACCAGTCATTTTTAGACAGAACTATTTCGACACACTTGAACCAAACTAAAGATGAGTTCTAGGTATCATCCACAAATAGATGGCCAGACTAAAATTGTCAACAAATGTATGGAAACTTACCTTCGTTGCTTCACTTCAGAACAACAACATTAGTAGGCAAAGTGGCTCCCTCTCGCTGAATGGTGGTACAATACCTCCTACCACACTTCAACTAAAATGACTCCATATGAAGTAGTCTATGGTCAGGTACCACCAGTGCTCCTTCCATACACCCCCAATAGTTCACCAGTTTAGGAAGTCGACACAGTTCTCTAAACTTGGGATCAAATTCTTAGCATCATGTGGGACAATCTTCACATGGCAAGTAATAGAATGAAACAATAGGCTGATCAACACCATTCTGAGAAAACTTTTCAAGTAGGTGATATGATTTTTCTTTGCTTGCAGCCATACAAGAAATCATCCCTAAAACTCAAAGGGCATCATAAGTTGGCTCCAAAGTTCTATGGGCCATATAAGGTTCTCCAGAAGATTGGGTTGGTTGCTTATAAATTGGAGCTCCCACCTTCTTCTTGAGTTCATCCAGTATTTCATGTCTCTTGTCTAAAGAAAGTTCTTCGTACCAACATCAAAGCTTAAACTGTTTTACTAGAACTTGATAATGAAGGATCCATGCTTCTAGAGCCGAAGGCAGTCCTCAACATGTTCACTCGTCAACTTCACTCCCGCTCCATCATGAAAGCATTAATTCAGTGGTACGGAATACAACTGGAGGATGCAACGTGGGAACCACTATTTCAGATTCAACAACAATTCCCATATCTGAAGCTTTGAGGAAAAAGCTTTTATAAGAGGGAGGGGATGTTAAGAACCTATGTTTAACCCTTCTCTTTACTTTGTTAGTATATTAGTTGCTATGGACGCATATGCTTTGTATGTTGTCCCATGACCATATTGTATTATCCTGCATTCATGGGAAGTAGTAGTTGTTTAGATTAGGCTTGGTATATAAATAAGTGTTGAGGCCAATGAAGGCATCCATGAATTTATTGTATTGACCTTTCTCAAAGGAGGTTGTCCCCTCTAAGTGGCCTGTGATCAATAAATTCCTTCTGTGTTTCTGCTATCTCTATAAATCTATTATTTCGTATATTTTCATTATTTTGTTGCAAGAGGTTCCTCTCATATATCTGCTTTATCTATATTTCTCATTAATTGGTACATACATATTCATATTGACAAGTCTAAGTCTCTACCTTATACATATCTATCTCATACTCTTACTCACACTTACACTCTTTCTTTACATTATTTACATGCATCTCCTATTTATCTACATAGAGGTGTGTCCTTTCCAAAAATACCTCTTTATGTGTTGGCTCTATCCTCCACATGCCCTTTACAGTAACCTATAGTAGGTTCTACTGGGTGCCCTATGCTCTGCCAACAATCCAAATCATACCCTATCCATTATTTTAATCATCCATATCTTATCCTAATCATCTTAATCCATCTCATATCCTAATCATTCACCTTATCCACTTCATCCTAATCTATCCAATCCATCCTATTCCAATCATCTTCATCCTAATCATCCCTCTTATCCACCTTCATCCTAATACTAATCATTTCATCTCAACCTATTCCTAATCCATGACTAAATCCACCATTTAGGACCCTAATCCTATCAAGGTCCTAACCCTAATCTATTCTATCCACCTAATCTATTTCCAATCCTTAGTCCATAATTATTCATCCATTATCACCTATAATCTATATCATAATCTACTCCCCTAATCTTCTAATCTAATTCATTTATCTCAAACCCCAAAATTAATCATCCATTATCTATCTATCCATTTTAATTGAACATCTAACCCCTATCCTTAATCAAATATCATCCTTTGAAACATCACTAGTTCATCCATAATCAAATCTACACTTCAAAGAATCAACCTTTAGTCACATCACACAGAATCCTCATCAAGATGGTCTTGATAATCAATAAACATTGGTTCAACCCCCTCCATCTCCAATTCAACAAATATCCTCATCATACCTAGATGATGCAGGCATAGAGGATCTTAAACACCTATATAGATCTCATCCCCAAGCTATATATTCAATCCAACACATGTCACTATCATACCAACCTCCCTCATACACATCTCCTAGTATTCCTAAGCATGGATACAAAAACTTAAACATGACTACGAGAGATTGGATCTTATTGGCAAGAAAAAATTCAAAGAGCTTCAACTTCCTTTAGTACATCTCATCATTGGAGATCCTCCTAATACTATCACATAAACATCATCATCTTACATGTCCATGTAAAATCCAAGTCATCAAATCATGAATCCATACTTGGACATACAAACTCCTTACAATCAAACATTGGCTAGCACAAGTTACAACCCTATACCTAATTGTATATCCTATGACAAGGGACATCAAGGTCATCCATATCATCTTCTATCTATATATTCAACTCCATCCATTTCCCAAGAACAAATTTCTTATGCAATTCCTCCATCTCATTGTTCCTCTAATCGAAGTCTATTAACCTCTTTTATCCCTCCACCACAGGATCTTTCCACTCCTCCTAATCCTAATCCATTAGTCCACATACCTTCTAATTCATCCCATCATCTACCACCCACATAATATAATCCTTCACCCATTCTACCATATAATCCATCACCTAGTCCACTATATAATACACCATCAAATCCTCTTATCCATCCATCTATATCCACTCCTAATCCCACCATATCTTCTCCTATTATCCCTCCAATTGATCCTAATCCTAACTCTACAACATTTGCCATCATTGTCCATCCATGATATACATATATTACTCCAGAAGTCATGAAGGTGTTGGCAAGAGACACTACTAGGCATGATAGGTGTTGTCATTGATGGCAACTAAGATCATCCCAATCATCCGCATAACACAATTTGTTCACACTAGAAGTTAGAATTAGAATTTGTCTAAGTCTGAGCAGTCAAGAATAGAGCTAGTGACAGGGTCTGGTATCTTGGTCCGGATCTATCTGGTGGAAAGGCATGGCTTTCTGCAGATCTAAAGTAGTTGTAAACATTGTTAAGACACTCTAAATCTAGAGTTTTGTCCTCCAGAGATGAAGGACTCAAAAGATATTAGCTTCTGAGTATCGGATTTCAGTTTGACAAAATAGACAGAAGAAGAACAGGTCGACCTTATAAATGATCTTAACTCCAGATGTGTAGTTGTTTATTGCGCAATGTGTGATTATTAGTGATGGTAGTCGACATGATTGATGATTTGTGAGTGCAAGTTTTGGTTCACATCTCATATTATGTATGGATCTAGCTGATAGAGTAGAGTACTCAACAAAGTTCTAAATGTTCTTGAAGCTGATTGGTAAAATGATTGTAGATCATGTTGTGGATATATATATATATATATAGCAGATGGAATTGGATGATTTGGAGTAAGTTTTTGTGAAGGTGTAATTGAGAAAAGAGTAGAAAATCTAAGGAGCGAATGAAGGTAGAGCAGTAAGAAGAGAAAGTAAAGATGAAGTGTGTAAGATCAGTTTTTGCACTTAACTGGAACTAAAACTCTTGCATGGGTAGATGTTATTTATCAGTTCAAAATCTCTGTTATTCTCTTGTAATATTTCTGTAGGTAGTGAGCCTCTATTTGAGTAGTGAGCTCTAGCCAGTGAGACCGAATGCATGTGCATTCTTATTTGTAAAAATACTTTTAACAGGGTAATAATTTTTGTGGGTTAACCCCCACTGTGGTTTTTCCCCTAAATGGGTTTCCACGTCAAAAATCTTGGTGTCAAGTGTGTTATTTATGTTTCTGCTCATGTGTTATTGATTGATCCTAAAATTTTTATAGCATTAATTTGATTATAATTTGTAAATGAAGATTAATGGTAGAAAAGATTAAAATATGTGACAGTTGATTCACCCCCCTCTCAGTTGTCTAGACCTAAACAAACAATTGGTATCAGAGCAAGGTTCCTTTTGAAAAGTTTAATAGCTTAAGGGAGATCTAGGAAGTTAGTAAAAATGGATGAATATAACCTTCAAGGGCAACTGACTCTTTCCCTAGATGATCTTGAGAAGTCCAAGACAGAGGTCCAAGAGCTGTAAGACAACCTCAAAAAGGCTAAAAACTTCATTGAGATTTTAAAAGAAAAATTGAGCAAATCCAATGCAAAAGGAAAGGAGCAACCTCTTCAATTGGAAGACAAGGCCCTGAAAGAGAAGACAAAGGAATGTGAAAAGTTAACTAAAGAAGTTGTTGTCCTAAAACATGAGATGGAAACTGGCATGATGAGATTGACCAAGGAAATTGAAGATAGGAAGAAAACAGAAAAAGAAATGAAGAAAAATCTAAAGGAGAGAATTGAAGAATGTTGTAGATTGGGTGGAATAGCCGGTCTCCTAGAATCAAATCTACAAGAAAGCAGAAACAATGAGAGAAAACGTGAGAGACAAATTATCACTCTTAGACATGACTTAGAAATTTCCAATGAGTATAAGGAGAAGTTCAAGATAAGCTCAGCTAAACTTGAACCACTAATTAAAGAACAAAAAAAGGATGATGACAAGCATGATCTTAGATATGAGAAAGGTGAAAGCTCTGGATCTAGAAAAAGAAATTTTCAACCAAGGAATAAAAGAAACAAAACTAGAAAACCTTCGGTAAGACAACCTAATGCTCAAAGATATCCATCATTCAATGGAAATTGTTTCAATTGCAATAAATTTGGTCATAGAGCTACTTAGTGAGAAGCAAAGTGAATCAAAATGGTCCATCCTTCTCTGGTCAATGCTTCAAGTATAAGAGGTATGGTCATAGATCAAATAAATGTAGAAGTATAATTAATGCTAACAATAGAGGAATTGGTAATTCTTTCAATGGTTACTATTTTTCTTGCAATGGGTTTGGACACATGGCTAATCAATACAGATTAGGAGGAAATCAAGTTCATAAGCAAGGAAATGTTGTATTCTCTAATTGCAATAAATTTAGTCATATTGCAAGATTCTGCAGAAATAGGAATAATAGAAGAAGAGGTCCGGTAAACAGAAAATTGGATGAATAAAGACAAGACAAAGGCGAAAGAAAAATTGATGTGAATGAGATACGGAGAAAAATGAACAAGATCTGGGTAAAGAAAGATACAATAAACAATGGTGGTGGGTCTGCACCGAAATTAGGTGCTGACAATTCCTATGGGAATTAAGTCAGGAGCTCTGGCTTCGGGGGAGCTGCATTAAACATTAAATTTCCCCCAGTCAATAAGTGGGTGCCTGAATCTAGCACACTAAAACAAAATATTTTGAATTGGTCCAGAACCTTTGGAAGGATTTCTAGAAGAAAAGATGTTGAAATGAAAACTTGTGGAATGACTCATGAAGAACTGTCAAAAACAAAGTAACCAGATATATTTAGGGCAACACATTTATTACAATGCCAAATTAGGTTTTACAAAAGATAAAAGGTCACTTGGTCACTCATTTGAATCACTTCACATTCAGAGGAAACAAGAAGAAGAGCATTCGAGCTGTAAATCCAGAGACTGAGGCAAAGAGCGAATTCAATTGGTAACTGATCAACCCTATCCTCGCTAAAGAAAAAGGTACCTCTCTGTAAATCTTTGAATCTAAAATCTATTGAGATGGCTACTCCTCATGTTGTTGAAATTATTGAAAGACCCTGACCCAAATATAAGAAGCATCCTCACAAATCAATTGAAGTCGACCCGTTAGGTGCTTTTTTAAGTGTTCCGTATAGTGTGCTGCATGTAGAAGACATTAGGGTTTATATTCATGCAAATATAGATGAGTTTGGAGATTCAAGGTATGTAAACTTGTTTGAGAAAGAAAATCTCGAACTTAAACCCAAGTATAAGGCACTACAAGATAAACACTTTATTCAGATTATGGGGTTTCCAATATTTGATGAGGATGAATGGGTCTGATACGTTTTGAGTTAGATGCATGATGAATTCATTTGGTTGTTAAAACCATTCAAGATTACTAAGGATGCTATCAGAACTATATCTATCTTAAACTCAACCAGAGGATTGTCCATGCTGAAAGCCGTCAAAAACCAGACAGTGACTAATGCTACTAGTGCTAAGTTTGATAGAAGGGAAATGACCATTAATGATATTATAGAACTGGATGTCAGATTTGCCTCCATGGTGATTGGGTACAAGATCTACCACTCGAGTAGAGAAAATTCTGTTTCTGAAACAACCATATATGTTGCATACAAGATGCTAAAGGAAAACACTGATTATGACTTGTGTGAATTACTACAGAATCGATTGATTGAAAATTTAAACAAAATCAAGAAAGATAAGAAAAATAGTTTCAAGTATGGTACATTGGTTCTATGTTTGTTATTTTACTCTATGAATGAGGTACCTGGGGTAAAAGGTGTGCACTGGACTAAGGATGAGCTAGTTGCCATTCATACCAGAGATCATCTTCGCAGCATTGGTGATTTCAAAGCTCAGAAAACTGCAATATGGGGTTACTTAAAAAAAAATTAGAGTATGATGCACTTAAGGAAAAGAATCCCTAAATCAATTGTTGAGAAGTACAAAAATGATATATGCTTCATGGTTGATACTGATGAGTGTCTAATGGAAGTAGTGGAACCCAGAACTGCTTGGATCATGCCCATGGGCTATAAAGTAGATGAAAAAATCTTGAATATGTATGCTCAACATCTTCTAAGCAATCCTAAAGACACAATGATTGAAAGATTTGGAACTTATGAGGAGCTAAATTTAAAACTGCATACTGAATTTAGAGAACTTGAAACCAATAGGAAAGTAAGAAAAGAAGTTGAGCAGTTAGCTAAAAATCTAGGCCTAACTAAGGAGGCTATGAGGAAACTCAGAGAAAGAACTAAAAAGGCTGAGAAAGAGAAACAAGATAAGAAACAAATAGATGCTCTAGTGGAACTCTCTTCCACTTCAAGAACTACTAGGAGCTCTATTGCTGCCCTTGTTCCTTCCAAGACTGCAAAATTAGAAGTAAAATCATCTAGAAAATGGGAGAAAAGGAAGAAAACAAAAGCAAACTAGACCTATGAAAGCATAAGAGAAGAAGAAGAAGATACATATTCTGACATTGAAATCAAGGAAATAAAGGCCATCAGAACAAAAGCTACAAAAGTAACCAAAGAAAAGTCCTCTGGAAGCAAAAGGGCTAGTAAAAGGCAAAAGACAGAAGCATATGAGGAATAGTTGAGAAGCCCACACTTTCCCTAGAGGATGTGATAAAGTTAGTCATTGTAGATGGTAATCTAAGACCCATAATTGAATTCTATGATGAATATAATGATGTGGATAAAAGGGTGTTGGAAGAAGCAACTGTCAGATATCTCAACATCTACAACAAGGCATTGATTGAGATAACCTCTAAGTTGCCAAAAAGTCTGGTAAATATTTTTGGAGTTGAGAAAAGAAAATGCCAAGAGCAAGGACATGGAAATCAGGGAACATGAGCTAATAAATTTGTGTCCTTAGATTTCACCTTATCAAAGAGATATGATATTCAAGGAAGTCAAAGATGACTTTAGAAGAAAAAGGAGAATGAACAAACTCATTATTGGAGAAACAAGTGAAATCATTAAAGAAACTCAAGAAATTCTTTTGAAAGCATTGGGAAAGCATAATTTTCCCATAGTCATAGAAGAAGTTCTGGTTGGTGAAGAAGAAAACATCATCGAGCAACAATCTGAGTTGGGTGAAGCCTCTGTTCCAGAAGTGGAATAAGTAAATCAGGATGATACAAAATGATGGATAAAGTAGTTGATGCAGGAGATACTCCTAATCCACCTAACTCATCAGGAAAAGAAGATAATATTGTGACTTCACAGAGCCCTCTAGATCAAGTAGCAAGTGGTGAACAAACAGAAAAGAGTCCCTCTATAGAGAACACACAGAAAAGTAAAGTAGAGAAAGAGGAAGAAAAAGGAAAGAAAGATAAAGTAGAAAAAGATGGTGCAAATGTTGAAGGCCCTAAAGCAGATACTGAGAAATTTGATGAACCAAAGGATGGTTCAAAAAATATTGCAAGAGACAATGCAGATGCAGTGAAAAGTCTTCTTGAAAAAGAAATGATTCAGATTGATGAGCCTAAACTACTCCAAGGTCTAGCCAATCCAAATGCTCTCTCTTCGATTCAATTGATGAAAATTGCATCATTCACCCAAGTAAAGGCTAGAGAAAAGATGTTAAAGTTCTACATGGAGGACAATGAGCTACTAGGGCTTGCAACTGGGATTTTGGAAAAATTAATGCCTTCCTACTAGAAGAGTCCATCTGATTCCCCCTCTGGACATCTAAAAAATCTTGTAAGTTCTGTAAATACTCATTTTGAGTCCTTTGAGAAGTCTGCAGAGACAAAAGTCAGAAATGAGTTTTTGGATAAGAGATTTAGTGAAATTAAGAGTCTAATAGGGTATGATAGGACTATACTTGCTATCAGTATAAAGAGTGTTCAAAATGCTCAAGTGATGGAAGTGATGTATATAAATTTTGTCTATCCTGGCCCAAAGTAAATGAGGATATTGAGAAGAAGATAAAGGAACAAGAACTGAAATTGTCAAATCTGTCCAATAATTTTGATCCTCAAACCATTTCACCCATAAGTCAGGAATGTCAAGTAATTATCTTGACTGATGAGATAAAGAGACTTATTAAAGAGAAAAGCAACAATATGAAGAGAATGTGTGAGCTCTGGGGATTGATTGCCCTAAGTTAAAGACAATGTATAATTCCCTATTTGAAGCTCAGAGTATAGTTCAGACTAGTGATCCATCAAATCTGTCAAAGGCAGAAGCATATTCATTTTTGTTAAGTGGGTACATCTCTATTTTGGATGGAATGAAGAGTACTTGGTCCTCTGAACTTGTGCAAATAAAAACTAGCTTTGTAGACATTCTCAAGTTCATGTAAATAGAACTTAATGATTAATTATACATATGTAGTCCTATATACAAATTTTTGGAAAATTTTGGCTTGTGGACCCCACCCTTTGCCATTTATGTCAAAGGGGGAGTGAAGATCAATGAAAAATAAGGAATCCAACTAAGGGGGAGTACTAGAAAGCAGTGTGAATAACAGTATGAAGCACAAGCGAAGGGGGAGCTACTTTTGACACTTAGTCATTTTTCACTAAGTGTTGCCATCAATGCCAAAGGGGGAGATTGTTGGAAAGAGACACTGCTAGGCATGATAAGTGTTGCCATTGATGGCAACTAAGATCATCCCAATCATTCGCATAACACAATTTGTTCACACGAGAAGTCAGAATTAGAATTTGTCTAAGTCTAGGCAGTCAGGAATAGAGCAGGTGATAGGGTCTCGTATTTTGGTCCAGATCTATCGGTGGAAAGGCATGGTTTGCTGCGGATCTAAGGTAGTTGTAAGCATTGTCAAGACACTCTAAATCTAGAGTTTTGTCCTTCAGAGATGAAGGACTCAAAAGATATTAGATTCTAAGTATCAGATTTTAGTTTGACAAAACAGACAGAAGAAGAACAGGTTGATCTTGTAAATGATCTTAACTCCAGATGTGTAGAAGTTGTTTATTGGGCAATGTGTGATGATCAGTGATGGTAGCTGACATAATTGATGATTTGCAAGTGCAAGTTTTGGTCCACATCTCATATTATGTATGAATCTAGCCAACAGAGCAGAGTACTCAACAAAGTTCTAAATGTTCTTGAAGCCGACTAGTAAAATGATTGTAGATCATGTTGCAGATATATATAGCAGATGGAATTGGATGATTTGGAGTAAGTTTTTGTGAAGAAGGTGTAATTGTGAAAAGAGCAAAAAATCTAAGGAGCGAATGAAGGCAGAGTAGTAAGAAGAGCACATAAAGATGAAATGTGTAAGATCATTTTTTGCACTTAGCTAGAACTGAAACTCTTGCATGGGTAGATGCTATTTATCAGTTTAAAATCTCTGTTATTCTCTTGTATTCTTTCTGTAGGCAGTGAGCCTCTATTTGAGTAGTGAGCTCTGGGCAGTGAGCTCAAATGCATGTGCATTCTCATTTGTAAAAATACTTTTAACAGGGTATTAATTTTTGTGGGTTAACCCCCACCATGGTTTTTCCCCTAACCGGGTTTCCACATCAAAAATCTTGGTGTCAAGTGTGTTATTTATGTTTCTGCTCATGTGTTATTGATTGATGCTGAAATGTTTATATCATTAATTTGATTATAAGTTGTAAAGGAAGATTAATGGTAGAAAAGATTAAAATATGTGACAACTGATTCACCCCCACTCTCAGTTGTCCAGACCTAAACCAACAGAAGGATGTCACCCAAGGACTCTTAGCATGGAATAAAACACTATCATGCACTCAAATGTTTATCCTTGAGCCTAACAAAGAACCTCCTAATAGCATGTATACCACTCCAACACAGTCATCAACTCCTATGTATATCCATCCTCTTGAAGAGTCCCCTTCTATGAATGCAAAACAAGACCCATCATATATCTATGTTGTCAACTATCTCGAGCCTCTTAAGTCCATCCAAGAACCTTCTACTTCCATCCAAACCCAAGAGCTATATCATGAGTATAGTCCAAAGCATGTGAAAACACCCCAATTCATCCTATTTGTAGACACCTAAAATTGGCTCAGGTTGAATTAAGTAAATATTTTGATATTTATCTTAATTCTTATTTCCTTCTATCAATTAGAATCCCTAATTTCTTCTAAAAACCCAAGTCCTAAAATCCACCTCATCAATCCACCTCATCTCTTCCACCTCACCATGTTGCACACATAATTAAATATTCTTAATATTTAATTAGCTAATATCCTCCAAAATCCAAAATTGAATTCTTAATTCAATGTTCCCCATTATCCTCCACTCTGAATTTTTAATTCAATTGTCATAACCCATTGTCCCCCACTCTGAATTTTTAATTCAATGTTCCCCATTATCCTCCACTCTAAATTTTTAATTCAATTGTCATAACCTATTGTCCCCCACTCTAAGTTTTAATTCATCCATTATGAATTAAAGATTCACAAATAATGAGGGCCATTGATCTCATCATTTGATCCTCACCCTCCATTCTATTTTCAGAAATTCTATAAATAGAACCCTCTTCTAAGCCATTGAGGAGGAACTTCATTTGCACAATCACTATGCCCAAATTCCTCTAGGGAATCTTCTTCTTCTCATATCATCATCTTCATACCATCGTAATGCAGAAATCATCATAGCCATTTCTCCTTGTCATCTTGAGGAATCGAAGCAAGGAAGCAAGCTCCCTGAGGGCCCATCTTCATCATTCAAGATGAAGAAAGAATAGGCGAGCAATGGAAGTCGAAAGGTAAAGGTTGTAAGTATCACTTGTTTGTTATTTAAATCTCCTTTTCCTTCATATGTCATTGTTGTATTTGGGTTTTATTGTTCTTTATTGATCAATCCAATTTCACCCTTCACATTTTAGCGCCCACCGTGATCTAATCCACATTGTTTGTGAGGTTTTTGTCTTCAAAGACCATTCGAGCATCAACTCTTACAAATAGCATCCTACACATAAACCAAGCTCACCATTGAGTCCGGAAGGCCTCGGAGGTAAAAAAATCACATATCATTCTCTATGGTTGTTATTTGAA
This sequence comes from Cunninghamia lanceolata, assembly GCA_027924645.1. Classification (NCBI taxonomy): domain Eukaryota; kingdom Viridiplantae; phylum Streptophyta; class Pinopsida; order Cupressales; family Cupressaceae; genus Cunninghamia; species Cunninghamia lanceolata. The sequence goes on along the minus strand of BSBN01000341.1, from coordinate 4,778,809 downwards.
ATTTTTTGAAATTTTTTTTACTTTTCAAAGTGTTTTTGAAAAAAAATTTGAATTTTTTTTTGCTTTTCAAAGTGTTTTTGTAGAAAAAAAATCAAAAAAAATAAAAAATAAAAATAAAAATATATTAAAAAAATAAAATTGAAAACAGAAAAAAAAATAGGCTTAGGTTGTATTTATTCATTTTTTTCTTCTTCACATTTTAATTTCAAAAAACAAAATAACAAAAAAATAAAAAAAATAAAAAAAAAACAAACAACAAAACCCCAAACCCCCCAATCCCCCCCACCCCCTCTCCTCCCCGCCCCTCCCTGCTCTCCCTCCACCTGCGTGCCACCCACGCGCCACCCCCGCAGTCCCCCCTCCCTCCCTTCCCCCGTCCCCACCCTGCGACTCCCCCTTCCTAGCCTCCCACCCCCGCAGTCTCCCCTCCCTCCCTTCCCTCCCTTCCCCCACCCCCACCTGCGTATCCTCTTCCCCCCCTGCATGCACTCCCCACCTTAATCTCTCACCATCCCCCATTCCCACAACACCCCCCTAGATCCCTGGCCCCTGCCGCCCCCCTGCGCAGTCCAACACCCCATCCCCCCTGCACAGCCCCTCTCCCTGCCATCCCCCTTCCTCCCTCTACTCCGCCCCCCGCGCAACCCAAACCCTCGACCTCCCTCCACTCCACTCCCTCTCTGTCACCCATACACCTCCCGCTGCCCGATCCCTGCCTAGCTCCACCCTAGCTCCTCTCGCCTACCCTACGCCTCCCTCTCCCGCCACCGCCTTCCCACACCCCACGCCAGTCCTCGTCCCTACGCACCGCCCCCGACTGCTGCCTCAGCTCGACCTCTGCCGCCCCCTGCACCTCCTGCTGCCCGCCACCGCCGCCATTCCACAACCCTAGCTCCGCCCACCACCTCCACTGCTCCTCTCCCGAACCCTGCACACACAGCCACACAACAACAAAAAATAATAACAATTTTAGGGTTTCATTTTTTTTCAAATGTTATAATTTAAATTCCCTTTAATTTTTTTTTAAAAATAAATAAATAAAAAATAAATAAATTTGGCACTTAGACCCTGGTCACATGGAGGACCAGGGGTTTGTTTAAAACCCTTAACCATAACTGTAACCACCAGAGGGGAAGACCTTTAACATGTGACCAGGTGAACAGTTAACTGCTAATATTTTTTGTTAACTGCTAAGCCAACCTCTAGTGCCTCCTACATGCCAAAATAGGCTATTTTTTTCAAATTGGTATAACTTTGGCATACAGAGGTGAAATCGAGCAAACAAACACTCATCGGAAAGAGGACAATGCAAACTACATAGTTGTGAGGATTTTTTCAGGTGACTGTACCTTTTTCTAGCCTTTTTTCGCAGTCAAAGTCAAAGATGCTTAAAAACTTCAAATGCTCATATCTATTGCAAATTTGATCATTTTTCAGCAATTTTTTTTTTAAATTGCATAGAATTTCGTGTAGAATCTGTTTATGAACTTATTTTTCTGTATCCATTTATTTTTCCTTAGATTTTATCAGATTATCAATTTTCGCATAACAATCTCCTATGCTAGTCTACTTGCTTTGTCTCCGTTTTCGTGACTTGCAGGTGATCATTTGGGGCTGGAACAGCATCAGGATCAGCATCTACACCAATTTGGATAGTGAAAACAATCTAGGTGCATTCATTCTATCTTTTATTTCTTCATAATCTTGTTTGTATACACACTTCGATTTGGGCTCATAAAATGAACATTGATTGATCACACATATCAAATTGAGCATAAAATCAACAAGTGTCTTCATCACACATTTGGACTTGGGCTATAAAAAGAACTAGTGTCTTCATTGTTTGGTGAATTTGTATGCGATTAGGGGTGTGTATGCTCTTCTCATGCACTTCGTGCGATCTTGAGAATCAAAAACACCTCTTATCCATTCAATTTTCACACACACATTTCAATTTCTTAAGGGTCAATTTACAAGTGTGAGCGTGAGTCAAGAGTGCGTGTGTATGCTCTCTCCTAGCACCGCAAGGTGACCTTGGAGATCAAAAACACCTCACTTTATTTGTTGTTGTTTACCCTTTCCTAGGAGGCCTACTAGGGGATTTCATCACCCCTAGGGACGACCTCATCTGAGGCTGAATCGAAAGACACCCTCATTGAAATCAAAATCTTGTCACTCTTGGCTAAGCCCCAAAGAACTTTCTACCTTTGGGAAGTGAAGGTGAAGGGTTGGTTACCCCCTTCTCCTGGCTGTGTGACAGGATTTCACTTTCAAATCATTAGTCAACCTTGTCTAAACATTGACCAAACCTAACTGGCCATACCCCATCAAACTAGGCATTAGGGCATGTTGATGTGTCTTCTATGTGTGCTTGTTTACTAATTAGCATATTCTTCAAATTCAACATTCAAAGTTGCTTATGTGTCTTGCGTGAGTGAATCATGTTTGTACATGTGTGATCATTGCCAAATCAAGTTAAACACCAAACACATAAGATAAGTCATTCAATTTATTCTTCCAAGCACACTTGTCTCAACTTGTGAGAATTTGCACTCTGTTATAGATGCCTTTACTACTGCGCATCCAAACTAGTAAGCTCTTCCAGTCTTGTGTCCATGGCAAACCACCTAGAATATATTGATCAAGAAATCCAATATCTGGAATTACAAATAAACTTAGGTCCCTCGCCCCAAGACCGTATAGCAATTGCTCAAGAACTCCAAGTCATACAACAAGAAATGGCAATCTTACAAGCTAAATGTGTCAGTACTAGCTATGCCTCACCCCAAACTCATACATCTATTTTCTGTCTTAATGATGCTCATGACAAGGCAAGCACAACCTCAAGTTGGAAATCGTATACCACTCTGTCTACTAGTCCTCCTTCACCATATCCTAAAACACATATCCCAAAACATACAAGTCCTACGCCAACACTGCCATCTAGTTCCTCAAATTTTAAATGGCACACAAAAAAAGAATCAGATGAGTGGTGGTAAAAATGTTTTCCACATTTATACAACAAAAGCAAAGCTAGGGAGAAAGCCAAATCCATTCATCCATCCCCTCATTCATCTACCCATACACCTGTGACGGATGTGATCCAAGGGCTACTAGCAGAGAGTCAACCATGTCCCCAAACTCTGGTCCTTGACCTTACCAAAGATTCTTCCAATACCATGTCAAATCCTACAACCCCTTCATGTCATCCACAACCCCTTGAGCTTCTCAAAGAGTCTTCTACCATGCCCCAGAGTCAAGGTCTGTCACACCCTCATGTTGTTGACCAAGAGCCTATCCAAGAGCCCTCAATTAACATTCTTAGCCCTTCAAGCCCATCATGTGACCAACAAGCCATCAAGCCTATTCCAGAGTCTCTTATTATGAATCCAAGTCAAGAGTCATCATGTTCTCATGTTGTTGACCAAGAGCCTATCCAAGAGCCTTCCACTTCCATTCAAGCAACCCAAGAGGTATGTCAAGAGCACACCTTAGAGCATGTGGACACATCCACCCTTTGTCCAAATCAAGATCAAAGCACCCTCGTCCAATTTCTAAGCATTCATAACCTATATCTCTCCTATGATCAAGATATTATCATCAAATGACGAACCTATACAAGAAAACATTAATCCCATCACGCTAAATCCTATCTATGATCAAGATCCCATCTATGATGATGAGCCTATCTACAATCAAGCAGACCATGATGATCATCTTAGCCCACTTTATGTGTTCCATGGTCCTGAGCCTAGCACCCCATCTAGTCCTGCCCAAGATCCAACAACTTCCACTTCCTTCGATGAGCCACTTGCCTCCCAAGCAAGCATAGAAGATCAAACCAGTAATACTCCTCTGCCATCTGTTATGGACCAAGCGGCAAATTCTGCACCATATATCCTTGGTCTTACTACCTTCATGCATGAATGTTCTTTCTTAGCACACCAACAACCATTATCCACTATCTCGCCTTCTCCATCCAATAAAGAACTTGTGTCTAGTGTTCCACCTACACATAATCCCGCTGTCCATCGCATACTCCAGAATATGAACTATCAAGGTAAAGGCTTAGGCCTTCATGAACAAGGTATTTTGGAACCTATCCATGTCAATGTTCCTCCACCTTCATATGGCCTTGGATACATACCCCAAGTTGCACAAACTTAAGATGTTGGTACTTCCTCCACTCCTCCTAAGTCTACCACTTTCCATCGCAAACCCTATCATATCCCCAAAACATATGTCGCCATTCCACCTCCCTCATCCTACAATTGTCAAAAGCATGTGACCATCCACCTTCCTCCATCAAATTTACCTCTGCTACTTCCAACTCCTAACACCCCTCCATGTCATTTACCACCACTTCTTCCAACACCTTATCCATCCATCTATAACTCCTCTAAATATCCCAATCATGGCCGACAAATGCACATATTGTCTAAACAAGGAGCTTTCACCAACCTCACTTCTACCATCCCACGGGGATTCAATGACAAATCTGTGGAGGCCTCTACCTATAAAGTAAAAAATCCTAAGAGTCCTCATGACCTAGGATATAAAAGCCAAGAATCAAAGAAGTATCCATATCAAAAGTTGCATACACCCATACACCTCAATGCCAAACTGAACAAGGTGTGGATCCCCAAGCAACAAATGATTATTCCAAAAGCTGCGCAAAAGCTGCATACACCCATACACCTCAATGCCAAATTGAAAAAGGTGTGGGTTCCCAAGCAACAAATGATTAATCTAAAAGCTACACAAAAGTTGAATACACCCAGACCCATACCTTCATAGGTACTATCTAAAAACAAAATGGTTTGGGTACCTAAGCACAAATCCCTAAAGATACATAAGGCATCCACCTCTCAAGAATCTCAACCATCCACTTTCTCCCATTCCATCTCTAAGTCTGAAATTTTTCCATCCCACATGGCAAACAAAAATCAGAAAAATACTAAGTCTATGTGGGTCCATAAATTCCTAAATCATTCATCCACAAGCAAAAGTCTTTGTTGCCTCCTACACTACTTTCCCATCACCAGCTTCAATGTTTACCATGGTATGTGCAATCGTTGGTCATGATTCCCTTCCATTCCACAACATTTTCATCTACCTCCATCTCCCCTTCCTTTTACTACTATCCTACATATCTTCCTCATCCTATGGTCCATGCTTTTGCATAAAACCTTCCTTCCATCTTTGGATAAGTCCTTCTATATGCTGCATCATAATCCACTATCTACCTACGCCATATCACTTTCATACGATCCCCTATCAACATCTGTGAGAACACTTGACATGGTCCATTCGATAGTATCTACCTAGCGGGACTATCACCTTTCAAGGAACTCTATACTTGAGTCTTTCCATATCCACCTTCTCCTATCTAAATATTCAAAAACAAAAAAATAAAAAAAAATAAAAAAAGTAAAGAGAAATCCCTTCGTCCAATGGTGAAAACTTGGCAAACAGGCGCCTTGGATAAGTACCGTGATGAAAACCTGGCAAACGGGCATCATGTGTAAAGTTGATCTTCTATGTCACCTACACTTGGGGGCACCTTGTCTCATCAGCATATCAATCTTCTCCTACCAGTTTCCTTTCATACCATTTCCTATCCTGTCCCATCCATCCATCCAATCTTCCTTTCCTCTATTATTTGGTCTTGATAAAGATTGGGGGCACAATGTTGACAAATGTTCTAGATGTCTCTTGACATACCTTATCCCTCCAAACCAGGCCAACCCTTCATTATCCTCTCATCCTCCTATCATCGTTAGCATTGCCATGAAAAATCTGAAGTATTCTACCTACAATGGGGCACGTTATTCCTATGCGACATAGTCCTTGGAGATCACATTCTTAGTTCCTTCTACCTAACCATCCGTATCTACTATCACCCATACATCTACATATCTGTGATGGTTCCTTGTCATCAGTATTGTTTGTTCCATATCTATTCCATGTCATGTCTCTTTTTGTTCCATATCTGATCCATATCATGTCTTGTCTGATCCATCTCGGTTCCATATCATGTCTTGTCTGATCCATATCTGATTCATATCATGTCTTATCTGATCCATATCTGATCCATATCATGTCTTATCTGATCCATATCGGTTCCATATCACGTCTCATCTGATCCATATCTTAGGTCCATTAGGGTTCTCCCTGAACTACGTCACCTCTGAGCTATCACGTAGGCAAGGCCATTGTCCATGTGCCCCCAAGGCTCCGCTGTCTCGTCAGTCCCATATCTGGTCTTTCTATCTATCTCAGTCCATACCACTTCTACAGATCCACCATCACCTAGGTCTTCGGTCCATCAGGATTCACCCCGAACTATGCTGCCTCTGCATTGTCACGTAGGCAAAGCCATTATCAATGCACCCCCGAGGCCCCACTTTCCCTATTCATCCCATGTCTAGTCCTTCTATCTATCTGAGTCCACTCCACTTTCCTGTCCATTCCATGTCTAGTCCTTCTATCTATTAGAGTTTGCTCCATTTCCCATCCATCCCATGTCTTGTTGTCCATTCCTCTACCTGTCAGTGTCTGCACCTTTCTCTAGATAGTTGTACGTAGCAAAGCACGCTTCTCAAAACAACAAAAATCTTGATGCACAAAATCAACCTATCCTAAACAAAATAGAGCACCATACTGAAACACTCAAGCTAAATCTCATATCAATTATGGCAAAAAGACACATCTAAATACAAGAATGTTTTGTGGTGGTTAGATTAAAAGTCTTGATTTATGCTATCATGCCTTTCTATGCTACTCAAGGATGCCAAAAGCTAGAGATGCTATGATGGGGGCATAATCTTTTTCTTTGTCTGCTACTTGTGGATTAAACTTTAGTAATGTGACGACTTTTGTCTAACGACATGATCGGCAAAAGATCATCGAGGACTCCGAGGTCTAAACATGAAAAGGGGCAATCCTTGTCTGTTGAAAAATGCAAGAAGTACTCAGGTCATCTAGATTCAATTTCGGCTAGATGCTTGTATTAACTTGCTAAATCAAAATCCATGTAAGCAATACTCAAGTCATCTCGGTTCAATTATACCTAGATGCTTGTATTTTCTTACAACATAATAAAGCCCAATGATGAAAGTGCTTCAAAATACTTGCTATATCAGGATGACAAATATCCATATCCATATCTATACCGTATCAAATTGCATTTCATATCCATTTCCATATCCATATCATATCCAATTGCAAGTCTATCCTTAATCCATGCCAATCAAGTCAAGTCAATCTTGTCAAATGATCCGATCACAATCAGTGGTCTTGATCCTTGTCTAATCATAAACCATATCAATCAGTCATAACTATCCTTCATGTTGCTCTAGGGATACATCACTCCCCGCCATGACAACACTGTCGTATATCGTTATCATATGTCTTAGACAGGATGTCATATTGTCGAGACTAGACCCAGAGTCTTATACGACATATCTCATTCCTGAAACCAAACATCATCGACCTATATCGTTGGTTTACTGCTCGACAGGGGCAATACCTTGGTTGTTCCTGTATCATTTGTGCATACTTGCTTACTTGCTTGTGTGTGTCATCTTTTTATCTTGCATTCCATATCATTCATCCCATTTTTTCTCCATCCTAACCCATTTCTTCACCTTCTTCTTCATGAGATTGTTTGTCTCACGCCTTCCGCCTTCTCCCCGTCCAATCTCCCAAGGGGGCATCCTATCACCATAACCTGTACCAGGGGCAAACTAGGGCATGTATCATTATCAGACTATTTATTCTTTGAAACAACGTGATAGAACACATTGCTTCAAAGAGGGGCAAAATGTAGACACCTAAAATTGGCTCAGGTTGAATTAAGTAAATATTTTGATATTTATTTTATTCTTATTTCCTTTTGTCAATTAGAATCCCTAATTTCTTCTAAAAACCCAAGTCCTAAAATCCACCTCATCTCTTCCACCTCACCATGTTGCACACATAATTAAATATTCTTAATATTTAATTAGCTAATATCCTCCAAAATCCAAAATTGAATTCTTAATTCAATGTTCCCCCTTATCCTCCACTCTGAATTTTTAATTCAATTGTCATAACCCATTGTCCCCCACTCTGAATTTTTAATTCAATGTTCCCCATTATCCTCCACTCTAAATTTTTAATTCAATTGTCATAACCCATTGTCCCCCACTCTGAATTTTTAATTCAATTGTCATAACCCATTGTCCCCCACTCTGAATTTTTAATTCATCCATTATGAATTAAAGATTCACAAATAATGAGGGCCATTGATCTCATCATTTGATCCCCACCCTCCATTCTATTTTTAGAAATTCTATAAATAGAACCCTCTTCTAAGCCATTGAGGAGGAACTTCATTTGCACAATCACTATGCCCAAATTCCTCTAGGGAATCTTCCTCTTCTTCTCATATCATCATCTTCATACCATCGTAATGCAGAAATCATCATAGCCATTTCTCCTTGTCATCTTGAGGAATCGAAGCAAGGAAGCAAGCTCCCTGAGGGCCCATCTTCATCATTCAAGATGAAGAAAGAATAGGCGAGCAATGGAAGTCGAAAGGTAAAGGTTGTAAGTATCACTTGTTTGTTATTTAAATCTCCTTTTCCTTCATATTTCATTGTTGTATTTGGGTTTTATTGTTCTTTATTGATCAATCCGATTTCACCCTTCACACTATTCATACCCAATATCATACTATCCATGTTTATCCTATTCATGATCAAGCTCCCATCCATGATCAAGCTCCCATTTATGATCAAGCTCCCCTCTATGATCAAGATCCTATCTCTGAGCACGAAATCTATGATGATCCTCTTACCCAACTTTATGCATTACATGAGCTAGATATTATCACTTCATCCATCCATAATCCCACAACCATCCATGAGAAAGATATCCAAATTACTCCTATCCATCCATCCACAAACCCCCTTCCTAGGATGAGACGATCCCTAAGAAAAAATTGACAATCAAACATGTAACTTAGATCATATCACCCCCCATCTTACTAAACATAATGTTAGTCAAGATCCAAGCATCATAATTTATCCCTTGCCCAATCCTACATTATCTCATGTTGATCCTCCATCAACCCCTATTGATTATTCACCATCTCCTATTGACCACATTACAAATCCATTATTCTATCCCCTTTGTCCCACTACATTAATCCATGGTGGTTCTTTTGTAAAAGAGGAACAAACTTCATCCACCACCCCACCTTCTCCATCTAATAATGGACTTGCATCTTGTTTCCAAAAAACAAACATCCCATTGCATATCATATGTTCCAAAACATGAAATATCAAGGCAAAGGTTTAGGCCTTGATGAACAAGGCATCTCGGAGCCTATCCATGTCACAATGTATCTACGATCGTATGGCCTTCATTTTACATCTCAAGAAAAACAATCCAAACATGTTGGTATCACCTCCACGCCTCCTAAATCCACTTATTTCAATCTAAAACCTAGTTCACCTCATTGCACCTCCAAGTCATATGTCATCATCCCTCCTCCATCATCATACCATTCACAAAAACATGTGACCATACATATCCCTCTACCCACTCTTCCTCCACTCCTTCCAAATCCTAATATTCCCATCCTTAAATCCCCTAATCCCTTCATCCATCAGTATACTCATCCCTCTATCCACACATCCCATTCCCTTACATCCCCTCTAATTCCTAGTCATGGCCAATGAATGCACACAATGACCAAATATGAACCTATCCACAACCCAATGAGATTCAAAAATAAAAATTTGGATGCTTCCACATACAATTAAATAATATCTACAAAAGCCTTAAGAATATCATGTCATAGGGCATCAATACACAAAATCAAAGCCAAATCCATCTCAAAATCTGCATACGCCCACATGCCTAAAAGCAAAAATGAAAATGGTGTGGGCACCCAAACAAAAATAAATTAATTCAAATGAAGCATCCACATCTTAATCCATCTCTAAATCCCAAAAATCTAATTCCCTTTTAAAAAATCCTAAAAATCCTAAGTCCATTTGGGTTCCTAAATCCCTAAATCAATGATTCCTAAATTCCCTATCCCGATTCACATTACTCCCCACTCCCCATCAACGTTAAAGGCTTCAAAATCTATCACAATGTGTGCAACCGTTGGTCTTGTTTTCCCATAATTCCATGACATCTCCACATACGTACATCCCCCCATCTTATATCCCTTATCCAACATATTTCCCCCATCATACCCCTATGGTCCATGCTTTTGCTCCGTTGTCCATATATTCATCCATCTCCATCCATCATCCACATCATAATCCACCATCCAATCCATTTCAATCTTCTGACATCTACCAACATCCATGCACATAATGCCAACATACTACCTTGCTACTGGAAACATACGCTTGAGTCTCTATCCTCCATCCCATCCAAATAGTCAAAAATATTTTAAAAAATGAAAGAAAAAAATAGTAAAGAGAAATCATTCGTCCATTGGTAAGTACCATGATGAAAACATGACAAACAAGTGTCATGAGTAGATCGATTGTCTATGTACCTTACACTTGGGGGCATGTTGTCTCATCTACCCATCCTATCATTTATTCTACCTATCCTTCCTATCATACCTTCCTTACCCATTATATCCACATAATTATCCCCTTGATCCACTCCATCCTCCTTTCCTCCTTTTGATCTTGATAAAGATAGGGGCAAAATGTTGAAACATGCTTTAGACAACTCTTGATGTATCTAATACTTCCCAACAAATCCTACCATCTTATCATTGCAAACATTGTCACCATATCATGAGTCTAATACCTAGAGTAGGACATGTTATTCCTATGTGACATAGTCCTTGGAGATCACATCCTGAATTCTTCCGTCCATCTATCCTTCATGCATTTCCCATCCATTATCGACTATTGCCCATCCTTCTACCTATCTATCCATCTTACACTTTCTATCCTTCAATTATCCACTATTGCGTGTTTGTCTACCTATCCATGATGTTCCCTTGTCATTGGTATCTAGCACTAAGGCTATCCAACTGCAATCCAATAATATCAAAAAAATCCAAAAAATCCAAAAAAATCAAAACATCCAAAAAAATCAAAACATCCAAAAAAAATCAAAATATTTCAAAAAATCCAAAAAAATTACAACATTCCAAAAATCCAAGCAATAAATCCAAATGCAAGTCATCCTTACTCCATATCAATCTAGACAATTAATCTAGCTTATCATCCAAAAGAAATCTTTGATTTTTGTTCCCAACCTTGTTGTCAAACCAACCAATCGATCATTTATCCAATCCTTATCTCGGGATATATCGTTCCCACATCCATGTGTTGTTATAGGGATATATCATTCCCCACAATGACAACATTATCCTCAATCAATCCAATCAATCCTTGATCACTTAATCCTCGATTTTTAGCTGGGCAGGGGCAATAACCTTGTTTGTTTTTGAATCATTTGTGCTTGCTTGCTTATGTATATTATCAATTTATCTTGCATCTATCTTATCATTTTTTTATCATTTATTAGCATTATCTTTTATCTTGCCATATTTTATCTTGCATATTTTGTCTTGCATCTACATCGATCCTTGTAACCTACCTACCACTACAATATAATGGTCTCCAATATCATGGTGCTATCTAGTATAGGGTTTATTGTGACCTTTATCTTTTTGTGTGTTTGTCCTATGCATTAGATACCTCATCACATTGGTCTTATATACCCTGGTGCATAACATCCATTGGTATATCAAAATAAGGATTGCTCTTTATATTTTTCAAGCATAACCTAAGCAAATCATCCCATCCATCCTAATAAATATTTATAGTTTTCACAGTTTGATCAATTATTCTACTCTTCTACATCCTACGTAGCTTCTTCTATCATAATACATCACTACATCCATTCTTCTTCCATCATTGTTCCATCTTCCATCTAACTTTTTTAGCTTCATCTCAATCCCTTTATCTACTAACAATTTCCTCTCCTTGCATTTCGAGAGCACACCTATGTTCTTTAAAGCCACCCGTCCTCTCGAGAGGGCATTATCAACATTCATCTTATTCATTAACTTACCATTATCTTTCCTTGTCATCCTCGCTTCAAGTGACTGGGGCATCACCATCTCTAATCTAATCATTTTCTTCCAATCATATTCTTCTAAACCAAAGTCTTCTTCTATCCAACACAACACTATGTTTTAAACTTCTTTGAAATGATGTTACTTTGCAACACCATCTCAAAGAGGGGAAAAATGTAGACACCTAAAATTCACCAATGCATTTTGACTACATTGCATTCACATTACTTCCCAACTTAATTATTCATTTTCTATACTTTCACATTAATTAAATAATTCTTAATTATTTAATTAAATTCATGCATCTTTATTAAAATCATTGTTCTTCCACATTAATTAAATAATTATTGTTACGGGTAAAATGGGATAATATCAAATGAATATAAAAACCCAATAACTTCAATGGAATATGTAAATAACAAAGATTTAAAAAACAAATAAACAATACTTACAGTGCTTTGTTACCTGGTGACTTCCATTGTTCACCTATTCTCTATTGATCTTTGGTGATGAAATGTAGCCCTCAAGAAGCTTGCTTCCTTGCTTTTATTCCTCAAGACAACAAGGGAGAAATGGCTCGGATACTTATTGCATTGAAGATGAGCTTCAACACAATATAGGATGAATAGTGAATATTGCAAGAGTGGGGGTGACAATGGCGTGCTATGGATTCGACAGAGTAATCTTACTTGAAAACTTCCTTGATATGAAATGGAAGAATAGAGGAGTATTTATAGAGTTGTGAGAGAGAAGATCAATGGTTGAGAAGACTTGAGAGGATGTGCATGAATAGAGAGAAGACAAGTGTTATAGGAAAAGCTATTTTCTTTGAGTTAACTGCTTTCATGACAAAGATAAGATTTGATTTTATAAATTAGAATGATTTATTCTAATTTAAGAGTTGTTTGATAAAAACAAGATGGTTTTAAATCAATTAACTCAACTTTTTGCTTTTGCATAACAATGAAGATTTATTTTTAGAAGAAAATGATAAAGATAAGAGTGGATGAAATATAAATTAAATAAATAAAATTTATTTAATTTATCTGCATCATGAATAAATAAATAAAATATTTATTTTTATTTATTTTTAGAAGAAGGATGCAATAATTAAATAATTTAAAATTATTTAATCATTTGATGGAAAATAGAAGAATAAGAAAATTAATTAAATAAATAGAATTTATCTAATTGATTATGGAGAGGGAAGAAGATTTGATTTGATTTTTTTTTATAAAAGAGGAAATGAAAGGTGATAAGATAGGATTTAAAAAGATAGAAAGAGATTTGATTTTTTGCTTCAAAGGAAATAAATCCTAAAAAGATGAGAGGAATAACAGATGAAATATCTAATTAAATAAATTAATTAGATATGCATGAGTTGCAATTTAAAAAAAAAGCAAGAAGATATTTGTAGGATAAGAAAGCAAATTAAATAAATAAATTTATTTAATTCATTTTGTGCAAGATAGAAGAATAAATAAAATATTTAATTATATTTTATTTTTTTAGAGATTGGGAGGATTTAAATAAATTTAAATGATTTATTTAAATTTGGATGAATGAATGACTTAATTAAATAATTAGACATTATTTAATTGTTTGGAGGAAATAAATTAAATAAAAGATTTTATTTAATTTTGACTTTAGAAGAGGTAATTAAATATTTTGATATTTAATTAACTTAGAGGAATATAAATCAAATAAATAAATTTATTTATTTATTTATTGATAGAGGAAATAGACTTAAATAAATATTAAAAATATTTATTTGGACAAAGTCGAGTCATTTTTAGGTGTATACAATTATTAATTATTTAATTAAGTTATTTTTCCCACTTCTTAATTCATTAATTTTTCTAATGTTAATTAAATAATCTATAGTTATGTAATTAATTGAATCATAATCCAACATTAATTAAATAAATCAAATATTTATTTAATTAATCCAAATCACATTTTCTTCTTGATTTCTTTTCTTTTTTAAACTCATGTGTATTTAATTAATTAAATTAATTAGATAATCTTATCAATTATCCTCTCATCTTTTTCTCAATTTATTTCCTTTTAAAACAAAAATGAAATCCCTTCTATATTTTCAAATCTTATGTTATCTTCTCGATTTATTTCCTCTTTTGATCAAATAAAGAAAAAATCAAATCTTTATTTCCAAAATCAAATCCTTATCTCTCCATAATCAAAAATCTATAAATAAAGCCTTCTCCAAACCAAAAGGGAGGACTTTTTTTATGCAAACTTATGCTGTCGAAATTGAGCTTCCATCCATGCCATTGCAATCAAGGGTATGCTTACATAATAGAGAAATCCACATATCAATATACCAAGGAATAGATATCGTTGCGTGGTAACTTACATTATTGTTTTCTTTGAGTTTGATTATTGTGCACTTTGATTATTTCTTGAGTTATGTAGGCATTGGAATAGGATACTATGTTTCTTATTTGCTTTCCAATTTCTAGCATACACACTACCCACCTAACTTATTTGACCCTGTGAATAAAAGTTAGCCATTAGATATTGACCGCTACCCTCATCTCAAACTAAGCAGATGCGGGCAGGCGTAGATGCCTAGTAGGAAGCCAAAGCTACTCTAGGTCTTGGTCATGGGAGGTCAAGGGGAAGAAGCGAACAAGCTATTGCATCAAACAAAAATTCCCACCTGTAGCTTTTGTACATGTCCCATCATAACCAACATGGATAGAAGAACAAACAGACTAAATTTCCAAATCTAGTCTCCTCTATTCTTCTACCTCTAAACTCACACAACTAGAGCAAGAAAACCTTGACAGTCCATTAATACACAGAGACATCATTCTTAGAATGAAAAAGGCACTATTTTAATAGATTTGAAAATGACAAGTGCTACGTTATACAAAACCTTGTCCTTATATAGAAAAAAAGGGACACAAATATACCATGCACAAAAAAAACCCACACTACATTTTGATGCAGGAGCATCCAAGGTTGAAGAGCAATCTTGCATCAACCAAAAACTATTTGCTTTCTTTTCTTTTCTTACAGTTCAGTCATTTGTAGTTACAACATTTTCTACTGCATTCTACCGTATCTTTATTTCAAAGCTCACGAAGTAGGATTTAGTTTTTATTCCATGTTAGCTATGTCATACTTAGATTTCATGAGATTTGGACTTGTTTGCAGAAAGTCATCACTATCAAAAGATCATCAACTTTCACAGAATAGAGCATTCATTAGTCAGCATGAGTAAACAAGGTTTTTGGATCCCTTCTGTGACTTGCAGATCCAAATGGAACATCACACAAGGCAATTTGGGACCAGATAGACCTTCATTGAGAACTGCAACAAGTTCCATTCATTTGCGGAGCATTACTGAGAGTTGTAGGCTGACCTACATGTTTCCTACACATTTCATCATTCATTGGAGTTTGAGATCTTTAAGGCCGACGCGGAGGATTCTTTGAGCTTGAAGATGACATATAAGCATTCTTTAGATGCACTAGGAAGGTAGTTGGTAGACAAGAGATTCATATATGATCATAGAATAGATATATAGTTCTTTTCCAGAGGCACTTCAATGCCATATCTTTCATGTATGTTGTAGCCAGAAAGCAGGCCTGTGATCCCTTTGATTGTAGCCTGCATGTTACCGATATATAAGCATTGTAATTGTATGTTATATTGAGCATATAAATCCTCTATTGCATTATGTTATTGTGTTGTTTCTGATGTGTTTACTCTCACTGCATGGTTGGCAGTCCATTCTATGGACCCTCTATCCATGACTACACCAAGTGGAGCTACCAGAGACATTTGATATATCACCTATATTCAACATTGCAGATCTATATCAATATCATGAGGCAAAATCAAGTGATAGTATTGAAGATTGAGTGAAGGATCAATTACCACAACAACAACTGGAGCAGATAGAGTGGATCTTGGATAATAGAGTTGGACGCAACACCAAAGGCAAGCAGTACAAAGAGTATTTGGTTAAGTGGTGTTTAGGGTGAAAAAGGGGGGAAATATTTTGGTTTATGTTTCAAAATAAAATCCTCCCTTCTCACCAAACATTCAAGGGCATATCAACCAAGTTGAATCTCCACTAAGCAAGGGCAATCACCTATCAAGTTGAGCTGCCACTTTGAATGATGTAGAAGTTCAGATGTATCAAAAAATATCTTAATTTAATGCTCAATTACACTTAAAACCCTAAATAAGCAAAAAAATAAGCAAATTAATGAATTACTGAAAATCCTTTTAGACTAAGGTGAAGGATAGAGATTGTTAACTCGTTTTTTGAAGTTTAGAAAGTGGAATAGTCGGGGACATTGGGACTAGCACCCTAGTCCAAGGTATAGTTTTTGTCACAGAATCTGAATCTCCTTCCGACACTGATCTACACTGTATCTTCTATTTCTACCTTGGGAAAAGTGGAGGACATAGGGACTAGCACCCTTGTCTCGAAATATTCATCTCTATCCTTTTTCTTTCAGATCCCGAATCCATGTTGTTTGCAACCTCCTTTCTGCAACTCCACTCCACAAAACTCGGTACCTATAACCTACAATCACAAAGGAGTGTGGGAGGGGGTTGTGGTGTTTAGAGGCTTGCCTTGGTCAAGCTTTGGAGAGACATTCAAGTCTTTTGAACACTATTGTTAGATAAGAGTGCATATCCCGATGGGATAGAGGCAAAAATCCAAATGATAAATGATTGAAAACATAATAGATATCACCTTGAAGTGTAGATCTCATGGAAGGAAGATGTTCTTCATTCCATGAGGAGATGGAGTCAAATTTGCAAATACAAACACAATAACAACAAAGTATTGTTGACAGGCTGTCGTGAGGACCTAACACTTTAGTTGAAAAATATCAGTTTATCGACTGGGGTAGTGTCCAAGGCTATATCCAATAGGGAGTGTTGTTTGGATATCTCATCTAGAAACAATTTCCTATATCTTTAAAAAGGATTGAACATCATATCAAACTAGAAAGCATTTGAACTCTATACTAGAAAGCATTTGAACTCTATACTAGAAATTCAAACATACAATTTTTACTATGAACTCAAGCAGTGACTAATCCTATAACTACACACACATACATAAAATAACTATCTGAAATAGAACATTCGCAAAAATAGAAATACTTATCTACTCTATAATCCAGCAAGTGGCCAGCTCTTGGGAGAAATTCATCTTTTAACTTAGATCACATTCAATTGTTTCCACAACAACATAGTAACTCCATTCATATCTTCATAACTCAAAAGGAAATACTCAGAATAACACTAATTGCATTCATGAAAATATTGCAGAACATAACTCATCGATTATTTTCTAAAAAGAGATATATTGATATTCATTCTTCACATAGTATGATATATATCCATGTTTTGAGCAACTAACTAAAACTGAACTATTATGAAATCCTATATTCTAGATGGTGGTAAAATGCCATTGAAAAAGTCTTATAACATAAAAATAGAAATTTAACTACTGTCTTTGTGGAATAAAAACATATAAAAGACTCTGAGTGGAGCCATAAAGTCTCATATAACCAACAGAAGTAAACAAAATTAAAAGTCCAATCAATGCATGCCTAAAATTTTTGGCACCCTCAACTTCTAGCACACTTGAGTTCAGTTGCTTGAAGTCCACTCCTCTCATAGGCCATGCATTAATCCTGCACAATTACTCAATTCTACATACCATTATATCAACATTTAATAGCTAATTTCAATCAATTTAGGACATAAAGATTTGTACAACATTTCATTAAAAGTAGATAAATATTTCTTATAAAAACAAACAAATTGGCAAAGCTAGGGTGATTAGGCAATACAAAAAGGGTTATTTGTTTTATCAAAGGAATGAGGTTGTTTATACCTCATCATCCTCCCCTTCTTAGCCTTGAGTAGGTCCTCCTGCTCTCTAATAAATCCTCTACCTTTTTGCATCTCTTTTCTTGTTTAACTCATCAAACTTTGAACTGAGTTCATACATTTCCTTTGCCTCCTCATCAATATGGTTAGTGTATTTCAAAAAGCCTTTGTTCAGTTTGATTCTCATCTACCATGTATGTAAGTCTCTAGGATCCTGCTCTGTAACCACTAAGACTGTAGGGGGCGGCTGTGAAAGTAGTGTAGGCCTGTAACGCATCCCTATCCACTTAGTTTTGAGCTACTGTAGTATCTCTATCAATGCCTCAGCTCTTCTATAAGATCATCTAAGGTTGGTAGGGGAAATCATTTCTCTCCTTTTCAAATACACAGGTAGAGGGGTATATCTTTCTTTGCAGGCACTCCAAGCTCTGTCAATTAATGGTAGTCCATTAACTTTGAATTATTCAAAATAGATCCTAATACTTTCATTGTACTTCTCTCTCATATGTGTATAGATCTTAACCCTTCGAAATTGAGCTTTAAAAGCAAAAGGCTTCCGATTAGGCTATCTCATTTGTAATCCCATAGTTCTTTTTGCATGGAGATACTCCCTAGTTCTATCTTGCTAATGAATATGATTTTGCATGTTGGACATAAATGCCCTTAGTTGAACTTCCCCCATTAACAGGTTGATAAATAAATCATTATGTTTTTCAAGAAATAGATTATGAATGAAAAATTCACATAACAATTTTTTCTGAATAGGAGGTGCTTCTTTAAATGCTTCTAGGAACTGTTGATCATCTGGGTCATGTGGCAAGTTGCCAGAAATTCTAAGAGCTTCCATCTTAGTAGCTGCTCATTAAGGAACATAGAGCATAGTCTAGATGGTTTCCTACAGGCCAATAATAGTTCTCCAATTTTACATGCATCTATCTTAGTCTGATACAACCTATCATAAGATTCCTTTAATAATACCATTTCCTTTTTAAGTCTAGCATTTTCAGCCCTAGATTGTCTTAAGAAATAGAATTTTTCCATCCATTTGGTCAACATTGGAGGAATTTGGATTTGAAACCACTCCATCTTAG
Source organism: Cunninghamia lanceolata (assembly GCA_027924645.1). Taxonomy (NCBI): domain Eukaryota; kingdom Viridiplantae; phylum Streptophyta; class Pinopsida; order Cupressales; family Cupressaceae; genus Cunninghamia; species Cunninghamia lanceolata. The sequence continues at coordinate 4,759,720 of BSBN01000341.1, read as the reverse complement.
TTGGCTCAGTTTGAACTTCTTTTGACTCCATAGTTGGCTTGACATTGACTTCCTGTAAATACTGTTCCAAGTCAATAGTTCTTCTCAAAGCTTTACTCAGATCCAATTTTTGTTTTTCTTGTTCCTTTGCAATTTTTTTCAAACATTGCTTCAAATTGAAGGTTGAATTCTTAATCTGTTTATCCTTTTTAGATAGATTAGCCAAACACTTCTTATCTTTTTCTTCAATTTGTTGCAATTGGGACTATAATTCTTTAATGGTTTGATCTTTCTATTTTAGAAGTTCTATTTGTTTCCCTATCTCCCGTTGTTGTTTGTTCAATTGCTTCTCACTCTATTGCAGTTTATTTTTCAATTGTATAATTTCTTCTTTCAATTCCTCTATTTCTGGTGTCATATATTCATTTTTGTTATCTTCTACATCTGTAGAAAGGGGGAAATAAAAATTTATGCTTCACTATCGGATACATGTCCTTCATTAGTTGCTTCTAATGGACCCTGTTCTCTGTCACCAACATTATTTATAGGAGATAACTATATCACCTTAAGCACTGTATTAATTTCCTGAATGTCCACTAGTTGTTGTGGGGAAGAAATTATTTTTATAGCCTCATATTCATGACCCTCTTCTTCTTCAACTAGAACATAATTGAGAATTTGTTTGCTTGCTCCCTCTTGTCCTTTCTCTCCTATTCCTTTTTGTTCTTCATTAGATGGTCAATTCCTTGTTCAGATTTAGGGGGTTTACTGCTTTCCAGGGTTTGAGCTACATTCACATAGGACTAAGATACATTTTCATCTAGCTGGGCTACTTTTTCACAAGATTGGACTGTTTCTCCACAAGGTTGCCTCTCTTATCTCTTTTTCTTAGGAATAGGGGGTAATTCATAGGCTGCAGTATAACTAGATTCAGTGGCTAGGCACTTACTCCTTCTTGGAGGAGGAGGTTTTTGCAGTTTTATCTTAGGCCTCTTCTCCTTTTTATGGGGCTGAATATATTCATCCTCTGAATCCAGTAAATCCACATTTCCTTGTTTCTCTGGGGTCTTAAGCACATTATGTGGTTTAAGTCTTTCTTCAAGGTCTGAGAGGCTTATTAGATTTTCTGGCGCTTCGCCGCTAGGAGCTTGTCTCTCATTTTGAGGCATAGGGGAGAGTTCTTTCAAATTTTGGGCTGCCTCACCAAATGACTCACCTTCCTCAAATTGTCTTGAGGGTTTAGGGTTCTCAAATTTTTGTAGGAATCTCTACCATTTTGCATCTGGTTTTCTTTTCTTATGGAAATGATGTTTGCAAATTAAATGAACAAGACCATGATGTTTCAAGGGCCCAGACCCTATCTTGAACCTCTCTATCATACTAACAAGGGAATCATGGAGGAAGGTAAGAAGGTTAACCCTTAATTTAGGGTTTTCCAAGCCATGGCGTAGGTGGATGAGTAGCCAAAAAGGAGGGCCAACTATAGTGGTGCATTGTCCTTCACTTGTGAAGTATTTAATAATCCATGCAACTGCTGTTCACCATGGTTCTACAATACACATTCTATGAAATCCCTTATTTTGCCCCTGGGTGTTTATAACCAGCAATGGGTGAGGTTCCCCTTCCCGTGCAAAAAGTTCTATCATTTTTTGATAGGAAATGTTTGTGGTTTTTGACAATTAAACCCCTTCATTCTTAATACTAGACAAATTAGAGATGATTTGGGGACTTACCTTGAACTTCTTCCCATGCACAATTGACTGGCCATCTGAAAAGTTTTCTACAAATTCTTTGATCAGCTGCATATGATATCCCTCAAATTTCTTTATAAATTCCAACCATCCTACCCTCTGAAATAGCTCTGAAATATTCCCTAATGCCAGCAATTTTTCTGGTGAGGTTGGCTCAAACTTGCATTTGGCTCCTCCCATTCGATTTCTTACTGGTAATATTGCTAAGTGACTACTAAAATATTGTGGCCCTCCAAAATGATAAAACTGCTTGAGAAACTAATAGGCAAATTAAAGAAAATTCAATTTTTAAGGCCACTTGTACTTCGGTAATGTTGATAAGACAAGAATTAATTTAGGGTGCTTGGCTTCTCAGTAGTTCATTATGACATTGCATGGGATAGAGTGAGCAAGCCGCCACCTTCTCTAGTGAAGAAACAATTCACACATTTTGCTAAATTTGGAAAAGAAAGGGGTTTGTGCCAGTTTATCTATTTTTATTCACAATAAATTACCTATTTAAAATAAAAGATGTACGTACCTTCTGTTACATCATTGATTTGAAAGTTTCTTATTTCTGCTGACGTAATAGCATCCTAGGTGGTGGTACTATTTTATTCAGATGGAATGAATTTATTATGACATGATAATGGGATGGCTGAACTTATTATGATGATAGGTTGCCATAATAATATTATTTATTATGGTAGGGAATGACAAACTCATGATGGCTTAACTTGTTGTATTACGGAGGTGACAATGGGTGTGTTTTAAGAATGTAGGAGCATTTACACAGAAGAAAATCACAAGCTCACAATGGTGGAGGAAGATGTCTAAGGAATAGATATACAAGATATGAACAAAATTTTAGAGCATCGCCACAAGATGTAGTAGGAATGAAGGAATGAAGTTCTGGAGCATTGCTAAAAGATGCAGTCGGAATGAAGGAACAAAGTTTTGGAGCATCATTGAAAGATGCAACTGGAATGCAAGAAGAAAGTTCCAGAGCATCACTAAAAGATGCAGCTGGAATGCAGGTACAAAGTTTTGGAGCATCACTGAAAGATGCAACTGGAATACAGGAATAAAGTTTTGGACCATCATTGAAAGATGTAGTCGAAATGCAGGAACAAAGTTTTAGAGCATCGCTAAAAGATGCAGCTGGAATGTAGGAACAAAGTTCCAGAGCATCGCTAAAAGATGTAGCCAGAATGCAAGAACAAAGTTTTGGAGCATCGTTGAAAGATGCAACCGAAATGCAGGAACAAATTTCCAGAGCATCGTTGAAAGATGCAACTGGAATGCAAGAACAAAGTTCCAGACATCGCTGAAAGATGCAGCTAGAATGCAGGAATAAAGTTTTGGAGCATCGCTGAAAGATGTAGTTAGAATGTAGGAACAAAGTTTCAAAGAATCACTAAAAGGTACACTAGAATACTAGGATATGATGAGGGCATGGATCTATTTGAACAAACGACTTCTAGAGCATCACTGGAAGATGCACCAAAATTTGTACTCTTCAGAGATGAAGCCCTACAAAACAGGGATGAAATTTAGACAAGTACAAGGATGAACATATGGATAAATGTTTCCTAAATGCATATCTACACACTCAAATTATTTAATTTTTTTTTACTACTGAAAATTATTATTACTCATTATATTGTATATGCCAAAGCAAAGTCAACACATTGAGTTTCTCCTTGCATTTCTACCAGTTGAGTAAACTCCTCTTTGTTGATAGGTTTATGGTAGATCTAGATTTGATGTCCATTGACTAAGAGATTTCGATAATCACCATTAATGGGTTTCAGCTACATTGCTCCATTTGGGAATACTTCAAAAATTTTGTATGGACCCAACCAATGAGTTCTCAGTTTGCTTTTCTGGTCTTTGTATCGAGAATCAAATTACAGCACCCAATCTCTCTCATGGAATTCTCTTTCTTTGATGTGTTTATCATGCCAGGTCTTTCGTTGTTGTTGAACTAGCTCAATTTGATGGATAACTTCTAAGCGGAGTTCATCTAACTCACTAAGTTGTAAGACTCTCTCTACCTAAGCTTGATCAAGGTCTAAATCTAACTCCATTGTCGTTCTCAGAGTTTGAAGCTCAAATTCAATAGATAGAAGAGGTTTCTTTCCAAAGACTAATTTGTAAGGAGTAAGACCAGTGGTGGATTTCCAAGTTGTATTGTACACCCAAACAACTTCAAGCAATTTCTTGGCCCAATCTCTTCTTCTTGATGAAACTATTTTTGTCAGGATATTTTCGAGCTCCCTATTAGTGACTTCTACTTGACCATTTGCTTGTGGGTGATAAGGTGATGACTTTTTATGGCTTACCTAGAAATGATCAGTAAAAGATAACAAAACCTTAGACATGAATTGGTGTCCTTGATCTGTGACAATTGACCTAGGGGCTCCAAATCTGAGAAAAATCTTGTTATACAGGAAGTTTGTAACCTGTTCTTCTCTAGCAACCTTCAATGCTTGGACTTCTGTCCACTTGGTTAGATAGTTCGTACAAACCAAAATATATTCTTTTCCTTGCGAAGGGGGGTCTATAGGATCAATGAAATCCAAACCCCACATTTCAAATGGTTCAAAAACCACCTGTGGCTATAGAGGTATTTCGTTGGATGCTGTGGGTCTTCCCACTCACTGGCATTCATCATAGCAGTGAACATAGTTCTTCACATCCTTGTGCATAGAGGGCCAATAATATCCTACACCTAAGATTTTATGGGAAGTCCTTTTGGCAGAGTAGTGTCCACCAGATGGATCATCATGGCAAGCTCTGAGGATGCTGTATGTTTCATCTGGTCTAACACAACGTCGTAGGACCAAGTCAGGGCTACATCAAAATAACATGCCATTAATCCATTTGAAGTAAGCACTTTCCCAAATGAGGGGTTTCTTTTGTTTTGTTGTAAAGTCGGTGGAAGCTTAGAGGTGGCTAAGTAATTGGCAATGTCTACAAACTAAGGTGTTTTAATGGAGACAACGAATAAGTTTTCATTTGGAAATTCATCCTGTACAGAGGTACAATCTCCATTATCTTGTTTTATCTAGGATAGAAAGTCTACAACTACATTGAATTTCCTAGGCTTATCCATTATGGTCACATTGAATTCTTAGAGAAGTAATAACCATCTGATTATTCTCCCATTTAATGAGGGTTTTGTATACGCCTAAAAATGACGCAAACCATCCTAAATAAATATTCTAAATATTTATTCCATTCTTCTACCAATTAAATAAATATTCTAAATTTATTTAATTGATTCATTGTTCCATAATTAAATAAATTCAATTTATTTAATTAAAATTCTTCTAAATGTCCTACACAATTAAATAATCATAAATTATTTAATCAATCCAAATTCCTCTATCCTAAGTTCTAAATTCAAAAATCCACCTCACCTTTTCCACCTCACCTTTCCACCTCATCAGGTTGCACATGTAATTAAATATATTTAATATTTAATTATCTTATTTTCCCTCACCCACATGGCCTATTTCTTCTCAAATCAGAGGTTAGTTAACTAATCAATCAAAAGTGTTAACTAACCTATCAATTGAGTCAATTCCTCAATCAATTCAGTCAGTTCCACAATCCACTCTTCTAACTGATCAATCAAGTCTGTTAACTATTCAGTCAATGGAGTTAACTCTCCAATCAATTTTGTCACATCCCCTCTTTCATGATGGAGCTAGGACACTTGTCACATTTTTACTGGTTGCACATTCCTCAACCATTCTCAGTTGTTGATCTTCATATCTCCTCTCAATCGTTGATTCTCATTCCTCTGAGTCTATAAATGAAACCTCATTCTTCCATTCTAATCATCCAGGCTTTTGACATCGTTACTCTGCAGAAATATCACCAGCGCACCTTTGGCACCCTTTTACCATTCACTAGCTTGAGATCACATCCTTGCCTTGGAGCTCCTCTTCATTGCATATCACAACAGCAATTTACCATCGACTTCCTCGAACATAGCTTAAAAGAGTGCACTCTCTGAGGGCTCACTTCATCTGCAACAGGATGGTTGTAATAGGCAAACAACAAAAGCATCGATTTCAGGGAAGGTTTGCTTTGTGTTATTCATTGCTATTTTTGTTTAATCTTTCTTGTTATCTCCTATTCTGTTGATGTTTGGGTCTTATATAATTCATTTGATTGATCCACTTTTTACCCTTACATTTTTGGCGCCCACCGTGGGGCCTTTGCCCCTTTATCTCATCAAAATCTGAGCTTTTTTGAAGGCAGGTTCCGTACAGGTCACGCAAAGTCACGCACAGGTTACTTCAGCGCATTTAAACATTTTTGTGGCACGTATATAGACTGTTACGGCGCTTGTATCCTTTCTACACATCTGTGTATTTTTGTTGCACTTTTGCGCACTGTTACAGCGCTTTTGATTATATTGCGCATATGTTCCTTTTTACTGCGCTTTTGAAGACTGTTACTGCACATCCATTATTACTGCGCATTTATTCTTTTTAACTGCACATATGTGCAATATTTGCACTTCTGTTGATTATTTCTGTGCATCTAATCACTGAAGCTACACATTTGTAATAGGCTATGGTTTTAGTACTTTTCTAGAGGAATTTGCTAACGCTAACCTTTTCGCAAGTGTTTGCTAGAGCTGTTTTGCAGGATAGGTTCAGGTTTAGTTCCATGTAGTTGCATCTAAATAGTTCACATTTCACTTTCCAAGGGATAGTAAAACTGATGTGCATTCAAATCCTCATCTAGCTCTAATTAGGGAGAAAGTAACTGGATTATTTCTTGCTTGCATTGCAACACCTTCCAAGTTATTGCTATCTAAGTTTAAAACTGAACTCACCATTGATCTTAGGGTTAAAATGAACTATTGCTATGTCGTGAGACCAAACTTCAAAGTTAACTATCTCGTGCTACGCGGTTTAAAACTGAACTCACCATTGATCTTGAGGTTAAAATGAACTATTGCTATGTTGTGAGACCAAAACTTCAAAGTTAACTATCTCGTGCTACACGGTTTAAAACTGAACTCACCATTGATCTTGAGGTTAAAATGAACTATTGCTATGTCGTGAGACCAAAACTTCAAAATTAACTATCTCATGCTACGTGGTTTAAAATTGAACTCACCACTGCTATATTGCTAAAATCACTTCAAAGTTCTGTGTTTGAGTAGATTAGCCCATTTAGTTTTTCACTTTTAACTAGGGTGGATTAATCAATGTATTCTATGCTTGCGAATGACAATAGGTTTATGCTCTCCCCTCTTTTGGGTGATCAGAGTGCCAGATTTGTCATTCTATTTGTTTAACCTTTAGGAGGGGCCTGCCCTTGGATGCACGCTTGTCCAAGTGGGAACAACCCTGAGTGGTAACAGGCTAACGCCAAGCCCTACCAAGCCACTTAAAATAAATTGTGCTTGAGGTGAAAACTTCCTGCAACAAGTGCTGTTATGTTACACCGATGGCCAACCTCCCCCAAAACCCTCTCAGGCGCAACCCTTTGAGGCTGGGAGACTCCATAATGGAGATTAGTGCCGCCGCATGTGTAACCACTTGAACGGTTGCCCACATTAAATACCTTTTGTTCTAGTGGCCCAAATCCCTTATAATCCATTTCTCACCTAGGATTTTTGTGCTTGCTTTTGTTTAGTTTAGTCCAAAATAGAGTCGAAAAAACTACAAAAACAATGAAAAACTACAAAATATTCTTTGTGCTTGCTGTGTTTTCTTGCTGTTAATGCATAATATCAGATCAGGAAGACCTTTTCCAGCCAAAAAAATACCAAAAACAGAAGAAAAACCCAAAAATTTTGCCAAAAAAATTAGAACTGCACATTTACCACTTTCTGCTACGCATTTGTAGCGACTTGCTGTGCTTTTGTAATGACTTACTGCACATATATACTGTTGCTACGCATATACACACTATTGCTATGCATTTGTACTTAACTAGAGCTATGCATATACTGCGACTTACGGTGCATTTGTTCATTCCTGCTGCGCATTTGTTTCGGCGCATATGCGACAGTGAGCACTTGCCCTATTTTTGAGAGAATATTTTCACTTGATTGGAACACCCATTTCAGCCTAGTTTCACTTTCTAAGATCAAATTCCACCTTGCAATCAGTCTTCATCCGTTTCACCGGAGTTTCTCTCTTTCGTCAATCGTCCCATTCACTTTTTGTCCAAACGCCTCTTGTCCCAAAGTTAGTTTGTCCCATACCAATTCGACATAGGTCCCTTTTTCGTGTCATTAGTGAATTCACGTAAGCCTAGTAGGTCACCATACCTTTGCTAGTAGTCTTGTTGAACGACTAAGCCCTACACAGTAAGATTGGTATCGACTACCCTTACTAGCGGCCAATGTCTTGTGTCAACCGTCTTACTTGAAGTCATTGAGCGAGAGAATCCTTTGTCCAAATCTTGTCCTAGGTATCCCATTCACAATAGTCTCAGTCGGCCCCTCGCCAAAATTTCTAATCCTGGTCCACTTCATCCCACCCCACCTTGCATGTTTCTTACTCGATCCCAGTACAACAAGCAAATTGAAATGGCCGACTCATCTGATCACCTCGCCCCACCACGTGGTGGTGATGAAGAAATTTCTCATGAAGAATTAGTAGCGCACATCCAAGATAGAAAATTCCAACGCCTGGTAGAGAGGGTGCTCCTTGAAGACCCCGATAAATACTTCCACCATCTTGCTAATCTTGGAGTCAAACTCCTCACAGACTTTGACATAAGCTCCATCATGGAAAATGTAGACAATGGTCATGAGCAGAGATATGATGATCATGAGAGGGGCACAAATGACACAGTACCACATGCAAATGAGAGAGATACAAAAGATAGAGGCAAGAAACCCCTAGATCAAAATGCTCCTATGGAAGACATGAGACAACAAATCGAAAGTCTAAAGCAAGAGATATCCAACCTTAAGACCGGTACAAGTTCCAAGCAATACTCTTTGGAAGATATAGCTACGTATCCTTTTGACAAAAGTTTGGTCATGAAACCCTTCCCCTTTCAGTTCGGAGTCCCAAAGTTTGACAAATACAAAGGGAAGGGGGACCCTAGAGATCATATCTGGGAATTCAATGTCGCATGTTTAGAAGTAGCTCACAACGAGACCTACTTGATGAGACTATTCCCAAGATCTTTAGGTGGTCAAGCTATGGAGTGGTTCTCGCGCCTCCCACCAGGAATCAAAACTTTTGATGAACTTGTCAATAAATTTATAACACACTTCTCTTACAACATAGAACACGAGGTATCTATGCTAGATCTATACAACACCAAACAAAAGAGTGGTGAGTCATTCACCACCTTCTTACAACGATGGAGACAGCTAGCTAGTAAGTGTTCTTATGATATACCTGAGAAGCAACTATTCAAAATGTTTGTCCACAATTTGAATATTGATCTTAGCTATCAAATTCAAATACAATGCCCTACATCATTCTCAAAAGTCATCGTAATGGGCCTATTCATTGAAAAAGCTATGATCACTAAAGGAACTCTCAAGCTCTACAAGGACACACCTACTTCCAATTACACAATAGATAAATCAAAGTTTTGGACCAAGAACAAGAATGTGGTCAACGATGGAGTAGTGGATGCCAAGGTGGCAGCCCCTAAACAACAACCCATATTCACGCTTAAGGGGGACACAAACAATGGTGCAATCAACAAACCACCCTCTCGGGAGCCTAGGTCTTGGTTCAATTCAAACCCAAGGAGAAAATTCACACCATTGGGTGAGTCTCAAGAGTCTGCACTACGGAAGTTGTTGGCAAACAATGAAATTTCTCTACCGCCAACAAGTGATTACGAGCCTATAGTCAAACCTCCCTACTGGAAGGACATAGACTATTGTGAATATCATCGAGGAAGGGGGCATACAACTAACAACTACATCCACCTCAAAAATGTCATACAAGATATACTAGATCAGAATCAGGGAGGGACACAACAACATACCTCCAATGAAACTCATGTGGCCTATAGGGATCCACTTCTGAATCATAACAGGCCATATAACAACAATGGCCACAACCACAACAACCATGGTCACAACAACAACGGAAACAATAGCAATGACAACAATAATAATCACAACTGGCCAAATTAGAACAGTGGGACGAGTAATGCTAACTATGCAAGTGTTCCATTTGACTACACTATAAACTGCATTTCTGAACATATTCCACAGGTCAATGTCATCTCACCCAACCAACAACCAGGACCTAACCGAACTGGTTGTAGTATAATTACCCGCAGTGGTAAAGTCACGCTCAATACTACCCCTCCAAGGTCTTCACCATCTCCATCCAACTCCCGTCAGTACAATGTCCTCGACCAGTTACAGAAAACTCCGGCTCACATTTCCATATTGGAGCTCTTGCGTCTATCTCCTTCTCATAAGGAGATTCTTGAGAAAGCCTTAGTGGAAACCACTATCCCCACTAACTTGGCCCAAGAGAAGTTCCAGACCATGGTAGGCAATTTGACATCCTCCAACTCCATATCGTTTACTGAGCAAGATGACCTTTCTGTATCTCAACCCCACAACACCCCTCTGCACATTGTCGCATTCATACACAAGCACCGCATCAAGAGGGTTCTCATTGATGGGGGTGCCGGTTTAAATATCTGCACATTGAAGCTAGTCCTTGCATTGGGGTTCTCCGAACAAGCAGTTGATCCAAGGAGGAAAATTACCATTAAGGCATATGACGAGGAAGAAAGAACCACAAAAGGAATGGTTGTCCTAACCATTCAAGTGGGACCGGTAATTAAAGATGTGGTGTGCCAAGTCCTTGATCGGGAGCTTTCTTATAATATTCTACTAGGGAGACCATGGATCCATGCCATGAAGGCTGTCCCCTCAACCTATCATCAATGCATTAAGTTCCCACACAATGGCAAGCAGGTCACCATTCAAGGCGACCCCAACCCCTACCAGCACTACAATTCTTTCCATACAAAACCCGAATGTGTCATACCCAACAATAGAGCCTACATTTCTCCTACCCTGCATCAGGACCATACCGCTGAAGCTTCCTCCTCAAGACCCAAACCACTGAAACTTACCATAAAAGAAAGTGGCATGGGGGAATACTCCATTGAGCACAACCTCAACCTTGCCAAGATGCCTTTGTCTCCTCACTCTTTTGGCCAACCCAAACAGCCACCCAAACATTTTCCAAAGCCACCTACTCCTCCTGTAGCTCCCACAAATCCCTTTGTAAAATGGGGGACCTTATCTGATGAAATGAAGGAGCGAGATCTCCTGCAATGGCTTTATGCTGAAGAAGAAAACACACCCCAAGAACCGAACTCTATGGGTGGGGTGAGACTATTTTGCATAGGATGGGGTACAAAGGACAAGGCCCCATAGGCCTCAGAAAAGAAGGAATCATTGAACCTATACAACCTTCTTCATCCTCTTTGGCTAGAAACACAACTGGCCTAGGGTACAAAGGTAAGGGTAAAGCCAAGGAAAATGCCTACCTTGTGGAGACAATCCAAACGCTCCAAGTGGATAGTGACACAGATTCAGATGATTCAAATGAGTATGAGTGTGATGAGCTAACAGAGCACTCCTACGATGACAAAGAGGTTGACACCATCCAAACTCTTAGCCCCTACCATGAGGGACAAACGCAATAGGACAGACCACTGGAGTCTGATTTACCCACCCCTGAGATTATGGCTTTCGAGGAAAGTTTAGATTCCATTGCGATAAACAACTTGGAGGAAAGTACCACCCAGAATACTACCCCCGCCAATGCTCCTAACATTTCCATTCACACCATCAATGAATCAGGTCTCTCATCCGACTCCCTTCCCCTCTTATACCCTAAGCTTATTGATTGGGATCTGCAAGGAACCCCCCAATTAGATATGTTCCAGAACGATGATGCTTACATTGATTATATGGAACTTAGGGACCACTTGCCAAAAGGAGATCATAAAGCTGGTTTTGCTATCGAACTGAATACTGTGGCTTACTTTGGGGAGGGTGCCAAGCCTTCCAGTCACAAAAACATCAATATCAAAAATGGATCTGATAGTGAAAACTGCCTTGCGGCAGTGTTAGATCATAAAATAGTAAAAAGAAAGGACGCATCTGATGGTGAAAACCCAACTATGGCACCCGACGATGGAATGCTTGACACTCTCCCTAGTGATATGTATCAGGAAAGGTCACAGATTGTGGTGGAGCCGATAGAGCCCGTGAACATTGGAACCGAAGAGCAGCCTAAGATTATCCACTTTGCCAAATCTCTCACACCACCAGAGAAAACTAGATTTGTACCATTCTTTAAGAAGAAGAGAGGCAGCTTTGCTTGGTCATATGCAAACATGCCAGGTTTGGACCCAAACCTAATTCTACATCATTTGCCATTGGATCCAGGGGTGAAACCAGTAAAGCAAAAGCTGAGAAAAATGCATCCTCATATAGCCCTTTTGGTCAAAGAAGAACTCAAGAAATTGCTAGATGTGGGGTTCATTAGAGCCATAGATTACCCAGAATGGATATCTAATATTGTGCCAGTGTCTAAACCAGATGGCTGGGTTTGACTATGCAATGATTTTTGAGACTTAAACAAAGCATGCTGCAAGGATGACTTTCTATTGCCAAACATCGATATCATAGTCGACCTCACTGCAGGACATACAATGCTATCACTCATGGACGAATTCTCAGGGTACAATCAAATCAAAATAGCACCAGAGGATCAACACAAAACAGCTTTCACTTGCCCATGGGGTACCTTTTTCTAGAATGTCATGCCTTTTGGGCTGAAAAACGTAGGTGCTACATATCAGCGAGCCATGACAACTATATTCCATGACATGATGCATGTAACTATGGAGGACTATGTTGACGATATCTTAGCAAAATCTCTCACAAGAGACTCACACCTGGACATATTAGAAAAAGTCTTTTAGAGATTGGATCAATTCCAAGTCAAACTGAACCCGAAGAAATGTGTGTTTGGGGTAACTTCAGGCAAGCTGCTAGGCTTCATCGTGTCGGCAAACGGAATAGAGGTAGACCCAACCAAGGTCAAAGCTATAATGGACATGCCATCACCTAAGACTCTAACTCAGTTGAGATCCTTACAGGGCAAGCTGCAGGCCATCCGCAGGTTCATCTCACAGCTAGCAGACAAGTGCCAACCTTTCAGCAACCTCCTACATAAGAACATTCCATTTAAATGGGATGCACAGTACGAAGAGGCATTCAACAAGCTAAAGGAGTACCTTATGAATCCTCCCATACTCATGCCTCCGATCCAAGGAAAACCTTTAATTCTCTACATATCTGCTACACCCACTGCTCTTGGGGCCCTTCTAGTGCAGCAAGACTACAAGAACAAGGAGAGAGCTGTATACTACATCAGTCAAACCTTAGTGGGCTACGAGTTGCAATACTCACATGTAGAACGATCATGCCTTGCAGTGGTTTTTGCTTCACAAAAACTCTGACATTACATGTTGGCACACCCTATCAAACTCATTGCCAAGATCGACCCACTGAAATATCTTCTCAGCAAAGCAGCTCTCACAGGTCGACTAGCAAAATGGGTGATGCTTCTTAGTGAATATGATATAGAATATGTGGATAGAAAAACCATCAAAGGACAAATCATCGCTAACCAACTAGCTGAAGCACCATTACAAGACACTTCACCAATGCAGTTTGAGTTTCCCGATGAGTCTTTATTCACTCTGTCACCATCTCCTTGGAAACTCTACTTTGACAGATCTTACACCAACCATGGATCAGGGGCAGGTATCCTATTTATCACTCCCCAAGGTGACACAATTCTGAAGTCCTACAGGTTGTTATTTCCATGCACAAACAACATAGTGGAATATGAAGCCTTGGTAATTGGTCTCAAGATGGCCACTGAGTGGAAAATCCAAGCACTATGTGTCTACGGTGATTCTCAGCTTATCATAAATCAGGTCAATGATGAATATCAAACCAAAGATGAGAAGCTCATCACATACAAATGGATGGTCGACAACCTCAAAGAACACTTTGGGACCATCTCCTTCGAGCAAATACCCAAGATAGAGAACAAAGCAGTAGATGCAATGGCTACCATAGCCTCTCTTCTAGAAATTCCTAAATATGAGTCACGATATGAGTTCGTAGTGGAAACCATCCAGCAACCGGCTTATGATCTCCTTGAATCCCATTCCATTTGTCTCTTAGTCAGATCTGATTCACCTTGGTACGGTAAGACTTACACTTACCTCAAGGACAATATTCTCCCACCAGACCTCTCTTCCAACCAAAAATGAACTTTCATCTGACAAGCCTCTCGTTACACCATCATAGCCGATACCCTTTACCGATGTGGTCTAGATGGTACTCTACTCCATTGTTTAGAACAAGAAGAATCCATAACTGCCTTGCGAGACGTACACGAAGGGATATGCAGAACACACTCTAGCGGCCCTTCCCTAGCCAAAAAACTCATGTGTTTGGGTTATTACTGGCCAAATATGGAAATGGATTCATATCAGTTCATCAAAAAGTGCAAACAGTGCCAAATACATGGGAACCTAATCCATGCACCTGCTCAAGAGTTGAGACCTTTAACGACACCTTGGCCCTTTTGTCAATGGGTACTTGACCTTGTGGGAAAGATTCATCCACCCTCTTCCAACAGCCACAAATTCATCATAACCGCCACTGAGTATTTCACAAAGTGGATTGAAGCCGTTCCCCTAACCACCGTCACAGGAAAGCAAATTTCCTCTTTCATTCTAAATTACATTATCTGTCGATATGGCATCCCTTCATCCATCATAACGGATAATGGAAGACCATTCAAAAATCAGGATGTCCAGGAACTCTGTGAGCGTTTAAAAATCCAACATCGTTTCTCCACTCCATACTACCCCCAGGGTAACGGCCAAGCTGAGGCATCGAATAAAACCATTCTGAAAATCCTAAAGAAGACTGTCAATGAGGCTGGCCGTGATTGGCATGTCCAACTCAACCCCACTCTGTGGGCCTATAGAACCAGTATACGCACTCCCACAGGTGCTACACCCTACGCCCTTGTCTATGGTTCAGAAGCCATCCTCCCCATTGAGGTCGAACTACCATCCCTCAGGGTGTCGTTGAAAGGTCTCATATCAGATGAAGAATACAGAGTCTCCAGGTTGCAAGAACTAGAGCTGCTAGAAGAAAGGTGCCAGAAAGCCTTAGATCATCTTAAAGCATATCAACAGATGATGTCCAGAAGCTATAATCACAAGGTTCGCCCAAGATGCTTTAAGGTAGGGGACCTAGTTCTAAAAGAGAACCCCTACAATCAACAAGACAGAGAAAAGAAAGGTAAGTTCGAGCCTAACTGGCTTGGGCCCTATGTGATTGTAGCTGCTTACAGATCGGGGGCATATCAGTTGGCCACTTCAGAGGGTGAGTTGTTAGATGATCCAATCAACAGCATGCACCTTCGCCGGTTCTATACCTAGGAGAACCCCAATGCAAGGGAGCCCAAAAAAAAACAAAAAAACAAAAAAACAAAAAATCAAAAAAGTTGAAAAGAGAAAATACCAAAAAAATTAGGAAAAATAGAAAGCATACAAAAAAAATCGTCCTTTGGTGAAAACCTGGCAAACAGGTGCCTTGGATAGGTATCATGATGAAAACCTGGCAATCAAGCGTCATGTTACTTTCTAGCTTCTCGGGCAAATAAAAGCAAGTGATGAAAACCTGGTAAATAGGCATTACTTGTGATAAACTGCCTCCTCCATCTTTGGGAATCCAATCACCTTGAGTCCATTCTTTCTCCATTTGCCCCATTCGACCCATATCTACCCCACAAATAAACACTTGGCAGTTACCTATCATGGCTTGATACTCTCCTTGTGGCCTTGTCAACCAAGGTTTTGTCCCATACCGTCTCCTTCATGTGGGCCTAGCATAGGGTCTCTTGTCAGTGTCCATGGTCCAAGTCCGTGAACTATATTGCCTCTGCGCCGTCACGTAGGCAAGGCCATTATTTTAATATGCCCCTGAGGCTTCCATTTCTTCCATGGTCCCATTCATCCCCTTTCTTATCTTCCTTCTTGTCGTCTTTCTTCTAGTCCATCCATGGTCCATTAGGGTTTACCTCGAACTACGTTGCCTCTGCGTCATCACATAGGCAAGGCCATTTAGCAATGCACCCCCAAGGCACTAGGTCAGTCCCTTAGGGTCCATCTCCCAAATAAAGATTGTGCAATCTTCTCACCAAGCAAACAAATACAAGCAGAACCCACACCTCAAGCAGAAATCTTGACTATGAGCATCTTAACCTATCCAATGCAAAACAACTACCCAAGGTCTTCTAAATGATTTTATGCAAATTAAGGCAAGACATAAACAAATATCAACGCACATATGCTTTGTAGATCGGAAACATGGTTAACAATTCAAGTCCAAATTTTTGCTATCATACCTTCCTATGCTACTCGAGGATGCCAAAAGCTAGAGATGCTATGATGGGAGCATGATCATTTTCTTTGTTTGCTATTTGTGGATTAAACTTTAGTAATGTGACGCCTTGTCTAAGGACATGATCGGCAAAAGATCATCGAGGACATCAAAGGTCTAACATGAACGGGGGCAATCCTTGTTTGTTGAAACGCAAGAAGTACTCAGGTCATCTAGATTCAAGTTTGACTAGATGCTTGTATTCACTTGCTAAATCACAATCCATGTAAGCGATACTCCGGTCATCTCGGTTCAATTATACCGAGATGCTTGTATTCACTTACAACATCTTAGAAAATGTGCCAAAAACAAAATGCCCAATGATGAAATAAAGCACTCCAATAGCAAAGCATCCATCCTATATCCATTTATACATCCATACCATACCCCATGCAATAAAGATCCAACAATGCAGAGTATCAATGTTTACAAAAGCTTGCGAGCCCTTCTATCAAGTCTTTCTTCTATCAATCAGATTTCTATCTATCATCAGATCTTTCATCCTTGTCTAGTCAGTCTGAGCAATGATCCAAATGCAGGTCCATCCTTAATCCATATCAATCATGTCAAGTCAATCTTGCACAAATGATCCGATCACAATCAGTGGTCTTGATCCTTGTCTGGTCATAAACCAACTCGATCAGTTAATCAATCAATTGTCTTATACAGGATGTTGCATTGTCAAAATCAGACCAATACACGCATCTTACACGACATGCTTCATTTCCTGGAACCAGACACTATCCTTCATGTTGCTCTAGGGATCCATCATTCCCCGCCATGACAACACGCCTGCCATGTTGGTCTAGGGATACATCGTTCCCCTCCATGACAACATTGTTGTATATCGTTATTAGTATATCATTGGTTTACCACTTGATAGGGGCAATACCTTGTTTGTTCTTGTGTCATTTGTGCATACTTACTTGCCTGCTTGTGTGTGTCATCATTCCATCTTGCATCGCGTATCATTCGACTCTTTCTTCAACTGATTTCTTCATTCTAACCTAGCTTCCCTTCATCTTCGTGAGATTGTCCGTCTCACGCCTTCTGCCTCCTCCTCGTCCAATCTTCCGAGGGGGCATCCTGTCATCAAACTTGTACCAGGGGCAAACTGGGGCATATATCATCATTCAAACTATCGATTTCTTTGAAGCAATGCTGTAAACTGCATTGCATCAAAGAGGGGCAAAATGTATATGCCTAAAAATGACGCAAACCATCCTAAATAAATATTCTAAATATTTATTCCATTCTTCTACCAATTAAATAAATATTCTAAATTTATTTAATCGATTCATTGTTCCATAATTAAATAAATTCAATTTATTTAATTAAAATTCTTCTAAATGTCCTACACAATTAAATAATAATAAATTATTTAATTAATCCAAATTCCTCTATCCTAAGTTCTAAATTCAAAAATCCACCTCACCTTTTCCACCTCACCTTTTCCACCTCATCAGGTTGCACATGTAATTAAATATATTTAATATTTAATTATCTTATTTTCCCTCACCCACATGGCCTATTTCTTCTCAAATTAGAGGTTAGTTAACTAATCAATCAAAAGTGTTAACTAACCTGTCAATTGAGTCAATTCCTCAATCAATTCAGTCAATTCCACAATCCACTCTTCTAACTGATCAATCAAGTCTGTTAACTGTTCAGTCAATGGAGTTAACTCTCCAATCAATTTTGTCACATCCCCTCTTTCATGATGGAGTTGGGACACTTGTCACATTTCTACTGGTTGCACATTCCTCAACCATTCTCAGCCATTGATCTTCATATCTCCTCTCAACCGTTGATTCTCATTCCTCTGAGTCTATAAATGAAACCTCATTCTTCCATTCTAATCATCCAGGCTTTTGACATCGTTACTCTGTAGAAATATCACCAGTGCGCCTTTGGCACCCTTTTACCATTCACTAGCTTGAGATCACATACTTGCCTTGGAGCTCCTCTTCATTGCATATCACAACAGCCATTTACCATCGACTTCCTCGAACATAGCTTAAAAGAGTGCACTCTCTGAGGGCTCACTTCATCTGCAACAGGACAGTTGTAATAGGCAAACAACAGAAGCATCGATATCAAGGAAGGTTTGCTTTGTGTTATTCATTGCTATTTTCGTTTAATCTTTCTTGTTATCTCCTATTCTGTTGATGTTTGGGTCTTATATAATTCATTTGATTGATTTGCGTTTTACCCTTATAGGTTTGTTCATCAAGTATTTGATAGCTGAATGGTCTATGAACACAATTATTTTGTATCTTGTAATGTAATGTCAGAATTTGTTTATTGCATGAACTATTGCTAGAAATTCTTTCTCTATGGTGGTGTAGTTTTATTCAGTGGGCCTCAAGTTTTTGTTGATGAAGTATATAGCGTACTTTCCTCCATTCTCATCTTCTTGACCTAACACCACTCTAATAGCATCGTTGGAAGTATCAGCATAAATATGGAAGGGGAGTTTCTAGTTAGGTCCTCATAGGACTGGGGCTGAGACAAGCTTTTCTTTAATAATGTCAAAGGATATTTGACATTCTTCTGTCCAAACAAAATCCACATCTTTCTGAAGAAAAGAGAACATGGGAGCTGCAATCCTTCTAAAGTTTTCTATGAACCTCTGGTAATAACCAGCATGTCCTAAGAAACTTCTGACATCTATTTGATTCTTTGGGGTGTCCAGTTATTGTATCACTTCAATCTTCTTAGGGTCAACCTTTATCCCTTCAGCTGAGATATGATTTCCCAGCACTATACCTTGTTCTACCATTATTAGACACTTCTCATGGCTTAGAGACAGTTGATGATCTTCATATCATTGCAATACTCTATCTAATTTTTTGAGGCCTTCATCAAAAGTGGAACCATAGATTGTGAAGTCATCCATATAGACTTCTACACAATCATTTACAAGTTCAACAAAGATAGCCAGAACAGCTCTCTGGAATGTGGCAGGATAAATGAAACCCATTTGCTATCTGAGATAGGATAAATGAATCCTACTTGTAAAAGTTTCTTAATTTCTATTTTGACAATATCTTTGAAATTAGGATTGAGGCTTCATTGTGGTTGACAGACCGGTTTAACATCCTCAGTGTAGATGTTGTGGGTACAAACACTTGGGTAAATTCCTCTCATGTCTGTATAGTCCCAAGCAAAAGATTTGGACCTATTCATTAAAACATCGAATAATTTGAGCTCATATGACTCTATCAACCAACTATTGATATTTAAAGTTTTTCCTGGTAGTAACATGATAGTCTTGGTCCTAGGGTAGTTGGAGGTGACAATATGAACTTCTTTTGTTAAGGTGTTGAGAGGACAACTATGTGGTATAGTTCTATGGAGTCTGGCAATATCTTTGAAGAAGTGATCTATTTTCAGAATGATATTAGCTAGGGGACAAGGTAACATCGTGAAGTTGGTGTAATCATGTTCATTGTCTTCAATGTAGATTGGTTGTCCCAAAATTTCTTCCACTTCTAAAATATGTTCATCACTTGAGTCTATGGAAAGGTCTTGGATGTTTTCTAATTCATCTTCTAACTCTTCACCATGTTGTTTAATGACTACCATAGCAAATGAAGCTAGATTCTCTTGTTTGTCGGATTCATCTAATTCATCAACCCAAACTTGGTTATGCTCAGTAGGTTGAGCGGGGGATACAGGCTTAAGTGCTTACTATTGGGACCATGTGAGATGATCATTCCTCCTATTTTGTAGTCAATCTTAGATGTAACTATGGCTAACCATAGTCTGCCTAATATTATTGGGTAACTATCCTTGGGTGTGAGGGATTGGATGATTTGGATACCTACTAGATATTCCCAATCATCAACCTTGACAGGGAGATTTTCTAGGACACCTTTGGGAATGGCTATGGATTGATTTGCCATTTGCAATATGGTAGTTATGGGATGCAAATCAGTGAGTCCTAGTTTTTCCATAATATCCACTATCATAATGTTAATGGTTGCTCCCAAGTCTAGCAGTGCATTAGGTATTGCTACTTCATTGATTGTTATTGTTATGAGTGGACTGCCTGGGTCACCATATTTTGGGGTTAAGGTTTTTCCAGCTAGAAGGTTAGCTAGATATCCATTGAGTACACTATATTAATCTATTTCAGTTTCCTTCCTGGTGTTTTTATGCACAACTATTTAACTAGTTGGTTTAGTTCAAGAATTTCCATAATCACCTTTAACAAGGGAATCTTGATATGGAGTCATTTACTTTCTTGCATTAAAGTATAATGGCATTTCTAGAGAGCTTCTAGGAATAGTTTCTTTGAGGCGTTCTAGAAAGGGTGCCTAAGTTGTCTTGAGATGATTCCATGGTAGGTGGTGGAGTTACTTGAAATTGTGTTGGGGATAACTTCTCCTGATTATTCTCAAGGTCGCACTCTATCGATATAAGAAGAGTCTCTGGTTTTATGTTAAGTTCCTCATTTGGGTCTTCTATGATTTCAACAATGGTGGGTTGATTAAGTGTTTTTCCCAACCTTAACTGTAGGTTTCCACAATAGATAGCATTAACTCCCACCATGTTATCTTGATCAACAGAATATACTAGGGTGTTTTGACATGTGTTATTGGGATTAGGGATAGGTTGTGACAGTAGTGGTGGTTGATTAACTTGTTCATTTTGTTGAGGATTCTACAGAGCTAGAAGAAGGTTATGTTGTGGATTTGGCATTCATCTTGGACCATTATAAAATTGATTTGGTGGTTGGGGCCATTGTGGAGGTTGATTGTGAGGCTACCATTGTTGTTGAGGTTTGTTTGACCATGGAGGATTTCCCCAAGCTTGGTTCATCTATTCAGGTGGTCCCCACGGTGGGTAAAATCCCTAACGAGGTGGTACTGAAGGCCAAGGAGCTGCCCACTATGTATTATTCTAGTTGTTTGGAGGTCACCATGTAGGGTTGGAGTTTTGACCATAGGAGAAATTCTCTCCAGGCCTTTGACCCACAAAATTGACCTCCTCCTTAGTGTGAGATGATCTTTTTTTAAAATTCTTGATTGCATTCAGGATCTCACATTGATCAGTGGCATGACTCTTTTCACAAATTTGGCAATTGTCAGCTTTGTCCAAAGGGCATTCTCTTAATAGATGTTTGTTCTGACACCTAGGGCAGTAGATGCATAAAGTCTCAGGATTACATGTTTTGGCCTATATCTTGTCCAAAGTGGTGTTTAGCTGAACAAGAACATCAATTTTCAAATTTGCTATTTCCTCTTGTAGTTTACCTATTTCATTTGAACTTCTTAAAAGACTAGATTTATGGATACCTCCACAAGTATGGGAGAAATTCTGGCATAACTCAGGGAAATCAACAAGTTCAAGTTGGGACACATCTCCCTTTCCCATTAAATCTAGACTTCTTCTAGCATCCTCGTCAAGTCCTTTGAGAAATATGGTCTTCAAATTTTCTATGCTTATGGCTTCTTCACCACATCGTTTGGTTAAAAAGAGGAACCTATCAAGGTAATCTTCCAAACTCTCATCTTCTTTTTGCCTTAGTTTGAATAGTTCCACTTTCCTATCACTAACTCTACATTAAATTTGATATTTATCTAAAAAGATAGTTTCCGTGTCATTCCATGTAGTTATTGACCCAGAAACTAATCCCATGAACCAACGCATTGCAGTGTCTCTCAGAGTGGAGGGAAAAGAGTTTAAGTTTCTGGTTATCGTTCTTATAGTCGTAAGTCTAACATAGGACTTTGAACTCAAAGAGGAATTAGTTAGGATCTTTAGAGGATAATCCTTTGAAAGTGGGTAAAATGGATGGTGAAATGTTTTTCATTGGTGCATCATCATCTTCATTGAGAGTGATAGGGTAGGTAAAGGTTTGTGTTGCTGGTCTTCTCAGGTTATCACCATCTCCTTGGTTTGTTCTCCCATTGAGAGGGTCATTATTGTGATTATTAGCCATGATGTCGAAAGGAATGTTCTCCTCCTCAAAAACTACGTTTGTTGGCTGAATGATCACCTCCTCAAAGGTCTGGTCTGATGGTAGAACTTCTGGGGTATTTTAGGAGGTCTCAAGTTGATCCTGCTCGATCAATTCATAACTTAGTTCTTTAGCTAAGACTTCTATCTCCCTACTTATGATTGGGACTACTATTGGGGGGTTTTTGGTATAAATCTTCCGTGCGGACCTCGCTTCCTGACCATGCAGAAAGAGAGATTTGGTAACTATTTTTGGGTGTTTACTACAAGAGGTCTCCAAGCATTTCCGTAATAACACTTAGAAAAGAATCACCTTCCCCGGCAACAATGCCAAAAAGTGATAGGCTATCGTGAGAACCTAACACTTTAGTTGAAAAATATCAGTTTATCGACCGAGGTAGTGTCCAAGGATGTATGTAATAGGGAGTGCTGTTTGGATATCTCATCTAGAAACAATTTCCTGTATCTTTAAAAAGGCTTGAACAATATATCAAACAATAAAGTATTTGAACTCTATACTAGAAAACATTTGAACTCTATACTAGAAAGCATTTGAACTCTATACTAGAAATTCATTCATACAATCTTTACTACGAACTCAAGTAGTGACTAACCCTATAACTACACACACATTAAAACTTCCAACTAATAGTTAATAGTAATTTAAAACTAAAGTAGATGATTTGGAAATATTTAAACAAATAGATCTCCAAGAATTAATGTTTTAAACATCACAACGTGCAGGCACACACCATAAAACTAAACATAAAATAACACTATATGAAACAAAACATTTGCAAAAATAGAAATAATTATCTACTCTATAATCCCGTGAGTGGCCAACTCTTTGGAGAAATTCATCTTTTAACTCAGATCACATTCAATTGTTTCCACAACAACATAGTAACTCCATTCATATCTTCATAACTCAAAAGGAAATACTCAGAATAACACAAATTGCATTCATGAAAATATTGTAGAACATAACTCATCAATTATTTGCCAAAAAGAGATATATTGATATTCATTCTTTACACAACATGATATATATATCCATGTTTTGAGAAACTAACTAAAACTGAACTATTATGAAATCCTATATTCCAGATGGTGGTAAAATGCCATTGAAAAAGTCTTATAACAAAAAAATAGAAATTTAACTACTGATGTCTTTGTGGAATAAAAACATATAGGCTCTAAGTGGAGCCATAAAGTCTTAGATAACCAACAAAAGTAAACAGAATTAAAAGAGTCTCTAATCAATGCACGCCTAAAATTTCTGGCACCCTCAACTTACGGCACACTTGACCTCAGCTACTTGAAGTCCACTCCTCTCGTAGGCCATGCAATAATCCTGCACAATTACTCTACTCTACATACCATTATATCAACATTTAATAGCTAATTTCAATCAATTTAGGAAATAAAGATTTGTACAACATTTCATTAAAAATAGATAAATATTCCTTATAAAAAACAAACAAATTGGCAAGGTTAGGGTGATTGGGCAATACAAAATGGGTTGTTTGTTTTATCAAAGGAATGAGGTTGTTTATACCTTATCAACTGCTCTACAACACAATGAATGCCTTGAATCAAAATCGCAAGTTCATAATGTTCATCTAATTTCCATCTCTAGTTTGCAAATGAAACCTAAACATGCTTATATATGCAACTACAAACATTCCTACTAAGAATTTCGTAATTCAAACTTGAGATGTTGGCATAGGACCTAAATAATGGTCATAAAACCAACATTTAAATTTAAGACAGACCCAAAATAGGGCAAGACTAGGGCGCTAGCGCCCAAGTCCACCCTCCCATTTTTGTTCAAGGATCATTAAAATAGCACCCCTTAGGTCCTATTTTCCATAAGACTTTAGGGTTTTTTCATTGGGAGTCAAAATTAACATGCAAGATGCTCAATGAATTCTAAAGACCTGGGAGCTAAACCTTAGGAGGGAAAAGTCCCCAAGGGGACATTTTCTGACATAACATTTAGCCCCCACTTTAATGTATGTATAAACACAAGGCCAATACATGCATTAAAGTAAGGTCAACAAACACAACAAACATGCCAAGCACAGTGAAGACACGCCAAACACATTGAAGACAATAGCAGACACACAAAACATGGAGAAGATAGTTATAGTCATGCAAAACATGAAGAAGACAACATTGAAGACATGCAAAACATAGTGAATGTAGTGATTATTTTCTTTTTCTTTTTCTCATATATGAATGCAAATGTAAGTACAAGGAAAGTAAACATAACCCAAAATGCAGGAGGGACTCATCGCCACACGTCTTTAGATTGCATATGAGGCAATAGACATGTAATACAAAGCTTAGAGTGTAGGAGGGACTCATCGCCACATGTCTTTAGACTACACTTGAGAACAAACATGCCATACAAATCCCAAAGCATAGGAGGGACTCATCGCCACACATCTTTAGACTATGCTTGGGAACAAACACGCCATACACACACATAGAAGACACAGAGAAAAAATGACAGATAAGTGATGGAAGAAACCTATTGCTAGGATTATAGCCATCTCAGGCATGCTACATGCACACACCAATGATTGGGCTTTGCCACAACAATCACTGAAGACATGCGTAAGGGTTAGGATAGTCTTAGATCCACCCTGCCTCTGCAGAGGAATTTTAGAAAATGATAGTATGTGAAATCTCTTTGAGAAATACACCATCCACACTTCCACAAAGGGATTAAAATATTAAGGATATGCATGATATCCCGCCTCCAAAATGATTGTAATAGATTTCAAGCTGTACAAACACTTTGCTAGCATCTAAATCAGACAACTTACCTTATATATGCCCCCAACTTAAGGTGGTTGATATCGTTTACCGATATCAAACACATTAAGGTAGAGAGAAAACACACAAGGGAACACAAGCTCTCATAAAGCCCATGCCCCCCAGAGGTGACATGTACTTTATGATCACCAAATGTTCCCACAAACACACATTTTCCTGCAAGAAAAGGTGTTAGTATCTATATAATCATGATAAACAACAATGCATGTAATCATTCACATCAAGAGCTAAGGAAAGCAAGATCCAAGATAGACAAAGTGCACAGAGCAGCAATATTGTTACGTTTTGTAATTGCGATAAGACAACATCAAGATAGCACATGAAGTGATTCTACTAGCCAAGCGTCAGATAATATATATCAACCTCGTCATCATGTATGGACTAGGTCCATTATTTGATTTCTCACCGAAGGGACACTAGGTCTGTATCAGTATAATGTGTTTTTTGTCATCCACTATCTAGATAGAACCACTAGAGAAAGGTAAACAATAAATCAAGAGAGGAGAAACAAGTGCCTTAGGGACAGTCATGTAGGAGGGTGCCCCCAAGTCACCAACTACAACACTATGTCCATAAGACACAACACACAACAATGAAAATAGAAGAGAGGCAATATAGAAGAATGATGATACAAATAGAAGAAGGATCACAATAGAGGCGGTCTCCCAATATCCTTGACCTTACAGGAGTATCAAGGGTCATCCCAGGAGGCCTAAACAACACATAGCACATCACAGGGGAAACACAACATTGAGGTAAAGGGTTAGAAATACTTAACTCATAGATCCCAATGTTAGGAACATACATATCTAGGAAGA
The DNA here is from genome assembly GCA_027924645.1 of Cunninghamia lanceolata. Taxonomy (NCBI): domain Eukaryota; kingdom Viridiplantae; phylum Streptophyta; class Pinopsida; order Cupressales; family Cupressaceae; genus Cunninghamia; species Cunninghamia lanceolata. Next base: position 4,733,852 of record BSBN01000341.1, on the reverse strand, counting down.
GGCCACCCTTGAGAGCTACTATAATATTTTCTACAATGAGTGTGGCTTATCAACTTAGGATATCTCGCATGTTGATTTGGTCTTGTTGATATCATATTAATATTTAGTTTAGGTCGGCGAGAGGCTTTCTTTTCTTTAAAAGGGTTATATCCAATGCCACTTGAGTAATGTCTTGAAGCGGATACTATAGGTACTCGAATCCCTTGTTGATTTACATCACATCCCTTACCTACACAGTCACAATTGTTATTAAGGATTTTAAATCCTCATCCATAGAGGGATGTCATTTCTTGAGAAGATGGTGAAGCCTCATAGGTCTCATAATTTGTAGTATAAGTAAAACTGTTGTCTTTGTTTTCTACCAAGGAGGCTTTGTTTTTCTTAGGAGTTTCAAAAGATTGCTTGGATGAGATCGATGCGACTTTTGATGTATCAAGGTTATTAAGTTTATATTCCCCTACACTACAAGGATTAAAATCTAATGAACCCCAATCATCACCAAAAAGTGCATTCGATGTTGTAAAGTTTTGCACAACATTATCTATGGCAAGAGGCATTGATGAATTAGCTCATAAATTGTTTAAGCTCATGTGATTGTAAATTTTTTTTGCATTTCAATATGTAAACAATCAGCTTGTTCAACATCAACATATATGGTGTGGAACTTGTCTTGATAAATAAACTTTATTGATCTATGAAGGGTAGATAGAACTGCTCCCATGGCATGAATCCATGGTCTACCGAGAATCATATTATATTAAAGCAAGATGGGCATGACATGAAAGAGGGTAGGTAAAGTCACATGACCCACCTTTACAGGTAAGGTTATAGTACCTACTGATTTTCTGCTATGATTATCAAAGCCACAAATGTTAATTGTATCTGGTTTGATTTTTGATGTGTCGGCCTTTATTTTGTGTAGTAAGTCCATGCCACAAACATTGAGAGCCGATCCATTGTCTATCATAACTTGCTTTATCAACTTTGTATCTATCATGACAAATATTATAAGCGGATCATATTGGTTTTGAATTTCAAGTGATGGTAATTCATGTGGTTGGAAGAGAATATCTATTTTTGTCGTATGCATACTATCCAATACAACTACTACATCAGTAGGCTTAGCAGTAGGTGGGACAATCACCTTTTGTAAATCTTCTTTGAGAATTTCATGGTATGTAGGTGATGTTTGTATTAAATCCCAAAGAGAGATCTTAGCCAGAGTAGCGCGGAGTTGCTTGAAAAGATTATATTATTGACCACTTTTATGACCAAGATGAGGTGCTTGAGGAAGCATAGGTTGAGAACATGGAAGAGAGATAGGCACATGAGGTGCTTGCTTGCTTTGTTTGTTATTATGGGTGTTGTATATGTGAGAAATTATGGGATGTTGCAGCACATTTTGAACGTCTGGACTAATTTGTTTTGCAACGTTATCGATGTAATCAGGAGATCAAGAAGAATGTGGAAGACCTCTAACAGTGAGCACTGATTTAGGAGGTGGTTGTTGAGCACCTTGAACCATAATCACCGGTTTTAGACAAGAAGATGCACTAGGTGCCCCCCGCACAATAATCTTAGGAATATTTCTACAAAGTCTATTAGTGAAGATTGAATTAACATTGTTTTCCTCTTGATTATATCCAACATCTGTCCCTAAAGGATTTAATGTGAGATACCTTTTCTTATCCACTAATGCTACATCTAGGCTAGCGAGAGCATTGGAATGAGAGGAAGGTACAGTGTTGTTAGGAAGGTTAGGTGTTGTATCATTAATAGGGATACCCATAGTCTTTTCATCTAAGAGTTTTGGACATTCAACTATAGGAGAAGTAGGATAACCTATGGAATCATCATCATCGTCATCCTCATATATTTTAGCTATTAGTTCCAAAGCATTAAGAGATCTTTCACACTCATCATTCTCAATGTGTTTTGTCAAATCTTCTACTATCGAAGGGTATGTATTCGTGAAAGATATGAAGTTGTCAATATCAGATATATAGTCAAGGATTTCAAATGAAGAGCATTTAAATATATCCTTGTGATACATAGCTTGTATATAAGTGAGAACATGAGGATTCATATTAAGAAATTTGTAGAAACTCTCAAAGTTTTTGATATATGAATGTAAAGGTACCAAAGAGCAATGAGATGAAGATGCCATAATGAAATGTCTTGTAATATCAATGTCCAATAAGATTTAATAAGACAAGATATGCAAAGTTTTATGATGATTAAGGCACCCTAGATGTGTGACTATTTCTCTCCTAAGCACTTGTTTGAGGGAAAGGGCTAAAAGGACACACCAAGTTCACAACAAATAAAATGGATAGGAGGAAAAGAGTTCAACACAACAAGGTCAAAATGGTGAGTTTATGCATTGAGATTGGATGCAACAAAATAACACATTTTATGCATGTTTTTGATATTATAAGTCAGCAAAAACTAGGGTTTGAACCCTTACAACATGAACCCAAAAAGGAACAGCAAAGGCTCAAAAACAAAAAGAGCCACCAAACCCAGCTAGAGCATAAACAATATTAGCAGCCGATAAACAACAAATACTAAGAGAAGCAGTCTAACAATAGATAAATAGAAAGTAAATAAACAAAGCTAGGGAGAAGCATCCTCCCACCCTTTAGCTAGAAATTCATAAATTCTGTCAAACTCTTTAACTTTCTCTTCATTAGTTCCATGGACAAGGGTGTTGTTTTCCTGCAGCAAAGGCAAATTGAGCATAGCCAAGCGACAAAGCATACTGCTGATAAAACATCTCATAGATCAGACCTTTTGTTCCAGGGAATCCAATCTACCTCTAAGAACAACATCTTCATCCCCCTGACCATCACCCTCTTCCTTAGTAATCTCTTCAGCTTCCTCCACAGTCACCCTCTCCTCCTCTTGCACATTATCCTCAGGTCCAAAATACCCTCCATCAGAATCCACAGCTTGTGTTTCCTTTTCTTCAACCCCTTCCATCCCCTCCGAGACCTCATGAACCTCAATGTCATCACCCTTAGACTGCTCATCTCCCTGAGTAGATCCAGAGTTACTTTTAGAATAATCAATTAGCTTAGCCGGAGGAGCCAGTTTGCTAGCAATTCTCCTGGACCTTCTTATACCTGAAGAGTAACCTTCATTCTTAGCTTTGACCGCGACTGTAGCTTTGGCTTTCTTCAGACCCTCACTTGCACTATTTTGATGGGCCCCCATTATATCCATTCCTTCAGTGCTCTCCACAGTAGAAACCATCTCCTTAGATTTCTATTTTTTCCCATTCATACTTCCTTTAGAGGTAGGAGTATGGATGTCCTTAGCAACATTATCCTCTAGGGTTATAGAAAAGGAAACACTTTTTAGTTTCTAATTGTTGGGGGTAGAAAGACAGGGTTCCTTAGGAGAAATAGAAGCACTGGGGGGAGAATCAACAGGCATTTCGACAATAGTGGGCATAATAGGTTTCGACGGGTCCAAGGCAAGATGAAACTTATACACATGATGGATAAGGCCTTGGTGAAGGGGAACTGGACACTTAGAGGGTTTCTTATCCAATTTAGCTTTAACATGATGAATAGAGTGTTCCAAAGATGACATTAAATAAAAAGGAAAACTTATCAAAGTATTTCTCCTAAAATGGTTAAGCAGGGGAAGGTGATAATTATAAAACTTGGTAAAACACCCTTCCAGACTAAAATATTTCGTCAGAAGGTAGCACATCTCATCCCATGGCTATAGGAGCTTCGCACGATCAAACCCTCCTTGGTAAGTGACAAGTTCTTCTCCCTCACCGAGAAAAAGCTTCTGATTGTGGTGGTCGGCAACCTTGGCTTTCCTCTTCAATTTAGTGTCTTTCATAGAAAGGCCAGTAGCCATCGCAATGACTTCCTCAGAAATTTCAAACCCTATCTTGCTAATTTTAACTCTGTGGTTATCCCACGATAGGGTACACTGCACAGAAAGGTTTTCATCATAACCATTGAGGCATTCAAGGAAAGGAATAATGTCGCCTTCTTTACAATAGTGCCACACAACAACATTATCCTTGAATTCACTACAAGAGATGGGTTCAATGCGAATTTTGTCCCCCCCCCATGATCGCCTTTCCTTCAAACCCACAAAGCAGAGGATAATAGAACTTAGAAAAATCACTGTGTCTAGTTCTAACTTTAAAGTGCCTGCAAATATTAACTCTACAGGCATAAAGAAACATGCATATGAAATAAATGATGAAATGATTCAGCGTCCTTAAGCCATCATTACAAGGATATGATGCCTCATTCTCCAATCTATGTAAGTCTTTCCCATGCTCCAAAATCATATAATTAAACTCCCTATCAACATCAAACAACCAACTCAACATATTGTGGGAGATCATTAGTGCTTGTTTATGCACCTAAAATGTTCACTTTTCCACCATTTTTCAATGCAAATCACTAAAAGACAAGGTTTTGTAAGGAAAATGATGAGGGGAAGCAAGTAATAAGGTCAATATCAGTCCAATAATGTAATAATATCCATCATAAAATGCCTTTAATGCAATTCTCTAGAGATGACAAGTCAAAATCTAGTGAAAATCAATGAAAAATTGCTAGTTTTTGTTGAAATTGAATATGTGTAAATGCAAATTTTTGAAATATGAATGTAAAAACACACTAATATGAAAAAATACATGCAAAATCAGATTTGAATGAGTGTTTAAGATGAGTAGTAAAATTTGAAACAAGATTTTAACTACAAACCCTAGTTTTTGGAATTACTAGGTTATAAGAAAAAATTGAAATTTCAAACAAACCCTAGCAATTTTAATATGAAAAATGCAATGCAAATTTCTGTAATTTAAATTAGATCTAATAAAAATATCAGAAATTAAATGAAACTAAATGCAAACTAATTCAAATTATTTCAAAATGCAAGCCTAAAATGCCAATTTTTTCAAAATATTCAAATGCAATATGAAAATGATAAATAAAAATTATTTTTTGTAATTTAGGTCAAATCTAATTTAAAAATAAGAAATTAAATGAAAATTAATTCAAATTATGTCAAAATACAAGCTAAAATGCCAATTTTTTTGTAATTTTTCCAATGCAATAAGAAAATTATAAATGAAATGAATATGAATTTCAAATCTAATGCAAAAATCAGAAATTAAATGAAAATTAATTAAAATTAATTCAAAATGAATGCTAATTTTTTCAAGTTTTTCAAAATTTCAATTTTTTTTGTAATTTTTCAAATGCAATGATAAATTTAAATGAAAATGAATTTTAGATCTAATGAAAAAATTAGAAATTAAATAAAATGCAAACTATGTGAAAATTCAAACCCTAGAATGCAAATTTTTTGAAAATTTTCAATTTTTTTGTAGATTTTCAAATGCAATATAAAATGATTAATTAAATAAATGCAAATATGAAGTACAACACTCAGCAAGGTGCAAAAATTCAAAAACACAGGTTCACCAAAATGTTTAGGGTGAAAAAGGGGGGAAATGTTTTGGTTTATGTTTCAAAGGTAAATCCTCCCTTCTCACCAAACATTCAAGGGCATATCAACCGAGTTGAATCTCCACTAAGCGAGAGCAATCACCTATCAAGTTGGACTGCCACTTGGAATGATGCAAAAGTTTAGATGTATCAAACAATATCTTAATTTAATGCTCAATTACACTTAAAACCCTAAATAAGCAAAATAGTAAGCAAATTAATGAATTATGGCAAATCCTTTCAGACTAAGGTGAAGGATAGATATTGTTAACTCACTATTTTTTGAAGTTCAGAAAGCGGAATAGTTGGGTACACTAGGACTAGTTCCCTAGTCCAAGGTATAGTTTTCATCACAGAATCTAAATCTCCTTCCGACACTGATCTGCACTGTATCTTCCATTTCTACCCTGGGAAAAGTGGAGGACATGGGGACTAGCGCCCTTGTCCCAAAATGTTCACCTCTATCCCTTTTCTTTCAAATCTTGAATTCCTATTGTCTACAACCTCCTTTCTGCAACTCCACTCCATGAAACTTGGTACCTACAACCTGCAATCACAAAAGAGTGTGGGAGGGGGTTGTGGTGTTTAGAGGCTTTCCTCAGTCAAGCCCCAGAGAGACATTCAAGTCTTCTAAACACTGTTGTCAGATAAGAGTGCATATCCTGGTGGGATAGAGGCCAAAATCCAAATGATAAATCATTGAAAAACAATAGATATCACCTTGAAGTGTAGATCTCATGGAAAGAAGATGCTCTTCATACCATGAGGAGATAGAGTCAAATCTGTAAATACAAACACAATAACAACAAAGTACTACTCTGCAACACAATGAATGCCTTGAATCAAAATCACAAGTTCACAATGTTCTAATTTCCATCTCTAGCTTGCAAATGAAACCTAAACATGCTTATATGTGCAACTACAAATATTCCCACTAAGAATTTCATAATTCAAAGTTGAGATGCCGACATAGGACCTAAATAACGGTCATAAAACTGACATTTAAATTTAGGGCAGACCCAAAATAGGGTAGGACTAGGGCACTAGCGCCCAAGTCCACTCTCCCATTTTTATTCAAGGATCATTAAAATAGCACCCCCTAGGTCCTATTTGCCATAATACTTTAGGATTTTCTCACTGGGAGTCAAAATTAACATGCAATATGCTCTAAATGAATTCCAAAGACCCGGGAGCTAAATCTTAGGAGGGAACAGCACCCAAGGGGACATTTTCTGACATAACAAGTGGAAAGGAAGACTGGAAGAGTATTCATCATGGATTTTGCAAGCTGAGGTAGACTGACTTAGTTTTCCTCTATCCCCAACAAAGTGAGGGATTCACTTTTTAAACAACCCTGGGTGTCTGATACAGGAGCATCCCAGGTTGAAGAGCAATCTTGCATAAACCAAAAAAAAAAATTCTTTCCTTTCTTTTCTTGCATTTCAGTAGCATTTTAGTCATTTGTAGTTGTTGGTTAACAGTTTTGTCACCTAACTCTATATACTTTCACCCAGACAAGTGACAAATGTAATCAACAGTTGACCCTAATATATTGATATTTTATAAAGACTCTCTACTTCTTTAACAAGGTGTAACTACCTTTGAAAGATACTCTAATGAATAAAAACTATAATTGCTTTTAACTAGAAAGAAAAAACAAAGGTAGAGCTTTTGACCAGAAAGTAGTAAAGGTAGATTTACATAAAAAAACACAAGGAGTTTAAAGACTTCCACCAATATAACATCCACAAACTAATATAAATTGATATCATATACCATATATTCACCACTGTAAATGATATATCAAAAGATAAATGATTCACAATAGTGAGCAAGAATCAAAGATATCCAACCACCAAGATATATAAATATCATCAACATCAGGAGCAACACATTCAACATAAGCAGAACATGAATCAAAATAATCACAACACAAAGTCCATGATCATTCAAAACTCCACTGTATAATTCTCATTGCATATACCAAAGTAGCTGGAACCAAAATTTACTATCACCCTTGCAAAACAAAGTTTGTAAAAGATCCCTAATTCGACTAGCTATCTAGAATATATATCTAAGTCAAAAAGTAGCTGTCTTTAAAACCATAAAGGATTCTTGAAACAATTGATTTAAAAGATGTTTAAACAATAATTATAATAAAGGGCCCTCCAGAGCCAATAGTTTTAGAGAAAATATCATAGAATAACCAAAGCATGAAATTGAAACTAATTGAGGATTTGCAAATCCTCTTCACCGTTGTCCACGTCATCCATCACTTCCTCTTCCTTCATCTGCTCACCTTCTCCTATGCCACTTTGCACCACTTGAGGTACCTGTGCCCACAACCTTGCCTTGTATGCCCTATATTTGTTAATAACAGGTGTCAATGACATTCGGGGTGGAGTTCCTATCATGCTGATCTGATGCTTCTTCTTCATCACTGCTCTATCAATGTCTACCACCTTTTGATGCACCTCATCAAACTTATTTCTGGTAGTGTTGATATGAGCCGCCATTTTCACAAGCCTCCTAAGTGATTCTCCTGTAATTACATTATAATTCATTAACTATTCAGTTACCATCTTTTTGAAATTTTGTTTTATTACTTTCACATCTAGGAGCTTCTCATCCTCAGACCCGTTAGCCTCCACCTCTAGAGCAGCAAAGTCCCTTTTAATGTCCATCATCTCTCTATAATAGACCACAATTTCTTTCCTCATTTCATCCTCTATTGTGATTATGAGACAAAGTCTCCATTCAGCCGTATCGGCTCACACAGGTGTGTCTAGTTCTCTAGGATTAGTTACTACTTCCTCAGCCACTAAGACGCCAGGGTCAATATTGGCCATCTCTTGTATCTCTTTAGAGGCTAGAGGTAGACTATGATGATCACTTCTGGCCTTTTCAAACTCCACTATCAAAGCTTCCCTCATCACATATACAGAATCAAATAATTTTATTGCCTCCTCTATAAACACAAGACCATCAAAAACAACTTTCTCAACCCATTGATCCATAGCATTTCTCAAAGATAAAGATGCTCTGACTTGTTGAAGCAAATTGGGATTAAGGATATGGAGGTTGACATTTGAGGGAGCTTCAATTGTGGGAGTTATTATCTTAGCAACCGAATTAACAAAAGATGATAAAGAACTTACATGAGCCAGTAGCTTTGAATTTTCTTCCTATAGTCCCTTTACCCTTTTAGATATGTTATTGACTGAATATTTGACATGGTAAAGGTCACCCTCTGCAGTAGAAGGTCCCAAATCCACTCTGCTCATTCTAAAGTCGGTCTCTGTCACTTCATCTTCATTCTTATCCACCATCAGGTCTGTAATTTCTAGAAATTGGTTTCCTGAGTTAGGGTCGGTCACCATCCTTGATATCCTTTTAGCACATTTAGGTCTAGGAGAGCTTTGTAGAAAATTTTCTATAGTATCAATGCCTTCATCTATAGGTGGGGTATACCTTTTTTTATTTTGGACTACTTTCTTCAACCAATTGGGAGATGGAGCCGGAACATTAGCAGTATTAAGATTAGCAAGAAGAGGAATAGGGTAATAATTCTACTTTAAAGGTTCATTTTGATGGGGGAACTTGGTGGACTTAATAAAGAGTGCAACATACAATCTTCTCCAATCTGAGAGAAAATCAAAGAATCACTATCACTTATAGGGTTATTCACAAGTGGCACATGGTCTGCTTTGGATGAAGAAGCAACCAATCTAGTATTTCCTTTCACTAGTTGAGTGTCTTGTTCACACACCATTTTCACCTTTATAGACCCCTAAGGAGGTTTGTCATCACTACCATTTTATTGTGAGTCAACTCTATGAAGAGTTGGGTCCAAACTAGAAGATCTTCTATACGAATGGGCAGTTTGAGACCTGCTTTGGTTTTGAAAAGATGAATCCTTTGGCGTAGTAGATCCAACACACTCTTTTACCTTCCCCTTTAACCATCTCTCTATTCTCCTTAACACATGAAGGGAAAGTAACTTAACATCTATAACTTCTTTTTCAAACCATTTCACAAGAGGTAGGGGTTCCATTGACACGACATGATAGCCTTCACCCTTGCAAAGCAAAGTTTGTAAAAGATCCCTAATTTAACTAGCTACCTAGAATATATAGCTAAGTCAAAAAGTAACTGTCTTTAAAACCATAATGGCTTCTTGAAATAACCGATTTAAAAGATGTTCAAATAATAATTATAATAAAGGGCCCTCCAGAGCCAATATTTTTAGAGAAAATATCATAAAATAACCAAAGCATGAAATTGAAACTAATTGAGGATTTGCAAATCCTCTTCACCGTTGTCCAATTCATCCATCACTTCCTCTTCCTTCGTCTGCTCACCTTCTCTTGTACCACTTTGTGTCACTTGAGGTACCCGTGCCTGCAACCTTGCCTTGTATGCCCTGTATTTGTTAATAACAAGTGTCAATGACATCCTGAGTGGAGTTCCCGTCATGCTGATCTATCAGAGTCCACCACCTTTCAATGTACCTCATCAAACTTATTTCTGGTAGTGTTGATATGATCTACCATTTTTACAAGCCTCCCCTATGATTCTCCTATAAATACATTATAATTCATTACCTCTTCAGTTCCCACCTTTTTGAAATTCTATTTTATTACTTTCACATCCAGGAGCTTCTCATCGTCAGACCCATTAGCCTCTACCTCTAGAGCAGCAAAGTCCCTTTTAATGTCCATCATCTCTCTATAATAGACCGTAATTGCTTTCCTCATTTCATCCTCTACTGCGATTATGAGACAATTTTTCTATTCAATTGCATTGGCCCACATAGGTGTGTCTAGTTCTCCAGGATCAGTTACTACTTCCTCAGCCACTAATATGCTAGGGTCCATATTGGCCATCTCTTGTATCTCTTTAGAGGCTAGAGATAGACTATGATGATCACTTCTAGCCTTTTCAAACTCTACTATCAAAGCTTCCCTCTTCACATATAGAATCAAATAATTTTATTGCTTCCTCTATAAACACAAGACCATCAAAAACAACTTTCTTGACCCACTGATCCATAGCATTTCTCAAAGATAAAGATGTTCTGACTTGTTGAAGAAAATTGGGATCAAGGATATGGAGGTCAGCATTTGAGGGAGCTTCAATTGTGGGCATTATTATCTTAGCAACTAAATTAACAAAAGATGATAAAGAACTTACATGAGCCAGTAGCTTTGAATTTTCTTCCCATAGTCCCTTTACCCTTTTAGATATGTTATTGACTAAATATTTGACATGGTAAAGGTCACCCTCTGCATTAGAAGGTCCCAAATCCACTCTTCTCATTCTGAAGTCAACCTCTGTCACTTCATCTTCATTCTTATCCACCACCAGGTCTACAATTTCTAGAAATTGGTTTCCTGAGGTAGGATCAGTCACCATCCTTGACATCCTTTTAGCATGTTTAGGTCTAGGAGTACTTTGTAGCAAATTTGCTATAGTATTAATGCCTTCATTTGTAGGTGGAGTATACCTCTTTTTCTTTTGGACTAATTTCTTCAACCAATTGGGAGATGGGGCCAGAACATTAGCAGTATTAAGATTAGCAATAAGAGGTAGGGTGAGAATTCTGCTCTGGAGTTTCATTTTGATGGGGGGACTTGGAGGGCTTAGCAAAGAGTGCAACAGACTATCTTCTCCAATCTAAGAGAAAATGAAAGAATCACTATCACTTACAAGGCTATGCACAAGTGGCACATGGTCTGCTTTGGATGAAGAAGTAGCTAATCTGGTATTTCCTTTTATTGGTTGAGTATCTTGTTCATGCACCATTTTCACCTTTACATACTCCTTAGGAGGTCTATCATCACTGCCATTTGATTGTGATCCAACTCTATGAAGAGTTGGGTCCAAACTAGAAGATCTTCTATATGAATGGGCAGTTTGAGACCTGCTTTGGTTTTGAGAAGCTAAATCCTTTGGTGTAGTAGAACCAGCACATTCTTTTACCTTCCCCTTTAACCATCTCTTCATTCTCCTTAACACATGAAGGGAAAGAAACTTAACATCTGTAACTTCTTTTTCAAACCATTTCACAGGAGGTAGGGGTTCCATTGACACAACGTGATAGCCTTCATCCATTATGCCTGAGTTATCATCGACCATGTTGGGAACTTGAAGATCTAGCTTAAAAGCTCGAACCTGATCCACATTTAATCTCATCCACTTTGTCCTTTGTACCCCTCTTTCATCTACAAAATCTTCCCAAAAATCCTTGAGTTGAGGCTGATGTAGGAAAGAACCACCCCCGTGCATGTTTTCTTTTATGAAGTTCTTACTATCAAAAGCTGCGTAGGGTGATAAACCATGGAGACTAAATTCTGATAATAACTTGTCAACATTTTTAGACCCATCATTACTTTTGCAAGAATAGAAAGACAAGGTCACAGGGAAAGAGTATCCCTTCTTCTTCATGGCTTTGTATTTTACATTCACATCCGCCATCTGATGACACAATTCTAACAACACCAGATAATTGGATGGGTACCATGGCAATTTCAATGGGACATTTTCATAACCCCCAATTCTTAAATAAGAGAAATGATCAAACTATATATAAAAGCTACCAAATTTCATGACCAGAGAAGATGCTTCAACTGAGAACCTTCACTCTATCGAGCCATCAATCTTCTTAGCTAACATCATAGAAAAAGCATCATTTACTCTCCTAAAATCTTTCATACCTTCTACCTTTTGCAACTGAGGAAAAGTCTGGTACACAAGCATACTTGCTGCATGATTTCCTTGAATCCTCAAGCCAGGCCAAGTAGCCTCTCTTCGAGCCAACACATACACCAGTTGGGAACACATGGAAAATCATGCTTCTTGTAAAATTCATCAATTGTTCATGCAGACATTCACTAATAATCTTCTCCCAGTCAATGCAATGGTCCCCACAAATCAACAAAATGAATCTACACATCCAAAATTCAAAAATATCTGATTCTAGGTTCCCGACTACTCTATTCAGCAAAGTTATCACGTCTAAAATTTTCTCCTTAAAATGGATCCTTTTTAGGTTGGAAGGAAGCTAAGATTTCCTAGTCTTTTCAATTTCCAACCAGTTCTTAGCAATGCAAGCACAACACCAATCTTTCCTTTCATTATAGTAATTCCAGGTAGAAGATACAGAAACATTAGCATTATCTTCGTGCTCCTCCAAATTCAAAGCTAGGGCAATGGATTCTAAATCAACTTTTGCCACAACGGTGCCATTAGAGGTTTTTATCTCCTAGGACTCTGGAAAATAGCCATTTGCACATGCCACTATCAATTTAGGGAAATGCACGGTGAGTAGAAATCCTCCATCTTTATCCAAACCACTACTAACAATCTTTCCCACCAATGGAGTTTGATTCTTAGACTACATTCTTCCCCAGAATTCCTCTAAATCAACATGGCCTAAGTTGGTATCTCTCACCCCAGACAAACCATTCTCCACTATAGAGGCCATGGGGATGCCTTGAAATTTGAACTTCATCTTCATATACTTGAGGAACCAAAACACCAGAGACTCCAAAACATATGCAGGCAATATAGGATAATGCAAAGCACTGACAAGAAATTCTTTATGCAGATACATGGAAATGGAAATTTTCTAATTCCCCAAAGAAAGTGTTGTGCTTTTATAGCAGATTAGAACAAGAAAAAGATAGAGTTGCTAATCATGTTGACCTATGAGAATGGAGTTATGCTGATATCCTGAACATAGCAAGCTAGTCGTTTAACACTCTGTAACACATTCCCTTTGTGAAATGACACAACTTTAGTAAGATGAAGAATTTATCAATGTCACTTGACATAATTTCTCTTGTGGAGAACATTAAATTCTAGCGGTAAATTTAACCTTTAAACTCATTAATACATGTCTCAAGTTTCCCTCCAAAGATTATGCCACTATGTTTTCATGTACTTCCAATTAAATGTGAAGTGATAAGTGTCATTCCTTTATACCACACACTAGCGCAGCAAAAACACTGTAGCAAGTCCTTTAAAGTCAATAAGTTAGGTAGGAATTGAAGTTTTGAACTCTAAGTTGGAGGTTCAAAAGTTCAAGGAACTCCCGACCTCCTGACAACAAAGAGATTTCACAATACCAAGACACAAAGGAAGACTTAAGACATTGGACTTCTTGTTCAAAGTCAGCAAGTCAGGTGGTTCAAGAACTTGAGAACTCGCTGACTTAATTCAAGAATGTAAGGAATCACTAATGACTCAAAAAATGATTAAGTAAAGTTGGACTCAGGATGAGGAAGCAATAAATAGCACATATAAAGTAGACAATGGCTAAGATAAAACACTTTAATACATTTTTCAAAAAATGGGACAACAATAGTTACAAAATTTTCTACTGCATTCTACCACATCTTCATTTCAAAGCTTGCAGAGAAAGATTTAGTTTCTATGCCATGTCAACTATGTCATACTTAGATTTCATGAGATTTGGACTTGTTTGCAGAAAGTTATCGCTATCAGAAGATCATCAGCTTTCACAGAACAAAGCATTCATCAGTCAACATGAGTAAACAAGGTTTGTGAAGCCCTTTTGTTTCTTGCAGAGCCAAATAGAACACCATACAAGGCAATTTGGGACCATATAGAGCTTCATTGAGAACGGCATCAAGTTCCATTCATTTGTGGAGCATTACCAAGAGTTGTAGGTTGAACTACATGTTTCCTACAAATTTCATCATTCATTGGAGTTTGAGATCTCTTAAGTCCAATGCAGAGGATTCTTTGAGCTTGAAGATGATATATAAGCATACTTTAGATGCACTAGGAAGGTAGTTGGTAGAAAAGTGATTCATATTTGGTCATAGAATAGATAGTTCTTTTCTGAATGCACTTCAATGTTGTATCTCTCATGTATGTTGTAGCCAGAAAGAAGGCATGTGCGCCCTTTGATTGTAGCCCACATGTTGTCGGCATATAAGCATTGTAATTGTTTTCTATATTGAGCATATAAATCCTCTATTTCATTCTATTATTGTGTTATTTCCATTGTGTTTACTCTCACTACATGGCTGGACAATCCATTCTATGGATCCTCCATCCATGACTGCACCACATTTTCATAAATGAGCTTTATTACAAAACGTGCCATCAGAGCGTCGGTGCATATCAACTGATTTGCCAATCACTTCCAAAGGATTTTTATTTATTTTACTAATACCATAGATGATGACTACATCACATATCTCAACACCCATGCATTATATTCCTCCTTTGCTGGCCAGTTGTACTATAAAACTTTATCAACCTTCTGCATATAAGCCACATATCTTGCATCCAATGATATTTTAGTTTCTTTTATGAAACTACTTAAGTTGGATTCCAAATTTAGTAACCTATCCATTTCTATGTTGCATTTCACATGATCAATCTTTCTTTCATAAATTATTGATTTGATGGAGATAGGGACTATGCTGCCAAATTCTACTTTCCAGTCTGATAGTGACTTTCAATGCCATCATTAGTACACACTGGCGGTAGGGAGTACTTTTCAAGAGATTGAAGTTATTAGTTATGTCCTTCAACATTACATCAAGCATGTCATGGAAAGCAAATATTTCATTAAGAAGTCCTATGGCTTCATGCATACCTACCACTCCACTTGGCATATCAAGATCCATATTAGCACTGTTGTAGATATGATTCATTACCAACACACAAGGAATTCAAGTGCCTAAAATATCCCTTAGTGTCGACTCATTTGTGGTATGACTTTCAAATACCTTCTTTAAATTATTTTAGCAAACCCATGCATCATCTACCTTGTTCAATACCTTACTCATCTGATGATCCAAGAAATTTTTGATCAGAGCAATTTTTTTCATTCTTGTGTTCACCTTTGAGTTTGTCAATCTTGAACTATTGCTTCTCAAATTTTCCTACAACTTAGTAACAACAATAGAGTCTCCTTCATGTCCTGATGAGCTCCTAGGACTAGATACATAAGGTGTTGATAGAACTTCAATTCCTATAGAAGGAACAAGTGCTTTAAGCTTGTTGTACTCATGTATCTAATTTTGCCAGCATCTTCCGTGCTGCAGCTTCACTGAATTTAGTCATGGCTTCCACCAAGGATGCAGCTTGAGGGGCATAAGTATCAGTTAATCCCCTCATGATTAATTTCCCTATGAGCTCATTCAAATCCCTTACCACTTGTAGCTTGTTATCACTTGGAGCCATTGCCCAAATGGCCAAAGTCTCATGACTAGCATGAAAACCTAACCCAAACAATTCTTTTGCTTGCCCCTTTGTTATTACCTCATCATCAATATGGTTTTGCCTTCTTATTGTGTCCATGGAAATATGATGTAGGAGCATCCAGTGGTGTAAGGGCAATCTTGCATCAGCCAAAAAGAAGTTAATTTAAAATCATTGCAGTTGTTTTCATTCATTTCCATAATTAGTGTTTCTGGTTCCATAATCTCCTAAATAATGATGTAGGACTTTCAGTTTTTCCAAACTGCTAAAAATAGCAAATTACCTGTTTTGGAAAGTTTAACTACCATTTCAGGAAAGTTTGCATTTGGGCACGGATTGAAGCAAAAAGTTACAGAAAGCTTCATAACTGAAATATAAGACCTTTGGCGAAGGAATTAGGCAAAGATCATTTGTGAGCTAAAAGATATTAAAGTTTTTATTTTCTGAAAAGCCCCTGAGAATTTTTGAAACAAGATATGAGGCACTAAAACATCCCAAACCATCCCAAAAAATTGAGAAAAATCCATTAACCAATTTCCAATGTGATAGTTTACATTGCAAGCTTTCCAGCGCTTAAAACGGTTCATCAATGAGACAATTGAATCAAAAGTTATGCTTCCTGGAAGTTGACCTACTTTTGGAGGGAGTTGAAAATTTTGAAATTTAATTGGAGGCCACCAAAAAGTGCTATTTATGACTATTTTGGGAACCCTGGCCAGTACTAGAGTTAAGGGAGAAAGTATAGAGTCAAGAATAGGTGGGAAAATAGAAACCCTAGCTAATTTGGGGTTACATAAGGCAGAAGATTCTAGAGCCTAGTGATGTGTAGCTGTAGTGTGTTACAACCTATGGAGGATTGATTCATCTGATTGTAAATGAGCTTCTATAATGTAATGAGTTGTCCAAATCAATAAAGAAATAATGTATTTTCTGTGTTCCATTTTTGTTGTTGTGTGTGTTATGATTTACCCCCTTCATCAAGTGGTGTCAGAGCAAGGGTTCCTGAGTGTGTAGATAGATTGCCGACCGTGAGACAATTTGCACCAGGACCTGAGGTTGTGGGTTTACTGCAAAGATCAAGATGTCTCCATGAAGAAATTGTATTGGGAGGAATGCTTTGACGGAAGAGGGTTTTAGAGCCCTGCAAAGGTAAATCAATGCATTGCAAGAGGAGCTACGAAGAGGGTTTGAGCTGAGAATAAGAGAAGAAAGCGAAGATGAAGCTGAAGAAGAGTTATCTGAGGAAGAACAAGAATTTGTAGGAGATCCTACAGAAGTTATGTTGTTGAGGGCTATTTCCAACATTGGAAAGAGGACCAGGATTGAAGTTTCTACATATTCTAGAGATTTGAATCTAGAACAACTTATTGATTGGATCAATGACATGGAGGAGTATTTCGAGTATGAAGACATGGAGGACCCAGATCAAGTTAGGTTTGCAAAAACAAAGTTGAATTTCCATGCAAATATTTGGTGGAAGGAGGTCTAGTTATAGAGGAATAGAAGAGGAAAGGGAAAGATCACCAGATGGGATCAGATGGTGGAGAAATTGAAGAAGTAGTTCATTCTTGTGGACTATGAGATGGAGTTGCTGAAGAAGCTGCAAGGACTGAAGCAAGGTAACAAGTCTGTTAAGGAGTATATAGAAGAGTTTTATAAGATTACTATTAGGATAGGCCATGTAGAGGCCAACAAGGAGAAGGTATCCCGTTACATTAATGGGTTGAGGCCAAGTATTCAAGAGGAGCTGAGCTTGGTTAGAATGACCACCATAGAAGATACGTACCAATTTTCCCTAAAGGTGGAAGAGAAGCTGGATAAAAGATTTGATAGCAAGCAAAGGGGAAGAGGTCAAGGCAGAAGGACTGGTGGAAGACCCTATGGAGGTCATAATGAAGATCAAAAGAAAAGTGAAGAAGATGGCACCAGTCGAAATCAAAGAGGGGATAATGCCTACCACCCTCATGACTAGAACAATAGTGAGAAAAGAGGAAGAGGAAGAGGCCGACCTAGGCAAGGACCGAGAAGAGGAAGTTTCAGAGGAACTTGTTTCCAATGTGGAGAAGAAGGGCATCAAGCATACAAGTGTTCGCAACATCAAGGAAGGATAAATAGAAGACCTAAAGGTAATGCACGAGTTGCACATGTAGATGAAGATGCACAATCTGAGCATTCTGAAGATGCTGAAAGGGGAGAAACCCTAGTTGTCAGAAGAACTTTGTTGAAAAAGGAGAAAGAACCCAATCAGAGGAAGAGTTTATTCCGCACAAGGTGCAAATGTGAAGGTAAGTGTTGTGATATTATTATTGATAGTGGAAGCACTAAAAATCTTGTTTCAGAGGAGATGGTTGACAAGTTGCAGTTGACAAGAAGAAAGAATCCACATCCATATTGGATTGCATGGTTGCAGAAGGACCACAGAGCTTTGGTCAATGAGCAATGTTTAGTGAAGTTCAAGATTGGGGACTGCCATGATGAGGTGCCGTGTGATATCATACCGATGGATGTATGTCATATACTATTGGGGAGGCCATGGTAGTATGATAGGAGCATTGTCCATGATGGCCATGCAAACACATATTACCTCGCTGAAATGAAGTACATATGAAGCTTACTAGCTATGGACTTCTATAGAAGCTTGGGACTCAAGCTTTTGCAACACTTTAAAGCCGGACTGGCTTGCTAGACATAAACTCAAACTTCTAGAACACTAGACTCGACTTCTCAGAACTCTTCTCTTGGCTTAGACTTGCGCCGAATTGCTTGTGTAATGCAGGTGGCCCTGGGATCCTTATATAGGAAGCTGAGGGCAGATCTTTTTACCCCAAACACATAATTCTTTGGAATCCGACCATAGAAGAGTGACACGACAACACCTTATCCGAAGAGCATCCCAAGATGGTGGGACCCAATTGCTCGTGAACAAGATAAGGTCGGCGACTGACTTCCTTTTACAAACGAGTGGAATAACTCGTACATGCACTGAGGCGACGTGTTAAACCCTTTATCAACCATGGTGGGGTCCATGCCTTTCATTTCTTAACGAGGTGAAAGATTCCCTCGATGAGTGACATGCCCACTCATTAGCCTTATCTCGAGCCCGTACTATGAGTGGAGGTGCTTGACTCATAGGGAGCCCACCCAATACAACCTTCACACAATTCGCCTTCAGGGTGAGTACAATCAGGGGCCCGATAGAATCCTCTGGAGTCATATTGCGGGACACGCAGATCATCCATTGAGTAATCATGGCAGTTGGCGCAATCTTGGTCTGATGCATGAGGAATACAACCTGGCAGGCTGTCATCTTCTCGCCAAATGATGCTCATAACTTTGATTTTATGTGGATGCGCAAGGATGGCATTGCTGGAGTATGGGAGTCCTCTAGCGACTCTGTAAGTCTTGGTATGCAGCCAGATGGGAGTTTGTTGCTGGACAAAGTAGTTCAGTCGATTTCCGATTGTCCAATTATGAAATCTGGAGGTTGGTCCAGCTGGTCCATACATTTGACACATGTGCCGGCTGATAGCATTTTCTGCTGCCGAGTTAAACTGTAACTTGAAGATGCATCCAGTGTATGCTGCGGTGCCATTGAATTGTAACTGATCCGCTTGAGGATAGGGACCAGAAAACATCTTTCTGATGGTAGAGACACCAAACTCATTATGTAACCATTGGAAAGGATTTCCAATGTCTGGATTTAGAAATCTAACTGGGAGAACAAAATCTCCACACCAGTTTTGAAGAGCATGACCAACATCAGGGTCAATCGGCTTGGCTTCTGCAGAGAACTCAAAGAAAGGGGTTTCTGTCCATAAACCTGGAGTGGTTAGCTGCTGTTTAGAAACAAGCATTTGAAAACGATCATACAAGAAATCTGCAGCCATTTGGTGATTATGCAAATCCCTATGAAGAAAGGGATTACAACTCCATTGTTCGCAACTAGGTTCAGACCAACGCTGTTCTCTGATTCTTACAACTCGAACTTGGCTAGACAAAAGACTTACCTTGCTGTGTTTTACCTTTTGTTTCTTCCCTTCAGCATTGGCTTCAAGTTTTGACTTTATCAGAAAACCTTCTCTTGATTCAAAATCTGCAAAAATGTTTTCAACACCTGGTAAGTGAATGAAATCAAATTCATAGGTGCTGAGCAATTGTGCCCATCTAAGAAGACGACCATGTGTAACCTTATTTCTAGATTCTTTCTTGAAGAATCCTCTAAGGTGCTGCAAATCACTTTTCAACAAAAACTGTTTGTCAGCAATAAACATCTGAAAGGCTTGAAATGTGTTTACTACTGCAAGTATTTCTTTGTGAGTGCTGTGGTAATCCTTCTCAGAATTATGGAATGCACCAGAGACAGTTCTAACAATTTCTCCTTTATCCTTGGGATCAAAGATAGGGGTCTTCTATTCTCTCAGGATACCTGACCATGCAAATTCACTAGCATCTGTTTCAACTATTTTGTATCCTGGTCCTGGTAACTTTAAGGGTGGCAACTGAGCACATTTAGTCTTTATATTTTGAATCAACTTATCATGGTACTCTGTCCATGGAGGAGGTTTCTTACTAAGTAGCTTATTCAGATCAAGGCGATCCTCAGCAAGCTTGTAATAGAAACCTGCGATATAATTCACCAATCCTAAAAACCTTTGTAATTCCTTGACATTGGTGACAGGGAGATATGCAATTTTTCGCAAAATATGAGGTTGAGCCTCCATCCTTCCCCCCGGGAGAAGCTTGATGCCAATGAAGACAATAGTGGCTTGAGCAAAGACAGACTTAGAAGGGTTGACTGCTAACCCATGGTGCTGACAGACATGTAAAAACTGACGCAAGTGCTGTAAATGGGACTTCATCTCAGGACTAAAAACAAGTATATCATCAATATACGGCTGGATGAAGTTAGCATAGGGTTGGAATAGGGCATCCATATGCTGCTGAAAGATGGATGGAGCGGTTTTAATACCAAATGGAAGGACTTTCCATTCATACAGACCCTGAGGCACTGAAAAAGCAGTTTTGTAATAGTCTTTAGGCTTGAGGGCAATCTGCCAATAACCTTTTGTAAGATCAAATTTTGAATAAACATTACTACCTTGGATAGATTGCCAGATATGGTCTTTGCTGGGCAAGGGGTGTCGATGATCCACTAAACACTCATTAAGAGGCTTATAATTGACAACTAATCTCTTTTCAGGTAATTCATTTCCATTCTCATCTACTTTAGGGACGTACATGGCATGACAGGAGAATGGTGACTTAGACACCTGAATTAGATCTTGTTCTAACAAAGAAGAAATTTCCTTAGCACATATTTCTGCTTCTGTGGCAGTAATGAGAAAATAATTTGCCTTACCTTTTGGAAGAAGTTCTTCCCCATTAGCATCACGTTTCAAGGGCAGATCACAGGTGATTCACCGCTGGTGCTTTGAAAGATCTTTGGTGAAGACAGCGTCTTCAAACTCTTTTTTCATTTCAGCAATGTCTTTTTCGTTTTGCTCAAATTGCTGAATCAAGTAGGCATGACTGACCTGTTTCTTCTTCTTTTTCCCTGGCTTTGGCTAGATGTGTGTAAAAGACAGGGGCTGATAAACTCTAGGAACTTGGTACAAATCTCTGAAAGTCAGGAATGTTTTATCCATCGTGAATGGTTCCCAATCTCTAAGAGCATTACTTCCTAGAATACCGTCATAATCTTCAACTTCATACTGGATGAACAACACCTGATTGGGAGTGTCTTCCATTCCAATGCGGACAGGTGCAACACAGTGTTGACATTCCTTCTGAATCAGCATTAGGGTTTGCCACTTCTAATGCACAGGCAGATTCAGGCCAACTGAATACAGGAGGTTGCGTGAGCTCCTCCCCTTCACTTCTGGTTCTGCCGCACCAAGGGGGGTATCCCTATAACTTAAGATGTAACCTTGACTGGCTCAAAGATAGAAAGATCTGACTTGACAACAGCAGGCAGAATGCTCTCATGTATGGACCAAGATCTGTATGATAGATCACAAGGCTGGCAACATTCTTGGACATGATGTCTGGTTGGGTATGAGAGCATGCAGGGGTTTCCTAATCCTACTCCTACAACTAACAGGTGGAAGTATGAAGTGTTTTGATATGAATTTGGATGCAAAGTTGGACATGGTGTATAACACAAGAACACAGCATGACTGGTGCCTATCCAGGGCTTGGAGTCGGTAGACATACACCTGTGAATGATCAGCATAAATAGCTAAAACTGGATTTCAGGGGGATACACATGATATCTGCCTTACAGATATCTCCCAATATAGAGTGTCGAGCTATCTCTACTTATGGCATCCCTACTGCAGTATACCCTTCCCAATGTTCAACCTGAAAACAGTTTAATCTGCCCCTTGAGCAGAGGTCAAAAGATCAGACATTCAACATAGGAATTCTATGCTCTAGAATCTAAACATAAGCAAACATCCAGATCCAGAAGAAGGATACATGCAATACTGGAGACAGAATTAACACAACACATGCTAAGGTAGCATTACTCATATAAGATCAACCATGAAACCAGTGGATTCATGCCAAGTCCTACAACAGGAGATACATAAACTCACAAGAAAAACTATACAGAGCAACCAGATCAGCTGGTTTTGGATTACAGAGCCAAAAATCTACAACTTTCAACAACCTCAAAAGAATAACACCATCTGCATTATATAGCAGGAGGGTGTCTTCAGCATCAACTACCAGGTTGACCAAAATTCCCGCCAGATATACCGTACCATAGAAATGGCGCTCAAACTTGAATGCAGCAGGTAGGGGAGGAGACAGGAAGATTTTTCGAGCCTTGCGCCGCCGCCTAGGGATTCAGATCTTCAATCAGGTACAACATTCATCCACGCCATCGCCCATACCTCTGCAACAATCGCCATTGATGGCGCACCAACCCGCGGCCTCGGGAAGAACATCAGACAAACAGTCGCAACTGCTTCCCGCCGAGATTCATCATCATGATGTTTCAAAAATGCAAGATAACATTATCCCACATGCACCCCGCAGCAACCTCCTTTGCACTTTATATACTAGGTCATGAGCATATATCATGTCGGCGCTTTTGCTCCTGACGACACTAGTATAGACTTCATCATCATCATCTTCCAGCAGCATGATATCCTGTTGTTCGAAATATCACCCTGACGTCATCATGATATTTGAAATATAACCTTCATGATAATCGGCACAACCTGATCCTTCGGAGGAACATCCTCCTGCTGAGCTTATAACAAAAGTCTGGCCGATGAACATCCTGATGACGTCATCATCATATCCTGCTGACGTCATCATCATATCTGCCTACTGCACACCTCCTCATATCCGGATGACGTCATCATCATGTTTGCAAATATCAGGAGGTCTCTTCAAGATGATCAGTGTTAGAAATATGACCCCCGCGGGACCTTGATGACGTCATCATCATATTAACATCATCATGATATTTGGAAGACAACCGGATATTTGGAAATATCCTCCTGATGTTCAAATATCAGGTTGCACTGTAGCTCCTCTGTAAGATCGGGGCGAAAACTGAATATGATGATGCTGCTTGAAAAGATCACCCCCAGTAGATAATGCGCGAAGCCAGCAGGCGGATATCTCCCTGATATCAGCATCATCATGATGCTCGAGCAAACATATATCCGGGTGATATGAAAATATCACCCCCTCCTTCGGAATATCATGACGCAGATAGGCAGAAAGAAAAATATCACCCTGATATACGGATGACGTCAGCATCATCAGGATGAGAAACAAAGAACAAGAAGTGATACAACATCATCAGGATGATATTGACTAAGATCATCCTGACGTTCGAAATATGATGACCCTAGTGAATATCGGGTCGCACTTAAAACTCTTCAACATCATCATCAGGATGATCATAACCAAGATCACCCGATGATAGAAATATCACCCCGGCGAAATATCATGAAGGCAGAAAATATGATGACCTCCACAAGCAGCAGGATGACAACTGAAAAAATGATGATGATGACGACCCTTAGGATAAAACAAGTTAGGTCGAGCAACTCAAAGAATAAGCAACATCATCATCATGCTCGCGCAAGGTGATAAATGGAAGATCACCGGAGACTTTGAAACATCACCCTCGCAAGCAGATAAGGGCGCACTGTAGCTCGTCAGCATCATCAGGATAAAACCCGAACATCACCCGACAGCGAAATATGATGATGACGATGAGAAACCGGTCGACGAAGAACATGATGATGCTGACCCTCATGGAAACAAACATGATGATGATGACCTCCTCCTCAAGAAAATATGATGATGCAGCTGAAAAATACTGAGGAGGTCCGTTACTTAGAGCATTTTTTGGATACTTAGGGAGAGTGCCTGAATGTAAATTGCTCAGAAAACCACCAGTCAATTCAGGCGTCAACACACAGTATGCTTTACTTCCTTCCTGATCTTGATTGGCGAAGGTGATGTTGGTTGCGCCTTCAAGCCAAGCATCTTCAGGAAAACAATTTTTCCGTGCAAGATTAATATCTGCACCAGTATCTATGAGGAATGACAAGGGATAGGCCTGGATACCTCTGAAATGAATAGTGAGGATGACTGCAGGACAGATAGATGCTATCTTAGCACTTCTCACATACTTGTGATCACGGATCATATTGAGATGACTAGTGGATTCAAGATTGACAACCTCTTTAGGAGGAGATCCTTCAAAGGCATCGTCTGTCAAGTAAGTTAAGGGATCCTCTTCATATTCATTTTTTGGCTGGAGAGTAGGATTTCTAGGTGGTGCAGGTGACACAGGAGCTGGGGCTTGATGTGACCTTAAAGATAATGGACGGGCTATAGGCCGAGGTATATTCAAGTTAGGTGTCAACTGGATTTCACCTATGGATCTTTGAACAATAGGGCTGTAGGGTGACTCTTCACAGAGAAGTTGAGCTTCTCTAGGACTGACAGCTCTATTCTGTGGAGTACTGGCATTAATCCTATTTATGTATTTCTCCAAGTCTGGGGACTTTTCCAATTCCTCATGTAAATTAAAATTTTCTTCCTCATCAAGCTCTTCAATTTCACTTTGGGCTTGAGAGATTACCTTTTGCAGAAATTCTTTTCTGTGACGCCGCCATAGACGTCTCGCCATACTACCAGGTGCCGGAGCTTCCAGAATTCTGCGCTGAGCAAGCGGCAAGGTTGATGCAAAACTTCCTTGAGCTGGAACTGGAGTCTGCGGAGGAGATTGTCTCCGTTGCCATGGTGCTGGCCGATATCCATGAGATTCATGGAAGCTTTGTCCACTGCTGCTTCCTTGAAATGGCCTGCTTGGCACCTTGGGCTGTAGCAGATACAGCTTCCTTGCTTTAAGCTGCTCCAACTAGGCATTCAGCTTTTTCTAGGTTTCTGGACCCATGTCCATTCTATCCAACCTTGCTTCAACTTCCATTATCTGATCAACAATTTTGTTCAACTCATTTTGAACAGGAGTACTTCTAAACATGCGACAGTAGAAAGAAATTTCACTGTCATAGCTACTTGCAGTATCTGAATCTTCAGTCTGAGATCCTGACATTTCTACTTCTGGACTTGTGGACTGCGCAATTGAAATATGATTCAATTTAGCAGACACTTCTTCAACGGCTGACTGATATTCTTCTTCTTCTGAAGATTCTAAATCAGGACTGAGAACTATATCTTCTGACTCTGAGGGATAGTCATTTATATAGATGTAGTCAGGTTCTGTGATGCCGTGTGCTTGCAGTGCACGCATCTTTCCACGTCCTTTCCTTTTCTTTCTTTCGGGACACTTATTGGCAAAGTGATCCCCTTTACAGATGTAGCAGGTTGGCTTCCATTTGCTACCTTTCTTTTGCTTGTCCTTCTTTCTGAAGAATCCTTTCTTTTCTTTCCGCTTCCTCTTTTGGATCTTTCGGTCTCTGACATCAAATGCTTTAAATCTTTTACGGAACTTCTTGTCAGGCTTTTCTCTATAGCATCCTGCACACGCATCACCTTTATCATCATCTAGGCGGTGGCAGAGCGTAGTCGACAAGATAGGCTGAACTTTCTTGATTTCCTTTTTGGCTTTAGCCTCATCACATATGTCAGAATTAATTTGTTCTAAAAATTGAATTAACTGTGGAAAAGTGACTTCCTTCATTTCTACGCCATCAGCAACCATATTTTCTAATACTTTCTTATGATAGAATTCTCCTATGGGATTGCCAAAACTCTTTAAGAAAGTAGTATACATTAAGTCATGTTTCTGCTCATGGCCGGACAAGTAAAAATGTTCATACTGCTTCTTGCAGTAGGATTTAAAATCTCTGAGATCCTTACATTTTCCTTTGATGAATTTGTTATATGCCAATTTTTCCATAACATCTCTCTTACCGACAAACATTCTGAGAAGTTGGGCACATACCTGATCAGTTCCTTTGTCCAACAGATTTTCTCTGTAATCATCTGGCAACCTTTCCCAAACATGCTTTGCAGTTCCAGTCATAGAATTTAAAGCTTGCTTGATAACTTCTTTCTCATCTGCATCAGTGTTAGTGGATAAATAATTTGTTATCCATGATCTCATAGCATCAATAGCTCTAGTATTTTCTAACACTTCAAGCTTATCAAAGTTGACAAGAGGAGGCGTGTCAGCTTTGTATGACTGTATATTTTTAAATGGATCCTCCTTGGGAGAATTTCCATTTGCACCACGAGCCATTTGGACTCGACCTTGTGCTTGAGGTTGCTCATACTGACCTGTCAAAGGATTAAACACCTTTGAATCTTCTTTTGACATGAGAGAAGGTCCTTCATATTGAGCTTGAAGGTAACCTTTGGCATTCTGAGGAAAATGCTTTACCTTAGATTTTACCATTACAGATTCACTTTTAACAGTAGACTGAATATTAGCAGACTCTGCATGAATCAAATCTTTTACTTCAACATGTTGTTGTCTTATCATGTTAAACTCTTCTTGGAGCTCACCAGTCCTTTGACCGTTATGTTTAACATGCATATCTACAGTATTTAACTGTGTTCCTAGCACATCAGTTTCTAACTTAATAGCATTGCGGGCTGCTGTGGTAGCCTGCATCTGTTCATATCTCCATACATCAGCTTGTTGTCTAAAAGCCTCATACTGAGCTTTTAACTCAGTAAGCTCTTTTCTTACAGTCTGTGTCCATTCATCAGACAATCTTTGTTCTAATTTTTCTAAGAGCTGGACAACAGTATGGAAGTTCTCCTGATGACTGAGATGTGATTTTTGACTTTTCACAGCTTCTATCTCTGCCCATTTCTTTCTATCTTCCATGAGAAGCATAGTTTTTCTCATACATAAATTTGTCCAATTTAACAAATTACTTTGGCTAGAGGCACTAGCTCCTATAGGGAAAACATGTACTGGCCAACATTGAACTTTGTAATGACCTTTTGAATCAATGACCATGAAATCTTTGAATGGGGGCAGACGACCAGAACAGTACTAGATCCACCTGGGGTATCTACAATCTTAGCTTCATCAGCTTCTATGTTCTGTTCTGGGAAATCAAACACTGTTTGAGACATCATCATTCTAACATTACCACGAAGGACACGGACATTTCCGGATGTTGGTGGGAAGACAAAAGAACAGTCTTCACATTTAAACAAACCATTATCAAGTTCAGAATACTTTTGATGTTGACATCTAACCATAGCCTGTACTCTTGGAGGCTGCATCACAGAAGGTTGAGAGTGCACAACAGGTTTAGGTATTTTGAACAAACTTTCAAAACCTTTACTAGGCTGTAACCTTACAGACTGAGACCTTGGCAATACAGAGGGTTCTGCATAGAGCTGGTCATTAAAGGAAGTTTCTCTACTTAAAGCAGGAGAGTCTCTGCTGCTGCTGGCACGTGAACTACCAGAAGATTGACTGGATAGACTTCCTGGTTTACTAAACTTAATGACAGCTTGATTATCTAACTCCTCTACGGACATACCTCTGATTCTACTTGAGGTTCCAAAGTCTTCTTCTTGTGATTCTGCATCCCAAAGTTCCATAGCCCATTCTTCAGCCCTTGAAGGAGGTGGAAGAAAAGGTATGTAGTACTACCAGAATTTGTTTGGTAGATGGTAGGAATTTTTTGGAGGGTATGAAGCATGAGCGTCATTGCTTTGCATTGATCCCTAAGATTAGTCAAGAGAAATGTGAAGATGTACCAGTAGAAGTTTCAAATATGTTGGAAGAATTTCAAGACATTATCTCTGATAATGTACCAGAAGGTTTACCACCAGTGAGGAAGATAAATCATCACATGGATTTGATACTAGGAGCCAGTTTGCCAAATAAGGCAGCCCACAGAATGACTTTGGCAAAGAATAAAGAGTTAAATAGACAAGTTCATGAGTTGTTAAGGAAGGGACTGATAAGGGAGAGCCTGAGTCCATGTGCAATACCTGTAGTACTAGCACCAAAGAATGATGGAGATTGGAGAATGTGTACAGATTCTTGAGTAATAAATAAGATCATGATCAAGTATAGATTTCCATTGCCAAGAATGGATGACATAATGGATTGTTTGAGTGGAGCCAAGTACTTCATGAAGATTGACCTGAAGAGTGGGTATCACCAGATCTGAATTAGAGAATGAGATGAATAGAAGATAGCCTTCAAGACAAAGGAGGGTTTGTATGAGTGGTTAGTCATCCCATTTGGGCTAACCAATGCACCGAGCACATTCATGCGGCTCATGAACGAGGTACTGAAAGAATTTTTGGGAAGTTTTGTTATTGTTTATTTGGATGATATTTTGATTTTAATTAAGACTTGGGACGAGCATCTAATGCATATTAGAAGAGTTCTAGAAAAGTTGAGGGAGGAGAAGTTGATTAATTTGAAGAAATGTAGTTTTGCAAAGGAGTTGGTATACCTGGGATTTGTTGTCTTAGAGGAAGGTCTTAAGATGGATCTAGAAAAAGTAAGGGCTATCATTAAATGGCCTATATTGAGGAGTACTACAGAGGTAAGATCTTTTCATGGTTTGGAAAGTTTTTACAGAAAGTTTATCAGGAATTTTAGTAGCATTTGTGCACCTCTAACTGAGACAATGAGAGGGGATAGAAAAGAATTTAGATGGACTAAAGGAGCAGACAAAAGCTTTGATACATTGAAGCAAAAAGTCACAGAGCAACCTATTTTGGCACTTCCAGATTTCAATAAGATGTTTTAGGTAGATTGTGATGCTAGTGGCAGTGCTATAGGAGCTATTTTGAGTCAAGAAGGTAAGCCCATTGCCTATTTTAGTGAGAAGCTTAATGATGCCAAGAAAAAGTATTTTATTTCTGGTCAAGAATTTTATGCAATAGTTTAGTCTTTGAATAAATGGAGACATTATTTGTTTCCAAAAGAGTTTGTTTTATATACTGATCATCAGGCTTTGCAGTATCTTAATAGTCATGGAAAGTTGAACTAGAGGCACTTAAAATGGGTTGAGTTTTTGTAGAGTTATACTTTTGTTTTGAAGCACAGGAGTGGGAAGTCCAACAGAGTTGCAGATGCCTTGAGCAGAAGGCAAAATTGGTTGACAGAAATGAAGATAGAGGTTGTTGGGTTCGATGAGCTCAAAAGTTTGTATCCTGAAGATCCATATTTTGTAGAGGCTTGGAAAACTTGTCTGGAACCTGTTACTTTGGACATGACAAAATGGTTGGATTTCATAATCCAAGATGGCATGTTGTTTAAAGGAAGCCAGTTGTACATTCTGAGGAGTTCCATGAGAGAGAACCTGATTAAGGAGAAGCATAGTGGAGGATTGGATGGACACTTTGGTTGAGATAAGACCATTGCTATTGTTGGTGAAAATTATTATTGGCCACAGTTGCAACAGGATGTGAGGAAATTTGTGCAGAGTTGTAGAGTATGTCAGATGCTGAAGGAGCAAGTCAGAATACAGGTCTATATCAGCCACAACCTATACCAGAGAGGCCATGGGATGATATTAATATGGATTTTGTTCTTGGTTTACCAAGGACACAGAGAGGACATGTTCCCATTTTTGTGGTGGTGGACAGATTCTCAAAGATGGCACATTCTATTCCTTGCAAGAAGACTAATGATGTTCATATTACAGAGTTATTTTTTAGGGAGGTGGTGAGATTACACGGTCTAGCAAAGAGCATAGTTTCAGATCGAGATACCAAGTTTGTTGGTTATTTCTAGAGGACATTGTGGAAGAAGTTGAAGATAGATTTGAAGTTTAGTTTTGCACACCATCCATAGACTAATGGTCAGACGGAAGTGGTGAATAGGAGTTTAGGTAACCTTCTACAATGCTTAATAGGAAATAAGCCCAAGGATGGGATTTAATTTTACCATAGGTAGAATTTGCTTACAACAATTCTATCAATAGGAGTATTGGTAAATCACCATTCCAGATTATATATGGCAATAGCCCAAGAAATGCTTTTGAGTTAAGAAAGCTGGACAAAGGAGAAAAGACAAGTGCTGAAGCTGAAGACTTTGTAGAACATCTGAAAAATTTGCATGAAGAGGTGAGAAATCACATTAATAAGATGAATATTTAGTACAAGGCTAAGGCAGATCAGAAGTGGAGATATAAGGAGTTCTAGGTAGGAGATGAAGTCATGGTTCACTTGATAAAAGAAAGGTTCCCAATTAGAACATACAATAAGTTGAAAATGAAGAAATATGGACTGTGCAGAATCTTAAAGAAGCATGATTCAGGAAATGCATATGAGGTAGAGCTACAGAGTGGAATCAATATTTCCCCTGTGTTCAATATTGTTGATTTAACAGAATATCATGAAGGTGGCACAGAGGATGGACAGACACAAGAATAGTGGAGTATTGTGGCATCTACTTCAATAGAGGAGATAGAAGAGATCTTAGATAGCCATGTGGGAAGAAGTACTTAGAATAGGCAATATGAAGAATATTTGGTGAAATGGAAAGGTAGGCCTATTGAAAATTCTTCTTGGTTGTCTAAGGCAAAGGTTGACCATTTGGGTTTTCCTCACACAAACACCTGAGACGTGATAGGGTCACCTCTCAAATTACCCTGGGCGCTGATGCAGGAGCATCCAATAGTGTAAGGGCAATCTTGCATCACCCAAAAAGAATTTAATTCAAAAACATTGTATTTGTTTTCATTTCTTTCCATAATTAGTGTTTCTGGTTCCATAATCTCCTGAATAATGATGTAGGACTTTTAGTTTTTCCAAACTGCTAAAAATAGCAAACTGCTAGTTTTGGAAAGTTTAACTACCATTTTAGGAAAGTTTGCATTTGGTCACAGATTGAAGTAAAAAGTTACAGAAAGCTTCATAACTGAAATATAAGACTTTTGGTGAAGGAATCGGGCAAAGATCATTTGTGAGATGAAAGATATTAAAGTTTTTGTTTTCCCAAAAGCTCCTGAAAATTTTTGAAATGAGATATGAGGCACTAAAACATCCCATAACGTCTTGGAAAGTTGACAAAAATTTGTTAAAAAATTTCCAGCATGATAGTTCATATCGTGATCTTTCTGGCACTTAAAACGGTTCGTCAATCGGACACCCGGATAAAAAGTTATGCTTCCCAGAAGTTGATCTACTTTTGGAGGGAGTTGCAAATTTTAAAATTTAGTTGGAGGCCACCAAAAAGTGCTATTTATAACTATTTTGGGAACCCTGGGTAGTAGTAGAGTTAAGGGGGAAAGTATAGAGTCAAGAATAGGTGGGAAAATAGAAACCTAGCTGATTTGGGGTTACAGAAGGTAGAAGATTCCAGAGCCTAGTGATGTGTAGTTGTAGTGTGTTGCAGCCTGTGGAGGATTGATTCATCTAATTGTAATTGAGATTCTGTAATGTAATGAGTTGTCCAAATCAATAAAGAAATAATCTATTTTCTGTGTTCCATTTATGTTGTTGTGTGTGTTATGATTTACCCCTTTCATCACAATAGCAGATGAGATGTCCCAACTTGACGAAAGCAAGAAACGACTTTCTTTCACTATCCTTCCTTCTTCCTCAGGGGTGATGTTGCTAACATCCATGTCAACCTCTTTCAAAACCCTCTAAGAAATTTCTATTTTATCCTCCTAAACCTTACCTTGTTCTTCCTTCAAGTTTTGTAGATACATTTCATATTTCTTCTACACCAACAAAGCCCTGAATTCTTTTGATTTAACAAATTCATCATCAGATAAAAATTTATTATAGGCCAATACCCTATCGTCCTTCACAATGACACTACTCTCCTGCAAGCTTAATATAGTTCTTGTTGGGGGAGCCATCAATATCTCATTCCTTGGAGGAGACCTTAACACCTATTGAGCCTCATCGAGGTCAATTTGGTTTTCTCCCACTTCTATCAAGGAGTACTCAACTAAAGGTTGGTTCTCAATGATTGGTTGAGGGACAAGAAGTGATTTCCATGCCTCCCTTGTAATCTCTTCAACCATTGGTTGAGTAGACTCTTCAACATTTTCCTCAGGCAACTGTTGTCTCTCAGGAGACTACATGGCTTAATAGACTTCTTCTTTGCCACATACTTGAGCTCCTCAACATGTTCTAGCATCCTCTGCATCTTAAGATGAGGATAAAAAATTTCACTAAAGGCTCCAATGTAGAGTTTTGCAACTTCCTATGCCTTTCTCTAAGGAGAATGAGATCCCAAGTCTCTCTTCTTAACTTCATTTCTTCCTCTGAAGTACAATTTCTGAGAAATCCTCCTGTTCATCATAGCAGCATTCAAACCCAGACCTTTGTTTTTCTCTTCTTACTTTGTCAATAAAATGCTCAGGGGCATAGTTCCAATGTTCAGTTATCTTCAATCTGTACTATTGCAATTTTTCCCCACATAACTCCAAACCTTCTTTGGCACTATTACCCAATTTTTTAATTTGGGAAATTTTAAAATTTTTAGTGCTAGGGTGATATTTATTCCACTGGTGAAAAGTGGCTTGCAGAAGGCATCGCACAATCTTTTCCCTCCATGTGACCAGTCTCCCAAGGAAAGGTATCATTTCTAGACAACCTTCAAATTTGATGGAGTTACAATCATAGTGTAAGAAATGCAAAGGAAATAAATTGGTTTTATAAAGTTAAAAATATTAACTAAATTTTATATTTTAACTTTATAGTGGTAAATATCTTATCGACATATTTAAGGATTTTTAAAGATGTTTTACCTTGTTGGGGGTTTTAAAAAGTTTTGAAACTTTGAATACATACTCGCCTTTCCCTATCAACATTATTATGAGTTAAAGAACTCATTTGACACCCAACTCCTCTTTGTCGGCCTTTCGCCTAATGCTTGAAAAGTGAAACTTTAGGAAGATGATTCTAAGTTCCTAGAGAATGTTGATGCCCAACTCCTTTGAAGTCAGGTATTTTAAGAGTTTTGTATTTCTTTTATCAGAGATTGTTAGGGTTCCTGAACCCTTGTCTTTGTCGATGCATCTCTTTCTAGGTTGCAAAGGATTGAAAGCATGAATCTGATGTCTACTGCTATTCATGTTTTCCTTTTTCCTCCTCCAACGACCACTTTGAATGAGCATTAGATTGTAGGACTACCTCCTCTTGAGCCATTTGAAAACTTATTCCACAAGCACTATGCAATTGCTTCTCCTAGTTCTACTAAGAGACTACTTTTCATCCTGCCCACAGATGGTGAATACATGCAGTGGATATCATCTCAAGATATCAGTTATGCATTTACATCTTAAGGTAGTGATCGATTCTCAATATGTGTTGTGAGTGTTGATGCATATAAGTCACTTCAACTTCGAATATAGCAGGTGTTATGAGTAGCAAAAGCTCAAATGAATTCCAAGCTGAGACTGTTATGCACACCAAGATCCGCTGCAGGCGTTGGGTTGCATTGCTTGGTTATTGCGTTGAGGGCACCAAGAGGTTTCTAGTCTACGAATACATGCCACAAAGTCCTCTTAGTCAATATTTGTTTGAGTATGAGAAACATAGTCTTGCCTTGGATAAATAGACTCATTGTTGTATTGGATGTTGTTAGAGAGATTGGGTATCTTCACAGCTTGGGATAGAAGACCATGTGGCACCCAACATCCTCCTGAAACAACATTTGAAAATTAACATCAGGCATAGAGCATATTTACAGTGAACTAACATTCGAATGAGGTATTTGGATCATTGCATGGTGCAGTTGTTCAAAGTCATGACAAGCAAAACCAAAATCCATTTTGCAATGGAATTAGCGAAAGGAGGATGCAACAACGAAACTTTTCAGGCACAATATGTGTTGCAATACTTGTGGATTGGTCACATTTCAAATGCTATTGTCGTCCAAGGTAGTAGGCTTGGTAGAAGAAGATGGGTATGAGGAAACTTGTATCACTTAAGCTAAGATCAAGTCTGTTATCACTTAAGCTAAGAATTAAGTCCAAGAAAACTAATGACACAATGGGAATGATCTTAAGGTGTGGGACCTTGCAATATGAGATCAGATCTCTAGAGAAGGCTGGTTCCTCATTCTAAGTTTAAGGCTCAAAGAAATAGACCAAACCTACACTAATGATCACCAGGGAAAAGGGAGAGAGAGAAACAAAAAGGGAAAAGGTGATGCACCAAGATTTAGTGTGTTGGATTGCACTGACATAACATAGTAATGATCTCAAAGCTAAAGGAGAATCACACAGACTCATGCAAGTTCAAACAAAGGTTAGGGTAGAAATACAAAACTATGGAAGGGACCGTTTTATCCACAAAACATAGTTTAGATCTATCAAATAAACACAGTGCAAGAATAATGAGAGTGACAATATTTAGTTTATATTGATCATAGAGGTCAAATAACCATTACAAAGAAGAATAATTGTAGCAGAAATAGATACAAAATAACTGATTACATTCATTGGCGAACCAACTAGAAGACATCAAAGGCCTAGCTTCAGGCACAATGCATCAGATTCTACTAGTTCTTGCAATCGTATTACAAGACCTATGATAACAAAAAGTTTGGTAGCATAACAACCCTTAATACATCTTTGAGACATGTATATATAGCATTTTATTTTTCACTGTAGCAGTCATGGTGGAAAAAGGAAGAAGTCAACAAGAAGGGATGTCGACCATGTTACAATAAAATTGTTCTGATGTCCTTGGAATGCACCCACATGGCCCTGCCTAGAAAATATGCTAAAAATAGGAGGTCTGCCCATGCCCTGAGTACAAGAAATTTAATGCAAATAAGGAATAGTTGCATGGGGAGGCGAGAAATCCATCTGCTACACGAAATCAGGCTCTGGAGATGCATTTATGGTGACCATGTTAGGGTTCAGGTAGATCAAAGAAACAAACACTAATAATTATATGTAGATTAAATAACCCAAATATAACAATGAGGAATAACACAAAAGGGATCAACGTAGAAATTTAACGCGGTTCACCCAATATGGGCTACATCCATAGAAACTTAGTCATCTAATGATTTTATTATCCAGTACAAAATAGATTACAATCTCGCAAATACATAGCTGTAACATACATCCCAGCCACTTATAACAAGCTTTTTGGAAGCTTCTAGAATTAGGGTTTTGCAATGTCATTTTTCTTTTGTTTGTTAACAAAAAATTAACAACTGACTCCGATCGTGCAAAAGGAGTGAAAAAAAAATTTCGGGGGCTGCACCCCCAAACCCCTACTTCTCAGGGACTACCATCCTTGAACCCCCTCTTGAGGCCTGGCCCAGCCCCAAACCCTGATGAGGATACATAACTAGTGTACAGTACTTGCATGATCAGTCGCCACATACCAACAATTTCCCACTTGGAGACTGATCAGGCTCCACACCAAACAATCCCCCACTTGGAGACTGATCTTGGACAACACCACTGCGCTTGCATCTCTCACTAGATTATAGGCCTGGCTGGTTTCTTATATCCACCATTATCAGTCGTGAAGGCCAATAGAAACTGATGAGGAAATTAGTTTCTCCCATGTAACTGCCTTTGTGAACATATCTACAGGATTCTGACTTGTGTGAATTTTCTCTAGCTTCAACTACCCATCCTCCAAAACTAACTAGATGAAGTGGTATCTAAGCTATATATGCTTAGTTTTTCAATGTAGAGCTGAGTTCTTAGAAAGATGAATGGTACTTTGGTTGTCAGTGTACAAAGGGCTATCTTCTTGTTGTTGCCCCAATTCCTCTAGAAAAGATTGTAACCAAATCATCTCCTTGATAGCTTCTGTAGCAGCAACATACTCAGCTTCAGTGGTTGAAAGCACAACCTTTTGTAACCTTGAAATCCAACTGACTGTAGTACCTCCTACAGTAAAAACATACCCTATAGTACTCCTCTTGCTATCAATATCACCTGCCAAATCAGAGTCAACATATCCTTTTAGAGCAGAATTTATTCCTCTAAAACATAGTTTCTTTGAAGTAGTACCTCTCAAATATCAGAGAATCCATTTTACAACATTCCAATGTTCCATTCTAGGATTGCGCATATACCTGCTCATAACTCCCACTGCATGTACAATATTTGGCCTTGTGCATACCATTGCATACATCAAGCTGCCAACTACTGATGCATATGGTATCTTAGACATTTTATCTTCCTCCTCTTATGTCTTTGGACACATCTCCTTAGTCAACTTAAAATGACTAGGCAAAGGTGTACTAACTGCTTTTGTATTTTGCATGTTAAACCTTTTCAACACCTTCTCTACATACTCACTTTGAGACAAAAATAATTTTCTGTTTGTCTTGTCCAGTGTGATCCTCATACCAAGGATTTGTTTTTCTGCACTCAAATCCTTCATAGCAAATGAATTTGCTAATTTTTGCTTAAGTTCATTAATATGCTACATGTTAGACCTGAAAACAAGCATGTCATCAACATAAAGTAACAGGATAATATAACTGCCATTACCTAATTTCTTGAAATAAACATAATAATTAGAATGACATCTTTTATAACCTTGTTCAACCATAAAACTATCAAATTTTAAATACCATTGCCGAGGTACTTGCTTCAGGCCATACAAACTCTTCTTTAACCTACACACAAAATCCTCCTTACCCTTGACCTCATATCCCTGTGGTTGTTGCATGTATATTTCCTCTTCCAAATCCCCATGGAGAAATGTTGTTTTCATATCTAGCTATTCAAGATGCAAGTCTTCCACAACCACAAGACTCAGAATAGTTCTAATAGAATTCATCCTTACAATCGGAGAAATCATCAAAATCTATATCCTTTTTGTGTGCAAAACTTTTTACCATGAGTCTAGCCTTATATCTCTTCTTGCCTCCATCTTCTTCCTTCAACCTATAAACCCATTTATTTGGCAATGCTCTTTTACCTATAGACAATTGGACTAAGTCCCAAGTTTGATTCTGTAGCAAGGAATCCATTTCCTGTTTCATGCCTAGTTCCCACTGCTTTTTGGTATCTATGTGCATTGCTTCTTCATAACTTTCAGGTTCACCAGAATCAATTAATAATATAGAATATAATGATGGAGAAAATATTTTTGGAGGTCTAGTTATCCTTGTAGAATGTCTAACACTTGTAGGAGTATGTAGGATAACTTATTGTTAAGCATTAGGTACCCCTGGCATTTTATTTTCTAGAATCTCATCCACCACCACATATTCCTTTTTGTCTTGTTCATGCTTCTTTTCCTGCAGTTGATCCTTATACATGACCTTCTCATTGAATATAACATCTCTGCTCCTAATGATTTTATGATTTTCATAATCCCTGTGATAGGTAAAAAATAGGTTAATAAGATCAAGCATATAATTGAAAACCTAATCCTACCACCACCAAAGAATCGAATCCAAGTGAAATCAAAAGCATGCAGCTCAAGAACAAAATCACCTAGATTGTATGATTCCTTGTTTATGATGTGGATTGCTTCTCTACAATGAACAATTACGAAGATCAAAGTTACCATGATGGATGGATGATAATGATAATATGCTCAATGGATGCTAAAATGCTCAATATGCTCAAGATGATAATGTAGACGCTATATAAAAATGATGGATAGATGTAGTATGGAATGAGAGGTTGTTTATATAGACTTCAACCAAAATCAATCAACGGTGGAGATTTGGTGGCTATGTGAATGGCTGAGATGAAATGATAGTCATAGGTGAATGTGTAGATGACAAGTGGAGGGAAGATAAGGCTCATATGTGACTGTGTACATAAAAAGTACTACATGTGAATGATATTAAATAAAAGATGTAGTACCACACATGTTTTTAAATAAAAAAGGCACACATGTCGGCTCATGATAAAAGATAAAGATAAGTGATAAAAGACAATTTATTAAATAAATAAGATTTATTTAATTAAAATAGATAGAAAGAAGAGATAATTAAATAATTAAAGATTATTTAATTATAGATTAGAAGAAATGGATAATGAATTAATTAAATAAATATAAGTTTATTTAATTAATAGAAGAAATAAATGATTTTGATAGAATAGAGAAATGCTTAAGTGCATTAGAGAAATGTAGATGATAGCTAATGTGATATTTGATACTAATGATAACTAGGTCAATTTTGGGTGTCTACATTTTGCCCCTCTTTGATACAATGTTTGTTAGAACATTGTGTCAAAGAAGATACGATGATTCACTTGATAAACAAGGTTATGCCCTAGTGTAATTGGTAGGTGATGCCTCCTCGATAGGTAAGCCAAGCTAACCAGGAAGGGCTAGGTTGGATCACGATAAGATAAAAGGATAAAAACAAGGTGGACACAAAGACCACGGGATTGGGAGGGATGACTTGGGATGGTTTAGAAGAAAATAGGCTTTGGTATAGAAGGATTAGGGTTGGGAAAGGGGCTATAAGTAGGTCCCTCAAGGGAAAATAGGCTCATTTGTGCTTGTTGTCTTTAGAAAATCTAGAGCTCCCTAGAGTATTGGTGCTTCGAGTGTTGGAGAACTATCAAGATGGTGATTCCATGTAGTGATCATCAGGCCGAGCGAGTGAGGACACACAGGCAACCAATAGAAGTAGGCACACTGGTATGTACCAAAACTTTTGCTAAAGGCATGATTTTTTTAGGTTAAAAGCGTAATAAATGCACACACATCACTAGAAGTGAGCGGTTTTAGGATAGGAAGTCTAGGTTGGTTTTAGGATGGTAATTTAGATGAAAATCTGGCAAACAGGCACCTTAGATAAGTACAATGATGAAAACTTGGCAAATAGGCATCATGTGTAAGTTGATCTCCTACATTACCTACACTTGGGGGCACCTTATCTCATCAGCATATCACTCTTCTCCTATCAGTTTCCTTCCATACCATTTCCTATCCTATCAGGTGATATCTTTACCCATTACATACCTCTCTTGTCGAATCCATCCATCCTATCTTACCGCACCCCTATCATCTGTATCCTGCATATACCTATCATATTGAGTCCTTTCGTCCTCCATTCCTCTTTTGATCTTGATAAATATATGGGGGCAAAATGTTGAAACATGCTTTGGAAAAACTCTTGATATACCTTATCTTTTTCAAAACAATCCAATCCTTTCATCCTCCTATCATCATAAGCATTGTCATAAAAAAATCTTAAAGTATCCTACCTACAATGGGGCATGTTATTCCTATGCAACTTAGTCCTTGGAGATCACATCCTTCCCCTTTTCCATGTGCATTTCTTCTATCTACTATTTCCCATCCTTCTATCTAAGCATCCATATCCATTGTAACCCATCCATCTACCTATCCATGGTGTTTTCCTTGTCATCAGTATCTAGCATTAAGGCTATCCAAAATTGTTGTCCAATCATCCTATAGTGTCAGCCTAGCATGGCATCTGTCATCAGTATCATAGGGTCACCCCGAACTACGTTGCCTCTACATCGTCATGTAGGAAAGGCCATTATCAATGCACCCCTAAGGCTCCACTTTCCATCCATCCCATACCTTGTTGTCTATCCTCTAGTCCTTCCACATGGTCCAAGTTTCTAAACTATGTTGCCTCTGTGGTGTCATGTAGGCAAGGCCATTTAGCAATGCATCCTCGAGGCACTAGGTCGGTCCCTTAGGGTCCATTTCACCAAGCATGGAAGCACAACAAAACTCGCTTTCAAGTAGAAATCTTGACACAAAACATCAACCTATCCCAAGAAAAGCAAAAACAAGAGCAAAGCGATCCAAACAATTCTATCTAAAAGTATGGCACGAAAGATACATCTAATGCAAGAATGTTTTGTTTCAATTAGCTGCGTCTTTAAGTCTTCATTTTTTTTTATCATGTTTCCTATGCTACTCAAGGATGCCAAAAGCTAGAGATGCTATGATGGGGGCATGATTATTTTCTTTGTCTTTTGTTTGTGGATTAATCTTTAGTAATGTGAAGACTTTTGTCTAAAGACATGATCAGCAAAAGATCATCGAGGACATCAAAGGTCTAACATGAAAGGGGGCAATCCTTATCTATTGATACACAAGAAATACTCAGGTCATCTCAGTTTAATTATACCTCGGTGCTTGTATTTTCTTACAACATTTTAAAATCACCTAATGATAAAATAAGCACTTCAAAATACTTGCAAAATCAAGATGACAAATATCCATATCCATATCCATAATGTATCTAATTGTGTCTCATATCCATATCCATATCCAATTGCATTCCATTTACATTTCACATACCATCCATGCAATAAAAATTCTATGCAAAGTATTAATGTTTACAAATAAAAGATTGTGAGTCCTTCTGTCGAGTCATTTCTTCTATCAGTCAAATTTCTATCTATCATCATAACTTTCGAGCAATGATCCAAATGCAAGTCTATCCTTAATCCATGCCCATCAAGTCAAGTCAATCTTGTCAAATTATCCAATCATAATCAATGGTCTTTATCCTAATCTAGTCGTAAACTAACTCAATCAGTCATAATTATCAATGGGATGTATCTTTCCCACGCCTATCATGTTGCTCTAGGGACCTATCATTCCCTGCCATGACAACACTATCCTTTATGTTGCTCTAGGGATCTATTCTTCCCTGCCATGACAACACTGTTGTATATCGTTATCAGTTAATCATTGGTTACCGCTTGATAGGGGCAATACCTTGTTTGTTCTTGTATCATTTGTTCATACTTGCTTACTTTCTTGTGTGTGTTATCATTTTATCTTGTATCGCGTATCATTCGGCTCTTTCTTCAACCATTTTCTTCACCCTAATCTTGTTCTTCCACCTTCTTCATCGTGAGATTGTCCATCTTGCACACTCGAAACTCTCTCCCTGTCTAATCTCCTCAGGGGGCATCCTCATCCTATCTTTCCATTACCATCTTTTTCTTCTATCCATACCTTAGCTTCTTTGAAATGATGTTACTTGACACAAATCTCATCATCTCGAACATCACATCAAAGAGGGGCAAAATGTATATGCCTAAAAATGACATGACTCTGTCTAAATAAATATTCTTAATATTTATTTAAGTCTAAATTCCTCTATCAATAAATAAATAAACAAATTTATTTATTCGATTCATATTCTTCTAAATTAATTAAATATCAAAATATTTTAATTACCTCTTCTAAAGTCAAAATTAAATAAATCTTTTATTTAATTTAATTCTTCCAAACAATTAAATAATTCTTAATTATTTAATTAAGTCACTTCTTCTTCCAAATTTAAATAAATCAATCAAATTTATTTAAATTCTCTCAACCTCTAAAAATAAAATATAATCAAAT
The DNA here is from genome assembly GCA_027924645.1 of Cunninghamia lanceolata. Lineage (NCBI taxonomy): Eukaryota > Viridiplantae > Streptophyta > Pinopsida > Cupressales > Cupressaceae > Cunninghamia > Cunninghamia lanceolata. Next base: position 4,692,384 of record BSBN01000341.1, on the reverse strand, counting down.
ATTTTATTTATTCTTCCAAAGCATGCATAAACAATTAAATAAATTTATTTATTTAATTTGCTTTCTTATCTTCAAATTCCTCAAAAATCTTCTAAATCTTCTAAAAATAATTCTTCTTCTTCATGCACACAAAATTAAATAATTTATTATTTAACTTCTCTCAAATCATGCAAAAGCAAATCACAAGTTGAGTTAATTGATTTATTCTATCTTGTTTTTATCAATAACTCTTAAATTAGAAAAAAACTTTCTAATTTATGAAAGCATATCTTATCTTTATAAAAGAAAGCAGTTAACTCAAACAAAATAACTTTTTGTGTGACACTTGTCTTCTTTCTATTTGCTCACATCCTCTCAAGGTTTCTATACTGTTGATCTTCTCATTCTTTCTACACCATTGATCTTCTCTCTCGTGAGTCTATAAATTGAACCCAATTCCTCCATTTCATTCATCCAAGCTTTTAGTACCCTTACTCTATAGGAATTACAGCGCGCCTTTGACACCCAAGTCATTCTATTTGCTTGCGATCAACTTGTTACCATATCATTATCATTGTTGTGAAGCTCATCTTCATTGCAATAAACTATCATAACCATTCCCACTTGACATCTTGGAAATAGCAAGGAAGTGCACCTTCTGAGGGCCATATTCATAGACAAGATCATTTGAGATAGGCAATCAATGGAAGCCACGAAGTGAAGAGGTTTGCAAGGTTTGAAGTTCTTTGTTTGATTGATTTCTTTATTTCTTATTTTCATTGAGTTATGGATATTATTAGTATATTTGATATTTATGCATAAATATCCCTTAACACAATCTTCAAAGGATCCTTAGGATTTTCAAATTGTATTCACTCATTAAACACCTGGACAATGGCGCAGCTTAACTAGTGGAGTGCAATTGAACTATATTCAATGATAGGGCCTAGGCTAACTATACAACACAACTTACCATTAGCAAGCACTAATAGTATGGACCAAAGCATTCTTCAGATATCTTAACATTTACCCATCATTGCAAAAGCACAACTAATTAAATTTAGATTGATATGAACCATGAAAACTAAAATGAGACAACACAAACACAAATTCCTAGAAACCTGCAAAACTTGCTCTGTATTGATCACAATTTGGTAGAGTCTCAACAGTTTAGTATCAAATCTTACTTACGAATGAGAGAAAATGATGGCCTTTTTATAGACAAGGCACCATACCAAGTTTTTCAATGGATGGTGGAGATTAACTCAACACCAACGGTCCAAAATACATGGCATTTAATGAGATACAACAGTCTATTACATTTTCTGATTTACATTTGTCCTTTAGGAAAAAGATAAAATACAGCTTGCAAATACATCGAATATGGACAAAATGGATACCCATTTGGTTGTACATGATGAAAAGTCAATTTTTAAGGCCTAATAAAGCCAAAATAAAGTCACGACACTTGAAAACTTGAGCTGATGAGATTCCAAGTGCTGATTGGATCAAAAGGAGTATTTTGGTGAAGGTATATGCAACTAGATGCTTGCTGGACTGATTCTTGATGACTGGACTATTGGGACAATTGTATGCATGTCTTGGTGATCTAGTCCAGGGTCATTTGAGTGGTATTTTTGGGAAAATATCAAAAATATAATTTTTGGTATTTTCTACATCATAGTAAATTGCATTTTTAGAAGCCTTTGGAGTGGAATTGGGGCTCAAAACTTTGGTGTTAAGCCTTAGCAACTATGTATCTCAAACTAGATAATTAGTTTATCTTTCCAATGAGTCCAATAAATTTAGATTCTAATAAAACAGCTAGGAGTTATGACCCTGGACTGGATCACTTGGACATTGGACTGGATCTGCAGGAACAACAATGAAGTAGACTTGATCTTTTATGTATTTAGCTCTTGTAGCTCATCTCCATCATCTTGGATATCATATTGACTTCCTTTTGCATGTGCAATAGCAATTCGGTTGATAGAATGTCGATTCTACAGTTCTGGTTAGCACTACACCTCTTGTGTGTTTACCTTCCAAGATGGCTCCAATGGGCTCCTTTATCCTCTTAGACCTAAAATCAATGAGGAAAAGCATAAATTTAATCTCAACAAGTTATTTTCCATCATTTTGAATTAGAATATGTCCATTTGTAGCCACGGATTAGTCTAGGACAGCTCATTGTCAATGTTGCTTCCTTATAGACAATTTCATAAATCTAGTGATTTTTGCATGATTTTCTAAGTTTTTCATTATTTTTGAGTACCCATTTGGCCAATATGATGATTAGGGAAGTTTTAAGGGTCATTTGAATCCATTTGGGGACTTTTATTTTGTGTTTTATAGCCTTTTCTGTAAAAAGCGAGATTTTTGGGGGTCACAGACTTTTCATGTGCAATGGCATTAATTATCATAAAACGTGCCCAACATTTACATAAACTTTGTAAAATGTTCATCATGATGTGATAAATAGTTGTACAGTTTAATTTCACCAAGAAAATCCAATTTGCACCTTGAAAAACTCAATTTTTAGGCCAAAATGTCAAAAAGCGTTGATTTTGCTTCCAACTGACCTAGCACGGATTTTGGGGTTGTCCGACCTTGCGCGGATTTTGGGGTTGTCTGATCTTGCATAGATTTTGGCTCCATCTGACTAAAGTTAGTGAAGGTCATTTTTAGCACAAGTCAGTTGACCATGATTTTAGAGCTAGCTTTGATAGATGCCGCTAGCGGGGATTTTGGTGCCAACTGACTTAATAGTAGTTTGAAGGAAGTCAGTCAGAGGTGAATTTAGCGCTAAGGTTGGAGGATGATGATTTTCACGTAGAAATCTGTGAGTGAGGTTTTTAGCACTAAAAGTCGATAGCAACTATTTTTAGCGCAAAGTCAGTGGATTCAATTTTTAGCGCTAAGGTCGGTAGAGGCTATTTTTGGCGCAAAGTGCAGTTGGGGTCATTTTTAGTACCAAATTTTGAACTTCTCAGGGTGAAAGTATATTTAAAATATATTTAAGTATAAGTTTAGATACTTTTAGGATGTTTGAGATAGGTTCTAGATCCATAGGATTTCATATGCAGATTCTAGAATTTTGAGGTTCCACCAGATTTCAGACTTAGCCATTTTTTAGAATTTTTAGGGTTTTAGACTTAGCCAAATCAAGGCTTCAGGACCATGCGTCAGATGAAAGTACGTGAACCCCTTAGTGAAATCTTGTGAAATTAGGAATGATTTTACAATTCTAAGACTTGAAAATTAGGAATTTCAACATGACACATCATGTAGTAGCAATTTCAAGGGTAATATCCAGGGACAGGATTTTGGAGTAAAATGTAATAGCACCCAATTTTAGTGCAAAAGGCAACAAATGGCAATTTTTTGAGCACAAGGCCACCCAAGACACCTCCAAATGACATCAAATCACTCCACACATGAAAAATACTCAAATCTGCAACAAATCATGCACTCTAAGCACAAATTCACCTTCTCATCATCATAAGTAACAAAGGTTGAGACACCAAGCCAAAGTAAAAGAGGGGGTCTCCATTTGGCAAAATGGGGTGTGTGTGTAAGGCACAACAACACCCAAGTCTAGGTCCCTATTTTAAGCTTTGATTTGTAATTTTGACACTCTGTAATATCCTCCTACAACTCCACTTTTCCTGTATCTTCAATTTGTAACCTGTAATCACAGAAACTTTGGGAAGGGGTTGTGATATTTAGAGGCTTGCCTTAGTCAAGCCCTGGAGAGACATTTAAGTCTTTTGGACACCATTGTTAGAGAGAGAGAGAGAGAGTGCGTTCCCTTGGGAGGCATAGGTAAAAACCAAATAATAAATGCTTGAAAACACAAATGATGTCACCTTATAGTGAAGATGTCATGGAAGGAAGAAGCTCTTCATGCCATGAGGAGATGAATGCTCAAATCTGCAAATACAAACACACAAACAACACAAATCCACTCTTTCTACACAATGAATGCCTTGAATCACCTTTAGAATGCATAAAGTTCACAGTAGCTTTCTAGTAATCATCTAGTTTACAAATGAATGCCTAAACATGCTTATATATGCAACTACAAACACTCTCGCCAAGAATTTTGTAATTCAAACTTACCATGTCGGCATAGGACCTAAATAACGGTCACAAGTTGACACTTAAAATTTAGGACTAACCTAAAATAGGGCAGGACTAGGGCGTGGGTGCCCAATTCCTCCCCCTTATTTTGGTTAGGGTTAAGTTCAAGGGACCCCCCTAGATCCCATTTGTCATGAAACCCAAGGTTCATTTCATCGGGATGTCAAAATATGATGCAAGATGTCCTAAATGCAGACAAAAGACCTAGGAGCTAAACCTTATGAGGGAAAAGCCCCCAAGGGGACATTTTCTAATGTTACATAATGAATGCTCAAAATACTGTCTCAAAACTCTTCATCTTGACTGTTCTGCTCCATTGTTTTGCTTTTACATTAGGCATGCTCTTGTTGCACTCAATATTCTTTTCTTATTGAATTCACAATCACATTCACACTACACTCTGACTTAACAACAAAATCCATCAAGTATTTATATCCGCAACAAGATCTGACTCAAAACTGGGTCGGCTTGCCAAAAATGAAATGTGTACACAAAAGGTTATACTTTGTCGACTTGAACTCTTTACAGAAGAAGTTGTGCGGACCAATACAATTCTTCAAGAACCTTCATATAGGTGTGAACCTATTATAGAACCACTTAGGATGATGATCCAGACAATATATCTTTATCGCATATCGATCTAACTTGTATGTCGGCTTCATCTTTAAGTAAACACTTAACCAAATCAACTATCATATGACAACTCCCAATGCAGACCACACAAACTCTACAATTCATACCACACATTCATTATGCATCACCCAACATACCTTCAGAACCACGGCTCATAATATTCTTATGCAGAAAGATGTGGATCTCTGAACTACTGGCTCTGTCATTGTGAAATATTTTCAACTTGAATGCTGATACTTATAAACTTGTAGACGATCATCTGGTAAACCTCAGACTCCACAAATCTAGAATTGGATACTCCTAACATGTGTTTACAACACCTCCAAACTGCAAATCAAAACAACTAATAGCAGAGAAATGCAGACAAAAATACTTAGTTATTCTACACTGTTCATGACTAAACTTTGTTAACCCAGATTCAAACAATTCAAAGTGTAGCTTCCAGAGACTGCTAGGACATGAAACTTGGAATATAGCATCATCAAACAACTATGTACAACATACCAGAACCACATACAAGAAGCTATATCTGCAGAGAAATACCAACTACCTTCTTGTCAGTAACTCAGCAAGCTACCAACACTTAGTGAATTTGACAAAGTCATTCTTCCCAGACCAAAAAGAACTATGCACAACTTGTCTCAAGACTTGTTTCCAATCATATCTGACTGTTGCCATCAATGACAACACCATATCACAATCATATCAACAGTGTCTTAGTGCTTTGTCTTGTTTTGTCTACAACTTCTATTAACTTGGTTAAGGATGTAATTTTGAAACTTGCTACTTCCTGAAGCTGTCCCATCCTATGCTTCATGATATCCTTCTGAGTCTACAACTTATGTATGTTAGAGTTAATGGTTTCAACTTGTGCCCTTTGATTTCCAATGGTATCTTTTGTCTGGTCATAAGTTTTAGATACCCTCATTATTTGGGCTTCCCATCTTTCTATTTTATCCTTTATCTCCTTGGTCTTGTCTGGCCATGTAAGATAAAATTTATACAGTTCACTTGCTTCTTTCAGGGCTAATTGTGAAAATTCTACACTTTTATCTAACAAAATTTTGTCTTGAGAAGGTCTATCTTGTTGGCAAGAGACACTATATGGATTCATGGTTGTTGTCATTGATGGCAACAAAGGTCATCCCACATATCCGCAAGTCATGATGTGCCTCTACCGGAAGTCAGAATAAAGAATGTTGTGGTCCGGTGAAGAAGAACAGAGCATGTGGCAAGGTCCGACAGATTGGTCCGGATCTCTCAGAGGAAGTGTCTTGGTGCAGTACGGATTTGGGGAAGTCAAGAGGACTACCTTGAGTGGTATATTCCAAGGATTTAGCCTCCGGTGATGGACGAGGAAAAATATATGAATGGTTGAGTACCGGATTCCTAAGAGATAGTGAAAACAGAGGAAGAACTGACTGGCAGAGTATCAGACTACTTTCCGGATGTGTTACTGTTGATGACAGAGGTTGTGAAGGCATGAATCATGTTTGGCCAACATGATTAATGATATCTACAAGTATATGCTTGATCCGCATTGCCTGGTGAGGAAGGATTCAGCCGACAGAATGAGAGTTTGTAAGAAACTAGACTGTTCCGGATGCCGACTAGAAAGATGGTGAAATTACTTGTGTGGATATATATAGAGGATGGATTTAGTTGAGAAGGTGTTGTTGTTGTGGAGTGTTATGCGAATAAGTCCAGATAAAGAGCAGAAGTAGTAAAAAGGATCCGGTATGTGAAAGATAGCAGAATAAAGAACAGAGGAAAGATGAAGTGCAGCAGATCAGTGTACTGAGCCTAACCGGAACTGAACTCCAGCATATGCAGATGCTTCCAATCAGTTCAAGACTGTGATTCTCATCACTTTGTAGACAGTGTGTCTTCTTGTAGGCAGTGGGCCTCTTGTGAGCAGTGTGCTCGGGCAGTGAGCCCTAATTGGCAAGTGCCATTTTTGTAATTTCCTATTCTTCTAACAGAGAATAATTTTGGGTTAATCACCCTGTGGTTTTCTCCCTTAACAGGGTTTCCACGTCAAAAATACTGTGTCATGTGTTTCTTATTTCATGGTTAATGTTTTATGTTTGATTTTATGCTGCATCAATTAAAAGGAAAGTTCATTAAGGGAAATAATTAGGATAACTGATTCACCCCCCCCTTTCAGTTATCAACAATTGGTATCAGAGCTAAGTTCCTCCTAATAGAGCCTAACAGCTTGAGGAAGATCTGGGATTTCAAATGGATGCATATGGTTTAAGGGAGCAACTCAAGACTGCTCTTGAGGATCTTGAATAGTCAAATTCTGAAGTCAGTGAATTAAAGGAAAGACTCAAACAGGCTGATGAATTCATGAGAGAATTAAAAGACAAATTAAGTCTCTCTATGAAAAAGAGAAAGGAGCTGCTTCAACAGTTGGCAAGGCAAAGTGAAGAAAGCAATACAAATGAAGAATTGACTGAGCAAACCAAGTTATGTGAAAAGTTATCAAAAGAAGTCATTATGTTAAGACATGAAATGGAATCAGGAACTATAAAGTTTACTCAAGAGATTGAAGAAAAAAGAAAGGCTGAAGACAATCTAAGACAATCTCTTAAAGAAAAATCAGAAGAATGCCACCAGATGGACAGGATTATCAGACATCTTGAATCTGATCTTGAAGATGCCAAAGATAATGAAGGAAAACTTGAGGATCAAATTGCCTCTCTCAAAAGAGACCTTCAAATAGCAAATGAATATAAAGAGAAATTCAAGATAAGTTCTGCTCAACTTGAAGTTCTTCTTGGAAGTCAAAAGAGGACAGATGACAAGTATGGTTTGGGATATGAGAAAGGAGAAAGCTCCGGATCCGGTCAGAAGAATCTTGGATCAGAAAATCCAAGGAACAGGCCTAGAAGAGCTCCGGTAAGACAGCCAAATGCTCAAAGATATCCATCCTTCAATGGATACTGCCACAGCTGCAACCACTTTGGTCACAAAGCTGATCAGTGCAGAATGAGAATGAATCAGATCAATTCATCCTTCTCCGGACAGTGCTTCAACTGCAAAAGGTATGGACACAAATCCCATGAATGCAGAATTATGCAAGTAAACAAATCATTCAAAGGTAGATGCTTCACATGCAATAGAATAGGTCATAGGGCTAATCAATGCAGATCAAGAGGATATCAGTCAAATATGCAAAGAAATGTTATTTGCCAAATCTGCAATAGGTCCGGTCATAATGCTAAAATCTGCAGAAACAAGAATCAGGACAAAAAAGGTCCGGTGTATAATCAGAATCAAGACAAGGGTAAACAAAAGATGAATGCGGATGAGGTTAGGAATCAGATGAGCAAGATTTGGGTGAAGAAAAGTTCAGAGAATGTAGAGGTTGGATCCGCACCAGACTGTGGTGCTGATAATTCTTCCGGAAATTAAAAAGTGAGCTCAGGCTCAGGGGGAGACTCAAAGAAAATCTTGTTCCCCCAGCCAAACAAGTGGTGCCGGATGTGGCACAAGATGCAGATCAAAGGGTTTGTAGATATGAGTCTTGAGATACTGCAGTCAAGTTTTCAGAGGTCCGCATGGAGTTATGAAGAAGCTGTGATCGATCAAATAAGACCTGTTCAGGGAGATGCTCCGGTATGATAAGGGATTACAAAAAGGTCTAGAAAGATCCGGAAATGCACTATCTTGTTCTGCGGATTGGACAGAGTGTTTGGGATGCTCTTGTAATATGTTACCTCGATTTATTCATGATTGAAAGATCCGGATGATATCCTCAGATCAGGACTAATTTGGGACAATCCAAGCTATCCAGACAAGGCAAACCGGAATGATGTAGGTGAAGCATTTATTACAGACAGATATTAGGGTTCGCGGAGCAATTTAAGAGATTTCTCAAAGGTTATTTGCTCATTTTGCACTCGAGAAGAAGTGAAAAGTGGAGCTCTGCAACAAGGTTCATCAAGCACACCAAGGATCTCCTGCTGAAGCTATTGCATAAAGAAATCAATCCAACCACTCCGTGCAAACCGAAGGCGCATAAGAAACATCCCTACAAATCATTGGAGGTAGTTCCACTAGGAGCCTTCTCTAGTGTTCCTCACGGAGTTTTACACACCGAAGACATTAGGGTTTACATACATGCAAACATTGAGGAATTTGGGGAATTCAAATTAAGAGACCTCTATCACAAGCAGCTGATAGACAATGCTTTTGAGCTTAAACCAGAGTATAAGGATATCCAGAAGAAATAATTTGAGCAATTTATTCATTTCCCCTGTTTTGAAGAAGATGAATGGGTTCGGTATGTACTGAGCAGGATGCATGATAACTTTCTATGGCTAGATAGACCCTGCAAGATTACAAAAGAGGCAATTAGAGCAGTAACTGGTCTATACTCTTCCGGAGGGGTACCTATCCTCAAATCTGTCAAGAACAACATTGTAACTGAGGCCACCGGATCAAAATTTGACAAGAGGGCAATGACCATTGAAGATATTTCGGATCCGGATATCAAATATGCATCAATGATAATAGGATACAAGATCTATCACTCTAGCAGGGAGAATTCTGTATCCGGAACTGCAGTATACACTGCCTTTGAAATGCTAAGAAAGAATGCAGAATATGACCTCTGCGAACTACTGCTAAGCCAATTAATGGAAAATATACAGAAAATCAAGAAGGATAAGAAGAATTCCTTCAAGTATGGTACTCTTATTGTATGTCTATTCTTCTACTTCATGAATGAGCTACCCGGAACAAGTGGATGGGTATGGCAGAATGACAAACCTGTTGCAGTCCAGATAAGAGACTACTTGCATGGACTTGGGGATGCAAAAGCAAGAAATTTAGCTCTATGGGGATACTTCAAAAACTTTCAGAGCATGATGCAAGCAAGAGAAAGAATTCCCTAGTCTCTTGTTGAAAAATACAAAGACTCAGTATGCTTTATGGTTGACACTGATCAGTGCCTAATGGAGGCAGTAGAGCCAAGGACTGTCTGGATCATGCCCATGGGGTATGAAGTAGATGAACAGATAGTGGAGCTGCATGTTCAACACATGCTAAGTCAGCCCAAAGATCCTAAGGCAGAAAGGTTTGGAACCTTTGAGGAGCTGAGTGTAAAAATACATGTAGAACTCAGGGAACCTGAGATTAAAAGAAAGGTGAGAAAAGAAGTAGAGCACATTGCTCAAGGCCTAGGTATCTCAAAGGAGGCACTTGATGCCAGCCGGGAAAAGAGGAGGAAGGTCGAGGAAGAAGAGAAAAGCAAAGAAAGTGCTCCAGTTGAAACTCCCACCCGGACCAGATCATCAAAGAGACCTGCACCTTCCACAACCAAAAGTTCAAAACCGGAAGTTCAGGCATCCGGTAAGAGATCCAAGACAAAAGCCACAAGGGCTTATGGAAGCCAAAAGGATGAAGAGGAAACAGAATCAGATGAGGGAGTAAGAGAAGTAAAGAAACAGAAGAAGAAAGGATCCGGTAAGCCCTCCACAGGCCAAGACAAGGATGAAATGGCAGAGGTAACTGTTGAAATAATATCTCTTATTCCTAAAAGCCTAGAAAAGGAAATGGAAGTAAGAAAGAATAATGCTCATGCTAAAGATCTTGAGATCCGGGAGCAGATAGCTATTCAGCTATATCCTCAAATTGATCCCAAGACAATGAACATTATCTTCAAGGACTGCAAAGATGAGTTCAGAAGCAAAGCCAGGATGAATCAACTCATGCTTGGCGAGACTGACAAAGTGGCCCAAGAAACAGAAGAGATCCTCTGGAAGGCCTTCAAAAGGTTCAATCTTCCGGTTGTAGAGGATTTAGGTACAGAAACAGCTGAGGACTTGGGACCCTCTGCTCCAGAAGAAGTGGCTCATGAACAAACTAGCATCTCTCCTCCGGTTTCCCCTACAGTCTCCGGATCCAAAGAAGAAGAGCAATTACAGGAGAAGGAAGCAGTGGTGAAAGACAAAGAGGTTGACAGTTCTAAGACTGCAGAAGAAAAGAAACATCTGTCTCCGGCAAGAGACACTGCACAAACTGTTCAACAATTTTTGAGCAAAGAAACTCTAGAGATTGATGAACCGGAGCTTCTAAAAGGCCCATTTGATTTTGACTCTCTCTCTCCAGTACAAACAATGAAGATAGCTTCATTTGCAAATGCCAAGGCAAATGAAAAGCTCCTGAAGTCTCATATGGAAGACTGTGAGTTGATAGAGGCTGCTTCCGGAGTACTTGTGAAGATCATGCCATCAATCCAGATAGATCCGACAGCCTCCTCTTCCGATAATCTAAAAACCTTAGTCAGCAGTGTTGATACACATTTTGATTCTTTAGAAAAATCAGCTGAAGAAAAGGTCCGGAAGGAATTTTTGGATAAAAGATTTTCAGAGATATTAGAATTAATCTCTAAAGATAGGAAGATTGTAAGCATTGGAATAAAGAGCTTAGAGAATGCTCTTAAGGATGGCGGTGACATCTATAAATTTTGTATATCCTGGTCAAAGGCAACAGCAGCATTTGACAAGAAAATAAAAGAGGAACAGGATAAGCTACAAAGCTTATCTCAAAGTTTTGATCCTCTCTCTTCCTCTATAATAAATCAAGAATGTCAGACCATTGCAGTCTTGAATGAAATAAAAAATCTTGAGAAGGAAAGGAAGAACATCACCAACCGGATGGGAGAACTTAGAAGGATTATAATCCCTAAGTTGGAAACCATGCATGAGGCCATCAGTGATGCTCAGACCACCGCCCAAACAAAAGATCCGACAGATCTCAAGCGGGTAGAAGCGTTTGCATTTTTGCTAAGTGGTCACATTTCAATTTTGGATAGAATGAAGCAAAGTTGGGCTACAGAAATGATCCAATTGCAGACATCCTTTGCAGACATTCTTCAATACATGTGAGTATGTAAATAGGCGGCTATATAGAGAAAATTTTTGAAAATTTTGGTGTGCGGACCCTACCCTTTGCCATTGATGTCAAAGGGGGAGTTCCAGAAATTGTATATAAAGACAGAGCATCAGCAAAGGGGGAGCATAGTGAAAACACTTAGTCATTTTTCACTAAGTGTTGCCATCAATGCCAAAGGGGGAGATTGTTGGCAAGAGACACTATATGGATTCATGGTTGTTGTCATTGATGGCAACAAAGGTCATCCCACATATCCGCAAGTCATGATGTGCCTCTACCAGAAGTCAGAATAAAGAATGTTGTGGTCCGGTGAAGAAGAACAGAGCATGTGGCAAGGTCCGACAGATTGGTCCGGATCTCTCAGAGGAAGTGTCTTGGTGCAGTGCAGATTTGGGGAAGTCAAGAGGACTACCTTGAGTGGTATATTCCAAGGATTTAGCCTCCGGTGATGGACGAGGAAAAAGATATGAATGGTTGAGTACCGGATTCCTAAGAGATAGTGAAAACAGAGGAAGAACTGACTGGCAGAGTATCAGACTGCTTTCCGGATGTGTTACTGTTGATGACAGAGGTTGTGAAGGCATGAATCATGTTTGGCCGACATGATTAATGATATCTACAAGTATATGCTTGATCCGCATTGCCTGGTGAGGAAGGATTCAGCCGACAGAATGAGAGTTTGTAAGAAACTAGACTGTTCCGGATGCCGACTAGAAAGATGATGAAATTACTTGTGCGGATATATATAGAGGATGGATTTAGTTGAGAAGGTGTTGTTGTTGTGGAGTGTTATGCGAATAAGTCCAGATAAAGAGCAGAAGTAGTAAAAAGGATCCGGTATGTGAAAGATAGCAGAATAAAGAACAGAGGAAAGATGAAGTGCAGCAGATCAGTGTACTGAGCCTAACCGGAACTGAACTCCAGCATATGCAGATGCTTCCAATCAGTTCAAGACTGTGATTCTCATCACTTTGTAGACAGTGTGTCTTCTTGTAGGCAGTGGGCCTCTTGTGAGCAGTGTGCTCGGGCAGTGAGCCCTAATTGGCAAGTGCCATTTTTGTAATTTCCTATTCTTCTAACAGAGAATAATTTTGGGTTAATCACCCTGTGGTTTTCTCCCTTAACAGGGTTTCCACGTCAAAAATACTGTGTCATGTGTTTCTTATTTCATGGTTAATGTTTTATGTTTGATTTTATGCTGCATCAATTAAAAGGAAAGTTCATTAAGGGAAATAATTAGGATAACTGATTCACCCCCCCCTCTCAGTTATCAACATATCTTTCATCTCAACTAATCTTTTACTATCTATTTTAGCTGTTACCTTTTTGTCAGCAGCTTGCTCAAAGGATTCAAAATGGGAATTCATGGACTCCATAAGCCTTTTCATTTGTGCTACAGGAGAGAGTGTTCTATCTCTTTGAACTCTAGGCATGATCTTCTCAAAAATATTTATAGCTTCACCAAGTAATTCACTGTCTTCCAAATGGGATTTCAGCATTTCTTCTTGTGTAGTGGATTGAAAGATTGTTCCCAGTATTAGCTTCTGTAGAGGGGACATTGCAGCAAGGTTAATAGGTCCTTGCAAAAGCTTAGGTGCAATCAAAATTTGAGCTTCCTTCTGCTTCTCCAAAAACTCTCTCAAAGAGTCAGCAGTGTCTCTATTTTCTCTAGTTCAAGATGCCTCAGCATCTTGTCTCTTCAGAGGAGGCTCTTGAATGTTCTCTTGTCCATTTCTTTCTAGTTCTGGAGCAGAATTGTTTATCATTTGTTCATCTATTTCTTCCCTCTGCTCATCTGAAACTATCGCTGTTTCTTCAGGCTTCTTTTCTTCCTCAGTTTCTTTCATCTCTTAAACTTGTTTTGTGTTCCTTTCCTCTTCATTTCTTGTATCTACCAGAGGATTGTCTATTCCTTGCTTCATGTTCTATTCTACATTTATCTCTGGAGCTACATTATCTGCACCAATGTCTTGTTCCTCTTCATCAGTATCAGTAATAGTTGATATTTGCAACTCATTTAACACCCTAAGTGTTATTTCCTCTATTTCCTTGACTATTTTTTTGGTCTCCCCAAACATCAGAGCATTTATCCTCTTCATGGTTCTAAATTCCTCACTGAGTTTATTAGTAGCATTAGTTCTTTCCTCAGGGGTGATGTTTGGACAAAGTTTTAACAAGACATATTCTTTGATCTCAACATCTTTGACCATAGCTCCTTCTTTCCTTCCTAACATTATACTGGCTAGATTGTCTAGTAGCTCATCTATTACCTCAAGCAAAGTTTTGCAGAACATGTCTAAGTATCTTACAACTGTAGTTTCAATGATTACCTTGTCTACATCTGACTTCTCATTATACATGTCAACAATGGGTTTCAAGGTACCATGTTGAGAAAATGCATTGACAATTGCTTCCAAGGAAAGTGTTGCTTCACTTTCAATCTTTTCATGTTCCTTCCTCTTCTTGGACTTTTCTAAGGGCTTCTTCTTCTTTCTGGAGGAGGTTTCCTCTATTCTTGCCCATTTTACTTCAATCTCCTTATCTGTCTTTCCTTTTTCTCTTCCTCTCCTTCACCTAGGCTTACATATACTATTTTTGTAGCCTTTGTTTTCTTTCTTGCCTTCTTTTCTATAGTTTTCTCCATCGGTACTTGTTCTTTAGGCTCTGCCTATTTCTTAGGTACCTCCTTTTCAACACTTGCAGTCTTTATTTCTGCCATAAAGGGTCCAAAACTCTTTGAAGTAGCTATAGAGGTGGATGTTGGCAAGAGACACTGCTTTGCATGACAGGGGTTGTCATTAATGACAACTAAGACTGTTCCATTGATCCGCATAACACAATTTGTTCATACCGGAAGTTAGAATTAGAATTTATATAAGTCTAGGTAGTCAGGAACAGAGCAGACGACAGGGTCTAGTATCTTGGTCTGGATCTCTCTGGTGGAAAGCCATAATTTGCTATGGATCTGAGGTAGTTATAAGCATTGTCAAGACAATCTAAATCTATATTTTTGGCCTCCGGTGATGAAGGATTCAATAGTTATTAACATCTGAGTATCAGGTTAACAGTTTGACAGAGCAGGCAGAAGAAGAATAGGCTAACTTTACAAACGATCTTGGTTCCAAATGTATGGAAGTTGTTGGTTGGACAAGTTGTGATGATCAGTGATAGTAGCCAACCTAATTGATGTTTGTGAGTGCAATTTTTGGTCCATGTTACAAGTTGTACATGAATTTAGCCAACAGAGCAGAACCTTCAATAAAGTTCTAAGTGTTCTAGAAGCTGACTGAAAAATAGGTTGAAGATCAAGATGTGGATATATATAGCTAATGGATTTGAGTGATTTCAGTGTGTGTGACATGCGACTATGGAGTAAGTGCGAAAAGGGTAGAGATCTAAGGTTTAGATGTTAGCAGAACAATAAGAAGAGCAGAAGTGAAGATGAAGTGTATCAAGTCAGTATTTTGTGCTTAATCGAAACTGAATCCTTGCATTGATAGATGGTAATTATTAGTTCAATCTCATTGTAATCTTCTTTCTATAGGTAGTGAGCCTTCTTTTGAGTAGTGAGCTCTCGGAAGTGAGCCTGAATGCATGTGCATTCCCTTTTGTAATACTTTTAATAGAATATAATCTTTGTGGGTTAACCCCCAACGTGGTTTTTCCCTTAACTAGGTTTCCATGTCAAAAATCTTGGTGTCATATGTGTTATTTATGTTTCTGCTCATGTGTTATTGATTGATGTTGAAATGTTTATATCATTAATTTGATTATAAGTTGTAAAAGAAGATTTAAGGTAGAAAAGTTTAAACTGTGTGACAACTGATTCACCCCCCTCTTAGTTGTCCAGACCAATTCCAATAGTGGATGCTCTTGTCCTTCTTACAGGACCAGATGCAGGCTTCTCCTTTTCAACTTTCTCCTCTTCCTTCTTCTCCATGAATTTTGATGTTTTCCCTTCTAGAGTACTTGCAACTTTTGACACCTCTTCCCTTGCTCTTTCTTTAGTTATTTCTTCTTCTATGAACCCATGTTTCTTGACAATTTCCTTTAAATATTTCTTGACCTTTCTTTGGGAATCTAATTGAGTTTTCTCTAGATGTACTTTGAGAGATAGTTCCTCAAAAGTACCAAACCTTTCCTCCTTAGGGTCTCTTGGTTTTCTCAAGATAAGATCTACCAAACCAGTCAATACCTCCTCTGAAACTTCATATCCCATTCCTGGGACCCATACTATCCTAGGTTCAACAGCCTCCATGAGGCATTTGTCTTTGTCCACTATGAATACAATATACTTTTCATACTTCTTTACAACTAATTTAGGAATTCTAGCCCTAGCCTGTATTTTCTTTTGAAATTTTTTGAAGTAACCCCATAAAAATTAAATTCTATTTGTTAGCATTTCCCAAACTGTGTAAATGATTTCTGATTTGATCAGCTACAGGTATATGATCTAGCCAACCTATGTTATCCATACCAGGTAACTCTTTTAGAAAGTAAAAGAATAAATAGATAACCAGAGTTCCATACTTGAAAGGATATTTTGAATCTTTTGTCTTTTTCAAATTCTCCATAAGTTGCTTCTGGAGCAACTCACATAGGTCATAATTTGTGTTATTCTTGACCATCTCATATGTTGTGTATATAGCAATTGCAGACACTAAATCCTCCCTATTGGAGAAATAGACCTTATACCCAATAACCACTGATGCAAATATAACTGTTGGATCCATAATGTCATTCATAGTTAGTGCCCTCTTATCAAAATTTCCACTGGTTAACTGCATTACTACGTTGTTCTTCATGGTTTTTAGGGTTGGAACCTTTCCAATGGAGCTCATGCCAGTTACTACTTTGATGGCCTCTTTTGTTATCATGTGGGGATCAACAAGCCAAAAAAATTCATCATGAATTATGTTCAAAACATATCTAACCCATGCATCATGTGAGAATATAAGAAAATCTAACCAGGTATCCAGATTTTTCTCATGAAGAACCTTGTATTCATATTTTAATGCAATATTAATAGTAGTTAGCTCATCCAAATACAATTTCTCAATTTTCATATGATCATACTTCTCTAGGTTTGTATGTATGTATGCCCTAATGTCTTTTGTGGGCATAACACTATGTGGAACCTTAGAAATGCACCTTCTGAATCGATCATTAATCATTTGAAGGGATGTTTCTTGAATTTTGGATGGGGCCTCTCTATTAATTCAACTACTTGTGGGGTAGCCATCTTTACAAGTTCAACACAAATAAATTTTGATAGAGATAATACTTTTTTCTTTAGTTAGGGTTTCTCCATCGGATGCTTGAATTTTCCCTAGCTTTCTTCTCAAGTCTTTTTAGTTGCTTGAAAGTATGAATGCAAAGTGATTTTTCTTTCAAATGGATCCCTTATATTCTCTTCTTATTAAGATTCAATCGTAACAAATGCTTCATTCAAAAAGTTGTTAGACCCTTTCTCTACTACTCACAGTCGATCAAGATTGCTCCACAATTTATTGCATTGGATTCTTTTCTCCCGAAATCTTCTTCATAAGATCTATCATTCAGTCTTATAGCTTATATCTTTGTGTTGGATATTAGCACCAACTATCTGGCTAGGGGATCAAGTTTTTCATTGAAGCGCCCCCTGAGCTTGAGCTCCCAATTTACTTCCCAGAGGAAGTGTCTGCACTAGTGACTGGTGTGGATCCATCCTTAACCTCATATACCTCCTTCTTAACCTACATTTGGTTCATTTTCTTAGATTAATTTCTACCAGATCAACCTTGTTCTTTCCTTTATCTTGCCTCTACTCCATTTTCCTCTTTTCTGTAGGACTGTTTCTTTTCACATTCTTTCTTCTGTAAATTTTTGCAATATGTCTAGGCCTATTGCAATTGTAGCAAACAACATTCCGTTGTCCTTGGTTCCTTCAATTCATTGGAATCATCCTTGATCTGTATTGGTTAACCTTATGCCCAAATCTATTGCATGCAAAATAATTTCCTTTGAAAGATTGAGCATTCCTTCCATTATTGTAGTTGTTCCTTATCTGACTTCTACATTCACTAGCTTTGTGACCAAACTTCTTACATGTGAAGTAGTTACCCTTAAAGGTCTAAGTATTCCTTTTGTTGTTATAACCATTCCTTATCTGACTTCTACAATCATTAGCCTTTTGACCTATTTTATTGCAAGTGAAGCATTGACTAGAGAATGATGGAACATTTTGATTCACTCTGTTCCTACATTGAGTAGCCTTATGACCAAATTTATTGCATGTATTACAATAACCATTGAAAGAAGGGTAACTTTGAGCATTTGGTTTCCTAACCAGTGGTCTTCTAGGTCTATTCCTTTAATTTTGAAACTATTTGCCTTTGTCCTTCTTGATCTCAATATTCTTTTCTTGACCGGTTTTGTAACTTTCACCTTTATCAAACCCCAAGCCTTAATTATCATTAGGACACTTCTGACTAGCAAGTATTCTATCAAGTTGGGCACCACTTATTCTGAATTTTTCTTCCTAACTCCATGCATGTTTCAGACCAGCTTTTAGATCCACAACTTCTTGTTCAAGCTTTGTACAATTTTTAGTTTTGCTTTTCACCAATTGATTTAGGTCTTCTTCAGATTTTTCTCTTTTTACAACTTCCATTTTCATATTACTCAAGGTATCTTCTGTAGATATCAATTGTGCACTAACCTCCTTGTATTTTTCTTTGAACTTTTTGACTTGTTCCCTCAATTTCTTTATGCACTCATCTTCTTCCTTGACATTATCTTTCAAATCCTTGTTTTCTATTTCAGCCTTTTCAAGATCTGCTAGTACAAGTTTGAGTTCTTCTTCATTGATAAGTGTGCATTCTTCTTTAGTCTTAGTTGCATCAATTTCCTCAAGAGTAGGATGTTTTTTACCTACCATGTGTTCAGTCTCCAAGATCTTCCTCAAGTTCTTAGACTTCTTCTGAGGAACTAGGCTCTGATACCAATTGTTGAACACCCAAAGTATTGAGAGGGAGGGGGGTGAATCAGTACTCTTATTTATTAAACTAGTTATCCATTTACCACATGCAATAACAAAGAAAATTAAACATAGAAAAAATAACCAAAATTCATCACACATGAACACCAGGATTTTTACATGGAAAACCCAAAACTAGAAAAAACCACGGTGAGTGTTAGGTCACAATATATTATGTAGGAACAATACTAAATTACAATAAAGGTTCACTGCAAAAAGGATCACTACCTAGAGAAAGTTAAAATAAAAGAGATGGCTCACTACCAAAATGAACTACTCAGATTGCATCTATACGTGCATGATTGCATTTCCAATGAATGCTCAAAACTCTTCATCTTGACTGTTCTGCTCCACTATTCTACTTTTACATTAGACCTTCTCTTGTTGCACTCAATATTCTTTTCTTATTGAATTCACAATCACATTCACACTACACTCTGACTTAACAATGAAATCCATCAAGTATTTATATCCGCAACAAGATCTAACTCAAAACTAGGTCAGCTTGCCAGAAATGAAACGTGTACACAAAAAGTTATACTTTGTTAGCTTGAACTCTTTACACAAGAAGCTATGTGGACCAATACAATTCTTCAAGAACCCTCATATAGGTGTAAACCTATTATAGAACCACTTAGGATGATGATCCAGACAATATATCTTTACCGCATATCGATCTAACTTGTATGTTAGCTTCATCCCTAAGTATACACTTAACCAAATCAACTGTCATACCACAAATCCCAATGCGGACCACACCAAAATCTACAATTCATACCAAACATTCATTATGCATCACCCAAAATACCTTTAGAACTATGGGTCATAATATTCTTATGTGGCAAAATGCATATCTTTGAACTACTATCTCTGCTAGTGTGAAATATTGTCAACCTGAATGCTGATACTTAGAAACTTGTAGACGATCATCCAATAAACCTCAAACTCCACAAATATGGAGTTGGATACTCCTAACATTTTTTTACAACACCTCCAAACCATAAATTGAAACAACTAATAGCGGAGAAATGTAGACTAAAATACTCAGGTATTCTGCATTGTTCATGACTAAACTTTATTAACCCAGATTCAAGAAACTCAAAGTGTACCTTCCAGAGACTTCTCGGACATGAAACTTGGAATATAGTATCATCAAAAAACTATGTACAACATACCAGAACCACATACAAGAATTTGTATCTGTGAAGGAATACCACCTGACTTCCTGTCGCTAACTCAGTAAGTTGCCAACACTCAGTCAATTTGACGAAGTCATTCTTCCCAGACCAAAAAGAACTATGCACAACTTGGCTCAAGACCTATTTCCAATCATATCTGACTATTTCCATCAATGACAACACCATATCACAATCATATTAGTAGTGTCTCTTGACCATGTTGCCAATAGAGAGAGTTCCATGTTTAGAAATTACCTAGCCTCGACTTGACCTTTGCATGTTGTGTTCATTAACCTTCAAAGCTCCAGACAATGTGAAGTATCCTTCCATAGATCTTGCTTATTCTATAGATCGAGTAGGGGGTACAATGACTGGTGTCCTTAGTGCAGCAAATGAGAAGACTGTTGAGTTATTTATTAATGGAAGAATCTTATATCTGGATATTTTCAAATTTGTTGAAAAGACATGTGACAAGCACATAAATGAGCTAGTTCTCATAATTCTTCAATTAAATATAATGTTTCTAATATATCAAGTGATACTAATAGTCCTCATGGGAAATTTGTACTTAACCGTCACCCTTAAGAAACTTGAAGATTGAAGTGCATTTCTATCTCAACTCATTAATGAGTTAAAAAATTTCTTGACACAAGAAGGTGAAAAGGTTATTTCGTCTTTATAAATGCTTTCAAGAAGCAGTTACGAAGAGGAGAATAGTGAATGGTTGGGCAACCATCCCAGGGAATATATTTAAAGTCATTTTTGGTCTTTTAAGGAATCTTTTTTTGACTTTCATAAGGGAGGACTTTGGAGGAGAGAGTTTAATTTTCTGCTAATCTGTAATCACACTTATTATTTTTCTTGACTTAGTCGATGTATAGGGGAATTTAAGAGACTTAGAGCTTTGTTATGTTGAAGAAATAAAAATTTATTTTTAGAACTTTGTGTCTTTTAATCTCTTCTTTGGTTGCAATTTTTCCTATGTTAATTTGTAATCAATCTTCAATGTGCCCTTGTTATGTATGGCTGCATCTGGATCTCAGATGCATATCTTGCTTATGTTTGATATGTGTTGAGGAAGATATAATTACCTTTTATTAATCTATTACTGTTCATGGGTGGGAATATATAAAATTTGAGTTATTTGTTTCCACTCTCTGAATCTTTTCTTTCCTTCCCTTGCTGTAGTTTTCCTTTTCTACTTTCTGGTTAAAAGCACCCACTGTTTTCATTCATTGTACATCATTTGAAGGTAGCCACACCTTGTAAAATAAGCAGAGAATCATTGCAATTGACTCAACTATTTGTTTAGTTGTCATTTGTGTGGGTAAGAGAGTATAAAGTTAAGTGACAAAATCTATATACCAATAGATTTTTGGCTACTCTATTGGGGAAATCAAAATTGAAGAACCAATGCTCTTATTTCCCTAGAAATTTAAAGGTACCTCCCCAAGGACAGAGGTTGGCAATTCTACAAAGTAGAAAGTACTTAGAAGCATTTTATTTTGATAAAGGCTCATATCTAATTTATTTTTCAGATTTACATTATGGCATTGATTTCTCCTCAGCCATGGGGAAATCATTTTGGACCCCTTTCTTTGTCACAATATTCACCACTGCCTAAAGGATCAAGGAGATGTTTCCTGAAGTTTAGCAGAGAGAACTATCAAGATGTAGAAGATCACATCCTAGCATCCATAGTTGCATGTGGAATTTTGGGTGTAAGTGAAGAAAATGTTTTTGTTCGATTATTCATTGAATCTCTTGTTGGGCCTATAGCGAACTAGTTTCATTATTTGGAAGACAAATGCATTACTGATTGGGGCACATTAAAGAATAAGTTTTTGGGAATATATAAAGGTGTTGTTGATGAATTAACTTTGTTGTGTCAATTCTTTAATACTCAAAAGAAAGAAAATGATCCCATCAAAGACTTCATGGATCGATATACGTGACTTCTCAAAAAGATTCCTACCTCCATTCAACCAAGTAAGCAAATCCAACTCTACACTTTTATTTCTTCATTGTATCTAGATGTTCAGTTTTTCTTAAAACGGGGTAAAGTCAATGACATTGAAGTTGCACAACAAGAGGTTGTAAAAATTGAAGATGATTTGATTTTAAGTGGCCTTTGGGAAACAAATAAGATTGTGTAACACATTCCTAGTGAACCCATGAAGAAGTCTATCATGCACAAACAAAGTTTTCAGCATGTAGGTTTCCAACATGCACAACCTCCTTCTATTCAAATGCTTTAATCTCACTATTTTTTATCAAAAGCATTTTTGTAGAGATGAGATAAGTGGTGTAGGAATTAATCCTCATGTTGAGAGAAGAGCTGAAATTTATAGCCTACATTATGAAGAGGATGAACCAGATAAACAATCTTGTGAAGAGAACAACACAGATGATGGTGCAATGGCTTCTTTATCTATTGTAAAAATGAAGGCATTCACTTTTACAAGCAATGAAAAACAACTTGAGGATACACAACATAAACATGAGGTATTAAATATCTTTTCCCCAAGCTACATGCAAGATGAATATGAATTCTTTGAGTTTCCTGAACAAGATAATGTAGAAGTATGGCTACAAGAAGAGGTCAAAAATGATTTTTTCTTTGAGTCTTTTTATTTTAAAAATTTAGATATAGAAATTTTTAAACAAAGAATAGAGGACGAAGTTGCAAGTAGCCATGATAGTTTTAATAAAGATGGTCAAATAGACAAGTCTGTTGAACCTCATATTGTTTATATCCCAAATTGGTGTCTGCAATCATCTGATGATGAATTTTTGTGTGGAGAAGGGGTTATTTTATTTGATCTGCAGTTCATAGATGAGGATAATCAAGTGAATCATAAAATTGTCAGGTCAACTGCCACTGAAAAGAATGAAAATATTTTATTTGAAGATGGTTTTGAAGCTAATAAGGGTACTATTCATAGTGCAAATTTTATGTCTATCTTAGTAGAGAATGATCCTCATCCAATCTCACATAAGATGCTTTTGGCTAAAAATCCATCTTCTGATGGTTTGAGTAGTCAGGTAATTTTTAGGCATGGGATGTCAAGTTGTCTACTGTAGGTAGAAATGATTATTTGTAGGAACTTGTCGAGGAGATTCCAGAGGTCTATGATGCAAAGTGGTTGTTCAGTTTTGACACATCATTCAGGGACTCTTCTGGTTTCATAAATTCCAAAGTTATATCTAAAATTGTGAAATGGCTTCTAAGTTTGCAAATGCTTCACAAGTATATTTCTCTTTTTTGCATGGGCATTTATTTTTCCCAACCAGTTAATGGCTTTGCATGATTTTTCTGGGTGGCTAGTGTGTACGGTACCCAGTTTGGGGTACCTTGGAATTTTGGTTTGCTTTTTGTTTTTATGGTTTGTGTGTTGTTGTTTTGGTTTCAGTTTTAGTTTTGGCTCAAGTCTTTTGGAATTCTCCTTCATGATTTCAAAGAATGGTGACTCTATTGACCCAATGGATAAAGCACTAGTTTTTTCCAGAGGTGTTGGAGTTCTCTACTTTTCAGCTCGAAAAGCAGTCCCCAATTAGAGCTTGTTGTTACCCAATTTTTGAACTTGAGAAATTTTAAAAATTTTAGTGCCGGGGTGATATTTAATCCATTGGCAAAAAGTGGCTTGCAGAAGGCATCACACAATCTTTTCCCTCCATGTGACCAATCTCCAGATGAAAAGTATCATTTCTGGACAACCTTCAAATTTGACGGAGTTACATTCGTAGCGTGAGAAATGCAAAGAAAATTGTGATAGGTAAAATCAGGTTAATAAGTTCAAGCATATAATTGAAAACCTAATCCTACCACCATCAAAGAATTGAATCCAAGTGAAATCAAAAACATGCAATTTAAGACCAATATCACCTAGATTGTATGATTCGTTGTTTATGATGTGGATTATTTCTCAACAATGAACAATTATGAAGATAAAAGCTGCCATGATGGATGGATGATAATGCTAATATGCTAAATGGATACTAAAATGCTCAATATGCTCAAGATGACAATGTAGATGCTATATGAATGTTGGATAGATGTAGTATATATGAATGTTGGATAGATGTAGTATGGAATGAGAGGGTGTTTATATAGACCTCAACCAAAATCAATCAACAGTGTAGGTTTGGTGGCTATGTGAATGGCTAAGATTAAAGGATGATCATAGGTGAATGTGTAGATGACAAGTGGAAGGAAGATAAAGCTTATGTGTGACCATGTACATAAAAAGTACTACATGTGAAAGATATTAAATAAAAGATGTAGTGCCACTTATCTTTTTAAATGAAAGAGGCACACATGTCGGCTCATTGAGATAAATGATAGGAAGAAATTAATTAAATAAATAAAATTTATTTAATTAATTGGAAAGTGGGTTTGTGAATGGATTTTTAATTAAATAAATAAGATTTATTTAATTTAAAATAGATAGAAAGAAGATAATTAAATAATTAAAGATTATTTAATTATAGATTAGAGGAAATAGAAGAATAACTAATGAATTAATTAAATAAATATAAATTTATTTAACTAATAGAAGAAATAAGTGATAGGGACATTGCTCAAGTGTGTTAGACAAATGCAGATGATAGCTAATGCAATTATTGAATGCTAATGATAATTAGATCAATTTTGGGTGTCTACATTTTGCCCCTCTTTGATACAATGTTCATTAGAGCATTGTGTCAAAGAAGATATAATATTCACTTGATAAACAAGGTTATGCCCCAATGTAATTGGTAGGTGATGCCCCCTCGAAAGGTAAGCCAGGCTAACCAGGAAGGACTGGGTTGGTTCGTGATAAGAAGGAAAGGCTAGAAACAATGTTAACATGAATAAAATGGGGGTTGGGTGGGGCTGAGTATTATAGAGGCTTGTATCATGGAGTAGTGCCTGTGGAGTAGAGGAATCCTAGCTATAGGAGCAAGTCAAGAGTTTTATCTTCACAGAGGATAGGATGATCGAGGTCTGTAGCTTTGGTGATGGGGTCTCCTAGAGATGGTAGACTAGGTGTAGGACCTAGTGGTGGTGGATAGGGTGAGGGAGCTACCAGTAGTCACTAAGGCTTCCTTGTTTATGTATCATTTTGTATCATGATGAGGCCTATGGGCTGATTGTACATACATTCTTTGATGGCTCATGGATAGCCCATGTTGTATTTTGTAGACACTTGTACATTGACACATGTGATATATGGGTAAGTGCAAAAAGATGGGGGGCCAAAAAGTGGCCAAATGGTTTAAAAAAAAAATCATACATAATGTGAGCGCGTTGTAATGTGCTCATGTTATGGGTTGGTAATGACAAGCCTAAGGCTCATCATTACCAACCCATAACATGCTCGCATTATAATGCAAGTGCATTATTAACTATTATAAATAAAAAAAGGCTTGTCATTTCATTTCATTTCTATTTTTCTCCTCTATCCCCGCAACTTGCAAACCCTAGGAAGCGCGCTTGCATTTTGGAAAAGATAATTCAACACCAAAATCTTGTTGATTCGTCACCAAAATGCTGCCACGACGTCGAGCATGCCAAAGGAGTGAGTTTTATTTATTTTTTTGTTTGAATTTGCTTCTAAATAGGTAGGTTTGAGTTGTTTTTTGATGTATATTTCGTTAATTGTTAGGAAATGTTAATGCACCTCCTCCTCCTCCTCAAAATCCACAAAATCCTGAGGAGGAAATACCTATGGAACAACCTCCTCCATCCATTCCTCGACATGCCCTTGGAACACAAGAAAATATAATGGGGCAAATTGAAAACAACAAAAAAGAAATTGAAGATATAATTGCAAGGTTGAAAGATCCTTCCACTTCAACCTTGCATAGGTCCACGCTTGTTGAATCTCTTGAATCTATGTTATCAAATGTAGATTCAATTAGCAAGCAAATAACTAGTTGGACGGATAAGAGGAGAGAGTTTAGAGATTATTATGCAGATAAGCTATCATACCAAAATGTGAAAAAAATATAAATCACAAAATTAGACTTGTGTTTGATTTTCACAAACCCACAAACAAATCAACCTCCACCTATTACATGCAAGAGGTTCCCTATCCATTGGTGCAACAACCAAGCGATAATGGACAATTTTGGGCAGAGGTGGTGGATGGTTTTTGACCATCCTCCATGCAATAATAATGAGGTCCCGCAATACTTTTTGAGGAAACTCTACTGCGAGTTTGTCCTTAGTAAAGTGCCAAACTATTTTGATATACGGGACTTCCAGGGTAGAGGTGGGGGGTCAACACAAGATAGACCAGGGGCACGTCTTGACCCATAGTGGGTAGTGAGATGAGTAATCAACAGACCAGCCCATGAGCATGTTTCTATCCCTTCCATTGTGAAGGAGAGTGTTGATGTCGATACACTTTAGTCCATTAGTGCCTTGACCCAGAGCATCATAGAGCATGCCAGTCCTACAGCACATAGTGGGTTGGGAGATAGTGCAAGGAGTAGGGTCCCACCCCATGCTTGTCAGGCTTATAGGTCAGCCTGTGGTTATGACCCCATGGATAGTCAGGATGCAGGTGCACAGGCTACATCTGTAGTTGAGCAGATGGTGATGACAGATACCCTCCTAAGTGAGACTTTTGGCCTTGATACTCAGGTAAATATTAGCAAGTTTATTGAATTTAATTTATTAAATTTTATTTTTGAAATGCAAGATTAACTAATTTAAATTGATGATTTTAATGAAATTTTAGGGTCATAGCGTCGATGCAGTTTTCAGTGGTTCGCCACCTGCATTTTACACTAGATCATCTACTGTCAGGGTATGTAACTAGTAAACAATTATAAATATTACATGTGAATAGCATTGTTATATGAATGGTATTCTAATATCTAATTTTGGATGTTGAATAGGTTAATATTGTAGATTTCACGGCAACACCTGCCAGCAGTGGTGGACTTCAAAGCTTTACAGAGGTAATAAAATAAATAGTTTAATGAATGAATTGTACTTACTAGATTTTTGTATGTGACTTGTGTGCTTTATTGTGTGTACTTCCATGTTTAGATAAACGTGTGTGTATGTTAGGAGCCATGATTTGCATCACTATTATAGTTTTCGTAATTGAATAATGTTGTTTTATTTCCATATGATCCAGGCTGCGGAGACACCTCCCCATGTTCAGAGGGCAATGGAGCATGGTGTGGCCTCTGCGATTCATAGCTCCATGGCATTGGCAGGGGTATGAGGCAGATTAGTAAATTTCAATTTACATTCATTGTTATAGTTGTCTATTTTTGAAAAATCAAAAGATTATTGATTTGAAGTTTAATTTCTATCTAGATGGTTTCTATAGAACATGACATCAGTAGGGCCTATTCCTGCTACTGAGGCAAGTGAGGAGATAGATTATATGTTTGCAGTGAGTGATTATTTTGTTAAATGTTTCATTTTTTATAACATGTAATTTCTATATGTTAATGTCTATACTTTTTATTGTAACAGCTAAAGATGCAGGAAGAACTAAATAGGAGTAGCCCTCGGGTTCATAGTAGACCACCCACATGTGCGTCTCCATCCCCTAGAAGATCAAAGGCTATCCATGATCTATTCTCTTCACCAGCCAGAGGGGAATGACTTTTTATTGTGTTCCTTTGTTGTATGCCTATATGGCATTTGTGGACATATATTTTGTATTGTATATAGTTGACATTGTATGCCTATATGGCATTCTTATAAGCCTATATGGCTATTTTGTATATATGTTATACTTATATCGATAGATATTGATGTATGCCTATATGGATATTTGGTTAATATAAATCTTTTTTATTGATGGCGTCCATACTTGCATTATAAATCCACGTTTGAATGGATATTTGTAGATGGCTACTTCAAATATTTAAAGTCCAATTGTATTACATAGGATGTTTGTTGATCCAATAAGCTAGCTATTGTTATTCAAGTATCACCTAAACCTCATTTTGGAACTAAAAGATAAAAGTTGTATTTAAAAAAAAATGAATCATCATGTTGAACAGAAAATATTAATATTCTTTATGAGTAGCATACAATGTCAACTATATGCAATACAAAAAAATGAATCATCATGTTATTCTTTATGTTTGAGATCCTGAAAATGACTAAGTCTAGTAGCCTGATATCCTGAAACACTAGGATGAATATCTAAGTCATTAGGATGATTGTGCCTTGAGAAAAAGTCATTAAGATGAGCGCCTAAAGGAGACTTAAACATTCAAACATTGAGCAACAAGCATGAAGGGTTAAGGTGCAATTTGCAACTCATAAAGCCTCAAAAGGGTGCCCAACTTAGAGAGAGCATTCATTTAAGACAAGGTGCCCATTGACACCCGTTCCACCATAAAAGTGCACCTAAGATGGAAGGAGAACAAGCCTCTAGTAAGTGAAGCGCACCTATTTTCTAAACCACTTCATTATGGCACCCTAGCATGAGGAGGAGTATATAAGTCAATAGGAAATGGCACCTAGAATGCAAATGAAGGACTAAGTGGCATTTTCAATAAGCATCAATTCACCTTGAGCTTTCAATAAATACATCAAATTGAGCCCCATAAGCCTAGGCACCCTTTGCCTTCAAAAGAACCTTGTATCGACGTCAAGAGTTGGTCGTATCGGCATATCGACAGACCTTGGTTAGGCTTCACCGATAGTGGTCTGTCTTGCCAACAAGTGTGGTTTGAAGTCGAAGACATCGGTGTATCAGAAGATAATCCCATCAGTGCATCAGAAGAGCAGTTGAGAGATTCATCGATGAAGGGGGTCACACCGATAGTCGAAATCCATCGGTGTATCAGCCCAACGAGATTAGAGTTCACCGATGTTTGGAGTCTCACTGACGGGTGTGATCCAAAGGTTGTCATTGGTGAGATCAGTGTGTCGGCAAAAGAGTTTTTGAGTGTACCGATGGTATCAAGTCCTACCGATAGGCGAGGGACTTAGAGTCTCGTATCGGAGTGACAAAGACATCGGTGTGAAAGGATATAAAGTCACCGATAGCGATCTATCTGACTGATAAGAGTCAATGATGGGATGTTTGTCAGAAGTGAAATCAAACAGAGTCATGGTCACATCGGCCTATCAGCCAATAAAATTTTAAGGTCGCTGATGGTATGTTGTCTCACCAATAGTGAGTTTGAAGGTTTAAAAGTTGATAATTCTATGCTTCCACTATGTGCTCTACATCAAACACTCATCCCTACTACAATCTAGCATTCTCTAGTTGTGTTCTCCCCTTTGTTTTTGTGAACACCTCTGGAAGTAATGTTGAGTTACTTTTGATGTCCTTATTAACTGGTGTTGTTTTAGATTCATGTGTAGTCCTTGTTCCTTATAGTCTATTGTCTACCTGACTATTTGTTGTAACTTATTGAACCACTATGATTCATGTGTAGTCCATGTTGTTTATCAAGTTGAATGATCTATGACACATCATGTATCATTAGAAAATATTCTCGAAGAGAAAGCAAGTGAAAATACTCAAAACAACCCATAATAAGGTGGAGAAGTTTAAAGGATGGAGGTTGCAACACTTTCCAACCTCATAGCCACACTAGTCCAATGGATCAGGATAATACTATCAAGCATCCACATAATAGTAGATAATCTTATCAAAAGTCACAGAGAAATTTATATAGACTATAGTGTTATCCCTATGACTTGATACATACTACTTGTTTCATAAAGCAAAGGGACATGATATAAATATTGTTGTTATATGGAGCCTAGTCAGATTCAGAGGTTAAATTTAGCCAACTTTTATCAGCGTGGTTTCCCCCCAAATATTTTCCTACGAGTTTTGGCACCTTGAAGTCTAAGTGCATGAAAATCATTCTAAGTTGGCAACCTAATCCAATGACTTGACATGGATCCCAAAACCACCTATTGGACCAATAGGATCCTAGGTGCTCACTTCATGCATTATGATTTCTAGGTGCCAGTTTGATGCTCCATCACAAGGAAAATGTGCCCACACTTGCAAGTGTTTTTCTTTAGGATCTAGGCGCCAGTTGAAGGTTGTAGTTGCCAAGAAGAGTGCCTAGCAAGAGGAAGTCTTTTGGAGTCTCCAAAACACATCAAACACTTGACTAACAACAAGATAACATTTTCCCAAGTTAGGTGCTTCAAGAGGGAAGTTAAAACATGAATAAGAGCCAACTTGTCTAGACGCAAACTCAAGCTTGTTGAGGATACACATGGCACCCAACATTCCTTGGTGATTTCACGAACTTTAAATGCTTAGAATTGTTCAAGGAATGCCCAATGCCCCTTCTTAATGATAGGCACCAAAGTGAGGGTGGAATTGCACCTTGATGGCATTAGGCACTATCTAGAGTATGCTACTCCATGAAAATGCACCTTCTTGCTTAGAGTAATTCAAACACTCCAAGGTCTTCAGTGATTAATTCCCCAACTTATGAAATGTCCTTCATTTTAAAACACATTGTAATGCTCCAGAGAGATGACTATACCTAGGCATCAATCTGGCTTAGAAATGCCTCCAAAGTGTGCCTTCTCTTTCAAAATGCAAAACAAGGTCCAAAGGTGCTAATAAACTGAAACGCTTCTTTGGAAAAGTCCTGAAGGTTAAGATGCGTCTTGTTTTAATGAGGTGCAACTCTTGGGTAATAAAGCTTGTAAAGTGCGCCTAACTTAGTGAAGAGGTTGATAACTTCTAAACCCTTCCTGGAACTTGGATCGCTTCAACTGAAGATCATCTTGCACCAATACATCACCAAACTTTCAATCACAAGATCAATTCAAACTTAGGTGCTCATTAAGAGTCTTTCCAATGTTGGTGCATCTGAGAGGTTGAACTGGCAAGAGATGGTGCCTAGCTTCCTAGACCTTGTTTCAATATGTTTGAGTTCCAAAGTTGACTCAATGGTATCAAGATGGTGCCATAGAGTCTTTGGACTAGTTCCTTAGAGTTTCAAAAACATTCTGGCTCCTTCAAAATTCCTCCTACATGCTTGGGTGCCATTTCAAGGTCCTGGAACCATGATTTAGCACCTTATTGCTCTAGGCACCCATTCATGATTGTGCAACTTGAGATTGGCGCCTAGAGTGAATAGGCTTTCATCCTGACTTAATACACTACCTCCTTCTGATGATTTTTGGGGCAGAAGAAAACCTTTCACCATGGGAAAATGTCTCAGAGATATAAAACTGAGAGAGGTTATTGTAGAGGCACTCTACGTGATCGTGTTGCCTCAGACAGAATGTTTCTAAGTGACATGGTTTTCGAGTAACATCTCGTCAAAGATTGCTACCTTTTTGCACTTTGGACTCTTTAGGGATATCGTCGGTACAATGTAGCTCAGACTATGTTGACATGTTTGGGTGAAAAAAAGGACCATGGCTAGCATAAATGTACCCATCTAGACACGTTGGAATAGTCAGTTTGGTCACATCAGGAGCAGGACGAAAGTTACACCCCTTTACAACTTTACACTGCCTCCTTCTGATGATTTTTGGGGCAGCAAAAAACCTTTCACCACAGGCAAATGCCTTAGAGATATAAAAAACTGAGAGATTTTATTATAGAGGCACTCTATGTGGTCGCGTTTCCTTAGACAGAATGTTTCTAAGTGACAGTTTTTGAGTAACATCTCGTCAGAGATTGCAGCCTTTTTGCACTTTGGACTCTTCAGGGATATCGTTGGTACAATGTAGCTCGGACTGTTTCGACATGTTTGGGTGAAAAAAAGGACCATTCCTTGTGTAAATTTACCCATCCAGACATGTTGGAATAGTCAGTTTGGTCACATCAGGAGGAGGACGAAAGTTACACCCCTTTGCAACTTTACACTGCCTACTTCTGACGATTTTTGGGGTAGTAGAAAACCTTTCACCACGGGCAAATGTCTCAGAGATATAAAAAATTGAGAGAAGTTATTGTAGAGGCACTCTACGTGATCACGTTGCCTCAAACAGAATGTTTCTAAGTGACACAATTTTTGAGTAACATCTTGTCAAAGATTGCTGCCTTTTTGCACTTTGGACTCTTCAAGGATATCATCAGTACAATGTAGCTCGGACTGTTTCAACATGTTTGGGTGAAAAATAGGACCATGCCTAGCATAAATGTACCCATCTGGATGCATTGGAATAGTCAGTTTGGTCGCAACAGGAGCAAGACACCGAAAATGCAAAAGTTGCTTTGTACAACTTGACAACATTGACACTTTTTTGCAACATGACTCAAAGACTCAAACTAACCCCAAATGACTCAAAGTGACTTAAAATCACCTTGATTTTGGTGCACAATGTACATTATAGAGGTCTAGGTGCTCCTTATCATTCAAACATCTTAGATGAGCGCCTAGGAAAGGAAAAACTCTAAGTTTCATCATCATGATCACCTAATATCAAGAGACTTTAATAGCTCAAACCTTAGCATGGAGTCCTAAGGCGCATTTCATGTCTCCTTTCATCCATTTTAGCACCCTTATGTAGATTTTTCAACTTGATTTGGTGCCCTGTATGTGAAGGAAGATCTAAAGGCATGAAAGTGGATGTCGTTTTGCAAGAGTTTGGATCATCAAAATTGAAAGAAATAAGTCTATTAAGCTTGGGCACCCTTGGTCTTCTTTTCAATCATTATGAGCGCCTTGGGAGAATGGTATATAGGTTGTCATCATGATTGGGTACCCTGGATCCAGAGTGTTGGAGAGATCATCAAATGGTGTCTAGAGGAAGTAGGGTGAGTTATGAGTTTGGTTGCATCAGGAGTAGGACACCAAAAATGCATAACATGATGATGTAAAAATGTGTATATGTGTAAAAATGTAGGAGGAAATAAAAAAAAAGACAAACCTCACAAATTAATGTGCATACTTACAAACCAATGTAACATGACTTTACAAAATTAATGTGAATACTTACAAATTAATCCAATGAACCATTTGGGTCTGCTCTACTCTTTATTGTGTCAAGTATTGCTTCATGGTCAGACTCACGCACTTTCCACAAGATTTTGTTCAAAGGTCTACCCTGATACTTTATCAAATCAACATTGGATGCCATGACAAGGTTCGAGTAATGAAGAATATTCCGATGTGTGTCAAAGTCCTGAGATGTGGTAGATGGTGTCCCTACATGTTGACTTGTGGTAGAGGATGTGTCTCCAACTATGGTATTCAAATCTCTCGTACCATGAAGTTTTTTCATTCGTTCTCTTTGTGATGGTTGTGGTTCCTCTTCAATTGGTATGTCTTCATTTATCATGTCCAGTTTCCTCTTCTCACGAAGTTCCCTCATAGCCATTGCTTTCTTTGCATTCTTAGCTTCTATCTCTTCCTGTGTTGGTTTAATTCTTGATCGTTTCCTTAGCATGATGAAGAATTTGTCTGTAGCATGATAAAGAGACCAATATTAGTTCCTAAGAAATGAATACAAGATAATAGTGGGATTGTATTTTTATTATGTTGTAAGGATTTATTCTTGTATAGTTTGACATCATGGTATGTTAAGGTTTGTTTATTACACATAATTATTAAAGAGCCCAAGTGTAGAAAATATACATGGCATCATGTGAGATTGTAGGATTCTTTCTTGATTGGGAATGTGTCTATTTTAAACATGTATGATAAAGCATGATAAAGTAATTCAATCCAAAATAATGAAATTGTAAAGAACATGCATGTAAAGACTTGACATACCTAAAAAATGAAGATTTGAATGGAGAGAGTACCCAATTATGTAGTATTTTTTTCTTCTTGCATCAAACTCCTCAACAATTTGAGTTTTTCACCACTTGCTTCCTTTTGAATGTTAAATTGAATAACACTCAAATATAATTACTAACAACAATACTATTAACCAATCTATGATGTTAAATTCCTAAAATTGAATCATAATTAATATTACAACACTACAAAAATTGAAACTTGGATAGATATATATCAAACTTGGTGTGAAAACTATGTTATTTCCTCCTTCTCAAGTTGGCAAAGCAAAAAAGGTGGTGGAAAGCTCATGCAAAGGTGGTACAATGTGTCAAATGTGCATGTGAACTTCCCAACAGCATGAAAGCACTTTTTTTTGTCAGAGCACGTGTATAATTAGTATGAAAACAAAGCATGTGGGCCTGGATCACGGGGGTCAACACTTTTTTACCGTTTCTATAGCAACACAAAACTCGAGCACGTTATAACGCACTCGCATTTTGTCCTTCTATAGATTGATCACATCTCTTTCCAAACCTTCCCCTTTAGACTTGAATGACCACAAGGTTTTTGAGGGAGAACTTTTCCTATTTCTTGCAAGAGCTTGCCAGATGCTCCGCTATATGATAGGCATAACAATGAAGGGGGAAGCCCTCATAATCAAGTTCTTGATAGAAAATGTCCATCGAGGAAGAAAGACATATCTTCTTTGGAAGTAGAAGTTCTAGTTTGTGACAAATCCTTATCCAAGCATAAATAGCAGGGGTTCTGTCAAGCGATTTCCAATCCACTTCCACAAAGTCTCCTGAAGACTTCTTGATTGATTCCAAAACATCCACACCCCAAAATTGGAGAGGCAATCAATATAATTGAACCCATAAATCTACATTTGACGATAGAAACCCTCACCAATATACCTTAAACCCTAATCCCTCAACCCTCAACCCTAAACCTTATCCCTAAACCCTAATCCCTCAACCCTCAACCCTAATCTGTCATCCCTCAACTCTAATCCCTCATCCCTAAACCCTAAATGCTATCCCTAAACCCTCAACAGACTCGATACTATACCTTAAACCCTAATCCCTTATCCCTAAACCCTCCAACCCTATCCCTAATCCTTACACCCTCCACACTCTACTTTAACCCTAATCCCTCGACCCTCAACCCTATCCCTAAACCCTTGACCCTTGAACCTCAACCCTCAACCCTCAACATCAAACCCTAATCCCTCAACCCTTAACTCTGATCCCTTGACCCTCAACCCTCAATGTTAAATCCTAATCCCTCAACCCTAAACCCTATCCCTAAAACCTCAACACTATACCTTAAACCCTAATCCCTCAACCCTCAACCCTAAACCTTATCCTTAAACCCTAATCCCTCAACACTCAACCCTAATCTGTCATCCCTCAACTCTAATCCCTCATCCCTAAACCCTAAATGTTATCCCTATTCCTAAACCCTCAACAAACTTGATACTATACCTTAAACCCTAATCACTTATCCCTAAACCCTCCAACCCTATCCCTAATCCTTATACCCTCCACACTCTACTTTAACCCTAATCCCTCGACCCTCAACCCTACCCCTAAAACCTTAACCCTCAAACCTCAACCCTCAACATCAAACCCTTATCCCTCAACCCTTAACTCTGATCCCTCAACCCTCAACCCTATCCCTAAACCCTTGACCCTCGAACCTCAACCCTCAACCCTCAACATCAAACCCTAATCCCTCAACCCTTAACTCTGATCCCTTGACCCTCAACCCTATCCCTAAACCCTAAACCCTCAACCCTCAACGTCAAATCCTAATCCCTCAACCCTTCACTCTAATCCCTCAACCATAAACCCTATCCCTAAACCCTCAACACTATACCTTAAACCCTAATCCCTCAACCCTAACCCTAAACCTTATCCCTAAACCCTAAACCCTCAACCCTCAACCCTTATCCGTTATCTGTCATCTCTCAACTCTAATCCCTCATCCTTAAACCCTAAATTCTATCCCTATTCCTAGACCCTCAACGGGCTCTATACTATACCTTAAACCCTAATCCCTCTACCCTCAACACTCTTATTTAACCCTAATCCCTTGACCATTAACTCTATCCCTTAACCTCAACCCTGAACCCCGAACCGTCAACCCTCAACTCTCAACATTAAACCCTAATTCATCAACCCTAAACCCTAATCCCTCAAACCTAAACCCTATCCCTAAACCATCAACCCTCAACACTATACCTTAAACCCTAATCCCTATCCCTCAACCCTTAACCCTTAAAACTTAAACCCTATCCCTACACCCTCAACACTTGACACTATATCTTAAGCCTTAAACCCACATCCCTAAAGCCTCAACCCTCAATCCATAAACCTTCAACCCTAAACCCTATCCCTAATCCCTCTACCCTTGACATTAAATACTAATCCGTCAACCCTAAACCCTAATCCATCAACCCTAAACCCTAATCTATCAACCCTAAACCCTATCCCTAAACCCTCAACCCTCAACACTATACCTTAAACCCTAATCCCTCAACCCTCAACTCTAAACCTTATCCCTAAACCCTAATCCCTCAACCCTCAACCCTAATCCATCATCCCTCAACTCTAATCCCTCATCCCTAAACCCTAAATGCTATCCCTATTCCTAAACCCTCAACAGACTCGATACTATACCTTAAACCCTAATCCCTTATCCCTAAACCCTCCAACCCTATCCCTAATCCTTACACCCTCCACACTCTACTTTAACCCTAATCCCTCAACCCTTAACCCTATCCCTAAACCCTTGACCCTCAAACCTCAACCCTCAACGTCAAACCCTAATCCCTCAACCCTTAACTCTGATCCCTCGACCCTCAACCCTATCCCTAAACCCTAAACCCTCAACCCTCAATGTCAAATCCTAATCCGTCAACCCTTCACTCTAATCCCTCATCCCTAAACCCTATCCCTAAACCCTCAACACTATACCTTAAACCCCAATCCCTCAACCCTAACCCTAAACCTTATCCCTAAACCCTAATCTGTCATTCATCATCCCTCAACTCTAATCCCTCATCCCTAAACCCTAAACGCTATCCCTATTCCTAGACCCTCAACGGGCTCGATACTATACCTTAAACCCTAATCCCTTATCCTTGAACCCTCCAACCCTATCCCTTAACCCTAATCCCTCGACCCTCAACCCTATTCTGAAACCCTTAACCCTCGAACCTCAATGTACTCAACCCTCAACATCAAACCCTAATCCCTCAACCCTTAACTCTGATCCCTTGACCCTTAACCCTTAAAACTTGAACCCTAAAACCTATCCCTACACGCTCGACACTCGACACTATATCTTAAACTCTAATCCCTTAACCCTCATCCCTAAAGCCTCAACCCTAAATCATTAAACCTTCAACCCTAAACCCTATCCCTAATCCCTTGACCATTAACCCTATCCCGCAACCTCAACCCTCAACCCTCAACCCTCAACTCTCAACATTAAACCCTAATTCATCAACCCTAAACCCTAATCCCTCAAACCTAAACCCTATCCCTAAACCATCAACCCTCAACACTATACCTTAAACCCTAATCCCTATCCCTCAACCCTTAACCCTTAAAACTTAAACCCTATCCCTACACCCTCAACACTTGACACTATATCTTAAGCCTTAAACCCTCATCCCTAAAGCCTCAACCCTCAATCCTTAAACCTTCAACCCTAAACCCTATCCCTAATCCCTCTACCCTCGACACTCTAACCCTAACCTTGACATTAAATGCTAATCCGTCAACCCTAAACCCTAATCCGTCAACCCTAAACCCTATCCCTAAACCCTCAACCCTCAACACTATACCTTAAACCCTAGTCCATCAACCCTAAAACCTAATCCCTCAACCCTCAACCCTAAACACTATCAATAAACCCTCAACCCTCGACACTATATCTTAAACCCTACAAGAAAAGATTTACGTATGATACATCCACAGTGAGTAATGAACAGTTGAAATCAAAAGGATGATCATTATGATTAAAGATTTGCATTGGGGTACATCTATGTTTCTTGCTGTCCACCCCACACTTAGGGAAGGTATATTGTTATGAAACAGGAAAATAATCTCCCATTGTTTACTGGCTCTATCCACAAGAACTTCTAAACTATACCTTAAACCCTAATCCCTCAACTCTAAACTTTCAACCTTAAACTCTATCCCTAATCCCTCTACCCTCAATACTCTACCTTAAACCTAATCCCTCAACCCTTAACCCTAAACACTATCCCTAAAGCCTCAACCCTAAACCCTAATCCCTCAAGGTCCTAAACTCTAATCCCTTATCCCTAAACTCTAAATCCTATCCTAAATGCTCAACCCTCAACCTTAATCACTCAATCCTTATCCACCCCTCTCCTCCCCTATCTGGCTCACTCCCATCTCTACCCTTCTCTGCCCTCGACACTATACATACATACATATAGGCATACATAGATACATACATACATACATATAGGCATACATGATTAATATCCTTGAACGTAAAAAAATTTAAGGGGAACATAATGCGAGCGCATTATAATGCGCTCACAATATGTCAAACATGACAAACAACAGACTTGCAAAAAAGGAAAAATGCAAAGCAAAATATAACGTGAGCGCGTTATAACGCACTCGTGTTATGTCTTGCTTTGGGAATCCCAAGCCTTGGAATTAGGATTTTCTTTGGATTTCCAACCCAAAGGCTTGGAGTGCCTTTTGAACAGTCACAAACATGTTTTTCCATATTCTTCAAGATTTCACATAATTTTGTTTGTGCTAACCCTCAGATTTGCACGTGTTTCAAGGTTGAACAAATCGAACACATGGGTAATGTTAGGATTTCTCTTAGCTATTTGACGATGTGATTTTTTCCACATTTTAACAATGTTAAGCCTTTCATCTTTAATTTATTTTGTTTGTGTGTCCTTTTTTGGGTAAAAACCACTGTTTGGTCTTTTTTCCATTGTAAATTAACTATTCATTGAAATTTCAAAAAAATTACATATCTAGAAACTAGACTCCATTCTACAAATATTAAAAAAAGAAAAAAATGATTTTCAATTAGTTTTCAAAATTTATAGGGGTAGCACGGCCAAAATTCTATTTTTTAGGATGTGTCCACTTTGAAAATTAGTAAAAAATCAAATATTCATTAAAAAATTATTAGAAAAATCGGGCATAAACTACATGCTATTAGCTAATTTCTCACTGAAGCGATTTTAAAAATACCAAAAAAAAGTTGACCTTTTGAGGGAGCCACAAAACATGCTATGTTATGTTTTTTTGACAGAAACAACACCAATTTATGTGGCTTCCTCTTTTGAACCCCTTAATCTATGCCATTTTAAAAAAAATAGTAGTTTAGAAAGTAGACTCAGAGCACTACGAACATTGTTTTGATTGCATCTCCAAATTTTGAGTGTAACTATGCTCAATCTCTCATCCAAGGCCATTATTTCCTGATTTCAGAAAAAAAGTGGCCACTTAAGACCCCTTTTTGGCCCCCCATCTTCTTGCACTTACCCATATATATATATATATATATATATATATATATATATATATATATATATATATATATATATGATAGCATTGGTTCTATGTGATGGTGTAATGATTATGGATGTATATATGTTATGCAGTTTTGTATTTTTTGTTTATGCTTTATATGGATGCAAATTATATGAATGCTCACATGATAATAATGGAAATGTATTATGCTAATGGTAATGTAAATGCATATAATGGTAGTGGATAATAATGAGGTTATGATAATGAAAATATATAGATGATAGTGATAATGATATGAGATGGACCTACGTATGCCTAACACACTTGTTTTGCAGGATAGGAGATAAGGGAAATAATGAAAGTGAATAGGAAAATGAAGGGAAGACGATTGATCTTGGTTGATGACTATATAGGATGGTAAAGATGGTGGATAAATGATATGACAACTTTTCAAAGTAATTGCTCAAAAGTAAGGAAATGCAATCCTTATGTTTGATATAGCATGTGGATGTTATGCACCAGGGTATGGAAGACCAAGGTGTTGAGATATCCAATGCATAACTAGCATACTACAATCTTGTCTAAACGCATGAGGTCAAGATATTGAACCAACATACACAAGATATGAATAGTAGCTAGTGTATAGAGATGGACTTTGACACTACAGGCAATGGTTTGAGCTTATCTCCACTACACATAATGACAGCTTGCTAGTTATATGTATGGAGCTAGTCTTAGCATAGAATAGTCTCAAATGCATAAGAGACTGTTTAGCTTCTCAGGTGCAAAAGCTATTGATATGCAAGATGCTAATCCCAACATGTACAATATACCAATACGCATAGGAAGAAAATAAGATCATCCCACAGACACAACATATGAAAGCAATATCACCATGCCCCATTCCTTACTTCATCGTAACGTACCAAGATATGATAGATCAAGGTAGTCTTGATTAGGCCTAGAAAAGGGACAAAAGATATTGTCATTACGTTCTCTTGCCAAATTTAAGTGCTCTTAGATGGATTTAATCTGGTGCCTTGTTGAGAGGAAAGTTGCATCCTGTTGAATGCTAAAGATGTTGATAAAATGCTATAGAAAATGTTGGCTTAAGACATGTGGACAAGTAACTTCTGGCTTATCCCTGATTGGTTAAAGTGCTTGAGCTTTTGCTAGTACACATAGTCTACTTCTTGCTTGAGCTGGTCAAAGAGAAGAAGATAGGAGATGAAAGAAAATGAAGATGGGGTGGATCATCTATGCTTGCGTACTGGATACTTCCTTCATATTCCAGACTGCCTACATACCCTGTATCCACAGGATTAAAGCACATTTACGATGATGATGAGACATGATGAATATGTAGTTCTGGGCTTATTGATGATGTAAGTGATGAAAGATAGAAGAAAGTGAGATGAAAGATTGGAGGATGATCAGAAGACAAATGAAATATGGATGATGAAAGGAGAGGCTATCGTCTATGCCTGAATCAAAGTGCTTCCTTCGCATCTCAGATTGCCTACATACCCTGTATCCATGGGATCAAGGCTTTGAATGATAGAGATGAGATGTAGTTCTTGTTTATTGATGTTGATGGTTGATGTCAAAAGATCAACTTTATTTCTTAGATTTTTGGAATGTTTTGATTTTTTTTGGATTTTGGAATGTGTTTGTTGTTTTGATGGTTGCTTTGCTTTGGTTTTGATTTCAAATGCTTACTGTGTTTTAGTTGAAATGTTATGAGCTAGAGCTGTAGATGTTCACTTCTAAATAAGATTATACTAAGTGCCCCCAGTGTGGGATGAAGCTTGCTAAGAAGATGCTGTGATGGATGTGGTCATGCAGATAGTATGCTAGGGTGCCAAATTATATCTTAACCCCAACAAAGTCCAAACTACAAAATACAGCATGGAAAAGGCAAGGATGGAAAGGCTTTTATTACAAATGGATAAGGGATAATGGTTTACAATGTATAGATAGGAAAGATAGTGGATTATGATATGGATTATGTAGGATAGATAATGGATAATGAATGTCATGGAAAGCTGTGATCAAACAAACTAAGTGAAAGATGGAAGTTGGTCACTACACATAGTGCCTGTTTGCCAGGTTTTCACTAGGGTACTTATCCAAGGTGCCTGTTTACTAGGTTTTCACCAGAGGACAAATTATTTATCTTGTACTATATATTTTTTGTTATCCAAAGTGCCACAAAGTGGTTTTCACTATTGGATGGATTTTTTTTTTGGGATACGCTATTACACATGGTGCTTGGTTACTAGGTTTTCACCATGGTAATGAATAGGAGGGACTCAAGTGTCTAGTGCTATTAATGTTGGTAGTCCCATTGGAGATGGATGTCATCACATGGACCATAAGGATAGGATGATAGGGAAGCTTATGTAGGATAATGGATGAAAGGTGGGGAGATGGAGGTATGTGGGAATGTTGCAGAATGGAAGAGAACCATGACC
Source organism: Cunninghamia lanceolata (assembly GCA_027924645.1). Lineage (NCBI taxonomy): Eukaryota > Viridiplantae > Streptophyta > Pinopsida > Cupressales > Cupressaceae > Cunninghamia > Cunninghamia lanceolata. The sequence continues at coordinate 4,650,824 of BSBN01000341.1, read as the reverse complement.
AATGGTTGCACACACTGTGATAAACATTTAAGCTTTTGATGGGAAGGTGGTGTAGGAAGCAATGGGGATATTTGTTTATGAGATGGATGATGGAATGATTTTACGAACCCACATAGACTTAGTATTTTTATTATTTGTACTTTGTTTGTGGGATCTTTGGGTGGAATTTTAAATGGAATGGTGATTTGGATGGAAGTAGATGGTTGGGATTTTTGAAAGGTAGATAAGGATACCTTATTAGGCTTTCTTGCTTGTTTTCTTAGGAACCCAAACCATTTTGGCTTTGGGCTCTTCTTGTGGAGTTATGTGCTCATATGGATTTTTAGATGTACATGGTTGTGATTCTTTACATTGTTACCCTAAGGCATGAGAATCTTTAGGATTCTTGGTAAGCTTTTTATCTTTAGAGGTAGAGGCATCCAAATTTTATTTTTGAATCCCATGGATTTGATGGAAGCGGGGTTGTGGAATGAGTGGAAGCTTTATGTTTAGACAACATCTGCAGTTGTTGGTCATGATTAGGAATGTAATAGTGCTTATGGATAAGGGGATAATTAGGTGTTGGGAGTAATGGTGGTAAGGAAAATGGAGGAATATTTGGAGTTGGAAGGAGTGGAGTTAAATCGGATGGTGGAAGATGTACAGTCACATGCTTTTGGGAGTTATAGGATGGTGGAGGTAGAAGAGATGGATGTAAAGTAGATGGTGGGATTTTAGGAGTTGGAAGGAGTGGAGGTAAATCAGATGGTGGAATATGTACGGTGACATACTTTTGGGATTTAGGATGGGGTTTTTAATGGGAAATGGTGGACTTAGGATGGATGGAGGAAGTACCAACGTCTTTAGCTTGTGGAGACATGCTATTGACACGAGGACTAGGGGTGTTTTGGGAAGTAGACTTGAGTTCATCACTAGATGGAGACGAAGAAGTGGCCGAAATCATGAAGATGGAGTTTCCTTGAAAAGGGTCAATGATATGAGGATAGGAGTTGGCAATGGTATCGGAGTTAGGAGCCTCTCCTACCAAAGAAGGTCTAGCTCCCATATCAAAAATGGATGTGGATGAAGATTCTTGTAGTATGTATTCACCCAGTCCATGTTCAGTGTACTTGATATGGAGGTTAGAAGTGGATGTGCTAGATGATGGCTTGAGTAGGGTGGATGGATCTACATAAGATGAAGATGGATATGCTTCGGTGTTGATAGGAATGCAGTTAGAGCTTTGATATTTAGCTTGAAAAGCATGACAAAACTCAAATAGATTAGGATCGGCATGGATAGTAACTTTAACACTGTTATGTGGAAATTTAAGACATTGATGGTATGTAGAAGGAACTACTTTGAGTGCATGAATCCATGGATGACCAAGGATGATGTTATAAGGAATCTCAATATTAAGGACTTGACAATGGGTGTCAGTAGTGACTAGACCAACTTGAATAGGCAAGTGAATAATCCCTTTAGTATCTCTCTTGACATTATCATATGGTTTAATAGTAATGACTTTGGAAGTGGCAACATCTTTCTCAGAATATCCCAATTGTTTTATTAATTTTAAAAAACATATATTAAGACTAGCTCCACCATCCACTAAGATTCATTTGATGTGGCATTGGTTAACAAACACTTCTATGTGGAGGGCTTCGTTATGTGATGGGTTGGTAGTTGGTCAAAGATCTTTGTCAGAGAAAGTTAAATGGCAAGGGGCTGCAATGCTAGCTACCATAGATTGGAATTGTGTAGTGTCGATATTATTAGGCAACAAGGGATTCTTACAATGCTTTCTCAAGGATAGCCTTATGGACAGGTGATATGCGAAGCAACTCAAGGATGGAGATATGTGCAGGTGTTTTGCCAAGGTGATGAAGGATGTTATAGCTAAAGGATGGACAAGGAGGATTGACAGGTTCTCCTTGAATGGTAACACGGCCTCTTCTAGTAGTTACAACGCAATCGGGTGCTTTGCCTTGGATAGTAATGGTAGAAATGTGTGCTTGGTCAATGCGGCCAATCGTGGATGACTCATAATTGTACTGAATGGCATTCCCAGTATGAGGGTTACTTGGTTTGTCATGAGATGGAAGTGGATTCTTGAAAGCATCTAGATCATAATTTGATGTTGGTTGCTGTGTAGGTTGCGATGTTGGAGGTGTGATTTTAATTAAACCTTGATCGATGCAATCTTGAATAACATGCTTTAAGCACATACAACCATTTGTTTTGTGTCCCTTGACTCTATGGTAGTCGCAATACTCATTCTCTTTGTACTAAGGAGATTTGAAGAGCAGTTGGAGGATTTATTTTGTGTCCACTTGGAGAAGCTTTCGAAAGACAACCTCCATAGGTTCCTCTAATGGTGTGAATTGTTGTCAAGGATTTTAAGTTTGTCATTGTCGGGTTCGTTGAAAAGGTTGAGTTGTTGTAGAGGCAGCTTGAATATTAATAGGAGCTTTCATTGTTTGTATGTTCTTTGCGTCTACAACACCATCATTAACAACATTCTTGTTCTTGTTCCAAAAGCGAGATTTATCATTGGAGTTTTGAGGATTGTTTTTGTTATCTCAAAAATCTTGATAGTGCCCTTAGCAATTAAAGCGCATTCAATGATGGTTCCTTTGGAAACAAGTTCATCAAAGGTGCTAGCACTTTGCAATTATAGTTGGAATGAAATCTCAGGATGAAGATTTTGGACAAAGATATCAAGATATTGTTTCTCAGGTATTTCCCATGATAGTTTGCTAGTCATATTATGCCATCATTGAGTAAATGAAGAGAAAGCTTCACCATTGCATTGTTTATTATTGACAAGGTCATTCATGTTCACTTCATGTTCAATGTTGAAAGTGAAGTTTGATCAAAATTTATTTGCTAGTTCCGCAAAAGATTTAATGCCTGGAGGTAAATGAGAGAACCATTCAAGAGCCTGTCCCGCTAAGCTTTAGGGAAATAGTCTCAGAAGGTATGTATCATCTTGAGCCACATCAAGACATGCAACAAAGAATGCTCTAAGATGGTCTTCCAGATTTCCTTTTCCTTTGTACTTGTCAAATTGTGGAATTTCAAAGTGTGGCAGAAAAGGTGTCATATGAAGTGACTTGTCAAACGGATAAGCACATATGTCTTCTAAAGAAAATGTCTTCTTGCTTTGTCCTACCACCTTGTTAATCATTTGTTGAACATCCACTTGAGAAAGGTGTTGTTGTTGCAAAAGAGGTTGTTGGTTCAAAGATGAAGTGTAATATGATGTATATTGTGGTTGTTGTTGTGGGATATATGAAGCCATAACCATTTGTTGAGGTTGCGTGCTCACAGTATATGTCAAAGGATTTGTATGTGACACATATGTGTTGGAGGATTATTGTTCTTGAAACACAAGTGGTGGTTGGGTATATTGTGATGAGTTAGCGCCAAGGGTTTGCATCACATGGGAAGTTGAATATGGGTTGAGGTTGGTCAATGATTGTGAGTTCAGAGTTGGATTTGCAATATGGTAAGTGATGGAAGGATTGGTAGATGCGGAAGAAGGATGGACATTTGGGTTTATGTTTTGGACAACATGAGGATTGGTCTATGTCATATGTTGGGTGACGATGGGTAATCCTTGAGTAGTATAAGATGGATTGATGGTTTGTGAAGGATTATAGGAGGATGGCTGAAGTGATGTAAGTTGATCAACATAAGAGACTATGGCGCTAGGATTATCTTGTGAAACAATAGGCAGGTCACTCATGTTAATGAGACTAACATTGGGGTTGTATGATGTGTGGGATGGATCCACAGAAATCATGGAAACAATATTAATAGTGATAGGAATATGGGATGTGGTTTCCACATGTGATGTAATGGGAATAACAGATTGCAATGGTTGTGAAGCTTGGATAGTTTGTGTTGTTTGGATAGCTTGGGAAACTTGTAGAGTATGGGATATGGGGATAGCTTGTGACATTTGAGGAGTTTGCACTTGGGTAACATGGACAGCTTGTGTTACTTGAGAGCAAGATACGGTCATGGTAGGAGAAGGTGTATGTTGTGGAACATGGAAAGGTGGAATGTTTAGATTTTGTGAAAGCAAAGGAAGGACATTAGTCAAAATTATCAAAGGTTCTAAAGTGTACTCCGAGCATGGTGGGTTGAATGAAGTAACAATAGGCAATGAAAGAGATGGGTTGGAAGTTGGATTTTGTAGCATGGACATGGTATGAGATGGTGTGGCTATAGTAGATGGTCCCTTTGCAACAACAGTGGGAGTGCTTGGATCATGCTCTCAAATAGAGGATATGTCAAAGTCTCTTGGTAATTTGGCTCCCATACGTGCTAATTGCAAGAAGTAGTGATTAGGATCAAATAAAAGAAGCCTCTCCAATTGATCCCATACATGTGTGTCTCTAAATTCTGATAAGTCCTCTTGGGATTGCTCTTCATAAGTCTCTGAAAATGTTTGAGGTTGCACTTGTTGTGAGGATGACTCTCCAACGGTGTATCTATCAGGCACAAACATGTGAGAAGGCATGTCAATTGTAAATTGAGTTGCATCTATAAGGGGCATTGATCGTGATTGTTGCATCTTGGCTTCCATCTCAGCTCGCAGTTTTGCTTCCATTTTAGCTCTATATTGGATCCTAGTTTGAGGCATGACGGTTGATGTTGAAAATTGGACTTTAGCTTGCAAGGATTAAGACCCAAAAGGTGATGGTTTGCTAATTGTTTGGTGTTGGTTTGTTTTGCTAGTTTACTATTTCCTTTGTTGTTGTTGTTGGGTTGCTTGGTTGATGTTGTTGGTTGACTTCCCTAGAGAATAGCTCACACACTCAAGGGAAAAGCTGATTGTTGATGTTATTTGCTGGTTTTGCTAGGGCTATGTAAAGCCAAAAAAGTTGATTTTTGGTTGTTGGTTTTGCTGGTTGGTTGTTTTGGGGTCTCAAAAGGATGAAAAGCGTAAAAGTCCAAGGTTTGATATGCTCAAGATAGGAGGCAATGCTCAGGTGACTATAGATGCTTAGAAGACTGTCACAAAAATGGCTAAAAGTATTGCTGATTAGGTTAGATGGATACTGCTTGGTAATATTGACCAGAAGTGGCTGATGATAGCTCAGAAATGAATCAGATAAGGCCAAAAGTGACAAACAATAGCTCAAAAGTGACCTAGTTATGTTTTATATGATAGACTGCAATGTTAACCAGAGGCAAGCAGGTTTACCAAAGGCAATCAGTTACAGGTCAAAAGTGATTTACTGCGGTTTAAAAGTAACCAAGTTTTGCCAGACGCAATCTGGTGTAGGAGCACCTAACACAAGGTGGCCTCCATGAGGCATTCAACTGTTTGATGTTCATTTTGTTGTTTCCAATAAGGTCCTATAAGACCATTTATGTAATAAGGTCTGTTTGACCAATACATGCTATTTTAGTTTGTATCTAGGTTTATGTTGTAAGTCCCAAGGACACTTGTCGATCTGTAATTACAAAGGTTGTTAGGCAGTTGGAGGTTGTTAGATCTCCTAGCCGCTTGGAGGTTGTCTCCCAGCCACTTGGATTGAGGTTGGTACTACTCAGGGCGAGTAGATAAATACCCCAGAGCAGATCGAATGTAATTAGTTGAGTTTAGTTCAGTTCAATAGCTGTAGTTGAGATTAGAGATCAGTGTGATTGTAATTAAGAAACAGAGCATCTGTATGCACATTTTTTGAAAGGCATAATAAACAAAGTTCTGTGCATCTTTCTATCATCTGAATTCATTAGGTTTTCTCTATGCAATCAATGTACTATTTTGTGGTCGATATGGACTCTTAGTCCATTCCACCAGTTAGATTTCTTTGAAATCGGTGGAATGGCTGTACAGTTCATTTTATATTTTTTGTTTTGTTCATTTGTTTTTGCAGGATCGTGTACAAGATGCATTGATAGATCCTAGCATCCTCATGTGCTAGATTGGCAGAGTCTAAGATCTGTGTGGTTGTCAGAGAAAAGGATCTGTGAAGTTACAGGGTTTGCAAAGGTTTAGATCGACAAAGATTTGTCATTTCATCAGGTATACATTCTGTGTGTATATCACTAATGTATGTTGGGGTCATTTCATGTGTATATCACAGTTGTATGTTCGTGTGTATCCCGCAAGTGCATGTTGCAACTGCATGTGGTGAAAGTGCATTTCATATGATACAAGGAAAGTCAACGGTCGGCTTCACTAAATGCATATTCTGAATGCATGTTTTCAAATGTACTTACGAATGTATATTGAGGATATACATTGCGTTAGATCAATGGTCGGTCCCATCGAATGCATATTCGGGTTGTATGTTTTGAATGTATATTACGCATATACATTGTGTTAGATGTAAGAGGTGATCGGTAGAAATGGTGAAGGAAACCAGTGATCGCAAGTTGGTGAAAGTATTTGCAAGCTGTGCCATTGGTGTATCGGGAGCATATACAAAGCACTCACCGACGAAGAAGGTCACACTGACAATGCATATCTTGAATGTACATTGAAGAATGTATCTCTCGGCAGATACAAAGGTGAAGGCATACATTGGGAAGAGTTGGTGATCGGTGGAAGGGTTTTGAGTTACACCGAGGGAAGAAGTCATAGCGATAGTGGTGTCAAAGACACATAGGTATGAGGAAGGATTTCAGTGCAAAAGGTGTTTGGTTGGCCGATAGTATATGGTCTTGCCGATAGGCAAGTGATGCAAGGAACATACATCGGGGAGTGTTGAACGTTGAGAAGATAAAAGATAAGGTGGCCGATGAGGAATGTTTGGCTAACAGGAGTAAATCGCCAAGACATGGACCACCCTCTTGCCGATTAGTTTGTATGACAGAGTTGTGGCTCTGCATCAAATTGGTATCAGAGCTCAGCAAAAGGTCTAGGCAGTTGTGTGTTTTGTTATGTCATTGAGAAGGTAGAAGTAGAAGAACTGAGAGGTTGCAGAAACAAGTTAGTAAGATGCCTCCGAAAAATGCTAGTATTGCTAGAGAATTGCAAGAGTTGAAGGAAAAACATGCTAAAGAGATGAGGAAGATGAAAGGGATTGCAAAAGCCCTTCAAGCTAGGCTTGCAGACTTGGAGACAAACAAAAGAAGAGAAGTGGAAGAAAGTGAACTAGAAGAAGAGGATGGTGAAGAGTATGAAGATGTAGATGAAGATCTGAATCCTAAAGATCAGAGATTTGCAAAACTGTTAAGGGCAGTCAAGAATGACAAATCTAAGGTAAAGATTTATGTTCCAAAGTATAGTGGAAGTTTAAATGAGGAAGAGTTACTTGATTGGATTGCTGCATTAGATAATCATTTTTAATGTGAGGAGGTTCCTAAAGAGCAGAAAGTAAAGATTGCAAAGACCAAATTGGGAGGTCATGCCTTGGTATGGTGGGATTACATACAATCAGAGAGGAGAAAGCAGGGTAAGTCAAATATTTCTTCATGGGACAAGATGATAGCAAGAATCAAAGGTAAATTTTTACCCAAGGATTATGAAGTTCAAATGTTCAAAAAGCTTCAATTTTTAAGACAAAAGGAAATGGATGTGAAGGCATATACTAAGGAATTTTATAAATTAAGTATGAGGTCTGGTTATCATGAGAATGAGGTTGAAAAGGTTTCTAGATACTTGGCCGGTTTGAGATTGAACATACAAGATGAATTAGTTTTGGCTAACCCTAGGAGTGTAGAAGACTGTTATCAAATGGCAATTAGGATTGAGGAGAAGATGAAAAGGAGACAAGATAAGTCCATGAGGGGAAGAGGCAGTAATATAAGGGGGAGAGGATCAGCCCCTACAACAAGACAAGTCAATGGGAATCAAGAAGAGACTAGTAAAGGACAAGAGCAGTCTGATTTCAGGGGTGGATGAAAAGGCATAAGAGACAAATTTGGAGGTAGTAGAGGGTCTAATGTTTTCACTAGGAGATGTTATCATTGTAATGAAATTGGTCACCCAGTAGTCAAATGTCTAGAAAGGCAAGGTTCATCACCAGGAAGTGACAGGAAGAATGACAAGAGGGTTCAATATGTGCAAGAAGAGGAGGTACGTGAAAGTGTTAACCTTCCAATGGAGAGTGCAGCCCCAGTTCTAGAAGGAGAATCATTGATGCTAAGGAGAACACTCTTGAAGACATCCAAGGATATGATACAAAGGAGAGCACTTTTCAGGACCAATTGTAAAAGCAAAGGTAAAAAATGTAAGGTAGTAATAGATTCTGGTTCAACAGATAATATGGTATCTCAAGAAATGGTGGATAAGTTGAAACTAGAAAGGATTCCACATCAAACCACTTACAAAGCATCTTGGGTAAGTGATAGTCAATCACTTTTGGTATATGAACAAGCATATGTTGATTTTTAGATTGGGGAATATCAGGATAGGGTTTTATGTGATATTTTGCCCATGGAATGTTGTCACGTACTTTTAGGAAGGCCATGGCAATTTGATAGGAGAGCATTGTATGATGGATATGCTAACACCTACACCTTCAAGAAGGATGGGAGAACTTTTGTGATGACACCATTGTAGGTGGATGTTGAAGCAAAGAAGGTAGCCAAGGTCATTTTGGTGGGTAAGAAAGATTTTGTGTAGATCAATGCAGACGGGACAAGGGTAGTTAAGGATACCTCAGCGAGTGGGGTTGCTAAGGAACAAAGTTTGAAGGCAATTTTAGTTTTGAATGATGGAGATCAGATGGATCAGTAGAAGGTCAAAGAGCAAGTCTACAAGTAGCCACAAGTTGATTGAAAAGACAAGGATGTTATCATAGTAGGGACAATTGTTTGTCCTCTAGAACCAACAAGAGTTGAAAGGCCAACATATTCTGCCATAGCAGCAGTACAAGAAGCATTACCCAAGGTTTCCCATGCAGGTGTTCTAGTAGAGATGACAATAAGAAAGCAAGGTGTGAGTAGAGCCTACAATGCTAGGCATGAGTCTTTAGTTCCATGGAAGCAGGTTGCAATCCAGAAATCATGGGGAAGACATGAGACAACAGAGGATACAGGTAGAGCAAAACAAATCCTTAACTCATGTGGCATGAGTTCTTTTCAAAGTGAGGTGTATGGTGCAGGAGAAGCTAACACAAGTTGGCCTCCATGAGGCATTCAACTGTTTGATGGTCATTTTGTTGTTTCCAATAAGGTCCTATAAGACCATTTATGTAATAAGGTCTATTTGACCAATACATGTTATTTTAGTTTGTATCTAGGTTTATGTTGTAAGTCCCAAGGACACTTGTCAATCTGTAATTACAAAGGTTGTTAGGCAATTAGAGGTTGTTAGATCTCCCAGCCGCTTGGAGTTGGGTTGGTACTACTCAGGGTGAGTAGATAAATACCCCAAAGCAGATCAAATGTAATCAGTTAAGTTGAGTTCAGTTCAATAGTTATAGTTGAGATCAGAGATCAGTGTGATTGTAATTGAGAAACAGATCATTTGTATACACATTTTCTGAAAGGCATAATAAACAAAGTTTTGTGCATCTTTCTGTCATCTGAATTTGTTAGGTTTTCTCTGTGCAATCGATTTACTATTTTGTGGTCGATATGGACTCTTAGTCCATTCCACCAGTTAGATTTCTTTGAAATCAGTGGAATGGTTGTACAGTTCATTTTTATGTTTTTTATTTTGTTCATTTGTGTTTGTAGGATTGTGTACAAGATGCATTGATAGATCCTAGCATCCTCATGTGCTAGGTTGGTAGAGTCTAAGATCTGTGTGGTTGTTGGAGAAAAGGATCTGTGAAGTTACAGGGTTTGCAGAGATTTAGATCAATGAAGATTTGTGTCGTTTCATCGGGTATACATTCTGTGTGTATATCGCTAATGTATGTCGGGGTCATTTCATGTGTATATCACAGTTGTATGTTTGTGTGTATCCCGCAAGTGCATGTGGTGAAAGTGCATTTCATATGATACAAGGAAAGTCAACGGTCAGCTTCACTAAATGCATATTCTGAACGCATGTTTTCAAATGTATCTTACGAATGTATATTGAGGATATACATTGCATTAGGTCAATGATTAGTCCCACCGAATGCATATTTGGGTTGTATGTTTTTAATGTATATTATGCATATACATTGTGTTAGATGCAAGAGGTGACCAGTAGAGATGGTGAAGGAAACTGGTGATCACAAGTCGGCAAAAGTATTTGCAAGCTGTGCCATTGGTGTATCGAGAGCATATACAAAGCACTCACTGACAAAGAAGGTCACACCAACAATACATATCTTGAATGTACATTGAAGAATGTATCTCTTGACAGATGCAAAGGTGAAGGCATACATCAGGAAGAGTTGGTGATCGGTGGAAGGGTTTTGAGTTATGCTGACGAAAGAAGTCATAGAGATAGTGGTGTCAGAGACACATCGGTATGAGGAAGGATTTTGGTATGAAAGGTGTTTGGTTGGATGATAGCATATGGTCTTGCTGATAGGTGAGTGATGCAAGGAACATACATCGGGGAGTGTTGAACGTTGGGAAGATAAAAGATAAGGTGGCTGATGAGGAATGTTTGGCTGATAGGAGTAAATAGCCAAGACATGGACCACCCTCTTGCTGATTAGTTTGTATGACAGAGTTGTGGCTCTGCATCATGATCAGCTGTGGTTTAAAAGTGATCTAGATTTTGCAAGAAGCGAATAACTGTTGTTTAAAAGTGATTCAGGTTTATGTAGACAAGAAGTTAAGGTTCAAATGAGATCTATGTCTATCAGGGAATATGTTTGAATTGTGTTTTTGTCAAGAAAACGGTGATTTTAGTCACTCACACTCACAACAATCACAAACTTGTATAACCTAGGCTAGGAAAGGATTGTATTTGTTGAGTCCCCTGGATGTGCCTATTCAAAGAGGATAGCTTCAGGATCTTGGTAGCACCGGCTCCTCTCCACGGCACTCACTTCTCACACATACCAAGATCTAGGTTTCCCAAGGTTTGTCCCCCCACCAAACCTTAGGATTGTCCTTGCTATCTCTACTAAGAACCATGTGAATCGGGGCGGCTTCAAAGGTCCTACCTTTTGCGTCAACAAATAGAAGGTTTTTGGCTACTACACAAGGTTGTGAGTAAGGGCACCCGTTCAGGTGGCTATACATGTGGCAGTGCTACTCTCCATTGTGGAGTCTCCCAGCCTTCAAGGGGTATGGCTTGGAGGGTTTTGGGGGAGGTTGGCTATCAGTATAACACAACAACACCCATTGTTTGTGGCTTTTGATACAAACACTTTTCTTATATAGCGGTTTAGAAGGACTTGGCTTTAGCCCATTACTGCTTGGGTCGTACCCCTTCTCACACCGGGAAGGCATGCCCTCTAAAGATAATAACAAGTTCTCATACACCCAAGATCCATTTGATAGGCAAGGGGAGAGGATACTTTTGCTATTAAATTTGGGTTACAAACATGCACATTCAAGCAATCAAGAAAGATAAAGCAAGCATGGAGCAAACAATGATTCTTTTTAGGCACCAAGTCCAAATGTTCCTAAATTAGTGATAAATCACAAGTCTTGGACTGATCGGAGCTGCAACAGATATGTTAGTAGTTTGATAACCTCCTTTTCTTGGACAATCAATAAGATGTTGCACAGATACTCAATTAGTAGCCAAGAAAAACAAATTGCAAATGATAAAAACTGAAAGTGACATAGTTACCAGAGGCAATCAACTATTGATCAGAAGTGATCTGTATTCTACTGCAAGAGAAATGTTACTGATCAGAGGCAATGTGGAAAGACCCATATGCAAAATGCTGAGGCTCAAAAGTGACGCCAAAAATCAACAGGTGAGTGATTATGGCTCACAAGTGACTTAGATCTGTAAAAAACAAGATGTAAACAGAAAACCCTAATTTGCAGAAGGTGATCTAGAGAGATAAAAGCAATCACTGTTAGATTAAAAACGATGCAAATCATGATAGAGGTGACCACTGTGAGCTTAAAAACGATGCAGAAAAGACTGTAAGTGACTACTGTTCACTCAGAAGTGATCCAAATAATGCTAAAAGTGGCAGGTTTTAGCTGAAAAGTGATGCGTATAATCAGGCAGCGATTGGTTTTCACTCAGAAGTGACTGAAACTTGCCGTAAGCACTCAGAAAATATGATCTTCACAAAAACAACTTCAAACAACAATGTTAATCAAGGACGTGAGTCCCACCGGGTGTGCCAAAATGTGATAGGTAAAAATTAGGTTAATAAGATCAAGCATATAATTAAAAACCTAATCCTACCACCATCAAAGAATCAAATCCAAGTGAAATAAAAAAGATGCAATTCAAGACCAATATCACCTAGATTGTATGATTCCTTGTATATGATGTGGATTGCTTCTCAACAATGAACAATTATGAAGATAAAAGCTACCATGATGGATGGATGATAATGCTAATATGCTAAATGGATGCTAAAATGCTCAATATGCTTAAGATGATAATGTAGACGCTATATGAATGCTAAATAGATGTAGTATGGAATGAGAGGGTGTTTATATAGACCTCAACCAAAATCAATCAACGGTGTAGGTTTGGTGGCTATGTGAATGGCTAAGATTAAAGGATGATCATAGGTGAATGTGTAGATGACAAGTGGAAGGAAGATAATGCTTATGTGTGACCATGTACATAAAAAGTACTACATGTGAAAGATATTAAATAAAAGATGTAGTACCACTTATCTTTTTAAATAAAAGAAGCACACATGTTGGCTCATTGAGATAAATGATAAGAAGAAATTAATTAAATAAATAAAATTTACTTAATTAATTGGAAAGTGGGTTTGTGAATGGATTTTTAATTAAATAAATAAGATTTATTTAATTTAAAATAGATAGAAAGAAGATAATTAAATAATTAAATATTATTTAATTATAGATTAGAGGAAATAGAAGAAATAGATAATGAATTAATTAAATAAATATAAATTTATTTAAATAATAGAAGAAATAAGTGATAGGGACATTGCTTAAGTGTGTTAGACAAATGCAGATGATAGCTAATGCAATATTTGAATGCTAATGATAATTAGATCAATTTTGGGTGTCTACAAAAATAAATTGGTTTTATAATGTTAAAAATATTAACTAAATGTTATATTTTAACTTTATAGTGGTAAATATCTTATCAACATATTTAAGGTTTTTTAAACATGTTTTACCTTGTCGAGTGTTTTAAAAAGTCTTGAAACTTTGAATACATACTCACCCTTCCCTATCAACATTGTTATGAGTTCAAGAACTCATTTTAATCTCAACTCCTCTCTATCAGTCTTTCGCCTCACGCTTGAAAAGTGGAACTTTATGAAGACGGTTCTAAGTTCCTAGAGAATGTCAATGCTTGACTTCTTTGAAGTTAGATATTTTAAAAGTTCATTAACCTTCAAAGCTCCAGACAATGTTAAGTATCCTTCCATAGATCTTTCTTATTTTGTAGATTGGGCAGGGCGTAGCATGACTGGTGTCCTTAGTGTAGTAAATGAGAAGACCATTGAGTTACTTATCAATGGAAGAATCTTATATTTGGATATTTTTAAAACTGTTGAAAATACATGTGAAAAGCACAAAAATGAGCCGCGTCTCATAATTCTTCAATTAAAGATGTTATTTCTAATATATCAAGTGATACTAATAGTCCCCATGGGAAATTTGTACTTAACCATCACCCTTAAGAAAATTGAAGATCGGAGTGCATTTCTATCTCAACTCATTAATGAGTTAAAACATTTCTCGTCACAAGAAGGTGAAAAGGTTATTTTGTCTTTAGAAACACTTTCAAGAAGCAGTTACGAAGAGGAGAATAGTGAACGGTTGAGCAACCATCCCAAGGAATCTATTTAAACTCATTTTTGGTCTTTTAAGGGATCTTTTTCTGACTTCCATAAGGGAGGACTTTGGAGGAGAGAGTTTAATTTTTTGCTAATCTATAATCACAATTATTATTTTTCTTGACTTAGTTGATGTATAGGGGAATTTTAGACTTAGAGCTTTGATCTATTAAAGAAATGAAGAGTTATTTTCAGAACTTTGTGTCTTTTAATCTCTTCTTTGGTTGCAATGTTTCCTACATTAATTTGTAATCAATCTTCAATGTGCCCCTACTATGTATGGCTACATCTAGATTTCAGATGCATATGTTGCTTATGTTTGATATATGTTGAGGAAGATATAACTACCTTTTATTAATCTATTATCGTTCATGGGTGGGAATATATAAACTTTGAGTTATTTGTTTTCCTTTTTGCTTTCTGGTTAAAAGAACTCATTATTTTCATTCATTGTACATCATTTGAAGCTAGTTGTGCTTTGTAAAATAAGAAGAAAGTCATTGCAAAAATTATTGCAATTGACTCAACTGTTGGTTTAGTTGTCATTTGTGTGGGCAAGAGAGTATAAAGTTAAGTGACAAAATCTGTATACCAACAAGCACTAATAAAGAAAATAGGGATTTTGATTGTTGAAGTAAGGAAAGCCCCCTTCTTGCTATTTATTAAATGAAATTTGTCTACTTCATCTAGCTGCCACATAATCTCCAAAAGTGCAACCCTGTTAGGCACTCTCTTGGGCAACAAGTGGGGTTTGAACTTTGATTAGGGTTGCATTCATGTATAAGAACCAATCACCCTAATTATGATCATTTACACCTTCAGGATTTCTCTCCAAATGCCCCAAGAGATCCATTATCTCCTGGGAAAGTCTAGAACTTTCCTACCCTAACAACCCTAATATCCTCTATGTAAAAGGCTACTTAAATACCAAGTAGTTTGCATTTTCACAATAAGAGTCCCACAAGTGAACTCTTCCTTGAATTGGCATGGGTTCCTCATCCTTGGTTTGGTGTTGTATCTGAAATTCCTTACCCCAATATCCTCTTCCACAATGAAACAAAATATGACACAACAAAGAATACATAGTGAATGTGGGGGCATGACCTCCCTATCTGCATGCTACTAATTCCTTGTGAATTTGGTCAACCAAATATGTAGCATAATGAAACCTTTTATATTGGTACTTATCTTGAATATCAAAAATCATTACCAATAAATGATTTGGTATCAAAGGGTTAAAATCAAGTGTAAAAACCTAACAAAGAGAAAAATAGGTTTTCACAAAATAGTCATCAAATAAGTTAATTCTAAAGGACTCCATTTCATGGTCACCAATTTTCATATGCTTACCCATACTTCTTGGCCTGTGAAGAGATAATTTGTATGTTTTGTATGAATTCCTATTCCTGTTATACTCCTTTAAATCCTCAATATCAATCCTGACATTTGTTGAGGGGTTCAAACCAAATGCTTCAATTATCAATTTTTTGTTTAGATGGAAACATTGCTCACCCTTATAATTAGATAACACCTGAGTGTTGGGATTGTAAGTTCTGTTGATGGCTTGGATGAGGTCCACATTTACAAATACATTAGGGACAACTAACTTCCCTAAATCTAATTCCTAGAGATGTGAGAAATCTTTTTCCAAGGTGTGATGGTAGTAACCAAATTCAAATAACTCCCATCCACCTACTCATAAGACTACATCCCTGATGTATCCATGAAAATCACAAAACCTATTTGTCAATTCCCTTGTACCCTAGACATGTTTATACTTCTTAGATGAGCCCGAGAGTTGGTCTATAATGTCCTAGGATAAATCCCTCTTGATTTTACCTCCATGACCCGACCTTCGACTCATGATTACAGATAGAAGGAGTGAATTACTTAGATGTAGGGTTTACCAAGTCGACAGGTCAAAATAGCTTGGGTGGGGTTTTACAATGTCACCTCGAAAGCCTTAGAAACCTTATGCAAATCACAGAGAGGGAAATTAATTAACATACTAGTGTCACAACAATTAGGGCATCCGATTTGAAGTTGCAACTTCACTAGTCAACTGCTTGCAACTTGCTTCAACTTGTAGAGGTCTCTCGTGGGCTCAAATTTGTAGAATTTTCAAATGCAACTAAAAATCTATTTATTTTCTATCGTATTCTCATTAATTTTTCAAATGAGTGCATCCTGTGCTCACTTGCCATGAATGGTCACCTCATTTGAATATTGATCGTTCAATCAAACTTAGGCTTCAAATCAATGGACATCGTATGCTAGGACTTCATCACAGGCTGTCCCAAAGAAAGAACCCTTCAAAACTACATAGTGTGCTGGACCATTAGATATTCATTGGTCGAGCACATTAAAACATCACCATCAATTTCAATCCATTGAAATGGACACGTGTCATCGTATCTCACTATTACATCTTCAACACAAACAAAATATAAGAAGCCTACGTGATGTACCAACCGTTGGATTATCCTTGGTTTGCCAAATTAAAATACCATCATTGATTTCACTTTACCTAGTTGACAGGTGTCACCACCTCACACTGGCACAACCTTGGAAAAGGCCAACAAATGAGCAGCTGTGTGGTGGGTACTTCCATGCATGACAATAAAATATCACCACGTGGCAGTACCAGATAGTCCAACCTATGATGACATCACCAGAATATTCATAGCCAATAGCAACTAGCCGCTTGTTGGGATAAACAGTACTTTTTCGAGACTTTGGAAAACATCACTTAAGTAGGATAGACACATGGTGCCACATCGCATCATCACAACCTTTAAAATATTGAATTTTAAAAAAAAGTTGGATAGAAGGAAATCAATATGAGTAGGCAATGACAAACTGCCACGTGTTTTTGAGGGATACACATGACATAAAGATAATATATTTTCACAAGAATGGGGTAATTTTTAAAATATTAACCCATTGGTGACAAGTGGTAGCCTCATGCACCATCATAACCTTTAAACAAAAGGCTCAAACAAAGGCTGTGATGGGCATGACCAAATTAGAATAGCACACCTAGCACATAACAATTGGTTTAAGGTTTTTAAAGGCAAAACACCAATCAAGGGAAAACAAAAGATAAAGATTAGGCCGATAACTCTAAATAGCAGGGCTAGTTACATGACTTATGGGGGGATAAAACATTTAGAAGATAATCCCTAAACCCTTAATAGACACACACACCATAGGGATTTTAGAATGAATTTTTTTTCAAGGAAACAACACTAAAAACCTTGGAATTAACAAGCCCTAATAGTGGCTCTTTCTTGGGGATGCATTTTGCAGTGGAAAATGGAAAGGATTTATGAAACCTTTAGGACACAGACCAATATACAAACAAAAAAAACAAGAACACTTCACCATGGGCCACATATAGCCATGATTACACAAGACAGAAATAGGGAAAGAAAACCTAAACTACTGAGCTTGGAAAACTTGAGCCGAGGTTCAAGAGAAATAGTGTTTCAAGAATTGTCCATGCACAAACAATTCTTGATATTCTTTAATTAAACTCTCAAGAAAATAAGAATCCTCTCAATAAGTATTTAGCACTGTATATGGTCCTAACCATAAGGAGTCAAACTTTCCATGTTCTCCTTTGTCCTTTAGCCTTGCAGTCCATACCAGCACTAAATCCTCACATTCAAATTTTTTGTCTTTTTACTTCTTGTCAAATAGGTATTTAATCTTTTGTTGCTTCTTTGTATTCACAATTTTAGCTTTTCTTCTATTCTCATCTAGCTCTACCAACTAGTTCATACTGCAAACCATTGCATCATCCAAATCATCCGAGTAGTCTTGAATAAACTTATAGACTAGTATCAAGTTATTTGTGGGCATATTTGCATTCATCCCATATACAAGCTCGTAAGGAGAACTTCCAGTGGATTTCTTGATGGTCACACAATCCACCCATAAGGCCAATCTAAGCTTTGAGTCTCAGGATTCAGCTTGACCATTTCCCTGGGGATGATATGATGAAGAGTGAGATAGGTTGATTCTATAATCAACAGAGAGGTTCACAAATTTAGTTGACCTAAAATACATAGAATTGTAATCATATTGTTTGGGACCCCAAACCTTGTGATGATGTGTTCTAGGAAAAATTCCATAACAACCTTACTAGTGGCCTTCCTAGTGGAGATTGCTTCAATCTATTTTGTAAAATAATTAGTAGCCAGTAGTATCCATTTGAATCCTCCACTAGATTTTTCTAAAATTTCTCCAATAAAATCAATGCCCCACTACTGAAATGGAGCTTCCATAGTCTAAGGCCTTAAGGGTAAGGCTTCGGATCCTTTCAAATTACTAGAAAACCTCTGGCATGCATCACAATTCTTTACTAGTTTAAATACATCAACAAGTATAGTAGGCCGCCAATACCCAACCCTACGAACCCTATGAGCTATTTTATTAGCCATGAAGTGACCTCCAAAATCCCCATTGTGCATTTCATTTAGGACTTTGCTAACCTTCTCCTCATTCAGACACCTCAAAAGAATGTCATCCCTATCGAGCCGAGGCTCAAGAGAAATAGTGTTTCAAGAATTGTCCATGCATAGACAATTCTTGATATTCTTTAGTTAAAGTCTCAAGAAAATAAGAATCCTCTCGATGAGTATTTAGCACTGTATATGGTCCTAACCATAGGGAGTCAAAATTTCCATGTTTCCTTTTGTCTTGTAGCCTTACATTCCATACTAGAACTAAATCCCCACATTTAATTTTTTTTGTCTTTTGCCTTCTTGTC
Organism: Cunninghamia lanceolata; assembly: GCA_027924645.1. NCBI lineage: Eukaryota > Viridiplantae > Streptophyta > Pinopsida > Cupressales > Cupressaceae > Cunninghamia > Cunninghamia lanceolata. The sequence continues at coordinate 4,632,248 of BSBN01000341.1, read as the reverse complement.
AAATAGTTATTTAATCATTTGTTGCTTCTTTGTATTCATAATTTGAGCTTTTATCCTATTCTCATCCAACTCTACCAACTAGTTCATCCTGCAAACTATTGCATCATCCAAATCATCTGAGTATTCTTGAATAAACTTGTAGACTAGTATCAATTTGTTTGTGGGCATATTTGCATTCATCCCATATATAATATCATAAGGAGAACTTCTAGTGGATTTTTTGATGGTCATATGGTCCACCCATAAGGCCAATCTCAGCTTTGAGTCCTAGAATTTCTTATTTCTTCCCAACATCCTCTTTATAATTTTCATTATACTTTTGTTGCTTGATTCAGCTTGACCATTTCCTTGGGGATGATACGATGAAGAGTAGGAAAGGTTGATTCCATAATCAACATAGATGTTCACAAATTTAGTAGACTTGAAACACATAGCATTATCAGTAATCATATTGTTTGGGATCCCAAACCTTGTGATGATGTCTTCTAGGACAAAGTCCATAACAACCTTGCTAGTGGCCTTTCAAGTGGGGATCGCTTCAATCCATTTTGTAAAATAATGAGTAGCCATTATTATCCATTTGAATCCTCTACTATATTTTTTTAAATTTCTCCAATAAAATAAATACCCCACTAGTAAAATGGAACTTCCATAGTCTGAGGCCTTAAAGGCAAGGCTCTAGATCCTTTCAAATTACTAGAAAACCTCTGGCATGCATCACAATTCTTTACTAGCTTAAATGCATCATAAAATAGAGTAGGCCACCAATACCCAACCCTAAGAACCCTGTGAGATGTTTTCTTAGCCATGAAGTGACCTCCACAATCCCCATTATGCATTTAATTTAGGGCTTTTCTAGCCTCCTTTTCATTCAGACACCTCAAAAGAATGCCATCCCTACTTCTCCAATACAACTAATGATTTATCATAGTATACTTCAATGTCTACAGCTTCATAGTCCTTTTATGATTTTCATTTATCTAGTTTGGATAGTTCATCTAACATAAGTAATAAAAAATGTCCCTATACCAAGGAGAGTCTTCTAAGTTTCATTTCTTCTCTAAAACCTTTTCCTACAAAAAGTTTACCTATGTTTCTTCTAAATTAGACTCTGCCATGAGTCTAGCCAGTCCTTGTCCTCTAATTAACTTGGTGATTTGAATGTTAATATTGAACTCTTGGATCTTATTGATCCACCTATACCTTCTACTTGTTACTTCCTATTGCATACAGATGTCCTTATCTGTAGCATGAGGTACATAAGCTATAATCTTGGCTATAACCAAATATGATATGAAGTTTTTCACATCTTTACTAAGGCATAAACCTATTTTTCTATGGTGTCATATTTAAACTCTGCTACTTGGAGAGAGTTGCTAAAGAAAGAAATGGGTTGCTCATACCCATCATCATTTTTCTGCAGTAAAACTACAGCAACTATATGGAAGGATGCAAAAGATAATAGCTGGAAAGGTTTTGAAAAATTTGGTGATGCAAGCACTAAGGCTTGTTTGATTGCCTCTTTAATATTAATAAAAGATTTTGTAGGCTCCTCACCCAACTTTATACTCTCCCTTTTCTTTAACATCTTTGAGATAGCTTTGGTTGTTTTAGCAAAATTTGTTACAAACCTCCTTACAAAGTTTATTTGACCAAAGAAGGATTGAATTCCCTTAACTATTTTAGAATGAAGTATCATGTCTATCGCAACTACCCTCTCTAGATCAATTTTGACTCCATCTTTAGACATTATGTGTCCTAGCAGTTTGCCTTTAGTCACCCCAAACATGCTTTTCTTTGGATTGAGTGAGATTCCATATTCTAAACTCCTAAAAATCTGCTGTAGATGGTTGCAATGATCCCCACCCTTCTTAAGGAAGGTAGTTAGATCATCCTAATACACAATAGTATTCACATTAATCAAATCAGAAAAGGCAACATCCATGGCCCTTTGAAAGGTATCCCCTGCATTTATTAGGCCAAAAGGCATTTTGATGTATACGTATGTGCTCCAAGGGGTGGTGAAAGATGTTTTCTATTACTTTGATTCTTTCACCTTCACTTGATTATAGCTAGAAAAACCATCCATCATAGATAGCAATTCACAACCAGTTACCCTTTGCAGCATGGCCTCCATGTTTGGTAAAGGATAGTTGTCCTTCAACGATAAAATGTTAAGGTTCCTAAAGTCAACATAGAGTCTTATGTCACTGTTATTCTTTATGATAGAAACTAGATTTGATACCTAGGTGGAGTGTTTGAATGGCTTGATAATCCCTCCCTCACTGAGTTTAACTAACTCTTGTTGCATTTTTGGAGCTAAAGTAGGATTTATGGGCCTTTGTTTCTACCTAAAAGGTTTTGTGTCTAGTTTTGGAGGGATTTCATGCTAAAACAAATCCTCTCTATATGCTTTTAGGTCATCATAAGGCCAAGCAAAAACCCCTTTATACCTTCTCAACAAAGCTATGAGCATATTTCAGATCTTGGGGCTCAACCTTTTACCAATGTAAATTTTTCTTGGTTGGGCATCTGTCCCTAAATTGATCTCCTCCAAATCAGTTGCATGCACTGGTGCAGGTCTAGCAATGTGGCCATCTACCCCATTAAATACTCTTTCTACAACCACTAATCCTCTTGGGATCATATTTGTTTTCAATTGAATGACCTCAACCATATAGATATTATCCTTTCCATCAATAGTCTCAACAAAATTCAAGAAATCTATTTCCTAATCATGATACTTATCAATGCAATTCATAAATTTATACAAATCTTGATCATTATTGAAGACCTACCAGCAACAGATGTTGTCTAGGATAAATGGTCTAGTTAGCATTTCAACCTTGGAAATTCTAGCAAGAGTTAAGTCCTCAGACCTGATTTCTATGTTTGCAAGAGAATTTGCCATGACATTTCTCCCCCTTTCCACCCAATCGATGGAGAAAGCATCAAAAGGCTCAATGGTATCCCAAGCAACATTTTTGTACTATTTGAGCCTCTGGTTTTTAGAAGCATACGTAGACCTTATCTATGAGACTACAAGTTTTGAATCTCCCAGAACTGAGCTTTTTAATTCCATGTTTAATTGCTACCTTCATTCCTTACAATAATGATTCATATTCAGAAACATTGTTTGTGCACTCAAAACCTAAGTTAAAAGATGATCTAAAAGTTTTCTCAATAAGGAAAATTAGTACAACACCTGCTCCAAATTCTTCTTTTGAACATGCACCATCAAATTGCATCAACCATATGCCCTCATTCTCAGAGGCCATCTAAACCTCTTTATCTATTGGTTTCTATTCTTCCTCATCAGTATTAGTTGTTTCTATTCTAAAGTTTTCCATATCAATGTCAAGGAAACAAACCTGATCATTCCCATACTCTAGTCCATCAATAATAGATGGAGCTCTCTTTTCTCTTTCCAATCTTACCTCTTTCCTATCCATGGGAATCACTGCATATGAAGAATCCATCTAGATACTTCCTCCAACTATTGAGGTCCATTTCCTAGACAGTGGCATTCCATACTAAAGGGGATTGTCTACTACAGAAATATTTATTTTGTATTCTCTCTGTGGATAATTAGCTAACTTGAAACCAATGTATTTTATCACCCCAATGATGGGATCCTCTCTAGAATCCATTACAAAGCATTTCCCATATGCTTGTAGTGTCAAAAATTGTGCCCACTTACAATTTCACACTAGGTTAGGCACCCATTTTATCTTGTATATTCATCTCTTATTACAATATGCATATTTCACTACTTTTCTAAGATACAAGGCTAAGTCCTTTGACATCTAACATTTGAAGAGCCCAAATCACCAGTACACTAGCACCTAGTGCTTGGGTCATGCCATTTTGGCCTCGAAAGACTTTATTTGAATGTCAGCCTTTTGCCTTATGTGATGCACCTTGTTAGCCTCAACTGAATTGGGCCCTCAGAAAGTAATTGGGATTCATATATAAGAAAGTCTCTCTCACTCATTTACATTACATTCTCTTGATGATGATTCTCTCTAAAAAGATATCTCTTTCTCTCTATCTATCTACATGCTCTCTATTTGTGAAGATTATTATTGTATGTACTAACCCTTGTAGGTCTGTGAGGAAGCTTCTTCCTTCTCCTCCAAATCTTTGTGGATTGCGACATCCATCCAACTAGGGTTTCATGCTCATGATAACTCTATTTCATTCTATTTCATTATTACAATATTTATCATATGTTTTTCCTTTGCTCAACGTGAGCACACACTCTCTATCACTCTTATCATTGTTGTTGTGGAGTTGGGAACACCAACATGGGGTTTGATTGAGGCAAGTCCCTATACAACACAACCATTTTCCCTCTTTTATGTGTGCAGATCCTAATCGGAAGTTTTAGGAACTCACAGGTGACAGGAATATGGAAGCAACAGATATCATCGCACATAGACTTTCTTAGGGAAGAAACCCTAGGATTAGGGTTTCCAGTGCCCAAGTCCTCCTAGATCTGCCCCTATTTCTAGTTACAGGCTTTGTTTGCTTTGCTCATTATTGATCTATGCTCTATTCCTGCACGATCAATTTGTAACACATGTAAGTTGTTTATTTTGTCAATTAGGTCACTTAAAACCCTAGATCTTACTATTCTCAAATCAATCTCTAGTATTACAACAAAAGAAGAGAGCCTTGAATAGCTTGGCTCTCCCTTGAGGACTATAGCCAAGTGTACAAGTCTTTGTCGGCTTGTGTTCTAATGTTTGATATAAAAGATTGATCTAGTTAGTGCATAATTGATTAGGCTCTCTTTTTTATCTTAAAATGCCTTAGTTACCTTTAGACCCAATTCAGTCATCACCTTAAGAGGTATGATATTTGTAAAAGATCCTAAGTCAATCATACAAGTTTTTACAAATTTATCTTTCATAACTAAGGTGACATAAAAGGGGTCAACTTAAGAGGGACATTTATGTAAAGTGGTTCCTAGATATACTTCAGGTATTTTGGAACTCCATTTTCTACCATTTTTTAGTACTGCCTCATTTCTCTCAGATTGTGCATTGCTTTCAACCTTGACCCCTGGCTGATTAGGTGTTGCCTCATCAATAATAGCTAGTGCTCTATCCTTATGTTCAAGGATTCTCATCATCTCTAATAAAGGTATAGTTACCTTTATTTGACTAAGGACTTTAGCCATGTCCAATGGGATATATTTTGGCAAAGGACTATTTTGAGGATGGTCTGCAGGTATAGTAGGGATTTGGGTGACACCTCCCTTTTCCTTCTCCAATTTACCTTTGGTCACATCGATGCTTCCTTTATCAATATCTTTTCCTTTTGTGTCTCTGACTTTTAGATGTGGATTGGATTTTAAAACTACTTCTTTTAATCTAGCTTGGACACTAGGATTCCTTTTAGGGATATGGGTTTCTTTCTTCTCCTTTATGAACAAGTCTTTCCCCAATTTTGATCTTTGTCTCTATGTATTTCAATCCTAGTTTATCTTTGTCTTTTCTTAGGACTTTTCTTGATATTGTGTTCCCAAGTCCAAGTCATTTCCCTCTTCTATTGGAAATTTTCTCTTTTCTCTAACTTGAAGTATTGAAGTCTTCTTTTCCTAAATCTTCTTTGTTATTGGTGTTCTCATGTTTCTCGAACTTGACTTCATTTTCTAAGTTATCAGAAAAAATTTCAATCAACAAACTTTGTCAAAAAATTCCTAAGTTTGCGAACTCTATCAGCAAAGGTTTGAGTTCACAAACTTCTAATTTTTCTGACAACCCCTTCTCAGAAAGCATCTTGTCCCTTATTTGTCAAATTTTTCCTTCTATCAACTTTCTTTACCTTTTGCAAACTTTAAGCCCATGAGTCTTTATTAGTCTTGAGTTCCCAAGTTTTAAGTTTTACCGATAAGCCGATTCCCCGATAAGCCAATGATTTGTATTTAGTTCATGTCAAATATCTCCCGCCAATAAAAGAGAAAAACATTGCTTAGTCATGACCTTGCTCAAAAGTTCATGGAAAGTACATTCTGTCAACTATGATTATGAAGTCAGCTTCACAAAGTCATCAGAAGGTCGCATGGTTCACGAAACCTTAAAATTGTTGATAAAGTGACAAATACATACAATTAGAGAGAGACAAGGTTCATGAAGTTAACTTTTTTCTGACTAAGTAGATATGGGAGTCTGAGATCTAGTTCACAAATTAGGAAGTTTTCTGATATTAAAGTTCAGCGATGGCCAAATTTGCCAATAAAAGGGAAGCGATCTTTTAAAGTTTAAACTCTTAATAAAGTGTTTTGGCATATCGAGTCAAGGCAACAATTATTATAATGGAGCATTTAATGTTATAACCCTACCCCATTTTGTCCACATTATAAATTAAAGATTCTATTAATGCATTTTTCATAATTTCTATTTAGAACACGATATTCAGAGCCAAACTGCACTCTATCTAGCTACTCCTTTCTCGTAAGCATCGTATCCAAGGTAAGCGCACTGCCTATTCTCTTTTCAAATTTAAAATTTACTATTAGCTAGTAGTGGGGGGTGTGCATTGTTGTTTTCCTTACATTTCATGACATGTGGGACCCTATTTCTCTTGACCATTAACCATAGGTCCTTCTTGCCTAACCTAAAATGCTTGGTCACTACCATAGTCAACAACCTTACACATTGGTTACTTGGGTCTGTCAAGATGAAGTACAAATATCAAGGGTTGGACATTTCTTTTATCATCAAGAATGAGTTGGCAAGGGTAAAGACACTAATCTAGGGCACGTCGACCTCAAGGAATTTTGGGCTGGAATGAATGCCCATCCGAGAACACCTATTACTCAAAGGACCTTAGACAGTGGATTGGCACCCACGGGTGGTTTTCGCCTGGTAGTCAAATGCATAGACATGATATGGCTTGCATTTAGAATTATCACATTGAAACCTGAGAGATTAGAACTGTGAGAGGTAAAACAATCCTACAAATAAATGTCAATACCATCAATGATAGATTAAGTTTACCAGTACATAATGAATATGCTAAGGTGTTACAAAAACCAATTGGAATTCTTTATAGATGGAAAGAAAATGTGTAAAGACTCAATTTCTACCACATGGCTGAAGAATCAAAAGAAGGGTGGATCCCAATTTCCCTAAAACCTAGTCAGAGCCTTCTTTAAAGATGACATTTTAGACAACATCACATTATTGCAGAGGGTAGTGGGCAGTGAGGTCTGTAATGATTTTTTCAATTGGATGTGTCAATTAATTATTTTTATTTGTATTGGGAAGAAACACATAGAATGGTCCCAAATTATTAGTGAGCATTTAGATGATCAACTAGTCAACTTCCAGTCTAGGGGTAAGAAGTTCCACATGTGCTCCTATTTAATTTATTTATTAGCCACAACCCAGCAGGTTTGGCTGGGATTGGACATAGCTGGTCCCATGACTTAGGATACATAGGTCTATGATTATTTCCCTCAATTACAAGAGGAGAATGGTAATAAAGTTTATAGGGGGGTTAATGATGCCTTTCTAATGCAAATGATGAAGAAGATGGAGAGACAACACTCCCTTCAAATCAGGATGCAACTCCTCCTCCTAGTTCCTAGGATGGAGTATTTCAAACCCCTCCTCCTCAACAACAACAAGGAGTAGATAATACTCCTAAAATAGACAAGGTATCTCATGCTGCTTTAGGTGATTATTTAGTAATACTGTCACACCCCAAATTTTAACTATGTTTTACTTTCTACTTGCATGTAATTAGTAGCTGATTATGCATGAATTAATGATTTGACGTTATGAGAAAATGTCAGGATAAATCAACGAATCATGATTTTATTTTTTTGTGATTAGAATTTAGACATATGATTATTATTGAGTGCACAAGAAAACTAAGAGGGGGGTGAATCAGTTGTAACAAAACTTCAATCTCTTACAAACATTCAGATCCACATTAACCTTTAAACATGTTATGATGATTAAGCATGAAAAGCAAATAAACGAAATTGAATCATAACAACACCACACACAAGAGAACACAATATTTTACATTGAAAACCCTAAAAGGGAAAAATCACGATGAGGATTAGCTCATAATATAATGTAATAGAAATACCGAATTACAAAGGCTCACTGCCCAAAAGAGAGAATGCTCACTGCAGGAGGACTCACTATTCAAGTGGACTCACTACCCACTGAGAAATAAAAAAAGAAAGAAGAGAATAATGGCTCACTACCAGGATTTGAATTGATATAGTTACATCTAACCTATGCATGGAGTTCAGTTCTAATGAGGCTCAATATCCATCACAACACAAACAACATCTTCACAGCAACACTAAAAATAGTAGACATCTTCTGCTCACTGCATTCAATAGCCTAACACATTAAAGATCTCATTGCCCCTGATCAAATTCATATCACAACATTATCTCCCTTGCACACACACACATATTCACGAATCCTTGACACTTATTTATACCATCGTTACCCTTGAAAACATTCTCCAAGGTCGGCAACACCACTTAACCCATAAAATTCAAATTAGTTCTAGACCTAAACATTTCCATGAGGGAAGGGAATGAATGTAGACCATGCCACATCTTAGCATGGATCTAAATCCACTCTTACATGTTATTCCACACTTCCTCATTTAACAAAGCATGACCATAATTAGTGTACACAACCAAGTCGACCAAACTTGTGTAAACACTAAGAATTATTAAGCACATGGTTCCTCAAAGATAAACACACCTTGAGTACCTTGTACAAAGATTTAACACAATCTAGAAAGATCCACAAACATCTTGAAGTCACTTGGAAACCAACAAGTTCAACCACAACAACTTTCACCTGAAGGAAGTTCACAGTCTGCTTACAAACAACACTGTCGAACACTACTACACAAGAAATTACTTTCTGGAGTACCAAATCACAAACCTTCTAGATAGAAGATAGATAATAACCTTATAAGAATATATATAGAACTGTAACACCTGAAACCATTCTATGGAGAATGCGGAGAAAAATACTTTCTCCTAGACACTCTGCAAACATTGTCAAACACTGTCTTCAAACTAGTGAACATAATTTTCATTGCACAACAATCTAGAGTACCAAATTCTAGATTTAGCATCTTTAAACACTTCTCAACAACATATCCAAATCACACACTCAGATCTCCAACATAGAAGAAATACAGAGCAAAAACTCAAACAGTATTTTGTAAGCCAGAAGACTTCTTCAACACACTGTTTCCAATATTAATCAAATTTTCTCAAAAGCACTTGGAAACCCAGCAAGAGGAACATATTCTTAACACCCTCTACACTTCTTTAAGGAAATCACATCATCATTAACTCAATAACTTAATCAAATAACAACAATAACAGTAGAGGATACAGTTGACACCAATGACAACACAAACATGTTGACATCAATGACAACACTGATTAGCACATACTTGCAACAATTATAAGATGCTATGATTACTTATTCATAAGGTTTATGAATTGACTAACAATGCACTAATCCCAGTTTGGTGATTGCAAGTTGTAACCATGAAACATGTTTTCCACCCTCTAAGGAAGAGGGAGAGCGTCATTAGAGAGAAGAGAATAAACATATGGATAGAATGGATTGGTTTCCATCTAAGTCTCATGCTTTCACAGTTTAGTGAACCTTCGTCAAGTTTGGTAAGTTGTGTTTGACCAATTGGTCTAAGTTTAGTTTTGACTCAACAATTGTTGATTTGTCAACAAGATCCATTAAGATTAGGTTTTGACAAAAACTAAGTCAGGATAGTATATGACCGTCGACAAGGAAATGATTGATAGTAGTTAAACTATTTTATTATTAGTAATTCCCATTTGGAATTTTATCATGTTATTTTGTCTATTTTGGCATTTACGTAATTTTGAGAGGGGGAGAATACTTTGAGCCCATTCTCATATTTTGTCGAGTGTTAGAAACAACGTAGGTATATATTGTATACACTAATGTTGTGTTGATATATATATATATATATATATATATATATATATATATATATATATATATATATATATATAATAAGAATTATTTTTTTAAACCTTTTGTTTTGTTGTTGTTGAGCTTTTTATGGGAGGTGGAGTAGTTGCAAATTCAATGCAAATCACTTCATGTTAAGTAATGAATTCTTGACTCCTTTACTCCACGATGGCTTGGAGAGTATGGAGGAGCTTTTAATAAGTTTGGGGAGTTGTATTAATGACTAGTCACTCCATCATCGATTTGCATGCTACTTAGGGAGTGTTATTAGGCTTGAGTTTGGTAGGATCTCTGTGGGTAAGGCAGAGAAAATCCTTGAAAAGAATATTTTTGGAAAGCATTTTAGAGGAGTGGGAGGATGGTCTAGTATGTGGAAGTACACAACTCCAAGCATAGAAAAGTGTAATATAGCAAGCATATTATATGGAGAAATTGGTGGATAGCTTAGTTGCTAGAAGCACAGAAGGTTGCAGCTTATGCGAAGGAAAAGACTCTATGAAAGTTTGGAGTTATATTGAGTAGCAGTGGGAAAACTGTTAACCCTGGAGGTAAGGTCATCTCATATAAAGAAGTATATTATTCTTAAACTGTGATAATTTCTTTCTGTATAAACATAGAAAGATGTATTTTTTTTGTAAAGCATAGTATTAAGAGTTATATAGTAGTGATATGACTAGATAATATTTATAAATTATACAGAGACTTAACCATCTGAGAGCTCAGATGTAGACATAGAAGTCAAAATGAGTTAATGAAAGTTTTAACAGTGAAGTTAGGATCATAACATCTATGTAAACTTAGTTACGTATGAATTAGAAGTAATATTATCCTATCTAGAAGCGAAACTACACTTAGAATGCAGGAGTCAATAGAAATTGTATTTATGATAGTGGAAATGTATTTGAATGGTAGTTAAACTACAATAGATTGATGCAGGAGCATCCAGAGGTGTAAGGGCAATCTTCCATCACCAAAAAAGAAGTTAATTCAAAACCATTGTAGTTGTTCTCATTTCTTCCCATAATTAGTGTTTTTTGTTCCATAATATCCAGAATAATAATGTAGGACTTTCAGTTTTTCCAAAACTACTAAAAATAGCGACCTGCCTATTTAGGAAAGTGTACTTGCTATTTTTAGAAAGTTTGCATTTGGGCACGTAATGAAGCAAAAACTTCCAGAAAGTTACATAACAGAAATATAAGACCTTTGGCAAAGGAATCAGGCAAAGATCATTTGTGAGCTGAAAGATATTAAAGTTTTTGTTTTCTGAAAAGCCCCTAAAAATTTTTGGAACAAGATATGAGGCACTAAAACCTCCCATAACATCCTAAAAAGTTGATGGAAATCCATTTACAAATTTCTGGCATGATAGTTCACATCACGAGCTTTCCAGTGCTTAAAACGGTTTGTCAATCGGACACCCGGATCGAAAGTTATGCTTCTCGGAAGTTGACCTACTTTTGGAGGGAGTTGCAAATTTTGAAATTTGGCTAGAGGCCACCAAAAAGTGTTATTTATGCTATTTTAGGAACCCTAGGCAGTAGTAGAGTTAAGGGGGCCAGTGTAGAGTGAAGAATAAGTGGGAAAACAGAAACCCTAGCTGATTTGGGGTTACAGAGGGCTGAAGATTCTAGAGTCTTGAGGTTGGGAAAGCTGTAATGTGTTGCAACCAGTAGAGGATTCATCCTCTGATTGTAATTGAGCTTCTGTGATGTAATGAGTTGCCCAGTTCAATAAAAGAAAGTTCTATTTGCTGTGTTCAATATCTGTTATTATGTGTTTTATGATTTACCCCTTGTATCAAGTGGTATTAGAGCGAGGGCTCCTGAGTGTGTAGACAGATCACCAACCGTGAGGCAGTTTGCACCTCGACCTAAGGTTGTGGGTTTGCTGCGGAGACCAAGATGCCTCCACGAAGAAATCATGTTCAGAGGAATGCTTTGACGGAAGAGAGTTTTAGAGCCCTACAAAGGCAAATCAATGCATTGCAAGAGGAGCTACGAAGAGGGTTTGAGCTAAGGACAAGAGAAGAAAGTGAAGATGAAGTTGAAGACGAGCTATCTGAGGAAGAACAAGAAGCTGCCGAAGATGCTACAGAAGTAAGGTTGTTGAGGGTCATTTCAAAGATTGAAAAGAGGCCTAGGATCAAAGTTTCTACATATTCTAGAGATTTGAATCTAGAACAGCTTATTGATTGGATCAATGACATGGAGGAGTATTTTGAGTATGAAGATGTGGAGGAACCAGATCAGGTAAGTTTGCAAAAGCAAAGTTGAAGGGCCATGCCAATATTTAGTGGAAGGAGGTCCAATTAGAGAGGAACAGAAGAGAAAAACAAAGATTACGAGATGGGATTGGATGGTGGAGAAACTGAAGAAACAGTTCATTCCTGTGGACTATGAGATGGAGTTGTTGAAGAAGCTACAAGGACTAAAGCAAGGTAACAAGTCTGTTAAGGAGTATACAGAAGAGTTTTATAAAATTACTATCAGGACAGGCCATGCAGAGCCCAACAAGGAGAAGGTAGCCCATTACATTAATGGGTTGAGGCTGAGTATTCAAGAGAAGTTGACCCTGGTCAGAATGACCACCATAGAAGATGCATACCAATTTTCCCTGAAGGTGGAAGAGAAGCTGAACAAAAGATTTGATAGCAAGCAAAGGGGAAGAGGTCAAGGTGGAAGGACTGGTGGAAGACCCTATGGAGGCTGTAATGAAGATCAAAAGAAAAGTGAAGAAGTAGGCACCAGTAAAAATCAAAGAGGGGATAATACCTACCACCCTCATGACCAAAACAATGGTGAGCAAAGAGGAAGAGGAAGAGGCAGACCTGGGCAAGGACCTAGAAGAGGAGGTTTCAGAGGAACCTATTTCCAATGTGGAGAAGAAGGGCATCGAGCATATGAGTGTCCGAAACATCAAGGAAGGACAAATAGAAGACCTGAAGGTAATGCACAAGTTGCACATGTAGATGAAGATGCACATTCTGAGCATTTTGAAGATACTGAAAGGGGAGAAACCCTAGTTGTCAGAAGAACCTTGCTAAATGAGGAGAAAGAACCCAATCAAAGGAAGAGTTTATTCCGCACAAGGTGCAAATGTGAGGGTAAGTGTTATGATATTATTATTGACAGTGGAAGCACTGATAATCTTGTTTTAGAGGAGATGGTTGACAAGTTGAAGTTGACAAGAAGAAGGCATCCGCATCCATATCGGATTGCATGGTTGCAGAAGGACCATAGAGCTTTGGTCAATGAATAGTGTTTAGTGAAGTTCAAGATTAGTGAATACCATGATGAGGTGCTGTGTGATATCATACCAATGGATGCGTGTCATATGTTGTTGGGGAGGCCGTGGCAGTATGATAGGAGCGCTATCCTTGACGGCCGTACAAACACATATTCCCTAACAAAGGATGGAGTTCATCATAAGTTGAAGCCCTTGAAGGAGGTGGAAGAAAAGGTATGTAGTACTGCCAGAATTTGTTTGGTAGATGGTAGGAAATTTTTGGAGGGTATGAAGCATGAGCGTCATTGCTTTCCATTGATTCCTAAGATTAGTGAAGAGAAATGTGAAGATGTACCTGTAGAAGTTTCAGATATGTTGGAAGAGTTCCAAGACATTATCTTTGATAATGTACTAGAAGGTTTACCACCAATAAGGAAGATAAGTCATCAAATGGATTTGATACCAGGAGCCAGTTTGCCAAACAAGGCAGCCCATAGAATGACCCCTGCAGAGAATGAAGAGCTAAACAGACAAATTTAGGAGTTGTTGAGGAAGGGACTGATAAGGGAGAGCCTAAGTCCATGTGCGGTACCTGCAGTATTAGCACCAAAGAAGGATGGAGAATGGAGGATGTGTATAGATTCTCGAGCCATCAATAAGATAATGATCAAGTATAGATTTCCATTGCCAAGAATGGATCACATCATGGATTGTTTGAGTGGAGCCAAGTACTTCACGAAAATTGACCTGAAGAGTGGGTATCACCAAATCCATATCAGAGAAGGGGATGAATGGAAGACAGCCTTCAAGACAAAGGAAGGTTTGTATGAGTGGTTAGTCATGCCATTTGGGCTAACCAATGCACCGAGCACATTCATACGGCTCATGAACGAGGTACTGAAAGAATTTTTTAGAAGTTTTGTTATTGTTTATTTGGATGATATTTTGATTTTTAGTAGGACTTGGGATGAGCATTTGATGCATATCAGAAGAGTTCTAGAGAAGCTGAGGGAGGAGAAGTTGTTGATTAATTGGAAGAAATGCAGTTTTGCAAAGGAGTTGGTATACCTGGGATTTGTTGTCTCGGAGGAAGGTCTTAAGATGGACCCAGAAAAAGTAATGGCTATCATTGAGTGGCCTATACCAAGGAGTGCAACGGAGGTAAGATCTTTTCATGGTTTGGCAAGTTTTTATAGAAAGTTTATTAGAAATTTTAGTAGCATTTGTGCACCCCTAACTAAAACGATGAGAGGGGATAGAAAAGAGTTTAGATGGACTAAAGGAGCCAACAAGAGCTTTGATACATTGAAGCAAAAAGTTGTAGAACAACCTGTTTTGGCACTTCCAGATTTCAATAAGGTATTTCAGGTAGATTGTGGTGCTAGTGGTAGTGGTATAGGAGCTATTTTGAGCCAAGAAGGTAAGCCCATTGCCTATTTTAGTGAGAAGCTTAATGATGCCAAGAAAAAGTATTCTGTTTATGATCAGGAATTTTATGCAATAGTTCAGGCTTTGAAGAAATGGAGAAATTATTTGTTGCCAAAAGAGTTTGTTTTATATACTAATCATCAGGCTTTGCAGTATATTAATAGTCAAGGAAAGTTGAACCAAAGGCACTTAAAATGGGTTGAGTTTTTGCAGAGTTATACCTTTATTTTGAAGCACAGGAGTGGGAAGTCCAACAGAGTTGCAGATGCCTTGAGCAGAAGGCAAAATTTGTTGACAGAAATGAAGATAGAGGTTGTTGGGTTCGATGAGCTCAAAAGTTTGTACCCTGAAGATCCAGATTTTGCAGAGGCTTGGAAAGCTTATCTGGAGCCTATTACTTTGGATAGGACAAAATGGTTGGATTTCATAATCCAAGACGGCATGTTGTTTAGAGGAAGCCAGTTGTGCATTCCAAGGAGTTCCATGAGAGAGAACCTGATGAAAGAGAAGCATAGTGGAGGACTGGCTAGACACTTTGGTCGAGATAAGACCATTTCTATTGTTGGTGAAAATTATTATTGGCCACAGCTGCAACAGGATGTGACGAAGTTTGTGCAGAGTTGCAGAGTATGTCAGATGGTAAAAGGAACAAGTCAAAATACAGGATTGTATCAACCATTACTTGTACCAGAGAAGCCATGGGATGATATTAGTATGGATTTTATTCTTGGTTTACCAAGGACACAGAGAGGGCATGATTCTATTTTTGTGGTGGTGGACAGATTCTCAAATATGGCACATTTTATTCCTTGTAAGAAGACCAATGATGCTGTTCATATTGCAGAGTTATTTTTCAAGGAAGTGTTGAGACTACATGGTCTACCAAAGAGCATAGTTTCAGATCAAGATACCAAGTTTGTTGGTTATTTCTGGAGGACATTGTGGAAGAAGTTGAAGATAGATTTGAAGTTTAGTTCTGCACACCATCCATAGACTGATGGACAAACTGAAGTGGTGAATAGGAGTTTGGGTAACCTGCTACAATGCTTACTAGGAGATAAGCCCAAGGGATGGGATTTGATTTTACCACAGGTAGAATTTGCTTACAACAATTCTATCAATAGGAGTACTGGTAAATCACCATTCCAAATTGTATATGGCAATAGCCCAAGAAATGCTTCTAAGTTAAGGAAGCTGGACAACAGAGAAAAGACAAGTGCTGAAGCTGAAGACTTTGCAGAACATCTGAAGAATTACATGAAGAGGTGAGAAAGCACATTAATAAAATGAATATTCAGTACAAGGCTAAGGCAGATCGGAAGAGGAGATATAAGGAATTCTAGGTAGGAGATGAAGTCATGGTTCACTTGAGAAAAGAAAGGTTCCCAATTGGAACATACAATAAGTTGAAAATGAAGAAATTTGGACCATGCAAAATTTTGAATAAACATGATTCAGGAAATGCATATGAGGTAGAGCTACTGAGTGGGATCAATATTTCCCCTATTTTCAACATTGCTGATTTATCAGAATATCATGATGGTGGAACAGAGGATGGACCAACAGAGGAACAGTGGAGTATTCCGGCATCTACTTCAATAGAGGAGATAGAAGAGATCTTGGATAGCCGTGTGGGAAGAAATACTCGGAACAAGCAATATGAAGACTATCTGGTAAAATGGAAAGGAAGGCCTGTTGAAGATTCTTCTTGGTTGTCTAAGGCAGAGGTTGACCGTTTGGGTTTTCCTCACACAAACACATGAGACGTGACAGGGTCACTTCTCAAATTACCCTGGGTGTCTGATGCAGGAGCAAACAGAGGTGTAAGGGCAATCTTGCATCACCCAAAAAGAAGTTAATTCAAAACCATTGTAGTTGTTCTCATTTCTTCCCATAATTAGTGTTTTTGGTTCCATAATATCTAGAATAATAATGTAGGACTTTCAGTTTTTCCAAAACTGCTAAAAATAGTGACCTACCTATTTAGGAAAGTGTACCTGCTATTTTTAGAAAGTTTGCATTTGGGCACATAATGAAGCAAAAACTTCTAGAAAGTTACATAACGGAAATATAAGACCTTTAGTGAAGGAATCAGGCAAAGATCATTTGTGAGCTGAAAGATATTAAAGTTTTTGTTTTCTGAAAAGCACCTGAAAATTTTTGGAATGAGATATGAGGCACTAAAACTTCCCATAACATCCTGAAAAGTTGGCAAAGATCCTTTTACAAATTTTCAATGTGATAGTTCATATCACAAGCTTTCTGGCACTTAAAACGGTTTGTCAATCAGACACCCAGATCAAAAGTTATGCTTCTTGGAAGTTGACCTACTTTTGGAGGGAGTTGCAAATTTCAAAATTTGGCTGGAGGCTGCCAAAAAGTGCTATTTATGACTATTTTAGGAACCCTGGGCAGTAGTAGAGTTAAGGGGGCCAGTGTAGAGTCAAGAATAGGTGGGAAAATAGAAACCCTAGCTGATTTGGGGTTACAGAAGGCTGAAGATTCTAGAGTCTTGAGGTTGGGAAAGCTGTAATGTGTTGCAGCCAGTAGAGGATTCATCCTCTGATTGTAATTGAGCTTCTGTGATGTAATGAGTTGCCCAGTTCAATAAAAGAAAGTTTTATTTGTTGTGTTCAATATCTGTTATTGTGTGTTTTATGATTTACCCCCTACATCAAGTGGTATCAGAGCGAGGGCTCCTGAGTGTGTAGACAGATCACCAACCGTGAGGCAGTTTACACCAGGACCTAAGGTTGTGGGTTTGCTGCGGAGACCAAGATGCCTCCATGAAGAAATCGTGTTAGGAGGAATGCTTTGACAGAAGAGAGTTTTAGAGCCCTACAAAGGCAAATTGATGCATTGCAAGAGGAGCTACGAAGAGGGTTTGAGCTAAGGACAAGAGAAGAAAGTGAAGATGAAGTTGAAGAAGAGCTATCTGAGGAAGAACAAGAAGCTGCCGAAGATGCTACAGAAGTAAGGTTGTTGAGGGTCATTTAAAAGATTGGAAAGAGGCCCAGGATCAAAGTTTCTACATATTCTAGAGATTTGAATCTAGAACAGCTTATTGATTGGATCAATGACATGGAGGAGTATTTTAAGTATGAAGATGTGGAGGACCCAGATCAGGTTAAGTTTGCAAAAGCAAAGTTGAAGGGCCACGCCAATATTTGGTGGAAGGAGGTCCAATTAGAGAGGAACAGAAGAGGAAAAGCAAAAATTACCAGATGGGATTGGATGGTGGAGAAACTGAAGAAACAGTTCATTCCTATGGACTATGAGATGGAGTTGCTGAAGAAGCTGCAAGGACTAAAGCAAGGTAACAAGTCTGTTAAGGAGTATACAGAAGAGTTTTATAAAATTACTATCAGGACAGGCCATGCAGAGCCCAACAAGGAGAAGGTAGCCCATTACAGTAATGGGTTGAGGCCGAGTATTCAAGAGAAGTTGACCTGGTCAGAATGACCACCATAGAAGATGCGTACCAATTTTCCCTGAAGGTGGAAGAGAAGCTGAACAAAAGATTTGATAGCAAGCAAAGGGGAAGAGGTCAAGGTGGAAGGACTGGTGGAAGACCCTATGGAGGTTGTAATGAAGATCAAAAGAAAAGTGAAGAAGTAGGCACCAGTCAAAATCAAAGAGGGGATAATACCTACCGCCCTCATCACCAGAACAATGGTGAGCAAAGAGGAAGAGGAAGAGGCAGACCTGGGCAAGGACCTAAAAGAGGAGGTTTCAAAGGAACCTATTTCCATTGTGGAGAAGAAAGGCATCAAGCATATGAGTGTCCGCAACATCAAGGAAGGACAAATAGAAGACCTGAAGGTAATGCACGAGTTGCACATGTAGATGAAGATGCACATTCTGAGCATTTTGAAGATGCTGGAAGGGGAGAAACCCTAGTTGTCAGAAGAACCTTTCTGAATGAGGAGAAAGAACCCAATCAGAGGAAGAGTTTATTCCGCACAAGGTGCAAATGTGAGGGTAAGTGTTATGATATTATTATTGACAGTGGAAGCACTGATAATCTTGTTTTAGAGGAGATGGTTGACAAGTTGAAGTTGACAAGAAGAAGGCATCCACATCCATATCGGATTACATGGTTGCAGAAGGACCATAGAGCTTTGGTCAATGAATAGCGTTTAGTGAAGTTCAAGATTGGTGAATACCATGATGAGGTGCTGTGTGATATCATACCAATGGATGCATGTCATATGTTGTTGGGGAGGTCATGGCAATATGATAGGAGCGTTGTCCATGATGGCCGTGCAAACACATATTCCCTAACAAAGGATGGAGTTCATCATATGTTGAAGCCCTTGAAGGAGGTGGAAGAAAAGGTATGTAGCACTGCCAGAATTTGTTTGGTAGATGGTAGGAAATTTTTGGAGGGTATGAAGCATGAGCTTCATTACTTTGCATTGATTCCTAAGTTTAGTCAAGAGAAATGTGAAGATGTACCTGTAGAAGTTTCAGATATGTTGGAAGAGTTCCAGGACATTATCTCTTATAATGTACCAGAAGGTTTACCACCAGTAAGGAAGATAAGTCATCAAATGGATTTGATACTAGGAGCTAGTTTGCCAAACAAGGCAGCCCATAGAATGACCCCTGCAGAGAATGAAGAGCTAAACAGACAAATTTAGGAGTTGTTGAGGAAGGGACTGATAAGGGAGAGCCTAAGTCCATGTGCGGTACCTGCAGTATTAGCACCAAAGAAGGATGGAGATTGGAGGATGTGTATAGACTCTCGAGCCATCAATAAGATAATGATCAAGTATAGATTTCCATTGCCAAGAATGGATGACATCATGGATTATTTGAGTGGAGCCAAGTACTTCACGAAAATTGACCTGAAGAGTGGGTATCACCAAATCCATATCAGAGAAGGGGATGAATGGAAGACAGCCTTCAAGACAAAGGAAGGTTTGTATGAGTGGTTAGTCATGCCATTTGGGCTAACCAATGCACCGAGCACATTCATATGGCTCATGAACGAGGTACTAAAAGAATTTTTGGGAAGTTTTGTTATTGTTTATTTGGATGATATTTTAATTTTTAGTAGGACTTGGGATGAGCATTTGATGCATATCAGAAGAGTTCTAGAGAAGCTGAGGGAGGAGAAGTTGTTGATTAATCGAAAGAAATGTAGTTTTGCAAAGGAGTTGGTATACCTGGGATTTGTTGTCATGGAGGAAGGTCTTAAGATGGACCCAAAAAAAGTAAGGGCTATCATTGAGTGGCCTACACCAAGGAGTGCAACGGAGGTAAGATCTTTTCATGGTTTGGCAAGTTTTTATAGAAAGTTTATTAGAAATTTCAGTAGCATTTGTGCACCCCTAACTGAAATAATGAGAGGGGATAGAAAAGAATTTAGATGGACTAAAGGAGCCAACAAGAGCTTTGATACATTGAAGCAGAAAGTTGTAGAACAACCTGTTTTGGCACTTCCAGATTTCAATAAGGTATTTCAGGTAGATTGTGGTGCTAGTGGTAGTGGTATAGGAGCTATTTTGAGCCAAGAAGGTAAGCCCATTGCCTATTTTAGTGAGAAGCTTAATGATGCCAAGAAAAAGTATTCTGTTTATGATCAGGAATTTTATGCAATAGTTCAGGCTTTGAAGAAATGGAGACATTATTTGTTGCCAAAAGAGTTTGTTTTATATACTAATCATCAGGCTTTGCAGTATATTAATAGTCAAGGGAAGTTGAACCAAAGGCACTTAAAATGGGTTGAGTTTTTGCAGAGTTATACCTTTATTTTGAAGCACAGGAGTGGGAAGTCCAACAGAGTTGTAGATGCCTTGAGCAGAAGGCAAAATTTGTTGACAGAAATGAAGATAGAGGTTGTTGGGTTCGATGAGCTCAAAAGTTTGTACCCTGAAGATCCACATTTTGCAGAGGCTTGGAAAACTTGTCTAGAGCCTATTACTTTGGATAGGACAAAATGGTTGGATTTCATAATCTGAGATGGCATGTTGTTTAGAGGAAGCTAGTTGTGCATTCTGAGGAGTTCCATGAGAGAGAACCTGATGAAAGAGAAGCATAGTGGAGGACTGGCTAGACACTTTGGTTGAGATAAGACCATTTCTATTGTTGGTGAAAATTATTATTGGCCACAGCTACAGCAGGATGTGAGGAAGTTTGTGTAGAGTTGCAGAGTATGTCAAATGGCAAAAGGAACAAGTCAAAATACAGGATTGTATCAACCATTACATGTACCAGAGAAGCCATGGGATGATATTAGTATGGATTTTATTCTTGGTTTACCAAGGACACAGAGAGGGCATGATTCTATTTTTGTGGTGGTGGACGAATTCTCAAAGATGGCACATTTTATTGCTTTAAAGAAGACTAATGATGCTGTTCATATTGCAGAGTTATTTTTCAAGGAAGTGGTGAGACTACATGGTCTACCAAAGAGCATAGTTTCAGATCGAGATACCAAGTTTGTTGGTTATTTCTGGAGGACATTGTGGAAGAAGTTGAAGATAGATTTGAAGTTTAGTTCTGCACACCATCCACAAACTGATGGACAAACTGAAGTGGTGACTAGGAGTTTGGGTAACCTGCTACAATGCTTAGTAGGAGATACGCCCAAGGGATGGGATTTGATTTTAGCACAGGCAGAATTTGCTTACAACAATTCTGTCAATAGGAGTACTGGTAAATCACCATTCCAGATTGTATATGGCGATAGCCCAAGAAATGCTTCTAAGTTAAGGAAGCTAGACAACAGAGAAAAGACAAGTGCTGAAGCTGAAGACTTTGCAGAGCATCTGAAGAATTTGCATGAAGAGGTGAGAAAGCACATTAATAAAATGAATATTCAGTATAAGGCTAAGGCAGATCAGAAGAGAAGATATAAGGAATTCTAGGTAGGAGATGAAGTCATGGTTCACTTGAGAAAAGAAAGGTTCCCAATTGGAACATACAATAAGTTGAAAATGAAGAAATTTGGACCATGCAAAATTTTGAAGAAACATGATTCAGGAAATGCATATGAGGTAGAGCTACTGAGTGGGATCAATATTTCCCCTGTTTTCAACATTGCTGATTTATCAGAATATCATGATGGTGGAATAGAGGATGGACCAACAGAAGAACAGTGGAGTATTCCGGCATCTACTTCAACAGAGGAGATAGAAGAGATCTTGGATAGCCGTGTGGGAAGAAGTACTCGAAACAAGCAATATGAAGACTATCTGGTAAAATGGAAAGGAATGCCTGTTGAAGATTCTTCTTGGTTGTCTAAGGCAGAGGTTGACCATTTGGGTTTTCCTCACACAAACACATGAGACGTGACAGGGTCACTTCTCAAATTGCCCTAGGTGTCTGATGCAGGAGCATCCAGAGGTGTAAGGGCAATCTTGCATTACCAAAAAAGAAGTTAATTCAAAACCATTGTAGTTGTTCTCATTTCTTCCCATAATTAGTGTTTTTGGTTCCATAATATCTAGAATAATAATGTAGGACTTTCAATTTTTCCAAAACTGCTAAAAATAGCGACCTGCCTATTTAGGAAAGTGTACCTGCTATTTTTAGAAAGTTTGCATTTGGGTACATAATGAAGCAAAAACTTCTAGAAAGTTACATAACAGAAATATAAGACCTTTGGTGAAGGAATCAGGCAAAAATCATTTGTGAGCTGAAAGATATTAAAGTTTTTGTTTTCTGAAAAGCCCCTAAAAATTTTTGGAATGAGATATGAGGCACTAAAACTTCCCATAACATCCTAAAAAGTTGACAAAGATCCTTTTACAAATTTTCAGTGTGATAGTTCACATCACGAGCTTTCCGGCACTTAAAACGGTTCGTCAATCAGACACCCGGATCAAAAGTTATGCTTCCTGGAAGTTGACCTACTTTTGGAGGGAGTTGTAAATTTCAAAATTTGGCTACAGGCCGCCAAAAAGTGCTATTTATGACTATTTTAGGAACCCTGGGCAGTAGTAGAGTTAAAGTGGCCAGTGTAGAGTCAAGAATAGGTGGGAAAACAGAAACCCTAGCTGATTTGGGGTTACAGAAGGCGGAAGATTCTAGAGTCTTGAGGTTGGGAAAGCTATAATGTGTTGCAGCCAGTATAGGATTCATCCTCTGATTGTAATTGAGCTTCTGTGATGTAATGAGTTGCCCAGTTCAATAAAAGAAAGTTTTATTTGCTGTGTTCAATATCTGTTATTGTGTGTTTTGTGATTTACCCGCTGCATCATAGATAAATAATAGATTGTTTTAGTCTTCAATAGGGATCCTATGGTAGTAGTAAGGGACTAGCATAGGGTGTTAAGGGAAAATTGGAGTAAACAAGAAAAATCAATATTTCAATATCAAAATACCCAAAACTCAACAAAAAATTGAAACAAAGAGATCAATCAATCAAAAGAACTTCAAAAACCTTTGCAAACCTCAAAGCTTCATAGCTTCTGTTGGTTGCCCATCTCAATTGATCTTGCATGTATGAATAAGGCCCTCAGAGAGTGCACTTCTTTGCTATGATTCCAAGATTGTCAATGAAGAATGGCTATGATCGTTTCGCCATGAAGATGAACTTCACAATAATGGTAGTAGTATGGTAATGAGTGTGATCACAAGCAATGAAGGAATTGATGCCAAAGGCATGCTGTAATTCCTACAGAGTAACGATACTTAAAAGCTTGGATGAATGAAATGGAGGAATAAGATTCAATTTATAGATTTGAGAGAATGAAGATCAATGGTATAGAAAGAATGAGAAGATCAATGGTATAGAATAGTTGAGGAACGTGCGCGAATAAGAAGAAGACAAGTGTCACACAAAAGTTGTTTTATTTGAGTTAACTACTTTATTTTCTAAAGAGAGGACATGCTTTTCATAAATTAGAAAGATTTTTTCTAATTTAAGAGATATTGATAAAAACAAGGTTGATTGAATAGATAATTCAACTTGAGATTTGCTTTTGAATGATTTGAGAGAAATTAAATAATAAATTATTTAATTTTGTGTGCATGAAGAAGAAGACTTATTTTTAGAAGATTTGGAAGATATTTGAAGAATTAGAAGATAAGAAAGCAAATTAAATAAATAAATTCATTTAATTGTTGTGCATGATTTGGAAGAATAAATAAAATATTTTATTATATTTTATTTTTAAAGATAGAGAGCATTTAAATAAATTTGATTTGATTTATTTAAATTTGGAAGAATGATTGACTTAATTAAATAATTAAGATTTATTTAATTGTTTGGAAGAATTTAATTAAACAAAGGATTTTATTTAATTTTGACTTTAGAAGAGATAATTAAATATTTTGATATTTAATTAACTTAGAGGAATATGAATCAAATAAATAAATTTGTTTATTTATTTATTGATAGAAGAATTAGAATGAAATAAATATAAAGAATATTTACTTAGACCGAATCGTGTCATTTTTAGGCGTATAAATTTTGCCCCTCTTTGATGCAATGTAGTTTATGGTGTTGCTTCAAAGAATAAATAGTCTGACAATGATACATGCACTAGTTTTCCCCTGGTACAGGTTATGATGATAGGATACCCCCTTAGGAGATTGGACGAGAAGAAGGTAGAAGGCGTGAGATGGACAATCTCACAAAGATGAAGGGAAAACTTGGTTAGGATTGAATAAATTGGGTGAAGAAAGAGTTGAATGATACGTGATGCAAGATAAAATGATAACACACACAAGCAAACAAGTAAGTATTCACAAATGATACTGTTAGGTCTCAAAAATGCAGGTTGCTAATCCTAAGAGGATGCCAGGCTCTATGTTTGGATTTGCAACATTTTTGAACTAACTTGACGAAATCAACCTTCAAGGTTTAGTGATTTCCTACACTTCAAATCTTGCTACACCTAGGTGGGTGAACCCTAGGAATGAAAGTAGACTAATTGTAAATGTATTGACTAATTAAATCTATCTACAATGGCAAAGGGTGTAAGATAGATGAAAAGATTGTTATCTAATTATATCTAATGTCTAGTGAATGGTTTGATAGAAATTATATAAGTAATATCAAGGTAAAAAAGGATTTTAAAATGATGAATTTGAATAAGACCAGTGCTTTATTGGGTAACAGAGTCGAATGAAGGACCAAGACTAGTGGCTTATAATGGGTACTAATTCTAATTGTTTGGCACAACTTTAGTTTATAACTTGTATAAATGTGCAAGGGAGAGACTGACAAACTCTTCTTGATAATCCAACCAATATAATTAGATATCTTATAATTCACAAAAGGTATTTTAATCCTTGCTTGAAGGAACCAATTGAAATGAATGAGCAAGAATTACAGATAATATTATCTTGGAGACAGAATGGTAATCCTAATTATATGGCTCTACTTAGTAATCCAAACTTAATACTTCTAGGCTACTGTGACTGATCAGAAGGATTTAATTCCTCAAATGGAAACCAATTTACTCAATCACATAGATACATCAAATGTGTATTGACAAATTAAATATATGCTTGATATATTAATTTGAATAATAGGGAATTATAGAACTGGAGACAACCACATAATTGAGTAACTATAACAAACAATTGATACCAAGATAGAACCACTGAATCAGAGAACTTCAATCTACTACTTCAAATAAAACATGCAACATAGTCTTTCTAAAACATTGTAAAGTATATATATCTATATCTATTCTACTGCTGATGATCTTTCAACACCAATTGTTTGAACTTATATAGGTATTTCTATGAAGAGACATAACTCTTCAATAAGTCCTTTTGGGAATTTGACAAGATTAAAAACCATTACATAACTATGATTAGACTCTATTCAGCCATAAGTAAATTTTAGCCAGATGGTCCAAGTACTCTTGATCTCGATGGGAATCAGTAAGTTCAGTGGTACTTCTTGTAATTATTTCAATTGTGACCATCTTTTCCAAGTGTTTGCAAGCTTCTCCAGATGCAGAATTCCTGTCTTTAAGAGCTCCCATAGCCTCGTGTAATATAGTTTGACAATCAACATGCCACTCTTCTTTGCTTTTTAGTTCTCCATCAGTCTTAAATAAGGCAGGCACTCCTGCATTAAAAGCTTCAGCACCTTCCTTAGCATCACTTTTGAGTTGATCGTAGTATTTCTGATGTTGCTCAATCAATGCTTTTGTATTGGAGATACCTGCAATGTCAGAAGCATCTTTACTTTGTATCTCATTCAACTTCTCATGCATTCTCTGTTCAAGCCTTTCATGTTCTTTAATTGCTTTGTAATTCTGAGAGAAATTATCCCAAAATAGATTGAACCAGTGTATCATGTTTGCATGTTTGCTCTGTAGCACAGTGACAAGTGTATCTATCTAAATTTGCAATGCCTGATCTGGGGATAATGCTTGAATGCCTTGTGAGCTTTCTCCCTGAGTCAATCTCTTTGTTGATTGCCCCAAAGTACTCTTAACTGCATCCTTCAAGTAGTCATTTTCTTTTGTTAATCTTTCACAGCTCAATTTATATGTATCCCTTTCCTTGATCAACACTTGAGCTTGTGCTTTGTTTAATTTCGCAATATTGATGCCAATGTCTACTGTGATCAGAGGGTCAGTTTCCCCTGCTTTTAAAGTCATGATATGGCCGAAAGCCTTTTTAGTATCTATGATGGTTGTCTTCTTATGGGGAGGATATAACGCCCATATCATCAATGAATTTTCATCATTATTGTATCTTGTACCCATATATACTTCATTAACTCCCTTTGGGGTGAGTTTATACTTATTATCTGCACTATTTAGAAAACTGTCAAAAACCAAAGCAGAATTCAAGTCAAGACCAGGAAAAATCATAACTCCTGTATCTTTAAGCAATTGTCTACCCCTGCTTGGAGTCATATCCTGCATCTCTTTCTCTACTGTTACTTTCAGCATATCTAACAATTGTTTTTCATTATCAGCAGAGACATCATCCACTGATTCTCTAATTTCTTTTCCTTTGCATTTGTACAAAAATGACTTAAATTCTTTTGAGTGAATAAATTTATCATCAGAAATGAAAGAATCATAGGCTATTTGACGTGGATCCTCATTAGTAGACCCCTCCTCATCATATATTACAACAGGAGGCTGATATTGTAGCATTTCCCTTTTGGGCATTTCTACTGTTTTGTCCTGTGGCTCTTCTTGCTCTATCTGTCCTTCAATTTCAGAGGATACAACCTTAATCTCTGCTAGCTACTTTTTCTTCTCACTTAGATCCCTTTTATACTTTTCTATCACCAACTCCACCTCAGCCTCTTCTAAATTTCTGATAACATCATCATGTGGATAAGGTATGTGCATGTATCCACTGAGATTTTGTTTTCTTCGTGCAGAGTCAATAAAACCTTTAGGGTCAAACCCTTTCCTTGCCTCAGCACTCCTCATATTATAATGCATCAACTTATCCATAATGAGATTATAACCCTCTTTTGACACCATAGTAAAATCTCCAAAACATAAAGTGCTGGGCATAAAGGATTGTTTATCATGTGAGCTCAAATGCATTACATTTGAGCAATGCATCTGCCTAATTATCTCTAAATAAGCAATTCTATCAGGGACAGTTTTGGGCAATATGAATGGAGTGTCTTTAAACCATATACTCTTATCATAGTAGCATCTTCAAAACAATACCAGTCTCCCCAATTATGAGTGATAGTAGGGGGGCCACCAAAATTTTTTGGCCTAAGGAACCTTTTTATCTCAGTTGAAATTGAGTATTCACAAGGGTGGTTGAAATATCTGTATAGTACTTTTACACAATGTTCTTCAAATTGGGCATAAATGGAATGGGCATACCTACTGTCCCATATTCTAGTCCACATTTGTATTGGCAATTTTTCCCCCTTCTTATCTGCAGCAACAACTTTAAGTTCACTTGGCCATAACCCCACTTCCTGGCTGAAATACAACACCATGTTTATAAGCAGTGACTAATGCTCAAAAGAGCATGCTGGGGAACTATTTTTTATTGCAGACAAGCCAAAATCTATTCTATTAGCAATATAGGAAGCATAGTCAAACTGCTTGGCATTATGACATTGAATGCCAGTAGCTATAACCATTAATGAGATGGTCATGAACTCAGGGACCTCTGAACCAAGGATTTGGCCCACAGAATAATAAGTGTGTTGTATATATGGTTCAAATATAGCCACATGGAAAGGAGGACCATCATTTTCAGTTAGAGGCATAACTTCTCCTTCAATTCTAGGCCTATGAATGGGCAATCTCCATCCATTGTAGGTTGTGTCCATTCTCCAATATTCCCTCTCCAGGTCTTCATAAATAATAGGGACAGTGCACAAATCATCTAGATTAAACACTTCACAAATGGCATTTCTTGACAAATGTACAATTGGCTCCCCCTGTGGGTTGCATATAGCTTTCAGGCTTGGGCTATATTGTTGGGCAAGTAGTTGGAGGAGTTTGACATTCAGGAATACATTAGGCACGACCAATTTTCCCAAATTCAATTGCCATGGGTTTGACACATGAGCATTCCTGATCCTTCTATTATAATGGAATCTAAAAAGCTCATATCCTCTGATTGGGGTCCAGATATCTCCCAGGCGCTTACATTTATCTTCTAATTTTTTGACTTCTGCCCTAAGTTGAGCAGATCTTCTGGCCTTGGGAGTCGACCCAGGAAATTGATCAATTAAGTCCTGATTGATTTTTCTATCTTTTATTTTTTCTTTAGGGGTTTGATCAGTTTTTTGTTTCTTAGATTTACTAGTTTCCCCTTGTGATTTTCTACCTTTTCCCTTTCCTGGAGTATCCATATTCAAATTTTGGTAGAAAATTCAAACACAGGCTATACATGATGCAGAGGTAAAACGCAACGGGAGCTTACAACTGGGAAGGAGGAGTCACTAACACAATCAGCATGTTAAAATACCTATCTGCTTATCAGCATCATCATATTTCAAACGAGCATGAAATATCCTCCTGTTGACTACTGTTCACTTTCTTATCGCTTTTCACCTTTCGCCTGTCAGCAGCATCATGATATTCGGCAGGTGCAAACATCCTCCTGATGTTCACTATTCACCTAGCGCCAAACTCTATCTTCAACATCATGATATTCAACATCACCTTCATCAGCAGGATATAAAATATCCGGTTGCTCCCAAATATCCTGATGACGACAACTTCAAACACCCTTCCTTCGATGCTTACGTCACCCCGATATCTGGCTACTCAAACAACAGCATCATGATATGACTCATCCGGTCATATTGAAACATCCTGATGATGTTAACCCAACTTTATGCCGATGACTTACGCCGATGCCAAAACACTTAGCGACAGCAGGATAAACTTGCATAGGGTGATATTCGCAATATCCTGATGATGATGACGTCACATGCACCTGATGATGATGTCACCTGGATATAAGATCCTTATATCCTCCATAGCATGATAATGAAATATCGGGTGATCTTTTCAATATCCTGATGATGACCTTCCCGGTCCTTAGCCAAAAAATGAACTTTCACTTCCGTATACGATAGCGATATGCGGATGAAGGGTACACATGAAAGATGATCCTGATGATGATATACACACTGAGTATATATCTGACTTATATCATCCTGATGCACTTGAAACATACAATTTCTGCCAACTTCATGACCCGATCCAGATGGCGATATACTCACAGATGACGATGCGATTCACTCCGGCTGGAAAAGCACATGCAGATCCCTGTATATCCGTCAGCTGCATGCAAACTCACAGAACCACACAATTTCACAAAGAAAATATGATGATCGGGCCGGATCACCTTCAGATCAAAACTTAACAGTTTATCTTCCTAAACCTAGCACATGAGGATGCTAGGTTGATTCACAGCATGCTACCAACTGATCTCTCAACCAATGAAATGCATAAACAGAAAACTAAAATGCAAACTAAACTATCATACATGACCATTCCACTGATTCACAGAATCAACTGGTGGAAGGGTTGAAAGAATCCATCAACTTGTAATCAGAACGGAAATCAAAACAGATACAGCTGATAAACCAGATAATGCAATTGATGAAATCTTATTCAGATGAAACACAAATATCCTGTTTCTACAACAATGTCTGGACTGATCTCTGGAACTCACTCAATCACCAGTACAACATAACAGAACTACTACTCTCCTTGATATGATCTATGATATGATAACATGATCTCAAACCCTAACTGATCTGAGTTATTTATAGCCATATCCTACGAGTACTGCCAACTTGATTCCCAGCGGCTGGGAGCTTCCAAGCGGCTGGGAGAGAGGACAGCTCAGACTACCTGATCACGAACTCTAACTGCCTGCACACTCTCCTAGGCTGATCTAATACATATGCATTGGTCCAATGGACCTTATTACATCATGAAGTCAAACATACTAAAAAATAGACTAATGTCCTGTCATGCGGACAATATCCTGTCTTGTAGGGGTGCTCCTACACCAATACACAATGGTTCGTATGTAAGTGCCTGTTGTTCTATGGCTGTGATTGAAATCCTCTACTTGCGCTTCAAGAATTCCTCTGTATTCTCTTTTTAGAAAACTCTGTCAATTGTAATTATAATGATCTTAAAAGATTTTATCGCCGTTTGCATCTAATTGTATGATCAATTCAATGTTGTTCATCACTGTGAAATGTCACATCGCCATAACTCCTATCATCGGCATGATTTTCAAAATGTCTGGGCAACCTTAATATCTCCTCATGGTGCGAACAATCGGCATGACCCCTCAATTGTATTCCCGATGCTATGTTGAGTCATATCTTAAGTGAGCACAACCATCAGTATGACTTCTTTCATCACCTTGTATTTTAAATTTCCCTCTGATATAGTGAGTCCTACCGATATGACTATTGGTGAGGGTCTCACCGACATGTGTGACAACAATTTGTTATCGGGGAGATCAATACCATCGGGATAATATATTTATGTTTCCTCGAGCTTCGTCGTCTTCCCAATAATCTTCTATACTCTGGATCAGAATGACTATCTTGATATCTCACCGATATGGTTAAAACTTCTTATCAATAGGTGTGACTTTATTTCCATCGGAGTGAGATATACCATCGGGGTAATTCTTTTCAGATCACCTGATCACAATTATTTCCCCGATGGCTACTTTACATTCTTTATCAGAGAGAATCTATCAAAGTGTCACCGACACCCTTTCATTGCTGTGACTTATGAGTCGGTAAGACATTATTGCTTTATTCCGATATGTTGAGTTACGCCGATGGATATGTGTATCGGTGTAACTTACACCGAAATTGCCTTTTTATTGTTTTGCCAAGAGACTGGAGTATTGGAGACTTATTTACTTTTCATCCCAATGTTTATTTCTTGCCGATGGTTATTGTTGCCTTTGTCCCCGTAAGCTATTCGGTGAGACTCTTGCCGATATATTTCATCGGTATGATATATATCGTCGGGGTAGCTTTTAAAGGATCACCCGATGATTACCAGTCATACCGATCAGTGTGACTTCTTGGTTCTCTTACCGATAAAAGGCCATCAGTATTACTTCTCCTATCGGCAACTCTTACAAATCTCTTTCTGATCTTTACTCTCACACCGATAGTAATTTTTCATTGATTTCTTATGTATCGGCATAAGCAACACAAAGTCTTGCCGATATATTTAAATTTAAGTAATTTTGCATTACTTAGCCATGGACATCTTGTGGGATGCATCAATTTTTTACTATGGTTTTGGGATGTTGTATGATATTGCTCAAATATGGTGAGTTGAGAATGCAGTAAAATTTTAAATTTTTACTATCCCAACAGATACAATAACAAACAAGGTATTGCCCCTGTCAAGCAGTAAACCAACGATTAATCGATATAGATTGACGATAGTGTTGTCATGGCGGGGAATGATAGATCCCTAGAGCAATGATAGGATAGTG
Organism: Cunninghamia lanceolata; assembly: GCA_027924645.1. Classification (NCBI taxonomy): domain Eukaryota; kingdom Viridiplantae; phylum Streptophyta; class Pinopsida; order Cupressales; family Cupressaceae; genus Cunninghamia; species Cunninghamia lanceolata. Next base: position 4,600,656 of record BSBN01000341.1, on the reverse strand, counting down.
TCTGGTTTTAGGAAATGAAACATGTCGTGTAAGACACGTGTGTTGGTATGATTTCAAAAATGCAACATCCTGTATAAGACAATTGATTGAGTTTCTTTACAACCAGGCAAGGATCAAGACGACTGATTGTGAGTGGATCATTTGACAAGATTGACTTGACTTGATTGGTATGGATTAAGGATGGACCTGCATTTGGATCACTACTTAGATTAACAACTAGAACTATTGATGAGAGATACAATGACAGATAGAAATTTAACTGATAGAAGAAATGTGAATGAAGGAATCACAAGCTTTTGTTTGTATTGAAATGCTGCATTTTTTGGATCTTTTATTGCATGGGATATGGTATGGATGCTTTTGTGGATGTATAATGGATATGAATGGTGTTTGCTTTTGTGACATCTTGATGGTGCAAGTATTTTGAAGTGCTTATTTCATCATTGGGCAATTTTTTTGGTACTTTTTTTGAATGTTGTAAGTTAATACAAGCATCTAGGTATAATTGAACCAAGATGACCTGAGTACTGCTTACATGGATTTTGCTTTAGCAAGTTAATACAAGCATCGAGGTATAATTAAACCAAGATGACCTAAGTATTTCTTGCATTTCAACAGATAAGGATTGCCCCCGTTCATGTTAGACCTTTGATGTCCTCGATGATCTTTTGCCGATCATGTCGTTTAGACAAGGCGTCACATTACTAAAGTTTAATCCACAAATAGAAAACAAAGAAAAGAATCATGCCCCCATCATAGCATCTCTATATTTTGGCATCCTCAAGTAGCATAGAAAGACATGATAGCAGAAATCAAGACTCTATAACTTTAACCATGATTCCAACCACAAAACATTTTTGCATTTTATATGTGTTTGTTTCTTGCCATAATTTAGGTAAAATCATTTTTGAGTGCTTTAGGTATTTGCTTTCTTTGCCTTGGATAGGTTAAGGTCTTGTGTCAAAAATGTCTGCTTGAAAGCGGGTTTTGCTTGTACGTGCTTGCTTGGCGAAAGATTGCACAATCCTTATTGGTGAGACGGACCCTAAGGGACTGACCTAGTACCTTGGGGGCTCATTGCCAAATGGCCTTGTCTACGTGACGACACAGAGTCAACATAATTTGGGGTAAACCCTAATGGACCTAAGACCTAGGTGATAGAAAGTGGCGCAGACTCATATAGATAGATGGTCTAGACATGTGACAGATGGAACATTGGAGCCTCGGGGGTGCATTGAATAATGGCCTTGCCTACGTGACAACACAGAGGCAACATAGTTCATGAACCTAGACCATGGGGACACTGACAACAGATGCTAAGCTAGGCTGACACTGTGGATAGGATATGGGATAAAACCTTGGTTGACAAGGCAACAAAAGAGATAGAGTATCAAGCCATTATATGTTATCATTAGGATTTTATTATAGAATAGATATGGATCAAATTGGACATGAGTGAAGGAAGAATGGACACAAGGTGATTGGTTTCCCAAAGATGGAGGAGGTGGTTTATCACAAGTAACGCCTATTTACCAGGTTTTCACCACTTGCTTTTATTTGCATGAAAGCTAGAAAGTATGCATGATGCCTGTTTGCTAGGTTTTCATCATGATACCTATCCAAGGCACCTATTTTCTAGGTTTTCATCGAAGGACGATTTTTTGTATTTTTGTATTTTTTTTAAAAATTTTTTTAATTAATTTTTTTTTTTGTATTTTTCTAATTTTTTTGATTTTTTTGTATTTTATGCCCCCCTTACATTGGGGTTCTCTTAGGAATAGAATTGGAGAAGATGCATGCTATTGATTGGGTCATCAAATAGCTCACCTTCCAATGTTGCTAACTGATATGCCCACAATCCATAAGCAGCTACGATCACATAAGGCCCAAGCTAGTAGGGTTTGAACTTGCCTTTCTTTTCCCGATCCTATTGATTGCAAGGGTTCTCCTTAAGTACTAGATCTCCAACTTTAAAGACTCTTGGGCGGACTCTATGGTTGTAGCTTCGTGACATCATTTGCTGGTATGCTTTAAGATGATCAAAGGCTTTCTATCTCCTTTCCTCTAGCAACTCTAGTTCTTGCAATCTGGAAACCCTGTACTCTTCATCTGTTATGAGACCTTTTAACGACACCCTGAGAGATGGAAACTTGACCTCGACGGGGAGGATAGATTCTGAGCCATAGACAAGGGCATAAGGGTAGCACCTGTGGGAGTGCGTATATTGGTTCTATAGGCCCACCGAGCGGGATTGAGTTGGATGTGCCAATCATGGCCAGCATCGTTGACTTTCTTCTTGAGGAGTTTTAAGATGGTCTTGTTGGATTCTTCTTCTTGGCCATTGCCTTGGGGGTAATAGTTTGTGGAGAAACAGTATTGGATTTTGAATCGGTCACAGAGCTCTTGGACATCCTAGTTTTTGAAGGGTCTTCTGTTATCCATGATAATGGATGAGGGAGTTCCGTATCTATAGATGAGGTAATTAAGGATGAATGAGGAAATTTGTTTACTTGTGACGGTGGTGAGGGGAACGACTTCAATCCACTTGGTAAAGTACTCAGTGGTAGTTAGTATGAATTTGTGGCTATTGGATGAGGGTGGATGGATTTTTCCCACAAGGTCAAGTCCCCATTAACAAAAGGGCCAAGGTGTCATTAAAGGTCTTAACTCTTGAGCTGGTACATGTATCAGGTTCCCATGTATCTGGAACTGCTTGCACTTCTTCACAAATTGATATGAATCTATTTCCATATTCAGCCAATAATAACCCAAACGCATGAGTTTCTTAGCTAAGGAAGGACTGCTAGAGTGTGTTCCACAGATCCCTTCATGTACGTCTTGTAAGGTAGTTTAGGATTCTTCTCTTTCTAAATAATGGAGTAAAGTACCATCTAGACCATGTTAGTATAGGGTGTCAGCAATAATGGTATAATGAGAGGTTTGGCATATAAAGGTTCATCGTTGGTTTGAAGATAAGTCAGGTAGGATGGTGTTGTCCTTGAGGTAAGTGTAAATCTTATTGTACCAAGGTGAATCAGATCCAAATAATAGGCATATGGATTGGGTTTTAGGAAGATCATAAGCTGGTTGCTGAATTCATTCCACCAAGAACTCGTACCATGACTCATTCTCTAGGATTTCAAGAAAAGAAGCAATGGTTTCCATGGCATCTACTGCTTTGTTTTCAATGCGAGGTATTTGCTCAAAAGAGATGATCAAAAAGTATTCCTTGAAGTCCTCGACCATCCACTTGTATGGGACAAGCTTCTCATCTTTGGTTTGGTAATCGTCATTGACCTGATTGATCACTAGTTGAGAATCACCATAGACATGTAGCTCTTTGATTTTCCATTTTGTTGCCATCTTGAGACTAATGACTAAGGCTTCATATTTTGCTATGTTGTTTGTGCATGGAAATAATAGACTGTAAGACTTCGGTATGGTGTCGCCATGAGGAGTTACAAACAAGATTCCTACCCCCAATCCATGGTTTGTGTAGGAGCCATCAAAGTAAAGTTTCCAGGAATATGTTGATATATTGAATAATGATTCATCTGGAAACTCAAATTGCATTGGTGTAGTGTCCTATAGTGGTGCATTTGCTAACTGATCATCAATGACTTGCCCTTTGATAGCCTTTCTGTCTACATACTCAATGTCGTATTCACTTAGGAGCATTACCCATTTGGCTAGGCGACCTGTTAGAGCTGCTTTGCATAGTATGTACTTCAATGGATCTATTTTTACAATAACTTTGACTGGATGTGAAATCATATAATGTTGGAGTTTTTGGGAAGCAAAAACTACCGCAAGACATGATTTGTCTATCTGAGAGTATTGCAACTCATAGTCCACTAATGTGTGACTGATGTAATAGACGGCTCTTTCTTTATTTTCATAATCTTGTTGTGCTAGAAGGGCCCCAAGAGCTGTTGGTGTAGTAGATATGTATAGTAACAATGGCTTCCCTTGGATAGGAGGCATGAGAATAGGTGGATTCATAAGATACTCTTTTAGTTTGTCGAATGCCTCTTCGCATTTCTCATCCCACCTAAATGGAATGTTCTTATGTAGGAGATGACTGAAGGGTTAACACTTGTCTGTCAGTTGTGATATGAACCTACGGATTGCTTGTAGCTTGCCTTGTAGAGATTTTAGTTGGGTAAGTTTCTTGAGTGGTGGCATGTCCATAATAGCCTTGACTTTAGCAGGGTCTACCTCTATTCCATTTTCCGATACAATAAATCCTAAGAGCTTGCCTGAGGTGACTCCAAACACACATTTCTTTGGGTTCAACCTGACTTTGAATTGTTCTAGTCTCTGAAAGACTTTCTCTAACACATCCAGCTATGATTCTCTTGTGAGTGACTTTGCGAGGATATCATCTACATAGTCTTCCATGGTGACATGCATCATATCATGGAATATAATGGTCATAGCACGTTGATATGTGGCTCCTACGTTCTTTAGCCCAAATGGCATGACATTCCAATAGAAAGTGCTCCAAGGACAGGTAAAAGATGTCTTATGCTAGTCTTCTGGTGCTATCCTGATCTGATTGTATCCTGAGAAGCCATCCGTGAGAGACAACATGGTATGCCCTGTTGTTAAGTCAACTATGATAACTATACTTGGCACCAGAAAATCATCCTTGTGGAAAGCTTTGTTTAGATCTCTAAAATCATTGCATAGTCTGACTTGGCCATTAGGTTTGGACATTGGTACTATGTTGGAGACCCATTCCGGATAGTCTATAGCTCTAATGAACCCTACATCCATTAATTTCTTGAGTTCTTTTACAAGCAATGCAATTTGTGGATGCATCTTTCTAAGCTTCTATTTCACTGGTTTCACCCCTGAATCTAGTGGAAGATGATGCAGAATCAAATCCAGATCTAACCCTGACATATCTACGTATGACCAAGCAAAATTGACTTGTTTTCTCTTGGAGAATGGTACAAATTTAGTCTTCTCTGATGGGGTTAGAGACTTAGCAAAGTGAATGATCTTAGGTTGTTCCTTTGTTCCAATGTTAATAGGCTCTGTGGGTTCCACAACAATCTGAGACTTCTCCTAGTACATGTCATCAGGGACAGTGTCAAGCCTTCCATCGTCAGGTACCACAGTTGGGTTTTCACCATTGGATGTGTCCTTTCTTTTTACTATTTTGGGATCTGACACTACCGTGGAGCGGTTTTCACCATCAGATCCATTTTTTTTATATTTTTGCAACTGGAAGGCTTGGCACCCTCTCTAAAATAAGCCATGGTATTAAGTTCAATAGCGAAGCTAGTTTTATGATCTCCTTTAGGTAGGTGGTCCCTAAGTTCCATATAGTCAATATAGGCATCATCGTTTTGGAACATATCTAGTTGCGGGGTTCCTTGTAGATCCCAGTCAATAAGCTTAGGCTGCACAAGGGGGAGGGAGTTGGAGGATAGATCTAATTCATTGATAGTTTGAATGGATATGCTAGGAGTATTGGTAGGGAGAGTGTTTGGGATGGTACTTTCCTCTAAATTGTTTATTGAGATAGAACTCGAACCTTCCTCAAAAGTCATATTCTTAGGGATAGGCAAATCACACTCTAATGGCCTATGCGGTAGCATTTGTCCCTCACGGTAGGGGCTATAAGTTTGAATGGTATCAACCGCTTTGTCATCATAGGAATGCTCTATCAGCTCATCCCTCTCATACTCATTGGAATCTATGTCACTGTCCTCTTGAAGAGTATGGATCATTTCCACAAGACAAGCATTTGCTTTTGCTTTGCCCTTATCTTTATATCCTAGACCTTTTGTAGTTCTAGCCAATGAGGATGAAGAAGGTTGAATTGGTTCTATAATTCCTTCTTTTCTTAGGCTGATGGGGCCTTGTCCTTCATAACCCATTCTGTGTAGGATAGATTCACCCCACCCAGAGATTTCTGTTGGGAGTTTAGGTGGTTCTTGTTGTGTGCTCTCTTCTTCTTTAGTGTAGAGCCATTATAAGATACCTTTTTCCTTTGTTTCATCTGATAGGGTCCCCCATTTTACAAAGGGAGCTATGGGAGGTGTAAGAGGAAAATGTGGATTTGGAAAATGCTTGGGTCGGCCAAAGGATCTAGGAGATAGAGGCAATTTGACTAGATTGAGGTTGTGCTCAATGGAGTACTCCCTAACTCCCATTTCTTTGATGGTAATTTTCTGCTCTTTGGGCTTGGATGAGGAAGCTTCAGAGGTAGAATCATTTTGTGGGGTAGGGGATGTAGATGCTCAATTGTTTGGTATGATGCAATTAGGTTTTGACAGGATAGAGTTGCAATGCTAAAAGGGGTCGGGGCCACCTTGGATGGTGACTTGCTTGCTGTTATGAGGGAATTTTATGGATTGGTGATAGGTAGAAAGCATAGCTTTTATGGCATGAATCCATGGTCTACCTATGAGAATATTATAGGTTAGCTCCCTATCTAGGACTTGGCACACAACGTCTTTTATCACTAGTCCCACTTGTATGGGTAATACCACTGTTCCCTTGGTAGTTCTCTCCTCTTCATCATAGGCTTTGATAGTAATGTTCTTCCTTGGATCAACTACATTTTAGAGAAAACCAATGTAAGGACTAGCTTCAATGTGCAAATATTTAAACCAGCTCCCCCATCAATGAGAACCCTCTTGATGCGGTGCTTATGGATGAAGGTGACAATGTGTAAAGGGGTGTTATGGGGTTGAGAAACTGAGAGGTCATTTTGTTCAGTAAATGATATGGTACTTGAGGAGGTTAGATTACCTACCATGGCTTGAAACTTCTCTTGGGCCAAGTTCGTGGGTACTATCATTTCCACTAAGGCTTTATCGAGAATCTCCTTGTGGGAAGGAGATAGACGCAACAACTCCAAGATAGAAATGTGGGCAAGAGTCTTTCATAGTTGGTCTATGATACTATACTAATGGAAGTTGGACTAAGAAGGTGATGAACTTAGAGGAATGGTATTCAATACCACTGCGGGTGATGATACTACAATCAGTTCTATTGGGCTCTAATTGTTGGTTCGACATGACCACATTGATTTGTGGTATGTGCTCTATTATGCAATTGATGGTATAATCGAATGGCACACTTGCATAATTAGCATTATTATTCCCATTATTCTGATTTTGCCTATTGCAGTTGTTGTTGTTGTTGTATGGCCTATCATGATTGAGAAGTGGATCTTTGTAAGCCACATGTGTCTCATTAGAAGTATGTTGTTGAGTTCCTCCTTGATTTTGATCAAGCATATCTTGAATAACATGTTTGAGATGGATGCAATTGTTGCTTGTATGTCCTCTTCCTCTATGATACTCACAAAAGTCGATGTCTTTCCAATAGTGAGGTTTTATTTGAGGTTCGTAATCATTTGTTGGTGGTAGAGAGATTTCATTGTTGGCCAATAGCTTCCTTAATACAAATTGTTGGGACTAACCCAGTGGTGTGAACTTTCACCTTAGATTTGAGTTGAACCATGGTCTCCCAAGAGAATGTTTTGTTGGGCATAACATTGCTTGCCTCTCCTTTAAGAGTGAATATCGGTTGTTGTTTGGGAGCTGCCACCTTGGCATCAACTACTCCATTGTTGACGACATTCTTATTCTTAATCCAAAACTTTGATTTGTCAGTCATGTAGATGGAGGTAGGTGTGTCCTTGTATAACTTGATTTGTCCCTTGGTGATCATAGCTTTGTCAATGAACAATCCCATTTCAATGACCTTGAAAAATGAAGTAGGCCATTGAATTTGTATTTGATAGCTTAGATCAGAGTTGAGGTTGTGGACAAACATCTCCATTAATTGCTTCTCAGGTACATCATACGAGCATTTACTTGCTAGTTGTCTCCACCTTTGTAGGAAGGAGGCGAATGATTCGCCACTCTTTTGCTTGGTATTGCATAGATCAAGCATGGAGACTTCATGTTCAATATTGTATGAGAAGTGCATGATGAATTTGTTGACTAACTCATCAAAAGTTTTGATGCCCGGTGGGAGCCGTGAGAACCACTCCATGGCTTGACTACCTAGAGATCTAGGGAATAGTCTCATTAAGAAAGTCTCATTGTGAGCTACTTTCATGCATGCAACGTTGAATTCCCTAATGTGATCTATAGGGTCCCCTTTCCCTTGTACTTGTCAAACTTAGGGACTTTGAATCAAAGGGGAATGGTATCATGTTCAAACTTTTATCAAAGGGGTACAGTGTAATATCTTCCAAGGAGTATGTTTTAGTGTTTGTACCCATCTTGAGATTCGTCATTTGTTGCGTTAGACCCTCAATTTGTTTCCTCATTTCTTCCATAGGAGTGTTTGGGTCTTTGACTTTCTTTCCTTTGTCTTCCTGTTGTGGTGTTCATGATTATCCTCTATAGTCTCTTTGAGTTTTCTTAGATCAAAATTAGTGGGGAGCTTAATTCCAAGATTTGCAAGACGATAAAAATACTTGTGCGGGTCCTCATGGAGCACTTTCTCTAGTAAGTGTTGGAATTTCTAATCTTGGAGATGTCCTTGATAATCTTTGTGAGAGATTTCCTCATCACTATCATGAGGGGTGACAATATGGTTAGATGATCCAGCCATTTCAAGTTGCTTTTGGTATTGAGATCTAGTGAGAACCATGCAAGGTGATGTGGGATGCGGTGGGATGAAACTAGAGATTTTGGCAAGATGCCAATGGAGACTGCTGAGAATAGGATACTTATGACAAGATTTGGACAAGGGACTCTCTCGATCAATGATTCCAAGTAAGGCAGCCAATATAAGATGATAGCCACTAGTAAGGGCACTTGATACATGTCTTACTGTGTAGGGACTAGTCATGCACCAAGACCACTAGCGAAGTTCTGCGACTTACTAGGGTTACTTGAATCCAAAATGATCCAGAAAAGGAGCCTATGCTAATCTAATATGGGATACTTTGACTTTGGACTAGGAAGACCTGATAGAAGGTGAATGGGATGACCAACGAAAGAGAGACTTTGATGCAAAATGGATGGAAAAGTGATTACAAGGTAAGACCTGATCTCAGAATTTGGAACTAGACTAAAATGGGTACCCAAAAATGATAAAAATTTTCTCTCAAAAACTGTGGAAGTGCTCACTGTCATGCATGTACCAAAATAGATGCACCACATAAACTGGTAAATGCGTAAGAAGTTGGTACATAAGCGCAGCACTGGTGAATTTCAAATGCACCATAACAGGTTACAGAAGCATTGTAAGTCAGTGCAGATGCGCCGCAAGTCAGCACAAATGCGCAGCAAAAGAGGATGAATGCGCTGCTCTAGTTTTTTAGTGATTTTTACAATTTTTTGGCAATTTTCTGATGTTTTTGGTATCTTTGGTTGCAAGAAGGTCTCTTTGATCTAATTTTCTGTAATTATGGCAAGAAGACACAACAAACACAAAGAATGCTTTTATGGTTTTTTATTTTTTTTGTGATTTTTTGACTCTTTTTGGACTAAAAGAAAGCAAGTACAAACCTAGGTTTCAAAGGACAGTATAAAATCAAATTCTCACTATCTCTAGTGAAGCATCTTTGGGAGGTGATAATTGCCCTTCCTTGCACTAGATTATAGGGGTTTTTGGCCACTAAGACAAAGGATGAGTAATAAAGGCAACCGTTCGAGTGGTTATACATGCGGTAGCACTACTCTCTATTATGGAGTCTCCTAGCCTACAAGGGTTGCACCTTGGAGGGTTTTGGGGGAGGTTGGTTGTTGGTATAACACAACTACACTTGTTGTTTGAAGCTTTCACTCCAAACAAAATTTATTTATAGTGGATTGGTAGGGCTTGGCGTCTAGCCTATTACCACTTAGGATCGTTCCTACTTGGATGAATGGTATCCAAGAGCAAGCCCCTCTAAAGGAAAAACACATGCAAAAATGATATGTCTGGCATTTTGGTCACCCAAGATAGGGGAGAGCATAGGCCTGGTATCATTCCCAAACCATAGAAGATAGTGGTTCTTTTCCCCTAGTTAAAATTAGAAAAACTAGATGAGCTATCTACTTGGGCAAGCATTGGAATTTGTTAACTTTGAAGTGATAAAGAGATAGCAATGGTCTAGTTTTACCAAGATAGCAATGATGTGTTCAATTTTAGCCTAGATAGAAATGGGTTGTTAACTTTGAAGTGATAACAAGATAGCAATGGTCCAGTTTTACCAAGATAGCAATATAGTAATGATTTCAATGATATGCAAGATAGCAATGATTCAATTACTGCCTTCCTAGTTAAAACTATGTGAGATTTGCATGAGCATCCATTTACTTTCCCATTAGAAATTGAAGTGTGAGTTAACAAGTGAAAATATATGATTCTAAACGAGTACCTAACTTGCAAAACAGATCAAGAGTGTTCCTGCAAAAAGACGTTAGCATTAGCAAAACCTTCAAGGAAACCCTAAAAATCACTACCTAGATTAGATGCATAGCTTTAGAGATTGAATGCACAGAAATAGAGCTTAGAAGCGCTGCAGTACATATGCACTAAGATAGAGGTCAAAAGCGTAGGAAAATAATATAAATGCATTGAAAAGATAGCTGCGCCGTATCAGAGGAGAAATGCGCCGGAATAGAGTCTGTGTGCGACGAAAGGATGTATACACTGGAATAGACAACAGATGCATCAGATCAGAGGTTGTATGCACCGAAGGAATGTATGCACTGGAATAGATAGCAGATGCATGTTAGGATGTGTCAGATGCATGATTTCTTCCTATGTACAACTTTCTAAAACACAAAAACTTAGTTTTTGGGTTAAATTGGGGCTAGGCCCTACAGTGGGTGCCAAAAATGTTAAGGGAAAATTAGAGTAAACATGAATAATCAATATATCAATATCAAAATACCCAAAACTCAATGAAATATTGAAACAAAGAGATCAATCAATCAAAAGAACTTCAAAGACCTTTGCAAACCTCAAAGCTTCATAGCTTCTGTTGGTTGCCTATCTCAATTGATCTTGCATGTATGAATAAGGCCCTTGGAGAGTGCACTTCTTTTCTATGATTCCAAGATTGTCAATGGAGAATGGCTATGATAGTTTCTCCATGAAGATGAGCTTCACAAAAATGGTAGTAGTATGGTAACGAGTGTGATCACAATCAATGAAGGAATTGGTGCCAAAGGCGTGCTGTAATTCTTGCAGAGTAATGATACTTAAAAGCTTGGATGAATGAAATGGATGAATAAGGTTCAATTTATAGAATTGAGAGAATGAAGATTAATGGTATAGAAAGAATGAGAAGATCAACGGTATAGAACGGTTGATAAATGTGCGTGAATAAGAAGAAGACAAGTGTCACACAAAAGCTATTTTATTTGAGTTAACTACTTTCTTTTCTAAAGATAAGACATACTTTTCATAAATTAGGAAGCTTTTTTCTAATTTAAGAGATATTGATAAAAACAAGGTTGATTGAATAGCTAACTCAACTTGAGATTTGCTTTTGCATGATTCGAAAGAAATTAAATAATAAATTATTTAATTTTGTGTGCATGAAGAAGAAGACTTATTTTTAGAAGATTTGGAAGATTTGAAGAATTAGAAGATAAGAAAGCAAATTAAATAAATAAATTTATTTAATTATTGTGCGTGATTTGAAAGAATAAATAAAATATTTGATTATATTTTATTTTTAAAGATAGAGAGGATTTAAATAAATTTGATTTTATTTATTTAAATTTGGAAGAATGATTGACTTAATTAAATAATTAAGATTTATTTAATTATTTGGAAGAATTTAATTAAACAAAGGATTTTATTTAATTTTGACTTTAGATGAGATAATTAAATATTTTGATATTTAATTAACTTAGAGGAATATGAATCAAATAAATAAATTTGTTTATTTATTTATTGATAGAAGAATTAGAATGAAATAAATATAAAGAATATTTACTTAGACTGAATCATGTCATTTTTAGGCGTATACATAGGGCAAAATGATAGATACAATTATTGTTATAGTGTTGTTGTCAACAACTAGTACCAATACTAGCATTAGTATTGTATATTTTCTTTGAACCACGTGTCTAATGACTTTGTATTGATGTCTTTGAAACTAGTAAGCTATTTAGATAAGCTAAGAATGACCATCAGTTTTACTATGAACTCTCAGTGTCATTTTTGCATCTAAAGGATAGAGAAGTTGAGCGAGCTATGAATGGAAGAAATCCATTAGATCATATACATAACTGTTGGCAATAATGCTAATGGTGATTTAAGCTTGAGGCATACAAAACTTTGCTCATAAGCAAGGCCTCACTTTTCCTATCAAGGAGTCATCCTTAAAACAAATGTATAGAAAGAACAAGTTTTCACTACTTTTCCTATCTAGTGAATGCTCAAAGTTTGGAGGTATGTAAAAATGATTTTTCCTCAGGTTTGGAATATTCTTCTTTGATCGAGGAAAATTTTGAGGTATTGTATGATGTTCATTTGTCTCATTCTCAAGAAGTTAATTTGGCTCTTGTTTCTCATGATGTTCATGAAGTCAATTTGTTGTCTTCTCTAGATTCACTTACTAAGCCAGATAAACATAAGGATCTACCTGTTGACTTAGCTTTACTAGATAAGATTTCTGACTTTGGGGAGATTGTTAGTAATGATAATGAGGTGCAACTAGATGAAGATGTGGAGTTATCTTTTTCTTTGAAAGAGGCTGAAAATTTTATAGATGAAGTTGTTTCTAAAGTAGGGGGAGAGCTTATTGAAAAGATCGATGATGAAGTTATGAATGAAGTTGATGATATGAATGATTTAGTGTTAGGTGTTTTCCAAACCCCTCTGGAATCTCCTGTGGTTGTCCCTTCTCCTCCTAAGACTAGAGGTAGGAAGTCAAAAGCTAGAGTCACTCAGGAAGAAATAGAAGCTGGTGTTCAAAGTACTCTTGAGAAAATGTTAACATGATCGGCGTTAAGGAGAGCGGAAGGCTCTCCTCAAGATCAATGAAGATTATTTCTTGGAATGTTAGGGGAATTAATTCCCCTAACAAAAAATGTCTAATAAAACATTAAATTGACTTATCAAGTGCTCATTTAGTTTTACTTCAAGAGTCTAAGTTGTCTGACCAATCTGTAGTAAAATCTTTTAAATCATGGAAGAAATGGAACTTTTTGTGTTCATCCTTAGCTGGTGCTTCAGGTGGTTTTGTTGCAAGTATGGGCCTAACTGGTGTTTTCATTGATGTCAACATACTTCTATTACATTAATGACAAGGATTAGATGAACTATTTGCTAAGGATATTGAGAAAATTGGTCATTTCAGGAACAATGAAGAATAGTGAAGACATTAAGGAAAAAGTCCTAGTTAGGATGAGAATTAGAGGATGCGGTTTAAAGGGTCTATAGATATGTGTCTTAAGATGGTCCAATAAAGATTTCAAAGGTCCACATGAAGGTCTGAAGAAGTTGTGGCCGCTCAATTAAAACCGGTTCCGGCAGGTGTCCAGAGGTGACAAAGTGATACAGATAGGTCTAGTGAGATCCAGAAATATATTATCCTATTCTATGGATTTGGTGGAGTGTTCAGGAAGTCCTTGAGAAGTGTCAACTCAATTAGTTCATGGTCTGGAGGACTGCAAGCATCTATTTCTTTGTGACAGTGTTAACAGACTGTGTTATTGAGGTTCCGGATGAAAGAGAGAAGGATTTCAGTAAGAAGATGTAGTGTGGATATTCTTGGTGATTCAGTAAAACTTGTGGAGGCCTTTGGATCATGTCCAATTCATGTTGGTGGTCCACATTGGAGTTTGAGTTCACAATTGAAGAATTACTTCCAGATGATGGTGTTCTTCCTAAGTCTGGCCGACCGGATGAGTTACACATCCTGTAGATATTCTTGTAGATGTTTTCTGACTTAGATGATTATTCCTAAGTTGATGTCTTGTATAAATAAGGAGTTGTTAAGTCATTTGAAAGTGTATCTTATGGGATGAGAGCATGGTAGAGAGGAGAAGAGTGAAAGGCAGAGCAAAGGTTTTTGGGCTTAAATGGAACTGACTCAAGCATGATGAAGATGCTATCCTTTAGTTCAAGTATGTGATACTATTCTTCTGTAGACAGTGTGTCACTTGTAGGTAGTGAGCCTCTTTTGAGCAGTGTGCTTAGGCAGTGAGCCGTAATTGGCATGTGCCATTTTGTTCTTTCTATTCTTCTAACAAAGAATACATTCTTGGGTTAATCACCTCGTGGTTTTTCCCTTAACTAGGTTTTCCATGTCAAAATCTTGGTGTCTCATGTGTTAATGTGTTTCTACTCTTGATTTAATGCATTGTGTTTCCATGATTGATTTATTATTATGCTACTGAATTACAAAGTGGATTTAAGTGTTTAATTGGAAGAAAGTTTTTGAACAACTAATTCACCCCCCCGCTCTCAGTTGTCTTCCCTAAATCTAACAATTGGTATCAGAGCTAAGTTCCTCTAAAAGAGCTTAACCGCTTGAGGAGATCCAGGATGTCGTCCTACAAGAAGGATAGTTTGAAGTTTGAAGGAACCAATTTTAATCTCTAGAAAAGTCGCATAAAATGTCACTTGCAATGTATGGGAATGTAGTACTGGAACATGGCTTCAACAAAGTATACTCCTCCATAGGGTGGCCCAAAATCCCCAAGTGAAATCATAGATGCTGAAAATAATCTGCGGACTAAAGAAGCTCTTCTAAGTGCCTTGTTTGATTCAGAGCTTTCAAATGTTGTTGACCTACAAACTACCTTTGAGATTTGGGAAAAACTGGAAACTCTGCATGAAGGAGATAAGTATGTTAAATGTGCAAGGCTACAAATTCTGAAAGGAAAATTCAAAAATCTGAAGATGAGAGAAGATGAAAATATCACTACTTTTATGCCAAGAGTAAATGAGCTTGTTTGTGGGATTAGATGTGCTAGTGGAGTCTTGGATGAAGATGAGATTGTTGACAAAGTTCTTAGATCCCTTCTTGCTTCTTATAAAATCAAGGTTGCTGCTATTGAAGAATTCAGAGCTCATACAACTATCACAAGAGATCAATTGGTTGGTAAATTGGTTGCATTTGAATTGACCGAGTTTGGAGATGACCCCCCCAAGACTAAATCTGCATTCAAAGCTAGTGCCTCTGTAAAAGGTAAACAAAGGTTTGATCTGGGAGAGAACTCTTCAAATAAACTATAATAGTATGAAAAAGCAAGAAAGGACCTAGAAGAAGAAGAAGCAAAAACTGCTCAACTTGAAGCCCTTATTTCCAAAAGGCTGCCAAGAGGATCTGGTAAGTATGAAGGAAAACTGCCCTTTAAGTATTTTAACTACAATAAGATTGGTCATTTTGCCTCAAGATGTCCAGAAAGATTTTCAAGGCCAAATCCTAACAGATCAAGGTTCCAAAAGAATTGTTACTATGTTCATGAAGAAGATGATAATGAAGGAGTAATAGATGATGAATCAGAGACAGGAAACAAATCTGGAAGTGATTGAGTGTTTATTGTCATCAAGGAAGAAGAACCAATGTCCTCTGAATCTGTCAATCATAAAGTTGTAGAAAGAGCTCTGGCTGCCCAAGTTGAAGAAAAGGATGATTGGGTCATTGATAGTGGATGCTCTCACCATATGACAGGTGACAAGAATAAGTTTATAGATTTGGAAAGGTATGAAGGAGTGGTAAAGTTTGGTGATAATTCTGTTGGTAGAATCAGAGGTAGAAAAACTATTTCCTTTGATGGAAAGAATAAAACCAGTAATGTACTGTATGTTGAAGGGTTGAAGCACAATCTTCTCAGTGTTGGACAGTTGGTGGACAAAGGCTATGATCTCTGATTCAAGAATGGAAAATGCAAGATCTTTGAAATCTTTGGAATAGAGATTGCATCTGGTACCCAAACAAAAGGTAATATCTTCCGTTTAGTTGGTACTAGTTAAAGTTGTCTATTTGTACAAATTGATCAAAATTGGTTATGGCATAGGAGAATGTGTCATGTAAATTTTGATAATATCATCAAGAAAAGCAATACTTAGGTTGTAAGAGATCTTCCAAAATTGGTAAAACCTACAAATAGTTTGTGCAAAGAATGTCAGTTGGGTAAACAAAGTAGAGTCTCATTCAAAAGCAAGGAACAATCTTCTACCAGATTATTAGACTTAGTTCATACTGATTTGTGTGGTCTGGCAAGAATCAGAAGTGTGCAAGGTGATAGATACTTCATGTTATTAATTAATGACTACTCCCGGATGATGTGGGTAACTTTTCTGAAAGAGAAATCAGAAGCTCTTGAGAAATTCAAAATATTCAAGGCTATGGTAGAGAATGAAACTAGATTAAAATTAAAATGTTTGAGGTCTGATAGAGGTGGTGAATTCACATCCGGTGAGTTCATAGAATTCTGTGAGAAACATGGAATCAAGAGACAATTGTCTACTCCTAGGACTCCATAGCAGAATTGAGTAGTGGAAAGAAAGAACCAGACCCTCCAGGAAGCATCTAGGACCATGATGATGGAAGAAAATATTCCTCAAATCTTTTGCAGAGAAGTTGTCAGCACTGCAGTCTATACTCTCAATTGAGTACAAATTAGAAGCAATACTAGTAAGACTCCTTATGAACTCTGGTTTGGCATCACTCCTACTGTGAGGTATTTTAGAGTCTTTGGTAGCAAATGTTACATTAAGAGAGATGACGATCTAGGCAAGTTTGATGCTAGAAGTGATGAAGGAATATTCTTGGGTTACTCTACTCAAAGTAAAGCATATTGGTGTTATAACAAGAGACTGAGAAAGATTATAGAAAGTACTAATGTGAAGGTTGATGAAGGAATTGAAAAACCCTCAAGGTTCTGTGAATATGATGAAGATGATCAGAATGGTGTTTTGATTCAAGGAGCCTATGTTCCTTCTGAAATTCAGATTCAAACTAATCTAGTAAGTCAAGAAGAAGAGATGAGTTTTAATGACCCTGATCAAGAATCAGAAGTGCAAGAAACTCCCAAAGTTCCCAGGTATGTAACACTAAATCATTCTGAAGATCAGATCATAGGTGATAAAAGTAAAGGTGTACAAACAAGAAGAAGGATTGCTCAAGATTTAGAAGAGTATTGTCTGATTTCAAAGATTGAACTTAAGTCAATGAATGAAGCTTGCAATGATGAAAACTAGACTAAAGCAATGGAGGAAGAGCTAATGCAAATTGACAAGAATCACACATGGGATCTTGTTCCTAGACCTAGAAACAAGAATGTGATTGGAACCAAATGGGTCTTCCAGAACAAGCTAAATGAAGTTGGTGAAGTAATAAAAAATAAAGCCAGATTGGTCTGCAAAGGTTACTCCCAAATAGAAGGAGTTGATTTTGAAGAAACTTTTTCTCTGGTGGCAAGAATTGAAGTAGTCAGATTATTTCTTGCTTTTTCTGCCTTCAAGGATTTCAAAGTATATCAGATGGATGTCAAGTCTACCTTTCTGAATGGAGACTTGGAAGAAGAAGTATACATTGAACAACTAGATGGATTTCAATTGTCTAATCATGGTGATATGGTCTATAAGTTGAAGAAAGCACTATATGGATTGAAGCAAGCCCCAAGAGCCTGGTATGAAAGATTGGATAAGCATCTCTTGAAGATTGGTTTCAACAAAGGTACTGCTGACAGTAATTTATATTTCAAAATTGATCATGAAAACATCTTGATTGTTGAAGTGTTTGTTGATGATATCATTTTTGGAGGAAGAGATAGTATGTTTAAAACTTTTGCAAATCAAATGAAAAGTGAGTTTGAGATGTCCATGCTTGGGGAAATGAATTTCTTCTTGGGTCTGCAAATCATTCAAACTAAGAAAGGAATCTTCATTTCTCAGACCAAATATGTGAAAGAATTGTTGAAGAAATTTGGGATGGAAGACTCAAAACCAATGAGTACTCCCATGGCAACTGGATGTAAATTGAGCAAAGATGATGACTCTCCCAAGGATGATCAGAAAAAGTATAGGTCAATGATTGGAGGATTGTTGTATCTCACTCAAACTAGACCTGATATTATGAATGTTGTTGGTCTTGTTGCTAGATTCCAAGTTGATCCTAGAGAATCTCATGTCATGGCAATCAAGAGGATTTTTAGGTATTTAAAAGAGATAGTTGAGTATGGTTTGTGGTATCCCAAAGATCATAATTTCTCTCTTCATGCATATACAGATGCGGATTGGGCAGGAGATGTGGATGACCGGAAGCGTACCAGTGGTGGAGCATTATTTATAGGAAAGAGATTGGTTTCTTGGCTGAGAAAGAAACAAGAGGCAATATCTTTGTCCACTGCAGAACAATAATATATTACAACAACGGGTAGTTGTACTCAAGTCTTGTGGATGAAGCAAATGTTAAGAGACATGGGAGTGGAGTATGAGGAGCCTATCACAATCTTTTGTGATAATTCAAGTGCAATAAATATTTCAAAGAATCTGATGTTGCATTCAAAGACCGAACATATATCCATCAAGTTTCACTTTTTGAGAGAGAAAGTGAACAAGAATGAAGTCAGATTGGAGTTTGTACCTTCCAAGGATCAGATTGCAGATATTTTTACTAAACCTCTTCCTAAGGACTCTTTTGAGTATCTCAGGGAGAAGTTGGGGTTATTTCCCCTCTGGTGATGAACTAAGGTACACTGATGTGCATCAGTCTGGTGGATATCATAGTCATATCTCGTGGTCCAGATTGATGATGGGGAGCTCCTACTCAAGGGGAGTAGTTGGTATGATTCTGAAGTGTTAAAGTTGCAAGTATGTGCCCTTTGCCATTGATGTCAAAGGGGGAGAGAAGACATGTGAAAAAAAAGTGGTTGTTGATCAAAGGGGGAGCAGTAAAGGAAGAGAAGACTTGTGAATGATTGTTGGGGATAGGGGGAGTTGTGTCAGTAAAGGAAAGTTCTTGTCTTGATGGTTAAAATAGTTTTTCACATCATATGTTGCCATTAATGACAAAGGGGGAGATTGTTGCAAGTATGGGCCTAACTAGTGTTGTCATTGATTTCAACATACTTTTGTTACATTAATGACAAGGATTAGATGAACTATTTGCTGAGGATATTGAGAAAATTAGTCATTTCAGGAACAATGAAGAACAATGAAGATAGTAAGGCAAAAGTCCTAGTTAGGATGAGAATTAGAGGATGCGGTTTAAAGGGTTTGTAGATATGTGTCTTAAGATGGTCTGGTAAATATTTTAGAGGTCTGCATGAAGGTCTGAAGAAGTTGTGGTTGCTCAAGTAAAACCAGTTTTGGCAGGTGTTCAAAGGTGACAGAGTGATACAGATAGGTCCAGTGAGATCCGAAAATGCATTATCCTATTTTATGGATTTGGTGGAGTGTTTAGGAAGTCCTTGAGAAGTGTCAACTTGATTGGTTCTTGGTCTGGAGGACTGTAAGCATCTATTTCTTTGTGATAGTGTTAACAGATTGTGTTCTTGAGGTTCTAGATGAAAGAGAGAAGGATTTTAGTAAGATGTAGTGTGGATATTCTTGGTGATTCAGGAAATCTTGTGGAGGTCTTTGGATTGTGTCCAATTCGTGTTGGTGGTCTGCATTGGAGTTTGAGTTTGCAATTGAAGAATCACTTCTAGATGATGGTGTTCTTCCTGAGTCTGGTTGATCGGATGAGTTACAAATCCCGTGGATGTTCTTGTAGATGTTTGCCAACTTAGATGATTATTCCTAAGTTGACGTCTTGTATAAATAAGGAGTTGTGAAGTCATTTGAAAGTGTATCTTGTGGGATGAGAGCGTGGTAGGGAGGAGAAGAGCGAAAGGTAGAGCAGAGGTTTTTGGGCATAAATGGAACTAACTCAATCATGATGAAGATGCTATTCTTCAGTTCAAGTATGTGATACTATTCTTCTGTAGATAGTGTGTCTCTTGTAGGTAGTGAACCTCTTGTGAGTAGTGTGCTTAGGCAATGAGCCCTAATTGGCATGTGCCATTTTGTTCTTTCTATTCTTCTAACAAAGAATACATTCTTGGGTTAATCACCCTGTGGTTTTTCCCTTAACCAGATTTTCCACGTCAGAATCTTGGTGTCTCATGTGTTAATGTGTTTCTGCTCTCGATTTAATACATTGTGTTTCCATGATTGATTTATTATTATGCTGCTGAATTACAAAGTGGATTTAAGTGTTTAATTGGAAGAAAGTTTTTGAACAACTGATTCACCCCCCCTCTCAATTGTCTGTGCTAAATCTAATAGTTTGGTCATCCTTTGGGATAAATTGAATGTGGAGGTGACTCTCATTTCTAAGTCTACCAACTGGCTTTTTGTTGAAGTTTGTTTTTGAAAATAAAAAATTTGGGGTAATTAATGCTTATGGCCCACCACCTTTTGTAGACAAAAAAAAATTATGGGTTTCTTTGTCAGTCATTGTTCAATCCTTACCATAGGAGAAAATTATTTTAGGTGGGGACTTTAATGCTATTCTTAATTTGAATGAAAAACAAGGTGGCATTCTTCCCCCTTTGAAGGCAATGCTAGATTTTTTAGAATTTGTTAATGATAATGGTTTGATTAATTGTTTTCCTTAAAATGGTAGGTTCACTTGGATTAATAAGAGGAAATATTTTCTTAGTATAGTTGAGAGACTTGATAGATTTCTTTTGTCTTATCAATGGTTATCTTTGAATGGCTCTTTTTCTTCCTTGATTCTCTCTTTTTCAGGATCTGATCATTTCCCTATCCTCTTAGAAGTTGATTTTATGGGTCCTAATCTTGGTATGAGAAGGCCTTTTAGATTTGAAGCTATGTGGTTTTGAGATCCTTCATTTATTCCATTGTTGAAGTCTTGGTGGGAAACTATGCCTTTTGTTGAGGGCTCTAGAATATTTTAGTTTACTAGAAAATTGCAGATGTTAAAGAAGCTTATTCAGTCTTGGAATATTTCTCATTTTAAAATTTTTTTTTAAGAAAAAGAGGTTATTGAAGGTAAGCTTTAGTTTTTAAATTCACACATAATTAATCATGGGATAGATAGCTTATCTTTTGATCAACAAAACTTTTTATAGTCAGAATCGGAGGAGATTTTGGCAAGAGAAGAGGAGTATTGGAGACAGAAATCAAGAGAAACTTGGTTACAAGCTGGGGATAGAAATACTAAGTTTTTTCATGCCTTTGTCAAGATGAACAGACAGATTAATAAAATTCACTAGATTATTGATGCTAGTCGTTCCCCAATTTTGGATCCTCTCCTATTACAAAAAGAAGCCATGTCTTTCTTTTCAAATTTGCTTTCTAAAGATTTGAATGAGCCTTTAGAGGAATTATCTAATTCTTTGTTAGGTAATATTCCCAAATTAATTAATACAGAGGATAATGATTTGTTATTGAAAAACTTTTCCTTGGAAGAGGTTAAGGGAGTAGTTTTTGCATTAGATCCAGATAAAGCACTTGGTCCTGATGGTTTTACTCCTTTGTTTTTTCAAAAATGTTGGGACTTTATGGGAAAGGACATTTGGTTGGCTTTGGAAGAATCAAGGAAAAATAGTAATATTTTAAAAGAGATGAATTCTACTTTTATTGTTTTAATCCCTAAGACTTCTGCACCCTCTTCCTTTACTCAATTTAGGTCGATTTCTTTATACAATACTATTTATAAAATATTCACAAAAGCCATTTCCATGAGGTTGGATTTGCTTATTCCCAGAATTATTTCTTCTGAGCAAGGAGGTATTGTTCCTGGTAAAGAAATGGTGAATGGTGCAATTATGGCTCATGAAGTCTTGCATTCTATTAAAGAGCTCAAGTTACCTGCAATGATGTTGAAATTAGATATGATGGAAGCCTATGATAGAGTTTCTTGGAGCTTTCTATTAAAGGTTCTTTTGAAGTTTGGTTTTGATAAGAAGTGGTGCAAATGGATTTAATCTTGCATCTCTAGTGTAAGATCAACAGTTATTATCAATGGTAGTCCTTCTGATTTCTTCTCAGTGTCCCAAGGTATCAGGGAAGGGGATCCCTTGTCTCCTTTTCTTTTTATTTTAATGGTTGAGTCCTTTAGTAGAGAAATCTGAATGTAGAAAAGTCTCTCTAATTGGAGGGGTGTTCAGATTCCTGGTATTCCTTTTTCAGTTACTCATACCCTCTTTGTGGATGATACTCTTTTGTTTAGGTTTCCTTCTATTAATGAGGCTAAATGTATACAGAAGGTTATCTCAAAATATAGCTCTATTTCAAATCAAGTAGTCAATTTGGACAAGTCAAAAATATTTTTCTTTAATGCTAAACCTTCCCTGCAAAGTAGGATTATATCTATTCTTAAGGTCAAGTTGGAAAGTTTACCAAGTCATTATTTAGGAATCCCTTTATTCTTTGGTGCACAAAAAAGTCTTTTTGGGCTAAGATTTCTCATTCTATTCATAATAGAATTGCTCATTAGAAGGGTAGGTGGTTAACTTTGTCTGGAAGGATTACTTTATTGAAATCTGTATTAACTGTTATTCCTATTTACATGATTTGTGTTTTAAATATTCCCAAAGGTGTTATTCAGGAGATTCAGAAATCCTTGAATTCTTTTTTATGGAAGGGTTCTGTAGATGAAGGTAATAAAGTGTCCTTAGTACCTTGGGACAAGGTCTATGTTCCCAAGACTCTTGGTGTTTCAAGTATTCATAATATTTCTATTCAAAATAAAGCTTTGGGTGCTAAGCTGGCCTGGAAGATGTACTCTAAACTTGATACTAAATGGTGTAAATTATTTCAATACAAATATTTGGATTCTTCTTCTTCTGAAATAATTTTTACAGTTGCTAACCCTCCCAAAGGTTCTTCTATCTGGAATTTCCTAGTCTCTTGTAGAGAATTTCTTTTACCTCACCTCTCTTGGAAAATTAATAATGGTTCTAAAGCCTTCTTCTGGGAAGATTTGTGGAATGGTTTTTCTCCTCTTTCCTCTATCAAGGATTTGGAATAGGCTAAGCTTTTTCTATCTTCAATTTGGGGTGTTGAAGTAAAAGATTATCTTTTAGTTTCTAAAGTAGGTTCTTTTTAAAATATAGCTTGGAAAGATTTTTCAAATTGTTCTTTTCCTGAGAATCAGAAAATTCTCCTTGTTAATATATTGAGTAATAGAAGGGTTTGTTTCTCTCCAAAAGAAGATGAATTGTTTTGGTTCTTTTCCAACAATGGTTCTTACTCTGTTAGGGATGGTTATAGATATTTTTCCAATTTAAATTCTCCATCTGTTATTGATTGGCCACATTTTCTTTGTTGGAATAATGCTTGTCTTTCGAAAGTAGGGGCATTTGCTTGGTTAGCTTTAAAGAACATAATTCTAATAGGTCAGAGATTGTCTAAATTGGGGATTATGGATTCCTTTATCTGTGTTTTCTGTGGTTCTTGTGAGGAAGATATTGACCATTTGTTTATTTCATGTCCTTTCGCTTTCTCTTGTTGGAAATGCTCTTCTTCAAGTTAAGTTGGTTTTCTCCTCTTCCTAACTCTTTGTTGGATCTTTTTCGTAGTTGGCCTATTTTATTCAAAGATTCTACTTTTTCTACTATATGGATTGTTTCTCCTTCTATTGTAATTTGAAGCATCTAGCTTGAAAGGGATAGAAGGATTTTTAGAAAAGAAAGAAAGGATTTTGAGGCTATCTCTTTTATATTTGAAAAGTTTATTTCAGAGGTAGTCTTGAATAATCTTCAATCTAAAAATTCTTCTAATCTTTATTTCTCCTCTTGGGATAATAATATTTTGAAAAATTGGCCCTTTTTAGGTTCTTTTTCTATTATTAATCCTCTAGCATCTTTGAAGATTGTTAGAAATTTAGTTAAATGGAGGCCTCCTTCTGAAGATTTTGTCAAGTTCAATTTCGATGGGGCTTCTCGTGGCAATCTTCTATCGGTGGGGTTTTTAGAAATGTTAAAGAAGTTTTTCAATTCTTTTCTGGTAAAGTTACTGATGGCACTAATAATCAAGTTGAGATCCTTGCTCTTGTTGAGGGTTTAAGATTGGCATATGGTCTAAAGATTCTGAAACTTCATATTGAGGGGGATTCTTTAATTATTATTAATGCATTAAAAAGGCATAATATTCAAAATTGGAAGCTTGATTACCTTTTACAAGAGGCATGGAATATTTTAGAATCTTTTGAGAGTTATCTTATATCTCATACTCTTAGAGAAGGTAATAAGCTTGCTGATGCTTTAGCTAATCTGGGGTTTGATTTGGGCTCACCTTTAGTCACCTTTGGAGTGGATTTTTTTGATAACTATCCTTGTTTGGAGGAAATCATCTGTAATGATTCTCTTGGGTGTGTGGATTAATTTTCACTTGTGTGGCCTTTTGTATGTGGCCTCATTGCGTCAAGTAATTTGTACTATCATTATTTTCACATGTTTTAGTTATTTGGTATCCACGTTCAGCTGTCCAAATGATCATATCCTCTATAAGCATCTTTGTCCTTTCATTCCTTTTGTATTAGTTCACAGCAAATCTCATTTATTTCCTTCATGGGAGCTGGTGTTATCTAATTATTCTTTTTGTTCCATTTTGGTTATATATTTAGGACTACTAATATGTTTAACTATCTTATTTGTTTAAGCTCTCTTGTTCTGTGTGGATGAGATATGGAAATCCAGCTTAATCGCAGGTTGTTTTTCCCAGTTTCGAAGTGGGAAACTACTTTTATTGGCTCTATCAATTCGGATGGCTTACAGTCTATCTTTGCAATAGACATGCCAGAGGTGGAGGAGGTTATTAGGAATGTTGTGGGAAGTGATATCCTTGAGGGCTATGTTTAGGTTTTATATCCTTCTCAGATTTTTATGGCTTTTGCTTCTAATGCAATGGATTTATCTCAAGATGTGAATTTGGTTAGGCAGCTTATTGATAGATATGTGCACTGTTTTCTTTTTTCTGCTAATAGTGTTAATGAAGCTTTCCAGAATTATGACCTCTTCAGTTCAGAGGCTCTAATTGGTGGACTTTTCACTAAGTGCCAAATTCTTCATTCCCCTGCTCACAATTGTGTCTTCAATGTTGTTCGTTCTTCCCTACTTAATGAAAGTGAAGAGTTCTTTCAATTCATGCTCATGGCAAGGAGGTTGGTGAAAGTTTGGCTAACCACATGGATGAAAAGTTTTAATCTTTGTTGTTTCTACTACAGTTTCAACCTCTTCTTCCTCCTCCTTCGAGCTTGGCTATTGAGGAGAATGTTATTATGGAACCTAATTATCTTATTTAGGATCTCAATGTTGCAGTGAAACCTTGAATGGTTGTCGGAGCTAATTTTGGTCTATTTATCTTTTTTACTATTATAGTTTTTTGGGATAGCCTTAGAATTGTAAGTTGTTTTTCACAGCATCAACATTGTAATTTGGTGAAATATTGTGTAAACTTGCTCCTGTTTTTCTAATGGAGTATTTTGTATGTTTTTTTTGTATAATCGAGCTACAACCGGAGGTTTTCATCCTTTGGTTCTTTCCTGCCGGTATGCTTGTCAAACCAGGGTTTATGTAAATTTTATTATTATCTAATATAATTATAGTGGCTTGCCACTTTTGTTAAAAAAAAGGGTTTTCACTACTTTAATATCATCGAACACATAGTGAATATATAAGGTAAACCTTGTTACTTTGATAAACTTAAGATTTTGGAATAGTGATGGGTTCCTATTTCTCAAGGATTTGTGTATGAATTTTAATCAAAAGTTTTTGTGTTAGTTATTCATTTATATTGAATATATAATGATATCAATTTCATTGTAAACACCTAAGTACTGAGATATAATATCACATATGCTTTAGACATGTAATGATAAACATTACCATGATATTCAAGGATGTTAACCTATCCTATATCGAAAGTTGGTGGAAAAATCAAACTTAGTCAAAAGATTATTTAAGATAATGATAGTGTTCTTTAAGATTTTATATGAATGAGGGCTTACCTTGTGTATTATGTTTATATATGTTATGAGAATTGTGATGCCCAAGTGATCAAGAGAAGATTAAAGGCCATCGATTTTATGTTATATTATTATAAGCTTTTACTTTTGGAGAATTAGAGTTTTATTTTGGCATTTCAATGTGTTGGGATAGAGAAGTTAAATCCCTAGTTTCAACCCAGAAGGGTTAAGAAAACTTGAAAAACTTTTGAATCTTTTATAACATTGAGTTAGTCTATTATTTAATGTGGTCGATAGTAAATAGTCAGGAAACCATAGATCAAAACAATTATATTTTAGGAAAAACCTATGAAGCAATTTTGATAATAAATGATTTCTTATAGAATCATAAACTTGTTATATAACATAAGAGTGATCGACCTTTGATTCATTGAGTAGAGTGACATGAAGTCATAGACCCTAGTATTTGCAAGTATGCAATGAGGGACTCTCTAAAAGGTTAAATTCACCTAAACCTACATATTTTATATATCCTAGAATAAGGATTAAATTCTAAGCCAGATTGACTAGGAATTGAGTTTAGCCAAGACAATTCATGTATAGAGTTACTAGTCAAGCAAGTCTAACTGTAGGATGAGGTAGTTTCCAAGTCAAGTTAGAGGTTTGTGAACACATGACTATGCTTATTGAAAAAATCTATTTATATAGAAACTTAGGCCAAAGTGATGCATTTATCTCTGCATGCATTAGTCAGTTCACTGTGTCTAGATTGTGTGACCTATCAGAATGATCATACTTAGCTAGAAGAATGTCTTGAGTTGTATGGTCGATTGAGTTACATAGGACACAACACTAGGAATCAGATGGAAACTAGTTGGTTCCTTATGTCTATACTCTTCATGAAGGGTAGGGCCACTTCCAGATGGAAGATGAGCAGCGGACCACTGGTTTGTGTTGGTGTTGGAAATAAGCCACACCCGGACCAACGATGGACTAGTCCAAGATGGGCCAGTAGCTCAGTGGTAGAGCACTCCAACAACGAATGGAAGGTCCTACGTTTGAGTCCTAGCTGGTCCCTATCTCAACATGGTATCAGAGCTAGGCCCAGGTTAGGAGCCCCAAGCAAACAAGAGGTGTGGCTTAAGGGGGGGTGTTGGTGTTGGAAATAACCCACACCCAGATCGACGATGGACTAGTCCAAGAGGGGCCAATAGCTTAGTGATAGAGCACTCTAGCAGCGAATGGAAGGTCCTAGGTTCGAGTCCTAGATGGTCCATGTCTCAACAGTTTGTGGTTGGAGGTAAAGCACTTAGATGATGCTCTCCCTCTATAGCAGAAGACTCGCCAAGACTTTTGATATAGATACCAAGATTCCACATGCAATATGCTTCATGATCGACTTATGATTTTCAAACCTATGCAAAAATTTTCATATTGCCAAGTGTAAAATATTAATAAATGTAAAGTGAAATGATTTCACTATGATTTTATCTTTGAATATATTGTAATTTTCAAGGTTGAAAAACATTCAAAAAAGATATGCATTTAATTTTATGTGATTATGTAAATGTTAAAAAAAATTCTCTCATGTTTAAACATGTTCATTTACTTTTTAGTAAACTTTGTGAGTAGTTCCATGTTATATGAGTTAGTATGTTACAAATAGCCACCCCTGCTTTGTTAAAAACTAAGGTTGGAAATAAAAGAAGGCACTCCTAGATCATTGATATAGAGTTTGATGCAGTAGCAAGACAACTAAAATTGGAATCTACTCCTAAGAAAGCCAAGAGGATGTCAAGGCTTATGGTGGACCCTATGTCGAAACACCAATATGTGGAGATTATTGAACCTATGGTAGATAAGAAAATGAAGGATGTGTCTGTAGATGAATTCCATGTTAGTACCATAGATTTGGGGCCACCTTCTGTACAGGGTGACATCTATAATGCTAAGCTTTCTATAGAGAATTTGGCCACCCAGTTAGAGGAAAGGGAAAAAGAGAATGAGGTATTGGAGGAACAGATAAACATTTTGACTTCATATATCAAATCCATTGTTGACACCACTTCCTAGCCTATAGATGCTACTACTAATATTCCTAAAGGTGTGAGCAATGAGGTCATTGATTAGATCAATAAATATAAATTTATGGGAAAGATAGTAGAAGAGTGGGTAGAGAAGCTGACTATAGATGGGATTCTTTTCATTCATGATGTCTTTCTTTTGTATACCAAGATCTCCAACAAACAGACTAAAATTTTGAATGACCTAAAAGTGATCAAGAAAGAGTAAGCTATATTGATTGTGGCAAAAAATGGGCTAACAACTATGGTAAAACATGATTCTAGTGTTTTGGTTGCAGAGAAGGTTATATATAAACCCAAGGAAAATGAATCAATTAAATGGATAAATATTGTAGAATGGAAGTTAAGCATGGTGAAAAATGTTTAAGTGACTTGAAATCTTGCCAAGAACAATAGGTCTTATTTCCTTGACCTCATAATTGCCTGTGTCTCTTTGGGTGTAGATGATTATGATGAAACCAAATCCAATCTATTAGATGTTGTTGTTATTAAACAGGCTTTGAAAGACCTATTAACTGAGGAATTGAATATAAAAGAAGAGGCAACTGGTAACTCTATGGAGAGGTTAAACAATGTAGCTGCCTATTTGATGAACTTCAAGAAAGATGTGTTAGAAATGTAGAGAAAATATGAAAAAGTTAGTGGTATGCTATAGATGTGGAAAACAAGATTGATGATTACTAGCATTCCCAATGGTAAAGGTATCATCTCTATCTTAAACAAATTTAAAGTTCTTCAAGCCAAGCTAGACACTACTTAGAAAATAGGGGGTCAAATGGAGAAAACTAGCACAGATGAACAAGTTTTCTAGGAGGAACATATTGGATGAGATGCATTGGATGGAGAAGATAAAGATGTTTCCTCTTAAGAGTTTATTTGGACTTTCATGCTTTATTAAGTTATGTTAACACTTATGTTATTATTATTCGAGACTATGTCTCATTTGGTTTCAAGAAACTTTATTATATTTTAATTGTTAGTTGCATAAGATAGTTATACGGGAAAAAGTTGGATCCCACTCTTTTACTATATAATGTATGAGTAAAAGAGGCTCAGGATTTTTTGGTGAAATTTCTTTTCATGACTAGATCATTAGACATTCGATTTTAGTCTCAAGAAGAAAGGGAAATATTTTATGCAATATATATGATGACATTTTGAAGGGGACAAAAGTATTTTGTTTTACTTGATTTCATTAATATAGGGGAAAAGTTGATAATGGGTCTATTATTTCTCTATGTATGGCCATTTATTCTTCATATATTGGATGTATGGTGTGGTGAAATTATGATATCTGTATTGCTCTGTGTGAAATATTGATAACTTGCTTCCTCTATAATTGCATTATCATTAAAGTATCTTCTTTCGTACATCAGAATTTGATACTATATATGGTGATTCAGTTATTGTGATTTGACTATTATTAATCTTTCATTCATGTGTCTAGAAGGGAAATTGGTTGATCTCAATCATTGTGAGTTCGTTTCTTTCCTGTAGTACATTATGTATTGTGGTTTTGTTACAATTTTATAGTTGTGGAAAATTTCCTTTCCCTGCTTTCAGGTTAAAAGCATACCAGAAAATATAAAATCTCATCTTACGAAGGGAGATGTACCTTCTTAAACACTCAAAGGGCAATTTACAATTTTGTCCAACTGTTAGTGGAGTTTTTTATTGCGAACTGGGCGAGTCTTATATTAAACAAGTGGTGACAAAATACGTTCACTAACAAATTTTTGGTGACTCTACTGGGAAATATTAGATAGTAAGATCTTTGTTATTAAAAGTTATTGCTTTTCCCCACCATATAAATATGTATTACTTGAGTCCAATATTATAACATTATTGTCATGAATTTGTCCAACTATTAGTGGAGTTTGTTACTACAAACTAGGCGAGTCTTATATTAAACAAGTGGTGACAAAATCCATTCACTAACAAATTTTTGGCGACTCTACTAGGAAATATCAGATAGTAAGATCTTTGCTATTAAAAGTTATTGGTTTTCCCCACCATATAAATATGTATTGCTTGATTCCAATATTATAACATTATTTGAAGAAAGAGAAGAGCCCTGTTAATGGTAAGAAGGTGAAGATTAAGCCTTCTGTGGAGGTGAAGAGTAAGCCTACTGTGGAGCTGAATGTAGGTAAAGGGAAGAGTTTGCCTTTTGTGGAGCTGAGTACTGGTAAAGGGAGGAGTTTTCCTTCTGTGGAGCTGAATGCTAGTAAGGGGAAGAGTTTACCTTATGTGGAGTCAAGTGTTGGTAAAGGGAGAAGTTTTCCTATTGTGGAACCAAGTGTAGGTATTCCTTTTCCTACTATCCTTGATCCTTCTCCTAATATTCTGGAGGATTTTGAGGACTTGTTTGCCATGGCTGAAAACTTTGGTGATTTATCTGAAGCATTGGGCATGGTTAGAGATGCAGTGGCATGCTAGCATAAAGTAACTAAATGGTTCTTTGTAGAGAATAATAGGATCAATATTAAGCTGAGAACCATGTAGGAGAAGTTGGACTATCAGGGGGAGATTAGTGTTGAGCTAGATAGGGAAATTCTACAGGGGTGGGAAGTGATCCCAAAGATGGAGGATATAGAGAGGGAACTTCTTAGGATTAAGGATGAATATGGAAGAAGGATTGAGAGCCTGGAGGAGAAGCTAGTCCAGATTAATGAGAACCTTGAACAGGTGATCCAAATTAGCCAATGCACGATCCAAAACAACCTTCAAGGTATGTACCTTCTTACT
The DNA here is from genome assembly GCA_027924645.1 of Cunninghamia lanceolata. Classification (NCBI taxonomy): domain Eukaryota; kingdom Viridiplantae; phylum Streptophyta; class Pinopsida; order Cupressales; family Cupressaceae; genus Cunninghamia; species Cunninghamia lanceolata. Next base: position 4,569,963 of record BSBN01000341.1, on the reverse strand, counting down.
AACAAACTAAAAGAGCTTTGTACGGATCAGGTCAAGGACCCTACTATTAGGGATATGCCTATGCAGGAGGATGTTGTGATTGTCCAAAATAATTAGGGGGATAAAGATAAGGGTAAACAAGTGCAGAATGAACAAGGTGGCCCTTGTACATGCACCAGAGGTAGTAAGAAAAAACACTTTGAGGAAGAGAAGAAGGAACTAGTGAGATTTGCCAAGCTGCATAAAAGTATCTATGAGTAGGAATTACAAGTAGCTGACACTTTGAAGAAGCTGCAGTAGTAGGCCATTTGGCTACTGAACCTTTTTGTGCCTTTTAACTTTGATGATAGTTCTATTTTTAGGCTATTGTTTAGCTATTGGTTGGTTGTCTTTTCTCTCTTAGCAGCTTTTTGTCTAGGGTTTTGGGGCCCCTTCAAAACCTGTTTTACCCTATAATCAAAAACATTATTGTCACGCTTGGGGAAAAAGACTGAAAAATATATAGTGCAAATTAAAAATAAGATATAAAGGGGTATTTGAAATTTCTCGAGTCACAATATGCATGAGAAGCCTACCTTGTTTCTTGAAGGCTTCTTGTTTAAAAGTAAAAATCCATAATACCTATGGTACTCCAAAGAAGATATGGACCAGTTCTCTAATCCAATATCAATTGGCTCAACATTAAACAGGAAGACATTATTACTAATTTACACAATTTGGCTTGGGCAAACAAGAGAACAAACCAACAATTTCATCAAGTCAATCAAATCTTGGAAATAGAAGAAGAGCTTGGTCAAGAACTTAGGCGACAGGCTAGAGAATTTGGTGTGGCACATGAAAATCTTATTGTTGAGAGAATTGTCATTGTGCCAAGGAGGGATATGCCCTTTCAGATTCATGTAGTTCTAGATAACAAACGGAATAACCACAAAAATAACTAGTGAAACAATCCTCAAAACAATAAATGGTTGTTCTGAGGTGGCGACTCTATTGATTTACAACATGAATTTCTCTTGTTAAAGCTAGCTCCTAAGAGGTACACGAGAGGAGACATAAAGAAAGGTAATTCTAACTTGGACTTTGATTTATTGGAATCTATTAATTTTTCCACCTTTCCATCAAATCGAAAGTTTAAGTCCTCTAGTAGAGCGTCTTCTCTTATTCGACCTACCTCATCTTCTGTTTGTCAAGGATTGGTCCTGCATGACATTGCCTTGCCTATAATAACTAATCAACAACCAAATATGTCTCCTCAATAATAATAGCAACCACCCATTCCTTGGGGTGTTGCTATTGGTCCTTTAGCTCTTGGTGTGCAATCTGGAATTGTTTTGCTTAAATTCAAAAGGGATGGTAAAGTCACACCAGATGAGCATATAAATACCTTCTTTGCTACCTGCTCCATCCTAGGTGTTCAACATGAAGGCCATTCCATCAAGATTTTTGTTGAGTCTTTGTCTGATGTTGCGAAAGAATGGTTTTACCACCTAGCCCTTGGGTCCATCAATAATTGGGCCACCATGAGAACAAAATTTGAAAATAGATTCAAAACTACTGAAAATGAAAACACCTTATTGTCTCAATTAACTTCTTTAAAGAAAGAAATGCACAAGCCTATGAGGGAATTTGTGGCTAAGTTCAACTGAATTGTCAATAGGATAGCCAAAAACATGAGACCCAGTGATGATATTTTAAAATGTCTCTTTATAAATACACCGCCTACATATGTCAGTTATAATTTAAAAAGGGAAGGCACTATAGATTTACAAGGAGCTCAGGAAAGAGCTATCTCTATTGAAGATGATCTCTTAATACCCAGGAAATGGAGGAAGGAGTTACAAACAAAAAAGGTCAGGTCAGTACTTCTACTGATCCCATAGTGCAATGCCTAGTGAATGATATAATTGCTTTAAAAAGGAAGATGCCTAGAGGTCAACAATAAACCTTTTTTCATGATGTTCCCAGGAGAGATTAAGGGATGCTGAACAACAACAATAAACCTCTATTTTGACTGGTCCAACATAGAGGCTTGTCCTAGAAGGTCCTTCACCCAGTGGTAAAGTCAATCATATGGTATGTAATTTCCACCTCACTACTAATCATGACAGGAGTTCTTTCCCTAAAATGACAAGGTTTATGCAAATGTTGTCCATCAATTAACATGTTGATGAACCTATCATAGAAGAAGATACCACAGTGCAGCCCGGTGATGCTAGCATGAATTTTCTAGAATATGAGTTTGATTCAAACATAAGCAAAGACTTGTATACCAAGTTGGAAAATTAAAACTGTACTATTTTTACTAGAGATTGGAAAAGTCATACGAAGGATGATGAGCATAAGAGCTAGCCTAATAATGGCAATCCTTCTCCAAGGTTCATATTGTCTAGGAATGCTACGGGAGGATCAAACAAAATAGATGTAGGTACTCCCAAAACAACCACTCCTAAGGTACTTTCTCTCCCATCTTTTGAAGAATCCATCTCACCTATGTTTGATATAGTTGAATCATGTAAAATACCAAAATCCAAATCTCACAAGCAGAATATCTTAGAGTGAATCTTGCTGAGTTGGATAGGTTGGTGAGGTATGTAAAACAAGAACCTTCTTCTTCCTCTACCCATATAAATACTCAATTTTCCAAGACTACAGAAAAGGGGAAAGAAAGCCATATGAAATAGACCCCAGCTTCTAAAAAGTCTGAGCCACAAAACCCTTTTGCAAAACCAAACCCTTTCTGTGTCTCTCTTTTTATTGCTAGATATAAGGTAAGTAACTGTGTCATAGATTATGGAGCCTCTGATAATGTCATGCCTGCTCAAGTGGCCAAGGCCCTTGGTCTATCCCTTACCTCTTCTCATAGAAAATGCTATTTGATGGATTCAACACAAGTACCTATTATTTGGTAAATCAAAGATACTTAGGTAGGCCTAGCAGCTTACCCTAAAAAGATAATCAAATTAACTATCATGCTAGCTGACATCCCTTCAAGCTATGATATGCTTTTAAGCAGAAGTTTTTGTAAAGACATTGGAGGAGAGATCTAGATGGATTGGTCGTATGCCTTGATTCCTATGGATGGGAAGAAAGTTTGGTCAGACCCAGAGCCTAAAGCCAAGTTTGCAGTTTGAAGTCTGAAGATCCTAAATTTGATATTCTATATGTAGAAATAGGCCTAGGTACTTATATGATCTCTTCTACTTTAGAAGAAGAGGATCTCGAGGTGATTAGATCAAACCTATCAAATGAGTTATGGACTTTGGATTTTGATAACAGTTTCTCATCATATAGATTAGGGGCTAGTATAGTTTTGATTTCTCCTGATGATTACAAATTCCCTTTCACCTTTAAGATAGAATTTGATACACCAACAAGACCATTGAATATTAAGCACTACTCTTAGGGTTGAAAATAGCAAAAGAGAAAGGAGTTAAGCAGTTAAGGGCTCTAGGTGATGCAAAGATTATTGTGAAACAAATAAGAAACATTTTATCTATGAAGAATGGGAGATTAAGGCATTATAGAATAAGAGTTTGGGATAGCTTGGATTATTTCAATGCCTTCTCTATCGAATCTATCCCTAGAGAACAAAACACGAGAAAATTCTTTGGTAGTCTTAGCGTCTCTACTCCTCCCTTATCTTGATTTTAAGGATAATCCTTACCAGATAGAAGTTCTTTATAGACCCAGTGTACCTAACAATGTAAATCACTTGAAGGTCTTTGATAATGACAAGTAGATTTGGTGCAGTCATGGTAGGAGGGTCCAAAGAATGAACTGTCCAAACTATGCAGCTAGAGTAAACACAACAGAAACAACATAAATATAGAATGTAGTGGAAGGTTCAAATACTCATATATCAAATAATCAAAATGCTTATATTCTAGCAACATGTGGGCCACAATTAAAGGGCTCACAGGCCTGCTTTCTAGATTACAACAGATATGCAAGATATGGTATTGAAGTTCCCTCCCGAAAAGAATCTATCTTCTAAAACTACATAACTTGAGAATTGAATTCCTAACACCTCTAAGAGATCTATATATATCATCTTTAAGCTCATATATTCCTTTGCATTGACCACAAGAGGTAGTGTGTAAAAACATGTAGGTTAGCCTACAACATGTGGTATTGCTCTGCAAATGAATGAAACTTGGTACGAACCTCAAGGAAGGTCTATCTGGTCCTTATGTACCATGTATGATGTTCCATTAGGCTCCACAAGTCATGGAAGTGCTCCACAAACCTTTTCCTTCAATTGTCTGCCTGAATTCTTTGTTTTGTGAAAGATGATCTTGTGATAGCAATAACTCTCAGGAAACAAATCCAAATCACTTGAAATTTGAATATGATGTAGCTAACATTATGTAGATGCTAAGTCCTGCTATGTGAGCTATAATATGAAGATGTGGTAGAAAATGTTGAACTGTAAATTACTAAACTACAACTGGAATGAAAAAAAAGAATAGAATACAAATATTTTTGGTTGACGCAAGATTGCTCTACAACCTGGGATGCTCCTACATCAGACACTCAGGGTTGTTGAAAAAGTGAGTCCCTCACTTTGTTAGGGCTAGAGGAAAACCAAGGTGGTCTACCTCAGCCTGAGAAATCGATGATGAATCTTATTTTGGTCTTCCTTTCCACTTAACAAAATACTCTTTATACTACTTGCCTCTAGAACTGCATCCAATTCTGCTATCCAAGATGCTCTCTATCTGCTCTAGTTGTTGTTGTGGTAACTAATTCTTCAAACCGTCTCTAATGTTGTCACTTGATTCTCCTTCATGATACTGATATAAGTCTGCAATGTTGAATATATGTGATATACCAAATATCTCTGATAACCCCACTTCATATGTAGTTCCTAAATCAAAATTCCTAAGTATCTTACATGGTTCAAACTTCTTCATCTTTAGCTTGTTGTATGTCCCCATTAGAAATATTTCCTTTCTTAGATATAGCATTACTTCATCTCCAGCTAAAAATTCTGTCTCCTCTTCTCATCTTCTTGCTCCTTATATTTACAGTCATCTCCTCTAAATGCTTCTTGACCTAATTATGTAGTGTCTCCATGTATCCTACAAATTCTTTTACTTCTGTACTCCTCTTATTTCTCCATATTGATGTCTCTCAAATCTGTAACTCCTCTAGGTTTCACTCCAGTCACAAATTCAAATGGTGTCTTCCCTGTACTTCTATTCACTGAATTATTGTATACAAACTCTGCTTGTGGTAGAATTAGATCCCAATTTCCTGCCTTGTCTCCTACTAAACATCTCAACAAGTTACCCAAACTCCTATTTACCACTTTTGTTTGTCCAACTGTCTATGGGTGAAATGATGAACTAAACTTTAGTTTATCATTTCACCCACAGACAGCTGGACAAACAAAAGTGTTAAATAGGAGTTTGGGTAACTTTAGTTCTGTCTTCATCTTCTTCCACAATATCCTCCAAAAATATCCAATGAATCTTGTATCGCTGTCTGAAACTATACTCTTAGGTAAACTAGATGCAATCTCACAATCTCCTTGAAAAATAGGTCAGAAACATGCACTACATCATTTGTCTTCTTACAAGGAATGAAATGTGACATCTTTGAAAATTTGTCAACTACTACAAATATAGAATCATATCCCTTCTGTGTTCTTGGAAAACCTAATATGATATCCATGCTTATGTCTTCCCAAGGTCACTCTGGTACTGTCAAAGATTTGTACAATCTAGTATTCTTACTACTCCCTTTTTCAACTTGACATATTCTACAACTCTAAACAAACTTCCTTATATACTTATATATCTAAGGCCAAAAATAATGTTCACTTACCAAAGCTATGGTCTTGTCAATCCCAAAATGTCCCACTAATCCACCACTATGCTTCTCCTTGATCAAATTATCTCTCATTGAACTCCTAGGTATACACAATTGATTTCCTTTGAACAACATGTCCTCCTAAATGAAATAATCTAACCACTTACTTCTATCTATCACAATAGGTTCCTTACATGATTTCTATGCTTCCAAGATCCTCTTCATACATATGCTTTAGTTCTTCAAATCCTAACACTTCTACCCTCATCTTTGTCAGTAAATTCCTTCTTCTGCTTAATGCATCTGCAACTTTATTTGACTTTCCACTCCTATGCTTCAATACAAATGTGTAACTCTACATGAACTCTATCCATCTCATATGTCCTTGATTCAACTTTCCTTGACTGTTCAAATATTGTAAAGCTTGATGATCAGTGTACAATGCAAATTCTTTAGGCAATAAGTAATGTCTTCATTTATTCAAAGCTTGAATTATGGCATAGAACTCCTGATCATAAACTAAATATCTTCTCCTTGCATCATTCAGCTTCTCACTAAAATATGCTACTGGTCTCCCTTCTTGACTTGACACTGCTCCAATTGCATTTCCATTAGCATCACAATCTACTTGAAATACTTTGTTAAAATTTGGTAATGCTAACATTGGTTGTTCTATCACCTTCTTCAACAATTCAAAAATCTTATCTTCTCCTGATGTCCACTTAAAATCTTTTCTGTCACTTCTCATTGTCTCTGTCATTGGTGTACACATTGTATTGAAATTTCTGATGAACTTCTAGTAAAAACTTGCTAATCCATGAAATGATCTTACTTCTCCAATGTTCACAAGTGTTGGCCACTCAACAATTGCTCTAACTTTCTTAGGGTCAATCTTCAATCCTTCCACAGAAATCACAAATCCTAAATATACCAATTCTTCCTTCATGAAACTACATTTCTTGATATTTATCAGTAATTTCTCTTGTCTCAACCTCTGCAATACTTGTCTAATATGCCACAAATGTTTCTCTTTTGTCTTACTGAAAATCAGAATATCATCCAAGTATACAATAACAAACTTACCCAAGAATTTATTCAAAACCTCATTCATCAACCTCATGAAAGTACTCAGTGCATTAGTCAATCCAAAAGGCATCACTAACCACTCATACAATCCCTCATTTGTCTTAAATACAATCTTCCACTCATCTCCTTCTCTAATCCTAATCTGATGGTATCCACTCTTCAATTCTATCTTTGTGAAATACTTTTCTCCACTCAAACAGTCCATGATGTCATCCATCCTTGTCAATGGAAATCTATACTTAACTGTGATCTTATTGATTGCTCTAGATTCTGTACACATCCTCCATTCTCCATCTTTCTTCGGTGCTAGTACTACAGGTACCACACATGGGCTTAAATTTTCTATGATCAAATCTTTCCTCAACAGTTCCTGTATCTGTCTATTCAGCTATGCATTCTGTGCTGGTGTCATCCTATGTACTTCTTTGTTAGGAAAACTAGCTCTAGGTATAAGGTCCATATGATGACTGATACTCTAGATTGGTGGCAATCCTTTAGGCACATTATTTGATATGATATATTGGTTTCTGTCAACAATTCAGTTATCTCCTCTGACAGTGATTCTTCTCTTTCAGTAACAGTTTCTACACTTAGGGTTCCGAACTTCTTTGGAATCAAAGAAAAACACATATTCTCATCTCTCAATCCATCCAAAAAATTCCTTCCATTAACCAAACAAATTCTAGCATTCCCACATATTTCACTTTTAGGTCCATCTTCCAAAGGTATCAAGATATATTTCTTCCCATTAGATGTTATAGTATAAGTATTCTTCCTTCCATCATGTATAGCTTTTCTATCATACTGCTATGGTCTCCCTAACAATATATGACATACATCCATTGACATAATATCACATAATACATCATCATTATAAGATCCTATGTAAAATTTCAGCAAACATTGTTCACTCACCAGTACCTTGTGTTCATCTCGAATCCATGCTACCTTGTAGGGCTTAGGGTGTTTCAACCTCTCTAGGTTCAACTTAGTCATCGTCTCCTTTGAAACCAAATTATTTGTACTACCACTGTCAATGATAACCTTACAACATTTACCTCCTAATTTGCATATTGTTTAGAACAAACTTTTCCTTTGTGGTGGTTCCTCAGTTATCTCTGCTTGAAATAATGCTCTCCTCATGACTAATGATTCTCCTTTCTCTAGCTTTCTAGTTGAACTAGGTGATCCAACATGTTCTTCCTCCACAGAAGATTTTCTTGTACTATTCTCTACCCTCTTGCTTGTACTTCCCTAATGACATTCAAATGCTCTATGTCCTTCACCTTGACACTTAAAACAAGTTCCTCTGAATGTTCTCTTATCAAATATTCTTTCATCTCTCCTATATCCTTCATTGCGGTAAGAATTGTTGGGAATTAAGGTGTCTCAACCTTGGTAATTCCTTACATTATTAATGCTTGTATTTATTATTTAATTACCTATATTGTAAATATTTGTATATTCCATATTGTCATATTGTGGGATGTGGCATGGTGATGTGTCAATCCTACATAGAATATGACAAATTATAATTTTGTCCTCACATGAGGAGATAGGCATCCCACTTTGTGGTAGGAGCATTTTTCCATGCATCAACATCTTCCATGTTGTGTAAGGGAATATTGACCGAAACAGTTATGACGGATTCCTATGACAGAATCTATGACATGTGAGAGTCAGAAATAGAAGTTTGTAAGACAGGTGAGGAAATCTGTCATGAAGCATCTTTGAAAAAGGCATATTTGGGTGCCCCAAGGTGGACTATGACATGTTGTAAGAGAATATCCTCTTTATAACATGTGTATGATGGATTCTCTTACAGCTGTAAGTTGTAACTGTTATGACAGATTCTATGACGGTCGTAACTGTTGTAAGACCATCTGTCATAGCCCATTTTAGAAATAGGTGACCCCTTTGGGATGGGAGTTGTGGACAAGTGTCAGGCACATTCTACAATGTTGACCAAGTGTCCCTAGGCATGGGTTTTGGGCCATGAGGCCAAGTTGGATGCCCATCCCAAGATAGGACCTATTTTGCCCTGTATTTTCTATATAAATAGGTGCTTGGAGATGGAGTTTGTATTATAGGTTTACAGGTACTGTTATGCTACCAGATTGACTCCAAAAATGAGTGTTGAAGACCATTGAATCTTGCATTAAAAGTGTATTGTGAACATTCTTTTAGATTTGTTAATACATTGTGCAGGTTTCTGAGTGTGGGGTTTTTCACCCGATAAGGGTTTTCCCCACCGTATATCTTTGTCTCTCTTCTTATGTCTTCTTTCTTATTCTTGTGTATTGTTGTAATATCTCTGTTAGATGTGATATGTTGCTATAGTGATAAGGATCAAATTGAATTTGCATAGCCCTCCCCTCATTAGATTAGTGTAGGAAGCAATTTTCGCACACCTAGCTTGCTTTCAGTTGGTAATTAGAGCTTGATCACCTTTGGTCCTATTTGTTGGGTAGGGGTTTTTTGAGCTGATCTTAAGTTGAGTGGGATTCTGTGCAGAGTATTTTAATTTCTATTATAGTAAGGAGATGGCAAGCACATCCAGAAAATTTGAAGTGGAGAAATTCAATGTCACTAATTTCGAGCTGTGGAAGCTCAAGATGGAAGACATGCTTGTAGACTGAGATCTTTGGGAAAGTGTTAATGGAACTAAACCAGCTACAATGTCACAAGATGAGTGGGATCTCAAGGATTAGAAGGCTAAGGGTCTCATAAGACGTAGTCTTGCTGATTCTATGTTGTTAAATGTCCATGAGGAGAAAACTGCAACCTTGCTTTGGAAGAAGTTGGGAGATGTGTATCAAGCCAAATCCCTGGTTAATAAACTTTTTCTACAAAAGAAGCTACATTATCTTCAAATGGAGTATGGATGATCCTTCACTGGACATATGAATGCTTTTAACATGCTGGTTGCATAATTGACATCTATTGGTGTAAAGATGGAAGAGGAGGATCAATGTATGACCTTGCTTTGTTCTTTGCCAGACTCATGGGATCATTTTGTCATGGCTATTAGAAGCACCACATCCACAATCAAAATGGATGAAGTGGTTTCTTTGATGTTATCCGAAGAGATGCGGAGACAGTCTTCTGATGCAACTAAAGAGGCTCTTGTAGTTCGTGGAATACCCAAGGAGAAAGGGAAAAAGAAGGACAAGAAAGATAAGAAGGGTAGGTCCAAATCCTATGGGAGATCCAAATCTCCTGGAAAGTCCAAGGCTATCTATTGGAATTGTGGTAAATCTAGGCATTTTTGAAAGGAATGCAAAGAGGAGAAGAAGAAGAAGAAGAAATCTCCTAACTCAGATTCCAACAAATCACAAGATGATGGTGATGCTTTCATCGCAATCTTGGAAACCCATGCATCTGATGATGTGTGGCTAATTGACTTTGGTGCATCATTCCACATGACCTTGCATTGAGACTGGTTTACTAAGTATGAGGATTTCAATGGTGGAAAAGTGTACTTGGGTGATGACTCTCATCTGAAGATTATTGGTTGTGGAAGAGTCTATCTGATTCCCTGATGGTCGAGTGAAGGGGATCTCTGGGGTTATGCATATCCCAAGCTTAGCACAAAACCTTCTTTCTATAAGTAGTTTGAATGATGCAGGTGTGCAGGTTGTCTTTTTGAAAGAAGGATGCAAGATGACTAGAGGAGCTATGGTGCTTGCTAAGGGTACTAGGAGAGGTACTCTGTTTCAGCTAGAGGCATGCATTTCACAATGCAATAGTTATTTTGTTTCAAAGAAGAGGGCAGCAGTCACTTCATCCCCACCATCTGAATGAGCAGTTAAGAGATCTATTGTTTCTAGTTTTGATGTTTGTAATCATGCCTTGGAAGTTAAACTTCCTGCTGAAAAGACAATGTTATGGCATAAGAGATTTGGCTACATTAGTGAGAAGGGTCTGCATACCCTAAAAAATAAAAACCTTGTTGATGGGTTAGATGATTGTAATCTTGAGTTTGACTTTTTCAAACATTGCATTTATGGAAAGAAAAACTGTGTTCAATTTTACTTGAGTTCTCACAAGTCTTCTGGTGTTGGACCTTGTTCATTCTGATGTATTTGGTCATGTTAATGTTCCTTCATTATCAAAATCTGTATATTTTGTATCTTTTATAGATGACTACAATAGAAGGACATGGATTTATTTTCTTAGAAGCAATTCTGAAGTCTATAGTAAGTTTAAGGAGTTTAAGGCCTTTGCTAAAAATCAGACTAGTAAGAAGATTAAGTGTTTAAGAACTGACAATGGTGGTGAGTTCTGTTCTACAGAATTTGATAAATATTGCAAGGAACTTGGGATTGAAAGACATAAGACAACTCCATACACTCCGCAGCAAAATGGAGTTATAGAAAGGATGAACAAGACACTAATGGAGAAGGCTAGGAGTATGCTTAGTGGAGTTGGCCTAGAACAAAAGTTTTAGGTTGAAGCCATTAGCACTGCTTGCTATCTTGTTAATAGATCTCCTACATTAGCTCTTGTTGGAAAGACACCCATGGAGGTGTGGTCTGGTAGAAAGCCTTCAATAAGGCATCTTCATGTATTTGGTTGTGAGGCATATGTACATGTGCCTAGGGAGAAGCAGACAAAATTGGAGAACAAGGCTGTTAAGTGTATCTTCATTGGCTATGGTGTCGATGTGAAAGGATACAAGCTTTGGGACCCTGTAGCTAAAAAAGTGTTGTATAGCAGAAGTGTTATCTTCAGAGATCTTACACCTTCTTCCATTTTTCTACAACCAGAAGAAAAAAGAAAGAAGATGTTCAGTTTCCTCTCACTCTTGAGAAGACTGAATAGAAAGACAATGTTGGACCTGATGATGAGGAGAGCCCTAGCAGCTCTGAAAGCTCAGATGAAGAAGATGAACCTCAACCTCATCTCTTGACGAGGTCTACACGGATAAGAAAGCAACCTGAAAGGTTTGGTTTTGTATTGCTTGATTCTAGTTGTACTTTTGCTTTGCTTACTAACAGTGATGAACCTAGAACTATATTAGAGGCTATGGACATGAAAGATGCAGGTTCCTGGAAGGAGGCCATGGAGGATGAAATGGCTTCTTTGGAAAAGAATCAAACTTGGGACTTGGTGCCTTTGCCTCCTGGATGAAAACCCGTTGGATGAAAATGGGTGTTCAAGAAGAAATTTGGTACAGATGGTAGTGTTGAGATGTATAAAGCCAGATTGGTTACGAAGGGGTATTCACAAGTGGAGGGTATAGATTATGGTGAGATCTACAAAGATGACATCCATTTGATTTGTGTTGTCTCTCGCAGCAGCTTATGACTTGGAGGTAGAACAGATGGATGTGAAGACAACTTTCCTTCATGGTGATTTGGAGGAAGAAATCTACATGTCACAGCCAAAGCATTACATGGTGAAAGGTAAAGAAAATTTGGTTTGCAAACTTAATAAGTCTTTGTATGGTTTGAAGCAATCCCCTAGGAGATGGTACTTGAAGTTTGATGCCTTTGTGTTGTCAATTGGATTTGTGAGATCAAAATCAGATCACTGTGTGTATTATAAATTTTATGGTGATTGTATTCTCATTGTTGCACTATATGTTGATGATATATTGCTCATTGGGAAGCGTAAGAATATAATTTCTAATTTTAAATCTCAGTTGTCAACATAGTTTGAAATGAAAAATTTAGGGGCAACCAGGTACATTATAGGAATGGAAATTAGAAGAGATAGAACCAACAGAAAACTTTGGCTAAGCCAAGGTAAGTATGTGAAGACCGTGTTGGATAGGTTCAACATGGTAGATTATAGACCATTGTGTGTCCCTATTTCTCTAGGGATAAAGTTGTCTATTGAGGATTGTCCAAAATCTCCTAGTTGGCACAGATGCATTGACAAAACCAGTGGGCACAGAGAAATTCAGATGGCGTTTGGAGTCTATAGGCATCTTAACCTATAGCAGTTAAATCCTATTTTTCTATTGGCTCTTACAAGATATTCAAAAAGTGGGAGAATGTTGGGAATTAAGGTGTCTCAACCTTGGTAATTCCTTACATTATTAATGTTTGTATTTATTATTTAATTGCCTATGTTGTAAATATTTGTAAATTCCATATTATCATATTGTGGGATGTGGCATGGTGATGTGTCAATCCTACATGGAATATGACAACTTGTAATTTTGTCCTCACATGAGGAGATAGGTGTCCCACTTTGTGGTAGGAGCATTTTTCCATGTGTTGGCATCTTCCATATTATGTAAGGGAATATTGACTGAAACGATTATGACAGATTCCTATGACAGAATCTATGACATGTAAGAGTCAGAAATAGAAGTTTGTAAGACAGGTGAGGACATGTGTCATGAAGCATCTTTGAAAAAGGCATATTTGGGTGTCCCAAGGTGGACTATGACATGTTGTAAGAGAATATTGTAGTTAGGGTAAAATTGCAAATCAGGGCAAATGAATAAACAGCAATGATAAAACCCTAGCAATGCACAATGAAGCACAAGACAACATGAAAATCAAAATAACAAATGTAAATGCAAACCGATCTCCACGCTATGCTCGATTTATCTCCATTACTCTTCTCCACCTCGCATGAGCATGCAAGATTTTGAAGGATTATTGTTGGAAGAATGTTGGGTGCTCATTTCTGCAGCATAACATTAAGATGAAGATGACATGAGGATGATAGTTGAAGGATGCAAAGGCTCTAATGATATTTCAACAGCATAATGTTACTTGAAGCTCCATGCATGCTAATGATAATTTGGCAGAATAATGTTACTTGAAGCTCAATGCCTTTTGACAGAATAATGGTACTTGAAGCTCAATGCATGTTAATGGCTTATGAGGGGTTTGATTTATAGGAAAGGCTTGGTTCAAATGGATGGTTGAGATTAAAAAGCTAATTGATTGATGTGGACGGCTAGGATTGATTCGGTATTCCCACTCTTCAAGGGAGTTGTAGTCATTTGACAAGTGTCAAGGAGGATAGGGCTCATGTGTGCTTGTGTACATAAAAAGTACTACATATAAAAGATATTAAATAAAAGGCTGTAGTACCACTTATCTTTTTTAAATGAAAGAGGCACACATGTCGGCTAAATGATAAGATAAATTAATTAAATAAATAAAATTTATTTAATTAATTGGAAAGTCGGCTTATGATAAGAACTTAATTCAAATAAAATATTTGAATTAGTTGGGATATGAGTTGGATATTAATTAAATAAATAACATTTATTTAATTAATTGGATAGTGGGATTAGGATATGATTGGAAAATTAATTAAATAAATAAAATTTATTTAATTAATTGGTTAAGTGGGATAAGGATGGGATTAAATGGGATTTTAATTAAATAAATAAAATTTATTTAATTAATTGGCTAATGGAATAAGTGGGGTTAAGAGTGGGATTTAGGACAAAATGCTACATGATGTCTAAGTGATGTTTTTAACAAGGTGTTGCTAGACATAGACAAAGTTGGGACAAATTTGGGTGTCTACATTTTGCCCCTCTTTGAGATGATGTTCGAGATGATGAGCTTTGTGTTGAGTAACATCATTTCAAAGAAGTTAAGGTATGGATAAAGGAAAATGATGATGATGATGTAAGGATATAATGATGATGGAAAGATAAGATGATGATGCCCCCTCGAGAGGATATGCGGGTTGGACAAACACGGGTATGCTCTCGAAAGAAAATGGCTTGGGTAAGAAAAATAGATAAGAGAATGGATAGAAGAAATGATGATGCGTTATGCTACAATGAAAGTGAGCAACCATGATGTTTGATATAGCACAAGACGTTATGCACCAAGGTATAAGGACCAGGGTGACGATGTGTCTCATGCCCCAGCGTAATACAACCTTGTCTAGATACAAGATATGAATATTAGCTGGAAATGGTACTGATTTGATGCAAATGCAAGATAAAATGATAGCACACACAAGCAAGCAAGCAAGCATGCACAAATGATACAAAAACAAACAAGGTATTGCCCCTGTCAAGCTGTAAACCAATGATTAATTGTTTTGATTGATAGTTGAGAGTGTTGTCATTGCGGGGAAAGCTATATCCCGAGATCAACACAAGGTTGTTTGCTGAGTTGGTTGGCTGATTGACTGATTACTTTGGCTTACAACAAGGCTAGGATCAAGACCATTGATTGAGCTTGGATAACTTGGCTTGATTGCTTAACTTGATTGGTATGGCTTAAGGATTGACTTGCATTTGGATCATTGCTTGGAATGATTGGAAGATGATTGAAGGATGATTAGATGAAGTGATGATTGGATTGATGTGCTATGATAAATTGATTGGAAGAAGTTGTTTATTGATGATGTATAAGATAGATGATAGAAGAAATGATGAGAGAAGAAAGAGGAAAATCGCTTGTGCCTGAATCTGGGCACTTCCTTCGTACTCCAGACTGCCTACATACCCTATATCCATGGGATCAAGGCACTTAACGATGGAAATGAGATGTAGTTCTAATGTTGTGTTTTATTGATGAGATGATAAAAAATGGATTGAGATTGATGAAATATTGATGATGTGATGATATGTGTGGATGGGCTTGATAATGCATTGGAATGGTGGTATGAGGGATTGGATAAGCTTGATGTGGATGTTCATAGGTTGATGTGGTATTGACTTGGTGGATAGGTAGATTGGGTTGATATGAAGTGGATGGATATGACATGTGGCTATGAGGTGGATTAGGTTGGTATGGAGTGGCTAAGGATTGTTGTACTTGTCGAGCTTGACTAGTGGCTAAAAGGTGTTGAACTTGGGTTACGAGGTTTTGTAGATGAGGTGATTGGCTTACGTGGGGTTGAGCTTTTTGGATGAAGAATTGTAATATTTCAATGGTGTCTTGGTTTAGGGGTTGTGATCCTTGATAAAGATTTTGGAGGAATCTTTGGAATTTGATTGTTGGGTCCTCTAGTGTAGACATGTTGTCACCAAGTGTTTGTCTTAAGTCCTTTTAGCAAGTGCTTGCTTAGGGAATTGGATGATGATGTGGATTGTTTGGATGACTTGGCTATGTTTGGGATGAAAGTGATTGGGTTTGAATGTTATTGGAAGAATGTGTAGGATGACTTGTCTTTATGTGTTTAGGTGTTTAGAGCTTGATGTGGCAATATTCAAACAAATGATTATGCATATACACACATGAATCACTCACGCAAGACACATAAGCAAGTTATTAGTTTGGAATAATGTGATGTTGGTTAAGCAAGCACGTGAAGACAATTCAACAAGTCCTAGTCAAGGCAAGGCCACTATCACAAGGAGGTTCTAGTGAAAATCCGGGGGACCGGCACCCCACGAGCATCCAGCAAGCCACTTAAGACTTTAACTAACCCTACTAGGAGTTTTAATAGACACAAAGGTACACCTCCTTTCGAGTTAGCACTGTATGGTGAGCGCTAATACCGGTTAGACTTGGCTTTCGCCTTATCCTCTGATTTTTATAGCGGACCGGATGAAAGTACCGCTTGAGGTCATTCCCTTGGGGTGGATACCAAGGCAGGCCTCTCTAAGGCTAAACAAAAGCAACACAAGTAAATGTTTTTGATCTCCAAGTTCGTGTTGGGACGCAAGGAGAGAGCATACACATTTACTTGGTCACACTCGCATGGGGTTCATTAACCTTAGAAATTCAATGTGTGGAAGACAATGCAAGCACTTGTTTGTTTTAAAGCCCAAATCTAAATGTGATGAAAGACAATGGTTTGTTTTAGCCCAATTTTTTGATGTGAATTTGCAAACAATTGTTCGTTTTATGCCCAAAATCTAAATGTGTTTGCAAACAATGATGAAAAGATGAGAAATGAAATGATTGCACCTGGTTGATTCGCTATCCAAATTGTTGTAGATGTTGATGTCAATGTTGCTTCAACTCCTTATGATCACCTACAACATAAAAAAAATGATATTATAATGCAGGCATAAAAAATAGGCTCATCAGGCAAGGAAAATTGTAATTTTAGATGCATAGCCAAATTAGATTTGATTATTTCGATAGATTTTTGGTTCGAAAATTAAAAAATCAAAGAAGAGACCCCCATTAATTTTTAAAGAGCTTTCCGAAAATGTAAAGAAATTAGAAAAATTCCCTGATTTGCGCCCAGAAATGCGGATTTATGAAAATAGTACAGTCGGCAAAGATCTGATTTTTTCGCATAGTAAACGACCTCCAAATTAAATCTGCAAAACTTAGACCCTCATTAGAATTTCAAGAGCTTTCCAAAAATGTAAAAATTTCTGAAAAATTCGCTGATTTGCGCCCAAAATTGCGATTTTATAAAAAAACATAAAAACATGATAAATCCCGCAAAAATCGCGATAAACCCGAAATTTTTCTGCTGTAGCTTCCTTATATCATGGACAAACTTCTGCTAAAATCTTGTAGAAAAATTCGCAGCCGTTTGGAAGATATGATGAAATCTTTAAAACCTAGGGTTTTGTCGAAAAAGTAGCAGATCTGCAGCAAAAAGTTAATTAAACCTGCAAAACTCAACAATGGGGGTTATATGAATGCAAATTTTTACTACAAAAACCTGCAAAAAAGATCAAACGAAGTGAGTCCCACCGGGCGTGCCAAATGTAGTTAGGGTAAAATTGCAAATCAGGGCAAATGAATAAACAGCAATGATAAAACCCTAGCAATGCACAATGAAGCACAAGACAACATGAAAATCAAAATAACAAATGTAAATGCAAACCGATCTCCACGCTATGCTCGATTTATCTCCATTGCTCTTCTCCACCTCGCATGAGCATGCAAGATTTTGAAGGATTATTGTTGGAAGAATGTTGGGTGCTCATTTCTGCAGCATAACATTAAGATGAAGATGACATGCGGATGATAGTTGAAGGATGCAAAGGCTCTAATGATATTTCAACAGCATAATGTTACTTGAAGCTCCATGCATGCTAATGATAATTTGGCAGAATAATGTTACTTGAAGCTCAATGCCTTTTGACAGAATAATGGTACTTGAAGCTCAATGCATGTTAATGGCTTATGAGGGGTTTGATTTATAGGAAAGGCTTGGTTCAAATGGATGGTTGAGATTAAAAAGCTAATTGATTGATGTGGACGGCTAGGATTGATTCGGTATTCCCACTCTTCAAGGGAGTTGTAGTCATTTGACAAGTGTCAAGGAGGATAGGGCTCATGTGTGCTTGTGTACATAAAAAGTACTACATATAAAAGATATTAAATAAAAGGCTGTAGTACCACTTATCTTTTTTAAATGAAAGAGGCACACATGTCGGCTAAATGATAAGATAAATTAATTAAATAAATAAAATTTATTTAATTAATTGGAAAGTCGGCTTATGATAAGAACTTAATTCAAATAAAATATTTGAATTAGTTGGGATATGAGTTGGATATTAATTAAATAAATAACATTTATTTAATTAATTGGATAGTGGGATTAGGATATGATTGGAAAATTAATTAAATAAATAAAATTTATTTAATTAATTGGAAAGTGGGATTATGTATGTGAAATTAATTAAATAAATAAAATTTATTTAATTAATTGGTTAAGTGGGATAAGGATGGGATTAAATGGGATTTTAATTAAATAAATAAAATTTATTTAATTAATTGGCTAATGGAATAAGTGGGGTTAAGAGTGGGATTTAGGACAAAATGCTACATGATGTCTAAGTGATGTTTTTAACAAGGTGTTGCTAGACATAGACAAAGTTGGGACAAATTTGGGTGTCTACAAATATGCTATTTATAGCATGTGTATGATAGATTCTCTAATAGCTTTAAGTTGTAACTACTATGACAGATTCTATGATGGTCGTAAGTGTCGTAAGAGCATCTGTCATAGCCCATTTTGGAAATAGGTGACCCCTTTGGGATGGAAGTTGTGGACAAGTGTCAAGCACATTCTACAATGTTGACCAAGTGTCCCTAGGCATGGGTTTTGGGCCATGAGGCCAAATTGGACACCCATCCCAAGATAAGACCTATTTTGCCTTGTATTTTCTATATAAATAGGTGCTTGGAGATGGAGTTTGTATTACAGGTTTACAGGTACTGTTATGCTGCTGGATTGACTCCAGACATGAGTGTCAAAGACCATTGAAGCTTGCATTGCAAGTGTATTGTATACATTCTTTCATATTTGTTAATACATTATGCACGTTTCTGAGTGTGGGGTTTTTCACCTGATAAGGGTTTTCCCCACCGTATATCTTTGTCTCTCTTCTTCTATCTTCTTTCTGATTCTTGTGTATTGCTGTAATATCTCTATTAGATGTGATATGTTTCTGTAGTGATAAGGATCAAATTGAATTTGCATAGCTCTCCCCTCATTAGATTAGTGTAGGAAGTGATTTTTGCACACCTAGCTTCCTTTCAAGAATTATGATTTCCTCTGTTATTGCAGTAGAAACTCCTATCATCTCTCAGGTATGAATTGTTATCTTTGTCTTCCTTCTTGTATGGACTACTTTGATTATTCTTCTCCACATAAGGTCTTCCTCCTTTGGAATATGTTCTACCTTTTTTAAATTCACCTCCTTTAGCTCTCTATCTTTGCTCATGCCTTTTATTCAACTTGTCTTCAACTTTCGATGCAAATTGATATGCTTCTTCTACCATTGTCATCCTCACTAGACTTAGTTCTTCTTGAATATTCATCCTCAATCCATTTATGTATCTTGCCACTTTCTCCTTGCTTGCTTCACTATGTCAAGTCCTTATGATTATCTTATGAAATTATTTAGTATACTCCACAAATTTCTCCTTCTGTCTTAGGTTTTGTAATCTCTTCAACAATTCCAACTCATAGTTAGCAAGTATGAACTGATTCTTCAACTTTGTCACCATCCTATCCCATGTTATGATCTTATTTTTTCCTCTCCTATTTCTGTCCAATTGAACTTCTTTCCACCAAATAGCAGCATGTCCTTTCAACTTAGTTTTGCAAATCTCACTCTCTCCAGATCTTCAATTTCCTCATATTCAAAGTATTCCTCCAAGTCATTTATTCAATCAATCAATTCCTCAGGATTCAAATTTCCAATATAGTTTGGTACTTCCACTCTAGGTCTCTTACCAATCGTAGAAATAGATTTCAACATTATTACCTGATCTAATTCTTCTTCTTCTACGGTTTCTTCATTTGGGTCAGTAACTTGAAATTCATCATCATCACTTTCATCTTCATGCCTAGGGTTTAGTCCTCTTCTTCTATCTTCTTCTACAACATCCAATCTAACCTTCATTGTCCTCATCATCTCAATCATTTCTTCCATTCTTCCAGCAACATTGGCCATAGCAGGCATCCTCCTTAGTGGCATCTCTTCCTAGGATTTGGTGCAACTACCTCAATTCAGTGATCTGACTACAAGGTAGCAATTGCCTCAGAATTGATGCTCTATTGACAAACACAAGTAGACTACCTTAGGTTGGTGCTTTGTTCACCACAAGATCTTTCAAAATGCCTTCACTTCCCAAAGGACTAAAAACTTCTCTCTGATACCACTTGATGCAGTCATGGTAGGAGGGTCCAAAGAATGAACTATCCAAACCATGCAGCTAGAGTAAACACAACGGAAATAAAATAAATATAGAATGTAGTGGAAGGTTCAAATACTCAATATATCAGATAATCAAAATGCTTATATGCTAGCAACATGTAGGCTACAATCAAAGGGCTTACAGGCCTAGCTTCCGAGTTACAACAAATATGCAAGATATGGCATTGAAGTGCCCTCCTAAAAAGAATCTATCTTCTTAAACTACATAACTTGAAAACTTAAGAATTGACTTCCTAACACATCTAAGAGATCTATATATATCATCTTCAAGTTCATAGCATTCTCTGCATCAACCACAAGAGGTAGTGTGTAGAAACATGTAGGTTAGCCTACAACATGTGGTATTTCTCTGCAAATGAATGAAACTTGGTGCAGACCTCAAGGAAGGTCTATTTGGTCCTTATGTTCTGTGTATGATGTTCCATTAGGCTCTGCAAGTCATGGAAGTGCTCCACAAACTTTCTCCTTCAACTATCTACCTAAATGCTTTGTTCTATGAAAGATGATGATCTTGTGACAACGATAACTCTAAGGAAACAAGTCAAAATCACTTGAAATCTAATTACAATGTAGCTGACATTATGTAGATGCTAAGTCCTACTCCACGAGCTCTAATATGAAGATGCAGTAAAATGCAGTAGAAAATGTTGAACTGTAAATTACTAAACTACAATTGGAATGAAAAAAAAGAAAAGAATGCAAATTTTTTTGGTTGATATAAGATTTATCTACAACCTGGGATGCTCTTGCATCAAGATTATTTCTTTTTTGGAAAAAATTGATGGCTTTGTTAACTTATTCTTTAAAGGAAGTTTTTCTGAAAGCTACGAGGCCACTGAAGGTACTACTAATCAATCTGATGGAGTAAATGAAGAGGTGATATTATAGCTAGAAGGAAATAAACTTTCCAAAGGTCTGGTGTCCTTAGAAGACCTTTTTGACAAACATGATAGGTATGTCAAGCAGAAGATTCAAGAAGCTATTAATTCCTCTGTCGAATATGATCATGCCAATATTGGGACAGATGAAGAGCCCAAACTAGTGTGTATAGGTAAGTGTTGCACAACTCAAGAGAGGGAACACTTGATTTCCTTATTGATTAAATACAGAGATGTTTTTTCCTGGTGCTATGTAGACCTCAAAAATTTTATGGATGAAAAATTGTAACACCACATTCCTCTCAAGTCGGGTACTACACCTTTTAGACAAAAGCAATGCTCTTATAATCAAAAAATTGTGGATTCCATTTTCAATGAAATTGATAAAACATCATTCTTGTTAGAAAGAAGAATGGGGAAATAAGGATTTGTGTCAACTTTATGAACTTAAATCAGGCTTCACTTAAAGACAATTATCCCTTGCTAGTGATGGATCATTTTTTACAAACTATCTCAGGCTTGAAGACGATGTCTATGTTAGATGGTTTCTCTAGGTATAATCAGATTAGTGTGGCCCCAAAAGATCAACACAAAAAAACCTTGACTACTCCTAAAGCAACTTTTGCATATAACATAATTCCTTTTGGTCTTATAAACGATGGTGCAACATTCTAGAGGGATATGGATTTATCCTTTAGAGACTTAAAGGATAAAATTATTGTTACCTATCTTGATGATTCAACAGTTTTCTCTAAAAGGAGAGTTGATCGTATTGATCACCTAAAGGTTGTTTTGTAAAGATGTAAGGATCATGGTATATCTCTCAATCCCAAAAAGTCCATTTTTTCTATCATTGAAGGGAAACTCCTAGGACATATTGTCTCAAAAGAAGGAATTAAGATATATCCAGAAAGGGTTAGAGACATTCAACAATTGAGCCTTCCTACTAGCAAGAGCCACACTAGATCTTTCTTTAGTCAGGTAAATTTCTTGAGGAGGTTTGTTCTTGATTTTGCAGAGTTAACTAGTGTTGTGTGGTTACACAACATGCCCCATTTTGCCTTGACAAAACAAAGACCCAACTTTTCTTGCTGCTTGTGGCTTGCTTGTTTTCTGCTTTGGGTGGTTTGGTAAAATCAGTCCTGTATGTCATCTTGTAATGAGGTGGATTTACTACTCTGAGGAGGTTAGTTGCCAAAATTGGTAGTTTCCATTATTGACTTGGTTGGAAAGTACACAAAATCCCAGGCAGGTTTGTCTTTTAGATCACCCCAAAATTGTCTAAGGGAAGAAAGTTATGTTGAGTCAAAGTTTAGTCAAACCTGATATCGTGGAGGAAGGGGGTCATATTTCTAAACATCAGTCATATTAGATAAGATCACCCAAATATAGGATCACCACCTGATAATCTCTAGGTGTGCAGTGCGCAAACATCAAATTTAAATAGGAGCTAATACCTACTTGTCAAATAGACTTTGCCTATCCTGTGGGGGGTCATATTTCTAACATCACTCATCTTACGAATATCACCCTCTTCATAAATATCACCCTATGTCAATATGACGATGACATCATCTGATTCTAGTGAATTAAGGAAATCACCCTGATGATGACATCATCGTTCCATCTAAACCACGAGGGGGGTATGTATCTGATATCCATCATAGTCTTTAATATGATGATGACGTCATTAAAACATAACAATTAAATGACATCATCGACATGATGATGTCACCCCGATCTTCTCCAGGGGGTCATATTACAGGGAGGGGGTCATATTTTGAATATCCCCTGATCTTAATTTCATGACCCAATATACACATGGTCAAACATTAACCATATCACCCGATTATTTACACTTAGTGATCCCTTGCAAAAGCAAAGGAGGGTCATATTTTGAATATCCCCTGATCTTTCTAAGATCCCCCCCCTTTTAACATTAAATGCAATTAAATGCAGTAGATGAACTCCCACCAATTACAAATACAAATTGAACACTTGGTGGCATCTACCGATTCCCTATAGGTGATCAACGGATTTAATTAGGACACTGCATTTTTACCCTAATTTGTCCTATTGATTTGTTTTAAAGGTAAAATTCAAAGATTATTTTCATTCACCTTGCGATAAATCAAGAAATTACAGAGCTCTAAAATCAAACCCTCAATGGCTACCTAATCAACGGAGACTTGGAGTCATCAACTTATCTTAATATGATCATACTTTACAAGATAATAAAGGTTTGTTGTGCAAATTTTTATGCATGTTGTTATGACTAACAATCATCATCAACATTAATTGGTGCTAGAAGGAGGGCCATGATAAATATCTGAGGGTGATTCGGTGACATAGAAGAAAAGGTAATACTCACATAGTTTTGCACTTCAAGTTATATGCAAAGATTTGTTGTTTTGAGTCTGTTCATGCTTATCCATCACAAAGTTTTCAAATTGAGCGTAAATATCTTAGGCTTTGCAGTTGATCATTGTGAGCCTCGAAAGATAAGTCCTCTTCTAGGTCTTCTTGCTAAATCTTTGAATTAATTCACTCAAGAGACCTGATATCTTGTTGCCTATGTCCAAAAGTCTCACATCACCTCATATTTGCATCATTTCTGCAAATATTGCATAAATATTCAGTTAGTTTTAGATTCTGATCATAAATACATCCTTTGCACAAGTATTTTAGCTAAACTTTACAGTAAACAAACTAAATTTTCTTAAATTGTAGAAATCCTGGCTCTCAGGCCAAATACTAGGTCCAGATCCAGTGGACTCTTTGAGGAATTGCCTATATGGGGACTCAAACCTAGAACAATAGATATTCATCATTCTCTTGGTTCTAGTGCATCAAGAGATTCACCAGAACACACTCCAACAACTCCTATCAGGTTGTAAATACCTATTGGACCACTTGTCATGCCCCCAATCCAACCTCCACCAGTCGCAATGTCATTCTTTACTGCAGAGTCACCTATGACTTTCACTGCATATCATCCTTTACCTGAAAATCTTGACAAGATTTGTCCTAAATATCATCCATATCAGGATGCTGATGATCACATTAGAACATTCAAGGAACCTTGTTGTAGAGAAAGAATTGAACATCAGGATGTGGTATGTAGATTATTTCCATTCTCCTTAGGGGAGGAGGCATATAATTGGTATATCAGTCTTGGTCAAGGTTCAGTCAGTTCATGGGTTGCTCTAGAGAATGCCTTTAAGGATAGATTCAAAATACCTATAGATCCTTCAATGAATTATCATTTGTTCGCCACAATCAAGAGATTTGAGGGAGAACCTATTGCTAATTTCAATGCAAGATTCCAAAAGATGCTCTCAAAGCTAGTTGCTCCCTATATTGTAGTAGATGAAGCTGCCACAAGTATATATTACTCTACATTAGATCCTCTAACTTCCATGTTTATCAGGAGAACACATCTCGGTGTCACAACCTTGGAAGGAGCTTTTGAGGAAGCCATCAAAGTTAGTCAACAATTGATTCCTACTCCCACACCTAATATTGCATTTCCTACACTTCCTGCTTATCCTACATATCCTACTCAACAATAGACTAATGGAACTATGATACCTCCAACTATAATGCCAAGCCCTTTACAGGTACCTCCACTTAGTATCATGCCACCTCCAAATGGACATGGTCAAATGGTGCAGTATCTAGGACATACACAGGTACCTCAAGTGGTAGAATAGACTAATAACAATAACACTGTTCCTCTTTCTTCAAACCCCAAACTAAGAATGTAGTAGCCAAAGTTCAATAAGAAAAAGAAGAAATTAAAGAGATATCAGCACAACTGAGGAAACTCACCACTGAGATCACTCATCTAAGGAGTCAGAATTTCTACTCTCAACCAAATCAAAATAGAGGATATGCTAATGACAGATCTGGTTATCCTGATAGGGGATATAATAACAACAATAATAACAATAGTAGTAACAATAATCCCCCTAGACAACCTAGAGTGTGGAACTCTAGGCTGAATAATGGTTCTCTGCCATCACCCTTAGATAATCAACCTTCTAGTGATCTTAAACAGACCACTAGAGTGAACCTAGCAGAAGCAGCCCTTACAAACTAGTGTAGGATACACAATACCAATGCTCATGCAGAGCTAGATTGTCCACAATTTAGGATAGCCACATTATATTCCAAGATGAAGTATCTAATACTGCAGGTAATCCACCTTCTGTCGAAGGAAATGAAATTGTTTCCTATGGATATGATTCTACTCTTGTATTAGAAAGTTTTACCAATCATCCTCATCAGTAGACCATGTCTCCTCATGAGAATTACACCTTAGCATGTGAGGAATCAGCTATGGCTTTTGAAACTAATTATGTTTTTCCATTTGAAGATGAGAATGAACCATCAAGTGAACATGAAGAAGTGCATGCTTATCAACAACAGTATCAAGGTATACATAACTACAACCTAAGGAATAACTCCAACTAACCTACTAGTCCTTTGACTACATCTTTACCTCCAAATAATTTTAACACTCCTCCAGATCCTAAGGCAAGCAATAACCCTAGATCTCCTAAAGTTAATGCTCAGTACTTAGTACCACAAAATGTAGTACCAAAAATTGGTAATTGTTAGGGTTAGCCGGCAGAAGATATCAATTAAATGCAAATAAAGATTAAATAGAGAAATGGAAATACATAGAATTAATAACAACGAGAGACAATTTTTAACGTGGTTCACCCAAACTCAGGCTACATCCACCAAATAGAGAGTCCAATAGTATTATCCAGTAAATCAAACTGATTACAACCAGCAATCCCTGCAACTCAATACCATTGCAAATGCTACAATACAATATATATCTCAAAACCCTAACCCTTAGCCACTTTTTATCAAGCCTTTTTATCGGCTACAAAAATAGGGTTTTCTTATGTCGGTCACAAAAATAGGATTTTTATTGTCGGCTCTAAAAAAAATTTCTCGGGGGCTATGCCCCTGAACCTTGGTGAGGATACATGGCTAGTGTATAGTACTTTCCTAATCAGTCACCACCGACCAACAATCTCCCACTTGGAGATTGATTAGGCTCCACACCAATCAATCTCGCACTTGGAGACTAAGCCTAGACGACACCACTGCGCATGTAGCTCCCATTAGAAATAAGCACCCTGGACTCTGCTATTCTGCTTGTGTTGTTTTCAGTCTAGAAGACCAACTGAAGCTGAAGAGGAGCTCAGCTTCTCCCTTGTCACTGCCTTTGTAAACATATCCGCTGGATTTTCATCTGTATGTATCTTTTCCAGCCTTAACTATCTATTATCCAACACTGACCAAATAAAGTGATACCTCAACTGTATGTGTTTAGTCTTTGAATGCAAAGAAAAATTCTTTGCAAGATGTATGGCACTCTGACTGTCTATATACAAAGAACTGTTAGCCTGTTGGTTGCCCAATTCTTCCATGAAAGAGGTTAGCCATATCATCTCCTTGCTTGCCTCAGTTGCAGCTACATACTCTGCCTCTGTGGTGGATAAAGCAACCACCTTTTGTAATCGTGAGATCCAGCTCACTGTTGTCCCACCTACAGTAAAGATATAACCTATAGGACTTTGCCTGGTATCAATATCCCCTGCTAAATCTGAGTCTACATAGCCTGCTAAATCAGTATTAAAGCCCCCAAAACATAAGTGTTTATTGGATGTACCTCTCAAATATCTGAGAATCCGTTTTACTGCATTCCAATGCTCTAATCCAGAATGACTCATATACCTGCTAACAACTCCTACAGCATGCGCAATATCCAGTCTTGTGCATACCATGGCATACATTAAACTTCCTATAGCTGAAGCATATGGTATCTTGGACATTTTTTCTTCCTCCTCTTGTGTCTTAGGACACATCTCCTTAGTCAATTTCAAATGACTAGGCAAAGGTGTGCTGACAACTTTTGCATTCTCCATGTGGAATCTCTGCAACACCTTTTTAACATAAGTAGCCTAAGATAGAGTCAATTTTCTATTCATCCTATCTCTACAAATTTTCATACCAAGGATTTGTTTTGCTGCCCCCAAATCCTTCATATCAAATGACTGTGCTAACTGTTGTTTTAACTCTCTTATGTGATCCATGTTAGACCCGACTACAAGCATGTCATCAACATATAAACATAAAATAATGTAGCTGTCATTATCCAACCTCTTAAAATAAACACAATGGTCAGAATTACACCTGTTGTAGCCTTGCTCAGCCATAAAACTATCAAATTTCAAATACCATTGCCGATGTGCTTGTTTCAAGCCATACAAACTCTTCTTCAATCTGCACACCTGTTTCTCCTTACCTTTGACCTCAAATCCTTGGGGCTGTTCCATATATATCTCCTCCTCCAAATCACCATGGAGAAAGGAAGTTTTCACATCTAGTTGTTCCAAATGCAAATCTTCAGCAACCATAATACTTAAAACAGTACGAATAGAAGTCATCTTGACAACCAGAGAAAATATCTCATCAAAATCAATGCCCTTTTTCTGTGCAAATCCTTTTACAACTAACCTGGCCTTAAATCTTTTCTTACCTCCATCTTCCTCTTTCAACCAGTAAACCCATTTGTTTGGTAAAGCCTTTTTACCTGCAGGTAACTTACATAATTCCCAAGTCTAATTTTTCAGCAAGGAGTCCATTTCTTCTTTCATTGCAAGCTCCCACTGAACCTGTGTATCCACCTGCATAGCTTCATCATACCCTTTTGGTTCACTAGCATCTGTTAACAAAATAGAATACAAAGAGGGAGAAAACCTTTCAGGAGGTCTACTTATCCTTGTTGATCATCTAACATTCACTAGAGTTTGTGGTATTTCTGGTTGTTATTGTGGAGCATGAGGAACCACTGGAACATCACTATTTGGAGTATCATCCAGCACCACATAATCCTTTTCTTTCTTCTCATGCTACTACAACTAATCTTTGTACAACACCTTCTCATTGAATATAACATCCTTGCTTCTCACTATTTTCTGATTTTCAAAATCCCAAAGCCTATAACCAAATTCATCAATGCCATATCCAACGAAGGTACATTTTTTTGATTTTGCATCCAACTTGGTTCTATTTTCAGAATCTATATGTGCAAATGCTTCACAGCTGAAGGTTTTCAGAAAAGAATAACTCACATTCTTACCTATCCATGCTTCCTCTGGAATACCACAGCCCAAAGGAACTAAAGGACCTCTATTAATTAAATATATAGCAGTGTTGACAGCCTCTGCCCACATGTTTAAAGGTAGCCCAGCATGCAATCTCATGGTCCTTGCATGCTCCATTATTGTCCTATTCATGCGTTCAGCCACTCCATTTTCCTATGGAGTCCCTGGAAACCATTTTCAACCTACGAATTCCATTAAAGGAACAATAATCTTCAAATTCTTTGCTGCAATACTCACCGCCATTATCAGATCTGAGACATTTTAATCTTTTACCCATCTCATTCTCAACCAAGCTTCTCCATTTCCTAAATGTTTCAAATACATTAGATTTCTATCTAAGGAAAATAAATCCAGACCTTCTAGTTGCATCATCTATGAATGTAACATAATATTGAGAGCCACCGAGAGAAGATACCTGAGCTGGGCCCCATACATCTGTATGCACAAGCTCTAACTTTTCATTTTCTTTTGCTTCCCATCCTTGAGAAAACTGACTCTCTTTTGTTTACCATACACACAACTTTCATAGAAATCTATATTAATACATTTCAGACTTGGTAAAACTTTCTTAGAATGAAGTACCTTCATACCTTTTTCACTCATATGCCCAAGTCTGTTATGCCACAGTGTTGTCTCAGAACCCACAACAACTTTTCCAATCTCTTCTTGCAAACCTGCAGCAACCGTTCCTGAATCTGTTTGTTTTTTCTTTGTAATAGCTAAATTTGAAGGAATAGTATGACCTGTACAAAGATATAAGGTGCCTACTTTCACACCTTTTGCTACTACTAAGGCACCTTTTGAAACCTTCCAATTTTTATCAGTAAATGTAACTGTGCAACCTTGTTTAGTTAGCTACCCTGCTGAAATTAAATTCCTACTGAGCCTTGGAACGTGCCTTTACCTCTTGTAGTAGCAATGATTCTCATTCTGCAACTTAATCTTGATTCTTCCCTTTCCAACAATATGACAGGGTTCGTTATCTCCCAAATAAACCAGCCCAAAATCCCCTTGGGACATAATCAAGAAAATAACTTCTATGGGGTGTAGCATGAAATGAGGCCCCTGAATCTAAAACCCATGAATCATCAGCATTATCTAGGGAAAGAATCAAAGCATCATCTTTAGACTTGTTGCTTACCACATTTACCTCCTTATTGCCTTCTTGTTTGTCTCCTTTATTTTTTCTGAGACCAGCAATCTTTCTTTAGATGACCTGGTTTCCCATAGTACTAGCAATCCTTTTGTCCTCTAGTTTGGGATCTTTTGTCCTTTGATTTTCCTCATGACTTCCCATGACTTCCAAAACCTTTTCCTCTCTCCTTTGATCTGCCCCTACTCTCTGCATTCAAAACACTGCCTAATGTGGACCCACCTAAGCTTTTCTTACGAATTTCCTCACTCAGAATAACACCAATAACATAATCAAATTTCAGGGTATTTGAACCAGAAACAAAGTTACTAACTGCCATTACCAAACTATCCCAGCTTTCAGGAAATGAACATAATATCAAGAGAGCTCTAACTTCTTCATCAAATTTTACATTTAAAGATGTCAATTGACTAAACAATCGTATTAAATTCATTTAAATGACCTGTCACAGATCCACCTTCAACCATTTTCAAATTAAACAAACGCTTCATGAGAAATACCTTATTTGAGGCCGAGGGTTTTTCATACAATTTAGCCAAAGCTTTCATTAGACCATCTGTTGTCTTTGCTTCCGTTATATTGAATGCCACCAATGGTGCCAGGCACAACCAAATGGTTCCCAGTGCCTTTCTGTCAAGAAGATTCCAATCCTCATCAGACATTGTTGCTGATTTCTTGGATACTCCTTCCAACGGCATCCATAAATCCTTTTGATAGAGGTAATCCTCCATCTGCATCTTCCATAACTGATAGTTCTACCCATTGAATTTATCAACCTTCAATTTACCCTCGTCCACCATTGCTCCCACTCAACCATGAGACTTTCCTGCAGATGATAATCGAACACAACCCGCTCTGATACCACTTGTTAGGGTTAGCCGGCAGAAGATATCAATTAAATGCAAATAAAGATTAAACAGAGAAATCGAAATACACAGAATTAATAACAACGAGAGACAAGTTTTAACGTGGTTCACCCAAACTCAGGCTACATCCACCAAACAGAGAGTCCAATATTATTATCCAGTAAATCAAACCAATTACAACCAGCAATCCTTGCAACTCAATACTGTTGCAAATGCTACAATACAATATATATCTCAAAACCCTAACCCATAGCCACTTTTTATCAAGCCTTTTTGTTGGTTACAAAAATAGGGTTTTCTTATGTCCGTCACAAAAATAGGATTTTTTATGTCAGCTCTAAAAAAAATTTTCTCGGGGGCTATGCTCCCGAACCCTAGCAAGGATACATGGCTAGTGTACAGTACTTTTCCTCATTAGTCACCACCGACCAATAGTAATCAGTCCCCTGAATCTGATAAATTGGTCACATACTTAGCAGATGAAATGAAAAAGATCAAAATTAGTTTGTCATTGTCAGAACTACTCAAAACCCCAGCTATTAAAAAAGCCTTCATGAAATCTTTAGATGATCTTGCTCCAAAAGAGGATAATCATACCTCAAATCAGACTATGAATAAGGATCATGCCACTAAGGATACTAGTGTTAAGCACAAAATTCTAGCCATTGTTCAAGCTACAAAAACTTCACACATGACTCTTTATAGAGATAAAACTGAATCACCTCCTTTTCTCCTTACCCTAAGAATGTTTAGTAAGAATGTGCACAATTGCTTAGTAGATTTAGGTGCATCTACTAATGTAATGCCTCTATCCATATGTAACGCCTTAGGTTACATCCTGCCAAGTCATTGAAGAAAGTAACACAGTTAGATAAAATAGAGGTGAGTGTCATAGGATAATTGACTCACATCCATATGCAGCTAGCATCAGATCCAAGAATTCAATAGTAAATTGATATTCAAGTAGTAGATTATACCAGATACCTATGGGATGTTGCTCAATAGGGACTGGTCAAAGACAATGGATACATGTCCACTGATTTCAATCACATGTGGTTACCTTGGAAAGGAATACTTAACCAAATAAGGATAGATGTTGAGCCTCACATGAAACATATGATCACTGAGTACAATAAAACAAATGAGATCATGTATGTAGATGTTGAACCTGGAGTCTATCCCATCAGACCCCAAACTGTCAAGATAGAGGAGATCCTCATATATGATGTTGATGTTCATAATGACAATCTTCAGGATGATAGAATAATTTTAGAGTCTGATTGTAGTTCTGCAAATGAGATAGAAGTAGATCACTTTAAGAACTTTGAAATGCATTTGTCCAAAGAGATGCAATGTTGCCAATTGTTGAAAATTCTTGTTGAAGATGTTCTAATTGAAGGATGTCGCAGGTTACATGATGAAGTGCATTCTAAAAAGACCTATGATGCTTGCTTAGATATGATGGAACTGGAACAAGCATACAGTGAGAAGGCATCATCATCATCCAAGGTAAGTTTTGTAGATAGTGACAGTGATACTGATTTTTGTTTGTCATTTGTAGGAATAGAAGAAAGCACATATCATGATGAAAGCCCTATTCAGATGATAGAAGAGATATTGGTGTGTAACGAGAGTAATCCTAAGAGTAACAAGAATATCACTCCAGGGATGGATTGCTTGGTTGAGTTAGATTATGAAATATCTGATGAATTTGGAGACAGTAATTTGTCCAAGTTTGAGGAATTTTTATCCAAACAAATTCATAATATAATACAACAACACACTTCCCCACAGGATGTTCTAATCGAGGGATGGTGCAAGTTACATGAAGCACCATATACAGAGACTACTTGCTCATTATGTTTTCATATTCTAGAAAAGCAGATGGTGCCTTGTTCAGAAGGTCATCCTTCTAATGATAAAGAAGAAAAGGGAATGTCAGCGTCACATCAATTAGATAAGGTGAAGTTTGAGAAGATTGAAACACCTAGATTAAGATGGATATCAAGTGGTGCAACTTCTAGAGCTAAAAAGAAAAGAGAAGGTCCAGACAAGCCTTTAACTAAAGATAAGCCTTGGATCCTTAGGTTTGATGGATCCAAATCAAAATAAGGGGCTAGAGTAGGAATAGATCTTATTGATCCAGCTGGTAAATCCTACTTGGCAGTGTATAGATTACAATTTCCATGCACAAATAATGTGATGGAGTATGAAGCTCTGATCCATGGGATATTGTTTGCACTCAGAAAGAAAGTAAAGGATCTATATGTCTATGGAGACTCAGAATTGGTAGTAAGACAAGTAAGAGGCATATATTCTTGTAATTACAAAAAGTTGTCTAATTACAGACATAGGGTATGGGATCTAATAGAAGATTTTGATGCATTTAACATCACCCATGTGCCTAGAGAATAAAATCATAGGGCAGATGCCTTGGACCAAGCCGCAAGTACTTTAGAACCAGTATCCATATCAAGTCTGAAGAGATTTTTAGTTGAATTAGTGTCAGTACCCTCTGTACCAGATAATGTCATTAACCTTCAAGTGTTTGATGATGATCAGCATATTTTAGACTTCATATCAAATAGAGACGTGTTTGATACACAAATCATAGATGAAAGAAATGTGGAAGATCATACATGGGAAGAAGAAGAGATCATGGAGCTGCCTAGTAACAAGATTCCAAAAGGAATGATAGAATTAGAAAGAGAAATTGATTTAGATAACATGCTGAAATAAAAAGATCTCCTTAAAGCAGATGGAGGGGAATATTCACTAGTTAACATAGGACATGATGTAGAGAAAAGGAATGTCCTGATTGGAAAGGTGTGTACAGAGGAAGAAATGACAAGGATAACCCAAGCACTTAAAGATTATATTCATGTTATCGCCTGGACATATGATGAGTTAAAAACTTATGATACTTCAATCATCACTCATACTATACCTTTAAAGCCAAATGTCAAGCCCTTTAGACAAAAACAGAGACCTGTTAATGCTTTATTAGATCCCATCATCTTTGAAGAAGTGAAGAAATTGCTTAATACCAAAATCATATTCCCTGTGAGACATTCTACATGGGTGGCAAACTTGGTCCATGTAAGGAAGAAGAATGGTGACATTAGGTTGTGTGTAGACTTTAGGAATTTAAATAGAGCTTCTGAAAAGGATAATTATCCTTTGCCTTCATTGGATGAGGTCTTGCAAATAGTGAATGGTACAAAGATGATGCCATTTTTAGATGGTTTTTTTAGGTTACAACCAAGTGATGGTAGACAATATAGACAGATTGAAGACTACATTCACCACTAAGTGGGGAATATTTTCCTACAGCTGCATGCCCTTTGGTTTGATAAATGTTGGGCCCACCTTTCAGCAAGCAATAGATATAGCCTTCATGGGGGTTAATTGGTAAATGCATCATCATATATATGGATGACTTGATAGTTTTCTCTAAAGAGAGAAGGAATCATATATGGATGACTTGATAGCTTTTTTTTATGACCCTTCCCTAGCGAGATACTAAAGGTTTCTAAGTAACGCAAAACCTGACATGTGTCAACTTCTGCATGAGTTAAAAAAGTTTCTAATGTTTCAAGAGATGCTGCGGAGCTTGACAAGTGTCAGCTTCCACAGACTTGCCCTTGTTTTCCTCTTACGAAAGCAAGCAGGAGGTTGTGGGTCCCAGTATTAAAGTGCCTCAAGTTTCAGATGCTGCGGGTTGTGACAGCTGTCACCTGCAAGGGCCACTTGAACTTAAAGACACATTTTAGTAAAGTAACGCGAGCCTGACATGTGTCAGCTTCCGCGTAAGTTTCAGAAAAGGGTCCTTGTGTTTCAAAGAAAGCACAGAAGCTGCCACCTATCCTGATAGCCAATGTTACGAAAGCTACCACGTGTCCTCCTTTTTATGAAAGGCAAAATGGTGGAATGAAAAGTTAGTGATGGAAGTGTGAAGTGCCTATGTGGCACGATCTCATTTGTTGGCAACTTTTCAACAGATTTTGACACCGTTGATCGTAGCGACGAGAGGATGATCAATGGTCTCGTTTTGAACTTCCAGCAATGGGTTTTTTCTTTGTATTTGTGGTCGTGTTTGGGTGGGAAAAACTTCAGAGACTTGCTGCGGCTGCATTCTAGAGAACACGGGTAGATGAAACTTTAATGGCGGTTATTGCAAAGGTATGGGTCGATGATGGACAGGTCAACCCACCATTTTTATGATGCATGTCTTTGAGTGGCAACACAGGGCTCGAGCTCGACTACTCCTCGTCCTTCTCTGGCTTCTCCATGATTTGTCCCTTGTTGTATTTATTATTTTGAGCGCCATTTTCTCAATGTACTGTATCTGGTGAATTTTGATCTGCCATGTAATTAATGCTGAGGACCTTCCTTGCTGTATTTTAGCAGGTTGTGTTTCTCATTTTGTGGTTGTTGAAAATAGGACACATCTGGCATTGTAATAAGATACAACTAGTTTTGGTTGCTCTATGCAGAAGACCTTGTGAGTTTATGCATCTCTTGTTGTATGTTTCATGCATGAATCTACTGATTTCATGATTGGTTTTATATGAGTAATGTTGTATTTGCATGTGTTTTGTTAATTCTATCTCCAATATTGCATGTGTCCTTCTTCTGAATCTAGATATCTAAGGGGTGTCTGGTATTCTAGAATATAGAATTCCTATATTGAATGCTTGATCTTTCAACTTTTGCTCATGGGGTAGATTAAATTGTTTTCTGATTAAGTGTTGGGAAAGATATAATGCAATAGGGATACCATAAGTAGAGATAACTTAACACTCTGTTCTGGGAGGTATCTGTAAGGCAGATACCACAACATCCCCTTGAGATCCAGTTTTAGTGTTCATGCTGATCATGCACAGGTGTATGTCTATTGACTCCGAGCCTTGGATAGGCACCAATCCAGTTTTGTATTGAGGTTACATACCAGGTCCAAGTTTTGCATCCAAACACATAAATCAAAATCAAACTTCAACCATAGCCATTAGGACATTAGAAGTAGTTTTAGGACCCAAATCCTCTGTCTACAACTGAACATAGGCCCAAAGCTAGCCCCTTTGCCCTTATCTCACAGTTTTGGTCTACTTATAAGAGGATTTATCTGCTTTGTGTCAACATCCCAGTTACCCACAAGCATATCCCATGGATGTTGAATAGGGAATATCCCCCTAGGTTTTGCAGAGCCTGAAGAAGAAGAGGAGATAAAAATAGAGTCTATCTCCTACACTGTTGGCCCTAGCCCAGAGATCCTGTTGATCACTAATGGCTACCTTGTAGGGAAATCTAGGAATGAGCATCCAGTCAGGGAAAAAACCAACACTTTTCATCATGGTGCCTTTTCTTTAACCAAAGTGATTCTTCACAATGATCCACCTAGTCAGTAAGTGACCATCCCTTGCACATTAAGCTTACATGATGACATCATATGAACAGAAGGAATAAATATTGAAAATCCAAAAGGAATAAAATTAGTCCATCTAAGTAACTCTACCGGGGCTATGGACGCCTACTGGCAGTGGGGCTCTACTTAGGGGGATTATATAGATAACCTTACCGGGGCTATAGACGCCTGCTGGCAGTAAGGCTCTATCTAGGTTGGATATGAGGGATGCTCCCAAAATATGTAGCTTAACATCAGTTACTCATGTTTTCAACTTACTTTCAAGATGAGGATAATTAATCATTTGCACACACCTGATCCTTTGCTAAGCATTGCTGCAGTGATGAAAATCCTATCATCCAGACAGATCATAATACTTATGCTTAAAGAGAGTTAAAATGATATGTTAGAATGTGATCACATCACTTGAATCATTAGAATTTGGTTATTTTCTTTGGTGGCAAGTTGTTGTGTGGTTACACAACACGCCCAATTTTGCCTTGACAAAACAAGGACCCAACTTTTCTTACTGCTTGTGGCTTACTTATTTTCTGCTTTGGGCAGTTTGGTAAAATCAATCCTGCATGTC
This sequence comes from Cunninghamia lanceolata, assembly GCA_027924645.1. Classification (NCBI taxonomy): domain Eukaryota; kingdom Viridiplantae; phylum Streptophyta; class Pinopsida; order Cupressales; family Cupressaceae; genus Cunninghamia; species Cunninghamia lanceolata. The sequence continues at coordinate 4,533,425 of BSBN01000341.1, read as the reverse complement.
ATCTTGTAATGAGGTGGCTTTTCTACTCTGAGGAGGTCAGTTGCCAAAATTGATAGTTCCCATTATTGACTTCATGATTAGAAAGTACACAAAATTCCAGGCAGGTTTGTCTTTTAGATCACCCCAAAATTGTCTAAGGGAAGAAAGTTATGTTGAGTCAAAGTTTAGTCAAACCTAATATTGTGGAGGAAGGGGGTCATATTTCTAAACATCAATCATATTAGATAAGATCACCCAGATATAGGATCACCACCTAATAATCTCCAGGTGTGCACTACACAGATGTCAAATTTAAATAGGAACTAATACCTACCTGTCGAAAAGACTTCGCCTATCCTGTGGGGGGTCATATTTCTAACATCAGTCATTTTACAAATATCACCCTCTTTGCAAATATCACCCTATGTCAATATGACGGTGACGTCATCCAATTCTAGTGAGTTAAGGAAATCACCTTGATGATGACATCATCATTCCGTCTAAACCATGAGGGGGGGTATGTATCTGATATCTATCATATTCTTTAATATGATGATGACATCATTAAAACATAATAATTAAATGACATTGCTGACATGATGATGTCACCCTGATCTTTTCCAGGGGGTCATATTACAGGGAGGGGGTCATATTTTGAATATCCCCTGATCTTAATTTCATGACCTGATATACACATGGTCAAACGCTGACCATATCACCCGATTCTTTACACTTAGTGATCCTGCACAAAAGCAAAGGGGGGTCATATTACAGGGAGAGGGTCATATTTTGAATATCCCCTAATCTTTCTAATATCACCCCCCCTTTTTAACATTAAATGCAATTAAATGCGGTAGATGAACTCCCGCCAATTACAAATACAAATTGAACACTTGGCGACATCTACGGATTCCCTACAGGTGATCAACGGATTTAATTAGGACAACACATTTTTACCCTAATCTGTCCTATTAATTTGTTTTAAAGGTAAAATTCAAAGATCATTTTTATTCACCTTGTGATAAATCAAGAAATTACAGAGCTCTGAAGTCAAACCCTCAACGGCTACCTGATCAACGGAGACTTGGAGTCATCAACTTATCTTAAGTTGATTATACTTTACAAGATAATAAAGGTTTGTTGTGCAAATTTTTATGCATGTTGTTATGAAAAACAAACATCATCAACAACCAGCTACATTTCAGAGATGATGAGAGATAATCGTATCTTTAAGTGGAACAATGAAGGCAAAGAAGCATTTAAATCAATTAAAGAAGCTATCGCTAATGCACAAACCTTGATACATCTGGATTTTGATAAAGACTTTATCATCTATTGTTATGCATCATATCACACCTTGTTGGCTATCCTACTCCAAAGAAATGAACAAGATATAGAATCAATGAAGGCAAAGAAGCATTTAAATCAATTAAAGAAGCTATCGCTAATGCACAAACCTTGATACATCTGGATTTTGATAAAAACTTTATCATCTATTGTTATGCATCATATCACACCTTGTTGGCTATCCTACTCCAAAGAAATGAACAAGATATAGAATCTCCCATAGCCTTCATGAGTATTATGTTGAAGAAACACAAGTTGAACTACTCTCCTATTAAGAAACATGCCTATGCAGTGGTGAAGGTAATCAAGTAATTTAGGTTCTACATTCTCCACTCTCATGCTATTATCTTTGTCCTAGACTCTGTAGTCAAATCTATCCTAGCCCAACAAGAAATAAGTTGTAATAAGAGAGGATCTTGGGTAACTAAGGTCTAGGAGTATTATGTCACTATCAAACCTACAAAACTAGTTAGGGGTAAAGGAATTTGTAAGTTACTAGAAGAAAATCCACCTAAGGAAACTGATGATACCCCTCTCACCTATTTATGGATGTCACAGATGAATGGTTCTCTGATGTTTCTTTCTTTCTGACCTATGGAGAGTGCCCATGTTGCAAGTATGAGGATAACCAGTGTTGTCATTGATGTCAACATACTCATATTGCATTAATGAGAAGGATTGGATGTGCTGTGTGCTAAGGTTATTGAGGAAATCAGTCTCAATCAGGAACAGTGAAGAACAGTGATGAGAAGAAGGCAAAAGTCCTCAATAGGTTGAGGATCAGAGGATGTAGTTTAAAGGGTTTATAGAAATGAGTCTTGATATGTTCTAGTCAAGATTTCAGAGGTCCGCATGAAGATCTGAAGAAGTTATGGTTGATCAAGTAGAATCAGTTCTGGCAGGCGGTTAGAGGTGACAGAGGGTCACAGAAAGGTCTGATGAGCTCCAGAATTGCATTATCTCACTCTGCGGATTGGAGGGAGTGTTGAAGAAGTCTGTGTGAAGTGACAAATAGATTTTTTCATGGTTTGGAGGTCTGAAAGCACCTTTTTCATTATGGCAGTGATGACAGACTGTGTTCTTGAAGTTCTAAATGAAGAAGAGAAGAATTCCAGTAAGCTGATAAAGTGCAGATGTTCTTGTTGACTCAGGAAAGGTTTTGGTGATCTTTGGATCATGTACAATTCTTATTGGTGGTCCGCATTGAAGTTAGAGTTTGCATTTGAAGAATAACCATGGATATTGGTGTTCTTCTTGAGACTGGCTGACCGGATGTATTACACGTCTTGCGAATGATCTTATAGATGTTTGCCGACTTAGATGATTGTTCCTAAGTCGATGCCTTGTATAAATAAGGGATTATGAATTCATTTTGAAGTGTGTCTTGCGGTGATGAGTGTGATATAGTGAAGGGAAGTGCGAAAGGCAGAGCAGGAGTTTTTGGGCTTAAATGGAACTGATCTAGGCATGGTAAAGATGTCATTCTCCAGTTCAAGTTTGTAATACTTGTTACTTTGTAGACAGTGTGTCTCTTGTAGGCAGTGTGTCTCTTGTAGGCAGTGTGCCTCTTGTGAGCAGTGTGCTCGGGTAGTGAGCCCTAATTGGCATGTGCCATCTATTTTTCTTATTCTTCTAATAGAGAATGATCCTTGGGTTAATCACCCCATGGTTTTTCCCTTGACCAGGGTTTCCACATCAAAATCTTGGTGTCTCATGTGTTGATGTATATTTGCTCTGGTGTTTATGCTTTATGCTTTCATGAGTGATTAATTGATATGCTACTTAATAACAAAGAGGATTTAAGTGTTTGAAATAGTAGCAAGTTTTGTACAACTGATTCACCCCCCCTCTCAGTTGTGTGCCCTAGATCTAACAGCCCATCCCATCTCTTAGCTAAGGAGAAGAGAAATTTAAAGTTGAAGGCTGCTAATATGTAATTTGGGGTAACACTCAATATAAGAGAGGGATTGATGGCACATTTTAAGATCTATGGGAAAGGAACAACAAAGAAAAATTTTAGAGTCTTTCCATAATGAATCATGTGGAGGGCATTTTTCACTATTTGTAACAACTTTAAAAATCCTAAGGCAATGCTTCCACTGGCCGAGTATGTTTAAAGATACCTATAATTGGGTTTCTAAGTGTGAGAAGTGCATAAGGTTTGCAAGTAGACCTCAATTAGTTGCTCTCCCTTTAAGGTCAGTGGTTATTGAGGAAGATTTCCAGCAGTGGGTTCTGGACTTCATAGGACCAATTAACCCAAATTCTAGTGCAAGACATACACATATTTTGACTGCCACAGACTATTTCACCAAATGGGTAGAGGCCGTCAAACATACCACCCCTGAGATAGTGTGTAATTTCCTAAAAGAAAATATAATAGCCATATTTGGTGTACCCAAGAAGGTTGTTATAGACAATGCTTCAAACTTTTCTTCTTCAAAGATTTCCCTTTTTTGTTATAATCATGGGGTTAGTCTTTCACATGCTTCCGATTATTATTCCCAAGGTAATGGAAAAGCAAAATCTAGCAACAAAAATTTGATTGCTACTGTTTGTAAACTGGTGGATGATAATCAAAAGAATTGGCATAAGAAGCTCTATGATGCATTGTGGGTGGATAGGACTAATCCAAAGAGAGTGGCTGGCATGTCTCCTTTTGAGCTTGTATATGGAATTAGTAGTGCTTTACCCATTCCACTAGAACTTTCAGCCTTGAATTTATAGAAAGTTATTGAGGATCATTATTTTAAAGATGCCTTGGAAAAGAGGATAATGTACTTGTCTAAAATCAAAGAACAGAGGGAAGAGGTGGTAGATAGGATAATAGAGCATTAGAAGAGAGTGAAAATAATTTTTGATAGGAAAGCTAGACAGAGGAAATTTGTGGTTGGAGACCTTGTATTACTTTGGGATAAAAGAAAGGAGCCTAAAGGAGCACATGGGAAATTTGACTCCTTTTGGAAAGGGCCTTTCAAAATTAGAGAAGTTGTTGGAGATAATTCCTTTTTCTTGGCATATTTAGATGGCGCAGAACTGTCTCTTGCCTACAATAGGCAAGATTTGAAACTCTACAATTGGTGATTCCCTCCTACCTTGTATCATAGTCTTGGTTTCTGTAGTTTGTTCTTGTTCTTGTTTTGTTTTTCCTTCAATTTTGGTGTGTTGGGTTCAACTCTATGGCCCAATTAATAAGGCACTAGCCAACCAAAGTTTTTGTGTTCTTTTCATCCTTTTCAATCTTTGTCCCCAGTTAGAGCCAGTTGTTTCCCCAATTTTGAGCTTTGTCTCTATGTATTTCATTTTTGGTCCATCTTTGTCTTTTCTCCTTGTCCTGATATTGTGTTCCCAAGTCTACGTCATTTCCCTCTTCTATAAGCAATTTTATATTTTCTCAAACTTGAAGTATTAAAGTCTTCTTTTCCTAAATCTCCTTTGTTATCGACGTTCTCATGTTTTCTCAAACTTGACTTCATTTTCCAAGTTATTGGAAAAAATTTCAATCGGCGAACTTTGTTAGAAAATTCCTGAGTTCGCGAACTCTATCGGCAAAGATTTGAGTTTGCAAACTTCTAATTTTCCTAACAACCCCTTCTTAGAGTTCATCTTGTCCCTTATTTGTCAAAATTTTCCTTCTATCAACTTTCTTTACCTTTCATGAAATTTAAGCCCATGAGTCTTTATTGGTCTTGAGTTCCTGAGTTTTGAGTTTTACTGATAAGCCGATTCCCTGATAACCTGATGGTTTGTATTTAGTTCATGTCAAATATCTCCTGCCAATAAAAGAGAAAAACATTGCTTAGTCACGGCCCTGCTCAAAAGTTTGTGAAAAGTACATTCCGCCAACTATGATTATGAACTCAGCTTCACAAAGTCATCAGAAGGTCCCATGGTTCATGAAACCTTAAAATTGCTGATAAAGTGACAAATACATAAATCAGAGAGAGACAAGGTTCATGAAGTTAACTTTTTGCTGACTATGCAGATATAGGAGTCTGAGATCCAGTTCACAAATTGGGAAGTTTTACTAATAGTGAAGTTCAATGATGGCCAAATTTGTTGATAAAAGGGAAGTGATTGTTTATAACTGAGAGGGGGGTGAATCAGTTATCTTAATTAACTTAACTTTCTATTCTTCTTTAATAACTAGTGCAGCATCAAAACAAATAAGCATCCATAATCATGAAAGTAGAAACAAAGTCAATACACATAACACAATGATTTTGACATGGAAAACCCTGTTAAGGGAAAAACCATGGGGTGACTAACCCAAGAATGTATTCTCTATTAGAAGAATAGAAATACAAAAATGGCACTTGCCAATTAGGGGTCACTGCCTGAGCACACTGCTCACAAGAGGTTCACTAGCTACAAGAGACTCACTGTCTAAAGGTACAAAGAGAGTAACAAGATACTTGAACTGATGAGAAGCATCCACATATGCTGAGGTTCAGTTCCGGTTAGGCTCAATACACTAATCTACTACACTTCATTCTTCCTCTTCTTTGGTGCTGTTGTTCTGTCACATACCGGACCTATATTACTATTTCCACACCACTTTCTACTTTTCTTCACACTTCACCATACACCACACACACCTTCATACTGAAATCAATCTGATATATATATCCGCATCAATGATTTCAATCATCTTTCTAGTCGGCATCCAAAATACTCAATACTTTCCCAAACTCTGGTCTGTCGGCTGAATTCTTGCTTACCAAGTGATGTGTACCAAAGAGATGCTTATAGAAGTCATCAATCATGTCAGCCAATCAAGAATGATACCTCAAGAAGCCTGATCACCATCAATATCTCATCCAGATTAAGGTTTGATGCTCTACCGGTCAGGTCTTCCTCGGTCTACTCTATCAAACAGGAACCCAATACTCAGCTGCTTATATCTTTTCACTCTTTCATCACAGGAGGCTCAATCTTTGGGATATGTTAGTCATGGTACTCCTCGTGGCTTCCCCAAGTCTACACTTTATTAAGATACTTCCTCTGAGAGATCCGGACTTGACTGTCAGACCTTGCTGCATGCTCTGTTCTTGGTCACCGGACCAAAATACTCTTCAATTTGACTTTCGGTATAGACACACCGTGTCCTACAGATGTGTGAGATGGACTTAGTTGCCATCAATGACAACACTCATGAAGCCACATAGTGTCTCTTGCCAACAATCTCCCCCTTTGGCATTGATGGCAACATTTAGTGAAAAATGACTAAGTGTCACACTATACTCCCCCTTGGCTGATGCTCTGTTCTAATGTACAGCTTTTCAAAGCTCCTCCTTAGCTAGATTCCACATTTTTCACTGCTCTTCACTCCCCCTTTGATATCAATGGCAAAGGGTAGGATCTGCATACCAAAACTTTCAAAAACAATCTATACTTGGTCGTATAAGTATATATACATAACATACTTACATATACGAAAGTATATCTGCAAAAGTTGTCTTCAACTGGACAAATTCTATTGCCCAACTCTACTTCATCCTATCCAAAATTGAGATGTGACCACTCAACAAGAATGCAAAAGCTTTTGCCCTCTTTAGATCTGTCAGATCACTGGTCCTGGCTCTGGTCTGAGCATCAGTTAGGGCCTCATGCATGGCCTCTAACTTAGGGATGATTATCCCTCTGAGTTCACCCATCCTACTTATTATATTCTTCCTTTCCTTTTCAAGTTTCTTTAATTCATTAAGAATGGAAATAGTCTAACATTCCTAGTTTATTATGGATGTGGTGAGAGGATCAAAATTTTGAGATATACTTGATAGTTTATCCTCTTGTTCTTTCATTTTCTTCTCAATATCTTTAGTCACTTTAGACTAGGATAAGCAAAATTTATATATCTTTCCACCATTTTTAAGAGCATTTTATAAGTTCTTTATCCCAATATCCATAGTTCTCCTATCATTTTTTATTAGCCCTTGTACTTCAGAGAATCTCTTACCCAAAAATTCTTTCCGGACTTTCTCTTCTGCTTCTTTCTCTAAAGAATCAAAATGTGTATTAACAGAATTTACTAGAGACTTTAGATTACTGGATGTGGAGGCCGAAGGATCCTTTTGGAAGGATGGCATGATTTTCTCTAGCACACCAGATGCAATTTTTATTAGCTCATAGTCTTCCATGTGAGACTTCAAAAGTTTTTCTTTTGCTTTGGCTTGAGCAAAAGATGTTACCTTCATTTTCTGGACCGGAGAGAGGGAATCAAAATTGAATGGCCCTTGAAGTAGCTCCAGTTCATCTAATTCCATCATTTCTTTTGTCAGGAAGTCTTTGACTACTTCTACAATGTCTCTTCTCAGAGATAGAGTTTTCTTCCCTTATACAGCCTTAGCACTGTCACTTGTGGTCTTCTCTATTTGACCTTCTTCTCTTCCCTTCACCTCTTCTTCTTGATTGATTTTCTCTTCTATTCTTTCTTCTCCTTTAGATCTGGAGTCTGCTGGGGAAACCGGAGGAGAGATGTTTGCTTCTTTATGGACTTCCTCTTTTAGAGTAGAGGAATCTAGATCCTTAGATTTCCCCTCACCTTCCTTTGTCTCTTCTACAACTGTCTCAGTAGATTCTCCTTTATCATCCATGGCAGAGGGTTCATCACTTAAGTCCTCTATAAAAGGAATATTGAATCTTTTATAGGCATTCTGGAGGATCTCTTTAGTCTCTTTAGCCACCTGATCAGTCTCTCTGAGCATAAGCTTATTCATTCTGGCTTTGCTCCCGAACTCATCCTTGCAATCCTTGAAGATAATGTTCATTTATTTAGGGGTAATGGATGGATAGAGCTGAATAGTAATCTACTCTCAAATTTCTAGGTATTTTTCTTGGGCATTGTTCTTTCTTATTTCAAGTTCCTTCTCTAAGCTTTTGGGAATCAGAGATATAATTTCAATGAATGCTTTGTTGTAGATGTTTAGATACCTAATTGTGGCATCTTGCAATATCTTCTGATCAGCTTCATTATGTTCATCATAAAATTCAACCATTGGTTGCAGGTTTCCATCCACAATAACTGATTTGATGATATCATCAATGCAGAGAGTAGGTCTTTCAATGAATTCTTCTGCCTCTTCTTCCTTGTCTTGACCTATAGAGGATTCACTGGATACTTTCTTCTTCTTCTTCATTTTCTTGACTTCCTCATCAGTTTTAGTTTCTTCATCATCCTTCTGACTTGTATAGGATCTTGTAGCCTTTTTCTTTGTTCTCTTCTCTGTCTTTCCGGATGTCTGGGCTTTCATTTTTTATGCTTTTTAGCTCTTGGAGGTGGTAGGTATAGAGCTTTTGGAGGATCTGGTCTGGGAGGGGGCTTGCACCAGAGCACTTTCTTTTACTGCATCTTGTTTCTCTTTCTCCACCCTTTCCATCTTCTCTATGTTGGCATCGACTGCCTCCTTTGAAATTCCATGTCTCTTGGCAAATTCTTCCACTTCTCTTCTCACTTTCCTTTTCATTTCAGGTTGTCTCAGTTCAAAGTGAACTTTTACACTCAGCTCTTGGAATGTTCCAAACCTTTCTACCTTAGGGTCCTTGGGCTGACTTAGCACCTATTGAACATGTAGCTCAACAAGTTTCTCATCTACTTCATACCCCATTGGCATGATCTAGACTATCCTTGGCTCCACTGCCTCCATTAGGCATTGATCAGTTTCTACCATAAAGCATACTGTATCCTTATACTTTTTAACTAGAGATTGGGGGATTCTCTCTCTTGCTTGCATCATACTCTGAAAGTTCTTGAAATAGCCCCATAGTGTTGTATTCTGTGCCTTGGCATCACCTATTCCATGCAAATAATCTCTGACTTGTATGGTAATAGGTCTATCATTTTGCCATATCCAGCCACTAGTTTCGGGTAGCTCATTCATATAGTAGAAGAATAGGCAAAGTATCAGGCCACCATACTTGAAAGAATTCTTTTTATCTTTCTTTATTTTATGCAAATTCTCCAACAGTTGGTTTAGGAGAAGCTCAGAAAGATCATAGTCAGCATTTTCTCTCAGCATCTGATAGGCAGTGTAAATTACAGTTCCAGGTACTGAATTTTCCTTGCTGGAGTGATATATCTTGTAACCAGTTATCATGGAGGCAAACTTGATATCTGGATCAGTGATATTTTCTATTGCAATGGCTCTCTTGTCAAATTTTGATCCGGTAGCCTTACTCATAGTTTGGTTTTTGATAGATTTGAGAACAAGTAACCCTCCAGATGAGTGCAAATCAGTTACCACTTTAATAGCATCTTTTGTGATCTTAAATGGTCTATTCAACCACATGAAGTTGTCATGCACTCTGCTCAAAACATACCGGACGCACTCATCTTCTACAAAATAGGGGAAATGGATGCACTATCTGAAATGCTTATCCCAGATGGCTTTGTACTGAGGTTTGAGTTCAAATGATTTGTCTATTAACTGCTTGTGGTAGATATCCATCAGCTTGGATTCCCCAAATTCTTCAATGTTTGCATGAATGTATGCCCTAACATCTTCTACATGCAAAACCCCATGCGGAATGCTAGAAAATGCGCCTAGGGGATCAACTTCTAGGGACTTGTAGGGATGTTTCTTGAATTTAGGGTGTGGCCTATCAGTAATCTTCACAACATTTAGAGTAGCCATCTTCCAAAAGAATCAGAGAGAGATTTTTAAGAGCGAAAAATACCTTTTGCGCTTCCAAGGTTCACGATATGAGCCGGATCAGATTGCTAGAAGAATCAACTTTTGCGGTTGATCTTTGAGTCTTGAGATAATTTGTTGCAGAGCTCCTTCTCTTTTCTTCTTGAATATAAATGTACAAATGATGAACAAAAGAACCCTTTTATTTCTGCGCAAACCCTAATTCAATTTTGCAATAAATGCACAACTTAGGTTATTCTGGTTGCCTTGTTTTCTTTGTTTCTGAGAGAGATCATTCCAGATCACTGAGATGCACCTAGGATGATAACTTACAAAGTATCTCCTTTTAACAAATCATTCCATCTAATCGTAAATCCAAATATTTCAATTATACAGGATTTATCTGTGAAAATCATGTTCTTACTGGATGACTATTGAACCGAATCAATCTTGGAAGATTAACCTTTTCAAAACTTCTTGCAGATCTTCCATATCTTTACCATGGCTTATTTAGATGTTTATTTGAGAATCCTTTAATCCGTAACCTTTCATGTGCCAATTTCAAGCACATATTGACTGGCTGGGGGAAAGTGTTTTTCTTTTGTTACTCCCCCTGAGCCAGATCTCATCTATTTAGTTTTTGGAAGGAATATCAGTACTAGATTCTGGTGCGGATCCATCCCCAACATTTTCTATACTTCTCTTCACCCATATCTTGTTCATCTCCCTTTGAATTTCATTTGCATTCACTTTTCCTTTTCCTTTTTCTTGGTTTTGATTATGATGCATTGAACCCTTTTTGTCCTAATTCTTATTTCTACAGAATTTGGCAATATGACCGGATCTATTGCAATTGTAGCAAACAACATTTCTTTGCATATTTGATAGGAATCCTCTTGATCTACATTGATTAGCCATATGTCCCATTCTATTGCATGCAAAGCATCTACCATTGAATGAATTGTTTATTTGCAAATATCTACACTCATGAGATTTCTGACCATACCTTTTGCAATTAAAACATTGTTCGAAGAAGGATGAATTAGTCTGATTCATTCTTCTTCTGCACTAATTTGCTTTATGACCAAAATTATTGCAATTGTGGCAGTATCCATTGAAGGATAGATATCTTTGAGAATTTGGTTGCCTTACCGGAGGTCTTCTAGGCATGTTCCTTGGATTTCCTGATCCAGAGTTCTTCTGACCAGATCTGGAGCTTTCACCTTTCTCATATCCCAAGCCTTGCTTGTCATCTACCCTCTTTTGGCTTTGAAGAAGAACTTCAAGTTGAGCAGAGCTTATCTTGAATTTCTCTTTGTATTCATTTGCTATTTGAAGATCCCTTTTAAGAGTGTCAATCTGATTCTCAAGTTGTTCTTCATTATCTCTTGCTTCTTCAAGATTAGATTCTAGATGCCTGATTAGTCTATCCATTTTATGGTAGTCTTCTGACTTCTCCTTGACATATTGTCTTAGATCATCTTCAGATTTTCTTTTCTTTTCAATTTCTTGGGTGAATTTCATAACCCCTTATTCCATTTCATGTCTTACCATAATGACCTCTTTTGATAGCTTCTCACATAACTTGTTCTTCTCTCTCAGATCTTCATCAGTATTATTGGCTTTACTTTGACTTGCTAATTGTTGAAGAAGTTCCTTTCTCTTTTTCATAGAGATACTTAGTTTCTCTTTTAGTTCATTTATGAAATCATCAGCCTATTTGAGTCTTTCCTTCAAGTTATTGAATTTGGAGTGAGATTGTTCAAGATCATCTATGGTAGACTGAAGTTGTTCCCTCATACCATATGTATCCATTGAGATTCCTAGATCTTACTCAAGCTGTTAGGCTTCGTTTGGAGAAACCTGTGCTCTAATACCAATTGTTGATAACTGAGAGGGGGGGTGAATCAGTCATCTTAATTAACTTAACTTTCTATTCTTCTTTAATAACTAGTTGATGCAAAGGAAAACCAGATAACATACAAAACAGGTGGAGATCCCTTGAAAAGTCCACAAAATAGTCACTTGAGAGTCTATCGGCAAGATACCTCAAGGGTTACACTGAAATATACACATATGCCTACCTATCGGCCAGACACTACACTATCAGTCAAGCTCACAACTTCTTCTTTGATACATATCTCTCACACCGATAAGCCTTCTATCGGTAAGACCTTTCGTTCTCCTGCCGATATGCAAAAGACTTCCCCATCGATGAGACTCCTTCCATCGGCAACTCCTTCCATTCTCCTGCTGATACATGCGGTCACTCCGATGAGTCTAACACGTAGCTGTTGGTAAGACTTCTCGAATCTCACCCCGATCGGCTTGACACAAATCATCGGCCACTTCATAAATTCCTTCGCCAATAAGTCTCCTCTCCCCGATGGTTAGAACCATCGGCTAGACCGATACTGTCGGCCTAACTTTTAGTGAGTCTCCCGATGAGGTCACTCTTGCCGATGCACTAACGAGACTCTTCCACCGACACTCCCTCTCACCCTGATGCCTTAGGTCAAGGCAATCATCGGTGAGACTTTCACCGTCAGACCAGCCGCTTTCAGTTCCTCTGATGATGATTCTTTCACCGATGACTTCGTACATTTATTCTTTGACCTTCTACAGCCAGACTCTCACACTAATGCAGGATATACATAAAATATTCACCATACGCATAAAATGCATGATCCCTCCTCTGTCACCATTGTAACCGAACAACACATACACACAAAAATCACAAAACTCTACTGAACAGAAAGAAATCTAACAACATGGAGGTCATTCCACTGATTTCAAAGAAATCCACCAGTGGAATGACTCTAATCTACATTCTTTCGGTTAAACCAGACAAACTTCTTTTATTTAGAAATAATATACATTCTTCTGTTTAAATCCGTCTAACTACCTCTGTCCTCTACGAATAGAAACCCAACTATATAAAGACTCTTATCTTGACAATTACACACGGTGGAAGGTGAATCACCTATAACCACCCTGCCAATCGGTTACAAACCTTTCAGACATTCAGTTCGGTTACAAATGGTAATGACACGTATACAAACTACTCAACATTATGCCGTTACTTGGCCATGTATGACTCAAAGTGGCACTAAGGTCTTATAACATAACACTTGTACATAACATAAAATGTAGGGAATCTTCTAGATTCTTAATGGCTTCGAGGTGCTTCTGCACCATACTCCCAGACTTGAAAATTTTCCATGTCCCATGGAAATGCTCAGTGAAAAGCCTGCAATATCTTTTGACTTTCTCGATGTCTGAATGCTAACTGGATGCCTCTGCTGCTTCTTCGTCATCCTCAACTGTGCCTTCTATCAATGGAGTTTAACTGGCTGCTCCTCCAGATGCTGCTCCAAACATAAGTCCACCCTCAATGCTGCACCAACACTTGTGTCCCTCACCTGGGAGTCCTCTCTCGCCTCTCTCCCCAGGACTTTTGGCAACACCAACTGGACCTCCTTCTCAGGCCCTTGAACCATCTCCTATGGCTCCATGACAAATCTCTCATCTGCCCACTATAGCGAGTGAATCTGCACCTGCAACTGGAAGTCAGCAAAATTCCTTTCTAGCACTCTTGTCAGCTTCTTGCTTCTCTCTTCTTCTTCTTTCTTCTTCTGCCTATTCAGTGATAGAATCAATACAACATCTCCTCCCAGAGCTTTTGCTAGCTCTGATACCAATTTGATTCAGAGGAAAACCAGATAACATACAAAACAGGTGGAGATCCCTTGAAAAGTCCACAAAATAGTCACTTGAGAGTCTATCAGAAAGATACCTCAAGGGTCACACCGAAATATACACATATGCCTGCCTATCGGCTAGACACTACACTATCAGTCAAGCTCACAACTTCTTCTTTGATACATATCTCTCACACCGATAAGCCTTCTATCGGTAAGACCTTTCATTCTCCTGCCGATATGCAAAAGACTTCCCCATCGATGAGACTCCTTCCATCGGCAACTCCTTCCATTCTCCTGCCGATACATGTGGTCACTCTGATGAGTCTAACACGTAGCTATCGGTAAGACTTCTCGAATCTCACCCCGATCGGCTTGACATAAATCATCGGCCACTTCATAAATTCCTTCACTGATAAGTCTCCTCTCCCCGATGGTTAGAACCATCGGCTAGACCGATACTGTCGGCCTAACTTTTAGTGAGTCTCCCGATGAGGTCACTCTTGCCGATGCACTAATGAGACTCTTCCACCGACACTCCCTCTCACCCTGATGCCTTAGGTCAAGGCAATCATCGGTGAGACTTTCACCATCGGACCAGCCGCTTTCAGTTCCTCCGATGATGATTCTTTCGCTGATGACTTCGTACATTTATTCTTTGACCTTCTACAGCCAGACTCTCACACTAATGCAGGATATACATAAAATATTCACCATACGCATAAAATGCACGATCCCTCCTCTGTCACCATTGTAACTGAACAACACATACACACAAAAATCACAAAACTCTACTGAACAGAAAGAAATCTAACAACATGGAGGTCATTCCACTGATTTCAAAGAAATGCACCAGTGGAATGACTCCAATCTACATTCTTTCGGTTAAACCAGACAAACTTCTTTTATTTAGAAATAATATACATTCTTCTGTTTAAATCCGTCTAACTACCTCTGTCCTCTACGAATAGAAACCCAACTATATAAAGACTCTTATCTTGACAGTTACACACAGTGGAAGGTGAATCACCTATAACCACCCTACCAATCGGTTACAAACCTTTCAGACATTCAGTTTGGTTACAAATGGTAATGACACGTATACAAACTACTCAACATTATGCCATTACTTGGCCATGTATGACTCAAAGTGGCACTAAGGTCTTATAACATAACACTTGTACATAACATAAAATGTAGGGAATCTTCTAGATTCTTAATGGCTTCGAGGTTCTTCTGCACCACTAGTACAACATCAAAACAAATAAGCATCCATAATCATGAAAGCAGAAACAAAGTCAATACACATAACACAATGATTTTGAAGTGGAAAACCCTATTAAGGGAAAAACCATGGGGTGACTAACTCAAGAATGTATTCTCTGTTAGAAGAATAGAATTATAAGGGCACTTGCTAATTAGGGCTCACTGCCCGAGCACACTGCTCACAAGAGGCTCACTGCCTACAAGAGACTCACTGACTACAAGGTACAAAGAGAGTAACAAGATACTTGAACTGATGAGAAGCATCCACATATGCTAAGGTTCAGTTCCGGTTAGGCTCAATACACTGATCTACTGTACTTCATTCTTCGTCTTATTTGGTGCTGCTATTTTGTCACATACCAGACCTGTATTACTGTTTCCACACTACTTTCTTCTTTTCTTCACACTTCACCATACACCACACATACCTTCATACTGAAATCAATCTGATATATATATCCGCATCAATGATTTCAATCATCTTTCTAGTTGGCATCCAGAATACTCAATACTTTCCCAAACTCCGGTCTGTCGGCTGAATTCTTGCTTACCAAGTGATGCGTACCAAAGAGATGCTTATAGAAGTCATCAATCATGTCTGCCAATCAAGAATGATACCTCAAGAAGCTTGATCACCATCAATATCTCATCCAGATTAAGGTTTGATGCTCTGCCAGTCAGGTCTTCCTTAGTCTACTCTGTCAAACAGGAACCCAATACTCAGGTGCTTATATCTTTTCACTCTTTCATCACTGGAGGCTCAATCTTTGGGATATGTTAGTCATGGTACTCCTCATGACTTCCCCAAGTCTACACTTTACTGAGATACTTCCTCTAAGAGATCCGGACCTAATTGTTGGACCTTGCTGCATGCTCTGTTCTTGGTCACTGGACCAAAATACTCTTCAATCTGACTTCCGGTATAGACACACCATGTCCTATGGATGTGTGAGATGGACTTAGTTGCCATCAATGACAACACTCATGAAGCCACATAGTGTCTCTTGCCAACAGTGATCTCGTAAAGTTTAAACTCTTAAAAAAGTGTTTTGGCATATCGAGTCAAGGCAACATTTAATGTTATAACCCTACCCCATTTTGTCCACCTTATAAAGTAAAGCTTCTCTTAATGCATTTTTCATAATTGCTATTGAGAATGCAATACTCAAAGCCAAACCGCACTATGTCTAGCTACTCCTTTCCCATAAGCATCACATCAGAGGTAAGCACACTCCCTATTCTCTTTTCAAATTGAAAATTTACTATTAGCTAGTAGTGGGGGGTGTGCATTGTGGTTTTCTTTACCTTTCATGACTTTTGGGACCCTGTTTCTCCTAACCATTAACCATAGCTCCTTCTTGCCTAACCTAAAACCCTTATTCATTACCATAGTCAATAGCCTTACACATTGGTTACTTGTGTCTATCAAGATGAAGTACAAATATCAAGGGTTAGAAATTTCTTTTATCATCGAGAATGAGTTAGAGGGGGTAAAAGACACCGATTTGGGGCACGCCAACCTCAAGGAATTTTGGGCCAAAATGAATTCCCATCCAAGAATGCCTATTACTCAAAGGACCTTAGAAAGTGGATTGGCACATGTAGGTGGTTTTTCCTTGGAAGTCAAATGCATAGACTTGATTATGGTTTGCATTCAAAATTATCACACTGAAACCTAAGAGATTAGAATTGTGAGTGGTAAAACAATCCTGCAAATAAATGTCGATACCATCAATGATAGATTGGGTTTACCAGTACATGAGGAATATGCTAAGGTGTAATAGGAAACTAGTTGGAATATCTTTATAGATGGAAAGAAAATCTGTAAAGAATTCATTGCTACCACATGGCTGAAGAAGGAAAAGAAGGGTGGATCCCAGTTGCCCAAAAAACCTAGTTAGAGCCTTGTTTAAAGATGACATTTCAGGCATCATCACATTATTTCATAGGATAGTGGGCAGTGAGGACTGTAATGATTTTGTTAGTTGGACCTGTTAATTCGTTCTTGTTATTTGTACTAGGAAGCAACACATAGACTGGTCCCAAATTATTAGTGAGCATTTAAATGATCAACTGGTCAACTTCCAGTCTAGGGGTAAGAAGTCCCACATGTGCTCCTATTTGACTTATTAATCAGCCACAACCCAATAGGTTTGGCCAGGATTGGACATTGTTGGTCCCATGACTTAGGATACACAAGTCTATGATCATTTCCCTCAATTGCAAGAGGAGAATGGTAATAAAGTTTAAAGGAGAGTTAATGATGCCTTTCTAATGCTACTAATGAAGAAAATGGAGAGACAACACTCCTTTCAAATCAAGATGCAATTCCTCCTCCCAGTTCCCAGAATGGAGTATTTCAAACCCCCTTCTCCTCAACAACAACAAGGAGTAGATAATACTCCTAAAAAATGATGCAGAGAGGATACTCTCCCTTTCAAGTCTACAACAAATACCAACACAAAAGCCTATGCAAGAAGGCTACAAATGAAATGAAACAATAGAAAATGGAAGAGAAATCTGCAACACTTATTTTATTTCAATAAGAAATTTCATTACATCAACATGAATCTTATGAGCTTCCTGGAATCATGCATGTAACACCTACAACAAATAAATTTTCAGCATCTTGGACTTATTTCCCAACATCTGGGTCTCTCCTCTATTTCTTTTTTTCCAGCTCCAATAAAAACCTCACTTATTCCTTTCACCACATCCTCATTTTTTAGAATTTCCTAAAACGGTTTATGATTTTTGTGTCTCTCCTTCCTAGCTTTCCAGAACAATTTTAATTTCTTAATTTAGATAAGATATGAGAAAGTTATGCTTGTTTTACCGAGACTGGGTTTCATAATAATGACCTAGACATGCAACAACATGCAAAGTTTTCAGCCCCACCTCTTGGAAATCAATTCCAAGATTCTTGGCAGCCCCACTTATGACAAAATCAGTCAAATCCCACCAAAATTACATTTACAATTGCACGCAAGGAAAATTACATTTGTTGCAAATTAAAATATGATTTTCTCAAAGCTCCAACATTATTGAAAAAAACCAAACAACTGAAAATTAAAATATTTTTGGTGATGCAAGATTGCCATTGACCGTGAATGCTCCTGTACCATACTCCTAGAGAAAACAAAATTCAAGTCCACTTGAATAAGGAATATCATCATGAAAAATATGTTTGATAGTCGCTGACTGATGTCTTGCATTTCCTGCATTCCAACTTTCTTGAAACAAAGTAATGTCCACTTCATTTTCACTCTTGGCTTTCCTACCTTCTTGCTCATGTTCTTAGGCCTGTCAAATGGAAATAACTTCTTCTTATCTATTGCTTTAGATACCTACACCTGAATAATGACAACTTCATTCCTCAAAACAACTTGGTCAGTATCATTACCAACAATGCATTCTTTACTTTACTTCTCACACTCCTTTGCTGATCCCTTCAATATAACAACATCCAACTGCAAGAACTTGGTCTGTAACTCTGTAACAACAACCCTATCAACAACTTCATTATCAACTTTTTCAGCAACATTAACAGTAATATGCCCTTCTACTTGTTCAACTTACTCTTGAGACTCAAACAAATGAAAATGAAATGAAGGCTCATCCACAACCATGTCTACTTTGTCTTCTTCAATGCTTGATGTCAAAACAATATTCACTATTTCATTGCTTATCTCTTCCTCTGTCTGAGATTGCTTTTGTTCTTCCTCTATTGTTGCTACCTTTGTTTGTCTTCTTCTTTAGACAATTTTCTTGATGGGCCATGTAACCTTCCTCTTCACTGATAAGTGCCAACTTTGCAATTGCTGAACTATTCTTTCCATAATTTTTCCCATCTCTTCCACAGATTGCCTTAGTTCTCTTATCTCTTTCTCAACCTCTATTTGCTTCATCTTTTCCTCTTTCCTCTTCCTCTCTTTTTATTCTTGCTTCTTCTTTTGTGAACCCCCAGCCTATAGGTACTTTCTCAACAAATCCATCTTCTCTTCAAGCAAGTCCCTTTAACCTTGCTTCCTCTTGTCTTTGTGACACCTCACCTAGGTTTCCTCTTTTCTTCACTACCTAGTCTCTTAGCATCCATGTTCTTTCTTCAACCTGCAAAAAGACCACCCACAAACTCCAAAAACTTCCTTGCCTAGATTTTTTTGGGCTCTAATACCAATTGATGCAGAGAGGATACTAATGCATTTCAAATCTACAACAAATACCAACACAAAAGCCTATGCAAGAAGGCTACAAATGAAGTGAAACAACAGAAAATGGAAGAGAAATTTGCAACACTTTTTATTTCAATAAGAAATTTCATTACATCAACATGAATCTTATGAGCTTCTTGGAATTATACATGCAACACCTACAACAAATAAATTTTCAGCATCCTGGACTCATTTCCCAACATCTAGGTCTCTCCTCTATTTCTTTTTTTCCAGTTCCAATAAAAACCTGTCACTTATTCCTTTCACCGCATCCTCATTTTTTAGAATTTCCTAAAACGGTTTATGGGTTTTGTGTCTCTGCTTCCCATCTTTCTAGAACATTTTTAATTTCTTAATTTAGATAATATATGAGAAAGTTATTCTTGTTTTACCGAGACTAGGTTTCATAATAACGACCCAGACATGCAACAACATGCAAAGTTTCTAGCCCCACCTCTTGGAAATCAATTCCAAGATTCTTGGCAGCCCCACTTATGAAAAAATCATTCAAATCCCACCAAAATTACATTTACAATTTCACCCAAGGGAAATTACATTTGTTGCAAATTAAAATATGATTTTCTCAAAGCTCCAACATTATTGAAAAAAACCAAACAACTAAAAATTAAAATATTTTGGGTGATGCAAGATTGCCATTGACCATGAATGCTTCTGCACCAAAAAAAGACAAGGTATCTCATGCCGCTTCAAGTGATTGTTTAGTAATGGCCACCCCTGCTTGGTTGAAAACTGAGGATGGAAATAAAAGGAGGTATTCTGAGATTATTGATACAGAGTTTGATGTAGTAGCAAGACTATTGAAATTGGAATCTACTCCTAAGAAAGCCAAGAGGATGTTAAGGCTTATGGTCAAACCTATTTTGAAACAAAAATATGTGGAGATTGCTGAACCTATGGTAGATAAGGAAATGAAGGATGTGTCAGTAGATGACTTCCATTTTAGTACAGTAGATTTGGGGCTACCTTTTGTACAGGGTGACATCCATAATGATAAGCTTTTTGTAGAGATTTTGGCCACCCAGTTAGAGGAAAGGGAAAAAGAGAATGAGGTATTGGAGGACCAGGTAAACATTTTGACTTCATATATTAAACCCATTGTTGACACCACTTCCTAGCCTATAGATGCTTCTACTGATATTCCTAAAGGTGTGAGCAATGGGGTCATTGATTAGATCAATAAATACAAATTTTTGGGAAAGGTAGTAGAAAAGTGGGTAGAGAATCTGACTGTAGATGGGCTTCTTTTCATTCATGATGTCTTTCTTTTGTATACCAAGATCTCTAGCAAATAGACTAAAATTTTGAATGACCTAAAAGTGATCAAGAAAGAGGAAGCTCTGCTAAATGTGGCTAAAAATGGGCTAACAACTATGGTAAAACTTGATTCTAGTGTTTTGGTTGTAGAGAAGGTTATATATAAACCTGAGTAAAATGAATTAGTTAAATGGCTGACTGTTGTAGAATGGAAGTTAAGCATGGTGAAACAATGTTTGAGTCACTTGAAAAATCTTGCCAAGAATAATAGGTCTTATTTGCTCGATCTCAGAAGTGCCTGCATCTCTTTGGGTGTAGATATTTATGATGAAATTGAATCCAATCTATTAGATGTTGCTGTTATTAAACATGATTTCAAATGCCTATTAACTAAGGAATTGAAGATAAAATAAGATGCAACTGGTAACTCTATGGAGAGGTTGAACAATGTAGCTGCCTAATTGGTGAGCTTCAAGAAAGATGTATTAGAAATGTAGAGAAAATATGAAGAAGACAATGGTATTCTATAGATGTGGAAAACAAGATTGATGATTACTAGCATTCCCAATGCTAAAGTTATCATCTCTATCTTAAACAAATTTAAAGTTTTACAGGACAAACTGGACACTACTCAGAAAATAGGGGGTCAAACAGAGCAAACTGGCACAGATGAACACATTTTCCGGGAGGAATAGACTAGACCAGATGCATTAGATGGAGAAGATAAAGATATCTCCTCTTAAGAGTTTATTTTGACTTTCATGCTATATTAAGTTATGTTGAAACTTATGTTATTATTATTCAAGACTATGTCTCATTTGGTTTCAAGGAACTTTATTATATTTTAATTGTTAGTTGTATAAGACAGTTATATAGGAAAAAGTTGGTTCCCACTCTTTTACTATATAATGTATGAGTAAAAGAGAGTCAGTATTTTTTTGTGAAATTTCTTTTCATGACTAGATCATTAGCCATTGGATTTTAGTCTCAAGAAGAAAGGGAAATATTTTATGCAACATATATGGTGTCATTTTGAAGGGGATAGAAGTATTTTGTTCTACTTGATTTCATTAATATAGGGGGAAAATTGATAGTGGGTTTATTATTTCTCTATGTATGGCTATTTGTTCTTCATATGTTGGATGTATGGTGTGGTGAAATTATGATATTTGTATTTCTCTGTGTGAAATATTGATAACCCGCTTCCTCTATAATTGCATTATCATTAAAGTATCTTCTTTCATACGTCAGAACTTGATACTGTATAGGGTGGTTTAGTTCTTATGATTTGACTATTATTATTCTTCCATTCATTTGTCTAGAAGGTAAATTGGTTGATCTCAATCATTGTGAGTTAGTTTCTTGCCTACAGTACATTATGTATTGTGGTTTTGTTACAATTTTATAGTTTTGGAAAATTTCCTTTCACCGCTTTTAGGTTAAAAGCGTACCAAAAAATATAAAATCTCATCTTACAAAGGGAGTTGTACCTTATAAAAAATTCAAAGGGAAATTTATGAATTTGTCCAACTATTAGTGGAGTTTGTTACTACAAACTGGGTGAGTCTTATATTAAACAAGTGGTGACAAAATCCATTCACTAACAACAAGCTACTTGCATTTCTTGCAGTATTGCTCTCACCCTGAGCCTTATTTCTCCTTAAGTTGTAATTGCTTTTAACTTGGGCAATCTTAGCAATAGTAAGGGATCTAATCTCTTCATCAAATGACCTCCTTAACCTAATTCTAGGAGCCTTATATTCCAATTGGAATACATGTTGATCCTCTTCCCCATCATTTGAGAAAATTTGCTTATGATGAGAATTTGCTAGATGCCTTCTGTCTTCAATATCCTCATTCAAAAAACCATCCTCATCAAAAGAATAGTATTCATCGCCTATAAAATTGTGAACAAAAACTATGTTTATATCTTACATATCTTGGTCTTCATGCTCATTGCATTCATCACATGGCCCTTTTGAGTTAGCAACCGACATAACTACTACACATTGAGAAGATGAATGAGGTTCCTGGTAAATCAAACACCAAAGGTTGTCTTCAACCATGTGTACCTCATTCTTAAGAGGGTCAGAAGTCTCTCTACTAGGGTTTCCCCTATTGTTCAGTGGTATTGGTTTACCATTATGCTAGTTAGTATTGTAAAGTTGATAAAAAAGTATGGGCATTCTTTCCTACTTCGTAAAAACAAGCTTATCATTGGTGAACCCTTTGTCATTTCTAACCACATAGAACTTCATCTCTTTGAAAGCATGAAGCAACTTCTCATACTTTTCATAAATAGCAGGAGCCTTACTATTCTGCCCCTTGTCCTAAGGCATAACCTTTAGATCACTCCTCTTGTGCACCTTTCCAGATGCTCTATAGTTTGTTTCTATATTTGAGGCCACCCTATAGGCATCTCTTAGTGTTTGGGGGTCCTTATCCCTTAATAAGAATCCAATTTTACTATCATAGGCATTACAATACAAAACCAAACACATTGATTCATTTGGTCTTCATATGAGGTGGGATCTTAGCCATCACCTTAGCAAATTTGTTATTAAACTATGATACCAAATCATTCTGCCCTTTGACAATACTTTTGAATTCATTTATGGTGAATCTAGAATCAGTTTTATCCCCATAATGTTCTCTAAATATGCTTTGAAATTCATCCCAAGAATTAATACTAGCTAATGGCAAACTCTTGTGCCATTCTGTAGCAGACTCATCTAAGGATTGCATAAACAATTTCATGAGGACATCCTCATCCTCAATCTCAAAGTCATGAGTCAGATTATCAAAATACCTAAGATGGTCTTCTCCTGATACAATGCTATTTCCCAAAAATTTGACAAGCTTGGATCTGACTTCATTAGGAACTGGGTTTGGGTATCTAGAGATTCTTACAAAGTTTAGCTGACTATACCTAGCCAAGTTCAAAGGTAGTCTCACATTGTTTCACTAGCCAGGTCTCCTACATTCATACCTCCAGTAGGGTGATTCATATGACTAGCATTATTTACAAGATCTATTCTCCTTCTAAATTCACTCAGTTCTCTTTCAGCCTCTAACCTAGCCACCTCTAATCTAAGAAAATCAATATCTCTGAATGGATCCTAATCTCTAGGGGCATTTCTTCTTCTAGGTCTCTCCCCATCAAACCTCTCTTCATCTTCCTTATCAAATATGACATTATGATCTTCATCATAACATCCATTCATCCAATTTTTATAAAAATTGGTGTCCTCATTACCACCTTGGGGTTGTATTTCAGATTCTCCTATGAATCCACATTTACCACATTTGAGATTGAAGGGGAAGCTCTATCTCTTACATCTTCACCAAATCTACTTAAGGCTTCTTGTCTTTCTCTTTCCCTTTTAGCCAATTATTGAAACTTTGTAGCACACCTTTCTTCCTCTTTGGACATAATTAATCTATTTGCTGAAACACCACTCTCATATCCTACTAGTTTTTCTTTAGTAATTGGATGTTCATTTTTAGCATGAGGACTAGGTGACTTACACACATCTTTAGGCTTCCAAGTTGAATGATACTTTCCTTTTGTGTCCTTGAGCAACTTCTTACTTTGGTTTTTCTAATGAAGTGATCTTCTCCCATCCATTTTTTTTACAGAATGAAAATATTTCGGTCACAATCACTTGCAAATGTGCTCAGACACAAATATAGGATATAAAAGATTAATGACCAAGATAAGTTTACTGACACTATCCCAAGGACTGCTAATGACTCCCCAATAGAGTCACCAATTTGTTGGTTCCTCAATTTGATTTTCATAATTATTTGGAAGTATACAATCGGTTCAAAGAATTAGTGACAAATTAGCCAATGAATAGGAGATGTTAAAAACAATCTCCTCTGCTCTTTAGGATTTGCAGAACCTAGGTGGGTTATATTGAAACTAATGTGAGTTCAAAACCCTTTTAACCACAATGTCAAGTATCAAATACTTCCACAGAAAATCTATAAGAGATTTTAGGATTCAAACAATTTGTAAGGGCGATCTCTCATAACCTTTAAAATAAAATGTGAAAGTCATGAATAATTAGGAATCAATTACACAGTGATTATGATTTATCATTTTGAGTATGTACTGGTGGTTGGGGAATTGATTAGGTTTAGGACTAATGTCTGTTATGGGAAAAACAAAGTCAATACAATGCATAAGGTTTTGTATTAAAGTTCTCCTAGACTGAAAATCAATTTATCTTCTTAAAGATATAAGTGGCTCAACACTAATATTGATTTTAGTGATGGCAAACAACATACATCTCATTCTTAATTATCCATTTTGTTTGTAAATGACCACATTTCTTTGCATGGAAGATTTACTCTATTTCCTCAAAACAGAAACTAACATTCAATAGTAATACACAACAACAAATGTGTCATGAGAAAAACAATAGACCCTTAATTTATTAAATCTCAAAAATCATTTACATAATAGAAGTGGAGATAAAATGCACATGGAGTTTGCATTCTTTCATTAAGTTCAATGAAAGAAAAAATAACATACAAAAACACCTATAGACCAAGATCCCTTGTATTTCAAGACTCAAACTACAAACAAAATTCTTACATCCTAAATATTTCCCAACCCTTTTCCAAATGGAGTGCATCCCTTTTATAAAATAACGGAGCCTCTTACAATATGCTGATGATTGACATGTACTCATATCTCATTGGCACGTGAAATGCATAACACATGATCAATTGGAACAGTATGAAACCTATTTATGAAACTGTTACCCACCTCTTGTTGTTATGATGATTAAGCATGGGCAATTAAGAAGTTTGAGGGTCATCACATGAATTCATCTTTACTTTCCAAATCTAACTTGGTTGTTGATACTTGATGCTAAGATGGGGATGAAGAAGATTCAAGTTTCTACCCACCTAACTTGTTTGACTTAGTGAATAAAATTTTGCCATTGGAAATTAACCACCACCCTCATTTCAAACTAAGAAGATGTGGGTAGTCATAGAGCCCTAGTACCAAATCTGAAGCTACTCCAAGTCCTGATCATGGGAGGTCAAGGGGGAAGAAGCGAACAAGATATTGCATCAAACAATAATTCTCACCTATAGCTTCTGTACCTATCCCATCATAACCAATATGGATAGAAGAATAGAGAGACTAAATTTCTAAATCCACCCAAGCCTTCGAAAGGCTCCTCTATTCGTCTACTTCTAAACTCACATAGTTGGAGCCAAGAAAACCTTGACAGTCCCTTCATACACAGAGACAAAATTCTCAGAATGAAAAGGCACTATTTCAATGGATTTGAAAATGACAAGTGTTTCATTATACAATACATTGTCCTTTTATATAAAAAAGGGACTTAAATATACTAGGGACAAAAAACAACCCACACTCTATTTCCATAAATGAGCTTTAATACAAAACGTGCCATCATAGCATCGGTGCTTATCAACTGATTTGTCGATCACTTCCAAAGGATTTTAATTTATTTTGTTGATGCCATAGATGATGACTACATCACATATCTCTGCATCCATGCATTATATTACACCTTTTCTAGCCATTTGTACTTCAAAACTTTATCAACCTTCTTTATATAAACCACATATCTTGCATCTAATGATATTTTAGTTTCCTTTATGAAACTACTTAGGATAGATTCCAAATTTAGTAACTTGTCCATTTCTACGTTGCATTGCACATGATCAATCTTGCTTTCAAAAATGATTGATTTGATGGAGATAGGGACTATGCGACCAAATTCTAATTTCTAGTCTGATTAAATTTTCAATACCATCATTAGTACACACTGGCAACATAGAGTACTTTTTAAGAGATTTAAAGTTGTTAGTTCTGTCCTTCAACATTACATCAAGGTTGTCATGGAAAGTAGAGATTTCATTAAGAAGTCTTATGACTTCATGCGTACCAACCAATCCACTTGGTATATCAGGATCCACAATGGCACTGTTGTAGATATGATTCATTACCTGCACACGAGGAATCCAAGTGCCTAAAATATCCCTTAGTGCTGACTCATTTGTCATATGACTTTCAAATGCCTTCTTCAAATTATTTTAACAAAACCATGCATCATCTACCATGTTTATTACCTTACTCATCTGACGATCCAAGAAATTTCTAACTAGAGCAATTTTTCATTCTTGTGTTCATCTCTGAGTTTGTCAATCTTGAACTGTTGCTTCTTCTCAAATTTTCCTACAACTCAGTAACATCGATGGAGTCTCCTTCATGTCCTACTGAGCTCTTAGGACTAGATACAAAAGGTGTAGATAAAACTTCAATTGCTATAGAAGGAACAAGTGCTTTAATCTTGTTGTAATCATGTAATAATTTTACATAATCCTCCCTCTGTTTATCTAATTTTGCTTGCATCTTCCTTGCTGCAGCTTCACTGAATTTAGTTGTGGCTACCACCAAGGATGCATCTTGAGGGGAAAACTTATTAGTTAATCTCCTCATGATTAACTACCCTATGAGCTCATTCAAATCCCTTGCCACCTGTGAATTGTTATCACCTAGAGCCATTGCCCAAATGGCCAAAGTCTCATAACTAGCATGGAAACCTGACCCAAACAATTCTTCTGCTTTCTCCTTTGTTATTAGCTCATCATCAATATGGTCTTGCCTTCTTATTGTGTCCATGGCAATAGTAGATGAGAAACCACTTTATTTCACTAGCCTTCTTTGTTCCTTAGGGGTGATGTTGCTAACATCCATGTCAACCTCTTTCAAAACCCTTTGAGAAATTTCTATTCTATCCTCCTCCTCAACCTTACCCTAATCTTTGTTCAATTTCTGTAGATACATTTTAGATTTATTCTACACCAATAAATCCCTAAATTCTTTTGATTTAACAAATTCATCATCTGATAAAAATTCCTTGTAGGACAATGCCCTGACATCCTTCACAATGGAACTACTCTTCTGCAAGCTCAAAAAAGTACTTTCTAGGGGAGCCATTAGCATCTCATTCCTTGGAGGAGACCTTAACACTTGTTGAACCTCATCCAAGTCAATTTGGTTTTCTCCCACTTCTTCTATCAAGAAGTAATCAACTAAAGGTTGATTCTCAATGATTGGTTGAGGGACAAAAATTGATTTCCATGCCTCCCTTGTAGTCTCTTCAACCATTGGTTGAGCAAACTCTTCAACATTTTCCTCAGGCAGTTACTATCTCTCAGAAAAATGTGGCTTAATAAGATTCTTCTTAGCCACATACTTGAACTCCTCATCATGTTCTAACATCCTCCACATCCTAAGAATAGGATAAAAATTTCACTAAAGGCTAGACAGGGTATGCAGAGATTTGTGACTTCCTCTACCTTTCTCTATGGAGAATGAGACCCCAAGTCTCTCTTCTTAACTTCAGTTCTTCCTCTGAAGTATAATTTCTGAGTAAGTCCTCTTGTTCATCATAGCAGTGTTCAAATCTAGACCTTTTTTTTCACTTCTTACCCTATCAATAAAATGCTTAGGTCATAATTCCTATGTTCAGTTATCTTCAATCTATACTCCTATAATTTTCCCCCATAGGTCTCCAAACCTTCTTTAGCACTAATAAAGAAACTAGGGAATTTGATTGTTGAAGTAAGGAAAGCCTCCTTCTTTCTATTTATTAAATGAAACTTGTCTGATTCATTTATATACCACATAATCTCCAAAAATTTAACCCTATTAGGCACTCTCTTGGGCAACAAGTGGGGTTTGACACTCACCCCATAAACTCTGATTAGGGTTACATTCGTATATAAGAACCAATCAACCCAATTATGATCACTAACACCATCAAGGTTTCTCTCCAAAGGCCTCAAGAGATCAATTATCTCCTTGTAAAGTCTATGCCTTTCCTACCTTAACAACCCTAATACCCTCTGTGCAAGATGCTACTCAAATACCAAGTAGTTTTCATTTTCACAATATGAGTCCTACAAGTGAACTCTTCCTTGAATCGGAATGGGTTCCTCATCCTTGGTTTACTGTTGTATCTACAAATCCTTACCCTAATATCCTCTTCCACAATGCAACAAAATATGACACAATAAAGAATGCCTAGAGAACGTGGCGGCATGACCTCCCTATCTACATGCTACTAATTCCTTGTGAATTTGTTCAACCAAATATCTAGCATAATCAAACCTTCTATATTGGTACTTATCTTGAATATCAACAATAATTACCAATAAATGATTTGGTATCAAAGGGTTAAAATCAAGTCCAAAAACTTGACAAAGAGAAAAATAGGTTTTCACAAAATAGTCTTCAAACAAGTCAATTCTAAAGGGCTTCATTTCATGGTCACTAATTTTCAAATGCCTCCCCATAATTTTTGGCCTGTGAAGAGATAATTTGTATGTTTTGTATGAATTCCTATTCCTTTTATACTCCTTATCTAACTCCTCAATATCAATCTTGACATTTTTTGAGGGGTTCAAACCAAATACTTCAATTATCAGGTCTCTATTTATATGGAAAAGTTGCTCACCCTTATAATTAGATAGCACCTGATTGTTGGGATTGTAACTTTTGTTGATGGCTTGGATGAGGTCCACATTTACAAATACATTTGGGATAAAAAACTTCTGTAAATCCAATTCCCAAAGATGTGAGATCTATTTTTCCAAGGTACGATGGTAGTAACCAAATTTAAATAACTTCCACTCACCTACTTGTAAGACTGCATCCTTGATGTATCCATGGAAATCACAGAAGCTATTTGTCAATTCCCCTATACCTTGGACATGTTTATACTTCTTAGATGAGCCCAAGAGTTGGTGTATAATGTCTTAGGATAAATTTCTCTTGATTTTACCTATGCAACTTGACCTTCGACTCATGGTTGCAGACAAAAGGAGTGAATTACTTAGAAGTAGGGTTTACCAAGTTGACATGTCAAAATATCTTGGGTAGGGTTTTACAATGTCACCTTGAAATCCCTAGAAACCTTATGCAAATCACATAGAGGGAAATTACTTAACATACCAATTTTGCAACAATTAGGGTATCTAAAAAACTTCTACTAATTAGGGTATCCAGTTTTGTAGCTTACCAATATAAAAAACAATTAGGGCATCCAATTTGAAGTTGCAACTTCATCAGTAAATTGCTCGCAACTTGCTTCAACTTACAGAGGTCTCTCGTCAGCTCAAATTTGTAGAACGATTTTCAAATGCAGCTAAAAATCCATTTATTTTCTATAGTCTTCTCATTAATTTTTCAAATGAGCGCAACCTAAACTTGCATGCCGTGAATGGTTACCTCATTTGAATATTGACTGTTCGATCAAACTGGGGCTTCAAATCAATGGACATCGCATGCCAGGACTTTATCGCAGGCTTTCCCAAAGAAAGAACACTTCAAAATTGCATGGTGAGTTAGACTGTTAGATCTTCATTAGCCGAGAACATAAAAATATCTTCATCCATTTCAATCTATTGAAATGGATAAGTGTCAGTATATCATACCATCATAGCTTTAGCACAAACAAAAAACAAGAAGCCTACATGATGTGCCAACCATTGGATCATCCTTGGTTTTCTTAATTAAAACACCACTGTTGATTTCACTTTACTCAGCTGATAGGTGTCACCACCTCGCACTATCATAGCATTGGAAAAGGCTGATAGATGAGAAGCTATACAGTCGGTATTTCCATGCGTGATAATAAAATATCACCACGTGGTGGTATCATATAGTCCAACCCATGATGACATCACCAGAATATTCATGGCCAATAGGAACTAGACGCTTGTTGGGATAAATAGTACTTTGGTGGGACCATGGAAAACATCACTTAAGTAGGATAGACACATGGTGCCACATCGCACCATCATAGCCTTTAAAATATTAAATTAAGCAAAGTTTTATGAAAGGAAATTGGTACAATGAGGTGATGAAAGATTGCCACGTGTTGAGGAGGGATACACCTAGCATAAAGATAGTACATTTTCACAATAACAGGGTAATTTTTAAAACATTAACTCATCGGTGTTAAGTGGCAGACTCACGTACTATCACAACCTTTAAACAAAAGGCTCAAATGAAGACTGCAATGGGTGCAACCAAATTAGAATAACACACCAAAACCTACCCTCCAAAAGCATCCACACTCAATGTATTATTCAGCAATAAAAACATTACAATACTCTTATAGTGTCTCCATGAATACTTCAAAAACATCAAGATCCTCCAATACATCCTCCATGTGTCTAAGCAAGCACATAATCCATTCCATGCTTCACATATGCACTCTACAAGAGAGATCAATACAAATGATAGCCATCCCAACCACTAATCATGTGATTTATTTTATAGAATCAATCTCACACAAAACCACCAAATGGTATTGGCTAAACCATGTGCCTCAAAACCATGAGAGCACAAAACCAATGACCATAAAACTAAATATTTCTCTTACAAATATTAAATATTAGTTCTATGTCTCCCACACATAAAATATCTAACCAATGTTACATACAAATTTACAAGTGGACCCAAATAAATATTTAATATGGCTAAACACATCACTAAAGATGCACCACAAATAAATATTTTATTTTACATAATTAAAATATTTCTTGTGCAAGGTGTACAATACCCTTTTCTTAACATTCTCCCACTTATTGTATACATTACCTAAGGGTCAATTGATGAAACACATCATCATAGCTATTCATGAAACCACATGAATCTCCAACATGCTCTCATGCTCTATTAAGACACCTACAATAAAACCAAAGTGACCACCATATCAAGAAATAACTCCTCTCATCCTCCAACATGCCACCTATGGAATAAAAGGAACAAACCAAGGTGAAGATGCACCAATCCAAAGAACACAAGCAACAAATCCAAGTGATAACAAAGGCTCCACATTGATTCCAAACAAAAACCCACATGACTAGAAATAACACCCCCAACAAATGCTAGTACATCCAACCATCCATACCTCATAAGATATGCAACAACATGAATAAACTTATGCCATCAACATATCCAACCCATAAACAATAATAACAAGTTCCCTATATAAAACTTGTCAAGGAATAACATACACATCCAGGGACTTACATTGCATGGATAATGTCAAATCTAAAAATAGATCAAAGCATACCAAGTCTACTAGTCAACACTCTAACCAAGGTGTGGCTTATGATCATACCATGTAGTAACAAGAACAAACACAATGATCCACACATGTTGAAGATGAAAAAGATTAAAAAGACTAAAAATTATGAAAGGAATTCAAAATAAAGAGATTTATACCTTCTAAAGTCTCCAATCTCCTTCACTCCTTAATAAAGTGGAGGAGAGATGCACCCAAGCCTCTACTAGCTTTACCCAAGTAGAGAATATGTGGATTTCTCACTAAATTCAACAAAAATATAAACTCAAATAGAGGATTTAGCTAAGGATTTTGGTGCAGGAGCACCCCTACAAGACAGGATATAGGTTCATTGTCCGCATGACAGGACATTAGTCTATTTTTAGTATGTTTGACTTCATAATGTAATAAGGTCCATTGGACCAATGCATATGTATTAGATCAGCCTAGGAGAGTGTGCAGGCAGTTAGAGCTCGTGATCAGGTAGTATGAACGGTCCTCTCCCAGCCACTTGGAAGCTCCCAGCCGCTGGGAATCGAGTTGGTAGTACTCGTAGGATATTGCTATAAATAACTCAGATCAGTTAGGGTTTGAGGACACACAGTTAGAGATCATGATCAGAGAGTAAAAGAGAGTAGATGTTATGTTATGTTGTACTGGTGATTGAGTGAGATCCAGAGATCAGTCCAGACATTGTGAAACATTGTTGTAGAAACAGGGCATTTGTGTTTCATCTAAATAAGATCTCATCAATTGCATTATCTGGTTTATCAGTTGTTTATGTTTTGATTTCTGTTCTAATTACAGGTTAATGGATTCTTTCAACCCTTCCACCGGTTGATTCTGTGAATTGGTGGAATGGTCATGCATGTTAGTTTAGGTTGTATTTTAGTTTTCTGTTTATGCATTTCATTGTGTGGGAGATCGATTGGTAGCATGCTATGAATCAACCTAGCATCCTCATGTGCTAGGGTTTAGGTAGATAAACTGTTAAGTTTTGATCTGAAGGCGATCCGGCCCGATCATCATGTTTTCTTTGTGAAATTGTGCGGTTCTGTGAGTTTGCATGCAGCTGACGGATATACAGGGATCTGCATGTGCTTTTCCAGACAGAGTGAATCGCATTGACATCTGTGAGTATATCGCTATCCGGATCGGGTTATGAAGCTGACGAAGTCTGTATGTTTCAAGTGCATCAGGATGATATAGGTTGGATATATACTCAGTGTATATATCATCGTCAGGATCATCTTTCGTGTGTACCTATCGTCCGCATATCGCTATCGCATGCAGAAGTGAAAGTTCACTTTTTGGCTAAGGACCAGAAAGGACATCATCAGGATATTGAAAAGATCATCGGATATTCATTATCATGTTGCGGAGGATATAAGTGTCTTATATCCTGTTGACATCATCATCTGGTGCATTGACATCATCATCGGGTGCAAGTGACGTCATCGTCATCAGGATATTGCGAATATCACCCTATGCAAGTTTATCCTACTGTCGCTAAGTGTTTTAGCATCGGCGTAAGTCTTCGGCATAAAGTTTGGTTAACATCATCAGGATGTTTCAATATGACCAGATAAGTCATATCCTGATGCTGTTGTTTGAGTAGTCAGATATCGGGGTGACGTAAGCATCGAAGGAAAGGTGCTTGAAGTTGTCGTCATCAGGATATATGGAGGGAACCGGATATTTTATATCCTACTGATGAAGGTGATGTTGAACATCATGATGATGAAGATAGAGTTTAGCGGTAAGATGAACAGTGAACATCAGGAGGATGTTTGCGCTTGCCGATTATGATGATGCTGCTGACAGGCGAAAGGCGAAAGGCGATAAGAAAATGAACAGTAGTTAGCAAGAGGATATTTCACGCCTCTTCGAAATATGATGATGCTGATAAGCCGATAGGTATTACATGCTACATGTCCAGGATTTTGGCATGCTGGTTGTGTTAATGACTCCTCCTTCCCATTTGTAAGCTTCTATTGCGTTTTCCTCTGCATAATAGTGGTATCAGAGCAAAGGAAGGATCTTCTGGAAAAGATCAGGATATAGCAGGATGTCAGATGAAGAAGGAACATCTGAGATTCCGGGAAGGATGACCAACGTTGAGTTGGCAGTTCTGGTAAAGAAACAGATTGCAGAGAGCAAGGCTGTGAAGGCTCAGAATCAGGAATTGAAGGATGAGTTAGAGAAGTTGAGGAACAGAGTAGGTTCTGGTAGAGAAGAAGATAGGGAAGAAGAAGAGATCCCTAGTTGGAACGAGGAGGTCGTTCCTGCAGACCAGAGACCACTGTTGAATGCCCTCAAGGCCATGGAGAGGAGAACCATGGATGTGAAACTAGATTTTCCAGTGTTTACAGGAAAGATGGAACCTGATTCAGTGATGGAGTGGATAGACTCCTTGAACAATTTCTTTGAAACAGAGGAGATACCAGAACAACAGAGGGTGAAAATAGCCCAGTCAAAAATGAAAGAAGCTGCCTTGACATGGTGGAATTTCGTCCAAGATGATAGAGTATAGGAAGGAAAGCGTAGAGTCACTACATGGAAGAAAATGATGGCATTAGTAAAGGAAGCTTATGTCCCATTGGATTACAGTATCCAATTACACAAGAGGAAGCAAAACCTGAAGCAGAAGGAGCTAGATGTCAGCTCATATTCAGAAGAATTCATGAAACTTTGTATGAAAACAAAGGTAAAGGAAAGTGAAGAAGAGAAGGTAGCCAGATACCTTAATGGATTGAGGTTCAACATTCAGGAAGATTTAAGTCTGCATAATCCAGATACAGTTTAGAAAGGCTTTCAGTTGGCATTGAAAGTGGAAGAGAAGTTAAAGAGAAAACAAGAACAACACAATAGAGGAAGAGGAAGACAACAAAGGGGTGGAAGAGGTCCTTTTAGAGGTAAAGGACATGGACATGGATATCAAGGAGAATCCAGTCATGACAATAGTAAGGGAAACAATACTCAGAACCAGGGGGAAAATTATAGTCAGCAAGGAAACTTCAGAGGTAGAAGATCTTTCAGAGGAAGATCCCAGGGCAGAGGATCCATCAGATGTTATAATTGTAACAAAGAAGGCCATATAGCCAGCAGATGTCCAGAAAAGGCCACAAGCTCAATAGGAGAAAGGAGAACAAATCTGATCCAAGAACCTGATAATCAAAGTATGACAGGCTCTACTTCTTTTTAGAGTGTGAATGCTCCTGATAATTATGGATACCCAGAAAGTGGAGAGTCTCTAATGATGAGAAGAACGGTGACTACCATGAAGGTACCTGACAAAGAATCCCCTCAAAGAAAGTCTCTTTTCAGGACTATTTGCAAAGTAGGAGGTAAGGCATGTAAAGTTTTGATTGATTCTGGTTCTACTGAAAATTTTGTGTCTGAAGAAATGGTGACAAAGCTTAAGCTTAGGAGATTG
Source organism: Cunninghamia lanceolata (assembly GCA_027924645.1). NCBI lineage: Eukaryota > Viridiplantae > Streptophyta > Pinopsida > Cupressales > Cupressaceae > Cunninghamia > Cunninghamia lanceolata. The sequence continues at coordinate 4,498,448 of BSBN01000341.1, read as the reverse complement.
CCTCACCCATCCCCATACAAAATCTCATGGCTTACCCAAGGTCAGCAGACAACTGTAGAAGAGCAGGCTTGGGTAGAATTTCAGATTGGAGCATATAAGGATAAGTTGTTGTTTGACATTACCACGATGGATGCTTGCAATCTTTTATTTGGTAGACCATGGCAGTATGATTTGAAGGCACAACATGATGGTATTAGAAATACCTATACAATCAATAAAGATGGTAAGGTTATAAAGTTACTACCATTGACGGAGAAGGAGGAGAAATCTAAAGGAAAAGAGGTGAAGGTAATGCTGATGGAAGGTAAATAGTTCATGAAAGAAGTAGCAGCAGAAGGTGCAGTTGCATATGCCCTAATCCCATGTATGAGGGTGAATAAAGAACAGCAGCAAGAAGTCAAGGAAGAGAAAAAGCAAAGGTTCATAGACCCAGCTATCCAAGAGCTATTGGATAAGTACAAAGGTATCATCTCAGAGGGAATGCCAAGATCCCTACCACCTGTCAGGGATATCAGTCACTGCATAGACTTAATTCCAGGGTCAACACTTCCAAACAAAGCAGCCTATAAGCTAACTCCAGAACAGAATGCAGAAGTAGCCAGACAAATTGAAGAATTATTGGATTCAGGTCTGATTGGGAAAAGTTTAAGTCCATGTGCAGTACCAGCTGTACTAGCACCAAAGAAGGAAGGTACTTGGAGGCTTTGCACAGATTCCAGAGCTATTAACAAGATCACAATTAGGTATAGGTTTCCAATCCCTAGGATAGAGGATTTACTTGACTATTTGGGAGGTGCTAAGTATTTTACAAAAATAGATTTGAAGAGTGGATATCATCAGATCAGGATTAGGCCAGGAGATGAATGGAAAACAGCATTCAAAACTAATGAAGGGTTATATGAGTGGAAGGTTATGCCTTTTGGTTTATCTAATGCACCTAGTACTTTTATGAGGTTGATGAATGAGGTTTTGAAAGAGTTCATTGGTAAGTTTGTCATAGTATATCTAGATGACATTCTGATTTTCAGCAACACGAAAGAAGAACATCTCAAACACATAGATTTGGTTCTTAAGAGGTTACATGAAGAGCAGCTGATGATAAATTTAGACAAGTGTTTGTTCATGCAAGAGGAGATCACATATTTGGGTTTTGTCATTTCACAAGGAAAATTACAAATGGATAAGGAAAAGGTAAGTGCCATATTGTCTTGGCCAACCCCAAAGACTATGAATGATGTCAGAAGTTTCCATGGGTTAGCAACCTTCTACAGGAAGTTTATAAGAGGGTTTAGTCATATTTGTGCACCCATGCTTGATACCATCAAAGGAGGACAGAAGTGCAGATTTATTTGGACTCAAAGAGCAGATGATTCTTTTGAAACATTGAAGAAGAAGGTGGCATAGCAGCCAGTCCTTGCACTTCCAGACTTTAACAAAATCTTTCAGGTGGAATGTGATGCCAGTCACATGGCCATTGGAGCAGTACTCAGCCAAGAAGGTAGACCTATTGCATTTTTCAGTGAGAAACTCAATGATGCTAAAAAGAGGTATTCCTCATATGATTTGGAAATGTATGCTTTAGTCCAGTCACTCAAGAAATGGAGGCATTACTTGATGCCAAAGGAATTCATAGTATTCACAGATAACCAGGCTCTGAGTTTCATAAACAGCCAGGAAAAGCTGAACCACAGACACATGAAATGGGTCGAAACCTTACAAGCTTTTACTTTTACATTGAAGCATAAGAAAGGAGTCAAGAATAAAGTTGCAGATGCTTTGAGCAGGAGAGTTTTAACAGTCAACCAGATTCAGTTAGAAAGTGTTGGCATTGATTCACTAAAGACCATGTATGAGACTGATGAAGATTTTGGGGAGATATATCATGTATGTACTTCTTTTGGAGAGAAATATCATGCTGAATTCTCTGAATTTTTGATTCAGGATGGATTGTTGTTCAAAGGTGGACAGTTATGTATTCCAAGGTGTTCTATGAGGTTAAACATCATTAAGGAGAAACATTGTGGAGCTATGGCAGGTCATTTTGGTCTAGATAAGACTCTTGATCTTGTCCGAAGACATTACTTTTGGCCTAAGTTACAATCAGATGTCAGAAAGTTTGTAGAGACATGTGTGATATGTCAGAAAGCTAAAGGCAGGTCGACTAATGCAGGTTTATATCAGCCCTTACCCATTCCTTCCAGACCATGGGAAAACATAAGTATGGATTTTGTCTTGGGTTTACCAAGGACAAGGAAAGGATTTGACAGTGTTTTTGTTGTAGTGGATAGATTCAGCAAAATGGCACATTTCTTGCCATGCAAAACCACTGCTGATGCTTCATACATTACAGATTTGTTTTTCAGGGAGATTGTCAGAATCCATGGATTGCCATTGAGCATAGTGTCAGATAGGGATGTGAAGTTTATTGGTCACTTCTGGAGAACTCTTTGGAAGAAACTTGGAACAAATTTGTCTTTTTCCTCTGCATATCATCCTCAAACGGATGGACAGACTGAAGTAGTGAACCATTCCTTAGGAAATTTGCTTAGATGTTTGACAAAACAACATGGAGAAAAGTGGGATAATATTCTATCTCAAGCTGAATTTTCCTATAATGATACTGTCAATAGGAGCACAGGGAAATCACCTTTCCAGATAGTTTATGGTATGCATCCAAGAGGAATTTTGGAATTGAGAGATCTACCTACAGTAGACCCTGTTAGTGCAGAAGGAGAAGCTTTTGCAGAAGCCATCAAAGAGGTTCATGATCAAGTCAAGACCCAACTGCAACAAACCACCTTGAAGTATAAGGAATATGCTGATAAAAAGAAGAAGGATGTTCAGTTTGGTGTTGGAGATTTGGTATGGGTTCATTTGAAGAAGGACAGACTTCCTAAGGGAAAACATACTAAACTCATGCAGAGAAAAGTTGGACCATGTCAGATCTTGCACAAGCATGGACAGAATGCTTATGAGATACAACTCCCCCCTGATCTTGGTTTGTCCCCTACATTCAATGTATGTGATTTAACTCCATACAAGTCTTATCCAGATGCAGATCAGGATCTCCTACAGGATACAGTCCATGATAACATTCCCAAGCATGATCCTCCACAGTTGCTGAAGGTTTTGGACACCAGAGTGGTCAAACAGACCCGGAACAAACAGTACTTGGAGTATCTAGTCTCTTGGAAGGGAAAACCTAATTCTGAAGCAGTCTGGATGACTGAAGAGCAGATCCAGAAACATGGTGCAGATCTTCATACTCTCATCTCAAGTGGACTTGAGATTTCTTCTTCTAGGGAGTATGGTGCAGGAGCACCCCTACAAGACAAGATATAGGTTCATTGTTCGCATGACAGGACATTAGTCTATTTTTAGTATGTTTGACTTCATAATGTAATAAGGTCCATTGGACCAATGCATATGTATTAGATCAGCCTAGGAGAGTGTGCAGGCAGTTAGAGCTCGTGATCAGGTAGTATGAGCGGTCCTCTCCCAGCCACTTGGAAGCTCCCAGCCGTTGGGAATCGAGTTGGTAGTACTCGTAGGATATTGCTATAAATAACTCAGATCAGTTAGGGTTTGAGGACACACAGTTAGAGATCATGATCAGAGAGTAAAAGAGAGTAGATGTTATGTTATGTTGTACTGGTGATTGAGTGAGATCCAGAGATCAGTCCAGACATTGTGAAACATTGTTGTAGAAACAGGACATTTGTGTTTCATCTAAATAAGATCTCATCAATTGCATTATCTGGTTTATCAGCTATTTATGTTTTGATTTCTGTTCTGATTACAAGTTAATGGATTCTTTCAACCCTTCCACCGGTTGATTCTGTGAATCGGTGGAATGGTCATGCATGTTAGTTTAGGTTGTATTTTAGTTTTCTGTTTATGCATTTCATTGTGTGGGAGATCGATTGGTAGCATGCTATGAATCAACCTAGCATCCTCATGTGCTAGGGTTTAGGTAGATAAACTGTTAAGTTTTGATCTGAAGGCGATCCGGCCCGATCATCATGTTTTCTTTGTGAAATTGTGTGGTTCTGTGAGTTTGCATGCAGCTGACGGATATACAGGGATCTGCATGTGCTTTTCCAGACGGAGTGAATCACATCGACATCTGTGAGTATATCGCTATCCAGATCAGGTTATGAAGCTGACGAAGTCTGTATGTTTCAAGTGCATCAGGATGATATAGGTTGGATATATACTCAGTGTATATATCATCGTTAGGATCATCTTTCGTGTGTACCTATCGTCCGCATATCGCTATCGCATGCAGAAGTGAAAGTTCACTTTTTGGCTAAGGACCGGAAAGGACATCATCAGGATATTGAAAAGATCACCGGATATTCATTATCATGTTGCGGAGGATATAAGTGTCTTATATCCTATTGACATCATCATCTGGTGCATTGACATCATCATCGGGTGCAAGTGACGTCATCGTCATCAGGGTATTGCGAATATCACCCTATGCAAGTTTATCCTGCTGTCGCTAAGTGTTTTAGCATCGGCGTAAGTCTTCGGCATAAAGTTTGGTTAACATCATCAGGATGTTTCAATATGACCGGATAAGTCATATCCTGATGCTGTTGTTTGAGTAGTCAGATATCGGGGTGACGTAAGCATCGAAGGAAAGGTGCTTGAAGTTGTCGTCATCAGGATATATGGAGGGAACCGGATATTTTATATCCTGCTGATGAAGGTGATGTTGAACATCATGATGATGAAGTTAGAGTTTAGTGGTAAGATGAACAGTGAACATCAAGAGGATGTTTGCGCTTGCCGATTATGATGATGCTGCTGACAGGCGAAAGGCGAAAGGCGATAAGAAAATGAACAGTAGTTAGCAGGAGGATATTTCACGCCTCTTCAAAATATGATGATGCTGATAAGCCGATAGGTATTACATGCTACATGTCCAGGATTTTGGCATGCTGGTTGTGTTAATGACTCCTCCTTCCCATTTGTAAGCTTTTGTTGCGTTTTCCTCTGCATCAGATTTGGGAGAGATTTTGGCATAATGATGTTGCATAAAACTTGAGATAGGAGGCTATTTGGACAACATAAGATAGAAATGGAATGAGATGAAAATGGCTTAGGATGAGCTTGCATTTATAGACATTTTGGAGTGAAATTGAGATAAATGGTTGAGATTCAAAGTTCAAATTCAAGGGTGGAGATGAAGGGATGAGATGGAGGGCTAGATCTTCATCAACAAAAATGAAGGGTTGTGATTATTTTGTAATTTTTAATTCACCTTGGGAAGGCTTTGCATTAATGAGGATTAAGACTTGTGTGGAAATAAAAAATTAATTTCCTTGGGAGAAGGTGGAATTAAAAATTTGATTTTATTGGTGAATAAGATGACATGTGACACATGTTTTCATTTGGCAAACACATGTGTGAGCTCTTTGCATAAAAAAGAGCTCTAACATGAAAGAGGAAAGGTGAGGTGGAAGGTTCATGTGACCCCTTTGAATAAAAAGTATTTTTTTATTCAAAGGGTGTGGGGAGATGGGTTAATCAAGGTTTGACCCACTTAATTAATGTGGTTGTAGAAAATTAGTGATTGGGTTAATTAGTGGTTAAAATTAATTAAATAAGGGTTTATTTAATTAATTTGGGTCTAGGGACTAGGTAAGTTAGAGTAGCTAATTAATTAATTGGTATTTATTCAATTAGGCTAGGTTTAGGTCATAGGCTAGGGGAGATTAATTAAATAAGCATGTTTTATTGAATTAATCTAGGTTAGGGGATGAAGAAATTAATCAAATAAATATTTAGAATATTTTTTTAATTAATGATGAATGATGTTGTAAGTTTTAGTAATAAATTAAATGAATTAATTCATTACTAGGGATTAATTTGGGATGAATGGCCAAGGATGAGTGGTTAGGGATGGCTTAGGATTAATTAAATAATTTTTATTTTATTTAATAATTGGTGAAAGGGGGAGTTAGTAGTGTAATTGATGTGGGAAAGTGGCTTGCGGGGTCAAGACATTTTTAGGCGTCTACACATGTAACACAAAATGTTGCATAATCCCTATCTATTAGGACATGTTTCTCAACCTTGCAATTACAAAAAGTGTGATATTTTGATTGTAAAAATAGAAAAACTCAATTTCTAGGCTATAGAGTTGGTGTAAAAATAGATGAGGAGAGATGTCAAATCTTGCTTTGTTCTTTTCCCGATTCATGAGATGCTCTTGTTATGGCTATTGGGAGTAATTATATTATATTGAAAGTTGAAGATGATGTGGGTTCTTTTCTTTCTAAAGAGATGAGGAGGAAGGTATCCATCAGTGCCAAAGAGGCCTTGAATGTTCATGGAAGACCTAAAGAAAAAGGCAAGAAGAGTGAGAAGCGTGACAAATCCAAGTCCAAGGGGATATCAAAATTTCCTAGAAAGTAAAGTTATTTGTTAGAATTGCGGTAAGCCTGGATACTTTTGTAAGGAGTGCAAAAAACAAAAGAAGAAGAAAAAGAAGAATTTTTATTTTGATTCTGAGTTTGGGAAGGAAGATGGTGGTGTATTCATTGTAGCTTTGGCAACTCATGTAGGTAATGATGCATGGTTAATTGACTCAGGTGCATCTTTCCATATGACCCCTAATAGTGATTGTTTTTCTGAATATGAATAATTTGATGAAGGTAAAGTGTACTTGGGTGATGATTCTCATTTAAATATTGTTTTCCATGGTAAAGTTAAAATCAAATTTCTTGATGGTAGAGTAAAAAGAATTAATGGTGTGTTACATATCCTTGGGTTAGTACAAAATTTATTATCTATGAGAAAACTAATAGATGCAGGTGTGTAGGTAGTTTTTTTGATGCAGGATGTAAGATGGTTAGAGGTGCTATAGTGATCACTAGAGGTGTTAGAATTGGCACATTGTATAAGCTTGATGCATACACTATTGAGTGAAATAGTACTTCTATTGAAATAAAGTCTATGAATACTTCATTGGAAAATGTTAGAGTTTCCTCTTTAGCAGATGGTCATGGATTTTGGGTACCTAAGGGTTCTATTTCTTATGAATCAAAACAACCTATGGAGAAGACTATGTTATATCACTAGAGATTAGGCCACATTGGAGAAAAGGGTCTAAGGACCTTGAAAAATAAAAACCTTGTTGAAGGGTTGACTGGTTGTAATCTTGATTTTGATTCATGTGAATAATATATTTATCGTAAACAAAACCATGTTAAGTTTTACTTGAATTCTCATAAATCTTGTGATGTATTGGATCTTACTCATTTAGATGTGTTTGGTCCTATATATGTTCCTTCCATTGTAAAATCCACATATTATGTTTCATTTATTGATGATTATAGCAGAAGGACATGGTTATATTTTCTAAAGAGTAAATCTAAAGTTTTCAGTTGATTTAAAGAATTTAAAGCAATGGTTGAGTTATAGATTGGAAAGAAAATAAAATGTTTGACCAGTGACAATGGTGGTGAATTTTTCTTTAATGATTTTGATAGATTTTGTAAAGATTGTGGCATTCAGATACAAAAGACAACTCTGTATTCTCTATAGAAAAATGGAGTTGCAAAAAGAACGAACATGACATTGATGGAGAATGATAGGAGTATGCTTAGTGGTGCTAGTCTAGAATAAAGGTTTTGGGATAAAACTATTACCACTACTTTCTACTTAATTAACAGGTCTCCTACATCATCTCTTGTTGATAAAGCACCTATGGAGGCATCGTCGAGTCACAAGCCTTCATTGAGACATCTTAGAGTTTTTGGTTGTGAGGCATATGCACATGTGCCAAGGGAGAAGTAAACAAAGTTGGAAAACAAGGCTATGAAATGTATCTTCATTGGGTACAGTTATGGTGTGAAAGGATACAATCTTTGAGATCCTATTGCACATAAGGTAATATATAGTAGAAGTGTGATTTTTAGACAAACTAAGCCTTCTTCTGTTACATTGTAGCTTGAACAAAGTGAATAGAAATATGTGATTCAACTTCCTTCTACACTTAAGAAAGACAAATCAAGGCCCCTAGATAGACAAGAAGTTGAGGAGAGCTCATCTAGCTTTGAATCTCTAGAAGAGGAGGAAGATCCTCCAACTTAGCTTGTTTGAAGGTCTACAAGACATAGACAACCACTAGAAAGGTATTCACTTGATGACAGGATATGTATTTTTGCTTTGAATATTAACATGGATGAACCAAGATCTATAGAAGAGGCATTAGGTATGAATGATGCAGAATTGTGGAAGATTTCCATGGATGAAGAAATGGTAGTTTTGAAAAAGAATGATACATGAGATCTAGTACCACGGTAGGAGGGTTCACAAAATGAACTATCCATGTCGTGCAGCTAGAGTAAACACAATAGAAACAACTCAAAGATGTAAAGCAATTGCAGGTTTAGTCATTTAGTATATCATAGAGTTCAAATTCAAATTGGCCAGCAACATGCAGGCTTACAATTAGCGCTCATAGGCCTGATTATAGAATATCAGAATATGCACAAGATATAGCTTTGAAGCTCCTTTGCATAAATTCAAACTATCTATCTTCTAAATCATGAGAACTACTTTCTTAAAGATCTATTACATCGATATATATCATCTCCATTACAAAAGATTCCTCCGTGTTGGCCAAGGAAGATCACAAACTCCAATGGAGAGTTGTAACATGTGTACACGGATAGGTTGGACTTAAATGAATAGAACTCCTCTGCAAAGGAATAGAATGATGAGTGGATCTTAAGGAAGGTCAGCCATGAAACACTAAACATTGATTGATGTGTCTTTTAGCTTCATAATTTGAGGAATGCTCCATAAGTCTTCTCCTTTAGCTCATTGTTTGAGACTGTCAGGATGCTTTGTTATGAGAAAATAGTCAATCTTCTTATAGAGATATCTTTCCAGTACCTAAACCAAATGATCTAAAATTTGGATATGATGTGTATGAATGAATCTATATGCTAAGTCCAGCTCCACAAGATCTGAAATGCCACTATCATAGAATGTAGACCAAAATATAGAAACTAATACTGCCTAAACTGCCTGAACTCAACTAGAAAATGAAAAGAAACAAACTGAAATACAAATTTTTTTGGTTGATGCAAGATTGCTCTTGAACTAGGGATGCTCCTGCATTAGACATCTAGGGTTATTGAAAAACTAAGTCCCTCACTTTGCTAGGGCTAGAGGAAAACCAAGATGGTCTACCTTAGCCTGAGAAATCCATGATGAATCTTCTTTTGGTTTGCCTTTCCACTTCACAAGGTATTCTTTGTATTGTCTTCCTCTAGTGCTACATCCAACTCTGTTGTCCAAAATGTCTTCAATTTGCTCCAGTGCTTGCTGTGGTAATTGCTTCTTCAAGTCTTCTTCAATGTTGTCACTGAACTCTGCTTCATGATACTGATATAAGTCTACAATTTTAAAAATAGGTGAAATACCCAATGTCTCTGGTAATTCCACTTCATATGCATTTCCTGAATCAAATTTTCTGAGTATCCTACAAGGTCCAAACTTCTTCATCTTCAACTTGTTATATGTTCCAACTGGAAATCTTTCTTTTCTCAAGTACACCATCACTTTATCTCCAACTTCAAATTCCTTGTGTCTTCTCTTCTCATCTTCTTTCTCCTTATACCTGCTATTAATATCCTCCAAATGATTCTTAACCTAATTATGCACTGTCTCCATATGTCTTACAAACTTTTCTGCTTCTGCACTTCTCTTATCTACCATACTAATATCTCTCAACTCTGCAACTCCTCTAGGGTGTATTCCAGTAACAATCTCAAAAAGTGTTCTTCCAGTACTCCTATTCATTGAATTATTGTATGCAAACTCTACTTGTGAAAAGATCAAATCCCATCTTCCTACCTTCTCTCCAACCAAACATCTCAACAAGTTTCCCAAACTTCTATTCACTACCTCTATCTATCCATCAGTTTGTGGATGAAATACTGAACTGAACTTCAAATCTGTCTTCATCTTCTTCCAAAGTGTCTTCCAAAAGCATCCAAGAAATCTTGTATCTCTATCTGACATTATACTCTTAGGTAATCCATGCAATCTCACAATCTCCTTGAAAAATAGGCCAGCTACATGTACTGCATCAGTTGTCTTCTTACAAGGTATGAAATGTGCCATCTTTAAAAATTTGTCCACCACTACAAATATTGAATCATGTCCTCTTTGTGTCTTAGGAAATCCCATTAGAAAATCCATGCTTATGTCTTCCCAAGGTCTCTCTGGTACTGTCAAAGGTTTATATAATCCAGTATTCTAACTACTCCCTTTTGAAAGGAAGCAAGGTACGTGGAACACACTTCCTACACCAACCTAATGAGGGGAATAGTATGCAAATTCTTTTTAATCCTTACAATTGTAGAAATGTTAAACACATAACATAAATATTACAGTAGCAACACAACACATAAAGAGAGTGACAAAAGATATAATGTGGGGAAAACCTTTTCATGTAAAAAACCCCACACTCCAAAACTTGTACAATGTATTATCAAAACAATGGTGTGTTTACAATACATTTGCAGTGCAAGTTCTTCCAGGAGTCTTCAAATGTCATTTTTGGAGTGATTTCGGTAGCATAATAGTACCTATACAAACACTATGCAACTACAACTCCAAACCAATGCATTATATAGAGTTACAAGGCATAAACAAGAAGCTTCTAGAGATGGACGTCCATCTTGAAAGGAAGCTAGGTGTGCAAATCACTTCCTACACTTATCTAATGAGGGGAGGAGAGTACAAATTCAATTTTATCCTTACTATTACAGCAATATTAAACCACTAACAGAGATATTGCAGCAAACACATAAACAAGAAAGTGAGACACAAGATATACATGGGGAAAACCCTTATCGGGTGAAAAACCCCACACTCCAAAACCTACACAATGTATTATCAAAACTGAAATGGTTTACAATACACTTGCAATTCAAGCTCTCTGCTGTCATAACTTACAGCTGTAAGAGAATCTGTCATATACAGGCTATAAATAGCATATTCTCTTACAACATGTCATAGTCCACCTTAGGGTGCCCAAATATGCCTTTTTCAAAGCTGCTCTTTGACACATGTCTTCACCTGTCATAGAATCTCCTATTTCTGACTCTTACATGTCATAACTTCGTCATAGGAATCTGTCATGACCGTTATGGTCAATATTCCCTTACATAACATCCAAGATGCCGACACATGGAAAAATATTTCTACCACTTAGTGGGATTCCTATCTCCTCATGTGAGGACAAAAATATATGTGGTCATATGCCATGTAGGATGACACATCACCGTGCCAACTCCCACAACATGACAACATATGATTTGCATCTAATTAATACAATAGGCAATTAATAAATAAATACAATGTAAAAATACAAGGAATTACCAAGGTTGAGACACCTTAATTCCCAACACATCTTGGCCACATGGCCATTTTCCTACATCAAAGGACACTTGTCCAAGTTACAAATACCTCTCTTACATCTGTCATACATGGCAGATTTGACTTCCCAAGGTTGGAGCGCTCCAGGCTAAAAATAGCTATGACAGATGCTCTTATGCATCTTATAGTTGTCATAAAATCTCCCCAACATAACAACCTTAAATGTTGTAAGAGAATCTATCATACAAGGCTAAATATAGCATATTCCTCTTACAACATGTCATAGCCCAACTTGGGTGCCCAAAGATGCCTTCTCCACATGCAAAGATATTTTACGACACTTGTCTTCACTTGTCCCGAGAATCTCTATACTTGGCTCTTACGCATCATAGATTATGTCATACACAATAACACCTCTATCATACCACAAGATGCTGACACATGGCATATTAGTGTCACCTCAAATAGGATGCCTATATCCACATGGGATGAGTTGACCATCCTAGTCACCTTCCAAGTTGAGTGACAACTCACCATGCCACTTCACACTAAATGAAAAAATAGGATATGCAACATAAATTACATCATAGGCAAATAAATAAATAATTAAATAATCAATGCTGGGAATTGCAAGGTTGAGACACATTAATTCCCAATATTCTCCCACTTGTCGAACACCTTGCAAGAGCCAATAGAAGGACGAGATTTAAATACTAGGGGCTAAAAGGCCCATAGACTCCAAACACCATCTGAACTTTTTTGTGCCCACAGGTTTAGTCAATGCATCTGCAACATTCTTAAAAGTGTCAACCTTCTCCAATATCACCTTCCCATCTTCTACCATATCACGAACAAAATGATACTAAACATCAATGTGCTTTGTTCTGGCATGGAAAGTAGAATTCTTTGCTAAGCAAATTGCACTCTGACTGTCACAACAAATAGTAATCTGTCCTGCATCAAACTAATATCTCAACACAACTTCTTAAGAGAAATGGCTTCCTTACAAGCATGAGTTGCTGCCTAATGCAAGTCAAAGGTTCAAGAGCCTTATCACACAGTTAAACCAAGAAGCAATAATGAATCACAACAAACAACAACAAACTAACAAGAACAACTCTTTTATTCATATGCGAGAGATAATTACAACAAGAATATAGATTGCATTACAGAAATATTGGCCTTAGCCTTACAATGCTACAAGAGACAGATCAAACTGATCGTGCATTTTAGGAGAAATCTTCAGGAAGACTCCCAAAAACATACTACTATCTTGAGTAAGGAGAAGCTGTCAAAAAGATCAAATCATATGAATTTATAGACTCATTTGGCAGCCACCGACCTTCATTAATGATCTTGACATGTGTCACGCCCTAACTTGCCATTGGAACGGTCGTACAGGCTATCAAAATTGACTTTTTGATGTTTTTGCTTTGCAGGTGGGAAAGTCAGTCCAACATGATTTCAGCGCAATAGGAGAAAGTGCTAGATTTGGCCTCAGCTGACCTTTGCAGAAGAAAGCATTGAAAATGACCTTTGCCAACTAGTGTGGGATTCGACCTCATCTGACTAGTGTGGATTTTGTCCTCAACTGAATTTAGTCAGTGTAGCTCCATTGTAACTCAAAGTCAATAAGCAAGCCTTTTAGCGCTAAGTCGCAAAGCGGTGATTTTCCATCCATCTGACCTGCACAGATTTTGACATCGGCAGACTTAGGTAGTATAACCAATTTTAGTGCAAGTTGGTGATGAAGACTTTTAGCACAGACAGTGTGAAATCATTCAGTGGGGAATGATGATGTCACTGACTTAGCAGAGGATTCGAAGGTGATTGACATGGTCGGTAAGAATTGTTTTTAATGCAAGTCTAAACCTTAGGATTTTAGTGCAGACTTGTCCATTGAATGCCAGTGCAGATTTCTGGTGTGACTGGATTTTAGCTCGAGGTTGGTAGGTATCAAAAGTTGTGCTGGAGTAGAATTTCACCAATTTTAACCAACTCTTCACCAAAATTGAGGTACGGATACCCATTTGGGCCTTCTTCAAGATCAATCCCTTACTTGGCCAACCTCCTTAGGAAAATTCTCCAAATTTGATCAACTCACCCTTGCAGCAAATCCTATAGCCAAAAGAGACAACAAGAAAGTAAAAACAATTTTCTTTTTGGTTGATGAGGATTACACGTGAACTCGGATGCTCTTGCATCAGACACATTGGGTAACTGAAATGTTCCATGAGTTGAAAACTCATGAACATTTTGGCAAGTCTGGAACTGGAATCCCAAACTTGACAAGTTCTGCAACAGTCATCCAAGAAGCTTCATCTATAGCTTGGTTCTTCCATTTGACTAGACACTCCATGTACTCCTTTCCTCTAGTCTTCTTAGCCACTCGTGAGTCAATCACTTCATCCACTTCCTCCATCTTCTTTTCAGGAAACTGATCTATCCACTCTTGTGCATTAGGTGAATGTGAATGTATCCCTCCTTGAGAACTTGACTAGCCTTCATAGAACTTATACAGATCAACAACATTGAAAATATGTGATATATCTATTCTTGTTGGCAACTCAATCTCATAAGCATTGGATGAGAACTTCCTCAACACCTTACACAGACCTATCTTTTTGAATTCAATTTATGATATGTACCCTGTGGAAACCTTTCCTTCCTCAAATGTGCCAAAACTAAGTCTCCTACTTGAAATTCTTGTTCCCTCTTATGCACATCATCATTCTCCTTGTACTTGCTGGCACTCTTCTCCAACTGTTCCTTCACTTCCTTATGAACCTCATGAAGGTATTCTACAAAATCTTCAGCAACAACACTCTTCCTATTCAAATCTGCACTATCTTGGAGTTCATCAACACCTCTTGGGTTGTACCCATAGACTATTTGAAAAGGACTCCTTCCTGCACTTCTGTTCACTAAATTATTATAAGAAAATTCTTCTTGTGCCAGGATAAGATCCCATTGATGTGGTTTATCTCCCACCAAACATCTCAATGGATTTCCCAAACTTCTATTCACAACCTTAGTTTGTCCATTAGTCTACGGATGATAAGCTGAACTGAATCCTAATTCGGTGTCCATTCTCTTCCATAATGTATGCCAAAAATGGCCAACAAACTTCATGTCCCAGTCTGAAACTATGCTCTTAGGAAATCCATGCAACCTGACTACCTCTCTGAAAAATAATGTAGCTATGTGGGATGCATCACTATTCTTCTGACATGGTATGAAATAAACCATCTTCATGAATTTGCGCACAACAATAAAAATGGAATCATGACCTCTATGTGTCTGAGGCAATCCCAAAACAAAATCCATACTTATATGCTCCCAAGGCCTATCAAGTATAGGAAATGGCTGATATAGTCTTGTATTCTGTCGTGCTCCCTTAGCATATTGGCAAATTCTATAGCCTTGTACCAGTTTCTTCACATATGCACTCATTCCATGCTAAAAATAACTTTCATTCAGCTATGCCACTATCTTATCTACTCCAACATGTCCACTTAAGCCTCCACTATGCTTTTCTCTGATGAGATTTTCTCTCATTGAGATTCTAGGTATACATAATTTCTGACCCTTGAACAAAAAACCATATTGGATAAATTATAACAACCATGGTGTCCTATCTCCTGTCACTGGACTTTTACTAACAGCCCATGCGTCCTTAAAATCAAGATCATCAGGATACAAATCCTTTATTGCATCAAAGCCAACAACATTAACTCTCAACTCATTCATTAACAAGCATCTTCAGCTAAGTGCATCTACTACCTAGTTTGACTTACCACTTCGATGTTTCAAAGAAAAGGAATAACTTTGCAAGAACTCCACCCATTTCTTATGTCTTTGGTTTAACTTACCTTGACTATTGATGTACTGTAAGGCATGATGATCAGTATACAACACAAACTCACTGGACAACAAATAATGCTTCCACTTCTTTAAGGCCTACACTATAGCATAGAATTCTTGGTCATAAATAGAGTACTTCCTCTTTGCTTCATTGAGTTTCTCACTAAAGTAGGCAATGGGTCTACCTGTGAGGCTGAATATTTTACCTTCCATATTTTGATCGTTATGCTATTCAGTAGATGACATTATTAGACCTTAGTGACTATGCTTCATTTTGTAGACTTGATTTGATCTACTGATTATGTTAGGACTTTGATTTGACATATGTGATTCGTTTTGATCATAGTGATGCTATTTGTGGAAATTGATCTACGAGTTTATATTTGATGATGTTTTGTGATGAGATTCTAGTTGTTTATGTGATATGGATTAATTGACATGTGATTGGATAATGCAGTTTAATTTGGATTTATGTATTGATTTTTATTGTTGTATTTGATTGTGTGAATTTAATTCCAGTTGCTTCAGCTCACTTTTCATGACAGAACTGACACTTGATCGAGATGTGTAGGTTTTACATTCCCTAGCCACGGGAAATCGGAGGTAGGATTCACACTATGTTGTCCCCTGTAAAGCCGATCCATTCCCAAGAGGGATAAGGATCATGTTTGAATTTGAATGATGAATTATAGTGCTTGATTTAATTTTATTTATTTCAGCCTTAGTACCCTTTTTATTTAAAATTGATTAATAATAAGTGTTGTACAATTTTATTTGATTTATGCCACTTGGTATTTATATATTTTTTTTAGGCCATTTAAATGTGGATTTTCAAACCCTTCATGAACCCTAGGTTCCCAAAAGTTACCCTAGGTGGTCAACCATGAGTCTAGGGTCAACTTGGACTACCTAACCCTGGTTTTGACTCACCTTAGGTCACCCTAAACCATGGTTGAGTAAAAGTGACGAATTTAGAAAAAAGGGAAGATGGGGGATGGGCCTTGCCTTGGGAAGGACTCATCTCCCATCCCTAAGTTTTGGGAATCATTCCCAAGGAAGACTTGGGAGGTCTCCAAGAGTCCTCCCAAACTCCCAAGTGAGTGGGAGCACCATTTAAGACCCTTGTCTTCTTGGGGGTGTGAGTGGGAATCCAACTCACCCTTTGTCCCCCTCCCACTTGTGTCGAGGTGGAGATGGGGGTGGAATGAGAGGATGACACTTGTCATCCTCATACCTTCTCACTCTTGCAAGTGGTTTTGGAGGAGGGAGGAGATGGTGACAAATGTCACCTTCTCATTCCCTCAAGGCCAAGTGGATGGCCTATAATAGCTCCTCTTGTTGAGGAGTGGGGGTTCCTCTTCTTTTGGTTCTTCTTTTTCTAGTTCTTTCCTTGCAATTTTCAGTCTACTTGAAAATTTTAGTTTCTTTTCTAGTTTGGAGGAGTTTGGAGAAATTCTTGAAGTTGGAAGGCTTGGGAAGGCTTGGAGCTCTTCACCAAACTACATCCATTATAAGGGCTTGTAAGGTAGGCTTCTTAACTAGTTATCTCAACTTTGCTTGTATAATGTGTGGTGTTTTAGTTTGTGGTTGTTTTGTGGTTTTGCATTGAGATGTTGGGATGGGTGTTATGGTGAGAGCACCTCCAATGGAGGTAATGTTCAACTTGTATGGGTAGGGGAAAGGAATAATCCTTGGGGGCTCTCCCACAGTTGTATTTGTGCCTTGAGGGCTTTTATTTGTGGAGGAGAATATTGAATGGCAAGAGTGCCATGGAGATTTTATGTGATATTTGTGGAGGTTGGTGTTATGGAGATTTTTGGCTTGAGGCCATGGGTTGTGATTTATTGGATGGCAAGAGTGCCATGGAGTACTTGTGATTTGGAGATTTTGGCTTGAGGCCATGTGTTGAGATTTTTTTTTATCATTTGGGAGCCCTTTTAAGTTGAGAGGTCTATCCCCTACCCTCACCAAACTCATTTTCATGAGTTAAGTTATGTGTTAAACCTATGGGGTTGTTCTGTTTTGTGTTATTGTGATTGATTTTGTTGTGGAATGAAATCCTGTGTGAAATCCCTACCTCCCTAACTCGGGGGTGACCCACTTGCGGGTCTATGGTAGGGAGGAGAGCTTTAGAAGTGGCGGGTTTGTTGCCTTGTTGTTGTGTTTAGTTGCAGGTTTACAAGTGAAGAAGGAAAAGTGGATGAGAGCTCCTCTTTGTGTGGCTTGGAAGTGTTTAATGGCTGTTTGGAGCCTTGGCCATTATGGCCTTGTTGCATTGTAATTTTGTATGAAGCTACTATGTTATTGTCATGTAGTTGGCTGTAAATGATTACTCAATGTAATTTTCTGTTATTGGGGTTAAAATAGTTTGTCTTTGATGCAGAGGTAAGAGGACCAAAACTATCCTCAATAACATTAACAAATCAAAGAACTAATCCAATTGCTTTGGTCAGGTTGAAGAGAACATTTATACAGACTTTTCATCTAATTTTCATGAAGATCCAATGGTAGGGGAGAAAGTTATGACTCTTTTCCCAAAACTACAAACCCTAGGCAGCGTTCAAACCTGCCCTTACCAAAATTGCAATATCTCTCACAAAACTTAATTAAATTATACCAAACAAAAAGAATTGTAAACTAGAAACACATATATTTCCATCCATATATTATATGCATCAAAGTGAGGTCGTACCAGGCCATACCATGCATATTTTCAAACTACAATTTTAGAAAATTAAACTCTGCAGACCTACCCTCAATAAAAATACCATAACTTATTCAAATCTTAATACAATTTGATGCAACAAAAATAAATAGAATGTAGACTCAATACTCTTTCCAACCATATATGGCTTGCTCCTATATGTCCGTACAAAACCATACCACATGCTACAATGGGACTGTTGCAGGAAAAATCAGAAAATTACAGTCCATAAAACACTCATATCTTTCACAAAACTAAATAAAAATGCATGGGACAAGAAGAAAATGGAAGGTGGTTGAAGGATATAACATTTTAAATCCATTATACATCCATTCAATTCCATACAGGGCTGTACAATAGCAAAAGACAGTAAATTTCTGAAGGAAAATATAGAAAAACATTATTTTTTCTCATTCCATGCTCAAATCTTCAACCACCCACGAATTATTCATGGTTACAAGGCCTTTTAAAGGAATTAAAACATGTATCTTCAATTAATAACTGATTTGGATTGAACCAAGAGCCAAATGACTCTTCACCTTCCAAGTTTGCATCTTTTTTCCAATTTTACATTGACAACCTTTACATGGTTTGCAATATTTTACATTTTTGAAACTCCTAGTGACCTAAACACATAAAAATGACTTGATAAACCTCATTACAATGTGGAAGCATACAAATTTAATCAAACTCAAAGATTTGTCTAGGGCAATATTAATTTGCCAAGGTGCTCCTGCACCAATATACAATGTTCACAAAAGTTAAACTTAAGAATACAATTATTTAACCCCTCAATGAGGTTTTTATTTTTTAGGGCTTTAAGGCTCTTCTCACCAATGTGACCAAGTCTCTTATGCCACAACATTGTCTTCTCAACAAGAAGTTTCATTTCCAAAGCATGAGCACCCTTAGGTACCTAGAAAGCACTACCATCGGAAGTTGAAGAAACACACTTTTTTGCAGCAGGTTCCAATGGTGAGGATGAAGAATCTGAAACTCTTTTCTTCAAAATAGAAGAACTATTGCACTGAGTAGTGCATGCATCTAGCTGAAACAAAGTACCTCTTCGAGTACCCTTAGCAAGCACCATAGCTCCTCTTGTCATCTTGCATCCTCCACCTGAGAAAACAACTTGCACACCTGCATCATTCAATTTACTTATAGAGAGCAGGTTTCATGCTAAACCAGGGATGTGCATCACCCCATTGATCCCCTTCACTCGTCCATTAGGGAATTGAATCAAGACTCTTCTACAGCCAACTATCTTTAGGTGAGAGTCATCACCCAGGTACACCTTCCCACCATCAAACTCTTCATACTTTATGAACCAACCTTGATGTGAAGTCTGTTGAAATGCACCAGACAACTGAGAGGGGGGGTGAATCAGTTGTCTGCAAAACATTGACCACTTTTGAATATTAACACATCAAACACTTGTTTACTATTATTTAGATTTAATCATGAAAGCATAAAATAAGAAAATCAACACAACACCATCATCAACACATGAGATACCAAGTTTTTACATGGAAAACCCTAAAAGGGAAAAACCATGGTGGGTGTTAGCCCATAAAAATATATATGTTATAACAATACCAAAAAATAGAGGGTCACTACCTTAGGGCTCACTGCCTAATATGCTCAGTGCAAATGTTGAGGCTCACTGCCAAAATCGGCTCACTGCGAAGGGTTGGCTCACTGCCAAGGATTGGTGATCTGATTTGATAGCATCTACTCCATACCTAGGTTCAGTTCCATTGAAGCACAATATAACTCCTCTACTCTACTCTTTTTACACCTTTGCACTTATCTTTTCATTTTCACTTCTTTATTTCATTTTTGCAACTACTTTACATGGTTTTATACAATTCATCGACCTTGGAATGTACATCAAGGTCAACATTACATTCATCAACCATTGGAACAATCTCCAAGGTTGATATTTCAAACATACATAGAAATAGGTCTGGACCTAAACAAAACTAGCTAAGGAAAAGATGTATGTGGGTCATGTTATGCCTTAGCTAGGACTCAAATACAATCTTTCATGCCACAACACGCTTCCACAATCTTTGATGCATCTCCGCAAGTAGTGAAAACAACCAAGTCAGCCAAGAATGGTGTTAACACTAAGTCTTCTAAGAATAGTCTTCATCCACAATCCAAATTTCTCTTTGTGGACCAATACAAAGGTAGGAAAATGATCATGAGACATACACAAGGACATTGTAATTGCCAAGAACATCTACACAACCTCTAACCAATTTTTCAAAAGGATTCTTCAAACCAGAGCACTTAAACAACGCTGTCAACCACTGTCATAAAGAAAAGATTGCTTGTAGACCACTAGATCATGAACCATGGGAGTTGAAGGCACTTATCATCATTACCAATGTGATTCTAGAACCACAGGCTGAAATACTTAATTGTGGAGGAATACGGAGCATAATACATTCTCCCTGTCACCACTGAATATACGGAGAAAGCAATTATCACTTTGGCGAACATAACTAACTCAAATCTTCATACCAGATGCTCAAACTTGGAACATAGCATCTTCAGACATGTATCTAAATAACTTCCAATCCACAGATAAAGATATTCATTCTACAAGAAATGCAGATCAATCTGTTAGACTATTCTTCTATAGATAAAGATACTCTGCAACACACTATTTCTATCAGAGGAGTAAATTTTCTCAATATCCTCAATATCAAGATCTCCAACACTTATATAGGTGAATATAAAACATCTAACAAGCATCAAAACAAGAGCACAGTTGACACCAATGACAACACTGGTTAGGAACATACTTGCAACAATCTCCCCCTTTGTCATTGATGGCAACATATGATGTGAAAATCTGTAAGGACCATCAAGACAAGATTCTCCCCCTTTCTCTTTACACATTTGTACTCTTTCTTCTCTAAGTTTTTCACATAATTTCTCTCCCCTTTTGACATCAATGGCAAATGGCACATACTTGTACGTTGTTGCTCTAATCCCACTGAACTTTCTCTGTTATGAACACTTTCTTTATTAGGAACATCTAGCTACTCCTCCTGAGAGGTAGCCCTCAAAACATCAATCCAGAGCAAAGAATGAGACTTTGAGCACTACTGGATTGATGCATTCCTATGCATCTTAGTTTAGAGTAGGAGGGGTAATGACACCTAACTTTTCTCTGAGATATTCAAAACTATCCTTAGGTAGAGGCTTAGTGAAAATATCTACAATCTGATCCTTTGTGGACACATATTCCAACTTTACTTCATTCTCTATCACGTTTTCTCTCAGAAATTGATACCTTATAGATATATGCTTTATTCTTGAGTGCATCACTGGGTTCTTTGAAATGTTTATAGCACTTTTTGTTAGGCTAGGGCAAATTGGAGCAATAAACACTAACAATTATATGCAGATTAAATAACCCAAATATAACATTAAGGAATAACACAAAAGAGATCAACATAGAAATTTAACGTGGTTCACCCAATATGGGCTACATCCACAGAAACTTAGCCATCCAATGATTTTATTATCTAGTGAAAAATAGATTACAATCTCACAAATCCATCACTGTACCATACATCCCAGTCGCTTATAACAAGCTTTTAGGAAGATTCTAGAATTAGGGTTTTGCAATGTCATTTTTCTTTTATCAGTTAACAAAAAATAACAACCGACTCTGATCGTACAAAAAAGAGGGAAAAAATTATGAGGATACATAACTAGTGTACAGTACTTGCATGATCAGTTGCCACATACTAACAATCTCCCACTTGGAGACTAATCAGGCTCCACACCAAACAATCTCCCACTTGGAGACTGATCCTTGACGACACTGCTGCGGTTGCAGCTCCCAATGGATTACAGCCTTGGCTGGTTTCTTATATCCACCATTATTAGTCGTGAAGGCCAATAGAAACTGATGAGGCAATCAGTTTCTCCTATGTAATTGCCTTTGTGAACATATCTGCAGGATTCTGACTTGTGTGAATTTTCTCTAGCTTTAAGTGCTCATCCTCCAAAACAGACCGGATGAAGTGGTATCTGAGCTGTATGTGCTTAGTTTTTGAATGCAAAGCTGAATTCTTAGCAAGATGAATGGCACTCTGGCTATCAGTGTACAAAGGGCTATCTTCTTGTTGTTGCCCCAATTCCTCTAGAAAATGGGGTAACCAAATCATCTCCTTGCTAGCTTCTGTAGCAGCAACATACTCAGCTTCAGTGGTTGAAAGCGCAACAACCTTTTGCAGCCTTGAAATCTAATTGACTGCAATACCTCCTACAATAAAAACATACCCTATAGTACTCCTTATGCTATTACTATCACCTACCAGATCAGAGTCAACATATCCTTTTAGAGCAGAATTTGTTCCTCCAAAACATAGTTTCTTTGAAGTAGTACCTCTCAAATATTAGAGGATCCATTTTATAGCATTCCAATGTTCCATTCCTAGATTGCTCATATACCTACTCACAACTCCCACTGCATGTGCAATATTTGGCCTTGTGCATACCATTGCATACATCAAGCTACCAACTAATGATGCATATGGTATCTTAGACATTTTGTCTTCCTCTTCTTGTGCCTTTGGACACATCTCCTTAGTCAACTTAAAATGACTAGAAAAGGTGTACTAACTGGTTTTACATTATGCATGTTAAACCTTTTCAACACCTTCTCTACATACTCACTTTGGGACAAAAATAATTTTCTATTTGTCCTATCCCGTGTGATCCTCATACCAAGGATTTGTTTTACTGCACCCAAATCCTTCATAGCAAATGAATTTGCTAATTTCTATTTAATTTCATTAATATGCTGCAAGTTAGACCTGGCAACAAGCATGTCATAAACATAAAGCAACATGATAATATAGCTGTCATTATCTAATTTCTTGAAATACACACAATAATCAGAATGACATCTTTTGTAACCTTGTTCAGCCATAAAACTATCAAATTTCAAATACCATTATTGAGGTGCTTGCTTCAAGCCATACAAACTCTTCTTTAACCTACACACAAAATCCTCCTTACCCTTGAGCTCATATCCCTATGATTGCATGTATATTTCCTCTTCCAGATCCCCATGCAGAAAAGTTGTTTTCACATCTAGTTGTTCAAGATGCAAGTCTTCTGTAGCCACAAGACTTAGAATTGTTCTAATAGAAGTAATCTTTACAACCGGAGAAAATATTTCTTCAAAATCTATACCTTTTTTCTGTGCAAAACCTTTTACCACGAGTCTGGCCTTATATCTTTTCTTGCCTCCATCTTCTTCCTTCAACCTGTAAACCCATTTATTTTAGCAATGCTCTTTTTCTTGCAGGCAATTTGACTAAGTCCCAAGTCTGATTCTGCAACAAGGAATCCATTTCCTCTTTCATACTTAGCTCCCACTGCTTTTTGGTATCTATCTGCATTGCTTCTTCATAACTTTTAGGTTCACCAGAATCAGTTAATAATATAGAATATAATGATGGAGAAAATCTTTTAGGAGTTTTAGTTATCCTTGTAGAATGTATAACACTTGCAGGAGTCTATGGGATAACTTGTTGTTGCTGAGCATCAGGTACCACTGACATCTTATTTTCTGGAATCTCATCTAGCACCACATATTCCTTTTTGGCTTGTTCATGCTTCTTTTCCCGTAGCTGATCCTTATACATGACCTTCTCATTGAATATAACATCTTTGCTCCTAATGATTTTATGATTTTCACAATCCCATAATCGATAACCAAATTCATCTACTCCATATCCAATGAAGGTACATTTTTTAGACTTAGCCTCAAGCTTCGTTCTATTTTCACTATCAACATGGACAAAAGATTCACAACCAAAGGTTTTTAGAAGTGAATAATTTACCTTTTTACCCATCCATGCCTCCTCAGGAATGCTACCATCCAAAGGATTTGAAGGTCCCCTATTTATTAAATAAACAATAGTATGTACAACATCTGTCCAAAAGTGTAAGGGTAGTCCAGCATGCAATCTCATGCTTCTTGCACACTCCATAATGGTCCTATTCATCCTCTCAGACACACCATTTTCTTGTGGGGTTCTAGGAACTATTTTCTGCCTACAGATTCCATTATATGAATAGTAATTCTCAAAATCTTTGCTGCAATACTTGCCTCCATTACCAAATCTGAGACACTTTAACTTTTTTTCTGTCTCATTCTCAACCAAAGCTTTCCACTTTTTAAAAGTTTCAAATACTTCTAATTTTTATTTTAGGAAATACACCCATGTTTTCCTAGTTGCATCATTAATAAAAGTAACATAATAGCAAGAGCCACCAAGAGAAGATACTTGAGCTAGTCCCCATACATCTGACTGCACAAGCTCTAATTTCTCACTCTTCTTCTCTTTCCCAACTTTCAGAAATTGAACTCTTTTCTATTTTCCATAAACACAATTTTTGCATAACTCCAAGTCAATCTTCTTCAGACTTGGTAGCAAATTTCTGGAGTGAAGGATCTTCATCCCTTTCTCACTCATGTGCCCAAGTGTATGGTGCCACAATTATGTTTCTGTCCCTATAGCAAGTGATATAACTATTTCAGTAGCAACTGTTTCTATAGCAGCTAAGGTAGAATAAGTATTACTAGTACACAAACACAATGTGCCTACCTTTTCACCTTTAGCTACTACTAATGCACCTTTAGCGACCTTCCAGACTTTTTCTGAAAATGTTACTATATAGCCTTCACTACCCAGTTGTCTTGTAGAGATTAAATTCCTTCTCAAATTTGGAACATGCCTTACCTCTTGTAGAAACCAGTCATTTCCATTCTGCAACTTGATTTTTATCTTTCCTTTTCCAACAATCTGATAGGGTTCATCATCACAAAAATATACCTGTCTAAAATCACCTTGAACATAATCTACAAAATATTTCCTATGGGCTGTGGCATGAAATGAAGCCCCTGAATCTATTACCCAGGAATCATTAGCATTATCTAAACACAAAATTAAAGCATCCTGTAATTTATTACTTGCAACATTAGCTTCCTTACTGTCATCATTTTATCCATCTCCTTGTTTGCCCTTTCGAGACCAACAAACCTTCTTCAAGTGTCCCGGCTTTCCATAGTGCCAGCAATCCATTCTTCCTCTAGATTTAGATTTGCCTTTCTTTGACTTCCCTTGTGACTTCCCACGATTTGTAGGGCATTTTCCTCTTTCCTTTGTTCTTCCCCTGTTCTCTAGAGTCAAAGCATTACCAGATGTTGAAGTCTCACATGTGCTTTTCTGTCGCATTTCCTCACTAAGGATAACACCAACAACATCATCAAATTTCAAAGTATTTGAACCAGAGATAGAGTTACTTACAACTATTACCAAGCTATTCCAACTTTCTGGCAAAGAACATAAAACCAAGAGAGCCCTCACCTCTTCATCAAATTTCACTTTTATAGAAGTTAATTGACTAGTAATCATATTAAACTCATTTAAATGATCTGACACAGATCCACCTTCAGTCATTTTCAAATTAAAAAAACACGTCATGAGAAATATCTTATTAGAGGCTAGGGGTTTTTCATACAATTTGACCAAAGCTTTCATTAGTTCACTTGTTGTCTTCACTTCTGTTATATTGAATGGTGCAGGAGCACCTACCTGACAGCTGGCCTCCATGAGGCAGTTAGTTTGTTTTACGTCTTGTTAATGTTTTCAAGAAGGTCTTATAAGACCAATGCATGTAATAAGGTCATGTTGACCATACTTTGCTATTTTTAGCTAGGTTGTTAGGACAGCTGTTATGCTGTAGGTCCGGTTGGATCTCCCAGCCGCTTGGAGAGAGTTCCCAGCCGCTTGGAGTCAGGTCGGTAGTACTCACAGGAGATCCTATTTATGCATGAGGATCGGTTGGTTTTAGATCATCGATAGTATTGGATTGCATTGTAGAGGAGAGGAGAGTGAAATAGAGTACTGTATTGCATCTTTTGAAATCAATAAAGATCATGTTTGTGTTCATTCTCTGGTTGGATTCCTTTGTGTAATCGATTTGCTGTTTTGGTGGGTACATGGATTCGCTGATCCATTCCACCGGTTGATTCGTTGAATCGGTGGAATGGTTATGTACAGTAGGTTAGGATTTAGTTTGTTTGTTCGCATGCAGGTGTGCAGGATCGCGTTCGAGAGATGTTGAGAACCCTAGCATGGATATGTGCTAGGTTGACCTGATAGTTAGAGTTTGGAAGATCACCCTAGAGGTAGATCGGGTCACCTCAGGAGGTTCGGTGGATCAGAATCCGTTAAAGTTGGAAATTCGTCACAACGGCATCATCAGGATATTTCAGTGTATATCCTGCAGTCACTTCAGGCATCGTCATCCGAGTAGATGGAGAAGAGCATGATGCAGTCGATTGCATAAGGTGAATGTGCGTCGGGGTGATCATCACAGGTGTTGTCAAGGAGGAGCGTATCGGCATAAGGTAGAAGATCGGGTTGATAAAACCATCGCAGGCCGATAAGGTTAAGTTTGGCCGACAGCAGGATATTGAAGGAGTTGCATATGACGTCATCGTCATCAGGATATACGTCATCAGGATATCGGGGCAGCAGGATATTGAGGAGCTGCATGTGACGTCATCGTCATCAGGATAATCGTCATCAGGATATTGGGGTGACGTAAGCATCGGAGGAAAGGTGCTTGAAGTTGTTGTCATCAGGATATATCGGAGCAACCGGATATTTTATATCCTGCTGATGAAGGTGATGTTGAACATCATGATGATGAAGGTAGAGGTTGGCGGTAGGATGAACAGTGAACATCAGGTGGATGTTTGCGCTTGCTGATAGCCGAATATCATGATGCTGCTGACAGGTGAAAGGCGATAGGCGATAAGTTAGTGAACAGTAGTTAGCAGGAGGATATTTCGTGTCTCTTCGAAATATGATGATGCTGTCTGTGTTAGCAAGAAATATGATGATGCTGATAAGCCGATAGGTATTATAACATGTTGGTTGTGTTAGTGACTCCTCCTTCCCAGTTGTAAGCTCCCGTTGCGTTTTCACTCTGCATCATAGTGGTATCAGAGCAAAGGAAGGATCTTCTGGAAAAGATAAGGATATAGCAGGATGTCAGGTGATGAAGGAACATCGGAGGTTCTGACAAGGATGACCAACGCTGAGTTGGCAGTTCTGGTAAAGAAACAGATTGCAGAAAGCAAGGCCGTGAAGGCTCAGAATCAGGAATTGAAGGATGAGCTAGCGAAGTTGAGGAGCAGAGTAGGTTCTGGTAGAGAAGAAGATAGGGAAGAAGAAGAGATCCCTAGTTGGAGCGAGGAGGTCGTTCCTGCAGACCAGAGACCACTGTTGAACGCCCTCAAGGCCATGGAGAGGAGAACCATGGATGTTGTTAGGTCTCAAAAATGCAAGTTACTAATCCTAAGAGGATGCCAGGCTCTATATTTGGATTTGCAACGTTTTTGAACTAACTTGACGAAATCAACCTTCAAGGTTTGATGATTTCCTACACTTTAGGTCCTGCTACACCTAGGCGGGTGAACCTTAAAATATTAAAGCAGTCTGAATGTGGATGAATGGACTAACTAGGTCTATCTACAATGGCATAGGATGTATGATAGATGACAAAGCTGACTAATTAATTCTATATGTAATGTTTAATAAGTGATTGGCAGAAATTGTATAAGCAATATCAAAAGGTTTTAATTAATGAGTTGAGTGAGACCAGTGCCTTGTTGGGTAACAGAGTCAATTTGAAGGACTGAGAACAGTAGTTTCTAAATGGTAATAATTCTAGATATTTGGCACAGTTCTGGTTTATAGCTTGTATAAACGTGCAAATAAATGACTGACAGACTCTTCTTGATAATCCAACCAAATAAAATCAGAGATCTTATAATTCACCAGAAGGTACTTTAATCCTTACTTGAAGGAGCCAAATGAAATGAAAAGACAAGATTACAGATAATATTTTACTGGAGACAGTGTGTCAATCCTAATTATATGGCTCTACTTAGTAATCCCAACTTACTACTTCCAGGTTACTGTGAATAAATCAGAAGGGTTTAATTCCTTAGGATGGATACCAACCGAATTGATCACACAGATACAGCGAATGTGTATTGACAGATTAAATGTATACTTGATAGTTTAATCTGAATAACAGGGAAATGCAGAAATGGAGACAGCCACACAATTGAATAATTTCAACAAATAACTGATACCCAAATGGAAATACTGAATCAGAGAACTTCAAATTTCTTCTTTAAAATAAAATATGCAACATGATCATTCTGGAATATTATGTATATGTATATCTAAATATCTTCTACTGCTGATGATCTTTCAGCATAGATTGTTTGAACTTATATAGATATCTTCAAGAAGAGATACAACTCTTCAATAAGTCTCTTGAGATTTTAACAAACAATAATTACATAATCTTAACTAGGCTCTGTTTAGCCATAAATAGACTTTTGTTAGATGATCCAAGTACTCCTGCGCACGGTGAGAATCAGTAAGCTCGACTGCACTCCTGGTGATTATATCGAGGGTGATCATTTCCTCCAGTTGCTTGCAAACTTCTGTAGATACAGAGGCTTTATCTTTTAGGGCTCCTGTGGCTTTGTGTAATATAACTTGACAATCAATAGTCCACTCTTCTTTACTCTTTACCTCTCCATTATCTTTGAATATTCTGGGCACCCCTGCGTCTGATGCATCAGTCCCTTCCTTAGCATCAGCTTTGAGTTTATCATAAAAATTCTGGTGCCTTTTGAGTAATGCTCTTGCCTCAGAGACATCTGTGCTATCAGGGGTACCTCTGTTTTGCAACTCGATCACCTTTTCTTGTATCCTCTGATCAAGCCTCTCATGTTCTTTGACTGCTTTATGATTTTCCGAGTAGTTATCCCAAAACTGGTTTAACCACCGTACCATGTTTGCATACCTGCTCTGCAGTATTGTAACAAATGCATCTATTTGAATTTGTTTGGCTTGATCATGGGATATCTCTTGACTACTTTGTGAGCTTTCACCTTGAGTTATTCTCTTCGTAGATTGCCCAAAGGTGCTCTTAACAGCATCCTTCAAGTAGTCATTCTCCTTTGTTAATCTTTCACAATTCAGCTTGTAGGCATCCCTTTCCTTGATTAACATCTGAGCCTGTGCTTTATTCAATTTTGCAACATTGATACCAATGTCTGCAGTAATTATGGGGTCAGTCTCACCTGCTCTAAAAGTCATAACATGGCCAAAAGTTTTCTCAGTGTCTATTATGGCCGTCTTCTTATGGGGAGGATACAATGCCCATATCATTAAAGAATTTTCATCATTGTTGTATCTTGTTCCCATATAGACTTCATTAACTCCTTCTGGAGTAAGCTTATACTTATCATCAGCATTATTCAAAAAACTATCAAAAACCAGAGCAGAATTTAGATCTAAGCCGGGAAAAATCATAACCCCCGCATCTTTAAGCAGCTGTCTGCCTCTGCTTGGTGTCATGTCCTGCATTTCCTTGTCCACTGTCTCCTTTAACATCTCCAATAACTGTTTTTCATTGTCAGCAGAAACATTATCTACTGACTCTCTAATTTCCTTTCCCTTGTATTTATACAGGAATGATTTAAATTCCTTTGAATGAATGAATGTATCATCTGACACAAAAGAATCATAAGCCTTTTGGCGTGGATCTTCATCAGCAGATCCCTCCTCATCATGTATCACAACTGGAGGCTGATATTGTTGCATTTTTCTTTTAGACATTTCTGTTGTCTTATCTTGTGGCTGTTCAGTCAATTCTTCCTCTTCAGAGGATACCACTTCAACTTCTGCCAACTGCTTTTTCTTTTCATTCAAATCTCTGTTATATTTCTCCACTACCAAATCGACTTCAGCCTCTTCCAAATTTCTAATAACATCATCATGTGGATAATGTATGTGCATGTATCCACTGAGATTTTGTTTTCTTCTTGCATAGTCAATGAAACCCTCAGGGTCAAACCCTTTCCTCACCTCAGCAGTCACCATGTTATAATGCATTAGTTTATCCAAAATGAGATTATACCCTTCTTTTGAAACCACAGTAAAATCTCCAAAACACAAAGTACTAGGCATGAATGATTGTTTATCATGCGAACTTAGATGCATGACATTGGAACAATGCATTTGCCTAATTATTTCCAGATATGCAATCCTGTCAGGGACAGTTTTAGGCAATATAAAGGGGGCATCCTCAAAACCATACACTCTGATCATGGTAGCGTCCTCAAAACAATACCAGTCTCCCCAATTATGAGTGACAGCAGGGGGGCCACCAAAATCTTTTGGCCTGAGGAATCTTTTTATTTCATCTGAAATTGAATATTCACAGGGGTGGTTGAAATACCTATACAGTACTTTAACACAATGCTCCTCAAATTGAGCATAGCTGGAGTTAGCATACCTGCTATCCCAGATTCTGGTCCACATTTGTACAGGTATCTTCTCCCCTTTCTTACCTGCAGCAACAACTTGAAGCTCATTTGGCCACAATCCTACTTCCTGGCCGTAGTATAAGACCATATGCATGAGCATCGAGTAATGCTCAAAAGAGCATGCTGGAGCATTGTTTTTCATTGCAGATAGACCAGAGTCTATTCTAGTAGCAACATAGGAGGCATAATCAAACTGTCTGGCATTGTGACATTGAATATCAGAGGTTATGACCATTAGAGGAATAGCCATAAACTCAGGGACCTCTGAGCCAAGGACTTGACCTACAGAATAGTAAGTATATTGAATGTATGGTTCAAAAATGGATACATGAAAGGGAGGGCCATCATTCTCAGTCAAGGGTATCACTTCTCCTTCGATCCTGGGTCTATGAATGGGTAACCTCCATCCATTGTAGGTTGTATCCATTCTCTAGTATTCTTTATCCAAGTCTTCATAAACAACAGGGACAGTGCACAAATCATCCAAATCATACACCTCACAAATAGCATTTTTTGATAGGTGTATAATTGGTTCTCCCTGAGGGTTGCAGATAGCTTTCAGGCCTGAATTGTAATGCCTGGCTAATAGTTGCAGGAGTTCTACATTCAAGAATACATTAGGTACAACCAGTTTGCCTAAATTCATGTGCCATGGGTTTGACACAGGGGCATTTCTAAATCTTCTGTTGTAATGAAACCTGAAGAGTTCATATCCCCTAATTGGGGTCCAAATATCTCCCAGGCGCTTATGTTTGTCTTCTAATTTTTCTACTTCTGCCCTGAGTTGGGCAGACCTCCTGGCCTTGGGAGCTGACCCAGGCAACTGATCAATCAAGTCCTGATTTAGTTTCCTGTCTTTCACTTTTTCTTCAGGGGTTTGATCAGTTTTTTGCTTCTTTGGTTTACTGGTTTCTCCTTGTGATTTTCTTCCTTTCCCTTTCCCCGAAGTTTCCATTTGTTTTGAAAAATTTGGCAGGAAATTCAAATACAGGTAATATAGTGGTTTGTGTATGTGTACCTGTCGCTCGATGACTGGAATTGGAAACCTTTGCTTTTGCCCTGAGAATTCTTCTGTATTCTGCTCTCGGACGGTTTTTTGCAATTATAATGATCGTATGAACTTTGTAGCCGTTTTGTATTAATTATCTGATCAATTCAATGTTCATCGCTGTGAAGTGTCACATCGCCATAACTCTTCCTATCGGCGTGCCTTTTTGAAATGTCTGAACGACCTCAACCCTTTTTTATGGCGCGGACGGTCAATCGGCGTAACCCCTCAATTGTATCCCCGATGCCATGTAGTATCATATTTCAAGTGGGTGTGACCATCGGCATGATTTCCTTCATCGCCAAGAGTTTTGGATCTCTCCGCGATATGGCAAGTCCCACCGATATACTTTGCTTATCGGGAAGATTGAGACCATCGGGATACTAAAATTATGTCTCCCCGATCTTTATTGTCTTACCGATAGTCTGTTTGTGTATGAACTTTTATCTTTATCGGAATGACATTCTCTATCGGGATAGCTTTCTCAAGATACCCCGATCGAAATCATCTCCCCGATGCCCTTTATCACATCCTTCATCGGGCAAAGCTTAGTAATGTCCCACCGATATCTTTTGATCGCCGTGACTTATGAATCGGCAAGACTTGCTTCTTTTGTTCCGATGTGTCAAGCTATCCCGATGAAGATGCATCGCTGTGAGTCTCGCCGATAACTTTCTTATCGCCAGGACTTTTGATCGTCGGAGATTTACTTGTTTTCTATTCCGATGGTTCATTTCTCACCGATGACTATTGCTTTGTGACCCTCGCATGCTGTTCGGTGAAACTCTTGCCGAAAGTGCTTCATCGGTATGATATATATCGTCGGGGCAACTTCTAAAAGATCATCCGATAGATATTTGTCATACCGATCGGCATGACCACTTGCCTTTCTTGCCGATGTAAAGTCATCGGTGTTGCTTACTCCATCGGTGAGCTCCATGATTCTTCTTCTGATCTCTATTTTTACGCCGATGGTTGTTTTCAAACAATTCGCTGTGTATCGGTGTAAGCCACACGACCTTATGCCGATGGATTGATTTTGATGATTTTTTTACACTGTTCATCCCTAGACATTTTATGAGATACAAAAATTTTATATTGTGGTCCTTTTGGGATATTCCTTTAGGGTTTATTCAAATATGATGGAATAAGGGAATAGTAAAATTTTGAAAATTTTACTGTGCTAACAGTGGCTCTGTCTGGGATGAATACTCCCTGTGAGTATACAAGGATCCAAATCTCCTGGGGAAGTAGACCACATCTTTTATTATTTTGGGGTGAGGTTTTATGGAACTGGAAAAAGGAAAGGAACAAATGATGGGGAGCGGGAATGATTCCTAGACTACTGTGCATGGAAAAATATTTTTGAGAATTATTTGAATGTTGTCCATGCACTGGCAACATTCAATTCTCTTTGTACATGTTTATGAAAAGAACTGCTTCAGGTATTGCCCATGTACTGGCAATTCCTGCTCCTCTCCTGACATATTCTGTACATAGTAAGAATCATCACCTCCCTTGCCAGTGATAACAAAAGGACCCAACCACAGGGCTTCAAATTTTCCATGTTTTCCTTTGTCTTGACATCTTGCATTCCACATTAGTACCAGATCATTAATTTCAAACTTTCTTTCTTTGGCCTTTTTGTCAAAGAGATATTTTACCTGTGATTGTAATTTAATATTCTGTTTCTGAGCCATTCTTCTTGCTTCATCAAGCTCTGCCAATTGTTCCAACCTTTCCTCCATTGGTTCAGGGATATTCAGGTCTTCCTGGAGAATGAATTTGTATATTGGTATAAGATTTTCTAGTGGTAATCTTGCTTGGGTTCCATATACCAATTCATAAGGGGATCTCCCAATTGCCCTTTTTATAGTAATCCTGTCAGCCCATACTGCCATTCTTAATTTTGAATCCCAAGCCTTCTTATTTCTATCCAACATTCTTTTTATGATTTTCAACAGACTCTTATTACTTGATTCGGCTTGTCCATTGGCCTGTGGATGGTAAGGAGCAGCATAAGAAACAGTGATACCATATGTGCTGCAAAAACCTTTGAATTCATCAGATCTAAAGCACATCCCATTATCAGTAATCAGTCTTACAGGAGTACCAAATCTGCATATAATGTTATCCATTAGAAAATTTATCACAACTTTACTAGTAGCCTGTCTGGTTGGGATTGCTTCCACCCATTTTGTAAAGTAATCAGTAGCTACTAAAATCCATCGGTGCCCCCCACTTGATTTCTCTGAAATTTCACCTATAAAATCAATACCCCACTGATAAAATGGAGCCTCAACTTGCATAGGTTTTAAAGGTAGTGCTCCATGATACTTTAACTTCCCTGAGAACTTTTGGCATGCTTCACATTTTCTAGTGTACTGGTATGAATCGTTAAAGACTTTAGGCCAATAGTACCCTGCCCTCAAAATTTTGTGGGCTGTAGTTTTTGCTGAGAAATGTCCCCCGCACATGCCTTCATGCAATTCCTTCATAATATGTTTTGATTGATATTCATCCAAACATAATAGTAGAACCCCATCTCTATTTTTCCAATAGAGATCTCCACCAATGAGTACATATTTTGAAGCTTGTAGTTTGAGTGTCCTTCTTTTGTTATCATCATATCCTTCAGGACTCTTCATATGTGTTAGATAATATACTATATCAGTATACCATGGAGTATGTTCAATACTGGTACTTGCATCAATATTACATATATGGGAAGCTTCTAGGTTATTTTCAGTCATCAATTTGGCAAGACCCTGTCCTCTTACTAATTTAGTGATTTGGATTTCAATGTTGAATTCCTGAATCCTATTGATCCACCTACATCTCCTACCCGTGACCTCAGTTTGAATCAGTACATCCTTGACTGCAGCATTAGGAACATATGCTATGATTTTAGCCCCTACCAAATATGGTCTAAAGTTTTTTACTGCTTTTACCAATGCATATGCCTGTTTTTCAATAATGTCATACTTCAACTCTGCATTCTGAAGGGACTTGCTAAAGAAAGAGATTGGCTGTTCATATCCATCATTGTTTTTCTGCAACAACACTGCTGCCACTGTATGATAGGAAGCAAATGAAAAAAGTTGGAAAGGTTTGCCGAAATCAGGGGATATTAAGACTGGAGCTTGTTTGATGGCCTCCTTAATGTTACCAAATGCTTCCATTGCTTCTGTTGTCCATTTCATATCTGAGTTCTTCTTCAGCATTCTTGATATAGGACAAACAATCTCTGCGAAATTTGGTATAAATCTTCTGACAAAATTTATCTGACCAAAAAATGATTGTATAGCTTTTACATTTTTTGGAATAGGGACCTGATCAATTGCCTCCACCCTTTCAGGATCTATTTTAACTCCTTCCTTCAAGACTATATGGCCAAGCAATTTTCCTTCTGTTACTGCAAATTGGCATTTTTTAGGGTTCAATGATATTCCATATTCTAGGGCTTTGACAAATATCTGTTCTAGATGTGTGCAATGATCTTCAGCCCTTTTTGAATATGCTGTTAAATCGTCTTGATAGACTATCATAATCTTATTGATCAATTCAGCAAAAGCTACATCCATCGCTCTTTGAAATGTTGCCCCAGCATTAGTTAATCCAAATGGCATTCTCAAATATACATATGTTCCCCACGGAGTGGTGAATGCGGTCTTGAATTGTTCAGACTCCTTAACCTTTACCTGATTGTAGCCAGAGAAACCATCCATCATGGATAGTAATTCACATCCAGTAACTTTCTGTAATATCGCCTCCATATTGGGAAGAGGATAATTATCTTTGAGAGAAGATTTATTCAGGTTTCTGAAATCCACACACAGTCTAATGTCACCATTCTTTTTTCTGACAGGTACTAAGTTTGAGACCCAGGAAGAATGTCTAATAGGCTTGATTATAGCTCCATCCCTTAACTTTGTAAGTTCCTCCAGCATTTTCGGAGCCAATGTAGGATTAATCGGCCTTTGTTTCTGTCTGAATGGTTTTGCATCTGGTTTGAGTGGTATCTCATGTTGAAATAGATCCTCTCTATATGCCTTTAAGTCATCATATGACCAAGCAAACACATGCCTATACTTCCTAAGTAGATTGATAATTCTACTTCTGATTTTCTGGTCAAGATTCCTCCCAATATATACATTTTTTGGGGTTGTCTGAGTCCCCAAGTTCACTTCCTCAAGATTCTCAGGTATCACTGGTGTTTCTTTCTTCTTGTATCTATCATGCCCATCAAATGCTTTTTCTAATGCAATAAGCCCTTTGGGTATCTTATTTGTCTTCAGTTGAACTACTTCTTGACCGAATAGGGTTTCTTTCCCATCTTTTTTTCCACAAATGCACTGAAATCAATTTCTTGATTTTCATAATAATCAGCACAATGTAAGAAATTGATTATATCAGCATCGCTGTCAAACACCTGCCAGTTCTGTATATTATCAGGGATGGTAGGTCTAGTTTTAAATTCTACTTCTGTGATCCCTCCTAATGTTAGATCATCTCTCTTTAATGCAATGTTTGCTAAAAAGTCTGCCATGATGTTTTTAGACCTATCAACCCAGCTGATTGAAAAAGCATCAAATAATTCAACACTATCCCAAACTGCATTTCTATACTGTCTTAATCTTTTATTCTTAGATAAATATTTTTCTCTTACTTGGGAGATGACCAATTCAGAATCACCATAGACAGCCAACTTTTTTATTTTGTATTTGATGGCTATGTCTAGGCCAATGAGTAGGGCTTCATACTCAGCTACGTTATTGGTGCATTCAAATGTCAGTAAGAAAGAGTACTTGAATGTTTTCCCTCCTGGTGAGATAAAAACTACTCCGGCCCCATTTCCTATCTTGCTGCATGCACCATCGAAATACATTTTCCACAAATCATTTTCTTTTTTCATAGATTCAGTGTGTATTGGGTCAGTGTTATGCAATTCTGGGGTAGTCTCTCCAACTTTGAAAACCCCTAAATCTGTGTCACAAAAGAAATTCACCTGATGCCGGTCCATTCTTTCTATAATATTGTCATACCTTGGTTCTCTGCACAACTTGATTTCTTTGTCACCTACTGGTATGGTGGCATATGATAGATCTAATTGAACATTGCCTCCTGCCATTGCAGCCCACTGCCTTGATAACAGCATTCCATAATACGGTGGGATATCAACCACAGTGATGTCAATGTTATATGTTGCCTCAGGATATGAAGCAAGTTTTATTTCTACATCTTTCATAATACCAACTACTGGAATAGATCTGTTATCCATTGCATAACATTGGCCATACGTAGTATCAACCCACATCCCTAATTCTTTCATCACTGCTATAGGCATGATATTCATAGCAGCACCTGAATCAATCATACAATTCCTGACTATTCTGTTCTTGATTACTAGTGTAGTATAGAATGGATCTACCTGTGAGGGATTTTTTGTAAGTGTGTCACCAAGGTATACCTCAGGCATCTTAAAATTTTCTTGATGCACATTATTTGTTGTTTTTTCAAACCCTTTATGTTTTGGATTAGGTGTATCAGAAATCATCTTGACGACTGTACTCCTATATTTATCTATTTTCATCATCTCTAAGAGTGGGACTGATATCTTCACCTGAGACACTGCCTGTGCAATGTCAAAAGAAGGGGTTATGATTTGGTCATTCTTTTCTGTTTTTGTATTCTCTTTTTCTATATTTTCTTTCATTTTATTTTTATCCCCCTTTTCTGGTTCTTTAGGTGATGATTTTGTATTATTCCCCTTGTTATTCTGGTCTTTTATGAATACACTCCCAGGAGTTCCCTGCCCAGCATTTATTGTTCTATTCCTTAAGTTATAAGTGTTTCGAGCTTGAGCCACTGCAGCTACTGTGAGAGCTTCTTTTTCATCCTCAGTAGGTTTTCTCCATTGACCATATGGTTTATTGTCATAAATATCTTCCTGGTCTGAGAATACTTGCTGTTCTCCCATGTTAACATGATATTTTTGGTTCCCTACATCATACTCATACCCTTCTTCCTCTGAAGAAGAATAACCTTCTGTTACCACACATGGTGTATCCTGCATCATATTAATGGTGTGATTATCTCTATTATAGTTATATAGCATTTCCTCTTGCTGTATTGATTTAGCTACCTCACAGTATTCAGGTGAATGTGGCAAGTTACATACAGAACACCAAGGTTTATTTTCTGCCATATGTGCCATGTTTCTCTTCAATGGATCAGGAGTATCCTTTCCATATGGCTGCTTTCTGTTGTTGTCAATAGGTCTTCCATCCTTCCAATTGGTATTGTAAGGCATATCATGTAACCTAGGTCTATCCTGCCTATGCTGACCCTCTGGTTTAATCTGTTGAGCATTTGAATTCTGAAGACTCCTATGATTTTCCCTTTTATTGACCATTCCTGCAGCTTTTCTATTATTTTCAATAGTTATGGCTATTTTCTGTGCTTCAGCCAACGTTGCAGGGCACCGGTTTCTGAGTTCATATCCTGTTTTAGGGTCAAATGCCTTCATATAGATACTCAGTGCTGCCTGGTCAGATAACTTGGCTCCATGTGGTACCTTATTATGTAACTTGGAAAACTTTAGGTTGAAATCAAATACTGATTCATTTTGATACTTCTGTATACTTATTAGTTCATGCAGTGCAAACTCAGGAGCGTATTGGTTACCATACTGATCCTTAAACTGGTTATGGAAATCAGTTATTGAATTGATTGATGCATCGGGCAAGCTATTAAACCAATCTCTGGCATCTTCAGTGAGGGACATCATAAATAACCTCATCCTAATGTCTTCCCAGTCCATA
This sequence comes from Cunninghamia lanceolata, assembly GCA_027924645.1. Taxonomy (NCBI): domain Eukaryota; kingdom Viridiplantae; phylum Streptophyta; class Pinopsida; order Cupressales; family Cupressaceae; genus Cunninghamia; species Cunninghamia lanceolata. The sequence goes on along the minus strand of BSBN01000341.1, from coordinate 4,460,136 downwards.
CCTATATCCTGTACAAAAGCATTAAAACTTCTGATATGATCTTCCGCAGATACTGCATTGTTTCCAGTAAACTTGGGAACCATGTTTCTCCAAGTACTATCCATAGGATATGGATATAACTGATATCCAGTTAAATCAAATTGACTGCATATATTAGCAAGGTTTTGGGGAGGAAAATTGAGATGTGGTGGATTGGGATAGTAATTATATCCACCTGGTGGCTGATGATAGGCATATTGATGTTGGTTCATATGGGGATTTATGTGTTGATTTTGTGGCCTATAATATTGTTGACCAGGGGGTGGGTAATTATTTGCCACATGTAAGGATGCATTACTTATGGGAGGTGGTCTGGGGATTTGGGAAATAGTGTTCTGATGATTTCCAGAAGCATGTGAGTTTTGAGCACTATTTGTATTTTGTTGTGTATTCCTTGAAATATTCCCTCTATGCGGGGGTACATATTTGGGGGGAGCTATTTTGGCTTTATTTCTCCTCTGTTGAATTTCTTGCTGTAATAACTCCTTCTCCTCTTGTATTTTGTACCTTTCGAGTTCTTTCCTGAGCATGAGTATTTCCTTTTTCTCATCACTCATGTCTTGATTATTTATTTCCTGATATTCTGGATTGTCATTTATTCCCTGATTTGACAATTCATATCCTATCTCTTCTCCCTGGTCAAACGAGACCTTGAAATCATGTTCAGCCTGGTTCCTATCAATATCCCTCATGACCTTTGCATCATGATCCCGCTGTTCTTGAGGAGTGGGTCTGTACCTTGCCAAAATATCATCAGTTGCTCCACTGAGGTTCTCGTTTGAATCATGTAGAGGTGTGAATTTATTGTGAATTGCAATATTTTGTTCTGAATCATTCTCCTGGATATCTAGATTATTGTCTTGGTGGGAATATTTTGGATTCATATTTCTTTTGGAGATGTTTCTAAGTGGTGGAGATGACTGCAAGTTTCTGCCTTCCATCTTGGATCTCCTACCATCCATTTGAAATTTTTTGTTATGATTGTAACTAGAGTCGCCACCTATTGAATAGGAAAAGTTTGTATTTTTATCTGTAAGGTTCTTTGTCACCAGCAGAGTTACCAAAAAGAAATTTTAAATGACTCTATGAAAGAAAGGACTAAATTCTAAGGTCTTTTTACTAAGTTCCCCAGCAGAGTCGCCAATTTGTTAGGTCTCAAAAATGCAAGTTACTAATCCTAAGAGGATGCCAGGCTCTATATTTGGATTTGCAACGTTTTTGAACTAACTTGACGAAATCAACCTTCAAGGTTTGATGATTTCCTACACTTTAGGTCCTGCTACACCTAGGCGGGTGAACCTTAAAATATTAAAGCAGTCTGAATGTGGATGAATGGACTAACTAGGTCTATCTACAATGGCATAGGATGTATGATAGATGACAAAGCTGACTAATTAATTCTATATGTAATGTTTAATAAGTGATTGGCAGAAATTGTATAAGCAATATCAAAAGGTTTTAATTAATGAGTTGAGTGAGACCAGTGCCTTGTTGGGTAACAGAGTCAATTTGAAGGACTGAGAACAGTAGTTTCTAAATGGTAATAATTCTAGATATTTGGCACAGTTCTGGTTTATAGCTTGTATAAACGTGCAAATAAATGACTGACAGACTCTTCTTGATAATCCAACCAAATAAAATCAGAGATCTTATAATTCACCAGAAGGTACTTTAATCCTTACTTGAAGGAGCCAAATGAAATGAAAAGACAAGATTACAGATAATATTTTACTGGAGACAGTGTGTCAATCCTAATTATATGGCTCTACTTAGTAATCCCAACTTACTACTTCCAGGTTACTGTGAATAAATCAGAAGGGTTTAATTCCTTAGGATGGATACCAACCGAATTGATCACACAGATACAGCGAATGTGTATTGACAGATTAAATGTATACTTGATAGTTTAATCTGAATAACAGGGAAATGCAGAAATGGAGACAGCCACACAATTGAATAATTTCAACAAATAACTGATACCCAAATGGAAATACTGAATCAGAGAACTTCAAATTTCTTCTTTAAAATAAAATATGCAACATGATCATTCTGGAATATTATGTATATGTATATCTAAATATCTTCTACTGCTGATGATCTTTCAGCATAGATTGTTTGAACTTATATAGATATCTTCAAGAAGAGATACAACTCTTCAATAAGTCTCTTGAGATTTTAACAAACAATAATTACATAATCTTAACTAGGCTCTGTTTAGCCATAAATAGACTTTTGTTAGATGATCCAAGTACTCCTGCGCACGGTGAGAATCAGTAAGCTCGACTGCACTCCTGGTGATTATATCGAGGGTGATCATTTCCTCCAGTTGCTTGCAAACTTCTGTAGATACAGAGGCTTTATCTTTTAGGGCTCCTGTGGCTTTGTGTAATATAACTTGACAATCAATAGTCCACTCTTCTTTACTCTTTACCTCTCCATTATCTTTGAATATTCTGGGCACCCCTGCGTCTGATGCATCAGTCCCTTCCTTAGCATCAGCTTTGAGTTTATCATAAAAATTCTGGTGCCTTTTGAGTAATGCTCTTGCCTCAGAGACATCTGTGCTATCAGGGGTACCTCTGTTTTGCAACTCGATCACCTTTTCTTGTATCCTCTGATCAAGCCTCTCATGTTCTTTGACTGCTTTATGATTTTCCGAGTAGTTATCCCAAAACTGGTTTAACCACCGTACCATGTTTGCATACCTGCTCTGCAGTATTGTAACAAATGCATCTATTTGAATTTGTTTGGCTTGATCATGGGATATCTCTTGACTACTTTGTGAGCTTTCACCTTGAGTTATTCTCTTCGTAGATTGCCCAAAGGTGCTCTTAACAGCATCCTTCAAGTAGTCATTCTCCTTTGTTAATCTTTCACAATTCAGCTTGTAGGCATCCCTTTCCTTGATTAACATCTGAGCCTGTGCTTTATTCAATTTTGCAACATTGATACCAATGTCTGCAGTAATTATGGGGTCAGTCTCACCTGCTCTAAAAGTCATAACATGGCCAAAAGTTTTCTCAGTGTCTATTATGGCCGTCTTCTTATGGGGAGGATACAATGCCCATATCATTAAAGAATTTTCATCATTGTTGTATCTTGTTCCCATATAGACTTCATTAACTCCTTCTGGAGTAAGCTTATACTTATCATCAGCATTATTCAAAAAACTATCAAAAACCAGAGCAGAATTTAGATCTAAGCCGGGAAAAATCATAACCCCCGCATCTTTAAGCAGCTGTCTGCCTCTGCTTGGTGTCATGTCCTGCATTTCCTTGTCCACTGTCTCCTTTAACATCTCCAATAACTGTTTTTCATTGTCAGCAGAAACATTATCTACTGACTCTCTAATTTCCTTTCCCTTGTATTTATACAGGAATGATTTAAATTCCTTTGAATGAATGAATGTATCATCTGACACAAAAGAATCATAAGCCTTTTGGCGTGGATCTTCATCAGCAGATCCCTCCTCATCATGTATCACAACTGGAGGCTGATATTGTTGCATTTTTCTTTTAGACATTTCTGTTGTCTTATCTTGTGGCTGTTCAGTCAATTCTTCCTCTTCAGAGGATACCACTTCAACTTCTGCCAACTGCTTTTTCTTTTCATTCAAATCTCTGTTATATTTCTCCACTACCAAATCGACTTCAGCCTCTTCCAAATTTCTAATAACATCATCATGTGGATAATGTATGTGCATGTATCCACTGAGATTTTGTTTTCTTCTTGCATAGTCAATGAAACCCTCAGGGTCAAACCCTTTCCTCACCTCAGCAGTCACCATGTTATAATGCATTAGTTTATCCAAAATGAGATTATACCCTTCTTTTGAAACCACAGTAAAATCTCCAAAACACAAAGTACTAGGCATGAATGATTGTTTATCATGCGAACTTAGATGCATGACATTGGAACAATGCATTTGCCTAATTATTTCCAGATATGCAATCCTGTCAGGGACAGTTTTAGGCAATATAAAGGGGGCATCCTCAAAACCATACACTCTGATCATGGTAGCGTCCTCAAAACAATACCAGTCTCCCCAATTATGAGTGACAGCAGGGGGGCCACCAAAATCTTTTGGCCTGAGGAATCTTTTTATTTCATCTGAAATTGAATATTCACAGGGGTGGTTGAAATACCTATACAGTACTTTAACACAATGCTCCTCAAATTGAGCATAGCTGGAGTTAGCATACCTGCTATCCCAGATTCTGGTCCACATTTGTACAGGTATCTTCTCCCCTTTCTTACCTGCAGCAACAACTTGAAGCTCATTTGGCCACAATCCTACTTCCTGGCCGTAGTATAAGACCATATGCATGAGCATCGAGTAATGCTCAAAAGAGCATGCTGGAGCATTGTTTTTCATTGCAGATAGACCAGAGTCTATTCTAGTAGCAACATAGGAGGCATAATCAAACTGTCTGGCATTGTGACATTGAATATCAGAGGTTATGACCATTAGAGGAATAGCCATAAACTCAGGGACCTCTGAGCCAAGGACTTGACCTACAGAATAGTAAGTATATTGAATGTATGGTTCAAAAATGGATACATGAAAGGGAGGGCCATCATTCTCAGTCAAGGGTATCACTTCTCCTTCGATCCTGGGTCTATGAATGGGTAACCTCCATCCATTGTAGGTTGTATCCATTCTCCAGTATTCTTTATCCAAGTCTTCATAAACAACAGGGACAGTGCACAAATCATCCAAATCATACACCTCACAAATAGCATTTTTTGATAGGTGTATAATTGGTTCTCCCTGAGGGTTGCAGATAGCTTTCAGGCCTGAATTGTAATGCCTGGCTAATAGTTGCAGGAGTTCTACATTCAAGAATACATTAGGTACAACCAGTTTGCCTAAATTCATGTGCCATGGGTTTGAAACAGGGGCATTTCTAAATCTTCTGTTGTAATGAAACCTGAAGAGTTCATATCCCCTAATTGGGGTCCAAATATCTCCCAGGCGCTTATGTTTGTCTTCTAATTTTTCTACTTCTGCCCTGAGTTGGGCAGACCTCCTGGCCTTGGGAGCTGACCCAGGCAACTGATCAATCAAGTCCTGATTTAGTTTCCTGTCTTTCACTTTTTCTTCAGGGGTTTGATCAGTTTTTTGCTTCTTTGGTTTACTGGTTTCTCCTTGTGATTTTCTTCCTTTCCCTTTCCCCGAAGTTTCCATTTGTTTTGAAAAATTTGGCAGGAAATTCAAATACAGGTAATATAGTGGTTTGTGTATGTGTACCTGTCGCTCGATGACTGGAATTGGAAACCTTTGCTTTTGCCCTGAGAATTCTTCTGTATTCTGCTCTCGGACGGTTTTTTGCAATTATAATGATCGTATGAACTTTGTAGCCGTTTTGTATTAATTATCTGATCAATTCAATGTTCATCGCTGTGAAGTGTCACATCGCCATAACTCTTCCTATCGGCGTGCCTTTTTGAAATGTCTGAACGACCTCAACCCTTTTTTATGGCGCGGACGGTCAATCGGCGTAACCCCTCAATTGTATCCCCGATGCCATGTAGTATCATATTTCAAGTGGGTGTGACCATCGGCATGATTTCCTTCATCGCCAAGAGTTTTGGATCTCTCCGCGATATGGCAAGTCCCACCGATATACTTTGCTTATCGGGAAGATTGAGACCATCGGGATACTAAAATTATGTCTCCCCGATCTTTATTGTCTTACCGATAGTCTGTTTGTGTATGAACTTTTATCTTTATCGGAATGACATTCTCTATCGGGATAGCTTTCTCAAGATACCCCGATCGAAATCATCTCCCCGATGCCCTTTATCACATCCTTCATCGGGCAAAGCTTAGTAATGTCCCACCGATATCTTTTGATCGCCGTGACTTATGAATCGGCAAGACTTGCTTCTTTTGTTCCGATGTGTCAAGCTATCCCGATGAAGATGCATCGCTGTGAGTCTCGCCGATAACTTTCTTATCGCCAGGACTTTTGATCGTCGGAGATTTACTTGTTTTCTATTCCGATGGTTCATTTCTCACCGATGACTATTGCTTTGTGACCCTCGCATGCTGTTCGGTGAAACTCTTGCCGAAAGTGCTTCATCGGTATGATATATATCGTCGGGGCAACTTCTAAAAGATCATCCGATAGATATTTGTCATATCGATCGGCATGACCACTTGCCTTTCTTGCCGATGTAAAGTCATCGGTGTTGCTTACTCCATCGGTGAGCTCCATGATTCTTCTTCCGATCTCTATTTTTACGCCGATGGTTGTTTTCAAACAATTCGCTGTGTATCGGTGTAAGCCACACGACCTTATGCCGATGGATTGATTTTGATGATTTTTTTACACTGTTCATCCCTAGACATTTTATGAGATACAAAAATTTTATATTGTGGTCCTTTTGGGATATTCCTTTAGGGTTTATTCAAATATGATGGAATAAGGGAATAGTAAAATTTTGAAAATTTTACTGTGCTAACAGATGTGAAACTGGATTTACCAGTGTTTATAGGAAAGATGGAACCTGATTCAGTGATGGAGTGGATAGACTCCTTGAACATTTTTTTTGAAACAGAGGAGATACCAGAACAACAGAGGGTGAGGATAGCCCAGTCAAAAATGAAAGAAGCTGCCTTGACATGGTGGAATTTCGTCCAAGATGATAGAGTACAGGAAGGAAAGCATAGAGTCGCTACATGGAAGAAGATGATGGCATTAGTAAAAGAAGCTTATGTCCCATTGGATTACAGTATCCAATTACACAAGAGGAAGCAAAACCTGAAGCAGAAGGAGCTAGATGTCAGCTCATATACAGAAGAATTTATGAAACTTTGTATGAAAACAAAGGTAAAGGAAAGTGAAGAAGAGAAGGTAGCCAGATACCTTAATGGATTGAGGTTCAACATTCAAGATGATTTAAGTCTGCATAATCCAGATACAGTTCAAAAATGCTTTCAGTTGGCATTGAAAGTGGAAGAGAAGTTAAAGAGAAAACAAGGACAACACAATATGAGGGGAAGAGGAGCAGCCCCTACAACAAGGCAAACCAATGAGGGTCAAGAAGACACTGGTAAAGGACAGGGACAGTCTGATTTCAGAGGTGGATGGAAAGGTAATAGAGGTAGATTTGGAAGTGGTAGAGGCTCCACTACATTTTTAGGAAAGTGTTACACCTGTGGTGAGTTTGGACATCCATTTTTCAAATGTCCAGAAAACAAAGGTTCATCATCCAGAGATGATAGGATGAATGACAAGAGAGTGCAACTTGTGCAAGAAGAGAAAGTAGAGCAAATAGATAGAGCTTCTGAAAGCTATGGATATCCTGAGGAGGGAGAAGCATTGATGCTAAGGAGAACTAGTTTGCAGGCATCAAAGGATATGATGCAAAGAAGAGCTCTTTTCAAGACCACATGTCAGAGCAAAGGTAAAGTATGTAAGGTTGTCATTGATACTGGTTCAACAGACAACATGGTATCTCAGGAAATGGTGGATAAACTAAATTTGGAAAGGATTCCACACTAACACCCTTACAAGGTATCTTGGGTGAGTGATAGTCAATCACTTTTTGTCTATGAACAGGCATATGTTGATTTTCAGATTGGAGCATATCAGGATAGAGTTTTGTGTGACATTTTGCCCATGGAATGTTGTCACCTACTATTGGGTAGACCATGGCAATTTGATAGGAGGGTACTGTATGATGGGTATGCTAATACCTACACCATCAAGAAAGATGGGAAGACTATTATGTTGATGCCATTGCAGGAAGATGCTGCAGTACAGAAGGCAGCAAAAATCATTTTAGTGGGAAAGAAGGAGTTTGTGCAGAAGCCTATAGGAGCAGGCATAAAGGCAGTTGAGGACACTGCAGGGAAAGAAGTTGTTAAGGACAGCAAGTTGAAGACAGTTTCAGTTTTGACTGACAGAGGTCAGCAGCAGGTTCAGAAACAGGTGTGCAAACAGCAACCAGTTAAGAGGAATGACAAGGATGTTGTCATAGTTGGGACTATTGTTTGTCCTATAAAGGTTGAAAGAAAGACAGAGTTGAACATTACAGCAGTTCAAGAGGCAGTTCAGACAGAGGTTCTGGTCAGACAATCTGACAAACACAAGGTATGTGAGAGAAGGGCCTACATTGACAGGCATGAGGGTTCACTTGCAAGAAAGCAAGTTACAGTTCAGAAGTCTTGGAGCAGCCAAGAGACAGCAGAGGATAAAGCTGGAACAGGGTAGAACACTGCAAAGGCAAAGTGTAAAGGTGGAGGACTTCCACATCCAAACTCATGGGACATGAGTTCTTTTCTGTTGGGGAGTATGGTGCAGGAGCACCTACCTGACAGCTGGCCTCCATGAGGCAGTTAGTTTGTTTTAGGTCTTGTTAATGTTTTAAAGAAGGTCTTATAAGACCAATGCATGTAATAAGGTCATGTTGACCATACTTTGCTATTTTTAGCTAGGTTGTTAGGACAGCTGTTATGCTGTAGGTCCGGTTGGATCTCCCAGCCGCCTGGAGAGAGTTCCCAGCCGCTTGGAGTCAGGTCGGTAGTACTCACAGGAGATCCTATTTATGCATGAGGATCGGTTGGTTTTAGATCATCGATAGTATTGGATTGCATTGTAGAGGAGAGGAGAGTGAAACAGAGTACTGTATTGCATCTTTTGAAATCAATAAAGATCCTGTTTGTATTCATTCTCTGGTTGGATTCCTTTGTGTAATCAATTTGCTGTTTTGGTGGGTACATGGATTCGTTGATCCATTCCACCAGTTGATTCGTCGAATCGGTGGAATGGTTATGTACAGTAGGTTAGGATTTAGTTTGTTTTTTCGCATGCAGGTGTGTAGGATCGCGGCCGAGAGATGTTGAGAACCCTAGCATGGATATGTGCTAGGTCGAACTGATAGTTAGAGTTTGGAAGATCACCCTGGAGGTAGATCGGGTCACCTCAGGAGGTTCGGCAGATCAGAATCCGTTAAAGTTGGAAATTCATCACAACGGCATCATCAGGATATTTTGGTGTATATCCTACAGTCACTTCGGGCATCGTCATCCAAGTAGATGGAGAAGAGCATGATGCAGTTGATTGCATAAGGTGAATGTGCGTCAGGGTGATCATCATCAGGTGTTGTCAAGGAGGAGCGTATCGGCATAAGGTAGAAGATCGGGTTGATAAAACCATCGCGGGCCGATAAGGTTAAGTTTGGCCGACAGCAGGATATTGAAGGAGTTGCATATGATGTCATCGTCATCAGGATATACGTCATCAGGATATCGGGGCAGCAGGATATTGAGGAGCTGCATGTGACGTCATCGTCATCAGGATAATCGTCATCAGGATATTGGGGTGACGTAAGCATCGGAGGAAAGGTGCTTGAAGTTGTCGTCATCAGGATATATCAGAGCAACCAGATATTTTATATCCTGCTGATGAAGGTGATGTTGAACATCATGATGATGAAGGTAGAGGTTGGCGGTAGGATGAACAGTGAACATCAGGAGGATGTTTGCGCTTGCTGATAGCCGAATATCATGATGCTGCTGACAGGCGAAAGGCGATAGGCGATAAGTTAGTGAACAGTAGTTAGCAGGAGGATATTTCGTGTCTCTTCGAAATATGATGATGCTGTCTGTGTTAGCAAGAAATATGATGATGCTGATAAGCCGATAGGTATTATAACATGTTGGTTGTGTTAGTGACTCCTCCTTCCCAGTTGTAAGCTCTCGTTGCATTTTCACTCTGCATCATTGAATGTCACAAATGGTGCTAGGCATAGCTGAATGGTTCCCAGTGCCTTTCTATCTAGAAGTTCCCAATCCTCATCAGTAATTTCTACCGGTTTCTTGGTTAATCCTTCCAATAGCCTCCATAAATCCTTCTGATAGAGATAATCCTACATCTGCATCTTCCATAATTGATAGTTCTGCCCATTGAATTTATCTACCTTCAATTTACCCTCATCTGCCATTGCTCCCACTTAACCGTGAGACTCCCACTCAATCGTGAGACCTTCCTGCAGATGATAATCAAACACAACCTGCTTTGATACCAGTTGTTAGGGTTAGGGAAAATTGGAGCAATAAAGACTAACAATTATATGTAGATTAAATAACCCAAATATAACAATGAGGAATAACACAAAAGAGATCAATGCAAAAATTTAATGTGGTTCACCCAATATGGGCTACATCCACAGAAACTTAGCCATCTAATGATTTTATTATCCAGTGCAAAATAGATTACAATCTCATGAATCCATCACTATACCATACATCCCAGCCGCTTATAATAATCTTTTAGGAAGATTCTAGTATTAGGGTTTTGCAATGTCATTTTTCTTTTGTCAGTTAACAAAAATTAACAACCGACTCTGATCATGCAAAAAAGAGGGAAAAAATTGTGAGGATACATAACTAGTGTACAATACTTGCATGATCAGTTGCCACATACTAACACTTGTATTTTCACAGAAGATTGCAACTGGATCTTCATACACAACTCTTATGTCCTTCAAAGTTTGCTTCATCCATAACACTTGAGTACAACAACATGCTACTGCAATATACTCTGCTTCTACGGTTGACAAAGAGGTTGATTTTGCTTCTTGCTCAACCATGAAACCAATTTATTACCCAAGAAGAAAGTGCCTCCACTTGTACTTTTTCTGTCATCAACATCTCTGGCCCATTCTGCATCTGTATAAGAACTGAGAGTGAAATCATTATGTTTTGGATACCATAAGCCATGATCTAGTGTGCCTTTTAAATACCTCAAGATTCTCTTAACTACCATCACATGTGACTCTCTTGGATCAACTTCAAATCTTGCAACAAGACAAACTGCATGTATTATATCAAGTCTAGTTTGAGTTAGATAAAGTAATCCTCCAATCATGGATCCGTACCTTTTCTAATAAGTCTTGGGGGGTGATTCATCAGTTTTGCTCAACTTGCAGCAAGTTACCATGGAAGTACATACCGGTTTAGAGTCTTCCATCCCAAACTTCTTCAACAACTCTTTCACATACTTAGACTGAGATATGAAGATTGTTTTATCTGATTGATTAATTTATAGACCCAAAAATAAGTTCATTTCACCAAACATAGACATCTCAAACTCATTTTGCATTTCACCTGCAAACTTCATGCACATACCTTCATTCCCTCCAAAGATAATGTCATCAACAAAGACTACAATAATCAAGATCTGATTATCATTGATTTTGAAATACATATTGTTGTCTGCAGTGCCTTTACTAGACCCTAATTGAAACAAGTACTTGTCTAGCCTTGCATACTAGGCTCTGGGGGATTTCTTCAATCCATACAGGGATTTCTTTAATCTACACACCATATCACCTTGTTTTGATAATTGACATCCTTCCGGTTGCTCAATGTAGACCTCTTCTTCCAGCTCACCATTTAAAAATGTAGACTTAACATCCATCTAATACACTTTGAAGTTTTTGAGTGTTGCAAATGCCAAAAACATTCTAATTTCTTCAATTCTTGCCACAGGAGCATATGTTTCCTCAAAATCTATTCCTTCAACCTGAGAGTATCCTTTGCATACCAATCTTGCTTTGTTCCTTACTGCTTCTCCATTCTCATTCATCTTGTTTCTAAAAATGCATTTGGTGCCAATCACATTCTTATCAGTAGGTCTAGGAACTGATTCCCAAGTTTGATTCTTTTCTATCTGCATCAGCTCCTCTTCTATAGCTTTTACCCAATTTTCATCATTGTATACTTCATTCATAGTTTTAGGTTAAACTTTTGAAAGCAAACAGTAATTCACTTGTTCTTCTACAACTCTTTTCCTTGTCAATACCCCTTTTCTTTTGTCCCCTATAATCTGATCTTCAGAATGATTGATTCCTACATACCTGGGTGTCTTAGAAACACTTTCTGGAGCCTTTTCTTCTCCATCTTGACTGTCTTCTTGTTCAACTTTTTCTTCATTTTTATAGAAGCAGGTTCATATGATTCATAATGGTGCAGGCACAGTAGGAGGGTTCATAGAATGAACTATCCAAACTGTGTAGCAAGAGTAACACAATGGAAACAACTCAAAGAAATGGGACAAATGCAAATTTAGTCATTTAGTATACCATAGAATTCAAATAGAGATTGGCCAGCAACATGTTGGATTACAATTAGGGCTCATAGGCCTAATTACATACATGCACAAGATAAAGCTTTGAAGCTCCTCACAGAAATCTAAACTCTCAGATACTTCTATGTGAATCACTTCCTCTCATAAGGATCTATTACATTAATATATATCATATCCAGATCATAAGATTCCTCTGCGTTGGCCAAGGAAGATTACAAACTCCAATGAAGAGTTGTAATGTGTGTACATGGATAGGTCGGGCCTAATCACATAAAACTCCTCCAGAAAATGAATGGAATGATGTATGGATCTATAGGGAAGGTTGGACATGAACCAAAGATCATTGAATGATGTGTCATTAGGCTTCACAAATTAGGAAATGCTTCTGCAGGTCTCTCCTTCCGCTGGTTGTCTGTGATTAGGATGCTATGTTCAGAGAAATAGTCAATCTTCTAATAGCGATATCTTTCTAGTAATGATGTACGGATCTCTAAATTTTAGATATGATGTAGATGAATGAATGTAGATACTAAGTCTAGATCCGCAAGGTCTAAAATGTAACTGGACCTAAAATACAGAAACTACTTCTGACTGAACTGCCTGAACTGAACTGGAAACTAAAAAGAAACAAACTGAAATGCAAATGTTTGTGGTTGATGCAAGATTTCTCTTGAACTAGGATGCTCCTACATCAGACATCTAGGGTTATTGAAAAAAGAGTGAGACCCTCACTTTGTTGGGACTAGGGGAGAACCAAGATAGTTCACCTCATCCTAAGAAGTCCAAGATGAATCTTCTTCCAGTCTGTCTTTCCACTTCACAAGATATTCTTTGTATTGTCTTCCTCTAGCGCTGCGTCCAACTCTGCTATCCAAAATGTCTTCAATTTGCTCCGGTACTTGTGGTAATTGCTTCTTCAAGTCTTCTTCCATGATGTCACTAAACTCTATTTCATGATATTGATATAGGTCTGCAATGTTGAAAATAGGTGAAATACCTAATGCGTCTGGTAGCTCCTCTTCATATGCATTCTATGAATCAAATTTTTTGAGTATCCAAAAGGTCCAAACTTCTTCATCTTCAACTTGTTATATGTCCCAACTAGAAATCTTTCTTTTCTCAAGTACACCATCACTTCATCTCCAACTTCAAATTACTTATGTCTTCTCTTCTCATCAGCCTTCTCTTTGTACTTAATGTTCATATTCTCCAAATGTTTCTTAACCTGATCATGTACTATCTTCATGTGGTCTACAAATTCTTCTACTTCTGCACTTCTCTTTTCTTCCATACTGACATCTCTCAATTCTACAACTCCTTTAGGGTTTACTTTGGTAACAATCTCAAAAGGTGTTCTTCCAGTACTCCTGTTCACTGAATTATTATATGCAAACTTTGCTTGTGGTAGAATCAAATCCCAACTTTCTGTCTTCTCTCCAACCAAACATCTCAACAAATTTCCCGAACTCCTATTCACTACCTCTATCTGTCCATTAGTCTTGGATGAAAAGATGAATTGAACTTCAAATCTATCTTCATCTTCTTCCATGGTGTCCTCCAAAAGTATCCAACAAACTTTGTATCTCTATCTGAAACTATACTCTTAGGTAATCCATGCAATCTCAGAATTTCCTTGAAAAAAAGGGTCTGCTACATGCACTGCATCAATTGTCTTCTTACAAGGTATGAAATGAGCCATCTTTGAAAATATTTCAACCACTACAAATATTGAATCATGTCATCTCTGTGTCTTAGGTAATCCCATCACAAAATCCATGCTTATGTCTTCCCAAGGTCTCTCTGGTACTGTCAAAGGTTTATACAATCCGGTATTTTGACTATTCCCTTTTGCAACTTGACAAACTCTACAACTCTGTACAAATCTCTAAAAATCCTTATGTATCTGAGGCCAAAAGTAGTTTTCACTCACCAAAGCCACTGTCTTATCAATGCCAAAATGTCCTACCAATCAGCCACTATGTTTCTCCTTGATTAAATTATCTCTCATTGAACTCTTAGGTATGCACAGCTGATTCCCTCTAAATAACATATCTTCCTGAATGAAATATTCCAACCATTTACTCCTATCTATCACAACAGGTTTCTTACATGCTTTCCAAGGTTCTACAAAATCAGTGTCTCCCTCATAAATATTCTTCAATTCATCAAATCCTATCACTTCAACTCTCATCTCTATCAACAAGTTTCTTCTCCTACTTAATGCATCAGCAACTTTGTTTGATTTTCCACTCCTATGATTCAACACAAATGTATAACTCTTCATGAACTCTACCCATCTCCTATGTCTTTGATTCAACTTACCTTGACTATTCAAATATTGCAAACCTTGATGATCTATATACACACAAACTCCTTAGGCAACAAGTAATGTCTCCACTTCTTCAAGGCTTGAATTATGGCATAGAATTCTTGATCATAAATTGAATACCTTCCCTTGCATCATTCAACTTCTCACTAAAATAAGCTACAACTCTACCTTCTTGACTTAATACTACTCCAATTGCATTTCCACTTGCATCACAATCAACTTGAAATACCTTATTGAAATCCGGTAATGCCAAAACAGGTTTCTCTTCTTAGAAAGAGACAATTGTTGTGTCGTTACACAACATGCCCCATTTTGCCTTAGCAAAATAGGGACCCAACTTTTTGTTCCTGCTTGCTTGTTTTACTTTCTTGCTTTGTGCGGTTTGGTAAAATTCAGTCATGCATGTCACCCTTGCTTATGCATGTGCATCACAAAGAGGGGTCAGTTGCTAAAGTTAGAATTTTCTAGCACAAACCTCATAATTGGAAAAAGTACAAAATTCTAAGCAAGTTTGCCTTTTGGATCACCCTGATGTCGTTTAAGGATAAAAAGATATGCTAAGTCAAAGATCGGTCAACCTAGATATTTCCCATAGGGTCATATTTCTAAATATCAGTCACATTTGTTAGCATGACCTTGACTTAGGAAGATCACCTGATGTCCATTTGTTCCCCGATGCACTAATGTCAAACTTAAATGAGGATGAATATCTACCCATCAAGAACTTGCAGACCCGGAGGGTCATATTTCCAAATATCTGTAATCTTACAAAATATCACCCTTTGTGAATATCACCCTTCACAAATATGACCATGACATCATCCAATTCCAATGAATAGAAGAGATCGCCATGATGATGACATAATTAGTGCACCCGACCCGCTGAGGGTCACATTTCCAAATATCTGTCATATTTCTTAATATGATGATGATGTCACCATAACCTGATAACAAAGAGCATGAAAGCATGATGATGTCATCACGATCTGACCTGAAGAGGTCACATTTTGAAATATCCCTTAACCTAGCAAATATGACCATGACATCATCTTTCACAAATAACTGTCAAAGTCCATAAGTCGATGATGTCACCCTTGCACTTTTGAATGAGGAGGATATTCTTGAGTGTCATAGACCTAGATATTACTAATATCCATCATTTTAAAATTTATGACTTGATATACCTAGCTTTGCAATAACCAATCTAAGCATGCCAAGTGGCAAAATCCTCGGGGTCATATGAACACAATATTATCACAATTTATTGACAAAAGGTAATGTGACCTGATCTTGCTTATTAGTCAAAGGTTGACCATGTGGATGCTCAAATCACCCTGATCATTAGTAAATAACTGTCTTAGAGGGTCATATTTTCAAATATCCCTGATCTTCAAAGAGATCACCCTCTAGCATTAAATGCAAGCCCAATGGTAGGTCATGCCCTCTCAATTTCAAATGTAAACCTGACACTTGGCAACATCCATGAATGTCATGCGAATGATCAATAGATTTAAACAAAATGATACACGCGCCCTAATTTGTCATATTAATCAGTTTAAAAGTAAATTTTAGGGATTATTTATATTTACCCTACGATAATAAAATTTATAGAGCTCTGAAAGTCAGCCCATCACTATCATTGGCAAATGGAATGGCACCCTCAACTCAATGGAACAGAATGGAAGATACAACGTATTCACATTCATCCCGTTATCAATCATATAGTTAAAGAAGAGGGCGATTATCAGGAAAGTAAAATTAAAACACTCTCTTTTGTCATTTACTGCAAATCACAAGGTAAAATGGTTGTGTTAGGTTAGTCAGTATGTTGTTGCATGAAATGAATTCAAAATGTTGAATTGATGCTATAAAATGCATGACATCCTTGAATCCTCTTCCATACAAATATGTTAGGGTAATAAATGTATATCTTTATCAGAGGATTTAATGGATATAAGAAGGAATAGATTTAACTCAAAGTTCTTAAAACCCATGTTCTTACAACTAGAGGGGATAGGATTCAGATATGGGATGATAGATGACAGGCATCAAGGGAAGACAGATTTGGATGCCTGGACGAGAAGGTTGGACAATGGAAGCGGAAACCCTATACTACTAAGAATATATTCCACAGGGATGTGGCACGTTAGGGGATTTCCCTATGCTATGGAGGCAACTGAGTTAGTGGTGGAATGTGCACGGAATTACAATCCTGA
This sequence comes from Cunninghamia lanceolata, assembly GCA_027924645.1. Lineage (NCBI taxonomy): Eukaryota > Viridiplantae > Streptophyta > Pinopsida > Cupressales > Cupressaceae > Cunninghamia > Cunninghamia lanceolata. Next base: position 4,443,451 of record BSBN01000341.1, on the reverse strand, counting down.
GACTAGAAGAGTAGAGAAACATGGCAGAGTGTATGCCATTTTTTCAATCAAGGGCATCACCTCTACATTTAATTTGCCTATAGGGAATAATGTGGTTAGATTGAGCCTAAGTAGGTTGGAAAAGGAATACCGTGGTAATGAAAAAGAAGCCAAGAGAATCATGTATCAGTGGAGGAATAAGAGTAGCACTTACAAAGCTTCTTCTAAGCTACCCAAATACTTGTTTAAATTTGATTTTGCTGAAGAATATCAATATATGATGGCCATGTTAAGCAGGATGACCGGGAGACAACATGCCAAGAACTTTGAGAATTGGATGTATGGGATTATCCAAATGGTGCAATATTCAGATAACAAGCCTCTCTAGGCCAAGATCATCAGTAACAGTTTAGATGAAGGAATGAGAAGGCTGGGTGGTAAAATGTGTATGTTCCATATGACTTCTTATGTCGTATATGCCTATGATTTCAGAGGCACATTTAATGATTTACAAATGGTGGGCAAGGTTGGAAACAATCTAGGTGATGTAAACATATGGGAACATTACCCATAGTTGAAAAGGAAGGAGTACCTCAAAAATTACAAGTTAGTGAATGACTCCTTTTCTATGCATCTGGTTAGGACCATGGAAGAGGATAGAATGAAAAGCTTAAGTATGGAAGCTCAAGCTATTATCTATAAATATGGTGCTTGGTTTATCCAGTTCCCCACCTTCTCATACATGAGAATAGAAGGATTTGAGGGGCATCCCCTCATGTTACCCAGATACCCCACTAATAAGGTCATTCTAATGGAGTTTGTTAGACATGTATCAACCTTAGTTGAGGCCCACTTGGAGAAAGGGAAGATCCTGGTTGTGTTGTTTCCAATATTCATTGGCTAGTATTTATGTCCTGATAGACAAAGTATTAAAGATGCCATTGGAGGATTGAAGCTAATGCATCTATAGACATTTTCTATAGCTAGGTCATATGACCCATATGGCAGAATGCAGAAATTATTGGGAAAACACATACATCAAAGGCACCTTGAAGATTATTGGACTGATTGTGATGATGAAGTAGAGGTTAGGAGAAGGACTTATCAAAGGCTCACTCTCAATCAAATCTGGACCTTTGACTGCATTTTAGTGCCTGCACAGTTGCACAAGGATGATGGAAAAATTATGTCTGGTGAATATGAAGATAATAAGGTGTATAATGACACCATATTAGCTCCTGATTTGACTCAGCCTGAGGAGACTTCATTTGATCAAATAATGTAAAAGGTTATCCAACTGACCTAGAACTAGATAAATGCTAAAGTCTCTAAGGAAGGGTGTAGCCCTTACTGTTGATAATAAGAAGAAAAGACAAGAGTTATCTGAGGAGGAATATGATGACTTCCTCATTGAAAAGAGAAAATCCAATGGAGAAAGGTTACATGTTGAAGAACAAAAGTAGCCAGGCAAAAATAAGAAGGCAATTCTTGCGCAGCAAGGGGTAATTGTTAAGAGGCTTCAACCAAAGGGTCATGTGGCATCAACATCTACATTTGCAGCTACATCACAACAAACACCTACCAAATAGATGGGTAGGAGGGTCGTAAAGCCTATTCCTATGATTGTAGAAGAGCCAATGGAAGATGACTTGTTACAAGATGAGCCATTGGGTGAAGAACATTTGGATGAAGAACCTAGAGATGATGACCTATTGATAACAAAGAAGAAAAGAAAGAAAGTGCAATAACCACCACCTCAGAAAAAGTAGAAGACATCAATAAGAGGAAATGTTAACATTGATCATATCATATTAAGAGGTGCAGGTGGTTTGACTTTCATGAAGGACTTACAGCATGAGGTCCCAATTCCAAATATTATTCAACTTAAAACTGAGAAGGCAGAAGAGCAAAGAGAAGAGAGACATAAGGCTAGAAAAGAGCCACCCCTTCCACTGGATGACATAGTGTACTTATCAGATGATGAGGTAGTTACTGATGTTGCTACACAAGAGATGGAGGCTTTAGTAGCCAATACTAAGATGACTCCTCATGGGACCCCTATGGCCCAGAAGGTGACCAACCAAGAGGAGGTTGAAATAGATGAAATAGAATAGGATAATCATAAAGATGTAGCCAAACAGATAGGGTTGACTAATTTGGTAGAGTAGGTTACTAGTCCTGTAGTAATAGACTTGGCATACCAGGGTGAAATGAACCAAAACAAAGATAATGATTCACCTTTAGAGTCTAAAAAGGTAGAAATTAGAGTGCATAAAGAGGCTGATGAGATGATACCTGATCAAGGTATAGATCAAGGCAATGCACCTCCAAAGAAAGAATAGATAGAAGCTCAACTTCAGAGGAAGGGTGATCAAGAAATACCTTACAAGAACATTAATCAGGATGAAGCTATGTATGATAATAAGGATAATCAAGATAGTGATCCTACACATGAGGAAACTGATAAGGAAATCCCTGATAGGGTGGAAGATCAAAATGTTTCTTCACTGCATACAAAAGGAAGTAATCAAGTTAATAACCTAGGATCAAAGGAGAAATCAGATTAGAAAGAATTAAGCCTTAGAGAAATAAGCACATCTAAGGATGAAGAATAGAGTCTGGCATAAGATGAAGGTCAGGAGAAGGAGACAAAAAATGTGACCAAGGGTGATCAGGGTGATCCCCAAGGTTAAAATACCAAATCTTCTCAGGAAAACCAAGTTCCACATGATGAACAAAGTCAAAATGTTCAAGAACCCCTTAGGGAAAATTTACAAGAGGAGGTACATGGTCAAAATGTACATACTTCACAAGAACCTCCACCTCAGGAAGAAATCCCTCAACATGAGGTACCTCAACGAGATCCCCCTCATGATAATGTGCATGAGGAAGAACCAAAGAAAGGGAATTCACCATAGAGGACAGGGTATAATATAGAGTCTCATGATACTCAAAATGAGCAAAGTGACCAGCATGAGCCCAGGGGTGATGTTTCGTATTGGGTTCAACAAGAAATAAATCTACAACAAATAGATGAGGTCCCTAATTTTGATGTTTCCACATTATTTACTACAAGTATGCTGAAACCTAAAAGAAAGGAAAGGCATACATCTGCCATAAAGAGAGACCTTACTATAGGTAGGAGGATAGCCCGAATAGATTTACCAATGGTTGAAAAGGAGAAAGGAAAAATAGTCCTTGATGAGTTTTAAATAACAAACATTGATTTAGGTTTCGCAAATGAAGACTAGGAAGGTCAAGAAGGTAAAGATATTATTGATTCTTTGACACAGAGGGTGAAAATAGAAAAGGATAAGAACAAGAAACATAAAGAGCACATTGCTCAATTGCATTCTTTCATTAAAGGGTTAATTGACCCCAAGCACACACCGATTAGTCCAGCTACCCCATTAAAAATCATATCTCAAGAGGAGATGATAGGACTCGATCTTATGAAACATAAGGCACAATTAGTGGATAATTGGTTCATTTCTTTCATCTTTGAAGAAGAAAATGTGGTGAAAACCTCCCTAGCAAATTGGAATTCTCTTGGTGTTTTGAGGAGTAAAGTGGATAAATTACAGAATGAAGTAGGCAAGAGGTCTTTCAAGCTAGAAAAGAACCTAGATGCTTTGGGGGAGATGAAAAGGATTGATATGAAAATACTTATGGATAACAAAATACTGGATAATAACACTTCATAGTTGTTGAATATTTGGTATGAAGATGTTGGGTTTGAATGTGATATCTTGAGGAGATGCAGTGGCAAGATTAGGGACATAAGTGTTAAACTACATGATCTCATGGCAAAAGAAATAGAAACATTGGAGGCTTTAGAAGACAAGGTAGAAGGAAAAATAGAAAATCAAGATACTGATTTTGTTGTCCAAGATTTTCATAACAATTTTAAGCAAGCAACAAAAGATCCCCTTCACCACTTGACAGAAGAGGTAATAAACAAGGACATGAGAATGAAAGCCAAGGTGGAAGTCTACAATGAAACGTTGAACAAAAGGAAGAATAAATGGGATGCTCTTCAAGCAAAGTTTCATTCCCATAGACATGCTGTAATAAAGGCTAAGGTCCAAGATGGAGGTGAAGTTGAGAGAATAGTGCAGCTATATGAATCCATCAGGGCAGCGATAAAAGTACACATAAGGGGTGATCTGCATGAAGATGACGGCGATGACGACGACGATGATGATGATGATGAAAATGAAGAAGAAGATGAAAATGAAGAAGAGGAAGGAGATGAAGAATAAGTAAACATGCATGACAATATAATTATATGCATAATCAACTTACAAATGATCAAGCTTTGCTGGATAGTTGCCAACTGGCAACTTGTGCCACATATGTAGATGTTGACTTAGTCAAAGAAGGAATGTTGGTTGTTGATCTGGATAGACAAATCTTGATCGTTGGTCACATGTAAGCACCTCCTATCCTTATTCTATAAAAGGAGATGGAGTGTACTTTTTTTAAAGCATTAGAAACTTAATTGGAGTTAGATTGCCGAAGCGTTTAGGACTAATTTCAAGGCTTTTGTGAATGTACATGTCTTTTGAATACTTAATGAAAGAGAAGCTATTTTGATTACAAATAATTGTAAATCTTGAGTAATCAATGGATGAAATCAAGATATATGCATTGATTAGTTGCATCCCTTGGAGTTTTTATCAGTCTGCATGTGTTGTTTTCATTCCTTGTTCCTTTGAAGTTAGCATCAACCATATCTAGCTGTGGAAGAACCTGGTTAAATTATGGTTTGATTCCTTCTCTTCATGAATGTATCTGGAATGTATGTGACTCACTAGCTAAAGGTTCACCAAATTTAGAAGTATTCTTTAAATTTTCTTTGAATTTAATTACAAATCACCTTCATAATTACAAATAAACATGAATTATGCCTATAACACATAAAGAATTGAATATATAGAACATATTTTGAGTGAAAGCATGTAAAAAATGACAAATATCATGCAAATACATATGAATATCAATGATAAACATGTAAACATCTGCTTATAGGCACATTATTTGATTAAATACATAGTGCAGAAGTATAAAACAAGTTCATGATAGTGGATGCTCAGAAGAATTGATCAAACTTATAAATATAATCATTATCTATGGAGTATAGTGGAAATAACCTTGTTTGTGAAGTAAATTTATAGGAAGCAGATGTAGAATCAAATGTACAGTCAATAATTCACAATACAGACAGTGTAAGACCCCTTGAAATGGAAAATATTATGTCACATCAACCTCTGAGTAACTTCAAAAGATCATGATTTGATCAACAGAGACTTGGAGTCATCTATTTGTTCCAAATTGATCATACTTTTTGAGATAATAAAGGTTTGTTGTGTAAATTTTTATGCATGTTGTTATGACTAACAATCATCATCAACATAAAATGATGCTAGAAGGAGGGCCATGTTTCTTGTTTTGAAGGTGAATCGGTTGCAGATGCATATCCCCGTGTTTGAAACAAGGTAATCTTTTCAAAGTATATTATAATTGCTCATACTTTGAGTTTTTATTGAAAGGTTTGCTTGTTCTGTATTATTTCATATATGTTCATCATAACTATTTCAGAATTGAGCATATATATTCTAAAATTTGTAGTCAGTTCTTGAAATCTTTGAAGATTGAGTCATTGTTCAAGTTTTCTTACTAAATCCTCATTGTAACTCAATTGCATTACTAGATATCCTGATATCTATGTTTAAAAGTCTGATATTTGCTCATATTTGCAAGTTTCATGCAAATATTGCATAAATATCCAGTCAGTATTAGGCCCTGGTTGTAAATATCTCCTTTACTTGGTTAGTTCTATGGATCTTCACATAAAATCAAGTCAAATTTTCATAAATTACCGGAACCCTGGCTCACAAGCCAAATACCAGGTCTAGATCTGGTGGACTTTTTGAGGAACTACCTATCCGTGGACTTAGACCTAGAACTATAGACATTCACCACACTCCTAGTTCCAGTGTATCAGTAGCTCTATGAGGAAATACTCTAACACCTCCAATATCCTTTGATGTATTGTAAACACCTACAGGACTGCTTGTTACACCCCCAGTCCAACAACCACTAGTCACAATGTTGTTCTTTGCTGCATAGTCACCTTTGACCTTCACTACATATCATCCCTTACCTAAAAATTCTGATAAAATTTCTCCTAAATATCATCCATATCAGGATGCTAATGACCACATCAGAACATTTAAAGAGGCTTGTTGTAGAGCAAGGATTGAGCATCAAGATGTAGTATGTAGATTATTTCCATACTCCTTGGGAGAAGAAGCATACAATTGGTATATTAGTCTTGGTCAAGCCTCAATTGGTTCATGGGCTACCTTAGAGAAATCTTTCAAGGATAGATTTAAGATACCTATAGATCCTTCAATGAATTGTTATCTCTTTGCCACAATAAAGAGATTTGAAGGAGAACCTATTGCCAACTTTAATGCTAGATTCAAAAAGATGCTTTCAAAGCTGGTATCTCCATATACCATAGTAGATGAAGTAGCTAGGAGTATATATTACTCATCCTTAGATCCCCTGACTTCTATGTTTATAAGGAGGACACATCCTAATGTCACAACTGTGATAGGAGATTTTGAAGAAGCGATAAAAGTTAATTAGCAACTGATCCCTGCTCCAACACCTAACATTGCCTTTCTTGTACATCCTACATACCCTACATATCTTGCTCAACAACAGACCAATGGAGCTATGATGCCTCTAGCTATAAAGCCAGGTCCGCTACAGGTACCTCCACTTAGCATCATACCACCTCCAAATGGAAATGGCCAGATAGTACAATATCTAGGACATACACAAGTACCTTAGGATGTAGGATAGAATAACAACAATGGTTCTTCTTTTTTCAAACCCCAAATAGAGAATGTAGTGGCTAAAGCTCAGGAAGAAAAGGAAGAAATTAAAGAGATATCAGCACAATTAAGAAAGTTGACAACTGAAATCACTCATCTAAGGGGTTAGAATTTCTATTCCCAACCAAATCAAAATAGAGGATATAATAATGATAGATCTAGATATCCTAATAGGGTATACAACAATGATAGAAACTATAACAGTAACAACAACAGTGGTAAAAAATAATGTACCTAGACATCCTAGAGTGTGGAACACTAGGCCAAATAATGGTTCCTTACCATCACCCTTAGATAATCAACCTCCTAGTGAACCCAAGCAGACCACTAGGGTGAACTTGGCAAAGGCAGCTCTTACAAACTAGTGTTGGATACATAACACCAATGGTCATGCTAAGTTGGATTGTCCTCAGTTTAGGATAGTAGCTAGTATCTTTCAGGCTGAAGTATCAAATACTATGGGTAATCCTCCTTTTGTTGAAGGAAATGAAATTGTCCCCTGTGGATATGATTCTTCCCTTGTGTTGGAGAGTTTTGTCAATAATCCTCCTCATCAAGCAACCTTAGTTCATAATAATTACACTCTAGCATGTGAGGAATCAGCCATGGCTTTTGAAACAAATTATGTTTTTCCTTTTGAAGATGAAAATGAAGTCGCGGTAGAACATGAAGAAGTACATGCTTATTAGCAACATTATCAGGGTAGACACAATTATAACCTCAGGAATAATTCAAATAGACCCTCTAGTCCTTTGACCACATCTTTGCCTCCTAATAATTTTAACACTCCTCCTAATCCAAAGGCAAGCAATAATCCTGGTTTTCCTAAGGTTAATGCTCAATACTTAGCACCACAAAATGTAGCGGCAAAGGCTAGTAACCAACCTCCTGAATCTGATAAATTGGTTACATACTTAGCAGATGAAATGAAAAAGGTCAAAATTAGCTTGTCATTGTTAGAATTACTTAAAACCCCAACTATTAAGAAGGCATTCATGAAATCCCTAGATGATCTTGCACCAAAAGAAGACAGTCATCCCTCTAATTCAAACTAGATTTTGAGCAGAGATCATGCAGCTAAAGACAATAATGTTAAGCATAAAATCCTAGCTATTGTCCAGGCTACTAAAACTTCACACATGACCCTTTATAGGGATAAGACCGAGTCACCTCCATTTCTCCTTTCCATAAGGATTGTAGACACCTAAAAATGTCTTCTACCATCTAATCAACTCCATACAACCCTAAACACACCAATTTCCCTTCTAACCAATTAATTAAATTTTTATTTAATTAATTACCCCTTTTATTTTCTAAATTCACACCATTTTGTCCCCAAAATTGAATTAATTTCATTAATTCAATAGTCCAAACCTTAGCCAATTAATTTAATAAATATGCAATATTTATTAAATCAATTTCCCCTTTTTCACTAAATCCAATTAATTAGTTAAAACCATGTTAACTAATTAATTCAACCTATTAATTGACCTATCCCTACCCTAGACAATTAAATAGCTATTATTTAATTACCTACCCTACCCTACCTCATCCTAGCTCTAGGATTAATTAAATAAAACCTATGTTTAATTAATCCTAACCTCTCATTTGGGTGGTCAAACCTAGTTTAACACCCTTCCCCACATTCCCCAAATTAAAAATTCAAATAAATCACACATCACATTTATTTCTCTTACAAACCCCTTACCTCACCCATCCTCATTCATTACCTCTTATCCCCAAATGAATTCTTAATTCATTTCCCATTCCCCAAATGAATTTTTAATTCATTTCATATTCTTTCACACCCATACCTCGTTTATCACCCCTTTTCCCAAAATGAATAAAAGATTTACTTTTATTCCTAGCCCTTGATCTCATCTTTCAATCCTCATGCTCCATCCTCCTTTCAGAAAATCTATAAATGAGACCCTCTCCAAGCCATTTGGGAGAGACTTCTTCATGCATCAAACCTCTACCAAAATCACTCCACAATCTCCTCATCCTAACATCATAATGCCAAAATTATCCCTCATCTCCATCTAATCTATCTGAATCTACTTGTCTCTCATCTACATTGTGTTGAAAAGCATTGAGCAATCCACATCTACACACTAATCTTGGGTAAAATCGAAGGAGACTATCGGGTGCAACTCCTTCCCTCTTGGATTTGTGAGTTCATTATGGAGGTATAATCATTGTATTTTGCATTTGATTTATGTTTTAATCTTCATTTTGTCCTCATAGATCACATTGGCATGCCTGGTGGGACCCACAAGGTCTGAATCTAATCCTTGTTTGTGAGTTTTGGTGTGAAGGACATGAATTTGCAGGTTCAGCGCTATCTACCCCGCGCAATAGCGCTATCATTGGCACATATTAGCACTATTTACTGTTTTAGCGCCATTTTGCAAAAGTACTCTCCTTTCTAACTCTCACTCACAAAGTCTATTCATTTCTTTTTGGGGTCTTTCTACTGCTTTTCCTGTCAAGATTTGCTCTCTGTTTCTGCAAAAAATTTGAAAAGGGAGGGAGAAGTTATGCCAAAATTTTCATAAAATCTAAACATGCATGTTAGTTTCTATTTTGTCTTTCTTTTCATTTATCAATGACTAACAATGCTAATGGGACCTCTTGTGTGTGTGGCCTAACCCTCTGTTTTGGTTAGAAGATCTCCATTTTGTAGGATGGATGAGTTCAGACACGTATTGGTGCTATCAAAGCCCAGAGTGACGCTATCTTCAAACTGTGACCAGACCGCCTGACAAGTTGCGCAGTGGCACCTTCCATGACCTATTTTAGCACTATTATCTATATTAGCGCTTTCTTTCTATTGTATTAGCGCTATTTTCTATATTAGCGCTATTCTCTGTATTAGTGCTATTTTTTGTATTAGCGCTATCTTCTGTATTAGCGCTATATTTCTTCTAGATTAGCACTATTTTCTATATTAGCGCTATCTTATCTCTATATTAGCGCTATTTTTTTAGACTAACTTTTGGGTTCTGTGTAGGGACTGACAACTTGTTTGTAGGTCATGAACATCACTTGAAGGATATTAACACATTTTTTGTAGGGTATTTTTAGATTAGCAAACATTTCAAATTTGGAAACTAAAAAGAACACTTGAATGTTGGCTTAAATAAAAAATATTTCGATTTGGTGTTATAAAATTGAACAAACAATCAAACAAATCTTTGTGTGTGTGTGTGCCAACAACAACTATCAAAACATTTCAATTTTGGGCTTTAAAAAGAACCACAAATTGCATCAATGAAATCATTGGATTAAAAAGAACAACAATCTCATTCTTCACTCATATAATCAAGAAAATCAATCTAATTTGTGTGAAGTGTTTTCGTGATTTGTGCTTGTAGTGTGAAAAGTGTATGCTCTTCCCTCGCACCTTTTTGGTGACCTTGGGAATCAAAAGCTTCTCACAACACTTGCATTAATCACCCCCAACATAATCCAAAGAACTAAAATGAACCATGTTTAGTGTGATGCAATCACAACAAATACGTATGCTCTCCCCTTGCATCTTTGTATGAACTTGGGGATCAAAAGTATTTTTGTGTTTGTATTGCTTTTGTTAATCCTTAGAGGGCCTGCCACCCGCTTCGAAAGGTGGGAATGACCCAAGCGGCAACAAGCTAAAGCCAAGCTCTTTCAAGATGCTATATAAATTAATGTGTTTGTGATGAAAGTCACAAGCAACAGGTGTTGTTGTGTTATACCGACAGCTAAACTCCCCCAAAACCCTCCAAGGCGTAACCCTTGAAGGCTGGGAGACTCCATAACAGAGAGTAGTGCTGCCGCATGTATAACCACCTGAACGAAAGCACTCACTATGAACCTTTGTTTTGGTGGCCCAAATCCCTAAGGTTGTACATGCTTGATTATCACATTTTTTCATAAATCAAACCTTTGGCCATTGTATTTTCATGCTTGATTGTTTGTCTACTTGCCAAGAAAAATCAAATTCATCCATCAATCCAACCATTTGCATCCTTTAACGCCATTCCTCTCTATTTCAGCACCATTTTCCATCTATTTTAGCACCTTCTTCATCTATGTCCAAATATCAAAATTTCACATCAAAAACATCAATTTTATAAGCCCATTTTCAAAAAAAATCCAGTTGGGGGCTACGCCCCTGAACCCCTGTCAGTGGGGGGTCGAGTCTGGCCCCCCCTCACATCGAGCCAGGTTTTCCTCCCAACACCGCTAAACCATCCCCCCATTTATCAAACCCCACAAGTTGAGCTTATCCAATCCCTTTATTTGAGCTTGATCAAATTCTAATCCACTTCCTCTCTAGTCATAATCTATCTTCATCATCCTAATCATTCTTATCCACTTCATCTTAATCCAATCACCCATCTATCCTAATCATCCTAACCACCTATCTTATCCACATCATCATCCAGATCATTCAATCCAATCTTATCCTAATCACCCTCATCATCCTTAATCCAATTCATCAACATCATTCTAATCTCATCTCATCCAAATCAAATACAAAATCTAACCAACATCAATCCATAATATTCCAAACCATATTCCAAGTCCAATCCAAAATCAACATCAATCCCAATCAACATCCAAGTCCCCCAACATCACTATCAAACTCCAAATCTAAATCAACCCAATCAAAAATCAAGACCTTAATTGATCATCCAATCCAATCAACCCAAATCAATTCTATTACCTAAGTGTCATTAGTCCACCTTAAGTATAGACAATCAACCATCCTTTGAAGCAAAATCAAATCACCCCAAGGTCTTGAAATTTGATCCCCAACATCACAATCATCCATCATCCCCCATCATCTCATATCTCTCCCACAAAATGGATCTTTATGAAGCAATACAACAATTACAAAGACGTAGAAAAGTCTATGAGAACATGGATCCTAATGCTAAGGAACAATTCAAAAATGACATTAAAGATATACCCTTAACACACCTCATTATTGGAGAATCCCAAGCCCCTACCCAACCTCCATCATATCAACAAACACTCTACATATCATCCCCATCCACATCACATCAATCTTCATTCTTTCAACCTTCATCATATCAACCTTTACCCTCATATCAATCACCATCCCCTTACACATCCATGCCATCATACCTATCCAACCAATCAATACCTCCACCTTATCAATCCCCCAACCTTTGTCATGCTAACTTTGATCAAGGGAACACCAATCTGGCATACCTTATCTCCAAAATCCAAACCTTATATCCACAACCATTTCCCCATACAAATCTCCCATCCTCTAATCCCCATTCTATCAACCTTAATCCATCACCCTACCTACCTTAAAATCCATCAATCTCAACCCCCCCATAACAATATCCCTCCAACATTATCAACCTTAATCCATCACCTTATGTACCTCCCAATCCACCAACCCCTATCACCCATCCACCATCTAATCCACCATCAAATCTTCCAAATTGTAACACTATCACATCCAATGAATCCTTGAGGGATTTCCTCCAACGAACATCACCAAGCAAAGCTATAGAGTCCTTCACCTCCCTCACCCCTCTAACACCACCATCTAGTCCAACACCTATCCTTGAACCCATCCAAGAACCATCATTACCTAATCCCATCACCCACCTATCCAATCCCAATCCCAATCCTAATCCCACACCAACCACCATCATTATCCATCCATTACATGGTTCATCAACCCATACACTCATGAAGGATGCCATCCATTGGCTATTAGCAAGGAATCAAACACCCTCATGCAATCCAACATCCACCAAACCTCTTGAACAATCTCCTATCATAATTCGAGAACCATCATGCAACCATGTTCAAGAACCCATAAGTCAAGCACCTATCACATCCATCCAAGCACCCATCACATCTATCCAAGTCACTCCCACTTCTATCCAACCACATGAGCTATGCCAAGAATCAAATCCAAAGCATGTTGAAACATCAACCCCTTCTCCTAATCAAGATCTAACCATCCCATCTAATCTCATCCCCAATCCTCTCCCATCTATTGATCAACTTATTGATCCTACACCATCGTCTACCACCCCTTCACCATCCCCCATTAATCCTTTACCTCCATTAACCAATCCCATCACAAATCCATCCTCCTATTCACTCAGACAAAGCACTTTCATCCGTGGTGACTCCCTCATCAGAGGTGAACAATTTCCATCCACCACCTATCTATCTCCAACAAATAATGGACTCATGTCTTGTTTCCAAAGCACCAAACATCCCATTGCATGTCGCATGCTCCAACATATGAACTATCAAGGCAAAGGCTTAGGCCTTCATGAACAAGGCATCTTGGAGCCCATCCACACCACATTCCATCCATCCTCGCATGACCTCAGCTATACATCCCAAGACAAACAAAATGAACATGTTGGTACCACCCACACACCTTCTAAAATCCATTCATCCAATCCCAAACATGGTGCATCTCATCACAGCCCCAAAGCATATGTCACCATCCCTCCTCCATCATCCTATCATTTGCAAAAGCATGTAACCATCCATCTTCCTCCATCAAATTTACCTCCACTACTTCCAACTCCAAATATTCCTATCAAATCCACTCTACCTCCTATCCTACCAATGCCAAACATCCCTATCCACAAATCCCCTTATCCTCCCATCCTCCCAACTCCTAATATCCCCATCATCAAATCCCCTCATCCATTTATCCAAAAATCCACTTTTTACCCCTCCATCCATAAACCCCATAAATTTCCCAATCAAGACCAACAAAAGCACACATCTTTCAAACATGAAGCTTCCCCCAAATCCATGGGATTCAAAAGTAATAATTTGATTGCCTCAATGCATAAAGTACAAAATCCTAAAGATATTATCCCTTCCAATCAAAATAAAAAATCCAAAAGGCTATCAAAGCCCACACCATCACAAGAAAAAGAAAAAACAAAAATGGTGTGGGTCCCTAAACAAAAAGCACCAAACTCTAATGAGGCATCCACATCCCAATCCACTCCATACTCCCAAACATCTTGCTCCACATCTAAAAATCCCATAAATCCTAAGTCTATTTGAGTCCCTAAAACCCCAAATCGATCATACAAAAATCCCCCATCCCGATCCCCATTACTCCCAACTCCACATCCAAAATACAAGCTTCCAAATACATCACGGTGTGTGCAACCGTTGGTCTTGGTTCCCCTCGACAACTTAACATTCCTACATACCCCCATCTCTCCATCTTTTGTTCACTATCCTACATATCTTCCCCATCACATTCCTATGGTCCATGCTTTTGCATAATCCACATCATAATCCATTATCCACCATCCATTCCATCTTCTCCTATCTACTAACAATCCATGCAATCATCATCCATAATGCTATCCAACATGGGACCATATTCTCCTTGCTATGGAAACCGACGCTAGAGTCCCCATTCCATCAAAAAAGCAAAAAAATCAAAAAATAAAGAAAATAGTAAAGAGAAAAAATCCGTACAATGGTGAAAACCACTCCTTGTGGTGCCTTGGGCAAGTACCATGATGAAAACCCCTTGTGGGAATCATGCGTAATCCCTTCTCCATCCATTTTGTATCCCTACACTTGGGGGCAAAAACATATCCTTCATCCACATCCATAACATCCTTTTGCATATCCTATCCATGTATCCTTATCCTATCATATTCCTATCCACTACCCCCTATTTATCCTAGCATTTTCCATCCATCCTATCCATTATATCTTGCTTTTACCATCTCCCACCTTAGATCTTGATAAAGATAAGGGGCAAAATATAAAAAAAAACATGCTTTGGACACCTTTCGGCATACTCCCTGTAGACACCCAAATTTGTCCCAACTTTGTCCATGTCCTACAACACCTTGTTAAAACATTATCCTAGACATCATAAGCCATTTTTGTCCTAAATCCCACTCTTAATCCCATTTATCCATTAGCCAATTAATTAAATAAATTTTATTTATTTAATTAAAATCCCATTCAATCCCATCCTCATCCTACTTAGCCAATTAATTAAATAAATTTTATTTATTTAATTAATTTCACATGCATAATCCCATTTATCTTATCCCCATCCCAATTAATTAAATAAATTTTATTTATTTAATTAATTTCCACATCATATCTTATCTCATCCTATTCAACTTCTCAATTAATTAAATAAATTTTATTTATTTAATTAATATCCAACTCATATCCCAACTAATTCAAATATTTTATTTGAATTAAACACTTATCTTTCATCACATTCCAACACTTGTCTAGTCAATCATGTGTTGTGTTACAACTTTTATCTTTCACATGCACAACTAATGGGACCTAATTTTAGTATTTATCTACACAAGCACACCTAAGCCTCATCCTCCTTTGCCACATGTCATATGACTACAATTTCTTGATGTGCAAGGAAACCTAACTTAATCCTATCCATCCATTTCACCTAAAGCCCTAATTGATCCTAGCCATCCATTAGAACCAAGCCTTTCCTATAAATCAACCCCCTCACAAGCCATTAGCAGGCATTGAGCCTTAAGCACCCTTATTCTGTCAAATTTTCTAAAAGGGCATTGATCCTCAAGTATCCACATGCTGTTGAAATATCATTAGAGCCTTTGCATCCATCATCTATCTCTTATCAATGTTATGCTGCGGAATCGAGCAATCAACACAACAAAGCGATCAATCAATCAAGCTCATTTTGCATCTTCGAGGTATTGAATTATTTGGGTTTAGGTTATGCATTTCAATTGTTTGATCATTTCCATTTATAAATCCAAATTTTTCGATATACACTCCCTATTCAAGTATATCCTCCATCCATCTACTACAAAGTCCATCCATTCAAACATTAACCCATCATGCAAAAATTCTTTAACCATTGGGGCATATGATTCCTTGCAACCTAGCCTTTGGAGTAAATCCTTATCCCCATCTCTAATCCATGTATCTTGCATCCCTATCTCTATCTTCTAATGTATCTACCACAAATCTCCTATCCATTATCCTTTCATCACCAATCCCCCTATCCAACCTCATCACCTTCACCTCTAGACTTGGTGTTCCCTTGTCATTGGTATTTAGCACAAAGGCTATCCAAACAAAATCCAATGCAACCATCATAATAAGGCATTCCCTTTCCAAAATCACAAAATCCAAAAAAATAAAAAAATCCATAAAATCCCAAAAATAATTTATCCATCACAAAATCAACATGGCTCCATCAACATCTCCTCATCCAACACATCATCTTCCAACATCATCACATCTATCATCATCTCACATCATCATCACAAATCATAACTACATATTATAACCACCCGCATCTTAATGTGCCTTGATCCTGTGGATACAGGGTATGTAGGTAGTCTAGAATACACAAGAAGTTTCTAGTACTTAGGTATATAAGATGCACCCATCCAACCTGCTGAGCTTACACTAGATCCAAGCATCGCATCACCCATCAAAGCATTGTCCCTTAATCAAAAATCATCAACTATCAAATCAACATCAACCACAACTTGTCACCATCATATCTTGAGCCAATCTTACATCATCAACTAGACATGATCCAATCATCAATTGATTCCTGCCTTAGGATATATTGTTCCTACGATAGGCAGAATCTATCCAATCATCATCTATCTTGGCAAGAGATACAATGGTTATTTGTTTTGGTTCGTTCGTCTTTTTATTTTTTATTTTTATCTTTTGTCCTATTTGAAGATCACATCAAAGCTACCTTGATCTTACTATATCATGGTATGTGGAGAAAATATCTAGAATGGGGCATAGTCTTGCTTTTGTATGTTGTGCTTGTGGGTTGTTTTCATTACTCCAAGCTAGTATTCATATCTTGTTGATCATAGGGTCGGTTCTAGCATATTGGTCCCCTTATGCATCTAAGGTTCATCATACCTTTTGTGTACTAAGGACTTATGCTATGAGTCCCCTTCCCTTGTCAGGACAAGGTTGTACTATCTTGGGCATGCATGGGATCATCCCTTTGTTTGCATGTCTAGTCCATGCAAATGTTGGATAAACATCATCACCCTGGTATTCTATACCTTTGTGAAAACATATCCACTTTGCTATATCAAACCTAGGATTGCTCTAAATCATTTTTCAACACAATGATCATCCACCAATCAATCTCCCACCATCATCATTCTTTCATCTCACCCCTTATCCTCCAACTAGTTCAACCAATCTATTTCATCCATTTCAAGAGCACACCCGTGTTCTTGCAACCCACATGTCCTCTCGAGGGGGCATCCACCTTACCAATTATCTCCAAACCTTACCCTATTCTTCCTTGTATGGTGCTAATCTAGACGATTACGCTAAAACACCTACCTAATGGCGACAAACCGCCCTAACCCTACCCGGGCGGATAGTGCCAATCCAGATCATTGCGCTAATCCACCTTGCCGTTGGCGCTACGTGCTCCAACCCCAAATCCCAAAACCTAAAAAATGCGCATAAAACAAGAAAATTACAAAGTCAGGGTTAGGCCCTACCGAGGGTCCAACGCTTGGTGCCCGACCAAACTCTCGGAACCGCTCAGAGATGTGTCAAAGTCGCGGGAACTAGGGGTTGTGGTCAGCCATCTCTCCTTCGTCCTTTCTTCTCCAAAGGCAAAAGTGTGCAAATGTGGCACTCTAAGGGCCCACTTTGCCTAATATAGTGGGCCATGTCATACCTCCACCCCCTTCCTTTCCCTCCAGGGTGCAGATCTACGCCTTTTTTTCTCTATTTTTCTTCCTGTCATCATCTTTTCCCATCACCTATCCAACTTTCACTCCCGTCACATCCTTTTCGAGAACTTACATGAAATTTTTTTATTTTCCTGCCAACCTCTCGAAGGGGCATCCCTTATCCATCTTATTCCTTCCCGGCAACTGGGGCATATTTTTCTTCGACCTGACACCACTTCCCTGCTAGGTCCGGATGCCACGTCAAAGAGGGGCAAATGTAGACACCTAAAAATATCTTCTACCATCTAATCAACTCCATACAACCCTAAACACACCAATTTCCCTTCTAACCAATTAATTGATTTTTTATTTAATTAATTACCCCTTTCGTTTTTCAAATGCACACCATTTTGTCCCCAAAATTGAATTAATTTCATTAATTCAATAGTCCAAACCTTAGCCAATTAATTTAATAAATATGCAATATTTATTAAATCAATTTCCCTTTTTTCACTAAATCCAATTAATTAGTTAAAACCATGTTAACTAATTAATTCAACCTATTAATTGACCTATCCCTACCCTAGACAATTAAATAGCTATTATTTAATTACCTACCCTACCCTACCTCATCCTAGCCCTAGGATTAATTAAATAAAACCTATGTTTAATTAATCCTAACCTCTCATTTGGGTGGTCAAACCTAGTTTAACACCCTTCCCCACATTCCCCAAATTAAAAATTCAAATAAATCACACATCACATTTACTTCTCTTACAAACCCCTTACCTCACCCATCCTCATTCATTACCTCTTATCCCCAAATGAATTCTTAATTCATTTCCCATTCCCCAAATGAATTTTTAATTCATTTCACATTCTTTCACACCTACCTCATTTATCACCCCTTTTCCCAAAATGAATAAAAGATTTACTTTTATTCCTAGCCCTTGATCTCATCTTTCAATCCTCACCCTCCATCCTCCTTTCAGAAAATCTATAAATGAGACCCTCTCCCAGCCATTTGGGAGAGACTTCTTCATGCATCAAACCTCTGCCAAAATCACTCCACAATCTCCTCATCCTAACATCATAATGCCAAAATTATTCCTCATCTCCATCTAATCTATCTAAATCTACTTGTCTCTCATCCACATTGTGTTGAAAAGCATTGAGCAATCCACATCTACACACTAATCTTGGGTAAAATCGAAGGAGACTATCGGGTGCAACTCCTTCCCTCTTGGATTTGTGAGTTCATTATGGAGGTATAATCATTGTATTTTGCATTTGATTTATGTTTTAATCTTCATTTTGTCCTCATAGATCACAAGGATGTTTGGTAAGAACTTACATAACTACTTAGTAGATTCAAGTGGATCTACCAATGTAATGTCATTGACCATATGTAATGCCTTAGGGTTACATCCTGCTAAGTCACTGAAGAAGGTGACATGGTTAGACAAAATTGAGGTGACTGTTGTAGGAGAATTAGCTCACATTCATATGCAATTAGCATCAGATCCAAGGATTCAATATTACATTGATATCCAGGTGGTAGATATCCCTGATACATATGGAACGTTGCTTAGCAGGGATTGGTCAAAGACACTTAATGGATACATGTCCACATATTTCGGTCACATGTGGCTACCTTGGAAAGGGATCCCCAATCAAATTAGGATAGATGTTGAACCTTGGATGAGGCATATGATCACTGAGTACAATAACACCAACAAGATAATGTATGTGGATGTTGAACTTGGAGTTTACACCATCAGACCCCAGCCAGTCAAGATAGAAGAGATCCTCATGTATGATATTCATGTTCATAAGGATGATCACCAAGATGACAGAGTGATTATTGAGTCTAACTATAGTTCAGATGATAGTGATGAACTAGATCACTTTAGAAACTTTGAGTTGTGTCTATCCAAAGAAATGCAACGTTGTCAAATGCTAAATATATCTAATGAGGATATCTTGATTGAAGGATGGTGCAGGTTGCATGATGAGGCACATTCTAAAAAAACCAATGATGCTTGTCTAGATATGATGGAGTTGGAACAAACATGTAGTGAGGAAGGATTGACATCACCCGAGGTAAGTCATATAGACAATTATAGTGATACTAATTCTTGTTTATCATTAGTAGGTACAGAGGAAACTACATATCAGGATGAAAGTTACGCTCATAATCCAGAGGAGATCTTGATGTGCAATGAGAATATTTCTAGGGATGAAAGTAATATCATCCCAGGGACTGATTGTTTAATTGAGTCAGATTATGAAGTATCTGATGAAGATAAAGGGAGTAATTTGACCAAGTTTGAAGAGTTTTTGTCAAAACAAATTTAGAGGATGATGTTACAACATACTTCTCTGTATAACGCTCTAATTGAGGGTTGGTGTTGATTACATAAAGCACCACATTCAGAAACTACTTGTTCATTATGTGATAGGTAAAAAATTAGGTTAATAAGATCAAGCATAGCCATGAAAAGCTAACCCTACCATCATCAAAGAATCTAATCTAAATGACATCAAAAGTAATGCAATTCAAGCACAACATCACCTAGATTGTGTGATTCTTTGTTTATGATGTGGATTACTTCTTCAACAACGAACAATTATGAAGATAAAAGATGCCATGATGGATGATAATGATAAAAGCTCAATGGATGCTATGGATGCTCAAATACTCAATATGCTCAATATGATAATGTAGACGCTATATGAATGCTGGATAGATGTAGTATGGAATGAGAGGGTGTTTATATAGAACTCAACAAAAATCAATCAACGATGGAGATTTGGAGGCTATGTGAATGGCTAAGATTAAAAGATAGACATAGATGAATGTGAAGATGACAAGTGGCAGGAAGATAGGGCTCATGTGTGCTTGCGTACATAAAAAGTACTATATGTGAAAGATATTAAATAAAAGGATGTAGTACCACTTATCTTTTTTAAATGAAAGAGGCACACATGTCAGCTCATAAGATAAATGATAAGATAAATTAATTAAATAAATAAGATTTATTTAATTAAAAATAGATAGAATGAAGATAATTAAATAATTGAAGATTGTTTAATTATAGCTTAGAGGAAATAGATAATGAATTAATTAAATAAATTAGAATTTATTTAATTAATAGAAGAAATATATGTGTTAGGGTTATTGCTCAAGTGTGTTAGACAAATGCAAATGTGTGATAATGCGATATTTGAATGTTAATAATAATGAGTCAATTTTGGGTGTCTACATTTTACCCCTCTTTGATACAATGTTTGTTAGAGCATTGTGTCAAAGAAGATACGATATGTGTTTGATAAACAAAGTTATGCCCCAGTGTAACTAGCAAGTGGTGGCCCCTCGAGAGGTAAGCTAGGCTAACCAAGAAGGGCGGGGTTGGCTCGCGATAGATAAAAGGCTAGAAATAAGGTTAACACGAAGAAAATAGGGGTTGGGTGGGGAACAAATGGGATGATGCAGATGAAAATAGGCTTTGGCATAGAAGAATTAGGGTTTGGATAGGGCTATAAGGAGCTTCTATAATGGCAAATAGGCTCATTTGTGCTCATTGGTGTTTAGAAAGCTATAGAGATCTAGAGCTCCTTAGACATGTTGTGCGACAAGAGGTGGAGAGCTATTAGGATGGTGATTCCATGCAGAGATCATCATGCTAAGCGAGTGAGGACACATGGGTGGCCAGAAGGATCAGGCGTACCGGTATGTATCGAAACTTGTACTAAAAGCGTGATTGTGATAGGCTAGAAGCGTCATAAATGCACACACTTCACCAAAAGTGACTATCTTTTAGGATAGGCAATTCAGGTCACTTGTGTATGAAGATAGGTCACTATTGGTAGTGTAGATTGCTTATAGGCGTGGCTTGGTCACTTCTGAAAAAACTAGGTTGCATCCAATCGACTAGGCAATAGGAAAAGGCTAAATGTGCATATAGATAGTGGTGCAGGAGCACCTACCTGACAGCTGGCCTCCATGAGGCAGTTAGTTTGTTATAGGTCTGGTTAATGTTTCCAAGAAGGTCTTATAAGACCAATGCGTGTAATAAGGTCATGTTGACCATACTTTACTATTTTTAGATAGTTTGTTTGGACAGCTATTATACTGTATGTCCGGTTGGATCTCCCAGCCGCCTAGAGAGATTTCCTAGCCGCTTGGAAGCTCCCAGCCGCTTGGAAGCTCCCAGCCGCTTGGAATCGAGTTGTAGTACTCGCAAGCAGATCCTATTTATGCATGAGGATCGGTTGGTTTTAGATCATCGATCAGACTTTGCAGAGAGTGAGACAAAGGGAGAGACTGAGTATTGTATTTGCATCTTTTGAAATCAATAAAGAGATCCTGTTTGTGTCCATTCTCTGTTTTGAATTCCATTGTGTAATCGAGTTGCTGTTCTGGTGGTTGCATGGATTCATTGATCCATTCCACTGGTTGATTCGTCGAATCGGTGGAATGGCCATGTACAATAGTTTAGGATTTAGTTTGCATTTTCTGTTTGTTTGCATGTATGTTTGCAGGATCGCAGTCGAGAGGTGTTGAGAACCCTAGCATGGGTATGTGCTAGGTCGTGCTGGTAGTTCAAGTCTGGAACATCGCCCTGAAAGCAGATCGGGTCATCCCAGGAGGTTCGGCGGATCAGAATCTGTTAAGGTTAGAAATTTGTCACAACGGCATCATCAGGATATTTCTGTGTATATCCTACAGTTACTTCAGGCGTCATCCGAGTAGATGGAGGTGAGCATGATACAGTTGTTTGCATAAGGTGAATGCATTTCGGGGTGATCATCACAAGGTGTTGCCGAGGAAGAGTATATCGGCATAAGTTAGTCGATCGGGTTGATAAAATCATCGCGGGCCGATAATGTTAAGTTTGGCCGACAGCAGGATATTGAAGGAACTGCATATGACGTCATCGTCATCAGGATAATCGTCATCAGGACATTCTGAAATATCACCCGATAAAGGTTTATCCTGCTGACCATAAGTGTTTTGGTATCGGCATAAGGCATTGAGAAGTTAAGTGGATCGGGAGGAGGATATTCGGCGGAATATTCATCATCAGCATAAAGTTGAGTATCATCATCAGGATGTTTCAATATGACCGGATAAGTCATATCCTGATGCTGCTTGTTTAAGTAGGTCGGAGATCAGGGTGACGTAAGCATCTAAAGGAAAGGTGCATGAGAGTGTCATCATCAGGATATATGGGAGGAACTGGATATTTTATATCCTACTGATGAAGATGATGTCGAACATCATGATGCTGCAGATAGAGGTTGGTGGTAAGATGAACAGTGATCATCAGGAGGATGATTGCGCTTGCCAAATATGATGAAGCTGCCGATAGCCGGATATGATGATGCTGCTGACAGGTGAAAGGTCGAGGGTTTGTCTGCAGGAGGATATCGATCGGCAAGAGAAAATATGATGATGCTGACAATGTTAACAGAAAATATGATGATGATGATGATGGGTTGTAGACATACATGTTGTATGTCAAGGTTTTAGTGTGGATGCCTCTGCATCATAGTGGTATCAGAGCTCAGCAAAAGGTCTGGGCTGTTGTGTGTTGATTCTGTCACTGAAAAGACAGAGGTAGAGGAGTGAGAGGTTGACAAAATGCCTCCGAAAGGTAATGGTACTGCAAGGGAGTTGTAGGAGATGAAGGAAAAACATGCCAGAGAGATGAGGAAGATGAAGGAGCTTGCTGAAGCACTTCAAGCCAGGCTTGTAGCCTTGGAGAAGAACAAAAAGAGGGAAGTGGACGACAGTGAGTCTGAAGAAGATGAAGATGCTGTTGAAGAGTATGAAGAGGTAGCTGAAGATCTGGATGCTGAAGACCAGAGATTTGCAAAATTGTTAAAGGCAGTGCAGAGTGATAAACCTAAGGTAAAGGTTGATGTTTCCAAGTATAATGGAAGTTTGAATGAAGAAGAGTTACTGGATTGGATTGCTACACTTGATAATCACTTTGAATGTGAAGATGTTGCTGAGGATCAGAGGGTAAAGATTGCAAAGACCAAGTTAGGAGGTCATGCTTTGGTATGGTGGGATTATGTACAATCCGAGAGAAGGAAACAAGGGAAGTCAAAGATCACTTCATGGGATAAAATGGTAGCAAGGATCAAAGGTAAATTTTTGCCCAAGGATTATGAAATTCAGATGTTTAAGAAGCTGCATTTTTAAGGCAGAAGGAAATGGATGTGAAGGCATATACTGAGGAGTTTTATAAGTTGAGTATGAGATCTGATCATCATGAGAATGAGGTAGAAAAGGTGGCTAGGTACTTGGCTGGTTTGAGATTGAACATACAGGATGAGTTAGTTTTAGCTAACCCTAAGAGTGTGGAGGATTGTTACCAAATGGCAATCAGGATTGAAGAAAAGATGAATAGGAGACAAGATAATTCCATGAGAGGAAGAGGCAGCAATATGAGGGGAAGAGGATCAGCCCCTACAACAAGGCAAACCAATGAGGGTCAAGAAGACACTGGTAAAGGACAGGGACAGTCTGATTTCAGAGGTGGATGGAAAGGTAATAGAGGCAGATTTGGAGATGGTAGAGGTTCTACTACATTTTCAGGAAAGTGTTACACCTGTGGTGAGTTTGGTCATCCATTTTTCAAATGTCCAGAAAGCAAAGGTTCATCATCCAGAAATGATAGAACGAATGACAAGAGAGTACAACTTGTGCAAGAAGAGAAAGTAGAGCAAAGTGTGCAAAGTTCAAACACTTATCAAGATAGAGTTCCTGACAATTATGGATATCCTGAGGAGGGAGAAGCATTGATGCTTAGGAGAATTAGTTTGCAGGCATCAAAGGATATGATGCAAAGAAGAGCTCTTTTCAAGACCACATGCAAGAGCAAAGGTAAGGTATGTAAGGTTGTCATTGATACTGGTTCAACAGACAACATGGTATCTCAGGAAATGGTGGATAAACTGAATTTGGAAAGGATTCCACACCATCACCCTTACAAGGCATCTTGGGTGAGTGATAGTCAATCACTTTTTGTCTATGAACAGGCATATGTGGATTTTCAGATTGGAGCATATCAGGATAGAGTTTTGTGTGACATTTTGCCCATGGAATGTTGTCACCTACTGTTGGGTAGACCATGGCAATTTGATAGAAGGGTACTGTATGATGGGTATGCTAATACCTACACCATCAAGAAAGATGGGAAGACTATTATGTTGATGCCATTGCAGGAAGATGCTGCAGCACAGAAGGCAGCAAAAATCATTTTAGTGGGAAAGAAGGAGTTTGTGCATATGCCTATAGCAGTAGGCATAAAGGCAGTTGAGGACACTGCAGGGAAAGAAGTTGTTAAGGACAACAGGTTGAAGAAAGTTTCAGTTTTGACTGACAGAGGTCAGCAGCAGGTTCAGAAACAGGTTTGCAAATAGCAACCAGTTGAGAGGAATGACAAGGATGTTGTCATAGTTGGGACTATTGTTTGTCCTATAAAGGTTGAAAGAAAGACAGAATTGAACATTTCAGAAGTTCAAGAGGTAGGTATTCAGACAGAGGTTCTGGTAAGACAACCTGACAAACACAAGGTATGTGAGAGAAGGGCCTACATTGACAGGCATGAGGATTTACTTGCAAGAAGGCAAGTTACAGTTCAGAAATCTTGGAGCAGCCGAGAGCCAGCAGAGGACAAAGCTGGAACACGTCAAGACACTGCAAGGGCAAAGTGTAAAGGTGGAGGACTTCCACATCCTAACTCATGGGACATGAGTTCTTTTCTATTGGGGAGTATGGTGCAGGAGCACCTACCTGACAGCTGGCCTCCATGAGACAGTTAGTTTGTTATAGGTCTGGTTAATGTTTCCAAGAAGGTCTTATAAGACCAATGCGTGTAATAAGGTCATGTTGACCATACTTTACTATTTTTAGATAGTTTGTTTGGACAACTGTTATACTGTATGTCCGGTTGGATCTCCCAGCCGCCTGGAGAGATTTCCTAGCCGCTTGGAAGCTCCCAGCCGCTTGGAATCGAGTGGTAGTACTCGCAAGCAGATCCTATTTATGCATGAGGATCGGTTGGTTTTAGATCATCGATCAGACTTTGCAGAGAGTGAGACAGAGGGAGAGACTGAGTATTGTATTTGCATCTTTTGAAATCAATAAAGAGATCCTGTTTGTGTTCATTCTCTATTTTGAATTCCATTGTGTAATCAAGTTGCTGTTCTGGTGGTTGCATGGATTCGCTGATCCATTCCACCGGTTGATTCGTTGAATCGGTGGAATGGCCATGTACAATAGTTTAGGATTTAGTTTGCATTTTCTGTTTGTTCGCATGTATGTTTGCAGGATCGCAGTCGAGAGGTGTTGAGAACCCTAGCATGGGTATGTGCTAGGTCGTGCTGGTAGTTCGAGTCTGGAAGATCACCCTGAAAGCAGATCAGGTCATCCCAGGAGGTTCAGCGGATCAGAATCCATTAAGGTTAGAAATTCGTCACAACGGCATCATCAGGATATTTCTGTGTATATCCTGCAGTTTCTTTGGGCGTCATCTGAGTAGATGGAGGTGAGCATGATACAGTTGTTTGCATAAGGTGAATGCATTTCGGGGTGATCATCACAAGGTGTTGCCGAGGAAGAGTATATCAGCATAAGTTAGTCGATCAGGTTGATAAAATCATCGCGGGCCGATAATGTTAAGTTTGGCCGATAGCAGGATATTGAAGGAACTGCATATGACGTCATCGTCATCAGGATAATCGTCATCAGGACATTCTGAAATATCACCCGATAAAGGTTTATCCTGCTGACCATAAGTGTTTTGGTATCGGCATAAGGCATTGAGAAGTTAAGTGGATTGGGAGGAGGATATTCGGTGGAATATTCGTCATCAGCATAAAGTTGAGTATCATCATCAGGATGTTTCAATATGACCGGATAAGTCATATCCTGATGCTGCTTGTTTAAGTAGGTCGGAGATCAGGGTGACGTAAGCGTCTAAAGGAAAGGTGCATGAGAGTGTCGTCATTAGGATATATGGGAGGAACCGGATATTTTATATCCTACTGATGAAGATGATGTCGAACATCATGATGCTGTAGATAGAGGTTGGCGGTAAGATGAACAGTGATTGTCAGGAGGATGATTGCGCTTGCCGAATATGATGAAGCTGCCGATAGTTGGATATGATGATGCTGTTGACAGGTGAAAGGTCGAAGGTTTGTCTGCAGGAGGATATCGGTCGGCAAGAGAAAATATGATGATGCTGACAATGTTAACAGAAAATATGATGATGATGATGGGTTGTAGACATACATGTTGTATGTCAAGGTTTTAGTGTGGATGCCTCTGCATCAGATAGAAACGGGTCGCATATAGGTAGACAGTAGGTGCATATAAGGTATTAGCTCACATAGAAATGATAAGTGCTCGCATATGGCAGATAGCTCACTTGTAGGCTAAGGTGAAGTGCATAGGGAGTTTAGCTCGCATGTCGTTCAACAGGGATCACATATGCAAAATAGATCGCTTATAAACAAGGTAGAAATGCTTATGGTAAAAGAAGCCACTTTTGATCAATAGATAGGCGCATAGGAAAACTGAACCGCTTATGGTAGTTAGAGGCTAGGAAAGCAATAAACGGCAAATTTGATAGCAATTAAGTAGCGCAAAGGACTGAGATGATGAATGGAATGATGCAGGACATACTATGGCCATTGTTATCATGGGAGCCACATCCTAGGGATTTGTGATTGGTGAGATTACTGGATGCAGAGGAGCGGCTAGTGTTAGAGATCCTCAGGTTGGATCATGTTTCAAGATTGGAGCCGATGCAGGCACATCAAGGACTGATGATAGTGATGGTGGAATGATGGATGAGCGAGCATAGTGCTTTCTTGTTGTTGATAGGAGAGGTGATGATCACACTGGAGGATGTGTTTTGGATACTACAGATTCTAATAGATGGAGACCGAGTTGATTACAATCCTGACTTGGCTCCAGCTGCGTTCAAGATATTATTTGGGACACCAGACATTGGAGTAGAGGGCTCAGAGATCCTGATGGCAAGGATGGAGGAGATATGTGACAAGTCACAGAGAGTGGTAGTAGCTATCATCAGATGGCTGGTGGGAGATAGGCAAGCTAGAGGCTTTCCAGTAGGATGGGGTATAGTGATGGAGGGGATGTTCTCCTACAGCACAAGATATGCATGGGCAGAGTGTGTACTAGGACAACTTTATCATTACCTGCATGATTGCGCATATATGTTTGGAGCTAGTATGTCAGCAGGGGTTACAGTTTTGTATGGATGGGCATATGAGCACATCCCAGTGACAAGGCCAAAGGGATGGGTGGCGAGAGCTACAAGGGAGCCTTATGCTAGGATGTATAGAGGAGCTCTGACATACCGACAATGTAGAGGAGTGGTATACTGGCAGAGGAGGTTAGATGAGGTGGATAGCTTTGTATGGAGGCCATGGTGTGGATGTTAGTGATGGGAGGAGGAGGATGCGGAGCTTGTTTATGTGAGGCAGGCGAGATACATTTTTGGATGCGGCATATATATTATAGAGTGCTATTTGCCAGAGAGGGTTTTGAGATAGTTTGAGATAGCATAGGTAGTACCAGTTGGTGATGTCATTTTTGGTAGGACAAGATAGTAGGTTTTTGATTGGGTACCGGAGGTTGTGGTTGAGACAGCTTTGGAGGAGAGAGATGGGTTACAGCTAGTAGTATGGTAATGGGAACAGGGTCTTGCAGATCTAGGGACACTACTAGACTATGATGCATACTAGGCGACAGCTAGACCGACATGGTTGACATGGGTTGGAGAGATTAGGGAGATAGGGATGGAGAGGCCGATTAGGAGGAGACGACGACAGGCTCCACCAACATAGGCGGTGGTACCAGTAGTGCCAAGGATACAGATGCTAGTACAGCCTTAGGGGCAGATATTAGTGGGTGATGATGTTAGGATTATGCAGCTGCATAGGCAGATTAGGGGGGGAGGAGATGGAGCCAGCGAGCATAGATGAGGTTGAGGAGAGTAGAGATAGACAGACATCAGGTAGTGATTGGCTTACGGCATGCGAGAGCTCAGGCTCAGACATATTAGGCTCAGTTATAGTTGAGAGCATAGGCTGGGGATGGATAGGATGATGGTACACTTGCGAGGGTGACAGGGGAGAGAGATGCAGCTAGACAGAGTGAGCAAATGATGAGGATAGAGCGAGATATAGCTGTACAACAAGTGTAGGCTATGAGGATAGAGAGGGATGGTCTGCGAGCTAAGAGAGATATGGTTGTGCAGTAGTTGCAGGGGATGACTAGTGAGCGAGATAGACCAGTGATTGCACTAGGGACGGATGGGGCTATGATGTACTTGGCTACACAGTTGACATAGGTATAGGCAGATCTGTGGAGAGTACAAGGTGAGGCTGAGTACTACAGAGGATTATATTATGGGGCTGTGCCAGTATAGTAGAGGTAGCCTAGCTTCAGGAGCAGGTCAGGGGCTTCAGGTGGATCTCGATCAGTAGCCTTAGTGATGGGGCCATCGAGAGATAGAGGGCTAGGTGCAGGACCCAATGGTGGTGGTCAGGGTGAGGGAGCTGCCAGTAGTCACTAGGGATACCTTGTTTTATGTTGTATCATGATGAGGCCTAGAGCCGATTGTACATACATTCTTTATGGCTTAGCTTGTATATGTAGACACTTGTATATTGACACATGTATATATATATGATGGAATATTGGTGATCTATATGATGTTATAATGGATGCACTGATGATATTATGATGGTTATGCATGTTGTATTTATTTGGCATGGATTATATATGGATGTTTATGCAAATGAGATGTATGGATAATGCAAATATGTAAATGGTAATGATATGTATGGACTTATGCATATAGATAGATGGTATAGAACTTATGTATGTCTAACACACTTGTTTTGCAGGATAAGAGAGATGGAGAAAGGATGATGGAAAGGATTGATCTTGGTTGAAGGCTATATAGGCGAATAACAGGATGAATAGATGATGCAATGGGCAGATTTTTTAAGTAATTGATCAAAATGAGAAGAAATGCAATCCTTATGTTTGATATAGCATGTGAATGTTATGCACCAGGGTATAGAGGACCAAGGTGTTAAGATATCCAATGCGGAACTAGCATGCTACAATCTTGTCTGAACACATGAGGTCAAGATGTTGAACCAACATGCACAAGATATGAATAACAACTAGTGTTTTGAGATGGACTTTAATGCTACAAGCAATGGTTTGAGCTTATCTCTGCTACACATAGTGATAGCTTGCTGGTTATATGTATGGAGCTAGTCTTAACATAGAATAGTCTTAAGTGCATAAGAGACTGTTTAGCTTCTCAGATGCTAGAGATATTGATATGTAAGATCCTAATCCCAACATGTACAAGATACCAATATGCATAGGAAGAGAGGAAGATCATCCCACAAACATGAAATATGAAAGTAATATGACCATGCCCCATTCCTTACTTCATCGCAACATACCAAGATATAGATAGATCAAGGCAGTCTTGATTAGGCATAGAAAAGGGACAAAAGATAAATCAAAAGATAAATCAAAAGATAAAACAAAAGATATTGTCATCATGTTCTCTTGCCAAATTTAGGTGCTCTTAGATGGGTTGAAGCTAGCGCCTTGTTGAGAGGAAAGCTGCATCCTGTTGAAGGCTAAAGATGTTGATAAACTGCTATAGAAAATGTTGGCTTAAGGCATGCAGACAAATAGCTTCTGGCTTATGCTTGATTGGTTAATGTGCTTGAGCTTTCAGTATACACATAGTTTGCTTCCTACTTGAGCTGATCAAAGAGAGAAGGTGGAAGATGAGAGAAGATGAAGAAGATGGGGTGGATCATCTGTGCTTGAGTACTGGAAACTTCCTTCATATTCCAGACTGCCTACATACCTTGTATCCATAGGATCAAAGCACATTTACGATGAAGATGAGACATGATGAATATGTAGTTCTGGGTTTTATTCATGATGTAAGTGATTAGAGATAGAAGAATGTGAAATGAAAGATTGAAGGATGATTAGAAGAAAGATGGAAGATGGATGATGAAAGAAGGGGCTATCGTCTTAGCCTGAATCAGAGTGCTTCCTTCACATCTCAGATTGCCTACATACCCTGTATCCACGAGATCAAGGCTTTAATGATAGAGCTGGGATGTAGTTCTTGCTTATTACGCTGGTGAGGTGATGTCTTATGATTTTTGGATGTCAGATGAGAGCGAATGGATTGAAAAGATATGAAGCCTAGTTGCAAAATGTTTGGCCACATTTGGTTGTTGGATGAATGCTATGGTTGAAGTTGAAAGTTTGTTGTGTTGTGAGCTAAAATGTTTGATGTGTTATGAGCTTGAGATAATGGTATCCACTTCCAAATAAGACTCAATAAGATGCCCCCATTGTGGGATGAGATTTACAATGAAGGAGCGACGATGGAGAAAGTGTGCAGTCAAGATGCTAAGGTGCCAAAGATATAGTTATCGCAACAATGTCTCAAGTATGATAGCTAGCATTGACAGAGACGAAGGTGGAAAAGGCTATTTATTGCGATGAAATATGGATTATGATATGGATTATGTTAGATAAGATGGTGAAGTATGGTAGGATGAGTGATGATCAAATGAACCAGGCTGATGATGGAAGCTGGTCATTACTCATAGCACATGTTTGCCAGGTTTTCACTATGGTACTTATCCAAGGCACCTGTTTACTAGGTTTTCACCAGAGGATGGATTATTTATCTTAGACTATTATTTTTTTGCTATCCAAAGTGCCACAAAGTGGTTTTCACTATTGGATGTTTTTTTTTTGGATAGTTGATTACACATGGCGCCTGTTTGCTAGGTTTTCACCAAGGTAATGGATAGGAGGGACCCAAGTGTCTAGTTTAATAGATGTTAGTAGTCCCATTAGAGATGGATGTAATTGCATGGACCATGTCATTATACTCATAGATGTTGATAAGGGATTGCATGAAAGGGGAGATGGAGTAGGTAGATATTGGATTAGGATGAAGATGATTGAAGGTTCATGCAAAGATAGATGGAAGGCTCATACAAGGATAGATGAATGGGATAGTGGATTATGGAAGGTTGATGCAAAATCATGGACCATAGGAAGGTGATAGGGAAGATATGTAGGATAATGGATGAAGGATGGAGATATGGAGGTATTTGGAAATGTGGGATAGAAGGGAACCATGACCAACGGTTGCACACACCACTTAAACATTAAAGCTTTAGATGGAAAGGTCAGTGTAGGGAGTGAAAGAGATGCTTGCTTAGGGGATGGGTGATGAAATGATTTAGGAACCCACAGATACTTAGTATTTTTATGATTTTTTCTTTGCTTGTGGGAAAATGGAATGGGATGGAAATGAGAGAAAATGGTTGGGATTTTTTTGTTTGAGATATGGATAAGGATGCCTCATTCAGCCTACTTGTTTGTTTGCTTAGAAACCCAGACCATTTTGGTCATAGGCTCTTCTTGTGGATTGATAGGTTCAACTAACTTTTTAGATGAATTAGACTGTGATTCTTTGCTTTGATGCCCTAAGGCATGAGAATCATTAGGATTCTTGGTAGCATTTTTAGCTTTGGAGGTAGAGGCATCCAAATTTATATTATTTTTGAATCCCATGGATTTGATGGAAGTGGGGTTGGCGGAATGAGTGGAAGCTCTTGTTGATGATGGTTTTGATGCAATCATAACAATTAGTTAAAATTCACATAAAATGAACCAAAACTGACTTGAAAGATATGAAGGAATCGGTTAAGATTCACTTAATCCCAAGTTTAATATGGTTAGGTCTTGACCTGTTGGGCAAATTCAGTTGGTCGATGTGAAGCTGTAATGTTCAAGAGGCCTTACGTGATTTAGGGTTTCTTGTTGGCTTACTAGACTCAAACTATGCAAAAGATTAATAAATGTCAATATGTTGTTCATTCCTTTTGCATAAACTTATACTTGTGCTGCAAAACTTTAAATAGTCTTCTCAGATTTTTGTAGCTTTCTCCTCTTAAATATTTATGAAAACTGTCTACTTTCAAACTCTGTTAGGTGCTCTTATGAGACAAATTTCCTTTAAATTTCTACATTTTCGGCTAAGTATTTTTAGATGGGTTGGGAAACGTTAGAAAGATCTAATCTACCCTTCATTCACTCTATTCGAAGGATCTAATTGTTCTGTTATGCACTTTATAAATCATACAGTAACTTGATCAAATCCACAGACAAAACCTTAAGTGTAAGTTCTAAGCATTTTCACAAACATGCACTTAAAATTGCAAGCTCTAAGAGAAAATGTTTCAAACACAATGAAGAGCAAGAAAACACTCAGAAGATAGATGTAGAATTCTAGATTCAATTGTATTAGAAACAGATAGTCATATAAGATTTACAATGTCTGAATGACTCTTAGCTTCATTGACCAAACTATAGAAAACTTACAAGCTTTACAAATACAGTAAGGAAGCTAGATGTTCCACGCATTCCTTATTGCAGACACAGGCGACCTCCTTCTTCTACTTCTAAACTCAAAGGTCCCTCTACTCTAAAAAATCCCTGTGTCCTAAAAATCCTTGTGTAAAGTATTATAATGTAGAGAGGTACAATATATAGACTTTGATTGTCCTCAATACAACTCAAAACCCTAGTTTAACAATGGTTCAAACTTCTGGATACAACAATAAATGCTGGTGAACTAGTATCCCAAAATATCTTTGAGTATACATCAAATCTGGGCAAAAATATGCCCTTCTGGAAACCCTAGAAGCTCAATATTAACTTCTGTGGTCTGCTGCAATAATGTCTTCAACTGCATTTTGTCTTCATCAGTGAAGACCCTTGACTTTTTCGCACTTCATCCTTATCCTCCTTCTGCTTCCTCCGAGATCTAATTTTTTCCCCTTTGTGATGTCATTGCCATTAAGTTTCAGCTCCCTCCTCAACTGCAAACCTACAAAATGGATAAGCAATAAGTATCATCATTTAATAAACCTGCAGGAAGAAAAATAGTTGCCAAATCTAGTCGTAACTGTGTGAACGCATCAATCGGGCCCTAAATCTATGAAAATTGCATCAAAAAATGCATATACAATGCTTAGAAAAGTTGGGTCAACCTTCGTTGACCAAGAATATGCATTTGGGCTTCAAAAATAACCTCCAAATTTCTATCATTTCACTCTCCCGTGCATTTTTCTATTTAAAATCTATGTATATCCAATAT
Organism: Cunninghamia lanceolata; assembly: GCA_027924645.1. Taxonomy (NCBI): domain Eukaryota; kingdom Viridiplantae; phylum Streptophyta; class Pinopsida; order Cupressales; family Cupressaceae; genus Cunninghamia; species Cunninghamia lanceolata. Next base: position 4,409,563 of record BSBN01000341.1, on the reverse strand, counting down.
ACAATCCAGATGTGATACAACGAATTAACCAACCTTAATCCTTCGTTGAGATTCGCCTTGTATACTCCTTGCAATGTAATAATATGCAAGGCATGAAATATACAAGGACCTTTCGTTATTGCATAACTATTTCAAGTCCGCCCCTTGTACATAACCCTTCTATCTTCTGATATGCATTTGGGTTTGATACAAGGATTAAATCAGTTTTGACTTTCTCTTCGATTCCGCTTTGTATAAGCACAATGTATATCAGCTTGTATATAAGAATACACAAGCCCGATATACATTGAATTAACTCTGCTTTAAAACTTTTCAAATCCACGCTTGCATGTATATTATTCTTGTGTGCGCCAATATGCAAGCCGGAACATATACAAGGATTTTCTCTTTTTAAATAAGTCTGTCGGGTCCACCCAATGTATAAAGTGTTGTATGCTGAGCAATGTATATTTTGATATACATTGTGGACGTGATACATTGGTTCAATCGGATTTCAATCTTTTTTAATTCCGCGGCCTGTATGCCTCCTTTGTATATTCCATTTATATATTGCAACATACAAATGCAAAATATACAAGCATTTATCTCCGTTTCATAACGTTTCAATTCCGTGGCTTGTACATTTCGTGATGCATCTTGGCTTGTATGTATCGAAATATACAAAGTGCAGACATACAATGAATTAACCTCTTTTAACTTTTCGTCGCGCCCATGGTATGTATATTTCCATTGTATCTTTTAGACATACATTTCGGGCTTGATACAAGGATTAAATTAGGTTTGATTTTCCTTTGGATTCCGGCTTGTATGTGCATGAAATATGTTTGGAAATATACTAGCCATAATTTATACAACGAATTAACATTGTTTGATAACTTCTTTAAGTCCATGTTGTATATCAGGCCTTGTATAATACGAAAATCCTCCTTTCAAATCCGTGGATATACAACGAATTTTCCATATTTAAAACCCACCTCATGTCCGCCGTTGTATATTTCGATGTATGTTTGCTTTGAATGTTTAAATATACAAGTCCAAAATGTACAAGGAATTAATCAATTTTCATAACTCCCTTCAGGTCCACCGAATGCATAAAGTGTTTGTATCTTGGTAGTGTATGTAAGATATATACATCACAAATACATGCAATGAATTAACCACCTTTAATAAACTTCAAGTCCGCGAGATGTATATTTGCAAAGCATATCACCAAAACATACAAGCCTATGAAGATACAATGATTTAACACCGTTTATTAACCTTTTTGGGTCTGCCATGTATGAAGTGCCCTGTATATTCTACCTGCCAAACATACAAACGTGGGATACAAAGCAGATCTTAAACATCAATTCATTCTAACTTTAAAACCATTTTGGGTCCACCTTGTATGTGTGCATAAACCTTTATTAAAATGCATACAAGGAAAAAGACATACAAGCGGCCTTGTATATGAACCCGAATGCAAAAGCGACTAAATACAAAAACAAAACCCTTTGCATATACAAACGACCTTGTATATGCAAAGCGATATACAAACCTGAATGTACATTTTACCAAAATGATCATAACTTGCAAAATATGGCAAATTTTAAGATGGTTCAAAAAGCAACCCTAGCTCATTTTTCACAAGGAATCCAACCATATCATGCACTAGTACTGAAAATGCATTTTTTCTCTATTTTTAACAAAGTTTGCAACTTTAACCCCTCTATTTCCCTTTACCACCAAGCAAAAAAAAACACACAAAAGCAGAAGCAACAGCCACAACAGGGGTCCTGATTTTGCTAAGGAGTAAAATGGGGCGTGTTGTGAACATCACAATAGCTTTATGCTTAGATGGTATGTGCATTTGTTGGTCACGATTAGGAATGTAATGGTGCTGATGGATAAATGGATAATTAGGCATTGGTAGTAATGGAGGTGAGGAAAATGGAGGGATATTTGGAGTTGAAAGTAGTGGAGGTAATTTGGATGGTGGAAGATGGATGGTCACATGCTTTTGCAAGTTATAGGATGTGGGAAGTGGAGAATTTGGAACTAAAGTTGATGGCAGGAGTTTAGGAGTTGGAAGAAGTAGAGGTAGATCGGATGGTGGAAGATGAACGGTCACATGCTTATGGTGTTTAGGATGGGGTTTTTGATAGGAAATGGTGGGCTTAGGATGAATGGAGGATTTACCAACATCTTTAGCTTGGGGAGGCTTGCGTTTGATAGTAGGACTAGGAGTGCTTGGGGAACTAGACTGGAGTGCATCATTAGATGGAGATGAAGGGGTTGCAGAAAGCATGAAGATGGAGGACCCTAGAAAAAGGTCAGTGATATGAAGGGAGTCGCTAATGGTATCAGAGTTAGAGACTGCTCCTACCAAAGAAGATCTAGCTTCTTTATCAGAAATGGATATGGATGAAGGTTCTTGCAATGTGTATTCACCAGGACCATGTTCAACGTACTTGATACGGAAGTTGGAAGGGGTTTTACTAGATGATGGCTTGAGTAGGTTGGATGAATCTATATAGGATGAAGATGGATATGCCTCAGTGTTGATAGGAATACGATTTGGGTTCTGATATTTAGCTTGGAAGGCACGACAAAATTCAAATGGATTGGGATCAGCTTGGATAGTAACTTTAACACCATTGGGTGGGAATTTAAGACATTGATGGTATGTGGAAGGAACTGCCTTGAGGGCATGTATCCATGGATGACCAAGGATGATGTTATAAGGAAGGTCGATATCAAGGACCTGACAACGAGTGTCTGTGGTGATCGGCCCAACTTGGATAGGCAAGAAAATAATTCCTTCTGTATCTCTCTCAACATCATCATATGCTCTGATAGTAATGTAGACACCCTAAAATGACCAGGTCGTCAAATCACTTGCATTTCGTCATCTGTCTAATCACCTACATTTCACACATTAATTAAATAAATTCTCTTTATTTAATTAATTAAATCAAATTCCTCTATATTCTTCCACAATTAAATAGATTTAATTATTTAATTTGAGCTTTATCCTCTTTCCAAAAATCAAATCCACATTAATTAAATAAATCCAATTATTTAATTAATTCAACAAATTCCCTCTTATCTCCAATTAAATAATTTATATTATTTAATTAAATTAAAATCATTCTTCCAAAATCATGCACAACAATTAAATAAATTTATTTATTTAATTTGCTTTCCAAATCTTCTAAATTAAATAATTCTAATTATTTAATTATTTCTTCCATAATATCTCCTCTAAATTTAAATAAATCAATTATTTATTTAAATTGTTTTTTTCTTCTAAATTTGAGTTATCTCAAATATAACTCAAGCTTTCTATATTTAATAAAGCAAAATATCTTCTTTTCTCATGCAAATCTCTTCTTCTTGTTTTAAATCACTTAACTGACTATTACATTCTGTTAATTGCTTTAACTCATTCTTCTATTCTTGATAACTCCTCTCATGCAAAAGAAAGCAAGACACATGTCTTCTTCTCATTCGTTGCACATTCCTCAACTTATCTTCTCCGTTGATTCTTCTGAATTATCTAGACCATTGATCGATCTTCCTTGAAATCTATATAAACCCCCCTCATCTCCTTCATTGAGCCTCTCTCTTCGATTGTATTCTCAGGCATACTTAACAGAGCTTCGAGCATACAAAACGTGTCGATTGAGCAACTCCCACAATCTTTTGACATTGATCTCTTGAGCACACTACTTGCTTGTTGCAGCTATGGCTTCGCAACTTCATTGAGCAATCCACATTCAATCCAAAGGAAACAATACAGATTTCGGTAAAAGTCTCTATTTCATTGATTATTTGTCATGGCTTTTATTTAAATTCATTTTCTTTATGTTATTAGGTTTTTAGTTTTATTAGTTTAGATTTAATCAATTTTTTCTCTTACACATTCTGGCACGCCCGGTGGGACGCACTAATCCCTTTGTTTCTTTGAGAAATTATTTTTTTTTGAAGTCACAGTATGGCACAGCGCAAACGATATTGCACAGCACTTCTGGCGGTATCTTTCAGCGCTCTTGGAGGCATAGTTCAGCGCCCTTGGGGGCACTGCCACGCTTCTGGTACCACAGAGCAGCGCTATCGGTAACACAGAAAAGCACGACTGGTAGTCTTGTGAAGCGCTTCTGGCTTAATTAGGTTTTGACCACATTCGGGGTTTTTGTAGGGTTTTTCTCATTTCATATCAGTGGATTTGTTTGATAAGCTGTTGTATTTGTCTTTCCAAACTTGCTTTTGATACATCCTAAGCTGATTTATTTAGGGGTATCTTCGGTAGTTGCATTAATTTATTGTATTGCTACACTTTCTGAGCTTTCTGGATTTCACTATTCAGATCTATCAGATATTATTGTTCAGAGCAGTAGATTAAACATGAAATCCCATTTTGATCTGGTCCTTTTTGACAAAAGCTAATCTTTCTATGATCTGAGACCGTGCGACACATTTGGCATAATAGTACAGTGCGTCTGGTTATTTTTCAGCGCTTCTGGTGGTATCCTACAGCGCTTCTGCTATATACGACATCGCTTTTGGCAGAACAGTGTTGCGCTCCTGGATGCACAGTACAGCGCTTCTGGTTATTTTTCAATGCTTTTGGTAATATTCTGCATCACCTCTGGTCTGTCTTACAATGCTTTTGAAATACAGTAAGTCACTTCTGGTAAGATTGTGCAGCGCTTTTGGTCCAAGTTGATTTATTTTTTGCTAACTTGTAAATTTTTGGTGGAACTAACTCACTTGTTGCAGCTTCTTATTTACTCACACAGAGCCAATAGGTGTTTTTAACATGTTCATGCAGGACGAGCATTGAAGACCTCTTGATTTATCTCACTAAGTCTTAGAAACACATTGCATGCTTAAAAGGATAATTGAACAAATCTTTTCTTGCAATTTAAGTCTTAGGAACATACTGCTTTTCTTAAGGGACAATGGACATGTATGAATAAACACCTCAATTTTTCTAAAGGACAATGGACGTGAATGCCAAACACTTCATTTCATAAGGGACAATTTACAACTACAAACGTGTGTGTGCCTAGTTTAGTTGCACCTTATTTTTCTTATAACGAGACAATTGAACCTTTGTTTGACGTGTTTGCTCTTACTTTTTTGTACTTCCTTTAGAAGGGCCTGCTTTTGGATTGCACTTCATCCAAAAGGGGCGACCCTATGTGGAGTTTTCCTTTGAATCGCTATATAAAAGGGATAAGGCGAAAGCCAAGTCCTAACCGACATCAGCCTTACCTTGTGGTGCCAAACTGAAAAGAGGTGTACTAGCTCTTTGTGGAAACAATTTTCACATTTAGGGAAGTGTTTGAAACTCTTAGTAGGATTGGTTAAAGCTTTTAGTAGCTTGTCGCATTGCTCGTAAGGCGTTGGTCCCTCAAAGTCACTAAGAACCATTTTTAGATAGAGACTACCTGACCTACTTCCAAACATTGCGGTAATCATCAGTGCAAGGGAAATCGATTTAAACCCTTAAGATACTCACCATTGGCTCCCTTGAGAAGAGATAGTATTCCCTTGGACTTAAAGCTCTTGTGACCTACTTGAGCTTTCCAAGGGGAGGGTGAGATATCCCTACCTATCGTCTCTCGCAAAGATACTAAATATCTGACACCTTTATGGAATGATATTTTTATCGACGGAGTATTAAGCTGTGAGCTGATCTACTGCAATGAAACCTTGTCTCTAGGGATAAAAAGTGCTTGTTATTGATTGCAATTGTCTTAGACCTGTGGAAACATTGGGCTTGTATGGAGCCTTGAACATACACTATCTGTTGTGTCAGTCCCTTGTTTTGACCACTTGTTTGCTGTGTTTTCTCTTGCCAAACCAATCCAATCAGAAACAGAAATAATTTACCAAAATTTTGCCTTTGAAAAACATCAAACACTACTTCAGCGCCCCTGGTATTATAGTAGCTCGCCTTTGGTAGTACAGTAGATCGCCTTTGGTACAGTAGTAACCCGCCTCTGGTAAAACTCTACTTCAACGCCCTTGGTATAACAGTAGCTCGCTTTTGGTCACTGTAGCTCGCCTTTGGCATAGCAGTAACTTGCTATTGGTAGCTCAGTCCGTCGCCTATGGTCCACAGTAGCACGCTTTTGGTTGCACAGTCCCGCGCCTTTGGTCAAACAATATAGCGCCTTTGGTCCAGTACATTGTGCATCAGAGTTTGTCTGTTTTCTTAAAAGCATCTCACAGAAACCCAGCATTACCTTTTGTCCTAGTGTATCCCATGGTAACCACTAGGCTGCAGCAAACTATGAAGTCCAAGCAAGTTGCCCCTAAGAAGCGCAAGTCACCCCCTCGCACACCACAATCAGGTCATCTCAACATTACTCCCAAGGTTACTCCTAGTACCCCTGCGGCAAGACCAATCAGCTCTCCGAACATGCCGCACATTGATGAACCAAGCAATCCTCAAGCGGGTAGGGTCCCTTTGGTAAGAACACCTCAATATACCACCGGCTTGCCTCTAGATTTTGTGCCACAAGGATATACTATTGAGCAAAACCCACCTCAAGAGGATAGGATCCCTTTGATGAATGCACCGCAATACACCATGGGATTGCCTCCAGATTTTGTCCCTCAAGGTTATACTATAGATTTAGTCCCATCTCAAGAAGAGTGACACTTTGAAATAGGTCAATCCTCTCAAGTCGATGGGCAAGATCTAGATGAAATCATACAAGAGCCTAGAGTTGTGGCAGCTTTTGACAAAATCCTTAGTGAGAACCAAGACCATTTCTTTTGCTTGCTTGCAGAGCAAGGTGCCAAGTTACCTCAAGATTTTGATTTATCCACTCTCAAGGAGAACAACAATGCCCAAGATACCATACAAGCGGTGCAAACCATGTCCACGGTGACTACGCCCTTACCTACACAAGGCTCACAGTATCGGAATATCCTTTTTCAAAATCCAACAGAGGAAAGACCCATATCAATGCTTCTGACTCCTATGGAGATCTATAAAAACCAACAAGAAACTCTCCAACATCAAGCAGAGTTAGCTAAGCAAGCCACCTTAGCTCAAGCCAATGTGCAACCACCTCCTAAAGTGTCCACCCCAATCACAAGTGGAATCTTGGTTACCCCATCGCGCGAAGGTTTCCCACCAAACTACAATCTGGGGAACAATTATGTAGCCATGCACCAAGGGTCTCAACAAATGCCACCCCCTATATCATCCCACCTTCATGTCTCTCAACCAATTAGAGTCATGCAACCTCAACCACAACATTCTTCTACTCTCGTCCTTAAGCAACCCCAACCACAGCATTCTTCTACTCGCATCCTCAATCAACCCCAACCATCGCAAATCACGTCTACCTATGTCCCTCCTCCACAATGTTCATCCTCACTCAACTTCTTTCACACATTGCCTAGCCACTCTCAACATGCTCAACATCAGGTTTCCCAAAGCTATGTGCTGCAACCACAACCTAATCAAACGCACTTTAGCTTTCCTCCACCCAATTCTTTTCCTCAACCATCCCAAAGCCAACACTCTTACCTAGCACCACCTCCACCTCTGCCAAATCAAAACCTCCAATTCCAACCCAATCTCAACCAAATGTACAACCCGTATGTTTCCAATCAATCTTATGACCCTTATAACACCAGTGTGCATGGCTCACATTATAATCTAGTTCCGTATGGGCAACACCAACCACTTTTTGGACAACAGGAGATTTTACCAACCCCTCCCATGACTATGGAGCTAAAGATTGTGGAGGTGCAACAACAGCTTTCTGATCTTACGTTTGGCCACACCAAAAAGACCTTCTCCTTAGAGGAAGTGTGTCCTTATCCTTTTGATCGGTCATTACCAATGATCCCTTTTCCTCAAAATTTCACTATTCCCAAGTTCAATAAGTACAAAGGAAAAGGTGACCCAAAAGACCATCTTAGGGAATTCTATCTTGCTTGCTTCGAGGTCTCACACAACGACACATATCTTATGTGTCTCTTTCCTCGCAGTCTTGGAGGTCAAGCAATAGAATGGTTCTCACACTTACCCACGGGTATCAAGTCTTTCAACGAGCTAGCAAAGAAGTTTGCCACCCATTTTTCTTACAACGCAGAGCATGAGATTTCCATGACAGATCTATGCAACAATAAATAGAAAAATGGGGAAACCTTCATTTCTTTCCTTCAACGATGGAGACAAATGGCTAGCAAATTCCCTTTCAAGATTCCAGAGAAATAGCTTGTTAGCATATTTGTGCAGAACCTCAACCAAGAGTTAGGTTTTCATTTGCAAATTCTTAGTGCTACAACCTTCGATGAAATCACATACAAGGGGATCAATATTGAGAAGGCCCTCATTGCTAAGGGTGTGGTCAAAATCTTTAAGGAAACGAAAGATAGCACTTCTCATCAACAATCGAACAATAAACCCAAATATTGGAACAAGAACAAAAATGTGGTCAATGATGGGGTGGTCGATACTAAGCATGTCCAAACGTTGCAAACACCACTGCAGCTCTCCAAACCAAGTCAAGCTCCACCCCAACAACAGCAGCAACAAAGGCAGCCTTATCCAAACCAACAACAATGACAACAAGAGCGGCCCCAACAAGATTACCCTTCGCGACATCAATTTACTCCCTTGGGAGTGCCCATCGAATCGATCCTACAACAAGCTTTGTAGAAAGGGCTCATCACCTTACCTGATGCTCCCCCATATGGAGAACTTGTCTACAAAACTACACATTACAAAGACAATGAATATTGTGAGTTCCATAGGAGCAAAGGGCATAGAACTGCATCTTGCATGAAGCTTAAGCACCTCATCCAAAACCTCATCGACGGTAATCAAATCACTTTTGAGGATGAATCACCAGCGCAACACATGAACAAGGATCTAGCTATGTACAAGGAACCATTCCCTCATCACGGTCCACCTCCTCCTCAGGATAGAGGTAAAGGTATTAATCATGCTTCCATGTCCTTCGATTCCATTGTAGGTCGTTTTGAAGAGAGTCGAGTGTCTACCCTCATGATCAAAGGCAAATCTATGGATTGTGCTGTTACTACTCGTCGAGGTCATGTCACCATCCGTGCACCTACACCTAGGCTTCCAATTCAGTCTGATTATAATCTTGTCGAACATCTAGGGAGGACACCAACACAGATCTCTATTTTGGACCTTCTACGGTCCTCACCTGCACATAGAGTGGTGCTAGAAAAAGCCCTCCAAGAGTCTTCCATTCCTAACAACATAGCAGTCGCAGATTTCCAAGCTATAGTGGGTAATATTGCTTCGCCTTACAATGTGGTCTTCTCTAAGAAAGACCTCCCCTCCCATGATCCTTGTCACAACGATGCCCTTCATATTGAAGTTCTCATCCATAAGCGCAAAATCAAATGCATCCTCATAGATGGTGGTGCTGGTCTCAACATCTGTTCTTTAAAGTTACTAAAGCAATTGGGATACTCTGAGGATCATGTCACACTGATCATAGTATTACAATCAAGGGATATGATGATGCAGAACGCCATTCAGAAGGTGTTATTCACTTGCCTATACAACTGGGCCCTGTTATGCTTGAAACCAGGTGTCAAGTCCTTGATATTGAGCTGCCTTACAACATTATCCTAGGCCACCCATGGATCCATGCAATGAAAGCTGTTCCCTCCACGTACCATCAGTCTCTAAAGTTCCCATACAATGGTACAGAGATCACCATCCCAGGAGATCCTAATCCTTTTGAATTTTGCCGTGTCTTACAAGGAAGCTATAAGAATTGCAACCAAGTGCCTAAAAATGACAAAGCCCTTGAATCCCCTCTTTATGTTGATCCTGAAACTCTCACGCAAGCCTCTACAAGTGAATCTACACCCCTCCCCAAAATCACAGCTCGCATCCGGGATATAGGCTTTGGCACTTATGATATCTCAGAATCTTGTTGTGTAGGGCGGATGCCTCTATCTCCAAAATCTTACGGCCAACCACCCATTGCCAAAGTAACCAAAAAAGCAGCTATTCCTCCCCCAACATTCCTAACCCAATTCCAACATGGACGGTTATTGGAAGAGGAAACTATTGAGGACATTTCTTCTTGGCTCTATAAGGAGAAAGAACCAATCACCATACTAGTCAAGCAATATGGCAATGGCTTAAGGATAGTAAAAAACATGGGCTATAAAGGCAAAGGTGGCCTTGGGAAACAAAATCAAGGAACTATGGAGCCCATTGTGGTAACAAAGAAGCTAGACAAGAAAGGGTTAGGATTTGGTAAGAAGGTACCACGCGCCTTGGACATCGAGTATATCCTCGACGAGGTAGCTGACACTTTTCCCACTGATTTGACATCTACAGAGGATATCATCGATGACTCTTCCCTCCACATGACCAATCTATTCGTAGAATCCTCCATTTTTACACTATCCTCCGTCTCCTTAACTTCCACCACCAACACCTGAAATGTCACACTTGTCTACCCTGAACTTATCGATTGGGACCAACAAGGGACCCCCATTATAGATGTATTTCAGAATGATGAAGCTCTAGCTGAGTTCATGGGACTTTAGGAAGGTATCCTTCTGGGTGATCATAAAGCAGGTTTTGTAATGGAACTAGAGCCCACGGCTTATTTTGGTGAGAATGCCAAATCCTCCAGTTGCAAAAGAGAAAATAAAGAAAGATCTCTAGGTGAAAACCACACTGTGGCACCTCCTGATCACAAAATAGTAAAAATAAAGGACATATCCAAAGGTGAAAACCCAACTGTGGCACCTGAGGATGGAGGATTTGACCTTCCCTTACCATCTAAGTATCAAGAGAAATCAACTCTCTTAGTGGAAGATTCTACAGAAATAAATCTTGGCATAGAACAAAATCCAAAGACAACATTCCTAGCAGCATCATTATCTGAAACAGAGCACAGAAATCTTAACAACTTCTTCTTGCAACGAACCATCAACTTTGCATGGACCTATGCAGATATGCTAGGGTTAGACCCTAAGCTAGTTGTTCATTATCTCACAGTTGATCCCAAAGTGAAACCAGTCAAACAGAAGTTGAGAAAGATGCACCCACAGATAGCTCTCTTGGTGAAGGTGGAAGTACAAAAGCTGTTAGATGCCAAGTTTATACAGCCCATTGATTATTCAGATTGGGTCTCAAACATTGTACCTATGTCTAAACCCAATGGGCGCATCCGCATGTGTAATGATTTCAGAGATCTCAATAAGGCATGTCCTAAAGATGACTTTCCACTTCCAAACATTGACATTATAGTGGACTTGACAGCAGGTCACGAGATGCTTTCTCTCATGGATGGATTCTCGGGGTACAATCAGATAAGGATAGCTGAAGAAGATCAACATAAGACAACCTTTACTTGTCCATGGGGCAATTATTGTTGGTGTGTCGTGTCGTTTGGTCTGAAGAATGCAGGAGCAACCTATCAGAGAGCAATGACAGTGATATTTCATGACCTCTTTCATCACATCATGGAAGACTATGTTGATGATATATTGGCTAAATCTTCTAGAGCGGATCACATACAGGTTCTAGGACAGATCTTCGACAGGCTTGAAAAATACCAAGTAAGACTCAATCCAAAGAAATGTGTATTCGGTGTAACATCAGGGAAGCTGTTGGGATACATTGTATCTCATAGAGGCATCAAAGTCGATCCAACGAAAGTAAAGGCTATAGTGGAGATGCCTCCACCCAAGAACCTTAAAGCACTAAGGAGCCTTCAAGGAAGGTTGCAATCCATCTGGCACTTCATATCACAGCTAGCAGATAAATGTCAACCCTTTCAACACTTGCTCCGAAAAGATGTCTCATTTCGATGGGACAACAAGTGTCAGGCAGCGTTTGATCAACTTAAATAGTATCTAGCTACACCTCCTGTATTGGTTCCACCAGTTGCAGACAAACCTTTGATATTATACATTTCCACTACCAATTCAGCCTTGGGGGCCCTGCTAGCACAGAATGATGACACAGGAAAGGAGCATGCAATTTATTACATTAGTAGAACCTTGGTGGGATACGAGCTTAATTATTCACCAATGGAAAGGGCTTGTTTAGCAGTAGTGTTCACCTCCCAAAAATTGCGGCATTATATGTTGAACCAACATACAAATCTGATAGCCAAGATTGATCCCTTGAAGTATCTACTAGCAAAAGTAGCTCTCACAGGCAGACTAGCTAAGTGGGTTATGATCCTTAGTGAGTTCGATATTGAGTACATGGATCGTAAGGCAATCAAAGGACAAGCCCTCGTGGATCAACTAGCAGAAGCACCTATGAAAGATACACATCCTATGGTAGCAGACTTTCCTGATGAGAATCTCTTCACTCTTTCCAACTCCATAATGTGGAAGTTGTACTTTGATGGTTCTTACACACAGCATGGATCAGGAGCTGGCATCTTATTTGTTACACCTCAGAATGACTACATTCCAAAGTCATATCGGCTAGCATTCCCTTGCACCAACAACATAGCTGAGTATGAAGCACTCCTTATAGGTCTCAATACAGCAGTTCAATGGGACATCATAGAATTACAAGTATATGGAGACTCACAGTTAGTCATTCGCCAAGTCACAGATGAGTACCAAACAAAGGATGAAAAGTTGGTCCCCTACAAGCAACTAGTGGATGCCTACAAACCACACTTTTCTAGCATCACATTTGAGCAAATTCCAAGAGAGCATAACAAAGCTGCGGATTCTATGGCTTCTGTAGGATCACTGATTGACATGCCTGCAAATACAGAGAAGTGTGAATTCTTGATCAAACAATTGTTGATACCAGCCGTCGATGTTCTTGTTACTGAAATCATCTGCGAACTTGTTGGTCCCAATTCCCCATGGTATGAAGATATCTATGAATACCTCAAGAACAAAACCTTTCCTTCTGACCTATCATGCACCCAACGCAAAACCTTTATCCGTCGATCCTCCCGTTATATCATTCTGGGTGACACACTATATTGCCAGAGTCTAGATGGTATCCTCTTACGATGTCTTAACGTGGAAGAAGCTGAAGCTACCTTACGAGACATACACGAAGGTGTCTATGGCGCACATTCTATCGGTCCTAATCTTGCTAAGAAGATACTCAGAACAGGTTATTACTGGCCTACAATAGAGCAAGATGCTGCACAGTTTGCTAAGAAGTGTCTATAATGTCAGCAGCATGGAGATCTGATTCATGCACCAGCTCATGAGTTACAACCTGTGACTACTCCATGGCCTTTTTCTCAATGGGGTCTCGACCTCGTAGGACAAATCCACCCTTCCTCCTCCAATGGCCACAAGTTTATCATTACTGCCACTGAGTATTTCACGAAGTGGGTGGAAGCCATTCCTATGACCTATATCACTGGTAAGCAAATAGCCAAGTTTATTCTAAACTACCTCATATGCCGGTATGGTATTCCCCAAGCCATTGTCACTGATAATGGGAGACCAATCAAGAACCAAGATGTCCGTGCCTTGTGCATACAATACAATATCCAACATTGCTTTTCAACTCCCTACTATCCGTAGAGTAACGGCCAAGCTGAGGCTTCCAATAAAACCATTCTCAAGATCCTCAAGAAAACAGTCAATGAAGCTGGTCATGATTGGCACTTGCAACTCAATCCCGCCCTATGGGCCTACCGCACTAGTATCAGAACACCAACTAGTGCCACCCCATATGCCTTGGTCTTTGGCTCTGAAGCCATCCTACCTATAGAGGTTGAGATCCCATCCCTCAGAGTATCCATGCAGGACCTGATCAGCGGAGATGAGTATCGTACTTCCAGATTAGCTGAGCTTGAACTACTAGATGAGAGGCACCTTGCCGCACTTAATCATCTCCATGTCTATCAAAACCACCTCCAGCGTAATTACAACAAAAAGATCAAAGAAAGACAGTTTCAAGTTGGTGATCTTGTACTTAAGGAGAATCAGAGAAATCAAGCAGATCGAGAAAAGAAGGGAAAGTTTGAGCCTAACTGGTTAGGTCCCTTCATTGTGACAGTGGCATATGGATCAGGAGCTTATACTTTAGCTACACCTGACGGCATTCCTCTAGATGAGCCACTTAACAGTGTCCATCTCAAGAAGTTCTATGCCTAATCCTCAGAGTATTCCAAAAAAAAAAAAAAAATCTGTCCTCTGGTGAAAACCTGGCAAACAGGCGCCTTGGATAAGTACCATAGTGAAAACCTGGCAAACAGGCGCTATGCGTAGAGTCAGCATCCATTGTCTGTCGAGTCCTGTCCACTCCTTGTCCAGTTCGTAGCGCCTCTCCATCCATCCATAATAAAACCATTGACCTTGTTTTCATTTCCATCTCCCTATCTAGTATAGCTTGGAAATTTGTCAAATGTCCCTCGTCGTCATCCCACGTCTTGATCTGTGTCTATAGTTAACACTGTCTTGTCCTAGGTCAAGTCTTTCAATGTCTGCTTCGACAGTCACCCCCACATTTTCCTCTACCAGAATGGGGGCAACTCTTTCCTTAACTTAGGTCTAGGGGAGGTTCCTTGTTCGTGGTTCGCAACGCGCTCTTCAATCTTTTCTCCTTTCCACAGGTAACACCCTTTAACGGACACATCGTTCCTACAATAAGGCTGTTATCTTCTCAAAACACTCTTTTTCCCACATCATCACACTCGCCAGAACTACATATTATCATCTTCTCAGTCTTAAAGTACCTTGATCCCATGGATATGGGTATGTAGGTAGTCTAGAATACGAAGGACGTTTCCAGTACTCAAGTACATAAGATCCCATCTTCTCAAAACACTCTTTTCCCACATCATCACATCTACCAGAACTACATATTATCTCATCTCAATCTTAAGGTACCTTGATCCCATGGATATGGGTATGTAGGCAGTCTGGATTATGAAGGACGTATCCAGTACTCAGGTACATAAGATCTCCCCCTTCCACCTTGATCCATCTCATCACTCTATCTAGAACTACATATTTATCACGTTCATCTTCCATCGTAAGTGTGCCTTGATCTCGTGGATACAGGGTATGTAGGCAGTCTGGAATACGAAGGATGTATCCAGTACTTAGGCACACACGATCCATCATTCTCCACCCATCTCAATCCAGTTGCCCTTCATCCTTCTAGTCTTCCATTTGTCAAAATCCATTCGCCTCGACTTGACTAACTCAAGCAGCAAGCTAGCACATCCTTTCAAAGCAAAAGTCCTTAACAAACTTGAAGCAAAGAGGCCTACTTCCAGAGTCATCTACTGTCCTACGTACCGATTGCCAACATCAGCTAAGTGTCACTTAACCCAAGCCCTAGATCCACAGGCTTGTCTTCTGCGAAGTGTTCCATTGTTGAGACCAACACACGCGTCTCCTGTGACATATGGCATTTCCTGCAGCAAGACATTGTCTTTTTAGGTAGATAGCACCCTTTAACGGACACAGAGTTCCTACAATAAGGCTGTTATATTTCCTATCCAATCTATCCTGAGCAACCTCTTTAGCAAGAGAATATGTTGGCTATATGTTTACTTTGTAAGTCAGTCAATTTGTGTTTATGGTTTATCTTTTGTTCCTTTTCCATTACCTATTCAAAGGTACCTTGATTTATCTATAATCTTGGTATGTTACGATGCAGTACAGATTGGGGGCATAGTCATTGCTTTCTGTGTGCCGTGTTTGAGGAATGATCTTTAGTATCTTTCTTGGCATTCTATTTATCTTGTGTGTGTTAGGACCTAGCATCTTACATATTAATAATTCTTCTTGCATTTACATGTATTGAAATTTATTTTATGTTCAAGACTATGGCTTATTCACATGTTCCAACAAGGTTATATTATGTCTAAAGGATCTAAGTTCAAACTGCTTGCTTGCAGAGTCAACGTCCACGCACTCGAATATTACTGCACCTTGGTCTTTTATACCTTGGTGGTGAACTATCTACGTGCTATATCAAAATAAGGATTGCTCTTTATATACAAATGCGAAACCATTGCAACAAGCTCACCTTTCATCCATTCCCACCAACCTTTATATCGCATTCATTGTAGTAATCGATCAACAGTCTCTGTCTCCATCTCCTCCTGTTCTTCTCTCTGGTGCGTATTTGCAAAACCCACATGTCAGATATCACTAGTCATCACATCTATCTCATCATACATCTCTATCATCATACATCTATAAGCATCATATAAGCAACATATGTCATCACATGAATCCATAATCATACATACATATCATCACATCCATGACATCAAGGAATGCATAAACAAAAGCATGAACAATAGTGAGCCGAATAAGATCATCATATATATCATGTAATGGTCATCACAATACAAAATGTCTGTGTCTACATCAATAATACAAAGTGTGTATACATCCAAATATACATCAATATAGTACATCAAGGCTATCAAGAGCCCACAAAATATACATCAGAATGCACACAGGCATCTATCCAAAATGATACAATATGATACAAATATACAAAGTGTATGTGCCCTAGTGGGTAGAGCTGCCCTCCTACTGTGGCCCCTGTCCTCCCCCTGTGCTCGGTGGAGGTCCCCCTAATGGTCCTCCTCCTCCCCCTGGCAGTAAAAGTGGCCCTCTAACGGAGGACACTGACTGCCCTGTCCTCCGGGATCCGGATGCCCCCGACCTACTCCTGTCTCTGTAGCTCGGTGCCTGTTGAGTTGTCGGCACCACACCCACATATAGACCCCTGTAGTACTCTGCCTCCCTGCCGGCTGATACTAGCTCACCCTGCACTCGGACGAGCTTGCTATATAAAGTCCTTTGGTCTGCACCCAGTGCACGGCGTGCCTCCTCTCTCTCCTGCCTCACTCTAAAGAGTGTGGCCTTGGTAGTCAACTGCAGCTGCACCTCTGCATCTCGCTCTCTCCTAGCCTATGCCAGCTCCTCGGCGTCTGCTGCTGGTGCGGCTGGTGGCTGCACCTGTACCTGTGCCTGTGCCTGTATCTGGGCCTGCAGCTATCTATATGCCTGCAGCTGTACCTGTACCTGTGCCAAGGCTGTCTGTGCTGCTGAGGCTACCTGTGTCTGTGCCTGGGCTGTGGCCTCTGCCTGCCTCGCATCCGCCCGTGCTACATCCCTGTCTCTCCTTAGGTGTGCCATCCGAAGCTCTAAACAAGTCCTCTGGGCTATCTCCTCCTGTAGTAGTCACTCTACTCGCTGTAAATTGGTCTCTACAACCAGGCCCACTGCCTCTGCCATCTCCACATCGGCCTGCTGGCCGCTACCCTCTCCACCTGCCTGCTGGCCCACTGCCTACTGCCTGGCTGCCCTGGCCTGCCGCCTCATCCTTGCCTCCCCTCCAAGGACCAATACCTCTCCCACTGCCCCTATTACACCTGGTGTAGTCAATCTCATCGGCCTATGTGTCTGCCAATACTGATCATACTCTGGCAGCGTCCCTAGGTCTGCCAGCCCAGAGTCCCAATCCCATCTCACGGGGACAAGTCCCCGTACCTCTGCCAATGCTGTCACCACTGGGATCTTGGCATCCCAGTCTCCAACCTCCCTCTGTGTCCTGGCATGTGTGGCCTCCCCCATGGGTAGTCCCTGCAGCAATCCAAACTGCCTGAGAACTCGCTCTGGAAGATATCTCTCTATCATATCTGTCCGTCTACCGAACAGATAGCGAGCCTGTCTGCAGTACATGAGCTGCTCATGCTCATCAGCCCACTCCTCACATAGTAACCAGGGCCTCCATATGAATAGGTCCATCTCGTCTATCTGCCGCCTCCAGTAGCTAATAGACCCCATCCTCCGATGTGTCATCACCCCGTCGTATAAAAATGCATAGGGCTCACCTTTATTTCGGTGGCGCTGTGCCATGGGTCAGATAACTAGAATGTGCTCCCACATCCATACCTGTACTAAAGTCACCCCTGCTGAGAGGCTCCTGCCTCTCCTGTAAACACAATGGTGCATATCATGATATAGCTGTCCCAACACATAGGGTCCCCACGCATACTGTCTGCCATGGGTGAACATCCCTGATAGCACTGTCCCCTAGCCAACTGATAGTCCTCTAGATCTCCTATCTAGACACAGGAAGCCGCCAATCAGTGACGCAATGATCCATCTGATCCGGTTGCAGAGTCTCAGGACGTCTGCCCATCAGATCTCCCCATCATCTATCCACAGGTCATTTGTGCATAAGACCTCCTCCAAGCCTACCTCGCCCCGCGCCGGGTCAAAATCCACTATCTCCCCATCTATCTGAATCCTCAGGATGTGGTATACATCCTCTAGTGTCACTGTAGCCTCCCCCATCGGAAAGTGGAATGACGAGGTCTCACTGTGGTATCTCTCTACAACTGCAGTCACTAGGGTGAGATTCGCCCTAATGTGTGTCAGGTGGGCCACATGCCATAGTCCTGCATGCTCCACGAAGGCATCCTCCTCCCAAGTCAGCTGTACAACCTCGTGTGCGATCACGTGATGTCGCTCTCGCGACATCAGTGGTGGCAAAATCCTCTGCATCCATAGAAAATCACGTGTCAGTTCTTCTGTAACCAAATCCCTCAAAATCCTATCTACCCCTATGATATGCTCTGCAGCCCCCAACCATCCCTTTTCCCTCTTGTCAGCTAGGCTAGGCATTCTTCTTCTAAGCACCCCCATTCTACTACACCCTAACTTTTCTTCTATCTCGCCACAAGCACTTTGTTATATGCAACCACGTTGTATCTTCCCGCCAATAGCGCTCCACTGTCTGTCCATCCGTGCTGCACTTTTTCTTCCAAGTGCACCTTATTTTCCACAAGCGCGACACCCTCCTGCCAACAGCGCCGTTCTGCACTACCATACGTGACATAATTTTTACACCTACTTACCGGTCGCGCTAACCTACTCTACCAAGAGCACTGCCCTGCCTAGCCAGATGTGCTGCAGGATTTGCCAAATGTGCTGCGGCGCTACCAACTTAACCAAAAGCGACGTGATTTTGCCAACCGCGCTACTGCTGCCTACCAAACGCGCTGCGGTGCGCCAAAAGCGCCTAAAACGACTACCATACGCGCCGTGTAATCCTAAAGTGCTTTTGGCTGACCTAACTGACCCCCCTAAACCTAGCCCTAAAACCACCCTAAATGACAAATGCAAAGGGGGTTTTCGATCACTTACCACTGCTGGAGCTCCTGCTGGCCTCTTGTAGGTCTGCACCAACTCCGCCCGATGACTGTGCGCTGGAATCGGCATCTCTCCTCGCTGGCTGCTCACCTCACTCCAACTAGGTTTGAATTCTCTCCTCTCTAAATTTAGAATCTCCAAGGGTGCAAATGAGGATTGTGGTCCCCATGGGACCTATTTATAGTGTCCCCCCCCTTCGTTTTTCTTTCCCACCCCTTCTTCTGCTTTTTCTTCTTCCTGGTCGTGCACTCTTCTAGTCGAGCATCAACACCATTCCTCTGTCGCTTCCCTATCTTCCCACTCGAGGGGGCATACGCTGGGGCAACTACTTACACTGGGGCATAAAAAATAAATTGTATCACATCTTCAACAATCGTTTTCTTTGACGCAACGCTACACGCTGCATTGCATCAAAGAGGGGCAAAATGTAGACACCCTAAAATGACTAGGTCGTCAAATCACTTGCATTTCGTCATCTGTCTAATCACCTACATTTCATACATTAATTAAATAATCTAATTATTTAATTAATTTCACCAAATTCTTCTAAATCACATACTTTCGACATTAATTAAATAAATTCTCTTTATTTAATTAATTAAATCAAATTCCTCTATATTCTTCCACAATTAAATAATTTTAATTATTTAATTTGATCTTTATCCTCTTTCCAAAAATCAAATCCACATTAATTAAATAAATCCAATTATTTAATTAATTCAACAAATTCCCTCTTATCTCCAATTAAATAATTTATATTATTTAATTAAATCAGAATCATTCTTCCAAAATCATGCACAACAATTAAATAAATTTATTTATTTAATTTGCTTTCCAAATCTTTTAAATTAAATAATTCTAATTATTTAATTATTTCTTCCATAATATCTCCTCTAAATTTAAATAAATCAATTATTTATTTAAATTACTTTTTTCTTCTAAATTTGAGTTATCTCAAATATAACTCAAGCTTTCTATATTTAATAAAGCAAAATATCTTCTTTTCTCATGCAAATCTCTTCTTCTTGTTTTAAATCACTTAACTGACTATTACATTCTGTTAATTGCTTTAACTCATTCTTCTACTCTTGATAACTCCTCTCATGCAAAAGAAAGCAAGACACATGTCTTCTTCTCATTCATTGCACATTCCTCAACTTATCTCCTCCGTTGATTCTTCTGAATTATCTGGACTGTTGATAGATCTTCCTTGAAATCTATATAAACCCCCCTCATCTCCTTCATTGAGCCTCTCTCTTTGATCGTATTCTCAGGTATACTTAACAGAGCTTCGAGCATACAAAACGCGTCGATTGAGCAACTCCCACAATCTTTTGACATTGATCTCTTAAGCACACTACTTGCTTGTTGCAGCTATGGCTTCGCAACTTCATTGAGCAATCCACATTCAATCCAAAGGAAACAATACAGATTTCGGTAAAAGTCTCTATTTCATTGATTATTTGTCATGGCTTTTATTTAAATTCATTTTCTTTATGTTATTGGGTTTTTGGTTTTATTAGTTTAGATTTAATTGATTTTTCCTCTTACACAAGTAATAACCTTGGAGGTGTCAACATCTTTCTCAGAATATCCCAGTTGTTTTATCAATTTCAAAGAACATATATTAAGACTAGCTCCACCATCTACCAAGATGCATTTGATATGGCGTTGTTTGACAAACACTTCAATGTGAAGGGCTTCGTTGTGTAAAGGATGGATAGAGGGTTGAAGATCTTTGTCAGAAAAGGTTAAATGACAAGGGGTTGCAATGCTAGAGACCATAGATTGGAATTGTGAGATATCAATATCGTTGGGCATCGAAGATTCTTGTAGAACTTTGTCAAGGATAGCTTTATGAGTAGGAGATATGCGAAGAAACTCAAGAATGGATATATGCATAGGTGTTTTGCCAAGGTGATCCAAGATATTATAGTTAGGGAATGGTTGAGGAGGATGAATAGGTGCTCCTTGAATAGTGACTCGACCTCTTCAAGTGGTTACAGCGCAATCAAGTGATTTACCTTGGATAGTAATGGTAGAAATGTGAGCATGGTCAATGCGGCCAATGGTAGATGATTCATAGGTATACTGAATGGCATTTCCAGCATGAGGGTTACTTGTTTTGTCATGAGATGGAAGTGGATTCTTGAAAGTCTCTAGATCATAGTTCGATGTTGATTGTTGTGTAGGTTGAGTTGTTGAAGGTGTAACTTTGATTAAACCTTGATCGATGCAATCTTGGATGACATGTTTTAAGCGCATACAACCATTTATTTTGTGTCCTTCAACTCTATGGAAATCATAATACTCATTTTCTTTGTACCAAGGAGCTTTAAAGAGAGGTTCACCATTTGGTGGTGCATCTGGTAAGATAATATCACCTGCTTGGAGAAGCTTTCAAAAGATAACTTCCATAGGTTCCGCTAATGGTGTAAATTGGTGACGTGGATTGGAAGTTTGGCATTGTCACATTGGTTGAAAAGGTTGTGTTGTTGTAGAAGTAGCTTGGATGTTGATAGGATCTTTCATATTTTGGATGTGCTTTGCATCGACAACATCGTCATTGACAATATTCTTGTTTTTGTCCCAAAAGTGAGACTTATCGTTGGAGTTTTGAGGCTAGTCTTTGTTATTGCGAAAGATCTTGATAGTTCCTTTAGAAATTAAAGCTTGTTCAATGATGGTTCCTTTGGAAACAAGTTCATCAAAGGTGCTAGCACTTTACAATTGTAGTTGGAATGATAGCTCGGGATGAAGATTTTGAACAAAGATATCGAGCTGTTGTTTCTCAGGGATTTCCCATGATAATTTGCTAGCCATATTACGCCATCATTGAGTAAATGAAGAAAAAGATTCACCATTGCATTGGTTGTTGTTGACAAGGTCGTTCATGTTTATCTCATGGTCAATGTTGAAAGAGAAGTGTGAGCGAAACTTATTGGCTAACTCCGAAAAAGACTTAATTCCCAAAGGTAAATGAGAGAACCATTCAAGAGCTTGTCTTGCTAAGCTTCAAGGAAATAGTCTCAAAAGATATGTATCATCATAAGCAACATCGAGACATGCCACAAAGAATGCTCTGAGATGGTCTTCTAGATTTCCTTTGCCCTTGTACTTGTCAAATTGTGGAATTTCAAAGTGTGGTGGAAAAGGTATCCTATGAAGAGACTTGTCAAATGGATAAGCACATATGTTGTCTAGAGAGAATGTCTTCTTGCCTTGTCCTACCACTTGGTTAATCATTTGTTGAACATCCGCTGAGGATAACTGTCATTGTTGCAAAGGGAGTGAAACATGGTATGGTGTCTATTGAGGTTTCTATTGTGGGATATATGGAGCCATGATCGTTTGTTGGGTTGTGTACTCAATATATGTCAAAGGATTGGGATGTGACACATATGTAGTTGAGGATTGTTGTTCATGAGGCACAAGTATTGTTTGAGTATATTGGGATGAATGGGCACCAAGATTTTGCATCACATGTGAAGTGGAAGATGGATTGACATTAGTTAATGGTTGGGAAGTTGGAGTTGGATTTGTGACATGGTAAGTGATGGAAGGATTGGTAGATACGAAGGAAGGATGGACACTTGGGTTGGTATTTTGGACAACATGGGGATTGATATGTGTCATGTGTTGGGTGACAATAGGCAAGCCTTGGGTAGCATAAGATGGATTGATGGTGTGTGAAGGATTGGAAGAGTATGATGGAATGGATGTAAGTTGCTCAACATAAGTGACCGTAGAGATAGGATTAGCTTGAGAAATGATAGGAGGGTCACTCATATCAATAAGACTAACATTGGGATTATATGGTGTAGTGGAAGGATTAGTAGAGATGGTAGAAAGCATATTAGCAGTTGGTATATGGGATATGGTAGATTGTGATGGTCGCAAAGCTTGGATGATTGGTTGTGTTGGTATAGTTTGAGAGGCTTGCACACTATGAGAGATGGGAATAGCTTGTGATGTTTGGAGCATTTGCGCTTGGGCCACATGGACAGCTTGTGTTACTTGAGGCATGGAAATGGTCATGGTAGGAGGAGGAATATGTTAAGGAACATGGAAAGGTGGAATGTTCAGATTCTGTGACATGAGAGGGAGCACATTGGTTGGTATGATAAAAGGTTCTAAATTGTGCTCCGAGTGTGGTAGATCAAATGAAGCAACAATAGGTAATGAAGAAGATGTGTTGGAAGATGGCACTTGTGATATGATGGGAGATGATGTGACTATAGTGGATGGTCCCTTTGCAACAATAGTGGGAGTGTTTGGATCTTGCTCTTTGATAGTGGATATGTCAAAATCTCTTAGTAGTTTAGCACCCATGCAAGCAAGTGGCAAGAAGTTGTGATTAGGCTCAGATATAATAAGTCTCTCAACTTGATCCCACACATGGGTATCCTGAAATTCTGATGGGTCATCTTGAGATTGTTCTTCAAAAGTCTCAAAAGCTGTTGGAGGTGGCATTTGTTGTGAGGATGATTCTCCAAGGGTATACCGATGAGGTGTAAACATATGAGGAGGCATACCAGTCGTGAATTGAGTTGTGTCCTTAAGAGGTGTCGATCTAAGTTGTTGCATCTCATCTTGCAATTTGGCTTCCATTTTGGCTCTATATTTAGCTTCCATTTCAGCTCTATATTGACTCTTAGTTTGAGGCATGATGTTGGTGTTGAAAACTGAAGCTTAGCTTGTCAAAGTTTTAAGACCCAAAAGATGATGGTTTGCTGGTTGGTTGGTTGGTTAGTTGGTTTGGTTGCTGATTTGTTGTTGGCTGGTTTCCCTAGAGAATAGCTCACACACTTAAGGGAAAAGTTGTTTGCTAAAGATTACAATGTTGCTGATGTTTTGGTAGTGGATCAAAATGATTCATTTGGTGTTTGGTTTGTTGGTTTGGGATCTCAAAAAGATGAAAATATCATGAAATGTGATTAATTGGTAAGCTCAAAATAAGGAGACAAAATCCAAGTATCTGCTAATGATCAGAGATAGGTCTGAAAGCTAATGCTAAAGCTGAGCAAGTTGGATTTGTGGCTAATTCGACTGAGTCACTAAGGTTTGCTGGTATCAGACCACAAGTGACAAGTGATAGCTCATATGTGACTCAGAGAATGTTGAAGGCGACTGGTAATAGCTCCAATACGGACTGGTTTAGGTTCTAAAGTAGATTACAGTGTTAACCAAAGGTGATCCAAATGTTCAGAGGTGATGACTGTTAGCTAAAATTGATTTACTGCTAATTGGAAATGACTCAAGTTAAGCTAAAGGTGAAAGACTGTTGTTTAAAAGTGACCTGGTTCAGAGCAAAGGTGATTGACTGCTGTTTAAATGTGGGTTGATTCAGATAAGAGTTGACTAACTACTATTCAAATGTGACTCTATTTATGCAAAAGGCGATTAACTGTTGTTCAAAGGTGATTTAGTTCAGGCAAAAAGTGAATAATTGCAGCTTAAAAGTGATTTTGTTGTCTGTATGCAGGCAATTTAGGCTTAAAAATGACTGTGTCTGTCAGGAAAGATGTCTGATTTGTGATTTTTGACAAGAAAACACTAATTGTAGTCACTCACACTCAAAACAATCACAAACTTGTACAACCTAGGCTAGAAAGGACTATATTTGTTGAATCCCCTAGCCGTGCTTATTCAAAGCAGACAGCTTCAAGATCTTGGTAGCACTGGATCCCCTCCACGGCACTCACTTCTCACGTATACCAAGATCTAGGTTTCCTGTAAGGCTTGTCCCCCCACCAAACCTTAGGATTGTCCCTGCTATCTCTTCTAAGAACCATGTGAATCGGGGCTACTTCAAAGGTCCCACTTTTTACATCAACAAATAGAAGGTTTTTGGCTACTACACAAAGTTGCTAATAAGGGCATCCATTTGGGTGGCTATATATGCGGCAACACTACTCTCTGTTGTGGAGTCTCCCAGCCTTCAAGGGTTATGCCTTGGAGGATTTTGGGGGAGGTTGGCTTTTAGTATAATGCAAAAACACCCATTGTTTGTGGCTTTCGACACAAACACTTTTCTTATATAGCAGTTTTGAAGGACTTGGCTTTAGCCTGTTACCGCTTGGGTCATATCCCTTCTCACACTGGGAAGGTAGGACCTCTAAAGATAATAACAAGTTCTCATGCACCCAAGATCCATTTGATAGGCAAGGGGAGAGGATACTTATGTTATTAAATTTGGGTTACAATCAATCACATGCAAGCAATCAAAAAAGATAAATCAAGCACAGAGCAAGCAATGATTCATTTTAAGTACCAAGACCAAATGTTCCTAATTTAGTGAAAAACCACAAGTCTTGGACCAATCGGATCTGCAATAGATATGTTAGTAGTTTGATAACCTCCTTTTCTTAGACAAATCGATAAGATGCTACACAAATACCCAATTAGTAGCCAAGAAAACAAACTGTAAATTATACAGACTGAAAGCGCATAGTTTACCAGAGGTGATTTACTATCTATTAATAGTGATCTCTATTTCGGTCATAGGCAAATTACTGTAGATTAAAAGTGATCTCGAAAACTCCAGATGCAAATTGTTTAGGCTCAGAAGCAACACAAAATAGAATAAAGCAGTTGGTATAGGCTCATACGCAACCTGGATTTGCAACAGAGACAATACACAACAATAGCCCTAATTCTGTAGAAAGCGATTCAATTGTCGAAAAGTGGCCACTGTAAGATCAAAAGTGATTAGATTAAATGGAAAGGTGACCACTGTTAGTCTAAAAACAATGCAGAATAAACAAAAAGCGATTGTTGTCTACTTATAAGCAATCCAAAAATGGCTAAAGGTGACAGATGTCAGCACAGGAGTGACACAGGTATGCAAACAGCGATAGTTTTTTGCTCAAAAGCAACAAAAACTTGCTGTAAGCGCTCAAAAAATTTGATCATCATAAAAACAACTTCAAACAACAAAGTTAATCAAGGACGTGGGTCCCACCAGGCGTGCCAAAATGTGATAGGTAAAAAATCAGGTTAATAAGATCAAGCATAGCCATGAAAACCTAACTGTACCATCATCAAAGAATCTAATCTAAATGACATCAAAAGTAATGCAATTCAAGCACAACATCACCTAGATTGTGTGATTCCTTGTTTATGATGTGGATTGCTTCTTCAACAATGAACAATTATGAAGATAAAAGCTGCCATGATGGATGATAATGATAAAAGCTCAATGGATGCTATGGATGCTCAAATGCTCAATATGCTCAAGATGATAATGTAGACGCTATATGAATGCTGGATAGATGTAGTATGGAATGAGAGGGTGTTTATATAGAACTCAACCAAAATCAATCAATTGTGGAGATTTGGAGGCTATAATGGCTAAGATTAAAAGATAGACATAGATGAATGTGAAGATGACAAGTGGTGGGAAGATAGGGCTCATGTGTGCTTGTGTACATAAAAAGTACTATATGTGAAAGATATTAAATAAAAGGATGTAGTACCACTTATCTTTTTTAAATGAAAGAGGCACACGTGTCAGCTCATAATATAAATGATAAGATAAATTAATTAAATAAATAAGATTTATTTAATTAGTTGGAAAGTCAGCTTATGAAAGGAATCTTTAATTAAATAAATAAGATTTATTTAATTAAAAATAGATAGAATGAAGATAATTAAATAATTGAAGATTGTTTAATTATAGTTTAGAGGAAATAGCTAATGAATTAATTAAATAAATTAGAATTTATTTAATTAATAGAAGAAATATATGTGTTAGGGATATTGTTCAAGTGTGTTAGACAAATGCAGATGTGTGATAATGCGATATTTGAATGTTAATAATGATGAGTCAATTTTGGGTGTCTACACATTATGCTTGCACATTTTGAAGAAGCAGAAGATGCTTTATTCAAAGGACCATTTTTTTGACAGTCAAGAAAGTAAGCAAGTATCAACCTCACATCGGTTGGAGGAAATAAAAATGGAAAAGAATGAGTCACAAAAACTAAAATGGATATCAGGTGGTGTAGCTACCAGAGCTAAAAAGAAGAGAGGTCCTGATAAACCTTTAACTGAAGACATGCCATGGATCCTTAGGTTTGATGGATCTAAATCAAAACAAGGAGTTGGGGTAGGGATAGATCTTATTGATCCAGCTGGAAAATTCTATTTAGCAACATTTAGACTACAATTCTCATGCACAAACAATGTGGCAAAATATGAAGATTAATTCATGGGTTGTTGTTTGCACTCAAGAAAAAGGTGAAGATTCTACATGTTTATGGAGACTCAAAATTGGTGGTAAGACAAGTAAGAGGCATTTACTCTTGCAATTACAAAAGGTTGTCTAATTACAAACACAGGGTATGGGATTTAATAGAAGACTTTGATGCATTCAATATTACACATGTGTCTAGAGAACAAAATCACAGAGTAGATGCCTTGGCTCAGGCTACAAGCACTTTGGAATCATTATCTATTTCTGGTTTGAAGAGGTTTTTAGTCAAATTAATATTAGTACCCTCCATACCTGATAATGTTACTAATCTCCAAGTGTTTGATGATGACCAGTACATTTTGGACTTCATATCAAATAGAGATGTGTTTGATGCATAGATCATAGATGAGAGAAATGTAGAAGATCATACTTGGGAGGCAGTAGAGATTCTAGAGTTGCCAAGTAATAAAATTCCCAAAGGGATGATAGAATTGGAAAGAGCATTTGATTTGCACAGTATGCTAAAACAGAAAGATCTCCCAAAAACTGATGGAGGGGAATACTCACTAATCAATATAGGACAAGGTGAGGAAGTAAGGAATGTCTTGATCAGTAAAGTTTGTATAGAAGGAGAAATGGTAGGGATAACCCAAGAACTTAAGGATTACATTCATGTTATCGCTTAGACCTATGACAAGTTGAAAACTTATGATACTTCAATAATCACCCATACTATACCATTGAAGCCAAATGCCAAGCCTTTTAGACAAAAGCAAAGGCCTGTTAATGCCTTGTTAGAGCCCATCATCTTTGAAGAAGTGAATAAATTGCTCAATGCTAGAATTATATTTCCAGTAAGACATTCAACATGGGTAGCCAACTTGGTCCCTATAAGAAAGAAAAATGATGATATAAGGTTGTGTGGAGACTTCAGAAACCTAAATATAGCTTCTGAAAAGGATAACTATCCTTCACCTTCACTAGATAAAGCTTTACAAATAGTTAATGGTGCACAAATGATGTCATTTTTAGATGGTTTCTTAGGCTATAACTAGGTGATGGTAGATAAAATAGATAGATTGAAAACTGCATTCACCACCAAGTGGGGTATAGTTGCTTATAGGCGCATGCCTTTCGGGTTGATAAACATTGGTGCCACCTTTCAACGTGTAATGGATATAGCTTTCAGAGGCTTGATTGGTAAATGCATAGTCATTTACATGGATGACTTGATGGTCTTTTCCAAGCAGAGAGGTGATCATATAGAAGACCTCAGGAAGGTGCTTAAGAAGTGTTAACAATATGGCATCTCACTCAATCCCAAGAAGTGTATATTTGGGGTGACAACTAGTAAATTGCTAGGCCATTTGATAACAGAGAATGGAATCATCATTGACCCTGCAAGAGTAGAATCAATCATGAAATTGTAGCTTCTTGGAAGCAAGAAAGAGCGCAAGTCTTATTTTGGTAAAATAAATTTTGTTAGAAAGTTTATCACTGGCTTTGTAGAGATTGTTAGGCCACTTAATGCAATGCTCAAGAAAGATGCTAAAATTGAGTGGACTCCTGAAGCAAGAGCAGCATTTGAGGATATTAAGAAAGCCATATCTGATGCTCCTATTTTGATCAATCTAAATTATCAAGAGATTTCTACATTTATTCATTCGCTTCAGAGCATACATCTGCAACAGTATTGACAAAAAGAAATGAGGATAAAGAAGAAAAACCCATAGCTTTTATGAGCTGCCCATTCAAGGATGCAGAGCTTAGATACATGGATGTTGAGAGACAAGATCTTGCTCTAGTCCAAGCAGTTAAGAAATTTAGACATTACATTTTGAGAAGTAAGATAACTGCTATAGTACTAGATGCAATAGTGAAAATTCTCCTAATGTAGAGCGAGCCAGGTGAGAAAAGGGCTAAGTGGATAACAGTCCTTCAAGAATATGATATGGATATAACACCCATGAAGTTATTAAGGGGACAAGCTTTAAGACAAATGATATCAGAAATTGATCCTAATATAATGAACCAACAATATGTGGTAAACACTAGAGAAACTGAAGAATGGTATTCAGATATCAAGCATGTCCTGATTACTAGAAGATGCCCATCAAAATTGCAAGCCTCACATAGGAGAGCCCTAAAAATAAGATCACAAAAGTATATGATAAAAGGAGGAATCCTTTTCAAAAGGAACTACGAAGGAATATATCTCAGATGCCTAGAGAGGCAAGAAGCAGATAAAGTGTTAGCATAATTGTATGATAAGTTTGGGACTGCACATTGATCACATCTAGCTACTGCTCATGCTATCTTGAGGGCAGGATACTACTGGCCCACTATCTTTAAAGATACTTCTGAACATATTAAATGTTGTCATACATGTCAAGTAGCGGCTAACAAAGAAAGATATACTGCTCAACCCCTGCAGCCAGTGATGGAAGTGCACCCATTTGCTCAATGGGGCATGGATTTCATAGGACCCATCAATCCTCCATCATCTTCAGGCCATAGGTATGTCTTGAATATCACTGATTATTGCACCAGGTGGACTGGAGCTGTCAGCAGTAAGACATGCAATGCAAATGATGTGATCAAGTTCTTAGAAAGCAACATAATAACTAGGTATGGAGGGTCGTATGCCCTGGTATGTGATAATGGACCTGCCTTTGCATCATTAAAACTTTCTAGTTGGGCTTTTGATCATGGAATTATTTTAAAGTTTTCTTCAAATTATTATCCTCAAGGGAATGGCTTGGCAGAGTCAACAAATAAGAATTTATTGAATATCATAAAGAAACTAATAGAGAAGAACCCTAGGGAGTGGAATACCCTATTAAAGTATGTCTTGTGGGTGGATAGAACTAGGATGAAGGTTGTTCTAGGAAATTCTCCTTATCAGTTAGTGTATGGGGTGGATCCTATCCTCCCTATTAACCTAAAGATGCCCACATTGCAATTCGTACAAGAATACCTAGGCATAGATAACAAACAAGAAGTCAGGTTACTTTAGCTCATGCATTTAGAAGAAAAAAGAAATAGAGCAATTGATCAGCTCTCTAAACATTAGGCTATTGTCAAACACTGGTTTGATAAAAGAGCCAGAATCAAGGCTTTTAGGATTTCAGATCTAGTCCTTATATGGGATAAAGCACATGAAAGAAAAGGTGACCATGGTAAATTTGATAAACTTTGGATTGGTCCTTTTCAAATTTCAGAGATCCTAGGAGATAGTACCTATAGACTTAAGACTCTAACTAGTGGGGATGTCCCATTACCAGTTAATGGATAGTTCCTCAAACATTATTTTCAAGCCTAAACAGGGTCATGTAAGTCATTTGTACCATAATGTACATGTTGTATAGTTGTTTGTATAGTTCTATTTTGTGTGCTTGCTTGTTTGTTTGTTTTGTTGAGTTTTTGTTTTGGTTAGTCAAGATGATGCGCCTTATCACCCTAATAAACCAACCAAATTGTTGGGATTCAAGTGATGAGAACAAATTTTTACATAGGTTGTGATTCACCTTAAAAGTATCCTTGATCAGGTTTGTGATGTCCTTTTCATCGGTAATGCCTTTTCTTGATCAAGGAGATTTTCACAGTGACTCACCTAACAACCTTGGGTTTGTTGAACACATTAGTATAGGTGTTAAGTGAAAAATCTAAAGGGTCACCCTTGCTACCATTACAATCCCCAACCTAAAGCAGCAAGTGGCCACACCTTGTATAATGAGCTTACATGATGATATCATATGAATAATAAAAAAATATTGAAAATCCAAAAGGGATAAAATTAGGCTATCTAAGTAACTCTATCGGGGCTATGGACACCTGCTTGTAGTGGGGCTCTACTTAGGGGGATTGTAAAGATAACCTTGTCAGGGATATGAACGCTTGTTGGAAGCAAGGCTCTATCTGGTTGGCTATGAGGGATAAACCCAAAATATGTATCTTAACACTGGTTACTTTTGTTTTCAACTTACTTTCAAGATGAGGATAATTAATCATATGCACACACTTGATCCCTTGTCAGCTTTATTGTACTTATGAACCTGACATCAACCAAAAAAGTCATGATACTTATGTTGGCAAGAGACACTATATGGATTCATGGTTGTTGTCATTGATGGCAACAAAGGTCATCCCACATATCCGCAAGACATGATATGTCTCTACCGGAAGTCAGAATAAAGAATGTTGTGGTCCGGTGAAGAAGAACAGAGCATGTGGCAAGGTCCGACAGATTGGTCCGGACCTCTCAGAGGAAGTGTCTTGGTGCAGTGCGGATTTGGGGAAGTCAAGAGGACTACCTTAAGTGGTATATTCCAAGGATTTAGCCTCCGGTGATGGACAAGGAAAAAGATATGAATGGTTGAGTACCGGATTCCTGAGAGACAGTGAAAACAGAGGAAGAACTGACTGGCAGAGTATCAGACTGCTTTCCGGATGTGTTACTGTTGATGACAGAGGTTGTGAAGGCATGAATCATGTTTGGCCGACATGATTAATGATATCTACAAGTATATGCTTGATCCGCATTGCTTGGTGAGGAAGGATTCAGCCGACAGAATGAGAGTTTGTAAGAAACTAGACTGTTCCGGATGCTGACTAGAAAGGTGATGAAATTACTTGTGCGGATATATATAGAGGATGGATTTAGTTGTGAAATGTGTGTTAGCAGTAGAGAGATATGCGAGGAAGTCCAAAGAAAGAGCAGAGGTAGCAAAAAGGATCCGGTATGTGGAAGATAGCAGAATAAAGAACAGAGGAAAGATGAAGTGTAGCAGATCAGTGTACTGAGCCTAACCGGAACTGAACTCCAGCATATGCAGATGCTTCCAATCAGTTCAAGACTGTGATTCTCATCACTTTGTAGACAGTGTGTCTTCTTGTAGGCAGTGGGCCTCTTGTGAGCAGTGTGCTCGGGCAGTGAGCCCTAATTGGCAAGTGCCATCTTTGTAATTTCCTATTCTTCTAACAGAGAATAATTTTGGGTTAATCACCCCGTGGTTTTCTCCCTTAACAGGGTTTCCACGTCAAAAATACTGTGTCATGTGTTTCTTGTTTTATGGTTAATGTTTTATGTTTGATTTTATGCTGCATCAATTAAAAGGAAAGTTCAATAAAGGAAATAATTAGGATAACTGATTCACCCCCCCCCTCTCAGTTATCAACAATTGGTATCAGAGCTAGGTTCCTCCAAATAGAGCCTAACGGCTTGAGGAAGATCTGGGATTTCAAATGGATGCATATGGTTTAAGGGAGCAACTCAAGACTGCTCTTGAGGATCTTGAACAGTCGAATTCTGAAGTCAGTGAATTAAAGGAAAGACTCAAACAGGCTGATGAATTCATGAGAGAATTAAAAGACAAATTAAGTCTCTCTATGAAAAAGAGAAAGGAGCTGCTTCAACAGTTGGCAAGACAAAGTGAAGAAAGCAATACAAATGAAGAATTGACTGAGCAAACCAAGTTATGTGAAAAGTTATCAAAAGAAGTCATTATGTTAAGACATGAAATGGAATCAGGAACTATAAAGTTTACTCAAGAGATTGAAGAAAAAAGAAAGGCTGAAGACAATCTAAGACAATCTCTTAAAGAAAAATCAGAAGAATGCCACCAGATGGACAGGATTATCAGACATCTTGAATCTGATCTTGAAGATGCCAAAGATAATGAAGGAAAACTTGAAGATCAAATTGCCTCTCTCAAAAGAGACCTTCAAACAGCAAATGAATATAAAGAAAAATTCAAGATAAGTTCTGCTCAACTTGAAGTTCTTCTTGGAAGTCAAAAGAGGACAGATGACAAGTATGGTTTGGGATATGAGAAAGGAGAAAGCTCCAGATCCGGTCAGAAGAATCTTGGATCAGAAAATCCAAGAAGCAGACCTAGAAGACCTCCGGTAAGACAGCCAAATGCTCAAAGATATCCATCCTTCAATGGATACTGCCACAGCTGCAACCACTTTGGTCACAAAGCTAATCAGTGCAGAATGAGAATGAATCAGATTAATTCATCCTTCTCCGGACAATGCTTCAACTGCAAAAGGTATGGACACAAATCCCATGAATGCAGAAGTATGCAAGTAAACAAATCATTCAAAGGTAGATGCTTCACATGCAATAGAGTAGGTCATATGGCTAATCAATGCAGATCAAGAGGATATCAGTCAAATATGCAAAGAAATGTTATTTGCCAAATCTGCAATAGGTCCGGTCATAATGCTAAAGTTTGC
The DNA here is from genome assembly GCA_027924645.1 of Cunninghamia lanceolata. NCBI lineage: Eukaryota > Viridiplantae > Streptophyta > Pinopsida > Cupressales > Cupressaceae > Cunninghamia > Cunninghamia lanceolata. The sequence goes on along the minus strand of BSBN01000341.1, from coordinate 4,375,980 downwards.
AGAAACAAGAATCAGGACAAAAGAGGTCCGGTGTATAATCAGAATCAAGACAAGGGTAAACAAAAGATGAATGCGGAAGAGGTTAGGAATCAGATGAGCAAGATATGGGTGAAGAAAAGTTCAGAGAATATAGAGGTTGGATCTGCACCAGACTCTGGTGCTGATATTTCTTCCGGAAATTAAAAGGTGAGCTCAGGCTCAGGGGGAGACTCAAAGAAAATCTTGTTCCCCCAGCCAAACAAGTGGTACCGGATGTGGCACAAGATGCGGATCAAAGGGTTTGTAGATATGAGTCTTGAGATACTTCAGTCAAGTTTTCAGAGGTCCGCATGAAGTTATGAAGAAGCTGTGATCAATCAAATAAGACCTGTTCAGGGAGATGCTCCGGTATGATAAAGGATTACAAAAGGGTCCGGAAAGATCCGGAAATGCACTATCTTGTTCTGCGGATTGGACAGAGTGTTTGAGATGATCTTGTAATATGCTACCTCGATTTATTCATGATTGAAAGATCCGGATGATATCCACAGATCATGACTAATCCGGGATACTCCAAGCTATCCAGACAAGGCAAACCGGAATGATGTAGGTGAAGCATTTATTGCAGACAGGTATTAGGGTTCGCGGAGCAATTTAAGGGATTTCTCAAAGGTCATTTGCTCATTCTGCACTCGAGAAGAAGCGAAAAGTGGAGCTCTGCAACAAGGTTCTTCAAGCACACCAAGGATCTCCTGCCGAAGCTATTGGATAAAGAAATCAATCCAACCACTCCGTGCAAACCGAAGGCGCATAAGGTATTCTCCGTTTTTCATTACCTCACTGCAAATCTTTGAAGAATGGCCACTCCAAACATAGTTAAGATCTCCGATAGACCTCGCCCCTCATTCAAGAAACATCCCTACAAATCATTGGAGGTTGACCCACTAGGAGCCTTCTCTAGTGTTCCTCACGGAGTTTTACACACCGAAGACATTAGGGTTTACATACATGCAAACATTGAGGAATTTGGGGAATTCAAATTAAGAGACCTCTATCACAAGCAGCTGATTGACAATGCTTTTGAGCTTAAACCAGAGTATAAGGATATTCAGAAGAAACAATTTGAGCAATTTATTCATTTCCCCTGTTTTGAAGAGGATGAATGGGTCCGGTATGTACTGAGCAGGATGCATGACAACTTTCTATGGCTAGATAGACCCTGCAAGATCACAAAAGAGGCAATTAGAGTAGTAACTGGCCTATACTCCTCCGGAGGAGTACCTATCCTTAAATCTGTCAAGAACAACATTGTAACTGAGGCCACCGGATCAAAATTTGACAAAAGGGCAATGACCATTGAAGACATCTCCGATCCGGATATCAAATATGCATCAATGATAATAGGATACAAGATCTACCACTCCAGCAGGGAGAATTCTGTATCCGGAACTGCAATATACACTGCTTATGAAATGTTAAGAAAGAATGCAGAATATGATCTCTGCGAACTACTATTAAGCCAATTAATGGAAAACATACAGAAAATCAAGAAGGATAAGAAGAATTCCTTTAAATATGGTACTCTTATTGTATGTCTATTCTTCTATTTCATGAATGAGCTACCCGGAACAAGTGGATGGGTATGGCAGAATGACAAACCTGTTGCAGTCCAGATAAGAGACTACTTGCATGGACTTGGGGATGCAAAAGCGAGAAATTCAGCTCTATGGGGATACTTCAAAAACTTTCAGAGCATGATGCAAGCAAGAGAGAGAATTCCTCAGTCTCTCATTGAGAAATACAAGGACTCAGTGTGCTTTATGGTTGACACTGATCAGTGCCTAATGGAGGCAGTGGAGCCAAGGACTGTCTGGATCATGCCCATGGGGTATGAAGTTGATGAACAGATAGTGGAGCTGCATGTTCAACACATGCTAAGTCAGCCCAAAGATCCTAAGGCAGAAAGGTTTGGAACCTTTGAGGAGCTGAGTGTAAAAATACATGTAGAACTCAGGGAACCTGAGATTAAAAGAAAGGTAAGAAAAGAAGTAGAGCACATTGCTCAAGGCCTAGGTATCTCAAAGGAGGCACTTGATGCCAGCCGGGAAAAGAGGAGGAAGGCCGAGGAAGAAGAGAAAAGCAAAGAAAGTGCTCCGGTTGGAGCTCCCACCCGGACCAGATCAACAAAGAGATCTGCACCTCCCTCAACCAAAAGTTCAAAACCGGAAGTCCAGGCATCCGGTAAGAGATCAAAGGCAAAAGCCACAAGGGCTTATGGAAGCCAAAAGGATGAAGAGGAAACAGAATCAGATGAGGGAGTAAGAGAAGTAAAGAAACAGAAAAAGAAAGGATCCGGTAAGCCCTCCACAGGCCAAGACAAGGAGGAAATGGCAGAGGTAACTGTTGAAAAGCCCACTCTGTCACTAGAGAGCATAATCAAGTCGGTCACGGTGGATGGAAACCTTCAACCAATGACTGAATCATATGATGACTTCAGTGAGGCCGACCAAAAGACTCTGCAGGAGGCCATAGTGAAATATCTTAACATATATAATAAGGCTTTCATTGAAATAATATCTCTTATTCCTAAAAGCCTAGAAAAGGAAATGGAAGTGAGAAAAAATAATGCTCATGCTAAAGATCTTGAGATCCGGGAGCAGATAGCTATTCAGCTATATCCTCAAATTGATCCCAAGACAATGAACATTATCTTCAAGGACTGTAAAGATGAGTTCAGAAGCAAAGCCAGGATGAATCAACTCATGCTTGGTGAGACTGACAAAGTGGCCCAAGAAACAGAAGAGATCCTCTGGAAGGCCTTCAAAAGGTTCAATCTTCCTGTTGTAGAGGACTTAGGTGCAGAAACAGCTGCTGATTTGGAATCTTCTGTTCCGGAAGAAGTGAGCCCTGAACAGACAAGTGAGGACTTGGGACCCTCTGCTCAAGAAGAAGTGGCCCATGAACAAGTTAGCATCTCTCCTCCGGTTTCCCCTACAGTCTCCGGATCCAAAGAAGAAGAGCAACTACAGGAGAAGGAAGCAGTGGTGAAAGACAAAGAGGTTGACAGTTCTAAGACTGCAGAAGAAAAGAAACATCTGTCTCCGGCAAGAGACACTGCACAAACTGTTCAACAATTTTTGAGTAAAGAAACTCTAGAGATTGATGAACCGGAGCTTCTCAAAGGTCCATTTGATTTTGACTCTCTCTCTCCGGTACAAACAATGAAGATAGCTTCATTTGCAAATGCCAAGGCAAATGAAAAGCTCCTGAAGTCTCATATGGAAGACTGTGAGTTGATAGAGGCTGCTTCCGGAATACTTGTAAAGATCATGCCATCAATCCAGATAGATCCGACAGCCTCCACTTCCGGTAATCTAAAAACCTTAGTCAGCAGTGTTGATACACATTTTGATTCTTTAGAAAAATCTGCTGAAGAAAAGGTCCGGAAGGAATTTTTGGATAAGAGATTTTCTGAAATATTAGAATTAATTTCTAAAGATAGGAAGATTGTAAGCATTGGAATAAAGAGCTTAGAGAATGCTCTTAAAGATGGCGGTGATATCTATAAATTTTGTATATCCTGGTCAAAGGCAACAGCAGCATTTGACAAGAAAATAAAAGAGGAACAGGATAAGCTACAAAGCTTATCTCAAAGTTTTGATCCTCTCTCTTCCTCTATAATAAATCAAGAATGTCAGACTATTGCAGTCTTGAACGAAATAAAGAATCTTGAGAAGGAAAGGAAGAACATCACCAACCGGATGGGAGAACTTAGAAGGATTATAATCCCTAAGTTGGAAACCATGCATGAGGCCATCAGTGATGCTAGGACCACCGCCCAAACAAAAGATCCGACAGATCTCAAGCGGGCAGAAGCGTTTGCATTCTTGTTAAGTGGTCACATTTCAATTTTGGACAGAATGAAGCAAAGTTGGGCTACCGAAATGATTCAATTACAGACATCCTTTGCAGACATTCTTCAATATATGTGAGTATGTAAATATGCGGCTAAGTATAAGAAATTTTTGAAAATTTTGATATGCGGACCCTACCCTTTGCCATTGATGTCAAAGGGGGAGTGAGGAGCAGTGAAAAATGAGGGATCCAACTAAGGGGGAGTTCCGGAAATTGTATATAAAGACAGAGCATCAACAAAGGGGGAGCATAGTGAAAACACTTAGTCATTTTTCACTAAGTGTTGCCATCAATGCCAAAGGGGGAGATTGTTGGCAAGAGACACTATATGGATTCATGGTTGTTGTCATTGATGGCAACAAAGGTCATCCCACATATCCGCAAGACATGATATGTCTCTACCGGAAGTCAGAATAAAGAATGTTGTGGTCCGGTGAAGAAGAACAGAGCATGTGGCAAGGTCCGACAGATTGGTCCGGACCTCTCAGAGGAAGTGTCTTGGTGCAGTGCGGATTTGGGGAAGTCAAGAGGACTACCTTAAGTGGTATATTCCAAGGATTTAGCCTCCGGTGATGGACAAGGAAAAAGATATGAATGGTTGAGTACCGGATTCCTGAGAGACAGTGAAAACAGAGGAAGAACTGACTGGCAGAGTATCAGACTGCTTTCCGGATGTGTTACTGTTGATGACAGAGGTTGTGAAGGCATGAATCATGTTTGGCCAACATGATTAATGATATCTACAAGTATATGCTTGATCCGCATTGCTTGGTGAGGAAGGATTCAGCCGACAGAATGAGAGTTTGTAAGAAACTAGACTGTTCCGGATGCCGACTAGAAAGGTGATGAAATTACTTGTGCGGATATATATAGAGGATGGATTTAGTTGTGAAATGTGTGTTAGCAGTAGAGAGATATGCAAGGAAGTCCAACGAAAGAGCAGAGGTAGCAAAAAGGATCTGGTATGTGGAAGATAGCAGAATAAAGAACAGAGGAAAGATGAAGTGCAGCAGATCAGTGTACTGAGCCTAACCGGAACTGAACTCCAGCATATGCAGATGCTTCCAATCAGTTCAAGACTGTGATTCTCATCACTTTGTAGACAGTGTGTCTTCTTGTAGGCAGTGGGCCTCTTGTGAGCAGTGTGCTCGGGCAGTGAGCCCTAATTGGCAAGTGCCATCTTTGTAATTTCCTATTCTTCTAACAGAGAATAATTTTGGGTTAATCACCCCGTGGTTTTCTCCCTTAACAGGGTTTCCACGTCAAAAATACTGTGTCATGTGTTTCTTGTTTTATGGTTAATGTTTTATGTTTGATTTTATGCTGCATCAATTAAAAGGAAAGTTCAATAAAGGAAATAATTAGGATAACTGATTCACCCCCCCCCCTCTCAGTTATCAACAACTTATGCTTAGGGAGAGTTATGATGTTATGTCTTGATGTTATCTCATTACTTGAATCATTTGAATTTAATTGTTTTCTTTGGTGACAAGTTGTTGTGTGGTTACACAACACGCCTCATTTCTCCTTAGCAAAACATGGACCCAACTTTTTGTTCCTGCTTGCTTGTTTTGCTTTCTTACTTTAGGTGGTTTGGTAAAATTTAGTCATGCATGTCACCCTTGTTTATGCATGTGCATCACAAAGAGGGGTCAATTGCCAAAGTTAGAATTTGCTAGCACAAACCTCATAATTGGAAAGAGTACAAAATTCTAAGCAGGTTTGCCTTCTGGATCACCCTGATGTTGTTTAAGGATAAAAAGATATGCTAAGTCAAAGATTGGTCAACCTAGAGATTTCCCATAGGGTCATATTTCTAAATATTAGTCACATTCATTAACATGAACCTAACTTAGGAAGATCACCCAAGGTCCATTCATTCCATGATGCGCAAATGTCAAACTTAAATGAGGACAAATATCTACCTGTCAAGAACTTGCACACCTGGAGGGTCATATTTCCAAATATTCATCATCATACAAAATATCACCCTTCACAAATATGACCATGACGTCATTCAGTTCCAATGAATAGAAGAGATCGCCATGATGACGATGTAAACAATGCACCCGACCTGCTGAGGGTCACATTTCCAAATATCTGTCATATTTCTTAATATGATGATGATGTCACCATAACCAATAACAAAGAGAGCATGACAACATGATGATGAATGATTTGACCCAAAGAGGTCACATTTCAAAATATCACCATGACGTCATCTTTCATAAATAACTATCAAAGTCCATAAGTCGATGATGTCACCCTTGCACTTTTGAATGAGGAGGATATTCCTAAGTATCAAAGACCTAGATATTACCAATATCCATCATTTTGAACTTTATGACCCGATATGCCTAGCTTTGTAATAACCAATCTAATCATGCTAAGTGGCAAAATCCTTGGGGTCATATGAATGCAATATTATCACGATTTATTGACAAAAAGTAATGTGACTCGATCTTGCTTATTAATCAAAGGTTGACCATGTGGATGGTTGAATCACCCTGATCATTAGTAAATGATTATCTTGGAGGGTCATATTTTCAAATATCCCTGATCTTTGAAGAGATCACCCTCCAGCATTAAATGTGATCCCAACTGTAGGTCACGCCCTCTTGATTTCAAATGTAAACCCAACACTTAGCAACATCCACGAATGTCATGCGAATGATCAATGGATTTAAACAAAATGATACACGTGCCCTAATTTTTCGTATTAATTAATTTAAAAGTAAATTCTAGGGATTATTTACATTTACCCTATGATAATCAAATTTATAGATCTCTAAAAGTAAGCGCATCACTATCATCGGTAAATGGAATGGGACCCTCAACTCAACGGAATAGAATGGAAGATACAACGTATTCACATTCATCCCGTTATCAATCATATAGTTAAAGAAGAGGGTGATTATCAAGTAAGTAAAATTAAAACCCTCTGTTTTGTCATTTACTACAAATCACAAGGTAAAATGGTTTTGTTAGGTTAGTCAGTATGCTGATGCATGAAATGAATTAAAAATTTTGAATTGATGCTATGAAATGCAAGACATCCTTGAATCCTCCTCCATACAAACATGTTAGGGTAAGAAATGCATGTCTTTATCAGAGGATTTAATGGATATCAAAAGGAATAGATCTGACTCAAAGTTCTTAAAACCCATGTTCTTACAACCAGAGGGGGTAGGATTCAGATATGGGATGATAGATGACACGCATCAAGGGAAGACAAATTTGGATGCCTAGACGAGAAGGTTGGACAATGGAAGAGGAAACCCTATACTACAAAGAATATATTCCACAGGGATGTGGCACGCCAGAGGATTTCACTATGCTATGGAGGCAACTGAGTTAGTGGTGGAATGTGCTTGGAATTACAATCCTAAGACTAGAAGAGTAGAGAAGCATGGTAGAGTGTATGCCAATTTTTCAATCAAGGGCATCACCTCTGCATTCAATTTGCCTGTAGGGAATAATGTGGTCAGATTGAGCCTAAGTAGGCTAGAAAAGCAATACCATGGTAATAAAAAAGAATCTAGGAGAATCATGTATCACTGGAGGAATAAGAGTAGCACTTAAAAAGCTTCTGCTAAGCTACCCAAATACTTGTTTAAATTTGATTTTGCTAAAGAATATCAGTATATGATGGCCATGTTAAGTAGGATGACTGGGAGACAACATATGGGGAACTTTGAGAATTGGATGTATGAGATTATCCAAATGGTGCAATATTACGATAACAAGCCTCTCTGGGGCAAGATCATCAGTGACAGTTTAGATGAAGGAATGAGAAGGCTGGGTGGTAAAATGTGTATGTTCCATATGACTTCTTATGTCATATATGCATGTGCTTTGAGAGGCACATTTAATGCTTTACAAATAGTGGGCAGAGTTAAAAACAATCTAGGTGATGTAAACATATGGGAACATTACCCATAGTTAAAAAGGAGGGAGTACCTCAAAAATTACAAGTTAGGGAATGACTCCTTTTCAATGCATCTGGTCAGGACCATGGAAGAGGATAGAATGAAAATGTTAAGTATGGAAGCTCAAGCTGTTATCTATAAATATGGATCTTGGTTTATCCATTTCCCCACCTTTTCATACATGAGAATAGAAGTATTTGAGGGGCATCCCCCCATGTTACCCAGATACCCAACTGATAAGGTCATTCTAATGGAGTTTGTTAGACAGGTATCAACCTTAGTTGAGGCCCACCTGGAGAAAGGGAAGATCCTGCCTGTGTTGTTTCCAGTATTCATTGGCTAGTATTTATGTCCTTATATATTAAAGATGCCATTAGAGGATTGAAGGTAATGCATCTGCAGACATTTTCTATAGCTAGGTCATATGACCCATATGGCAGAATGCATAAATTATTGGGAAAACAAATACATCAAAGGCACCTTGAAGATTATTGGACTAATTGTGATGATGAAGCAGAGGTTAGGAGAAGGAATTATCAAAGGCTCATTCTCAATTAGATTTGGACCTTTGACTACATTTTAGTGCCTGTAGAGTTGCACAAGGATGATGGAAAGATTATGTCTAGTGAATATGAAGATAATAAGGTGTATAATGACACCATATCAGCTCCTCATTTGACTCAGCCTAAGGAGACTTCATTTGATCAAATAATACAAAAGGTTATCCAACTGACCCAAAACTAGGTAAATGCTGAAGTTGCTAAGTTGAAAAAGAAGGGTGTAGCCCTTATTATTGATAATAAGAAGAAAAGATAAGAGTTATCTGAAGAGGAATATGATGACTTCCTCATTGAAAAGAGAAGATCTAATGGAGAAAGGTTACATGCTGAAGAACAAAAGCAGCTAGGAAAAAATAAGAAGGTAGTTCCTGCGCAGAAAGGGGTAATTGTTAAGAGGCTTCAACCAAAGGGTGATGTGGCATCAACATCTACATGTACAACTACATCACAACAAACACCTGCCAAATAGAAGGGTAGGAGGGTCATAAAGCCTTTTCTTGTGATTGTAGAAGAGCCAATGGAAGATGACTTGTTACAGGAAGAGCCATTGGAACAAGATCCATTGGGTGAAGAACATTTGGATGAAGAACCTAGAGATGATGACCTATTGATAACAAAGAAGAAAAGAAAGAAAGTGTAATAGCCACGACCTTAGAAAAAGCAAAAGACAACAATGAGAGGAACTACTAACATTGATCCTATCATATTAAGAGGTGCAGGTAGTTTGACTTTCATGAAGGACTTACAACATGAGGTCCCAATTCCAAATATTATTCAATTTAAAACTAAGAAGGCAGAAGAGCAAAGAGAAGAGAGACATAAGGCTAGAAAAGAGCCACCCCTTCCACTACATGACACAGTGTACTTATCAGATGATGAGGTAGTTAGTGATGTTGTTGTACAAAAGATGGAGGCTTTAGTAGACAATACTAAGATGACTCCTCATGGGACCCCTATGGCCCAGAAGGTGACTAGCCAAGAGGAGGTTGAAATAGATGAAATAGAATAGGATAATCCTAAATATGTAGCCCAATAGATAGGGTTGACTAATCTAGTAGAGCAGGTTACTAGTCCTGCAGTAATAGACTTAACATACCAGGGTGAAATGAACCAAAATAGAGATAATGATCCACCTTCAAAGTCTAAAAAGGTAGAAATTAGAGTGCATAAAGAGGCTGATGAGATGATACCTGATCAATGTATAGATCAAGGCAATGTACCTCCAGAGAAAGAATAGATAGAAGCTCACCTTTAGAGGAAGGGTGATCAAGAAATACCTAACAAGAACATTAATCAGGATGAAGGTATGCATGATAATAAGGATAATCAAGATAGTGATCCTGCACATGAGGAAACTGATAAGGAAATCCCTGATAGGGGGAAGATCAAAATGTTTCTTCATTGCATAAAGAAGGAAGTAACCATGGTAATAACCCAGGATTAGAGGAGAAATTAGATTAGAAATAATTAAGCCTTGGAGAAATAAGCACATCTAAGGATGAAAAATAGAGTCTGGCACAAGATGAAGGTCGGGAGAAGGAGATAGAAAATGTGACCAAGGGCGATCAGGGTGATCCCCAAGGTCAAAATACACAATCTTCTCAAGAAAACCAAGTGCCACATGATGAACAAGTCAAAATGTTCAAGAACCCCTTGGGGAAAATTTACAAGAGGAGGTACATCGTCAGAATGTACATACTTCACAAGAACCTCCACCTCAGGAAGAAATCCCTCAACAAGAGGTACCTCAACGAGATCCCCTCATGATAATGTGCATGAGGAAGAACCAAGCAAAGGGAATCCACATCAAGGGTAGGGCATAATACAGTGTCTCGTGATACTAAAAATGAGTAAAGTGACCAGCAGGAGCCTAGGGGTGATGTTCCGTATTGGTTGCAGCAAGAAATAAATCTACAACAAATAGATGAGGTCCCTGATTTTGATGTTTCCACATTATTTACTACAAGTATGCTAAAACCTAAAAGAAAGGCAAGGCCTACATCTGCCATAAAGAGAGACCCTACTATAGGTAGGAGGATAGCCCAAATAGCTTTACCAATGGTTGAAAAGGAGAAAGGAAAAATAGTCCTTGATGAGTTTCAAATAACAAACATTGATTTAGGTTTTGCAAATGAAGACCAGGAAGGTCAAGAAGGTAAAGATATTATTGATTCTTTGACATAGATGGTGAAAATAAAAAAGGATAAGAACAAGAAACATAAAGAGCACATTGCTCAATTGCATTCTTTCATTAAAGGGTTAATTGAACCCAAGCACACACCGATCAGTCCATCTATCCCATCAACAATCATATCTCAAGAGGAGATGATAGGACCCAATATTATGAAGCATAAGGCACAATTAGTGGATAATTGGTTCATTTATTTCATCTTTGAAGCATAAAATGTGGTGAAAACCTCCCTAGCAAATTGGAATTCTCTTGGTGTTTTGAAGAGTAAAGTGGATAAATTACAGAATGAAGTAGGCAGGAGGTCTTTCAAGCTACAAAATCACCTAGATGCTTTGGGGGAGATGAAAAGGATTGATATGAAAATACTTATGGATAACAAAATACTAGATAATAACACTTCACAGTTGTTGAGCATTTGGTATGAAGATGCTGGATTTGAATGTGATATCTTGAGGAGATGTAGTGGCAAGCTTAGGGACATAAGTCTTAAACTGCATGATCTCATGGCAAAAGAAATAGAAACCCTAGAGGCTTTAGAAGACAAGGTAGAAAGAAAAATAGAAAATCAAGATACTAATTTTGTTGTCCAGGCTTTCCATAATAATTTTAAGCAAGCAACAGAAGATCCCCTTCACCACATGATAGAAGAGGTAATAAACAAGCCCATGAGAATGAAAGCCAAGGTGGAAGTCTACAATGAAATGTTGAATAGTAGGAAGAATAAATGGGACACTCTTCAAGCAATGTTTTATTCCCACAGGCATGCTATAATAAAGGCTAAGGTCCAGGATAGAGGTGAAGTTGAGAGAATAGTGCAGCTATATGAATCCATCAGGGCAGTGATAAAAGTACACATAAGGGATGATATGCATGAAGATGATGATGACGACGATGATGATGATGATGAAAATGAAGAAGAAGATGAAAATGAAGAAGATGAAGGAGATGAAGAATAAGTAAAGATGCATGACAATAGAATTATATGCATAATTAGCCTATAAATGATCAAGCTTTGCTGGATAGTTGCCAACTGGCAACTTGTGCCACATATACAGATGTTGACTTAGTCAAAGAAGGAATGTTGGTCATTGATCTAGATAGACAAATCTTGACCATTGGTCACATGTAACCGCCTCCTCTCCTTATTCTATAAAAGGAGATGGAGTGTACTTTTTAAAAGCATTAGAAACTTAATTGGAGTTAGATTGTTGAAGCGTTCAGGACTAATTTCAAGGCTTTTGTGAATGTACATGTCTTTTGAATAATTAATGAAAGAGAAGTTGTTTTGATTACAAATAATTGTAAATCTTGAGTAATCAGTGGATGAAATCTGGATATATGCATTGATTAGCTGCGTCCCTGGGAGTGCTTGTCAGTTTGCATTTGTTGTTTTCATTCCTTGTTCCTTTGAAGTTAGTATCAACCATACCTAGTTGTGGAACAACCTAGTGAAATTATGGTTTGATTCCTTCTCTTCATGAATGTATCCAGAATGTATGTGACTCACTAGCTAAAGGTTCACCAAATTTAGAAGTATTTTTAAAATTTTCTTTGAATTTCATTACAAATCACCTTCATAATTGCAAATAACATACAATCTAAAGAAAATAAACATGAAATATGCCTATAACTTGTAAATAATTGAACACATAGAGCATATTTTGAGTGAAAGCATGTCAAAAATGACAAATATCACGCAAATACATATGAATATCAATGATAAACATGTAAATATCTATTTATAGGCACATTATTTGATTAAATACATAGTGCAGAAGTATAAAACAAGTTCATGATAGTGGATTCTTAAAAGAATTGTTCAAACTTATAAATATAATCATTATCTGTGGAGTATAGTGGAAATAACCTTGTTTGTGAAGTAAATTTACAAGAAGCAGATGCAGAATCAGATATACAGTCAACAATTCACAATATAGACAGTGTAAGACCCTTTGAAATGGAAAATAACATGTCACATCAACCTCTGAGTAATGTTAGAAAATCATGATCTGATCAACGGAGACTTGGAGTCATCAGTTTGTTCCAAATTGATCGTACTTTTTAAGATAATAAAGGTTTGTTGTGCAAATTTTTATGCATGTTGTTATGACTAATAATCATCATCAACAACACTACTAGGCATGTCAAGTGTTGTCATTAATGGCAACTAAATCTATCTTACACATCTGAATTACATCATTTGATCATACCGAAAGTCAGAGTGCAGATTTGTCTAAGTCGGGATAGACAGGAATAGAGCATATGACAAGGTTTAGCATTTTGGTCCACATTTCTCCACAAGTATATTGTACTACGAATATGAGGAAATGTTAAGGGATGTCAGGGCTACCTAAATCCAAATTTTTAGCCTCCGGTGATGAAGAGATTGAAAGTTACAAGCATCTGTGTATCAGGCTTTGGTCAGACAGTTTAGTCCAGTGAAGAATAGGCTAACTTGGTGTTTGATCCTTGTGCGGATTAGGATAAGTTGTTGGTTAAGTAATTTGTGAGATCTAGTGGTATTGGTTGACATGTGTGGTGACTTGAATACATAGGTTTTGGTCCACATTGACGTTTGTACATGGATTCGGCCAATTGAATAGTGATCCTGAAAAAGTTTCTAAGTTTTCTTGAGGCCAACTGTAGTTGAAGAAATCTCATGTTGCGGATATATATAATCAATGAGTTTGAGCTTTTTAAGGTGTGAATGTGTGAATATGATGTGAGAGGTGCAAACTGTGGCAGTAATAAGTGTGAAGCAAAGAGATTTAAGGGTTGGATCATGGCAGAACTGTGAAACAGAGCAGTGAGAGATGAAGTGTGTGAAGCCAGTATATTGAGCCTAACCGGTACTATAATCTTGCATTGTTAGATGTTATTCTTTGTTTCAAGTATTTCAATGAACTCTTGTAATTGATCTTCTAGATAGTGAGCCTCTTTTGAGTAGTGAGCTCTAGGCAGTGCACCCGAAGGCATGTGCCTTCCCATTTTGTAATACTTTTAACATAGTATAAAATCTTGTGGATTAACCCCCATTGTGGTTTTTCCCTTGACCAGGTTTCCACGTAAAAATATTGGTGTTCATGTGTGATGATCTTATTATTGTTGTTCTTGAGTTCATGCTTCTTTCTTTTGAATGCATGTGGTAAATTAATAAAAGAACATAATAATAAGTTTTACAGAACATTGATTTCCCTCTCAGTGTTCCTTAATTTCAACAATTGGTATCAGAGAAAGGTTCCTTGGAAGAAGTTTAACATCTTGAGGAAGATCTGGGAAGGTGTTTCAATGGGTTCATCTAGGTATTCTGATGGCATCAATGAACAACTTCAAGTTGCTTTAGAAGATCTTGATCAGTCTAGAGAAGAAATCAAAGAACTGAAAGAGAATCTTAAGGATGCTGAGGATTTCATTCAGACTTTAAAAGGGCAACTGAGAAAATCCATGGAAAAGAGGAGGGAGATACTTTAGTGGTTAGCAAATCAGAATGAATACAATGACATGGATGAGGCTCTGAAGGAGACGACAAAGGAATGTGAGAAACTAGAAAAAGAAGTTGTTCTAAAACATGAGATGGAATTCAGGGTGATGAGACTAACCAAGGAAATTGAGGAAAGGAAGAAGACTGAGGAAAATCTGAATCAGTCTCAGAAAGAAAGACAGAAGAGTGCTACAGATTGGACAGAATAATTGGCCTCTAGAATCTGATCTATAAAAAACTAGGTATAATGAGGAACAACTTGAAAGGCAAATTGTTATTCTCAAACATGACCTAGAAGCTGCAAGTGAATACAAAGAGAAGTTCAAGATAAGTTCAGCTAAACTTAAGGTGCTGCTTGATAGTCAGAAGAAGGAAAATGATAAGCATGGTCTAGGATATGAGAAAGGTGAAAGCTCTGGATCTAGTCAAAGAAATCTTGAAGGAAGAAATCTAAGAAGGAATCCTAGAAGGCCTTCGGTAAGACAACCTAATGCTTAGAGGTATCCATATTTCAATGGAAATTGTTTCAATTGCAATAAATTTGGTCATAGAGCTACTCAGTGCAAAAGTAGAGTGAATCAAAGTGGTCCATCTTTCTCTGGTCAATGCTTCAATTGTAAAAGGTATGGTCATAGATCCAATGAGTGCAGAAGTATGATGATGAACTACTCTAACAACAGAAGAAATGTCAATTCTTTCAATGGCAACTATTTTGCATGCAATAGATATGGACACATGGCTAATCAATGTAGATCAAGAGGAAATCAAGCAAATGAGCAAAGAAATGTTGTGTGCTTTAATTGCAACAGATCCGGTCATATTGTAAGATTTTGTAGAAGTAGGAATGATCATAGAAAAGGTCCGATAAACAGATGCCAAAACATGCAGAGACAAGATAAAGGCAAGGGTAAAGTAGATGTGACTGAGATCCAAAATGAAATGAACAAAACTTGGATGAAGAAAGGTGAAATGAATGATGGTGATGGGTCCGCACTAGAATCCGGTGTTAATAAGTCCTCCAGAAATTGAAATAGGGGCTCTGGCTCAAGGGGAGCTTCATTGAAAATCTAATTCTCCCTGCCAGTAAGTGGGTGCCTAAATTTGGCACAATGAATGAAGATAAAGAAGTCTATTGCAGATCTGTTGAACCAGATTCTAGAAGAAAAGAAGCTAATGCAATTGATTGTGGAGCAATTAAAGATTGACTGTATTTAGAAATAATGTAACTGGATGAATTAGGACAAAGCATTTATTATCATGGAGAATTAGGTTTTGCGGAGCATAAAAGGTCATTCACTCAACATTTGAATCACTTTACATTCAAAGAGAACAAGGAGAAGAGTGCCTGAGCTAAGATTTCAAAGATTTGGAGTGTGAAAAGCAAATTTGATAGCTAACCCTAATTGGTGAAACAAGGTATTCTCTATAAAGCTCTCTAAATTTGCAATCTCTGGATATGGCTACTCTGTTGGTTGTTGACATCACCAAAAGGCCCTGACCTAAATTCAAAAATTATCCACACAAATCTATAGAGGTCAATTCGTTAGGTGCCTTTTCTAGTGTTCCGCATGGTGTGTTGTATGTTGAATATATTAGGGATTACATTCATGCTAGCATAGATGAGTTTGGGGATTCAAAGTTAGTAGATTTGTTTAAGAATCTCCTGAGGGGTGAGATTCATGGTCTTAAACTTGAATATAAGGCACTGCAAGACAAACATTTCATTCAGGTCATTGGGTTCCTATCCTTCGATGAAGATGAGTGGGTCCGGTATGTACTGAGTTAGATGCATGCTGAATTCATGTGGTTGATGAAACCCTTTAAGATCACCAAGGATGCCATCAAGGCCATAACAGGATTGAACTCATCTGGTGGACTGCTGATGCTAAAATTAGTGAATAATCAGACTATAATTGAAGCTACCAGATCAAAATTTGATAAGAGAGCAATGACAATAAATGATATAACTGATCCAAATGTCAAATTTGCATCTGTAGTGATTGGGTATAAGATATACCACTCCAGCAAGGAAAACTCTTAATTTGTTACAACCATTTATGCTGCCTGTCAGATGTTAAGAGAAAATGCTGACTATGACCTATGTGAGCTGTTACAAAACTAGTTAATGGAGAATCTAAAAAAGATCAAGAAGGACAAGAAGAATACATTCAACTATGGTACGTTGGTATTGTGTTTGTTCTTCTATTTCATGAATGAGTTACCCAAGAAGAAAAGCCTGTGTTGGACCAATGATAAGCATGTTGCCATACAAATAAGAGAGCACTTGCACAATATTGGTGACTCCAATGCCCAAAGGACTGCTCTTTGGGGATATTTCAAGAATTTTTAGAACATGATGCAATCAAGGGAAATAATCCCTACATCTGTGGTAGAAAAGTACAAGGATACAATTTCTTTCATTGTGGAAACATATCAATGCTTAATGGAAGCAGTTGAACTAAGGACTGTGTGGATCATGCCCATGGGGTATGAAGTTGATGGACAAATACTAGAAATGTATGCTCAACACCTTCTGAGAAAACCAAAAGATACCATATTTGAGAGATTTGGTACATATAGTGAACTCAATGTGAAACTGCATGTTGAGCTCCAAAAACTTGAATCTAAGAGAAAGATCCAAAGGCAAGTTGAAATGTATGCAGAAAGTATTGGCATAACAAAAGAAGCCATGAGCCAAAATAGGGAAAGGATAGAGAAAGATGAGAAGGAGAAGCAAGACAGGGAATAGGGAAGTGTTCCAGTAGAATCCTCTTCTAAGCCAGGGACTACTAGGAGTTCTAGTTTAACCTCTGGTGCATCACCTTCTCCTATGGCAGAAAAATTCCAGGATAAACCTACCAGCAAGGAAGGGAAAAGGATAAAAGTAAAGGGAAAAAGGTCATATGTCAGTGTGGAAGAGGAGGATGAAGAAGAAACTGATTCAGATGATGAGGTTAAAGAGTTCAAGACCTCAGGCACTAAGGCTGCTAAAGTATCTAAGGAGAAGCCCTCTAGAAGCATAAAGTCAAAGAAAGCATAAGCATCAAGGGTTGCCCAAGACAAGCCCTCTAGAAGTGTAAGGGTGAACAAAAGGCAAAAGACTGAGACTCATGTTGAAAAATCTACCTTGTCAATTGAAGACACTGTGAATGTAGTAACTGTTCATGGGAATTTGAAGCCCATAATAGAATATTATGATAGCTTTGATGATGCTAATAAGAAAATCTTGGAGGATGCTACTATTAAGTACCTAAATACATTCAAAATAGCACTTGTGGAAATTTTGTTAGATATTCCTAAGAGTCTAAGTGACATTTTGGAGATGAGAAAAGATGTTGCCAAAGTAAAGGATTTGGAGCTAGGGGAACATGTATTATCCAGTCTGTGTTTGGTAATCTCCAGAAAGAAAACAAATAAAATTTTCAAAGAAGTTAAAAATAATATCAGAAGCAAGAAAAGGATGAATAAGATGATGATTGGAGACATTGATGAATTTGTCAAAGAAACAAAACAAATTCTAAAGAAAGCACTGGACAAGAATAAGTTTTATGTGGTTACTAAAGAACCTATTGATACTGATGATACATCCATTATGAATGATGAAGAGTTGCAGAAGAATGAACAACAAGCTAAAGTAGATGATGTCTCTATTCTAGAAGAAGAAATATTGAATAAAGGAGATGAAGAGATGATGAAGGAAGATCAAGAAAAAGAAACTGATGATGGAATTGATTCCTCCATTCCAGACATTAAGGAATTTGATCATGTTGCTACTGAGGATACACAAAACCCTCTGGAAAAGAATGCAGAGGATATTTCTGATAAAGATAAAAGGAAGAATGCCTCTGATGATGATGCAGAGAAGGCAGAAGCAGAGAAAAAGAATGAAAATGATAAGAAAGACAATGTGGTTGACTCTGAAAGGGGAGAAGATGCAGGCCCTCATGAGCATAAAACTGAAACATCATATTGGGCAAGAGACACTACAGAAGTAATGAAAGGAATTTTGGAGAAAGACAAACAAGTTGCAGAAGATCTGGATATAATACAAGGTCCAATCAATTTTGATGCTCTGTCATCGGTACAGAAGATGAAGTTGGCCTCTTTTGCACAAGCTAAGGCCAGAGAGGTAATCTTGAAGTTCCATATAGAAGACAGTGAGTTGTTTGGTCTTTCATCTGGCATTTTGGAGAAAATCATACCTTCATTTCAGAAGGATTCATCAGCATCCCCCTTTGGTCAGTTGAAGAGTCTGATAAATTCTGTAAGTACTCACTTTGACTCTTTTGAGAAGTCAACAGAAGTTAAATTCTAGAATGACTTTAATGATAAAAGATTTAGTGAACTAAAAAGAATAATTGACAATGCTAGAATAATGCTGGATACTAGTGTAAAGAGTATTCAAAATGCCCTCATTGAAGGAGGAGATGTGTACAAATTTTGTTTATCTTGGTCTAAAGTTGTTGAAGATATTGAGAAGAAGATCAAGGACCTAGAGCTTAAATTGTCTAACATCTCTCAGTCCTATAGCCCCTTAACTGAGTTTGTAATAACTAAAAAATGTCAATTAGTGAGTTTTCTTGATGAATTGAACAATTTGGAGAAGGAAAAGGTTAAAGTTTTGGGTAAATTAGATGAACTCCAGGGACTGATTTCTCCTAAGTTAGAAACAATGTTCAATGCATTGACAGAAGCTCAAGTTGTTGCTCTAACAAGTGATCCCACTAATCTACAAAAGGTAGAATCAAAAGCATTTCTATTTAGTGGTCATATTTCTATTTTGGACAACATGAAGAAAAGTTGGGACAATGAATTGACACTGTTGAAAAACATTTTTGGTGATGTGCTTAAGTTCATGTCGACAAGACATAAGGATTATTTGTATATATACGCCCATGTACATAAAATTTTTGCATAAATTTTGGTATGTGGATCTCAACCTTTGCCATTGATATCAAAGGGGGAGTGGAAAGCAGTGAAAAATGAGGAATCCATCTAAGGGGAGCATTGGAAATCACAAGTGTACATAGTAAGGGGGAGCTATTCTAACACTTAGTCATTTTTAACTAAGTGTTGCCATCAATGCCAAAGGGGGAGATTGTTGGCAAGAGACACTACTAGGCATGTCAAGTGTTGTCATTGATGGCAAATAAATCTATCTTACACATTTGTATTGCATCATTTGATCATACTAGAAGTCAGAGTGCAGATTTGTCTAATTCCAGATAGACAGGAACAAAGCATATGACAGGGTTCAACATTTTGGTCTACATTTCTCCACAGGTAATCATATTGTATTGCATATTTGAGGAAATGTTAAGGGATATCAGGGCTACCTAAATCCAAAGTTTTAGCCTCCAGTGATGAAGGGATTGAAAGTTAAAAGCATATGAGTATCAGGCTTTGGTCAGACAATTCAGTCCAGTGAAGAATAGGCTGACTTGGTGTTTGATCCTTGTGCAGATTAGGAGAAGTTGTTGGTTAAGTAATTTATGAGATCCAATGGTATTGGGCAACATGTGTGGTGACTTGAATATACAATTTTTGGTCAGCATTGATGTTTGTGCATGGATTCAGCTAATTGAACAGTGATCTTGAAAAAGTTTCTAAGTTTTCTTGAGGCCGACTGTAGTTGAAGAAATCTCATGTTGCGGATATATATAATCGATGAGTTTGAGATTTTTGAGGTGCAAATGTATGAATATGATGTGAGAGGTGTGAAGTGTGGCAATAACAAGTACAAAGAAAAGAGATCTAAGGTTCAGATCATGGCAGAACTATGAAACAGAGTAGTGAGAGATGAAGTGTGTGAAGTCAGTATATTGAGCCTAACCGGAACTGTAATCTTGCATTGTTAGATGCTATTCTTTAGTTCAAGTATTTCAGTAAACTCTTGTAATTGAAGTTGTAGGTAGCGAGCCTCCTTTGAGTAGTGACCTCTGGGTAGTGCACCCAAAGGCATGTGCCTTCCCATTTTGTAATACTTTTAATAGAGTATAAAATCTTGTGGGTTAACCCCCACTGTGGTTTTTCCCTTAGCCAGGTTTCCACGTAAAAATCTTGGTGTTCATGTGTGATGATCTTATTATTTCTATTCTTGAGTTCATGCTTCTTTCTTTTGAATGTATGTGGTAAATTAATAAAGGAACATAATAATAAGTTTTGTAGAACACTGATTCACCCCCCCTCTTAGTGTTCCTTAATTTCAACAGCTCTGTCACCTGCTTCAACAACTCAAAACTTTTATCTGCTCCAGATGTCCACTTAAAATCCTTTTTGTCACCTCTCATTGTTTCTTTCACAGGGTTACAAACTAAACTGAAATTTTTGATGAACTTCCAGTAGAAACTAGCCAATCCATGAAATGATCTAACTTCTCCAATGCTTTCTAGTGTAGGCCATTCAATAATTGCTTTTACTTTCTTAGGGTCCATCTTCAATCCTTCCATAGAAATCCTAAATCCTAAATATACTAGTTCTTCCTTCATGAAACTACACTTCTTGATGTTTATCAACAATTTTTCTTCTCTCAATCTCTGCAAAACTTGTCTAATATGCCACAAATGTTCATCTTTTGTCTTATTAAAAATCAGAATATCATCCAAATATACAATAACAAACTTACCCAAGAATTTCTTCAAGACTTCATTCATCAACCTCATGAAAGTACTCAGTACATTTGTCAATCCAAAGGGCATCACTAACCACTCATACAATCCTTCATTTGTCTTAAAAGCAGTCTTCCATTCATCTCCTTCTATGATTCTGATCTGATGGTATCCAATCTTCAAGTCTATCTTTGTGAAATATTTTGCTCCACTCAAACAATCGATGATATCATCCATTCTAGGTAAGGAAATATATACTTAACTGTGATCTTGTTTATTACTCTAGAATCAGTACACATTCTCCATTCTCCATCCTTCTTAGGTGCTAACACTATAGGTGTGAAGGGAAAAATGGATTAATCGAAATGAATAATAAAACCCAATACACTAATGAAATCTGAAGATAAAAGATATATTAAAAGTACAACAAACAAGATACTTACACCTTGTACCTTGCGTCTTCCATTATTCACCTATCTATTCTTGATCTTGATAATGATGAAGCCCTCAGAAGTGAATGCTCCCTTGCTTGTTGAAGATGACGAGAAAAGAATGGCTAGGATACTTGTGTGATTGAAGATGAGCTTCAACACACTAAAGATGGATGAGATGAAATGCTTAAGAAGATGGGGGTGCCAAAGGCGTGCTTGTGTTTCTGCAGCATAAGTTTTCTCAAATGATGGATATGAAAGATAGAAGAAGAGGACTGTATTTATAGAGTTGGGTGAGGGAAGATCAATGGTTGAGAAGAAAAGAGAAGATCAACGGAGGAGGATAGTTGAGGAATGTGCAACAAATGGAAGAAAGACATGTGTCATTCGAAAAATAGCTTTGTTGAGTTAACTACTCTGTTGATGAGGATGAGTTTTGATTTTCTTAAATTAGAATTTATTTTTCTAATTTAAGAGAAAGTTTTCTTTAAAGATGCTTTAAAACTTATTTTGCTTTTGTATGACAAGAGGAATGTATTTTTAGAAGATAAGAAAGATTTTTGAGAAAATAAGAAAGCATAATTAAATAAATGAATTTATTTATTTATTTTGTAGATAATTGAGGGGAATAAATAAAATATACAAATATATTTTATTTTGTGGAGATTTTAGATTTTATTTAAATAAAATTGCATTTTATTTAAATTTGGAAGAATAAGAGATTTTAATTAAATAATTAAAATTATTTAATTATTTAGAAGAATGAAGTTGATGTAGGTGAATTTAATTAATTAAATAAATGTAATTTATTTAATTAAATGAAAGGGGATGAATCAAATAAATAGATAAATGTATTTATTTATTGATAGAGGAATGTGAAGATGAAATAAATATTTAAAATATTTATTTAAGTAGAGTCATGTCATTTTTAGGTGTATACAATAGGTACTGCACAAGGACTCAAGCTTTCTCTGATCAAACCTTTTCTCAACAACTCTTGTATCTATATATTTAGTTCTTCATTCTCTATCGGTGCCATTCTATGTTCTACTTTGTTAGGCAAACTTGCTCCAAGTATAAGATCCATGTGATGACTGATACTCCTTATAGGTGGGAATCCTTTAGGTACATTATCTGATATGATGTCTTCATATTCTATCAGCAACTCTCTTATCTCCTCTAGTCGTTCTTTTTTAGTTTCTTTCTTCAATGTTTTAGGCTTCTTAGGAATCAAAGCATAACACATATTCTCATGTCTCAAACCATCCATAATTTTTCTTCCATCTACCAAACAAATTCTAGCATTCCCACATACTTCACTCTTAGGATCATCTTCCAAAGGAATCAAAGTAATTCTCTTTCCATTTGATGTTATAGTATATGTATTCTTTCTCCCATCATGTATAGCTTTTCTATCATACTGCCAAGGTCTATCCAACAACATATGACATATATCCATAGGCATAATATCACACAAGACTTCATCATGATAAGATCCAATATGAAATTTCACCAAACACTGTTCACTCACTAGTACCTTATGATCATCCTAAATCCCTATTATCTGATAAATCTTTCCAACTTTAGCTTAGTCACCATCTCTTCTAAAACTAAGTTATCAGAACTACCACTATCAGTTACAACTTTACAACACTTACCTCCAGATTTGCATCTTGTCCTGAACAAACTTTTCCTCTGCACTGATTCATCATTTGTCTCTATTTGAAATAGTGCTCTCCTCATCACAAATGATTTTTCTTTCTCTGGTTTACCAACATAATAGGGGTCATCTAGTTCAATAGGTTCTTCTTCAACATAGGCTACTCTTCCACTATTTTTTGTCCTCTTACTTGTACTACCTTGATTACATTCAAATGCTCTATGTCCTTCACCCCCGCACTTGAAACAAGTACCTCTAAATGTTCTCTTATCCAATCCTCTTCCTTCTCTTCTATATCCTTCATTTTGGTATGCACTAGGGTTTCCTCTCCAGTAATAATTTATGTCATCTTTTCGGTATGCATTAGTATCTCTATCATCTTTCTTAGATGGGTTGTCAAACTTGTTCTACTCCAGATGTGATCTGTCTCCTCCGGAATAAGTCCTACCTCTATAAAATTTACCTCCTCTGCCTCTCTATCTCTGATCATGCCTCTTATTCAGCTTCTCTTCAACTTTTGGTACAAATTGATATGCTTCCTCCAAAGATGTCATCCTCACCAAGCTTAGTTCCTCTTGAATGTTCAATCTTAGTCCATTGATATATCTAGCCACTTTCTCCTTGCTTTCTTCACTATGTCCTATCCTTATGATCATTTTATGGAATTCTTTAGTGTACTCCTTCACAAATTTCTCCTTTTGCCTCAGGTTTTGCAATATTTTCAATAGCTCCAACTCATAGTCAGCAGGTATAAATTGATTCTCAACTTTGTCACCATCCTATCCCATTTTGCAATCTTTTATTTTCCTCTTCTGTTTCTTTCCAACTGAACTTCTTTCCACCATATAGTAGCATGTCTTTTCAACTTTGTCTTTGCAAATTTCACCTTCTCCAGATCTTCAACTTCTTCATTTTCAAAATATTCTTCCATGTCATTTATCCAGTCAATCAATTTTTCCAGGTTCAAATTACCAGAGTAATTTGGTACATCCACTCTAGGTCTTTTTCCAATCTTTGAAATAGCTCATAACATCTTTACTTGATCTGATTCTTCTTCTTCATCACCTCCTAGGGTTTCACCAGTTTGTTCAACAGATTGAAATTCTTCTTCATCATCGCTTTCAACATTAGGTCTTAGTGTCAATCCTCTTCACCTATCTTCTTCAACAACATCCAATCGAATTTGCATTATTTTCATCATCTCCATCATCTCATTCATTCTACCAGACATTGCTCCAACAACAACTCTCCTCGGTGGCATTCTTCCTAGGATCAAGTGTAAACTGCCTCAGGTTCGGTGATTGGGCTACAAGGTGACAACTACCTCACAATTAGCCATCGGTTGCAACATAAATAACCTATCTCAATTTGGTGATCTGTCCATAGCAAGATCTTACAGAATTCCTCACCAATTTTGCTCAATCCACTCCCAAAGATTTGTACTTTTTCTCTGATACCACTTAGTGCAGTCACGGTAGGAGGGTTCACAGAATGAACTATCCGGACCGTGCAGCAAGAGTAACACAATGGAAACAACTCAAAGAAATGGGACAAATGCAGATTCAGTCATTTAGTATATCATAGAATTCAAATAGAGATTGGCTGGCAATATGCAGGCTTACAATTAGGGCTCACATGCATAATTACATACATGCACAAGATAAAGCTCTGAAGCTCCTCACAGATATATAAAACTATCAGATACTTCTATGTGAATCACTTCCTCTCCTAAGGATCAATTACATCAATATAGTCATATCTAGATCATAAGATTCCTTTGTGTCAGCCAAGCAAGATTACAAAATCCAATGAAGAGCTATAACATGTGTACACAGATAGGTCAAGCCTAATTGCATATAACTCCTCTAAAAAATGAATGGAATGATGTGTAGATCTACAAGGAAGGTCAGACATGAACCAAAGATCATTGAATGATGTGTCACTAGGCTTCACAAATTAGGAAATGCTTCCGCAGGTCTCTCCTTTAGTTGGTTGTCTGTGATTATTAGGATGCTCTATTCTAAGAAACAATCAATCTTTTGATAGTTATATCTTTTCAGTAATGATGTACGGATCTCTGAATTCTAGATATGATGTAGATGAATGAATGTAGATGCTAAGTCCAACTCCACAAGGTCTAAAATGCAACTGGACCCAAAATACAGAAACTGCTTCTGACTAAATTGCCTGAATTGAATTAGAAAATGAAAAGAAACAAACTGAACTATAAACAAATTGAAATGCAAATGTTTTTGGTTGATGCAAGATTGCTCTTGAACTAGGGATGCTTCTACATCACATAGCCACTCAAATCTAATATTCTTTCCTTGTCTTCATCAACCTTCACATTAACACTCTCAATGATCTTCTTCAATCTCTTAATGTAACACCAGTAGGCCTTACTCTTGGTAGAGTATCCAAGGAAGATTCTTTCATCACACCTAGCATCAAATTTGCCTAGATCTTCTCTTCTGATATAACATTTGCTACCGAAAAATTTGAAATATCTCACTGTAGGAGCTCTTCCATACCATAATTCATAAGGAGTTTTAGCACTGTTACCTTTAACTTGAACTTTGTTTAGGATGTACATAGCAGTATGTATGTCTTCTCTCTAGTATACTTTTGGTAGGTCCACTTCCTTAAACATAGTCCTAGCAGCCTCTTGAACTATCCTATTTTTCCTTTCAACAACACCATTCTGCTGAGGTATTCTAGGTGTAGACAATTGTCTCTTTATCCCTTGTTCTTCATAGAAAATATTAAATTCATTTGATGTGAACTCACCTCCTATATCAAACCTCAAGCATTTGATCCTCAGCTCTAACTCATTCTCAACCATTGCCTTGAAAACTTTGAACTTGTCTAGGGGTTCAGATTTTTCTTTTAGAAAAGTAACCCAAGTAATTCTAGAATAGTCATCAATAAGCAACATAAAATACATGTCACCTTGTATACTTTTTATTCATGTGGGACCACACAAATTTGTATGTACCAGCTCCAGTAATCTAGCAGAGAATTGTTCTTTTCTTTTGAAACTTATTTTTGTTCGTTTCCCAAATTGACACTCATTACAAATGGTGTTGGTTGGCTTCACAAGTTTAGGCAGATCTCTTACAACCTGTGAAGAGCCTATCTTCACCAAATTGTCAAAATTGATATGACACATCCTTCTATGCCATATCCAACTCTCATCTTTCTGAGCCAATAGATAGTAATTATTAGTTCCTCTTAATTGGTAAATGCTACCTCTGGTCTTCTTACCGGTAGCAATCATTGTTCCAGATCTTTCCATGATCTTGCACCCATTGTCTTTGAATCTTAGATCCTAACCTTGGTCACACATCTAACTAACACTCAAAAGATTATGCTTCAAACCCTCCACATATAGAACATTATCAGTGTTGTGCTTTCCATCAAAATAAATAGATCCTTTTCCATAAATCTTACCAACTGCATTATCTCCAAACCTAACTAGTCCTCCATCATACTTTTCCAAATTCACAAACTTACTTTTATTACCAGCCATGTGATGTGAGCATCCACTATATATAATCCATTCATCCTTATCTTTCTCAACCTGAATAGCCAAAGCACTTTCTTCGACTCATTTTTCTTCCTTCACACAGCTAGCAGGATTAGTAGACATAGGTTCTTTAATTGCAATAAACACGCACTCATTTGCACTAGTACTAGTAGCATCATCAGATTCATCATCTATCACACTTTCATCATCAAGATCTCTAACATAGTAGCATTTCTTTGGAACCCTAGGTCTATTCTCAAATCTTTTTCTATTCCTTTCAATTCTTTTAGGACATCTAGAAGCATAGTGACCAACCTTACCATGTGTAAAACATTTGAAAGGTAATTTGCCTTTGGACTTACCAGAACCTCTTTGCAGTCTGTCAATAAAGTTTGCTTCAATTTCATCAAGCTCATCATCAGGTTCCACCTTGTACTTTTTAGCTCTGGAGATCTTCTCTAAAGTACTAGCTTTGAAAGCAGTCTCAATCTTTGGCAGAGCATCACCAAGTTCTCTCATCTCAAAGGCTATAAGCTTTCCTAGCAACTGATCCTTGGTGACCTCTTTCACAGTCATTACTTCTTCAATTGTAGCTACCTTGTGACTATAGGATTTAGGTAATGACCTAAGAATTTTCATCACAACTTCCTTCTCAATAGGTCCTCCCATAGCTTTGATTCTAGTGACAAGTTCATCAACCTTTTGCATGTAGGATGTGTTTTCATCTTTTCCCATCTTTAAACCTTCATATTTAGCTTTTAGTCCCTGCAATTTCACACTCTTTATAGATTTATCTCCATCATACATATTTTCCAACTTTTCCCAGACTTCTTGAGTAGTTTCAGAATCCATGACATTTTTCAAGTTAGAGTCAGTCAATGCACTTAACAGAGTATTTCTAGATTTTATATTTAACTCATATTCTTTGATTTCATCTTTAGTTGTTAGACCATTCGGAGGAATCGTATATTTAGTCTCTATCACTTTCCATACTCTATAACCAATACAAAGCATATGGATTTTCATGCGTATCTTCCAGGTCACATAATTTGTTCCATCAAACTATGGAGCCTCCTTCTTGTAAGACATCCTAGATCTACCACAAGCTATTAAGATTACCTCTGAGGAACTTGGCTCTGATACCAATTGTTGAAATGCACCACACAATTGAGAGGGGGGGTGAATCAGTTGCCTTCAAAACTTTGATCACTTGTGAATATTAACACATCAAACACTTGTTTACTGTTATTCAGATTTAATCATGAAAGCATGAAATAAGAAAATCAACACAATAATATCATCAACACATGAGACACCAGGTTTTTACGTGGAAAACCCTAAAAGGGAAAACCACGGTGGGTGTTAGCCCATAGAAATATATATGTTATAACAATACCAAAAAACAAAGGCTCACTGCTAAGGATTGGTGAACTGATTTGATAACATCGACTCCATGTCTAGGTTCAGTTCCATTGAAGCACAATATAACTCTTCTGCTCTACTCTTTTTACAACTTCACACTTATATTTTCATTTTCACTCCTTTATTTCATTTTTGGAACTACTTTACATGCTTTTATACAATTCATCGACCTTGGAATGTACATCAAGGTCGGCATTACATTCATCAACCATTGGAACAATCTCCAAGGTCAGAATTTCAAACATACATAGAAATAGGTTTGGAGCTAAACAAAACTAGCTAAGGAAAAGATGTATGTGGACCATGTTATGCCTTAGCTAAGACTCAAATACAATCTTCCATGCCACGACACAATTCCACAATCTTCGATGCATCTCCACAAGTAGTGAAAACAACCAAGTCGGCCAAGACTGGTGTTAACACTAAGTCTTCTAAGAACAATCTTCATCCATGATCTGAATTCTCTTTGTGGAATAATCCAAAGGTAGGAACATGATTATGAGACATCCAAAAGCACATTGTAATCACCAAGAACATCCACACAACCTCTAACCAATTTGTTAAAAGGATTCTTCAAACCGGAGCACTTAAACAACATTGTCAGCCACTGTCATAAAGAAAATATTTCTTGCAGACCACCAGATCACAAACCATTGGAGTTGAAAGCATTTATCATCATTACCAACTTGATTCTAGAACCACTGACTAAAATACTTAATTGCGAAGGAATGCAAAGTATAATACATTCTCCCTGTTACCACCAAATATATAGAGAAAACAATTTTCACTCTAGTGAACATAACTAACTCAAATCTTCATACTGGAGGCTCAAACATGGAACATAGCATCTTTAGACATGTATCTAAATAACTTCCAATCCACAGATAAAGATATTCATTCTACAAGAAATGTGGAGCAATCTGTTTGACTGTTCCTCTATAGACAAAGATACTCTGCAACACATTGTTTCTACCAGAGGAGCAAATTTTCTCAATATCCTCAATATTAAGATCTCCAACACTTATATAGGTGAATATAAAAAATCTAAAAAGAATCAAAACAGGAGTACAGTTGACACCAATGACAACACTGATATGTTGACATCAATGACAACACCGATTAGGCACATACTTGCAACAAGGTCATATGGAAGGAAGCACTGGAGTCAATTTGCCACACATCTTTTGATGTATGGGTGGCTAGGGAAGCAATAAAAGAATCACCATCATCTTGAGATTTGTCAAAATCTGAATTGGAGGTTGTAGACACCCAAATTTGTCCCAAAATTGTCCATGTCTTGCAACACCTAGTTAAAACATTATCCTTGACATCTTGTAGCATTTTGTCCTAATTTCCCTAATCCATTAAGCCAATTAATTAAATAAATTTTATTTATTTAATTAATTTCCACATCATATCTTATCCCATCCTATTCATATTTTAAATTAATTAAATAAATCTTATTTATTTAATTAATATCCAACTCATATCCCAGCTAATTCAAATATTTTATTTGAATTAAACACTCATCTTTTATCACATTCCAACACTTGTCTATTCAATCATGTGTTGTAAGACAACTTTCATTCAAATCCTTCACATGCACAACTAATGGGACCTAATTTTAGTATTTATCTATACAAGCACACCTAAGCCTTATCCTCCTTTGCCACATGTCACATGACTACAATTTCTTAATGTGCAAGGAAACCTAACTTAATCCTATCCATCCATTTCACCTAAAGCCCTAATTGATCCTAGCTATCCATTTGAATTAAGCCTTTCCTATAAATCAACCCCCTCATAAGTCATTAGCTTGCATTGATCCTCAAGTATCCACATGCTGTTGAAATATCATTAGAGCCTTTGCATCCTTATCAACGTTATGCTGCAGAAGTGAGCACCCAACATTCTTCCAACAATAATCCTTCAAAATCTTGCATGCTCATGTGAGGTGGAGAAGAGCAATGGAGATAAATCAAGCATAGCGTGGAGATCAGTTTCCATTTACATTTGTTATTTTGATTTTCATGTTGTCTTGTGCTTCATTATGCATTGCTAGGGTTTTTATCATTACTGTTTATTCATTTGCCCTGATTTGCAATTTTACCCTAACTACATTTGGCACGCCCGGTGGGACTCACTTCGCTTGATTTTTTTTGCAGGTGTTTGTAGTAAAAATTTTCTTTCATATAACCCCCATTGTTGAGTTTTGTAGGTTTAATTAACTTTTTGTTGCAGATCTGCTACTTTTTGGACAAAACCCTAGGTTTTAAAGATTTCATCATATCTTCCAAATGGCTATGAATTTTTCTACAAGATTTTAGCAGAAGTTTGTCCATGATATAAGAAAGCTACAACAGAACAATTTTGGGTTTATTACGATTTTTGCGGGATTTATCACATTTTTATGTTGTTTCATAAAATCATAATTCTGGGCACAAATCAATGAATTTTTTAGAAATTTTTACATTTCTAGAAAGCTCTTGAAATTGTAATGGGAGTCTATGTTTTACAGATTTAATTTGGAAGTCGTTTATAGTGCAAACATATCAGATCTTTACCGACTGTACCTTTTTCATAAATCTATATTTCTGGACGCAAATCAAGGAATTTTTCTGATTTCTTTACATTTTTTGAAAGCTCTCTAAAAATTAATGGGGGTCTCTTCTTTGATTTTTTAATTTTTGAACCAAAAATATATCAAAATAATCAAATCTAATTCGGCTATGCATCTAAAATTACAATTTTTCTTGCCTGATGAGCCTATTTTTTATGCCTGCATTATAATATCATTTTTTATGTTGTAGGTGATCATAAGGAGCTAGAGCAGCATTGGCATCAACATCTACAACAATTTGGATATCGAAATAATCAGGTGCAATCATTTCATTTCTCATCTTCTAATCATTATTTGCAAACACATTTAGATTTTGGGTATAAAATGAACAATTGTTTGTAAATTCACATCAAAAAATTGGGCTAAAACAACCCATTGTCTTTCATCACATTTAGATTTGGGCTTTAAAACAAACAAGTGCATGAATTGTCTTCCACACATTTCATTTCTAAAGGGTCAATTAACAACTGTGTGTGTGAATCAAGTGATAGCTCACTTGGTTTGCTTTTGTAAACCCTATCTAGGAGGCCTGCTTGGAGACACACCACTCCAAGGGATGACCTCAACTGAGGTTGAATTGAAAGACACCCTTATTGGGAGCTGTAAATCTTGTCACTCTTGGCTAAGCCCCAAAGAACTTTATACCTTTGGGAAGTGAAGGTGAAGGGTGGGTTACCCCTTTCTCCTGGCTGTGTGGCAGGATTTCACTTTCAATTCCATAGTCAACTTTGTGCAATAGATAGCCTAAGACCTAATTGGCTATACCCACTTGACTACACATTAGGCTTGTTAATGTGTCTTCCATGTGTGCTTGCATAATCATCACATTTCAATTTCAAAGTCAAAAACTTACTTATGTGTCTTGCGTGAGTGATTCATGTATATACATAATTATTTGTTTGAACATTGCCAAATCAAGCTCTAAACACCAATCACATAAACAATTCATCCTACATTTCCCAATTTTGTCATTCCACATTATATCCTAATCATACCCAAATCAATTTTATTTTAAACATATCCTAGTCATATCCATACCCATTCCAAATCATCTCCACATCATCATCAACCTATTCCTACTCAACACTTGTCAAGATGGTCATAATCATTCAAGGGGGCTATCCCTCTAATTATGAGACAAATCCCAAGCCTAAGGTGACAATTCAAGGGGGCTATCCCTCTAATCATGAGACAAATCCCAAGCCTAAGGTGATAATTCAAGGGGGCTATCCCTCTAATCATGAGACAAATCCCAAGCCTAAGGTGACAATTCAAGGGGGTTATCCTTATAATCATGAGACAAGACCTAAGCCTATAATCACAATTCAAGGAGGCTACCCCTCTAATTCAAACAATGCAATAAAACCAAAGCCCAAGATCACAATTAGAAGAGCCCCTCTTCCTAATCCAAATCATGAGAAGAAACCAATCACAATTAAAGGTGGCTATCTTCCCAATCCAAATCATGAGAACAAACCAATCACAATTAAAGGTGGCTATCCTCCTAATCCAAGTCATGAAGTCAATCCAAGACCAAAGATCATAGTCAAAGGAGCCTCTCCTCTTAAGACCAAGTTTATACTTCGAGGAGGCCATCTCTTTACTTATGAGGATGAGACAAGTTCAAAACCCAATCCATCCACACATCAAATCAATTCTACATCAACTTATCCCAATTCATACCAATCTAATCCATCCACACATCAAATCAATTCTGCATCAACTTATCCCACTTCATCTCAACCAAATTCATCCACATGTCATATCAGCCCTTTATCAACCTATCACAACCCTTATCCATATCAATCCATATCACAACAGTCATTATCCTATGCAACCCCTCCATCATCATCACATCAACACATTTACCAACATCAACAACAAATCATATCACAACAAGAAGTCCAAACACCATTCCAACCTCAACAAATTCCACCTCAAACCTATGAACATCCACCTCAAGTTTATCCAATCCCTCATGCCACCATTCCAATGCACTACCAAGCCCATCCACAAAGCAATCAAGTGATATTACAAGAACGACATCCAAGTCCCAATGGCTCTTTGTACATAAATCAAGTAAGTCCAAGTACACCTTTTCAACAAGACCACCAAGCACCATTGATAGATCTAAATCCACCTTTCCAACAAGAATCATATCCAAATCCCAATGGCCCCTTGTACATAAATCAAATGAGTCCAAGTTATCCTATGCAAGACTTAATTACCTTTGACAAGGGAGATACTGATCTAGAGTGGCCTTCATCATCTAATCACATTCCAACACATGAGCCAACAAGTCCTATCCCAACACCACCATGTGATCCCATTCCTAGTCCATTGGTCCATCAACCTTCCAAACCACTAAGCCCTTCATTACCTTCATCACCATGTCATTCTAATCCTTCACCAAAGGATGCTGCTGAGATAGTTTTACAAAGAATGCTTGAAGCAAAACTCATTGAACTTCCCCCTATCAACCCATGTGAAGAAAGTCCATATGATGAACATGATTATTGTGCATACCATAGGACCAAAGGCCATAATACAAATCAATGCCCAATATTTGTCTCAATTATTTACAAGGTGTACCTACCTACAATAAGAAATCATGCCACATCATCCCAATCCCATGTGTCACACCCATCTAGTCCAAATCCTAATCCACCCAATCCAATTAGCCCTCAACCTAATCCTAATCATAAGCCTACAACACCATCTACTATTATCATCCATCCATTATATTGCCCATCCACTCATACCCTTGCGAAGGATGTGATCCATTGGCTACTAGCTAGGAATAAACTATCTCCATGTCAAACACCCATTCATGAGCCTACCAAAGAACTTCCAAAGGTCATGTCCAATCATATATCCCCATGCCAAACACCTATCCTTGAGCCTATCCAAGAGCCCTCAATTAACATTCTTAGCCCTTCAAGCCCATCATATGACCTACAAGCCAACAAATCTATTCAAGAGTCTCCAACCACAAGCCTAAGTCGTGAGCCATCATTCCCTCATGTTGATAACTATCAAGAGCCTATCAAGTCCACTCAAGAACCTTCCACTTTCATCCAAAGTCACAAGGTATGTCAAGAGCATAATCTTAAGCATGTGGAAACATTAAGCCCTAGTCCAACTCAAGATCAAAACACTTCCATTCAACCCATCCATAACATTTACCTTCTTTATGATCAATATGATACCTATGAAGAAGCTATCCATGAGCACCTTGATCCTATCCATAATCCTATATCTATCCATGAGCAAGATATCCAAATTGCTCCTAGTCATCTGCCATCTAGCCCTATCCATAATGAACAAACATCCACTTGTCATAATAAGACATGTGCCTCCCAAGAACACATAAGCATAGAAGATCAAACAAATAACTTGGATCAACATGAACATAAGCAAGATCCTAATGATCCTCCTTCCACATCGACCATCGATTCCACTTCAAGTCCACCATCATGTCCTATTGGTCTTACCACCTTTGTCCATGAGTGTTCTTCCTTAGGACAACAATGACCTTTATCCACTTCACCTCCATCCAATAAAGAGCTCAAGTCTAGTTCCCTAAGCACACCAAGTCCTATAGTCAATCGCATCCTCCAAAACATGAACTGCCAAGGTAAAGGCCTAAGCCTTTATAAACAAGGTATTTTGGAGCCAAACCATGTCAAGATTCCTCCATGCTCATATGGCCTTGGATACACACCCCAAGGTAAACATGGCCAAGATGTTGGTAATCCCTTCATGCATCCTAAATCTACCACTTTCCATCGCACCCCACATCATATACCCAAAACATATGTAGCCATTCCATCTCCATCAACTTATAAATGTCAAAAGCATGTGACCGTACATCTTCCGCTATCCACTTTACCTCCACTTCTTCCAACTCCTAATATCCCTCCATCCACCTTGCCACCATTGCTTCCAACACCTAACATACCTATCATTCATAAGTATCCTTACATCCCTAATCATGGCCAACAAAAGCCCACATCATCTAAGCATAAAGCTTCCAATCATTCCATCCACTCCACCCACCCCATGGGATTCAAAAGAAAAAATTTTGATGCCTCTACCTATAAAGCTAAAAATCTTACCAAAAATCCTAAAGGTCTTCATACCTTAGGACATAAAGAATCAAACTCAAAGCAAAGTTCATCTAAGTAGCCATCTAAACCCTTACCTCCAAAAGCAAAGCCCAAAAGCAAAATGGTTTGGGTTCCTAAGCAAATAGCAAGCAAGTCAAATGAGGCATCCTCATCCACATCTCAAGAATCCCAATCACCTATCTCCATCCAAAAGCCTACTTCCATCCAAAACTTCCATTCCCTTCAAAAATCCCACAAGCAAAACAAAAGCACTAAAAATACTAAATCTATGTGGGTTCCTAAATCACTTCATCAACCATCTCCTAAGCAAACATCTCCATTGCTTCCTACACCACCATCCCATAAAAAGCTTCAATGTTTATCATGGTGTGTGCAACCATTGGTCATGGTTCCCTTCCACTCCACAACACCTCCACATAACTATATCTCCCCATCCTTCATCCATTATCCTACATATCTTTCCCATCACCTTCCTATGGCCCATGCTTTGGCATAAACTTTCCATCCATCCTCATTCCATAAGCCTATATAAATCCACTATCCCCATCCATCTATCCTTGCATGAACCTTTCATAATCCATTTCATAATCTACTATCCACCTTCCATCTCCCATCCACGCAATCCCTTATCAACATCTATGAGCACACTTGACATGGTCCATGCGAAGACATCATCCATCTCTAACGGGACTAACAACATCCATTGAAATAGACACTTGAGTTCCTCCTATCCATTACCATGGTGAAAACCTGGCAAACAGGCACCATGTGTAATTATCATCCCATCTAAAATAATCAAAAAAAAAAAAAAAGAAAAAAAACAAAATCAAAAAAATCAAAAAAGTAAAAAGAAATCCTTTCATCCAACGGTGAAAACCTGGTAAACAGGCGCCTTGGATAAGTACCATGATGAAAACCTGGCAAACAGGCATCATGTGTAGGTTGATCTTCTATGTCACTTACACTTGGGGGCACATTGTCTCATCCAACCTATCCATTTCCAACCTATCACATCCTATCCTACCATCACTAGCCATTACATCCACATACCTATCATGTTGAGTCTATCCTTCTTTCCTCCTTTTGATCTTGATGAAGACATAGGGGCAAAATGTTGAAACATGTTTGGGTATTTCTTGACATACCTTCTTTCAAAACCAAGTCCTATCCATTGACCCTTTATCCATCTTATCCAAACCAATCTAATCCATCATCCCTTGGTCATGAACTTTTTCATACAAAATCTTAAGCATTACCACCTAGAATGGGGCAAGTTCCTCCTATACAACATAGCCTTTGGAGATCACATCCTAGCTCCCTTATGATCCATCCACTATGACATATCCTTATCACGAGCTTTCCATCTTATAGCTTATCCCCATTTATTTATCATGAGCTTTCCATTATAGCCTACCTATCCGTTTATCATGGGGCATGCATCCATCCCTTATATGGCCTATCCCTTTATCCATCCATATATCATGAGCCTTCCATCCCATTTACTATCATCCATCCTTTTATCCATCCCTTGCACCTAGACTTGGTTTTTTCCCTTGTCATTGGTATTTAGCAGAAAGGCTACCCAAATTGTAAATCCATTGGCATTTTCCAAAACATTTCAAAAAACACAAAAGAAAAAAAATCAAAATATGTCCAAAAACACAAAAAAATCAAATATCCAACGAAAAATCCAAGCAATAAAGTCAATCCTATCAATCATCAGCATCAACACCAAAGAAAATCAAAACCAAAGCACATCACGCCAACTATCAAAACAAATCCTATCAATCAACAACAATCATCCAAACCAAAGCACATCAAGCCAACCATCAAAACAAATCCTATCAATCATCAGCATCAACACCAAAGCAAATCAACTCAATCACATCAAATCCAATCACTTCAGCAAATCAAAGCAACTTAATCCACCACAAATCATCCATCCTTCATCAAATCAATCTATATAGCATTTCATCATCTTCCAACCATTTCAAGCAATGATCCAAGTGTAAGCCCATCCTTAATCCATACTAAGCAAGGTAATCAATCAAGCCAAGTTATCCAAACACAATCAATGGTCTTGATCCTAGCCTTGTTGTAAGCCGAATCTATCAGCCAACCAGCCAAACAACTCAGCAAACAACCTTGTGTTGATCTAGGGATATAGCTTTCCCTGCAATGACAACACTCTCAACTATCATCAAAACAATCAGCAATTAATCATTGGTTTATAGCTTGACAGGGGCAATACCTTGTTTGTTTTTGAATCATTTGTGCATGCTTACTTGCTTGCTTGTGTGTGTTATCATTTTATCTTGCATTTGTATCAATTGGTATCATTCCAGCTAATATTCATATCTTGTGTATGTTGGAATAGATTTTTGCACTATCCTTTGCATCTGAGGTCATATCATACCTTTTGTGCATTAGGACTTTAATGCTCTAAGTTTTATTCCTCATACATTAGACAAGGTTGTATTACGCTGGGGCACAAGACACATCGTCACCTTGGTCCTTATACCTTGGTGCATAACGTCTAGTGCTATATCAAACATCATGGTTGCTCACTTTCATTGCAGCATAACACACCATCATTTCTTCTATCTATCCCCTTATCTTTCTTTTGTAGCCAAGCCATTTCTTTTCGAGAGCCTACCCATGTTTGCCCAACCCACCTATCCTCTCGAGGGGGCATCATCATCATATCTTTCCATCACCCTATCCTTTTCCTCTATCCATACCGTAACTTCTTTGAAATGATGTTACTCGACATAAAGCTTATCATCTCAAACATCATCTCAAAGAGGGGCAAAATGTAGACACCCAAATTTGTCCCAAAATTGTCCATGTCTTGCAACACCTAGTTAAAACATTATCCTTGACATCTTGTAGCATTTTGTCCTAATTTCCCTAATCCATTAAGCCAATTAATTAAATAAATTTTATTTATTTAATTAAAATCCTATTCAATCCCATCCTCATCCTACTTAGCCAATTAATTAAATAAATTTTATTTATTTAATTAATTTCCACATCATATCTTATCCCATCCTATTCATATTTCAAATTAATTAAATAAATCTTATTTATTTAATTAATATCCAACTCATATCCCAACTAATTCAAATATTTTATTTGAATTAAACACTCATCTTTTATCACATTCCAACACTTGTCTATTCAATCATGTGTTGTAAGACAACTTTCATTCAAATCCTTCACATGCACAACTAATGGGACCTAATTTTAGTATTTATCTATACAAGCACACCTAAGCCTTATCCTCCTTTGCCACATGTCACATGACTACAATTTCTTAATGTGCAAGGAAACCTAACTTAATCCTATCCATCCATTTCACCTAAAGCCCTAATTGATCCTAGCCATCCATTTGAATTAAGCCTTTCCTATAAATCAAGCCCCTCATAAACCATTAGCATGCATTGATCCTCAAGTATCCACATGCTGTTGAAATATCATTAGAGCCTTTGCATCCTTATCAACGTTATGCTGCAAAAGTGAGCACCCAACATTCTTCCAACAATAATCCTTCAAAATCTTGCATGCTCATGCGAGGTGGAGAAGAGCAATGGAGATAAATCAAGCATAGCATGGAGATCGGTTTGCATTTACATTTGTTATTTTGATTTTCATGTTGTCTTGTGCTTCATTGTGCATTGCTAGGGTTTTTATCATTGATGTTTATTCATTTGCCCTGATTTGCAATTTTACCCTAACTACAGAGGTGTTCTTTTTTTTCTTCTTCTCCTCCTTGCACTCTTTTCAGAAGTGCCCAATTTTTTCACAGTTCCAACATACTGCCTTGGACTTTCCAGAATATTTGAATTTCCCACAGGATTTGGATTTGCCTTTTTCATCTTTCTTATCTTTCTTTTTCTCTTTCTCTTTGGGTCTACCGTGAACCGCAAGAGCCTCCTTTGCCAATTCAGAAGACTTTCTCTATATCTCTTTAGATAACATTGAAGACACCACTTCATCCATCTTGAAGGTGGTTGTATTACTCCCAATAGCCATGACAAGGTGGTCCCATGAGTCTGGAAAAGAAAAAAGCAAGGTCATGCAACGATCCTCCTCCTCCATCTTTACACCAACAGATGTCAACTGTGTAAATAGCATGTTAAAAGCATTCAGGTGATCTAAAACTGATCCTCCATCTTCCATCCTCAGAGAATACAACTTCTTCCTCAAGAATAACTTGTTTACCAGGGATTTGGCTTGATAAACATTACCAAGTTTCTTCCATAGCTCTTTTGCGGTCTTCTCTTCATGAACATTCAACAGGACAGAATTAGCTAAACAGAGTCTCACAAGACACTTAGCTTTACGATCTTTGAGATCCCATTCATCTTGAGTCATTGTTGTTGGTTTTGTACCTGAAATTGTTTTCCATAGATCTTTGTCACAAGCATGTCTTCCATTTTGAGTTTCCAAAACTCAAAATTGCTGCCATTAAACTTTTCCAATTCTATTCTTCCGAATGTGGCTGCCATCTTTTTCCTGCAAAAACATTATAGAATACTCTACATAGACTCCCACTCAATCGAAGATTAGCTCAAAAAACCCCTACCCAATAACTAGGATCAAAGATAATCAAGCTCTGATACCAACTTAAAGGAAGCAAGGTACGCAAAACACACTTCCTACACCAACCTAATGAGGGGAATAGCATGCAAATTCTTTTTAATCCTTACAATTGCACCAATGTTAAACACATAACATAAATATTACAGCAGCAACGCAACACATAAAGAGAGTGACACAAGATATATCATGGGGAAAACTTTTTCAGGTAAAAAACCCCACACTCCAAAACCTGCACAATGTATTATCAAAACAATGGTGTGTTTACAATACACTTGTAATTCAAGTTCTTCCAAGAGTCTTCAAATGTCATTTCTGGAGTGATTTCGGTAGCATAACAGTACCTATACAAACACTATGCAACTACAACTCCAAAACAATAAATTATATAGAGTTACAAGGCATAAACAGGAAGCTTCTAGAGATGGGCGTCCATCTTGGCCACATGGCCATTTTCTCACATCGAAGGACACTTGTCCAAGCTGCATATACCTCTCTTACATCTATCATACATGGCAGATTTGACTTCCCAAGGTTGGAGTGCTCCAAGCTAAAAATAGCTATGACAGATGCTCTTACGCATCTTAGAGTTGTCATAAAATCTGCCCAACATAACAACCTTAAGTATTGTAAGAGAATCTGTCATACAAGGCTAAATATAGCATATTCCTTTTACAACATGTCATAGCCCAACTTGAGCACCCAAAGATGTCTTCTCCATATGCAATGATACTTTGCGACACTTTCTTCACTTGTCCCGAGAATCTCTATACTTGGCTCTTACACGTCATAGACTATGTCATACACAATAACACCTCTATCATACCACAAGACGTTGACACATGGCATATTAGTGCCACCTCAAATGGGACACCTATGTCCACATGGGATGAGTTGACCATCCAAGTCACCTTCCAAGTTGAGTGATAACTCACCATGCCACTTCACACTAAATGACAAAATAGGATGTGCAACATAAATTACACCATAGGCAAATAAATAAATAAATAAGCAATGCTAGGAATTGCAAGGTTGAGACACCTTAATTCCCAACACCTTTTACAACATGAAAAACTCTACAACTCTACACAAATTTCCTAACATCCTTATGTATCTAAGGCCAAAAGTAATTTTCACTCACCAAAGCCACTGTCTTATCAATGCCAAAATGTCCTGCCAATCCAGCACTGTGTTTTTCCTTGATCAAGTTATCTCTCACTGAACTTCTAGGTATGCATAACTAATTTCCTCTGAACAACATACCTTCCTAAATGAAATAATCCAACCACTTACTTCTATCTATCACAATAGGTTCCTTACATGCTTTCCAAGGTTCTACAAAATCCAGATCTTCCTCATACATGTCATTCAATTCATAAAATCTCAACACTTCAACTCTCATCTCTATCAACAAGTTCCTTCTCCTACTTAATGCATCTGCAAATTTGTTTGATTTTCCACTCCTATGCTTCAACACAAAGGTATAACTCTCCATGAACTCTACCCATCTCATATGTCTCTAATTCAACTTACCTTGACTATTCAAATATTACAAAGCTTGATGATTTGTATATAGCACAAACTCCTTAGGCAACAAGTAATGTCTCCACTTCTTCAAGGCTTGAATTATGGCATAGAACTCCTAATCATAAACTAAATATCTTCTTCTTACATCATTCAACTTCTCACTAAAATATGCTACAGGTCTACCTTCTTGACTTAACACTGCTCCAATTGCATTCCCACTTGCATCACAATCCACTTGAAATACCTTATTTAAATCTAGTAATGCCAAAATATGTTGTTCTGTCACTTTCTACTTCAATAATTCAAAACTTTTATCTTCTCCTGATGTCCACTTGAAATATTTTCTATCACCTCTAATTGTCTTTGTCATAGGGTTACAAATTGAACTAAAATTTATGATGAACTTCCGGTAAAAACTAGCCAATCCATGAAATGATCTAACTTCTCCAATGCTCTCTGGTGTAGACCATTCAACAATTGTTCTTACTTTCTTAGGGTCCATCTTCAATCCTTCCGTATAAATCACAAATCCCAAGTATACAAATTCTTCCTTCATGAAAATATACTTCTTAAGGTTTATTAGCAATTTCTCTTCTCTCAGCCTTTGCAATACTTGTCTCAGGTGCTGCAAATGTTCTTCTTTTGTCTTACTGAAAATTAGAATGTCATCTAGTTATACAATAACAAACTTACCCAAGAATTTGTTCAAAACCTCATTCATCAATCTCATGAAAGTACTTGGTGCATTTGTCAATCCAAAAGGCATCACAAACCACTCATACAATCCTTCATTTTTCTTAAAAGTAGTCTTCCATTCATCACCTTCTCTGATTCTGATCTGATGGTATCCATTCTTCAAGTCTATCTTTGTGAAATATTTTGCTCCACTCAAACAATCCATGATATCATCCATCCTAGGTAAAGGAAATATATACTTCAGTGTGATCTTGTTTATTACTCTAGAGTCTGTACACATCCTCCATTCTCCATATTTCTTAGGTGCTAACACGTCTAGTATTGCACAAGGACTCAAACTTTCTTTGAGAAAACCTTTTCTCAACAATTCTTGTATCTATCTATTCAATTCTTCATTCTCTACTAGTGTCATTCTGTGTGCTGCTTTGTTAGGCAAACTAGCTCCAGGTATAAAATCCATGTGATGACTAATACTCCTGATAG
Organism: Cunninghamia lanceolata; assembly: GCA_027924645.1. Taxonomy (NCBI): domain Eukaryota; kingdom Viridiplantae; phylum Streptophyta; class Pinopsida; order Cupressales; family Cupressaceae; genus Cunninghamia; species Cunninghamia lanceolata. The sequence goes on along the minus strand of BSBN01000341.1, from coordinate 4,334,220 downwards.
GTGGCAATCCTTTAGGTACATTGTCTAATATGATGTCTTCATACTCTGTCACCAATTTCGTTATCTCCTCTTATTGTGATTCTTCAGTCTCATTCTTCAGTGTTTCAGGCTTCTTAGGAATCAAAGCATAACACATATTCTCATGTCTCAAACCATCCATGAATTTTCTTCCATCTACCAAACAAATTCTAGCATTCCCACACACTTCATTCTTAGGATCATCCTCCAAGGGAATCAAGCTAATTCTCTTTCCATTTGATGTTATAATGTATGTATTCTTTCTCCCATCCTGTATAGCTTTCCTATCATACTGCTAAGGTCTACCCAACAAAATATGACAAACATCCAGAGGCATAATATCACACAATACTTCATCATAATGATCCAATAGGAAATTTCACCAAACATTGCTCACTCACCAGTACCTTATGATCATCTTGAATCCATGATATCTGATAGGACTTAGGGTGTTTCAATCTTTCCAATTTCAACTTAGTCACCATTTCCTCTGAAATTAGGTTATCAGAACTACCACTATCAATTACAACTTTACAACATTTACCTCCTTATTTGCACCTGGTTCTGAACAAACTCTTCTTCTGTGGTGGTTGCTCATTTGTGTCTACTTGAAATAGTGCTCTTCTCATCACAAGTGATTCTCCTTTCTTAGGTTTACCAACTGAACTTGGTGATCCAACAGGTTCTTCTTCCACATAGGCTACTCTTTCACTATTCTCTATCCTCTTGCTTGTACTCCCCTGATTACATTCAAATGCTCTATGTCCTTCACCTCCACACTTGAAATGGGTTCCTTTGAATGTTCTCCTATTAGGTCCTCTTCCTTCTCTTCTATATCCTTCACTCTGGTATGGGCTAGGGTTTCCTCTGTAGTAGAATTTTTTGTCATCCCTCCGATATGCATAGTTATCTCTATCCTCCTTCTTGAATGTATTCTCTTGTATGTTCTACCCCACAAATGATATTTCTCCTCCAAAACATTTTCTTCCTCTTTGAATTTTACCTCCTCTACCTCTCTATCTCTAATCATGCCTCTTGTTCAACTTGTCTTCAACTTTTAGGGCAAGCTGATATGCTTCTTCTAGTGTTGTCATCCTCACCAAACTCAATTCTTCTTGAATGTTCAATCTCAGTCCATTGATGTATCTAGCCACTTTCTCCTTGCTTTCTTCACTATGTCCTATCCTTATGACCATCTTATGAAATTCTTCAGTATACTCCTTTACAAATTTCTCCCTTTGCCTTAGGTTTTACAATATCTTCAACAACTCCAACTCATAGTCATCAGGTACAAACAGGTTCTTCAATTTTGTCACCATCCTATCCCATTTTGTAATCTTTTGTTTTCCTCTTCTATTTCTATCAAATAGAACTTCTTTCCACCATATAGCAACATGTCCTTTCAACTTTGTCTTTGCAAATTTCACCTTCTCTAGATCTTTAATTTCTTCATACTCAAAGTACTCTTCCATGTCATTTATCCAGTCAATCAACTCTTCAGGGTTCAAATTGTCAGTGTAATTAAGTACATCAACTCTAGGTCTCTTCCCAATCTTTGAAATAGCTTGCAACATCTTGACTTGATCTGATTCTTCTTCTTCATCACCTCCTAGCATTTCACCAATTTGTTCAATAGATTTAAATTCCTCTTCATCATCACTTTCAACATTAGGTCTAGGTGTCAATCCTCTTCACCTATCTTCCTTGATAGCATCCAATTGAATTCTCATTGTTTTCATCATTTCCATCATCTCATCCATTCTACCATCCATTATTCCAACAACAGGGACTCTCCTCAATGACATCTTCCTAGGATCAAGTCCAAACTCCCTTAGGTTTGACAATCAGGCTATAAGGTGACAACTACCTCACAATCAGCAATCGGTTGCAACACAAGTAACTTGCATTGGATTTGGTGATCTATCCACAACAAGATCCGACAATATTCCTTCACCAACTTTGCTCAATTCCCTCCCAAAGATTTTGAACTTTCAATCTGATACAACTTGGTGCAGTCACGATAGGAGGGTTCATAGAATGAACTAGCCAGGCCATGTAGCTAGAGTAAACACAACGGAAACAACTCAAAGTTATAAAGCAAATGCAAGATTAGTCATTCAGTATATCATAGAATTCAAATTCAAATTGGTTGGCAACATGTGGGCTTACAATTAAGGCTCACAAGCCTGATTACAGAATATCAGAATATGCACAAGATATATCTTTGAAGCTCCTTCACACAAATTTAAACTATCTATCTTCAAAATCATGAGAACTACTTTCCTAAATATCTATTACATCAATATATATCATCTTTGATACAAAAGATTCCTCCGCATCAACCAAGGAAGATCACAAACTCCAATGGAGAGCTATAATGTGTGTACACGGATAGGTTAGACCTAAATGAATAGAACTCCTCTGCAAATGAATGGAATGATGAGTGGATCTTGGGGAAGGTCAGTCACGAACTGCTACGCCCTTAATATTGGTGTACATAGGGTTATGAATAGTCATCTTGTGGCTATCTTAACTCCTAATTAAGTTATGTTATCATTATTATATTATTATTTAGTTAGATAGGTCAGACTAGGTGTTATATAGGGGTGTGTCTATTCATCCTAAACATAATTAGGTATATATAGGAGGATGTGAGTCGTATTTCATCATCATATTGTGAAGTGTGTTCTCATTGGAGATATTTGGAGGTTGCTGACTCGAAGTGGCCTATTATTCTCAGTTATTATCAAGTATTTGTAGAATATTTCATATTATCTTCTTCCATTGTGCAAGTTATTTCATTACATGAACCACTAAACATTGATTGATGTGTCTTTTAGCTCCACAAGTCGAGGAATAGTCTGCAAGTCTTCTCCTTTAGTTGATTGTCTGAGACTACTAGGATGCTCTGTTCTAAGAAAATAGTCAATCTTCTTATAGTGATATATTTCCAGTACCTAAACCAAATGATCTCAAATTTGGATATGATGTGTATGAATGAATCTATATTGTAGACACCCAAAAATGTCCACTTGTCACAAAATTACATCATTTAGGCATCTTGTTTTGCCCTAGGTACCCATGTCACCATCATAACCCCTTCATTCTAGCACTTCCTCTAATAAATTAAATAAATATATGATGTAGGAGCATCCTTGGTTCAAGAGTAATCTTGCATCAACCAAAAATATTTGCATTTCAGTTCTTTCATTTTCCAGTTTAGTTTAGGCAGTTTAGTCAGTAGAAGTTTTTAGCTTGTGGTCTGGTTTTGGCATTTTACATCTTGTGGATATGGACTTAGTATCTACATTCATTCATCTACATCATATCAAGAATTTAGATCATTTGGATCAGTTATCAGAAAGACATCGCTCTCAGAAGATCAATTATTTTCTCAGTACAGAGCATTCTAATAGTTCCTGATAATCAGCTGAAGGAGAAGGCTTGCAGATCCTTCCTTGACTTGCAGATCTCAATGACACATCATTCAATGTCATTTGGTTCATGGCTGACCTTCCCCAAGGGTCCGCACATTGTTCCATTCATTTGAGGAAGTGTTCTATGCATTTAGGTCTGACCTATCTGTGAACATGTTACAACTCTTCATTGGAGTTTGTGACCTTCATTAGTTGATGTCGAAGAATCTACTAGTCTGGAAATGATATATAAAGATGTAATAGATCCTTAAGAAAGCAGTTAGAAATTGATTCATAGTTCTTAGTTTCAATTTTGTGCGAAGGGAGCTTCAAAGCCTTATCTTGCACATGTATGTAATCAGGCCTGTGAGCTCTAATTGTAAGCCCGCATGTTGCCGAATGATCTCTATTTGAATTCTACAATATACTGAATGACCAAATCTACATTTGCTTTATTTCTTTGAGTTGTTTCCGTTATGTTTACTCTTGTTGAATGGTCTGGATAGTTCATTCTGTGAACCATCCCACCGTGACTGCACCAAGTGGTATCAGAGTGAAAGTTTGAATCTTGGAGAGTGAATTGAACGAAGTTGGTGAACGAATTCTGTAAGATCTTTCTATGGACAGATCACCGAATTGAGGAAGGTTACTTGTGTTTCAACCGATCACCGATTGTGAGGTAGTTGTCACCTTATAGCCCAATCACCGAACCTAAGGCAATTTACACTTGATCCTAGGAAGAATGCCACTGTAGAGAGTTCCTCCTATTGGTACAATGGCTAATACATTGGATGAGATGACAGAATTAATGAGAATAATGCAAATTCATTTGGATGTTGTTGAGGAAGATATACAAAGAGGATTGACACCTAGACCTAATGTTGAAAGTGATGATGAAGAAGAATTTCAATCTACTAAACAAATTGGTGAAACCCTAGAAGGTAATGAAGAAGAAGAATTAGATCATATAAAGATGTTGTAATCTATCTCAAAGATTGGAAAAAGACCTAGAGTTGATGTACCAAACTATACTGGTAATTTGAATCCTAAAGAATTGATTGACTGGATAAATGATATGGAAGAATACTTTGAATATGAAGAAATTGAAGATCCAGAGAAGGTGAAATTTGTAAAGACAAAGTTGAAAGGACATGCTGCTATATGGTGGAAAGAAGTTCAGTTGGAAATAAATAGAAGAGGAAACTAAAAGATTACAAAGTGGGACTAGATGGTGACAAAGTTGAAGAATTAGTTCATACCTGCTGACTATGAGTTAGAATTGTTGAAAAGATTGCAAAACCTGAGACAAAAGGAGAAATATGTGAAGGAGTACACTGAAGAATTTAATAAGATGATCATAAGGAAAGGACAGTGTGAAGAAAGCAAGGACAAAGTGGCAAGATACATTAATGGACTGAGATTGAACATTCAAGAAGAACTAAGTTTGGTAAGGATGACATCTTTGGAAGAAGGATATCAGTTTGCCCTTAAAGTTGAAGAGAAGCTGAATAAGAAGCATGATCAAAGATAAAGAGGCAGAGGAAGTAAATTTTAGAGAGGTAAAATATTTTCCAGATATTATAGATCATTTGTGGAGTAGAACAAGTTTGACAGCCCATTTAAGAAGGATGACAGAGATAACAATGCTTACCAGAGAGATGATAGAAATTTTTACCAGAGAGGAAACCCTAGTGCATACCAGAATGAAGGATATAGAAGAGAAGGAAGAGGATTTGATAAGAGGACATTCAGAGGTACTTGTTTCAAGTGTGGAGGTGAAGGACATATAGCATTTGAATGTAATCAGGGTACTACAAGCAAGAGGACAAAAAACAGTGGAAGAGCAACCTATGTTGAAGAAGAACCTATTGAATCACCTAGTTCTATTGGTAAACCTAAGAAAAGAGAATCATTGGTGATGAGGAGAGAACTATTTCAAACAAAGACAAATGAGGAACCATCACAGAGGAAAAGTCTGTTCAGAACTAAATGCAAATTTGGAGGTAAGTGTTGTAAAGTTGTAATTGATAGTGGTAGTTTAGATAACCTAGTTTCAGAAGAGATGGTGACTAAGCTAAAGTTGGAAAGATTGAAACACCCTAAACTCTATCAGATAGCATGGATTTAAGATAATCATAAGGTCTGGTGAGTGAACAATGTTTGGTAAAAATTCATATTGGATCCCATCATGATGAAGTCTTGTGTGATATTATGCCTATGGATGTTTGTCATATCTTGTTGGGTAGACCTTGGCAGTATGATAGAAAAGCTATACATGATGGGAGGAAGAACACATACAATATAATAGAAAATGAGAAAAAAATTACTTTGATTCCTTTAGAAGATGATTCTAAAGATGTGGTATGTGGGAATGATAGAATCTATTTGGTAGATGCAAGGAAATTTTTGGATGGTTTGTGATGCAGAGGTAAACGCAACAGGAGCTTACCAACAGGAAGGAGGAGCCAATATTACAAACAGCATGTTAAAACTCCCTATCGGCTCAGCATCATCATCATATTTCCTGCAAACACCAACAACATCATCATCATATTTCGGACGAGCACAATTATCCTCCTGCCGACTACTATTCACTTCCTCCGTCTTCCGCCTATCATCATCATCATGATATTCAACTAGCGCAAACATCCTCCTGTTGCACTGTTCATCGGGCGTCAAACTCTATCGGCATCATCATGATATTTGACACCACCTTCGTCAGCAGGATATCCAATATCCGGTTGCTCCAAATATCCTGATGACGACAACTTTAGCACCTTCCCTTCGATACCCGATAGCCGACTATACAAACAACAGCATCATGATATGATTTATCCGGTTTGATTGAAACATCCTGATGATGTTCACCCAACTTTCTGCCGAGGACTTCCGCCGATGCCAAAACACTTAGCGACAGCAGGATAAACTTGCATAGGGTGATATCTCAATATCCTGATGACGATGACGTCATATCCTGATGATGATGACGTCACCCAATATCCTGATGACCTCTTCAACACTTAGCCAAAAATGGACTTTCACTCCCGCATCTGCTAGCGATATGTGGATGATGGGCACCCCTGAGAGATGATCCTGACGGCGATATATACACTGAGTATATATCCAACTTATAACATCCTGATGCACTTGCAACATGCAAACTTCATCAGCTTCATACCCGATCCTGATCGCGATACATTCACAGATGATGATGCGATTCGTTCCGACTGGAAACGCACATGCAGACTCCTGTATATCCGTCCGCTGCATGCAAACACTCAGAATCGTACAATTTCACAAAGACAATAAGATGATCGGGCCGGATCACCTTCAAACCAAAATTTAACAGCTTATCTTTCTAGACTTAGCACATGAGGATGCTAGGCTGATTTACAGCATGCTACCAATTGATCTCTTGAACGATGTGTTAGCACTCATTTTGACCTGGGGTTGATTTTTTCATGATCAGGGGGTTTCTTCATTTGAACCCTTTATCTTCTTGCCCATTTTTTCTAAGTGTTGGACCTCCTCAGCATTTTTCAGCTGCAGCATCATATTTTCTTTGAAGAGGAGGTCATCATCATCATATTTCCTTTGATGGTGGTCAACATCATCATGTTCTCCGTCGACCGGTTTCTCATCGTCATCATCATATTTTACTATCGGGTGATGTTTGGTTATTATCCTGATGATGCTGATGAGCTACAGTGCGCCCTGATTTGCTTGCGGGGGTGATTTTTTCAAGTATCCAGTGATCTCCCATTTATCACCTTGCGCAAACATGATGATGATGTTGCCCTGATATTCTGAAGGGGTTGTTCCTTGAGTTGTTCGACCTAACTTGTTTTTTCTTAAGGGTCGTCATCATCATTATATTTCCAGTTGTCACTGTGTTGCTTGCGAGGGTCATCATATTTTCTGCCTTCATGATATTTCGCCGGGGTGATATTTCTATCATCGGGTGATCTTGGTTATGATCATCCTGATGATGTTATTGAAGAGTTCTAAGTGCGACCCGATATTCACTAGGGTCATCATATTTTGAACGTCAGGATGATCTTAGTCAATATCATCCTGATGATGTTGTATCACTTCTTGTTCGTTGTTTTGTCATCCTGATGATGCTGACGTCATCCTTATATCAGGGTGATATCTTTTTCTCTGCCTATCTGCATCATGATATTTCCGAAGGAGGGGGTGATATTTTCATATCACCCGGGTGTATGTTTGTTCCAGCGTCATGATGATGCTGATATCAAGGAGATATCCGCCTGCCGGCTTCGTGCATTATCTAGTGGGGGTGATCTTTTCAAGCATCATCATATTCGCCTATCGCCCCGATCTTATAGTGGAGCTACAGTGCAACCTGATATTTGTGCATCAGGATGATATTTCCAAATATCCGGTTGTCTTCCGAATATCATCCTGATGTGAACATGATGATGACGTCATCAAGGTCCGGGGGGGTCATATCTCTAACACTGATCATCTTGAGGAGATCTCCCGATATTTGCAAACATGATGATGACATCATCTGGATATGAGGAGGTGCGCAGTAGGCAGATATGATGATGACGTCAGCAGGATATGATGATGATGTCATCAGGATGTTTATCGGCCAGACTTTTGGTATAGGCTCAGCAGGAGGATGTTCCTCCGATGGATCAGAATATGCCGATGAAGGCGATTATCATGCAGGTTATATTGCAATATGATGCTGACGTCAGGGTGATATTTCGGGCAACAGGATATCATGCTGCTGGAGGATGATGATGATGAAGTCTTATACTAGTGTCGTCAGGAGCAAAAGCACCGACATCATATATGCTCATGACCTAGTATATAAAGTGTTAAAGAGGTCATCGCGGGGTGCATGTGGGATAATGTTATCCTACATATTCGAAATATCATGATGATGAATCTCGGCGGGAAATGGTTGCGATGCAGAATTAATGTTCTTCCCGAGGCCGCGGGTTGGTGCGCCATCAATGGCGATTGTTGCAGAGGTATGGGCGATGGCGTGGGTGGATCTAGTACCCGATTGAAGGTGTACATCAGTGGACAGTGGCGCAGAGCTTGAAAAATCTTCCTGTCTCCTCCCCTACCTACTGCATTAATGTGTTTGAGCGCCATTTTTATGATACTGTGTATCTGGCGGGATTTTTGGTCAACCTGGTAGTTAATGCTGAATGCACCCTCCTGCTATATAATGCAGACGGTGTTATTCATTCAAGGTTGTTGAAAGTTGAAGATTTTTGGCTCTGTAATGCATAACAAGCTGATCTGGTTGCTCTGTACAGCTTACCTGTGAGTTTATGTATCTCTTGTTGTATGTTTTTGGCATGAACCCACTGATTTCATGATTAAACTTATATGAGAAATGCTATCTTAGCATGTGTTGTGTTAATTCTGTGTCCAGTATTGCATGTATTCTTCTTCTGAATCTAGATATTTGGGTAATGTTTAGATTCTAGAGCATAGAATTCCTATGTTGAATGTCTGATCTTTTAACTTCTGCTCAAGGGGTAGATTAAACTGTTTTCAGGTTGAACATTGGGAAGGGTATACTGCAGTAGGGATACCATAAGTAGAGATAACCTAACACTTTGTATTGGGAGATGTCTGTAAGACAGGTATCACATATATCCCCTTGAAATCCAGTTTTAGCTATTCATGCTGATCATTCACAGGTGTAGGTCTACTGACTCCAGGCCCTGGATAGGCACCAATCTTGCTTTGTGTTTGTGTTACAACCATATCCAACTTTGCATCCAAACTTAAAATCCAAATCCAAATCTAAAACAACCATTAGGACATTAGAGTTAGTTTTAGGATCCTCAGTCCTCTGTCTACAACTGCAAATAGGCCCAAAGCTAGCCCCTTTGCTCTTATCTTTCAGTTTTGGTCTACTTACAGGAGGACTTATCTGCTTTCTGTCAGCATCCCAGCCTTGTATGCATATCCTCATGGATGTTGAGTAGGGAATACCCCCCTAGGTCTTGCAGAGCCTGAAGAAGAAGAGGAGATAAAATATAGAGTCTATCTCCTACACTGTTGGCCCCCTGGCCCAGAGATCCTGTTGATCATTGATGGCTACCTTGTAGGGAAATCTGGGAATAAACATCCAGTCTGGGAAAAAGTCAACAGAAATTGGCGACTCAGCTAGGGAACCTTGTGAAAGAACCCTGGTTTTCAGAAGAAAACAGTTCCTAGTAATAGGTGGCGACTCCGAAGTAATCTCCCAACCGGTCAAAGTAAAATTTATATGCAGGGGAGAAGATCCCAACAAAATCCTTTATTTGAAGAGTTACCATTAACAAAAAGAATGATGTATAGAAGAAAGGGAACTGTCTCAGTTAGTCATGAGAGCTCCCCCAGAAAAGGTGATGATGCACAAGATAACCCTAGGCCATCAGGACAGCATGCGCCTTATTTTTCAAATGCAGAAGCTGATATTCAAGGTGCATATGAGAGGCAACAGGGTGGTAGCATGAGAATGAGGTCAGAGGTGTTCCAAGAACGCCCTTTTCTAGACCCAAGTGAAAGGTTTGAAGAGGCAGAGTCTCTGAGGGATGATGAAGATGATGACCAGAATGGTATGAGACCATCTACCTCCAGACCTAAGGATGAACAATTGGCTGAAGAAATCAGAAGTCTAAGAGCAGAACTAGAATATCTACAAGCCATGAAAATCAGAGATGATATGAAGCAGAAAGTGCAAGCCTTAAGAACTGCCCAAAATGATTCAGTTCCTACCCTTGAGAATGCAAATGTGCAAAGACATCAGCAAAGATATGAAATGCAACATCAGCATCATGATGAGAGACAAAATGTGAATGATGCCAGGATACCACTGAACAATGCAGGAAACCAGAATGCAAACAGAAATGTTAATGTTAATCAGCCAAACAGACAGCCCATGCAGCTAGATAGATTCAGGCAGCTGGTGTTTGATGGTATTCCTGGGTATCCTAACCCCATTGATAAGCATTTGAGGCTGCAAGTGCCTAAATTTTTAGGAAACAACACAGTGTCAGGAGAAGATCATCTAAAGGCCTTTCAAAATGTCATGGATAATTTTGAGGTTGAGCATGAGGATGTTTTCATGAAGTCATTCATGCAATCCTTAATAGATGAGGCAAGAGAATGGTATAGGAATCTGCCTGACCGGAGTATTTCATCATGGGATGACTTTAAAAGGATATTCAAGGAGCAATATGGTGATAAAACTGACCCTAGCTTTTTTGTAAATGAGTTCACCAGTATCACCAAAGGGTCAAATGAGTAGGTTGCAGACTTTAATGCAAGATTTACTAAAGTGTTGAACAAATTGCCACATCACATGAGGCCAAATGAACCAATGTGCATAATTTTGTATATCAATGCCTTTGATGCAAAGACTGCATATGGACTAAGAGATAAAGGTCCTGCCACTCTCAGGGATGCTTTCAGAATTGCAGTGAATATTGAAAACAATAGGAAAGCATCAGGCAAGACAAATAGAAGGGATGATATAAAAATTCTGCAGAACCCAAACAAGCCTCAGAACACTCAAGGTAGTACATCTGCTCCTGAAGATAAGATAGACAAACTGGCAAATGTTGTTAAGGACCTAAGCTATAGATTAGCTAGAAGTGAAAAAGGGATGGGTCCTGATAGGCAAGTCTATCAAAGGCAGGAAAAGAGGCCATCATTACATGATATGCCTTATAACACCAATTGGCATGATGGTAAGCCTGTATTCCCACGTAACAACACAAATCAGAGGGCTCAACATGTCAAGGAAACTCCTGATCCCCTAAAGAAAACTATAAATATTGCTGATGATGCTCCGTGGTGTATAATTTGTCAGATGCCACATTCACAGTCACAGTGTATGATTGCTCAATCCTTGTATGATAATGCTACATCTTGTAATGAATGCAATGAGCCACATCATGTGCAGGATGATGATGTTAATCTGATGTCCATAGGCAATGGATACACTCTGTATGATGCTGATGAGAATACAGATCATCAAATTCAGGCCTGCCAACAGTCCCCATATGATGAAGATAATGAAGATAACTATGTGTATGCTCAGAACTCACACAATTTTCTGAGTAACCTACAACGACCTTCTGATGAGGAAATTAGAGCCTTCACAGCTGCAGCAGTTGCTCAAGTCAAAAGCAACTACAATCTCAGAGGTAAAAATCAAGTAGGCAGCCCACATCAGCCAGAAGATATTTCTGCAGGTCAGCTGGTGCATGGTCATAAAGGAACTGAACCACAAAAAAGGCAGTGGGTAAATAATAAACAGAACTTTAGACACAGAACAGGTCATGATTTTCAAGGACCAGAAAACAAAATCCCTCAGGCTGAAGATCAAACTAGAGGTTCCCAAGACAAGAATGATGATCAGGGAACTATGAAAATGAAAACTAAATCAGCTCAGGATAAAAGCAAGATTGTGGAGCAAGCTACAACTGTTGTACAAAACTATGCTCCATTTGATATAGCCCAGATCCTCTCACAGGTAAAAGTCTTTGTTCCACTTATGGAACTCATGAAAGTGGAAGAGATCAAGAGTAGGACAATATCCCTAATCTCAGGGGTACCTTTTCAAGCTAAACAAAATGATCAGACCCAGGGTGAGAAACATGTCATGTGTAATGAAGAAGATGAGACTCCTGAAGTCTATTTAGGAATGACCATGACAAAGTGTCCTTCACAAGTGGAACCATTTTATGTTTCCCTGGTTATAAATGGAAAAATAATTAGAAATTGTATGCTTGACTCTGGAGCATCTACAAATGTCATGCCTTTGGCTATCATGCAACAAACTGGATTAAAATTTGACAAGGCATGTGGAAAATGTTATGCTATGGATGCCAGAGAGGTACCAGTTATTGGAATCATGAAGGATGTAGATTTCAAACTGGCAGCATTTCCTGAAAAAAGATATAAAATGAATATAACAGTGGTTGACATCAAGCCACAGTATGGTATGTTGCTGTCAAGAAGATGGGCAGCACTAATTGGTGGAAGTATGCAGCTGGACCTGTCATATGCCATGATTCCAATGAATGGCAGGGATGTCAAGTTAATCAGAGAGCAAAGATCATCAGAGACAGTGGAAGACCAAGAAGCAAATGAACAGGTATGCTTTGTAGACACTGACTGTGATAACTTCAAGGTTGTCTCAGATGATACAGAAGATAAAAAGAAAAATGTCTACATTGAAGAGCTGGATCAGCAAGGCTTATGGACCATGTTTTTTGATGGAGCTTGTGCAAAAGAAGGCTCTGGAGCTGGAGTTGTTTTCCTGTCTCCAACTGGTAAGCTCCTCAAATTCTCTTTCTTGCTGAGGTTTGATTGCACAAACAACATTGCAGAATATGAGGCTTTACTCTTAGGCCTAAATATTGCTCTCAAACATGGAATTAAGATGTTAAGAGTATTTGGGGATTCTGAGCTGATTGTATCCCAAATTAGAAATAAATATGCTGCAAAAAATAAAAGACTGAAACAATACAAACATGCTGTTTGGGATACCATTGAACTTTTTGATGCATTTTCAATAGGCTGGGTAGAAAGGTCGAAAAATGTTATGGCTGATTTCTTAGCCAATGTTGCAATAAGGCCAGATTACATCACTCTGTCAGGTGTTACAAATGTAGAAGTTAAAATTAGGCCTGCCATACCAGAAAATATATGCAGTTGGCAAGTGTTTGATGATGATAGGGATTTATTGAAATTTTTGCACTGCATAGATGAATATGAGAATCAACAAATTGATTTCCAAGCTTTTGTAGAGACTGTAAATGGAAAAGAAACCCTTGTGGGAAAAGAGATCATTCAATTGAAGACTAACAAAATCCCTAGAGGGTTGGTAGCTTTGGAAAGAGTTTTTGACAGTAGAGATAAAATGGTCACAAGGACATCCCCCACAAATAAGGAGGATTTAGAAGAAATAAATCTGGGGACATCTTAGGCCCCTCAGAAAGTATACATTGGTAAACAGCTCAAACCACACATTAGAAGTGTAGACACCCAAAATTGTCCCAACTTTGTTCATGTCTTGCAACACCTTGATAAAAACATCACTTAGACATCATGTAACATTTTGTCCTAAATCCCACTCTTAATCCCATTTATCCATTAGCCAATTAATTAAATAAATTTTATTTATTTAATTAAAATCCCATTCAATCCCATCCTTATCCTACTTAGCCAATTAATTAAATAAACTTTATTTATTTAATTAATTTCCACATCATATCCCAATCATAGCCTAAGCCGACTTAGCCAATTAATTAAATAAATTTTATTTATTTAATTAATATCCAACTAATATCCCAACTAATTCAAATATTTTATTTGAATTAAGTTCTCATTATAAGCCGACTTTCCAATTAAATTAAATAAATTTTATTTATTTAATTAATTTATCTTATCATTTAGCCGACATGTGTGCCTCTTTCATTTAAAAAAGATAAGTGGTACTACAGCCTTTTATTTAATATCTTTCATATGTAGTACTTTTTATGTACACAAGCACACATGAGCCCTATTCTCCTTGACACTCGTCAAATGACTACAACTCCCTTGAAGAGTGGGATAACCTAATCAATCCTAGCCGTCCACATCAATCAATTAGCTTTTTAATCTCAGCCGTCCATTGGAACCAATCCTTTTCTATAAATCAAACCCCTCACAAGCCATTAGCATGCATTGAGCCTCAAGTACCATTATTCTGCCAAATTTTCTAAAATGCATGGAGCTTCAAGTAACATTATGCTGTTGAAATACCATTAGAGCCTTTGCATCCTTCAGCTATCATCCTTATATCATCTTCATCTTAATGTTATGCTACAGAATCGAGCAACCAACACAACAAATTGATCAATCAAGCTCATCTTGCATCTTCGAGGTATTGAATTATTTGGGTTTAGGTTATGCATTTCAATTGTTTGATCATTTTCCATTTACAAATCCAAATTTTTCGATATACAAGAAGTATGCTGATTGCATTACTGAGAAAGTATAAACATGTTTTTGCTTGGTCATATGAGGACCTAAAAGCTTATAGGGAAGATTTATTCCAGCATGAGATCCCATTGAAGCCTGAAGCTAAGCCATTTAGACAAAGGCAAAGACCTATTAATCCTACCTTAGCTCCCAAGATGCAAGAAGAACTCAAAAGGCTCAGGGAAGCTGGAATAATTGTGCCAATCAGACATTCAACTTGGGTGTCTAACCTTGTCCCAGTCAGAAAAAAGAATGGTGATATTAGGCTTTGTGTTGATTTCAGGAACTTGAATGTATCCTCTTTGAAGGATAACTATCCACTGCCTAATATGGAAGCTATGTTGCAGAGAGTGACTGGTTGTGAACTCCTATCCATGATGGATGGATTTTCAGGATATAATCAGGTGAAGGTAAAGGAATCAGAACAGTATAAGACTGCCTTTACCACTCCATGGGGAACGTATGTGTATGTTAGAATGCCATTTGGACTAACAAATGCAGGTGCTACATTTCAAAGAGCAATGGATGTTCCTTTTGCAGGGTTGATTGATTCAATCCTGGCTGTATATCAGGATGACCTGACTGCTTACTCGAAGAAAGAAGAGCAGCATTGTTTGCATCTGGAGCAGATTTTCATAAGAGCACTAGAATATGGTATTTCTTTAAATCCAAAGAAGTGTGCCTTTGGAGTAGTTGAAGGAAAGCTTCTGGGACATATTGTTTCCAAGGATGGAGTCAGGATAGATCCAGAGAGAGTGGCTGCTATTGACAGGATTCAAATGCCAAAAATTGTGAAAGGAGTTCAATCCTTCTTTGGACAGATAAATTTTGTTAGAAGATTTGTTCCCAACTTTGCAGAAACCACAAGGAACATTTCCAAGATGATGAAGAAGGATGCAACTGTCAACTGGGAAAGGGAAGCAATAGAATCATTTCAGAATATCAAAGAGGCAATCAAGATGGCCCCTGTTCTTAAATCTCCTGATTTTTCTAGGCCATTCCAAGTATTTTCATTTGCTTCCTTTCATACTGTTGCTGCATGTTTGTTACAGAAAAATGAAGATGGTTTTGAACAGCCCATCACTTTTTTCAGTATGTCCTTGCAGGCCTCTGAGTTGAAGTATGATATTATGGAAAAACAGGCATATGCACTAGTTAGAGCCATCAAAAGTTTCAGACCATACTTGGTAGGGTCATATATAATTGCATATGTACCTCATGCAGCAGTCAAAGACATATTCACTCAGCAGGAGGTGACTGGAAGAAGGTGCAGATGGATAAACAAACTGCAGGAGTTCAACATAGACATACAAGTTACTAAGTTGATAAGAGGACAAGGATTAGCCAAGATGATGGCACAATCAAACTTGGAAGCATGCCAAGTTAATGCAGTCCAAGATGAGAGTGTAAATGTAGTAGGATCTGAATGGTACAAGGATATTATCTATTACTTGCAAAATCTGAATTGTCCTTCCCATTTCAGTGACAATCAAAAGAGGACTTTAAAGTTACATGCAATCAGGTATGTTATTGTTCAAGGTGAGCTATACTGGAAAAACCTTGATGGTGTGCTGCTGAGATGTGTGGATGAGGATATGGCTAACAATGTTTTGATTGATATGCATAAAGGATTGTGTGGTGGACATTATACTGCCCAAACAATAGCTCATAAAATTCTCAGGGCAGGATATTGGTGGCCCACTCTTTTTTCAGATGCACAAAGGTTAGTGAGAAAGTGTGACCCTTGCCAAAGATTCTCAGGAAAACTGAAATATGATGGTGCTTTACCCCTCAGAACTGTACCTGTGGATGCTCCATTCCAGCAATGGGGAATTGACTTCATAGGGGAAATTGCAGACAAATCAAGTGGGGGACACAGTTGGATTTTGGTGGCAACTGATTACTTTACCAAATGGATTGAGGCCATTCCAACTAAGAGAGCTACAAGTAAGGTGGTGACAGATTTCATACTAGAAAACATCATCATCAGGTTTGGAGTACCATTTAAGATAATCACTGATAATGCTATGTGCTTCAGATCAGGTGAATTTGTTGATTTTTGCAACAGGTATGGGATAAATCTGTCATATACATCACCATATCACCCACAAGGAAATGGTCAAGCAGAATCAAGCAATAAGAGCATCATGAAAATTATCAAGAGGATACTGGACAAGAACAAGAGAGCTTGGGACTCAAAGTTGAACTTAGCAGTATGGGCTGACAGAGTGACAGTGAAAAGGGCTATTGGGAAGTCACCTTTTGAGCTAGTATATGGTGCATCAGCTAGACTGCCCATAAACAATCTCCTACCAGTTTACAGATTCATTCAGGAAAATGATGAGGAGATTGAAGATTCCATGACAGAAAGAGTGAATCAGCTGGTTGCATTGGATGAAGACAGAAGGAAAGCCCACCAGATCAATCTCAAAAGACAACAAGATATGAAATATCAGTTTGACAGGAGAACTACAAAAAGGAAGTTTCAAGTCAATGATCTGGTGCTCATTTGGAATGCTAAAGCTCAGGAAAAGGGTAAACATGGTAAATTTCAACCCTTATGGATGGGCCCATATCAGGTTTGCAATACTCATGGGGAGGATTCTTATTTCCTCCAGGCCCTAGATGGTGAAATTCTGGAATTGCCTGTGCATGGCCAATTCCTTAAGTTCTATTTTGCATAAATGACTGGTTGCTGTGCACATTTGTAAAAATATGTATGTAGTGTAAATGCCTTGTACAGCTCACGTTTTTTGGCTTTTTGTCTGGTCTACCCGGAGATCTGGTTCTCGCTGCAGGTTTTCACCTGCACGTCCCCATTCGGAGCCACTGTTAGCACTTATTTTGACCTGGGGTTGATTTTTTCATGATCAGGGGGTTTCTTCATTTGAACCCTTTATCTTCTTGCCCATTTTTTCTAAGTGTTGGACCTCCTCAGCATTTTTCAGCTGCAGCATCATATTTTCTTTGAAGAGGAGGTCATCATCATCATATTTCCTTTGATGGTGGTCAGCATCATCATGTTCTCCGTCGACCGGTTTCTCATCGTCATCATCATATTTTACTATCGGGTGATGTTTGGTTATTATCCTGATGATGCTGATGAGCTACAGTGCGCCCTGATTTGCTTGCGGGGGTGATTTTTTCAAGTATTCGGTGATCTCCCATTTATCACCTTGCGCAAACATGATGATGATGTTGCCCCGATATTCTGAAGGGGTTGTTCCTTGAGTTGTTCGACCTGACTTGTTTTTTCTTAAGGGTCGTCATCATCATTATATTTCCAGTTATCACCGTGTTGCTTGCGAGGGTCATCATATTTTCTGCCTTCATGATATTTCACCGGGGTGATATTTCTATCATGGAGTGATCTTGGTTATGATCATCCTGATGATGTTATTGAAGAGTTCTAAGTGCGACCCGATATTCACTAGGGTCATCATATTTTGAACGTCAGGATGATCTTAGTCAATATCATCCTGATGATGTTGTATCACTTCTTGTTCGTTGTTTTGTCATCCTGATGATGCTGACGTCATCCTTATATCAGGGTGATATCTTTTTCTCTGCCTATCTGCATCATGATATTTCTGAAGGAGGGGGTGATATTTTCATATCACCCGGGTGTATGTTTGTTCCAGCGTCATGATGATGCTGATATCAAGGAGATATCCGCCTGCCGGCTTCGTGCATTATCTAGTGGGGGTGATCTTTTCAAGCATCATCATATTCGCCTATCGCCCCGATCTTATAGTGGAGCTACAGTGCAACCTGATATTTGTGCATCAGGATGATATTTCCAAATATCCAGTTGTCTTCCGAATATCATCCTGATGTGAACATGATGATGACGTCATCAAGGTCCGGGGGGGTCATATCTCTAACACTGATCATCTTGAGGAGATCTCCTGATATTTGCAAACATGATGATGACGTCATCCGGATATGAGGAGGTGCGCAGTAGGCAGATATGATGATGACGTCAGCAGGATATGATGATGATGTCATCAGGATGTTTATCGGCCAGACTTTTGGTATAGGCTCAGCAGGAGGATGTTCCTCTGATGGATCAGAATATGCCGATGAAGGCGATTATCATGCAGGTTATATTGCATTATGATGCTGACGTCAGGGTGATATTTCGGGCAACAGGATATCATGCTGCTGGAGGATGATGATGATGAAGTCTTATACTAGTGTCGTCAGGAGCAAAAGCACCGACATCATATATGCTCATGACCTAGTATATAAAGTGTTAAAGAGGTCATCGCGGGGTGCATGTGGGATAATGTTATCCTGCATATTTGAAATATCATGATGATGAATCTCGGCGGGAAATGGTTGCGATGCAGAATTAATGTTCTTCCCGAGGCCGCGGGTTGGTGCGCCATCAATGGCGATTGTTGCAGAGGTATGGGCGATGGCGTGGGTGGATCTGGTACCCAATTGAAGGTGTACATCAGCGGACAGTGGCGCAGGGCTCAAAAAATCTTCCTTTCTCCTCCCCTACCTGCTGCATTAATGTGTTTGAGCGCCATTTTTATGATACTGTGTATCTGGCGGGATTTTTGGTCAACCTGGTAGTTAATGCTGAATGCACCCTCCTGCTATATAATGCAGACGGTGTTATTCATTCAAGGTTGTTGAAAGTTGAAGATTTTTGGCTCTGTAATGCATAACAAGCTGATCTGGTTGCTTTGTACAGCTTACCTGTGAGTTTATGTATCTCTTGTTGTATGTTTTTGGCATGAACCCACTGATTTCATGATTAAACTTATATGAGAAATGCTATCTTAGCATGTGTTGTGTTAATTCTGTCTCCAGTATTGCATGTATTCTTCTTCTGAATCTGGATATTTGGGTAATGTTTAGATTCTAGAGCATAGAATTCCTATGTTGAATGTCTGATCTTTTAACTTCTGCTCAAGGGGTAGATTAAACTGTTTTCAGGTTGAACATTGGGAAGGGTATACTGCAGTAGGGATACCATAAGTAGAGATAACCTAACACTTTGTATTGGGAGATGTCTGTAAGACAGGTATCACATATATCCCCTTGAAATCCAGTTTTAGATGTTCATGCTGATCATTCACAGGTGTATGTCTACTGACTCCAGGCCCTGGATAGGCACCAATCTTGCTTTGTGTTTGTGTTACAACCATATCCAACTTTGCATCCAAACTTAAAATCCAAATCCAAATCTAAAACAACCATTAGGACATTAGAGTTAGTTTTAGGATCCTCAGTCCTCTGTCTACAACTGCAAATAGGCCCAAAGCTAGCCCCTTTGCTCTTATCTTTCAGTTTTGGTCTACTTACAGGAGGACTTATCTGCTTTCTATCAGCATCCCAGCCTTGTATGCATATCCTCATGGATGTTGAGTAGGGAATACCCCCCTAGGTCTTGCAGAGCCTGAAGAAGAAGAGGAGATAAAATATAGAGTCTATCTCCTACACTGTTGGCCCCCTGGCCCAGAGATCCTGTTGATCATTGATGGCTACCTTGTAGGGAAATCTGGGAATAAACATCCAGTCTGGGAACAAGTCAACACGATGCAATGCATAAATAGAAAACAAAAATACAAACTAAGCTATAATACAGGACCATTCCACCGATTCACAGGATCAACCGGTGGAAGGATTGAAAGTACCCATTAACTTGCAAACAGAATG
Organism: Cunninghamia lanceolata; assembly: GCA_027924645.1. Classification (NCBI taxonomy): domain Eukaryota; kingdom Viridiplantae; phylum Streptophyta; class Pinopsida; order Cupressales; family Cupressaceae; genus Cunninghamia; species Cunninghamia lanceolata. The sequence goes on along the minus strand of BSBN01000341.1, from coordinate 4,314,100 downwards.
GAAATCAAAACAGATACAGCTGATAAACCAGATAATGCAAATGATGAGATCTTATTCAAATGAAATTCAAATGTACTGTTTCTGCAATACTGTCAAACAACAGTGCTTCTCAATATCTGGACTGTTCTCCTGAATCTCAACCACACCAATACATAACACAACTAGCATAACATATCATAACTCAATATGCTAAACCCTAACAGATCGAAGGTATATATAGCAATATCCTGCGAGTACTACCAACTCACTTCCCAGTGGCTGGGAGCTTCCAAGCGGCTGGGAGAAGGACAGCTCAGACTACCTGATCACGATCTCTAACTGATCTCTAACTGCCTACACACATTCCTAGGCTGATCTAATACATAGCATTGGTCCAATGGACCTTATTACATGATGAAGTCAAACATACTAAAAATAGACTAATGCCCTGTCATCATGTGGACAATTAACCTATATCCTAATCATGTACGGGTGCTCCTGCACCATACTCCCCAACAGAAAAGAACTCATGTCCCATGAGTTTGGGTTGTGGAAGTCCTCCACCTTTACACTTTGCCTTAGCAATATGCTGATCTGCTCTAGCTCTGTCCGCTGCTGGCTCTTGACTGCTCCAAGACTTCTGAACTGTAACTGGCTTTCTGGCAAGTAAATCCTCATGCCTGTCAATGTAGGCCTTTTTCTCACATGCCCTTTGTTTGTCAGGTTGTCTGACCAGAACCTCTGTCTGAACTGCCTCTTGAACTTCTGAAATGTTCAATTCTGTCTTCCTGTCAATCTTTATAGGACAAACAATAGTCCCAACTATGACAACATCCTTGTCATTCCTCTCAACTGGCTGCTGTGTGCAAACCTATTTCTGCACCTGCTGCTGACCTCTGTCAGTCAAAACTAAAACTTTCTTCAACCTGTTGTCCTTAACAACTCCTTTCTCTACAGTGTCCTCAACTGCCCTTATGCCTGCTCCTATAGGCATCTGCACAAACTCCTTCTTTCCTATTAAAATGATTTTGGCTGCCCCTTGTGCTGCAGCATCTGCCTGCAATGGCATTAACTTAATAGTCTTCCCATCTTTCTTGATGGTGTAGGTATTAGCATACCCATCATACAGTACCCTTCTATCAAATTGCCATGGTCTACCCAACAGTAGGTGACAACATTCCATGGGCAAAATATCACACAAAATTCTATCCTAATATGCTCCAATCTGAAAATCCACATATGCCTGTTCAGAGACAAAAAGTGATTGACTATCACTCACCCAAGATGCCTTGTAAGGGTGTGGATGTGGAATCCTTTCCAAATTCAGTTTATCCACCATCTCCTGAGATACCATGTTGTCTGTTGAACCAGTGTCAATGACAACCTTACATACTTTACCTTTGCTCTTACATATGGTCTTGAAAAGAGCTCTTCTTTGCATCATATCCTTTGATGCCTGCAAACTAATTCTCCTTAGCATCAATGATTCTCCCTCCTTAGGATATGCATAATAGTCAGGCTCCTTATCTTTCTGATAAGTGTTTGAACTCTGCACACTTTGCTCTACTTTCTCTTCTTGCACAAGTTGTACTCTCTTGTCATTAGTTCTATCATTTCTGGATGATGAACCTTTGTTTTCTGGACATTTGAAGGATGGATGACCAAACTCACCACAGGTGTAACATTTTCCTGAAAATGTAGTAGAACCTCTACCGCCTCCAAATCTTCCTTTATTACCTTTCCATCCACCTCTGAAATCAGACTGTCCCTGTCCTTTACCAGTGTCTTCTTGACCCTCATTGGTTTGCTTTTGTGTAGGGGCTGCTCCTCTTCCCCTCATATTGTTTCGTTCCTATTTTCTCTTTAACTTCTCTTCCACTTTCAATGCCAACTGAAAACTTTTCTGAACTGTATCTGGATTATGCAGACTTAGATCTTCCTGAATGTTGAACCTCAATCCATTAAGGTATCTGGCTACCTTCTCTTCTTCACTTTCTTTTACCTTTGTCTTCATACAGAGTTTCATGAATTCTTCTGTATATGAGCTGACATCTAGCTCCTTCTGCTTCAGGTTTTGCTTCCTTTTGTGTAATTGGATACTGTAATCCAATGGGACATAAGCTTCCTTTACTAATGCCATCATCTTCTTCCATGTGGCAACTCTACGTTTTCCTTCCTGTACTCTATCATCTTGAACAAAATTCCACCATGTCAAGGCAGCTTCTTTCATCTTTGACTGTGCTATCTTCACTCTCTGTTGTTCTGGTATCTCCTCTGTTTCAAAGAAATTGTTCAAACAGTCTATCCATTCCATTACTGAATCAGGGTCCATCTTGCCTGTAAACACTGGCAAATCCAGTTTCACATCCATGGTTCTCCTCTCCATGGCCTTGAGGGCATTCAACAGTGGTCTCTGGTCTGCAGGAATGACCTCCTCGCTCCAATTAGGGATTTCTTCTTCTTCCCTATCTTCTTCTTTACCAGAACCTACTCTGCTCCTCAACTTTGCTAACTCATCCTTCAATTCCTGATTCTGAGCCTTCACGGCCTTGCTTTCTGCAATCTGTTTCTTCACCAGAACTGCCAACTCAGCGTTGGTCATCCTTGCTGGAACCTCAGATGTTCCTTCTTCGTCTGACATCCTGCTTATCTTTTCCAGAAGATCCTAACCTTTGCTCTGATACCACTATGATGCAGAGGTAAACGCAACGGGAGCTTACCAACAGGAAGGAGGAGCCAATAATACAAACAGCATGTTAAAACTCCCTATCGGCTCAGCATCATCATCATATTTCGGACGAGCACAATTATCCTCCTGCCGACTACTGTTCACTTCCTCCGTCTTCTGCCTATCATCATCATCATGATATTCAACTAGCGCAAACATCCTCCTGTTGCACTGTTCATCGGGCGTCAAACTCTATCGGCATCATCATGATATTCGACACCACCTTCGTCAGCAGGATATCCAATATCTGGTTGCTCCAAATATCCTGATGACGACAACTTTAGCACCTTCCCTTCGATGCCCGATAGCCGACTATACAAACAACAGCATCATGATATGATTTATCCGGTTCGATTGAAACATCCTGATGATGTTCACCCAACTTTCTGCCGAGGACTTCCGCCGATGCCAAAACACTTAGCGACAGCAGGATAAACTTGCATAGGGTGATATCTCAATATCCTGATGACGATGACGTCATATCCTGATGACGATGATGTCACCCAATATCCTGATGACCTCTTCAACACTTAGCCAAAAATGGACTTTCACTCCTGCATCTGCTAGCGATATGTGGATGATGGGCACCCCCGAGAGATGATCCTGACGGCGATATATACACTGAGTATATATCCAACTTATAACATCCTGATGCACTTGCAACATGCAAACTTCATCAGCTTCATACCCGATCCTGATCGCGATACATTCACAGATGATGATGCGATTCGTTCCGACTGGAAACGCACATGCAGACTCCTGTATATCCGTCCGCTGCATGCAAACACTCAGAATCGCACAATTTCACAAAGACAATAAGATGATCGGGCCGGATCACCTTCAAACCAAAATTTAATAGCTTATCTTTCTAGACCGAGCACATGAGGATGCTAGGCTGATTTACAACATGCTACCAATTGATCTCTTGAACGATGCAATGCATAAATAGAAAACAAAAATACAAACTAAGCTATAATACAGGACCATTCCACCGATTCACAGGATCAACCGGTGGAAGGATTGAAAGTACCCATTAACTTGCAAACAGAATGGAAATCAAAATAGATACAGCTGATAAACCAGATAATGCAAATGATGAGATCTTATTCAAATGAAATTCAAATGTACTGTTTCTGCAATACTGTCAAACAACAGTGCTTCTCAATATCTGGACTGTTCTCCTAAATCTCAACCACACCAATACATAACACAACTAGCATAACATATCATAACTCAATATGCTAAACCCTAACAGATCGAAGGTATATATAGCAATATCCTGCGAGTACTACCAACTCACTTCCCAGCGGCTGGGAGCTTCCAAGCGGCTGGGAGAAGGACAGCTCAGACTACCTGATCACGATCTCTAACTGATCTCTAACTGCCTACACACATTCCTAGGCTAATCGAATACATAGCATTGGTCCAATGGACCTTATTACATGATGAAGTCAAACATACTAAAAATAGACTAATGCCCTGTCATCATGTGGACAATTAACCTATATCCTAATCATGTACGGGTGCTCCTGCACCAGTTTGAAATAGGAAAGTATGTGTTATTCCTTGATTCCTAAAACACCTGAAGTAGTGAAGAAAGAAATTGAACCAGAGGAGATAAGTGAGTTACTAATAGAATATGAAGACATCATATCAGATAATGTACCTGATGGATTACCACCTATAAGGAGTATCAATCATCACATGGATCTTATACTGGGAGCAAGTTTGCCTAACAAAGCAACACATAGAATGACACTGGTAGAGAATGAAGAACTGAATAGAAAAATACAAGAGTTGTTGATAAAAGGTTTGATCAGAGAAAGCTTTTGTCCTTGTGCAGTACCTACAGTGTTAGCATTGAAGAAGGATGGAGAATGGAGAATGTGTATTGACTCTAGAGAAATAAACAAGATCACAGTTAAGTATAGCTTTCACTTACCTAGGATGGATGATATTATGGATTATTTGAGTGGAGCAAGATATTTCACAAAGATAGACTTGAAGAGTGGATACTAGTAGATCAGAATCAGAGAAGGAGATGAATGGAAGACTACTTTTAAGACCAATGGAGGATTTTATGAGTGGTTAGTGATGCCTTTTGGATTGACAAATGCACCAAGTACTTTCATGAGGTTGATGAATGAAGTTCTAAAGAAATTCTTGGGTAAGTTTGTGATTGTGTACCTGGATGATATTCTAATTTTTAGTAAAACAAAAGAAGAACATTTGTGTAATATTAGAAAAGTTTTGCAAAGGTTGAGAGAGGAGAAATTGCTGATAAACATCAAGAAGTGTAGCTTCATGAAGGAAGAGTTGGTATATTTGGGATTTGTGATTTCTGCGGAAGGATTGAAGATGGACCCTAAGAAAGTGAAAGCAATTGTTGAATGGCCTACACCAGAGAGCATTAGAGAGGTTAGATCATTTCATGGATTGGCTAGTTTTTACCAAAAGTTCATTAGAAATTTTAGTTCAGTTTGTAACCCTATGACAGAGACAATGAGAAGTGAGAAAATATTTCAAGTGGACATCTGGAGTAGATAAGTGTTTTGAGTTGTTGAAGTAGAAAGTGACAGAGCAACCTATTTTGGCATTACTAGATTTCAATAAGGTATTTCAAGTTGATTGTGATGCAAGTGGAAATGCGATTGGAGTAGTGTTAAGTCATGAAGGTAGACCAGTAGCATATTTCAGTGAGAAGTCGAATGGTGCAAGGAAGAGATATTCAGTTTATGATCAAGAGTTCTATGCCATAATTCAAGCCTTGAAGAAGTGGAGACATTACTTTCTGCCTAAGGAGTTTGTGTTGTATATAGATCATCAAGCTTTGCAATATTTGAATAGTCAAGGTAAGTTGAATCAGAGAAATATGAGATGGGTAGAGTTCATGCAGAGTTATACTTTTGTGTTGAAGCATAGGAGTGGAAAATCAAACAAAGTTGTTGATTCCTTGAGTAGAAGAAGAAACTTGTTGACAGAGATGAGAGTTGAAGTGTTGGGTTTTGATGGATTGAAGAACATGTATGAGGGAGACATGGATTTTGTAGAACCTTGGAGAGCATGTAAGGAACCTATTGTGATAGATAGGAGTAAGTGGATAGACTATTTCATTCAAAAAAATATGTTATTCAAAGGAAGACAGTTGTGCATACCTAGAAGTTTAATAAGGGATAATTTGATCAAGGAGAAGCATAGTGGTGGATTGGCAGGACACTTTGGCATTGACAAGATAGTGGCTTTGGTAAGTGAAAAGTACTTTTGGCCTCAGATACATAAGGATGTTAGGAGATTTGTGCAAAGTTGTAGAGTTTGTCAAGTTGCAAAAGGGAGTAGTCAGAACATCAGATTATATAAACCCTTGGCAGTACCGGAGAGACTTTGGGAAGACATAAGCATGGATTTTGTAATGGGATTGCCTAAAACATCGAGAGGACATGATTCAATATTTGTAGTGGTTGACAGATTTTCAAAGATGGCTCATTTCATACCTTGTAAGAAGACAACTGATGCAGTGCATGTAGATGACCTATTTTTCAAAGCGATTGTAAGATTGCATGGATTAACTAAGAGTATAGTTTTAGACAGAGACACAAAGTTTGTTGGATACTTTTGGAGGACACTTTGGAAGAAGATGAAGATAGATTTGAAATTTAGTTCAAATTTTCATCCACAGACAGATGGACAGACAGAGGTAGTGAATAGGAGTTTGGGAGATTTGTTGAGATGTTTGGTTGGAGATAAAGATGGAAGTTGGGATTTGATTCTTTCACAAGCAGAGTTTGCATACAATAATTTAGTAAATAGGAGTACTGGAAGAACACATTTTGAGATTGTTACTAGAGTGAATCTTAGAGGAGTTGCAGAATTGAGAGATATTAGTATAGAGGAAAAGAGGAGTGAAGAAGCAGAAGAATTTGTAGACCATATGGAGATAGTGCATAATCAAGTGAAGAAACATTTGGAGGATATGAACAATAAGTACAAAGAGAAGGCTAATGAGAAGAGAAGACATAAGGAATTTGAAGTTGGATATGAAGTGATGGTGTACTTGAGAAAAGACAAATTTCCAATTGGGACTTATAACAAGTTGAAGATGAAGAAGTTTGGACCTTGTAGGATACTCAAGAAATTTGATCCAGGAAATGCATATGAAGTGGAATTACCAGAGGCATTGGGTATATCACCTATTTTCAACATTGCAGACCTACATCAGTATCATGAAGTAGAGTTCAGTGACAGTATGGAAGAAGACTTGAAGAAGCAATTACAACAACAAGCACCGGAGCAGATAGAAGACATCTTGGACAGTAGAGGTGGATGCAACACTAGAGGAAGACAATACAAAGAATATCTTGTGAAGTGGAAAGGTAGACCGGAAGAAGATTCAACATGGATTTCTCAAGCTGAGGTGGACCATCTTGGTTCTCCCCTAGCCCCAAATAAGTGAGGGACTCACTTTTTCAATAACTCTAGATGTCTAATGCAAGAGTATCCCTGGTTCAAGAGTAATCTTGCATCAACCAAAAACATTTGCATTTAAACTCTTTCATTTTCCAATTCAGTCAGTAGCAGTTTTCAGCTTGTGGTCCAGTTTTGGCATTTCACATCTTGCAGATTTGGACTTAGCATCTACATTTATTCATCTACATCATATCAAGAATTCAAAGCATTTGGATCAATTACAGGAAAGACATCACTCTCAGAAGATCAACTATTTTCTCAGTATAGAGCATTCTAACAGTTCTTGATAATCAACTAAAGGAGAAGGCCCTCAGTTCCTTCCTTGACTTGTGGATGTCAATCACACATCATTCAATGTCCTTTGGTTTGTGTCTGACCTTCCCCAAGGGTCCGCACATTGTTCCATTCATTTGAGGAAGTGTTCTATGCATTTAGGTTTGACCTATCTGTGAACATGTTACAACTCTTCATTGGAGTTTGTGACCTTCCTTAGCCAACGCGGAAGAATCTATTGGTCCGGAAATGATATATAAAGATGTAATAGATCCTTAGGAAAGCAGTTGGAAATTGATTCATAGTTCTTAGTTTCAATTTTGTGTGAAGGGAGCTTCAAAGCCTTATCTTGCGCATGTATGTAATCAGGCCTATGAGCCCTAATTGTAAGCCCGCATGTTGCCGGCCGATCTCTATTTGTATTCTATGATATACTGAATGACTAAATCTGCATTTGCTTTATTTCTTTGAGTTGTTTCCGTAATGTTTACTCTTGCTGCATGATCTAGATAGTTCATTCTGTGAACCCTCCTACTGTGACTGTACCAATATAACATTTATTTAATTTATCCCATCCCTTCACATTATTAAATAAATAAATTTTATTTATTTATTTAATCCCCTTTCCTCACATTCCTCATGATTTAAATAATATTAAATTATTTAAATTATTTGAGCTCACCTTCCATTTCCATCTCTCAAGATGACTCAAATCATCTCTCAAGTTAACTCATTCACCTTCCATTTCTTCTCTCTTATTGCATGATTAACTTTCTAATTCCACCACCACTCACAAAATGGAAGTTTTATCCCTCCATCCTCTCACCTTTGTCTATAAATTAACCCACAACCAAGCCATTTGCATGGATGAAATTTCAAGTACCGTTACTCTACCAAAATATCACCTCAATCTTTCATCTATCATCCTTCATCTATCTATCTTTCATCCATCAAATCTTCATCCTATCAACATTATGTTGCAGATCTGAGCAATCAACATCAACGCAATCTTCATCGATCAAACATGCATGCATTGATCTTTCAAGTCATCTCAGGTATTCGAAGGTTTGGACTGAGGAATCACATGTCATTGTTTTATCTTTCATTTTATCCAAAATTTTTGGTTACATTTCTAGCATGCCCAGTGGGACCTACTTCTCTTGATCAAATCTTATGTTTTTGCAAGTTTTTGTAGTAAAACTTTATGTTCATCTAACCCTTGTTTGCAAGTTTTGAAGAGGATTTGTCAAAGGTGACTTCCTAGGCTCAAAATGACTACGCCGTTGTGTCTTGGAGGCTGATTCCAAGCTTTTTGACTATGAACTTGATATGGTTTCCTCACAGCAAAAATTTTTGTAAATTTTTGAATTTTTTTATTTGGTAGCCATACTGTACGAATCAGTACAGATCCATTTAGTATAGACAACCATTGGGGTCTAATTTGTATATTACCCTATTGTGCTTTCAATTAGGATCTGATTTTGCTGGTAGGATAATTGTTGTTTGCAGGAAAAATGCACTAGTTTTAAGTGGTCCTCTATCGACTTGCATTAAGTGTTTCTTTGTAAAATCCATCATCTGTTACTCACGAATGCCTAAACCCCAATAAGCTATCGACCTGAACCCTATTGCCACCATTCACTGTCTAAACCTTCAAATTACCCCCATCACTTCATAGCACCAATTTCTATTGAAGTCTTTATAAAAAACCCTAATCTCCTTTTGGTCCGCCATCTCCTTGCTGAGGTCGCCACCCATATTTAGCCTGGTCGCCGCCCCTATCATAGGTCTCCACCACCAACATTGTTGACCTAGCCTTGGAACCCCATCCTAATCTCTATTCAAATCCTTCACCATCACTCTTGAAGCCCTGCGCATCCTCCAGTCAACATCTTATCATTTCAACTACCGCTTATTCTTAGACTTGTTAGCATGCCTTATGTTCTGGTCGCTGCCCACTTCCTAGTTTTGTTGCCACTGACCTAAACCATAAGTACACAAACATTGATGGTCTACTTCCAATACATAGATCTATGTCTTCAAACTTCAAAAGTTTACTTTTTGAACTTCGACCATCAGCTTTTCAAAAAGACTAACCACGTATAACTTTGGTCGCCATCCATAAGCTCCCGGTAGAATTGTTAGCCACCATAAATCTTTAGGCTGGTCACTACTCTAAAGACTTTATTTGTTGTTCTATTTCAAGTAGTTACCTACCCTGGAAACCCTAGTAGTTGACCTCAATTAAACTTTTGACCACCACCCATCATCTATCACTTTCTTTGTCGACCATTGGAGACCCTTTTACCGACCTTAGTCCGTCATCGACCACAGCCAAGATCAATTTCAATGTCATATGTATCCTAGTTGATCTAACATATAAACTGTAACAATCATTCTCTAAGAAACCTAATGCTTTTGCCTTTCAATTTAAGATTTTGCTTTTAAGGGTCGACTTGGACATTTAGGGGTTTTGACCTTTTTGGCATTAGGGTTTAAGCTTTGGGGTTTTGGGATTTGAAATCTTAACTTAAACTATCAACACAAACTGCAACCACCAAACACCAATCTACAACCACAGGCACGTGTGATAGAGAAAAATCTTGTAAACACCAAAAAGTCAAAGTCAACCATCAAAAGTCAACCAGGTCAACCCTTCATCTTTAAACATGCCAAAGGAGGCATTTTTTTTTTTTTTTGCTATAACTTGGTCATACGAGCTCATAATCGTGCAAACAAATACTCGTTGGTAAGGTAATTTGACAAACTTCACAGTGGAATCAACATCTTCAGGTAATTTTATCATTTTAGTAGGTAATTTCTTAGTCAAACTTCAGCTCCATTTCAAACTTCAAATGAGCATATCTTTTGCAAAACTTATCCAATTTTAGCGAATTATTTTTTAAAATTGCTTAGAATTTTCCAAATCTTCTGTCTATATAGTCTATTTTGTTGTATCAGGTCATTTATCACAGATTTTTAATAGATCACATCTTTTTGACCTAACCCCCTTATGGCTTGCAAGTTTGGTTTTCTTCTTGTCTTGGTAATTTTTAGGGGCATCTAAGGAGTTGGAACAATAGGGGTATCAACATACATAGAAAATTTAAGGACAAAAAACAATCAGGTGAAATTAATCCATCTCATATCTCTAAACATTGCTTTCCTTCACACTTCAATTTAGGCTTAAAATCAATTTTGTTTGCTATCACATCATTGAAATTGGGCTAAAATGAACAAGTGTCTTTCTACACATTTGGCTTTGGGATCTTAAAATGAATAACTTCTTTCATTGTCTTCTTATCACACATTTCATTTCTAAGGGTTAATTAACAACTGCGATTTGTCAAACCCTACCTAGGAGACCTTCTAGGGGATTTCATCACCCCTAGGGATAACCTCAATCACGTGTTCTAGCATGGTATATCAAAGGGGGAGAGCGAAAGATGCATCTCAATCTAGGTACGTAGTCATTGGGACAACCTTGTGGCACTGGGTGATTTCAAACACAAGGTGAAGTGGTATTCGCTTATGCTTATGCCACATCCCTTCAACGGGCTAGTGTTCACATATTTGGGCCCCTCATACCTTGTGTATATTGGGGATACCCCTAGTTCACCCTTATGCTACCTAGCTTAAGACTTGTTAAGGGAAAATTGGATCTAAATGAATAATCAATATAATATATCAATGATACCCAAAACTCAATGAAATAATGAACAAAGAAGGTCAATTTAAACAATGAACAATACAAAAGCAAAACATCCTTTAATTCTCAGCTTCCATTGATCGCCTATCACAAATGATCTTGTCTATTAATATGGCCCTTAGAAGGTGCACTTCCTTGCTATGATTCCAAGATATTTAAATGGGAATGGCTATGATAGTTTCACCATGAAGATGAGCTTCACAACAATGATAGTAGTGTGTAGTAACAAGTTTGATCACAAGCAATGAAGGAATTGGTGCCAAAGGCGTGCTGTAATTCCTGTAGAGTAAGTTTACTTAAATCTTGGATGATTGAAATGGAAGAATAGGGTTCAATTTATAGACTTGAGAAAGAGAAGATCAACGGTTTGAGAAACCTTGAGGAACGTGTGCGAATAGGAAGAAGACAAGTGTCTCCCTCTATTTTGCATGAGAGGAATTAATAAAATAGAAGACTAAGTTAACTGAAGAGATTAATCAATTAAAAGAATAAATTAATCAGTTAAAAGAATAGAACTAGAAGAATGGAAATTGCATGAGGATGAGAAGATATTTTAGCTCAATTAAATATTTAGAATATTCAATTGCATGTGCATAAGGATTGAATTATATTTAGAGATAACTCAATTTAGAAGAAATGGACAACTTAAATAAATATTTGATTTATTTAAATTTAGAGAAGATATTATTGGAAGAAATAATTAAATAATTGATATTATTTAATTTAGAGTGAATTTGGAAGAACTAATTAAATAATTGATATTATTTAATTTGTTGAAGGAATTAGAAGAATTTTAAGAATTTAATTAAATAAATTGATTTTATTTAATTGTTGGGAGAATATGAATCAAATAAATAAATTGGTTTATTTATTTATTGATAGAGAAATTTGACTTAAATAAATATTAAGAATACTTATTTAGACAGAGTCATGTCATTTTTAGGCGCATACATTTTTCCCCTCTTTGATGTGATGTTTGAGATGATGAGATTTGTGTCGAGTAACATCATTTTAAAGAAGCTAAGATATGTATAGAAGAAAAAGATGATAATGGAAAGGTATGATGAGGATGCCCCCTCAGGAGATTGGATGGGTAGAGAGTTTTGAGGGAGCGAGATGGACAATCTCACTATGAAGAAGGTGGAAAAATAAGGTTGGGGTGAAGAAAATGGTTGAAGAAAGAGCTGAATGAAGTGCGATGCAAGATATAATGATAACACATGCAAGCAAGCAAGAAAGTATGCACAAACAATATAAGAACAAACAAGGTATTGCCCCTGTCAAGCAGTAAACCAACAATATATTGATAATGATATATGACAGTGTTGTCATGGTGGGGAATGATATATATCTAGACCAACATGGCAGGCATGTTGTCATGACGGGGAACAATGGATCCCTAGAGCAAACACGAAGGATAGTGTCTAGTTTCAGGAAATGAAGCATGTCGTGTAAGATGTGTGTGTTGGTCTGATTTTGACAATGTTACATCCTGTATAGACAATTGATTGATTAACTGATTGAGTTGGTTTACGACCAGACAAGGATCAAGACCACTAATTATGATTGGATCATTTGACAATATTGATTAACTTGATTGGTATGGATTAAGGATGAACTTGTATTTGGATCATTGCTTAGAAGATACGATGATGGATGGAAAGTTGATTTGACAGAAGAAATGACTTGATAGAAGGACTCACAAGCCTTTATTTGTATTGATACTCTGCATAGAATATTTATTGCATGGATGGTATGTGAAATCCAATTGGATATGGATATGGCTATGAGATGTAATTGGATACATTATGGATGTGGGTACAGATATGGAATGCAATTGTATACGGTATGGATATGGATATGGATATTTGCTATCTTGATACTGCAAGTATTTTGAAGTGCTTATTTCATCATTGGGTGATTTTTTTGGTACTTTTTCCAAATGTTGTAAGAAAATACAAGCATCTAGGTATAATTGAACCGAGATGACCTGAGTATTGCTTACATAGATTTTTCTTTAGCAAGTTAATACAAGCATCGAGGTATGATTGAACCGAGATGACCTGAGTATTTCTTGTGTATCAACAGACAAGGATTGCCCCTGTTCATGTTAGACCTTTGATGTCCTCAATGATATTTTGCCGATCATGTCTTTAGATAAGGTGTCGCATTACTAAAGTTTAATCCACAACAACAAGAAAAGAAAATAATCATGCCCCCATCAGAGCATCTTGAGCTTTTGGCATCCTTGAGTAGCATAGAAAGACATGATAACAAAAAATCAAGACGTAGTAACCTAACCTGATCCCAATCACAAACATTTTTGCATTTAGATGTGTTTATTTCTTGCCATAATTTGGATAGGATCAGTTTGAGTGCTTTAGATACTTTCTTGCTTTGCTTTGGATAGCTTGAGGTGTTGCACCAAAATTTATGCTTGAAAGCGGGCTTTACTTTGCACTTGCTTGGCTAGTGAAAGATTCCACAATCCTTATTGGTGAGATAGACCCTAAGGGACTGACCTAGTGCCTCAGGGGCTCATTGCTAAATGGTCTTGCCTACGTGATGATGCAGAGGCAATGTAGTTTAGGGTAAACCCTAATGGATCTAAGACCTAGGCGATAGAAAGTAGCGCAGACTCAAATAGATAGAAGGACTAGACATGTGACGAATGGGACAGTGGAGCCTTGGGGACACAGTTGAATAATGGCCTTGCCTATGTGATGATGCAAAGGCAATGTAGTTCCTAGACTTGGACCATGTGGATACTGACGATAGACACTATGCTAGGCTGACACTATGGATAGGATATTGGATAAAACCTTGGTTGACAAGGCAAAAAAGAGATAGAGTATCAAGCCATGATAGGTTATCACTAGGTTTTTATTATGGAACAGATATGGATCGAATGGGACACAAGTGAAGGAAGAATGGACATAAGGTGATTGGTTTCCCAAATATGGAGGAAGCAGTTTATCACAAGTAATGCCTGTTTACCAGGTTTTCACCACTTGCTTTTATTTGGATGAAAGCTAGAAAGTATGCATGATGCCTATTTTCCAGGTTTTCATCATGATACCTATCCAAGGCACCTGTTTTCCAGGTTTTCATCAAAGGAAGATTTTTTTGTATTTTTCTAATTTTTTTATTTTTTGGTATTTTATGTCCCCTTACATTGGGGTTCTCTTAGGTATAGAACTGGCAAAGATGCATGTTGTTGATTGGGTCATCAAATAGCTCACCTTCTGATGTTGCTAACTAATATGCCCCTGATCCATAAGCTACTATGATCAAATAAGGCCCAAGCCAGTTGGGTTCAAATTTTCCTTTCTTTTCCCAATCTTGTTGATTGCGGGGGTTCTCCTTAAGTACTAGATCTCCAACTTTAAAGACTCTTGGGCGGACTCTGTGGTTGTAGCTTTGTGACATCATTTGTTGATATGCCTTGAGATGATTGAAGGTTTTTTGTCCCCTTTCCTCTAGTAACTCTAGCTCTTGTAATCTGGAAAATCTATACTATTCATTAGTTATGAGACCTTTTAATGACACCCTTAGAGATGGCATCTTGACCTTGAAGGATAGAATGGATTATGATCCATAGACAAGGGCGTAAGGGGTAACACCTATGGGAGTGCGTATACTAGATAGGCCCACAGAGTGGGATTGAGTTGGATGTGCTAATCACGGCCAACATCATTGACTGTTTTCTTGAGGAGTTTTAGGATGGTCTTGTTGGATGCTTCTGCTTGGCCATTTCCTTGGGGTAATAGGGCATGGAGAAATAGTGTTGGATTTTGAATCGGTCATAGAGTTCTTGGACATCCTAGTTCTGGAAAGGTCTTCTATTATCTGTGATAATGGATGAGGGAATTCTGTATCTACATATAAGGTAATTAAGGATGAATGAGGAGATTTGTTTACCTGTGACAGTGGTGAGGGGGACAACTTCAATCCACTTAGTAAAGTACTCAATGGTGGTTATTATGAACTTGTGGCCATTGGATGAGGGCGAGTGGATTTTTCCTACAAGGTTGAGTCCCCATTGGTAAAAGGGCCAAGGTGTCATTAAAGGTCTCAACTCTTAAGTTGGTGCATGTATCAAGTTCCCATGTATCTGGCACTGCTTGCACTTCTTCAAAAACTAATATGAATTTGTTTCCATATTTGGCCAATAATAACCCAAACGCATGAGTTTCTTAGCTAAGGAAGGACCATTAGAGTGTGTTCCACAGATCCCTTCGTGTACGTCTTGTAAGGTGGTTTGGGATTCTTCCTATTCTAAATAATAGAGTAAAGTACCATCTAGACCACGTTAGTATAGGGTGTCAGCAATAATGGTATAACGAGAGGTTTGGTGTACAAAGGTTCATCATTGGTTTGAAGATAAGTTAGGTGGGAGGGTGTTGTCCTTGAGCTAAGTGTAAACCTTACTGTACCAAGGTGAACCAGATCTAACTAATAGGCATATGGAGTGGGTTTCAGGAAGATCATAAGCTGGTTGCTAAATTGATTCCACTAAGAACTCGTACCGTGACTCATTCTCTGAGATTTTGAGGAGAGAGGAAATGGTTGCCATGGCATCTACTACTTTGTTTTCAATGCAAGGTATCTGCTCAAAAGAGATGATTGCAAAGTGATGCAGAGCATCTAGGATAGCAGAAGTATGTTTCACAACTTCAATGAAAGGTCTCTCTCAAGGTTCACCATTTTCAACTTCTCATAATGCAGGGCTTAATACAACACTATGCATGTTCAAGACATAAAAGGGAGTAGAATTCAAGACACTTATCTTAGGGTGCCCAACTCCATCTAAGGTTCTATCCAACCCACTATGCAGGGTCTGCAGGACAACAGTCTTGCCAAAGTCTTCAAAAGACAGTCATAACCTTACTATTCCAATGGGATAACAGTCACCATATCCTTCTCATGATGATCTTTATACGGACAACTCAATCTTATCCAACCTATCAAACCAATGACATGCCAACATACTTAATGCCTTCACAAATCAATAACACACCACTTACCTAGTGTCTTCCTTGTGGTGGCTGTCTCCAAGAGGACTGTCAGAGACAACATGAGGCAGGATAGACTATTATCTTAGAGAAATCCCTCTCTACTCCTTCTTTTCACAGGGCCATTGCTAGATCAAGAGCCCTTTGTATTGTTCTCAATGCATGGCATTCTTTGGTTGACCACTGAACATAGTCAATGCTACCACCTATTTGTTGTTGTCCTCCACTCCATCCCAATACATGGATTTGCAGTATCTTCTGCATGGTAGTCTCAATCTAACCCACTCTCCTACCACTGAATCATTCTTAATCCTTTGAATTTTCTAATATACAACCCATTCCATTGAGTAGAAATAGAAAAGGATCAATGGAATGGGGAGAATTCCATCAGTTAGTTTAGAAGAACCCTAACTCAGGGTTTAAGATAGCCTAATACAAAACAACAATTTTCTCACTTGTAGTTTACTTTCAAGACCTCAAATAAGACTCAAAACCAAGCTACTTCAATCCTCTATCCATCCATTACAAATTTGGGCAATGACAGTGCTGTACAGGTATGGATTTCTTAGGAAGACAACAAATTATTAATGGAGACAACAATTTCAAAAGGCAGAATGAAGCTCTACAGTCATAAAACACTTTCTAATTAACACCAAGGATCCAAACTTGTCTTGTTGGCTAGTTAACTCATCACACAACACTCTCAAAATTTCAAGGTCCCATGATAGAACCGTACCACGCAGAAGTACGGGCTTTTTGCATAGAAAACTCAGAAAATACAAAAAAGGTAGGAAAACAAAAGTTTCTTTGTTATTTCTTGCAATCTACTCAATGTCTCCTCACAAAAAATCCCCCTGGCTTCAAATAAGCCTCATACATTTGAAAGAAGTCATTTGGGGTCCAAGAAACTGCCCCCACCATCGAGTTTTGATGATTTCTAACTGCACTAACTGACTGTTTTAGTAATTGTCTTCTTTTACCGACTATTACATGTTTAGAAAGCTTTTTAATATGTGGTTTAACCTTGTAAAAGGTTCTAACTCATCTTCAAACCCTTGACATGCCTTTAAAGGCTTACAAACATGAAAAATTAAATGACTGTCCTATATGCCTCAACAAAGGCTTACATAAATGACCATTTCAAACTGCCTATTACAACATGATTGTCCTTCCTAGGACTACAACATGAAAATAGATTCTAGCTATTTAGACATAGTCCATTTACATGCATGGCTTACAAGCCTTATTACAACATTTAATGGTCTCAAGGACCTTATTAAACAAAACAACTTGGAAACCTAACCAAACCCTAGATGTCTTGGTGCTCCTGCAGCATACTCCCCGGCATGATGAAAACTCTTGTCCCAAGAGTTAGGGGATCTTCTCCAAGCGTTCTTTAGTTTGGGTGGAATGTTCCTCTGACTGGTGACAGGGAACATGAACTCTCCAAGAGTTATCTTCCTCCTTCTCCAACCTGCATGGCTCCTGTAAACAGTGTTAGAACCATAAAACTTGTTTTGGTGACCTTGTCTAGGACCCTACTACTGCAATGCTCCTGTTCTTCCCAACTAGAAGTTCTGATTTGTTTCTCCCTATACTATCAGCTATTTGTCTTCCTTCTTCTGACTCTTTATAGGGCAATTAATGTCTCCAACCTTGACATAACTCAAGTCACAAACCTACTGTTCTTTAGGACTGTCTTCTACCTTCTTCTGCTGCAACTGTGCCAGCTATTTACAATCATCCTTAACCTGCACATTCAACTACAATTTCTCTCCAAAACAAATAGTAACATGTTCCTTCTTGTCTTCACAAGGTAAAGGCATCAGTTTGAACTTCTTACCATCTTTGTGCACCAAATAGTTATTAGTATAACCATCATGAATTATCCTTCTCAAATGCTGCCATGGTCTACCCAAGATTATATGCCCACATGTCATTGAAATGACATCACACAAAGCATAATCCTGATATGGACCAATAGTAAAATCAACATATGCCTTCTTAGTAACCCTTACTTTCTATTCTTGACTGACCCAAGTGACATTGTAAGGACTAGGATGATCAAATGTTTTCAATCCCAACTTATGCACCATTTCCCAAGAAACTAGATTATCATGAGAACCTGAATCTATAATCAACTTGCATATCTTTCCATGGCTTAAACAATTAGTTTTGAAAATAGATACCTATGGTGCTTGCTGCATTTTACCTTTTTCCACCATGAGCATTTCTCCAACCATCATTGGAGAGGCTGACATCATTTCTAGTTCTTCTGGCTTCCCCCCCTCTTGTGCCAAGTGAACCCTTCTATCCTTGCTCTTATCAGCATCATCCTTCTTAGGACATTTGAAAGATGTGTGTCTTACTTCATTGCAATGATAACATCTACCTGTAAACACTCCTCTTCCTAATCCAAATCTACCTCCACCTCTATATCCACCTCTCTGATCTGTAGAAATCTCCTTACCCTTCTCATTGTTGTTCTATACTTCATTAGTAGGTCTGCTCCTACCTCTATATCCTCTTCCACTACCTCCTTGCTTTTCTTGCTTCCTCTTCACCCTCTCTTCAGCCCTTATGGCCAACTAAAAACATGCTCCAAGTGATTTAGGTACTGTCAAACTAATCTCATCCTGCAAGTTATACCTAAGCCCATTAAGGTATCTTGCCACTTTCTCTTCTTCATCTTCCAATCCTCCTCTAATACTAAGCTTATGAAATTGCTCAGTATAGGACATAACATCCATGTCCTTCTATTTCAGATTCTGCCTCATCCTTTTTGTTTGAATGGAGTAATTAGATGGAAGGAATTGATCCTTCATCATATCCTTCATCCTACCCCAAGAAGTGATTCTTGTGCCACATCTAGCCACTCTTTCTGTGTGCACACTACTCCACCATGTAAGTGTTGTTCCTCTCAGTTTTACTTTTGCAAATTTGATCTTCTTCTCATCACTCATCTCCTCATACTCAAAAAGTTTTTCCGGGGCATCTATCCACCCTAATAGCTCTTCACTATCCATCTTCCCTTGGTAGGTAGGTAACTCTATGTTTGCCTTTCTCCCACTACCTTGGACTGCCTTTAGCAATCTCACAAATTTCTTCTCTTCAGTATCCAACTCATCCTCGGCAGGATTCTCATCTACATCCTCATCTCCTTCTTGATCATCTTGCTCACCCCTTCTAGGATTCTTCTCCAATGCTTCCAATCTTGCCAAGATTGATGCATTCTCCCTTCTTACTTGCCTTAACTCTCTTTCCCTTGCAGCATCCTGCTCTCTTCTATCCCTCAACTCTTTTTCTCTAGCCTCTAATTGTTCTCCCTAGCCATTTGATTCTTATGAGGCATCCTTACACCTCTCACAAACCCTTACTATTTCACAAGATCTAACACTTCCTCAAAGACCTACTAGTGGCTCCAATACCAATATGATGCAGAGCATCTAGGACAGTAGAAGCATGTTTCAAAACTTCAATGAAAGGTCTCTCTCAAGGTTCACTATTTTTAACTTCTCATAATGCAGGGCTTAATACAACACTATGCATGTTCAAGACATAAAAGGGAGTAGAATTCAAGACACTTATCTCAGGGTGCCCAACTCCATCTAAGGTTCTATCCAACCCACTATGTAAGGTCTGCAGGACAACAGTCTTGCCAAAGTCTTCAAGAGACAGTCATAACCTTACTATTCCAATGGGATAATAGTCACCATATCCTTCTCATGGTGATCTCTATTAGGACAACTCAATCTTATCCAACCTATCAAACCAATGACATGCCAACATACTTAATGCCTTCACAAATCAATAACACACCACTTACCTAGTGTCTTCCTTGTGGTGGCTGTCTCCAAGAGGACTGTCAGAGACAGCATGAGGCAGGATAGACTGTTATCTTAGAGAAATCCCTCTCTACTCCTTCTTTTCACAGGGCCATTGCTAGATCAGGAGCCCTTTGTATTGTTCTCAATGCATGACACTCTTTGGTTGACCACTGAACATAGTCAATGCTACCACCTATCTGCTGGTGTCCTCCACTCCATCCCAATACATGGATTTACAGTGTCTTCTGTATGGTAGTCTCAATCTAACCCACTCTCTTGCCACTAAATCATTCTTAAGCCTTTGAATTTTCTAATATACAACCCATTCCATTGAGTAGAAACAGAAAAGGATCAATGGAATGGGGAGAATTCCATCGGTTAGTTCAGAAGAACCCTAAGTCAAGGTTTAAGACAGCCTAATACAAAACAATGATTTTCTCACCTCTATTTCACTGTCAAGACCTCAAATAAGACTCAAAACCAAGCTACTTCAGTCCTCTATCCATCCATTACAAATTTGGGCAAAGACAATGCCGTACAGGTACAGATTTCTTAGGAAAACAACAAATTATTAATGGAGACAGCAATTTCAAAAGGCAGAATGAAGCTCTATAGTCATGAAACACTTTCTAATTAACACCAAGGATCCAAACTTGTCTTGTTGGCTAGTTAACTCATCACACAACACTCTCAAAATTTCAAGGTCCCATGATAGAACCGTACCACATAGAAGTACGGGCTTTTTGCATAGAAAACTCAGAAAATACAGAAAAGGCAGGAAAACAGAAGTTTCTTTGTTATTTGTTGCAATCTACTCAATGTCTCCTCACAAATAATCCCCCCTGGCTTCAAATAAGCCTCATACATTTGAAAGAAGTCATTTGGGGTCCAAGAAATTGCCCCCACCATCGAGTTTTTATGATTTCTAACTGCACTAATTGACTATTTTAGTAACTGTCTTCTTTTACTGACTGTTACATGTTTAGAAAGATTTTTAATATGTGGTTTAACCTTGGACAAGGTTCTAACTCATCTTCAAACCCTTGACATGTCTTTAAAGGCTTACAAACATGAAAAATTAAATGACTGTCCTATATACCTCAACAAAGGCTTACATAAATGACCATCTCAAACTACCTATTACAACATGATTGTCCTTCCCAGGACTACAACATGAAAATAGATTCTAGCTATTTAGACATAGTCCATTTACATGCATGGCTTACAAGCCTCATTACAACATTTAATGGTCTCAAGGACCTTATTAAACAAAACAACTTGGAAACCTAACCAAACCCTAGATGTCTTGGTGCTCCTGCACCACAAAGTATTCCTTAAAGTCCTCAACCATCCATTTGTATGGGACAAGCTTCTCATCTTTGGTTTGGTAATCGTCATTGACCTGATTGACCACCAGTTGAGAATCACCATAGATGTGTAGCTCTTTTATTTTCCACTTTGTTGCCATTTTGAGACCAATGACCAAGGCTTCATACTCTGCTATGTTGTTTGTGCATGGAAATAATAGATGATAAGACTTAGGTATGGTGTCACCGTGGGGAGTGACCAACAAGATTCCTGCCCCTGATCCATGGTTTGTAAAGGAGCGATCAAAGTAGAGCTTCCATGAGTGTGTTGTGATATTAAATAAGGATTCATCTGGAAACTCAAATGTCATTGGTGTGCTATCCTGTAATGGTGCTTCTACTAACTGATCAGCAATGATTTGTCCCTTGATAGCCTTTTTGTCTACATACTCGATGCCATATTCACGTAGGAGCATTACCCACTTGGCTAGATGACCGGTGAGAGCTGCTTTACTTAATAGGTACTTGAGTGGATCTATTTTTGCAATAAGCTTGACTGCATGTGCTAGCATGTAGTGTCATATTTTTTGGGAAGCAAAAACCATAGCAAGACATGATCTTTCTATTTGAGAGTATTGCAGTTCATAGCCCACTAATGTATGACTAATGTAGTAGACAACTCTTTCTTTACCTTTGTAATCTTGTTGTGGTAGGAGTGCCCCAAGAGCTATTGGCGTGGTAGATATGTAAAGTAACAGTGGCTTTCCTTGGATAGGAGGCATCAAGATAGGTGGGTTCATAAGATATTCCTTCAGTTTGTCAAATGCCTCTTCTCATTTCTCATCCCACCTAAATGGAATGTTCTTATGTAGGAGATGACTGAAAGGTTGACACTTGTCTTCCAGTTGTGATATGAACCTACGGATTGCTTGTAGCTTGCCTTGTAGAGACCGTAGTTGAGTGAGATTCTTGGGTGGTGGCATTTCCATGATGTCTTTGACTTTGGCTAGATCTACTTCAATCCCATTTGTTGATACAATGAAGCCTAGCAGCTTGCCTGAGGTAACTCCAAACACACATTTCTTTGGGTTCAAACTGAATTTGAATTGTTCTAGTCTCTGAAAGACTTTCTCTAACACATCCGGGTGTGATTCTCTTGTGAGTGACTTTGCAAGGATATCATCTACATAGTCTTCCATTGTAACGTGCATCATATCATGGAATATAGTGGTCATAAAATGTTGATATGTGGCTCCTACGTTCTTGAGCCCAAATGGCATGACATTCCAGCAGAAAGTACCCCATGGAAAAGTAAAACTTGTCTTATGTTGGTCTTTTAGTGCTATTCTGATCTGTTTGTATCTAGAGAAGCCATCCATGAGAGATAACATGGTGTGCCCTGTTGTTAAGTCAACTATGATATCTATATTTGGCAACAGAAAATCATCCTTGTAGCAAGTTTGTTTAGATCTTTGAAATCATTGCATAGTCTAACTTGGCCATCAGGTTTGGATACTGGTACTATGTTGGAGACCCATTCCAAATAGTCTATAGCTCTGATGAACCCTACATCCAATAGTTTCTTGAGTTCCTCTTTTACTAGCAGTGCAATGTGTGGATGCATCTTTCTAAGCTTCTATTTCACTGGTTTCACTCTTGGATCTAATGGAAGATGATGTAGAATCAAATCTGGATCTAATCCCAGCATATTTGCATATGACCAAGCAAAATTGACTTGCTTTTATTGAAGAATGGTACAAACTTGGTCTTTTCTGGTGGGTTAGAGACTTAGCAAATTGAATGATCTTAGGTTGTTCCTCTGTTCCAATGTTAACAGGTTCTGTAGGTTCCACAACAATCTAAGACTTCTCTTGGTACATGTCATTGGGGAGAGTGTCAAGCTTTCCATCATTAGGTGCCACAGTTGGGTTTTCACCATCGGATGCGTCCTTTCTTTTTACTATTTGGGGATCTGACACTCCCGCAGAGTGGTTTTCACCATCAGATCTAGTTTTTATTTTGATATTTTTGCAACTAGAAGGCTTGGCACCCTCTCTAAAATAAGCCATGGTATTAAGTTCAATGGCAAAGCTAGCTTTATGATCTCCTTTAGGTAGGTGGCCCCTAAGTTCCATGTAGTCAATATAGGCATCCTCATTTTGAAACATATCTAGTTGCGGGGTTCCTTGTAGATCCCAGTCAATAAGCTCAAAATGCACAAGGGGCAGGGAGTCAGAGGATAGATATGATTCATTGATAGTTTGAATGGATATGCTAGGAGTATTGGTAGGGAGAGTGTTTGAGATGGTACTTTCCTCCAGATTCTTTATCGCGATACAACTCAAACCTTCCTCGAAAGTCGTATTCTCAGGGATTGGCAAATCACAATCTAACGGTCTATGCGTTAGCATTTCCCTCACGGTAGGGGCTATAAGTTTGAATGGTGTCAACCTCCTTTTTGTCATAGGAGTGCTCT
Organism: Cunninghamia lanceolata; assembly: GCA_027924645.1. Taxonomy (NCBI): domain Eukaryota; kingdom Viridiplantae; phylum Streptophyta; class Pinopsida; order Cupressales; family Cupressaceae; genus Cunninghamia; species Cunninghamia lanceolata. The sequence goes on along the minus strand of BSBN01000341.1, from coordinate 4,290,322 downwards.
ATTAGCTCATCCCACTCGTACTCATTGGAATCTATGTCACTATCCTCTTGAAGGGTATGGATCATTTCCACAAGACAAGCATTTGCTTTTGCTTTGCCCTTGTCCTTGTATCCTAGACCTTTTGTCTTTCTCACCAATGAGGATGAAGAAGGTTGAATGGGTTCTACTATTTCTTCTTTTCTTAGGCCAATGGGGCCTTGTCCTTTGTAACCCATTCTGTGTAAGATCGTCTCACCGCTCCCATAGATTTCCGTTGGGAGCTTAGGTGGTTCTTGTTATGTGCTCTCTTCTTCTTCTATGTAGAGCCATTGTAGGATATCTCTTTCTTCTGTCTCATCTGATAGAGTCCCCCATTTTACAAGGGGAGCTATAGGAGGCATAGGAGGGGCAGATGGCTTTGGAAAATTCTTGGGTCACCCAAAGGATCTAGGAGATAGAGGCATTTTGGCTAGATTGAGGCTATGCTCGATGGAGTATTCCCCTACTCCCGTTTCTTTGATGGTAATTTTTTGCTCTTTGGGCTTGGATGAGGAAGCTTCAGAGGTAGGATCATGCTGTGGGGTAGGGGATGTAGATGCTCTATTATTGGGTATGATATAATTAGGCTTGGAGTAGACATAATTGCAATGCTGGAAGGGGTTGGGATGACCTTGGATGGTGACCTTCTTGCCATTATGAGGGAATTTTATGCATTGGTGAAAGGTAGAAGGCACAACTTTCATGGCATGAATCTATGGTCTACCTAGGAGAATATTATAGGCTAGCTCCCTATCTAGGACTTGGCACACAACGTCTTTTATCACAGGTCCCACTTGTATGGGTAATACCACTATTCCTTTGGTAGTTCTTTCTTCTTCATCATAGGCTTTGATAGTAATCTTCTTCCTTGGATCAACTGAATTTTAAAATAACCCCAATGTAAGGACTAGCTTGAGTGTATAAATATTTAAACCAGCTCCCCCATTAATGAGAACCCTCTTGATGCGGTGCTTAAGGATGAAGGCAATGATATGTAAGGGGGTGTTATGAGGCTGAGACACTGAGAGGTCATCTTATTCGATAAATGATATGGTACTAGAGGAGGTCAGATTACCTACCATGGCTTGAAACTTCTCTTGGGCTAAGTTAGTGGGTACAGTTGTTTCCACCAAGGATTTATCGAGAATCTCCTTGTGGGAAGGAGATAGATGTAACAACTCCAAGATAGAAATGTGGGCAGGAGTATTTCGTAGTTGGTCTATGACACTATACTGATGAGAATTGGTCTAAGAAGGTGATGACCTTAGAGGGAGGGTATTCAATGTGACCTTACCACTATAGGTGATGATGCTGCAATCAGTTTTGTTGGGTCCTGATTGTTGGTTAGACGTAACCACATTGATTTGTGGGACATGCTCTAATATGCAATTGATGGTATAATCGAATGGCACACTTGTGTAATTGGCATTACTATTCCCATTATTCTAATTTTACCTGTTGCAGTTGTTGTTGTTGTTGTTGCCATTGTTGTTGTTGCTTTTATTGTTGTGATATAGCCTCTCATGATTGAGAAGTGGATCTTTGCAAGCCACATGTGTCTCATTAGAAGTATGTTGTTGAGCACCTCCTTGATTTTGATCAAGTATGTCTTGAATAACATATTTGAGATGGATACAATTGTTGGTTGTATGTCCTCTTCCTCTATGGTACTCACAAAAATTAGTGTCTTTCCAATAGTGAGGTTTGATTTGAGGTTCATAGTCGCTAGTTGGTGGGAGAGTGATCTCGTTGTTGGCCAATAGCTTTCGTAAAGCAGATTCTTGGGACTCACCTAGCGGTGTGAACTTTCACCTAGGATTTGAGTTGAACCATGGCTTTGGCTCCCAAGAGAATGTTTTGTTAGGCATAGCATTGTTTGTCTCTCCTTTGAGAGTGAATATTGGTTGTTGTTTGGGAGCCACCACCTTGGCATCAACTACTCCATCATTGATGACATTTTTATTCTTGGTCCAAAACTTTGACTTGTCTACGGTGTAGTTGGAGTTAGGGGTGTCCTTGTACAACTTAAGTGAACCCTTGGCGATCATAGCTTTCTCGATGAATAATCCCATCTAAATGACCTTTGAGAATGAGGAAGGGCATTGAATTTGGATTTGATAGCTAAGATCAGAGTTGGGTTATGGACAAACAACTCCATCAATTACTTCTCTGGTATATCATATGGGCATTTTCTTGCTAGTAGTCTCCACCTTTTTAGGAAGGAGGTGAATGATTTGCCACTCTTTTGTTTGGTATTGCATGAGACTTCATGTTCAATGTTGTATGAGAAGTGTGTGATGGACTTGTTGACTAACTCATCAAAGGTCTTGAAACCCAGCAGAAGTCGTGAGAACCACTCCATGGCTTGACTACCTAGAGATCTAGGGAATAGTCTCATTAAGAAAGTCTCATTGTGAGCTACTTCCATGCATGCAGCAGTAAATTCCCTAATATGATCTCTTGGGTCTCTCTTTCCTTTGTACTTGTCAAATTTAGGAGTTTCAAACTGAAAGGGGAAGGGGACTATGTCTAAACTTTTATCAAAAGGGTATGGTGTGATGTCTTCCAAAGAGTAAGTTTTAGTACTCATTCCTATCTTGAGATCTGTCATTTGTTGTGTTAGACCCTCAATTTGTTTCCTCATTTCTTCCATAGGTGTATTCAGGTCTGTGACTTTCTTTCCCTTATCACCCTCAGTGTGATTTTCGTGCATTTTCTCCATGGTCTCTTTCAGTGTATTGAGATCAAAGTCAGAGGGGAGTTTCAGTCCTAGACTTGTAAGATGCATAAAGTACTTGTGATGGTCCTCATGGAGCACTTTTTCTAGTAAGTGCTGAAATTTTTGATCTTGGAGGTGCCCTTGATAATCTTCATGAGAGATATCCTCATCACTATTGTGAGGAGTAACAATGCAATTGGATGATCTAGCCATTTCAAGTTGTGTTTTGTATTGAGATCTAGTAAGAACCATGCAAGGCGACATGGGGTGCAGTGGGATGAAACTAGAGATTTTGGCAAGATGGTGGTGGAGACTACTAAGGATAGGATACTTATGACAAGATTTGGACAAGGGACTCTCTTGATCAATGATTCCTAGTAAGATGACCAATACAAGATGACAGCCACTAGTAAGGGTACTTGATACCTGTCTTACTATGTAGGGACTAGTCGTGCACCAAGACCACTAGCGAAGTTCTGTGACTTACTAGGGTTACATGAATCCAAAATGATATGAAATGGGATACTTTGACTTTGCTTAGGAAGACCTAGTAGAAGGTGAATGAGATGACCGATGAAAGGGAGGGTATTCTATGGAATGGATGGGAAAAAGTGACTGCAAGGTGAAATCTGATCTCAAAATCCTGAACAAGACTGAAATGGGTATCCGAAAATGGCAAAATTTTCCTCTCAAAGACTGTGGAAGTACTCACTATTGTGCATGCACCGGAATAGATGCGCAGTATAAACTGGTAAATGAACAAAACGTTGGTATAGATGCGCAATACTGGTAAATTTCAAATACATAGTAATAGGTGGTAAAGGCGCAGTAAGTCAGCACAGACGCGCAGCCAATCGGTACAAATGCGCAACAAAAAAGGATAAATGCGCCGCTCTAGTTTTTCAGTATTTTTGCAAAAAAATTTGGCAACTTTTATGATGTTTTTGGTCTCTTTGGTTGCAAAAATGGTCTCTTTTGATTTGATTTTCTTTATCTATGGCAAGAAGACACAGCAAAGACAAAGAATGTTTTCATGGCTTTTTTATTTTTTTGTGATTCTTTTTTACTATTTTTGGACTAAAAAGAAAAGCAAGTACAATCCTAGGCTTCGAATGGATTACAGGGGTTTTTGGCCACTAGAACAAAAGGTGTTTAATGAAGGCAACCATTCGAGTGGTTATACATGCAGCATCACTACTCTCCATTATGGAGTCTCCCAGCCTACAAGGGTTGCACCTTGGAGGGCTTTGGGGGAGGTTGGTTGTTGGTATAACACAACTGCACTCGTTGTTTGAAGCTTTTGTTCCAAACATAATTTATTTATAGTGGATTGGTAGGGCTTGGCATTTATCCTGTTACCACTTAGGGTCATTCCTACTTAGATGAATGATATCTAAGAGCAGGCCCCTCTAAAGTAAAAACACATGTGAAAATGATATGTCTGGCATTTTGGTCACCCAAGATAGGGGAGAGCATAGGCCTAGTATCATTCCTAAAAACACAGAAGATAGTGGTTCTTTTTCCTATAGTTAGAAAGGAAAAAACTAAATGAGCTATCTACTTGGGCAAGCACAGAAGTTTGTTAACTTTGAAGTGATAAAAAGATAGCAATGGTTCAATTTTACCAAGATAACAATGATTTTGTTAATTTTGAAGGATAGCAATATAGCAATGATTCAATGATATGCAAGATATAAATGATTCAATTATTGCCTTCCTAGTTAAGACTATGTGAGATTTGCATGAGCATCCATTTACTTTCCCATTAGAAATTGAAGTGTGAGTTAACAAGTGTAACTATATGATTCTAAACCAGTACCTAGCCTGCAAACAGATCAAGAGTGTTCTTGCAAAAAGACATTAGCGTTAGCAAATAACTTCAAGGAAACCCTAAAAATCACTACCTAGATCAGATGCGTAGCTTCAAAGCTTGAATGCACAGAAACAGAGCCCAGAAGCGTCATAGTACATATGCACTAAGATAGAGGTCAAAAGCATAGGAAAATAGTACATATGCATCGAACTGATAGATGCGCCATATCGGAGGATAGATGCACTGGAACAGAGCCTGTATGCGCTAGAACAGATAGTAGATGCATGTTAGGATGTGTCATATGTGTGGTTTCCTCTTGTGTACGACTTTCTAAAACACAAAAACTTAGTTTTTGGATTAAAAATTAGGGCTAGACCCCACGGTGGGTGCCAAAAATGTTAAGGGAAAATTGGATCTAAATGAATAATCAATATAATATATCAGTGATACCCAAAACTTAATGAAATAGTGAACAAAGAAGGTCAATTTAAACAATGAACAATACAAAAGAAAAACCTCCTTTAATTCTCAGCTTCCATTGATCACCTATCACAAATGATCTTGTCTATGAATATGGCCTTCAAAAGGTGCACTTCCTTGCTATGAATCCAAGATGTTCAAATGGCAATGACTATGATAGTTTCTCCATAAAGATTAGCTTCACAACAATTATAGTAGTATACAGTAACAAGTTTGATCGCAAGCAATGAAGGAATTGGTGCCAAAGGCACACTGTAATTCCTGCAGAGTAAGTTTACTTAAAGCTTGGATGATTGAAATGGAAGAATAGGGTTCAATTTATAGACTTGAGAAAGAGAAGATCAACGGTTTGAGAAACCTTGAAGAACGTGCGCGAATAGGAAGAAGACAAGTGTCTCCCTCTATTTTGCATGAGAGGAATTAATAAAATAGAAGACTGAGTTAACTGAAGAGATTAATCAATTAAAAGAATAAATTAATCAATTAAGAGAATAGAACTAGAAGAATGTAAATTGCATGAGGATGAGAAGATATTTTAGCTCAATTAAATATTTAGAATATTCAATTGCATGTGCACAAGGATTGAATTATATTTAGAGATAACTCAATTTAGAAGAAATGGACAACTTAAATAAATATTTGATTTATTTAAATTTAGAGAAGATATTATTGGAAGAAATAATTAAATAATTGATATTATTTAATTTAGAGTGAATTTGGAAGAACTAATTAAATAATTGATATTATTTAATTTGTTGGAGGAATTAGAAGAATTTTAAGAATTTAATTAAATTAATTAATTTTATTTAATTGTTGGGAGAATATGAATCAAATAAATAAATTGGTTTATTTATTTACTGATAGAGGAATTTGACTTAAATAAATATTAAGAATATTTATTTAGACAGAGTCGTGTCATTTTTAGGCGTATACAAGACTTATTGGCCATACCCTACCTGATTAATCATTAGGGCTTGTTTTTGTGTTTGCAAGTGTTTTCTTAATCATAACATCTAATCTTGGAAGAAAATTTGAACATTGTGCTTGGTGTGCATGTTTATACATTTACATTGTGTTTGATATTCCCAAGTCAAAACTATCAATCTTTCCTACTCATTCTAAATCATCATCATCATCCTAATAAAACGCTTGACACCATGTCAACATTAGAAGAACTGGCACAAGATCTCGTTCACATACTTCACCAAGCTCAAACAAGCCAATCACCTCTAAGACAACAAATGATTCAAAAGGTCAATGGCATGATTCAACAACTTTAACTTCAAGCAAGCCAATCCCTGCATATGCAACACCTCTTGACATAAATCCAACACCTCTTGGCCACTTGTAAAATCCAACAAGCACATCCTCAACCAATGCTAAATCAATCCTATGTGTCACCTATCCCATCATGTCAACCTTATCCCTCCACATGTCACATCAATTCTTCATCAACCTATTATACTTCTTCAATATCAATTTTTATCCATATCAATCTCCATCTCAAAAACCATTATCTTATGTGATCCCTCATCCAACACAACATCAACACCTTCAACCACAACAACATCAACAACATCAACCTATCCAATAACTCCAACATCAAAAAATTCAACAACAAATCATATCACAACAAGCCCAACCTCATCACATTCTATCTCAATCTCATGTATCACCTAACCTATCTACACATCATGTCAATACCATATCAACCTATCCAATTCCTTCTTCCAACATGCCACCTCACCATCAAGCCCATTTCCAAGAAAAACAAGTGCCCTCACAAGAGGTACATGCAAGCCAAAATAGCCCTTTGTACATAAATCAAGTATCCTTAAGTCCACTTTTGGAGCAAGATCTGATATCTTTTAACGAGGAAGATACCTATTAGTCACCTAATCCTACTCCAAGTGGCCCCTTGTATATAAATTACATGTCCTTAAGTCAATCTTTGGAGCAAGATTTGATATCCTTTGATGAGGGAGATACCAATCTAGGTTATGCACCCTATGAGCATCCTCCATCACCATCCATTCCCATGCCAATCCATGAGTCTACTAGTCCTATCTCGACACCTTCATGTAATCCTAATTCTAATCCAAGTCCCAATTCATCCAATTGAATTAGCCCTCAACCTTATCATGATCATAATCCTACAACACTATCTACCATTATCGTCCATCCCCTATATTGTCCATTCACACATACCCTAATGAAGGATGTGATCCATTGGCTACTAGCTAGGAACAACTTATCCTCGTGTCAAACACCTATCTTAGAACCTAGCAATGAGCCTTCAAATTCCATGCTTATCCCTCAAACCCCATCATGTGACCCACAAGCCATTGAGCCAATTGAAGAGCCTCCTATCATGAGCCCAAGTCAAAGTTCATCATACTCTCTTATGGATGAATATCAAGAACCCATCAAACTCATCCAAGAGCCTCCCACTTTCACTTCCATGAAACCACAAGAGTTATATCAAGAGTATGATCCTAAGCATTTGGAAACATCAATTCCTAGTCCTAATCAAGATCAAATCCTTTCCATTCACCCCATTCATAACATCTATCTTTTCTATGATCAAGATGACATCCATGAAGAAGTAATCTATGAGAACCTTGATCTTATTCATAATCCCATACCCATCCATGAGCAAGATATCCAAATTGCTCCTATCTATCCTCTATCTAACCCTAATGAGATAACTTCCATTTCTCATGATGAGACATGTGCTTCCGAAGCACTCGTTGATGATCAAACAAATAACTTGGATCCTAATGAGCATGATCAAGATCCTAATCATCCTTCCATATCCACCATCAACTCCATTTCAAAGCCATCATATCCCTTTGGTCTTACCACCCTCATTCATGAATGTTCCTCCCTAGGAACACAACAACCTTTGTCCACCACCTCATCTTCTCCATCCAATAAGGAACTTGTGTCCAATGTTCCATCTACACATAGTCCCATTGTCAATCGCATCCTCTAAAACATGAACTACCAAGGTAAAGGCTTAGGCCTCCATCAACAAGGTATTTTGAAGCCCATCCATGCCAAAGCCCCTCCATGCTTATATGGTCTTGGATACACACCCCAAGGACAACAATCTAGCGATGTTGGTACTTCATCCATTCCTCCTAAGTCCACCACTTTCCATCACCAATCCCATCATACACCCAAAACATACGTCGCCATTCCACCTCCATCATCTTACAAATATCAAAAGCATGTGACCATACACCGACCATCCACTTTGCCTCCACTGCTTCCAACTCCTAATATCCCTCCATCTAATCTACCTCCATTACTTCTAGCACCTAATCCATCCATCCATAAATCTTCTAAAAATCCCAATCATGACCAGCAAATGCACATATTGTCTAAACATGACATTTCCTCTCCTTCCACTCACCCCATGGGATTCAAAAATAAAAACTTGGATGCCTACACTCATAAAGAAAAAAATTCTACAAATCCTAATTCCCTAGGACATCAATCCAAAAATCCAAAGAAAAATACATTCAAAAATCCATCCAAGGCCCATACCTCCAAAAGCAAAGTCAAAAACTAAAATGTTATGGGTCCCTAAGCAAAAAGAAAGCAAATCAAATGAAGCATCCACCTCTCAAGAATCCTAGTCATCCACTCCCATCCAAAAATCCCATTCCATCCAAAAGTCTCATATTCTATCCCACAAGCAAGATAAAAGTCATGAAAGTACTAAGTCTATGTGGGTACCAAAATTCCTAAATCACCCATCTCCTAAGAAAATATCTCCATTGCTTCCTACACCACCATCCAACCAAAAGATTCAACGTTTATCATGGTGTGTGCAACCGTTGGTCATGATTCCCTTTCATCATGCAACAATTCCACATACCTCCATCTCCCCATCCTTCATCCATTATCTTACATATCTTCCCCATCACCTTCCTATGGTCCATGCTTTTGCATAAGCCTTTCATCCATCCTTTGGCATAAAACCTTCCATAATCCACATAATAAGCCTTTCATCTATCTTTTTGTGTAATCCACATCATAATCCACTATCCTTCTATCCATAATCCATCTCTTAATCCACTATCTATGAATCCACTATCCTTCTATCCATAATCCATATCTTAATCCATAATCCATCCTCATCTTTCATGCAATCCCCTACCAACATCTATGAGCACACTTGACATGGTCCATGCAACGACATCCATCTACAGGGACTATCACTTTCAGGGAACTAGACACTTGATTCCCTTTCATCCATATCCACCTACCCCATCCAACTATTCAAAAAAAAAAGAGAAAAAAAAATGAAAAAAGTAAAGAGAAATCCCTTCATCCAACAGTGAAAACCTGGTAAATAGGTTCCTTGGATAAGTAACATGATGAAAACCTAGAAAATAGGCGTCATGTGTAAGTTGATCTTCTATGTCACCTACACTTGGGGGCACCTTGCCTCATCCTCCTATCATGTTCCAACGTATCATTTTCCATCCTATCATATCCTATGATATCCTATCTTACCATTTCCTCATCCATCCACATACACATACCTATCATATTGCATCCTTTTATCCACCCTTCCTCTTTTGATCTTGATAAAGATTGGGGGCAACAATGTTGAAACATGCATTGGATATCTCTTGACATACACCTTATCCTTCCAAACCAAATACTATCATTATCCTCTTTCCATTACCCATTTGGCCATCCTATCCAAACTAACCAAATCAAACCCTATCATCCCATGGTCATTAGCATTGTCATGAAAATCCTAAGCATATTACCTAGAATGGGGCATGTTATTCTAATGTAACATAGCCTTTTGAGATCACATCCTTTCTCTTATGCATACATCCATCCACTATAGCCTATCCTTTTATCTATCTATCTATCATGAGCCTTTTATCCCTTATCCTATCGCCCATCCTTTTATCCATCTATCTAATCCAACCCTACATTATCCTACACCTAGACATGGTCCTCCCTTGTCATTGGTATCTAGCATAAAGCTTGTACAAATTGCAATCCAATGCCATCTCAAAACATTTAAAAATACAAAATAAATCATAAAATGTCCTAAAAAATACAAAAAAATCATAAAATGTCTTGAAAAAATACAAAAAAAAATCATTAGAAGTCCTGGGAAAAATACAACAAAAAAAATCAAATATTCTCAAAAACACAAAAAAAATCAAATAGCTAATGAAAATCCAAGCAATAAAATCAATCCATCAAATCACTTCTTCCAAATCAATCCAATCATCAAATCACATAAATCACATCATATCACTCAAACAAATCGAATAAATTACATCAAATCAATCACATATGTCATTTCTTCTAAGTCAAACCACTCAATCTAATCAAATCATTTCTTCTGATCCAATCAAATCATTCACTCCAATCATTCCAATTCATCTAATCATCAAAATCAATCTATCCAATCACTTCTTCCAACTCCATCCAATCCTTAATCCACTCATCAATCCAGCAAATCAACCGAATCCAATCACATCATCAAATCAAATCCAATTATCATTGCATTAAATCACATCAATCCTATTCATCACTCATCCCCCATCATCACCATCTCATAATAAATCAGAACTACATCTCATCTCTATCGTTAAGTACCTTGATCCCATGGACATGGGTATGTAGGCAATCTGGGATATGAAGGAAATATCTAGATTCAGGCACAAACAATATTCCTCTTTCTTCTCTCATCATCTTCTTCTATCATCTATCTCCCAAATATATCAATCATCACTTCATTCCAATCAAATCACTTCCTCAAATCATCAATCCATCACTTCTTCCAATCAATCTCATCATCAATAAAATCAAATGCAAGTCATCCTTATCCATACCAATCAAGTTAATCAAGCTTGTCAAATTATCCAATCACATCAATGGTCTTGACCCTATCCTTGTAAACCCAATCAATTAATCAATCATCCTTGTGTTGATCTAGGGATATATTGTTCCCCGCAATGACAACACTATCATCATCAATCAATCAAACAATCAATCATTGGTTTACAGCTTGACAAGGGCAATACCTTGTTTGTTTTTGTATCATTTATTCATGCTTTCTTTCTTTCTTGTGTGTGTTATCATTTTATCGTTTATTTGCATCAAAATCCAACCCAACTAATATTCATATCTTTTACCTAGACAAGGTTGTATTACACTGGACCACGAGACACATCGTCACCTTGGTCTTTATACCTTGGTGCATAATATCTAGTTCTATATCAAACATCATGATTTCTCACTTCATTGCAGCATAATGTATCCTTCATCTCTTTCCTCCATTTCCTATCTTGCATCCTTCATATTATCCATTTCATTTCGAGAGCCTACCCTATTAGATATAGGGTAGATGATGCAGAGGCATCCACACTAAAACCTAGACATACAACATGTATGTCTACAACCCTTCATCATCATCATCATATTTTCCTTAACACTGTCAGCATCATCATATTTTCTCTGCCGACCGATATCCTCCTGCAGACAAGCCTTCGCCCTTTCGCATGTCAGCAGCATCATCATATCCGGCTATCAGCAGCATCATCACATTCGGCAAGCGCAAACATCCTCCTGACGTTCACTGTTCACCCTACCGCCAAACTCTATCTTCATCATCATGATGTTCAACATCATGTTCATCAGCAGGATATGAAATATCCGGTTCTTCTCATATATCCTGACGATGACAATCTCTTGCACCCTTCCTTCGATGCTTACGTCACCCTGATATCCTGATGACGATTATCCTGATGACGATGATGTCACATGCAGTTCCTTCAATATCCTGCTGTCGGCCAAACTTAACATTATCGGTCCGCGATGACTTTATCAACCCGATCTTCTACCTTATGCCGATACGCTCCTCCTCGGCAACACCTGATGATGATCACCCCGAAACACATTCACCTTATGCAAACGATTGCATCATGCTCACCTCCATCTACTCGGATGACGCCCGAAGTAACTGCAGGATATACACAGAAATATCTTGATGATGCTGTTGTGACGAATTTTCCAAACTTAGCGGATTTTCACCGTTCCGATCCGCCAAACCTCCTGGGATGACCCAATCCGCTTCCTGGACAACTTTCCATACTCTAACAACCAGCACGACCTAACACATACCCATGCTAGGGTTCTCAACACCTCTCGATGACGATCCTGCAAACATGCATGCAAACAAACACAAAATGCAGACTAAATCCTAAACTACTATACATAGCCATTCCACCGATTCGACGAATCAACCGGTGGAATGGATCAGCGAATCCATGAAACCACCAAAACAGCAAATCAATCACACAATGGAATTCAAAACAGAGAATGGACACAAACAGGATCTTTATTGATTTCAAAAGATGCAATACAGTACTCTGTCTCACTCTCTGTCACTCTCTTCTGCAATACTATATCTAAAACCAACCGATCCTAATACATAAATAGGATCTCCTGCGAGTACTACCAACTCGACTCCAAGCGGCTGGGAGCTTCCAAGCGGCTGGGAGGATCCAACCGAACATACAGCATAACAGCTGTCCTAACAACCTAGCTAAAAATAGTAAAGTATGGTCAACATGACCTTATTACATGCATTGGTCTTATAAGACCTTCTTAGAAACATTAACCAGACCTATAACAAACTAACTGCCTCATGGAGGCCAGCTGTCAGGTAGGTGCTCCTGCACCATACTCCCCAATAGAAAAGAACTCATGTCCCATGAGTTTGGTTGTGGAAGTCCTCCACCTTTACACTTTGTCTTTGCAGTGTCTTGACCTGTTCCAGCTTTGTCCTCTGCTGGCTCTTGGCTGCTCCAAGACTTCTGAACTGTAACTTGCTTTCTTGCAAGTAAATCCTCATGCCTGTCAATGTAGGCCCTTCTCTCACATACCTTGTGTTTGTCAGGTTGTCTGACCAGAACCTCTGTCTGAACTACCTCTTGAACTTCTGTAATGTTCAACTCTGTCTTTCTTCCAACCTTTATAGGACAAACAATAGTCCCAACTATGACAACATCCTTGTCATTCCTCTCAACTGGTTACTGTTTGCAAACCTGTTTCTGAACCTGCTATTGACCTCTGTCAGTCACAACTGAAACTTTCTTCAACCTGTTGTCCTTAACAACTCCTTTCCCTACAGTGTCCTCAACTGCCTTTATGCCTGCTCCTCTAGGCTTCTGCACAAATTCCTTCTTTCCCATTAAAATGATTTGGGCTGCCTTCTGTGCTACAGCTGCTTCCTGTAATGGCATCAACATAATAGTTTTCCCATCTTTCTTGATGGTGTAGGTATTAGCATACCCATCATACAGTACCCTCCTATCAAATTGCCATGGTCTACCCAACAGTAGGTGACAACATTCCATGGGCAAAATGTCACACAAAACTCTATCATGATATGCTCCAATCTGAAAATCAACATATGTCTGTTCATAGACAAAAAGTGATTGACTATCACTCACCCAAGATGCCTTGTAAGGGTGATGGTGTGGAATCCTTTCCAAATTCAGTTTATCCACCATTTCCTGAGATACCATGTTATCTGTTGAACCAGTATCAATGACAACCTTACATACTTTACCTTTGCTCTTGCATGTGGTCTTGAAAAGAGCTCTTCTTTGCATCATATCCTTTGATGTCTGCAAACTAATTCTCCTTAGCATCAATGCTTCTCCCTCCTCAGGATACCCATAACCGTCAGGAACTCTATCTTGATAAGTGTTTGAACTTTGCACACTTTCCTCTACTTTCTCTTCTTACACAAGTTGTACTCTCTTGTCATTCGTTCTATCATCTCTGGATGATGAACCTTTGCTTTCTGGACACTTGAAAAATGGATGACCAAACTCACCACAGGTGTAACACTTTCCTGAAAATGTAGTAGAACCTCTACCACTTCCAAATCTGCCTCTATTACCTTTCCATCCACCTCTGAAATCAGACTGTCCCTGTCCTTTACCAGTGTCTTCTTGACCCTCATTGGTTTGCCTTGTTGTAGGGGCTGACCCTCTTCCCCTCATATTGCTGCCTCTTCCTCTTATGGACTTATCTTGTCTCCTATTCATCTTTTCTTCAATCCTGATTGCCATTTGGTAACAATCCTCCACACTCTTAGGGTTAGCTAAAACTAACTCATCCTGTATGTTCAATCTCAAACCAACCAAGTACCTAGCCACCTTTTCTACCTCATTCTCATGATGACCAGATCTCATACTCAACTTATAAAACTCCTCAGTATATGCCTTCACATCCATTTCCTTCTGCCTTAAAAATTATAGCATCTTAAACATCTGAATCTCATAATCCCTAGGCAAGAATTTACCTTTTATCCTTGCTACCATCTTATCCCATGAAGTGATCTTTGACTTCCCTTGTTTCCTTCTCTCAGATTGTACATAATCCCACCATACCAAAGCATGACCTCCTAACTTGGTCTTTGCAATCTTTACCTTCTGATCCTTAGCAACATCTTCACATTCAAAGTGATTATCAAGTGCAGCAATCTAATCTAGTAACTCATCTTCATTCAAACTTCCATTATACTTGGAAACATCAACCTTTACCTTAGGTTTATCACTCTGCACTGCCTTTAACAGTTTTGCAAATCTCTGGTCTTCAACATCCAGATCTTCAGCTACCTCTTCATACTCTTCAACAGTATCTTCATCTTCTTCAGACTCACTATCTTCCACTTCCCTCTTTTGTTCTTCTCCAAGGCTACAAGCCTGGCTTGAAGTGCTTCAGCAAGCTCCTTCATCTTCCTCATCTCTCTGGCATGTTTTTCCTTCATCTCCTGCAATTCCCTTGCAGTACCATTACCTTTCGGAGGCATTTTGTCAACCTCTCACTTCTCTACCTCTATCCTTTCAGTGACAGAATCAACTCTACCTCTGCCCTTTTGGTGATAGAATCAACACACAACAGCCTAGACCTTTTGCTGAGCTCCGATACCACTATGATGCAGAGGCATCCACACTAAAACCTAGACATACAGCATGTATGTCTACAACCCTTCATCATCATCATCATATTTTCCTTAACACTGTCAGCATCATCATATTTTCTCTGCCGACCGATATCCTCCTACAGACAAGCCTTCGCCCTTTCGCATGTCAGCAGCATCATCATATCCAGCTATCAGCAGCATCATCACATTCGGCAAGCGCAAACATCCTCCTGACGTTCACTGTTCACCCTACCGCCAAACTCTATCTTCATCATCATGATGTTCAACATCATGTTCATCAGCAGGATATGAAATATCTGGTTCCTCTCATATATCCTGACGATGACAACCTCTTGCACCCTTCCTTCGATGCTTACGTCACCCCGATATCCTGATGACGATGACGTCACATGCAGTTCCTTCAATATCCTGCTATCGGCCAAACTTAACATTATCGGCCCGCGATGACTTTATCAACCTGATCTTCTACCTTATGCCGATACGCTCCTCCTCAGCAACACCTGATGATGATCACCCTGAAACACATTCACCTTATGCAAACGATTGCATCATGCTCACCTCCATCTACTCAGATGACGCCCGAAGTAACTACAGGATATACACAGAAATATCCTGATGATGCTGTTGTGACGAATTTTCCAAACTTAACAGATTTTCACCGTTCCGATCTGCCGAACCTCCTGGGATGACCCGATCCGCTTCCTGGACAACTTTCCAGACTCTAACAACCAGCACGACCTAGCACATACCCATGCTAGGGTTTTCAACACCTCTCGATGACGATCCTGCAAACATGCATGCAAACAAACACAAAATGCAGACTAAATCCTAAACTACTATACATAGCCATTCCACCGATTCGACAAATCAACCGGTGGAATGGATCAGCGAATCCATGAAACCACCAAAACAGCAAATTGATCACACAATGGAATTCAAAACAGAGAATGGACACAAACAGGATCTTTATTGATTTCAAAAGATGCAATACAGTACTCTGTCTCACTCTCTGTCACTCTCTTCTGCAATACTATATCTAAAACCAACTGATCCTAATACATAAATAGGATCTCTTGCGAGTACTACCAACTTGACTCCAAGCGGCTGGGAGCTTCCAAGCGGCTGGGAGGATCCAACCAAACATACAGCATAACAGCTGTCCTAACAACCTAGCTAAAAATAGTAAAGTATGGTCAACATGACCTTATTACATGCATTGGTCTTATAAGACCTTCTTGGAAACATTAACCAGACCTATAACAAACTAACTGCCTCATGGAGGCCAGCTGTCAGGTAGGTGCTCCTGCACCAGTAGACAACTGAGAGGGGGGTGGGTGAATCAGTTGTCAAAAACTTTCTTGCAATTTAATCACTTAAATCCTTTTCTTAATTCAGCAGTATGATAATACATCAATCATAGAAAAATAATGCAACAATTCAAGAGCAGAAACACATTAACACATATGACACCAAGATTTTGACGTGGAAAACCCGGTTAAGAGAAAAACCACAGGGTGACTAACCCAAAATTGTATTCTCTATTAGAAGAATAGAAAGAACAAAATGGCACATGCCAATTAGGGCTCACTGCCCAAGCACACTACTCACAAGAGGCCCACTGCCTACAAGAGACACACTATCTACAAAATAATAAGTATCACATACTTAAACTAAAGAATAGCATCTTCACCATGCTTGAGTCAATTCCATTTAAGCTCAATACTTTTGCTCTGCCTTTCGCTCTACTCCTCTCTACCACACTCTCATCTCCACACCAACACTTCTTTGAAATGACTTTACAACTCCTTATTTATACAAGACATCAACTTAGGAATAACCATCCAAGTCGGCATACATTACAGAGCAAATATATAAATGCAACATGACTAATTACAAAAAGACTTCACGCGGATCAACACACTGTCAGCCACACAGATTTGAGACTCCAATATTCCTTTAGGAACATGCCATTCTTCACATAACAACTCCAAGATCATTCGTAGTATATGTAACTCATCCTGTCAGCCAGACTCAGGAAGAACATCATCATCTAGAAGTAATTCTTCAATTACGAGCTCAATCTTTAATGTGGGCCTCGAACACAAACTAGAAACAATCCAAAGAACTCCAGAAGCTTTCCTAAAACACCAGAAACATCCACACTACTTCTGCTTACTGAAATCATTCTTTCCTTCATCCAGAAGCTCAAGAACATAATTTGTCATCACTGTCATATTGGAATAGATGCTTACGGACCTCCAGACCACAAATCAATTGAGTTGACACTTCACATTGACTTCCTAAGCACTCCACCAAATCTACAGAATAGGATATTGCATTTTCGGATCTCACCAGACCTATTTGTGTCAATATGTCACCTCTGAACATCTGCTGGAACTGGATTTACTTGAGTGGCCATAACTTCTTCAGATCTTTTAGCGGACCTCTAAAATATTTATTGGATCATCTTATGACACATATCTACAAACCCTTTCAAGTGTATCCTCTGATCTTCATCTTAGCTGGGATCTTTACCTCACTGTCTTCACTATTCTTCTCTATTCCTAATTAGGACTAATTTTCTCAATATCCTTAGCACACATCTAATCCAATCCTTATCATTAATGCAATAGGAGTATGTTGACATCAATGACAACACCGGTTAGGCCCATACTTGCAACAATCTCCCCCTTTGTCATTGATGGCAACATATGATGTGAAAAACTATTATAACCATCAAGTGAAGAACTTTTCCTTACTGTCACAACTCCCCCTATCAACAACAACCATTCTCATGTCTTCTCTTCCTTTCCTACTCCCCCTTTGATTAGCAACCACTTGTTTTTCACATGTCTTCTCTCCCCCTTTGACATCAATGGCAAAGGGCACATACTTGCATCAATTCAGAATCATGCCAGTTGCTCCCCCTGAGTAACAACTTCCTAAACATCAATCCAGACCATAAGATATGACCATGAGATCCACTGGACTGATGCACATCAGTGCACCTTAATTCAGAACCAGAGGGGTAATAACGCCTAACTTCTCCCTGAGATACTCAAAAGAGTCCTTAGGTAGAGGTTTAGTAAAAATATCTGCAATCTGATCCTTGGAAGGCACAAACTCCAATCTGACTTCATTCTTGTTCACTTGCTCTCTCAAAAAGTGAAACTTGATGGATATATGTTTAGTCTTTGAATGCAACACCAGATTTTTTGATATGTTAATTGCACTTGAATTATCACAGAAGATTGTGATAGGTTCTTCATACTCCACTCTGATATCTCTCAGCATTTGCTTCATCCACAATACTTGAGTGCAACTACCTGCTGCAACAATATATTCTGCTTCTGCAGTGGACACAGATATTGCCTCTTGTTTCTTTCTTAGCCAAGAAACCAATCTTTTCCCTAAAAAGAATGCTCCACCACTGGTACTCTTTCGGTCATCCACATCTCCTGCCCAATCCACATCTATATAAGCATGAAGAGAGAAATCATGACCTCTAGTATACCACAAACCATACTCAACTGTCCCTTTTAGATATCTAAAAGTCCTCTTGATTGCCATGACATGAGATTCTCTAGGATCAGCTTGGAATCTAGCAACAAGACCAACAACATTCATAATGTCAAGTCTAGTTTGAGTGAGATACAATAGTCCTCCAATCATTGATCTGTACTTTTTCTGATCAGCCTTAGGAGAGTCATCATCTTTGCTCAATTTACATCTAGTTGCCATGGGAGTATTCATTGGTTTTGAGTCTTCCATCCCAAATTTCTTCAACAATTATTTCACATATTTGGTCTAAGAAATGAAGATTCCTTTCTTTATTTGAGTGATTTGCAGACCCAAGAAGAAATTCATTTCCCCAAACATGGACGTCTTAAATTCACTTTTTATTTGATTTGTAAAGGTTTTACACATACTATCTCTTCCTCCAAAAATGATATCATTAACAAACACTTCAACTATCAAGATATTTTCATGATCAATTTTGAAATACAAATTATTGTCAGTAGTACCTTTGTTGAAACCAATCTTCAAAAGATGCTTATCCAATCTTTCATACCAGGCTATTGGGGCTTGCTTTAGTCCATACAATGCTTTCTTCAACTTGCTAACCATATCACCATGATCAGACAATTGAAATCAATCCGGTTGCTCAATGTATACTTCTTCTTCCAAGTCACCATTCAGGAAGGTAGATTTGACATCCATCTGATATACTTTGAAATCCTTGAAGGTAGCAAAAGCAAGAAATAATCTGACTGCTTCAATTCTTTCCACTGGAGCAAAAGCTTCTTCAAAATCAACTCCTTCTACTTGGGAGTAACCCTTGCAGACCAATCTGGATTTGTTTCATGACTACTTCACCATCTTCATTCACTTTGTTCTGAAAGACCCATTTGGTTCCAATTACATTCTTGTTTTTAGGTTTGGGAACAAGATCCCAAGTGTGATTTTTCTCAATTTGCATCAGCTCTTCCTCCATTTCTTTAGTCTAGTTTTCATCATTGTAAGCTTCATTCACTGTCTTAGGTTCAATCTTTGAAATTAGACAATACTCTTCTGAATCTTGAGCAATCCTTTTTCTGGTTTGTACACCTTTTCTTTTATCACCTATGATCTGATCTTCAAAGTGATTCAGTCTTACATACTTAGGAACTTTGGGAGTTTCTTGCACTTCTAATTCTTGAACAGGTTCATTCAAACTTATCTCTTCTTCCTAATTTACCGGATTGGTTTGAATCTAAATTTCAGAGGGAGCTTGGACTTCTTGAACAAAAAACATCATTTTGATCATCTTCATCATAATCATAAAACCTTGAGGGTTTTTCAATACCTTCATCAACCTTCACATTTGTCCTTTCCACAATCTTCCTTAATCTCTTGTTATAACACCGGTTTGCTTTTCTTTGAGTAGAATATCCCAAGAATATTCCTTCATCACTTCTAGCATCAAATTTTCCTAGATCTTCATCTCTTTCAATGTAACATTTTCTACCAAAAACTTTGAAATACCTCACAATGGGAGTGATTCCAAACCAAAGTTCATAAGGAGTCTTACTGGTATTACTTCTAATTTGTACTCGATTGAGAGTATAGACTGCAGTGCTTACACTTCTCTCCAATAGATCTAAGGAACATTTGATTCCATCATCATGATTCTGGAAGCTTCCTGGATGGTCTGGTTCTTTCTCTCCACTACTCCATTCTACTGTGGAGTCCTAGGAGCAGACAACTGTCTTTTTATTCCATATTTCTCATAGAATTCTATGAATTCACCGGATGTGAATTCTCCACCTCTATGAGACCTCATACATTTTAATTTTAATCCAATTTAATTCTCTACCATAGCCTTGAATATTTTGAATTTCTCAAGAGCTTCTGATTTCTCTTTCAAAAAAGTTACCCACATCATTCAAGAGTAGTCATCAATTAATAGAATGAAGTATCTATCACCTTGAACACTCCTGATTCTTGTCGGACCACACAAATCAGTATGAACTAAGTCCAATAATACGGTAGAATATTGTTCCTTACTTTTGAATGTAACTCTACTCTACTTACCCAACTGACATTCTTTGCACAAGCTATTAGTAGGTTTCACAAGACGTGGAAGATCTCTTACAACCTGAGTGTTTCTTATCTTGATGATTTATCAAAATTCACATGACACATTCTCCTATGCCACAACCAACTCTGATCAATTTGAACAAATAAGCAACTTTTACCAGTACCAACGAAGTGGAAGATAATACCTTTAGTTTGAGTACTAGATGGAATCTCTATTTTGGAAGTTTCAAAGATCTTGTATTTTCCATTTTTGAATTGGAGATCATAGCCTTTGTCCACCAACTATCCAACATTGAGAAGATTGTGCTTCAGGCCTTCAACATATAGTACATTATTGGTTTTGTTCTTTCCATCAAAAGAAATAGTTCCTCTACCTCTAATTCTACTAGCAGAATTATCACCAAATTTTACCACTCCTCCTTCATACCTTCCCAGATCTATGAACTTATTTTTGTCACCTGTCATATGTGATGCAGAGCATCTAAGACAGTAGGATGACAATTCAAAAACTTCAACTAACACTACTCTCAAGGTTCATTTGGATTCATAACTTCCCATGATGTAGGGTTCCAAGGATAATTGAGTGCCTATCTCAGTTGAAGGATGGTCCAAACCTTCAATGCCATACTCACCTAGTTTACTGTCTCTGTTAGCAATCAGACTTCTACCAAAACAAGGTTTAAACACCAAACATACACATGTTCATGTTCCAAGGAGAGGGAGACTTCAGGACACTCCTTCCAAGACTCTTAACTCCAACTAAAATTTCATCACTTCCATTGTGCAGACCCTTGTAGTGACTGCTGTCCTTCTCCAAAGTCACAACATGCAACTCTGTAGGGTCATTCATATGGATCCAACCTATTTTCAAATCAATGATGATTGCAGAGCTAAACTAGGGTGTTAAGAACCCAAACCAATTACAAACACTAGGTAACTCAATGTTCTACATAGCCAACACCAATACAAACAACTCCCAGGCCGTACAAGTACGAAAAATTGCAGAAAATAGTGATTTTCAAAAGGAAATAACAAATTCAAAAAAATAGTTTTGGGGAAATTAGCAATATCTTCCACCTAGTTTTGTGTTAAGCTTCCAAATAAGATTCAAAGCCAAGCTACCTTGATCCTATAAAATTCCATTGGGCTCTTGTGTTATGACAATTCCATACATGTACGGAATAATGCAGGAAAATAGTGAATTTCAGAGGTAAACAGCAGTTTAAAAGGTAGTTTGGTATTACAAGAACATATCCTATCTTCCTTTTGTTTCAAAGGCTCAAACTTACATCAAATGGTAGTCAGTCCATCAACCTTCACCTTCAAGTATTCCACCCTCCTTGGTTGTGCTGTACCACAGAGAAGTACGGGCTCTAACTTGCATAAGAAAACCAGAAAATGACAGCAAAAAGCAGAAAAATAGTTTCTTCTTCTTTTTTTTATTTCATCTTCATCGAATCCCCCTTACAATGGCCATCTCCTTGGCTTAAAACAAGCCTCATACATAGAAGAAAACATTTGGCATTCCAAAACCATCGATCTTTCTTGTTTTTTTATTTCTAACTACTGTCTTTTCACTATTTTTAGAAACTGCCTTTTCCTTAGGACAGCAATAACTATTTTTGATGACTAAACTCTGCTTTTTAACCAGTAGTTAACCTATGACAAGGTGTAGACATTCTTCCTAACCCAAGGCATGCCTTAAAAGGCTTATAAACATGAGAATTTAATGACTAACCTATAGAACTTTAAATGACTCTTTCAAACTACCTATGACTACAAGACTGTCCTAACTAGGACTTACTACATGACAATAGAAGAATCTAGCTATTTGGACATAGTCCATTACAAGAATGGCATTAAGCCTTATTACAACATGAAAAATACCTTATTGAACAAAATAAGACAACTTAAAAATCAAGTAGAATCTCGACATCTTGGTGCTCCTGCACCAATATGGTGGGAGCATCCATTGTCAATGACCCAATCATCCTTTTCTTCAACTTGGGCAGCCAGAGCATTTTTGTACAATTTTATGATTGACAGATTCAGAGAGCATTGGATCTTCTTCATTGATGGCAATAAACACCCAGTCACTTCTAGATTTGTTTCTTGTCTCTAATTCATCATATGTTACTCCTTCATCATCATCTTCATGAACATAGTAACATTTCATTTGGAACCTTGATCTGTTAGGATTTGGCCTTGAAAATCTTTCCGGACACCTTGAGGCAAAATGACCAATCTTATTGCAGTTAAAACATTTAAAAGGCAATTTCCCCTCATACTTACCAGATCCTCTTGGCAAACTTTTTGCAATAAGGGCTTCAAGTTGAGTAGCTTCTGCTTCATCTTCTTCCAGGTCTTTTCTTTCTTTTTCATACCATGATAGTTTCCTTGAAGAGTTCTCTTCCAGATCAAACCTTTGTTTTCATTTTACAGAGGCACTAGCTTTGAATGCAGATTCAGTCTTGGGGGGGTCATCTCCAAACTCGGTCAATTCAAATGCAGCCAATTTACCAACCAATTGATCTCTTGTGATACCTGAATAGGATCTGAATTCTTCAATGGAAGCAACCTTGTACTTGTGAGAATTAGGAAGGGATTTGAGAACTTTGCCAACAATCTCATCTTCATCCAAGACTCCACCAGCACATCTAATGCCACAAACATTCTCATTTACTCTTGGCATAAATGTAGTGATATTTTCATCTTCTCTCATCTTCAGATTTTTAAATTTTCCTTTTAGACTCTGTAGCTTGGCACATTTAATATACTTGTCTCCTTCATGCAGAAGTTTCTAGTTTTTCCTAAATCTCAAAAGTAATTTTTAGGTCAACAACATTTGTCAGCTCTAAATCAGATAAGGCACTTAGAAGAGCTTCTTTGGTCCGTAGATTATTTTCATCATCTCTGATTTCATCTACAGTACTCAGACCATTTTGTGGAGGAGTATACTTCTTTGATGCCATGATCCAATATGGCATTCCCATACATTGCAAGTGACATTCCATGTGACTTTTCCAAAGAGTGAAATTGGTTCCATCAAACCTTGGACTATCCTTCTTGTAGGACGACATCCTGGATCTCCTCAAGCGGTTAAGCTCTTTTAGAGGAACTTAGCTTTGATACCAATTGTTAGATATAGGGCAAACAACTGAGAGGGAGGGTGAATTAGTTGTCAAAAACTTTCTTACAATTTAATCACTTAAATCCTTTTCTTAATTCAGCAGTATGATAATACATCAATCATAAAAACATAATGCAACAATTCAAGAGCAGAAACACATTAACACATATGACACCAAGATTTTGACATGGAAAACCTGGTTAAGGGAAAAACCACGGGGTGACTAACCCAAGATTGTATTCTATATTAGAAGAATAGAAAGAACAAAATGGCACATGCCAATTAGGGCTCACTGCCCGAGAAAACTGCTCACAAGAGGCCCACTGCCTACAAGAGACACACTGTCTACAAAATAATAAGTATCACATACTTGAACTGAAGAATAGCATCTTCACCATGCTTGAGTCAGTTCCATTTAAGCTCAATCCTTCTGCTCTACCTTTTGCTCTACTCCTCTCTACCACACTCTCATCTCCACACCAATGCTTCTTTGAAATGACTTAACAACTCCTTATTTATACAAGACATCGACTTAGGAATAACCATCCAAGTTGACATATATTACAGAGAAAATATATAAATACAACATGACTAATTACAAAAAGACTTCACACGGATCAACACACTGTCAGCCACATAGATCTGAGACTCCAATATTCCTTTAGGAACACACCATTCTTCACAAAACAACTCCAAGATCATCCGCAGGATGTGTAACTCATCCAGTCGGCTAGACTCAGGAAGAACATCATCATCTGGAAGTAACTCTTCAATTACGAGCTCAATCTTTAATGTGGACCTCCAACATGGACTGGAAACAATCCAACGACCTCCACAAGCTTTCCTGAATCACCAGAAACATCCACACTACTTCTTACTAAAATCATTCTTTCCTTCATCTGGAACTCAAGAACACAGTCTGTCATCACTATCATATTAGAATAGATGCTTGCAAACCTCCAGACCATGAACCAAATGAGTTGACACTTCACATTGACTTCCTAAGCACTCCACCAAATCCGTAGAACAGGATATTGCATTTCTGAATCTCACCGGACCTATCTGTGTCACTCTATCACCTCTGAACATCTGTCGGAACCGGTTTTACTTGAGTGGCCATAACTTCTTCAGATCTTTGAGTGGACCTCTAAAATATTTACTAGATCATCTTAAGACACATATCTACAAACCCTTTGAAGCGCATCCTCTGATCTTTATCTTAGCTGAGATCTTTACCTCACTGTCTTCACTGTTCTCTGTTCCTGATTAGGACTAATTTTCTCAATATCCTCAGCACACAGCTCATCCAATCCTTATAATTAATGCAACAAGAGTATGTTGACATCAATGACAACACTGGTTAGGCCCATCCTTGCAACATACCCATGTTTTTTGAACCTACCTATCCTCTTGAGGGGGCATCATCATCCTGTCCTCATCATATCTTTCCATCATCATCCTATCTTTCCTTCATCATCTTTCTTCCTCTACCCATACCTTATCTTATTTGAAATGATGTTAATCAACACAAATTTCATTATCTCGAACATCATCTCAAAAAGGGGCAAAATGTAGACACCCAAAAATGTCCACCTTGTCATAATACTACATCATTTAGGCATCTTGTAGCATGTTTTGCCCTAGGTACCCATGTCACCATCATAACCCCTTCTTCATCCTAGCACTTTGTCTAATAAATTAAATAAATATAACATTTATTTAATTTATCCCATCCCTTCACATTATTAAATAAATTAAATTATTTGAGCTCACCTTCCATTTCTTCTCTCTTGTTGTACGATTAACTTTCTAATTCCACCACCACTCACAAAATAGAAGTTTTATCCCTCCATCCTCTCATCTTTATCTATAAATTAACCCACAACCAAGCCATTTGCATGGATCAGCTTTCAAGTACCATTACTCTGTTGAAATATCACCTCAATCTTTCATCCATTATCCTTCATCTACCTATCTTTCATCGATCAAATCTTCATCTTATCAATGTTTTGCTGTAGATCTAAGCAATCAACATCAACACAATCTTCATTGATCAAACATGCATGCATTGATCTTTCAAGTCATCTGAGCTATTTGAAGGTTTGGATTGAGGTATTGCATGTCATTGTTTTATCTTTCATTTTGTCCAAATTTTTTAGTTACATATATGCTAAGTCCAGCTCTGCAAGATCTGAAATGCCACTATGGTAGAATGTAGACCAAAATACAGAAACTGCTCCTGACTAAATTGCTTGAACTAAACTGGAAAATGAAAAGAAACAAACTGAAATACAAATGTTTTTGGTTGATGCAAGATTGCTCTTGAACCATGGATGCTCCTACATCATACCATTGCCTGAAGGATGAAAACCTGTTGGTTGCAAATGGGTGTTCAAGAAAAAGATTAGTTTAGATGGAGGTATTGAGAAGTACAAAGCATAGTTGGTTGTAAAATGTTACTCTCAGGTTAAGGGTGTTGATTATGGTGAGATATTTTCTCCTATTGCTAAAATGACATATCCATTAGATTCTTGCTTTCTATTTCTACTACTTGTGATCCAGAGGTTGAGAAAATGGATGTGAAAATGACATTGCTTCATGGTGATTTGGAGGAGGATATTTATATGACACACTTAGAGCACTATGTGGTGAAAGGTAAAAGTAATTTGATTTGTAAATTAAAGAAATATTTCTATGGCCCCAAACTAAGTCATAGGATGTGGTACCAAAAAATTGATATATATGTGTGTGTGTGTGTGTGTGTGTGTGTGTGTGTGTGTGTGTGTGTGTGTGTGTGTGTGTGTGTTAAGTTTGGGATTTGAGCATTCTAAATTAGATCATTGTGTTTATTATAAATTTGATGGTGATCGTTTCCTATTTGTTGCATTATATGTTGATGATATGTTATTTGTTGGTTAAGGACAAGGAATGATTTCAGAACTAAAGTCTCAACTTAGAGCTAAATTTGAAATGAAATATTTTGGTGTATTTAAATACATTCTTGGGATGAAAATTAGAAGAGATAGAGTGAACAAAAAACTATGTCTTGGCCATAGGAAGTATGTCAATTTAGTTTTATAGAGGTTTAACATGCGGGATTATAGATCATTGTGTGCTCCTCTTATAGTTGGAACAAAGTTATCTACTTCACAATGTCCAACATCCCCATCAGAGATGGAAGACATGAGAAGAATCCCTTACCAGAGTGTAGTCAGAAGTTTGATGTATGCTATGGTTTGTACTAGACCATACATTTCCTAAGTAATGGGAGTTCTTTCTAGATATATGTCTAATCCTGGTAGAGTTCATTGGGATGTAGTTAAAAGAGTCTTAAGATATCTTTAGGGTACCTTAGATTATTCCTTGTGGTATAATGGTAATTTGATAGGAGACGAGCAGATGTGGTAGGAAATTCTTCACCAATAATTGTGAGAAGGTCTACAAGGTAATGAAGATCACCTAATACGTATAGTCCACTAGATTTGCATTGTATTTTTTTCTCTAACTTGTACTAATAGTGAACTAGTTTCTATGAAAGAATCTTTCACTTCTAAAGAAACGAAGTCTTGAAAGAATGTCATGGATGAGGGGATGTTGGCATTGAAGTAGTGCAAGACTTGGGACTTGGTATATTTTCCTGAGGACAGGAAACCCATTGGCTGCAACTGAGTGTTCAAGAAGAAACTTAGAGTAGATGAATCAATTGAGTAGTACAAGATGTAGAGGGAATTGACATCAGTGAGATCTTTTCTCTAGTAGCTAAATTAAGTTCTATTAGGCTATTGTTATCCATAGTTACAGCATATAATCTTGAGATAAATTAGATGGTTGTCAAGGCAACATTCTTGCATGGAGACCTAGAGGAGGAAATATACATGAAACATCCTAAGGGATTCAAGGTGAAAGTTAAAGAGAATCTAGTTTTTAAGTTGAAAAGGTCATTATATGGATTAAGGCAATCCCCACATATGTAGAACCAAAAGTTTGACTTATATATGCTAGAAGTGGGTTTTGATAGAGTGATGTTGATTATTGTGTATATTATGTTGATATTACAAGTAGGTAAATGGTCACATTCTAATTATTATTTTATATGTTGATGATATGTTAATCATTAGAGACAATAAGACCATAATTTAAAAACTTAAAACTCAATTGTCTAGTAAGTTTAGGATGAAATACTTAGGTTTTGCTAGATACATACTTCGTATGGAGATATACAAGGATAAGACCAATAAGCAACTGTGGCTAAACTAGAGAAAGTATCTTGAAACTATTTTGTGGAGGTTTGGAATGTAGGATATAAAACCAATAAGTACACCCTACTTGGCACAAAATTGAGTTTAGAACAATGTCCTAAATTTATGAAGGATTTGGAGGACATGAGGAATGTTCCATATGCCAGTGTTGTAGGAAATCTCATGTATACAATAGTATACACAAGAACAAACATTTCCCAAGTACTAGGAGTTCTAAGTAAGTTCATGGTAAAGCTAGGTAAGGACCATTGGACATGGGTGAATAGAGTGTTCAGGTACTTGAAAGGAACTCTAGATTATTGCTTAACTTACATGATACTAATGATGTGGTTAAAGTGTTGAGAATATAGGGATTTGTAGATTCTTGTTGGACTAGAGATGTAGATAGATAGAGGTCAATAAGAAATTATGCTTTTATTCTATTTGGTGGAGAAATGGGTTGGATGAGAAAGTGGTAGTAGACATGCCCTATCCACTACTAAATGATATGTCGCTAAATGCATGCTTTTAAGAAAGAAATGTGGTTGAAGAGGTTAAGTGACAGTATTTTACCATGCTAGAACCAAGTTTAAAGAAGAATTGAGTTATCATTAGTGTAGACACCGAAATTTGTCCATGTCTTGCAACACCTAGTTAAAACATTATCCTAAACATCTTGTAACATTTTGTCCTAAACCCAGTCTTAATCCCACTTATCCCATTAAGCCAATTAATTAAATAAATTTTATTTATTTAATTAAAATCCCATCTTAATCCCATCCTTATCCCACTTAGCCAATTAATTAAATAAATTTTATTTATTTAATTAATTTCACATTCATAATCCCACTTTCTAATTAATTAAATAAATTTTATTTATTTAATTAATTTTCCAACTCATATCCCAACTAATTCAAATATTTTATTTGAATTAAATCCTCACTTTTCATCATAAGCCGACATGTGTGCCTCTTTCATTTAAGAAAGATAAGTGGTACTACATCCTTTATTTAATATCTTTCACATGTAGTACTTTTTTTATGTACACGGTC
Source organism: Cunninghamia lanceolata (assembly GCA_027924645.1). Classification (NCBI taxonomy): domain Eukaryota; kingdom Viridiplantae; phylum Streptophyta; class Pinopsida; order Cupressales; family Cupressaceae; genus Cunninghamia; species Cunninghamia lanceolata. The sequence continues at coordinate 4,261,286 of BSBN01000341.1, read as the reverse complement.
ACACATGAGCCCTATCCTTCTCCTTACACTTGACACATGACTACAACTCCCTTGAAGAGTCAGAATAACTAATCAATCCTAGCTGTCCACATCAATCAATTAGCTTTTTAATCTCAACCATCCATTTGAACCAAGCCTTTCCTATAAATCAACCCCCTCATAAGCCATTAACATGCATTGAGAGTCAAGTACCCTTATTCTTCCAAATTCTCTAAGAAGCATTGAGTTGGGGTATCCTTATGCTGTCGAAATCACATTAGAGCCTTTGCATCTATCATCATCATCTTCCATCTATCATCTCAATCCCATGCAAATGTTATGCTGCCGAATTGTGAGCAACTAACATATCAAATCAATCAAACAATTCATGTTGCATCTTTGAGGTATTGAATGATTTGGGTTTAGGTTATGCATTTCATTGTTGATCATTTCCATTTGTAAATCCAAATTTTTTGATATACATTTTGGCACGCCCAGTGGGACTCACTTCGCTTGATCTTTTTTGCAAGCTTTTGTAGTAAAAATTTGCATTCATATAACCCCCATTCTCAAGTTTTGCAGGTTTAATTAACTTTTTGTTGTAGATCTGCTATTTTTTGGACAAAACCCTAGGTTTGAAAGATTTCATCATATCTTTCAAATGGCTATGAATTTTTCTACAAGATTTTAACAAACGTTTGTCCATGATATAAGGAAGCTACAATAGAAAACTTGAGGGTTTATCACTATTTTTGTGGGAGTTATCATGTTTTTATGTTTTTTCATAAAATCACAATTCTGGGCACAAATCGGTGAATTTTTTAGAAATTTTTACATTTTCTAGAAATCTCTCAAAATTCTAATGAGGGTCTATGTTTTACAGATTTAATTTGGAGGTCATTTATAGTGTAGGAAAATCAGATCTTTGCCGACTATAGCTTTTCCATAAATCCACATTTATGGGTGTAGAACAGGGAATTTTTCTGATTTCTTTACATTTTTAGAAAGCTCTCAAAAAATTAATAGGGGTCTCTTCTTTGATTTTTTAATTTTTGAACCAAAAATATCTTGAAATAATCAAATATAATTCGGTTATGTATCTAAAATCACAATTTTCCTTGCCTGATGAGCTTATTTTTTATGCCTGCATTATAATATCATTTTTTGATGTTGTAGGTGATCATAAGGAGCTTTAGTAGTAGCAATATCAATCATATACAATAGCTTGGAAATTGAAAATAATCTGGGTGCATTCATTTCTATCTTTCATCTTTTCATTTCAATCAATCTTGTTTGCAAACACATTTCAATTTGGGCATAAAATAAACAATTGTTTGCAAATTCACATCAAATAATTGGGCTAAAACAAATCATTATCTTCCATCATATTTGGATTTGGGCTTTAAAACAAACAAGTGCTTGCATTGTCTTCCACACATTGAATTTCTAAGGTTAATGAACCCCATGCAAGTGTGACCAAGTAAATGTGTATGCTCTCTCCTCGCGTCCTAACACGAACTTGGAGATCAAAAAAATTTACTTGTGTTGATTTTGTTAAACCTTAGAGAGGCCTGCCTTGGTGGGAAAAGAGGTACTCACCCCAAGGGAATGACCTCAAGCGGTACTTTCATCCGGTCCGCTAAAAAAATCAGAGGATAAGGTGAAAGTCAAGTCTAACAGGTATTAGCGCTCACCATACAGTGCTAACTTGAAAGGAGGTGTACTTTTGTGTATATTAAAACTCCTAGTAGGGTTAGTTAAAGTCTAAGTGGCTTGCTGGATGCTCGTGGGGTGCCGGTCCCCTAGATTCTCACTAGAACCTCCTTGTGATAGTGGCCCTGCCTTGACTAGGACTTGTTGAATTGTCTTCACATGCTTGCTTAACCATCATCACATTCTTCTAAACTAACAACTTTATTATGTGTCTTGTGTGAGTGATTCATGTATGTATATGCATAATCATTTGTTTGAATATTGCCACATCAAGCTCTAAATGCCCAAACACATAACGACAAGTCATCCTACACATTCTTCTAATAACATTCAAACCCAATCACTTTCATTCCAAACATAGCCTAGTCATCATCCAACCTTTCATAGCCAAGTCATTCAAACCATCCTAATCTTATCCTAGTCACATCCCTTTCCTAGCCAAATCACTTCCTCCACATCATCAAAATCCCTAAACGAGTACTTGCTAAAGGGACTTAAGACAAACACTTGGGTGACAACATGTTTACACTAGAAGACCCAAAAATCAAATTCCAAAGATTCCTCCAAAATATTTATCAAGGATCACAACCCCTAAACCAAGACGCCATTGAAACATTACAATTCTTCATCCAAAGAGCTCAACCCCATGCAAGCCAATCACCTCAACTGCAACACTTCGTAGCCCAAGTCCAACACCTTTTAGCCACTAGTCAAGCTCGACAAGTACATCAATCCTTAGCCACTCCATATCAACCTAATCCACCTATCCACCAAGTCAATGCCACATTAACCTATCAACCTCCACCTCAACATGATCCAATTCCTCATTCTAACATTCCAACACACCACCAAACCATCCACAAGGCAACCAAGTGTCCTCACAAGAACAACATGCAAGTCCAAATAGCCCTTTGTACATAAATCAAGCAAGTCCAAGTACACCTTTTCAACAAGACCACTAAGCACCATTGATAGACCTAAGTCCACCTTTCCAACAAGAATCATATACAACTCCAAGTGGCCCTTTGTATATAAACCATGTGAGCCTAATACAACAAGACTTATTTACCTTTGACAAGGGAGATACCAATCTAGCCAATGCATCCTATAAGTGGCCTTCATCATCCAATCACCTACCAAAACATGAGCCTACTAGCCCTATCATAAGACCACCATGTGATCCTACCCCTAGTCCACTGGTCCACCAACTTTCATCACCTTCATCCTCATGTTCTAGCAATCTTCCACCACAAAATCCCTTGGACATAACCGTACAACATTTGGTTCATGCAAATTTGATTGAGCTGCCACTGATAGAACCTTTTGAACCAATCTTTAAACCCCCTTGGTATAATGAAAACCATTATTGTGCATACCACAGGTATAAGGGCCATACAACAACCAATTGTGTCAAACTTAAGAGATTGATCACAAACCTCATAATTTGTGGTAAGATTATCCCTTCATCCAATCTAAATCCTAATCCACCCAATCCAATTATCCCCCAACCTAATCCTAGTCCTAAGCCTACAACATCATCTGCTATTATTGCTCATCCATTACATTGCCCATCCACTCATACCCTTGCGAAGGATGTGATCCATTGGCTACTAGCTAGGAATAAACTACCTCCATGTCAAACACCCATTCATGAGCCTACCAAAGAACTTCCAAAGGTCATGTCCAATCCTATAGTCCCATCATGTGGTCCACCTATCCTTGAGCCTATCCAAGAGCCCTCAATTAACATTCTTAGCCCTTCAAGCCCATCATGTGACCTACAAGCCATCAAGCCTATTCAAGAGTCTCCTATTATGAATCCAAGTCAAGAGCCTATCCACGAGCCTTCCACTTCCATTCAAGCAACCCAAGAGGTATGTTAAAGGTTTATTCCTAAAAATGTGAAAACATTAAGCCTTAGTCCAACTCAAGATCAAAACACTTTCATGCAACCCATCCATAACATTTACCTTCTTTATGATCAAGATGATGCCTATGAAGCTATCCATGAGCACCTTGATCCTAGCCATAATCTTATATCCATCCACAAGCGAGATATCCAAATTGCTCCTAGTCATCCGCCATCTAGCCCTAACCATAATGAGAAAACATCCACTTGTCATGATGAGACACTTGTCCCCCAAGTAAGCATAAAAGATCAAACAAATAACTTCGATCATAGTGAACACAATGCTAATCAAGATCCTAATGATCCTCCTTCCATATCCACCATCAATTCCACTTCAAGTCCACCATCATGTCCTATTGGTCTTACCACCTTTGTCGATGAATATTCTTCCTTAGGACAAAAACAACCTCTATCCACTTCACCTTCTCCATCCAATAATGAACTCAAGTCTAGTGTTCAAACCACACCTAGTCCCATTGTCCATAGTATCCTCTGAAACATGAACTACCAAGGTAAAGGCCTAGGCCTTTATGAACAAGGTATTTTGGAGCCAAACCATGTCAAAGTTCCTCCATGCTCATATGGCCTTGGATACACACCCGAAGGTAAACCCTCTAAAGATATTGGTAATCCCTTCATGCATCTAAAACCTACCACTTTCCATTGCACCCCCCATCATCTACCCAAAACATATGTTGCCATTCCACCTCCATCATCCTATAAATGTCAAAAGCATGTGACCATACACCTTCCACCATCCACTTTACCTCCATTACTTTCAACTCCTAACATCCCATTATCCACTTTACCTCCACTCCTTCCAACTCCTAATATCCCTCCATCCACTTTGCCTCCATTGTTACCAACACCTAATTATCCACTTATCCATAAGTACCCTTACATTCCTAATCATGACCAACAAATGCACACATTGCCTAAACATGATGCTTTCACTCATTCCACCAACCCTGCTTCCACCAAACCCATGGGATTCCAAAATAAACATTTGGATGCCTTTATCTATAAAGCCAAAATCCAACTAAAACTCCTAAGGACCCTCATGCCTTAGGGCATCGATGTGAAAAGTCTCTAAATCATCCATCTTCTAAGCAAAGTACATTCACAAAGCTATCCAAGCCCATACCTACAAAAGAAAAGCCCAAAAGCAAAATGGTTTGTGTTCCTAAGCAAATAGCTAGCAAGTCAAATGAGGCATCATCTTCTACCTCTCAAAAATCCCAACCATCCACTTCCATCCAAAAGCCTACTTCCATCCAAAACTTCCATTCCCTTCAAAAATACCACAAGAAAAACAAAAGCACAAAAAATACTAAATCTATGTGGGTTCCTAAATCACTTCATCAACCATCCCCTAAGAAAACATCTCCATTGCTTCCTACACCGCCATCCCATCAAAAGCTTCAATGTTTAACATGGTGTGTGCAACCGTTGGTCATGATTCCCTTCCATTCCAAAACATTCCCACATACCTCCATCTCCCCAACTTTCATCCATTACCTTACATATCTTCCCCATCACCTTCCTATGGTCCATGCTTTTGCATAAGTTTTACATAAATCCACACCATAAGCTACTAGCCTACCCTACCATAATTCCACGTCATAATCCACTATCCCCCATCCTTACACAAACCTTTCATCCTAATCCACTATCTACCTACTCCATCTCCCTTTCATGAAGTCCCTTATCAACATCTATGAGCACACATGACATGGTCTATGCAATGACATTCATCTCTAGTGGAACTATCACCTTTCATAGCACTAGACACTTGAGTCCCTCCTATTCATTACCATGGTGAAAACCTGGAAAATAGGTGCCATGTGTAATTGTCATCCCATCTAAAAAATAAAAAAAAAAAAAGGAAAAAATAAAAAAAGTAAAGAGAAATCCCTTTGTCCAATGGTGAAAACCTGGTAAATAGGCACCTTGGATAAGTACCATGATGAAAACTTGGCAAACATGCATCATGTGTAGGTTGATCTTCTATGTCACTTACACTTGGGGGCACATTGTCTCATCCATCTTATCATTTCCAACCTATCATTTTCCATCTTATCATGTCCTATCTTGCCATATCCTATTCTACCATCCTTAGCCATTACACCCACTTACCTATCCTATTGAACCCATTTATCCATCCTTCCGCCTTTTGATTTTGATGAAGACATAGGGGCAAAATGTTGAAACATGTTTGGATATTTCTTGACATACCTTCTTTCCAAACCAAGTCTTATCCATTGACCATTTATCCATCCCATTCAAACCAATCTATCATGTCATCCCTTGGTCATGAACTTTGTCATGTAAAAATGCTAAGCATTACCACCTAGAATGGGGCATGTTATTCCTATGCGACATAGTCTTTAGAGATCACATCCTAGCTCCATTATGAGGCATACATCCATCTACTATAACATATCCTTTTTATCTACCCATTTATCATGAGCCTTCCATCCCTTGTTTCCCATCCTTTTATCCATCCAATCTCATTCATCCATCTTTGCACCTAGACTTGGTTTTCCCTTGTCATTGGTATCAAGCACAAAGGCTACTCAAATTGTAAATCCATTGGCATTTTCCAAAACATTTCAAAAAAAAATCCAAAAAAAATCAAATATATCAAAAAATTCAAAAAAATCAAAATATCCCCAAAAAAAAACACAAAAAAAATCAAAATATGTCAAAAAATCCAAAAAAAATTGAATATCCAACAAAAATCCAAGTAATAAAACCAATCATATCATCCAAAACAATCCACTCCATCAACATTCAATCAAAATCAAATCATCATCCTCAATTCTTCCTATCAATAACATTCATTCATTCATTTCAATCAATCACTTCTTCTAATCATATCAATTAACTCAATCTAAGAAATGATCTTAAATCCAAGTCACACTAATCCATATCAAGAAAGCTAATCAATCAAGGAACATTATTCAATCAAATCAACAAGTTTTTGATCCTAATCTTATCATCATCATCAATCATCATCAATGGGATATAGCGTTCCCACATCCTTGTGTTGATCTAGGGATATAGCTTTCCCTGCAATGACAACACTATCTATCATCATCAATCAAACAATCAATCATTGCTTTCTAACTTGACAAGGGCAATACCTTGTTTGTTTTGCATCCTTTGAGCACATTGATAAAACTTGCTTATGCTTAGATTGAGTGGACACTCCAATCATCACACCATCACTATCATCATTCAAAACAATCCAATCATCAAAACAATCGACTCAACAACAACAAACATTAAAACTAAAGCACATCAAGTCAACCATCAAAACAAATCCAGTCACTCCAACAAATCAAAAGCAGCTCAATCCACCACACATCATCACATCATCAATATTTCATCAATCCCAATCAATCCATTTTTATCATTGTCATCAATAAAACATCAAAACTACATCTCATTTCCATCGTTAAGTGCCTTGTTCCCATGGATATAGGGTATGTAGGCAGTTTGGAGTACGAAGGAAGTGCCCAGATTCAGGCATAGGTGATTTTCCTCTTTCTCCTCTTATCATTTCTTCTATCGTCTATCTTCTACATCATTAATAAATAATTTCTTCCAATCAATCTATCATTCAATCAATCCATTTCCTTCAATCAAATCATCCATTCATATCAATTTCATTTACTTCAAATCAAATCATCAATCTTCATCCATCGCTTCATCTAATCATCCTTCATCAAATCAAATCAATCCAAACAATGATCCAAGTGCAAGTCAATCCTTAAATCTATACCAATCAAGTTAATCAATCAAGCCAAGTTATCCAAGCGCAATCATTGGTCTTGATCCTAGCCTTGTTGTAAGCCAAATCAATCAATCAACCAACCAACCAATTCAGCAAACAACCTTGTGTTGATCTAGGGATATAGCTTTCCCCACCATGACAAAACTCTTAACTATCGTCATCAATCAGCAATCAATCATTGGTTTACAGCTTGACAGGGGCAATACCTTGTTTGTTTTTGAATCATTTGTGCATGCTTGCTTGATTGATTGCTTGTGTGTGTTATTTTTTTATCTTGCATTTGTATCAAATCAGTATCAATCCAACTAATATTCATATCTTGTATCCAGACAAGGTTGTATTACGCTGGGGCACGAGACATATCATCACCCTGGTCCTTATACCTTGGTGCATAACGTCTAGTGCTATATCAAACATCATGGTTGATCACTTTCATTGCAGCATAACACATCATCATTTCTTCTATCCATTCCCTTATATTTCTTCCTTGACTAATCCATTTCATTTCGAGAGCCTACTTGTGTTTGTCCAGCCCACCTATCCTCTCGAGGGGGCATCATTCCATCATCATCCTATCTTTTCCTAATCATATCTTTCCATCACCCCATCTTTTTCCTTTATCCATACCTTAGCTTCTTTGAAATGATGTTACTCAACACAAATCTTATCATCTTGAACATCATCTCAAAGAGGGGCAAAATGTAGACACCCAAATTTGTCCATGTCTTGCAACACCTAGTTAAAAACATTATCCTAGACATCTTGTAACATTTTGTCCTAAACCCACTCTTAATCCCACTTATCCCATTAAGCCAATTAATTAAATAAATTTTATTTATTTAATTAATTTTCCAACTCATATCCCAACTAATTCAAATATTTTATTTGAATTAAGTCCTCACCTTTCATCATAAGCTGACATGTGTGCCTCTTTCATTTAAAAAAGATAAGTGGTACTACATCCTTTATTTAATATCTTTCACATGTAGTACTTTTTTTATGTACACGATCACAAATGAGCCCTATCGTTCTCCTTACACTTGTCACATGAATACAACTCCCTTGAAGAGTGGGAATAACTAATCAATCCTAGCCATCCACATCAATCAATTAGCTTTTTAATCTCAACCATCCATTTGAACCAAGCCTTTCCTATAAATCAACCCCCTCATAAGCCATTAACATGCATTGAGCCTCAAGTACCCTTATTCTTCCAAATTTTCTAAGAAGCATTGAGTTGGAGTATCCTAATGCTGTCAAAATCGCATTAGAGCCTTTGCATCTAACATCATCATCTTCCATCTATCAATCTTCCATCTATCATCTCAATTCTATGCAAATGTTATGCTGCCAAATTGTGAGCAACCAACATATCAAATCAATCAAACAATTCATCTTGCATCTTTGAGGTATTGAATGATTTGGGTTTAGGCTATGCATTTCATTGTTGATCATTTCTATTTGCAAATCCAAATTTTTTGATATACATTTAGAATCCTATATTACATTATGTGAGTTAGGTTATAAATTTACAATCTACTAGAACTTGATTAATAGAACTAAAAAACTAAATTCATAATGAAGAAGAACTCAAGATGTACCTAATAATCACCCTTTAAAACCTTCTATCTTGGACTCTATCATGATGTGCAGATGTCCATGCAATGTGTTGTCATCCAGGTTAAGTTTTGTAGTCCTGTCTACATGCTACCATCCTAAAAAATTGTAAAATTCAATTATTTTCCTAGATTTTGAATCTTTTTGCATAATAGGAAATGAGGACAACCACAATAGAAAAGATAAGGAGACCCAATAACATAGAAAATGCTATAAATTGATCCAAACTAACTAAATCAAAATAAATATTAAAATACACAAGGAAAAGGAGAGATATAAATAAACCTTCATGTGGCTGGTGTGCTTTAAGTACCTACAATTTGGGATAGAGAAAAGGAGGTGGATGCATAGGATCTTGCCTTTAGGTCAAGGTCCTATTTTGGTCTTTCAACCTCCATGGGTAACCAATGATATAGAGGAAATATACATGTGTATATGCTTAGCCTATGGGCATCTAGGACTAAAAACAACAATAATAAAGTGAATCTATAAGAATTAATACCTGGTCTACAAGGAAGAATACCTTAGTGTGCATATTGGAATGAACAAAGGAGGTGATGGTCACTAAGAGATATGCTAAGATAAATGTGGAAGAAAAATGACAAAGAAAATATCTATGACATTATCCAAAGAAAGAATGATAGATTATTAAAACAATATTACTAGCATGATATATAAGACATAAGTGAGCACATGGATATGTCAATGAAAATACAACAACATGTAGCCTTAGTAAGCTTCAACAATGGAGCTATGACCAGGAACAAGAAGCCAAGAGAGAGAGAGAAGAGAAAATTGCATAGATTGGGAAGTTGATTTTCCAAAAGGTTCATGGGAAAGTTGAAAGGTTGGATTTGAATGTAGAAGGCATTTTTCCAACAAACAAGTGTTATAGTAGATGACAATAGGTAAATGGGTGAAAAATAAATGGATCAATTTTTTAAAACTCATAGGAGCTAGCACATCTCACGAACACATGTGCATCATGCTAGTGTCTTGGAGAAAACACTCAAAATTTGACAAGAGGTTCTAGGTAAATGAAGACACCTAAAATTGTCCACTTTTCATGTCATCCCTAAACATCCCTAATTCATCCCTAAACTCCTCTAAACCATCCCTAAATATCCCTAATTTATTCCTATCCATTTCTAAACATCCCTAAACCATCCCTAAACATCTCCAAACCATCTCTAGACACCCCTAAACTACATTTTCTCCATAATTAATAGAATAAACACATGTTTAGATGGTTAATTGATCAAATCCCCTTCAAACCATGATTTTACAATATTTTATTGTCAAAATCACTATTCATGTACTATTCACTATTCGTCTGTATTTGTATCGGTACCTGCATCAGTACTTAGCCCTAGCCAAAATGATTTATTAATCATTTATCCCCGTTCTCTATAGTCCAAACATTAGATAAATTTAATTTATCTAATATCCCCTTACCCCATCCTATGAATTAAATAAATATTTGTATTTATTTAATTCCTATTTTCTACACTTTTGATTAGATTTTCCTAAACCTAATTAACTAACCTAATCCCCCACTTGCAAAGCCTAAATCCTAATCTAATCTTGGTCAAATCCTCTCCATCCCCCCAAATGTACAAAGGCATGTCCTCCTGTACATGTCCATATGGCCTTCTTACAAGAGGCATGGCCAAGGTCCTTTATACAAAGGTCCTCTTGTCCTCCATCACCTTTTCCTTCAATTTTAAATTAGGCATGTACCCATACTTCCAATTTAAAATTCAAATAAAATTTAACTCATACCTTTTCCTCCAATTTTAAATTGGGCATGTATCCATCCTTCCCAATTTAAAATTTAAATCAAACCTAACCCATACTTCCCATTTATCAAGTCAATCTCATCCATCCATCTTCCCAAGGTCAAATATCAACCCTTGATTCCTCCTTGATCCAAGGACATCTCCCATCCACCAATCTCATCATGACACTTGGAAAGCTATCCTTTTTTGAGAGCTCTCAAGAATCCTCCACCCTTGATCTTTCAATTCAATCTTTACCATCCAATCCCCATCCAAAAAATCTAAAAATTGACCCTCAACCCAAGCATTTTCAAGGCTCCATGAATTGCAAAGTTATGCTATCCATTTGAGAAGCCACCTACATCAAATCATCCAAGGAGAATATCCAACATAGCAAGGTTTGCATGGTAGATAATTGTTTAGTTTCCTTTCTTATTTGCATTCCTGTTAGGATTAATGTGCCATCAACCTTGTAAATCCTATGTAATTTATTATTCCTATTATTGTTTGTAAATCACCAATAAGGGATGAAAGGTTTCACCAACAATGATCTTGTTTCAGCTGCATGTTTATATCTGGTATCCGACACTAATTCATCCACGATGGGGGGTTGCACTGGTGTTTCCCCCTATGAGGGGTCTGGGGGGATCATCCCCCCAACGGGGGTTCGGGGGTAGCGCCTCCAAAACCACATTTTATTTATATTTTATCATTATAAATATGAACTATTCGTCATTAGGTCACATATTTGACGGTTGGTATTATGTCAATTTTCATTCCTTAGAAGGAAACCCCCTTTTATAAGGATATTTGTACTACGTTTTAGTAGAGTTGAGAGTAACAGGCACCACTGGATTGAAGACTGAAGAAGAAGAGGAAGTACATGTATTGTAATCTCATATTTGAAGATAATACAACTTAGAGCCTCTTTTCTTGGTGGATTTTTATACCCGAAAGGGTTTTCTCCATGTTACATACTGTGTTATGTGTTCAATTCTTAATGCATGTTATTTGCGTAGTGGGTTTTATTTCTATTGCAATCTCCATTAATTCTACATTCTTTAGAGGACACTAATAAGGTTTGAACCATATTTCCATTGTGTGGTTTGCACCTTCATTTCTAATAATTCCTTCATGCTCAATCTGAGGTAGCTTAGGATTTGAGTGGAATATGTTATTGTTTTAACTTGTTTCTTGTGCTCATTTTCTATGTTATACATTCTGGCATGCCCAGTGAGACCCCCACCCTTCTAATCTAACAATCTTGTGAGTTTCTTGTCAAGTGCTTTCATGTAGGTTATAGTCATGCCTACGACTATGGATCAGTACCTGTGACCCTTCTTTCAGTGCCTATGCATCATCATGTAGTACCTATGTCTACTAACATTCTATTTTTGTAGGATGCTCATAGATTAGTACCTATGTTCTGCCAATTAGTGCCTGTGTTTTTATGTTATTTTCAATGATTTCATGTCTTGAATCTTCACATATAACCACTCTAATTGGTTTGGTTGCATCCCTAACAAGTACTAACAACCTATTTTGTAGATCTAACACTTTGTTTTGCAGGTTTTTCATCAAGTTGTAGGTCATCCATCATCTCATTGTCATATCAGTGCTTGTGCAGTTGAGTTTAGTGCCCCTACATCTAGTTTGGTGCCTGTGTGTGCTCTGTCAATGTCTATGTGTCAGTATCTACATCCTATATCCATTTTGGTTCTTGTGCCTGACTTAGCACATGTGTCAAAGTGTTTAGTACTTGTGTTATAGGTTTCAAGGCCTGCATCATACATTAGCACCTATGTTTCAGCCTTTAGTGCTTGTGTCCTAGGGATTAGCACCTATGTCCTAGGGATTGGCACCTGTGTCTGCATTAGTACCCAGGTCATAGCTTTTAGTGCTTGTGTGTCTAGTAGTGCCCTTGTAGCCTCTGTTAGCACCCTTGCAGCCTCTGTCAGCATACGTGCAAGCTGTGTTAGTGCCTATGCAGTCTCTGTCAATGCCTGTGTCTTTGACTAACATTGGTGATTACAACACTTTTTGATCATCCAAGACAATTTCAAGACTACTAATCTTATGGTTTTGTAGCTCCGCTTGTTGAAGGACCCATCTTTTTTCCACTAATCTAGGAACATTTATTGTTGGGATTAAAAAGAACTTGTTTTCTTTGTTTGGGATCATCTCAAGGTGTATGTTCTCCCCTTGTGCTTCGTGCGATCTTGGGGATCAAAAACCTTGATTTGATCTAATCTTTATTATCTTTGTTCATCCCGAGGTCCTTGGTGTGTATGCTCTATCCTCGTGCCATTTAGCGATCTTGGAGATCAAAAACACCTTGGATTTCATCAACAAGGGGATGACCTCAACCCTCGTGTTCTAGTGGGGTATAGAAATTTGGAAGAGAATTGAAAGACTCTTCCATTGGGGGACATTTGTCATTTGGGTGAAGCTTGCAAGAACTTAATACCTTGCAAAGTGAAGGAGGAGAGTGGGTTACCCTCTCATACCACTCCATTAGACATACCCCTCATCTCACTGACATAGGCCTCACGTACCTTGTGTATCGAGGATATCCCCTAGAAGTCTGTACATCCTAGCTTAAGACTCTTTGACTGCCATATCTTGTGGTGCATCATTGTAGTAGGAGGGGAAGATTCTCACACATACCATCATACTTGAGATAGGGTCTACTTTGAGCAAGATGAAAGTATTCAAAGTAAGGGGTATAAGGTGGTACATCACCTTATATTCACTATCTATCCAAGCTATGGTATCATGGTATTACTTGGGTTGGGAATCACTTCTCTATTTTGAGTCAGGATTGATCCATGACAATTTCATGAGATCCACAGGATATGTCACACCTATTTTACTAAATCTGGGGTGTTGATGTGTTTGGCATGTCTTCATTGTCAAAACCTGTGAATCCCCAATCCAAGTCAAATCCAAATCCTTTGTAAGAATTGTGCATGTATGTGTTTATTTTATTGTAAAGTTACCTAAGATCAAGCACCTAGCCATCTTTAATCACCTCTTAATCACCCATATTAATCCAATTTCATCCAAATCATCAATTTTCCTAGTCCAAATCCAAAATAATCCATCATCTTTCTAACCCACATTGTCCTAATCCATTTTCTTCATAATCCACCTCATCTCAAGCCAATTCCTCTTAATCGCTCATCTGATTATCCAATTTCATCCTAATCATTATCCTAATCTAATCCCATCATTTGAGCTTATTTAAATTCCCTCTTTGAGCTTAAACATATTCATCATCATAATCACTCCCTAACCCATATCTTAGTCCACTCATCCATATCCTAATCTATTTATCTTATCTTAATCACCCCATAATCCTCCTAATCCAACCCTCTTATCATCTTACTCCCATTTCATCCATATTCTAATCCATTTTACTAAGTATTTCATCCTAATCCCATTCTCCATCTCCATTCTAATTCAATCCTAATCACTTCCTCATCCTCTTAATCCAAATCCCTTATCCACATAATCCCAACTCTCTTGCATGTCTAATATGATCCATTATCCTAACCATCTTATACTAATCATCTATCCCTCTAATTCTATATCCATTATCCACCTCATCCATTTCCTAATCATCGCCATTATCCTAATCAATTCCCATCAATTGAGCTTACCTCAATCCAACTCTTTGAGATTAATCAAGTCTCTCATAATCCACTTCATCCTTAATAATAATCCATCTTCATCATCTAATCCTAATCAATTCCATCCCTAATTTTAGTCCAACTCATCTCACTAATCTGTTGCAAGTATGTGCTAATCGGTGTTGTCATTGATGTCAACATGTTTCTGTTATCATTGGTGTCAACTATATCTTCTAATGTTGATGTTGTTGGTTGCTTAAGTTATTGTGTTAAGGAGATTTGAATAACTTGTATAAGTGCTAATGATGTCAATATATTGCTCTTGTTACTAGGTTTCCAAGTACTTTTGAGAAAAATTGATAAATATTGAAGACAATGTTGTGAAGAAGTATTATAGATTATAGGATATTGTCTGAGTTTTTGGTCTGCATTTCTCCTGTATTGAAGACCAGAGTGTGAGGTTTGGATATGTTTTAGAGAAGTAGTTGAATATGTTAGATCCAAAATTTTGTGCTCCAAAACGCTGTGGTTTGAGAGTTATGTTCACTAGTTTGAAGACTGTGCCTAGCAGTGTTAGCAATGTGACTGGGAGAAAGTATTTTGCTCTATATTTCTTTGCAGTTTGGTTTTTGGTCTTGTGGTTCTAGATGAGTTTTCATAAGGCCCATATCTATGTTTTGTCCAAAGGACTTGTGATTTGGTACTCTAGAATGTACTTTTCTTAAGTAGCAAAGCTTGGTAGTGTTGGTTGTGAGAAGTCTGTGAACTATCTTCAAGTGAAATTTGTTGTAGCTATATTTTTTGGTTCCCAGGTGATATCATGTTGTTCATGGATGTTTCCAAATTGTGTTAAAGGCTTGTGCTTACTTTGAAAGCTATGGTTTGGTTCTTGGAAGTGTGTGCCTAAGTGTTCTTGGTGTTTGCACAAGTTTAGCCGACTTGGGTGCTAACACTAATTGCGGATGTGCTTCATGGATTGAGGAAGCATGTTGAAGTGTGTGAAGATGTCTTTAGGTCCAAGCTAGGTTGTGAAGTTTTCTATCTTCATTAATTTTCTTCATGGGAATATTTAGGTCTAGACATAATTTGAATTCTATATACTTGCCGACCTAGAAGATTGTTTCAAAAGTTGTAGTGTGTTGCCGACCTTGATGAATGTTTCAAGGTTGATGGTTGATATAAATAAGTGTAAAGGATTCATGTATAGGAGTGCAAGTGCGAAGATGGTGATGTATGTGTTGTGAATTTCAATTAAGGGTAGTAAGGACTTTCATGTGTTAGAAGACCTAATGCAGTGAGCAGAAGTCATCTACAATTTTCAGAGAGGCTACGAAGGTCATGATTGTTGTGCTTCAATGGAACTAAACTCAGGCATGTGGTAGATGTTATCATATCATTTCATAGCAGTGAGCCAACCCTTTTGGCAGTGAGCCTATTGCAGTGAGCATTCTTTTGGGCAGTGAGCCCTTTAGTAGTGAGCCTCTTTGTAACTCAGTATTGATACTACTTTATATTGTAAGCTAATCCTCACTGTGGTTTTTCTCTTTTAGGGTTTTCCATGTAAAAATATTGTGTTCTCTTATGTGTGGTGTTGATATGATTAATCTTTTATTATCTATTTTTCATGTTTAATCTTCATAATAGGAAAAGGGTTTAAGTGAATTAATGTGGATGTGTTTATGCTTGTGAGGGTTTAAAGTTTTTGAAACAACTAATTTATCCCCCCTCTCCATTGTCTTGTGCATTCCAACAATTGGTATCAGAGTGAGGGTTCCTTGGAAGAAAGCCTAACAACTTAAGGTAGATCTGGGATGGTGCACAAGAAAGACATTCCTCAGTTTGATGGAACTGACTATGCCTTCTGGAAGGTAAGAATGCAAAATTAGCTAATTTCTCTTGGTTATGATGTCTAGAGAATGGTTCTAAAGGAATACATTATACCTAAAGATGGTCTAGAGATAACAGCTAAGGTTAAGGCTTATGAGACTAACGGTAAAGCCAAAAATGCTCTACTAAATGCTCTATCTAATACTGAACTAGTGAAAGCTTTGGATCTGGAAACTACACACGAGATCTGGAATAAATTGAAGAATATCTATGAAGGTGATGAATCTGTCAAGAAAGACAAGTTACAAAATTTAAAGTCTAGCTATGAAACTATGTGGATGTCTGAAAATGAGAATAAAACAAGCTATATGCAGAAGATTGATGAAGTTGTCTATGACATCAAAGGCCTTGGAGGAGACATGGATGATAAAGAAGTTGTCAATAAGATACTCAGAACACTTCCCAAATCTTATAGTCACAAAGTGTCTTCCATTGAAGAATTGCAAGATATGGAAAATCTTTCAAGAGATCAATTGCTTGGTAAACTGACTTCTTTTGAGATAAGAGAATTTGGTACCATTGGTGGTCTTGTGAATGTTAAGACTACTTTTAAGGCCAAATCAGAAAAGTCTACTAAATCAGATAAGTATGTTGTGGAGTTAGATGAGGAAGACTTTGATGTGATTGAGGTAAACTTTGTAAGAAGAATGAAAAAGGGAACCAGAAAATTCAGAGGTAAGTTACCTTTCAAATGTTTTAGTTGTGGTAAGATTGGTCATTATGTTTCAAGATGTCCTGATAGTGCTTTAAAGATCAAGAACAAGGAAGGTTAAGGTAAGATGGTAAGGAAAAGTTACTATGTTGAAGAAAATGATAGTGTAACTGATGATGAATCTGATTTTGAGGATGGTAATGCCAATGAAATCTTGTTTATTGCCCTAAAATAGGAACCTGCTTCTACTAACCTTACAAGATGTGTGAAGGAAGGAAGTTTAGAAGAAGAGAAAGTGATGTCTGTATTTCATGCTAGAAAGGAAAAGGATGAATGGATCATTGATAGCGGATGTTAAAATCACATGACAGGAGATAAGAGTAAGTTTGTTAAATTGGAAAAGTATGATGGAGGACTAGTTAGATTTGGTGATGATGTAGCTAGTAAGATTTGTGGAAAAGGGTCAATTGCTTTTGATGGAAAGCATAATACAGATGATGTTCTTTATGTCAAAGGCTTAAATCATAATCTTCTAAGTGCTGGATAAATGTCTGACAAAGGATACAATCTAATGTTTAAAAACAATGGATGTGAGATAAGGAAAAGCTCTGGAACAATAATTGTTGTTGGTAAGAAGACTCATGGTAATGTTTATCAATTGAAAGGTATTGATAATTGTTGTTTGTTGGCTAAGACAAATGAAAGCTGGTTATGGCATAGGAGAATGTGTCATATTAATTATAATAATCTTGTGAGAATAAGCTCAGTTCAAGCTGTAAGAGACCTGCCTAAGATTGTGAAGCCTACTAATGTTATTTGCAAATAATGTCAATTTGGGAAGCAATCAAAGACTAGTTTCAAGAGAAAAGAACAATCCTCTACTGATCTGTTGGAGTTGGTGCATATAGACCTATGTGGTCCCACAAGAACAAGAAGTCTACAAGGTGACATGTATTTCATGCTACTTATTGATGATTAT
Organism: Cunninghamia lanceolata; assembly: GCA_027924645.1. Classification (NCBI taxonomy): domain Eukaryota; kingdom Viridiplantae; phylum Streptophyta; class Pinopsida; order Cupressales; family Cupressaceae; genus Cunninghamia; species Cunninghamia lanceolata. The sequence continues at coordinate 4,243,341 of BSBN01000341.1, read as the reverse complement.
TCAAGAATGACTTGGGTTAATTTTCTTAAAGAAAAATTGAAAGCCCTAGACAAGTTCAAGGCATTTATAGCAATAGTTGAGAATGAAATGGATTTGAGAATAAAGTGTTTGAGGTCTGACAGAGGTGGTGAGTTTACTTAAAATGAATTCAATGCTTTTTGTGAAGAACATGGGGTAAAGAGACAATTGTTTGCCCCTCGGACTCCTCAGCAAAATGAAGTACTTGAAAGGAAGAATAGAATAGTTTAGGAAACTGCTAGAACAATGATCAAGGAAGTAAACCTACCAGAAGTATATTCGAAAGAAGCAATTCACATTGTTGTCTACATTCATAACAGAGTGCAATTCAAAGTAAATGGAACAAAGACACCTTATGAGCTATGGTATGGAAGAACTCCTACTGTCAAGTATTTTAAAGTTTTTGGAAGCAAATGATATATTAGAAGAGATGAAGAGTTAGGAAAGTTTGATGCTAGATGTGATGAAGGCATATTCCTTGGGTACTCTACCAAAAGAAAAGCTTACTGGTGCTACAAAAAAAGGTTGAGAAAGATTATTTAAAGTGCTAATGTGAAGGTATGATGCAGGAGCATCCCTAGTTCAAGAGCAATCTTTCATCAACCAAAATCATTTGCATTTCAGTTTGTTTACAGTTCAGTTTGTTTCCTTTCATTTTCCAGTTTAGTTTAGTTAGTAGAAGTTTCTATATTTTGGTCCACATTCTACCATAGTTGCATTTCACATCTTGTGGAGCTGGACTTAGCACCTAGATTCATTCATCTACATCATATCCAAAATTCAAAGCATTTGGATTAAGTACCAGAAAGTTATCGCTATCAAAAGATCAATTATTTTCTCATAATAGAGCATCCTGACAGTATCTAAGAATCAGCTAAATGAGAAGACTTGCGGAGCATTCCTCAACTTGTGAAGCCTAACGACACATCATTCAATGATCTTTGGTTCATGATCAACGTTCCCCAAGATTCATACATCATTCCATTTATTTGCGAAGGTGTTCTACATGATTAGGTCTGACCTATCCGTGTACACACGTTTAGCTCTTCATTGGAATTTGTGACCTTCCTTAGCCGATGAGGAGGAATCTATTGTTTCGGAGATGATATATATTGATGTAATAGATCCTTAGGAAAGTAGTTATTAAGTCATGATTATTAGCATGAGTTCATAGTTTGGAATTTGCGTGAAGGAGCTTTAATGCTATATCTTGTGCGTATTCCAAGATTTTGTAATTAGGCCTATGAGCCCAAATTGTAATCCCGCATGATACCGGCCAGTTTGTATTTGAATTCTATGATATACTGAATGACTAAATCTACATTTGTTTCATATCTCTGAGTTATTTCCATTGTGTTTACTCTTGTTGCATGGTCTGGATAGTTCATTTTGTGAACCCTCCTACTGTGACTACACCAAGTGGTATCAGAGCAAAAATTTGAATCTTTGGGAGCAAGTTGAGCAAAGTTGGCAAAGGAATTTCATAAGATCTTGCTATGGATAGATCACCGAATTGAGGTAGGTTACTTGTGTCACAACCGATCATCAATTGTGAGGCAGTTGTCACCTTGTAGCCCGATTGCTGAACTTAAGGCAGTTTGCACTTGATCCTAGGAAGAATGTTACTGAGGAGAGTTGTTGCTATTGGAACAATGGCTGGTAGAATGGATGGAATGATGGAGATGATGAAAATGATGCAAATTTGTTTGGATGCTGTTGAAGAAGATAGGCAAAGAGGATTGACACCGAAACCTAATGTTGAGAGTGATGATGAAGAGGAATTTCAATCTGTCAAACAAATTAGAGAAACCCTAGGAGGTGATAAAGAAGAAGAATCAGATCAAGTCAAGATGTTGCGAGCTATTTCAAAGATTGGGAAGAGACCTAGATTTGATGTACCAAACTTTACTAGTAATTTGAACCCTGAAGAATTGATTGACTGGATAAATGACATGGAAGAATACATTGAATATGAAGAAGTTGAAGATCCAAAGAAGGTGAAATTTGAAAAGACAAAATTGAAAGGACATGCTACTATATGGTGGAAAGAAGTTCAATTGGATAGAAATAGAAGAGGAAAAGAAAAGATTATGAAGTGGGATAGGATGGTAACAAAATTGAAGAATCAATTTATACCTACTAACTATGAGTTGGAGCTGTTGAAAAGAGTGCAGAACCTGAGACAAAAGGAGAAATCTATGAAGGACTACACTAAAGAATTTCATAAGATGATTATAAGGATAGGACATAGTGAAGCAAGCAAGGAGAAAGTGGCTAGATACATCAATGGACTGAGATTGAGCATTCAAGAAGAACTAAGCTTGGTAAGGATGACATCTTTGGAAGAAGCATATCAGTTTGCCCTGAAAGTTGAAGAGAAGATGAATAAAAGGCATGATCTGAGACAAAGAGGTAGAGGAGATAAATTTTAGAGAGGTAAAACATTTTCTGGAGGAGATAGATCATTTGCGAAGTAGAACAAGCCTAACAACCCATTCAAGAAGGACGAAAAAGATAATAATGCTTACCAGAGAGATGACAAAAGTTTTTATCGGAGAGGAAACCCTAGTGCATATCAGAATGAAGGATATAGAAGAGAGGGAAGAGTATTTGATAAGAGAACATTTAGAGGTACTTGTTTCAAGTGTGGAGATGAAGGACATAGAGCATTTGAATGCAATCAGGGTAGTACAAGTAAGAAAATAGAGAACAGTGGGAGAGCAACTTATATTGAAGAACCTGTTGCATCACCTAGTACTGTTGGCAAACTAGAAAAAGGAGAATCACTTGTGATGAGGAGAGAACTATTTCAAGCAGAGACAAATGAGGAACCACTGTAGAGGAAAAGTTTGTTTATAACTAGATGCAAATCAGGAGGCAAGTGTTGTAAAGTTGTAATTCATAGTGGTAGTTCAGATAACCTAGTTTTAGAGGAGATGGTGACTAAGCTAAAGTTGGAAAGATTGAAACACCCTAAACCCTATCAGATAGCATGGATTCAGGATGATCATAAGGTACTGGTGAGTGAACAATGTTTGGTAAAATTTCATATTGGATCTTATCATGATGAAGTTTTGTGTGATATTGTAATGTCAGAAAATGTCCCCTTGTGGGCTTTTTGGTGTAGGAGCACTAAGACATCTAGGTTTTACTTGATCTTCAAGTAGTTTGTTTTGTTTAAATAAGGTCCTTGAGACCATTCAATGTTGTAATAAGGCTTGGATGCCATGCTTGTAATAGGACTATGTCCAAATATCTAAAACCTATTCTCTTGTTGTAAGTCCTAAGGAGGACAGTCATATTGTAAAGGCAGTCATATAAGTTTATAGCCCTCCTAATGTGTGTAGGAGACAATCCTCTTGGTTGTTAGCATGTCAAAGGTTAGAAGGTATGTTAGAACCTTGTACTAGGTTAACCAAATGTTAAAAAGCATGATTAAACATAAAACAGTCAATACTGTCCTAAAGAGGATAGTTATTAGTTGCTGCAGTTAGAAACAAGAAAGAAGTTCGATGGTTGGGGCAGTTTCATCGACCCCAACCACTCCCAAACTTATTCATTCAAATGTAGGAGGATTATGGGAAGCCTGCCAAGGTTCATTGTTGAGGGACATTCAGTGGATTGCAAGAAATAATAAAAAACCTCTGTTTCCTGCCCTTTATGTATTTTTTTTGAATTCCTGTGCATTTTGAAACTGTACTACTGTATAGTACGATCTTGTTGTGAAATGTTGGATGTTTGGAAGTGGAGAATGGAGGATTGACTGTCCATTGGGATGAGTTTGGGCCTTTGACAGTGAAGGAAGATATGCTAAGGTTGTAGAGTACCAAACTGATTTTTAAACCTATTGTTTCAGTGAGAAATTCGCTATTCTCCTGCATGCCCCATACCTGTACGGCCGAGTGGTGATTGGTGTTTATGATGGAGAGTTAGGTTGGTGAGTGACCTTCCATTTGCAAGTTGTTTGGGCTCTTGACTTTCATTTATATATCTGTATTTCCCCTTTCTCTGCAAGTAGGTTGGAAACCCTGAGTTAGGGTTTTTCTGAGTAATTTGATGGACTCCCCATCATTCCACTGATCTTTTCTATTTATGATCAATGGAATGGATTGTAAGATAGTTAGTTCATAGGCTTGTGAAGGATACAGAGGTAGGAGAAGGGGTTGAGTGGAGTTTTCCATGTAAATGGCCCAACAAGAACCATGTGTTGAGGGTTTAGAGAAGGACAACAACAGAGGGGTGGTAACCAGTGACTGTGGAAGTGGAAAGTCAGTGAATGTTAAGTGTTGAGACCTATAGAAAGGTCTGATCATGGCCTTGTGACAAGAAGCAGGGAGAGATCCTCTGAGGAATCAATCCACTTTGCCTCATGCTGTCTTTGACAGTCCTCCTAGGAGACAGTCACCACAAGGAAGGCACTAGGTAAGTTTGGTGTGTTATTGATTTGTCAATAAAGGCATTAGAGGTGTCTGACATGTTATTGGTTTGGCTATTGTATAAGATTGAGTTTGTATCAATGGAAATCATTCCAAGAAGGACACTATGACTGTCTCTCTCTAGTGAAGCAGAGATGTTGTGACTGTCTGAGAAAGACAAAATAAAGACTACTGTCCTGTAGATCCTGCACAGTGGGTTGTGTTGGTTTTTGCTTCTGAATCAGCATTAGGGTTTGCCACTTCTAATGCACAGGTAGATTCAGCCAACTGAATACAGGAGGTTGCATGAGCTCCTCCCCTTCACTTCTAGTTCTGCCGCACCAAGGGGGGTGTCCCTATTTGATAAAAGTATAACCTTGACTAGCTCAATGACAGAAGGATTTAACTTGACAGCAACAGGCAGAATACTCTCATGTATGGACCAAGATTTGTGTAACAAATCACAAGGTTGGCAACATTCTTGGACATGATGTCTGGTTGGGTATGAGAGCATGTAGGGATCCTAATCCTACTCCTACAACTAACAGGTGGAAGGATGAAATGGTTTGATTTGATTTTTGGATGCAAAGCTGGACATGGTATATAACCTCAACACAGAGCTAGATTGGTGCCTATCCAGGGCTTGGAGTCGGTAGACATACACCTGTGAATGATCAACATGAACAACTAAAACTAGATTTCAGGGGGATATACATGATATCTGCCTTACAGATATCTCCCAATACAGAGTGTTAAGCTGTCTATACTTATGGCATCCCTATTGCAGTATACCCTTCCCAATATTCAATCTGAAAATAGTTTAATCTACCCCTTGAGCAGAAGTTAAAAGATTAAACATTCAACACAGGAATTCTATGTTCTAGAATCTTAGACATTCCTTGAATGCCTGGACTCAGAAGAAAGATACATGCAAAACTGGAGACATAATCAGCATAACACATGCAAACATAGCATTATTCATATAAAATTGACCATGAAATCAGTGGATTCATGCACAAACGTACAATAGGAGATAAGACCGATCACTCCGATAAGACCAAAAATGTAAAGCGCTGAACTGTTGAACTGTTGAACCACGAACTGGTTCAACCTGATGGTTCAACCGAGAAGTTCAATGCTGAATGGAGCACTTCAAAAAGAACATTCGCCGAACACAAACACAAAGCCTCAAACCGTTGAACCCCGAACCAAAAGGGTTCAACACTAGGGTTCAACGCAATGGTTCAAACATCAAAAATAATACTCCATAGGAAAAAAAGCTTCGAACCATTGAACCTTGAACCAAAACAAAAAGGTTCAAGCGGGAGGTTCAATGATGCAATATTTGCGCAAGGCAAATGCATAATGCGATCCATTAGAAGAAAATTGAAACCTGAACCACTGAACCACTGAACTTAGAGAAAAAAGGGTTCAAGTTCAAACCAAAATGTCGAAGACACAAAAATGAACCCATGCCGATGGAGAAAAGACGAAGACCCCTCCTCAAGAAATGAGATGCAGATGCTGAAAAACACTGAAGGGGTGCCAAAACTTAGAACCTTTTAGATTTTTTGGATAGGTGCCTGCATGAAAAATTGCTCAGAAACTGACAGTCAATTCAGGCACCAACAGTGGCTCTGATTGGGGACATGCAGGTACAGGACTACAGTGAGAACCCCAAATCTCTGGGATGCAGACCAATCTCCTATCCATTGGGCACAGAGTCAAACTTGCACCAATCTGCATCACCAAACACATTATTTTAAAATAAAAATGGTGGCCCAGGGCCACCAAAAAGGAAAAACCAGACTTTTCCTTTGTCAAACACCTGATTTTCTTTTGATTTCTTCAAATGAAGCCTAAAAGCATTTAACTGTCTGCAGCAAGCCCCTTGGCAATTATTTGTGCTGCTGCTCATTTCTTTTTCTTCAACAAATCTACAGCTAACTTCATCAGCATATATAATTATTAGTTGTAGAATGTCATCATCATATGAGTCATTGTTGTTGCTTGGAAAAATAACAGACTCACATGAAACAAATGAATCCACATCAGAATTTTGCCCTTCCTCAAAAAATAAGAGCTCCTCTGTATCAAACATGTAATATTCAGGCACAAGCAACATCTCATAATCAAATTTATCTTGATGAACATACAGATATCCATCATCATCATGCATGGCAGTTTTGTCATTAATGTCCACCTGAAATGTCTCAAGAGAAGGCAGAAATAACTCAGAATGTAGCCCTACACTGAAAGCTTCATAGTCACCCCTGCAATCAACACTATCCCCAACTGTATGAGCACACACATCTGCAATTTTCCCATCCACCTCTGAATAGTGACCTTGTTTTTTATCTTCACCAGTGCCCTGATAATCAAAAGCAAAGTTTTCAACCTCTGCACTATGAAGGTGGCCAAAATCTTCAAGGAAACATTCATAATCAGCATCCAAATATATTTCATTATCTGAAAGGCTCACATATGCATCTGAATGCTGGCAATCACTAGCATATTCACTGCCATCCCTTGAATCAATGTTTTCTATATTCAGAGTGAAGCTCTGCATATCCACTTCATATAAATAATCAGGCATAACTGGGATATGCACACTGCTGCAAGACACAACTTCATGTATGTCTCTCATTTGATCAATTGGAGGGCACCTTGTGTCTACAGGCTTGTCTTCTAAAGGCTGATAACAATCTTTGTTTTCATTATTACAAGATGTGCTTACATTTTATACAACATTTTCTTCATACATCACATCATGGCTGCACATATTATTCTGAAATATATTTCCCTCTATACAATCATTTCTCAATGCACATACTGGGAGAGCTGAAATATATTCACTTTGATAACTGCTTTGACAACTTGCAGCCATGAAACCTACTGGCATTCCATATTTCTCATTGTTTTCTATATCCATAGTAAATTGGAAAGCCTGGTGAAGTGTGACTGGTTCTTTATCTCTCAACAGATAACACATTTCTTCATCAAATGCAGCCAAATAAATTGTCAAGCACAATGCATTATTAGGTCTCATATATTCAGGGATCTACCTGAGCAATTTAATAAACCTAAGATTAAAGGCTGGAACCAGCTCCTCATCTTCCCTTTGGATATTCATAAAATGTATGATTAATGAGGCCACATCAAACCTTTCACCAAACTACCCTAGGAATGCAACTTCTAAATCTATCCATGAAGAAACTGAACAAACAAGCAGGTCTGAAAACCATATCCTAGCATCATCTTCCAATGACTGAACAAAGAGTCTCATTACTACATCTTCATCCTCTACCTCATAATCTTCTATTAAATTACAAAATCTTTGCAGATGTTTGTTTGCCGATTCAGAATCTGATCCACTTTATTTTGGCAAACATATTCTAATTTTATTGGGAATAATATTTGGGTAACCATATATCCCTATGAAATTTAGGGCTTTATATCTTTCAATAAAGAATGGTCTTCTCTGAGAGCATGACCAGGCTTGCTGTTCTAAACTCAACATTTTGAATCAAAGATGAATACCTGGATATATGTTGCAGCATTGATAGGTTCTTTCAACAGAGTCGCCACCTCTTAGAGAGAGGACAGAATGTCAGCAAGGCACTTTTGTTTTCTGGATTCATCACCCCAGCAGAGCACCACATGGTTCCTTTTTGCTGCAACAACTTCACTGGAAACTAGATTTTCCAGCCCTCAGGTTACTTGACTCTCTCTCTCCCCAGCGGAGTCACCATTTTTGTTGGTGACTCGGATGGGCACACAGATATTTCACCAGGGAGGACAAAAATAACAATTTTCAAATCACCATCCCCAGCAGAGTCGCCATTTTGTTGGTTTTTGCTTCTGAATCAGCATTAGGGTTTGCCACTTCTAATGCACAGGCAGATTCAGCCAACTGAATACAGGAGGTTGCGTGAGCTCCTCCCCTTCACTTCTGGTTCTGCCGCACCAAGGGGGGTGTCCCTATTTGATAAAAGTATAACCTTGGCTAGCTCAATGATAGAAGGATTTAACTTGACAGCAACAGGCAGAATACTCTCATGTATGGACCAAGATTTGTGTAACAAATCACAAGGTTGGCAACATTCTTGGACATGATGTCTGGTTGGGTATGAGAGCATGTAGGGATCCTAATCCTGCTCCTACAACTAACAGGTGGAAGGATGAAATGGTTTGATTTGATTTTTGGATGCAAAGCTGGACATGGTATATAACCTCAACAAAGAGCTAGATTGGTGCCTATCCAGGGCTTGGAGTCAGTACACATACACCTGTGAATGATTAGCATGAACAACTAAAACTGGATTTCAGGGGGATATACATGATATCTACCTTACAGATATCTCCCAATATAAAGTGTTAAGCTGTCTATACTTATGGCATCCCTATTGCAGTATACCCTTCCCAATATTCAATCTGAAAATAGTTTAATCTACCCCTTGAGCAGAAGTTAAAAGATTAAACATTCAACACAGGAATTCTATGTTCTAGAATCTCAGACATTCCTTGAATGCCTAGACTCAGAAGAAAGATACATGCAAAACTAGAGACAGAATCAACATAACACATGCAAACATAGCATTATTCATATAAAATTGACCATGAAATCAGTGGATTCATGCACAAACGTACAACAAGAGATACATAAACTTGCAAGTTTTGCTGCACAGAGCAACCAAAACTAGTTGTATCTTATTACAGAGCCAAAATGTCTAGTTTTCAACAACGTCAAAAATGGTAACACAGTCTGCCTATATTGGCCAGAAAGTGTACCCGTAGCAATTAATTACATGGTCAAAAATAAAAAATCCACCAGATACAGACTCCACAAAGGAATGGCGCTCAGAAGTTATTGCAGCAATAGACAAGAGAAGCCTTGAGCCCTGCGCCGCCATCTGGGAGTCTTCACTCAAAAATCGGGCGACATGATCATGTGTACCATTGCCCATACCTCTGCACTGTCACCATTAAACACCTCAACCACCCGCGGCCTACCTGGAAATCGTCGCTGTGTTCAAATAGAAGTTCCTGCCAAAATGCACTTTACTGAAGTTTCAAATGTGTAGGAAGAATAGTCCCACATTGGTGCTGCGAAGACTCCTTCAATACCTTAAAAACATGGTCGCGAGCATAATAGGTGTCAAGTGCCTTTTACCGCGCTTGACGCATAAGCCTTCTCCAAAAGCCCATCGCCAAAACCCAAGCCATCGGCACACCCCAAAATTCTCCTTCCGATCTCAATGGTCTCGTCGACCGCTACCTTCGCTTGCCACACACTGCTCCTCCATCAGCCAAACTCCTTACATCGGCGGCCCACAAATTTGCTTAACCGACAGCCAAACACACGCCGATGGACATCCATCAGCCAGACCAAAACAATCGGAGCACTCAAGAAATCTTTTGCCGATGAGGCCGATCACTCTGATAAGACCAAAAATGTAAAGCGCTAAACTATTGAACCGTTGAACCACGAACTGGTTCAACCCGATGGTTCAACCGAGAAGTTCAATGCCGAACAGAACACTTCAAAAAGAACATTCACCGAACACAAACAAAAAGCCTCGAACCATTGAACCCCGAACCAAAAGGGTTCAACACTAGGGTTCAACGCGATGGTTCAAACATCAAAAATAATACTCCATAGGCAAAAAAGCTTCGAACCATTGAACCTTGAACCAGAACAAAAAGGTTCAAGTGGGAGGTTCAACGATGCAATATTTGCGCAAGGCAAATGCATAATGCGACCCGTTAGAAGAAAATTGAACCCTGAACCACTGAACCACTGAACTTAGAGAAAAAACGGTTCAAGTTCAAACCGAAATGTTGAAGACACAAAAATGAACCCATGCTGATGGAGAAAAGACAAAGACCCCTCCTCAAGAAATGAGATGCAGATGCTGAAAAACACTGAAGGGGTGCCAAAACTTAGAACCTTTTAGATTTTTTGGGAAGGTGCCTGCATGAAAAATTGCTTGGAAACTGACAGTCAATTCAGGCACCAACAGGTTGGATGGAATCTTAGACTAAGTTAGGAGTCCTGAGACATGAGGTTTGAAGCCCACTCACTCTTGTGTCATGAACAAGTATATTTTTGTGTTAGAACTCTTCCTCATGGGTAGTTTGATCTCTGTCAAAGAAAATAGTGAATCTAGAGAGCCCATTCCATTGAAGTTTTGAAGTGTCTTTCTCAGTCCTTGATGCTTTGCATCACTTTTCCCTCATAAGGTTTAACTCCTAGGTCTTTAGTATGCATTTAAGACATCTTAGTTCATATTTTGGCATCCCGATGGAATGAGACCTAGGTTCCATGGAAAATTGGACCTAGGTGGACCCCTTGAGCTGTACCTTGCCCAAAATAGGGGGCGGACTTGGGCACCCGCGCCCTAGTCCTGCCCTATTTTAGGGCAGCCCTAATTTTTGGGTGTCAGTTTATGATAGTTAGTTGGGTCCTTTGCCGACACTGTAAGTTCTAATTATGAAAATCTTGGTGGGAGTGTTTGTAGTTGCATATATAAGCATGCTGTAATGAAATAACTTGCACAATGGAAGAAGATAATATGAAATATTCTCCAAATACTTGATAATAACTAAGAATAATAGGCCACTTCAAGGGGGCAACCTCCAAATATCTCCAATGTGAACACACTTCACAATATGATGAAATAAGACTCATATCCTCTTATATATACCTAATTATGCTTAGGATGAATAGACACACCCCTATATAACACCTAGTCTGGCCTATCTAACTAAATAATAATATAATAATGATAACATGACTTAATTAGGAGTTAAGATAGCCACAAGATAACTATTCATAACCCTATGTACACTAATATTAAGGGTGTAGCATGCCCTCCCTCTTCAAAGAAGCATTGTCCTCAATACTAATCAAGTGTAGATTCTTCTAATTGAACTCCTTGTCCTCCCATGTGGCCTCTTCAACGGGTAAATTCTTCCATTGGATGAGATACTCAGTGAGGGTTCTACTCTATAGCTTCTTCGTGCATGTTTGAATAATGCACTCTAGTTCCAATATGATTCTTCCTTCTTCATCAAGCTCTGGTAACATTGTCGTGGATGGACTTTTGAGTCTACTAGCATTCTCCAAGATAGAGATATCATAGAAAGGTTGTATGATTTTTGATTTAGGTAACCTTAATTTGAAGTATATGTTGTTAGTCCTTGTTGAACCTTTATGAGGCCCATACAAATCAAGTTCCCCCTTGTGATCCAAAACTGTAACTACTTTCCTAAAAGGTGAATTAGGAATCTTTGGCTGTTGCACTTCCATTGACAATAATTGAGCCACACATTTATCCACATCCTTTTTTAGTGACATTTGGTGTACACTTACCAATTGTGGAATCTTTGCACGTAAACCCCGTAGCTCATATTTTTTATCCCCAAAGTAGAAGCGCATGAATAGTTCCTGGAAATTCATCTCAATTGTGCCCAAGGTAGTAAGCCATTGAACTACCAAAATAATGTTTGCTCCAGCCATGGGTATAGCAAACATAGGGCTGTCTATCATGTAGTCCCCCATGGTGAGTTTAATACTATGGCATTTCCCTGAACAATTGACAATACCACCATCTGTAATCATAACCTAGAATTCGGAGGTAGGGTAGACAAAACAATTTAACTTTGCTACTAGTTTCTTGTTGATGAAGTTATGTGTACTCCTCGAGTCAATCAATACTGTCACTATTTGTTTTTTAAGGAAACTCCTTACCTTGAGTGTTTGTGGGTTATTAATACCTGATAGTGCATGACAAGAGATAGTTGGTTGGACATCTTTAGAGTCCTCTACCACCACCACTGGATCTTCTTCATCATTATCTTCACCATAGGTAGCTTCAATGTAGAACAACTTCTTCTCATCACATTTATGTCCTTTATGATATTTTCCATCATAGTTGAAACATAACCCTTTGGCCTTTTTCTCTTCCAATTGTTGAGGTGTCAACCTAATAGGATGAGTAAATGATGATGCAAGAGCCTTGTCAACTTTGTTACTAGGCAATTCTTCCCTTCTATTAGCCAAAATTTTTTCCTCCACTTGTCTTGCCATAATCATTGCTTCAGAGATACAATTTGTTAGCAAGAGACACGTTGTAGCTTCATGAGTGTTGTCATTGATGGAAAAAAAGTCCATTCCACACATCTGCAGGACATGGTAGGACCATGCCAGAAGATAGACTGAAGTGTATCTTGGTCTGGTAAGCAAAAACAGAGCATGTAGCAAGGTCTGATAGTCAGGTCTGGATCTCTGAGAGGAAGCATCTTAGTAAAGTGCGGACTTGGGGAAATCAAGAGGAGTACCATGACTAATATATTTCAGAGATTGAGCTTCTGATGATGTAAGAGTGAAAAGATATGAACACCTAAGTGTTGGGATCTTGTTTGGCAGAGTAGATTGAGGAAGAACTGACCGACAGAGCTTCAGACCTTAATCCGGATGAGATATTGATGGTAATAAAATTTCTTAAGGGATCATTCATGATTGGCTGACATGATTGATGACTTCTATAAGCATCTCTTTGATACGCATCACTTGGTAAGCAAGGATTCAGCTGACAAACTAGAGTTTGGGAAAATATTGAGTATTCTGGATGCTGACTAGAAAGATGTTGAAATCCTTTGTGCGGATATATATACTAGATAGATTTTGATGAGAAGGTGTGTGTGGTGTATTGTGTTGTGCGAAGAAAAATAAAGAGCAGTGTGAACGCTGTAATACAAGTCTAGTATGTGACAGGACAACAACACCAAAGAAGAGGAAGAATGAAGTGTAGTAGTTCAGTGTATTGAGCCTAATCGGAACTGAACCTTAGCATATGTGGATGCTTCTCATTAGTTCAAGTACCTATTTACTTTCTCTGTATCTTGTAGACAGTGAGTCTCTTGTAGGCAGTAAGCCTCTTGTGAGCAGTGTGCTCGGGCAGTGAGCCCTAATTGGCAAGTGTCATTTTGTACTACCTTATTCTTTTAACAGAGAATACAATCTTGGGTTAGTCACCCTGTGGTTTTTCCCTTAACAGGGTTTTCCACGTCAAAATCATTGTGTTATGTGTATTAAGTTTATTTCTGCTTTCATGGTTATGCATGCTTATTTAATTTGATGTTGCACTAGTTGACTAAGGAAGAATAGAAAGTTAAAATAATTAAGATAACTATTTCACCCCCCTCTAAGTTATCAACAATTGGTATTGGAGCCAAGTTCCTCCAAATAGAGCCTAACAGCTTGAGGAAGATCTGGGAATCTCAATGGATATGTATGGTATGAGGGAACAACTTCAGTCTACCCTAGATGATCTTGAACAATCTCACTCCAAAGTCAATAACTTGAGGGAAAGACTCAAACAAGCTGATGAATTCATAAATGAACTAAAGGAGAAACTGAGTATCTCTATGAAAAAGAGAAAGGAACTTCTTCAGCAATTAGCAAGTCAAAGTGAAGCCAATGATACTAATGAAGATCTGAATGAGAAAAATAAATTATGTGAGAAGCTATCAAAAGAGGTCATTATGGTAAGACATGAAATGGAATCAGGAGTTATGAAATTCACCCAAGAAATTGAAGAGAAAAGAAAGACTAAAGATAATCTAAAACAATCTCTCAAGGAGAAGTCATAAGACTGCCACAAAATGGATAAAATAATCAGGCATTTGGAATGTGATCTTGAAGAAGCTAGAGATAATGAAGAACAACTTGATAATTAGATTGTCACTCTAAAAAGGGATCTTCAAATAACAAATGAATACAAAGAGAAATTCAAGATAAGCTCTGCTCAGCTTGAAGTTCTTCTTGAAAGTCAAAAGAGAGTAGATGACAAGCAAGGCTTGGGGTATGAGAAAGGTGAAAGCTCTGGATTTGGTCAAAAGAACTATGGATCAGGAAATCCAAGGAATAGGCCTAGAAGACCTCTGGTAAGGCAACCAAATGCTCAAAGATATCCATCCTTCAATGGTTACTGCCACAATTGCAATAACTTTGGTCATAAAGCAAATCAGTGCAGAAGAAGAATGAATCAGACTAATTCATCCTTCTCTGGACAGTGTTTTAATTGCAAAAGGTATGGTCACAAATCTCATGAGTGTAGAAATATGCAAATGAATAATTCATTCAATGGTAGATGCTTTGCATGCAATAGAATGGGACATATGGCTATTCAATGTAGATCAAGAAGATATTAGTCAAATATGCAAAGAAATGTTGTTTGCTACAATTGCAATAGATCTGGTCATATTGCCAAATTCTGTACAAGTAAGAATCAGGACAAAAAGGGTCCGGTGCATCACAATCATAACCAAGACAAAGGAAAAGGAAAAGTGAATGCGGATGAAATTCAAAGGGAGATGAATAAGATTTGGGTGAAGAGGAGTACAGAAAATGTTGAGGATGGATCCGCACCAGAATTTGGTGCTAATATTCCTTCCAGAAACTAAATAAATGAGCTCTGGCTCAAGGGGAGTCACAAAAGAAAACTAGTTCCCCCAACTAGTCAATTGGTGCCTAAAATTGGCACATGGAAAGTTGCAGATTAAAGGGTTCTCAGAAAAACATCTAAATAGGCCTTGGTAAAGATATGGAAGATCCACAAGAAATTTAGAAGAGGTTAATCTACCAAGATTGATCTGGTTTAACAATCATCCAGTAAGATCAGGATTTTCACAATTAAGATCTGGTATGATTCAAATTGAGGTATCTTGATCTGTGGATAAATGGAATGATTGGAGAAAAATAGATAGATTGTTAATATTCACCAAGAATAACTGTAAGTACATCTCAGTGATCTGGAAAGATCTCTCTCAAAACAAAGGAAAACAAGGCAACTAGAATAACCTAAGTTGTGCATTTATTGCAGAATGGAATTAGGGTTTGCACATAAATAAAAGGGTTCTTTTGTTCATCATTTGTACATTTGCATTCAAGAAAAAGAGAAAAGGAGCTCTACAATGAAATTGTCTCAAGCCCCTCAAAAATCAACCACAGAAGTTGATTCTTCTAGCAATCTGATTCGGCTTATATCGTGAACCCTAGAAGCGTAAAAGGTATTTTCCACTCTTGAAAACCTCTCTCTGAATCTTTTGAAAGATGGCTACATCGAATGTTTTGAAGATCACTAATAGACCGCGTCTTAACTTCAAGAAACATCCCTACAAATCCCTAGAAGTTGATCCCCTAGGTGCCTTTTGAAGCATTCTGCATGGGATTTTGCATTTAGAAGATGTTAGGGTATAAATTCATGCAAACATTGAGGAATTTGGGGAATCCAAGCTAAGGGATATCTATCACGATTAGTTAATAGATGATTCTTTTGAACTCAAACCTCAGTACAAAGCTATCCGAGACAAGCATTTCAGACATTGCATCTATTTCTCCTATTTTGTAGAAGATGAATGGGTCCGGTATGTTCTAAGTAGAATGCATGACAACTTTATGTGGTTGACGAGACCATTCAAGATCACCAAGGATGCCATTAGGGTAGTGTTGGTCATGATGTTAGTCACAAACAAACATAGAATAAAAGTACACATTAACCTTTATTCATCTTGAAAGATACTATGAATTCAAAGAATTCATGATCTCAAGTCTCTGGTGATTAGGTCTTAATCGTCTGAAGTTACTCAGAGGTCAATGTGAGTTGTTGTTTCCATTTTGGGGCCTTACATGGAAATTTATCATCATCATGACATTCCTGCAGAAATTCTTCATAGAGAGGTCATGTTATGCAGTTGCTTGATGAAAAGATGCAGAAATACCTCAATCTTTGCATGATATTTTTAATTGTACATGCTGTGTATTCAAATATGCTAAATATTTATGATTATCTACGAGATGTCTACATATTTGTGTTATTTGCTTAAGATCATCAATTATTTGCAATTGTGAGAGTGAAATGCTCTAAAATTGAAAGAAACTAAAAGGAATACTACAATTTAAAGTTGAACCTTTAGCTATTGATCCACATACATACTTGATACTGTCATGAGGACAAGAAATCAAACCATATGTTCACCAATATATTCCACAGCTAGACACAGTTGATGCAAACTTCAGAGGATGATGAATGAAAACAATACATGCAACATGATGAGCACTCCAAGGGATGCAGCAAATCAAAGCATATATCCAGAATTTAGACACAGATTACTCCAGATTTACTAAGATTTGTAATCGAAATACTCTTCTCTTTCATTAAGTATGCAAAAGACATGTACATATACAATAGCTTTGAAATGAGCCCTGAATACTTCAGCAAATAGATTTCAATTAAGTTTCAAATGTTTTCAATAAGGCATTCCACCACCTTTTATAGAATAAGGTGAGGAATCCATTACAAAAGATCTACAATCTTGATTTATCAATACAAATCTACGGTCATGATTCACTTGACTTTGTCAACCTTTACAAAATGGCACAAGTTGCCAGCTGGCAACTATCTATACTACTTATGCTATTATCCCCTTCATGATGTGTCTTCATCATGCTCCTCAGCTGATTCATGCGGGTCATCATCATGTACGTCGCTTCCTGAACTTTTTCTATCCTGATGATGATGATGATGCATATGGATCTGCATACTACTGCAGACCTGCTCATATGAAAGCACAACTTGATCTATCCCTCTGCCATCTTGAGTTTTTGATTTGATGATGGTGTGCTTATGTGCTTCATACTTGTCTCTGCTGCTATCCAGCTTATTTTTCCTATCTTGTAATGTTTCTTTATATTTTTCCATCTGGACCTTGATCCTCATTATTTTATCTATCAGT
Organism: Cunninghamia lanceolata; assembly: GCA_027924645.1. Lineage (NCBI taxonomy): Eukaryota > Viridiplantae > Streptophyta > Pinopsida > Cupressales > Cupressaceae > Cunninghamia > Cunninghamia lanceolata. The sequence goes on along the minus strand of BSBN01000341.1, from coordinate 4,226,107 downwards.
TCTTCTGTCAAGTGGACAGGTGGACCATCTGCCTCTGATTGGAAGTTGCTGTATACAGCTTTGATGGCATACTCCTCATCTTGATTTTCTATTTTACCTTCCACCTTGCCTTCCAATGTTTCTAATATTACTGCCTCTTCAGCCATTAAATCTCGTAGCCTCATGCTGATATCTCTCAGCTTATTATTGCATCTTTTGAGGACTCCGCACTCAAACTGAGTGTCTTTATACCAAATATCTATCAATAACGTAGTATTACTGTTCAATACTTGCTTACTGATAAGCAGTTGAGGATTTATCCCCTTTATTTCTCCCAAAAGGCTCAAGACCCTTTTTAATTTATAAGACCTTTTCCCGGTCTGCATTTGCAATTTATCTACCTTGGTCTTGGAGTCACTTAATATGCTCCACCTCTTCAAAGAGGCCTTCATTATTTCTACAGCATCATCCAATGCGGATGACATCCACTTTCTTATTACAGACGCCTCATACTTCATGAGATCCAATTTATTTACTTCCTCCTGAGAAATGGCAGTCAATGGGACTGCATGTTCAGTTGTGGTATCGTCACGATTGGTCAGTCCTTTGATATAGGCATGCAACTGAGCAATGTGCTCTTTATGTTGCTTATTCTTCTCCTTCTCTCTTTTCACCTTTTGAATTAGAGAGTCAATAATATCTTTGCCCTCCTGACCTTCTTGGTCCTCATTGGCAAAGCCCAAATCTACTGTGCTGATTTAAAATTCATCAATAGTAATTTTACCTTTTTCTTTCTCCACCGCAGGTATGGCAATTTGTGCGGTCCTTCTCCTGGTTGCCAGATCTCTTTTGATGGCCGATGTCATTCTGTCCTTCCTCCTGGGCTTCATTATATCCACGGAGAACAAGGTGGAGACGTCGAATTCTTGAATTTCAAGCTCGTCTTCAATATTTACTTCTTTTGCTAACCATGGAGGCACCTGATCATGTTTTTCAGCATCATGGTGATGTTCACCCATATCTCCCTTTTCTATCAATAGATGTTGTGGAGATGATGATTTTTCTTTTTCTTCTTCTTGATGCTCGCTTGGTTGTTGATCTTGTGGCACCTCCTCCTGTTAAAGAATTTCCTTCTCTAGAGGAGCATCTTCCTGATGTGGAGAACCTTGCGGTGCATCTATAAGTAGATCATGATGATCATGATCTTTCTCTATCATTACTTCATCTGTTTTCAATTCTTCCCCTTGTTGTTCATCTACTGCACTAGACACTGGGGATTCTGCCTGAGGTGCTGGCATTTGTTCTACGGCCATTATTTGTTCTGGGCCTGCACTGTCCACCTCTTGTATTTTGGCAGCTGGATCTTCTAGTGCTTCTTTCTTTTCATCAGCCCTCGCTTCCTGAACCTCTACTATAGCAGGTTCTTCTGATGTATCGCTTGGGCTTTGTTGGCCTAACTCAAAAGCATGGCCCTCTGACTCTGCAATCTCTATCTCTTCTGTTGGGTGGCCTTTGTCAGGTGATCCTGCTGGCTGTTCAGGACTTGCCTCCTATTTTTCTGTCAGGTCTACCACTACAGGACTTGTCACCTCTGTGATTAATGCTTCTAGCCCTATCTCTTGAGCTACCTACTCTGGGCTCTTTTCTTGCTCTTCTTCTGCTTGTTTCATCTCCTCAAGCATAGTTTGAACTAGTGGAGGCTTGTGAGGAGTCATACTTATATCAGCAGCAAGTGTTTCCATCCTCTGTGTAGCCACATCCTGCACTACCTCATCATCAGACAAATTTTTTGTCTCATCAAGCGAGACATGTCCTTCTGCTTGTGTCTGGGATGTTTCTTTCATTTGTTCCTCTGCAAGTTCAGTTTTTGAACTTGACTATGGTAGGAAGTGGAACATTATGTTGAAGTTCCTTTGGCACTTCACTACCTGCCCCTTGTACTAGTGTAGGGGGTTGAGTTATTCTTCCTCTCATGGAGGTTCTTTGTTTCTTAGGTGTGGTGGACACCAGCACCTGTGGAGCTCTCCTCTTTCTTTTTATTATCAATGGAGCCTCTTCTTCTTCAGGCTCTTCCTCCATGAGGATATCCTCTTCTCCCAGTGTCTTTGAGGATTGACCCACTTCCAGGGTCTCAGTGATTCCAGCCTCTGCTGTCTTACTCTTCTTAGGCTTTTCTTTCTTCGGAGGGGATTCTGACTCTGATCCTGATCCTGATCCTGATCCGGCCGCCTCCTCAGCTATAAATACTGCCCTGTCGATTATAATCCCTTTAGGTTGTTTATCCACTTTCTTGCCCCTTGGGGGTCTTTTGCTCTGTTGTTGTGGTGGAGGTAACTTATCTCCCTTAGTCTTCTTTTTCTCAAGAAGGAAGTCATCATATACCTCCCCAGGAATATCTTGTCCCTTCTTTTTGTTGTCCACCGTAATGGCAACATTTTTCTTTTTCAATGCCTCCACCTAATCGTCAACCCAAGCTTGAGTTAGTTGCATGGTCCTGGCAATGAATGGGTCCAAAGATATGTCTTCCTCCATGGTGAGGTCAGGTGCAGAGATAGTGTCATTGTATATCTTCTTTTGTTCATATTCATCTGCCATTATCCTGCCATCATCCTTCTTCAATTGTTGGGGAAGGGAGATGCAATCAAATGTTCTAATTTGGTTCAAAGTCAACCTCTGATACCTTCTTCTCCTGGCTTCTGCCTCATCTTCGCAGTCAGCCCAAAAATCTTCTAGGTGCCTCTGATGAATAGGCTTTCCTAGTATCTTCTGTATCCTACCGTAAGGATCATATAGTCTTGTTAGCAGGAAAGGCTGCAGATTCATTTTATTCAGGGTGACCATCACCTTCTTTATATTGTCAGAATCAGGGCACATATAGTTGCTAATGCTCACTGGGAACAAAATTGGTGGCAACTTCTTGGCATCCTTGTACATTTTTATCATCACAGAGCCCTGCCTGATAAATTCCATTAATACTACTGCATCGGTAGGATACCTGGACAGCATGAGGGGATGTTCCTCAAAACCCTCAACCCTTATGTAAGAAAAGGTTGCAAACTAGATGTACCAGGCTCCATGCCTGTAAACTACTTCTTGAGCTTCCATGCTCAATCTTTTTGCTCTGTCCTCTTCCATGGTCCTTACCAGATGCATAGAGAATGCATCATTGACTAGTTTGTAGTCTCTGAGGTAGTTGGTTCTCTGCAGCTGGGGATGATGATCCCAGATATATGCAGCATTTGTGCCTGTGAGATTTCCATCCGTAACTAAGGCATCAAAAGTGCCTTTATAAGCACAAGAGTAAACAATGTAAGATGTCATGTAAAATGCACAATTTGAACCTCCCAGGTTCATCAGCTCCTCATGCAGAGCATCACTTATTATCTGGCCCCATAGTGGCTTGATGTCTGAATACAGACACATCATTATAATTCCATACATCCAATCCCTGAAACTACCAGCATCAGGTTGGCCTGTTACTCGATTCAGGAGTGCAATCATATATTGGTACTCCTCACCAAAATCATACTTGAACAGGTGCACAGGAAGTTTGGCTGCTGCAGGATATGTGTTGTTCTCAGCCCAGCATTGATACATGTTCTTCCTAGCTGATTTCTTGTTGGCCTCATACTCTTTTCCTGACTTCTTGAGGTCCACACTCTTAACTTTACTGCCCAGTGGCAGTCCAAATGTCTGGGAGAGACCCTTGATGGAGAGGTCTGCATATATCCTCCCATGTTTTACCACTTGCCTCGTCTGAGGATTATAATTTCGGGCACATTCTATAACCAGCTCCGGGGATTCCATAGAATATGGGAAACTGGCAGCGTTCCACATTCCTGACACAAATACTGCATCCAGCACAGGACTCTTGTCATGCCCATCATTCAGCTTAGCTGACCAGGCCTCCAGATTGGTGCTCCCCTGATGGGTGTCTATAATTGCTCCATACTTGAACAGAATCCCCCTCTGAGAAGAAAACATAGGCCTACTAAATTCCTCTTAACACTTAACGAACCGCTTGTTGGCCATGAGTACCTACAATAAACAAAAAATCCTATCTCACAATAGGTATATACATGCATACATATCGCAATTAATTTCATGAATCACTAAGCCTACTGTATCTGTTCGGCATTGCATAATCATATGGATGCATAAACCAGAACTTGCATCATCATACCTGAACAATAATAACAGGATGAGGGTTTCATTTACTTACCTGATTATGCAGATTTCTCTTTTATACCAGTAGATTGCCAAGACGCTTTGAATTCAGTCGATGATCACCTACTTCCTTCTGTCTGCGAGCTCGGATTGCGCAACAGTAGCTGGTATGCGGATATGGAAGCTGGTGCTCTGTAAAAACAATTTTATCGCAAGGTAAATGTGAAAATGGCAGTTAAATTACCTTTTAACCTCATAGTTAGGGTACATTTAGGGCAACTTTGACAAGTTAGATTACATTCCTTGATTATTCGTGTGAAAACGCAAGATCTCGCTAGGTGTTTCATTGGGTTCCGGGGTCGGCGGGAACCACCTACCATATCTGTGCACATTAAATGATAATGGCAACAATGGGAGCGGGGGGATATCCATATGACAAGATATCATGAGGGCAGGATGATATTCGCAAATATCGGGTCGAGTTTCAATATCATCTTCCTCCCTTTATTGAAATTATTATCGCAACAAGATTCTGGTGACAAAGCACCCTTTTGGTTGTGTTTGGTATATCAGGAGGATATTTCGATGTATCGGGTGATGTTTTTAAAATATGATGATGACAAGACAAACTTACTTGTTTCTCATTGGAATATCAGGATGACGTCATCATGATATTCATTCTTTGTATCGGAGAGGTATCATGACGTCATCGTCATATTAGACGAACATGGTCATGTCTAGAAAATATCCTATCGAGATGTGAATGTGATGATGATGTCATCGTCATATTTGTTTCTTCATTTATCCGGTTTGGATGACATCATCAGGATATTTGCTAAGGGTGATATTTCGCGTCATGAGGATATTAAGAAAACATGACGCTCGCGATATAAAAGATCGCTTGACGGGGAAGATTTATTACCACTTAAAGTTGACGTCTGAATATTTGAGCCGCATGACTTATCAGGGGATGTTTCAAATATGATGATGACGAGACAAACTTACTGAGGTTATAAAATATGATCTTCCTCTTGCGAATATCAGGTTTGACCGAAACTTTGACTGTTCATAACTTTCACATCCTGAGGAATATCTGGGTGATGTAAAAGGCAAACCTGCGTGGAATTTAATGCTCTTTCAGGATATGAGGTCACAGAAATGAAACGTGAATTTTGACAAACTGACCTCATATTGGGGACTTACCTCATCCTGACTCTGCATGATCATGCACATGACTTACTTTTTACCAAACCGCCAAAAAGCAAACAACACAAGCCAAGCCGAAAAGTTGGGTCCCTGTTTTGCCAAATCAAAATGGGGCGTGTTGTGTAACCACACAACAACTTGCCACCAAAGAAAACAAACAAATTCCAATGATTCAAGTGATGTGATCACATTCATCTATAGTATTCTAATTCCATCTAAGTATAAGTATCATGATAACAATGCTAACAAAGGATTAGGTGTGTGTGCATATGATTAATTATCCTCATCTTGAAAGCAAGTTGAAAACATAAGTAACTGATGTTAAGCTACATAGTTGGAGATCATCCCTCATAGACAACCTGGATAGAGCCTTGCTGCTAGCAGGCGTCTATAGCCTCGGCAAGGTTATCTATACAATCTCCCTAAGTAGAGCCCCACTGCCAGCAGGTGTCTATAGCCCCGGTAGAGTTACTTAGATGGCCTAATTTTATTTCTTTTCTGATTTTCTCTTAACATTTGTATTCGATATCATCATGTCAGCTCATTTATACAAGGTATAGTCACTTGTAGCTTTAGGTTGGAGATTGTATTGGTAGCAAGGGAGTCCCTTTAGATTTTTCACTTAGCACCTATACTTGTGTGTTCAACAAACCCAAGGCTGTTAGGTGTTTCATTGTGATTGATTCACTTTGACCAAGAAAAGGCACCCTGATGAAAAGATATCAGAAACCTGATCATGAATACTTCTTAGAGTGAATCATAACCTATGTCTAAATGTGATCTTATCACTTGAACCTTAACAATTTTGTTATTTTCTGGGGTGATGAAGTGCATCATCCTGACTTACCAAAACAAGGTCCCAACCAACAAAACAAACAAAATATACAAACAACTATACAAATATACAATATGATACACATGACTGTTATGAAGTCATTCAGGCCTGGAAATAATGTTTGAGGAATTATCCATTGACTGGCAATGGGACATCCTCACCTGTCAGGTTCTTAAGCCTATAAGTGTTGTCTCCTAGTATCTTAGAAATTTGAAAGGGACCTATCCATAATTTGTCAAACTTACCATGGTCACCTTTCTTTTCATGGGCTTTATCCCACATCAGGACCAAATCAGATATCCTGAAAGCTTTAACTCTGGCTCTCTTGTCAAACCAGCGTTTGACAATAGATTGATGTTTTGCAAATTGGTCAATTGCTTGACTCCTTTTTTCTTCCAGGTGCATCAACTGAAGCAACCTGACTTCTTGCTTATTGTCTATGCCTAGGTATTCTTGGGCAAACTGCAGGGTAGGAATTTTCAAGTTTATAGGGAGGATAGGATCTACCCCATATACTAGCTGGAAGGGCGAGTTTCCTAATGCAATTTTCATTCTGGTTCTATCTACCCATAAGGCATACTTCAGAAATGAGTTCCATTCCCGGGGGTTTTTCTCTATTAGTTTTCTTATGATACTCAGTAAATTCTTGTTGGTGGATTCTGCTAAACCATTCCCTTGGGGATAATAGTTGGATGAAAACTTAAGTATAATCCCATGATCAAAAGCCCAACTTGACAATTTAGTTGAAGTGAATGCAGACCCATTATCACTTACCAAAGCATAAGGAATTCCATACCTGGTGACAATGTTGCTCTCCAGAAATTTAATGACATCATCTGCAGTGCAAGTTTTGCTGCTAATAGCCTCAGTCCATCTAGTACAATAGTTAGTAATTGTTAAGACATACCTATGACCTAAGGAGGATGGAGGATTAATTGGTCCTATGAAGTCCATGCCCCACTGTGCAAATGGGCGCTCTTCCATTACCGGCTGCAATGGTTGTGTAGCATATTTCTCTCTGTTGGCAGCAACCTGGCAAACATGACAACATTTAACATGATCAGCTGCATCTTTAAAAATGGTAGGCCAGTAATATCTTGCTCTGAGGATTGCATGTGTTGTGGCCAATGCTGATCCATGTGCCGTTCCAAACTTGTCATGTAGTTCTGTCAGGACTCTACTTGCTTCTGGTTTCTCCAAGCATCTAAGGTATATTCCTTCATAATTCTTCTTGAACAAGGTTCCTCCCTTCATCATATACTTTTGGGATCTTATCTTTAAGGCTCTTCTCTATGAAGTCTGCATTCTTGATGGGCATCTTCCAGTGATCAGGATGTGCTTGATATCTGCATACCATTCTTTATTGTCTTTCTCATTGATCACATATTCCTGACTAGTGATGTTTGGATCAATTTCAGATATCATCTGACTTAAATCTTGTCCTCTTACCAGCTTCATTGGTGTAATTTCCATATCATATTCTTGTAATACAGTAATCCATTTAGCTCTTTTCTCACCAGGCTCACTTTGCATCAACAACATCTTCAATGCTGCATCTGGTACTACAGCAATCACCTTGCTTCTTAGTATGTAATGACTAAATTTTTTTACTGCTCTGACTAATGCAAGTGCCTGTCTCTCAACATCTACATATCTCAATTCAGCATCTCTGAAAGGACAGCTCATGAAAGCAATTGGTTTCTCTTCTTTCTCTTCATTTCTTTGAGTTAACACTGTTGCAGAAGTATGTTCTGAAGCAAATGAATAAATGTAAAAATCCTTTGTGTAGTCTAGACTAATAAGGATAGAAGCATCTAAAATGGCTTTCTTTATATCTTCAAATGTAGCTTTGGCTTCTGGTGTCCACTCAATTTGTGCATCTTTTTTCAACATGGAATTTAATGGCCTGACAATCTCAGCAAAGCCTGTGATGAACTTCCTCACAAAATTTATCTTACCAAAGTAAGACTTGAGTTCTTTTTTTCTTCCTGGAAGTTGTAACTTCATGATAGACTTCACCCTGTCAAGATCAATGATAATTCCATCTTCTGTGATTAGGTGGCCTAATAACTTTCCTGTTGTCACCCCAAATATGCACTTCTTGGGATTCAAAGATATTCCGTACTCTTCACACTTCTTCAGTACACTTCTGAGATCAGCAACATGATTCCCCCTTTCCTTGGAGAATACTGTCAAGTCATCCATGTTTATGACTATACATTTTCCTATTAAGCCCCTGAAGGCTATATCCATTGCTCGCTGGAATGTAGCTCCAGCATTTATGAGTCCGAATGGCATACGTCTATATGCAAAAATCCCCCACTTTGTGGTGAAGGCAGTTTTTAATCTGTCAATTTTATCAACCATCACTTGGTTGTATCCTAAAAAGCCATCCAGGAAAGACATCATTTTGGCTCCATTTACAATCTGTAGAACTTCATCCAATGAGGGTAAAGGATAATTGTCCTTTTCTGATGCTCTGTTGAGGTTCCTGAAATCTACACATAACCTGATGTCTCCATTCTTCTTTCTAACTGGCATAAGATTTTCCACCCAAGTGGAATGCCTCACAGGAAATATTATCCTGGCGTTTAACAACTTCTTGACTTCTTCGAGAATTATTGGTTCGAGCAAGGCATTGACTGGCCTTTGCTTCTGTCTGAAAGGTTTAGCATCTAGCTTGAGAGGTATAGTATGAGTTATGATAGAGGTGTCATATGTCTTCAGCTCATCATAAGTCCATGCAATTACATGTATGTAATCCTTGAGGGCCTGAGTTATTCCTTCTAACTCTTCTAGTGTGCAAACCTTACCCAACAAGACATTTTTCTTGTCATCATCTTGTCTAATATTCACTTGTGAATACTGACCTCCATCTGCCTTGGGCAGATCCTTCTATTTAAGCATATTATCCAAATCAAAAGCTCTCTCTAATTCAATCATACCTTTGGGGATCTTGTTGCTAGGCAATTCTAATATTTCATCTTCTTCCCAGACATGTTCTTCCATACCATTCTCATCTATAATCTGAGCTTCAAAGATATTTCTATTTGAAATGAAGTCCAAAATGTGCTGATCATCATCAAACACCTAGAGGTTAGTCACATTATCAGGTACTGAAGGTACCGACACCAGTTCTACTGAAAATCTTTTCAGACCAGATATAGACAGTGGCTCTAATGTACTGGCAGCTTGGGCAAGTGCATCTGCCCTATGGTTTTGTTCTCTTGGTACATGAGTGATATTAAAGGCGTCGAAATCCTCAATCAGGTCCCACACTCGATGTTTGTAGTTGGACAGCTTTCTGTAGTTACATGAGTAAATTCCTCTTACTTGCCTTACAACCAGTTCTGAATCTCCGAAGACATGCAGAATCTTTACTTTCTTCTTATGAGCAAACAGTATCCCATGAATTAGAGCCTCATACTCTGCTACATTGTTAGTGCAGGGGAACTGTAATCTATAGGCTGCTAAGTAGGATTTTCCAGCTGGATCGATCAGATCAATTCCTACCCTAGCACCCTGCTTTGATTTGGACCCATCAAACCTCAGGATCCAAGGTTTATCTTTAGCAAGACATTTAGCTGAACTTTCTTTTCTCTCTACAGCTCTAGCTGTTGCTCCGCCTGATATCCATTTTAACTTAGGGACGTCATCATCCTCAAGTTTCTTCTTTCCTTTTTCTCGTGAGCCTGATGGCTTTTGTATTTTCTCTTTTATTTCAATAGGAGGATGATCTTCTGAATCTGCAACTGCATGCTTTTTCAAAATGTGTAAACATAGTGAACAAGTTGTTTCTGAGTGAGGTGCCTCGTGCAACCTACACCAACCTTTGATTAAAACCTCGTGGGGAGATTTATGTTGTCGGGTCATCTTCTTTATTTCTTTTACTAGAAATTTTTTGAACTTAGTTAGGTCACTACCTTTGTCTTCATCAGATAATTCATAATCTGGTTCCATAAAGCAATCAATCCCAGGGGTGATCTTTTCCTTCCTCACATCATTTATCTGGTCAGACACCAGAACTTCTTCTATTTCCAAGATATGATCTTCATCATGATATGTCAGCTCCTCTGTTCCTGCAGAAAACAGATAAGAATTAGTGTCACCACCATCATCATCAGATGTAGCATTTACCTCAGAACATGATGATGACACCTCACTATATATCTGCTCCAGCATTATCATATCTAAGCATATTTCGCAAGTCTTTTCTAAATGTGCTTCATTGTGTAATCTGCACCATCCATCAATCAAAATATCATTAGCAGGTATATTTAATAATTGACAACGTTTTACTTGATTAGACAGATGCATCTCAAAGTCTCTGAAGCAATCTATTTCATTCTCATTATCAGGATTATTATCAGGTTCTACGACTAGCATGTCCTCCTAATGATCATCATCATGATGATGGCACAAATCAAGCATCAGGATCTCTTCTATTTTGACAGTCTGTGGCCTAATGCAGTAAACTCCAGGCTCTACGTCTACGTATAGGATCTCATTTGTTCTCTTGTATTCAGTGATCATATGTTTCATTCTAGGCTCAGCGTCAATCCTGATCTAGTTTGGTATACCTTTCCATGGTAACCACATGTGACTAAAGTCTGTGGACATATATCCATTGAGCGTCTTGGACCAATCTCGACTAAGCAACATCCCGTAAGTATCAGGTATGTCAACTACCTAAATGTCAATGTAATACTGGATCCTAGGATCCGATGCTAGTTGCATGTGGATATGAGTTAACTCTCCTACTACACTTACCTCTGTTTTGTCCAATTGTGTCACCTTCTTTAGGGATTTAGCAGGATGTAGTCCTAAAGTGTTACATATTGACAGGGGCATAACATTAGTGGAGGCTCCTAAATCAACCAGACAATTGTGCAGGTTCTTGCTGAACATTCTTATGGTGAGGAGAAACGGAGGTGATTCAGTTTTATCCCTATACAAGGTCATGTGGGAGGTTTCAGCAGCTTGGACTGTAGCTGACACTTTAGGCTTGATAATATTATCCCTAGCAGCATGATCCTTGTTAGTGGATTAACTTGAAAGATGACTATCCTCTTTAGGAGCAGGGTCATCTAGTGATTTCATGAATGCCCTTTTGATAGCAAGAGTTTTCAGTAACTCAGACAGGAACAGGCTGATCTTAATTTTCTTCATTTCATCAGCCAGATAGCTGACTAATTTGTCAGATTTAGGAGGCGTATTTACAATCCTTGATCCTATGTTCTGAGGTGATAAGTATTGAGCATTTACCTTGGGGAATCCAGGATTATTGCTAGCTTTAGGATTAGGAGGTGTGTTGAAATTATTTGGAGGTAGGGATGATGTCAATGGACCAGCAGGTCTGGTGGCATTACTCCTCAAGTTATAACTATGCTTACCAGGATATTGCTGCTGATATGCATGTATTTCCTCATGTTCTCTTGCAGGTTCATTTTCATCCTCAAAGGGGAAAACATAATTTGTTTCAAAGATTAAGGCAGATTCCTCACATACCTGGTTATAACTCTGATGAGGTTGATTAATGTAGGTTTCCAGCACAAAAGCTGAGTCATATCCACAAGGAACAATCTCATTTCCCTCTGCATGAGGTGGATTTCCAAAAGTATTAGACACTTCAATCTGAAAGATGCTAGTAGCAATTCTAAATTGTGGACAATCTAACTCTGCATGTGCATTAGTATTATGGATCCTACACCAATTATTAAGGGCTGCCTCAGCAAGATTAACTCTAGTAGTCTGTTTGGCTTCACCAGGAGGCTAATTGTCTAGGGTTGATGGTAATGAGCCATTATTTGGCCTAGAGTTCCACACTCTGGGCTGTCTTTGAGGATTATTGTTACTTCCACCATTATTGTTGAAATTACTGTTGTTATTGTATACTCTGTCAGGATAATTTGGTCTATCATTGGAATAATTTCTATTCTGACTCGACTGGGAATAAAACCCTTGATTTCTCAAATGTGTCACCTCTGTGGTGAGTTTTCTCAATTGAGTAGATTTCTCTTTGATTTCCTCCTTTTCTTCCTGAGCTTTGGCTACCACGTTTTCAGTCTGAGGCTTGAACAAAGAGGATCCATGGTTACTATTAGACAAATCAGTACCCTGAGGTGTCTGATCTTGTGCAGGATATTGTGGCAATTTCCATTAGGAGGGGGCATGATGCTCAGTGGAGGTACTTGCAAAGGTGCAGGCATGACTACTGGGGGTATCAATGCTCCATTAGGATATTGTGCAGGATATTGTGGAGAATATGTTGCAGGATATGATGCAGGATATTGTGACTGTATGCTAGGCAAGGTAGGGAATATTATATTTAGAGTAGGAGCAGGTATCAACTACTGATTCACTTTGATAGCTTCTTGAAAAGCCCCTGTCAATGTAGTGATCTCAGGATGTGCTCTCCTGATGAACATGGAAGTTAATGGATCCAGGGCTGAATAATAGATACTCCTGGCAGAGGCATCAAATACTACATATGGGGCAACTAACTTGGACAACATTTTCTGGAACCTAGCATTGAAATTAGCAATAGGCTCATTCTCAAATCTTTTGATTGTAGCAAACATATGGTAATTCATAGATGAATCAATAGGGACCTTGAACCTGTCAAGAAAGGCTTTCTCTAAGACAGTCCATGAACCAACAGAGGCTTGGCCAAGACTAATGAACCAATTATAAGTCTCTTCCCCTAAGGAAAAAGGAAATAACCTACACACCACATCTTGATGTTCTATTCTAGCTCTGCAGCAAGCTTCCTTAAATGTCCTGATATGATCATCAGCATCTTGATAAGGATGATATTTTGGACAAAGTTTGTCTGGATTCTTTGGTAACTCATGATATGCAGTAAAGGTCAAAGGTGACTCCGCTGCAAAGAAAGACAATGCAACTAGAGGAGGTTGAGCTAGTGGTGCAGCTGGCTGGGGCTGAACTAAAGGCACACCCTGAGACTAAACTGGAGGTGTCACAGATATCCTAGAAGGTATTTGTAAACCAACAGGAGTTACAGGAGGAGGTTCTGGTGAAGCTCCTGGCGCACTAGACTCTAGAGTATGATGAATGTCTACAGTCCTAGGTCTGAAACCTCTAACAAGCAATTCTTCAAAAATTCCACTAGGTCTAGACCTGGTATTTATCCTGTGAGCCAGGACTTCTCAATTTTGAGGCAATTTGGCTGAAACTTTGCAAATATTGGCTGAATTTCACCGGATGAGGTGATATTTGCAATCAGATGGCTGATCAAACTGGATATTTATGAAATATTTGCAAAGATACTGCAAATATGAAAGGATATTTGGGGTATCTTGACCCGTAGCATGAGATCTCAAGTTTCTAGGACCTAAATCCTTCAAAGCTTGAACAAATTTATGTATCTTTGGTTGTCATTAGTGAATTCAGAATGATCTACTCTAAAGCTTGCAATATTTATGTGAGATCTGGAAATCTTTACACAGAATGTGCATATACGAGCTTCCTACAGTAAATATTTGCATAGTATTTGAAATTCACAGACGATCGGAGGTTACCTTTCTCTATGCGTCATCAAACCTGAAAATAATGATGACGAACGCAGTATTCCAGATCTTGGCCCTCCTTCTAGTGCCAATTTATGTTGGTCATGATGTTAGTCACAAACAAACATAGAATAAAAGTACACATTAACATTTATTCATCTTGAAAGATACTATGAATTCAAAGAATTCATGATCCCAAGTCTCCGGTGATTAGGTCTTAATCGTCTGAAGTTACTCAGAGGTCAATGTGAGTTGCTGTTTCCATTTTGGGGCCTTATGTGGAAATTTATCATCATCATGACATTCCTGCAGAAATTCTTCACAGAGAGGTCATGTTATGCGATTGCTTGATGAAAAGATGCAGAAATACCTCAATCTTTGCATGATATTTTTAATTGTACATGCTATGTATTCAAATACGCTAAATATTTACGATTATCTACGAGATGTCTATATATTTGTGTTATTTGCTTAAGATCATCAATTATTTGCAATTGTGAGAGTGAAATGCTCTGAAATTGAAAGAAACTAAAAGGAATACTACAATTTAAAGTTGAACCTTTAGCTATTGATCCACATACATACTCGATACTATCATGAGGAGAAGAAATCAAACCATATGTTCACCAGGATATTCCACAGCTAGACACAGTTGATGCAAACTTCAGAGGATGATGAATGAAAACAATACATGCAACATGATGAGCACTCCAAGGGATGCAGCAAATCAAAGCATATATCCAGAATTCAAACACAGATTACTCAAGATTTACTAAGATTTGTAATCGAAATACTCTTCTCTTTCATTAAGTATGCAAAAGACATGTACATATACAATAGCTTTGAAATGAGCCCTGAATACTTCAGCAAACAAATTTCAATTAAGTTTTGAATGTTTTTAATAAGGCATTCCACCACCTTTTATAGAATAAGGTGAAGAATCTGTTACAAAAGATCTACAATCTTGATTTATCAATACAAATCTACGGTCATGATTCACTTGACTTTGTCAACCTTTACAAAATTGCACAAGTTGCCAACTGGCAACTATCTATACTACTTATGCTATTATCCCCTTCATGATGTGTCTTCATCATGCTCCTTAGCTGATTCATGCGGGTCATCATCATGTACGTCGCTTCCTGAACTTTTGCTATCCTGATGATGATGATGATGCATATGGGGCTGCATACTACTGCGGACTTGCTCATATGAATGCACAACTTGATCTATCCCTCCGCCATCTTGAGTTTTTGCTTTGATGATGGCGTGCTTATGTGCTTCATACTTGTCTCTACTGCTATCCAACTTATTTTTCCTATCCTGTAATGTTTCTTTATATTTTTCCATCTGGACCTTGATCCTCATTATTTTATCTATCAGTTCTTCTGTCAAGTGGATAGGTGGACCATCTGCCTCTGATTGGAAGTTGCTGTATACAGCTTTGATGGCAGACTCCTCATCTTGATTTTCTATTTTACCTTCCACCTTGCCTTCCAATGTTTCTAATATTACTGCCTCTTCAGCCATTAAATCTCGTAGCCTCATGCTGATATCTCTCAGCTTATTATTGCATCTTTTGAGGACTCCGCACTCAAACTGAGTGTCTTTATACCAAATATCTATCAATAACGTAGTATTACTATTCAATACCTGCTTACTGATAAGCAGTTGAGGATTTATCCTCTTTATTTCTCCCAAAAGGCTCAAGACCCTTTCCAATTTATAAGACCTTTTCCCGGTCTGCATTTGCAATTTATCTACCTTGGTCTTGGAGTCACTTAATATGCTCCACCTCTTCAAAGAGGCCTTCATTATTTCTACAGCATCATCCAATGCGGATGACATCCACTTTCTTATTATAGATGCCACATGCTTCATGAGATCCAATTTATTTACTTCCTCCTGAGAAATGGCAATCAATGGGACTGCATGTTCAGTTGTGGTATCATCAGGATTGGTCAGTCCTTTGATATAGGCATGCAACTGAGCAATGTGCTCTTTATGTTTCTTATTCTTCTCCTTCTCTCTTTTCACCTTTTGAATTAGAGAGTCAATAATATCTTTGCCCTCCTGACCTTCTTGGTCCTCATTGGCAAAGCCCAAATCTACTGTGCTGATTTAAAATTCATCAATAGTAATTTTAACTTTTTCTTTCTCCACCGCAGGTATGGCAATTTGTGCTATCCTTCTCCTGATTGCTGGATCTCTTTTGATGGCTGATGTCATTCTGGCCTTCCTCCTGGGCTTCATTATATCCGCGGAGAACAAGGTGGAGACGTCGAATTCTTGAATTTCAAGCTCCTCTTCAATATTTACTTCTTTTGCTAACCATGGAGGCACCTGATCATTTTTCCAGCATCATGGTGATGTTAACCCATATCTCCCTTTTCTATCAACAGATGTTGTGGAGATGGCGATTTTTCTTTTTCTTCTTCTTGATGCTCGGTTGGTTGTTGATCTTGTGGCACCTCCTCCTGTTGAGGAATTTCCTTCTCTGGAGGAGCATCTTCTTGATGTGGAGAACCTTGCAGTGCATCTATATGTAGATCATGCTGATCATGATCTTTCTCTATCGTTACTTCATCTGTTTTCAATTCTTCCCCTTGTTGTTCATCTACTGCACTAGACACTAGGGATTCTGCCTGAGGTGCTGGCATTTGTTCTACGGCCATTATTTGTTCTGGGCCTGCACTGTCCACCTCTTGTATTTTGGCAGCTGGATCTTCTAGTGCTTCTTTCTTTTCATCAGCCCTCGCTTCCTGAACCTCTACTATAGCAGGTTCTTCTGATGTATCGTGTGGGCTTTGTTGGCCTAACTCAAGAGCATGGCCCTCTGACTCTGCCATCTCTATCTCTTCTGTTGGGTGGCCTTTGTCAGGTGATCCTGCTGGCTGTTCAGGACTTGCATCCTATTTTTCTGTCAGGTCTACCACTACAGGACTTGTCACCTCTGTGATTAATGTTTCTAGCCCTATCTCTTGAACTACCTGCTCTGGGCTCTTTTCTTGCTCTTCTTCTGCTTGTTTCATTTCCTCAAGCACAGTTTGAACTAGTGGAGGCTTGTGAGGAGTCATACTTATATCAGCAGCAAGTGTTTCCATCCTTTGTGCAGCCACATCCTGCACTACCTCATCATCAGACAAATTTATTGTCTCATCAAGCGAGACATGTCCTTCTACTTGTGTCTGGGATGTTTCTTTCATTTGTTCCTCTGCAAGTTCAGTTTTGAACTTGACTATGGTAGGAAGTGGAACATTATGTTGAAGTTCCTTCAACACTTCACTACCTGCCCCTTGTACTAGTGTAGGGGGGTGAGTTATTCCTCCTCTCATGGAGGCTCTTTGTTTCTTAGGTGTGGTGGACACCAGCACCTGTGGAGCTCTCCTCTTTCTTTTTATTATCAATGGAGCCTCTTCTTCTTCAGGCTCTTCCTCCATGAGGATATCCTCTTCTCCCGGTGTCTTTGAGGATTGACCCACTTCCAGGGTCTCAGTGATTCTAGCCTCTACTGTCTTACTCTTCTTAGGCTTTTCTTTCTTCGGAGGGGATACTGACTCTGATCTTGATCCTGATCCTAATCCAGCTGCCTCCTCAGCTGTAAATACTGCCCTGTCGATTATAACCCCTTTAGGTTGTTTATCCACTTTCTTGCCCCTTGGGGGTCTTTTGCTCTGTTGTTGTGGTGGAGGTAACTTATCTCCCTTAGTCTTCCTTTTCTCAAGCAGGAAGTCATCATATACCTCCCCAGGAATATCTTGTCCCTTCTTTTTGTTGTCCATCGTAATGGTAACATCTTTCTTTTTCAATGCCTCTACCTAATCATCAACCCAAGCTTGAGTTAGTTGCATGGTCCTGGCAATGAATGGGTCCAAAGATATGTCTTCCTACATGGTGAGGTCAGGTGCAGAGATAGTGTCATTGTATATCTTCTTTTGTTCATATTTATCTGCCATTATCCTGCCATCATCCTTCTTCAATTGTTGGGGAAGGGAGATGCAATCAAATGTTCTAATTTGGTTCAGAGTCAACCTCTGATACCTTCTTCTCCTGGCTTCTGCCTCATCTTCGCAGTCAGCCCAAAAATCTTCTAGGTGCCTCTGATGAATAGGCTTTCCTAGTATCTTCTGTATCCTACCGTAAGGATCATATGGTCTTGTTAGCGGGAAAGGCTGCAGATTCATTTTATTCAAGGTGACCATCACCTTCTTTATATTGTCAGAATCAGGGCACATATAGTTGCCAATGCTGACTGGGAACAAAATTGGTGGCAGCTTCTTGGCATCCTTGTACATTTTTATCATCACGGAGCCTTGCCTGATAAATTCCATTAATACTACTGCATCGGTAGGATACCTGGATAGCATGAGGGGATGTTCCTCAAAACCCTCAACCCTTATGTAAGAAAAGGTTGCAAACTGGATGTACCAGGCTCCATGCCTGTAAACTACTTCTTGAGCTTCCATGCTCAATCTTTTTGTTCTGTCCTCTTCCATGGTCCTTACCAGATGCATAGAGAATGCATCATTGACCAGTTTGTAGTCTCTGAGGTAGTTGGTTCTCTGCAGCTGGGGATGATGATCCCAGATATATGCAGCATTTATGCTTGTGAGCTTTTCATCTGTAACTAAGGCATCAAAAGTGCCTTTATAAGCACAAGAGTAAACAATGTAAGATGTCATGTAAAATGCACAATTTGAACCTCCCAGATTCATCAGCTGCTCATGCAGAGCATCACTTATTATCTGGCCCCATAGTGGCTTGATGTCTAAATACAGACACATCATTATAATTCCATACATCCAATCCCTGAAACTACCAGCATCAGGTTGGCTTGTTACTCGATTCAGGAGTGCAATCATATATTGGTACTCCTCACCGAAATCATACTTGAACAGGTGCACAGGAAGTTTGGCTCCTGCAGGATATGTGTTGTTCTCAGCCCGCCATTGATACATGTTCTTCTTGGCTGATTTCTTGTTGGCCTCATACTCTTTTCCTGACTTCTTGAGGTCCACGCTCTTAACTTTACTGCCCAGTGGCAGTCCAAATGTCTGGGAGAGACCCTTGATGGAGAGGTCTACATATATCCTCGCATGTTTTACCACTTGCCTTGTCTGAGGATTATAATTCCAGGCACATTCTATAATGAGCTCCGGGGATTCCATAGAATATGGGAAACCGGCAGCGTTCCACATTCCTGACACAAATACTGCATCCAGCATAGGACTCTTGTCATGCCCATCATTCATCTTAGCTGACCAGGCCTCCAGATTGGTGCTCCCCTGATGGGTGTCTGTAATTGCTCCATACTTGAACAGAATCCCCCTCTGAGAAGAAAACATAGGCCTACTAAATTCCTCTTGACACTTAACGAACCACTTGTCGGCCATGAGTACCTGCAATAAACAAAAAATCCTATCTCACAATAGGTATATACATGCATACATATCGCAATTAATTTCATGAATCACTAAGCCTACTGTATCTGTTCGGCATTGCATAATCATATGGATGCATAAACCAGAACTTGCATCATCATACCTGAACAATAATAATAGGATGAGGGTTTCATTTACTTACCTGATTATGTAGATTTCTCTTTTATACCAGTAGATTGCCAAGATGCTCTGAATTCAGCCGATGATCACCTACTTCCTTCTGTCTGTGAGCTTGAATCGTGCAACAGTGGCTGGTATGCGGATATGGAAGCTGGTGCTCTGTAAAAATAATTTTATCACAAGGTAAATGTGAAAATGGCGGTTAAATTACCTTTTAACCTCACAGTTAGGGTACATTTAGGGCAACTCTGACAAGTTAGATTACATTCCTTGATTATTCGTGTGAAAACGCAAGATCTCGCCAGGTGTTTCATTGGGTTCCGGGGTCGGTGGGAACCACCTACCATAGCTGTGTGCATTAAATGATAATGGCAGCAACAGGAGCGGGGGGATATCCATATGACAAGATATCATGAGGGTAGGATGATATTCGCAAATATCGGGTGGAGTTTCAATATCATCCTCCTCCCTTTATTGAAATTGTTATCGCGACAAGATTTTGGTGACAAAGCACTCTTTTGGTTGTGTTTGGTACATCAGGAGGATATTTCGATGTATCGGGTGATGTTTTTAAAATATGATGATGATGAGACAAACTTACTTGTCTCTCATTGGAATATCAGGATGACGTCATCATGATATTCATTCTTTGTATCAGAGAGGTATCATGATGTCATCGTCATATTAGACGAACATGGTCATGTCTAGAAAATATCCTATCGAGATGTGAATGTGATGAGGATGTCATCATCATTTTTGTTTCTTCATTTATCCAGTTTGGATGACGTCATCAAGATATTTGCTAAGGGTGATATTTCGCGTCATGAGGATATTAAGAAATATTGGGTTACATTCGAAAACATGACGCTCGCGATATAAAAGATCGCTTGACGGGGAAGATTTATTACCACTTAAAGTTGACATCCAAATATTTGAGCCGCATGACTTATCAGGGGATGTTTCAAATATGATGATGATGAGACAAACTTACTGAGGTTATAAAGTATGATCTTCCTCTCGCAAATATCAGGTTTGACCGAAACTTTGACTGTTCATAACTTTCACATCTTGAGAAATATCTGGGTGATGTAAAAGGCAAACCTACATGGAATTTAATGCTCTTTCAGGATATGAGGTCACAGAAATGAAACGCGAATTTTGACAAACTGACCTCATATTAGGGACTTACCTCATCCTGACTCTGCATGATCATGCACATGACTTACTTTTTACCAAACCGCCAAAAAGCAGACAACACAAGCCAAGACGAAAAGTTGGGTCCCTATTTTACCAAATCAAAATGGGGTGTGCTGTGTAACCACACAACAGGTAGTTACTGGATTGCACTTATCCGGTGGGATACCTGCTCTCAAATTTGTCAAGAATCAGACAGTGAGTGAGGCAACAGGATCAAAATCTGACAAGAGAACAATGACAATAGAAGATATCACTGATTTGGATATCAAGTTCGCCTCCATGATAATTATTTACAAGATATATCACTCCAACAGGGAAAATTTAGTACATAGAATTGCAATTTACACTGCTTATCAGATGCTAAGAGAAAATGCTGACTATGATCTTTGTGAGCTTCTCTTGAATCAACCGTTAGAGAATTTGCAGAAAATAAAGAAGGATAAAAAGAATTCATTTAAGTATGGTGGACTAATATTGTGCTTGTTCTTTTACTTTATGAATGAGCTTCCTAGATCCAGTGGTTGGATGTGGCAAAATGATAGACCAGTAGCCATACAAATCAAGGATTATTTACATAGAATTGGTGGTTCCAAGACACAAAATATAGCACTCTAGGGCTACTTCAAGAACTTTTAGAGTATGATGCAAGCCAGAGAGAGAATCCCCCAATCTCTAGTTGAAAAGTATAAGGATACAGTATGCTTTATGGTAGAAACTGATCAGTGCCTAATGGAGGAAGTGGAGCCAAGGATAGTTTGGATCATGCCAATGGGGTATGAAGTTGATGAGAAAATTCTAGAGCTGCATATTCAACACCTGCTAAGTCAGCCCAAGGACCTTAAGGTAGAAAGGTTTGGAACCCTTGAAGAGTTGAGTGTGAAGATTCATGTAGAGCTAAGACAACCAGAAATGAAAAGAAAAGTGAGGAGGGATGTAGAAGAATTTGCCAAGAGGCATGGAATTTCAAAGGAGGCACTTGATGCAAACAAAGAAAAGATGGAAAGGGCAGAGAAAAAAAGGCAAGAAACTGAAAAAGAAAGTGCTCTAGTGCAAGCCCCCTCCTGGACCAGATCCTCCAAGAGCTCTGCACCTGCCACCTCTAAGAGCCAAAAGGCATCAAAACTGGAAGTTAGGACATCCAGAAAGGAAGAGAAGAGAACTAAGACAAAGGCCACAAGGTCTTACATCAATCAAAAGGATGATGAAGAGATATAATCTGATGAAGAAATCAAGAAAAAGAAGAAAAAGAAGAAAACATCTAGTGAACCCTCTACTGGTCATAACAAGGAAGTAGAGGTAGAAGAGTTTGTTGAAAGGCCTACTCTGTCCATTGATGATGTAGTCAAATCAGTCACTATGGATGGGAACCTAAAACCAATGACTAAATTCTATGATGAATATAATGAAGTTGACTAGAAGATCTTGCAAGAAGCTATAGTCAGGTATCTGAAAAATTATAATAAGGCATTCATTGAAATCATATCTCTAATTCCTAAGAGCCTAGAGAAGAAACTAGAAATAAGGAAGAACAATGCTAAGGCAAACGACCTTGAGATCCAAGATCAGATAGTTGTTCAGCTCTATCCTTCAATCACTTCAAAACAAATGAATATGATCTTCAAAGATTTTAACAATGAGTTCTGGAGCAAAGCTAGAATAAATCAACTTATGCTTGGAGAAACTGACAAAGTGGCAAAAGAAACAAAAGATATCCTCCGGAATGCCTATAAAAGATTCAATATTCCTATCATAGAGGATTTAGGTGATGAACCCTCTGTCATGGATGATGAAGAACTCAGTACAACAAAGGAGGATCCTACAGAGAAAAATGTAGAAGAATCAAAAGCGGTGAGGAAAGAACTCAGGATTTGGATTCCTCTACTCCAGAAGAGGAAGTCCTTAAAGAAGAAAACATCTCTCCTCCAGTTTCACTAGCAGATTCTGGATCTAGAGGAGAAGAAAGAATAGAAGAGAAAATCAGTCAAGAAGAAGAGTTGAAGGGAAGAGAAGAAGGCCAAACAAAGAAGACCACAAGTAACAGTGCTAAGGCTGTAGAAGGGAAGAAAACTCTGTCTCCAGCAAGAGACACTGCAGAAGTAGTCAAAGACTTCTTGACAAAAGAAATGATGGAATTAGATGAACCGGAGCTACTTCAAGGACCATTCAATTTTGATTCCCTCTCCCTAGTTTAGACTATGAAGATAGCATCCTTTGCCCATGCAAAGGCAAAAGAAAAACTTTTGAAGTCTCACATGGAAGACTATGAGCTAATTGAGATTGCATCTGGTGCATTGGAGAAAATCATGCCATCTTTCCAAAAGGATCTTTTGGCCTCCTCATCTGGTAACTTAAAATCTCTTGTCAATTCAATTAGCACACATTTTGATTCTTTGGAGAAGTCAACTGAAGATAAAGTCCAGAAAGAATTTTTGGGAAAGAGACTCTCTGAGGTTCAGGGTCTAATAACAAATGATAGGAGAGTTATGGATATTAGGATAAAGAGCTTAGAAAATGCTCTTAAAGATGGTGGAGATAAATATAATTTTTTTTTATCTTGGCCCAAAGTGATAAAGGATATTGAGAAGGAAATAAAAGAGCAAGAGGATAAACTGTTAAGTTTATCTCAAAGTTTTGATCCTCTCTCCTCTTCCATAGTAAATTAAGAGTGTCAGACTATTGCAGTTATAAATGAAATAAAGAAGCTTGAGAAGGAGAAGAAAAATAGAATAAACATGTTAAGTGAACTTAGAGGGATAATTATCCCTAAATTAGAGGTCATACATGAGGCCCTAACTGATGCTCAGACCACAGCCCAGACCAGTGATCTGACTGATCTCAAGAGAGTAGAAGTTTTTGCATTCCTGTTGAGTGGTCACATCTCAATTTTAGACAGAATGAAGAAGAGTTGGCCGACAAAAGTGGTACAGTTGAAGACCACATTTGCAAACATACTTCAGTATATGTAAGTATAATATGTATATATACCTATGCGGCTAAGTATAGTTGATTTTTTTTGGGCATTTTTGGTGTATGGATCCTACCCTTTGCCATTGATGTCAAAGGGGGAGTGAGGAGCAGTGAAAAATATGGAATCTAGCTAAGGGGGAGCTCTGAAAAAGTGTACATAAGAACAAAACATCAGCCAAGGGGGAGTATGCTATAACACTTAGTCATTTCTCACTAAGTGTTGCCATCAATGCCAAAGGGGGAGATTGTTGGCAAGAGACACGTTGTGGCTTCATGAGTGTTGTCATTAATGGCAACAAATTCCATTCCACACATCTGCAGGACATGGTATGACCATATCGAAAGACAAACTAAAGTGTATCTTGGTCTCGTAAGCAAGAACAGAGCATGTAGCAAGGTCTGACAGTCAGGTCTGGATCTCTCAAAGGAAGTATCTCAGTAAAGTGTAGATTTGGGGAAGTCAAGAGGAGTACCATGACTAATATATTCTAGAGATTGAGCCTCTGGTGATGTAAGAGTAAAAATATATGAACACCTAAGTGTTGGGATCTTGTTTGGCAGAGTAGACTGAGGAAGAACTGACCGACAGAGCTTCAGACCTTAATCCGGATGAGATATTGATGGTAATAAAATTTCTTAAGGGATCATTCATGATTGGCTGACATGATTGATGACTTCTATAAGCATCTCTTTGATACACATCACTTGGTAAGCAAGGATTCAGCCGACAAACCAGAGTTTGGAAAAATATTGAGTATTCTGGATGCCGACTAGAAAGATGTTGAAATCCTTTGTGTGGATATATATATACAAGATGGATTTTGATGAGAAGGTATGTGTGGTGTATTGTGTTGTATGAAGAAAAGTAGAGAGCAGTGTGAAAGCAATAATACAGGTCCGGTATGTGACAAGACAGCAGCACCAAAGAAGAGGAAGAATGAAGTGCAGTAGTTCAATGTATTGAGCCTAACCGAAACTAAACTTTAGCATATGTGGATGCTTCTCATCAGTTCAAGTACCTAGTTACATTCATTGTATCTTGTAGATAGTGAGTCTCTTATAGGCAGTAAGCCTCTTGTGATCAGTGTGCTCGGGTAGTGAGCCCTAATTGGCAAGTTCCATTTTGTACTACCTTATTCTTTTAATAGAGAATACAATCTTGGGTTAGTCACCTCGTGGTTTTTCCCTTAACAGGGTTTTCCACATCAAAATCATTGTGTTATGTGTATTAAGTTTATTTCTACTTTCATGGTTATGCATGCTTATTTAATTTGATGCCGCACTAGTTGACTAAGGAAGAATAGAAAGTTAAAATAATTAAGATAACTGATTCACCCCCCTCTCAGTTATCAATAGAATTTGGATAGAACATGCGTACTTCATGTTGAATGTGATCCTTGAGACCACCCAAGAATAAATCATTCAAGTTCTCCTCTGTAATTGTATCCACTCTTAAGGATAGATTTTGGAATTGCTGAATATAATCCTCAACTGATCCTATTTATTGAAGTTTAGCTAGGTGGCTAAAGAAGTTGTCTGTCACACTATTGCTATATTGTGATTGGAGTTCCTCCGTAAAAATTGACCATGAGATGGTGAGACCCTTTTTCCTTCGATGAGTACAAAGCCAATGATACCAAATGAATTGATCTGGTTCTAGATATAGGGAAGCCATTGTGACCTTTTGTCCATATGGGATTTGATGTACTTCAAAAAAATTCTCCATTTGGTTTATCCATGTTAGAGGATATGTGCCATCGAACTTGCGCATATCCACCTTTGGAAACAAATTCCTAAATCCCATACAAGTATTAAAATTTGTGTTAGTATTAGCCGACTTGAAGGTTTCACCTTGGTTGCTTGAGAACTCCTTTCTTGGTTCCTTCATATAGGAAATTAACATGATTCGTATATCTGATATATCTCCTCTTAGGTCACACATATCCCTCTTAATTAAGGACAACTCTTCTTTGACCTTACTTATTTCCTCATTGGGATTACTATCCTCTATTGTTTCCCCATCCTTATCAGAGGATTTCCCTAGTGTGAACATTCTTTTTGCCTCTTGTTGTAGGCCCCGTCATGATGGAAACCAATATTTTTGAAATAAATCACACAAATGAAACGTAAATTCTCTAAAAATTTTATTGTAACTTACTAGGGCCAAGATTCCACTTACCTAGAAAAAACTCCAAAAAATTAGTAAATTTTCATCCTTGAGAGAGAATTTGTTGGAAACCCTAATTTTGCAATAAATTGCTTATTTTTGCTTCAATTTATCCATTCTTTGGACTGTAAGCTTCTCTAGTATATCTTCAAAAACCCAATACAAATTATTCTCTAATTCATCAGGATGTGAGAGATATGTAGATCTCAAATAAATTGTGCAGAAATCATAATTCTACAATAATTTGCTCAAATATACTCCAATTCCTCTAAAATCTAGACTGTAGCTTCTTTAATATGGTATTCAAAAACCCTTTAAAAATCTTTTAAAAATTCACTAAAATCTAAAAGTTATACTCTTCCCAAAATCGCCTCCAATATTGAGAAAAAATCTTGCCTCTACAGTGCCAAGATCATGCTCTGATACCACTTGTAATGAAATAACTTGCACAATGGAAGAAGATAATATGAAATATTCTGCAAATACTTGATAATAACTTAGAATAACAGGCCACTTTGAGGGGGCAACCTCCAAATATCTCCAATGAGAACACACTTCACAATATTATGAAATAAGACTCATATCCTCCTATATATACCTAATTATGCTTAGGATGAATAGACACACCCCTATATAACACCTATTCTGACCTATCTAACTAAATAATAATATAATAATGATAACATGACTTAATTAGGAGTTAAGATAGCCACAAGCTAACTATTTATAACCCTATGTACACTAATATTAAGGGCGTAGCACATGCTTAGGCATTCATTTAAAAACTAGATGACAATTGTGATGTTCAAGCGTTCTCAAAGTGATTCAAAGCTTCTATTTTTTGCAAGAGCAGACTTGTGTGTTTTTGATGTAGAGGTGTTAGGTCTCCAAAGATAATCTAACAAGATCAAAAGGTTTCAATAGTTTGTGGGTTTCAACCAATAAGACTTCTCTAGCCTTCCTCTTGTCCTAAACTCCACCAAAGGGCTCAAGTTTGGATTCCAACTTCTTAGATGAATTCTAGCACCTTCTAGGGTCTCAACCTACCCCAACCAACAAGGTTCCAAAGGTTTCACAAACCAATTTGATAGATTCTTGACAATTCCCCTTAAACAAGCCTAATCCTTGTAGTCTTGTTCAGCGACTAAACTGTACTTTTCTCCAAACTTTCCCAAAACACACTTGAAACAAATGACTGATTTGGATACCCTCTATTGATTTCTAAAACATATCTCAAACTCACCTACTATTGTTTTGGACGAAATGTGACTGTCCTAACACCCTGCTGCCTTCCTACAAGGCCTAAATTGACCATTTTACAAAGGAACCCTATGAAAAACTTGTCCCACACACTTAAAACCTAAAAACAGTCTTAGGAAAGGGTTCAAAGCCAAGGATTTTCTAGGTCTTATCAGGAGGTTTGCACATTTAAGGTTTGCAATACAAAAATATCATTTCTAGGCCTCAAAACCTAGGGCTTCCCAGTTCTCCCACTTCCAATCACTTCCAGACCTCATTCAAAGGTCCAAAACCATCTTATTGACCATATTAAACAACAACAATCATAAAAATATCACCTTGTTAAGACAGATCTCCAGCTGCTATAACCATGCCACCATTCTCAATGCTCTTTTCACACGCAAACTTGACTCCAAACGGTGATCACCTCTCCCATTTACACTCCTCCTGCTTTGTCAGGGTTAGAAACATATGTTACATGTTAATAAGGACCTATTCCATGAGAATCCGAATCCTACATTCATGGAAAGGTCCAAAAATGCATTGCAAACCCTCAAAATCCCTGTTTTCACAGTCAAACAGGCAGTTCCAGAAAAAATGTGATATCTCCCTCAAAATTCACTATAAAAACCTCAAACCAATTGCAAATGAAATTTAACTCAATCCCCTACCACATCCAATTGGTTTTAGATCAAAACAGCTCCGTACAAAGAAATGGTATGGCCTGCAACAATAGATTTATAGAAAAAAATTAGAAAATTCTGTTTTTATTCAATTTGTGCACCTCTAAACTCCCTCCAAGGTACTTGTCCGTACATATCATGCCTTGAACAGGCTTATATAACCTCTCCCTAACTTATACAACCAATTCCCATCAGTTAGGGGTGGTTAAACTTTCAAAAACTAATTAAAAAGGCTTTTCCCGCCTAAATGCATAATTCAAAAATTTGAATTTAAAACATTGGTTTAAATGATTTCTACCTTATTTAATGAACTCCTACCTTATTAATTCACCATGTATGATCTTCTTAGGTTCATTGTACTTTCTTACTAGTCTTAGACACCTCTATTTGACTCTAGGGGCACTATTGGCCCAACTTACATCATTTTTGGTCCTAGGGTCCTTACTAGGACCCTCAGGACATTTAACTATTACATCATTTTGAATATTGCAACATGCCATAATTGGTTGTAAGGTGTCCCAATTGACTTGATTTGTTCCATAGGTTCCTTCTATGGTCATTTTTGTCTTCTTGCTCCAAGGTATGCTCTTAGGTGCTCCTGCACCATACTCCCCAGCATGATAAAAAAAACTCTTGTCCCAAGAGTCATGTGATCTACTCTGAACCTCCTGCAATCTTTTTGAAGTGTTCCTCTGATTTGTGATAGGAAACATAAACTATCCAAGGGTTGTTCTTCTTCTTCCACCTGCATGGCTCTTACAAACAATGTTAGCATCATAAAACATGTCTTGGTGTCCTTGCCTAGGACTCTACTGTTGTAATACTTCTGCCTCCTCCATCTGATTTGTTCTTCTCTGTAAGACCTGCTGTCTACCTTCCTTTCCCTGCCTCCCTATAGGGCATTCAATGGCCCCAATCTTGATGCAACTTAAGTCCCAAATTTGCTGCTCTTTAGGACTGTTATAAACCTTCTTTTGCTGCAACTGTTCCTACTGTCTAACCTGCACATCCAACTTCAATTTCTCTCCAAAACAGATCGTAACATGTTCCTTCTTGTCTCCACAAGGTAAAGGGATTAGTCTAAACAATTTACCATCTTTGTGCACCAAATAGTTATTAGTATAACCATCATGAACTGTCTTTCTCAAATGTTGCCATGGTCTACCCAAAATTATATACCCACATGTCATTGAAATAACATCACATAAAACAGAATCATGATATGGACCAATTGAAAAATCAACATATGCCTTCTAACTAACCCTTACTTGCTGCTCTTGACTTACCCAAGTGGCATTGTAAGGACTAGGATGATCAAATGTTTTCAATCCCAACTTGTGCACCATATCCCAGGAAACTAGATTATCATGTGAACCTGAATCTATAATCAACTTGCACCTTTTTCCATGGCTTAAACAATTAGTTTTAAAAATGGATACCTGTGGTGCTTGCTGCATTTTGCCTTTTTCCACCATGAGCAAATCTCCATCTGTAACTGGATAGGCTGGTGCTGGTTCTTGGTCTTCTTTCTTTTCCTCTTCTTGTGCCAAATGAACTCTTCTCTCCTTGTTCTTATCAGCATCATCTCTCTTACGACATTTGAAAGATGTGTGTCCCACTTCATTGCAATGATAACACCTACCTGTGAATACTCCTCTACCTGATCCAAACCTACCTCCACCTCTATATCCACCTCTCTGATCTGTAGAAAACTCTTTGCCTTTCTCATTGCTGCTTTGTCCTTCATTAATAGATCTGCCCCTACCTCTATATCCTCTACCACTACCTCCTTGTCTCTCTTGCTTCCTCTTCACCCTCTCTTCAGCCCTTATGGCCAACTGAAAACATTCTCCAAGTGATTTTGGTATTGTCAAACCAATCTCATCTTGCAAGTTATACCTAAGCCCATTAAGGTATCTTGCCACTTTCTCTTCTTCATCTTCCAATCCTCCTCTAATACTAAGCTTATGAAATTGCTCAGTATAGGACATAACATCCATGTCCTTTTGTTTCAAATTCTGCCTCATCCTCTTTGTTTGAATGGAGTAATCAGATGGAAGAAATTGATCCTTCATCATATCCTTCATCCTACCCCAAGAAGTGATTCTTGTTCCACCTCTAGCCACTCTTTCTGTTTGCACACTACTCCACCATGTAAGTGCTGTCCCTCTCAACTTTGTTTTTGCAAATTTAATCTTCTTCTCATCACTCATCTCCTCATACTCAAAAAAAATTTCAAGGGCATCTATCCACCCTAATAGCTCTTCACTATCCATCTTCCCTTGATAGATAGGTAACTCTATGTTTGCCTTTGTTCCACTTCCATGGACTGCCTTAAGCAATCTCACAAATCTCCTTTCTTCCACATCCAACTCATCATCAGGAGTGTTCTCATCTACCTTCTCAGGTCCTCCTTCATCTCCTTCTTGATCATCTTGTTCATCCCCTCTAGAATTCTTTTCCAATGCTTCCAACCTTGCCAAGATTGATGCATTCTCCCTTCTCACTTGTCTTAACTCTCTTTCCCTTGCAACATCCTGTTCTTTTCTATCCCTCAACTCTTTTTCTCTTGCCTCTAAGGCTTCCCTCAATTCATTGTTCTCCCTAGCCATCTGATTCTTAGGAGCCATCTTCACACTTTCACAAACCCTTACTGTTTCACAAGATTCTACTACTCCTTCAAGGACCTACTTGCTGCTCTGATAACACTATGATGTAGAGGTGTTAGGTCTCCAAAGATAATCTAACAAGATCAAAAGGTTTCAATAGTTTGTGGGCTTCAACCAATAAGACTTCTCTAGCCTTCCTCTTGTCCTAAACTCCACCAAAGGGCTCAAGTTTGGATTCCAACTTCTCAGATCAATTCTAGCACCTTCTAGGGTCTCAACCTACCCCAACCAACAAGGTTCCAAAGGTTTCACAAACCAATTTGATAGATTCTTGACAATTCCCCTTAAACAGGCCTAATCCTTGTAGTCTTGTTCAGCGACTAAACTGTACTGTTCTCCAAACTTTCCCAAAACACTCTGAAAAAAATGACTAATTTGGATACCCTCTATTGAGTTCTAAAACATATCTCAAACTCACCTACTATTGTTTTGGATGAAATGTGACTGTCCTAACACCCTGCTACCTTCCTACAAGGCCTAAATTGACCATTTTACAAAGGAACCCTATGACAAACTTGTCCCACACACTTCAAACCTAAAAATAGTCTTAGGAAAGGGATCAAAGCCAAGGATTTTCCAGGTCTTATCAGGAGGTTTGCACATTTAAGGTTTGCAATACAAAAATCTCATTTCTAGGCCTCAAAACCTAGGGCTTCCTAGTTCTCCCACTGCCAATCACTTCCAGACCTCATTCAAAGGTCAAACACCATCTTATTGACCATATTAAACAATAGCAATCATAAAAATATCACCTTGTTAAGACAGATCTCCAGCTGCTATAACCATGCCACCATTCTCAATGCTCTTTTCACACGCAAACTTGACTCCAAACGGTGATCACCTCTCCCATTTACAGTCCTGCCTTGTTAGGGTTAGAAACATATGTTACATGTTAATAAGGACCTATTCCATGAGAATTAGAATCCTACATTCATGGAAAGGTCCAAAAATGCATTGCAAACCCTCAAAATCCCTATTTTCACAGTCAAACAGGCAGTTCCAAAAAAAATGTGATATCTCCCTCAAATTTCACTATAAAAACCTCAAACCAATTGCAAATGAAATTTAACTCAATCCCCTACCACATCCAATTGGTTTCAGATCAAAACCATTCCATACAAAGAAATGGTATGGCCTGCAACAGCAGATTTATAGAAAAAAATTAGAAAATTCTATTTTTATTCAATTTGTGCACCTCTAAACTCACTCCAATGTACTTGTCTGTACATATCATGCCTTGAACAGGCTTATATAACCTCTCCCTAACTTATACAACCAATTCCCATCAGTTAGGGGTGGTTAAAATTTCAAAAACTAATTAAAAAGGCTTTTCCCGCCTAAATGCATAATTCAGAAATTTGAATTTAAAACATTGGTTTAAAGGATTTCTACCTTATTTAATGAACTCCTACCTTATTAATTCACCATTTATGATCTTCTTAGGTTCATTGTACTTTATTACTAGTCTTAGACACCTCTATTTGACTCTAGGGGCACTATTGGCCCAACTTACATCATTTTTGGTCCTAGCGTCCTTACTAGGACCCTCAGGACATTTAACTATTACATCATTTTGAATATTGCAACATGCCATAATTGGTTGTAAGGTGTCCCAATTGACTTGATTTGTTCCATAGGTTCCTTCTATGGTCATTTTTTCTTCTTGCTCCAAGGTATGCTCTTAGGTGCTCCTGTACCAGTTTTGTATGTTGATATTTATATATTTGAGCATCAATTTCCTCATGGCATGAAGAGCATATTTCTCCCATGAGAGCTTCACTACAAGGTGACATAATATTGTGTTTTCATCATTGATTCCTTTAGTTTTTGCCTCTGCCTCACAAGGGTATGCACTCTTTATCTGACAATGGTGTTCAGGGACTAAAGTGTCCTCCAGGGCTTGAATGAGACAAGCCTCTAAACACCACAACTCCCAAACCAAGTCTTGTGATTGCAGGTTACAGGTGTCACATGTGGGAAAAGTGGAGTTGCAGGAAGGATTGACAGGCATCAAGGATTCAAGATCTGAAGAAAAGTAGGACACAGGAGCACTTCCAGGACTCGAGCACTCACTCTAGTATCCTCTGCATTTGAGTTTTAGGAAACAAAAGTTACAGGGCTGATCAGTGTCAGAAGGAGGTTCGGATCCCATGAAGAAACTAGTACCTTGGACTTGGGCGCCCGCTCCAGTGTCCCCAACTATTTTGCTTCGGAACCCTGAAAATAGGTATTCTATAATTTGGTATTTTACTCCTATCTACAAGAGCTTTTTCTATCATTCGTCAATTTGTTATTGTATTTGCATAATCAGGGTTTTAACTATTAATTGGGCATAAGAGAAAGAAAATTAAATGTGATCTATGAAGTCAAAATGAAAGCCAAAAAACATAAATCAAATGTAAAAACAAATGATATACCTTCACAAATGACCCACAAATCCAAGATAGGGTGGAGGAGAGTGCACCCAAAGGCTCTCCTAGATTTACCCAAATGGATGTAGAATGTGGATTGCTCTTTGAGATTCAACACAATAGGATGAGGGATTTGGATTTAGATGGAGATTGAGATAGGGATGAGGAATGATTTTGGCATTATGATGTGGGGATAAGAAGATTTTGGAGAGATTTTGGCATTTTAAGGATGCAAGAAGAAGTGGTTGAAAATGGCTTAGAGAAGGGTCTCATTTATAGATTTTTGGAAAATGGATGGAGGGTGAGGATAAAAAGATGAGATCAAGGACTAGAAATGCTTGATAGTTAGGGTTAGGATTGAATTCATAGCCTTGTGACAAGTGTCACAAGAGGAATGGATGAGGGAAATCAATGGTTGAGATTTGGTCAATGGGATTGGAGGGCTCTCACTATTTGTGAATTTTAAATTCGCATGGGGAAAGGTGTTGAGGATAAAAATGAATTAAAAATTTATTTTTAGGAAGAGTGGATATGACAAGTGAATTAAAAATTCACCTCATGGGGGAGTGTGAATTAAAAATTCACTTTTATGTGGAGATGTGAAGGTTGAAGGACACATGTACACTTATATGTGTAAGAGGGTGATAAATGAGTTGTAAGGAAGATTTGACCCTTTGAATAAAAAATTAATTTTTATTCAAAGGTGTGTGGGAGGATGGGCTAAGCAAAGTTAATTAAGTGTTTAACTTAATTAATTTGGGTCTAGGGGATAGGTAGACTAGGGTAGCTAATTAAATAATTGCTATTTAATCAACTAGGCTAGGTTTAGGTTGATTAGTAGGGTATATTAATTAGATAAGCATGATTTATATAATTAACAAGGATTAGGGAAATGGACAAAATTAACTAAATAAATATTGAGAATATTTATTTAATCAATGAGGATATAGTTGTAAGGTATAGTGATAAATTAAATGAATTAATTGATCACAAATGATGGATAAACTTTTAAGGGTAGATGATTGGGGATAAATTAATTAAATAAAATAAATTTATTTAATTAATAGGAGAGATAATTGGTGGTGTAGAGATACGGGAAATTGGTTTGCAAAGCAAGTCAATTTTGGAGATCAATATGCTAGAACTAACCCTACGATCCACAAGATATAAATACTATCTTGGAGTAATGAGACCAACCCACTAGCACAACATAGAAAGCAAGACTATGCCCCATTCTAGATGTTTTTGCCACATACCATGATATAGTGAGATCAAGGTAGTTTTGATGTGATCTTTGAATAGGAAAAAAAATAAAAATTAAAAACCAAAAGAACAACAAACCAAACAAATAGCCATTATATCTCTTGCCAAGATGGATGATGATTGATGGATTCTGCTTATTGTAGGAATGATATATCCTAAGGTAGAGATCGATGGATGATAGTTGATGATTTTTGTGATGATTTTTGTTAAGGGATGATGCTTTGATAGGTAATGTGATGCTTAGATCTAGTGTAAGCTCAGTGGGTAGGGACCATCCAAGCAGGTCAGATGGGTACATCTTATGTACCTAAGTATTGGAAACTTCCTTCGTATTCCAGACTGCCTACATACCCTGTATCCACGAGATCAAGGCACATTACGATGCGAGTGGTGATGATATGTAGTTCTGATTTGTGATGATGATGTGGGATGGTTAAGGATAGGTGTAATGATGTTGGAAGATGATGTGTTGGATGATTTGGGTGATTTTGAGGATGTTGGAAGATGATGAGATGTTGATGGAACAATGTTGATTTTGTGATGGATATTTTTTTGGGATATTTTTTTTTATTTTTGTGATTTTGGAAAGGGAATGATTTATTATGATGGTTGCATTGGATTTCATTTGGATAGCCTTTGCACTAGATACATATGACAAGGGAACACTGAGTCTAGGGGTGAATGTGATGGGGTTGGATTGGGGGATTGGTGATGAAAGGAAAATGGATCAAATATTTTTGATAGCTAGATAGATACATGTGGATAAGGGATAGGATGGGGGGATAAAGGATTGGGTAGGGATACATGAGTTGTAAGGATGGGGGGTTTTAGGATTTTCTCCAAGGGATTAAGTTGCAAGGAATCATATACCCCATACATGATAGACTTATGTTTGGATGAATGCACTTTGTAGTAGATGGATGGAGGATCTTCTTGAATAGGGAGTATGCCAAGAGGTGTCCAAAGCATGTTTTTGATATTTTGCCCCTTGTCTTTATCAAGATCTAAGGAGGGAGATATAGTAGGTGGGATGGATGGGAAATGATAGGATAAATAGGGGGATAGTGGATAGGAATATGATAGGATAAATAGGGGATAGTGGATAGAAATATCATAGGATAATGATAAGATAGTGGATAAGATGTGCAAAGGATATTATGGATGTGGATGAAGGATATGGTTTTTCCCCCAAGTGTAGGGATACAAAATGGATGGAGAAGGGATTACACATGATGCCCACAAGGGGTTTTCATCATGGTACTTGCCCAAGGCGTCACAAGGAGTGGTTTTCACAATTGGACGGATGTTTTCTTTACTATTTTCTTGATTTTTTTTTTTTTTTTTGCTTTTTTGATGGAATGGAGACTCTAGCATCTATTTCCATAGCAAGGCAAAGGGTCCCATGTTGGATAGTGTGAGGGTAAAATAGTGCATCAATCAAATGAATAACAGATGACCCAAACATCAACAGAATAGAGAAACAAGGAAGATTCAAATGAACAAAAGCAATGAACAAACACAGCAAACCTCTTCCGTTTCGAAACTTCTGTTGTTCGCCTATCACGAATCGTCCTTTCACAGATGAGATGAGCCCTCAGAGAGTGCAATCTTTTAAAAGCTGTTGGAGGAAGTCGATGGTGAACGGCTATGGTGTGATATGCAATGAAGGTGAGCTCCAATGCAACAATGGTGATCTCAAGCTTGTAGATGACAAATGGGTGCCAAAGGCGCGCTGGTGATATTTCTGCAGAGTAACGATGTCAAAAGCTTGGATGATTAGAATGAAGGGATGAAGCTTCATTTATAGACCCGGAGGAATAGGAATCAACGGTTGAGAGAAGATATGAAGATCAACGGTTGAGGATGGTTGAGGAATGTGCAACCAGTGGAAATGTGACAAGTGTCCCAGCTCCATCATGAAAGGTGGGATGTGACAAAACTAATTGGAGAGTTAACTCCATTGACTGGTCTGTTAACAGAATTGATTGATCAGTTAGAAGAGTGGATTGTGGAACTGACTGGGTTGATTGAGGATTTGACTCAACTGACAGGTTAGTTAACAGACTTGATTGATTGGTTAACTGACCTCTGATTGGAGAAGAAATAGGCCATGTGGGTGAGGGAAAATAAGATAATTAAATATTAGATATATTTAATTACATGTGCAACCTGATGAGGTGGACAAGGTGAGGTGGAAAAGGTGAGGTGTAAAGGTGATGTGGAATTTTGAATTTAGAACTTAGGATAGAGGAAATAGGGTTAATTAAATAATTTATGATTATTTAATTGTGAAGGACAAATAGAAGAATTTTAATTAAATAAATAGAATTTATTTAATTATGGAACAGTGAATCGATTAAATAAATTTAGAATATTTATTTAATTAATAGAAGAAGGGAATAAATATTTAGAATATTTATTTAGGATGATTTGTGTCATTTTTAGGCGTATACATTTTGCCCCTCTTTGATGCAATGCAGTTTACAGCGTTGCTTCAAAGAAATTGATAGTCTGAATGATGATACATGCCCCAGTTTGCCCCTGGTGTAGGTTAAATGTCGATAGGATGCCCCCTCGGGAGATTGGACGGGAAAAACGGCGAAAGTTTTGGAGACGGACGATCTCACGACGAGGAAGGGGTTAGGATAGGTTGGAGGAAAAGGGACGCGGTCAGGGATGCGGGAAGAAAACGGGAGGAAAAACGGACACGGGAAGTAGTCACAGTCATCACCTAGCCAGAATTAGGGTTTTGGAGGCTATAAATAGGAGCTGGGTCCACAAGAATAGTCATTTGCACACTTGTTTGATCTGGATTGGAGAAGGAGAGCTCAGAGCAAACCTAGAGCAGCAGACATTCCACGCGAGGAGCATCGATTCGAGCGAGTCCAACGATTCGGGCGGCCAGCAGAGGCAGGACCCCCGGTATGTGCTTCGAAAAAATTCTCCTAGGGTCGAGTTTAGGTGTCATAAATGCTCATAGAAAATAGGTGAAATGAATGCGCCGAAACGCAGAACGGCGCATATGCCCCGCGAAGCTGCGCTTTTATGATTTCGCGGCGCATATGCCTGTTTCGGCGGCGCCAGGACAGGCAGAGGCACATGAGAGGACCATAGCCAGTCTGAGAGGACAGGTGCGGGAGCTGCAGGCACAGCTGAGGAGAGTAAAGAGGATGCGAGATACGGATGCAGCAGTGATCGCTGGTTTGACTCGCGAGCGAGACATGGCAGATGCCCGGGTACGCCTGATCCGAGTAGAGAGGGACACAGCCGTAGCTGCCATGGGCACAGATGCAGCGAGTACCTTTTTAGTTGGGCAAGTGCAGCAGGCACAGGCACAGGTAGGCCAGTTGCAGACGCAGTTGGCACAGGCACAGACAAACTTAGCCAGAGCACAGCAGCAGGTACAGTACTACCGAGGTTTGTACCATGGTGCCGTGTCGGCGAGCCAGAGGGCAGGGAGTTTCAGGACTCAGTCTGGGGTGGCTCACAGAGCAGGTCCATCCCAGTCAGGGGCATCTGTCATGGGACCTCAGCAGTCAGGAGCCGGCAGTGGTGGCTCACAGCCGCAGGGGTAGTCAGAGACCAGATTTTGTACATTTTGGGACATGTATCACCGTCTATTTAGACGTACATTGTATATGACACTTTGATTTTGAGAGAGATGGTGATATTGTACATTTGGACATCCTTGTATATGATAGTATGGATGATGATGCAGCTTTGTGTATCTATTGCATGCGTTTATGAGATGATTACTTCTATTGCATGATGTGGTTCTATTGCATAGTTAGATGGTTTATATGATGTTATATGAGAAATACTTTGATATGCTACTATATGATGTCTATATGATTTAATGTGACAAATGAATGCAAAGGTAATATGATGTTCTTGTGATGATGCAAATGTATATGTATGGAACATGATTTCTATGTTATGATGCTATATATGTGGTGTGTAAATGAGCTAATGCAGATGTGTGTATGGAACACTATTTCTATGTTATGATGCTGTATAGATATGTGAAATGCTACTGGATATTTATATGATGTAATGTTTTGAATGTATGCATTTGTAACATGAGTACTATGGGGTGATGTGACTATATATGTGATGCACTTAGCTATGTTGTGTGATTTTCTGGGCTTTTAAGATTAAGATGTGATGCAAAATGTATTGGGGACCTAATGCGTTGGATGGTGCATTATACTAACCTAATCATGTGCATGACTAGGTTCTACGAATGATATGATATGCTCCTATATGCCTTGTTTTTGTGATGTCCAAATGTACTCTATCGACAGAAGAATGACATGATGGATAGAGGAATGGTTGCGAAAGAATGACTTAGGAACTTTTCTTGATATCGTTACTCTGCATAGTTTGAATAATGAGGATTGTACGGATGGGTGTATGGATATAGGATGGATGCTTTGCTTTTAGATTGCTTTATTTCATCATTGGGCATTTTGTTTTTGGTATTTTCTTGAAATGTTGTAAGTGAATACAAGCACCGAGGTATAATTGAACCAAGATGACCTGAGTATCGCTTACATGGATTGTGATTGAGCAAGTTAATACAAGCATCTAGTCAAAATTGAATCTAGATGACCTGAGTATCTCTTGCGTTTCAACAAGCAAGGATTGCCCCCGTTCGTGTTAGACCTTTGATGTCCTCGACGATCTTTTGCCGATCATGTCCTCAGACTAGGCTTCACATTACTAAAGTTTAATCCACAAGCAACAAACAAAGAGAGTAATCATGCCCCCATCATAGCACCTCTAGCTTTTGGCATCCTTGAGTAGCATAGGAAGGTATGATAGCAAAAATCAAGACTCTGTAACTTAACCCTAGTTTCCAATCTACAAAAGCATATGTGCGTTGATACATGTTTATTTCTTGCCTTAATTTTCATAAAATCATTTAGAAGACCTTGGGTATTTGCTTTGCATTGGATGGGTTAGGATGCTCATAGTCAAGATTTCTGCTTGAAGCGCGGGTGTTTGCTTGCATTTGCTTGCTTGGTGAGAAGATTGCATTATCCTTATTGAGGAGACGGACCCTAAGGGACTGACCTAGTGCCTCGGGGGCTCATTGCTAAATGGCCTTGCCTACGTGACGACGCAGAGGCAACGTAGTTCGGGGTAAACCCTAATGGACCATGGATGGACTAGAAGAAAGATGACAAGAATGAAGACAAGAGGGGAGACAAATGGGACCTTGGGAGAGATGGAAGCCTCGGGGGCGCATTAGAATAATGGCCTTGCCTACGTGACGGCGCAGAGGCAACGTAGTTCACGGATTCGGACCACAGATACTGACGAGAGACATTACGCTAGGCTCACTTCGAGGAGACGATATGGGACAAAACCTTGGTTGACAAGGCCACTAGCTGAGTATCAAGCCATGATAGGTAACTGTCAAGTGTTTACTGTGGGATGGATATGGGTCGAATGGGGAAAATAGAGGGAAAATGGACTCAAGGTGATTGGATTCCCAAAGATGGAGAATGCGGTTTGTCACAAGTAACGCCTGTTTACCAGGTTTTCATCACTTGCTTTTATTTGCACGAGAAGCTAGAAAGTAACATGACGCCTGATTGCCAGGTTTTCCCCATGATACCTATCCAAGGCGCCTGTTTACCAGGTTTTCACCAAAGGACGATTTTTTTGTATGCTTGCTACTTTTTTTTTTTTTTTTTTTTTTTTTTTTTGATTTTATGATTTTTTTGACTTTATTGTGCCCCCTTGCATTGGGGTTCTCTTAGGTATAGAACCTGCGAAGGTGCATGCTGTTGATGGGATCATCAAACAACTCCCCTTCCGAAGTGGCCAACTGATATGCCCCCGATCCGAAAGCTGCTACAATTACATA
This sequence comes from Cunninghamia lanceolata, assembly GCA_027924645.1. NCBI lineage: Eukaryota > Viridiplantae > Streptophyta > Pinopsida > Cupressales > Cupressaceae > Cunninghamia > Cunninghamia lanceolata. Next base: position 4,186,359 of record BSBN01000341.1, on the reverse strand, counting down.
GGGTCCAAGCCAGTTAGGCTCGAACTTACCTTTCTTTTCTCTGTCCTACTGGTTGCGAGGGTTCTCTTTTAGGACGAGGTCCCCAACCCTGAAGCATCTCGGTCTAACCTTGTGGTTGTAGCTTCTTGACATCATCTGTTGATAGGCTTTGAGATGGTCAAAAGCTTTCTGGCGTCGTTCCTCTAGCAATTCTAGCTCTTGCAGTCTGGTGACTCTGTACTCTTCGTCTGAGATGAGACCTTTCAACGACACCCGAAGGGAGGGGAGTTCGACCTCAATAGGAAGGATGGCTTCGGAACCATAGACGAGGGCGTAGGGTGTAGCACCTGTGGGAGTGCGTATGCTGGTTCGATAGGCCCACAGAGCGGGATTGAGCTGGACGTGCCAATCGCGACCGGCTTCATTGACAGTCTTCTTTAGGAGTTTCAAAATGGTTTTGTTTGATGCCTCAGCTAGGCCGTTACCTTGGGGGTAATATGGGGTGGAGAAGCGATGTTGGATCTTGAACCGTTCACAAAGTTCCTGGACATCTTGATTTTTGAAAGGTCTCCCGTTATCCGTTATGATGGATGAAGGGATGCCATATCGGCAGATAATGTAATTCAGAATGAAAGAGGAAATTTGCTTTCCTGTGACGGTTGATAAGGGAACGGCTTCAATCCACTTTGTGAAGTATTCAGTAGCGGTTATGATGAATTTATGGCCGTTGGAAGAAGGCGGATGGATCTTTCCTACGAGGTCTAGTCCCCACTGGCAAAAGGGCCAGGGTGTCGTTAGAGGTCTCAACTCCTGAGCAGGTGCATGAATCAGGTTCCCATGTATCTGGCACTGTCTGCACTTTTTGACGAACTGATATGAATCCATTTCCATATTGGGCCAGTAATAACCCAAACGCATGAGTTTCTTAGCTAAGGAAGGACCGCTAGAGTGTGTTCCGCAGATCCCTTCGTGCACGTCTCGCAAGGCAGTTATAGATTCTTCCTGTTCTAGACAACGGAGTAAAGTACCATCCAGACCATGTCGGTAAAGGGTATTGGCGATGATGGTGTAACGGGAGGCTTGTCGGATGAAGGTTCGTTTTTGGTTGGAAGAGAGGTCCAAAGGAAGGATATTGTCCTTGAGGTAAGTGTAGGTCTTACCGTACCAAGGTGAATCAGGTCCCACTAGGTGGCAGATGGAATGGGTTTCAAGGAGATCATAAGCCGGCTGTCGAATTGTTTCCACTAGGAACTCATACCGTGACTCCTGTTCAGGCATCTCAAGAAGAGAGGCTATGGTTGCCATTGCGTCGGCTGCTTTGTTCTCTATCCTGGGTATTTGCTCAAACGAGATGGTCCCAAAGTGTTCTTTGAGATCGTCGACCATTCGCTTGTATGGGATGAGCTTCTCATCTTTGGTCTGATACTCGTCGTTGACCTGGTTTATGACAAGTTGAGAATCACCATAGACATGTAGTGCCTGGATTTTCCACTCAGTGGCCATCTTGAGACCAATTACCAAAGCCTCATGCTCCACTATATTGTTGGTGCATGGAAATAACAACCTGTAGGACTTTGGAATTGTGTCGCCTTGGGCAGTGATGAACAAGATACCTGCCCCCGATCCATGGTTGGTGTAAGACCCGTCGAAGTAGAGTTTCCAAGGAGATGTGGACAGAGTGAATAGAGATTCATCGGGGAACTCAAACTGCATTGGTGAAGTGTCCTGTAATGGTGCCTCAGCTAGTTGGTCTGCGATGATTTGCCCCTTGATGGCTTTTCTATCCACATACTCTATATCATATTCGCTAAGAAGCATAACCCATTTGGCTAGTCGTCCTGTGAGAGCTGCCTTGCTGAGAAGATATTTTAGTGGGTCGATCTTGGCAATGAGTTTGACAGGATGTGCCAACATGTAGTGTCAGAGTTTTTGTGAGGCAAAAACCACCGCAAGGCATGAACGTTCCACCTGTGAATACTGCAGCTCGTAGCCCACTAAGGTTCGACTGATATAGTACACAGCTCTTTCCTTGTTCTCATAGTCTTGCTGCGCTAGGAGAGCCCCAAGAGCAGTAGGTGTAGCGGATATGTAGAGGATCAAAGGTTTTCCTTGTATCGGTGGCATGAGTATAGGAGGATTCGTGAGGTACTCCTTGAGCTTGTTGAATGCCTCTTCGCACTGCTCATCCCATTTAAATGGAACGTTCTTATGTAGAAGGTGGCTGAAAGGATGGCACTTGTCGGCCAACTGTGAGATGAACCTGCGGATGGCCTGTAGCTTGCCCTGTAAGGATCTCAACTGTGTTAGAGTTTTGGGCAGAGGCATGTCCATGATTGCCTTGACCTTGGCCGGGTCTACCTCTATGTCGTTTGCTGACACGATGAAGCCTAGCAGTTTGCCTGATGTGACCCCAAACACACATTTCTTCGGGTTCAACTTTACTTGGAATTGGTCCAGCCGTTGGAAGACTTTCTCTAATGTGTCCAGGTGTGAGTCCCTGGTGAGTGATTTTGCCAAGATGTCGTCAACATAATCTTCCATGGTCACATGCATCATGTCGTGGAATATAGTTGTCATGGCCCGCTGGTATGTAGCACCTGCATTTTTCAGCCCAAACGGCATGACATTCCAGCAAAAAGTACCCCATGGACAAGTGAAGGTGGTTTTGTGCTGATCCTCTGGTGCTATTTTGATCTGGTTGTACCCTGAGAATCCATCCATAAGTGACAACATTGTATGTCCCGCCGTGAGGTCGACTATGATATCGATGTTAGGCAAGGGAAAGTCATCCTTGCGGCATGCTTTGTTTAAGTCTCTAAAATCGTTGCATAGTCGAACCCTGCCATCTGGTTTAGATACTGGCACGATGTTTGATATCCATTCGGGGTAATCAATGGCCCTGATGAACCCCACATCTAACAATTTCTTGAGTTCTTCCTTGACCAGGAGGGCAATATGGGGATGCATTTTTCTCAGTTTTTGCTTTACAGGTTTCACCCCTGGATCCAATGGCAAGTGATGTAGAATCAGGTTTGGGTCCAAACCTGGCATGTCGGCATATGACCAAGCAAAACTGCCTCTCTTCTTTTTAAAGAATGGTACAAACCTGGTTTTCTCAGGTGGCGTGAGAGATTTTGCAAAGTGGATTATCTTAGGCTGCTCTTCAGATCCAATGTTCACTGGCTCTGTTGGTTCTACCACGATCTGCGACCTTTCTTGATACATGTCACTTGGGATGGTGTCAAGCAATCCATCGTCAGGTGCCACAGTTGGGTTTTCACCTTCAGATACGTCCTTTCTTTTTACTGTTTTATGATCTGACACTGCCGCATGGCGGTTTTCACCATCAGATCCCCTTTTGATCTTTACATTTTTGCGACTGGAAGGCTTGGCACCCTCCCCAAAGTATGCTACAGTATTGAGTTTGATAGTGAAACCGGCTTTATGATCTCCTTTAGGTAAATGATCTCGAAGTCCCATATAGTCAATGTAGGCATCATCGTTCTGGAACACATCTAATTGAGGGGTCCCTTTCAGGTCCCAGTCAATAAGCTCAGGGTGTGAGAGGGGAAGGGAGTCGGATGAAAGACCTGATTCGTTGATAGTGTGGATGGAAATACTAGGAGCACAGGTGGGGGTAGAGTTCTGGGTGGTACTTTCTTCCAGGTTGTTTATCGCAATGGAATCGATACTTTCCTCGAAAGCCAGAATTTCAGGGAGGGGCAAATCAGACTCCAGTGGTCTGTCCCGTTGCGTTGGTCTCTCATGATATGGGCTAAGGGTTTGGATGGTATCAATCTCCTTATCATCGTAGGAGTGTTCTGTCAGCTCATCCCATTCATACTGATTGGAATCATCTGAATCTGCGTCACTATCCCCTTGGAGTGTTTGAATTGTCTCCACTAGGCAGGCATTTTCTTTGGCTTTACCTTTACCTTTGTAGCCTAGGCCAGTCGTGTTTCTAGCCGAAGAGGAGGAAGAGGGTTGTATAGGTTCGATGATCCCCTCTTTTCTGAGGCCGATAGGGCCTTGTCCTTCATATCCCATCCTATGCAAGATGGTTTCACCTCGCCCATAGAGCTCTGTAGGGAGTTTGGGTGGATCTTGGGATGTGTTTTCTTCTTCGGCATAGAGCCATTGTAAGAGATCTCGCTCCTCTGATTCATCGGATAAGGTCCCCCATTTTACAAAGGGGTTTGCGGGAGTTGTAGGAGGAGCAGAGGGCTTTGGAAAATGCCTGGGTTGATGTTTGGGCTGGCCAAAGGAGCGAGGAGACAAGGGCATTTTTGCAAGGTTGAGGCTATGCTCAATCTGGTATTCCCCCACGCCATTTTCTTTTATGGTGATTTTCATTGGTTTGGGCTGTGAAGAGGAAGCTTCGGCAGTATGGTCTTGTGGCGGAGTAGGGGAGATATGGGCTCGGTTGTTGGGAATGACACATTCCGGTTTGGCTTGGAATGAGTTGCAATGCTGGTAGGGGTCGGGGTCGCCATGTATGGTGACCTGCTTGCCATCGTGTGGGAACTTTATGCATTGATGGTAGGTGGAGGGGACAGCTTTCATGGCATGGATCCATGGTCTCCCTAGTAGAATATTGTAAGCAAGCTCCCGATCAAGGACTTGGCACACCACATCTTTAATAACCGGTCCCACTTGAATTGGTAGGACAACCGTGCCCTTCGTGGTGCGTTCCTCCTCGTCATAGGCCTTTATGGTAATCTTTCTCCGTGGATCCACTGCCTGTTCAGAGAACCCCAATGCAAGGACTAGCTTCAAAGTGCAAATATTCAAACCGGCACCCCCATCAATGAGGACCCTCTTGATGCGGTGCCTGTGTACGAATGCGACAATGTGTAGAGGAGTGTTGTGGGGTTGAGACATGGAAAGGTCATCTTGTTCTGTGAATGATATGGAAGGGGAGGATGTCAAGTTACCCACCATGGTTTGAAACTTTTCTTGGGCTAGGTTAGTGGGGACAGTAGTCTCCACTAAGGCCTTCTCAAGAATCTCCTTATGAGAAGGAGATAGACGCAGGAGCTCCAATATAGAAATATGAGCCGGAGTCTTTTGTAATTGGTCGATGACATTATATGGGCGGGGGTTGGATGGAGATGGTGACGACCTTGGAGGAGTGGTGTTGATCGTGACTCTACCACTGCGGGTAATGATACTACAACCAGTGCCGTTAGGTTCTAGTTGTTGGTTGGGGGATATGACGTTGACTTGTGGAACATGCTCAGAAATGCAGTTAATGGTGTACTCAAAGGGAACGCTTGCATAGTTAGCATTACTCGACCCACTGTTCTGGTTTGGCCTGTTACGATTGTTGTCATTATTGTTATGACCATTGGAGTTGTTGCCATTGTGACCATTGTTGTGGTTGTAACCATTGTTGTTGTGGCCGCCGTTGTGATTGTTGTTATATGGCCGGTTGTGGTTTAGGAGAGGATCTCGGTAGGCCACATGAGATTCATTGGAGGTATGCTGTTGTGTTCCTCCCTGATTTTGGTCCAGTATATCTTGTATGACGTTCTTAAGACGGATGCAATTATTGGTTGTGTGCCCCCTTCCTCGATGATACTCACAATAGTCTGTGTCCTTCCAATAGGGAGGTTTGACTATAGGCTCATAGTCACTTGTTGGCGGTAGAGAAATTTCATTGTTAGCCAACAACTTCCTGAGAGCAGACTCTTGAGACTCTCCTAACGGCGTGAATTTTCTCCTTGGGTTCGAATTGAACCAAGGTCTAGGTTCCCGAGGGGGTGGCTTGTTGAGTGCACCGTTATTTGCTTCTTCCTTAAGAGTGAATATGGGTTGTTGTTTAGGGGCTGCCGCCTTGGCATCCACTACTCCATCGTTGACCACATTCTTGTTCTTGGTCCAAAATTTTGACTTGTCAGTTGTGTAATTGGAAGGAGGCGTGTCCTTGTAGAGCTTGAGAGTTCCTTAGCGATCATAGCTTTCTCAATGAATAGCCCCATTTCGATGACTTTGGTGAATGAGGTAGGGCATTGTATCTGAATTTGATAGCTAAGATCGGGATTCAAATTGTGGACAAACATTTCCAATAGTTGTTTCTCAGGCATGTCGTAAGAACACTTGCTAGCTAGCTGTCGCCATCGTTGTAAGAAGGTGGCGAAAGACTCTCCACCTTTTTGTTTGGTGTTGCATAGGTCGAGCATAGATACTTCGTGTTCGATGTTGTAAGAGAAGTGCGTTATGAATTTATTGACAAGTTCATCAAAAGTTTTGATTCCAGGTGGAAGACGCGAGAACCACTCCATAGCCTGACCCCCTAAAGATCTTGGGAATAGTCTCATTAAGTAGGTCTCGTTGTGAGCTACTTCTAAACATGCCGCAGTGAATTCCCTGATATGATCTCTAGGATCCCCCTTCCCTTTGTATTTATCAAATTTCAGGATTCCGAACTGAAAGGGGAAAGGTTTCATGACCACACTTCTGTCAAAGGGGTACGGTGCTATATCTTCCAAGGAGTAGTTCTTGGAACTGGTGCCGATCTTAAGGTTGGAGATTTCTCGCTGGAGACTCTCAATTTGTTGTCTCACATCCGCTATAGGAGTATTTTGATCTATGTGTTGTTTTCCGCTTGTATTGGCCTGGGGGACCGTGTCATTTGTGCCTCTCTCATGTGCCTTTGGGACTGTGTCATTTGTGTCCCTCTCATGTTCATTGTCTGCATTTTCCATGATGGAGCTAATGTCAAAGTCTGCGGGGAGTTTGAGTCCGAGACTAGCAAGATGATGGAAATATTTGGTGGGATCCTCAAGGAGTACTCGCTCCACTAGGCGTTGGAATTTGCTATCTTGCATGTGTGCCACTAATTCTTCACGAGAAAATTCTTCATCATCATCGCGTGGTGGGGCGATGTGATCGGAAGGGTCGGCCATTTCAGTTAGCTTGTTGTATTGGGATCGAGTAAGAACCATGCAAGGTGGGGTGGGACGGAATGGACAAGGATTAGAAATTTTGGCAAGATGCCGACTAAGACTGTAATGAATGGGATATCTAGGACAAGACTTGGACAAAGGGTTCTCTCGCTCAATGACTTCAGGTAAGACGGTTGACACAAGACTCTAGCCACTAGCAAGGGTAGTCGATACCAGTCTCACTGTGTAGGGCTGAGTCGTCCAACAAGACTACTAGCAAAAGGTACTGTGACCTACTAGGCTTACGTGAACTCACTAAAGAAGGACCTATGTCGAACCGGTATGGGACAGAATGACGATGGGGTAAGAGTGACCAGAACAGAAGGTGATGGGGACGACCGTCGAAAGAGAGAGAAACGGGTGAAATGGGTGAAAGCTGACTGCAAGGTTGATTCTGACCTCGAAAAATGGAACTAGGCTGGAATGGGTACTCCGAACAGCTGACGAAAATTTCTCAAAAATAGAGCAGATGCTCACTGTCACACATGCGCAGAAACAGATGCGCAGCAAGAATAGGTAAATGCGCAGTAAGTCGTAGTATAAGCGCCGCTCTGGTGAGGTATGTATGCGCGGTAACAGTATGCAAATGCGCAGCAGAAAAGTATATGCGCAACAGGTCGGCGTATATGCGCAGCAAGTCGCTGTAAAAGCGCAGCAGAACAGAGTATATGCGCAGCAGTAAGTACAAAAGCGCCGTAAGTCGGTACAAAAGCGCAGCAAGTCGCTGTATATGCGCAGCAGAAATGGATATATGCGCAGTTCTGGTATTTTTGGGCAAATTTTTGGGATTTTTCTCTGTTTTTGGGTAATTTTTGGCTGGAATAAGTCTTCCTGATATGATTTTATGAATTAATTTAGTAAGAAAACACAGCAAGCACAAAGAATGTTTTGTAGTTTTTCATTGTTTTTGTATTTTTTTCGACTCTATTTTGGACAAAAGCAAGTACAAAATCCTAGGCGAGAAATGGATTAAAAGGGATTTGGGCCACTAAAACAAGAGGTTTGTAATTCGAGCAACCGTTCAAGTGGTTACACGTGCGGCGGCGCTACTCTCCGTTATGGAGTCTCCCAGCCTCACAGGGTTGCGCCTGAGAGGGTTTTGGGGGAGTTTGGCCATCGGTGTAACATAACAGCACTCGTTGCAGGAGGTTTTCACCTCAAGCACAATTTATTTTAAGTGGCTCGGTAGGGCTTGGCGTTAGCCTGTTACCACTCAGGGTCGTTCCCGCTTGGACAAGCGTGCATCCAAGGGCAGGCCCCTCCTAAAGGTTAGACAAGTAGAATGACAAGTCTGGCACTCTGATCACCCAGAAGAGGGGAGAGCATAAGCCTATTGCCATTCGCAAACACAGAATACACTGATTAATCCACCCTAGTTAAAAAGATAAAAACTAAATGGGTTAAGCTAGTCAAACAAAACTTTGAAGTGATTTTGACAATATTGCAGTGGTTCAATTTTAAGTCCCAGAAAGCAGTTGTGAGTCCAATTTTAAATCCACGTTGCGCGAGATTGTTAACTTTGAAATTCAGGTCTCACGATATAGCAATGGTTCATTTTAACTTCAGAATGCAGTTGTGAGTTCAATTTTAAGTCCACGTTGCACGAGATTGTTAACTTTGAAATTCAGGTCTCACGATATAGCAATGGTTCATTTTAACTTCAGAATGCAGTTGTGAGTTCAATTTTAAGTCTTAGATAGCAATAACTTGGAAGTTTGTTTGCAATGCAAGCATGAAATAAACAAGTTTACTTCCTCCCTAATTAAGACTAGATGAAGATTTGTAATGAACAGCCGTTTTACTATTTCCCAGAAAATGAAAGGTGAGCTAGTTAGATGCAACTACATGTAACTGAACCCGTGCCTAACCTGCAAAACCGCTCCAGCAAACACCTGCAAAAGGGTTAGCGTTAGCAAAATACCCTAGAAAAGAACCAAAACCTGAGCCAGTTACAAATGCGCAGCTTCAGTGATCAGATGCGCAGAAGTGATCAACAGAAGCGCCACATTAACGAATGCGCTGTAAGAATGAACATATGCGCCGTTAAAATAAACAGATGCGCAGTTTTAACGTATGCGCAGCAACAGTCACTATAAGCGCCGTAACAGACAACAGATGCACCGCTTTAACGTATGCGCAGCAATATTATATGAAAGCGCAGCAAAAATCAACAAATGCGCAGTTTAAACAAAAGCGCAGCAACAGTCTATAAAAGCGCCGTTACAGTCAACAAATGCGCAGTTTTACAAAAGCGCCGTAATAGTCTTCAAAAGCGCCGTAAAAATGAACAGATGCGCCGAAAGAACCTGTACGTGACTCTGCGGGGTCTGTACGGAACCTGCCTTCAAAAAAGCTCAAAAACGGTAAAATAAAGGGGCAGCGGCCCCACGGTGGGCGCCAAAAATGTGAGGGTAAAATAGTGCATCAATCAAATGAATAACAGATGACCCAAACATCAACAGAATAGAGAAACAAGGAAGATTCAAATGAACAAAAGCAATGAACAAACACAGCAAACCTCTTCCGTTTCGAAACTTCTGTTGTTCGCCTATCACGAATCGTCCTTTCGCAGATGAGATGAGCCCTCAGAGAGTGCAATCTTTTAAAAGCTGTTGGAGGAAGTCGATGGTGAACGGCTATGGTGTGATATGCAATGAAGGTGAGCTCCAATGCAACAATGGTGATCTCAAGCTTGTAGATGACAAATGGGTGCCAAAGGCGCGCTGGTGATATTTCTGCAGAGTAACGATGTCAAAAGCCTGGATGATTAGAATGAAGGGATGAAGCTTCATTTATAGACCCGGAGGAATAGGAATCAACGGTTGAGAGAAGATATGAAGATCAACGGTTGAGGATGGTTGAGGAATGTGCAACCAGTGGAAATGTGACAAGTGTCCCAGCTCCATCATGAAAGGTGGGATGTGACAAAACTGATTGGAGAGTTAACTCCATTGACTGGTCTGTTAACAGAATTGATTGATCAGTTAGAAGAGTGGATTGTGGAACTGACTGGGTTGATTGAGGATTTGACTCAACTGACAGGTTAGTTAACAGACTTGATTGATTGGTTAACTGACCTCTGATTGGAGAAGAAATAGGCCATGTGGGTGAGGGAAAATAAGATAATTAAATATTAGATATATTTAATTACATGTGCAACCTGATGAGGTGGACAAGGTGAGGTGGAAAAGGTGAGGTGTAAAGGTGATGTGGAATTTTGAATTTAGAACTTAGGATAGAGGAAATAGGGTTAATTAAATAATTTATGATTATTTAATTGTGAAGGACAAATAGAAGAATTTTAATTAAATAAATAGAATTTATTTAATTATGGAACAGTGAATCGATTAAATAAATTTAGAATATTTATTTAATTAATAGAAGAAGGGAAGAAATATTTAGAATATTTATTTAGGATGATTTGTGTCATTTTTAGGCGTATACAGATAGCATTATGGATGATGATTGCATAGATGTTGGTAGATAGGAGAAGATGGAATGTATGGTGGCTAGTGCATTATGATGTGGATTATGTGGATTATGATGTGGATTGTGTGGGTTATGATGTGGATTATGCGAAAGCATGGACCATAGGAATGTGATGGGGAAGATGTGTAGGATAGTGAATTAAAGATGGAGAGATGGGGGTATGTGGGAATGTCAAATCGTGGAGGGGAACCAAGACCAATGGTTACACACACCATTTTGGATTTTGAAGCCTATGTTTTGGATGGTGGGTGGGTAGTAATAGGGATCGGGATAGGGGATTTTTAGATGGTCGATTTGGGGTTTTAGGGACCCAAATGGACTTAGAAATTATGGGATTTTTAGATGGGGAGCGAGATGTTTGGGATTTTGCTGTAGATTGGGAGGTGAATGCCTCATTAGAGTTTGGTACTTTAGGGACCTACACCATTTTTGTTTTTGCTTTTTCTTTTAACGGTGTGGGCTTTGATAGCCTTTTGGATTTTGGATTTTTCTTGGAAGGGATAACATCTTTAGGATTTTGTGCTTTATGCGTTGAGGCATTCAAATTATTACTTTTGAATCCCATGGATTTGAGGGAAGCTTCATGTTTGAAAGATGTGTGCTTTTGTTGGTCTTGATTGGGAATTTTAGGGGGTTTATGGGTGGAGGGGTTAAAAGTGGATTTATGGATAAATGGATGAGGAGATTTGAGGATGGTAATATTAGGAGTTGGGAGGATAGGAGAATGAGAGGATTTGTGGATAGGGGTGTTTGGTGTAGGTAGGATAGGAGGTAAAGTGGATTTGACAGGGATATTTGGATTTGGAAGTAGTGGAGGTAAATTTGATGGAGGAAGATGGATGGTCACGTGCTTTTGCAAATGATATGACGATGGAGGAGGGATAGCAACATATGATTTAGGAGTTTGATGTGATGCACCAAATTTGGAATTGGGTGAATGTATTTTGGAGGATGCATGGGTTGTACCAACATGTTTATTTTGTTTGCCTTGGGATGTATAGCCAAGGCCATGCAAGGATGGATAGAATGTGGTGTGGATGGGCTCCAAGATGCCTTGTTTGTGAAGGCCTAAGCCTTTGCCTTGATAGTTCATGTGTTGGAGCATGCGACATGCAATGGGATGTTTGGTGCTTTGGAAACAAGACGCGAGTCCATTATTTGTTGGAAAAGGATAGGTAGTGGATGGAAGTTGTTCACCTCCTATGAGGGAGTCACCATGGATGAAGGTGCCTTGTCCAAGTGAATAGGACAATGGATTTGGGATGGGATTGATTGGTGGAGGTAAAGGATTAATGGGGGAAGGTGAAGGGGTGGTAGAAGATGGTGTAGGATCAATAAGTTGATCAATAGATGGGAGAGGATTGGGGATGGGATTAGATAGGATGGTTAGATCTTGATTAGGAGAAGGGGTTGATATTTCAACATGCTTTGGATTTGATTCTTGACATGGCACGTGTGTTTGGATAGAAGTGGGGGTGATGGTAGGTTTTTGGATGGATGTGATAGGTGCTTGACTTATGCTAGGAGATTGTTCAAGAGGTTTGGTGGGTGTTGGATTGCATGAGGGTGTTTGATTCCTTGCTAATAGCCAATGGATGGCATGCTTCATGAGTGTATGGGTTGAAGAACAATATAATGGATGGATAGTAAGGGTGGTTGGTGTGGGATGAGGATTGGGATTGGATAGGTGGGTGATGGGATTAGGTAGTGATGGTTCTTGGGTGGGTTCAAGGATAGGCATTGGAGTAGATGGTGGTGTTGGAGGGGTGGAGGATTTGGGGGATTCCATTTCATTTCTTGGTGATGTTCTTTGGAGGAAATCCCACAAGGATTCTTTGGATGTCGTGGGCTTAGGATTTGGAAGATTTGATGGTGGATTAGATGGTGTATGGGTGATAGGGGTTGGTGGATTGGGAGATACATAAGATGATGGATTAAGGTTGATAAGATTAGGGGGATATTGTGATGGGGGGATTGGAGGATGGGGATTAGGAGATGGGGGATTTACATGGGGGAATGGTTGTTGATGTAAGCTTTGGATTTAGGATATAAGGTGTGCTAGATTGGTGTTCCCTTGATCAAAGTTAGCGTGACAAAGGTTGGGGGATGGATAAGTTGGAGGTATTGATTGGTTGGATAGGTATGAAGGTATGGATGTATAAGGGGATGAAGATTGATATGATGTTACCGGGGACAAAAGACAGGGTGTTTGTTGGTATGATGGAGGTTGGTATGAGGTTGACGGTGTGGATATGTAAGATGTAGGTTGGTATGATGAAGGTTGATATGATGTGGATGGGGATGAAATGTAGGGTATTTGTTGGGTAGGGGCTTGGGATTCTCCAATGATGAGGTGTGCTAAGGGTATATCCCTAATGTCATTTTTATATTTTTCCTTAGCATTAGGATCCATGTTCTCATAGATTTTTATAAGTCTTTGTAATTGTTGCATTGCTACATAAGGATCCATTTTGTTGGGGAGATATGGGATGATGGAGGATGATGGATGATTATGATGATGGGGATCAAATTTCAAGACCTTAGGGTGATTCAATTTGCTTCAAAGGATGGATGATTCTCTATACTTAAGGTGGACTAATGACACTTAAGTAATAGAATTGATGTGGTTGATTTGACTGGATGATCAACTAAGGTCTTGATTTTTGATTGGGTTGATTTGGATTTGGGGTTTGATAGTGATGTTGGGGGACTTGGATGTTGATTGGGATCGATGTTGATTTTAGATTGGATTTGGAATATGGTTTGGAATATTATGGATTGATGTTGGTTGGATTTTGGATTAGATTTGGATGAGATGGGATTAGAATGATCTTGATGAATTGGATTAAGGATAATGAGGGTGATTAGGATAAGAATGGATTGAATGATTTGGATGATGATGTAGATATTATAGGTGGTTAGGATGATTAGGATAGATGGGTGATTGGATTAAGATGAAGTGGATAAGAATGATTAGGATGATGAAGATAGATTATGACTAGAGAGGAAGTGGATTAGAATTTGATCAAGCTCAAATAAAGGGATTGGATAAGCTCAACTTATGGGGTTTGATAAATGGGGGGATGGTTTAGTGGCGTTGGGAGGAGAACCCGGCCCGACTAGAATTTTTTTGAAAAATGGGCTTATAAAATTGATGTTTTTGATGAGAAAATTTGATTTTTAGACATGGATGAAGAAGGTGCTAAAATAGATGGAAATGACATTGAAACAGAGAGGAATGGAGCTAAAGGATGCAAATGGTTGGATTGATGGATGAATTTGATTTTTATTGGCAAGTAGACAAACAATCAAGAAAGAAAACACAATGGCCAAAGGTTTTGTTTGTGAAAGATTTATCAAGCATGCACAACCTAAGGTGAAGCAAGGACAATACTTGTTGAACATGTTGGAAACAAGGTAGATAACTGAGAGGGGGGGTGAATCAGTTATCTTGAATAATTTAACTTTTTGTTCTTCTTTAACAATTAGTGTAACATCAAAACATATAAGCATACATAACCATGAGAGCAGAAATAAACTTGACACACATAACACAATGATTTTGACATGGAAAACCCTGTTAAGGGAAAAACCACGGGGTGACTAACCCAAGATTGTATTCTCTGTTAAAAGAATAGAAGTACAAAATGGCACTTGCCAATTAGGGCTCACTACCCGAGCACACTGTTCACAAGAGGCTCACTACCTACAATAGTTTATAGAAAGAAACCAAGTACTTGAACTGATGAGAAGAATCCACATATGTTGAGGTTCAGTTCCAATTAGGGTCAATATATAGATCTACTGCACTTCATTCTTCCTCTACTTTAGTGCTGTTGTTTTGTCACATATCGGACCTGTATTGCTACTTCCACACTACTCTCTACTTTTCTTCGCACTTCACAACACACCACACACTCCTTCACATCGAAATCCATCTGGTATATATATCTGCACAGAGGGTTTCAACATCTTTCTAGTCAACATCTGGACTACTCAGGATTTTCCCAAACTCTGGTCTGTCGGCTGAATCTATGCTTACTAAGTGATGTGTATCAAAATGATAGTTAAAGGAGTCATCAATCATGTTAGCCAACCATGAATGATCCCTCAAGAAACTTGATCACCATCAATATCTCATCCAGATTAAGGTCTGATGCTCTGCCGGTCAGTTCTTCTTCAGTCTAGTCTGCCAAACAGGAACCCAACACTTAGGTACTCATATCTTTTCACTCTTTCATCACCGGAGGCTCAATCCTTGGAATGTAGTAGTAATGGTACTCCTCTTAACCTCCCAAAGTTTGTACTTTGCTGAGATACATCCTCTGAGAGATCCAGATCTGATTGTTGGACCTTGCTGCATGCTTTGTTCTTGCTCACCGGACCAAAACACTCTTTAATCTGACTTCCAGTATAGACATACCATGTGTTGTGGATGTGTGGAATGGACTTTGTTACCATCAATGACAACACTCATTAAGCCACACAATGTCTCTTTCCAACAATCTCCCCCTTTGGCATTGATGGTAATACTTAGTGAAAAATGACTAAGTGTCATAGCACACTCCCCCTTGGCTGATGCTCTGTCTTATGTACACTTTTACTGGAGCTCCCCCTTATCTGGATTCCACATTTTTCACTAATCCTCACTCCCCCTTTGACATCAATGGAAAAGGGTGCAATCCTCACACTAAAATTTTCAAAAAGTAGCCTATACATAGCCGAATATATACAAGTTATACTTACATAAACTTAAGTATATCCGCAAAAGTATTCTTCAACTGTACAACTTCTGTCACCCAACTCTACTTCATCCTATCCAAAATTGATATGTGACCACTTGGAAAAAATGCAAAAGCTTCTGCCCTCTTTAAGTCTGCCAGATCACTGGTCCGGGCTGTAGTTTGAGCATCAGTTAGGGCTTCATGCATTGCCTCTAACTTGGGGATAATTATCCCTCTTAGTTCACTTAGCTTGCTTATTCTATCCTTCTTCTCCTTTTCAAGCCTCTTTATTTTATTTATAGTGGCAATAGTCTGACACTCTTGACTCATTATGGAAGAGGTGAGAGGCTCAAAATTTTGAGATAAACTTGATAGTTTGCTCTCTTGTTCTTCCACCTTCTTGGCAATGTCTACTGTCACGGTGGACCAAGATAGACAAAATTTTTATAAATATCTGCCATCTTTAAGAGCATTTTCTAAGCTCTTTATCCCAATATCCAAGTTTCTCCTATCATTTGTTATAAGTCCTTGTACCTCAGAGAATCTCTTTCCCAAAAATTCTTTTCAAACCTTTTCTTCTGCCACCTTTTCTAAAGAATCAAACTAAGTATTGACAGAGTTTATCAGAGATTTAAGATTACTGGATGGAGAGGCCAAAGGATCCTTTTGAAAGGATGGGATGATCTTCTCCAACATTCCAGAAGCAATCTCTATCAACTCACAATCTTCCATGTGAGACTTCAGAAGTTTTTCTTTTGCCTTTGCTTGGGCAAAGGATGCTATCTTCATTATCTAAACTGGGGAGAGGGAATCAAAATTGAATGGTCCTTGAAACAGTTCCAATTCATCAATCTCCATTATTTCCTTGGTCAAGAAATTCTTTACTACTTCTATAGTGTCTCTTGCCAGAGACTTCTTTCCTCTTCCAGCCTCAGAGGTGTCAACAGAGATCTTCTCTGTTTGTTCTTCTTCTCTTCCATTTACCTCTTCTTCTTGATTGATTTTCTCTTCTTTTCTTTCTTCTCCTTTAGTTTTAGAGTTTTCTGGTGGATCTAGAAGAGAAATGTTTACTTCTTCATGGATTTCCTCTTCCAAAATAGAGGAATCCAAATCCTTAGTCTTCTCCTCCTTTGACTCTTCTACAATTTTCTTACTAGAATCTTCCTTTGATGTACTTGATCCTTCGACATCCATGGTAGAAGGTTCATCACTTATATCCTCTATAATAGGAAGATTGAATCTTTTATATGCATTCTGTAGGATGTCTTCAGTCTCTTTTGCCACCTGATCAGTCTCTCTGAGCATAAGTTTGTTCATTCTGGCTTTGCTCTAGAACTCATCCTTGCAATCCTTGAAGATCATGTTCATTTGTTTTGGAGTGATTGAAGGATAGAGCTGAATAGCTATCTATTCCTGGATCTCCATATCCTTATCCTTAGCATTATTTTTCCTCATCTCAAGTTCCTTTTCTAGACTTTTGGGGATTAGGGAGATGATTTCAATGAATGCTTTGTCATAGATGTCTAGATACCTGACTGTAGCATCTTGCAAGATCTTCTAATCAGCTTCATTATAATCATCATAAAATTTAGTCATTGGTTGCAGGTTCCCATCCACAATGACTGATTTGATGACATCATCAATGGAGAGAGTAGGCCTTTCAATAAATTCTTCTGTCTCTTCTTCCTTGTTTTGACTGATAGAGGTTTCCCCAGATGTTTTCTTCTTCTTCCTCATCTTCTCAGCTTCTTCATCAGATTCTGTTTCTTCATCATCCTTTTGGCTTATGTATGATCTTGTAGCCTTTGTCTTTGTTCTCTTTTCTCCCTTTTCAAATGTCTTTGCTTCTAGTTTTGAGGATTTTGGGCTCTTAGTAGTGGCAAGTGCAGAGCTCTTTGAGGATCTAGTCTGGGAAGGGGCTTGCACTGGAGCACTTTCTTTTTCTACTTCTTGCCTTCCTTTCTCTACCCTTTATACCTTCTCTCTGTTGGCATCAACTGCCTCCTTTGATATCCCATATCTCTTAGCAACCTCTTCTACTTCCCTTCTCACTTTTCTCTTGATCTCAAGCTATCTCAATTCAACATGAACTTTTACACTCAACTCTTGAAAGGTTCCAAACCTTTCTGCCTCAGGGTCCTTTGGTTGACTTAGCAGGTTTTGAACATGTAGCTCCAAAATCTTCTCATCTACCTCATAGGCCATTGGCATAATCCAGATTGTTCTAGGTTCCACTGCCTCCATTAAGCATTGATCAGTGTCTACCATGAAGCACACTGTATCCTTGTATTTTTCAACTAGAGATTGGGGGATTCTCTCTCTGGCTTGCATCATGCCTTGAAAGTTTTTGAAGTAACCCCACAGTGTTGTATTTTGTGCCTTGGCATCACCAAGCCCATACATATAATCTCTTATTTGTATGGCAACAGGTCTGCCATTTTGCCATATCCAGCCACTAGTTCTGGGAAGCTCATTCATATAGTAGAAGAATAGACATAGTATCAAGCCACCATACTTAAATGAATTCTTTTTATCCTTCTTTATTTTCTACAAATTCTCTAACAGTTGGTTCAGGAGAAGCTCACAAAAATCATAGTCAGCATTTTTCCTCAACATTTCATATGCAGTATATATAGCATCACCGGATACTGAATTCTCCCTATTGGAGTGATAGAATTTGTAACCAATTATCATAGAGGCAAATTTGATATCCGGATCTATGATGTCTTCTATTGTCATTTCCCTCTTGTCAAATTTTGATATGGTAGGCTCACTTATAGTTTGGTTTTTGACTGATTTGAGAGTAGGCAACCCACCAGATGAGTGCAATCTGGTTACCATGCTAATGACAACTTTTGTGATCTTAAATGGCCTCATCAACCACATGAAGTTGTCATGCATTCTGTTCAAAACATACCTGACCCATTCATTTTCTATAAAATAGGGGAAATGGATGCACTGTCCAAAATGCTTATCTTGGATAGCCTTGTATTGATGTTTAAGTTCAAATGTTTCATCTACTAATTGCTTGTCATAGATATCCATCAGTTTGGATTCCCCAAATTCCTCAATGTTGGCATGAATGTATACCCTAACATCTTCTACATGCAGAACCCCATGTGGAATGCTAGAGAATCCACCTAAGGGATCAACTTCTAGGCATTTGTAAGGATGTTTCTTAAACTTAGGGCACGGTCTATCAGTGATTTTAACAACATTTGGAGTATCCATCTTTCAAAGGATTCAAAGAGAGATATTCAAGAGCCAAAAAGATCACTAGTTGAATCAAATTCTGTTGTTGATCCTTGAGAGAGTTGAAGCAATCTTTGTTGTAGATCTCTTTCTTCCTTCTTCTTGAATGTAAATGTGCAAATGATGAACAAAAGAACCCTTTTATTTTTACACAAACCCTAATTCCACTTTGCAATAAAAGCATAACTTAAGTCATTCTGGTTGCTTCGCTCTCCTTGTACTGAGAAAGATCATTCTAGATCACAGAGATGCAGTTAGAGTTATTATCGGTGATTATTGACAATCTATCTTTCTTTCTCCAATCATTCCATTTATCCACAGATCAAGATATTTCAATTTTGAATCATACCGGATCTAATTGTGAGAGTCCTATTTTTACCAGATGACTATCAAACAGGATCAATCTTGGATGATTAACCACTTCAAAACTCCTTGTGGATCTTTCATATTTTTACCAAGGGTTAATTAGATATTTCTCTGAGAACCCTTTTATCTACAACTTTCCATGTGCCAATTTCAAGCACCAATTGATTGGCTAGGGGAAATTGTTTTCTTTTGTGACTCCCCTTGAGCCAGAGCTCATCTATTTAGTTTCTAGAAGGAATATTAGCACCAAATTCTAGTGCAGATCCATCCCCAACATTTTATGTACTTCTCTTCACCCAAATCTTGTTCATCTCCCTTTGAATTTTATCTACATTCATTTTTCCTTTTCCTTTGTCTTGATTTTGATTATGATGCACCGAACCCTTTTTATCTTGATTTTTACTTCTACAGAATTTGGCAATATGACTGGATCTATTGCAATTGTAACAAACAATATTTCTTTGTATATTTGACTGATATCCTCTAGATCTACATTGATTAGCCATATGTCCCATTCTATTGCATGCAAATCATCTACCATTGAATGAATTGTTTATTTGCATATTTCTACATTCATGAGATTTGTGACCATACCTTTTGCAGTTAAAACACTATCTGGAGAAGGATGAATTAGTCTGATTCATTCTTCTTCTACACTGATTTACTTTATGACCAAAGTTATTGTAATTGTGGTAGTATCCATTGAAGGATGGATATTTTTGAGCATTTGGTTGTCTTACCGGAGGTCTTCTAGGCCTGTTCCTTGGATTTCTTGATCTAAATTTCTTCTGACCAAATCCAGAGCTTTCACCTTTCTCATACCCTAAGCCTTGCTTGTCATCTATCCTCTTTTGGCTTTCAAGAAGAACTTCATGTTGAGCAGAGCTTATCTTGAATTTTTCTTTGTATTCATTTGTTGTTTGAAGATCCCTTTTAAGAGTATCTATCTGATTCTCAAGTTGTTCTTCATTATCTCTAGCTTCTTCCAGATCAGATTCTAAATGTCTGATTATTCTATCCATTTTGTGGCAGTCTTCTGACTTCTCTTTGAGAGATTGTTTTAGATTATCTTCAATTTTTCTCTTTTCTTCAATTTCTTGGGTGAATTTCATAACCCCTGATTCCATTTCATGTCTTACCATAATGACCTCTTTTGATAGCTTCTCACATAACTTGTTCTTCTCATTCAGATCTTCATTAGTATCATTGGCTTCACTTTGACTTGCCAATTGTTGAAGTAGTTCCTTTCTCCTTTTCACAGAGATACTCAGTTTCTCTTTTAGTTCATTTATGAAATCATCAACTTGTTTGAGTCTTTCCCTCAAGTTGTTGACTTCTGAGTGAGATTGCTCAATATTATCTAGGGTAGACTAAAGTTGTTCCCTCATACCATACATATCCATTGAGTTTCCCAGATCTTCCTCAAGCTGTTAGGTTCTGTTAGGAGGAACTTAGCTCTAATATCCATTGTTGGAAACAAGGTAGATAACTGAGAGAGAGGGTGAATCAGTTATCTTGAATAATTTAACTTTCTATTCTTGTTTAACAATTAGTGTAACATCAAAATATATAAGCATACATAGCCATGAGAGCAGAAATAAACTTGACACACATAACATAATGATTTTGACATGGAAAACCCTGTTAAGGGAAAAACCAAGGGGTGACTAACCCAAGATTGTATTCTTTGTTAAAAGAATAGAAGTACAAAATGACACTTGCCAATTAGGGTTCATTGCCTGAGCACACTGCTCACAAGGGGCTCACTACCTACAATAGTTTATAGAAAGAAACCAAGTACTTGAACTGATGAGAAGAATCCACATATGTTGAGGTTTAGTTCCAATTAGGCTCAATATACAGATCTACTGCACTTCATTCTTCCTCTGCTTTAGTGCTGCTATTCTGTCACATACCGGACCTGTATTGCTGCTTCCACACTGCTCTCTGCTTTTCTTCGCACTTCAAAACACACCACAAACTCCTTCACATCAAAATCCATCTAGTAAATATATCTGCACAGAGGATTTCAACATCTTTCTAATCGTCATCTGGAATACTCAAGATTTTCCCAAACTCTAGTCTGTAGGTTGAATCCATGCTTACTAAGTGATGCGTATCAAAAAGATAGTTAAAGGAGTCATCAATCATGTTGAACAACCATGAATGATCCCTCAAGAAACTTGATTATCATCAATATCTCATCTGGATTAAGGTCTGATGCTCTGCCAGTCAATTCTTCTTCAGTCTAGTCTACCAAACAGGAACCCAACACTTAGGTACTCATATCTTTTCACTCTTTCATCACAGGAGGCTCAATCTCTAGAATGTAGTAGTCATGGTACTCCTCTTGACTTCCCCAAGTTTGTACTTTGCTGAGATACATCCTCTGAGAGATCTGGAACTGATTGTCAGACCTTGCCGCATGCTTTATTCTTGCTCACCGGACCAAAACACTCTTCAATCTGACTTCCGATATAGACATACCATGTGCTACAGATGTGTGGAATGCACTTTGTTGCCATCAATGATAACACTCATGAATCCACATAGTGTCTCTTTCCAACAGAACAAGTAGAGGGATTTTAGGCCACTAAAACAAAGGTTCGTAGTGGGGGAACATCTGGGGGATCGGCACCTTATGAGCATCTGATAAACCACTTAAGGTTTTGACTAGCTCTACTAGGGGTTTCATATACACAAGGTACTACTCCCTTTCAAGCTAGCATCAAATGGTAAGTGCTCATACCAATTTGTACTTAGCTTTTGCCTTATCCTTTTTTGTATAGCGGACCAGATGAAAGTACAGCTTGGGGTCGCTAATGAGTTCTTCGAACGGATGTGTCTCAAGGGTAGGCCCACATCCTAAAAGGAAAAATAGAATAGAACCATTTCTCTACACCTAAGATCCCTTTGAAGGCTAGGGGAGAGGATACTTTGATTCTACCCTATGGGATAACACACACGTGCAAGTGCACAAGACATGGCAAACAAAAGCTAATGTTCGTATTAAGCCCAAATCGAAAATGTGCCTAAGGTTGTTTGTTGCAAGAAATGATTAATTTTAGTTGCACCAAAGTCAAATGTTGTATATGCTAAGGCACACAAAGATTATTTTTAGGTGCACCAAGATAAAGTGTTTGATTGTAGATTGTTTTGCAAGCAAGATTGATTTTATGCACCAAATTTAAGTGTTTTCTAGGCTAAGCACACAAAGGTTCTTTTTAGTGCACCAAAAGAAGATGTGTCTAATCTACTAAATCCCTGTAAAAGATGTTAGTAGTTTTGATATGATGGTCTTGGATGATCTAAAATACCCTATAGAATAGAGACCCAACCCTGCATAGATCCCTAAGCTAGTACATAAAATAGCACCAATCTAGAGGCAAGATAGTGTTAATACAGAACATAGCACTAATACAAAAAATAGCACCAATCTAGAGGCAAGATAGCACTAATATACAAGATAGCACCAATATAGAGGCAAGATAGTGCCAATATACATCATAGCACCAATATACAAGATAGCTCCAATATAAAAGATAGCGTCAATATACAAGATAGCACCAATATAGAGGCAAGATAGCGCCAAAATGTGTTTTTGCCTTAGTTTACAGTCTGCAGTGAGAAAGATAGTGCTAAACTAGGTGAGTTCAGCGCAAAAATGATGCAGTGATGGTCAAGGGTTTGATTTTAGGAAAAATTTGACAGTCTCCCCCTGTCCCTGCATAAAATCCTGCAAAACAGAGAGCAAAAGACACAAAAGATGTTGAAAAGGTGAAAAAACACAAAATATGTGAGTCTAAATGATCAAGCAATGTTGTGGTAAGAAGGCACCACCACAGTCTGAAAATAGCTCCAAAATGCGGGTAAAATGATGCTACTACGCAGGAAGATAGTACTAATCTACAAAAAACACGACTTAACAACAAAAAAACTCACAAGATTGTTAGATTAAGACCTTGTGGGTCCCATTGGGCATGCCAAATGTGATCGATAAAGTCAAAATGAAAGCCAAAAAATATAAATCAAATGTAAAAACAAATGATATACCTTCACAAATGACCCACAAATCCAAGATAGGGTGGAGGAGAGTGCACCCAAAGGCTCTCCTAGATTTACCCAAATGGATGTAGAATGTGGATTGCTCTTTAAGATTCAACACAATAGGATGAGGGATTTGGATTTAGATGGAGATTGAGATGGGGGAGAGGAATGATTTTGGCATTATGATGTGGGGATAAGAAGATTTTGGAGAGAGTTTGGCATAGTAAGGATGCAAGAAGAAGTGGTTGAAAATGGCTTAGAGAAGGGTCTCATTTATAGATTTTTGGAAAATGGATGGAGGGTGAGGATTAAAAGATGAGATCAAGGGCTAGAAATGCTTGAGAGTTAGGATTAGGATTGAAGTCATAGCCTTATGACAAGTGTCACAAGAGGAGTGGATGAGGTAGATCAATGGTTGAGATTTGGTTAATGGAATTGGAGGGCTCTCACTATTTGTGAATTTTAAAATCACATGGGGAAAGGTGTTGAGGATAAAAATGAATTAAAAATTTATTTTTAGGAAGAGTGGATATGACAAGTGAATTAAAAATTCACCTCATGGGGGAGTGTGAATTAAAAATTCACTTTTATGTGGAGATGTGAAGGTTGAAGGACACATGTACACTTATATGTGTAAGAGGGTGATAAATGAGTTGTAAAGAAGATTTGACCCTTTGAATAAAAAATTGATTTTTATTCAAAGGTGTGTGGGAGGATGGGCTAAGCAAGGTTAATTAAGTGTTTAAATTAATTAATTTGGGTCTAGGGGATAGGTGGGCTAGGGTAGCTAATTAAATAATTGCTATTTAATCAACTAGGCTAGGTTTAGGTTGATTAGTAGGGTATATTAATTAGATAAGCATGATTTATATAATTAACAAGGATTAGGGAAATGGACAAAATTAACTAAATAAATATTGAGAATATTTATTTAATCAATGAGGATATAGTTGAAAGATATAGTGATAAATTAAATGAATTAATTGATCACAAAGGATGGATAAACAGCTAAGGGTAGATGATTAGGGATAAATTAATTAAATAAAATGAATTTATTTAATTAATAGGAGGGATAATTGGTGGTGTAGAGATATGGGAAATTGGTTTGCAAAGCAAGTCAATTTTAGGTGTCTACATTAATAATTAAATTCTCTATTCCAAGTTTCCCTACATCTACAAGTGACCTAGGGTATGATAGTGCTCACCACTTGACCCTAGATCCTTGAATGTATAGTGGAGAGGCGGATTTAAACATCTAAACATTAGAACATTAACAAATACAATTTTTCCCTAAACATTTTGGTGAACCTGTATTTTTGGACTTAAATTGTAACTTGCTGAGTGTGTGTCTTCAGATTTGTATTGATTTCATTCATTCATATAGTTATTCATTTTATTACATTGAGAAAAATTCAAAAAAATTGAAATATTGGCAAAATTCATAAAAATTGCATTGTTTGGCTTACTAAATTGCATCAATTCTTCCTAAATTTTCCCAATTCATGATTTTAGCATCAGATCTGATATAAACTACAGAAAAATCCAAAAATTCAAAATTTTGCATTGCATTTTCATCATTTAATTGCTAAGGTTTTGTGGAAATTTTGACAATTTTATATAACCTAGTAATTCCAAAATCTAGGGTTAGTAGGAAAAACATTTTCTCAGATTTTTCTACTAATTTTAGAGGCTCATTAAAATTAACATTTGTTTTTAGTCTTGCATTTTAGTGTAAATTTGCATTTAGATTTAAAATATTTGCAATTTTGCATAGAAAATTTTAACAAAAACTAGCAATTTTGATGCATTTTCATTAAATTTGCATAGGCATTTTGCATGTTCAAGCTTGAAAATCATTTTTAGATATGAGAATATTTAATTTTCATCATAAATCAGACTTCAAAACATTCTCATAGCATTTTGTCCCAAGATCTCAAACCTAGGGCTTCAAAAACAATATTTTTCACTAAATTTGGCCTTATCGACTTTATAAACTTGCACCATAAGTGTGTTGTGAAAGGTATTTTTACATTAATTTTCTATTATTAGGGTACTCATTTTTTTTCTCTCATAAAAATCTTCACAATACCCTTTTAACGGGCTCTTGTAGTGAAAATTTGGTGAAAAACTAGACCTTTTGACTATTTTTGCCCTAGGGTTTGACCTAGTTTGCACTCCAAGCATGTTGTTATCAATTTTATAGATTGAGGTGACTGGTATTATTGATATTATTTTTTTTACCTCCTGAAATTCATTACAACACCCCTCTTGCTAGGTCTTGGAGTTGAAAAACTATGAAAAATTGCATATTTTGGTATATTTTCACTTGGGTTTTACCTTAAGTGGCACTAAAAGCATGTTGTGTTGGATGTTTTGGCACCAAGGGGATATTATTACTAATATTATTTTACTTCCATCATTATTTTCCTCACAACACCCTTTTTTATGCTCTTTTGCATTGAGTTTTGGTGAAAAACATGTCTATTTTGACATATTTTCACTATATTTTGACTTGGCATTATCTTTGATTTACATCAAGAGTGTGTTGAGAAGGATACTTTTGCTATTTTGGATTGATATCAGACATATAACTTGATGCCCTTGATCAAAATCCTTACAACTCCCTTTGGTTCATTCATTTGCATTGAAAAAGCACCAAAAATCAAGCATTTTTGGCATATATTTTGCATTTATAGATTCTCCTAAGGATACATCTTTAGAAGACTTATATGAGTACATTGTCAACTATGATAATTTTTGCAAGTTCACTAACAATATCCTCAAGTCTTGCATCAAAACACATACATCTATGGCATCAACATAACCAATAATGCTACATGTGATATTCTTCGATCAATAGCCTACTTTGATAACTTTCATGATACTGTGGATGTTTTTCCTTCAATCATGGAGAATCTCAAAAATTTTATAGCTGAAAATAATCATTGGTAAAGTAGTGATGATAACTTTACTCCCACTCCCCCTTTGTTTCACAATGATATAATGCAAATCCTTTCTGAAACCTATGAGAATGACATAGTAATGGGTGATTTATCAAGCAAAGAGACTTGTCCCAATATAACCCCACTTGGTGAGGATATATTGGCACAAGAAAAATATATCATTGATACATTCCTCCACACTACTCTATCATCCCTTCCTGCTCTCCCTAAATGGGATGAATCTTTGGATGATGCAGATTCTCTTTATGACCATTTGCTTAAATCTAATGATAATTTGCCAATTGATGTTCAAGAACTTCTCAATTACATTCTAAACAAGAAAATAGATCATGAACCGTCAAATACTCTCAAAAGTAATGAAATCCTACATGTTATGGAAGAACAAGCTATCCCTTTTACTCAAGCCATCCCAACTCCTTATATAAGGACTGAAATGGGTACCTTTCGGATGCCTCCACATGCTCATTTAAATGGCATTTCAAATGCTCCTATGGATGACATGGACAATTACAACATTCTCTCTCAACCATCATTAAGAGAAACCTTTCCTACATAGTTACTCTCACACACTCTTGAGCATATGGAAGAGAGAAGAAGTAATAACAACTTAGCCATTAAGATAAAGATCACGATTCACGATAAAAACTAGCCTAGAAGGGGCCCTATAGGTAAGTATCTCTAACCCTTTATCTCTCTCATGATGTACCTCCCCCATGATGTGTTATATGTTGTTTAGGCCTCCTGGGATGACCCCTGATTCTCTTGTAAGGTTTGGGATACCAAGAGACTACCCCTGTTGTGACCTTCTTCTATTTGTATCATCATTCTTCTATATTGCCTCTCTCTGATTTTATTGTTGTGTGTTGTGTCTTATAGACATAGTGTCATGGTTGGTGACCTAGGGGTACTCTCCTATGTTACTATCCCTAAGACACTTGTTTCTCCTCTCTTATTTATTGTTTCCCTTCCTCTAGTGTTTCCACCTAGCGGGCAGATGACAAAAAATATTTATACTGATGCGGACCTAGTGTCCCTTTTGAGATCAATCAAAAAATGGACTTAGTTCCTAATATGTTGATGGGATCGTATATTTTATCCGATGCTTGGCTAGTGGAAGCACTCGTGCTTTCCACGTAGTGAATTTGATGATGTTTCTATCACATTTACAAACTTTAACAATACTACTACTCTATGCACCTTTTGTTTGTCTTTGAATCTAGCCTTGGTAGTACTTGATTCAGAGAGCTTTGTGATATAGCCCCATGGTTATCCTTGAATTCTGAATTCATAGTATAACCTTGGCTCTTTTTGTGGTTAATCATATGCATTAATGTTGTTGTTTATCATGATGTTGTAGACACTAACATGTTTTCTTGTAGGGATGTGTTTGTGGGAACATTTGACGATCGTGAAGTACATGTCACCTCCGGGGGGCACAGGCTTTGCAAAAGTCTATGTTCCCTTGTGTGTTTTCTTCCTACCTTAACATGATTGATATCGATGCATGATATCAACCACCTTAAGGTGGGGGCATATATAAGTTAAGCTATCTATTGTAGATGTTAGTAATGTTCTTGTCCTCATTGCAGTTTAAAGACTAGCTCGATGAGTCTTCCTGTATCCTGAGTTTGTTTACAATCAATCAATCAATCATGTAATCCCTCTGCAAAGGCAAGATATCATGTATATCATTTTTATCCTAAGCCCTCTATGAGGGCGAGGATGGTGTATTTCTCAGAGCAGATTGGATCATCCTGTCATTTTCAAAGTCCTCTGTGGAGGTGGGGAGCGGTTCTGTGACTAACTCAACCCTTAAGTGTGTTTTCAATGATTGTTGTGGCAAAGTCCAATCGTCAGTGTGTTCCTGTAATGTGCTTAAGATGGTATTGGACCTAGAAATAGGTACACTCCATCACTTGTCTGCCATGTTTTCTCTGTGTCTTCAAGTGTGTGTGTTTTGGTGTGCTTGCTTTGTGTGGCGTGTTTGTTGCCCCATATGTAGTCTAAAGACTTGCTCGATGAATGCATCCTGCATTTTGGGAGGTTTTGCATGTCTTGCATGTGTGTTGCCCCATATATATAGTTTAAAGACTTGCTCAATGAGTGCATCCTGTATTATAGGAGGTTTGTTTACTTTCCAATACTTGCATCTGCATTTCATATATATGAGAAAAAGAAAAGAAAAGATATCATTTTTGTCTTCCATGCATTAATGTGTCTTCTATGTATTGATTGTCTTCTTCATGTTCTACATGACTGTAATTGTCTTCTCCATGTTTTGCATGCCTGTTACTATCTTCTATGTGATTGGCGTGTCTTCTCCATGCTTGATGTGTTTGCTGTGTTTGTGACCTTACTTTAATGCATGTATTGGCCTCACGTTTATACCTACATTAAAGTGGGTGCTAAATGTAACATCAGAAAATGTGCCCTTGGGGGCTTTTCCCTCATAAGGTTTAGCTCCTAGGTCTTTAGTATGCATTTAGGATATCTTAGTTCATATTTGGGCATCCTGATGGAATGAGACCTAGGTGGACCCCTTGAGATGTAACCTGCCCAAAATAGGGGGGAGGACTTGGGCGCCCACACCCTAGTCCTACCCTATTTTGGTGCAGCCCTAATTTATGGGTGTCAGTTTAAGACCATTAGTTTGGTCCTTTACCAACATGGTAAGTTTGAATTACGAAAATCTTGGTGGGAGTGTTTTTAGTTGCATATATAAGCATGCTTAGGCATTCATTTAGAAACTAGATGGCAATTGTGATGTTCAAGTGTTCTCAAGGTGATTGAAGGCTTCTATTGTGTTGCAAGAGTAGACTTGTGTGTTTTGTGTCTTGATATTTGCAGATTTGAGCATCAATTTCCTCATGGCATGAAGAACATCTTCCTCCCATGAGAGCTTCACTACAAGGTGACATAATATTGTGTTTTCATCATTGATTCCTTTGTTTTTTGCCTCTACCTCACAAGGGCATGCACTCTTTATCTAACAACGGTGTTAGGATACTTAAGTGTCCTCCATGGCTTGACTGAGGCAAGCCTCTAAACACCACAACCCCCAAACCAAGTCTTGTGATTGTAGGTTACAGGTGTCGCATTTGGGAAAAGTGGAGTTGCAGGAAGGATTGGCAGGCATCAAGGATTTGGGATTTGAAGAAAAGTAGGACATAGGAGCATTTCTAGGACTCGGGTGCTCACTCTAGTGTCCTCCACATTTGAGTTTCAGGAAACAGAAGTTACAGGGTTGATCAATGTCAGAAGGAGGTCTGAATCCTGCGAAGAAACTGGTACCTTCGACTTGGGCGCCCACTTCAGTGTTCTCGACTGTTCCGCTTCGGAACACCAAAAATAGGTATTCTATAATTTTGTATTTTACTCTTGTCTACAAGAGTTTTTTCCATCATTCGTTAATTTGTTGTCGTATTTGCATAATTAGGGTTTTAATGGTTAATTGGACATAAGAGAAGGAAAATTAATAATTAAATTCCCTAATCCAAGTTTCCCTACATTTGCAAGCAACCTAGGGTATGATAGTGCTCGCCACTCAACCCTAGATCCTTGAATGTATAGTGGAGAGGTAGATTTAAACATCTAAACATTAGAACATTAACAAATCCAATTTTCCCCTAAACAGATATTATGCCTATGGATGTTTGTCATATCTTGTTTGGTAGACCTTGGTAGTATGATAGAAAATCTATACATGATGGGAGAAAGAATACATACACTATAACAGAAAATGGAAAGAGAATTACCTTGATTCCTTTGGAGGATGATCCTAAGAATGAAGTATGTGGAAATACTAGAATCTGTTTGGTAGATAGAAGAAAATTTCTAGATGGTTTGAGACATGAGAATATGTGTTATGCTTTGATTCCTAAGAAGCCTAAAACATTGAAGAAGGAGACTGGAGGAGAACAACTAGAGGAGATAAAAGAGTTGCTGACAGAGTATGAAGACATCATATTAGACAATGCACCTGAAGGATTGCCACCTATAAGGAGTATTAGTCATCACATGGATCTTATATCTGGAGCAAGTTTGCCTAACAAAGCAACACATAGAATGACACCGGTAGAGAATGAAGAATTGAATAGACAAATACAAGAATTGTTGAGGAAAGGTTTGATCAGAGAAAGTTTGAGTCCTTGTGCAGTACCTGCAGTGTTAGCACCTAAGAAAGATGGAGAATGGAGAATATGCACTGACTCTAGAGCAATAAATAAGATCACAGTTAAGTATAGATTTCCTTTACCTAGGATGGATGATATCATGGATTGTTCGAGTGGAGCAAGATATTTCACAAAGATAGACTTGAAGAGTGGATACCATCATATCAAAATTAGAGAGGGAGATGAATGGAAGACTACTTTTAAGACAAATGAAGGATTGTATGAGTGGTTAGTAATGCCTTTTGGTTTAACAAATGCACTGAGTACTTTCATGAGATTGATGAATGAAGTCTTAAGAAATTCTTGATTAAGTTTGTGATTGTATACTTGGATGATATTCTAATTTTTAGTAAGACAAAAGAACATTTGTGGCATATTAGACAAGTTTTGCAGAGGTTAAGAGAAGAGAAATTGCTGATAAACATCAAGAAGTGTAGTTTCATGAAGGAAGAACTAGTGTACTTAGGATTTGTGATTTCTATGGAAGGATTGAAGATGGTCCCTGAGAAAGTAAGAGCAATTGTTGAATGGCCTACACCGGAGAGCGTTGGGGAGGTTAGATCATTTCATGGATTGGCTAGTTTCTACTAGAAGTTCATTAGAAATTTTAGTGCAGTCTATAGCCCTATGACAGAGACAATGAGAGGTGATAAGAAAGACTTTAAGTGGACATCAAGAGAATATAAAAATTTTGAATTGTTGAAGTAGAAAGTGATAGAGCAACCTATGTTGGCATTACCGGATTTCAATAAGATATTTCAAGTCAATTGTGATGCAATTGGAAATGCGATTGGAGCAGTATTAAGTCAAGAAGGTAGACCTGTAGCATATTTTAGTGAGAAGTTGAATGATGCAAGGAGAAGATATTTAGTTTATGATCAAGAGTTCTATGCCATAATTTAAGCCTTGAAGAAGTGGAGACATTACTTGTTGCCTAAGGAGGTTGTACTATATATAGATCATCAAGCTTTGCAGTATTTGAATAGTCAAGGTAAGTTGAATCAGAGACATATGAGATGGGTAGAGTTCATTTAGAGTTACACTTTTGTGTTGAAGCATAGGAGTGGAAAATCAAACAAAGTTGTTGATGCGTTGAGTAGAAGAAGAAACTTGTTGACAGAAATGAGAGTTGAAGTGTTGGGTTTCGATGATTTGAAGAACATGTACAAGGGAAACACTAATTTTGTAGAACCTTGGAAAGCATGTAAGGAAATTGTTGTGATAGATCAGAATAAGTGGTTGAACTATTTAATTCAAGAAGACATGTTCAGATGAAATCAATTGTGCATACCTAGAAGTTCAATGAGAGATAGTTTGATCAAGGAGAAACACAGTAGTGGATTGGCAGGACATTTTGGCATTGATAAGATAGTGGCTTTGGTAAGTGAAAACTACTTTTGGCCTTAGATACATAAGGATGTTAGGAAATTTGTACAGAGTTGTAGAGTTTGTCAAGTTGTAAAAGGGAGTAGTCAGAATACTGGATTGTATAAACCTTTGACAATGCCGGAGAGACCTTGAGAAGACATAAGCATGGATTTTGTAATGGGATTACCAAAAACATAGAGAGGACATGATTCAATATTTGTAGTGGTGGACAAATTTTTTAAGATGGATCATTTCATAACTTATAAGAAGACAACAGATGTAGTGCATGTAGAAGACCTATTTTTCAAGGAGATTGTGAGATTACATGGATTACCTAAGAGTATAGTTTCAGATAGAGACACAAAGGATGTTTTTGGAAGACACTTTGGAAGAAAATGAAGAAAGATTTGAAGTTCAGTTTAGCTTTTCATCCATAGACTAATGGAGAGATAGAGGTAGTAAATAGGAGTTTGGGAAACTTGTTGAGATGTTTGATTGTTACTGGAGTAAATCCTAAAGGAGTTTCCAAATTGAGAGACATTGGTATGGAAGAAAAGAGAAGTGCAGAAGTAGAAGAATTCATAGATCACATGAAGACAATGCATAATTAGGTGAAGAAGCATTTAGAAGATATGAATAACAAATATAAGGAGCGAGAAGATGAGAATAGAAGACATAAGGAATTTGAATTTGGAGATGAAGTGATGGTATACTTGAGAAAAGAAAGATTTCTAGTTGGCACTTATAACAAGTTGAAGATGAAGAAGTTTGGACCTTGTAAGATACTCAAAAAATTTGATTTAGGAAATGCCTATGAAGTGGAGTTATGGGAGACATTGGGTAATCACCTATTTTCAACATTGCAGACCTTTATCAGTATCATGAAGCAGAGTTCAGTGCCAGCAGGGAAGAATACTTAAAGTAGTTACCACAATAAGCACTAGAGCAGATTGGAGACATCTTAGATAGTAGAGTTGGACGTAGCACTAGAGGAAGGAAATACAAAGAATATCTTGTGAAGTGGAAAGGTAGATTGGAAGAAGATTCATCATGGATTTCTTAGGCTGAGGTTGACTGTCTTGGTTCTCCCCTAGCCTAAGCAAAGTGAGGGAATCACTTTTTCAATAACCCTAGATGTCTGATGCAGGAGCATCCTTAGTTCAAGAGCAATCTTGCATCAACCAAAAACATTTGCATTTCAGTTTGTTTGTAGTTCAGTTTGTTTCCTTTCATTTTCTAGTTCAATTTAGGTAGTTCAGTTAGTAGCATTTTCTGTATTTTGGTCTGCATTCTACCACAGTTGTATTTCACATCTTGCAGAGTGGACTTAGCACCTAGATCCATTTATCTACATCATATCTAGAATTCAGAGCATTTGGATTAAGTACTGGAAAGTTATCGCTATCAAAAGATTAGTTGTTTTCTCATAACAAAGCATCCTGACAGTCTCTAATAATCAGCGAAAGGAGAAGACTTGCTGATCATTCCTTGACTTGTGGAGCCTAATGACACATCATTCAATGATCTTTGGTTTGTGGATGACCTTCCTTGATATCCGTACATCATTCCATTTATTTGTGGAGGTGTTCTACATGATTAGGTCTGACCTATCTGTGTACACACATTATAGCTGTTCATTAGAGTTTATGAGCCTCCTTGGACGATGTGGAGGAATCTATTGTTCTGAAGATGATATATATTGATTTAATAGGTCCTTAGGAAAGCAGTTATTAAGTCATGATCATTAGCATAAGTTCATAGTTTGGAATTCGTACGAAGGAGCTTCAACGCTATATCTTGTGCATATTCTAATATTCTGTAATCAGGCCTATGAGCCTAAATTATAATCCCACATGATGCTAGTTAGTTTGTATTTGAATTCTATGATATACTAAATGACTAAATCTACATTTCTTTCATATCTCTGAGTTGTTTCCGTTGTGTTTACTCTTGTTGCATGGTTTGGATAGTTCATTCTGTGAACCCTCCTACCATGACTGCACCAAGGTAGATGAACATATTCAGATAATCTCTAAGCCTAATGGATATGAATCAAATGAGTTTGCTAATACAAAAGATGTTGAAGAAGACAAAGACTTGAGGAAGTTTAGATTGATGAAGAAGAAGCTCTGGAAAGAGTTCCTAAAACCCCCAAGTATGTGCAAATGAATCACTCAGAGGATCAAATCATTGGTGGAAAAAGCAAAGGAGTTATGACAAGAAGAAGAATTGCAGAAGAATGGATAAATCTTTGTTTACTTTCACAAGTTGAACCTAAGATAGTTACTGAAGCATGTAAAGATGAACATTGGGTCAAGGCAATGGAAGAAGAATTGATGCAAATTGAAAAGAACAAGACTTGGCAACTTGTTCCCAGGCCTGCAGATAAGAATGTGATTGGAACAAAGTGGGTTTTCAAAAATAAATTGAATGAAAATGGAGTAGTAAGAAAAAAAAGCTAGACTTGTATGCAAAGGCTACTCACAAGTGGAAGGAATAGGCTATGAATAATTTTTTTCTCTAGTAGAAAGACTGGAAGCTATTAGGTTGGTTTTGGCTTATGCAGCACATAAGGATTTCAAAGTACATCAAATAGATGTAAAGTCTACTTTTCTGAATGGTGAGTTGGAAGAATTATATATAGAGCAACTGATGGATTTCAGTAATCAAACAAACCAGATATGGTATGCAGATTGAAGAAGGCATTGTATGGACTGAAGCAAGCTCCTAGAGCTTGGTAAAGCTCCTAGAGCTTGGTATACTAGGTTAGACATGTATTTGTTGCAGTAGGGGTTTAGTAAAGTGTCTGCAGATAGTAATTTGTACATCAAGGTACACAAAGATCAAATCCTGATTATTGAGGTCTATGTGGATGATATAATCTTTGGTGAAAATGAAGGTATGTGTAATAACTTTGTAGATGAGATGCAAAAATAATTTGAGATGTCAATGTGTGGTGAGAAGAACTTCTTCCTTGGGTTGTGTTGGTTCTCAAATTTGTAGTTTGTAAAACTCTAAAAGGATGCCAAGATTTATGATTAGGTTATACAACTAATTTGGCCAACTGACGAAATCAACCAAAGTGGTTGGGATTCCCTACACTTTAGGCTCTGCTTCGCCTAGGTGGGTGTTACCTTGTGTTCACCAATGAATAATTACTCCTCAAATTGGTTGGTGACTTATGAGTAGATTATGAATTTTATAAAATTTTATCAATTAATCATCCAATTTTAACCTAACTTAGATTTGGCATGTGATTTGAATAGGTTATTTTTCTATTCTACACACTACTCCTACTCCTACAAACACAAAATTAAAATTGGATTTTTGAAATATAATACAAGGAAATGATTTTGGAAAAGAATTGATCGGTGCTTTTTTCTCAGATGGGCAACAGAGTCTAACCGTAGATGGATTTGTGCTTACTTTCTAGTCACAACTCAAATTACTTGGCATAATATTGTCTATGACTAGCATAAACATGCAAGGTTATTTTCACCTGGCTCTACTTAGTTATCCAAATTGGATTCTCCAAATTATAGTGATCTATTTAATAGAATTTAATTCCTACTTGATGAAACCCTATTAGATAAATCACCCAAAACATAAAATATGCTTTGAAAAACTAGACATATACTTGATATGCTAATTTAAATAACAAGGAGAAAGTAAAAATGGAGACAACTAGATAAAATGTAACAGGAACATTCAACAGACAATTTAGAACTAGATTTTAGGCACCAAAGAAATGCAGTTTGCTTTTATTGATATGCTTCAGAGAACATGCCTTACAATGTCTCTTTCCAAAATCAATTTCCTAGAGAGCTCGCTCCAAGGTCTTGGTTTCCTTCTTATAGGGATGAAGGAAGCAACAAGCTTCAGACCTTTCACATTCAAAAGTGACTTTTCATATTTCCACCCCTTGATATTACAATATTTACTTTTTGACTAGTCTTAAAAAGACCACCAAATATAGTTTGCATACATTTTGAAAAGCATAAAAAACAAGAAAGAGACAAAAGAGCATGATGTCCAAAGTTTGTTGATGAAGACTTGGTGTCTGATGACACCATCTTGATGCACGTTCAGCTCCATTGCATATGATGGCCTGCTCAATCTTCAGTTGAAAGATACTGTTGCTCCCATTGCAACATAGTGCAATCACTAGGCCATTTGTATTCTTGGATTTGGAGTAGATTGGCCTAGTGATCCTTCCATCTTTTGTTTAGGAGACCTTTGTTGTCTAAGATGAATTTGACATAACCTATATAGAGTGCAATGATTTTGTCTAAAATCAAATTTAAAGTGTGGACATTCAGGTCTTCATCCTTTTTCAGGTGCTCAACAATATGGGGAACCATTTGATCACATTTAATTTTCCACTCTTCAATCCTCTTAAGTTGATTATCTCCGTGGAGAATGCCTAGTATGAATTGGTGCTTGAAAGTTCCAAAAGATTCCAACTTTGATTTCATTTTTTGACTTTCCCCTAAAGCATATTAAAATTCTTCAATGATCAACTTGACCATCTTCTCTATGGGCTTCAAAGTAGCAGGGGCCTATGGATTCCTTTGCAATACCTTGCACAAAGTGATCAATGTGTGGTGTACTAGCTGACATTTCTTCAACAAAGGGTCAAGAATGGGAACATTTACATTCATTTCCTCTAGAGTTTGAGATAGAGAAGAATAACAATTGTGTACATCCCCAATCTTATCCAGCACCAATTTGGCCCTATATTCCAAAATATTTTCAATTATACCCAAAATCTTTGCCTTGTTCTCTTGCTTGGTGGCCTCATTGGTTTTTTTCATCTTCTCAATTTCTTTTTCAAAACTTTTTTTATAGCATTCAAATGCTCATTAGGAATAGTATTGCCACCAGTTTCTTGTGGCACAAGGGCTTGATAGGGTACAATTTCCTGACTCTGAGAAGAACCAATGTCCTTCATTTGTTGCTTCAACTTCACATTCTCCAAATACAGCTTATTGATTTCATCATTCATTTCAATTTGATTCTTTTCATGCTCCTACAACTTTTGTTCCATTTTTTTGATAGCCGCTTGTGTGAACATGGCAAAATGCATAGTGATGGTGGCTACTTCAAGTGCTAATGTATCCTTGAATGTCTTAACCATAGCTATTCCTCTCATTTCCTAAACGACATTCAATAATCTAGGCTTATTTGTGCTCTTCTGTGTAGCCCACAATGCTAGTCTCTATTTTTGGGTTGTACCCAACTCCACTCACACCATCTTCATAATCAAATTCATAAATCATCTTGGGATCATCGAGGCTCCTTACTTGATCCAAAAAAAACATTTTCTTTAACTCCATGTCAGAAATGATCAACATATTGCTTTTCAAAACCAATCATCGAGCCTCTTGAGGGTTGACATTTATTTCATCAATCTTGATTTCTTTGAATGTTTGGGTTGTAATCTGATCTTGTTGAGATTCATCTGCACCCATTTTAGTTATTTCAACTTTTTCTTCAAACTCTTTCATCTTCATCTTGAGCCAAAAATCCTTGAATTCAGGGGTATTGATGAAGTCATCATCTTCTATAAACCTCATGGAAGCCACAATTCTTTCATCTTCATGCATTTCAAGCTCACCTTATGCTTACTCATCCATTCTTGCTTCAGGTTTATGAGCTTATGTCTTTTGACCATCAAGGCGCTAATCAACTTCCTCACCACCTCCCATGTCCCTCAAGATACCTACTACTTCATCAGTATCTCATATTCCTTCTGTTACTTCATATGGCACTAGATGAGTCACATCATCAACCATTTGTTTCTTTGATGGTGGTTGATCAGGACATGTAGGATCTTGCACAGACATGGCATCAGGGGCAGGTTCTTCAATTACAACTCCAGTTGACCTCTTCACTAGGAGCTTAGCAGTCTTAGTAGGTTGTCTCTCTACCTTGCCATATATCCTTTCAAAATTATCAATTATCAAATTTTCTTCTCTTCAATGGGTCATTTTCTTCAATAAAGAATCCTAAAAAATTAGGGTTTTGCTTCTTCTTATCATCCTCAATCCTTTTCAAAATTTCCCATTTCCTTTTTCTATCATATACTTCCTCTAGGGTGAGGTAGTTTTTTATCACATCCTCAACAAAGTCAACTTGATGGGATATCCCAGCCCTAGTGAGAATGACCTACCTGACAAAATTCATGTGACCCTCTAGATCACAAACCCTCTCTGTCTCTGATTTCAAAGAATTTTTTTTTCAAATGAGCTTGCAGCTCTTCCAATGTATCTAATCCCACTGTCAATTCACCAAACATTGTTGAATCATGCAATAATGTGCCTTTCTTTTGTTTTTTCATTACATCCCTTTCCATGCAAAGCATTTGCCACATGAACTCAAGAAAGGCCAATTTGTAAGGTACAAGCTTAGGCAAAGCATGAGGTAGTTGGGTACATCCATAGACTCTGATTACAGTATCGTCAAGCAGAAAGAACCAATCAACAAAGTTGTGCATGTGGCCTTGTTTAGGTCTCAAAGAAAGAGGCCTTAGCATTTCCAAAATTCCCCTGGACAACCTGGGTGAAAGGAATCCCAATGAAGCCATTATCCTCACTACAAAATCATCATGAAATACAATGTAATTATAGTTCTTGCAATTGTTGTCCCAAATGTAGCACCAACACTGCACAAGTAACCTTTGTCTTCTCTGATCTAGCATGCTCAAATCCATCCTTTTGGTCCACTTTCTCCTATTTTGATACAATATCAAATGGCACAATAAAGAATAATGCTTGAAAGTCAAAGGGGTTCTATCTTCCCTTATTTGAATCAATCCATCATGCAACTTCTTTTCAATGAAAGATGCAAAGTCATACTCCACATTGAGCTCAGGGTTTTGAATTCTCATTGCCATCATCATCATGCTAACTGGCATTCTATTTTGAGCATCAACACCCAACACCTAGCACAGAGCAAAGTAGGTTTTTTTGAAATACATAGTGAAGTCATCCACTAAGAATGGCTCCACAGAAGTAGTTGGGATTTTAATCCTCTTGTTATTAGCCCCTTTCCTCATGTACATAGGGAGTTCATCACTCATATAGGTCTTTCTCAATCTGGTATACACTTCCTCACTTTTCGGCAAGTCAACTTGTGTGAGGGCTTGATTATTAAGCATTAAACAATTAATGATTGCAGCTCTGTTCACAGATGCCAAAGGCATCCCATCTTGCATTCTAACTATTCTGGTAGTTGCATGGTATTGTTGTGCTAGCATTCTAATAAAATCCACATCCACAAACACATTTGGTACAACAAGTTTAGCCAAATCCAGTATCCATGGATTGGCAACAGGCCCTTGAGCATCTTTCTTTTTGCAGAAGTACCAAAACAAGTTCCATCTAGAGACAAGAACTAGGGCATCTCGAGAGTCTATCGCCAAGTCTTTAAATAACTTTTTGTAGCCCTTGTCTACTGAGTTTGGTAAAACATCCAACAAAGACTATCAGAGGGGCTGTTTCTTTTCTTTGGGGGGAGATGGTTCAATGTTTTTACTTGTGGACTTAGCCTTCTTGGGTGCCATTGTGTGGAATTTGAGTGAACTAGGTTTTTGAATGACTGCTTGATAAACTGAGCTACTTTGATAACTAAATCACAAGCACACTGTAGTAATTCTGATAGAGGAAAGTAAAGAAGGCACTTACCTAATTAGAAAGACTTGCAAATCACACTCCAGAACTTGAATTCCTTGCTTCTGACTACTCCTGAACTCGTTTGGATTAGAAAAATGGGATGAAATTCCAAGTTTTATCAATATTGGCACTGGTCACCTCACCATTACTCTATTTGTGTAGAGAGATTGACAAATCTTAGTGTTCATATCACTTTGAATGTAGGTCATTGATCCGAAGAAATCTAAGGACTAGGAGAGCATGACAAGATTTTGTTTAAATATGTAGTCACTTCCATTGTTTGCCACATCCTCGCCACATTAAACACTAACCTCTATGGGGTGGTGAGACAAAATCATGCTTTTTCATGTATACCACACTCTTGTCGACTATCTTTAGCCTTTACCATTCTCCTTGCAGGCTCACGATGACCACGTTTTCTCATGTATACCATATACTACAATACCACACTGGAATAAGATGTCATATTTCCCTTATCATAGGGTGGCAAGGTCCTTTTTCTTACTACCATAGACCCGCAAGTCTTCAAGCCATCTTGAATTCACTGCTGCAGGGCCATGGGGACCATTTGATAGTTCATTACTTACCTTACCACCCACCCGTGAGCCTCAAACTGTTTGAATCTTGACTACTGTGGGGCCACAATGGCCATTTGATGTCATGTTATCTTTCTACTGCAATCCGACACTAGCATACAATGTCATGGTATCTTTAGTGTAGGATAGTAGGATCCCTTTGTCTCACTCCTGCCAACTCTTATGTCTTCGAGATGTTCATATTTTATTATTACGGGGCTGCGGTAACCATTTATTGTTAAGTTCATTACTTACCTCCAACCCGCAAGCTCCTTGATCACTATGATGTCCATGTCGTGGGGTTGTGGTGAACGTTAAGTTCACATTTTCTATCCCCTGCCAACTCACCAGTCTGGATCTTAGCTCATTATAGTAGCATGGTAGATGCTTAGACCTATCATTGATTCCCGCATCCCTGTAAGCAAACTTAAGGCTTACTCCTTAGCTCTGCGGGAGTCTGGTAAAGGATGTATTACATGATTTACAAGGAAATTTCATATACATATTGGGAAATGGACTAAATGCAAGGATGACAAATGACTTCTTGGACATAAAAGATGGATTATACAAAGGGTAAGAATGTTCTAATGGACTGTGGAACTTGGGGTTTGGAAAAAACTTGGATATGACCTAAGCAAAATTTGTTGACCCTAACAGGCTGCAAATTAATTAGACAGATAAAGGCTTTTTCATTTCACAATCAAAATACCTCAAGGATTGTTGAAGAAGTTTGGAATGGAAGAATCCAAACTAGTTTGTACTCCCATGAAAATTGTTTGCAAGTTGAGAAAAAAATGATGAATCCCCTAAGGCAGATCAGAGAAAATATAGATCAATGATTGGAGGATTGCTATACCTAATTGCTACCAGACTAGATATCATGCATGCAATCTATCTTGTGGCTAGATTTCAAGAAGATCCTAGAGAGTCACATGTCATGGCAGTAAAGAGGATATTCAGATATTTGAAGAGCACTCCAAACCATGGTTTGTGGTATCCTAGGAATAATGACTTCACCCTAAGTGCCTACATAGATGCAGATTGGGTCAGGTGTGTAGATGATAGGAAAAGTACAAGTGGTGGTGTGTTCTTTCTTGGAGACAGAGTTGTGTCATGGAAAAACAAGAATCAGGATTTAGTATCCTTATCTACTGTAGAAGTAGAGTACATTGTGGCAGCATCATGTTACACACAGGAGCTATGGATGAGAGAAACTCTAAAGGATATAAAAGTTGAGCATGATGATCCAATTCCTATTTTCTATGATAATACCAGCACCATTAACATTTCAAAGAATCCAGTGATGCATTCAAGGAAAAAGCATATTTCTATCAGGTATCACTTTTTGAGAGAGAAGGTTGCAGAGAAAGAAGTGAAGCTTGAGTATGTGCCTACAAAGGATTAGGTTGCTGACATATTCACCAAGGCTCTACCTAAGGATACATTTGAGTATCTCTAGGAGAATTTAGGGGTTACTTCCCCTCCTTCTTTGAACTAGATGCATAAGGAAGTGCATCAGTCCAATGTGATTCAAGATTCATTCTTTTCTAGACTAATGATGGAGGCTACCTCTCAAGGGGAGTAGGTAGTATCATTGAAGAGTGTTGTAGTCATGGGGAGTAAGAGTTGGTATAGGATGCTTCAGAGTAGTTAAGATCAGCACAAGTATGTGTAGTATCATACTCAAGGGGAGAAATATTGAAGAAGGTGTGTCACCCTTTGTCATTGATGTCAAAGGGGGAGAGAGTTCATGTGAAAAACAAAGGAAGAGTAAGATGTATAAAAGAAAGGGGGAGAATGAGATTAGTGCAAAATTGTTTCATGATGTTTTTTCACATCATATGTTTCCATCAATGACAAAGGGGGAGATTGTTGCAATATGTGCTAATCGGTGTTGTCATTGATGTCAAAATGTTTGTGTTGTCATTGGTGTCAACTGTATCTTCTAATGTTGCTATTGTTGGTTGATTAAGTTATTGTGTTAAGAAGATTTGAATGACTTGTAGAAGTGCTAATGATGTGAGTATGTTGCTCTTGTTGCTGGGTTTCCAAGTGCTTTTGAGAAAATTTGATAAATACTGAAGACAATGTTGTGAAGAAGTATTCTGGCTTACAGAATATTGTCTGAGTTTTTGCTCCACATTTCTCCTGTATTGAAAACTAGAGTGTGAGGTTTAGATATGTTTTAGAGAAGTGGTTGAATATGTTAGATCCAGAATTTGGTGCTCTAAAACACTATGGTTTGAGAGTTATGTTCACCAATTTGAAGATTGTGCCTAGCAGTGTTTGTAGTGTGACTGGGAGAAAGTATTTTGCTCTACATTTCTCTGTAGTTTGCTTTTTGGTCTTGCAGTTTTGGATGAGTGTTCATAAGGTCCATATCTATGTTCTTTCCAAAGGACTTGTGATTTGGTAATTTGGAATGTAATTTTCTTGAGTAGCAGAGCTTGGCAGTGTTGGTTGTAAGTAGTCTGTGAACTGTCTTCAAGTGAAATTTGTTGTAACTAGATTTGTTGGCTCCCAAGTGATTTCATGTTGTTAATGTATGTTTCCAAATTGTTTTAAAGGCTTGTACTTGGTCCGTAAGCTATGGTTGGGTTCTTGGAAGTGTGTACCTAAGTGTTCTTGGTGTTTGCACAAGTTTAGTCAACTTGGGTACAAACATTAATTGCAGATGTGCTTCATGGATTGAGGAAGCATGTTGAAGCATGTGAAGATGAATTTAGGTCCAAGCTAGGATGTCAAATGTTCTATCTTCATTAATTTTCTTTGTAAGATTATATGGATCTAGACCTAATTTGAATTACGTATACCTTCCAACCTAGAAGATTGTTTCAAAAGTTGTAGAGTGTGTTTCTGACCTTGATGAATATTTCAAGGTTGATGATTGATATAAATAAGTGTAAAGGATTCATGTATAGGAGTGTAAGTATGAAGATGGTGATGTGTGTATTGTGAATTTGAATTAAAGGCAGCAAGGACTTTCATGTGGTAGAAGACCTAATGCAGTGAGTAGAAGTCATCTATAATTTTCAGAGAGGCTCCGAAGGTGATGATTGTTGTGCTTCATTGGAACTAAACTCATGCATGTGGTAGATGCTATCATATCAGTTTATGGCAGTGATCCACCCCTTTTGGTAGTGAGCCTATTGCAGTGAGAATTCTTTTGGATAGTAAGCCTCTTTATAATTTGGTATTGATACTACTTTATATTGTGAGCTAATCCTCACTGTGGTTTTTCTATTTTAGGGTTTTCCACATAAAAATATATTGTTCTCTTATGCATGGTGTTGATATGATTAAGCTTTCGTTATCTATTTTACATGTTTAGTCTTCATAACAAAAAATGGCTTAAGTGAATTAATGTGGATGTGTTTATGTTTGTGGGGGTTTAAAGTTTTTGATACAACTAATTCACCTCCCCTCTTAGTTGTCTTGTACATTCCAACATAATCAAACCTATCATCCATCCTAATCCAATCCCATCAATTATCCTTAATAGCCCCATCCTCAAATCCCCTTAACTCCCCAATCCTAATCCCACTATTGAGATTAATCCACTTTTATCCAAATCCCAACCTCTGTA
This sequence comes from Cunninghamia lanceolata, assembly GCA_027924645.1. Taxonomy (NCBI): domain Eukaryota; kingdom Viridiplantae; phylum Streptophyta; class Pinopsida; order Cupressales; family Cupressaceae; genus Cunninghamia; species Cunninghamia lanceolata. Next base: position 4,143,218 of record BSBN01000341.1, on the reverse strand, counting down.
GGAGTACAAACAACACTGAGAGGGGGGGTGAATCAGTATTGTGTCTAAAACAATATTTTAGATATTTTCAAAACTTAACTGATAACTTTATCAAAGAGATGAATCATAATACAAATTTTCAACCAAGAAATCATATAAGATATGAGACCAAGACACAAAATTTTATACGAGAGGAAAACCCTCCTAGGATAGAAAAACCTCTCAAAAATTGCCTCACTGGCTTATTCAAAACCTCACTGGTTACAAAAAGTTGTCTCACTGACAATTAATCATGCCTCACTGACATACAAAGTCTCACTAGTTAGAACCAAGTCTCAGTGACCAATACAATTATCTTGATGCCAAATAACACAACTTAGGGGGTTACCCTAATTCTCTTTGATACAAAACCTTATTTCTCCTTATCTTTTCACCTAATACAAAATCTTTTCAATCACTGAAACACTTTAGCAATACTAGATATTTCTTATCATCATTGCAATAAGATTTTGAAGAAATTCATTTTCTATACCTTGCAAAATATCTCTGCACATAGAAGTTCATCTTGCACACATCTTAAATAAATAAACACAGTTATAAACCTCTCTGCAAAATCAATAGAAAATCTTCACCAAAATAATAACTCTACATATAAAATGAAGACTATATCCTTTTTCAAATCAATTCCTCAGATACACAAAATGACAGATAATCCTTTTCTTTGAATCAGTCTTGAAGTTTGCATATACTCAATACAAATTCTCTGCAAAAAATTCTTTACACCTTCTTCAACACATCAACACTAAGCAAATAACCTCTCTTCTTCATCTCTGCAGAACAAAAACCTTAAGCAACAACATTTACACAATAAAAAAAATCTTCATATATACCAAGAGGAGAATAATATGACGTTCTATATCCCCCAATAATAAAATCACTAACAAAATCTTTCTAATCTTCAAACTAATCTTTGTTGTCAAAGAAAATGGGAAAAAACCAAGTTTTGTGGCTTTTTCTTCAAAAAAACACATTAAATTAAATTGGAAAGTATGATCGTTGGCATTCAAATGCCTTTTTAAAAGGCCACCACACGATAAACACTTGGTGCCAACTCATAACCAAACTCTGACCGCCCGATGCTTTTCTCTTGCCAAAGACTTAAACATAACTTAGAGCCACCTTCACACACCGGTGACCCTAGGTAATTGGGGCCAGTCATCCCACGATAAAAAGACCCTTGTTTGTAACTTAAGTTGCCTTTTAACTTGTTAAGCCAATCAACTAAAAAATAGAACTATAGCTATGATGGGGAGTCTAGGGTAAAGATTGTACCTTATTAAATTTTGATAAGAGTTTTTAGAAATAGATTTTAGGGCTTTTTGACAACATTAGGGTTTAGTAGACATTAAGAATTCTCTGCATTTAAAACACCTTATCAGTAATCAGGAATAGAGTGATATTTAGAATTCTCTGCATTTAAAACTACCATAACTCTTTAATAAAAGAGTGATAACCCTAATGTATGAAGCTTGAAGAGAGATAACCCTAATGCATGAAGCTTCAAGAGTGCAACCTCAACCATTATATGATGCAAGTCACTAAATGATCAACTGAAGACCAACTGAAAAGAATGGAAGACCAATTGGACCATGAAGTCCAACTGTACCAGTCATTATATGGCAAATACAACTAAAGACCAACTGCACCATTATGCCAACTAACAAGAATGGAAGATCAGCTCACAACTGTCAAGACCAACATATCTGCACCTTGAATGATAAAGACAACCATTTTGATATCAATGATAAAGACAACCATACCAAACTAACAAAACTCCCCCTTTGTCTTGGCATTGATGTCAAAACACAAAAAACACAGTCTTAAGCCCATTCTAACTCCCCCTTTTTGGAACTCAATGACAAGAATTGACCCCCTGTTTCTATTTCTCATTGAGTATGAAAGAATATGTAGAAATCACTAAGATAAGTATGCATAAATTACTATCCTCTATTTGAACTCAATATGAAGAAATCACTGTCCTCTGTTAGAACTCAATATGCAAAAATAACTATCCTCTGTCAGAACTCAATATGCAAATATTACTGAGATAAATATGTAGAAATCACTGTCAAACAAACTCTACCTTTGTAATGCATTTGTAATGCACTAACTTTACTGAGATATTGCAGTCAGAGAATGTATTCATATTACTGTCATTGCTTTTACCATTTGAAAGTGCATAAAGAATTGAAGATTGACACACAGTCTGATGCAAAGAGTGTATATAATCATAATGAATGAATTGCCAAAACTCTTTAAGATACCTTGTCAAATCATGAAGAAGGCTTAAAAACACTTGTCAAACCATGTTCAATGCACACTAACCTTTTTTCTCTAGAAAAAATTTGTCATGAATTATTGACTCAGCACAACATGACAATATGACATGTTTGCACCACTGTCAAGAATTATTGTCAACATGATAGCATGTCTGCACCACTCCCCCTATGCATATTATGTCAATAGAAGTCAAATACAATGTCCAAACCCAAGAAGACTAAATGTCACACTAAAATATGAGGCTAGATATCACTACACCTTACAAAATTGTTCAACAACTAACCAAAAATTTGAACAAACAAAAAAACTATGATATAATTAGATTTTAGGACTTCATAAGACAACCAAACACTTCGCCTAAATCCAATATCATCATGAACTCATTAAAGAGAAGAAAGAGACAAAACCCCAAGCCTCTATCTCAGGGATTCAAACACCTCTTTAGGCAATGGTTTTGTAAAAATATCAACTAGTTGATCATTTGTATGAACATAATCCAACACCACTTCATTTGCAATCACCTTTTCTCTTAGAAAATGATATCTAATGGAAATATGCTTAGTCCTAATTTAAAACATAGTCCTATCTGCCTTGGCAAAAATAGCTGACTGTCTTGAACCTTTAGATCTCTGATTTTTACTATCCTATACCACTGGCTATTTCCACTATCTTCAAAACTTATTTCATTCCTCTGCCATTGTCAAACTACTCCCCTATCTGCATACTGATTTTCATACACACTACTCAACATTCAACCCTGATATTCATGCAAAGATGACAACTAATAGAAAGATTGCAACATTTGCTATCAGAACATTGTACTGACAAAACAACATGACAACACTTCTCTTGTCATCACAAGCACAAGGTAACTCAACAATACTACTTATTCTTTTACTTCATTATTGTTATCAATGGGGGTAAATGATATACCAGTGTTTATCTCCCCCTAACTCCATGCTACTTCTCAAGCAACTAGTGAAATATCTTGTGCAACATGCACAAGATCAGGATCCTTCTCTTTCACTTGTTTCCTTCTTCATACCTGAATAGGTTTCTTCTTTTGCTTGTTTAGAGTATCTTCTTACTCAAATAATTTTAACACCTTGCTTCTGCAAAACTTGGCTCTATGTCCAAAACCATTACACCTTTAACACATGATCAAGGATCTATATCTTCTCATGAATTTTACATCATCATTTAGAACGTGTCTACTATAATTTCTTGCAATGTGGTCAAATTTATTACAATTATAACAAGCATTGTTGTAGTCCTGATTTAACCAGATATGAACACCTTTCTCTTTATTCCATCTGAAACCATTTCTTTTACAATATCTTGCTCTATGACCATAAACATGACATGCATAGCAATAACCATGGAATTGAGATTAATTGTACCTCATTGTTTGTTTGGTGGGTAGAGATCTTGTGGACTTGATTAACCTTCCTCCTTGATCTTTTCGAGCAGCAACATGATAACTCAAGTATATCTTCCTTTTAGGTGCATTTCTTGCTTTGGAACATTCACCTTCTTCATAACCCAAGCTAGTGGTGTCCTTATGTTGTTTTTGTTTGCTCATCATATCATTCAACTTGTTTGTTCTTTCTTCAAGATCCTGATATTTCTTAGACAAAACCTTGATATCCTCATAATCTTTTCTCAGATTAACAATTTATACTTCTAGTTTCAGACATTCTATAACTTTGGCATTTAGATCCTTGTTTGTAACATCAACAACCCTTTTGCTCTCTTAAAAACACAATTTTAGGTCAGCAATTTGCTTTTCATAATCACTTACCTTGTTGATCAAAACTTCATTGTCCTTTTGAAATTGATTTCTTTGAGCAATTGACTCCTTTTTGAGCATTTTGACCTTACCAAGAGTACATTTCAATTCACCTTCAATATCAACTACTGCATCTTAATTTTCAGATTTCTCTTCACATTCTTTATTCTAAATTTCATTTATAACAGCCATAAACAAAGTTTTTGCACCTTCCTCAGGTGACTCCTTTGATTCACTGTTAGTTATATCAGCATTTTTTATGAACAAGCTCTTCTTCTTTTTGGAGTTGTTTTTATTTTTGAAGTGAAATTGTTTCTTCTTGTATTGTGGTTTATTTTCTTATTCGTCACTATCCAAATCTTTATAAGAACAATTTGTAGCATAATGTCCTATACTTCCACATTCAAAGCATTTAAATGGAAGTTTACCTTTATATTTTCTAGTTGACCCCTTTTTCAGTTTGCTAACAAATGAAGATTCTTGATCCTCATCTAATTCTTCTGAATCAGCCTTTACCTCCTTTTCCTTTTTTATTGTTTTGAATGTAGATTCTTTACTTGTAGGAGTATCACTACATATCCTCATCTCAAAAGCTATGAATGTACTATGAAGCTCATCAAATGTCACTTTGGTCAAGTCTCTCTCCTCTACTATAGACACTTTGGACTCATATTTAGGAGTTAGAGTCCTTAAAACCTTAGTCACAATTGCCTTTTCTTCTAAGGTATTACCCAAACCCCTAATTACATTAACAATCTCTTGAACTCTTAGGAGATAATTAGCCACCTTCTCATCATCACTCATTTTTAGAATTTCAAATTTAGCCCTGTATGATTGTAACTTTGCTTCATTGACTTTATCATCTCCTTAATAGATATTGGATAGTTTATCTGAAATGGCTTTAGCTGATTTACAATCCATGATTTTGACAAGTATCTCATTGGATAACCCACATCATATTGCATTTTTTGTCTTAGCATTGTTTTCATATGCCTTCTTCTCATCAGGAGTAGAGGGAGGATTTGTTATTTTGTACTCATTTTCTATAGAAGCATACACATCATACCCCAAAGAAGACAAATATGACTCCATTCTATACTTCTAGAAGGCATAGTTAGACCCATCAAATAAAGGTGCCTTGTATGTTGAAAATCCCTCTTGACTTTCCATGACAAGTACTCCACTTATAGGATGAACCCAAGTTGATTAAGCCTCTAATGGGAACTAGGCTTTGATACCAAATGTAGGAGTACAAACAACACTGAGAGGGGGGGTGAATCAATGTTGTGTCTAAAACAATATTTTAGATATTTTCAAAACTTAACTAATAACTTTATCAAAGAGATGAATCATAACACAAATGTTCAACCAAGAAATCATACAAGATATGAGACCAAGACAAAAAAGTTTATGTGAGAGGAAAACCCAGGAGAAAAACCTCTCAAAAATTACCTCACTGGCTTATTCAAAACCTCACTAGTTACAAAAAGTTCTCACTGATAATTAATCATGCCTCATTGACATACAAAGCATCATTGGCTAGAACCAGGTCTCACTGACCAATCAAGTTCTCGCTGTCCAATACAATTATTTTGATGCCAAATAACACAATTTAGAGGGTTACCCTTATTCTCTTTGATACAAAACCTTATTTCTCCTTATATTTTCACCTGATACAAAATCTTTTCAATCACTGCAACACTTTAGGAATACTTGATATTTCTTATCATCATTGCAACAAGATTTTGAAGCAATTCATTTTCTATACCCTACAAAATATCTCTGCACATAGAAGTTCATCTTGCACACATCTTAAATAAATAAACACAGTTATAAACCTCTCTATAGAATCAATAGAAAATATTCACCAAAATAATAACTCTGCATATTAAATGAATACTATATCCTTTTTCAAATCAATTCCTCAGATACACAAAATGACAGATAATCCTTGTCTTTGAATCAATCTTGAAGTCTACATATACTCAATGCAAATTCTCTACAAAAAATTCTTTACACCTTATTCAACACATAACACTAAGCAAATAACCTCTCTTCTTCATCTCTGCAGAACAAAAACCTTAAGCAACAACATTTACACAATAAAAAAAATCTTCATATATACCAAGAGGAGAATAATATGATGTTCTATATTCCCCAATAATAAAATCACTAACAAAATCTTTTCTAATCTTCAAACTGATCTTTGATGTCAAAGAAAATGGGAAAAAATAAAGTTTTGTGGCTTTTTCTTCAAAAAACATGTCAAATTAAATTGGAAAGTATGACCGTTGGCATTCAAATGCCTTTTTAAAAGGCCACCACACCATCAACACTTGGCGCCAACTCATAACCAAACTCTGACTACCCGATTCTTTTCTCCTACCAAAGACTTAAACATAACTTAGAGCCACCTTCACACACCGATGACCCTAAGTAATTGGGGCTGGTCATCCCACGATAAAAAGACGCTTGTTTGTAAGTTAAGTGGCCTTTTAACCTGTTAAGTTGGTCAACTCAAATATATAACTAAAGCTATGATGGGGAGTCTAGGGCAAAGATTGTGCCTTAGTAACTTTTGATAAGAGTTTTTAGAAATAGCTTTTAGGGCTTTTTGACAACATTAGGGTTTAGTAGACATTAAGAATTCTTTGTATTTAAACACCTTATCAGTAATCAGGAATAAAGTGATATTTAGAATTCTCTACATTTAAAACTACCATAACTCTTTAATAAAAGAGTGATAACCCTAATGTATGAAGATTGAAGAGAGATAACCCTAATGCATGAAGCTTAAAGAGTGAACCTCAACCATTATATGATGCAAGTCACTAAATGATCAACTGAAGACCAACTGCAGCATGAAGACCAACTGAAAAGAATGGAAGACCAACTATACCATGAAGACCAACTGTACCAATCACTATATGGAAAATACAACTAAAGACCAACTGAAGACCAACCATACCATTATGCCAACTGACAAGAATGGAAAATTAGCTCACAACTGTCAAGACCAACATATCTGCACCTTGAACTCCTCTACACCTTGAATGATAAGGATAACTAATTTGACATAAATGATAAAGACAACCATACCAAACTAACAACCTCATCTAATCATCCCTCATTGTAAATCAATCATCCATCATTCCTCTATCCATCCTTCATCATAATTCAATTTCAATCCTTAATCCAAAAAACTATCATTTGCAAATAAAAAATTGGTTAAGGACTTAACCTCTTTCATCCCTCTCCAAATCCTAATCATACTCCATCTAAATCATTTTTCCTCCAAATCATCATCCAAATAACTATCCAATGGGCTCTTGGCCTAATCCTTAATCCAATCCAATCCAATCCAACCATCAAAGGGCCTTTGGCCTAATCCAAAATCAACCCCAATCAATCCAAATCCAGTCAAGTGTCATATATCATTGACCTTGACTAATCAAATTAAATCAAATCCATCCTAGTATCACATGTTATATATTGTTGACCTTGATCAATCCAATCCCAATTAGTCCAAATAAATCTCCCTCTAATCCAAAATCAAAATCAATTTCATCAAGTCATCCTACATCACATTATCATAAATCCAAATCCAATCATGACATCATATGATGATGTCGTTGACCAAGATAAACTTAAAATCGTTGATGAAATCATTGCAAGTAAGCTTGCCATAAATCACTCTCACCCATCCATAAACATGCAAGCACCTTATGACCATGCATTCACTAGCACTAGCTACACCCCGATACTTCATTGCATATCCTATGGTCATCCTTATGCTCCCCTTGGCAAGGGAAATCTATTATATCCCCCATCCACATCCCAACATCCATTATCATATGAAATCCCCATCACCTCTACCTCTTATCCTCCATCTTCTCATCCTTATCCCACTTATCCAAATCCATCCTCTCCTTATCTAAATCCACCATTTCTATATCCACCAACCTCGCTATCTACTTTGTCATACAACACACCATCTACCCCACTATCCAATTTTCCTACTAAATCCAAATCATCCTTTCTCCAAGGACTCCTTGCTAAGGGTGTTGAGAAAAATTATGAAAACAAACTTGTGGAGTCTTGTCATTCCACTCCTCCCCAATCACCTAAATGTGTCATTGATGACCCCACCATCCACCTCACACGCATCCAAACTAAACCATCATCCATCCTATCTAAAGTCTTATCTAAAGCATCTACCTCTCCTTCATCTACCCCATACAAGGAACCTATTCATACTACATGCTCCTCCCCCATCACACCATCCATGCAAATCTAGCTACGTCAAGAGCCTACTCCAAAGCATGTCAAAACATCCACCTCCCTTCCTAATCATGATCCAAGCCTCCCAACTCTTTCCATTCCCAATCCCACACCATCTCCTATTGATCCCCCATCATCCCCCATTAATCCTTTACTATCTTAGATTGACCCTTTACCATCACCTATCAACCCCATCCAAAATCCATCATGCTATCCTCTTGGTCCCACTACCTTCCTTTGTGGTGGTTCTCTCAAGGAGAGAAACAATTTTCTTTCACCACTCATTCCCCTCCATCTAATAATGGACTCAGGTCTTGTTTCCAAAACAACAAACATCCCATCGCACATCGTATGCTCCAAAACATGAACTATCATGCTAAAGGCCTAGGCCCTCTTGAAAATGATATTTTAGAGCCAATCCATGTCAAAATCCATTCGTGTGCACATGGCCTTGTTTATACATCCAAAGGAAAATAATCCAAACATGTTGGTAACACCCATGCACCTCGCACATCCACTTCTTGTTGCATATATGTTGTCATTAGTGTCAACAAGTGGTGCAGTCATGGATGGAGGGTCCTAAGAAGGGATTGTCCAAACCATGCAGAAAGAGTAAACACAATGGAAACAACACAATAATAGAATGTAATGGAAGATTCAAATGCTCAATATATCAGACAATTAAAATGCTTATATGCCGGCAAGATGCGGGCTACAATCAAAGGAATCATAGGCCTTCTTTTCGGGTTACAATAGAAATAAAATATATGGCATTGAAGTGCCTCTCAAAATAGAATTATTTTTCCTAAACTATCATAACAACTAACTAAATTCCTAATGCATCTAAGATATATATATATATATATATCATCTTCAAGCTCATAGAATCCTTTGCATCAGCCAAAAGAGGTTACAAACTCCAATATATGATGAAACATGTAGGTCAGCCTAAAACACATGGTATTGCTTCACAAATGAATGAAACTTGGTGCGGACCTCAAGGAAGGTTGATTTGGTCTTTATTGCCTTGTATTATGCTCCATTAGACTCCACACTTGTCATAGAAATGCTCCACAAACCTTCTATCCTTATGCTAACTAAATGAATGTTCTATTTTGTGAAAGTTGATGATCCTTTGATAGCGATAACTTTCTATAGATGAATCCAAATCTCTTGAAATATGAGTATGATGTAACTAACATGGCATAGAAGCTAAATCCTACTCTATGAGCTCATATATGAAGATCCTGTAAAATGCGGTAGAATATGTTGAACTGCAAATCACTAAACTGCAACTAAAATAAAAAGATTTGAAAGAATGCAAATGTTTTTAGTTGATGCAAGATTTCTCTGCAACTTGGGATGCTCCTGCATCAAAAGGTTGTGATGCGGAATGCATAATACTGTATGTGATAGGAGAAGATCAAAGGATGATCATTAGTATCATATGTACATAGTTGTACTAGCAGAGAAGAAGAATGGAGTACCTACAGAGAAGAGGAGCAATGACGATGAAAGATAAAAAGATCAGTATCATCTGTACATAGTCATACCATATCTTTTAAAGTTCATGTGTAAGTTTATATCTTTGATATGATGTGAAAATGATTGTAATTGAAATGTTGATGAGTTGAGTTGGGTTCATGCTATATGTTGGTGATATGAACTCATGATGATTGACACTTAATGGAGAAAGTTGCAAAAACTTGAAGAAGAATTGTTTAAGTCTCAAAAGAATGTACCGCATTTTTCCGTACTTGAATATATGGGCCCATGGATTAAACAGATGGCTAGATATCACATGCAGGAATCTAAGTTTTAAATTTGAGATCACATAGTCTACCGCAGAGTGTTTCAAAGATAGAAGAATAAAGACAATAATGGAACAGGGTAAGTGTAGTCATAGAGAGATAGGAGAATGCTCTACACTTCTCTACAAATGAAGATATGATGTTGTGGCTTGGAGGACAGGTAGATATGAGTCAAAGGTATGAGTGTTTCAAGTCTCAAGTGATAATGAGCATCACAGTTGCTTCTCCAGAGTCAGCTATGTGAAGACATGTCTTGGTACTAATTAAAGCAAGTAGAAGGAGATAGTTGAAGCCACCGCAGTTCACCGCACACCAGTTTTTAGATTTTCTAATGGAAATACAAGCACACTAGATCAATTGGATTACTTTGTTCAAGTTTCAGATGGTTATGTTTACCACATGTATGATCTTCAATGTTTCACTTCAAGACTGTGACAATAGAGTATGGTAAGGATACCATAATCAATGTTCAAGTGTTTACGCTAGCATATAACAACATGGATTGGTAAGAGAAGTGTATAGGAATGTGTTGTAAGTTATATAATGTTCATTGTATGGTATGTATGATACAATTTTGTCTCCTCCAATATCACCTTTGGTTTGGAGCTAAATGCAAGGAAGGATAAGTGTTTACTAAGTTGACTTTGTGTAGGCTGTTGATTATGTCATGTGTTTGGAGTATGCGTCAGGTTGGAAGAGTGTACTAAGGTAATAGAGGACCTGATTATATCTTGTTTTTGAACTGCATTAGATTTCTACTTACCGCATATGATTGGGAGCTGATTGTTGTGGCCATTGCATGTTTCATCTTGACCGATCAAGGAGAAAGATTTTGAAGCTTGTAGAGGATATAAATGTAAGATCAAATTTGTTGAGTGATGAATGAGTTATGTATTATTTGATAGCATTTTAATTGTGTGAATAAACTTTTTACAAAAGGAAATTTAATGATGAAATGTGGAAAGGACCAGTTTATGTAATGTGATACTGATGCGGAGGAAATTGAAGGTGATATGATAATAAAGAAGAGTTTATAAACTTGTGTTGACATTATGGAGGTTAGTATTGTGGTAATGAAAAGGTGAGATAGTTGTGCAGAGGTTGGTGAGGTTAGCAAAAGGTTGGAGCAGTCAATGTTTGTCAGATAAGTAATTTGTTCTAGAGGTTAAAGCCTCTTTGTGTAAAAATTGTAACTGTTGTAGCAGTTCAGGGAGTTGCAACTTCCTTTGGGTTGTAGGCCATAAATGATTATGTAATCTTGTTTCTTTTTGTGAGGCTAGATTTGGACAGTAGATCCAAGCAGCTTGCTCACCGTGGTTTCTCACTTCTAGGGTTTTCCACATAAATATGGTGTTATGGTTATATGCTTCTGTGTTCTTCGATTCTTCATGGTTTAAATGTTCACTTTTAGTTTGAATGTTGTTGGTGTGATGGGTAAAAGTGGGATAATCAAAATGAATTATAAAACCCAAAAACATCAATAGAATGCACAGGTAAATAAGGATTTAAAATAAGAAGAAATGATACTCACAACCTTTTTTACCTTGTGATTTCCATTGTTCACCTATTCTCTTTTGATCTTTTGGTGATGAAGATGGCCCTTAGGAAGCTTGCTTCCTTGCTTTGATTCCTCAAGATGACAAGGAGAAACGGCTCAGATACGTGTTGTGTTGAAGATGAGCTTCAACACAATATGAAATGGATGATAGATGGTATGAGAGTGGAGGTGCCAATGGCGCGCTATGGATTCTACAGCATAAGTTTACTTGAAAGCTTGATATGTGAAATAGAAGAAGAGGGTTGTATTTATAGAGTTGTGTGAGAGAAGATCAATGGTGGAAAAGAAATAAGAAGATCAATGGAGGAGAATGTTCAAGAGAACGTGCGTGAATAGAAGGACATGTGTCATTCAAAAAGATTTAACTACTTTCTTGATGAGGATGAGTTTTTATTTCTTAAATTAGAATATATTTTTCTAATTTAAGAGTTTTGTTGATAGCTTTAAATCAGTTAACTCAGCTTTTGCTTTTGTATGACAAGAAGAATTTATTTTTAGAAGATTTTGAAGATTTTTTAGAAGATAAGAAAGCATAATTAAATAAATAAATTTATTTAATTACTTGTAGATAATTTGGAAGAATAAATAAAATATTTAAATATATTTTATTTTTTGGAGATTTAATTTAAATAAATTTGCATTTTATTTAAATTTAGAAGAATGGATGATTTAATTACATAATTAAAATTATTTAATTATTTAGAAGAATAAAGTTGATATATAGATGAAATTAATTAAATAAATGTAATTTATTCAATTAATGGGAGAAAATGAATCAAATAAATAAATAAATTTATTTATTTATTGATAGAGGAATATGAAGATGAAATAAATATTTAAAATATTTATTTAGGTAGAGTTGTGTCATTTTTAGGTGTATACATTTTGCCCCTCTTTGATGCATTGTGTTTTTATCACGTTGTTTCAAAGAATAAGAATTTTTGATAATGATACATGCCCCAATTTTTGCCCCTGGTACAAGTTTAATGACAGGATGCCCCCTCGAGAGATTGGATGGGAAGAAGGCACAAAGCATGAGACGGACAATCTCATGAAGAAGAAGGTGAAAAATGGGTTAGGATGGAGAAAAATAGGACATGGTTTGGAGGAACAGATATGGGAAGTAGTCACAGTTGTCACACAGTCATCTAGGGTTCTCTTGCTATATCTAGGAGTTGAGTCCACAAGTCCTATTCATTTGCATACTTGTCCTTAGTTGATTGGTCTTTGATAGCTTAGGAGAGTAGAGGAGCTAGAGTAGTTGATAGAGATATGGATATTTCATGTGAGGAGCACTAGTTTGAGCAAGTTCGACGGTTCGATCGGCCACCCGAGGTAGGACCACCAGTATGTAGTTCATCAAAACTCACTAAAAGTCATTTATTAGGTCAATAAATGCTTAGGAAAAAAAGCTAAGACAGATGTACCAAACTATAGTTTGGCGCATATGCATCCCGAAATGGCGCATATGTCATGAAATCACGCATCTGAGAGATCTTACAGTGCATATGATAGATGTGCACATATAGGCTAGGAATTGGTGCATCCATTATGGAACTGTGCATGTGACACTAGAAGTGGCGCATGTGCTAGAATGGCGCATACACGTCAAGGATTGGTGCACTCACGGTGAAGTGGCACATCTGATATGGATCGGCACATTTGCCACCTAGTTCAGCGCATTTGCACTAGGATAATCAGTTGACTTAACGAAATTAACCCAATTGGTACCCTAATTGATGCACCAATTGATAAGCAATCTCTGAGATTACCGAGAATCTAGTCAAGAGATGATATGATGTTTTGATTAATTTGATGTGTTAAGTCAATGATGGGATAGTTGGATTGCTTTGAGTAGGTTTTCTTGGCTATGGATTTCTTTGATGCTATGCTTTTCTTGGTTGCAAGAGGATATCCAGGATACCCTAATGTCACGAGAGTAGTTCCCTTTGTCGTTGTTGCAGCAGTATATGTTGACAGAGATGGACTGCGAGGCTCTTGGTGCTATGGGTCTTCATTACATTTGTTTCATGCCTGAGGTTCGCATGAACCATGGGTTGATGACTGCAGTGGTGGAGTGATTCCACAGTGAGGATGGGACATTCCATCTACCAACTGGGGAGATGGTGATCACTCTATAAGATGTGTATAGGATTTTGCACCTCCCTATTCAGGGAGAGTTGGTAGAGTATGAGTCACAGCATGACACTGGATTGGCTAAGTGTAAATAGGTTTTTGATGACCCAAAGTTGGTTGAGCAGGTGATTTCGTGGCAGGACATTCATGACTGCTATGACTACTTCCCAAGGATAGTGGTGGGACTAATTGGTGGCGTAGTATGCCCCGATTGGAGGTCACACGGGTTCCTAACTGGCTGGAGAGCATGATTACTGATGGGACTCAGTATGCATGGGGTGTGTACATGCTAGCACACTTGTATAGGGATATGTACCAGGTTGTGTATCACAGATGGGCCAGCTTGTCAGCGGGTGTGTCTCTTTTGCAATTTTGGTTATGGGAGCACATAGCTATTACACAGTTGATATGTCTTTTTCACTGGCAGAGAGGTGAGCCCTACAGTTACGAATATGCAGGTGTGATTTTCCAGCACAAGCTGGGAAAGCTTGAGTATCGGAGACATGCGCTAGATAATGTGGATCTAGTTATCTGGCACCCATACCTAGACTGTGAGGTATGGGAGGATGCAGCTAATGAGTTGCCGTATTGTTTCCAGACTCAGTGGCTTATTAGCTAGATGAGGTACATATTAGAGTGGCAGATCGTTAGCTGAGTATAGAGGCAGTTTGGCAGAGTGTAGGGTAGGCCACAGGGGTAGGCATGATTCGCGAGGACCCATGCAGAGAGATTTAGGTGGGGTCCCGTAGCATTGTATGAGGAGGCCTTGGTAGACTTTCATTAGATCCCCTATGCAGCTTGGCCTATGAGGAGGGACATAGTGGATGTAGGCATGATGCCAGATTATGAGGAGTGGTTCATGGCTCATCCATGTCCTAGATATTTAGGACCTAGAGAATTGGCTCCTCGTATAGATGAGGAGGATTCAGATGATGAGGGTGGAGCTGGCAGGAGGAGGAGACAGAGGAGGGGGAGAGGAGGTCAGGGAGATGATGGTGGAGATGGAGGAGGAGGAGGAGGTGGTAGACTGAGATAGAGGAGGAGGTCTGGGGAGGGACCTTTGGGTCAGCAGGAGGTTGCGTAGCCGCAGGCTACAAGACAGGTGCAGGTGCTAGTACAGCAACAAGCACAACAGAGACAGATGTCACCACCTTAGTAGGTGGCACAACAGCAGGTGCAGGGACAAGGATAAGGACAGGCTCCATAGCCTGACTTATAGCAGTAGGCTATGGTTGCATTACAGGGTCAGGTTAGGCAGTTGAGGGCCCACCTAAGAGCATCAGAGTCTCAGAGAGAGGCAGACACATGACATATATCAAAGATCTCCAGAGAGTGAGACGTAGCCCTGGTGAGTGTGCAGGTGATCAGAGCAGAGAGAGATGCAGCAGTGGCAGCCCTAGGTATAGATGGTACTTTGAGCTTTTTGGTTACATAGGTGTAGTAGGAACAAACATAGCTAACCCAAGTATAGGGTGAGCTTGCCAGAGCATAGGCTCAGACTCAGTACTACAAAGGATTATATCACGGGGCAGTGTCGATAGACCAGTGTATGCCTAGCTACAGGAGTCAGTCTAGGGCATCACAAAGGGCAAGTGGATCTTAATCTGTGGCATCAGTGAGAGGCCCCCAGTAGTCAAGGGGTGATAGAGGATAGGGAAGTGTAGGGAGCAGTGTTCCACGTTAGTAGGGTTAGCTAGATTTTGACACTTGTACCAATTGTGTGGCTTGATGTACACATTTTTGATGGCTTAGATAGCCTGTTATGTATTATATTGCCCCGAGACATGTATCACTAGCTTGTTGTACTTTGTATACATTTCATGATATGACTATGAGAGATAGACAAATATTTTGATATATTGCACATTTGGACATGTTTTTATGGTTATATGATGATGTAATTATTGATGCTCTATATGCACGTGCTCTAGGTTTATATGTTATGGATGCAATCTATCTTATGATGCTTTGCATATGTGATGCATACTAGATGGATTTAGGATGATTTGATATGTTAATGTAGATGTGAAATGTTATTGCTATGATTATGCAGCTCTATATGTATTTGTCTATGTTTTTGATTTTTGATATGATATATGGATGCAAATGTGTTTGGATGACCTAATGCACTTATTATGTATGTCAATGATTTATTCATGTGAATGACTATCTCATGTGATATGATATGTTACCTATGCTATGTTTTTTATATGTCCAAATGTACTCAATCGACACAGGGATGATATAGACAGGCGAAAGAAAAGAAATGAAAGAAATACGGGCTTTCATTTGATACTCTGCAGGAGTTTCTTATTGCATGGTTGATATGGATTTCTAGATATGGGATGGATGTAGATACTTTTCCATCATTAGAGTGCAAGTACTTTGCTTTCATCATTGGGCACTTTTTGTTTCTTTTCTCTTTTTGAAATGTTGTAAGAAAATACAAGCATCTAGGTATAGCTAGACCGAGATGACCTGAGTACTTCTTACATGGGTTTTGATATAGCAAGTTGATACAAGCATCTAGTCAAACTTGAATCTAGATGATCTGAGCACTTCTTGCGGTTCAATAGACAAGGATTGCCCTTTTTCATGTTTAGACCTCTGTAGTCCTCAATGATCTTTTGTTGATCATGTCATTAGACAAAAGTTGTCACATTACTAAAGTTTGATCCACAAACAACAGACAAAGAAAAAGATTATGCCCCCATCATAGCATCTCTAGCTTTTGGCATCCTTGAGTAGCATAGGAAGACATAATGACAAAAATCCAAGACTTTGTAAGTTAACCTATTCACCAAAACATTCTTGCATTAGATGTGTCTTTTTGCCATAATTAATATAGAATTAGTCTAAGTGTTTCGGTATATGTTTGCGTTGGATAGGTTGATGCTTTGTGCCAAGACTTTTGTTTTGGGAAGCTTGCTTTGTTGTGTGTGCTTGTCTAGTTAAAGGTATCACAATCCTTTATTGGTATCCTCTTGGAACATGTGGCATTCAAGAATCCAAATCTGCAACCAGGTCAAGGAGTTGCCCCTAGTTTAGACAAAGGATCGACTTATTATGGGTGATATGACAGATAGACATGGAGAGACAGACCCTAAGTGATGCAGAGTGGGAAGCGGATCATGGAAAACTGTTTAGCAGTCAGCAAGTAACCAACCGCTATCATACATTTTCTACGTATTTTTTTTCGTCGACAAAATCCATTCCATCTGCCAGACTAAAACTCCTCATGCTGATATGAGTATTTTGCTTTGGGTGAACCTCTGAGCCAACCATACCATTGAACTAGTACTATCGATTCAATTACTTAGTTTAAATAGCTATTGGTAATCCATAGTTGCACTGTTGAACTGCAAGAATCCATCAGCTTCATTGAACCATTGAACCACCGGCCCATTAAATCGTTGAACCATTGAACTGGTTCAAAGAATGGTTCAACTATCGCTAACTCTTCAGCACTATCTCCATTGCCGAACGGTTGAACCAAACGATCGGTTGAACCGCTAAACCCTTTGAACTGTTGAACCGGTTCAAGGGTTCAATCAATCACTTAATTGATTCAAAAACTCCTTCAAAGCTTTATTTAACTTCTTATAAGCATTCGTCGAGCCAAAATGAACCTGATTTACTTGTGAACCGTTGAATCTTTCACCAAAGGTTCAAACAAAGACTTTTCCACCCGACTTTAATCAGCTGCGAAACTTGATGTACTGTCTGTTATCGCCATGGAACCAAAATTTGTTGGACCATTGGAACTGGTTCAAACACTAGCCTTTCAACTATCTGTAACGTCGAAAAACCCACGCGACATTGCCAAACTATTCTTTCCACAAACATACGGATTTTTCTAACTTTAACAACCTAGCACATGAGGATGCTAGAATTTATCTCAGCATGCTACAAATTGGTCCTGCAATCATACAAAATGAACAGAAACAAAATAGAAAACCTAATCTAATATATACAGCCATTCCACCGATTACGAAGTAATCAACTGGCAGAATGGATTAAAGAACCCATCTTGGCTACAAACCAGAAAATCGACTACACAAGGAAATCGAACACCAAAAAACAACACAAATAGGATCTTTCTTTTATTGCTTCTAGAAATTGATACCGATATCTAATTTTACAACATAGAACTTTGCTGTCTCTTACAGAAATCTCAATTGATCTTAATCTATCTCTCCCTCCAAACGATCTGAGTGGAGCTATTTAACTACTTTCCAACAGTAGTACAAACTTGATTCCCAGCGGCTGGGAGAGATAACAAACTTCTAACAAACTAACAACCTTACCATGACAGCTCGATAAGTGTCCTAGGGATTACAAACAAAAGCTGAATTACAAACACCAATGACAAGTCTGGTCAAACATACCTTATTACATTAATATAGAAAATGCATAAATTTCATAAGACCGTAGTCTTCGTGGGGTGCTCCTGCACCACTAAGGGACTGACCTAGTGCCTCAGGGGCTCATTGCTAAATGGCCCTGCCTACGTGACGATGTAGAGGCAACGTAGTTTAGGGTGAACCTGATGGACCTAAGACCTAGGTGATGGCGAAGACATGGAGTCGGTATGGACAACAGGATAGATGACACTCAAAGGAATGGAGAGAAAAGAAGAAGAGTGGAGCGGAGCAGAGCCTCGGGGGCGCATTGAGAATGGCCTTTCCTACGTGATAACTCAGAGGTGACGTAGTTCGACAATGGTTCAAAGGACTGGTTCAAGATGAACAACATGATGAACATGAGAGATACGAGGTCACAATAAATGGAGGAAGTGGTTTGTAGTAGATAGCACCTGTTTACCAGGTTTTCACCACTTGCTTTTATTTGCACGGAACCTAAAAGTACACATGACGCTTGTTTTCCAAGTTTTTATCATGGTACCTATCCCAGGTGCCTGTTTACCAGATTTTCACCAAAGGACATTTTTTTTTCTTATTTTTCCATTTTTTTTATTTTTTTGCTTTATTTTTTATCATTTTTTCAATTTTTTTTTAAGGACTCCCTTGCATTGGGGTTTTTAGGTATAGAACTTGCGAAGATGCATGCTGTTGATAGGATCATCAAACAGTTCAACTTTAGATGTAGTCAATTGATATGCCCCTGACTCATAGGCTACAATGATGACATAGGGACCTAGCCAATTGGGTTCGAACTTGCCTTTGTTTTCTCAATCTTGCTAATTTTTGGGATTTTCTCTGAGGACTAGATCACCAACTTGGAATACTTGGGGCTTTACCCTATGGTTGTAGCTTCTAGACATTCATTGATGATAAGCTTTTAGGTGGTTAAGGGCATGTTGCCTTCTCTCTTCAAGCAGCTCTAATTCTTGAAGTCTAGACACTCTGTACTCTTCATCAGATACAAGGCCTTTTAACAAAACTTGCAAGGATGGGATCTCGACTTCAATGGGAAAGATGGCTTTAGATCCATAGACTAGGGAGTATGGTGTTGCACCTATGGGTGTGTGAATGCTTGTGCGATGGCCCATAGTGCAGGATTTAAGTAGACATGCCAATCATGGCCAGCATCATTGACAGTCTTCTTTAAGATTTTCAAAATGGTTTTATTTGATGCCTCTGCTTGGCCATTGCCTTGGGGGTAGTAGGGGGTAGAAAAGCATTGCTAGATATGGAATTTGTTGCATCATTCCCTAACATCTTGATTTTTGAAAGGTCGTCCATTATTTGTGACAATGGATGAAGGGATACCATAACGACAAATGATGTAGTTCAAGATAAAAGAGGCAATCTACTTGCCTGTGATATTAGCTAAGGGCACGGCTTCAATCCACTTTGTAAAGTACTTAATGGCGGTGATTATGAATTTATGACCGCTTGATGAAGGAGGGTGAATCTTGCCCACTAAGTCGAGTCCCCACTGACAGAAAGGCTAAGGAGTCATTAATGGCTGCAGCTCTTGTACTAGTGCATATATCAAGTTCCCATGGATTTGGCACTTTTTTCACTTCTTTACAAAATGATACGAATCTTGTTCCATGGTTGGCCAGTAGTATCCCATGCATATGAGTTTCTTGGCTAGGGTAGGGCCACTAGAGTGGGTCCCGCATATACCGCCGTGCACTTCATTCAAGGTGGTTTGAGATTCCTCACTATCGAGACATCTAAGGAGAGTACCATCGAGACCTCTGCGATATAGGGTATTGGCAATAATGGCATACCAGGATGCCTAATGGATGAACATTCATTTTTGGTTATTGGAGAGATCAGGTGGGAGGGTATTCTCTTTAAGATAGGCAAATATTTTTCCATAAAGGGGGGAATCAATTCCAACAATGTGGTAAAAAATATGGGATTCAGGGGTGTCATATGCAGGACAAGACACTAGCTCTACCAAGATCTCATAATGTGATTGATTATTTGGAATATCGAGGAGAGACATAAATGTTGCCATGGCATCTGTAGCTTTGTTCTCAATCCTTGGTATCTGCTCAAAGGAGATCTTGACAAAGTATTCTTTAAAGTCATCTACCATTCATTTGTAAGGGATTAATTTCTCATCTATTGTCTGGTAGTCATCATTTACTTGATTTATGGCCAGCTATGAGTCACCATTCAACTGCTAGCTTGATACTAATGACTAGAGCTTCATACTCTGCCACATTGTTAGTGCAAGGAAAGAGTAATTTGTATGATTTAGGAATGGTGTCGCCACTAGGGGTGATCAACAAGATACTTGCTCCCAATCCATGCTGAGTATATGAGCCATCGAAATACATTTTCTAGGTTGCTATGGTTATGTGAAGGATAGACTCATCTGGAAAGTCAAAGCTCAAAGGGCTATCATCTGTTAGAGGTGCATCTGCTAGTTGATCTACAAGTACTTGGCCTTTTATTGCTTTCCTATCTACATATTTTATGTCGAATTCGTTGAGAAGCATGACCCATTTGTACAATCTACCTGTTAAAGCTGCTTTATTGAGTAAGTACTTGAGTGGATCAATTTTTGCTACTAGTTTGACTAAATGTAACAACATGTAATGTCTCTACTTTTGTGAGGTGAAGACCACGGCAAGACATTCTCTTTCAATTGGCATGTATTGCAGTTCATATCCAACAAGTGTTCAACTGATATAGTAGATTGCTTGTTCTTTCCCTTCATAATTTTGTTGTGTGAGGAGAGCTCCCAGAGCTATTGGTGTGGCTGAGATATACAGTAGCAGAGGTTTACCTTGAATCAATGGCATCAATATAGGTGGTTTCATTAGGTATTCTTTTAACTGCTGAAATGCTTACTCACATGAATCATTCCATTTGAAAGGGACATTCTTATGTAGAAGGTGGGAAAATGGTTGGCACTTGTCTGTCAATTAAGAAATGAACCTTCTGATAGATTGGAGTTTTCCCTATAGGGACCTTAGTTGAGTGAGATTCTTAGGAGGTGGCATTTCCATGATGGCCTTTACTTTAGCTGGGTCGACTTCAATTCCATTGGTGGACACTATGTATCCCAATAGCTTACCTGAGGTAACTCTAAACATGCACTTCTTCAAATAGAGATGTACATTAAACTATTCCAATCTTTTGAAGATTTTGTCTAGTATTGCTAGGTGTCCTTCTCTTGTGAGTGATTTTGCCAAGATGTCACCAACATAATCTTCCATTATAGTGTGCATCATGTCATGGAAGATTGTGGTCATAGCTCTCTAATATGTTGCACCAGCATTTTTCAAACCAAATGGCATGACATACCAACAATAGGTGCCCCAAGGACATGTGAATGCAATCTTTTGTTGGTCTTCAGGTGCAATTTTTATCTGGTTGTATCTAAAAAAACCATCCATTAGTGATAATGTGGTGTGCCCTTCTGTGAGATCTATAATAATGTTAATGTTTGGTAGGGGGAAATCATCTTTCAGACAATCTTTGTTCAGGTCCTTGAAGTCATTACATATTTAGACTCTACCATCTAGTTTGGCAATAGGTACTATGTTTGAAATCCATTTAGGATAGTTTATTGGTCTGATGAATCTGACATCCAACAATTTCTTCATCTCTTCTTTCACAATGAGGGCCACATGTGGGTGCATCTTTCTAATTTTTTGCTTTACTAGCTTAGCTCCTGGAGCTAAGGATAAGTGATGCATTATGAGATTCGGATCTAACCCTAGCATGTTTGCATATGACCAAGCAAAGTTGATATGTTTTCTCTTGAAGAATTCAGTAAATGCTGGCTTTTCTTGTGCTATTAAAGACTGTGCCATGTGGATCATTCTAGGATTATCACCTGTGCTAACATTGATCACCTCTGCTGGTTCTATCGAGATTGAAGATATGTCCTGATGTGTAAGATTGGGTAGAGGTTCAAGCCTTCCATCCTTCAACGCCTCAGAGAGGTTTTCACCATTGGATACATCTATATTTTTACTTTTTTCATGATCTAACACTGCTGCAGAATGGTTTTCACCATTAGATCTTTCTTTCATTTTGACATTTTTGAGACTGAAAGGCTTGGCACTCTCTCCAAAATAGGCCTTGTCATTGAGTTCTGTGGCATATCCAGCTCTGTGGTCCCCTGTGGGTATATGATCTCTAAGCTCAAGATAGTCTATTATGGCTTCATCGTTATGAAAGGTATCGAGCTCAGGGATAGTGTCTTGTAAGTCCCAATCTATGAGTTTGGGTGCAACAATGGTAAGGGGTCATTGGGTTGGCCTGATTCGATGGTATTGATGGTTAAGATAGAGTTGTTGTGGAGGTCATTATAAGCATGAACAAAGTTTGTGATGGTACTCTCTATTAGTGGATCCATCAAGGGGGGTATCATTCTTTCCTCTGGACTTTCACTATCGTTATTACGTGGGACGGACTCTAGTGGTCTAGCCCTTGGACCTTCTCTCTCATTTGCATGGGTTGGGTCATACTCATGGACAACATCAATGCCTTTTTCATCACATGATAGCTCTGAGAGACTATCCCACTCATATTCATTGGAATCAGTCTCACTCCCCAATTGTGGTTGCTAAATTTGATCAACCAAATTACTAGCAGATATTTCTAGTTGTTTGCCTTTATTCTTATTTTCTCTGTTGGTTTTTGATGTGCCAGTGTAACCTAGCCCTATAGTGTCTCAAGCTATCAAGGTATGAGGTTGGATGGGTTCAGTGATACCATCTTTTCTTGAACTGAGTGGACCATGTCCTTCATACCCCATTCTTTGTAGCATTTGGAATCCTTGACCATATTGTTTAGTTTGTATAGTGGTGTGATGGTCTTGTTGTGTTGATGAACTACCTTCATCTTTATACAACCATTTTAGGATATCCTTTTCATTGCTCTCATCTTTGAGGCTTCCCCATTTGATAAACGAACCTTTGGTAGTTTTATCTACTTTGGATTTGCTCAGGGTAGGTCTTCCATATGATCTGGGAGATAGGGGAAGTTGTGCCAAATAGAGGGATTAGGAGATTGTGTACTCACCCAAGCCCTTATCTTTGAGTCTAAGGTCAAGTTGGGATGTCTTTGAAGTGGAAGAAAGTGAAGCTGGGTTAACACGATATGAAGATGAAGTAGAAGCCCAGTTGTTGGGAATCACAACTTCAGGTTTAGATTGAATGGAGTTGCAATACCAAAATGGATTGGGATCACCTTGGATGGTGATCTCTTGGCCTTCATAAGGGAATTTGATACACTGATGGTATGTTGATGACACTGCTTTCAGAGCATGTATCCATGGTCTCCCAAGAAGAAATTATCTCTCTAAGGAAATAATTGGAGAAGGAAAGGGATCAGATAGACAAGGGTCTAAAACAAAAGAATATCACCAACATCCTTGATGAGATAATCAATAGTCAAAGACCTCTAAAAGATACTAGTGGCATTGGATTTGAGAAAGTGATGCAGAGGCATCCACACTAAAACCTTGACATACAGCATGTATGTCTAACACCCCTCATCATCATCATCATATTTCCCTTAACACTGTCAGCATCATCATATTTTCTCTGCCGACCGATATACTCCTACAGACAAGCCTTCGCCCTTTCGCATGTCAGCAGCATCATCACATTTAGCAATCGGCAGCATCATCACATTCGGCAAGCGCAAACATCCTCCTGATGTTCACTGTTCATCTTACCGCCAACCTCTCTCTTCAGCATCATGATGTTCAACATCATATTCATCAGCAGGATATAAAATATCCTGTTCCCTCCATATATCCTGATGACGACAACCTCATGCACCTTTCCTTCGATGCTTACGTCACCCCGATATCCTGATTACGATTATCCTGATGACGATGACGTCACATGAAGTTCCTTCAATATCCTGCTGTCAGCCAAACTTAACATTATCGGCCCGCGATGGTTTTATCAACCCGATCTTCTACCTTATGCCGATACGCTCCTCCTCGGCAACACCTGATGATGATCACCCCAATGCACATTCACTTTATGCAATCGATTGCATCATGCTCCTCTCCATCTACTCGGATGACGCCCGAAGTAACTGCAGGATATACACAGAAATATCCTGATGATGCCGTTATGACAAATTTCCAACCTTAGCAAATTTCGATCCGCCGAACCTCCTAGGGTGACCCGATCCACTTCCTGGACAACTTTCCAGACTCTAACTACCAGCACGACCTAGCACATACCCATGCTAGGGCTCTCAACACCTCTCGACGACGATCCTGCACACCTGCATGCGAACAAACAGAAAATACAAACTACATCCTAAACTACTGTACACAGCCATTCCACCGATTCGACGAATCAACCGGTGGAATGGATCAGCGAATCCATGTAACCACCAAAACAACAAATCGATTTCACAAAGGAATCCAAACAGAGAATTGACAAAAAATAGGATCTCTTTATTGATAAAAGATGCAAGTACAATATTCAGTCTCTCTCTACTCAATGCAATACTATAGTATATGTAAAACCAACCGATCCTAATGCATAAATAGGATCTCTTGCGAGTACTACTGACCCGACTCCAAGCGGCTGGGAAATCTCTCCAGGCGGCTGGGAGATCCAACTGGACATACAGCATGACAACTGTCCTAACAAACTACCTAAAAATAGTAAAGCATGGTCAACATGACCTTATTACATGCATTGGTCTTATACGACCTTCTTGAAACATTAACAAGACCTAAAACAAACTAACTGCCTCATGGCGGCCAGCTGTCAGGTAGATGCTCCTGCACCATACTCCCCAACAGAAAAGAACTCATGTCCCATGAGTTTGGTTGTGGAAGTCCTCCACCTTTACACTTTGCCTTTGCAGTGTCTTGACCTATTCCAGCTTTATCCTCTGCTGGCTCTTGGCTGCTCCAAGACTTCTGAACTGTAACTTGCTATCTTGCAAGTAAATCCTCATGCCTGTCAATGTAGGCCCTTCTCTCATATACCTTGTGTTTGTCAGGTTGTCTGACCAGAACCTCTGTCTGAACTGCCTCTTGAACTTCTGTAATGTTCAACTCTGTCTTTCTTTCACCCTTTATAGGACAAACAATAGTCCCAACTATGACAACATCCTTGTCATTCCTCTCAACTAGTTGCTGTTTGCAAACCTGTTTTTGAACCTGCTGCTGACCTCTGTCAGTCACAACTGAAACTTTCTTCAACCTGTTGTCCTTAACAACTCCTTTCCCTGCAGTGTCCTCAACTGCCTTTATGCCTGCTCCTCTAGGCTTCTGCACAAATTCCTTCTTTCCCACTAAAATGATTTTTGCTGCCTTCTGTACTACAGCTGCTTCCTGTAATGGCATCAACATAATAGTTTTCCCATCTTTCTTGATGGTGTAGGTATTAGCATACCCATCATACAGTACCCTCCTATCAAATTGCCATGGTCTACCCAACAGTAGGTGACAACATTCCATGGGCAAAATGTCACACAAAACTCTATCATGATATGCTCCAATCTGAAAATCAACATATGCCTGTTCATAGACAAAAAGTGATTGACTATCACTCACCCAAGATGCCTTGTAAGGGTGTTGGTGTGGAATCCTTTCCAAATATAGTTTATCCACCATTTCCTGAGATACCATGTTATCTGTTGAACCAGTATCAACGACAACCTTACATACCTTACCTTTGCTCTTGCATGTGGTCTTGAAAAGAGCTCTTCTTTGCATCATATCCTTTGATGCCTGCAAACTAATTCTCCTTAGCATCAATGCTTCTCCCTCCTCAAGATATCCATAACCATCAGGAACTCTATCTTGTTGATAAGTGTTTGAACTTTGCACACTTTGCTCTACTTTCTCTTCTTGCACAAGTTGTACTCTCTTGTCATTCGTTCTATCATCTCTGGATGATGAACCTTTGCTTTCTGGACATTTGAAAAATGGATGACCAAACTCACCACAGGTGTAACACTTTCCTGAAAATGTAGTAGAACCTCTACCACTTCCAAATCTGCCTCTATTACCTTTCCATCCACCTCTGAAATCATACTGTCCCTGTCCTTTACCAGTGTCTTCTTGACCCTCATTGGTTTGCCTTGTTGTAGGGGCTAATCCTCTTCCCCTCATATTGCTGCCTCTTCCTCTCATGGACTTATCTTGTCTCCTATTCATCTTTTCTTCAATCCTGATTGCCATTTGGTAACAATCCTCCACACTCTTAGGGTTAGCTAAAACTAACTCATCCTGTATGTTCAATCTCAAACCAGCCAAGTACCTAGCCACCTTTTCTACCTCATTCTCATGATGACCAGATCTCATACTCAACTTATAAAACTCCTCAGTATATGCCTTCACATCCATTTCCTTCTGCCTTAAGAATTGTAGCTTCTTAAACATCTGAATTTCATAATCCCTAGGCAAGAATTTGCCTTTTATCCTTGCTACCATCTTATCCCATGAAGTGATCTTTGACTTCCCTTGTTTCCTTCTCTCGGATTGTACATAATCCCACCATACCAAAGCATGACCTCCTAACTTGGTCTTTTCAATCTTTACCTTCTGATCCTCAGCAACATCTTCACATTCAAAGTGATTATCAAATGCAGCAATCCAATCCAGTAACTCATCTTCATTCAAACTTCCATTATACTTGGAAACATCAACCTTTACCTTAGGTTTATCACTCTGCACTGCCTTTAACAGTTTTGCAAATCTCTGGTCTTCAGCATCCAGATCTTCAGCTACCTCTTCATACTCTTCAACAGTATCTTCATCTTCTTCTGATTCACTGTCTTCCACTTCCCTCTTTTTGTTCTTCTCCAAGGCTACAAGCCTGGCTTGAAGTGCTTCAACAAGCTCCTTCATCTTCCTCATCTCTCTGGCATGTTTTTCCTTCATCTCCTGCAACTCCCTTGCAGTACCATTACCTTTCGGAGGCATTTTGTCAACCTCTCACTTCTCTACCTCTGTCCTTTTGGTGACAGAATCAACTCTACCTCTGCCCTTTCGGTGACAGAATCAACACACAACAGCCCAGACCTTTTGCTGAGCTCTGATACCACTATGATGCAGAGGCATCCACACTAAAACCTTGACATACAGCATGTATGTCTAACACCCCTCATCATCATCATCATATTTCCCTTAACACTGTCAGCATCATCATATTTTCTCTGCCGACCGATATCCTCCTGCAGACAAGCCTTCGCCCTTTCGCATATCAGCAGCATCATCATATTCGGCTATCGGCAGCATCATCACATTCAGCAAGCGCAAACATCCTCCTGATGTTCACTGTTCATCTTACCGCCAACCTCTCTCTTCAGCATCATGATGTTCAACATCATATTCATCAGCAGGATATAAAATATCCTGTTCCCTCCATATATCCTGATGCAGAGGTAAACGCAACGGGAGCTTACAAGTGGGAAGGAGGAGTCACTAACACAACCAACATGTTATAATACCTATCAGCTTCTCAGCATCATCATATTTCTTGCTAACACAGACAGCATCATCATATTTTGAAGAGGTATGAAATATCCTCCTACGAACTACTGTTCACTTCCTTATCGCCTTTCGCCTTTCACCTGTCAGCAGCATCATGATATTCGGCAAGCGCAAACATCCTCCTGATGTTCGCTGTTCATCTTACCGCCAAACTCTACCTTCATCATCATGATGTTCAACAGCACCTTCATCAGCAGGATATAAAATATCCGGTTCCTCCGATATATCCTGATGACGATAACTTCAAGCACCTTTCCTTTGATGCTTACGTCACCCCGATATCCGACTACTCAAACAACAGCATCATGATATGACTTATCCGGTCATATTGAAACATCTTGATGATGTTAACCAAACTTTATGCTGATGACTTACGCCAAAGCCAAAACACTTAGCGACAGCAGGATAAACTTGCATAGGGTGATATTCGCAATATCCTGATGACGATGATGTCACATGCACCTGATGATGATGTCACGCAATATCCTGATGATGACCCCTCCGGTCCTTAGCCAAAAAAATGAACTTTCACTCCTGCAAGCGATAGCGATATGTGGATGATGGATACACATGAAAGATGATCCTGATGACGATATACACACTGAGTATATATCCGACTTATATCATCCTGATGCACTTGAAACATACAATCTTCGTCAGCTTCATAACCCGATCCGGATAGCGATATACTCACAGATGATGGTGCGATTCACTCCGACTAGAAAAGCACATGCAGACTCCTGTAGATCCGTCAGCTGCATGCAAACTCACAGAACCGCACAATTTCACAAAGACAATATGATGATCGGGCCGGATCACCTTCAAATCAAAACTTAACAGTTTATCTTCCTAAACCCTAGCACATGAGGATGCTAGGTTGATTCACAGCATGCTACCAATCGATCTCCCATACTATGAAATGCATAAACAGAAAACTAAAATGCAAACTAAACTATCATACATGACCATTCCACCGATTCACAGAATCAACCGGTGGAAGGGTTGAAAGAATCCATCAACTTGTAATCAGAATAGAAATCAAAACATAAACAGATGATAAACCAGATAATGCAATTGCTGAGATCTTATTTAGATGAAACACAAATGTCCTGAACAATGTTTCACAATGTCTGGACTGATCTCTGGAACTCACTCAATCACTAGTACAACATAACACAACTACTACTCTCCTTGATCTGTATGATCTATGATATGATATGATGTCAAACCCTAACTAATCTGAGTTATTTATAGCAATATCCTACGAGTACTACCAACTCGATTCCCAGTGGCTGGGAGCTTCCAAGTGGCTGGGAGGATCCAACCGAACATACAGCATAACAGCTGTCCAAACAAACTATCTAAAAATAGCAAAGTATGGTCAACATGACCTTATTACATGCATTGGTCTTATACGACCTTCTTTGAAATATTAACAAGACTCAAAACAAACTAACTGCCTCATGGAGGCCAGCTGTCAGGTAGGTGCTCCTGCACCATACTCCCCAACAGAAAAGAACTCATGTCCCATGAGTTAGGATGTGGAAGTCCTCCACCTTTACACTTTGCCTTTGCAGTGTCTTGCCCTGTTCCAGCTTTGTCCTCTGCTATCTCTTGGCTGCTCCAAGACTTCTGAACTGTAACTTGCTTTCTTGCAAGTGAACCCTCATGCCTGTCAATGTAGGCCCTTCTCTCACATACCTTTTTTTTGTCAGGTTGTCTGACCAGAACCTCTGTCTGAACTGCCTCTTGAACTTCTGCAATTTTCAACTCTGTCTTTCTTTCAACCTTTATAGGACAAACAATAGTCCCAACTATGACAACATCCTTGTCATTCCTCTCAACTGGTTGCTGTTTGCAAACCTGTTTCTGAACCTGCTGCTGACCTCTGTCAGTCACAACTGAAACCTTCTTCAACCTGTTGTCCTTAACAACTTCTTTCCCTGCAGTGTCCTCAACTACCTTTATGCCTGCTCATATAGGATTCTACACAAATTCCTTCTTTCCCACTAAAATGATTTTTGCTGCCTTCTGTACTGCAGCATCTTCCTGCAATGGCATCAACATAATAGTCTTCCCATCTTTCTTGATGGTGTGGGTATTAGCATACCCATCATATAGTACCCTCCGATCAAATTGCCATGGTCTACCCAACAGTAGGTGACAACATTCCATGGGCCAAATGTCACACAAAACTCTATCCTGATATGCTCCAATCTGAAAATCAACATATGCCTGTTCATAGACAAAAAGTGATTGACTATCACTCACCCAAGATACCTTGTAAGGGTGTTGGTGTGGAATCCTTTCCAAATTCAGTTTATCCACCATTTCCTGAGATACCATGTTGTCTGTTGAACCAGTATCAATGACAACCTTACATACTTTACCTTTACTCTTACATGTGGTCTTGAAAAGAGCTCTTCTTTGCATCATATCCTTTGATGTCTGCAAACTAATTCTTCTTAGCATCAATGCTTCTCCCTCCTCAGGATACCCATAACTTTCAGAAGCTCCATTTGTT
Organism: Cunninghamia lanceolata; assembly: GCA_027924645.1. NCBI lineage: Eukaryota > Viridiplantae > Streptophyta > Pinopsida > Cupressales > Cupressaceae > Cunninghamia > Cunninghamia lanceolata. Next base: position 4,112,883 of record BSBN01000341.1, on the reverse strand, counting down.
TGCTCTACTTTCTCTTCTTGCACAAGTTGTACTCTCTTGTCATTCGTTCTATCATCTCTGGATGATGAACCTTTGCTTTCTGGACATTTGAAAAATGGATGACCAAACTCACCACAGGTGTAACACTTTCCTGAAAATGTAGTAGAACCTCTACCACTTCCAAATCTGCCTCTATTACCTTTCCATCCACTTCTGAAATCAGACTGTCCCTTTCCTTTACCAGTGTCTTCTTGACCCTCATTGGTTTGCTTTGTTGTATGGGCTGATCCTCTTCCCCTCATATTGTGTTGTTCTTGTTTTCTCTTTAACTTCTCTTCCACTTTCAATGCCAACTGGAAGCATTTCTGAACTGTATCTGGATTATGCAGACTTAAATTGTCCTAAATGTTGAACCTCAATCCATTAAGGTATCTGGCTACCTTCTCTTCTTCACTTTCCTTTACCTTTGTTTTCATGCAAAGTTTCATGAATTCTTCTGTATATGAGCTGACATCTAGCTCCTTCTGCTTCAGGTTTTGCTTCCTCTTGTGTAATTGGATACTGTAATCCAATGGGACATAAGCTTCCTTTACTAATGCCATCATCTTCTTCCATGTAGTGACTCTACGCTTTCCTTCCTATACTCTATCATCTTGGACGAAATTCCACCATGTCAAGGCAGCTTCTTTCATTTTTGACTGGGCTATCTTCACCCTCTGTTGTTCTAGTATCTCCTCTGTTTCAAAGAAATTGTTCAAGGAGTCTATCCACTCCATCACTGAATCAGGTTCCATCTTTCCTGTAGACACTGGCAAATCCAGTTTCACATCCATGGTTCTCCTCTCCATGGCCTTGAGGGCGTTCAACAGTGGTCTCTGGTCTACAGGAACGACCTCCTCGCTCCAACTAGGGATCTCTTCTTCTTCCCTATCTTCTTCTCTACCAGAACCTACTCTGCTCCTCAACTTCGCTAACTCATCCTTCAATTCCTGATTCTGAGCCTTCACGGCCTTGCTTTCTGCAATCTGTTTCTTTACCAGAACTGCCAACTCAACGTTGGTCATCCTTGCCAGAATCTCTGATGTTCCTTCTTCATCCGACATCCTGCTATACCCTTATCTTTTCCAGAAGATCCTTCCTTTGCTCTGATACCACTATGATGCAGAGGTAAAACGCAACGGGAGCTTACAAGTGGGAAGGAGGAGTCACTAACACAACCAACATGTTATAATACCTATCGGCTTCTCAGCATCATCATATTTCTTGCTAACACAGACAGCATCATCATATTTCGAAGAGGTATGAAATATCCTCCTGCGGACTACTGTTCACTTCCTTATCGCCTTTCGCCTTTCGCCTGTCAGCAGCATCATGATATTTGGCAAGCGCAAACATCCTCTTGATGTTCACTGTTCATCTTACCGCCAAACTCTACCTTCATCATCATGATGTTCAACAGCACCTTCATCAGCAGGATATAAAATATCTGGTTCCTCCGATATATCCTGATGACGACAACTTCAAGCACCTTTCCTTTGATGCTTACGTCACCCCGATATCCGACTACTCAAACAACAGCATCATGATATGACTTATCCGGTCATATTGAAACATCCTGATGATGTTAACCAAACTTTATGCTGATGACTTACGCCGAAGCCAAAACACTTAGCGACAGCAGGATAAACTTGCATAGGGTGATATTCGCAATATCCTGATGACGATGACATCACATGCACCTGATGATGATGTCATGCAATATCCTGATGATGACCCCTCCGGTCCTTAGCCAAAAAAATGAACTTTCACTACTGCAAGCAATAGCGATATGCGGATGATGGATACACACGAAAGATGATCCTAATGACGATATACACACTGAGTATATATCTGACTTATATCATCCTGATGCACTTGAAACATACAATCTTCGTCAGCTTCATAACCTGATCCAGATAGCGATATACTCACAGATGACGATGCGATTCACTCCGACTGGAAAAGCACATGCAGACTCCTGTATATCCGTCAGCTGCATGCAAACTCACAGAACCGCACAATTTCACAAAGACAATATGATGATCGGGCCGGATCACCTTCAAATCAAAACTTAACAGTTTATCTTCCTAAACCCTAGCACATGAGGATGCTAGGTTGATTCACAGCATGCTACCAATCGATCTCCCATACAATGAAATGCATAAACAGAAAACTAAAATGCAAACTAAACTATCATACATGACCATTCCACCGATTCACAGAATCAACCGGTGGAAGGGTTGAAAGAATCCATCAACTTGTAATCAGAATAGAAATCAAAACATAAACAGATGATAAACCAGATAATGCAATTGCTGAGATCTTATTTAGATGAAACACAAATGTCCTGAACAATGTTTCACAATGTCTGGACTGATCTCTGGAACTCACTCAATCACCAGTACAACATAACACAACTACTACTCTCCTTGATCTGACATATGATCTATGATATGATATGATGTCAAACCCTAACTGATCTGAGTTATTTATAGCAATATCCTACGAGTACTACCAACTCGATTCCCAGCGGCTGGGAGCTTCCAAGCGGCTGGGAGGATCCAACCGAACATACAGCATAACAGCTGTCCAAACAAACTATCTAAAAATAGCAAAGTATGGTCAACATGACCTTATTACATGCATTGGTCTTATACGACCTTCTTTGAAACATTAACAAGACTCAAAACAAACTAACTGCCTCATGGAGGCCAGCTGTCAGGTAGGTGCTCCTGCACCATATCCTGATGACGACAACCTCATGCACCTTTCCTTCGATGCTTACATCACCCCGATATCCTGATGACGATTATCCTGATGACGATGACGTCACATGCAGTTCCTTCAATATCCTGCTGTCGGCCAAACTTAACATTATTGGCCCGCGATGGTTTTATCAACCCGATCTTCTACCTTATGCCAATACGCTCCTCCTCGGCAACACCTGATGATGATCACCCCAATGCACATTCACTTTATGCAATCGACTGCATCATGCTTCTCTCCATCTACTCAGATGATGCCCGAAGTAACTGCAGGATATACACAGAAATATCCTGATGATGCCGTTATGACAAATTTCCAACCTTAGCAAATTTCGATCCGCCGAACCTCCTGGGGTGACCCGATCCGCTTCCTGGACAACTTTCCAGACTCTAACTACCAGCACGACCTAGCACATACCCATGCTAGGGTTCTCAACACCTCTCGACGACGATCCTGCACACCTGCATGCGAACAAACAGAAAATGCAAACTACATCCTAAACTACTGTACACAGCCATTCCACCGATTCGACGAATCAACCGGTGGAATGGATCAGCGAATCCATGTAACCACCAAAACAACAAATTAATTTCACAAAGGAATCCAAACAGAGAATTGACAAAAAATAGGATCTCTTTATTGATAAAAGATGCAAGTACAATATTCAGTCTCTCTCTGCTCAATGCAATACTATACTATATCTAAAACCAACCGATCCTAATGCATAAATAGGATCTCTTGCGAGTACTACCGACCCGACTCCAAGCGGCTGGGAAATCTCTTCAGGCGGCTGGGAGATCCAACCGGACACACAGCATGACAGCTGTCCTAACAAACTACCTAAAAATAGTAAAGCATGGTCAACATGACCTTATTACATGCATTGGTCTTATACGACCTTCTTGAAACATTAACAAGACCTAAAACAAACTAACTGCCTCATGGCGGCCAGCTGTCAGGTAGGTGCTCCTGCACCAGTTAGAGTTCGAAAACATATAAACTTGGAGGCATGTTTGAAATGAAAAAGGAAGAATCCTACATTGAAGAGTTTGAGGAGACTAAAGATGAGGAACATGAGTTTGATAATGATGACTTCATATAAATCAATGATCAAAAGAAAGATTTCAAGAGATCTCCTCCTAGAAAAGCTGCTACTTCCAGGTTCTCTCAATCTTTTTATGGTTACTATTGTAGACACCTAAAAATGTCTAAACCCTTTAACCAATTTTTTGCATCCTCGCATTAACAACCTAACCATTTCACCAATTGATTAAATAAATTCAATTTTTTTTAATTAATTAACCCTAATCCATCCTAGCCCATCCACCCTTAGCCATTTATCCCTAATTTACCCTTAACCATGAATTAATTTAATTAATTTAGCATTATACCTTACAACTCCATCCCAATTAATTAAATAAATATGTTAAATATTTATTGGGTTAATTTATCCATCTCCCTAATCCTGATTAATTAAGTAAATCATACTTATTTAATTAATCTGCCCTACTCTACCACCTAAACCTAGCCTAGTTGATTAAATATTAATTATTTAATTAGCTACCCTAGCCTACATGACCCCTAGACCAAAATTAATTAAATCAATCACTATTGAATTAATTTTAACCCCTGATTAACCCATCCACTAATTTTCTCCAACCACATTAATTAAGTTAATCCCCTGATTAACTTGGTCAAATCTTACTTAACACCTATTCCCACACCATTTGAATAAAAAATTATCTTTTAATCCAAAGAGTCACATGACCCTTCCAACTCACCTTTCTATTTTCATGTTAGAGCTCTTCTCCATACAAAGAGTTCTAATAGAAGATGTTAGGTTTTACATTCACTCAAAGATGGATGAAATTAACTATGTAAAATTTGAGGAGCTTAGAGATCAACTTCTGGACGATGATGTTACCTATAAACTAGAATATGCAAATGTGGGGGCCAAGTGACTAGACATATGGAAGGATTACCCTGATTTTTGTGATATGCATGAATGGGTGAGATATATTTTGAGCAGGATTCATGATGAATTTATGCATTTGGATAAGCCCTACAAAATCACTAAGGATGCAATCAGGGTAGTTGTTGGGTTGTGTTCCACCGGACCTATACCCGGTGATGAAATCTATTAAGAATGAGAAGATCACTAAATTGATAGGAGCTAAATTTGATAAGAGGACCATAACTATGAATGATATTACTGACCCAAGTGTCTGATATGTTACTATGGGGATTGCATATAAAGTTTATTTCACAAACAGAGAAGGATCCACCACTGGTACATCAATTCACACTTCTTATTAGAGGGTTAAGGAAGGTAAAGACTTTGACCTTTGCGAGGTCATGAGAGAACAACTTTTGGAGAACCTAAGGAGAACAAAGGAAATTGGATACAACTTGAGGTATGGCACCTTAATTATCTACCTTGCATTCTCTTTTCTAAATAAGTTGCCCACTTTTAGAGGAAAGGTCTAGCAATAACAGACTCCTATTTCTGCTCAAATCAAGAGTCACATAAGATGTTTCAATGATCCAAATCACTATAGTACTTTATATTGGGGCTTCTTTAAAACCTTACAATCTGATATGCAAGCTAGAGATAGAGTCCCTTTCAATTTAGTACATCAATATAAGGAGAATATCACATCCCTAGTTGATAAGTATTATACCTATATGGAAGCAGTTGAGTGTAAAACTGCATGGATTCCAAGACTGCCATATGAGGTCTTAATAGAAAAAATAAAGATCTATGCTAATATTTTACTTAGCAAACCTAAAGACACAACTATTGAAAGATTTGATGCCTATGATGAAATAATGGATAAGAAGATTAAAAGAAGTGTGAAGGAGTATTGTGAGAAACACAAAGAAGAATTTCATAAAAGGATGGGTATCTCACTAGAATCCACATCTGAAGCCCCTGCAGAGGAAACACAAAATGATCCTACTATTCCACCAATTGCACAAGGGCTAAGAAGAACCAAAAGATCCACATCTGCTACTGTAAATGCTCCACGGCCCTTTGGATCAACACAAATAGTGTCCATAGGAAGAAGAAAGCTTTTGAAACATTAGCTCAAATGAAGACTACTGAAAAGAAACATGCCAGGCATAAATAGCTTACTAAAAGAAAGAAGGTTTAGACTGTGGAAATTGATGAGGAAGAAGAAGAAATAGAGGAAGGAACCTCTCATCCAAAGAAGAAAGAGAAGAAGTCTAAGAAAGCTCCTCTAACAGCACCTAAATGTGAGCCTTTGCAATTGGATGTAATTTTCAATGCTATTGTACATTATGGTATCCTAAAGGATACAACAGATTTATATCTAGAGGTGCCACCTGAAGACGAGCACCATTGAGAAAGCTATTGTAATGTCTATGCTCAAATATAATGTCCCCCTAAATGATATTATTGAGAAGGTTCCAGAGAGCCTAGCTGATGTTCTAAGGTAGAGAAGAGAAAGTGCCATTAAAATGGATGATGAGTTGAGGCAACAAGCTCTTAATAAAGTTGGGTCTTCCATGTCTCAAGAAGAAAAAGATACAATAGCTCAAATGCAATCTCAAGAGTTAAGAACAAAGAAAAGGGTAGACACCCTTATGAGTATGGAGAAAGGAGATATTGACAAAATTCCAAAGGAAACCGAGGATGTGACAAAGAAAATTTTGGATGAGGTAAAAGGAGTTGAGAATGTGGAGCAATCACAAGTGTCTCCACCACACACCAATGCTTCTCCACCACACAGTACAATATCTCTTCCACATGATACACATTAGCAGGATTTTCAAGAGGAGAAAGAAGAGCAAGCAGCACACTATGAAGGAAATGCATCACTTGATCACAATGATGTGCATAATAGTCCTCCTCTGGAGAATACTAAATAGTAGGATATCCCTAATCAACAAGAGTAGGTTAATGTTGATGCAGGGGAGAGCTCAAGAAAAGGACAAGACACATCTTCCTCCTCCTCTCTAGTTGATTCCATCAAAGAATTCTTAGCCCAAAAAATGCAAATGCAATTGGTAGTTACTCTGCAACTCTTACAAGTGTTTGTGCTGGATGGATAAGTTAACTTGTCCAACATATCTCCACTCCAAAAGCTACAATTGGGAGATATACTCCAATCCTTTGCAAGACAAGAGATTATGAAGCAACAAGTGGAAGGAGTTGAAGTATTGGAAGAGGCAATTAAGATAATCTAGGAAGAATTACCTGAGGCAAAGAGAGATCCAACCTTGCCTCATACTCAACAAGTGAAACTTATGTTGGAGTCTTGAGAAGAAAGTTGAGTGGAAGATAATAGAGTAGGTGAATGCTAAAATATTGGAAGATGCCTTTGAGAGATGTGCTAAGGCACATAATAATTTGTAAGAAAATATGAATAACATTTAGAAATGTATAGAGGATGCCAAAGTTTTGTATCAATTTTGTTTGAATTGGCCAGCAACTACAAAGAGCATAAAGGATCAAGCTGACTCTATTGAGTCATAGTTAACTCAAGCGGTCAAAGTATATGATCCTTTGAAGGATAAAGATGGAGCTATTAGGGTCCAAATTAAAAATGTCCATACTCAATTGAAGCAACTCCTGGACCAAAGAGAGAAAATCAAAACAGAAATAAGTCAACTAAGGGAAGTAGTGAGTATGAGGTTAGCAGTCTTGACTAGTATCCTAACTAAAGTAGAGAACGTGGCTTGGAAAGTAAAAGTGCCAACCACTTGGGAAGAAGTAGAAGAATTATACATTCAGTTTGAAAGCTAATTACACATTTTGTCTTCTACAAAGAAGAACTGGGACACAACTCTTACCTAGTTAAAGGTAATTTACAAGAATGTTCCACCTGTTAGGGTTGGTAAATTTTTCCTAGGTTATATTCAAATTCTTTCCAAACCTTAAGGTCCATCATCCATTTGAATATTTCTACCCATAGTATAATCCATTTTTTATCCAAGAATGTTGTTTGTCATCCTTGTATCCCATATCTATGAGAAATTTCTATGTAAAACCATAATATATCCTTTACCGCACTCCTGCAGAGCTAAGGAGTGAACCCTAACTATGATGGCAGGACTGTGGGAGTCAATGTTGGGTTTAAACATGTACCTCGCTACCACAAGAAGACTAAGATCAAACTGGCAGGTTGGCAGGGAATATAAAATGCAATATAATTGTTAGCATAGCCCTGTGATGGACAAGATGGAGCAGACATGGGCTTGTGGTGTGAATATTCTTGTTAACCGATTGATACCACTATACCACAAGGTGAATTTGGTAGTCAATGATGTTGTTGTGGGATAGCGGGGATAGGTAATGTAACACTAAACCGGCCACCACACCCCCGCCACCATGATATCAAAAGCTTGCGGGTCTGCGGCAGATATAAGATAAAAGCATTAGTGACCACCATGATCCTGTGGTGGTCAAGTCAAAAAGGTATTGTGGAGACTAGGCACGCAGTAAATAGGTAGCTTGCTATCCCATGGTAGGTGTTTGTTATTGATTTGGTAATGTGGTTATTGCTAGAGGTGACAAGGCATATCCCCTTGATGCAGAGGAATGAGTCAAATCAACTTCATACTAGCATTTTTTTTGCATAACAAAACATGACCAACACATGGTCTTTGACCCAATAACTTCATTCTACACCTTCCAAGATGCCCAACTCCATCTGGCATTCCTTCAACTCTTCTACATAGACCTGTAGGACAGCAATCTTCACTATGTTCTTCATAGACTATCATAATCTCACTGCTCCATAAGAAGGACAGTCACAGTATCATCTTGGGGTGATCTCCCCTTAACACAAACTCAATCTAGTTAAGCAACTCACATGCCTAACATGCCTATTGTCATCCTTGATAGAGCAATACCTCACCAAACTTACCTATGTCTTCTTTGTAGTGACTGATGCCCTTCTCCATTTACCGATGCAAAAGATCTTGGTGGATCATTTTTCAAGATAAACTCCACCTACACTGTTCTCCTACCCCTGCAACCTTCACAAGCCATTGTATTGCCTAGTATACTACCCATTCCATTGAGCAAAAATAGAAAAATGCCAATGGAATGGGCAAAAATCCATCAGGATGTCAAAAGAAGCTCTACACTAGGGTTTCAAACCACTTTTTAAACAAAGGAGAGATGCAGAGGTATACAAGGGTGTCAAGAGCCCAAAAAAGTTGCAAGTGATAGGTAATTCAACCACCTAAACAACCATCACAAATACCAACCACTCCCAGGTCGTTCAAATACGGAAAAATGAAGGAAACAATGAATTTCAAATGGAGGCAGCAATTTCTAAAAGACAGTATGAAGTTCTACAGTTATATTAAACTTTCCACTCAATGTCAAGAGTTCAAACCTATTTTAATGTATAGCTAACCCACCATACTACACTCCCAACTATTCTAGCTTCCTTAACAGGACCATACTGTACAGTCGTACAGGTTTTTTTTTTGCATACAAAACTCAGAAAATACAGATAAAGGTAGGAAAATAGTGAATTATTTGTTATTTCTCTCAAATCTTTCAAATGTCCTCCACAATACAACTTTTCTTGGCTTAATACAAGCCTCTTACCATCTGCATGCAATGGTTGGGTCGATCAAACTGCCCCAAAACCATCGATTTCGCTTCTTGATTTTAACTGCAGTCATAAAGATTATTTTAGAAACTGACTTCTCTTGGACTGTAATTACTGTTTGATGACTAATCTTACTTTTTAACATGTAGTTAACCTTTGGACAAGGTTATATCAAACTTCCAAACCCATGACATGCCTTTTAAAGGCTTACAAACATGAAGATTAACATGACTTTCCTATATGCCTCATAAAGGCTTTACATAAAAACTAATTTAAACTGCCTATTATAGCATGACTGTCCTAACTAGGACTTGCAACACAACAAAAGATTCTTTTCGACATTTGGACATAGTCCAACTACAACATGGCTTTCAAAACCTTGGACAACATTGAAGAGGGTCTTATAGACCTTATTTAACCAAACAAACTACTTGCAAATCTAACCAAAACCCTGATGTCTTGGTGCTCCTGCACCACCCCCTACCCCATAGGAGTGACTTCATTAGGCTTGCAGGCTAGGAGTAAATGGTGAACGATAGGAGATGACCATCAAGTGTCACCGTGGTCCCACAACAAGGTTCAACAGAGGTCACGATATTGCGGTGAAGCATTAAATGTGGAAATGAGTACCCCACTGCCCCACAGAGGTCATCACTTATGATCGCGGGAGTGTGGTAACCAATGAAATGACTACAAATTTGGTAAAATTCTATGTCCCTCTGATCTGTGTAGATCAACAGTATGTGTTCGAAGCAAAGTAAGAACACAAATTTGTCAATCTCCCAACACGAATAGAATAATGGTGAGGTGACTTGCACCATCTCAAAATAAATCTTGATTTTTAGTTCATTTTTCTCACTTAGATGAATTCATAAGGATGCATAAGAAGGAGATTCCATAAGTAGGAGATTTAAGTTCTCGATTGAAACTTGCAGTTTCTCACAACCAGGTGTGTTCATTTTGAGCTTATTTCTGTTACAATTGTTATATTTTGTGTGTAAATCAGTTTGTAAGTTGTTTAGTAAATCAAGAAGATAAGAAAAACCCTAGCTCAATAGATTCACACACGATGGCACCCAAAAATTTTGAGTCTACAAGTAAGAAAGTTGAACCATTTGTTTCCAAAGAAAAGAAATGGCTTCTTCAACAGTCACTGTTGGATGTTCTACCTAACTCCATTGATAAGGGGTATAAAAAGTTATTTGAAGATGTGGCAAAGCTGTATCAAGATGCTAGAGTCCCCATTTTAGGTTGGAACCTCTTTTGGTACTTGTGTGAGAAGAAAGATGGATAGGGCCTAGTTACCAACCCATGGAATCTAAATTTGGCTAAACTTGTAGTACCAAATATGTTCATTGATGTTGATTTGATCAGAGTGTTGTCACAACACTATCATGCAGCTACCAGAATAGTCAAATTTCCAAATGGGTCACCCTTGGTGGCTATGGATAGAAATTCAATCATTGATTGCTTCATGCTCAATAAGCAAGCCCTCACAAAGGTTGATTTGCAGAAAAGTGAAGAGGAATATACTAGTCTGAGGAAAACACATAGGAGTGATGAGTTGCCTATGTATATGAGAAAAGGGGCCAACAATAAAATGATTCCAATTCCAACCACTATTGTAGAGCCTTTCTCAGTTGATGATTTTGTTGTATATTTCAAAAGGACCTACTTTGATTTATGCCAAGTGCTAGGTATTGATGCTCAAGATAGAATGGCAATTGGCATAATGATGATGGATATAAGAATACAAAATCTAGAAGTCAATATTGAGTATATTTTTGCATCATTCATTGAAAATAGATTACATTATGGATTGTTACAGATAAGGGAAAACAAAACACCCATTTTAGTTTTCCAACAAGTCCAAGAAGTTTAAATTTTGATAAAATAGCTAGGAGTTATGACCCTACCAAGGGGAAGATCAAAAATTTCCTAATTTTTTTTAGTTTTTTGAATTTTTGTAATTAGTTTCACCTTCCAGTAGCTCTTTTTGTATTCCAAGGGTAATGTGACCCTTCATATGATATGTAAGCCTATATATTTCAATTGGAAATGAATAAAAATTTGTTTTTTGGAGGCAATTCACAACTCTCAATGAGTTTACCTATTTGCAGAAACTCAATTCTTCTTTGTTTATTTTATTGCATTACAATACCACAGGCGCAATGCTAGGTATTGTCTAGATCAGAGACAGAGACTGCCTACACAAAGCTAGTGTTACAAATGGGACAATCATTGAAAAAATTGTAGTTATGTAGTGTTCCATGATGATTTCACAATTAGGATAATAAATTCACTTGGAAGCCTTTCTCCTAGATTGACCAAAGAGATCATAGAAATATTTAGGCCTCTAGCTACTAAACTAGAACAAGGCCATATGCATAATTTTTTTGATTGGTTTTTTCTCCCTAACCATACTATAATAAGAGTCTACGAGTGTACTCAGTCACCCCATGTGTTGTCAAAATTTGTGCTAGACAAACTTGCATTTCTTGAGTTCTTGTGGCAAATGCTCTGGATGGAGAAAGATGTAATGAAAAAACAAAAGGAGGGCACATTTCTTCCTGATTCCACTGTGTTTGGCGAGTGGTCAGTTGGTTTGGATACCTTGGAGGAACTACAAGCTTACTTGAAAGCAAGATATTCTTTGAAATCAGGAACAAAAAGGGTCTGTGACCCAGAAGAACATAAGAACTTTGTCAGACAAGTCATTCTCACTAGGGTTGGGATATCCCAACAAATCAATTTTGATGAGGATGTGATAAGGAATTGTGTAACTTTGGAAGGGGTGTAAAATAGAAAAAGGAAATGGGAAATTGTGAAGAGGATTGAGGATGATAAAAGGAAGAATAATCCTAATTTTCTTGGATTTTTTGTTGAGGAGAATGACCCCTTGAAAAGAATAAACATGATCATTGATAATTTTTAGAGAATTTATGACAAGTCTGAGAAGGAGGATACAAAGGCTACCAAGCTCCCTATGAAAAGGTCAACCATAGTTGTCACTCAAGAACCTGCTCCTGATGCAATGTCAGTGTAAGATCCTGCAAGTCATGATCAACTACCTTCAAAAAGGGAAAAAGTTGATGATGTTGCTCCACTGGTGCCATATGAAATGTCTAAAGGAGTAGGTGATACTGAGGAAGTGGCCAACATTTTTAGGCATATGGGAGAATATGAGGAAGTTGATCATCTCCTTGTTGGTCAAGAAATAGAGGCACACAAACTAGAGGAAAGAATGGATGAAGAGACACAAGGTGAGCCTGAATTGCAAGAAGATGAAAGGGTTGTGGCTTCAATGAGATTTATGGAAGATGATGACTTCATCAACACCCCAGAATTCAAGGATTTTTGGCTCAAAATGAAAATGAAATAATTTGAAGAAAAGATTGAGATAAATAAAATGGGTACAGATGAGTCACAGCATGACCAGATTATAACCAAAACTTTCAAAGAATTGAAAATTGATGAAACAATGTTAGCCCTGATGAGGCTAGACAATTGGTTTTGAAAAGCAATATGTTGATCATCGCTAGCCTGAAATTAAATAAAATGTTTTTGTTGGACCAAGTGAGAAACCAAGATGACCCCAAGATCATCTCGAGTTTTATTATGAGGCTGGTGTCAATGGTGTTGGGTTCAACCCAACAATAGAGACCCTAGCAATGTGGGCCACACAAAAGAACACCAACAAGCCAAGATTTCTTGATGTGCTCCAGGAGCTGAGGGGAATAGCCATGGTCAAAACACTGAAATATACTTCAGCCCTAGAAGCAGACACTCTCACCATACATTTAGCCATGTTCACACATGCTGCAGTCAAAAACATGGAGCAAAATTTTCTTGACTATGAAAAAATTTAAATAAAAATGAATGAAGAGGTCAACAGACTCTATTTGGAAAATGTAAAGTTGAAGCAACAAATGAAAGGCATTATTTCTTCTCAAAGCCAAGAAATTGTACCATATCAAGCCCCTGTGCCACAAGAGACCAGTGATAACAAAGTACCTATTGATCAAATGAATGCTATGAAGTTGGCATTTGAAAAGGAAATTGAAGATTCGAAAAAGCAAAATGAAATGACAAAAGAAACAAGGGAGAAAAAATTTGATGTGTTTGAGAAAATTATGGAGTATAGGGTGAACTTGGTTGTTGACAAGTTGGGAGATGTGCATGAATGCTACACTTCCTTGTCTCAGGCCATTGAACAATTGAAAGTTAATCTTTCTATTTTAGATCCAGTATACAAAAGATGGCAGCCAGCACACCATACACTGATCAATCTGTGCAAAGTTTTCGATTAAAAGAATCCAAGTGCTCCTGCTGCTCTAAAACCAATAGAGAAAATGGTGAAGATGATTTTGGATGAATTTTAGTATGTGAATGGTGAAAGTCAAAAAATGCAAGCAAAGATTGATTCTTTTTCTACTTTCAAACATCAGTTCATTCCTTCAATTTTGGTAGAGGATAAACAGATCAAAGGTTTTGATGCATGGAAAAATGAGTTTGGTCAAATAGTTTCTTAGGTAATTGATCATTTGAAGAGGAATGAGAACATCAACATTCTCAATTTCAATGTGATTTTGGATAGAGTGATTGCTTTAGATGTTGGATATGCAGAGTTCATCATTGATGTCAAAGTGTTGTTGGACAAGAGATGGAAAGATCACCAGGCCAATTAGCTCCAGATGCAAGAATATAAGTGGCCTAGTGATTATGTTGTGTACCAATGGGAGCAACAATATTTGCCAATTGAAGAATGAGAAGGCCAAGTATGCAGTGGAGCAAAGAGCATCAAGCTGGCATCAACATGGTACCAACAAATCTTGGATGTCCTCCTATTTTGTCTCTTTCTTATTTTATGTTTTTCAAAATGTATTCAAAACATATGTGGCAGTCTTTTTAAGACTTTTCAAAAAGTAAATCTTGTAATAGGTCATATAAAGGGGTGGGCATGTGAAAAGTCATTTTTGGAATGTGAAAGGTCTGAAGTTTGTAGCTTCCTTCTCCCCTATAAGAAGGAAACCAAGACCTTGGGAAAAGATCTCTGGGAAATTGATTTTGGTAAGAGACATTGTAAGGCTTTTTCTTCAAAGCAATATCAATAAAAGCAAACTAAATTTCTCTGGTGCCATATATCTAGTTCTTAATTGCTTGTTGAATGTTCCTTTTATATTTTATCTGGTTGTCTCTATTTTTGTTTTCTCCTTGTTATTTGAATTAGAATATCAAGTATATGTCTAATTTTTCAAAGAATATTTCATGTTTTGGGTGATTTATCTAATAGGGTTTCCTCAAGTAGAAATTCAATTCCATTGAATAGATCACTGTAATTTGGAGGATCCAATTTGGATAACTAAGTAGAGGGAGGTAAAAATAATCTTGCATGTTTATGCCAGTCATAAACAATCCTATGCCAAGTAATTCGAGTTGTGACTAGCTAGAAAGCACAAATCTTTATGTGGATAGACTCCATTGCCCATTTGAGAAGAAGGCACCGATCAATTCTTTTCCAAAATCATTTCCTTGTATTATATTTCAAAATCCAAATTTTAATTTTCTATTTGTAGGAGTAGGAGTAGTTAGTAGAATAGAAAAAATAACCTATTCAAACCATATGCCAAAATCTGAATTAGGTTAAATTAGATGATTTAATTAATAAAATTTCATGTAATCCATAATTTTCTCACAAGTCACAAACCAATTCAAAGATTAATTATCCATTGGTGAATATAAGGTAACACCCACCTATGCAAGGCAAAGCCTAAAGTGTAGAGAATCCTAACCACCTGGGTTGATTTTGTCTGTTGGCCAAATTGGTTGCATAACCTAATCATAAATCTTGGCATCTTTTAGGGTTTTGCATATTGCAAATTTGAGAACCAACACCACCTTCCAAGTAAATTGAAGACATGTTGAAGGTAAAACAAATTTTGATAATTGTATAGATATGCAGAGGATAAGACAAGAGCAATTAGTACTATTTTGATATAAGCAATCAAGACATAGTATCTATGTATTTTGAAGAACAATTTTGCTACATATGTTTTGAAGAGATATAGGCTACTCCTCAGGGGGAGTTGACTGATAAAAAGTGATAAGGAATATTCAGACAGGGGGAGCCTATATATTTTTTCTAGAACAGAGGAAGACCACTAGCCCTTTTCCATTGATGTCAAAGGGGGAGATATGTTTACATATCCGATTAAGTGTTGCCATCAATGACAAAGGGGGAGATTGTTGCATATGTGTTCTCATTGATGTCAACATGTGATATGGAAGGCATACTACTGCATGTGATAGGAGAATATCAAAGGATGATGATTAGTATCATCTATGCATAGTTCTGCCAGTAGAGAAGAAGAACAGAGAACTTGCAGAGGAGAGGAGCAATGATGATGAAAGACAAAAAGATCAGTATCATCTATACATAGTCATACCATATCTTCTAAAGTTCATGTGTAAGTTCATATCTTTGATATGCTACGAAAATGATTGTGTTTTAAGTGATTGATGGGTTGAGTTAGATTCATGTTGTATGTTGGTGATATGAACTCATGATGATTGACACTTAATGAAGAAAGTTGCAAAAACTTGAAGAAGAATTGTTTAAGTATAGTGCAAGTCAGGGAATGTGTTACAGGCTCAAAAGAATGTATTGCATTCTACCGCACTTGAAGATATGGGCCTACAGATTGAACAAATGGCTAGATATCACACTCAGAAATCTAAGTTTCAAATTTGAGATCATAGAGTCTACCGCAAAGTGTTTCAGAGATAGAATAAAGACAGTAATGGAATAGGATAAGTGTAGTCACAGAGAGATAGGAGAATGTTCTACACTTCTCCGTAGATGAAGATATGGTGTTGCGGCTTGGAGGACAGGTGGATATGAGTTAAAGGTGATCAGTCAAACATATGAATCATCTATTTCATTCTATTTCTTGTTTTGAAAGACTTTAACAAAACACTATGGCATATATATTTACATATTATTATAATTATGTTTGTCTATTGGATGGATTATGCACATGTTTGGTTTTTCATTTCCTTTGATGAAATCTCTTAACTTATTTACTTGAATTTCATTTTCAAAATGCATATCTTATGAATTGTGGTACAAGTGGTTTGTGTTTGCATGAGGATTACACTAGTAAGACTTCCAGTGGCCTCCAGATCCCTCAGGAGCCCCCTCTTTCTATGAAGAACCTGAACTCCAGACGGCTCCAGATGCCGTTACCCTCCAATAGAGTCATCCTCTCCTCAAGTCGATGACTGTTGCAAGCCAATCCTAGGGCTACCAAAAGGTCCAGGAATGCAAACATGACCCACACCTCAATTAAGGCAACTTTTATAATCTAAATCTCCACATCACTCCATTTTAGTGACTAACTGAAGTAGCTTCTAATTGGTGTCAGTCCTAACTAAAGTTGTTGTCACCAAATGCCACGCCATTTCAGGAAATCACTCAAGTTTGCCAACAACCAAGTTGATGCAAATCCTTGATCTTCAGTAAACCGCAAAGGAATCATCAATGTAATAAATTAGCAACTAGTTTCAAATCCAGTTCGCTATAGTTAGAAATGATGTTAAGTTATTTCCTTCCAATAAAGCTTGAATGTATAAATAGGAGCAAATCATCTCTCTAAGCTAGTTCTAGTTTTTCTTAGATAGTTGTTTGCCAGATTGTGTTTCTAGCAGTAGGAAAACTCCTTGTTTTCAGACATGTACTTTCACCCATTCTTTGGACTATGATTGAATGCAAATGAAGGGGGGATTCTGTTGAAAGAGTTAGTTGAGTAAAGAGGATCATCTCTAGTTGGGAAAGTAGGTCCCACTTCCCCATTTTGGAGGAGATCTCTCAGTATTTTCATGTTTGTTCAGTTATGTTATATCTTATGTTCAATTAGCTTTGTACTTGTGTTCATGTGGTGTGTTTCACTTCTGTGTGATTGTTAGCTAATTTGTTCCCTACAGGATCATTTTGTAAGTTCTAAAATAGATTTGTTATTCAGTAGCACTATCATATTCAGTGTTTTATTGTTGTAGCTTAACAAGTAAAGGTAGTTTATTCTTTACTTTTCCAGCAAGTGTGTTTATTTTCTAGCAAGTTAGAATAGTTTCTTTTCCAGCAAGTATGTTTATTTTCCAACAAGCTAGAATAGTTTCTTTCACTGCAAGTGTGTTTATTTTCCAGCAAGCTAAAATAGTTTCTTTCATTGCATGTGTGTTTATTTTTGAAGAAAATAGATAGATTTTCATTTATATATGACCTTTCATTTCCGTAAGATCAATGAACCAAGTTCCATCCATGAACCATTCAACCAAATCCCCTCATACCAAAGAGTCTTATCATAGATCATTATAGACACCTCTAGATTGATATAATTAAATGATGATGCATTAACAAACACTACTTCGACCCTCATCATTTTTGGCGCCATTACCAGGGAGAAATCTACAAATCATTGTAGGTTTAAAGTGTTGATAAGACTTCCGATCCATTAGTTTATGAGAAGACCTAGGGATGCCTTAGGTCAATTCATCAAGAAAACTATAGCTAATACATCTTTGGAATCTCATTTAGAAGAATCTCTAGATCATCTGATTAATCAAGGATCACCTATACTATTACAGTCTCCCAATTCATCTGCTACATCCTCAACAATGGGTGACAATGGTGGTAACCATGAGGAACCGTCTAATAATAGAACATTCTCTTATCTGATCTCCATCATTCCTGAGAGAAATGAACCTCCTATGAAAAATATATCTCTTGCATTTCTACCCACCTTTAGGGAGAAAACTTTGGAAGATCCAAACCAATTCCTATTTGAATTCAAGGTACTCTACCAAACTTATGATTACACCATAGATAATCAGAAATTAAAATTGTTTCCTTCCACTCTTAAGGAAACAGCATTATGATGGTTCATGGGTTTGACTGCAGACTCTATCACTACCTGGGATGAAATGGAAATCATTTTTCTTGACAAATATCAGGATTACTATAGAGTCAGGGATCGAAAAGATGAACTCTTCCACATGAAACAAATGGAAGATGAAAATTTGGAGGATTATGTGGATAGATTTTTATTTGTCCATAGGAGGTGTGGAAACAATCTAAACGAGGAATTAAGTAAACCTATCTTTCTAAGAGGAATTGACGATGAGATCAGGGATGCATTAAATCTGATGGGTAGGGGAGATATTAATAAACAAAATTTTACAGAAATTGTAGAAGTCTGCAGAAACTATTCTTGCACCAAAGCAAGTAAAAGAATACTGAAAAGGGATAGTACCAATGATGTTACACAAGTAATGGAAGAACTAGAAAACCTCAAAACTAATGTCCTACTTCATTTGAATACCACTTTGGATGGCATGCAAGCTAGTAAAAAGAACACTGAACCCTTAGCTATTTACTACCCTCATTGTAGATAAAAACATCCACTTAGGGAATGTCCCTTAAATCAAACTGAGTTGTGCAAGATACATGAGAAAAATTACACTACAAATGAGTGTGGCTTGCTTCCTGAAATTAAAAATAGATTGAAAAAGGTTCCGACAGATGAGGAAGAGCTAAACTTTATTGGCCAGAAATAACCTAACTATGGATTTAATCAGTTTCAGAACCAGTATGCTCTAAGAGGACCATCAAGTTGGAGTACAAACTCTTATAATGGGCCTTGGGGAGGCCCAATACAAATGCCAATGCAAATGTTGATGCAATGGGGACCAACATGGCCTCAACAAGATTGGACAAATCAATTTTGGACCAACCCTCAATGGTCAAATCATCAACAATATCAACAACAGTGGGCACCTTAATATAACTAGAGGAGATTTGGAAACCAACCCCAAGCCTTACTCCCTGTACCCTCACAACCCACAAATTCAAACTCCAATGAACAAGTGACCCAACCATTGATGTCCGCTCAGCGAGTTCTAAATCCCAAGAATAATAGGTCACAACAACAGGTGTACAATGGTGACCCAAATACAACCACTTTGAATGTAGTTGAGATTAATGACATCCATATTCGATCAAGATACATTCCTATAACCATTCCTACTAAGGAAGTCACTGAAGAGGAAGAAGTAATCCCAAAAGTTGATACATGACAACAAAATGAGAATTTTGATGCGAGGGATTTAGAAGAAATTCTGAAGGAGACCTCTTTCCCATTCCCAAAATGATTAAAACAGGTCCCTCTAAAATCTAAAGAAAGCCAGCTCTCACATGATGACTCCCAATTAATTAAGGAACTTAGAAAGGTACACATCAAGGTCCCTTTGTTATAGGCAATAAAAGATATTCCTGAGATAAACTAGACTATTAAGAGATTGTGTCTGAAACTTCCAAGTAGAAAACAAAAATTACCCAATACCATCCAAGTAGATGGGAAACTTGCCGATGTCCTATCAGGCAAGCTAATTCCTCAAAAATATGGAGATCCTGGAAGCCCTGTCATTACAGTAGACATAAAATGGGTTTCGGTTTCAAATGTTTTGATTGATTTGGGAGCTGCCACTAATGTAATGACATCAGATACTATAGAAGCATTGGCACTAACACATGTTCAGCCAACATCAACTATGTTACAACTGGCTGATCTATCTATCACAAAACTAGAAGGAATTCTAGAGGATATCATAGTTACTATTGATACCTAGGATTACTCAGTTGATTTCCTCATCCTTTAGACTACAAAGAAACGCTCAAGGTACCCAATAATATTGGGTAGACCTTGGCTGGCTACCGCAACAGCTCTTATTTATTTTTGATTAGGGAATGTGACTATTTCAAATGGGAAAAAGCTAAAGGAACTTTCCATCTATCCTCCTGCCAAATCATTCCTACACTACAAAAATAAGCCATGGATAGATGACCTGATAGATTATGATGAAGAAGATGCCTCCTCACTGGCAATGGTAACAATCATAGAACATTTCAAAGAGTGTAATGAGGAATACAAAGAGTTGGAATCAAACAATGAAACCTCTTTATACAGTGTCACCTAGCAAGAGGTCTCTAGATGGCTCCAGAGAGATCCGAGAGGATCTTTCAAGGCATTCCACTATCCCTACTCTGAACAAATTGCCTCCCACTTAAGTTATCAACAAGTAAAAATGTTACACCAAATTGTGCCTCACCTTTGTCCGTTAAATACTCTGCTAAGTCTGTACATACACTAGGGTGGATCCCTTTCATACCTAGGATTTTGCATGGGAATACAAGGACATGAAAGGGATCCACCCTAGTGTATGTACACACCATATTTACATAGAAGATGTTTGTCCAGGAAACCACAATGGAGAATCAATCTAGCCTTGAGAGATATCGTGAAGGAAGAAATAGAGAAACTATTGTAGGTAGGATTCATCTACCCCATTTCTAATAGCCAGTGGGAATCACCATTGGTTATCGTACCAAAGAAAAATGGCAAGTGGCAAGTATGCATTGACTATAGAGAATTGAACAAAGCCACTAAGAAAGACTATTTGCCACTTCCCTTCATTGACCAGGTCCTAGATAACCTGGCTGGTAGTCACTATTTTTCTTTCTTGGATGGATTCAGCAGCTACAATCAAATCCAGGTCACTCCGGAAGATTAGGATAAGACTACCTTCACATGTCCATGGGGTACATTTTCTTATAGAGTTTTTCCATTCGGATTATGCAATACACTAGCCACATTTCAATATGTTGTGCTGGCAATTTTTGTAGACCTAGAAAAATACATGCATGGAGGTTTATATGGATGATTTTATAGTACATGGGAAAACTTTTGATGAAGCCTTGAATAGCCGAAATAAGGTACTTGAAAGATGCAAAGAACATCAGCTGTCCCTAAACCACAAGAAATGTTTTCTTATGATGATTGAGGGAATTGTACTTGGTCACCATATCTCACAAGAGGGAATGAAAGTAGATCCAAAAAAGGTTGAAATTATTATTCAAATTTCCCCTCCTCAATCCCAAATAGAGGTAAGAATCTTTCTAGGACATGCTAGATATTATCGAAGGTTCATTGAAAATTTTAGTCAAAAAGTTGATGCTTTGTTCACCTTGCTTAAAAAAGATTCTGAATTCAAATGGACACCACAATGTCAACAATCATTCGAAGCCATTAAAAGTGCCCTCATGACAGCCCTAGTGATTAAAGGACCAAATTGGAATGAGCCATTCCAAATTCACATGGATGCTTCCAATCAAGCTATTGGAGTAGTGTTAGGACAACTAAATGAATCTAGAAGTATGCATGCAATATATTACATTAGCAAAAACTTAAACCCTACAGAGAAAAATTATACCACAACTGAAAAAAAATTTCTGGCAGTCATTTATGCTATCAATAAATTATGCCACTACATCACAAGCTATAAAATTTTCATACATACTCATCATGCATCTATAAGATATCTGATGAATAAAGTTGTAGTAGGAGGTAGAATTATCATATGGTTGTTACTATTGCAAGAATTTGATATAACCATTGTTGATAAACTAGGGAAAGATAATGTTGTTGCTGACTTTTTGTCCAGATTGACTGTGCAGGGAAATAATGAACCATTGGAGGATGCATTCTTGGAAGAACATCTATTTTCCATATCCATACAATCTCCATGGTTGGCAGATTTAACAAACTATTTGGTTTCAGGCAAATGCCCACAACATTTCAATGCAAAAGAAACCAAAGGATTGGTTTGAGAGAGCTCCAGATACAAATGGGTAAATGGACTCTTATTTAAAAATTGCCATGACCATGTATTATGTCACTGTGTGCAAGAAACAAAAGTGTATGACATAATCCAAGCATGCCATGATGAACCTTTTGGTGGACACTTTTCAGCCCTCTAGACAGGACATAAAATTTTGGGAGCAGGATATTTTTGGCCAACAATGACCAAGAATATTCAACATTATGTCAAGCACTATGATCAATGTCAGTGAATGGGACATCCAACTCCTACCATAGAAATGTCGCTCCATCCTCAAGTGGTTCTTGAACAATTTGAAAAGTGGGGAATAGATTTTCTGGGGCCAATAGATCTACCTTCCAGAGGAAATCACTACATTTTAGTTTGCATTGACTATGCAACTAAATGGGTCGAAGCAAAAGTACTGCCAACAACAAAGGAGGAGAAGGTTGCAGATTTTATGTATAAGCACATTTTGTAAAGGTTTGGAGCACCTCGAGTCCATGTTTCTGATCAAGGACCATAGTTCATGTCTACTATGATCAAAGCCTTCCTAGAAAGATATCAAATCTATCATAGGAAGTCCTCTCCATATCATCCTCAAAGAAATGGTCAAGTAGAGGTAACAAATAGAGAACTAGAGAACATCCTTACAAAAACCATTTTAGGTAAAAGAATAGATTAGGCTGAAAGAATGACAGAAACTGTTTGGGCTTATAACACCACATGGAGAACCACCACTAATTTCACACCATATGAATTAGTCTATGGAAAACACCTAGTGTTGCCCATAGAATATGAGGTGGAAACATTGAGAACACTTGAAGTGGGTATAGATTTAACTGAAGCACAACAAAACATAATGATGCAGCTCAACAGATTGGAAGAAAGGCGGATGGATGCACTACAACACACAGAGCTGATCCAACAATAGAGAAAAGAATGGCATGACAAGCACATTATCTGTAAGCAATTCAAGCAAGGAGATTGGGCCCTATTGTATGACTCCAAATATCAAGATTTGAAAGGGAAACTGCACACCAGATGGTTGGGGCCCCATGAAATCAAAGAAACCTTTAGCAATGGGGGTATTCAGCTAGTTCCCATTGATGGAGATCATAGAATTCTTCTGGTAAATGGACATAGATTGAAGTTGTACCACAAACGAGCTTCTAAAGAAGAGTTTTCTACAGAAATCTAATCTTGGATAGAGAATTTCACCCTGGAAGATCTATCTTCCATGTGACTCATGTTCTAAGTGATGACTCTAGGATAAATAAAGTAGTAAAGGTTGAAAACTAGAAATGGTAGCATTTTCTGCCAAAAAAAATTAGGCAAAAGTTAAAAACCACCAATGGTAGCTTTGCTAGAGGGAAGATTGAAAACCAACAATGGCAATCTTTCCTTTGAATTCCCCATTTCCTTCAATAAAATTCCTTTTTGCAGTTCTGCAGGTTTTTGTGTTGAAAATTTTTGAAGAGCTCTAGATAGATACTGATAGCTCAAGATGGCTACGAATTACTCTAGATGAACATTGGTGGATGCTTTCTTTCCAAAGCATTGTCAGGTGCTAGGTGATGTTGTATTGTGAAAAGTGATTCGATAAAAATGTTAAGGTGAAAAAAATCAAGGGAATGGGTACTTTACAAGGTATATTCCTTCCTTAAAACTTATATAATTATTTTAATATATTTATGTATGCCACGTGTTTGCCCAAAGTTACCCACATGTAGCCCTTATCTTTCACATGCCACAACAAGTGCATAAATGATTACAGTCCGATAGGTGACAGCCACAGATTTGTCTGTAGATCTTGCATGCTTCACAAAGAAATACAAGTACTTAGTCATCATGGCACAACATTTCAAATAAATCCCATAAATAGAAATAAAATTTGGATTAAGAAATAATGATGGTTGGTATTTATGGCCATTTAAAGGAAGTACACTCGAAAAGACATGAGCGCTAGGATTGCTGGCATCAGCTCTAGAAGAGTATGGAAGAGAAGTTAAGGTGGCGGATGAGGAATTACACTTCGTATGTGTCCACTCTAGTTTGGAACTTTGAAGTTCACACCACAGTTGATGAAAAGACAGGCAGAGTAACTGCCATCCTATCCATCTTGCATGTAATTATTCCTTTGCACAAATATGCAATTGACAACTCAAAAGTTCACAGTTCTTTCCTATTTGAAACCAGAGATAGAAGGCAGAGAGAAAAAAATAGAGCTCCATTGTAACATTTTTCTATAGACTCATTCGATTGATCAAATGGGTAACAAGAGAAGGACCAAACCTAAGAACACATTTTTTGATAACACCAGCACGTAGATTTTCCAGCAGGCTAGTTGGTTGGCATTTTTACAAAAATTTGAAGGCTTTGAAGCTGACTTGGTCGAGGAGTTTGTTACAAAATTCCATAGGATCTTCACCACTATGAAAGGGATAAGAATACAAATCAACCCTACCATAATTAGTCAACTTTCTGGTATTCATGTAGTAGGCGTTGATTTGTTTGCCAACATACCATCGTATGAAGAATTAGTTTAGAATTTTCATGTTGCTTTGGAGCCCTTGCCCCGATATATTGTAAGGGAGCAACTAAAGACATTGAAAGGACCAGTCTTCTAGACCCATGGAAGACTGTGGTCCTATGGGTCATGAAGTTCTTCACATGTGATGGCTAATTTGGTAAAGTTTTGGCCTTGGGATGCGGTTAATTACCCACCTGAGGCATGGAACCAATAACCCCCAATATTTGATAAATGTTCCTACTTTTCTACATACAAATCTTGTCACCATGCTGACCAAAAAAAAGGGGAAAGATGGATAAATTAGTCATCCAAGTTTGATACATTTGATTATTAAGCACCACTTCCTACAATAGGAGGATGGTTAGCAGAAATGGGAGGATTTCCTCACCTTATAGCCCTGAAGGAAAAAGGTGAAACATCATACTTCTACTATCTCCATTTTAGAAGACCCTGTTGTAGTTTCCTCTGCTTCCCCTGAAGTCTAGTTCTGATGGCTCTAGAGAAGAATAGAGCAAAGTAGTCAGCAAGGTGAAGCCATAGCATCCACCTCTACCAAAATATGTCACCATTGGTTAGTCATCTCTTCGGATGAAGAAGAAAGAGGAGAAGTGGAACAAAACCCTACTGCTCTCTCAGGTGACCATGCATCCCCTACTACACACCCTAGAGAAGAGACTCATGAGGAGAGGGGAGCTAAGGAAGTTGGTGGTGGAGAGATTCCTGAGGAAGTTGGCAACAAGGGCATCCTGGAAGAAACAAGGGAGGATACAATGCAACATAGTCACCGAAAAGGAAAAGAGACCCTTGAGGAAATCTCTGAGGACACCATGACATAAGAAACTCAGCATGCCCTAGCTCTATCCAGAGCTAAATTTGAATTGAAGTAGTGCAGGCCACAATTGGAGGCCCTAGCTCAACAATTGAAGGTCAAAGATGAGGAGTTGGGAAGGCAAAAGGCAGAGGCTGAAAAGGAGAAGGAAGAAAAAGAAAAGGAAATTTATGTTTTCAAAGCAGAGGTGGGAATCACAAGGCCATGGTGGCCCAAAGAGACATTCAAATAACTCAACTCAGGCAACGAGCTGCTTAGTAAGCCCCTACACCCACCTCATTGAATGTTTATGCTTAGAACCTACAACTTACATTAGATAATAGGCAACTCTAAGGAGAGATCATACAGCTCCGAAGAGACATGGAGACACTAAAACAGGAAAAGTCAGTGGTAGAGAACAACTTGGCTTTAGCCTACGAGACAAGAGAAACCATATTAGTATAGAGACCGCCATCAGGTGTGTATGCCCTGTTCCTCCGAGAACAATTTTTAAGATGGAAATTACTCAGGATAAGATGCAATCTTCCATTCAATTTTGACAATGATAAAGATTTTGTTGAATGTTATATGCAAAAATCCTAAAGATCAACAAAACCTTTTGTGTGAATTCTTCCAACATGGCCACGTTATGGGGCATGTCAATACATCAATGCTAAATCTATATGTGGGAGAACTTCAAATCTAAAGCTATCTATCTTTGCTTCAAAATAATAGATTATGGGAAGAAAGGATGGAAGAATATGATGTTGTAGCAGGGACTATAGGGATACTAATGAGACATGAGTACCCTAAAACTACATGGTTTTCCAACACTTTCAAAGCAAATGCTTACAGGTAGGGCATCACAGACCAGTATGTGAGAAATTTGAATTCCTGTATTTCTAATTTCTTTGTAGTTACAGATTATCTCCTGAGCATAGCCGTCTCAAGCTGCATATCCAGATTTGAGGAACTACCTCATATTTTCAAGAGAAGGGAACCAATGTCCCCAACAAACATAAGGTGGATGATAGACAAGGTCAAAAAAACAATACCCCTGATCAAGCCTAGGCCACAAAACTATATTGGGATGCAGTTCAAACCACCACTAATTCTAATGCCAACTCCTCACCTAAGTCACCCTCAAGGACAACCAATGAGAGAAGAGAAATTCAATACATGGTTCAACAGGGTACAAGAGAATGATGGGTTCTAGCCAAAAGGGAGAAAACTGTTCCAATACCATGATGAGGACTACAACTACAGTACAATCATTGAGAGCAAGAACATACTAGATGAAGCATATGCGGCACAACCATGAGGACATGGCATAAACTTAGTGGGGGGGATGATGAGTCAAATATATGACTCATCTATTTCATGTTCTGAAAGACTTTAACAAAACACTATGGAATATATATTTACATCTTAATATAATTATGTGTCTTTTGGATGGATTATGCACATGTTTGGTTTTCATTTCCTTTGATGAAATCTCTTAACTTATTTACTTGAATTTCATTTTCAAAATGCATATCTTATGAATTGTGGTACAAGTGGTTTGTGTTTGCATGAGGATTATGCTAGTAAGACTTCCAGTGGTCTTTGGATCCCTCCAGAGCCCCCTCTTTCTGTGAAGAACCTAAACTCTAGATGGCTCCAGATGTCGTTACCCTCCAATAGAGTCATCATCCCCTCAAGTCGATGACTATTGCTGGCCAATCCTAGGGCTACCAAAAGGCCCAGCAATGCAAACATAACCCATGCCTCAATTAAGGCAACTGTTATAATCTAAATCTCCACATCACTCCATTTCAGTGACTAACTAAAGTAGCTACTAACTGGCGTCAGTCCTAACTGAAGTTGCTATCACCAAATGCCACACCATTTTAGGAAATCACTCAAGTTCACCAACAACCAAGTCAATGCAAATCCTTGATATTCAATAAACCACAGAGGAATCATCAATGTAATAAATTAGCAACAGGTTTCAAGTCCAGTTCACTATAGTTAGAACCGATGTTAAGTTATTTCCTTCCAATTAAGCTTGAATGTATAAATAGGAGCAAATCATCTCTCTAAGCTAGTTCCAGTTTTTCTTAGATAGTCATTCACAAGATTGTGTTTCCAGTAGTAGGAAAATTCCTTGTTTTCAAACATGTACTTTCATCCATTTTTTGGACTATGATTGAATGCAAATGAAGGGGGGGTTCTTCTGAAAGAGTTAGTTGAGCAAAGAGGATCATCTCCATCTAGGAAAGTAGGGTTCGCTTCCCCATTTTGGAGATCTCTCAGTATTTTCATGTTAGTTTAGTTTTGTTACATCTTCTATTTAGTTAGCTTTGTACTTGTGTTCATGTGATGTGTGTTTCACTTCTGTGTGATTGTTAGCTAAGTTGTTCCCAACAGGATCATTTTGTAAATTCTAAAATAGATTTGTTATTCAGTAGCACTATCATATTTAGAGTGTTTCATTGTTGCAGCTTAACAAGTAAAGGCAGTTTATTCTTTACTTTTTTAGCAAGTGTGTTTATTTTCCAGCAAGTTAGAATAGTTTCTTTTCCAGCAAGTTAGAATAGTTTCTTTTCCAACAAGTGTGTTTATTTTCCAGCAAGCTAGAATAGTTTCTTTCACTGCAAGTGTGTTTATTTCTAGCAAAGTGTGTTTATTTTCCAGCAAGCTAAAATAGTTTCTTTCATTGCATGTGTGTTTATTTTCGAAGAAAATAGATAGATTTTCATTTCTGTATAACCTTTCATTTCTATAAGATCGATGAACCAAGTTCCATCCACGAACCATTCAACCAAATCCCCCCATACCAAAGAGTCTTATCATAGATCACTCTAGACACCTTTGAATTGATAAAATTAAATGATGATGCATTAACAAACACTACTTCGACCCTCATCAAAAGGTATGAGTGTTTCAAGTCTCAAGTGATAATGAGCACCACAGTTGCTTCTTTAGACTTAGCTATGTGAAGACATGTCTTAGTACTAATTAAAGTAAGTAGGAGATAGTTGAAGCCACTGCAGTTCACCGCACACTAGTTTTTGGCTTTCTTGATGGAAAGATAAGCACACTAGATCAATTGGATTACTTTGTTCAAGTTTCAAATGGTTATGTTCACCACAAGTATGATCTTCAATGTTTTACTTCAAGACTGTGATAGCAAAGTATGGTAAGCATACCAAAATCAATGCTCAAGTGTTTGCGTTAGCATATAACAACATGGATTGGTAAGAGAAGTGTACAGGAATGTGTTGTAAGTTATATAATGTTCATTGTATGGTCTGCATGATATAAATTTATCTCCTCCGGTACCGTCTTTGGTCTAGAGCTAAATGCAAGGAAGGATAAGTGTTTGTTGAGCTGACTTAGTGTAGGTTGTTGATTATGCCATGTGTTTGGAGTATGCGCCAGCTTAGAAGATTGTGCTAAGGTAATATAGGACCTGATTATATCTTGGTTTTTAACCACATTAGATTTCTACTTATCGCATATGACTGGGAGCTGACTGTTGTGTCCATTGCACATTTCCTGTTACACATTTCATCTTGGTCGACCAAGGAGAAAGATTTTAAAGCTTGCGGAGGATATAAATGTAAGATCAAAGTTGTTGAGTGATGAATGAGTTATGTATTATGTGATAACATTTGTGATGGACAAAACTATGGATCGAGAACTGGGATCAAATTGCTATAAAAATTTTATATTAACATCCTCAGTTTGTTCTTAAAATGTCAATCTGAGGATCATAGACTTGTGAAAGGTAATGTGGCTATTTGTCGAAGGGATGAAGATAGTGAGCTGAGTGGAGATGAATGTAGCTAGAACACACGGAAATAAACCTACATCAAACCAAAGCAATTCTAAGGACAAGAACTGTCACTTCCTCGCAACAGGAGCTATTCTATTCTAGTGATAGGAATTGCACATAAATTGCTATAGGAACAATAATAGTAACAACATTAATTTATTAACATAAATAAAACACACCTCACCAAATTGAAAATGTTGAAATCAAATTTCAACTTAAATCGCAAAATACTTTATCAAATCAATTTTTAACTAGAATGATGAAATTCAAATCACACAACTATCAAACTGAAAGAAAATAGATTGTGAGAAATAAAACAACATGTAGGAAAATTGAAAAGAAATAGTACGTGAATAAAATATCACCGTGCCTCGCCAAGGAGTGGGCACTTTCTCCATGGCTTACAGGTGAGAATATCTATTACACTAGCACAAGAATTTGCAATAATTGAATGATTCTTTAAGCCACGAACAAGAATAAATATTTATGTATTATCTATTCATCCCCAAAATGAGTTTACATAGCACACATATATACATGCGAAGTCTATAACAACCAATGTTTAGAAATAAACAAAGTTATTTGTTTCGCCTAGCAAACTAGTAAAAGTCAAGCTATTACCACAAATCTAAAATAGTTTGCAATAACTAAAAACAAATTATGAATTGGTAGCGTATAGCCTTTAGTTTTCTTCTACCACAAATAAACAAAACTCCTCCTTATTTAGTTCCACAGGATTGCCTCTTATTTAGTTCCAAATGGTTGTGCAGAATAAGCATTGAGGAACTGTTATCTGACATGGATGAATTCATAGAAATGAGACCTGTAGACTGTGCATGTAGAAGCATGAATGGATATGATAACTAAATTCCATCATGGACATGATAGCAAACACATATATGACTGATTTGGTAGTCTCGTCAAGGAACTTTGTTATAGATGAAATTAAATTTCCATAACTAAAGATACAAGTGGACAATCCAGTATGGTAATGATGACATAAATTTTAAGTGACAAGAAGTTTGTGGGAAGGTTCCTATGAAGAAGGTGATAGGAAGATTATAGAAATTCTGCATTCTTCTCCATGCTGCAAAATATATTTTCCAAGACTTGAAACAACAATGCTTATTAATAAAAACAATCAATATTTATTTTCCATAATTTAATCTCAAAACTATATTAAAGATCACTTATATATATATTTAATCATATGCAGTGTAAATGTTAAAATGGTATGAAAATACAATAGAAATGGTATGTGGAAATGATTATGAAGGTGTATGAAGTAGGCTTAAATATGGTGTAAAATAAGACATAAATAGCTCTCATCAATTTCAATTGTGTGAATAAACTTGCCGTAGAAGGAAATTTAATGATGAAATGTGGAAAGGGTCAGTTTATGTAATGTGATACTGATGCAGAGGAAATTGAAGGTGATATGATGATAGAGAAGAGTTTCTAAAGTTGTGTTGACATTGCAGAGTTTAGTATTGTGATTGCAAAGGTGATATAGTTGTGCAGAGGTTGGTGAGGTTAGCAGAAGGTTGGAGTAGTCAGTGTTTGTCAGATAAGTAATTTGTTGTAGAGGTTGAAGCCTCTTTGTGTAAAAATTGTAACTGTTGTAGCAGTTTAGGGAGTTGCAACTTCCTTTGGGTTGTAGCCCATAAATGATAATGTAATCTTGTTTCTTTTTGTGAGGCTGGATTTGGATAGTAGATCCAAGCATCTTGCTCACCATGGCTTTTCCCTTGTAGGTTTTTCACGTAAATCTGGTGTTATGGTTATGTGCTTCTATGTTCTCCTATTCTTCATGGTTTAAATTTTTACTTTTTGTTTGAATGTTGTTGGAAGTAAAGAATTTGATTAAGTACTGAATCACCCCCCTCTCAATACTTCTATGTGTTCAACACTTCTTCCAAACCCAAACCTGATGCATCTCATTGCACCTCCAAATCCTATGCCGCCATCCCTCCTCCATCTTATTTGATCTATCAATCCAAAAAGCATGTGACGATACACCTCCCTACGTCCACACTTCCTCCACTACTCCCAACTCCTAATAGCCCCATCCTTAAATCCCTTATCACCCCATCCTCAATATCCCCATCCATAAATCCCAATCCCCTAACATTCCTAAACAATATCAACCAAAGAACACACCATCCAATCATGAAGCTTCCACCAAATCCATGGGATCCAAAAATAATAATTTGGATGCCTCCCTACATAAAGCACAAAATCTACAAAAGCCTAAAGAGTATCATGTCATAGGGCATCAAAAAGCAAAAAAAAAAATGGTGTGGGTCCCTAAACAAAAAGTGATAAATCCAAGTGGAGTATCCACATCCCATTCCATCCCTAAATCCCAAAAATCCCACTCCCCATCAAAAAATCTTAAAAATCCCAAGTCCTTTTGGGTCCCTCAATTCCCAAATCAACAATCCCAAAATCCATCATCCAGATCATACAAATCCATCATGAATCCAAAATCCCCATTACTCCCCACTCCTCTTCCCAATGAAAAGCCTCAAAATCCATTAAGGTGTGTGCAACCATTGGTCTTGGTTCCCCTCGACCCCACGTCATCCCCATGTGCCTTCATCCCTCCATTATACATCCTCTATCACACATATCTCCCCCATCACATCCCTATGATCCATGCTTTTACATAATCCCACCATCCATCCACTATGTCCATCCATCTATAATCCACACCATAATCCATCCACATCACTCCATATCCATCTCATGTTATCCCCTACCAACATACATGCGCATATATAACATTTGACATGGTCCATGTGCAACATCCATCCAACATGGAACATTATCACCTTGCTATGGAAATAGGTGCTTACATCCACATCCTCCTTCACACTCACTTCCTCTATCCAAATCCATCCATCTCATCCAAATATCAAAAGAAAAAAAATAAAAAATATAGAAAAAAATAAAAAAAGAAAAAAAGAAAAAAAATCAAAGAAGTAAAGAGAAATCAATTCATCTAATGGTGAAAACCACTCCTCGTGGCACCTTGGGAAAGTACCATGATGAAAACCCCTTGTAGATGTCATGTGTAATCCCTCTTCCATTTTCACCCTACACTTGGGGGAAAATCTCTCCTAGCCTATTATTTCCCCATCCATCACATATCCTCATCCTATCATCCTATCCATCTACTTATCCATTAATCCCCTTCACTATCCCTATCCAATTATCTTATTGTTTCATATCCACTATATCTTCCTATTCATACTGTCATCCTTTTATCCTCCTTCCCCACTTGTGATCCTACTAAGGATAGGAGTAAAATATGTAAGACATGCTTTGGACACACCTTGACATACCTTTCTTCCAAGCATATCATATAATGTCTATACATCCCTACCATCATAACACTTGGTCCTGAATGGCGCATCTTGAGTGGGGCCTTTTCTTCCTATGTGACATAGTCCTTGGAGATCACCTTCTCACTCCCTATATCCACCTTTCCTCTATCCTATATCCACCATCCTACCCTCCTCTCATCTCTCATCTCCAATCCCTTTGGTGGTTTTATAACATCACGTCTTCACACCGCTAAAAAGTTACCCAGTTGGTCAGTCTATTACATCCATCCATCCTTCATCTGGCATCCTCTATCACCTACCTATCCTCCCTCATGCTCTATCCTTTCCTCCTAATCCATCATCCCCCTATCCCCACATCCCCATCCTATCCTCCCCTGATCATGATTTTGATACCTTGAATCTAGTTTGAGCACTTTATTCCCCCCAAATATCACTCAATCACTTCATTACCCTATCCACTATCACCTATCCATTATCAATTATCCTCTTGACATACATTTCATCCTCATGCTCCTCTCATGCCTCATCGATAGAATCAACTTTTCCTTGTCATTGGTATCTAGCTTAAGGCTACCTACATGCAAACCAATGCATTGCACTCTCAAAAATCCAAATCTCCCTAACATCCAAAATTGCAAGAATGTCCTTATCAATACACATCACAATCTAGCATCATAATAAAAATCATCCAATCTCACCCATGGTCTTGTTCCTAGCCTTGCTGGAAGCCTTTGATCCACATCATCCATCATCATCATCATAATATATTGTTCTCAATCCTCATGTTATTCTTATCATCAACAACATAATCCTACATCATCAATCCATCCATCTTTGGCTTCTTAGCTTGACCAGGGGCAACATCACATGTTTGTCTTTGAATATTTTTAGTGCATGCATGTTTTCTTGTGTGTGTGCATTATCTTTTTATCTTGCATTATCAACGGTCCCTGTAACCTACCTACCACAGCAGTATCATGGTCTTCCATATCATGGTGCTATACGACATAGGGTTGCTTGTGACTTAATCAATTGGCTTTTATGCATGGGACACATTGTCACCCTGGTTCCTTATACCTCGGTGCATAACATCTCATGCCATATCAAATAAAGATGGCTCTCATTTATAAGTGCAGAATAATGCATAGTTAATGGAGTATGGAAATCAGCTTGCATCCATCTCTTTCATCCATTTCCACTTCATTATTGTCTTGAGCCTCTTCAGAGAGTGTCTGTATAGGCTATTTCCAAGAGGGTTTGGATTGACACCCCACATCCCTCGTCAGAATTCTTGTCCAACATATTTTCTGGAAGGTTTGGGTTGAACATCTCTAGCTTGCATCCATCCATTTTTCCTCCTTTCCATCCTTTCATCCCATCCTTCTACCTCATCATTTATCCTATCATTTATCCCCCACTGTCCCCTTCATCTAATCCTTTACATCCAACATATATCATTCCCTGATCCATGTGGTCTTTTAAATTCCACTCTCTTCTTTCCAATCCAACCATCTTCATACTTTTGATAAT
This sequence comes from Cunninghamia lanceolata, assembly GCA_027924645.1. NCBI lineage: Eukaryota > Viridiplantae > Streptophyta > Pinopsida > Cupressales > Cupressaceae > Cunninghamia > Cunninghamia lanceolata. The sequence goes on along the minus strand of BSBN01000341.1, from coordinate 4,078,754 downwards.
GCACCCATGTTCTTCGAACTCGCCTGTCCTCTCAAAGGGGCATCATCCTTACCATCATCCCTCCTTGTCACTCTCACTTCAAGTAGCTGGGGCATCCTTATCCCTAATCCTCCCATATTCTTCTAATCCTATCTAGCACTATGTTTTATCTTTCTTTGAAATGATGTTGCTTGACAAAACCATCTCAGAGCGGCAAAATATAGACACCTAAAATTTTCCACTCTTCATGTCATCCCTAAACATCCCTAATTCATCCCTATTCATTCCTAAACTCTTCTAAACCATCCCTAAACATCCCTAATTCATCCCTATCCATTCCTAAACATCTCTAAACCATCCCTAAACATCTCCAAACCATTTCTAGACAACCCTAAACTAGATTTTCTCCACAATTAACTAAATAAACACATGTTTAGATGGTTAATTGATCAAACCCCTTCAAACTATGATTTTACAATATTTTATTTACAAAATCACGATTCATGTACTATTCACTATTCATCCATACCCATATCGGTACCTGCATCGGTACTGAGCCCTAGCCAAAATGATTTATTGATCATTTATCTAGGTCTGTATAGGATCATGGAGGTCCAAAAAGTGGTGATGTGATGACCAAAATTTCACCCTTGTGGCTGATGACTTTTTTTTATCTGAATTTGATGAAACGAAAAGGGTTTATTGAAAAAATTGTTAGCTTTCCACCAATATAAGATATGCCTTATTTTGAATTTAATAGATAATTATTATTGATTTTCTACATACATTATGGCTAAAGTCCTGATTGATAGGTTGATTGAAAAACTTCTATAATCTTCAAACTAGTTCACATTTTTGAATCTAAAAGATGCGTCACATTCTATGCTTCACATACTATAGGATTAAAAAAATTGAATTTCATAAATTTTTGACCAAGTTATGGTGGTCAAATAAACATGTTTTAATGTTCTAATAAAAAAATCATAACTAATTATTTACTTGCAAAAAAATTACAAAAAAAATGTGGCACATCTGGGCATATGTCCTCTACTTATATTGAAAGTTTCTGTATATGCCTAAAAATGACACGATTCACATTCTTCTAAGTTAATTAAATATCAAAATATTTAATTATCTCTTCTAAGGTCAAAATTAAATAAAAACCTTTATTTAATTAAATTCTCCCAAACAATTAAATAATTCTTAATTATTTAATTAAATCAAATTCATTCTTCCAAATTTGAATAAATCAATCAAATTTATTTAAATCCTTTCAATCTCCAAAAATAAAATACAATCAAATATTTTATTTATTCTTCCAAAATCATGCACAACAATTAAATAAATTTATTTATTTAGTTTGCTTTCTTATCTTCTAAATTAAATAATTCCAATTATTTAATTGTTTCTTCCAATAATATCTTCTCTAAATTTAAATAAATCAATTATTTATTTAAATTGCTTTTTCTTCTAAATTGAGTTATCTCTAAATATAATTCAAGCTTTGTGCACATGCAATTAAATATTCCTAATATTTAATAAAGCAAAGTATCTTCTTATTCTCATGCAAATCCCTTCTTCTTGTTTTAAATCACTTAACTGATTATTATATTCTTTTAATTGCTTTAACTCATTCTTCTATTCTTAGCAAATCCTCTCATGCAAAAGAAAGCAAGACAGATGTCTTCTTATTCATTGCACGTTCCTCATCTATTCTCAATCATTGATCTTCTCAAGTCTTCTATACCGTTGATCTCCATTCTCTCAAGTCTATAAATTGAACCTCATTCTTCAATTTCATCAATCCAAGCTTTAAGTATTGTTACTTTGCAGAAATTGCAGTGCGCCTTTGGCACCAATTCCTTCATTGCTTGTGATCACATTCGCTACTACGCACTACACACTACTACCATTGTTGCGAAGCTCCTCTTCATTGCAATAAACTATCACTGCCATTCCCATTTGACATTCTTGAAGCATAGCAAGGAAGTGCACTCTTTGAGGGCCTATTTCATACATGCAAGAACGATTGTGATAGGCGATCAATGGAAGCTTCGAATTGAAGAAGGTTTTTTTTGTTGTTCATTGCTTTATTTGATTAATCTTCTTAATTCACCATTTCATTGAGTTTTGGGTAACTTGATATTGATTATTATTGTTTATTCATTTGATCCAATTTTCCCTTAACAGTTTCAAAAAAAAAAAAATCTTGTACCTAGGTTGGTCAGACATACACCTACTTTTTATCTTTTTCTTGAAAATTTAGTACTACTGCATTGAAATTTCATTTTTTTTCAAAATAGATTTACTTTTTTCCAAAAAAGGACTAGTAGCCTAGAAACTACATTCAATTTTCTACAAACTTTGTTATTACATATTTTTCAAATATTGTTAATAATCTATTCAAATTTTTATGTCAAGTTGCCTAACTCTATTTTTCTAAATTTTCATTGCCACTTAGGGGCCTAGTTTGGACCCACATGATCCTACACTTACCCATCCCCTTTCTCTATAGTCCAAACATTAGATAAATTTAATTTATCTAATATCCCCTTACCCCATCCTATGAATTAAATAAATATTTGTATTTATTTAATTCTTATTTTCTACACTTTTGATTAGGTTTTCCTATACCTAATTAACTAACCTAATCCCCCACTTGCACAACCTAAATCCTAATCTAATTTTGGTCAAATACTCTCCATTCCCCCAAATATACAAAGGCATGGCCTCTCGTACATGCCCACATGGACTTATTACAAGAGACATGGCCAAGGTCCTTTGTACAAATGTCCTCTTGTCGTCCATCCCCTTTTCCTCTAATTTTAAATTGGGCATGTACTGATGCCTCCCATTTACAATTTAAATTGAATCCAACTCATACCTTTTCCTCAAATTTTAAATTGGGCATGTACCCATGCTTCCCAATTTAAAATTCAAATCAAACACAAGCCATATTTCCCATTTATCAAGTCAATCTCATGCATCCATCTTCTCAAGGTCAAATCTCAACCCTTGATTCCTCCTTGATCCAAGGACATCTCCCATCCACCAATCTCATCATGACACTTGGCAAGCTCTCCTTTCTTGAGAGATCTCAAGAATCCTCCACCCTTGATCTTTCAATTGAATCTTGACCATCCAATCCCCATCCAAAAAATCTATAAATTGACCCTCAACCCAAGCATTTTAAAAACTCCATGAATTGCAAAGTTATGTTGTCCATTTGAGGAACCACCTACATCAAATCATCCAAGGAGCACATCCAACATAGAAAGGTTTGCATGGTAGCTAAGTTTGTTTAGTTTCCTTTATTATTTGCATTCTTTCATGCTCAATCCAAGGTAGCTTAGGATTTGAGTGGAATAGGTTATTGTTTCAACTTGTTTCTTGTGCTCATTTTCTACGTTATACAAGAAGAACCATAATGTGATGCAAAAATTTGGTAATTTGGTGAAAGGAAAAGGCTAGGGATAGGCTAAAATGACCCCCAAAATATTCTATACAAATGGACACTAAAATAATGATAATTTGTAGTGTCAAAATTGTAGGGTAGGCAATTTTAATATTCCATTTTCCCCCACTTTAGCAAGTTGATGTCACTAGGTGATAATCTACGTTAAAGTATAGAAAAGAAAAATACTAAAAATAAATAACATCATAAAATAATACTAAGAAGGATACATATGATCTCTTTATGTGAGGAACCCATGCCCCCAAACTAAGATTAATAAAATAAACATGTTAAACAAAAAAAAATTGCAACACAAATATGTTAGAAAACATAAAACCTATGAAACAAAGTGTTAGAATAACATAAACTTGGAAGACAATAGTGTGAGCAAATCACAAAACCTACAAAACAAATGTGTAAAAAAAATTACAAGCATGTACATGGAAAAGAGAAACAATGTACACAATGAAACAACAAATAAAGAAATTCTTATACATAGAGAAGAATATAATGATTTGAATAACTCCTTGAAAGAGAATAAATTGATGTACATGAAGAAAAATAAAAGAAATCACTACAAAAAGAAATACATAACTTAAGATCCAACTTACTCTATTGCTTATTGATCCCACAATAGTGTGTCCCACTTGTGGGACATCCTAATTTTTTTCCTAAAATTACATACTTTTTAGGAAAGATAATTATTTAAGCCTATAGGGGTTCCATCTAAGGGGGTTTGCTTGAATGGGGTTAGATAAAACCCCCTTAGAGAAAATCCCCTTGGATAGAACCCCCTAGGCTTAAATCAAACCATCGATGGAATCTCCTTTGTACCTATCAAAATGATGACAAAAAAGAAATTTTGCTTCACCTTTTAGGGGATCAAATGAAGTCATATGGAAATGTCATTTTGTAATTATGTAGCCCTTAGTATTAGCTTTACAAAAATTATAATATGTATTATGATTTCTTTAATATTATATATTTTATCATTTTATAATGAATGTAGGTCCATTACGAAAAAATAATAACCTCTATTCAATACATTAGGAAAAATAACAAACATTGTTAGAAAAATCTCAAAAATGCACTACACTCTACATAGATGTCCTTGTTTTAGTGAAAAATAAATATTTAATTTTGATATATATTCTAAGAGAAATATGTTACATAATAATAGAGGTCTAAAAAAAATTTAGTACTAATTCAAAAATTAATAATAAATAAAATATTTAATAAAAAATTACCAAAAAATCCATGTACTAGACATTGGAGTTAATGATCTAATTCAAATAAATCATGGAAATTTTTTATTTGTAGTGAAAGTTATGCATTATGGAATAGTGTCACTCAGTAAAACATAATTAAAAAAATAAAAATTGATTAAAAATAAAAGTAAAAAATGATAGAAATAATTATTTTTTAAAAAATAAAAAATTAGAGCTTGAATCTACATAGAAAATGCCATAACTCATTATTTCATATCATCCTTAAATTCTTGACCATTTGTTCCCTATAATTGACGATTTTAATCATCCCACTTAGGCCAAAAGTGGGACACACTATTGTGGGGTCACCCCATTAGGATTCATGAGAAACGAATCCATGATTCAAGGACTAGCTTGCTCTATCACTAGGAATCATGAAAATAAAATGTATGGTTTAAGGACTAGCTTTCTTTATCACTAGGAATCATGAGAATTATTTGGTAAGATGAATCACTTGTACTAGTTTACTCTATTGCTAGGTGATTCAGATGTTTGATAAAATGCAAGATAACTTGGACTAGCATGCTCTATTTCTATGTGATCCAAGATAAGGGTAGTCCCATCCAAGCATACTCTATACATGGGAACACAAACTACAAATGTTAGGAAAGCATACCAAAGTGTGAGAACAATACATATATGCCCCCTAAAATAATTACATAAAAGAAGTGTATGCAATTGATTTTAAGGTAGATGAAAGGGAATAGAGAAAGGAAGATGTCCTTAGGAAGGAGGCATGTAGGGAATTTTCCCCTAGAAAAAGTTGTCCATGCCCCTAGAATATGGGTGAGGACAACAGAAATCAATAAGGTTGTGTTGTGACTTAAAAGAAGAGAATATGGTTGCACCTGAATTACGTCACCATGAAATGGAAACACATAAAGAAAGAAAGCTATGTGTGCCACCTAATAGATACTAGAACAACTAAGAGAATAAATGTGTGAATGGAATTAACCAATGATAGAGGTGAAGTGATTTGATGGCTCAACCAAGTGCACCTAATAAGGAGAATGAAGAAGAGAGTTCTCCAAATGGTAAGGTGTACTAGGATTGAATAGAAAAGTTATATAACGAATGTCAAAAATGGACTAAAAAAACTTCTCATCACAATAAGGGAGAAATGTTGTTGACCCTCTGGCATCTGACACATGAGTTTGGCTTGTTGGCATTGATGTCAACACAATTTTATGCTTGGTATTAGCAAGTTGATTAGTTTTTCAGTGGACAAAATTTAGTGTTTGATGTTCAATTCATAGTGATCTATATAAGGGATTTCATGCCATTGAAGAGGATGTTGACATGATATTTGTTGTGTAAGAAGAATGGTTGTTTTGTCTCTATGTTGTTGATGTCATTGATGATTTCTTTTCACAAGTTTTCCTTATTGCCCTCTCCTTAACATCAGGAGTTCAGTGCAAGGTCTCACTCTCTTGAGTTTATTCTAGAGTTTGTCATGTTGATCTTCAAGTGTTCAATGTCTCCTTGCTTCAAGATTTACATGCCCTTTTGTCTCTGCTCAGAGTTTATGGTGTTTTAGAGTCATTTTTGTTTGGTAGAAAACTTTAGGGCTTTGTCTCTAACATAAAGCTAGTTCCTAGGAGGTTGAATGTCTTCAAAGTCCTAAGTTGTAATTGTTTTAAAACCCTAGATATTCAAACCTTTATTGGGTCATGCAATATGTTTCTATCTTTGTCTCAAAAAGATTTTAGTCCATCCATTGATCACAAGAATTTAGGGTTTTTATAATGCCTAGGGTTGTGTGTTTTCCAAGTCCTAAGTCCTAAAAACCTTAAAAGTCCTAAAATACCTAGTGTTTTACCTTATGTAGACTGTCACTACAAAGAATTGCTTTATGTTACAATTTATCGTTGATCGGTAATCAGAGGTAAACAATCACTTAAGTGATGAAGTGAAGGGGTCACCTTCATATAATGATTGGCCCCCTCTACTAGGGAGACCAGTTCTCATAGGTAAGGTTCTTTTGAATGGGCAGAAAAAGAAATCTATGTTCTTCATTCAATCTCCCAAGTGTGTGAAAGTCAGAGCAATGCTCCATATTTGAAGTATTTTTAAAATGTAACGGTTCTCAGGGTTGTTCAAATTTGACGGGCTCATGATTGGTTGTGTAGTTGTATACAATTAGGGCAACAATGTGTTAACTATTTTTGTTTCCGGTACTCAAGTGTTGTAATAAATCTTTTCTCATGAGTTTTTTAGTGGTTTTTTTGATGCAAACATAGTAAGGTTTATGATATACACATTGACTATTATGAATATTGCTAAGAAAGTGTAGACAAGGGTCTACAAAATATAAAGAATATAGAGATATCAATCTGCAGAGAAGTGATACAAAAGAGGAATAGTAGGTTATTGTAGTGATGTGTTTGGTTGATTAGAAGGGAGTATGAAGTCGATATACTGAACATTATCTTTCTTGCAGAGAGGGTTGTATATTTTTATTGGTGCAAAATAGATTGATTGAGAATCATAACTTGCACATTAATTTTTCTCTTTTAAGGATTTTTTGTGTTTGAGTTTTGGTTATTGAGGTAGGTGCCTCATTGAAGTTGGTGCTTCTAGGAGTGTCTATTGTTGACTAGGTGTGCATTGTCCCTGTGAATTGGAGTCTTGAAAACAATGCTATAGGTGTTATTGTACCTTGGAGTGGATGCTTAAAAAACAAATGTACCTTTCTTTCTTTTGAGGTTGGATTTAAGCAGTAGACTCAAGCAACTCTCAGTGGTTTTACCCTCATAGGGTTTCCACGTAAATCTGGTGTCATGTGTGCATATTTGGCTTAATGTTTTCATTCTCTTATTTGATTTGATGTATCTTTAATATAATTGAACAAAGCATTCAACATGACTACACTGATTCACCCCCCCTTTCAGTGTAACTATGCTCTTGTCAATTAGTATCAGAGCAAGGTACCTAGTAGAGGTTTAATCAACTTGGGTTAGTCCTGGTAGTAGGTTACACTCATGGCTTATCAAGAAGGTTCCTCAACATCCAAAGCACCCCTATTTGATGGTTCTAGTTTTTCCTTTTGGAGTTTTAGGATGGAGTCTTATTTGTAGTCCTTAGGTTATGATGTGTGGGCAATAGTTGAGAAAGGATATAAAGTACCATCTCAACCACCCTCCACTACTGATGAAAAAAGAGAGTATGAATGTAATGCAAAAGCCAAGAATTCTATTTATTGTGGGATAACAAATTAAATTTTAGTTAAGGTTATGCATTGCAAATCTGCCAAGGAAGTGTGAGACAAGTTGGTTAGCATTTGCCAAGGTGATGTTAAAATCAAAGAAGCTAAGTTGCAAACTTTTAGGGCAAAGTTTGAAGGACTAAAAATGACTAAAGATGAAAAGATTATAGATTATCTCCTAAGAGTACAACAAACAGTTAATGTCATTAGTGGTCTAGGAGAGGAAGTAAAAGATCCAATGGTTGTTAAAAAGGTGTTAAGGTCATTGTCTTTAAAGTATGATTCTAATATTGCTACAATAGAAGAAGCTAGAGATTTGAACAAACTTTCCTTAGATGAACTACATGGTACCCTTACAGCTTATGAAATGAGGATTGGCAATGATGAATCTTCAAGCAAGGAGGCAGCTTTCAAATCTGTCAAAAAGGATAAGGAGGCAGATTCAGATTTAGAGGAGTTAGAAGATCAAGAATCCAACTTTGTAAGAAGGTTAATAAGAGGATCAGGCAACTACAATGGTAAGTTGCCTTTCAAGTGCTTTAACTATGGTAAAGTTGGTCATTTTGCTTCAAAATTTCCTCTAAATGTAAAAACTAAAGAAGATAACCCTAAGAATCATGATAACTCAAAAAGAGGGAAAAGATCTTTTGGCACAATGAAGAAAATTTTGTATGTAGATGAAGATATCAGTTCTGATGATATTTCATATGCTAGTGATCAAAATGAATGTGTTTTTATGGCATTTGAAAAATAAGATAAATAAAACATTAATGTGGTGGAAGCTGATGGTCATGAGGTAGAAGAAATTGGTTTTGAAGGAGAGCCAATCTCTATACTTGCTGACCTGAAACATGAAAGAAAGAGGAATGAAAAACTTAGTGTTAAACTTAAAGAATATGATAAACACCTTACAGATTTGAAATTCCAATTGGAAGAGTCTAAATGGATTGAATAAGTTATAAAGTTGGATTTGCAAACAAAAGTGGAGGACTATTAGAAGTTAGAGGAAGAAGTTGTGTCCTTAAGAAAATAGTTAGAGAGGGTGAGAGAAGAGTTAAATCAGTCCCTAAAACATGAGCAAAGTACTAAACTCTTTGACAAATTGATTCAAAGTCATAAGTTTGTGACAAACAAATCAGGACTAGGATGTGAAGGAGGAAAAATTTTCAAAGATGCAATTAGTATAACTTATGACAAAGGTGAATCTAGTACCACTGCTAGAAAATTAGAAGGAAGGATTTCAAATGATGATGGGTTTAGGAGAGTCCACACTCCTAAGCAAGGATTGCACAGAACTTCATTTCCAAGACAAATCAGGTTCTTCTGTTCTTTTCATGGTTATTGTTTTGGTTGTAATCAATATGGACACAAAGCAAGTAATTGCATAAGTAGGGCTAGAAGAATGAATAGACCTGATTTTGTTGGCAACAATCCTTTTGCTCCATTGGATGGATTGAATATTATATTCTATATTTGTAACAATTTTGGTCACATTGCAAATTTTTGTAGAAGTGGTTTCATGCAGCATCAAAAATCAGACTTTAAACAATTTGTATCAACAAAAATGAATCCTAAATAGCAGCAAAATGTAGTCCAATCCCTTGTAGATCAAAATAAGACTACTCAAATGAAGACAAATAATAGGTGTACAAAACATTGGGTTTAGAAAAAAGATAGAACAAAATTCAATGATAGTACAAACAACCTTTCATGTCAAAGGTAAAGGCAGTCCATGGGTAGTTGATAGTGGATGCTCTAGTCACATGACTAGAGACAAGAGTAAGTTCACTAGTTTAGAAAAATTCAATGGTGGTACTGTTAAATTTGGTGATAATACTACTGCTAGAATCACTTAAAAAGGCACATTAAGCATTGATGGCAAAACAAACATTCATGATGTCCTATATGTTGAAGTTTTACAACAGAATTTGTTGAGTGTGAGTCAAATGTGTGATAAAGTTTATAATCTTGTGTTTCATACTAGTGGATGTGAAATAATCAATGAAAGTACTGGTCAAATAGTTGCTTAAGCAAATAGGACAGCAAATAACTTGTATCATTTGAAGGATGTAAATAATGGCAAATGTTTGTTAGGGTAGACTGATTTGAGTTGGTTATGGCATAAAAGAATGGCTCATATAAATTTTGATCACCTAGTGAAGGTAAGAAAGAACAATGTTGTGAGACATATGCCTATCCTTGGTAAGCCATCAAATACATTTTGTAAGGAATGTTAAGAAGGTAAACAAACAAGAAAAAGCTTCAAGACAAAAGAGTATTCAACTACTCAACCTTTGGATCTAGTTCATACAGATTTATGTAGGCCAACAAGGATAAAAAGAATAAATGGGGAAAGGTACTTTATGCTATTCATTGTTGACTTTTCTAGGATGGCATGGGTTACATTTCTACAAGAGAAATATCAAGCCTTAGAGAGATTCAAAATTTTCAAATCTATGGTTAAAAATGAGATTGGTAAGAAGATCAAGTGCTTAAGGTCAAATAGAGGTGGAGAGTACACTTCAGTTGAGTTTAATGAGTATTGTGAGAAGCATGGAATTAAGAGGCACTTTTTAGTAGCTAGAACACCTCAACAAAATAGGGCAATAGAGAGAAAGAATAGAATAGTCCAAGACAAACCTAGAATTATGTTAAAAGACTCTAAGTTACTTGACCAATATTGGAAGGAAGGAGTGCATACAATAGTCTACATTCTTAATAGAGGCAAGTTAAGACCAAATAGTGACAAGACACCATATGAACCGTGGAAAGGCAGACTTGCATCAGTTAAATACTTTAAAATCTTTGGCAGCAGATGTACAATCAAGAGAGAAGATGGCAATCTTGGTAAGTTTGAACCTAGGGCTAATGAAGGTATATTCTTGGGCTATTCTACAACTAGTAAAGATTATAAATGTTATAATAAACACCTCCATAAGATTTTTGAGAGTGTGCATGTTAATGTTGATGAAGATCTAACTCAGGTATCCTATGTGAATTTTGACCTTGTTTATGAGGAACCAGCAGATGAAGTAAAGGTTGAATCTGATGAAGAACAACCTCAAATACCTAGTTCATACAAGAAGAGTACTATACAACCTCAAATAACTTCTAGTACACCCAAGGAGAGTACTAGTCTTGAAGAAGGAAGTCCATCTCAAACAAATGCACTACCTAGGTTTGTCAAAAGATATCACTCAAAAAATCAGATTATTGTCAATAAAGAGGATGATGTCATGACAAGAAGAAAACTCAAAGCAATGCAGCAAGAAGAGGTAAATTAGTCCTTACTCTCTAAGTTAGAACCTAAATATTATGAAGAGGCTAGTAAGGATGAAGATTGGATTAGAGATATGAAAGAAGAGTTGAGTCAAATTGAGAAAAATGAAACATGGGAAATTGTACCTAGACCTGAGAATAAGAATGTTATAGGAGCTAAGTGGGTTTTTAGAAACAAGTTGGATGAAAATGGGAAAATCACAAGAAATAAAGCAAGGTTAGTTTGTAAAGATTTTTCTCAAATTGAAGGTTTGGATTTTGATGAAACCTTTGCACCTGTTGCAAGAAATGAGGTCATTAGGATGTTTCTTTCTTATTTAGTCCATAAGAGGTTCAAAGTTTACCAGATGGATGTTAAATCTATTGCAACTATGTGCCTAATCGGTGTTGTCATTAATGTCAACATATCTGTGTTGTCATTAGTGTCAACTATGCTCCTATCTTGTTGTTTTCTTGTAATGAGTAAAGATACTTTGTATTTACTTATGTAAGTAATCTTGATGTTGAGGATATTGAGAAAATTAACTTATCCGGTAGAAACAGTGTATTGCATACAGAAGAACAATCCAAAAGAATGCTCCTCATTTTTTGTAGAATGAACATATTTGTATGCAGATTGGAAGTTATTTAGAAGTCCATATGAAGATGCTATGTTCCAATTTTGAGCCTCCAGTATGAAGAATTGAGTGAGTTATGTTCACCAAAGTGAAAACAACTTTTTCTATATGTTTGGCAAAGATATGGAGAAAATGTTATGCTCTGCATTCCTCTGCATTGAAGTATTTTGATCTGTGGTTCTAGAGATAAGTCTAAGATAATGTTAAGTGTCTTCAACTCCAATGGTTCATGATTTATCCATCCACTATCCTTTCTTTATGACAGTAGCTGACAATGTTGTGCTCCGGTTTGAAGAATCTTCTTGACAAAGTGGTTAGAGATCGTACGATTGTTCCTGGTAATTACAATGTGCTTGTGGATGTCTCTTGATCATGTTCCTACCTTTGAATTGGTCCACAAAGAGAAGTGTGGATCGTGAAAGAAGAATGTTCTTAGAAAACCTAGTGTTAACTCCAGTCTTGGCCGACTTGGTTGTTTTCACTATTTGCGGAGATGCATTGAAGATTGTAGAAGTGTGTTGTGGCATGGAGTATTATGTTTGAGTCCTAGCTACCTAGCTAAGGTGTGGTTTGTTCATTATACTTCTCTACATATTTCCTTAGCTAAATTTTCTAATAGGTCTAGACCTATTTCTGTGTATATTTTGTAATGCTGACCTTAGAGATTGTTCCAATGGTTGATGAATGTAATGATTACCTTGATGTACATTCCAAGGTTGATGAAATGTATAAAAGCATGTAATAGAGTAATGAAAATGTGTGTGAGTGTGAATATGAAGAGATAAGTGTGAAGGTGTGAAAGAGCAGAGAAAAGAAGTTATATTGTGCTTCAATGGAACTAAATCTTGGCATGGAGTAGATGCTACTTAATCAGTTCACCCCTTGGCAGTGAGTGTTGGCAAGAGACACTATATGGGTTTATGTATGTTGTCATTGATGGTAACAAAGGCTATCCCACACATCCGTAAGACATGATGAGCCTCTACCAGAAGTTAGATTGAAGAAGTGTTGTGATTCGGTAAGCAAGAACAAAGCAGTCAGCAAGGTCTGACAGTCAGGTCCGGATCTCTCAGAGGAAGTATCTCAGTGAAGTGCAGATTTGGAGAAGTCAAGATGAGTACCTTGACTAATAGATTCTAAGGATTTAGCCTCCGGTGATGGAAGGGTGAAAAAATATGAGCACTTGAATGTTGGGTTTTTGTTTGGCAGAGTAGACAGAGGAAGAACTGTACCGATAGAGTGTCAAACCCAAATCCAGAAGAGATATTGTTGATGACTAAGTTTCTTGAGGTATCATTCATGATTGGCTGACATGATTGATGACTTCTTTAAGCATCTCCTAGATCTGCATCACTTGGTAAGCAAGGATCCAACCGACAAATCAAAGCTTGGGAAAATATTGACTATTCTGAATGCCGACTAGAAAGGTGGTAAGATTACTTATGCGGATATATATACCAGATGAATTGAGATATGAAGTGTGTAGTTGTGAATGTGAATTTGTGTGAATAAAAGTAGAAGAGTAGTAGGAAGGCAAGAAGACAGGTCCGGAATGTGACAGGACAGCTGAACCAAAAGAAAGTTAGAATGAAGTGCAACAAATCAATTTATTAAGCTCAACCGAAACTGAATCTTAGCATGTGTGGATGCTTCTCATCAGTTCAAACATTGTGTTATCTTTCTCTCCTTTAGGTAGTGAGCCTCTTGTGAGCAGTATGCTCGGGCAGTGAGCCCTAAATTAGCAGGTGCCATTTTGTACTTCTATTCTTCTAACAGAGTATACATTCTTGGGTTAATCACCCTATGGTTTTTCCCTTAACTGGGTTTTCCACATCAAAATCATTGTGTTATGTGTATTGACTTTGTTTCTACTTTCCTGCTTGTTTGCTTTGATGCTGCACTAATTATTAAAGAAGAACAGAAAGTTGAATAAATTAAGATAACTGATTCACCCCCCCTCTCAGTTATCAACAATTGGTATCAATGCCAAGTTCCTCCCAACAGAGCCTAACATCTTGAGGAAGATCTGGGAATTCAAATGGATGTATATGGTATAAGGGAGTAACTTAAGTCTGCCCTTGATGATCTTGAGCAGTCAAATTCTGAAGTCAATGAATTGAAGGAAAGACTCAAACAGGCTAATGATTTCATAAAAGAACTAAAAGAGAAACTAAGTCTCTCTATGAAAAAGAGAAAGGAGCTACTTCAACAATTGGCAAGTCAAGGTGAAGCAAATGATACAAATGGAGATCTGAAAGAGAAAACCAAGTTATGTGAAAAGTTATCAAAAGAAATCATCATGGTAAGACATGAAATGGAATCAGGAATTATGAAGTTCACCCAAGAAATTGAAGAAAGAAGAAAATCTGAAGATGATCTAAGACAATCTCTCAAGGAAAAATCAGAAGACTACCACAAGATGGATAGAATAATCATACATCTTGAATCTGATCTTGAAGATGCTAAAGATAATGAAGAAAAACTTGAGGATCAAATTGTCTCTCTTAAAAGGGATCTTCAAACAACAAATGAATACAAAGAGAAATTCAAGATAAGCTCTGCTCAACCTGAAGTTCTTCTTGAAAGACAAAAGAGGGTAGATGACAAGTGTGGCCTGGGATATGAAAAAGGTGAAAGCTCCGGATCCGGTCAAAAGAATTTTGGATCAGAAAATCCAAGGAACAAGCCTAGAAGACCTCCGGTAAGGCAGCCTAATGCTCAAAGATATCCATCCTTCAATGGATACTGCCCCAACTGCAATAACTTTGGTCATAAAGCTAATCAGTACAGAAAGAGAATGGATCAGACTAATACATCCTTCTCCAGACAGTGTTACAACTACAAAAGGTATGGTCACAAATCTCATGAATGCAGAAATATGCAAATGAACAATTCATTCAATGGTAGATGCTTTGCATGCAATAGAATGGGTCATATGGCTAATCAGTGTAGATCAAGAGGATATCAATCAAATATGCAAAAAAATATTGTTTGCCAAATTTGCAATAGATCAGGTCATATTGCAAAATTCTGTAGAAGCAAGAATCAGGACAAAAGAGGTCTGGTACATCATAATCAGAATCAAGATAAGGGAAAATGAAAAGTGAATGCGGATGAAGTTCAAAATGAGATGAACAAGATTTGGGTGAAGAAAAGTACAGAGAATGTAGGGGATGGATCCGCACCAGACTCTGGTGCTGATATTCCCTCCAGAAATTAAAAAGTGAGCCCTGGCTCAGGGGGAGACACAAGAAAACCATTTTCCCCCAGCCAGTCAATTGGTGCCGGAACTGACACAAGAAGAGTTGCAGATTAAAGGGTTCATAAGAGAAACATCTAAATAAACTATGGTTAAGATATCGAAGATCTGCAAGATGTTTAGATCAAGATTGATCCGGTTCTTCAAATCATCTGAATAAGGCAAACCGGAATGACTTAGGTCGAGCATTTATTACAACTTGGTATTAGGGTTTGCAGAGTAATATAAGGGTTCTTCGTATTAAACATTTGATCATTCTGCATTTAAGAAGAAGCAAAAAGGAGCTCTGCAAAAAATTTCCTCAAGCCCATCAAAGATCATTTGCAGAAGTCGATTCATCCAGAAATCGATCCGGCTCACTCCGTGAAACCTAAAGGCGCAAAAGGTATTTTGTATTCCTAAACACCTCTCTGCAAATCTTTTTAAAGATGACTACTCTGAATATTGTGAAGATCACTGATAGGCCTCGCCCCAAATTCAAGAAACATCCCTACAAATCCTTGGAAGTAGATCCCCTAGGAGCATTTTCTAGTGTTCCGCATGGTGTCTTACATACAGAAGATATTAGGGTTTACATTCACGCAAACATTGAAGAATTCAGAGAGTTTAAATTGAGGGATATCTACCACAAACAACTAATAGATGATTCATTTGAGCTCCAACCCCAATACAAGACCCTCCGAGACAAGTACTTTGCACAGTGTGTACATTTCCCATGCTTTGCTGAGGATGAATGGGTCTGGTATGTCTTGAGCAGAATACATGATAACTTCATGTGGTTGAATGGACCATTCAAGATCACAAAAGATGCCATTAGGGCAGTTACTAGTTTGCATTCATCTGGTGGGATACCTATTCTCAAATCGGTCAAGAATCAGACTGTAAGTGAGGCTACCAGATCTAGGTTTGACAAAAGAGCAATGACAATAGAAGATATCACTGATCCAGATATCAAGTTTTCCTTCATGATCATTGGATACAAGATATATCATTCTAGCAAGGAGAATTCAGTACCTAGAACTGCTATCTACACTGCTTATGAAAAGTTAAGAAAGAATTCAGATTATGACCTTTCTCAACTCCTTCTAAATCAACTCTTGGAGAATCTACAGAAAATAAAGAAAGATAAAAAGAATTCAGTTAAGTATGGTGGGTTAATATTGTGCTTATTCTTCTACTTTATGAATGAGCTACCCGGATCCAGTGGATGGGTATGGCAGAGTGACAGACCGGTTGCCATACAAATCAGGGACTATTTGCATGGACTTGGTGATGACAAAGCACAAAACACAACTCTCTGGGGTTTCTTCAAAAACTTCAAGAACATGATGCAAGATAGAGAGAGAATTCCCCAATCTCTAGTTGAGAAATACAAAGACATAGTATGTTTTATGGTAGAGACTGATTAGTGCCTAATGGAGGCAATGGAACCAAGATCAGTGTGGATCATGCCAATGGGGTATGAGGTGGATGAGAAAATTGTAGAGCTGCATGTTCAGCACATACTGAGTCAACCAAAGGATCCCAAGACAGAAAGGTTTGGAACCTTTGAAGAATTGAGTGTGAAGATCCATGTTGAGCTAAGGCAACCAGAGATGAAAAGAAAGGTAAGAAAAGAAGTAGAAAACATTGCCAAAAGCCTTGGCATCTCAAAAGAGGCACTTGATGGCAATAGGGAAAAGAAGGAAAGGACTGAGAAAGAGAAGAAAGAAGCAGAAAAGCAAAGTGTTCCGGTAGAATCCTCCTCTCGGACCAGATCCTCTAGGAGCTCTGCTCCTACCACTGATAAGAGCTCAAATAAATCAAAACTGGAAGCAAAATCATCTGGTAAAGCAAAGAAAAGAACTAAGACAAAGGCCACAAGGTCTTACATCAGTCAGAAGGATGATGAAGAGACTGAGTCAGATGAGGAGGTAAGGAAAATGAGGAAAAAGAAGAAAGTATCTGGTGAACCCTCTACCGTTGAAGACAAGGAAGAGATGGCAGAAGAGTTTGTTGAAAAACCCACTCTATCATTAGATGATGTCATCAAATTACTTACTGTAGATGGAAACCTTCAACCAATGGCTAAATTCTATGATCATTATAATGAGACTGACCAAGAGATCTTGCAGGAAGTAGCAGTCAAGTATCTAAATATCTACAATAAGGCTTTTATTGAAATTATATCTCTTATTCCCAAAAACCTAGAGAAAGAGTTAGAAATAAGAAAGAATAATGCTATGGAAAAAGATCTTGAGATCCGAGAACAAATAGCCATTCAGCTTTATCCTTCAATTGATTCAAAACAAATGAATATGATCTTCAAAGATTGCAAGGATGAGTTCCGGAGCAAAGCAAGAATGAATCAACTTATGCTTGGAGAAACTGACAAAATAGAAAAAGAAACAGAAGAGATCCTTCGGAATGTATACTCAAGATTCAAAATTCCTATTATAGAGGACTTGGGTGTTCATCCCTCAGCTACAAGTGTTGAAAAAGAATCTACTGAGGTAATGACAGAAGAAGTAGTGGACACTGGTGAAGAAAAAGATAAGGACTTGGAATCCTCTGCTCCGGAAGTGGTGGCCCATGAACAAACAAACATCACTCCTCCAGTTTCCCCTGCTGACTCCGGATCCAAAGGAGAAGAAAGAATAGAGGATAAAGAAAAAGGAGTGAAGGAAAAAGAAGATGACAATACTAAGGCTACAGAAGGAAAGAAGACTTCAGCAGAAAAGACCACAGCTATTAGTGGTAAGAGTGTAGAAGGAGAGAAAGCTCCAAGAGATAGATCTAAGACTGTAGAAGAGAAGAAGAATCTATCTCCGGCAAGAGACACTGCAGAAACTGTCAAAGAATTCTTAAACAAAGAGACAATAGAGATTGATGAACCGGAACTTCTACAAGGGCCATTTGATTTTGATTCTCTTTCCCTAGTACAAATAATGAAGATAGCTTCATTTGCTAATGCAAAGGCTAAAGAAAAACTCTTGAAGTCTCACATGGAAGACTGTGAGCTAATAGAAGTTGCATCCAGAGTATTAGAAAAGATCATGCCATCTTTCCAGAAGGATTCCTCAGCCTCCTCATCCGGTAATCTCAAATCTCTAGTCAATAGTGTTAGCACACATTTTGATTCCCTAGAGAAGTCAGCAGATGATAAGGTCTGGAAGGAATTGTTGGCAAAAAGATTATCAAAGGTACAAGGGTTAATAACTAATGATAGGAGGAATATGAATATTGGGATAAAGAGCTTAGAAAATGCTCTTAAAGATGGCGGGGAAATGTACAAATTTTGTTTATCATGGTCCAAAGTAACATTGGATATTGAGAAGAAAGTGAAAGAACAGGAGGACAAACTAACAAAACTCTTTAAGAATTTTTATCCTCTCTCCTCTTCCATAATAAATCAAGAATGTCAAACTATTGCAGTCTTGAATGAAATCAAGAAGCTTGAGAAGGAAAAGAAAAATAGAATAAGCAGGTTGGGTGAACTTAAATGGTTAATTATCCCTAAGTTAGAGGCCATGCATGAGGCCATAAAACAATCTCAGATCACAGCCCAAACCAGTGATCTAAAAGATCTAAAAAGGGCAGACGTGTTTGCATTCCTGTTGAGTGGTCACATCTCAATTTTGGATAGGATGAAGCAAATTTGGGCAACAGAATTTGTCCAATTGAAAACAACTTTTACAGACATACTTCAGTATATGTAAGTATGCTGTATATACATATATTTATGTTGCCAAGTATAGTTGACTTTTTGAGAATTTTGGTGTGCAGACCCTACCCTTTGCCATTGATGTCAGAGGGGGAGTGAGGAGTAGTGAAAAATAAGGAATCCAGCTAAGGGGGAGCTTTAGAAAATGTATATAAAAATAGAGCATCAACCAAGGGGGAGTATAGTGTGACACTTAGTCATTTTTCACTAAGTGTTGCCATCAATGCCAAAGGGGGAGATTGTTGGCAAGAGACACTATATGGGTTTATGTATATTATCATTGATGGTAAAAAAGGCTATCCCACACATCCGCAAGACATGATGAGTCTCTACTGGAAGTCAGATTGAAGAAGTGTTGTGATCCTATAAGCAAGAACAGAGTAGTCAGCAAGGTTCGACAGTCAGGTCTCGATCTCTCAGAGGAAGTATCTCAGTGAAGTGTAGATTTAGGGAAGTCAAGACAAGTACCTTGACTAATAGATTTGAAGGATTTAGCCTCTAGTGATGGAAGGGTGAAAAAATATGAGCACTTGAATGTTGGGTTCCTGTTTGGCAGAGTAGACAGAGGAAGAAACTGTATACACCTAAAAATGACATGACTCTACTTAAATAAATATTTTAAATATTTATTTCATCTTCATAGTCCTCTATCAATAAATAAATAAATTTATTTATTTATTTGATTCACTTCCTCCCATTTAATTAAATAAATTTCCTTTATTTAATTAATTTCATCTACATTAACTTTATTCTTCTAAATAATTAAATAATTTCAATTATTTAATTAAAACATCCATTCTTCTAAGTAATTAAATAATTTTAATTATTTAATTAAATCTTTCATTCTTCCTAATTTAAATAAAATGCAAATTTATTTAAATTAAAATCCCCAAAAATAAAATATAATTAAATATTTTATTTATTCTTCCAAAATCATGTGAAGTAAATTAAATAAATTTATTTATTTTGCTTTCTTATCTTCCAAATCTTCTAAAAATAAATTAAATAAATTTATTTATTTAATTTGCTTTCTTATCTTCCAAATCTTCTAAAAATGAATTAAATAAATTTATTTATTTAATTTGTTTTCTTATCTTCTAAATTAAATAAAATTATTTATTTAATTTGCTTTCTTATCTTCCAAATCTTCTAAAAATGAATTAAATAAATTTATTTATTAAATTTGTTTTCTTATCTTCTAAATTAAATAAATTTATTTATTTAATTCTTTTTCTTATCTTCAATATCTTCTAAAAATAAATTCCTCTTGTCATACAAAAGTAAAAGCTGAGTTAAAGCAACTTTAAAGTAACTTTGCTCTTAAATTAGAAAAATAAATTCTAATTTAAAGAAAATGAAAACTCATCAAGAAAGCTTTTAACTCAACAAAGCTTCTTTTTGAATGACACATGTATTTCTTCCATTTGTTGCACGTTCCTCAACAATCCTCCTTCGTTGATTCATTCTTTTCTTCTCAACCATTGATCTTCCCTCACTCTCTTCTATAAATATAACCTTCTTCTCTTCATTTCAATATCTGGAATTTGTGTAAACTTATGCTACAGGAATCTAAGCGCGCCTTTAGCACCCCCATTATATTTGAGCACTTCATAGCATCCTCCATTTCTGTATTTGAAGCTCATCTTCAAATACCAAAGTATCCTAGCCATTCTTCATTTGTCATCTTCAAACAAGCAAGCAAGCAACAGCTTCTGAGGGCTTCACAATCAAGATCCAATGAAGATAGGCGAACTACAAAAGGCAAAAAGGTAAAAGGTGAAGGTATTGTCTGTTCTTTATTTTAAATCTCTTTTATCTTTATTATTCTGTAGATGTTTGGGATTATTTTTCATTGATTTGAATAACCAAATTTCCCCCTCACATTTTGGCGCCCACCGTGGGGCCCTTGCCCCTCTACTAATAAAAAAAAAAAATCTAAGTTTTCTTGAAGACAGGTCCATACAGGTGACGAACAGGTTTCTGACAAAGCCAGTTTTGCACATTCAGCTTCTGAAACAACGCATTTGCCTTCCAAAATGATGCATCTAACGAACTGGCACATCTGAACTCTCAATTTGCACATTCACCTCATCCTTTTGTGCATCTTCTATTTTTGCACCTGTACCTCATTCTTTTGTGCATTTGATCTCTGTATTTGTGCTTTTGTTCAAAAAGCCACACACTCCCTGTTTCTACGCATTCAGGCAGCAGTGTTGCGCATCTGTCTTCTGATTTCTGTTTTGGGTTTCTTTAACTTTTGCATGCTGGAACTAACATCTAGATATTTTGCTTGGTTCATCTAGCCTAACTAGGGGTGAAGTAATCAAATGCATTTCATGACAAACTACACATAGTCCCTAACTAGGAAGGAAGAAATTGGACCAATTTGCTATCTTGCATTGTGGATTTATTTTTTAGTTTAATCATTGCTTTCTTTTACAAACGGAAATGAACAATGCTATGATTAATCACTTTCAAAGTTAACAAATGGGAAATGAACAATGCTATGATTAATCACTTTCAAAGTTAACAAATGGGAAATGAACAATGCTATGATTAATAACTTTCAAAGTTAACAAATGGGAAATGAACAATGCTATGATTAATCACTTGTCAAGTTAACAATCGTGTGAGTGCACAAATTAGCTTAGCCCATTTAGTTTTTCTATTTTAACTAGGTTGGATTAACCACTGTACTCTGTGCTTGCGAATGACAATAGGCTTATGCTCTCCCCTTAACTGGGTGATCAAAGTGCCAGACTTGTCATTCTTTTTGTCAAACCTTTAGGGGGGTCCTGCCCTTGGATGCATGCCTGTCCAAGTGGGAATGACCCTGAGTGGTAACAGGCTAAAGCCAAGCCCTACCAAGCCACTTAAAATAAATTGTGCTTGGGGTGAAAACCTCAAGCAACGAGTGCTGCTGTGTTACACCGATGGCCAACCTCCCCCAAAATCCTCATAGGCGTAACCCTTTGAGGCTGGGAGACTCCATAACGGAGAGTAGCGCTGCCGCACGTGTAACCACTCGAACAGTTGCCCTATCTAAGAACCAATTGTGTAGTAAGCCAAAAACCCCTATTTGTTGATGCAAAGGGCGGAGCTCTTGAAGCGTCCTCGATTCAAGTGACTCTTAGTAGAGGTAGCAGGGACAATCCTAAGGTTCAGTGTGGGGACGAGCCTAAGGAAACCCGAATCTGGTATGTGTGAGAAGTGAGTGCCGTGGAGGGGAGCCGGTGCTACTAGATTCTGGAGCTACACGCTTTGAGTGGCACAGCTAGAGGATTCAACGGATATTGTCCCATCTTGCCTAGGTTGTACTTGTCTTTGAGTCATAATAGTCCAAAAACACAAAAAAAACATAAAAAAGATAAAAATCATGGAAAACTTCTATGTGTTTGCTGTGCTTTTGCCATAATTGAACATCAACATCATCAGAAACACCAAGTTTTTCAAACCAAAAACACTGAAAAATCTTGAAAACGATCCAAAATTTCCAAGTTCTAAGAAAACACAAGCAAAGAGCCAGATTTATGCATGTACACTGACTTTTTGCACATTTGATAGTATTGAGCATCTACACTCTGTTTTGGCGCATGAAAACTTTACTAGTGTTGCACATATATATTGACTTTTTTGCACATCTACCTTCTGCTATTGCTCATCCAAACCAGTAAGTTTTTTCGGTCTTGTGTCAATGGAAAACCAATTGGAATATTTTGGTCAAAAACTCCAATACCTGAAATTGCAAATAAACTCAGGTTTGTCACCCCAAGAGTGTATAGCAATTAACCAACAAATCCAAGTCTTACAACAAGAAATGGCAATCTTACAAGCTAAACGTGCCAGTACTAGCTGTGCCTCATCCCAAAATCATACCTTCTTTTCCCATCTTAATGATACTATTGACAGGGCAACTGCCACCTCAAAGGGGAAATCATATACCACTTCTACTAGTTCTCCTTTGCTAACTCCTAAGACACATATTCCAAAACATGCCAATCCCACGCCAACACCATTATGGAGTTCCTCACACTCTAAATGGGTGACCAAAAAAGAATCAGATGAGTTGTGGGAAAGAGTTTTGCCAAATTTATACTACCAGAGAAAAGATAAGGAGAAAGCTAAATCCCCTCATTCACCTATCCATACACCTACCAATCATGTGATCCAAGGGCTACTAGTAGAAAGTCAACCATGCCCCCAAATTTCAGTCCTTGACCTTACCAAAGATTCTTCCAATCCCATGTCAAATCCTCCAACACCTTCATGTCATCCGCAACCCCTTGAGCTTATCAAAGAACCTTCTACCGTGAACCCAAGTCAAGAGCTACTGTACCTCCATGTTAATAACCCTCAAGAACATGTCAAATCTACCCAAGAGCTATCCACTTCCATTCAAGAAACCCAAGAGGTATGTCAAGAGTCTAATCCTAAGCATGAGGAAACATTAATCCCTAGTCCAAGTCAAGATCAAACCACTTTCTTGCAACCTATCCATAACATGCATCTTTTCCATGATCAAGATGATATCCATAATAATGAACCTCTCCATGAGCCACTTGATCCTATCCATCTCCCAACAACTATACATGAGCAAGAGATCCAATTCCATCCCATGCATAACCTTTATCTTTTCTGTGATCAAGATACTATCTTTAATGAAGAAGCTATCCATGAGCAACTTGATCCTATACATGAGATAGAAATCCAACTCCAACCCATCCATAACCTTTATTTGTTCTATGATCAAGATATTCCCTATGCAGAAGATGTCCTTGAACAACTTGATCCCATACCCATCCATGAGCAAGAAACCTCCATTACTTCTATCCCTCTTACATCTAATCCCATCCATGATCCAACAACTTCCGCTTCCTATGATGAGATACTTGCCTCCCAAGTGCGCATGAATGATCAACCCAATAATTTAGATCCTAAAGACCATAATGATGATCAAGATTCTAGTGATCCTTCACCATCCATTATTGACCAAGTTGCAAATCCATTATCCTATATCCTTGGTCTCACTACCTTCATGCATGAATGTTCTTCCTTAGAACACCAACAATCTTCTCCATCCAATAAAGAACTTGTGTCTAGTGTTCCACCTACACATAATCCCGCTGTCCACCGCATACTCCAACATATGAACTATCAAGGTAAAGGCTTAGGCCTTCATGAACAAGGTATTTTGGAGCCCGTCCATGTCAATGTTCCTCCACCTTCATATGGCCTTGGATACATACCCCAAGGTGAACAATCTCAAGATGTTGGTACTTCCTCCACTCCTCCTAAGTCTACCACTTTCCATCACAAACCCTCTTGTATCCCCAAAACATATGTCGCCATTCCACCTCCATCATCCTACATTTGTCAAAAGCATGTGACCATACACCTTCCACCATCCAATCTACCTCCGCTACTCCCAAATCCTAACATCCCTCCCTACATTTTACCACCACTTCTTCCAACACCTTATCCATCCATCTGTAAATCCTCTAACATTCCCAATCATAGCCAACAAATGCACATGTTGTCTAAACAAAGAGCTTCCACCTACCCCACTTCCACCATCCCAAGAGAATTCAACAACAAAAATTTTGATGCCTCTACCTCTCAAGTCCAAAATCCTAAGCGTCCTCATGACTTAGGATACAAAAGCACAGAATCTAAGAATTATCCATATCAAAAGTTGCATACACCCACACACCTAAATGCCAAACTAAAAAAGGTGTGGGTCCCCAAGCAACAAATGATTACCTCTGAAGATGCACCAAAGCTGCATATACCCAAGCCCATACCTTCACAAGTACAATCTACAAGCAAAAAGGTTTGGGTACCCAAGCAAAAAGCTATCAAGTCAAATGAGGCATCCACCTCTAAAGCATCCCAACCATCCACTTTCTCCCATGCCATCCACAAATATCAAATCCTTCCATCCCACATGACAAGAAAAAATCAGAAAAATACTAAGTCTATGTGGGTCCCTAAATACCTCAATCACTCATCCACCAAGCAAAAATCTTCATTGCTTCCAACACCACCTTCCCATCATAAGCTTCAATGTTTATCACGGTATGTACAACCGTTGGTCATGGTTCCCTTCCATTCCACAACACTTTCGTACAACTCCATCTCCCCTCCCTTCCACTACTCTCCTACATATCTTCCTCATCCTATGGTCCATGCTTTTGCATAAACGTTCCTTCCATCCTTACCTAAGTCCTTTTGTATTCTGCATCATCATCCACTATCGTACCTTCCATAATCCACTCTCTACCTACTTCATCTCACTTTCATGCAATTCCCTACCAACATCTATGAGCACACTTGACATGGTCCATGCGACGACATCCATCTTGCGGGACTATCACCTTTTATAGAACTACATACTTGAGTCTCTCCTTTCTGTGTCCACCTTCTCCCATCCAAATATTCAAAAAAAAAAAAAAGTAAAGAAAAATCCCTTCGTCTAATGGTGAAAACTTGGCAAACAGGCACCTTGGATAAGTACCATGATGAAAACCTAGCAAACAGGCGTCATGTGTAAGTTGATCTTCTATGTCACCTACACTTGGGGGCACCTTGTCTCATCAGCATACCACCCTTCTCCTATCAGTTTCCGTCCATACCATTTCCTATCCTATTCCTCTATCCATTACATACCTATACTATCCAGTCCATCCATCCTAAATCTTCCTTTCCTCTATTTTTGATCTTGATAAAGATTGGGGGCACAATGGTGACAAATGATTTAGATGTCTCTTGACATACCTTATCCCTCCCAAACCAAGCAACTCCTTCATTATCCTCTCATCCTCTTGTCGTCATAAACATTGTCATGAAAAATCCTACGTATTCTACCTACAATGGGGCACGTTATTCTTATGCGACATAGTCCTTGGAGATCGCATCCTTGTTTCCTTCTACCTACCTGCCATTGATCCCCTATCACCCATCCATCTGCCTATCCGTGGTGTTTCCCTTGTCATTAGCATCTAGCATTAAGGCTATCCAAAATTCTTATCCAGTATCTTGTCTGCAGTGTCAGCCTAACATAGCCTCTGTCATCAGTGTTATCTATTCCTTATTTGATCCATCTCTGTTCCATATCTGATCCATAGTTGTTCCATATCTAGTCCTTCTGTCAATTTGAGTCCTTTGCCATCACCTAGGTCTTAGGTCCGCTAGGGTTTACCCCGAACTACGTTGCCTCTACGTCGTCACGTAGGCAAGGCCATTTAGCAATGAGCCCCTGAGGCACTAGGTTAGTCCCTTAGGGTCCGTCTCTCCGTGTTTGTCTGTCATCTCACTCACAATAAGTCGATCCTTGTCTAAACTGGGGGCAACTCCTCGACCTAGTTGCAGATTTGGATTCTTGAATGCCACTGTTCTAAGAGGATACCAATAAGGATTGTGATACCTTTCACAAGGCAAGCAAGTGCAGCACAATGCGTTTCCAAACAAAACCTTGGCAAAAACATCCACCTGTCCAAAGCAGAGCACCATACTAAAACACTCAAGCTAATTCTCTATCAATTATGGCAAAAAGGCACATCTAATGCAAGAATGTTTTGTGAACAGGTTAACTTTACAAAGTCTTGGTTTTTTGTCATTATGTCTTCCTATGCTACTCGAGGATGCCAAAAGCTAGAGATGCTATGATGGGGGCATAATTTTTCTTTGTCTGCTGCTTGTGGATTAAACTTTAGTAATGTGACGACTTCTATCTAACGACATGATCAGCAAAAAGATCATTGAGGACTCTGAGGTCTAAACATAAAAAGGGGCAATCCTTGTCTGTTGAAACATAAGAAGTACTCAGGTCATCTAGATTCAAGTTTGACTAGATGCTTGTATTAACTTGCTAAATCAAAATCCATGTAAGCGATACTTAGGTCATCTCGGTCTAATTATACTTAGATGCTTGTATTTTCTTACAACATAATAAAGCCCAATGATGAAAGAAAAAAGCCTTGCAAATATCAAGATGACAAATCCACATCCATTCCATATCCATATCCATACCGTATCCAATTCCATTCCATATCCATATCCCATGCAATAAGAAAATCCTGCAGCAGCTTGTCAGTCCTTCAATCAAATTTCTTCTATCAAGTCATTCTTCTATCGATCAAATTTCTATTTGTCTTCATATCGCTCATCAACAGTTCTACCTGTCCATCGGAGCAGTGATCAAAATGCAAGTCTATCCTTAATCCATACCAATCGAGTCAAGCCAATCTTGTCGAATGATCCAATCACACTCAGTGGTCTTGATCCTAATCTTGTCGTAAACCATATCAATCAGTCGTAACTATCCTTCGTGTTGCTCTAGGGATATATCGTTCCCCGCCATGACAACACTATCGTATATCGTTATCATATCATAGTGTCTTAAACAGGATGTTGCATTGTCGAAACCAGACCCGGAGTCTTATACGACATGTTTCATTCTTGAAACCAGACATCATCAATCTATATCCTTGGTTTACCATTTGACTTGGGCAATACCTTGCCTATTTTTGTATCATTTGTGCTTACTTGCTTCTTGCTTCTGTGAGTTATCTTTTTATCTTGCATCTCGTATCATTCACCTCTTTCTTCTGCATCCAGCCATTTCTTCTCATCGTGAGATTGTCCGTCTCATGCCTTCTGTCGTCTCCTCGTCCAATCTCCCGAGGGGGCATCCTATCGTTCAAATTGTACCAGGGGCAAAACTGGGGCATGTATCATTGTCAAAAATCTTATTCTTTGAAACAACGTGATAAAACACATTGCATCAAAGAGGGGCAAAATGTATACACCTAAAAATGACATGACTCTACTTAAATAAATATTTTAAATATTTATTTCATCTTCATAGTCCTCTATCAATAAATAAATAAATTTATTTATTTATTTGATTCACTTCCTCCCATTTAATTAAATAAATTTCATTTATTTAATTAATTTCATCTACATTAACTTTATTCTTCTAAATAATTAAATAATTTCAATTATTTAATTAAATCATCCATTCTTCTAAGTAATTAAATAATTTTAATTATTTAATTAAATCTTTCATTCTTCCTAATTTAAATAAAATGCAAATTTATTTAAATTAAAATCCCCAAAAATAAAATATAATTAAATATTTTATTTATTCTTCCAAAATCATGTGCAAGTAAATTAAATAAATTTATTTATTTTGCTTTCTTATCTTCCAAATCTTCTAAAAATAAATTAAATAAATTTATTTATTTAATTTGCTTTCTTATCTTCCAAATCTTCTAAAAATGAACTAAATAAATTTATTTATTTAATTTGTTTTCTTATCTTCTAAATTAAATAAAATTATTTATTTAATTTGCTTTCTTATCTTCCAAATCTTCTAAAAATGAATTAAATAAATTTATTTATTTAATTTGTTTTCTTATCTTCTAAATTAAATAAAATTATTTATTTAATTTGTTTTCTTATCTTCCAAATCTTCTAAAAATGAATTAAATAAATTTATTTATTTAATTTGTTTTCTTATCTTCTAAATTAAATAAATTTATTTATTTAATTATTTTTCTTATCTTCAATATCTTCTAAAAATAAATTCCTCTTGTCATACAAAAGTAAAAGCTGAGTTAAAGCAACTTTAAAGCAACTTTGCTCTTAAATTAGAAAAATAAATTCTAATTTAAAGAAAATGAAAACTCATCAAGAAAGCTTTTAACTCAACAAAGCTTCTTTTTGAATGACACATGTCTTTCTTCCATTTGTTGCATGTTCCTCAACAATCCTCCTCCATTGATTCATTCTTTTCTTCTCAACCATTGATCTTCCCTCACTCTCTTCTATAAATATAACCTTCTTCTCTTCATTTCAATATTTGTAGTTTGTGTAAACTTATGCTACAGGAATCTAAGTGCGGCTTTGGCACCCCCATTATATTTGAGCACTTCATAGCATCCTCCATTTCTGTATTTGAAGCTCATCTTCAAATACCAAAGTATCCTAGCCATTCTTCATTTGTCATCTTCAAACAAGCAAGCAAGCAACAGCTTCTAAGGGCTTCACAATCAAGATCGAACGAAGATAGGCGAACTACAGAAGGCAAAAAGGTAAAAAGTGAAGGTATTGTCTGTTCTTTATTTTAAATCTCTTTTATCTTTATTATTCTGTAGATGTTTGGGATTATTTTTCATTGATTTGAATAACCAAATTTCCCCCTCACAGAAATGTACTGACAAAGTGTCAAAACCAAATCTGGAAGAAATATTGCTGATGACTAAGTTTCTTGAGGTATCATTCATGACTGGCCGACATGATTGATGACTTCTTCAAGCATCTCCTAGATCCGCATCAATTGGTAAGCAAGGATCCAGGTGACAAATCAAAGCTTGGGAAAATATTGACTATTCCAAATGCTGACTAGAAAGGTGGTAAGATTACTTATTCGGATATATATACCAGATGAATTGAGATATGAAGTGTGTAGTTGTGAATGTGAATTTGTGTGAATAAAAGTAGAAGAGTAGTAGGAAGGCAGGAAGACAGGTCCAGAATGTGACAGGATAGCTGAACCAAAAGAAAGTTAGAATGAAGTGCAGCAGATCAGTTTATTGAGCTCAACCGGAATTGAATCTTAGCATGTGTGGATGCTTCTCATTAGTTCAAACATTGTGTTATCTTTCTCTCTTGTAGGCAGTGAGCCTCTTGTGAGCAGTATGCTCTGGCAGTGAGCCCTAAATTGGCAGGTGCCATTTTGTACTTCTATTCTTCTAATAGAGAATACATTCTTGGGTTAATCACCCGTGGTTTTTCCCTTAACCAGGTTTTCCACATCAAAATCATTGTGTTATGTGTATTGACTTTGTTTCTACTTTCATGTTTGTTTTCTTTGATGCTGCACTAATTATTAAAGAAGAACAGAAAGTTGAATAAATTAAGATAATTGATTCACCCCCCTCTCAGTTATCAACAGTGAGCCACCCTTTGGTAGCGAGCCATTCTTTTGCAGTGATCAATTTCGCCAGTGAGCCCTGTAGGTAGTGAGCCTCTATTTTTCGGTATTTTTATAACTCATATATTTCTATGGGCTAACACCCACCATGGTTTTTCCCTTTTAGAGTTTCAACGTAAAACATCTGGTGTCTACTGTGTTGGATGTGTGTTTGTGATTAAGCTTATGGTTTTATGATTTCTTGATTAAATCTTATTATAAGCAATTAAGTTGTTGATGGTTTGATGTTCATATGAAGATAAGTTTTTGTGACAACTAATTCACCCCCCCTCTCAGTTGTCTGGTGTATTTCAACAAAATCTACTTTTCTCAATTTACTTAGAAGAAGAAGTTTATATGGAACAACTAGAAGGTTTCAAGGTACATGAAGATAAGGACTATGTTTGCAAACTGAAAAAGGCCTTGTATGGCCTAAAGCAAGCTCCAAGAGCTTGCTATTCTAGGCTTGACAACTATCTATAATAGCAAGGTTACAAGAAAGGTAATGTATCAAGTAACATGTACTTCAAAGAAGAAGGTACTAGCATGTTGATAGTCATTGTATATGTTGATGATATCATTTTTGGTGGTGATAGTGATTAGATGTGTAAGATGTTTGCTAATGATATGCAAAGGAGTTTGAAATGTCAATGTTAGATGAAATAACTTTCTTCCTTGGTTTACAAGTAAGTCAATTAGCAAATGGTATTTTCATATCTTAGGGAAAGTACATAAAGGAAATGCTCAAGAATTTTAAGATGGAAGATTATAGACCAGTTGGGACACCTATGGTTATAGGATGTAAACTTAGTAAGGATGATAAATCTGATTTGGTTGATCAAACATTATACAGATCTATGATTGGCAACCTTCTATACCTTACTTCTACAAGGCCTGATATCATGCAAGTTGTGGGTATGGTCTCTAGGTTTCAATCTAATCCTAAAGGGACACATGTTAATGTAGTTAAAAGAATATTTAGATATTTGAAAAGCACACTTGATTATGGGTTATGGTATCCTGTCAATAATAATTTTACTTTGGTTGCTTATATTAATGCTAACTGGGTTGGTTGCCTAGATGACAGGAAAAGCACTAGTGGAGGAGAATTTTTCCTAGGAAATATATTGGTGGCATGGACAAGAAAGAAACAAGAATAAGTCTCTATTTCCACTGTTGAGGTAGAGTATATAGTAGCTACTTCTTATTTTTCTTAGGTACTCTAGATGGTACAAGCTCTTAAGGATATGAAGGTGGAAGTTTCTCAACCTATTTCAGTTCTATGTGACAATACTAGTGCTATAAATATCTCTAAGAACCCTGTTATACATTCAAGAACCAAACATATTGACATCAAACATCATTTCTTGTGAGAGAAAGTGATGGCCGATGAGGTTACTATGAAATATGTTTCCACAAGAGATCAAGTTGTAGATATTTTTACAAAACCTTTGTCAAAGGAAGTTTTTGACCATTTGAGACTCAAGTTAGGTGTTATCTCTCTTTCCTCTCTCAACTAAGATCATCATATCCACTTTGGTTTTAGGGGGAGCTTATATCTTTCTTTCATGTATCCCTGAATCGTGTACTTATTTCAGTCTACATTGGAGTTGTTTATTCTTGTTGATGATTCATAGTCATATAGGAGTCTTGGTTCCACATACAATTTCTATACTTGATTCTTTTTTATGTGTGATAGTGGTAAAGGTCTAGAGTTTACTGTTATGGTGCTTCTTGACAGGGGGAGACTATACTCTCTCCTACCTTTGGCATTGATGTCAAAGGGGGAGTAGTTTCCTTATATCATTGAGTTATTGAGTATGATGTGTATGGTGTGTTTTTTTGTTGAGTATAGGTGATATGATAGTGAGTATGATAGTGATACTATTCTCTATTGCAAGGACAGTGATCTTTGTTGAGAAGACTGTTCTCTGTTGCAAGGACAGTAATATCTATTGATGACAGGAATATCTGTTGATGACAGGATAGAGATATGTGATAGAGATAATGTGTAGGTCAGTGATTATGTTCAATAGGATAGTGAAGATGATATGCAATGCAAATGATATGTATTACGTAGAGTGTAGGTGTTTGTATTATGCAAAGTGTGGGTAGCAGAACACTGATATTAATAGCAGAACAATCATGACAATTGTCAGGATTAGATATGCAACTTGGTCTTTCATCTCTATTAGAGGTTTGTGATCAAGCATTGCAACTTATCTTTGACCTATGTCATTTGTTTATGGTCATGTCTATTGAGGATATCTCATATTACCATCAATGCCAAAGGGGGAGATTGTTGACCCTCTGGCATCTGACACATGAGTTTGGCATGTTGGCATTGATGTTAACACAATTTTATGCTTGGTGTTAGCAGGTTGATTAGTTTTTTAGTAGACAAAATTTGGAGTTTGATGTTGAATTCACGGGGATATATATAAGGGAGTTCATGCCATTGAAGAGGATGTCTACATGATATTTGTTGTGTAAGAAGAATGGTGGTTTTGTCTCTATGTTGTTGTTGATTTCATTGATAATTTCTTTTCACAAGTTTTCCTTACTGCCCTTTGCTTAACATCAATAGTTCAGTGCAAGGTCTCACTCTCTTGAGTTCATTCTAGAGTTTGTCATATTGATCTTCAAGTGTTAAATGTCTCCTTACTTCAATCTTTACATGCCTTTTTGTCTTTGCTCAGAGTTTATGGTGTTTTAGAGTCATTTTTGTTTAGTAGAAAACTTTAGGGCTTTGTCTCTAACATAAAGCTAGTTCCTAGGAGGTTGAATGTCTTCAAAGTCCTAAGTTGTAATTGTTTTAAAACCCTAGATATTCAAGCCTTTCTTGGGTCATGCAATATGTTTCTATCTCTGTCTCAAAAAGATTTTAGTCCATCCTTTGATCACAAGAATTTAGGGTTTTTATAATGCCTAGGATTGTGTGTTTTTCCAAGTCCTAAGTCCTAAAAACCCTAAAAGTCCTAAAAGACCTAATGTTTTACCTTATGTAGACTGTCACTACAAAGAATTTCTTTAAGTTATAATTTATCGTTGACCGGTAATTAGAGGTAAACTATCACTTAAGTGATGAAGTCAAGGGGTCGCCTTCGTATAATGACTGACCCCCTCTACTAGGGAGACCGGTTATCGTAGGTAAGGTTCTTTTGAATGGGCGGCAAAATAAATCTACATTCTTCATTCAATCTCCCGAGTGCACAAAATTTAGATCAATGCTCCATATTTAAAGTATTTTCAAAACCTAATGGCTCTTAGGGTTGTTCAAATTTGATGGGCTAATGGTTGGTTGTGCAGTTGTATGTAGTTAGGGCAATAGTGTGTTAACTGTTTTTGTTTCCGGTTCTCAAGTGTTCTAATAAATCCTTTCTCATGGGTTTTTCAGTGGTTTTTTATGCAAACATAGTAAGGTTTTATGATATACACATTGAGTATTATAAATATTGCTGAGAAAGTGTAAACAAGGGTCTGCAAAATATAAAGAATATAAAGATATCAATCTGCAAAGAAGTGATACAAAAGAGGAAGACTAGGTTATTGTAGTGATGTGTTTGGTTGATTAGAAGGGAGTATGAAGTCGATATACTGAACATTATCTTTCTTGCAGAGAGGGTTGTATGTTTTTATTGGTGCAAAATAGATTGATTGAGGATCATAACTTGCACATTCATTTGTCTCTTTTAAGGGTTTTTTGTGTTTGAGTTTTGGTGATTTAGGTAGGTGCCTCATTGAAGTTGGTGCTTCTAGGAGTGTTTGTTTTTTACCAGGTGTGCATTGTACCTTTGAATTGGAGTCTTGAAAATAGTGCTATAGGTGTTATTGTACCTTGGAGTGGATGCTTCAAAAACAAATGTACCTTTCTTTCTTTTGAGGTTGGATTTGAGCGGTAGACTCAAGCAACTCTCAGTGGTTTTTTCTATCATAGGGTTTCTACGTAAATCTAGTGTCATGTGTGCATATTTGTCTTAATGTTTTCATTCTCTTATTTGATTTGATGTGTCTTTAAGATAATTTAACAAAGCATTCAACATAACTACACTAATTCACCCCCCCTCTCAGTGTAACTATGCTCTTTTCAAATGTATCAGCTACAATAAAAATAGGGGTCATGGAGTGCATAGGAGAGGCCTCCCAAGTGTTAGTGTGCTTGGTCTCATCTACCAATAGAGTAGTGTAATAAAAATAAGATGAGAGAGGTGTATCATAAGAAAGAGTGATAGTACACTCATCAAGAAGATTTTGAATTCTAGACTTTAGAGAATGATAGTTGTTGGTAGAGTGGCCAAACATCCTATGGTATACACATGAGAGAATGGATGAGGGACCATGCTTAGGAGGATGTTTTAATTGGATGGTTGGAATGGTTCTAAGATAATGGGTAAGAAATGCTCAGGAGGGTCAACAAGAGGTGTATAAAAGCTAGGTTGAGGTTTGGATGGATAGGAAAAAGGTTGGGTAGGTGGAGAAAAGTCACAAGATGGATCGATGGGTATAGGGTAGGAGATGATTCATTATATTTGAGGTGAGGATGGTCTAGATGGATTTTATCAACTTCAAGAGCATGAAGAACTAAATCAGAAAGAAAAGAAAACTTATGAAACATCATAACTTATTGGATATGTGGTAGTAAATTCTCTCAAAAAAGAGGTAGAGTAAGGCCATTAGGGAGATGGCAACCCCATTGAACAAGTAAGGAAAATAAACAAGAAGTGAAGCCTTGAACACTATCATTAACACCTTTTTTGCATTGAACCAAATGTGTAAGAGATACTCTAAGCTTCATGTTACATTGAAAGTGAGAAATGAAGGCATGAGAAACATCAAAAAATGATTGGATGGAACTAGTAGGTAAGGTGTAGGACTAGTCTAAGGAAATATCTCTCAATGTGCTAGGAAAGAAATTTTTTGAGACATAGTCATCATATGTATGGGTCAAACATATGGTAGAGAAGTGTTTCATATGGTGTAATGGATCACTATGGACATTATATTTGTAAAAATAAAGAGTTCCCATACCAATAGGAGAGGGGTATGCAAGAATCTTAAAAACTAAAGGAGAGCATTGCCATGTAGATGTAGAAGGAGCAATAAAAGGTAGCTCACAAGAAGTAGATGGAAATGCATGCAAAAATAAAATGATATAGAAGTGGTAGTAGGAAAAGAAGGTGGAGAAATATAATTGCAAGGGTCAAGGTCTAGAAGAGATAGTTCTGGTGTAGGAGATAAAATAGTAGAGACAAAATCATCCAAATGGTGATCACTCTCTATCAAAGGAAGAAATTCAGCCAATTTGACTTTAAGGAAGCGATGAATTATGTTAGCATGCTCCATATTATCTACAAGAGGGAGTACATCTTCCAAATAAGTAGGAGGAGGGGAAGAACAAGAGAAGAGTCCTTGCAAGGAGAAAGGATCGATAGAATCATGAGGCTTCTCATCACTTGAAGAAGAGTCATCAAAGGCACTAAAATAAATATTATCAATAGAATTTTAAGAGTCGTGTGTTGAAGAAATATTGTCAATGGTAAGAATAGGATCCTCACAAGTAATAATGGAATAGAAGGAGGCCCCAATCTTCTATGAGAGATCCATAGAGTTTGAACATATAGATAAAGGAGGAAGAGAATAGAGAGACATAGGAAGATCTAAGTCATTGTCGTATGCATTGAAATAAATATCCTTATCAATAACTTTCAGAGAAAAGATAGAAAGTTAAGTAAGAAAGGAGGAAAAATTTCCATGTTAAATATAGAAGAAGAATATTGATAAATAAAGGTGTAGATGATATAGCTAAAGGCCACCATTTTTCTCCTTTAGGACTATGGAATGGGGTTTGGGGCAGCACCCCAAAAACAGTTTAATAAATAAAAAAATATTTTGGTTTTTAGAAGAAAATTAAATGGAAAAGAAGTTTTTTATTGAAGAATCAAGTTCACCAAAATGTAAAAAATAATTAAGCTATCATTATAGACTTCTATATTACATTATGTGAGCTAGGTTATAAATTTACAATTTACTAGAACTTGATTAATAGAACAAAAACTAAATTCATAATGAAGAAGAACTTAAAATGTACCTAATAATCACGCTTAGAAACTTACTATATTAGACTCTATCATGATGCATGGATGTCTACATTATGTTTTGTCATCCAGGTCAAGCATTGTAGTCTAGGTTATGTACTATCATCCAAAAAGTTATAAAATTCAACTATTTTTCTAGATTTCAAATCTTTCTGCATAACAAGAAATGAGGTCAACCACAACAACAAAGAGGAGGATACTAGAGACCAAATAAATTTTATAAATTGATCCAAACTAATTAAATTAGAAGAAATATTAAAATACACAAGGAAAAGGAGAGATATAAACAAACTTCCATGTAGTTGGAGTGCTCTAAGTACCTACAATCTAGGACAGGGAGAAAGGAGGTGGCTGCATCGGATCTTGCCTTTAGGTCAAGCCTCTATTTTGGTATTTTATATGTGCTTAGCCTATGGGCATCTAGGACTTAAAAATAATAATAAAGTGAATCTATTAGAATTAATCTTTGGTCTATGGGGAATAATACCTTAGTGTGTGTATTGGATTGAATAAAGGAGGTGATGGTGCCCAAGAGAAATGTGGGATAAAAATGATAAAGAAAATAGCCACAATATTATCCAAAGAAAGAATGATAGCTTATTGAAACATTATTACCAACATGATGTAGAAGAGAGAATTGATCACATGGAGATGTCAACAAAAATATAGCAACATCTAGCCTCATTAAGATTCAACAATGAAGGTTTGATCAACAACAAGTAGCCAAGAGAGAGAGAAAAGAGAAAATTGCATGTGTTGGGAAGTTGAGATTCAAAATTTATTTTTCCAAAAGGTTCATGGGGAAGCTAAAAGGTTGAATTTGGATGTGGAAAGAATTTTTCCAATAGAGGGGCATTACAATAGGTGACAAAAGTTAGTTGGATAGGAAACCAATGACTCAAATCATGAAAAATCATGGGATGCTAGTGATTGTGCCAGTGTATTGGAGAAAATGCTCAAAATTTGACGAGTGGTTCTAGGTTAGTGAGAAGAATTAGAATGTGATGTAAAAATTTGGCAATCTAGTGAAAAGGCTAAGGATAAGAGAAAATGACCCCTAAAACATGATGAGGGAATGGACACTAAAATAAGGACAATTTGTAGGGTCAAAAGTGCAGGGTATGCAATTTTTGACAGTACACCAAGCATATTGATGTTCAATATCATTTTTTGAGGGATATTGTTGAAAGAAAGAAAGTCCAGATGTAGAAGATTGGCACTTAGGAAAATACTATTGATTTTTTTACAAAACCTATAAGTATTACCAAGTTCATGTGGTGCAAGGATGATATGGGCTTGACCCATTTCCCATCATGAGGTTAATCTCTTGGGTTGAATACTACACTCTCTCCTACAATAAATATCAAGTGGGAGAATGTTGTGACTTGGATGATATTCTCTTGTAAAGAGTTCTTGTAGTGAGAGTTTGTCTATAGAATGAAATGTAGTAAGATGCAATGAGTTTAAAATGTTGCAGTACAACATGCATGTTGGTTTACATGTTGTGTTTCTATGATAGCAACCACAAATCATTTGGAGAAGAAATCACAATTACATATGAAAAATAGTGTTTCTAGAAGCAAAAAAGGCAATGTAGGAGCACTTGTGGCAAAGTTGGAGTTCATGCAACACAATCTAAGAGAAAGATAATATTATAGAAGATGACGCAAGGTCCCACAAGTAATTATAAGTGATGTTATGTTGTGTTTACTACCATAAGCATGGAGCTGGAAGTGGTGGGTATATAGGAAAACATAAACTCATTGATAATGTTAAGTGTGTAACTATTGATTCATAGTGTGTGGTAGTGTCTATGTACACAAGGTAAGTATCCACTTTGAAACATCATTTTTGGTGATATGTGTGGTAGGATGATGTCATAATATGGTTAGAATGTAGTTGCATGACTCTTGGTATTCCACATGTTAATTGGATAGTTAGATAGTTGGAATTCTCATGTGTACATCTACATGTATCATCTTGTGTGAAGGTTCCAAAGTTGGATGGTTGTATATACTATTTAAGGTTAGCATTGGATTAAACATTATTAGTGTGAGACATTAGATAAATTGTAAACGAAGTATGTTGTAGATTGAGACTATGTAAAAGGCCTTATTGTATTGAATATTTGATTCTAAATAGTATAACTATGAATGTCTTTTGGTGGTGGGTTTTCTCTTGCAAGGGTTTCTCATGTAAATATTTGAGTCTTTTGTAATCATGTGTATGCATATTATTCCATTTACTTCTATAAATGTTGTTAGATATATTTTACAAATATTGTTGTCTTTTTTTGGTGCACATAATCTTAAGTTTCTTTAATCCTAGTCTATTAGTTGTTTGCAATAGGGTGCAAATCCTCAACACTTAGTGTGTACAGCTCCTTTTTATAGAGATATTATACAAAATGCATTAGAGAAAATACAAGTTGCATCCAAAACTAATCTATAATTAGTCACATCTTTGATAGTCTATTATCCATATGGATAGTCATGACATATTATTCAATGATAGAGAAATTCCATCTGAGAAAGTACTTAAGGAAGCATTACCTTTATATATCATGTTTGAATGTGGTGAAAAGAAATCATTAATTGATATTTAGTTGATAATGTATATAGCCTTAACATATGCACTAAGGATTATTTAAATCAATTGGAGGTAGACCTATCAAAGATACAACCATCGGATCTTACCATTAGAGGATTTTATAATATTCCTAGATATTATTTAGGTGCTATTGTTCTTCCAATCCAAGTTGGTCCACATAATTTAGACACATTATTTTGTTTGATACCTACCAAATTAACTTATAATATCATTCTTAAGATTCCATGGTTGCATGCTATGAAAGTATAGTTCCTTCTACTTTGCATCAATGTGTAAAATTTTAGCATCAAGGGAAGATTTGTCTCATACTTATGGATCCTCAACCATATAACAAGTGTGATCAAATAGATACATATAATAATTGCATTACATAAAATGAACACTTAGTACATGACTAGTGTTATATATGGTGACAATAACTTGGGTTTATTAGATTTTATGCCTTGTGGTGTTAATGAGGATCATGTAAATCCTAAAGGTTATGACATTTCATATTTATATGTGGATCCATATATCTATGGTAAAACACCTGAGGCATATAAGGATGAAAAGTAAATATGTATGTGTGAAAGTGATCCTAAGAGTGATACATCTTGTGCATCACCACCTCCTCCTAAGCCACCTTGTAGACAAATTTATGGTTCTAGATATAATCTTATGAAAAAGTTTGGATACAAAGGAATTAGACTAGGCAAGAATGAACATGGTTATAAATAATTTGTCAAGCCACAAAAGACTAGAAGACATCATGAAATAGTCTACCAACCCAAGTACATGACTCAATGGTTCGAAGAGTTAAAACAAAAAGAAAAAGAACCTCACATTCACATTGACCCTAATCTTAATGAGTTTTCTTGTTCCCTTATTACATGTGATATTGATAATGGGATCCCTTTTGGGCCATTGATTGATCCATCCTTTTAGAGTCCCATATCATTATTAGAGTTCATTGATTGCATTAGATAACATGTGTGGTATTATTCATGTGATACATTTTACACACACACACACATATATATATTTATGAACCCTAGAAAACAAAAATAACATAGATTGCACCATGTGCATATAAATAAAAATTAATAGACTACACATAGAACCATAAACATATAATGTCTCATGATATAAATTGATCAAATGTTCATATATATTGAATGTTAAAATACATATACATGAACACATAACTATGAGGCTATCTCTAAGGGGAGGTTCTCCTAATGACCCCTCCCTCACATCATTCAAACCACTACCATGGGTCCTTATCTGAGAATATGATTGGGATCTATTCTACAACACTCGAGTCATCATGTGTAGTCAATCAACTTCCTTGTGTAGTGTGCTAAGCTCTACTTACTACACCTATATGGTGATCTATGCACTCTCTAGTTGACTCATCAAATAAGTAATGAGAGCATCATTTTATAGTGTGAACATTACTCTCTAAGAATCAAATTATGATACCTCTCACCCGAGCATGTCCCTCTCTATGTAGATAACATATAGATCTAGCCACCATCTCTGCTCCTACACTGACTACTCTCAAGTTGTACTTCTCGTCTCTTATGGTGTCTCTCTCTTGCATTAATGATACACACTCTATGGAGACTACCATATATGCCATGCTAAATTTGATTCACAAGGTCAAAGTATGGTGCAAATTGCCTAGAATGTGTATGATCTCACACTATCATTTTTGTTGGGATGATTAGAAAACCTTGAATCAAATGCTCAATCACAAGATAAATGAGTGCCACCCACTTGACCACACTCCCTAAATGAGTACAAGTTTTATTAGCCGCATATCAAAAAATAATAAGAAAAAAAATGGTTTTAAATGTAATATCATAACTAGTAAATCTAGACCTCTAGCCTACTAGTCTACATTAGCTGGTACCTGCTACAAAGGGTGATTTATAGTTTTCAATGTGGATTAGCTCCTTAACCATGAGTGCAAATGTGGGTACATCAAAAGTATAGGAGGATGGTACCTTTCTTTCCCTCCATGCATCATATTCAAGTGAGACCCCTTGCATCATCCATTTATACTATCTACATTGGGGTCTACATCATTGTCATCAGTATTTATATGCTCTTTGGACAAGATTATTTTCCTCTTCACCCACTAGAATGGTGATCTATGATTCCTCCTGTATAATAATAGCTTGGGGGAACTATCTATAATAGGTAAAACTAGCATAGAGCTCACTATAATGAAATAAATCCATCATTATCCTATGCCTATTGAATATCCACGTAAAATTCCTAATGAAACCTAGCTAAAATTTATTATTGACATCCATGGCTAACTATTTGTATAACCTCCAAGTGATGTCTACGAGCCTCAATCTATCAAATTTCTATCACTAAGATCTAAGGATCTTTCCCTCTCTTCACCTACATATGTCTATAGTGTCCCATTAGGCCACAAGTGTTACTCATGGAGCTATTGTGGCTAATGGTAAATCTAAGGGCATGACACTTATGGATTCTCATAGACCCAACAATGTAGTAGATATGCCCCTTAGAGAGACATGGATCCCTCATTGATGAGTGTGTGTAGATCATTACAAAGCTAGGATAGGAGGTAGCGGCCCCATGCAAACACTATATGATTATCCTCGACCTCCCTACATAGTTATGAGGCCATATGCAATATGAGAGCTTAACCATCTAGGATAATGAAGAGATCAACAATGAGTAAAATCCACTTGCATCATTAGGACATTGCACCCATCATGATCTCGATGAATGATAAACCACAATGTTAGTATCCTACTCAACCCATGCACCATTAATATAAGTCTTGATCCTCATGTAGTGTGGTGCTCCAGTTCTCTACTCTCCTTCCTATGATGGGTGTAGAATTCTCCACATATCATCAACTATGATTGTAATCTCACTTGTATACATAAGTGAAATGTCATGGTGTCTAAGTCCCATCTCTTGAAAAACATAGAGAGTATGCATGTATCAAAGTATAGCATGGGTAGTGTGACCATAGGTCTAAGTCCTATGGCCTCCAAGTGTGCCCAATCTACATCATCTTTGATAAGTAGTACACATAGGCTAACCACCTAAAGGTTCCATGGATGCTCATGTATATGTAGCTTTGAATGCATAAAAACAAAAACAAAAAAGGTCATTAGAACATGTTCAATGATAAAAAAATCCATTAAATAAATGATACATTATTTGTTAAGGTATCATTTTGTTGCCCAGGATTGAGTCTACAAGGCAAGACATACTTGCAAGACAAACTCATGCCTGAGGACTAGTCTACAAGATGAGTCTGTGCCTAATGATAAAATTCCATAGATCCCTAAAATATAATGAAAACTAAATATTTTAAAAGTTGGAAAACTCTAAACATTTTACAAAAAAACTCAAATATTTAAAAATTAGGGTTTCAAGGTGACTCACTATGTCAACAACCTTACCTCACTTGATCTAGATGCATACTCGATCATTGTTGGTTGGCACACTACTCCATCTAATCACCATTGTCATAGAATGCAAGAATACTCTAGAGCTTTGAATGTACTAGTTTTACAAAGGTGAGTGTGCAAATGAAAGTGATATTTTACTATTCACCCTCCCTTATAGGGTAAGTGCACAAAGATGGGGGACCAAAAGGGGGTCTTAAGATGCCACTTTTTTTCTAAAATCAAGAAAGACTAATGTTGGATGAGAAATTGAAGATAATTACACTCAAAATTTGAAGATACAACAAAAACAAGAGTCGTAATGCTCTAAATCTAGTTTCTAAACTACTAATTGTTTTCAAAAATGGTTGAGATTAAGGGGTTCAAAAAGGGGGAGCACACAAATTGGTCCTATTTAAAAAAAAAACACATAACATAGCATCTGGTGTGCTCCCAGGCTAAAATGTTAACTTTTTTTTGTATTTCAAAAATTGCTTCGATGAGAAATTAGCTAACACCATGTAGTTTATCCCTGGTTTTTCTGATAATTTTTTCATGAATAATTGATTTTTTATTAATTTTGAACGTGGACACATCCTGAAAAATAGAAAATTGAGCATGCTCCCCCCTAAATTTTTTGAAAACTAATCGAAAATCAATTTTTTTTTAACATGTGTAGAATGGAGTCTAGTTTCTGAAAATGTAATTTATTTGAAATTTTGATGAATGTTAAAAAAAGTAAAAAATACCACACTGGATTTTGAAAAAAAAATAGATACACTAACAAAAGAAATTAAAGATGAAATCCTTAGCATACTAAAAATGTGAAAAAAAATTATATGGTTAGAAATCTCATAGAGAGCTTATGATTATGGTGGTATTTTTTTGACTTGTCATTGAAACAAGTGCAAACCTGATGGGGAGCACGCTCCAGATTATGTGATTTTTGTTAGAATCTAGAAAAACATGTCTTTGGATGTCCTAAACACAGTCCAAGCCTTTGGGTTGGAAGCCCAAGGTAAATCCAAGCCAAAGGCTTGGAAATTACTAAGGCAAAGCATAATGCGAGTGCGTTATAATGTGCTCATGTTATGGTGAACTAAAACATCTCACTCCCTCCCTCCTTACCCCTCTCTCTATTATTCTCTCTCTCCCTCCACTCTATGTCTTTCCCTCCCCTCCTCTGTCTCTCACCTCTAATTCCCTCCTCTCTCTCATTCTCTACTTCCCTCCCCTCTCTA
The DNA here is from genome assembly GCA_027924645.1 of Cunninghamia lanceolata. Lineage (NCBI taxonomy): Eukaryota > Viridiplantae > Streptophyta > Pinopsida > Cupressales > Cupressaceae > Cunninghamia > Cunninghamia lanceolata. Next base: position 4,035,647 of record BSBN01000341.1, on the reverse strand, counting down.
CCTCCTACCCTCTCTCTCTGACCTATCTACCTCCTAGTTTTCCTTTTCCTAGCTTTCCTATACTAGTAGAGAAACATCAATATGTGACTAAAAAAACTACTAAAAATTTCTTATAAATGACCAAGCATGGTCATGTGACCATTGGTAGTTTATTTCTAGTCATTTATAAGATGAACAAATTGATGACTAAACCATTTTTATTCATTTATTGGTTGTTTTTATTGATTGATTTGGTAGTATGTTTAGTTATTTATTTAGTCACTGATTGTTGTAATCTAGTCACTTATTTAGTCATTGATTGTTGTAATCTAGTCACTTCTTTAGTCATTTTTTATTCACTAATATATTTAACTAGTCACTTATTTAGTCGTTAGTTTAGTCATTGATTGTTGTAAATGTTAATAACTGAGAGGGGGGGTGAATCAGTTATCTTAATTATTTCAGCTTTCTGAATTTCCTTATCAATTAGTGCAGTATTAAATTAAATAAGAAAACATAACCATGAAATGGAAATAACATCAATACACATGACACAATGATTTTGATGTCGAAAACCCTATTAGGGGAAAAACCACGGGGTGATTAACCCAAGATTATATTCTCTGTTAGAAGAATAAGATAGTACAGAATGGCACTTGCCAATTAGGGCTCACTGCCTGAGCACACTGCTCACAAGAGGCTCACTACCTACAATAGTTTATACAAGGAAATTAGATACTTGAACTGATGAGAAGCATCCACATATGCTGAGGTTCAGTTCTAGTTAAGCCCAATATATTGATCTGCTGCACTTCATTCTTACTCTCTTAGGTGATGTTGTCCTATTACATTTTGGACCTGTCTTACTGCCTTCACACTGCTCTTCTACTTTTATTCGTACCACATAATACACTACACACACATTCATATCTAAATCCATCTAGTATATATATCTGCAGAAAGGATTTCATCCTCTTTCTAGTCGGCATTCGGAATAGTCAATATTTTCCCAAACTCTAGTCTGTCAGATGAATCCTTACTTACCAAGTGATGCGAATCAAGAAGATACTTATAAAAGTCATCTAACATGTTGGCCAATCATGGATAATACCTTAAGAACCTTGATCACCATCAATATCTCATCCGGACTAATTCTGATGCTCTGTCAGTTAGTTCTTCCTCTGTCTACTCTGCCAAACTGGACCCCAATACTTAGATGCTCATATCTCTTCACTCTTTCATCACCGAAGGCTCAATCCCTAGAATCTATTAGTCAAGGTATTCCTCTTGACTTCCCCAAGTCCACACTTTACAAAGATACTTCTTCTAAGAGATCCAGACCTGACTATCAGACCTTGCTGCATGCTCTGTTCTTGCTTACCGGACCAAAGTATTCTTCAATCTGACTTCTAGTAAAGATACACCAAGTCCTGCGGATGTGTGGAATGGTCTTTGTTACCATCAATGACAACACTAATGAAGCCACACAGTGTCTCTTGCCAACAATCTCCCCCTTTGGCATTGATGGCAACACTTAGTGAAAAATGACTAAGTGTTATACTACACTCCCCCTTGGTTGATGCTCTATTCTATTGTACACTTTATCAGAGCTCCCCCTTAGCTAGATTCCACATTTTTCACTGTTCCTCACTTCCCCTTTGACATCAATGGCAAAGCGTAGGGTCCACATACCAAAATTTCCCAAAAACAATGTATACTTAGTCGCATAAGTATATATACATGCTATACTTACATATACTGAAGTATATCTGCAAAAGATGTCTTCAACTGGGCAAATTTTGCTGCCCAACTCTGCTTCATCCTGTCCAAAATTGAAATGTGACCACTTAACAGGAATGCAAAAGCTTTTGCTCTTTTAAGATCTGTCGGATCACTGGTTCAGGTTGTGGTCTGGGCATTAGTTAGGGCCTCATGCATGGTTTCTAATTTAGGGATAATCATCCCTCTAATTTCACCCATTCTTCTTAATATGTTCTTCCTCTCCTTCTCAAGCTTCTTAATCTCATTCATGATTACAATAGTTTGACATTCCTGGTTTATTATGGATACAGTGAGAGGATCAAAATTCTGAGAGAGGCTTGACAATTTATCCTCTTGTTCTTTCACTTTCTTCTCAATATCCTTTGTTACTTTAGTCCAGGATATACAAAATTTATATACTTCTCCTCCATCCTTAAGAGCATTTTCTAAGCTCTTTATCCCAATATCCATATTTCTCCTATCATTTGTTATAAGGCCTTGTAACTCTAAGAATCTCTTATCCAAAAACTCTTTCTAGACTTTTACCTCAGCTGATTTCTCTAAAGACTCAAAATGAGTGCTAACACTATTTACTAGAGATTTGAGATTACCAGATGAAGAGACTAAGGGATCCTTTTGAAAAGATGGCATGATCTTCTCTAATACACCAGATGCAGTTTCTATGAGCTTGCAATCTTCCATGTGAAACTTCAGAAGTTTTTCTTTTGCCTTTGCTGAAGTAAAGGATGCTAGCTTCATGGTTTGAACCGGGGAGAGAGTCAAAATTGAACGGTCCTTGAAGAAGTTCCAGTTCATAAAATTCTATCATCTCCTTGGTTAAGAATTCCTTGACTGCTTCTGCTATGTCTCTTGCCGATGACAGGGTTTTGTCCCCTTTTGCAGCCTTACCACTATCATCTGTGGTTTTTTCTGTTGGAGTTTTCTCTCCTTCTGCACCCTTATTACTGTCATCTTCTTTTTCCTTTTTCTCTGCTTCTTGACTGATCTTTTCTTCTACTCTTTCTTCTTCTTTAGATCCGGAGTTAGCAGTGGAAACTAGAGGAGAGATGTTTGTTTGATCATGGACCTCCTCTTCTGGAGCAGAGGAATCTAAGTCCTTACCTTTTTCTTCACTTGTCTCCTTTACCTCTTCTACCACTGTCTCAGTAGATTCTTCTTCAACATCTGTAGTTGAGGGATCATCACCTAAGTCCTCTACAATTGGAATGTTGAATCTTTTGTATGCATTCCAGAGAATCTCTTCTATCTCTTTTCCTATTTTGTCAGTTTTGCCAAGCATAAGCTGATTCATTCTAGCTTTGCCCCAGAACTCATCCTTGCAATATTTGAAGATCATATTCATTTTCTTCAGAGTGATTGAAGGAAAGAGATGAATGGCTATCTATTCCCCAATCTCAAGATCCTTTGCCCTAGCATTATTCTTTCTTATCTCTAATTCCATCTCTAGGCTTTTGGGAATGAGAGATCTGATTTCAATAAAAGCCTTATTGTATATGTTCAAGTACTTAACTGTGGCTTCCTCTAAGATCTTTCTATTTGCATCATTATATGCATCATAGAATTTTGTAATTGGTTGCAGGTTCCCATCCATATTAACTGCTTTAACTACATCATCTAAGGATAGAGTGGGCCTTTCAACAAATTCTTCTGTTACTTCTTCAGTAAAGGGTTCACCAGATGTTTTCCTTTTCTTTTTCATTTTCTTTACTTCCTCATTTGATTCTGTCTCTTCATCATCCTTCTGACTAATGTAAGACCTTGTTGCCTTTTTCTTGATTCTCTTCTCTCCTTTTCTGGATGATTTTGCTTCTAGTTTTGATGCCTTTGATCTATTTGCAGTGGTAGGTGCAGAGGTCTTAGAGGATCTGGTCCAGGAGGGGACTTCCACCAGAGCACCTTCTTTCTTTGCTTTTTCTTTTTCTTTCTCTTCCCTTTCTGTCTTCTCTCTATTTGCATCAAGTGCCTCTTTTGAAATTCCATGCCTCTTGGAAAACTCTTCTACTTCCCTCCTCGCTTTTCTTTTTATTTCTGGTTGTCTTAGCTCCACATGGATCTTCACACTTAATTCTTCAAAGGTTCCAAACCTTTCTACTTTAGGATCCTTGGATTGACTGAGCATGTGTTGAACATGTAGCTCAACAATTTTCTCATCTACTTCATACCCCATTGGCATGATCTAGACTATTCTTGGCTCTACTGCCTCCATTAGACATTGATCAATTTCTACCATAAAGCATACTGTATATTTATACTTTTCAACTAAAGATTGGGGGATTCTCTCTCTTGCTTGCATCATGCTCTAAAAATTCTTGAAATAACCCCAGAGTGATGTATTCTGTGCCTTGGCATCACCAAGCCCATGTATATAATCTTTGATTTGGATGGCTACTGGTCTATCATTATGCCATACCCAACCACTAGATCCAAGAAGCTCAATCATGAAGTAGAAGAACAAGCACAGTATCAGCCCACCATACTTGAAGGAGTTTTTCTTGTCCTTCTTGATCTTTTGTAGGTTTTCCATTAGTTGGCTCAAAAGGAGTTCACAAAGATCATAATCTACATTTTTCCTCAACATTTCATAAGCAGTGTAAATTGCAGTTTTGGGTACAAAATTTTCCCTGCTAGAGTGATATATCTTATAGCCGATGATCATGGAGGCAAAATTGACATCCAGATCAGTAATGTCTTCTATTGTCATTGCTCTTTTGTCAAATTTTGATCTGGTAGCATCACTCACAGTTTGATTCTTGATGGATTTGAGAACAGGAATCCCACCAGATGAGTGCAATCTAGTTACTGCCCTAATGGCATCCTTGGTTATCTTAAATGGCCTCATCAACCATATAAAGTTATCATGCATTCTACTTAGAACATACCGGACCCATTCATCTTTTGCAAAACAAGGGAAATGAATGCATTGTGCAAAATGCTTGTCCCAGATGGCTTTATACTGAGTTTTGAGTTCAAATGAGTCATCTATCAAATGGTTGTGATAGATATCAACCAGCTTAGATTCCCCAAATTCTTTAATATTCGCATGAATATATGCCCTAATATATTCTACATGCAGAACCCCATGCGAAATGCTTGAAAAGGCGCCTAGGGGATCAACTTCTAGGGATTTATATGGATGTTTCTTGAATTTAGGACATGGCCTATTAGTGATCTTTACAACATTTGGTGTAGTCATCTTTGAAAGGTTTTACAGAGAAATATTCAATAATGGAAAATACCTTTTGCGCTTCTAGGGTTCGCTAAATGAGCTGAATTAATTTGTTGAATGAATCGACTTCAATGGTTGATCTTTTGAGAATTTGAGATAATTTGTTGCAGAGCTCCTTTTCTCTTCTTCTTGAATGCAAATGTGCAAATGACGAGTGAATGAACCCTTTTATTTCTAGGAAAACCCTAATTTCATATTGCAATAAATGCACAACACAAGTCATTCCGGTTGCCTGGTTCTTCTTATTTTAAGAAAGATCTTTTTCCAGATCACTGAGATATACTTAGAGTTATCCTTGGTGATTAATAACAAATTATCTTACTTTCCCCAAACACTTGATCTATCCATAGAACAAGATGCCTCGAATTTGAATCATATCAGATTTAACTGTGATAATCTTGTTTTACCAGATGACTGTTAAACCAGATCAATCTTGGAAGATTAGACTCTTCAAATCTTCCTGTGGATCTTCCATATCTTTACCAAGATTTCTTTAGATGTTTCTCTGAAAATCCTTTTATTCCACAACTTCCCATGTGCCAATATCAGGCACCAATTAACTAGTTGAGGGAAAATGTTTTTCCTTGTGTCTCCCCCTGAGCCAAAGCTCACTTTTTAATTTCTGGAAGGAATATCAGCACCAAATTCTGGTGCGGATCCATCCCCTACATTTTTTGTACTTCTCTTCACCCAAATCTTGTTCATCTCACTTTTAACTTCATCCGCATTCACTTTTCCTTTTCCTTTGTCTTGATTTTGATTATGATGCACCGGACCCCTTTTGTCCTGATTCTTGCTTCTACAGAATTTGGCAATATGATAGGGTCTATTACAATTGTGGCAAACAACATTTCTTTGCATATCTAAATGATATCCTCTTGATCTACATTGATTAGCCATATGTCCCATTCTATTGCATGCAAAGCATCTACCATTGAATGAATTGGTTATTTGCATATTTCTGCATTCATGAGATTTGTGGCCATACCTTTTGCATTTGAAACACTGTCTGGAGAAGGATGTATTAGTCTGATTTATTCTCTTTCTACACTGATTAGCTTTATGACCAAAGTTATTACAGTTGTGGCAGTATCCATTGAAGGATGGATATCATTGAGCATTAGGTTGCCTTACCGAAGGTCTTTTAGGCCTGTTCCTTGGACTTCCTGATCTAAAATTCTTCTAACCAGATCTGGAGCTTTCACCTTTCTCATATCCCAAGCCACACTTGTCAACTACCCTCTTTTGGATTTCAAGAAGAACTTCAAGTTGAGCAAAACTTATCTTGAATTTCTCTTTGTATTCATTTGTTGTTTGAAGATCCTTTTTAAGAGTGTCAATTTGATCCCCAAGTTTTTCTTCATTATCTCTAGCATCTTCAAGATTAGATTCTAGATGCCTGATTATTCTATCCATTTTGTGGCAGTCTTCTAACTTCTCCTTGAGAGATTGTCTTAGATCATCTTCAGTTTTTATTTTCTTTTCAATTTCTTGGGTGAATTTCATAACTCCTGCTTCCATTTCATGTCTTATCATAATGACCTGTTTTGATAACTTTTCACATAACTTGTTTTTCTCCTTCAGATCTTCATTTGTACCATTGTCTTCACTTTGACTTGCTAATTGTTGAAGTAGATCTTTTCTCTTTTTCATAGAGATACTTAGTTTCCCTTTTAGTTCATTTATGAAATCATCAGCCTGTTTGAGTCTTTCCTTTAATTCATTGACTTCAGAGTTTGATTGCTCAAGATCATCTAGGGCAGACTGAAGTTGTTCCCTCATACCATACACATCCATTTGAGTTCCCAGATCTTCCTCAAGCTGTTAGGATCTTTTTGGAGGAAATTGGCTCTGATACCAATTGTTGATAACTGAGAGGGGGGGTGAATCAGTTATCTTAATTATTTTAGCTTTCTGAATTTCCTTATCAATTAGTGCAATATTAAATTAAATAAGCAAACATAACCATGAAATGAAAATAACATCAATACACATGAAACAATGATTTTGACGTGGAAAACCCTATTAGGGGAAAAACCATGGGGTGATTAACCCAAGATTGTATTCTTTGTTAGAAGAATAAGATAGTACAGAATGGCACTTACCAATTAGGGCTCACTACCCAAGCACACTACTCACAAGAGGCTCACTGCCTATAATAGTTTATACAAGGAAACTAGATACTTGAACTGATGAGAAGCATCCACATATGAGGTTCAGTTCCAGTTAAGTCCAATATACTGATCTGCTGCACTTCATTCTTACTCTCTTAGGTGATGTTGTCCTGTTACATTCCGGACCTGTCTTACTGCCTTCACACTACTCTTCTACTTTTATTCACACCACATAATACACCACACACACATTCATATCTAAATCCATCTGGTATATATATATCTGCACAAAGGATTTCATCCTCTTTCTAGTCGGCATCTGGAATAGTCAATATTTTCCCAAACTTTAGTCTGTCGGCTGAATCCTTACTTAGCAAGTGATACGAATCAAGGAGATACTTATAGAAGTCATTTAACATGTCGGCCAATCATGGATGATACCTTAAGAACATTGATCACCATCAATATCTCATCCAGAATAATTATGATGCTCTATCGGTTAGTTCTTCCTCTGTCTACTCTACCAAACCAAACCCCAATACTTAGATGATCATATCTCTTCACTCTTTCATCACTGGAGGCTCAATCCCTACAATCTATCAGTCAAGGTATTCCTCTTGACTTCCCCAAGTCCGCACTTTACAAAGATACTTCTTCTAAGAGATCTGGACCTGACTGTCAGACCTTGCTGCATGCTCTATTCTTGCTTACCGAACCAAAGTATTCTTCAATCTGACTTCTGGTAAAGATACACCATGTCCTACAGATGTGTGGAATGGTCTTTGTTGCCATCAATGACAACACCAATGAAGCCACACAGTGTCTCTTTCCAACAGTAAACTGGTCACTTATCTAGTCACTTTTTATTCACTAATTTATTTTGTCATTGTTATTAACTGGTCATTTATTTAGTCATTTTTATCCATTGATTTCCTTCCATTGGTAGTTTATTTAGTCATTAATTTTAATCACCATTTTGATCAATTTGGTAGTTTATTTAATTGTTTTTGTTCACTATTTTCTGTCAATTGTAGTATATTGATACATTGTTTATTAAACATCATATCACTAGTTGCAAAGAGAAACACAAGTCTTGAAAAAGGAATTCTATTGTCTTTATTAATTTGAAAAGAGTTGATCTTACATAAAATCTCTTGAAAAAGAGTTACAAGGCAACTATTGATGTTGCAAAAGAAGCAAGAACTAAAGAATAAAAGTCCTTTGAGAAGACCTTAAATAGAGAAACATTCAAACATAAAACTTTCCATGAAGAGAAGGCTGCAATTCCTTGTAATCTAATGCAAACACCTTGTAATCTTTGACAACATATCATAGCAAGTCCATATTTTGCCTTCTGCAATTCACAGTCAAAACTACTTCCCTCAAAACCCTATGTCACCATTGTTTAAACCTCAATGAAGCCTTAATTGCAATCTTGACTATGTAGGGTTTGGATTTCACTACCTTGCTATTTGTTGTCATCTTTATACATTGTAAACTTTACCTTGAAAGTATTTGAAACCTCCAATGTATACCTCAGTTCAAAAATCCCATAATGAGACTAATACACGGCAAGAAGTCATTGTCTCAAAACCTTTAATATTGCAAACTATCAAATTAAACAAGGAACACACTGGGCACATCCAACATTCCTCTCAAGGTCCAACAAAATAGATGAAAAGCCAAGATTACTAAGAATATATTGTGCATTTAAGACTTGACTACCACCTATGCAAAAATTACACTTGAGACTGTCCTCCTTGATCACTGTCTTTACAACCCTATTGTTTCTGTGCTCTTTATTGTCACTGATAATTAGATTCTACATCTCCCTCTCAGTTCTTTGAAGTGTATATTCATAGCCAACAGTTACATTCTCTTAGCATAGTCACTTTAAACTATTGTCACTATGGTAGTGTTTGTGTTCTTCATAGAATATCCCAAGCTCATGCATTGTTGAATACAATCAGGATCCATGCCCCCTCCATCATCTACAAAAGAAAATACAAGGTGATAATTTCAACTAGTCTGTGCTCATAAAAGTAAATACAATACCAATTTGCACAAATAGTGATAGCAAACTAGGAATAATGTTCGCACCTTGAAAAAGTAAAGCATGACTGCAGTTGCAAGGGTTGCAAATCTGGTCCACTTTGACATAAGTTGCACCATGAGGTATCTGAATGTTATTGGACCAAAATAAGAAACACAATAAGGAAAATTTCTACCCACAATATAGACAATAATAGAACACTAATCTTCAAAATATAAGATATCTTATCATCAAAACATCATACATCAGGTTGACAAATAGTCATCATCAAGACAACCCTTCAACAAACAAACTGACTAAGATATTTTAGAAATAATCATTAGTTATGAGCTTCTCTCATCTCTAGGGTAACTATCACAAATGAGTGATTGTAGCCACCTCAACAATTCATCTCAGGAAACAAAGTACAAAGCTACATTACCTCATCAATTACATTAAGAAAATAGAGGAATTTTGTTAATGCTTTGATTGGATGTCCATTTTGTAGTAGAGAAAATGTAACTTAACAAAATATTGGCAAAGGCCAACTTGTCTCAACTTCAATCAATTTACCTCAAAATTTTCAATGTGTTAAGACTCAAGAGAATACATAATGGGAAAAAGTTACACATTTGATAAGAAATACAATGCCAAGATTCCATGTCAAAATGGTTGTTTAAGAAACAAGCAGTTGAACAATAATCAAATGCATGAATGGAACCCACCAGAATGCAAAATTCACAAAAGTCAAGTAAACTCACATTGAATCGAGAAATATGATCTTTTTCACAGGAGGCCAGTTCTTGAAAAATTTTAACAACTTTTCTCCCATACATAATTAATTTTGGAAAGATAACACCACAAAACTGCATATCTCACAAACTTCAATTGCACCTTCCTCTGTAGAAAATTCAACTAGACCATATTTTTCATGCATAAAACAAGTAATATCTTGAATGTCTTTTGCTAGATAAAAGTCTAATTGAACTTCCTCCTATAACATGATAAAAAGGAATTTAAGTTCTCAAGTCAAAAATAAAAAAACTAGATACAAAAGATATTATAAATATAGTAGATAAAAAAGTTTAAACCCAAAAGGTGAGAAGATGGAATACATGTCTCTATGCAATGAGATAAAAATGTACCCTTTAAAAAATGGATACTACCACCTAACCATTTCAACAAAATCCATCAAATTGGAAGAAATTATAAATATAGCAGATGAAAAAGTTTAAACCCAAAAGGCAAGAAAATAGAATAGTTGTCTCTATGCAATGAGATTAAAAATGTCCCCTTTAAAAAATGAATACCATCACCTAACCATTTCAACAAAAACAACAAAATCCCTCAACATGGATATGACAGAAATAAAATTGAAGCAGAATCAACCATTATCCATTGAGTTTAGTTGAAAGTGATAATGAAATTGTTGTATCCATTTTTCAATCAATATTGACATGCACCATTGTGCCATTGTTGATGTTTTTTCAATTTTTAAAAGACGTGCTATAACAAATCAAAAATGTAATGCTAGACAGGAAGAAAATGGGATAATTGCCTCCATGATATAATGCAAATAGATGATATAATCCATGAGCACAAACTTTCTAACTAATCATTTTTTAATTAATCAACATACATCTTCTTAAATGATCTATGATGTGAACAAAATGTATCATATGAACACCACCCACTAACTAGGTGTAACCCTATGACATCAACTACATTAGAGACAACTATGGATTCTAATTACATATATAATGAAAATAGAAATCACACAAATGATAGCTTGATTAGGTCTTACCTGCCTCAATATAGTTGAGAGTCTGAGACAGTATGGGTAAGTAATGCGGCCATGCAGGATGAACCTGCTTAGAAATTCAGGGAAGACATATGTTGGGTATTTCATTTGGCATGATTATTGCCTCCCTCGCAGCCCCACAAGGACTGGGGTATGAGGACAGGAGATGGCGGGCTCTCCCCGCATCCCCACGAAGGAACTTCTATGTGTGTACGGGGATGTGGGAGGAGCAAAAATGTGGTCTCATGGACTGCATAGTCTCAGATGTTGTAGTTTCAACTGCCCTAGTAGACATGTATGCAAAATTTGGAAGCATTGACAAGGCATGTGAACTGTTTCACAGAATGCCTCAAAGAGATGTCATCTCATGGAATGAAATGATTGCGGATATGCACAAAATGGATTTTTGAAAAGGCTTTAGAAACTTTGAAGCAAATGCAATTAGCAGGTGTAAATCCAAAATCTTCAACCTTTGCCAACATCCTCCCTACCTATGCCAAAATGGGAGCTTTGGAATAGGGTATGGACATCCATCATAACATAATGGAAAGGGGATTTTTGTCAGATATTATAGTTGGAAATGCTCTGGTAGACATGTATGCAAAATGTGGAAGTATAGATAAGGCACATGAACTATTTGATGGAATGGCTCAAAGAGATGTCATCTCTTGGAATGCAATGATTGCAGGATATGCACAAAATGGATTTGTTGAAAAGGCTTTAGAAATTTTAAATCAAATGCAATTGGCTGGTGTAAAGCCAAATTCCACAACCTTTGCCAGCATTCTCTCTGCCTGTGTCAAAATGGGAGCTTTGGAATAGGGTATGAACATCCATCAAAACATAATGGAAGGGGGATTTTTTTCAGATATTATAGTTGGAAATGCTCTGGTAGACATGAATGCAAAATGTGGAAGCATAAACAAGGCACAATAACTATTTAATAGAATGCCTCAAAGAAATTTCATCTCATGGAATGGAATGATTGCAAGATATGCACAAAATGGATTTGTTGAAATAGCTTTAGAAATTTTAAAGCAAATGCAATTGGCTGGTGTAAATCCAAATTCCACAACCTTTGCCAACATCCTTCTTGCCTACGCCAAAATGGGAGCATTGGAACAAGGTATGGACATCCATCAAAAAGTAATGGATAGAGGAATTTTATTAGATGTTGTAGTTTGAACTGCCCTGGTAGACATGTATGCAAAATGTGGAAGCATTGACAAGGCATGTGAATTGTTTGGCAGAATACCTCAAAGAGATGTCATATCATGGAATGCAATGATTGTAGGATATACCCAAAATGGATTTTTTGAAAAGGCTTTAGAAAATTTCAAGCAAATACAATAAGTAGGTGTAAAACTAAATTTGACAACCTTTGCCAGCATCTTCCCTGCCTGTGCCAAAATGGGAGCTTTGTAATAGGGTATGGACATCCATCATAACATAATGGAAGGGGGATTTTTGTTAGATATTATAGTTGGAAATGCTCTAGTAGGCATGTATGCAAAATGTGGAAGTATAGATAAGGCACGTGAACTGTTTGATGGAATGGCTCAAAGAGATGTCATCTCTTGGAATGCAATGATTGTAGGATATGCACAAAATGGATTTTTTGAAAAGGCTTTAGAAACTTTCAAGCAAATGCAATTAGCATGTGTAAATCCAAATTCAACAACCTTTGTCAGCATCTTTCCTATGATATCATGGATACTCTCTCTCCCGCAAGCACTTCAAGTCATGCTTGCATTGATGCGAGGCTTTTCTGCATCACTGTAGGCATGACTTGAAGTGCTTGCGGGAGAGCGGGTGATGTGGGGCTTTCCACTAACAACTTTAGAAGCACCTAGAAAGTTCAAAATCATGACAGTGATAAAACTTCAATTTAGAGAGGCTATAAGTGTATGGTTGTTTGGCCATGAAAGCACCACCACATATGTGTGTCCTTATGCTTGTTCCAAGCACTAAGACTACGAACTTGAATGTTAAATAAAAATTAAGTATTAAATAGACAAATAATTCAAAACATAATGCTAACACAAATATAATAAGCATATAAGTGGAATCTAAATGTCAATACATGCACCAAATATGCAAACAATTGAAAACAGAAATGATAAAAAGTGTATGAAATGTAAATAATTAGAACCAAAATTATTAAATTTGCAGCTAGTTTAAATGGGAATGCCTATAAGTATACAAGTATTAAGTGCAAATAATTGGAATCAGATTGCTATTACAGGGTATTAAATATGTAAATAGTTGGAATCAGAATGCTATTGCTAGGTATTAAATATGTAAATAATTCAAACTAGATGTTGATACATGCATCAGATATCTAAATAATTGAATTTAGAATTCTAATACATGACTGTCATGCATTAATAATTAATTCTAAGAAGGCTAATAAATGCATAAATGTGAAAATAATAAAATGAGAAATGTGAAAAGATGAAAATAATTGAATTCATAAATGCTAATATATGTATAAATAAATTATGGAAATTACTGAACATGAATGTTAATACATATAACAAATATCCAAACAATTAGAAGCAGATATGTAACAAATAAGATAAGCCTGACATTATGCATTATCCCTAAATGAATAAAAGTCAACCTTCATATATACATGGAGTCAAAAAATGTGCAAGGAAAGACATAACTGGAAACGCTTGCAAAATATTTTCAAGATCAAAATACATACACCATCAAACTAAATTTGAAAAGAAAGTGAACAAACATGAATGTAATAACTGACCTTTTCCAGTAGAAAAGATGTAGAAAGAGAAATTTCTCCTGTCATTATTATTAGGAACACCAAAAATGGAAGTGAAAGGAATTACCGAATATTAGCTCAACTGATGAAAGCCCATCCTCTGTAGCTAACCTTTCAACTAATATCAAATATGTTGTCTACAATCCAATACTTGTGATTAGTAATTGTCAAAGAAGGTTAAATCACTGAAATTTCCATTGACAAGATTTTAATGCATAGGCATGATTACATATTTTGAATGGTCAGGCACACCCATGTATTTTTTTCCATAGTTGCACAAAGAATTATCAAATATACATGCATGAATGTATTCTATCATCAGACAGTTCAAAATGGTAGATCAGGGAAAAACCTGAAAAAAAACTAAAGTGAGTGCCAACGAATATCCAGGAAGGTCAAATGAAAAATCTCCCAAAGCTACAATGATCACATCGACAACTATCAAGATAACAAATAACGAGACTTGCAATTAACCATATGTCAAAAAATTTCCTTGTGACAAAATGACTTTCTTTTCTATAAACTTGTTTATGACATGAATTATAACATTCTCTTGTCACATGTATCTTCCTTAGAATATTAAACTATCGCCATGCAATTTTGTTTGTAATTAATCTATTTCCTTGTTTCTTCTTCTCACATGTATATATTCCTTAGAATATTAAACTACTTGCACCACTATTGGGCCCTCTCCTATAGCTTGAGCTTGAAAATGAAACATAGCCTTAGATTCATTGAATTTGGTTTTGAATGAATGTCTCTAGCCTATAGCTATAGTCCACTCTATAATCATAGACTCATATGAAATGTAAACAAATACATGTATCTGTAAAATTCAATGTGCATTGCCTCTAACTCTAATTCCAGGAGCATTCCATGAGTTAAAAGGTGGTGTTGGAAGGAGCAAAAAAATAGAGTGCTGTTTCAACATTTTTTTGTTGTTGCAGTTGATACACAATACTGAAAAACTAAAGTTGTGTATTTGTTTGTCATACATAATAATAAAATCTATGAAGCTTTAGATAAGTCTAGTCCATCTTCCCCTGCAGTGGAACCCAATAGGACTAAATAGAGGCCACCAATCCCATTCCCTTGTCCATGTGAACAAGATTTCCCTAGACCCACAATACTTGTCCAAGTTTATTATTCTGCCCAGGTTGTGTTTGTTATCTTCATGACCCACAATACTTGTCTAAGTTTGCAACACATGGGATGAAAAAATACACATAGCACATCCTTATTAAATAAATATGTAGATCCAGAGTTCATGTAATCACATTCTATTTAATAATTAACTTGGTGATTTACCCCACTACATCTTTGCAAATGGAAATCATATCAAATGCTAAATGCCATTTCACTATATGAAATTCATAAGTAACAAGCAGTCAAGAATTCACTGTATTTTACAACAGTACAAATAGGAAAGCATTAAGTATATTTATATAATTCTTATCAACTTTTTTTTTTCCAAAATATTGAAAGATTTCTATATACTAAAACTAGAACATAACAGTCATCAAATGAACTGCACCACACAGTTCTCATCCTAAAGTTGCTATCTCGATATGGAAAGAAATATATTGATAGCTAAAGCTAAGAACCAAGTGTAAGAAATCAAAAACATCGATCAACAGATTTGCAAAAAGCAATTGTCATTTCCCAAGTAGTCTTTTATAACTAGAGTTTTAGAAGCAAAAACAATACATACATCTGGTTAATCTGCATATACCTTGACTGATGAGATTTACTGAACATGATAGTGGACAACAATAACATGCTTTTACGAAGTCATGTTTACATTTGAGAATTTCAACTCTTGACAATCCAACTTTAAGCATAACACCTCTTCATACTCAGAGCAAAAAGAAACAGGTTCATACATTGTTTATGCTTTAGAAGAGATTATATGTTCTACCATTTCATAATTGCCCATATAGAGTGATTCGATGTCATACAAAGGCATAGATAAGCCTTTTATGTTCAGTGTTTTAAACTCTGTCAATCTTAAACTATGTTAAGGGATGTGAGCTAAGGGAGATTCCTTGGTTGCTAGGGTAGTAACCTGGACAAATCTAAGAACCCTAATGTGTGCATTTGAGCCGAGAGCTTAACTAGCTCAAAAATAAATAAAATATTTTCACATTGCAACTTCCACTAGATCTAAGCACTAATCTAGATCCGTAATTAAGTAATATTTGTAATTCTTAATCAAGGACACTTTAACAACAAATCAATACCAAAGTCTCCCAATGACAAAATCAACTGATATTCAACTCTTCAAAATTTAGTTTCGTCAAACAATCAATTGCACTAATATCCACTAGACACTACTAATCTAGGTCATACCTCGTCTAAGTCCACTTCACCTACATTCACTAACATTTTCCCAGATCATTTCTCTCAAAAGTGTTATAAACAAAAAAATGACTAACAATTTACAACAAGCAGACCTACTGCCTAATTCTACCCTAACTTCTCCTAAAGAGAAATCTAAACCAGAGGACATGATCCATTGCAATATCACTGAATTTATCCACTTCCATTAAATTCCACAAAACAAATATTTTGACTTGGAATAATCATAAGCCCTATTCAAATATGAAAAATATTGGAAAAAAATGCAAACCCTAATTTGCTTAATAACGTCATATATTCACTAAAGAAGATAAAAAAATTGCATCGATAACTCACCGTGAGAGGCCCCTTCATAGTGATCAGTGTGCTAGCTGTAGCCATGGCTGCTGAGGAAATTTAAAAAAACCTTACTAGAAATCTACCCATCAGTGCCACTGGTTCTTCTTTTCTTAGTTTTCTGCAATAGATGGTACCATTTTCCTTAGCAGCCTTTGGCTTAGCAGTTGGAGTGCCATTTTTTTTAGCTATGCAATGTCGGGTTCTCTTGGTAGGGTTCTCTATGTTGCAGTGAAGAAATGAGTGAAACTCACATTCTTCTCCACATTCCGCAAATAAACCCTAAGAACAGTGCATTGTTGCAGGAGTGAACTCCTTTTCACTTCTGGTGCCCATCTTTTTAATTTTTGGCGCCCATTATTTTTTCAATTACCACTTTAATATCATATTGTCTAATTTTAATTTGTGTGACTAATTATTTAGTCATTTATTTAGTCATTTATAGCTATGTTGCAAAAAATTACTAGAATTTAGTCATTTTTAGTTGTCATGACTAAAAGTTTTAGTCACATAGTCATTTATTTACCCAAATTCTACTAGTGAGCTAGTTTTCCTTTTCCTTTCCAATTTCCCTTTAGATCCCACTATGAAGGGGAAAATGGATTAATCAATAAAGAATAATAAACCTAATACATCTATGAAAGCTGAAGGAAAAAGGAGATTTAAACAACAAATAAATGATACTTACACCTTTACCTTGCATCTTCCATAGTTTGCCTATCTCTTCTTGACCTTGATGATGATGAAGCCCTCAGAAGCAAATGCTCCCTTGCTTTTTGATGGTGACAAGAATAGAATGGCTATGATACTTGTTTGTATTTGCAAATGAGTTTCAAACACAAATGTGAGAGGATGAATATGAAGTGCTATGAAGTGCTTGTATTTCTACAGCATAAGTTTGCTTAAGCTATGGATGATGAAATGAAGAAGGAGAAGGTTGTATTTATAGAGATGTGTAGAAGAAGATCAATGGTTGAGAAGAAATGAGAAGATCGACGGAGGAGGATTGTTGAGGAATGTGCAACAAATGGAAGAAAGACATGTCTCATTCAAAAAGAAGCTTTGTTGAGTTAACTACTCTCTTGATGAGGATAAGTTTTCATTTTCTTAAATTAGAATTTATTTTTCTAATTTAAGAGCAAAGTTATTTTAAAATTGCTTTAAAACTGCTTTTGCTTTTGTAACTTAGCTTTTCCTTTTTGTATGACAAGAAGAATATATTTTTAGAAAATAAGAAAGATTTTTGAAGATAAGAAAGTATAATTAAATAAATAGATTTATTTAATTATTTGTAGATAATTTGGAGGAAAAGAAAGTAAATTAAATAAATAAATTTATTTAATTCATTTTTAGAAGATTTAGAAGATAAGAAAGCAAATTAAATAAATAAATTTATTTAATTCATTTTTAGAAGATTTAGAAGATAAGAAAGCAAATTAAATAAATAAATTTATTTAATTTATTTTTAGAAGATATTGAAGATAAGAAAGCAAATTAAATAAATAAATTTATTTAATTTATTTTTAGAAGATATTGAAGATAAGAAAGCAAATTAAATAAATAAATTTATTTAATTTATTTTTAGAGGATATTGAAGATAAGAAAGCAAATTAAATAAATAAATTTATTTAATTTATTTTGAGAGGATATTGAAGATAAGAAAGCAAATTAAATAAATAAATTTATTTAATTTACTTGCACATGATTTTGGAAGAATAAATAAAATATTAATTATATTTTATTTTGTGGAAATTTAATTTAAATAAATTTGCATTTTATTTAAATTTAGAAGAATGGATGATTTAATTAAATAATTAAAATTATTTAATTATTTTAGAAGAATAAGGTTAATGTAGATGAAATTAATTAAATAAACAAAATTTATTTAATTAAATGGGAGGAAGTGAATCAAATAAATAAATAAATTTATTTATTTATTGATAGAGGACTATGAAGATGAAATAAATATTTAAAATATTTATTTAAGTAGAGTCATGTCATTTTTAGGTGTATACACCCACCAATTTTTCCCTATTTTACTATTTTCCACCTCTCCTCTCATCATTCTTCCCATCCCACGAATCTTTGTTTTATCTTGTATCCATTTCATCCTCCCAATTTATATCCTCATCCCTCTTTGCATGTCCTAGTTTTGTTGTTTCTATTTTATTTGTTGATAAGGGAGAGGGAGAGGGAGGAAGAGGGAGAGAGGGTGGAGATGGAGGGGAGAAATAAGGGAGAGATAGTGTGATAGAGAGAGAGAGAGAGAGAGAGAGTTGTTCAGGTTTAGGGGCATTATTTAGGGTTTATGAGATTAGGGTTTAGAGGAATTATTTAAGGTTTAGGGTTTAGGGTTTAGGGGTTAGAGGTCAGGGTTTAGGGGCATTATATAGGGTCTATGAGTTTAGGGTTCCTCGAGTTTAGGGTTTAGGATTAGGGGTTAGGGGAATTATTTAGGGTTTAGGGGTTTAGGGTTGTTTGGGTTTAGGGTTTATGGGTTTAGGATTTCTCAGGTTTAGGGGTTAGGGTTTAGGGGTTTAGGGTTTAGGGTTTAGAAAGAGATAGAGAGAGGGGACTGATAGAGATTGGGAGAGATAGAGGAGACTGATAGAGATTGGGAGAGATAGAGGAGACAGAGAGGAGAGATAGGGAGATAGAGAGTAAGGGACATGTCTAGAGACATAGGGGAGAGATTGAGAGGTAGGGGGAAGATAGAGATAGGGAGATATAGATTTAGGGTTTAGGGGTTAGGGTTTAGGGGCATTATTTAAGGTTTATGGTTTAGGGGTTAGGGGTTAAGGTTTAGAGGTTTAGGATTTAGGATTTAGAGAGAGGACCAATAGGGAGATATAGAGGAGACTAAGGGGAGAGATAGGGAGATAGAGAGTGAGGGACATGGCCAAAGACATAGGGAGAGAGATTGAGGGGTAGAGGGATGATAGAGATAGGGAGGATATAAGGAGATAGAGGTTTAGGGTTGCTTGGGTTTAGAGTTTAGGGTTCAAGGGTTTAGAGTTGCTTGGGTTTAGGGTTTAGAGGTTAGGGGTTAGGGGTTAAGGTGTAGGGGCATTATTTAGGGTTTAGGGGTTACGAGTTAAGGTTTCGACGTATAGGGTTTAGGGTTTAGAGAGAGAGGACTAATAGGGAGATATAGAGGAGACCAGGGGGAGATAAAGGGAAATAGAGAATGAGGGACATGGCTAGAGACATAGGGAGAGAGATTGAGAGGTAGAGGGATGATAGAGATAGGGAGATAGAGATTTAGGGTTGCTTGGGTTTAGGGGTTTGGGGTTTAGGGGTTAAGAGTTGCTTGGGTTTAGGGGTTAGGGGTTAGGGGTTAAGGTTTAGGGGCATTATTTAGGGTTTAGGGTTTATGGTTTAGGGGTTAGGGGTTAAGGTTTAGAGTATAGGGTTTAAGGTTTAGAGAGAGAGGACCAATAGGGAGATATAGAGGAGACTGAGGGGAGAGATAGGGAGATAGAGAGTGAGGGACATGGCTAGAGACATAGGGAGACAGATTGAGAGGTAGAGGGATGATAGAGATAGGGAGAGATAGGAGAGAAAGGGAGATAGAGGTTTAGGGTTGCTTGGGTTTAGGGTTTAGGGGTTTGGGGTGTAGGGTTTAGGGGTTTAGGGTTGCTCAAGTTTAGGATTTAGGGGTTAGGGGTTAAGTTTTAGGGCCATTATTTAGGGTTTATGGTTTATGGTTTAGGGGTGAGTGGTTAAGGTTTAGAGGTTTAGGGTTTAGGGTTTAGAGAGAGAGAGGACCGATAGGGAGATATAGAGGAGATCAAGGGGAGAGATAGGGAGACAGAGAGTGAGGGACATGGCTAGAGACATAGGGAGAGAGATTGAGAGGTAGAGGGATGATAGAGATAGAGAGATAGATGTTTGGGGTTGCTTGGGTTTAGGGTTTAGAGATTAGGGGTTAGGGGTTAAGGTTTAGGGGCATTATTTAGGGTTTAGGGTTGCATGTCAAAAGCAGTCTTTCTATCTTGATCTCTCTCTCTCCCCTCTTTACCTCCTCTCTCTCTCTCCCACCCTCTCCCTCCCCTCTAGATACCTCCTATCCTCTCTCTCTCTCTCTCTCTCTCTCTCTCTCTCTCTCTCTCTCTCTCTCTCTCTCTCTCACCTCTATACGTCCCTCCCCACTTTCCATGCATGAAAGCTCTTAAACTTTCCATGCTTTGCAGAATGTGCTCATGTTATAACGTGAGTGCATTTTGGTGAACCAAGAAAAATAGACAAAAAGCATGTGGGATCCATGATTCAAACACCACATGCCTATTATTCCCTACTTTTCATGTGTGCTATCGGACAAGAACACGCTTTTTCATGATGTTTGACATTTTAAGAATCATTGTTTGATTAATCCACCACCTTTTTTTGGTTTTTCAATGTAGAAGAAGCAAATTGCATGTTTTTGGACATAATTTGATTATTTAAACTAATAGTTTCATGTTTCATATTGTTTCAATGCTAATTTTCATGTATTTAGATTGAATTTGATGATATATGTTTGTTTTTTAATAAATTTCACTAATCCTATTAGAGTTATATAGAATTCAATATTCAATACAAAGGAACTTGCCAAAAAGATCAAATTTTTGAGGATTTTGAAGCTAAATTTTGGAGGATTGGGCAACTTGAATCTTAAAATCTAAGGTATGTTCTTTATGTATTTGTTTACTTCACTTTATGATTATGTTAAAGCATGAAATCTCATGTTATAGGATAGTCATGAGGGAAGTGAGAGGATTATCATTTTGACAAGTTAAATTATCATGAGAAAGTGAAAATTTATATTTATTGAAGATAACAATCTATGACAACAAGCACTACAACAAAATAGGCAATTAGCGCCTAAAATAGCATCAGAATTTAGTGCATTTCAGTTCATGAATTGGACACTTTTGCTGGCCCAAAACTCAGTGCCAAAATACATGTTCACTTTGGCATCGGGTTTAGCACCGGGTTTAGTGCTAGATTTAGTGCCGAATTTTGTTGCTTCCAGTTTGGCTTCCGATTTTGCTTCTAGTTTTACTTCTTGTGTTGCTTCCAGGTTTGCTTCCAAGTTTGCTTCTAGTTTTGCTTCCAGGTTTGCTTCTAGTTTTGCTTCCAATTTTTCTTCTAGTTTTTCTTCCAATTTTGCTTCTAATTTTTCTTCTAATATAATGTTGCTTGTTGCATCCAATTTTGCTTCTGGTTTTTCTTCTAGGTTTGCTTTTAGTTTTGCTTCCAATTTTGCTTCTAGTTTTGCTTCCAATTTTTCTTCTAGTTTTTCTTCCAATTTTACTTCTAATTTTTCTTCTAGGTTTGCTTCCAGTTTTGCTTCCAGTTTTACTTCTAATTTTACTTCTGGTTTTGCTTCTGGTTTTGCTTCTAATTTCGCTTCCAATATAATGTCACTTGTTGCTTCCAATTTTGCTTCCATTTTTGCATCTATTGTTGCTACTAATATGGCTTCTATTATTGCATCTTTTGTTGCTTCTAAAATTGCTTCCATTATTACTTCTTTGTTTGCTACTTGAATTGCGTTTGTTTTTGCTTCCTAGATAACACCAAGTTTTGCTTCCAAGATTGCTTCTAGTTTGCTTCTAGTTAGGCTTCCATTGTTGCTTACTTTTTTGCTTCTAAAAATGCTTCTTGTTTTGCTTACATTTATTAATTTAATATGTTTTTTTAGTTAAATAGATGCTAAGGGGCAACACCCATTATATTGATAAACAAAAAGATTGCATCGTAGTTTTTGCATTGACCACTATTACCAAGTTTTCCTACCATTCTTACTTGACCAGACATCATGACCCTTCTAACCTTTCATAATACATATACCAATCCTTATACATTTGGGCTTACTTATACAAAATTGCCCAATACAGAATAGAAAATAGAAAGAAAGACTAGATACTAAGACCACAACCACTACCTACTAGACACATAGGACTCCTTGTTCAGTCTCCTTCTTCATGAGCATGCCTTGCCACCACCACACGAGCTACCATTGGGCACTCTGTACCGCAAGCATGGTGAGCTAGACTATCTATTGCTTCTTAAAGGGAACGCTTATCCATATCCACCCAGTCTTCACCTTCGCCCAGTCCCGAAACTTGATTGTCCTCAGCGACACCAGCCAATTCCAAACCTTATTCTTCCATGTACCACCTAACCTAGCCAGCTTCAGTCATGCGCACTATTCCCACCATAGTGCCCAAATAATTGATGCTCCTCTCAATTTTACCCCACCTCTTCTCCAACTCAACCGGCCTAAGAGTTTGAACAACTGGGAATTTTCTCACCTTTGCAACCTCGTGTCTTGGACATATAGTAGTTTTGTACCAAGGGAGAGAGGAGATTATCGTCAAAATTATCAAGGGACACATCTATCTCTCCCAAAAGAGAGTGCAAGAGTAGCTTCTGGCACAAGAATTTTGCTTTAGCTTTGCCTACTCTCATATACAGAAGAACCGCCAAGAACATGGCCATGATATCCGTGTTTACTCTGTAGCAGTGAGTATCCTTCAGAAATTCATCCCCCAACACCTTCTTTACTATCCAAAGCACCAAGGGATGGTCAAACACAAGAATAGCTTGGAGTCTTTTGTCAGTCACCTCCCCTCAGAATGCTATCTTTTGCTTCATGGATTCCAAACATATCAGTGTGTCCATGGCTTCAAGCTCCAACAGCTTTTAGAAACAGAGTGAGAAAAGAGAGAAAGGTATGGCTCTCTTGCAATCCCCACCCATATTTGTAGACCCCACATTTATTAATGATGAGTAGGTTGGCAAGAGTGTATCATCCACACAAGCCCGTAGATATACAGATCTTGAAGCCCACTGCGAGTTTTAACCGTCTAGCACCGTACCTTGAGGACTTATCTAATTATTCACCTATGAGTAGTATCACTCCACACTTGCCAAATTAAATTGCCAGTTCAAATGATGATTGCATGATGTCACCAAATGAATGGGTACTTTCTACCACCACCTTTGCCAACTCATTGGCCACTGAGTTGCCTTCTCTATACACATGGCTCAATCTGTAGTGTTCAAATCTGTTCAGCATCTGTCTGATGGGCCACAGCCTTTGGCCTAAAATCTAGTTTGAAGTATTGTTTTGCCTAATTAAATTAATTATGAGGAGTGAATCTCCTTCCAAATGAAATTAATTTAATATGTTTTATTTCAATTTAATTAGTTAAATATATCATGCCTCTTAAATAACTCATATGATTATAGAGTAAGTAATTTAATTATTTAACTCATGATTAAATAACAAGATAATTATTATAACATGATCATCATCTATAATTAAAACAAGTTAGTCAAATATCTATAATTTAATTGAATTTGACAACGTCCATCTTGAGCAGTAAATTAAAATCATCGACCACTTTCAATATATATAAATTAACAAGTCAATACTGATAAGATCATCATCATATATAACTAAAACAAGTGAAAGTCAAATATGCTAGTAGATCAATAACATGTCAAAATGATACATGTCCAACAGTCGACATAAGTCAAAATGATACATGTACAAATGATATAAATACAAATAATAAATTATGTAACTCAAAATGATACAAGTCAAGATGATACATGTCCAAATGATATAAGTCAAAATGATATATAAATTTATGATACAACTCATTAATATGGTACTGTAGGCCATGAAAAGAGGCATCATAACGATATATGAGTAATGATCCATGATGCAGTCTATATGATCATGAATGTCACTGGCTACTACCAGCAACTGCCCCATCAACATCATCATCATCATCATCATCATCATCATCGTCGTCGTCGTCATCATCATCATCGGCCTCATTGTCTTCTGTATCTACATCATCATCATCCTTTGCCATGTGATCTTACCAAAGCCAACATAATCTGGATCTCTATCATGAGGATCATCTTGATCTTCTAGAAGACCCGTGTTCTACAAAAAAAGCATTTAAAATGAAAAGTTATAATTTATTTCATGCAATAATTTATTTTTCTGTTATATATCTAATATTACAACATATGAAATGAAACCATGATCATATTACATCATATCAAAGTGCACATACCCTAATAAAATTTCAAAAAAGTTATAGCTAATATGTCATTCCAATGATGTAAAACATACAACAATTCTAATAAACATTAGTAAAGATCATACAAATATTTGTTATACAATTTAACTATCAATTGTAAATTCTATTACATAACCTTAAGTGCCACAAATTGCTTGGTCCATGTATGTTCTTTTTCACTATTAATCTAATAACCTGCATTAGACAGAAACATTAAAGAATTTTTAAGTAGCAGTTGATTAAATTATCTTACATGTCATTAAGGAATGCACAGTTTTTTTTCAATAATTATTTATTTTAAGGTTCATGAGTAACCTTAAGATAAAGGTCTATTTTGTTTGAAAAAAAAATGAAGTTAGCAATATGTTATCCAACTGATTTTAGAAAGAAAAAATGTTAGACCTATTCCTACTCATGGGTCTTCAATGTGAGTAGGAATAGGGCAAATTTGGGGATTTAGAAAGAAAGATAAAGTTTAGGGTGTCTTCAAGATAGCCAGCATGGGCAAGGAGGTCAATCATGCACACATAATGATCAACTATAGGTGTAATGCAATAAGGCTTACAAATGTGATTGAAGTATGTATAGCTCTCATCCACTAAACCTGCATGGCTGCATGCACCTAGAATACAAGAAAAGCTTACAATGTTAGGATATGTTCTAGAGTGCTTAATTAATTCAAAGATTTTGAGAGTATCCTTGCAAAATCCATTTTGTGCATATCCTGCAATCATTGCATTCCATGAGATGACATCTCTTTGAGGAATTCCGTCAAACAGTTCACGTTTTTTGTCTATGATTCCATATTTTGTGCATATCCTGCAATCATTGCAGTCCATGAGACCACATTTCTTTGAGGCATTTTGTCAAATAGTTCACATGCCTTGTCTATGCTTCCACATTTTGTATACATGTCTAACAGGGCAGTTGCAACTATAACATCTGACAAAAAATTTCTATCCTTTATGTATTGATGGATGTCCATACCCTATTCCAAAGCTCTCATTTTGACCTAGGCAGGGAGGATGCTGGCAAAGGTTGTGGAATTTGGCTTTACACCAACTAATTGCATTTTCTTTAAAATTTCTAAAGCCTTTTCAATAAATCCATTTTGTGCATATCATGTAGTCATTGCAGTCCATGAGACCACATTTCTTTGAGGCATTCTGTCAAATAGTTCACGTGCCTTGTCTATGCTTCCATATTTTGCATACATGTCTAATAGGGCAATTGCAACTACAACATCTGACAAAGGAGGACTTAAGCATTTAGAAACTTGACCATGCCACCTTGTGTGGATTTGATTAATGGCTTGTAGCCATCAAATCCAATGAACTCTTAAATCATGTCTTCCTTAATCTGGACTAGCAATGTAGAGACAATCCTCTAAAATAGAAGAATATAAAGTGGTCTTATTTTGTGTTTGCATTTGTATCATCATTATTGTCTCCTTTGGGACATTATTTTTTACCATCGAGGGATGGATGATTGAGACTAGTCAACATAGACCTTATGGTTACCATCAATTCCATCTCTTTGGTATTGAAAACTATAGTTGCATTAATTCTATGATGGCAATGAGATGATACAATGACTGCCCTAGATTTTTTGTAATGACAATAATCCTATTTAACACTAAATTATGATTCATTCCCATAGTGGGATCTTCTCAGAGGAGTTTCAAACAACTCATACTCATAGAGTCATGGTTTTAGGTCACATATATTATGGTAACAACAAGGGATTCCAACTATGGTCACAATAGCTAAGCTGCCCTCATTTGTGACCGTAACAAGGTTCTTGGACAACATTATCTTGCTCTTCACACTGGGTACTATATAGGCCAAGATTGGGTTGAAGAAATCATTTGATGGTTACCTATATAGTGATACAACACCCTAATACCCCCATGCATTCTAAATAGCTTGAGATTTATGCAATACTCAACCAAGATGAAATTGTATCGTTGTGCCACACTTAACTATGACAATCCCTTCTTGACAACAATTTGTAGTGTTTAGACTGTTGGGATCCTTGCCACAAATAAATATTAGGTCAATGACACAAGGATTTTAAACAAAAACCATAATCCCAACTCTATATCCATCCCCTTGGTAGTCTCAAGGGCCACCTTGAGAAAAAAAATGCTAATGTACTATTATGACAGTTATGATTGTCCTCCATCGTTTCATTGTGCATTTGAAACTTGAGATGAGGATTGAAGAGGTCTCCATTGGTATTTTGTCATAGACAATTTGGGAATAGAAGACCCCCATCTTATCAGTAAGGAAGATTATATAGATCTTGAATAAAACAAGAAAAACCTCATGACTATCTTGCATGTTAGCAAATTCACTGTGACAGTAGTAAGGTTAGTCAATAATTTCCACACCTTTATATTCAATCTTCAGATCATTAGGGGGGTAAAAGCATGGAAAATACTCATGGTAAGATCTTTAAAATAGGCATATTCAACTTCAAGCATTTCTACAAACCTTAGGAAGGTGGATGTAAACTTAGTGACTATAATTACCACCACAAAGACTATCCCCCCTTTGTGAATATGGCAAGGTAACACTGTCATGCTCTTTATGACAATCCCTTCTCCAATGGGTGATGGCCTAATAATATTTATCTCCTTTGTGATTTCAATACCTCTCTAATGCACTATCATAGGAGTCTGACAATCCTTATGTATCAGTGAAGAAGGCTTCCAACAAATCCAAAAGGAGGGCTTAAGATTACATACAAAGTCCTAGCCTTCATACCCTAGTCACATATCACCCATCTAAGAAGACCTCAAGACTTTATGGGTTCCAAACATAACACAAACCTGGTCCTATATGACTGTCACTACCCTAGGTCCCTCAAAATTCTTATATCAACCTTCCCTTGGATGGCAAGGGTCTTGAAACTCCATTGTCCCTACTAGTCTGAATTTGGAATGGTCAATATAATGGTTCTACTACAATGCATTGTTAGGGCTACACTAAGGAAATCCTACCTACCCTAAGGAAGTCCTACCCACACCTAAACTATGATGTATTCGTGATCTTATCAAGCATGATCTTATGATAGTGTTTGGACTGAACCTATATAGTTTTAGGGCATTCACACATCTTAGTTACAGTGTGGTGTGTGAGAAATTATTACTAAATGGTTGCTACAATGCACATAAACTATACACATATCTGAAGATTGTAATATGACATTATTGTGATGGAATCCTAGGTTGGAATGAAAGCTAGGCCTCAGACCATTTTAAATTGATTCCTTGCAAAAAAATCTGATATGAGAGCCATTGTGTCCTCGAATACCATTCCACCAGCCTGTGGACCTAGTGCAAGGTGTGCAACAAGTCTAAGAAGAAACAACATCCTTCTTTCTGTCATACTGAGAACCACAAAATAATGGATTTAAATCATGGAACATATATAATTGATACCTTTAATGCATCTTCCATGCAAGTGAGTTTAAAACTAAAATTTGGCTGTAGGAAAGGGCTTCTGAATAAATGTTCATTAGAAAAGAAAGAAAACAAATAGTTTTGAAATGGAAAAAATAAAAATCACAAAATCTAAAGGTTTCCATATTTTGCTAAGCCCTTCTTTATCCACACATCTACTTGGAGTGCAACTTTGATCTTCCTTCAAATCACCCTGACTTCATAAGGAATCCAAAATAGGATCAGTCTTAAGGAGGCAGGCAAACAAGGGTTTGTTGTTCATTATTAGCTCATCAAACTTAAGCATATGAGATAGCATGGCACACACAAAAAGTTGTGGATAATGACCACAAGATTAGGTTAATTGCAACTACTTTTTGTAAGCAAGCACAAGACTAGTATACTCATTATGATCCTAATGGCACCAAGAATGATCTTGGTAAACTGCTAAGAGATTTCCTTCCCAATTTCAATTTCCCTAAGATGGTGCATCATAATATTGTGGAATTAAAGGAAATAAGGCAACAATCGAGAGAGATTGTGTGTAGGTATGATCAACGCTCTAAGGAATTGGTGTTAAAGATTGGCCCAACTATAAAATGTTAAAATTTAGAAGGAATGATTTATTGGTAGGCTAATTGTACATATCCAACATGAACTAGTTTATCTCACTCTCCCTAATTAAAAAGTTGCCTTAAAAGTTATGTTGAGATTATAAGAATTAGGGGAGCCCCCAACATATGATTCTACTACATGCCTAAAAGAACAAATGGAAAAATGGTCATGCAAATAGCACAATTTGCAAGTGAAACTCTTAATCAATGTGGTTTATGAACAAAGTGCCACACTAAGGGGCATACAACTACAAACTATCTAGTGGTGGGAGCTCAATTTATTAGTGCCACATAGTTCCCTCTTGCTCAACACATACCTAATTGCACCATATGTCATGAGACTCACGAAATTATCCACTACTGCAAAAGTGAAAGGATGTTCCTATCAATTACTAGTGCAAGATTTGTCACACATCCAACCATGAAATTACCACCTACAAAGTAGTACAAGTCCTCCACAAGGCAAGAGGAAAACAAAATTAAACACAACCATGCAACCCTAGTTACAACCACAATAGATGGTGTTGTCCTATTAGGAGCCATAATATATGGAGAATGGAGGAAATCAAGGAGGCCATGGTAGATTATGCAATAGAAGAATCTATTGCTACTAGTGTGGAGAACCTGGGCATACCTCACGTAGTTGCACAAAATTTCCAATGTATACTTATTATGATGTTGATCACAAGATAGAGGATTGCCCTACATTGTTGCAACTGTTGGAATATTCAATGATGTGCCTTTGATAAGGGACTTATCATTTTCATAAGTTCTATCACCACCTAATGATTCAATAAATGATCTATTGTCTATACATTAATTCAATATAAACAAATGTGTGGATGATTCAGTGGTCTGTTCACATAACTCACATTTGTATATAAGTGATTTCCCTTACAATTGTCAAGCTTTGTGGATTAAAATTATTGTGAAAAATGTCCAAGGATTGTTCTGTAAAGGTAAAAAGGTGCATTCATAATGAGAGTGACTGAAGTTCAAATCTCAACATTGCAATAAGGTAACTAGGAGAACATGTGCACATGTCTAGGACTACAAATAATGGGACAATTGAGTGGGATCTAAGGCCAACAAAGAAGCACTTTAGAACTCATCCTACACATCAATAAACAACTCAACACAAGAAATGAAAATTGACATATTAACACAAAAATATCCAACTAAGTTATTGAAGGTCAACTATTGATACCTCGTTCTCCATCCAGATTACAAAATCAGTCCACTTTTTGCTTTGTAACATTTCCTTTTCAAATTTGCTTGGATGCCGGCCATATTTCTCCTCCTATCAAAACATGGCACATGGACCAGTTAAACTAATTAATATGCAATCATTTGCTTTTTTCTAGGAAATAAAAAAATCATTTAACTTATTAAATATACTTACAAATGCACAGATCAAGGTCTGTAAACCTTTCTAGCCACTGTGATGCGTGGCACAAAGTTTTTCAAGCCTAGCATTGGAGGCCCTGTCCTGAAACATATACTAATTCAATTTAAATATGCACAAATAAAATTTAAAAATCATTTAATAAATTTGATATAATCTTATGAGCAAATTCAAATACCTGCGTACTCTCCTCACCGAACTTCCTCCATGCATCAGACTTCTCATATGCTTTTACAAGCTCTTTCCATACTTTCAAACTTACATCAATTGGCTTTTTTTGAGCCTTAGCTCGGGAGGGAATTTTTTTGTCTTCTTTGTTTGGTTGCACCGAAATCTCTTGTAGTTTTGAGACATTTGTAGCTTTATCTTCTTTACAGACCAACCTGTGCCAAATTTAGTCTCCATGTCTTGGATAACTACTTTTTGCAGGTGCATCGGTATCTTTGAGAATGGCAAATGTAGATCATCTTTGAACCATTGAAGGCATGATTCCTTCAACCTATTCACAAACATTTTTCCAGCATCTGTCATTTAGACTTCCCCTGAAACCACATTGTATTCTATCTTGGTATCGTAGCTACCAATGTAAGATGCAAAACATGGCGTGGTGGTTGAAGAAGTCTGTGTCCCAGGAGTGGTTGGGCCATTGGAAGCCTCTGCTCCCTATTCCACATTCTTAGAGGTTACTATTTTTTATTTCCTCCTAGATCTTTTGCCTAATCCATGACTAGTTGGGGAATCAATTGATTCCCTTTGACACTGTTGATTTGGTTGCAATGTTTTAGGGGCTTTACTAGATCATTTTTCTATGTATCTGGAAAGCATTGTCAAGTCCACACCATCCAATTTGTTCACTGCCTCTACCCCCAATATGGGAGCCAATGCCTCTTTATCTTTGTCAGTATCGTGTCCCTATATATATATAATAAATTTCTTCCTTTAAATTTAGATATAAAAAAATAAAAATCAAAGAAACAATGGAAACATTTACAAATCTATAAATTGACAATGAATTACATCATTGTGGCTAGAGTCTGCTCCCTTTGCTCTCTTCCCTCTATTGCTTGACATTTTGAGGTGACCTAGGGCAAATTATTTTCGTCCAGTTTGTGGAGGCAAACAAAGTACACACTGCCAAGTATGAAAGTTTTTGTCCAATTTTTCTGTATTCCTCAAGGTTTTTAACCTTTACTTTGTAGAGCAAATCATGAAGTTGTTTTCCTCTGTAACTTTGCTGCAAGAAAGTAAGCTTATACATCAATTGAAATAAAGCACACATTTATAATATTATGGAACGTGGAAATTTTTTGTCTATTATGAAAAGCCTTTCTTGGAATTATCTTCAATAGATGCCCTATGAATATTACAAGACCTGCATTTGTCCAAATGAATCCGACGTCTGACGGGAAAAAAAGAGTAGATGAAAGAGAGGCGATGCCCTTACCTGGCATGAATAGAAGAAGAGAAGCATGAATTGAAAGGCTGAGATATCTGGAAGTAAAGGTTGTCGTGGCTCAAACCCAAGACTTTTGAGATGTAAGAAAGTGAGTATGCACTTTAGGTATGGAAAGGAAATTGGGGTTGGAATACAGGTCCCGCCATTGCCAAGGATCTGCCCAAAATAAAGGTGAACACAAAAAACCCAAACGCTTGATCTCTGCACACCAAATGCTTGATCTCCAAATACAAAATGGACACCAAAAATTAATAAAGTTTTGTTTTGTGTTTTTTTGTTTTGGGGTATGTGCAGGTAGGAAGTTTTTAATTTTTTTGATCCATTAGTCAGTGCTATAGTCGGAGCAATTAGCGACGATTTTAGCGCTAACTTTTAGGCCTAAATGTAATCTTTTTGGGGCACAAAAGGTGGCACAAAGTTCACCTAATTTAGTGCCTATCAGTGCAAAATGATGTATTTTTCTTGGAAGTTGTATTTTTCTTGGAAGTTGATATCACTATCTAATGGAATGCCAAATTTGGTTTCTTGTAGTAACCTCACCAAATTTAGATTGTCCTTATAATAAGTAACTATATCTTGTTTCCATGATACCATTTTGACTTCATGCTTCTCTTATGATTATCTCAATAATGACTCACTCTTTCATGAGCTTACACAGATGGTTGGTGATAATCCTTATGCAAGTGATATGGCTTTGGAAAAACCAAACAACTATTCTCTTACTATCATGACATGATATTGGGACTATATTGGAAGCTTATGGCAATACTTATGGTAATGTGATTTTCATTTCTATCTTCTTATTAACCTATTTTAGGTTGAAGCATGGTAACTAACCCACTAGCTATTATGACAATCATAAAATGACTAGACAATCCTCTCCACTTTGACTATGTCATGCCCACATTTCCCATGCAGTCACAACATGCAAAACACATGGCATGTTCATATTTGTCATATGGTCATGACATGAAATATCAAAAAATTTCCACGCATCCCTAGAAACCCCCTCGCACGTGTCAGTATGCTCGGTGGTAATATGCATAAGGCATAAACATGTCAATCAATTTCAAGGTAATGTGATCTCATGCACATTCCCCTAAGAAATGAAGGCCAACTAAGGGGGTCATTGCTTTGCGAGAAGCGTCGCTATTAGGGTTAGAATCGAAAGATCAAAACCTAAAGTTTACCTAAGTGGGTGAAAGGATTTCAACTCAAGTTGAAATCAAAAGCCTAATTCTAAACCATAAAGGAATTAAATAATAGCTTAATTAAAATCAACAAATTGCGGGAACGTTAAATTTTAACTCTATACAAGGTTTAAATTTCTAAGGAATATGATCCCTGAATCCCAGAAAAATCAGTAGCATAATGCCTCTCGAGCGTGAATAGGGATTATTCTAATAAATAATTTTTTTTATCAAGGATTCCCTAGGTTCACTAAAGTAGATTTAACAACTAAATTAATTAATTATTTATTTATTTATTACACACTATAGTAATTAAATTAAGGCATCTAAATTGCATGAAAATAAATAACATTAACCTCTACGATTAATTTTATTCAAATTGATTTAGAAGAGAGTAACTACATTATTATTTAAATATTTGAAGGGTAACCTATAGAATTAAATAGTTCCCACATCAAAACAATTAAAGCAATTAATTAAATCTTTTAGTTTAATAACTATATCTTAAATGATCACATAAAATTAAATAGTAGATTATGTTGATAACTGAGAGGGGAGGGGGTGAATCAGTTATCTTAATTATTTTGATTTTCAGTCCTTCTTTAACAATTAGCACAGAATCAAATCATACAAGCAAGCATTACCATGGAAGTAGAAATAACATTAGTACACATGACATAATGATTTTGACATGGAAAACCCGGTTAAGGGAAAAACCACGGGGTGATTAACCCAAGAATGTATTCTCTGTTAGAAGAATAGAATAGTACAAAATGGCACTTGCCAATTAGGGCTCACTGCCTGAGCACACCACTCACAAGAAGCTTACTGCCTACAAGAGACTCACTGTCTACAAGAAAAGAAGGTAGAAAAATACTTGAACTAATGAGAAGCATCCACACATGCTAAAGTTCAGTTCCGATTAAGCCCAATATATTGATCTGCTACACTTCATTCTTACTCTCCTTAGGTGTTGTTGTCCTGTTACATTCCAGACCTGTCTTACTTCCTTCACACGACTCTTCTGCTATTCTTCACACCACACCACACACAACACACACATTCATATCTAAATCCATTTGGTATATATATTCATACCAAAGATTTCATCCACTTTCTAGTCGGCATCCAGAATACTTATTATTTTCCCAAACTCTTGGTCTGTCGGCTAAATCCTTGCTTATCAAGTGATGCGTATCAAAGAGATGCTCATAGAAGTCATCAATCATGTCAGCCAATCATGAATGATACCTTAGTAAGATTGATCACCATCAATATCTCATCCGAATCAAGGTCTGATGCTCTACCGGCCAGTGCTTCCTCTGTTTACTCTGCTAAACAGGAACCCAATACTTAGGTGCTTATATCTCTTCATTCTTTCATCACCGGAGGCTCAATCCCTGGAATCTATCAGTCAAGGTACTCCTCTTGACTTCCTCAAGTCTACACTTTACATAGATACTTCCTCTGAGAGATCCGGACCTGATTGTCGGACCTTGCTACATACTCTATTCTTGGTGACTGGACCAAGTTACTCTACAATCTGACTTCTGATATTGACACACCATGTCCTGCAGATGGGTGGGATGAACTTTGTTGCCATCAATGACAACACTCATGAAGCTACAATGTGTCTCTTGCCGACAATCTCCCCCTTTGGCATTGATGGAAACACTTAGTGAAAAATGACTAAGTGTCATACTATACTCCTCCTTGGCTAATGCTCTGTTCTTATGTACATTTTTTGGAGCTCCCCCTTAGTTGGATTCCTCATTTTTCACTGCTCCTCACTCCCCCTTTGACATCAATGGCAAAGGGTGGGGTCCGTACACCAAAATTTTCAAAACTCAATTTATCGCATAAGTATATTATCTGGTTATACTTTACATATACTTTAGTATATCTTCAAAAGTATTCTTCAATTGTACAACTTTTGTTGCCCAGCTCAGCTTCATCCTGTCCAAAATTGAGATGTGACCACTCAACAAGAATGCAAAAGCTTCTGCCCTCATCAGATCTATTGGATCACTTGTCCGGGCTGTGGTTTGAGCATCTTTAAGGCTTCATGCATGGCCTCTAACTTAGGGATAATTATCCCTCTAAGCTCACTCAACCTACTTATTCTATTTTTCTTCTCCTTGTTAAGCTTCTTAATTTCATTCAAGACTACAATAGTCTGACATTCTTGATTTATTATGGGAGTGGTAAGAGGATCAAAATTTTGAGATAGTTTTGTTAGTTTATCCTCCTGTTCTTTCACTTTCTTCTCAATCTCCACTATTACTTTGGACTATGATAGACAAAATTTATACATTTCCCCGCCATCTTTAAGAGCATTTTCTAAGCTCTTTATCCCTATATCCATATTTCTCCTATCATTGGTTATTAGTCCTTGTACTTCAGAGAATCTCTTTTCCACAAACTCCTTCAGGACTTTATTTTCTGCTAACTTCTCTAAGGAATCAAAATGTGTGCTAACACTATTTACTAGAGATTTGAGATTATCAGATGAAGAGACTGAGGGATCCTTCTAAAAAGATGGCATGATCTTCTCTAATACACCGGATGCAGTTTCTATGAGCTTGCAATCTTCCATGTGAGACTTCAGAAGTTTTTCTTTTTCCTTTGCTGAAGTAAAGGATGCTAGCTTCATGGTTTGAACCAGGGAGAGGGAGTCAAAATTGAATGGTCCTTGAAGAAGTTCTGGTTCATCAAATTCTATCATCTCCTTGGTTAAGAATTCCTCGACTGCTTTTGCTGTGTCTCTTGCCGGTGACAGGGTTTTGTCCCCTTTTGCAGCCTTACCACTATCATCTGTGGTCTTTTTTGATGAAGTTTTCTCTCCTTCTGCACCCTTATTACTGTGATCTTCTTTTTCCTTTTCCTCTGCTTCTTGACTGATCTTTTCTTCTACTCTTTCTTCTTCTTTAGATCCGGAGTCAGTAGTGGAAACTGGAGGAGAGATGTTTGCTTGATCATGGACCTCCTCTTCCGGAGAAGATGAATCTAAGTCCTTACCTTTTTCTTCACCTGTCTCCTTGACCTCTTCTGGCACTGTCTCAGTAGATTCTTCTTCAACATCTGTAGCTGAGGGATCATCACCTAGGTCCTCTATAATAGGAATGTTGAATCTTTTGTATGCATTCCGGAGGATCTCTTCTGTCTCTTTTGCTACTTTGTCAGTTTCTTCGAGCATAAGCTGATTCATTCTAGCTTTGCTCCAAAACTCATCCTTACAATCTTTGAAGATCATGTTCTCTGCTTAGGAGTGATTGAAGGATATAGATGAATAGCTATCTATTCTCGGATCTCAATATCCTTTGCCATAGCATTATTCTTTCTTATTTCTAATTCCTTTTTCTAAGATTTTGGGATTAAGAGATATAATTTCAATAAAAGCTTTGTTGTAGATATTCAGATACTTGACTGTGGCTTCCTGCAAGATCTTTTGGTTAGCTTCATTGTAATCATCATAGAATTCAGCCATTAGTTGAAGGTTCCCATTCACAGTAATTGATTTTATGATGTCATCAATGCACAGAGTAGGCTTTTCAACAAATTCTTCTGTTACTTCTTCAGTAGATGGTTCACTGGATGTTTTCCTTTTCTTCTTCATTTTCTTTACTTCCTCATCTGATTCTATCTCTTCTTCATCCTTTTGGCTTGTGTAAGACCTTGTTGCCTTTTTCTTGGTTCTCTTCTCTCCTTTTCCGGATGTCTGAGCTTCCTGTTTTGAAGCCTTTTAACCCTTGGAAGTGGTAGGTGCAGAGCTTTTGGTTGATCTGGTCTGGGAGGGGGCTTGCATCAGAGCACTTTCTTTTCCAGTTTCTTTCTTTTCTTTCTCCGCCCTTTCCATTTTCTCTTTGTTGGCATCAAGTGCCTCTTGGCAAATTCTTCTACCTCTTTTCTCACTTTTCTCTTGATCTCCGGTTGTCTGAGCTCCACATGGATTTTTACACTTAATTCTTCAAAGGTTCCAAATCTTTCTACCTTAGGATCCTTGGGCTGACTTAGCATGTGTTGAACATGCAGCTCTACAATTTTCTCATCAACTTCATACCCCATTGGCATGATCCACACTATTCTTGGTTCCACTGCCTCCATTAGGCACTGATCAGTTTCTACCATAAAGCATACTGTATCTTTATATTTTTCAACCAGGGATTGGGGAATTCTTTCTCTAGCCTGTATCATGCTTTGGAAGTTTTTGAAGTAACCCCATAGTGCTATGTTTTGTGCCTTGGCATCACCAACCCCATGCAAGTAATCTCTGATCTGAATTGCAACCGGTCTGTTATTTTTCCATACCCATCCATTGGATCTGGGTAGCTCATTCATGTAGTAAAAGAATAGACAGAGTATCAAACCACCGTATTTGAAAGAATTCTTCTTATCCTTCTTTATCTTCGGTAGATTTTCCAAGAGTTGGT
Source organism: Cunninghamia lanceolata (assembly GCA_027924645.1). NCBI lineage: Eukaryota > Viridiplantae > Streptophyta > Pinopsida > Cupressales > Cupressaceae > Cunninghamia > Cunninghamia lanceolata. The sequence goes on along the minus strand of BSBN01000341.1, from coordinate 3,998,610 downwards.
TCAGAAGGAGCTCACAAAGATCATAGTCTGCATTCTTCCTTAACATTTCATAAGCAGTATATATAGCAGTTCTAGATACTAAATTCTCCCCGCTAGAGTGATATATCTTATATCCAATTATCATTGATACAAACTTGATATCTAGATTATGATATCCTCAATTGTCATTGCTCTTTTATCAAACTTCGATCCAGTAGCCTCACTTACAATTTAGTTTTTGACAGATTTGACAGTAGGCATTCCACCGGTTGAGTGTAATCTGGTTACTGCCCTAATGGCATCCTTAGTGATCTTAAATGACCTGTTCAACCACATGAAGTTGTCATGTATTCTGCTCAAAATATACCGGACCCATTCATCCTCCAGAAAACAAGGGAAATGAATGCACTGTGCAAAATGTTTGTCCCGGATAGCTTTACACTGAGTTTTGAGTTCAAATGAGTCATCTATCAAATGCTTGTGATAGATATCAACCAGCTTAGATTCCCCAAATTTTTCAATATTTGCATGAATATATGCCCTAACATCTTCGACATGCAGAACTCCATGCAGAATGCTTGAAAAGGAGCCTAGGGGATCAACTTCTAGGGATTTATATGGATGTTTCTTGAATTTAGGACATGACCTATCAGTGATCTTTACAACATTCAGTGTAGCCATCTTCAAAAATATTTACAGAGAAATATTCAATATTGGAAAATACCTTTTGGGCTTCTAGGGTTTGCGAAGAGAGCCGAATTGATTTGATGGATGAATTGACTTCAACGATTGATCTTTGAGAAATTTGAAACAATTTGTTGCAGAGCTCCTTTTCTTTTCTTCTTGAATGCAAATGTGCAAATGATGAGTGAATGAACCCTTTTATTTCTAAGAAAAACCTTAAATCCACACTACAATAAATGCACAACTTAAGTCATTCCGGTTGCCTGGTTCTTATCTTGAGAAAGATCTTTTTCTAGATCACTGAGATATACTTAGAGTTATCCTTGGTGGTTAATAACAAATTATCTTACTTTCCCCAAACATTTGATCTATCCACAGATCAAGATGCCTCGAATTTGAATCATACCAGATCTAACTGTGATAATCCTGTTTTACCGGATGACTGTTAAATAGGATCAATCTTGGAAGATTAGACTCTTCAAATCTTCCTACGGATCTTCCATATCTTTACCAAGCTTTCTTTAGATGTTTCTCTAAGAATCTTTTAATCCGCAACTTCTCATGTGCCAATTTTAGGCACCAATTGACTGGCTGGGGGATTTGTTTTTCTTAGTGACTCCCCATGAGCTAGAGCTCATCTACTCAATTTCTGGAAGAATTATCAGCACCAGATTCTGGTGCAGATCCATCCCCAACATTCTCTATGCTTCTCTTCACCTAGATCTTATTCATCTCCCTTTGAATTTCATCCGCATTCACTTTTCCCTTTCCTTTGTCTTGGCTAGGACTATACTGTTCCAGACCCCTTTTGTCTTGATTCTTAATTCTACAAAATTTGGCAATATGACTAGATTTATTGCAATTGTAGCAAACAATATTTCTTTGCATATTTGACTAATATCCCCTTGATCTACACTGATTAGCCATATGTCCCATTTTATTGCATGCAAAACATCTACCATTGAATGAATTGTTCATTTGCATATTTCTACACTCATGAGATTTGTGACCATACCTTTTGCAATTGAAACATTGTCCAGAGAAGGATGAATTAGTCTGATTCATTCTTCTTTTGCACTAATTTGCTTTATGACCAAAGTAATTGCAGTTGTGGCAAAATCCATTGAAGGATGGATATCTTTGAGCATTTGGTTGCCTTACCGGAGGTCTTCTAGGTCTGTTCCTTGGATTTCCTGATCCAGAGTTCTTCTGACCAGATTTGGAGATTTCACCTTTCTCATATCCCAAGCCATGCTTGTTATCTACCCTCTTTTGACTTTCAAGAAGAACTTCAAGTTGAGCAGAGCTTATCTTGAATTTTTCTTTGTATTCATTTGTTGTTTGTAGATCCCTTTTAAGAATGTCTATTTGATCCTCAAGTTTTTCTTTATTATCTCTAGCATCTTCAAGTTTAGATTCCAAATGTCTGATTATTCTATCCATTTTATGGCAGTCTTATGATTTTTCCTTGAGAGTTTGTCTTAGATCATCTTCAGTTTTTCTTTTTTCTTCAATTTCTTGGGTGAACTTCATAACTCCTGATTCCATTTCATGTCTTACCATAATGACCTCTTTTGATAACTTTTCACATAGCTTGGTTTTCTCTTTTAGGTCTTCATTGTTATCATTGGTTTCACCTTGACTTGCTAATTGCTAAAGTAGATCCTTTCTCTTTTTCATAGAGATACTCAGTTTCCCTTTTAATTCATTTATAAATTCATCAGCCTGTTTAAGTCTTTCCTTCAATTCATTGACTTCAGAATTAGATTATTCAAGATCATCTAGGGCAAACTGAAGTTGTTCCCTCATACCAAACATATCCATTTGAATTTCCTGATCTTCCTCAAGCTGTTAGGCTCTGTTTGGAGGAATTTGGCTCTGATACCAATTGTTGATAACTGAGAGGGGGGGTGAATCAGTTATCTTAATTATTTTGATTTTCAGTCCTTCTTTAACAATTAGTGCAGAATCAAATCATACAAGCAAGCATTACCATGGAAGTAGAAATAACATTAGTACACATGACATAATGATTTTGACATGGAAAACCTAGTTAAGGGAAAAACCACAGGGTGATTAACCCAAGAATGTATTCTCTATTGGAAGAATAGAATAGTACAAAATGGCACTTGCCAATTAGGGCTCACTGCCTGAGTACACTGCTCACAAGAAGCTTACTGCCTACAAGAGACTCACTGTCTACAATAAAAGAAGGTAACAAAATACTTGAACTAATGAGAAGCATCCACACATGCTAAAGTTTAGTTCCGGTTAAGCCCAATATATTGATCTACTGCACTTCATTCTTACTCTCCTTAGGTGTTGTTGTCCTGTTACATTCCGGACCTGTCTTACTGCCTTCACACTACTCTTCTGCTATTCTTCATACCACACCACACACAACACACACATTCATATCTAAATAAATCTAGTATATATATCCGCACCAAAGATTTCATCCACTTTCTAGTCGGCATCCAGAATACTTATTATTTTCCCAAACTCTTGGTTTGTTAGCTGAATCCTTGCTTATCAAGTGATGCGTATCAAAGAGATGCTCATAGAAGTCATCAATCATGTCAGCCAATCATGAATGATACCTTAGTAAGCTTGATCACCATCAATATCTCATCCGGATCAAGGTCTAATGCTCAGTCGGCTAGTTCTTCCTCTGTTTACTCTACCAAATAGGAACCCAATACTTAGGTGTTTATATCTCTTCATTCTTTCATCACCGAAGGCTCAATCCCTAGAATATATCAGTCAAGGTATTCCTCTTGACTTCCCCAAGTCCACACTTTATATAGATACTTCCTCTAAGAGATCTGGACCTGATTGTCAGACCTTGCTGCATACTCTGTTCTTGGTCACTGAACCAAGTTACTCTATAATCTGACTTCTGGTATTGACACACCATGTCCTACAGATGGGTGGGATGAACTTTGTTGCCATCAATGACAAACTCATGAAGCTACAATGCGTCTCTTGCCAATAGATTATAATTCATAACCTCTCACAATTAAGATAACAACTAGCAAGAATTAAATCTACTAAATAAATAAAACACCCACAAATAAATATCCCCTAACTTCCCAATTTAAAATAAAATAACAAAAGGGTCTAAATAAAAAAGAAAGGGAAAAGTAATAAAAAGCTAATTTAAAATATCTCAAGCCCTCAAAGCCTTTTTAATAAAATAATCATATCCTTATGGAAAACAAAAGAGAAAAGCCCTGACCCTATTCTCTAAGCTATCATTTATTTTCTCTTTCATTTTCCTCTCCTCTTTTCTCATTTTCCCTTCAATGTTGTTTTTTGTGTTTGCAGGTTTTGGGAGAGGCCATTCATGGCCACCACACTACGAGAGGTATCCTCATAGAATATATACCTCTTTCTATGTATTATCTCTTTAAGAAAGACCCCTTATATATATATTCTAGTTTTAAACCAGAGATATATTATTTTTTTATGCAACCAAAGTGTATATACAGTAAGAATATAAATATATATAAATGTCAATTAGCAGTAGCAAAGGCCGAACAGCCATGGCGGTATGGCGGACTGAATAATCTTATGGTGCCGCTGTGAAATTTCCCAAGGGTTTGACTATTATTTTTTTATGCTAGATGGCGGTACGGCGAACTAAATAATCTTGTAGGCAGCGAGGGGGCAGTGGCTACACTGTTGCCCCCCATGTATTTTTTTTTGTTTTCTCTAAAATAAAATTCAAACCCTAAAAGAAATGTGGGGTTTCAATTCTGTCCAAAACATTTCATTTGACTCTTTAAAAAAAGAATTTCTACAGTCTGCTAATATATGAGAAGTTCAGATATTAAAAAAAAAAAGATTTTCTTTTAATGATAAATAATTATATATATAAAACAAAATGAACAGCAAGATTAAAACATATCTAGCATTATATATATAGATATATGTATATATATTTTTACATAAATAGATTAAGTTGAAACAAGTGCAAACTCTCATGCAAAATACAACCAACCCCAATTTTATAAATATATGTATATATTATATATATACCCAGCTTGTGTGTGTGTGTGTGTGTGTGTGTGTGTGTGTGTGTGTGTGTGTGTGTGTGTGTGTGTGTGTGTGTGTGTGTGTGTGTGTGTGTGTGTGTTTATATACTTATTTTTTTTGCATAAATACAAGATTAAATGAACATTTAGAGTCTAATTTTATTTTTTGATAGTAATGATAAAATAGAACATCTAGATTTGTTTTGACAACAAATAATAGAAGCACACTATTTTTAAAAAAAATAAAACAGCAAATAACTACATCTCTTTTCTTTTATCTTAACATTTTCACAATCTTTTATAATAAAGAAAGCTACTTATTTCTTTCATTTGCTTAAAAATACATGGAAGTGAGAATCAAAATTTAAACATTTACTTACAAAAAAATGAAGTTTTACATGCAATATTTTTTCCCTTGTACATTTTCTCAAGCACATGAAACAAAACAACAACCTTATTTTTATTTCCAACTTCCAAATAAGTTAATTACAACTCAACAATTTTAACATATAACTTTACATTTCAAGAGAGAAAAAGATCTTCTCTCTATAATCTTGAGAACAAATTATACAAGGCCAAACTTGGCCATAGCTCACAAGGAGCCAAAATTACAAAACTCCAAGATAACCAATCTTTTTCTTCCACACTCCAAAGCTTTAATGAACCTGCAATATAACACAAATGGAAAGGGGGAAAAAGCCACTAAAAACTGCTATCCTCCCTACCATAGACTCACTCATGAGTCACCCCCGAGCTTGGAGGTCATTCACACACAAGGAATACTCACTCCACTTTACAACAAACACTCAAACACAAAAGCAAAGAGAACTCCCTTGGCTTGCACAAAACAAAACTCATAAAAATGAGTTTAAAGGGGTAGGGGAGTGGACATCACTCAACTCAAGAGTGCCACTCCAAATACTTCCCAAAACCAAGTTTCAAAAGGCCTCAAGCCATCACATAAACACCATCTTTCAAAAAAAATATCCCATGGCTCTCAAGCCATTCAAAATACTCATTTTCTCATCTTGCCCTCAAGGCTAAAATATCACAAGAAAAATGATGTGACCCTGAGGAGGTTCACTCCTCCCCCACCCCACACATGTTGAGCATTTTCTCCAAATGGAGAGGCTCTTACAACACCCATAAAAAAAAAATCCTCACAACATAAAAATGTAAACTCACACACACAAACCATCACACAAGAAAATGTAAATACATAAGGAAAGGCCAAAGCCTTGAATCCTACCTTTAATAGCCCAAAAGGAAGATAGTTGAGAAGAGCCCTTCCAACTCCACCTCCAAGTCTTCTCCAAAATGAGCCTCCAAAAAAATCCTCTAACTCTCTCCCCAAATTCAATTAAAATTGCAAAATTAAAATCAAATCAACAACCCTCTCCCTCTCCTCAAGAGGGATTAAAATAGACTCTTCTCATGAGCCTTGAGGAATGGGGAGGTGACACATGTCACCTCCTCACTTCTCCACACAACCACTTGTAAGCTTCATGGAATGTGGTGGTGACACATGTCACTCACCCATTCCACCAAGTCTTGCCCCCTCCACTTGTGCTCTCTCACACATGTGGGAGAGAAAATTGGAGCCAAAGGAGTGGGTACTACAAGTTCTCCAATCATCTCCTCCTATGAAAGCCCACAAAACCCCAAGTTACCCTCACCAATTGTGGGAGAGCCTTGGAGTTGAGTCCTCCACAATTTAGGGGTCTTGAAGACTCCCCCAAGCTTGGGAAGAGGAGTGGGTAAAGTTGAGTGTTTGACCCAACCTTCCACTCCTTCCCAAACTTCCATTTTCGTCACTTTACTTTAGGGTGAAGTTTAAGTGACCAAATGGGAGTTTACCTAAGGTTATACAAGCTCAAATGGTCCCTAGACCCTAGGGGTACAACCCAGGGTCACTTTTAACCCATTTTGAGCACCATAAGCTGAGTAAAATCACATAAAAAGGGGTCACAAAAATAAAATCTCAAAAAAGAAATCAAATGAACATTACACCTTTACAACACCAATTACAATCAAATATAAAAGGGGTAGACCTATCCCAAACCACATCACACAATAACATTACAAAATTTCATCACACATAACATAGTTGATCTTGGTTCCTCTTGGAACTAGATCAGCTTTACACAGGAATTCATAAAATGTGTGGGATCATCTATGATTATCCGTGGCTTGGTTAGAACACCTGCACACTTAAACAAAGGATTAATCCAACATGTATATCATAGCCAAAGCAATGGAAACATACACTCACATAATCATCTAAAACAATCATAAAATCACATCACGATTACATTCATAATTTTGCATTTCAATAATCCATCACAAGACAAAATCACATAATAAATCCATAATATTAATCACATAACAAGGATCTCCAATAGTGTCATAATGCAAATCACATGTCACATCATCATCAGTAAATCAAAATCAAAATCTACTCTCATCATAATCATGCTAAACATAATAAATCAAAGGTAAAAGCATATAGTCTAATAGTCCTACATATCAAGATCAATAGTCCCCAAAAATCTAAAATGTGTCTCCAACATTAATATAAAATGATCAAGGTAAGGGAGTGAAAAGGAAGGCCTCACAGACTATGATAGTCCTATGCATGGTGTTTTCTTCATGAGAGTCCCCAATAATGTGAATTATTGATAGTAGCTAGTTCAAATGGAGTTTTGGATGGTGTAGTAAGTTCTCCCTATGGCTCATGATAGTGCATGCCTTGGTTATGTCCTAGTGACATTACTCTCTAGATATCTCATCTTTATAGTGACAAGGTTTCAAGAACATGACAACTTGGGTAAGGTATCAACTTGTCTCTTTAACCTCTAGATTGTCATTTTTCAAGAACTGATCTCATTGAAATGCAAAGACAACATGTTGATTGATGACTAACTACATTGTTACTATGATAGTGACTTAACCTGGTAACAATATTAATGAGACAATTTTATAGTAATAACTCTATGGATGCATACCTAGCTATCCTAGGTGTACTATGACAATAATTTAATGTTGCTAGTGTTGCTTTTAAACCTCATATGGTTGTTACCTATGCCTCATGGTATGACAACCTCTACAATGTTAATTATGATATTCATATGATGGTGAATATTGGAGCTATGGTTTGGATGACCTAATAACATTTGTGATAGTCCTTTGGGGTTGTGATAGACCTTTTGGGTTGTAACAATACTTAGGATGATTGTCCATCAGCTATAACAAGGCATAATGATGGTCTTTGATATCATCCCCCTATAATGATAGTGGGTGGGTGATATCATATGGTTGATAGGGAGGACTCTAGGCTGCCTGCTCTGCATCCTGTAGGTGTACAAGACTGTTTGACAACACTAGCCTTCCTACCAATTCAAAGTGCTAAAAGACATACTCTTTGCAGAGATGGAAAACTCTACTTTTCTGCTTGGTGTGGGACACATACCTTGTCCTCACTGCCTCCAAGATACTGCTTCAATGGCACATAACTTTCTGAGCCCGTTGCCCACCCTTCTCACTCTGTTCAAGGGTCTGGACTACTTGGTGCTCACTTTCCTCCTCTCTATTTTTCCACCCCTGCAAATCTATTTTTCCTACTTGTTTATCTAGCCGGACTCCTCACTGAGTTCGCCTAGAACAAGCATGCATTGCCTCTAGTCAGCAATCCGACCACCCCACAAAAGGAAAACAAACAAAAATCATGGCTCTGCTTGATGACCTCCATACTGTACAGTAGAACTTGAGGAGTCATCAAAACAGAGTCATGGTTTGCAAAAGAAAACAAAATTGCAGAAATAGAAAGACTAATCTACTTCAGAATGGTAAACTGAAAACAGAAAAGAAAATACACAGATGATCGAACTGCTGTACTTTATTTTTATTCAAAAATTTTGATTACATCAAAATGCTTCACACACCAAAATTCACTTCTTCGATTCTTCTTCTAATGAACTCCTCTACAAAAAGAATGCTACATTTTATATCTCTGCTCATGTCTGTTACAGGATGGTTCAACTAACAGACGGTTCACATTCTAACTGCCCAGCATCGCTGACATCCAACTGTCCAAGCCGTTTCGCATTCATGAGAACCTTTAGTCCCACATACATCCGTCGACTGACACATCAACTGCATATATGCATGAACACATGGTAAGTTTACCATCGGCACTTTTGCTACCGATGACCCTAGCCTGTCAACCACTAACGAACCGTCAGAGTGACTTCTTCCTTCTTCACCGATAAGGTTCCTCCTGCCGATGCCAACCCCTCACCAACTTCCATCGGGGTGACAGTTGACATTAGAGCGACATCCCTATGCTTGCCTGATAGAGATCCTCACGCCAATGCCTAACTCCAAGGTAAGTCCCATCGGAGTAACCAACACCATCGGCAAAACTTCTCTTTGCTGGACCGACAGTTGTTCTCATGCCAACACCCAAGCCAAAGACATCCATCAGAGTAACCACAAGCAGTCAGAGTAACATTTCAAAGCTGGGCCGACAGTGATCCTTACGCCGATCAACCGGGACTCCACCATCGGTGAGACCATTCCCATCGGGAAGACTTCACAAGGCTCAACCAATAGATGTCCTCTCACCGACGTCCAACTCCATCAGAGTAACACATAGCTGTTGGAGTGACACCCACATCCTTCACCGATAGTGATTCTCATGCCGATGGACTTCACCAACCTTTACCACTCCATCGGGGTAACACCAAGTGATCAGAGACACAACCACAGGCTCCGCTGATGACCACCCTCATGCCGATGGACATCACACATCGGTAAGACCTTCAACCGTCGGTCTACAATCAAATCCTCAGCTTGATACTTATACTCACGCCGATGTCTTCGGCCAACTCCACATCGGTGAGACTCGATGTTTATCACCCCGATCGGTGAGATGATACACTGTCGGCTCACGATTATTTCCTCAGCCCGATGCCAAGGCTCACACCGATGACCCACTTTGGATAAGTAAAAACTTCTTCCCGCCAAGGCTTATTAGAAAATTCACCATATCATGCCAAAATGCAACGATAAGAAAATTTCACAACATCACACCAAAAATGTGCAGTATATACATGGGCTCCGAGCCCTTGGTGCTCCTGCACCATACTCCCCCTGTGCGGAAGAAGTCAAGTCACCTCCGGTGACAATGAGGCAAAATCAATGCCCCTCTTTTTGAATTCTGACTCTGCAACCCATGTAGCTTCCGCTTCAGGCAACTACTTCCATTTGACCAAATGCTCCATGTAGACGCCATGTCGGGTTTGCTTCTGTACTCTGGAATCCAGTATTCGTTCTGCCTGTAGTTTGGGTTGTAATGGCAAAGTCACATCTATTGTTGTCTGTCCCTTCTCTGAAATGGATCCATTTGCTACTGACTGAGGACCCCTATATTGCACCAGGTCTTGGACATTAAACACTGGTGAGATTGCCAAATCTTCTGGCAATTCAATTCTGTAGGCATTGTTTCCATACTTGTTCAAGATTTTGCAAGGACCAATTCTCCTCATCTGTAGTTTGGTTGGTATTCCTTTTTGCATTCTAGCTTTGTTCAAGTGCACCATAACCAGATCACCAACCTCAAACTGAATATCCCTTCTGTGGGCATCCACTCTGTCCTTGATCTTCTGTGTGTTCTCTGTCAAGGTTTTCTTCACCTGCTCATGCACTTCTTTCATGGATTGTGCAAAATCCTCTGCATGTCCACTTCTGTTCTCCATGTTTCCCATATTTCTGAGCTCACATATACCTCTGGGATGCATTCCATAGACTATTTCGAATGGACTCTTACCAGTAGTCCTATTCACACTGTCATTATAGGCAAATTCTGCCTGATGAATGACAAGATCCCAACTCTGTCCATATTCTTTGGTTATACACCTTAACAAGTTGCCCAATGTCCTGTTTACCACCTCTATTTGACCATCTGTCTATGGGTGATATGCTGAACTGAATGACAAATTTGTTCCCAATCTCTGCCACAATGTTTTCCAGAAATGCCCCATGAATTTAGCATCTCTGTCAGACACAATACTTGCTGGAAGTCCATGAATTCTGATCACTTCTCTGAAAAACAAGTGTGCTATATGACTGGCATCATGAGTCACTTTACAGGGAATGAAATGACTCATCTTGCTAAACCTGTCCACAACTACATATATGCTGTCATAACCAGTCTTAGTCTTAGGCAAACCAACTACAAAATCCATACTTACACATTCCCATGGTCTGGAAGGAATGGGTAAGGGTTGGTACAGTCCTACATTTGAAGTGGTTCCCTTGGCCTTCTGACATACGATACACTACTCTACATACCTTCTGATGTCTCTGTGCATCCTTGGCCAATAATAGAACCTTTGGACTAGCTCCAGTGTCTTATTTAGACCAAAATGGCCACTCAGACTACCATTGTGCTTCTCCTGTATGAGATTTTCTCTCATAGATCCTCTTGGCACACATAATTGTCCACCTTTGAATAGCAATCCCTGCTGTAAGGTGAAATCTGCAAACTCACTGTGAAAGTGATTCTCAAAATCTTGACATACCTTGTATGCCTCAGCAAAATCTTCATCATCTTGGTAAAGATTCTTGAAATCTTCAACTCCAATGCTCTTCAATTGCACTTCCTGTACTGTGAGCAATCTTCTGCTCAAAGCATCTGCAACTCTGTTCAGCTGCCCCTTCTTATGCTTAATTGTAAAGGTATAAGATTGCAGGTACTCCATCCATTTGATATGCCTGCTGCTTAACTTATCCTGTGAGTTTAGAAAACTCAGAGCTTGGTTATCTGTGTAGACAACAAATTCTTTAGGCAGGAGATAATGTCTCCACTTCTTCAATGCTTGGACTAGAGCATACAACTCTAAGTCATACGAAGAGTACTTACTCTTTGCTTCATTCAGCCTCTCACTGAAAAAGGCTACAGGTCTGTTTTCCTGATTTAGCACTGCTCCTATAGCTATATTACTTGCATCACATTCAATAGTAAATAGCTTATCAAAACTAGGCAACAACAAAATAGGTTGTGTTGCTACCTCTTTCTTCAACCTTTCAAAACTTCTATTTGCAGCTGGTGTCCATCTAAATTTTGCTTTCATTCCACCCTTGATTGTATCCAACATGGGTGCACATATTCCACTAAAATTTCTGATAAACTTTCTATAAAACTGGGCTAAGCCATGAAAACTTCTCACCTCTGTGGCTGCTCTGGGAGTAGGCCAGCTCAATATGGCTTCTACTTTGGACTTGTCCATCTTCAACTCTCCATGGGACACCACAAAACCAAGGTATACCAATTCCTGCTTCATGAATTCACACTTCTCTAGATTTATGGTTAGTTGTTCATCATGTAATTTTTGCAAAACAGTATCTACATGTTCTAGATGTTCTTCCTTGGTCTGACTAAAAATTAGAATATCATCTAGAAAAACAACAACAAATTTACCATTGTAATCCTTTAGGACTTCATTCATGAGTCTCATAAAGGTACTGGGTGCATTTGATAGACCAAATGGCATAACAAGCCATTCATACAGTCCTTCTGTGGTCTTGAAGGCTATCTTCCACTCGTCTCCTTCCTTGATTCTTATTTGGTGGTAACCACTCTTCAAGTCTATCTTGGTGAAATACTTTGCTTTTCCAATACAGTCCATGAGATCTTCAATTCTGGGAATTGGGAATCTATACCTTATAGTTATCTTGTTTATGGCTCTGGCATCTATGCATAATCTCCATGATCCTCCTTTCTTGGGTGCCAACACTGTGGGCACTGCACAAGGACTAATACTCTTCCTGATCAATCCTTGATCTAGCAACTCCTGCACTTGCCTAGAAATCTCATTGTGCTGATCTGGAGTCATCTTGTAAGGTGCCTTGTTTGGCAAAGATGCCCCTGGAATTAGGTCTATCTGATGGCTTATTGCTCTCTGTGGACGCAATGCAACTGGTGTACCATCACTGATTATGCCCTTATACTTCTCCAGTATAGGCTGCATTTCTTTGGGAATCTCTGTCTTCTTATCCTGTTGTCCTTCTTTTGGTTTTACTATGATGGCATAACCAATACCATCTTCCTTAAGAGTATTCAGAAACTCTTTTCCACTCACAACCAAAATATTAGGACTCTTTGTCTGAACTGCATCTTCATCCTCCAATGATTGAATTTTATAGGTGACACCATCCTTCTGAAAAGAATAGGCATTCTTCTCACCATCATGTACTGCTTTTCGGTCATACTGCCATGGTCTACCCAATAAGAGATGGCATGCATCCATGGGTAGTATATCACATAATACCTTATCCTTATAGCCACCTATACTAAGCTCTACCCAACTTTGTTCATTCACTACCACATGTTGACCCTTATTCAACCATGTGACTCTATATGGGTTTGCATGAGTAATTCTTTTCAAATTTAGTTTCTTAACTGCTTCATCAGAAATAATATTATCAGTAGATCCTGAGTCTATGATAATTTTACATACCTTATTCAAAATCTTGCACTTGATTCTAAATAGTGCTCTCCCCTGGCTTGGTTCAGACTTTACTGGTTCCTTCATCAAGGTTCTCCTTATCATCAGGTTCTCTCCATCTTCTGAGTTCAGATTGACCTCAGGTAACTGGTTGTTGGATGCATTGTCTTGGACATAGTGATTCCTCTTACCACCTCCTTGAGAAGAGGATGTTATCTTTTCTGGACACTTATATGCCGGATGACCTAGATTGCCACAGTTGTAACACTTCATGTTGGTGAAATAGGATCCTCTACCTGATCCTCCTGACCTTCCTCTGTTAGATCCTCTTCCTCTGTGGTTTCCTCTACCACTTGACTCCCCACTCTGCTCTATGAGTTTGGATTCTGCTTGGGATCTATTGTCAGCATTCCTTCCACCAAAACCTCCTCTGTGTCCTCTGTTATCTCTGCCTCTTCCTCTTCCTCTGCTATTTGAGTCTTGTTTCCTCTTATTCTTTTCCTCCACTTTTAGTGCCAGCTGATAGCATTTTTGCACTATTGTAGGACACAACAAACTGATTTCTTCTTGTATATTCCACTTCAGACCATTAAGGTACCTTGCTACCTTTATGCTTTCATCCTCCATTACTTTGGACCTTAAGCATAGCTTTTGGAATTCTTTAGTGTATGCACTGGCATCTAATTTCTTTTGTCTCAGATTCTGTCTCTTCCTGTGCAGCTGTATTTCATAATCTTCTGGCATATATGCTTCTTTAATTTTAGCTACCATTCCCTTCCAAGTAGCTATGGGCTTCTTATCTTCTTTTGCTCTTTCAGTCTGCACAAATTTCCACCAGGTTAAGGCAGCTCCCCTGAGTCTGGATTTGGCCACCTTTACTTTCTATGCCTCGCTTACACCATCACATTCAAAGTGATTTTCAAGTCCTTCTATCCACTCCATGACCAAATCTGGGTCCATTTTCCCACTGAAAAGTGGTACTCCTTCCAATGTTTTACCACTCATTACTTTCAAAGCTTTCAAGAATGGTTCTTCTTCCAACTTAGGATCAGGTGTGGGCTCTTCATCTTCTACAGACACACCTTTCCCCTTCAGAATACTTAACTCACTGGATGACTTCTTCAGTCTTTTGCAACATTACACCTAGCTTACTCTCCATTTCTGCTAGTCTTTCTTGTAGGAGTCTATTCTCCTCCTCTTGATCTTCAACTTTCTTTGCTAACTCTGCATTAGTCACCATTTTCTTGGATGAACTAACAGACTCACTTGAACTCGGTGATGACATCCAACTCTTCTATTCATATCTAGGAATAACCCAAATCTTACTGCTCTGATACCAATTTGATAGGGAGGACTCTAGGCTGCCTGCTCTGCATCCTATAGGTGTACAAGACTATTTGACAACACTAGCCTTCCTACCAATTCAAAGTGCTAAAAGACATACTCTTTGCAGAGATGGAAAACTCTACTTTTCTGCTTGGTGTGGGACACATACCTTGTCCTCACTACCTCCAAGATACTGCCTCAATGGCACATAACTTTCTGAGCCCATTGCCCACCCTTCTCACTCTATTCAAGGGTCTGGACTGCTTGGTGCTCACTTTCCTTCTCTCTATTTTTCCACCCCTACAAATCTATTTTTCCTACTTGTTTATCTAGCCGAACTCCTCACTGAGCTCACCTAGAACAAGCATGCATTGCCTCTAATCGGTGATTCGACCACCCCACAAAAGGAAAACAAACAAAAATCATGGCTCTGCTTGATGACCTCCATACTGTACAGTGGAACTTGAGGAGTCATCAAAACAGAGTCATGGTTTGCAAAAGAAAACAAAATTGCAGAAATAGAAAGACTAATCTACTTCAGAATGGTAAACTGAAAACAGAAAAGAAAATACACAGATGATCGAACTACTGTACTTTATTTTTATTCAAAAATTTTGATTACATCAAAATGCTTCACACACCAAAATTCACTTCTTCGATTCTTCTTCTAATGAACTCCTCTACAAAAAGAATGCTACATTTTATATCTCTGCTCATGTCCGTTACAGGATGGTTCAACTAACAGACGGTTCATATTCTAACTACCCAGCATCGCTGACATCCAACTGTCCAAACTATTTCACATTCGTGAGAACCTTTAGTCCCACATACATCTGTCGACTGACACATCAACTGCATATATGCATGAACACACGGTAAGTTTACTGTCAGCACTTTTGCTGCCGATGACCCTAGCCTGTCAACCACTAACGAACCGTCGGAGTGACTTCTTCCTTCTTCACCAATAAGGTTCCTCCTGCCAATGCCAACCCCTCGCCAACTTCCATCGGGGTGACAGTTGACATCGGAGCGACATCCCTAGGCTTGCCCAATAGAGATCCTCATGCCGACGCCTGACTCTAAGGTAAGTCCCATCGGAGTAACCAACACCATCGGCAAAACTTCTCTTCGCTGGACCGACAGTTGTTCTCACGCTGACGCCCAAGCCAAAGACATCCATCAGAGTGACCACAAGCAGTCAGAGTAACATTTCAAAGCTGGGCCGACAGTGATCCTTACGCCGATCAACCGAGACTCCACCATCGGTGAGACCATTCCCATCGGGAAGACTTCACAAGGCTCGACTGATAGATGTCCTCTCACTGACGTCCAACTCCATCAGAGTAACACATAGCTGTCAGAGTTACACCCACATCCTTCACCGATAGTGATTCTCATGCCGATGGACTTCACCAACCTTTACCACTCCATCGGGGTAACACCAAGCGATCGGAGACACAACCACAGGCTCCGCCGATGACCACCCTCATGCCAATGGACATCACACATCAGTAAGACCTTCAACCGTCGGCCTACGATCAAATCCTCAGCCCGATACTTATACTCACGCCGATGTCTTCGGCCAACTCCACATCGGTGAGACTCGATGTTTATCACCCCGATCGGTGAGATGATACACTATTAGCTCACGATTATTTCCTTAGCCTGATGCCAAGGCTCACACCGATGACCCACTTTGGATAAGTAAAAACTTCTTCCCGCCAAGGCTTATTAGAAAATTCACCATATCACGCCAAAATGCAATGATAAGAAAATTTCACAACATCACACCAAAAATGTGTAGTATATACATGGGCTCCGAGCCCTTGGTGCTCCTACACCAATGGTGGCTTCCCTTTATTCCCATATCAGTCCATTGACTTTCTAATAAAGATTCTAAATCATTGTTAGTACAACATTAGGTGGTATTTGGATGATAGCATTGATATGACAACCTTTGAATCCTCAAGATCCCACTACAATAGTAGATCAACACTATGATGGTCCCCTGACTTATCATTTTGACACCAATTATTTTAGTTGGAGCCATGACCTTCCATCTAACATTTCAGAGTTGGATTTGGGATTAAGGACAACCTTAAGATATGTGATAGGAGATTCACAACATTTTAGCTAAGTTATGACAATCTTTGTTTATATTATGTGACTTCACTATAATATTGAGGCCTGGTTTAAGAGGCTTTAGGTATGTGATTAATCAAACAAAGATCTAATGACGTGATTTCAAAATTATCATCCAAATCATCCTTCCCTCCATCAAGAATTTAAAATTTTAGTGTCAAAGACTCTTTGAGACTATTTTGAGGGTTCTATGATAGTTTTGAGGGTTTTATGGCCACTTGGAGAGATATAGATAGCCTTAAAATGACCCATAAAAGAAAAAGGAGAGTCAAATATGAAATAAATGTCTTTTTGATGTGAATTTGTAGCCATCTTGTAATCATAAGATTTGAGCTCTAGTTGTCAAGATTCCACGTGTAAACATTTTGTGAAGAGCAAAATGTTGCAATGTCCTATTTTGTTTTTCATAGTGCGTCTTAATGAAAAGCGAGTGTATTAACAAGATAATTTCAACAATATTCTCTTGGTGCACAACTATTATGTGATTATTGTCATTTTTGTGTATTAGAGGATCTAGAGGAGGCCATGGAGAGAGGACATGGACGACATAGAACTACTAAATCACAGAGAGAAAAGTGGGTGGAAATAGATATGACAACAGAATCTACAGATACAATAGAGGTAAGAAGAGAAAGCAACCTCAACCAAAGGAGGAAGGTGTTTATGAATTCACAAATGCTACAACATAGACGAGATAAAGTCATTTTTCTATCCATGAGGCCTTTGAAGTCAAACTTATTGGTTTGAAAATGCACATGAATGGTGATTAAATGTAATTCTATGATCAAGGGAAAAGTTTGAAAATTAGGATGGCCAAAACATGATATCAATATTGCAAATATATGACTAAAGTGAGGTTTTGTGTTGGATAGCATATTCATGGAAATGATATAATTGGTGTACTAAACATTATTTACTATGTTGTGTATTATAGGGTCTAGACGAGGCCATGGAAACATATCGTGTCATATCAAATGAGGACACAGTGTATGAAGCGAGACATCAAGTACTCAAATTTTGATTTAACTTAGGAAAAAATGATCTGATGCCATTTTGTGATATGTCCATCTTTTTTCATAGTATTATTGAAATTTATAATGTATTATCCAATCTTGACATAAATTAATGCATGTTGTTGATTATTTTAGATGGAGATTGGAGCAAATGCAGAACCTAAGCATTCAACTAGAAAAATAAAAAGATATGTACGTGGACGTGGACCTAAAACTATTAAATCATGTAGAGGATAGTGGGTAGAAGAGGATATGATAATGGATCCTACAAACACAACAAATGATTGCACTGAACAAGAGGTTGGTCAGGACTATAATACATGGGATGAATACTTTGAGAAAATTGTTGTTTGTGAATGTTCTGTATGTCGTGGAAAGAAACAATTCAAACGAGCGATTGTATAAAGACATTACATATATGATGAGCTTCCAGTCGGTAGTATGCCTCCTACAATCGATTCAAATCCAATAGGAATTGTGGTAAGGAATTTTCTAATTTGATATAAATAACATGTATACGTTGTTTAAACATTGTTTCATATAATTTAAATAATTAATTTTTTTCTTAATTGATAGTTGCAAGATAAATTTCTTGGTTTAAAGTTTCTTGGATCATCGAATTCCATCCTAGAGGGCAATGATCATTTATCATATGATACATCTAACAAAAATATGTGCCAATATACCAGCTCAAAAGATGAGGAATTGATGAAAACAAGCAACAGAACAAGAACCGGTTTAAAGATGCATAAATTTGCTTAAAGACAAGGGGAAGGTTGACTACATACCCTATGAGAATGAATTTGATGGAGGTGATGACTTTCCCTTGAGTCTGAGATCAATTTACAAAGAGACATTTGATCATCGACTATATTGCGCTTGGCCTAGTGATCAACAACTACCTAGAGTGTACAAGGTGTTTCAATTTTGGGGATACAGCTACATGATACAACCCTCTAATATTCATGGAGCAAATCTAGGCCTCTTTATTGTCCAAAATGTACATGTGGGATCTAAACATAGAAACAATTCAGAACAAACCACTAGGAGATTAATGCCATATTATGGTCCATCATATTATAGTGGTGAATGGAGAAGGCTAGAAGAATATAAGCTTAGCATGTCAACATATGGTCTAAATTTGAATATGTATACACATCGTCTCCAATTGGAAAGTGGAAAAGAAATCAATAGAGGTCATCTTATGTATATAGATGGACATGCATACACACACAAAAATATTACAGGATTTATAAATAGTAGTAAGGGAAGGAACCCTACTGTAAGACTGAATTGTCAATTTGTTGAGGTTATAAATGATAAAGATGGAGATATGGAAAGAGAGGTTGATAGATTGATAATGGTTGAGGCTATTATGAACCTTACCATTGGGGATGAGCTATTGATTGATTACCCCTTCTTAAAACGCACTCCTGCACGAAAGAAGAAGGAAGAACAAGGTCTCCCTAAGGATGTTCTTAAGGGCAGAAAACCAAAGAATAATAATTGAGTGTGGACTGGTATTTTATAAACTATGTTGTCAAAATTGTGTTTTATTTAAATTATTGTATAAAAAAGGTAGTCTGTAAAATAATGTTCCATTATTCAATTGATGTATAAATGTTCATACAATTTATATTTTTATTTTTAAGCCATATTTGATTAAAGGGGATTTTAAAACTATATATTGTATATAAATAGTCCTAGTATAGATTGACATATCAAACATGTTCATCATAAGTCAAACATTCAATTGATTTAATCTCTGGCAATCTTACAGGGCACTAAAAACTAAACTATTCCCTGAAGATAATGTGTTGCCATCAACTTGCAGAGAGGCACGCCTATTGTTGGTTGCATTGGGGATTGAATATAAGAAAATTCATTCATGTAAAAATGATTGCATTTTATATAGAGATGAATATCAAAACAAGGTAGAATGCCATGTATGCAAAGAGAAGAGATATCGTACAGATGTACAAGGTCCTATAGTTCCAAAGAAGGTTTTACGTCACATGCCAATTATACCTATACTTCAATGAATGTTTTGTTGCAAGTCACTTGCACAATTGATGGACTTGCATGCAAAGAACAGGAGTAAAGATGGCTTCATGTGAATTCCAGTCGATTCCAAAGCAATGAAACACATAGAGGAAAAATGGCCAAGAAAATTCAAAGATGAACCCCGTAGTATCAAGTTTGGTCTTGTAATTGATGGAGTGTGCCCATTCTCTTTCCTAAGATCAAATTATTGATGTAGGAGCATCCGTGGTTCAAGAGTAATCTTGCATCAACCAAAAAACATTTGCATTTCAGTTTGTTTGCATTTTAGTTCTTTCATTTTCTAGTTCAGTTCAAGCAGTTCAGTCGGAAGTAGTTTCAACTTGTGGTCCGATTTTGGCAATTCACACCTTGTGGATCTAGACTTAGCATCTACATTCATTCATCTACATCATATCAATAATTTAGAGCATTTGGATTAGTTATCGGAAAGATGTCGCTATCAGAAGTTGACTATTTTCTTAGTGTAGAACATTCTAGCAGTTCCTGATAATCAGCTAAAAGAGAAGGCTTGTGGATCATTCCTTGACTTATGAATCTCAATGACACATCATTCAATGTCCTGTGGTTCATGGCCAACCTTTCCCAAAGGTCCACGCATTGTTCCATTCATTTGAGGAAGTATTCTATGCATTTAGGTCTGACCTATCTGTGAACACGTTACAGCTCTTCATTGGAGTTTGTGACCTTCCTTGGCTGACGTGGAGGAATCTAGTGGTTGATAAATGATATATAAGATGTAATAGATCCTTAGGAAAGAAGTTATCAAGTTCATGATAGAGTGATAGCTGATAGTTTAGATTTTGTGCGAAGGGAGCTTCAAAGCTTTATCTTGCGCATGTATGTAATCAGGCCTTTGAGCCTAGTTGTAAGCCCGCATGATGCTAGACAGATTGAATTTGAATTCTTTGATATATTGAATGACTGAATTTGCATCTATTCCATTTGTTGATTTGTTTCCATTGTGTTTACTCTTGCTGCATGGTCTGGATTGTTCATTCTGTGAACCCTCCTACCGTGACTACACCAAGTGGTATCAGAGCGAAAGTTTGAATCTTGGAAAGAAAATTGAGAGAAATTGGCAAAGGGGATTCCATAAGACCTTGTTGTGAGCAGATCACCAATACAAGGTAGGTTACTTGTGCACAACTAATTGTCAATTGAGAGGCAGTTATCACTTGTAGCCCAATCATCAAACCTGAGGCAGTTTGCACTTGATCCTAGGAAGAAAGTGCTGTGAAGAGTTCCTCCTGTTGGTACAATGGATAATAGAATGGATGAGATGATGGAATTGATGATAAAAATGTGCATTCATTTGGATGTTGTTGAAGAAGATAGGAAAAGAGGATTGACGCCGAGACCTAATGTTGAAAGTGATGATGAAGATGAATTTCAATCTGCTGAACAAACTAGTGAAACCCTAGAAGGCAATGAAAAAGAAGAATCAGATCAGATAAAGATGTTGTGAGCTATTTCAAAGATTGGGAAAAGACCTAGAGTTGATGTGTCGAACTATACTAGTAATTTGAATCCTAAAGAATTGATTGACTGGATCAATGATATGGAAGTATACTTTGAATATGAGGAGATTGAAGATCTAGAGAAGGTGAAATTTGCAAAGACCAAGTTGAAAGGACATGCTGTTATATGGTGGAAAGAAGTTCAATTGGAAGGAATAGAAGAGGAAAAGAAAAGATTACAAAGTGGGACCAGATGGTGACAAAGTTGAAGAATCAGTTTATACCTGCTGACTATGAGTTGGAGCTATTGAAAAGATTACAAAATTTGAGACAAAAGGAGAAATCTATGAAAAAGTATACTGAAGAATTTCATAAGATGATCATAAGGACAAGACATAGTGAAGCAAGCAAGGATAAAGTGGCTAGATACATCAATGGACTGAGATTAAACATTTAAGAAGAACTAAGCTTGGTAAGGATGACATCTTTGGAAGAAGCATATCAGTTTTCCCTGAAAGTTGAAGAGAAGCTGAACAAGAGACATGATCAGAGACAGAGAGGTAGAGGAGGTAAATTTCAGAGAGGTAGAGCATTTTCCAGATATGATAGATCATTTGTGGAGCAAAACAAATTTGACAGTCCAGTTAGGAAGGATGACAGAGATAACAATGTTTACCGAAGAGATGACATAAATTTTTACCGGAGAGGAAACCCTAGCGCATACCGGAATGAAGGATACAAAAGAGAAGGAAGAGGATTTGATAAGAGAACATTCAAAGGTACTTGTTTCAAGTGTGGAGGTGGAGGACATAGAGCATTTGAATGTAATCAGGGTAGTACTAGCAAGAGGATAGAGAACAGTGGAAGAGTAGCTTATGTTGAAGAAGAACCTGTTGAATCACCCAGTTCTGTTGGTAAACCTTAGAAAGGAGAATCATTGGTGATGAGGAGAGCACTATTTCAAATAGAGACAAATGAGGAACCATCACAGAGGAAAAGTTTGTTTAGAACTAGATGCAAATCCAAAGGTAAGAGCTGTAAAGTTGTAATTGATAGTGGTAGTTCAAATAACCTAGTTTCAGAAGAGATGGTGACTAAGATGAAGTTGGAAAGATTGAAACACCCTAAGCCCTATTAGATATCATGGATTTAGGATGATCATAAGGTACTGGTGAGTGAATAATGTTTGGTGAAATTTCATATTGGATCTTATCATGATGAAGTCTTGTGTGATATTATGCCTATGGATGTTTCTCATATCTTGTTGGGTAGACCTTGGCAGTATGATAGAAAAGCTATACATGATGGGAGAAAGAATACTTATACTATAACAGGAAATGGGAAAATAATTACTTTGATTCCTTTGGAAGATGATCCTAAAGATGTGGTATGTGGGAATGCTAGAATCTGTTTGGTAGATGGAAGGAAATTTTTGGATGGTATGAAATAGGAAAGTATGTGTTATGCCTTGATTCTTAAAATGCCTGAAGTAGTGGAGAAAGAAACTGAACCGGAAGAAATAAAGGAGTTACTGACAGAGTATGAAGACATCATATCAGATAATGTACCTGAAGGATTACCACCTATAAGGAGTATCAATCATCACATGGATCTTATACCAGGAGTAAGTTTGCCTAACAAAGCAGCACACTGGATGACACCGGCAGAGAATGAAGAACTAAATAGACAAATACAAGAGTTGTTGAGAAAAGGTTTGATCAGAGAAAGTTTGAGTCCTTGTGCAGTACCTACAGTGCTAGCACTAAAGAAGGATGGAGAATGGAGAATGTGTACCGATTCTAGAGCAATAAACAAGATCACAATTAAGTATAGATTTCCTTTACCTAGGATGGATGATATTATCGATTGTTTGAGTGGAGCAAAATATTTTACAAAGATAGATTTGAAGAGCGGACACCATCATATCAGAATCAGAGAAGGAGATGAATGGAAGACCGCTTTTAAGACAAATGAAGGATTTTATGAGTGGTTAGTGATGCCTTTTGGATTGACAAATGCACCAAGTACTTTCATGAGATTGATGAATGAAGTTATGAATAAATTCTTGGGTAAGTTTGTGATTGTGTACTTGGATGATATTCTGATTTTCAGTAAGACAAAAGAAGAACATTTGTGGCATATTAGACAAGTTTTGCAGAGATTGAGAGAAGAGAAATTGTTGATAAACATTAAGAAGTGTAGTTTCATGAAGGAAGAGTTGGTATATTTGGGATTTGTAATTTCTACAGAAGGATTGAAGATGGACCCTGAGAAAGTGAGACCAATTATTGAATGGCCTAGACTGGAGAGCATTGGAGAGGTTAGATCATTTCATGGATTAGCTAGTTTCTATCGGAAGTTCATAAAAAATTTCAATTCAGTTTGTAACCCTATGACAGAGACAATGAGAGGTAACAGAAAGGATTTCAAGTGGACATCAGGAGAAGATGAAAGTTTTGAGTTGTTGAAGTAGAAAGTGATAGAGCAACTTGTTTTGGCATTACCAAATTTCAATAAGGTATTTCAAGTTGATTGTGATGCTAGTGGAAGTGCAATTGGAGTGGTATTAAGTCAAGAAGGTAGACTTGTAGCATATTTTAGTGAAAAGTTGAATGATGCGAGGAAAAGATATTCAGTTTATGACCAAGAGTTCTATGCCATAATTCAAGCCTTGAAGAAGTGGAGACATTATTTGTTGCCTAAGGAGTTTGTGTTGTATACAGATCATCAAGCTTTGTAGTATTTGAATAGTTAAGGTAAGTTGAATTAGAGACATATGAGATGGGTAGAGTTCATGTAGAGTTATACTTTTGTGTTGAAGCATAGGAGTGGAAAATCAAACAAAGTTGATGCCTTGAGAAGAAGAAGAAACTTTTTGACAGAGATGATAGTCGAAGTGTTGGGTTTTGATGAATTGAAGAACATGTATGAGGGAGACACTAATTTTGCAGAACCTTGGAGAGCATGTAAGGAACCTGTTGTGACAGATAGGAGTAAGTGGTTGGACTATTTCATTCAAGAAGATATTTTATTCAAAGGAAGTCAGTTGTGCATACCTAGAAGTTCAATGAGGGATAATTTGATCAACAAGAAGCATAGTGGTGGATTGGCAAGACATTTTGGCATTGACAAGACAGTGGCTTTGGTAAGTGAAAATTACTTTTGGCCTCAGATACATAAGGATATTCAGAGATTTTTGCAGAGTTGTAGAGTTTGTCAAGTTGCAAAAGGGAGTAGTTAGAACACTGGATTGTATAAACCTTTGACAATTCCGGAGAGACCTTGGGAAAACATAAGCATGGATTTTGTAATGGGATTGCCTAAGAAATAGAGAGGACATGATTAGTGGTTGACAGATTTTAAAGATGGCTCATTTCTTACCTTGTAAGAAGACAACTAATGCAGTGCATGCAGCTGACCTATTTTTCAAAGAGATTGTGAGATTGCATGGATTACCTAAGAGTATAGTTTCAGACAGAGACACAAAGTTTGTTGGATACTTTTGGAAGACACTTTGGAAGAAGATGAAGACAGATTTGAATTTTATCTCTACTTTTCATCCACAGACAGATGGATAGACATAGGTAGCGAATAGGAGTTTAGGAAACCTATTTGTTGCAAGTATGGGCCTAATAGGTGTTGTCATTGATGTCAACATACTCATGTTGCATTAATGACAAGGATTAGATGAGCTGTGTGCTGAGGATATTGAGAAAATAAGTCTTAATCAGGAACAGTGAAGAACAGTGATAACAAGAAGGTAAAAGTCCTCAATAGGTTGAGTATCAGAGGATGTGGTTTAAAGGGTTTGTAGATTTAAGTCTTGAGATGCTCCAGTCAAGATTTCATAGGTCTGCATCAAGATCTGAAGAAGTTATGGTTGCTCAAGTAGAACTGGTTCCAACAAGTGTTTAGAGATGACAGAGGGCCACAGAAAGGTCCAGTGAGATCCGGTATTTCATTATCCCGTTCTGCGGATTTAACGGAGTGTTGAGGACGTCCCTATGAAGTATCAACTAGATTAGTTCGTGGGTTGAAGATCTGGAAGTGCCTATTCATTTGTGACAGTGATGACAAACTATGTTCTTGTAGCTCTGAATGAAGGAAAGAAGAATTCCAATAGGATGATGAAGTGCGGATGTTTTTAGTGATTCAGGGAAGGTTATGATGATCGCTGGATCATGTCTAGTTAATGTTGGTGGTCCGCATTTAAGTTAGAGTTTGCATTTGAAGAATAACCATGGATATTGGTGTTCTTCTTGAGACTGGCTGACTGAATGTATTACACGTCTTGTGGATGATCTTGTAGGTGTTTGCCAACTTAGATGATTGTTCCTAAGTTGATGCCTTGTATAAATAAGGGATTGTGAATTCATTTTGAAGTGAGTCTTGTGATGATGAGTGTGTGGTAGAGAAGAGAAGTGCGAAAGGCAAAGCAGAAGTATTGGGCTTAAATGGAACTGATTCAAGCATGCTGAAGATGCTATTCTCCAATTCATAAAGGTGATACTTATTCCTTTGTAGACAGTATGTCTCTTGTAGGCAGTGAGCCTCTTGTGAGTAGTGTGCTCAGGTAGTGAGCCCTAATTGGCATGTGCCATCTTGTTCTTTCTATTCTTCTAATAGAGAATATTATCTTGGGTTAATCATCCTGTGGTTTCTCCCTTAACCAGGTTTTCTATGTCAAAAATCTTGGTGTCTCATGTGTTGATGTGTTTCTGCTCTTGATTTGTTGCATTGTGCTTTCATGATTGATCTTCTATTATGCTGCTGATTAATAATATGGAGTTAAGTATAAAAAAGAGAGAAAGTTTTATACAACTGATTCACCCCCCTCTTAGTTGTGCCCTAAATCTAACAATTGGTATCAGAGCTAAGTTCCTCTAAAAGGAGCTTAACCACTTGAGGAGATCCAGGATGTCGTCATACAAGAAGGATAGTCTGAAGTTTGATGGAACCAACTTCTCTCTTTGGAAAGGTCAAATGAAATGTCACTTGCAGTGTATGGGAAAGGCGTACTGGTCCATAGTCACAAAAGCATATGCACCCCCACAAGGGGGTCCAACAACCTTAAATGAAATCACAGATGCTGAAAAACAATCTGTGGACCAAAGAAGCTCTTCTAAGTGCATTAACTGACTCAGAGCTCTCAAATGTTATTGACCTACCAACTACCTATGAGATCTAGATTAAGTTGGAACTTCTGCATGAAGGAGATGAGTATGTTAAATGTGCAAGGTTACATAGTTTAAAAGGAAAATTTGAAAAATTGAAGATGAGAGATGATGAAAATATTACCACTTCTATGCCAAGGGTGAATGAGCTGGTTTGTGGAAATTAGAAATTCTGGTGGAGTCCTAGATGAAAATGAGATTGTTGGTAAGATTCTCAAATCCCTTCCTACCTCTTACAAAATCAAGGTTGCTGCCATTGATGAATTCAGAACCCATACAACTATCACAAGAGACCAATTGGCTGGCAAACTGGTTGCTTTTGAAATGACCAAATTTGGAGATGATTCCCCCAAAACTGAATCTGCATTCAAAGCCAGTGCCTCTGTGAAAGGTAAAAAAGGATTTGATCTGGGAGAGAACTCATCAAGGAATTTGTCATGGTATGGAAAAGCAAGAAAAGACTTGGAAGAAGAAGAAGTGGAAACTACTCAACTTGAAGCCCTCATTGCAAAGAGACTACCAAGAGGATCTGGTAAGTATGAAGGAAAATTGCCTTTTAAGTGTTTTAACTACAATAAGATTGGTCATTTTGCCTCAAAATATCTGGAAAGATTTTCAAAGCCAAATCCTAACAGATCAAGGTTCCAAAAGAATTGTTACTATGTTCATGAAGAAGATGATAATGAAGGAGTAATAGATGATGAATCAGAGATAGGAAACAAATCCAGAAGTGAATGGGTATTTATTGCCATCAAGGAAGAAGAACCAATATCCTTTGTATCTATCAATCATAAAGTTGTAGAAAGAGCTTTGGCTGCCCAAGTTGAAGAAAAGAATGATTGGGTCATTGACAGTGGTTTCTCTCACCACATGATAGGTGACAAGAATAAGTTCATAGATTTGGAAAGGTATGAAGGAGGAGTGGTGAAGTTTGGTGATAATTCTACTGGTAGAATCAGAGGAAGAGGAACTATTTCTTTTAATGGAAGAAACAAGACTGGTAATGTACTGTATGTTGAAGGTTTGAAGCACAATCTTTTCAGTGTTGGACAGTTAGTGGACAAAGGCTATGATCTCTGATCAAGGATGGAAAATGCAAAATATTTGAAAGATCTGGAACAGAGATTGCATCCAGTACTCAAACTAAAGGTAATATCTTCCACTTGGTTGGTACTGATAAAAGCTGCTTATTTGTTCAAGTTGATCAGAGTTGGTTATGGCATAGAAGGATGTGTCATGTGAATTTTGATAATATCATCAAGATAAGCAATACTCAGGCTGTAAGAGATCTTCCAAAATTGGTGAAACCTACTAACAGCTTATGCAAGGAATGTCAGTTAGGTAAGATGAGCAGAGTCACATTTAAAAGCAAGGAACTGTCCTCTACCGAACTATTGGACTTAGTTCACACTGATCTTTGTGGTCCGGCAAGAATCAAAAGTATTCAAGGTGATAGATACTTCATGCTACTAATAGATGACTATTCCTAGATATGTGGATAACCTTTCTAAAGGAAAAATTAGAAGCTCTTGAGAAATTCAAAATATTCAAGGCTATGGTAGAGAATGAAACAAGAATAAAGTTGAAATGTCTGAGGTCTGATAGAGGTGGAGAATTCACATCCGGTGAGTTCATAGAATTCTGTGAGAAACATGGAATTAAGAGATAGTTGTTTGCTCTGAGGACTCCACAGCAGAATGGATTAGTGGAGAGAAAGAACCAGACCATCCAGGAAGCATCTAGGACTATGATGATGGAAGCAAATGTTCCTCATATCTATTGGAGACAAGCTATCAGCACTGCAGTCTATACTCTTAATCAAGTTCAAATCAGAAGCAATACCGGTAAGACCCCTTATGAACTCTGGTTTGGCATTACTCCTACTGTAATATATTTCAGAGTCTTTGGTAGCAAATGTTACATCAAAAGAGATGAAGATTTAGGTAAGTTTGATGCTAGAAGTGATGAAGGAATATTCTCGAGTTACTCTACTCAAAGCAAAGCATACCGGTGTTACAACAAGAGACTAAGAAAGATGATAGAAAGTACAAATGTGAAGGTTGATGAGGGAATAGAGAAACCCTTAAGGTTTTATGAGTATGATGAAGATTATCATAATGATGTTTTGGTTCAAGGAGCTCAATCCTCTCCTGAAAGTCAGATTCAGACTGATCCGATAAATCAGGAAGAAGAGATAGGTCTGAATGAGCCTAATCAAGAAGTAGAAGTGCAAGAGACCCCCAAAGTTCCAAGGTATGTAAGACTGAACCACTCTGAAGATCATATCATAGGTGACAAAAGCAAAGGTGTGCAAACTAGAAGGAAAATTGCTCAAAATTTAGATGAATATTATCTGATTTCGAAGATTGAACCTAAAATAATAAATGAAGCCTGCAATGATGAAAATTGGACCAAAGCAATGGAGGAAGAGTTGATGCAAATTGAGAAAAACCACACTTGGGATCTTATTCCTAGACCTAGAAACAAGAATGTGATTGGAACCAAATGGGTCTTCCAGAACAAACTAAATGAAGTTGGTGAAGTAATCAGAAATAGGGCCAGATTAGTCTACAAAGGCTACTCTCAAATAGAAGGGATTGATTTTGAAGAAACCTTTTCTCTAGTGGCAAGAATTGAAGCAGTCAGACTATTTCTTGCATTTTTCACCTTCAAGGATTTCAAAGTGTATCAGATGGATGTCAAATCTACCTTCCTGAATGGTGACTTAGATGAAGAAGTGTACATTGAACAACCGGATGGATTTCAGTTATCTAAGCATGGTGATATGGTCTGAAGCAAGCCCCAAGAGGATGGTATGAGAGGCTGGACAAACATCTTTTGAAGATTGGTTTCAACAAAGGTACTGCTGATAGTAACCTATATTTCAAAATTGATCATGAAAACATCTTGATTGTTGAAGTATTTGTTGATGATATCATCTTTGGAGGAAGAGACAGTATGTGTAAAACCTTTGCAAATCAAATGAAAAGTGAGTTTGAAATGTCAATGCTTGGTGAAATGAATTTCTTCTTGGGTCTACAAATTACTTAGACAAAGAAAGGAATCTTTATCTCTCAGACCAAATATGTGAAAGAATTATTGAGAAAATTTGGCATGGAAGATTCAAAGCCAATGAACACTCCCATGGCAACTGGATGTAAGTTGAGCAAAGATGATGACTCTCCTAAGACAGATCAGACCAAGTATAGATCAATGATTGGAGGATTATTATATCTCACTCAGACTAGACTAGATATAATGTAGGCTGTTGTTCTTATGGTGAGATTCTAGGCTGATCCCAGAGAATCTCATGTCATGGCAATCAAAAGAATTTTTAGGTACTTAAAAGGAACAGTTGAGTATGGTCTATGGTATCCTAGAGATCATAATTTTTCTCTTCATGCATATACAGATGCAGATTGGGTAGAAGATGTGGATGATAGGAAGAGTACAAGTGGAGGAGCATTCTTTTTGGGAAAAAGGTTGGTTTCTTGGCTAAGCAAGAAACAAGAGGCAATATCTCTGTCTACAACTGAAGTAGAATACATTGCAGCAGCAAGAAGTTGCACTCAAGTTTTGTGGATGAAGCAGACGCTAAGAGATATTCAAGTAGAATATGAGGAGCCTATCACAATTTTCTATGATAATTCAAGTGCAATAAATATTTCTAAGAATCTGGTGTTGCATTCTAAGACCAAGCATATATCTATCAAATTTCACTTTCTGAAAGAGCAAGTGAACAAGGGTGAAGTTAGATTGGAGTATGTGCCCTCCAAGGATCAGCTTGCAGATATTTTTACTAAACCTCTTCCCAAGGACTCTTTTGAGTATCTCAGGGAGATGTTAGGGGTTATTGCCCCTCTGGTGATGGACTAGGATGCACTGATGTGCATCAATCCGGTGGATACCACAGTCATATCTTGTGATCCGGATTGATGATAAGGGAGCTGCTACTCAGGGGGAACAGCTGGTATGTTATGAAGTAGTGAAGTTACAAGTATGAGCCCTTTGCCATTGATGTCAAAGGGGGAGAGAAGACATGTGAAAAATAAGTAGTTGTTGCTGTTAGGGGGAGTTGTAACAGCAAGGAGAAGTTCTTGTCTTAATGGTTTTTCACATCATATGTTGCCAATCAATGACAAAGGGGGAGATTGTTGCAAGTATGGGCCTAACCAGTGTTGTCATTGATGTTAACATACTCATGTTGCATTAATGAGAAGGATTAGATGAGCTGTGTGCTGAGGATATTGAGAAAATAAGTCTCAATTAGGAACAGTGAAGAATAGTGATAACAAGAAGGTAAAAATCCTCAATAGGTTGAGTATTAGAGGATGCAGTTTAAAGGGTTTGTAGATTTAAGTCTTGAGATGCTCCAGTCAAGATTTCATAGGTCCGCATGAAGATCTAAAGAAGTTATGGTTGCTCAAGTAGAACCAGTTCCAGCAGGTGTTTAGAGATGACAGAGGGCCACAGAAAGGTCCAGGGAGATCCAGTATTTCATTATCCTGTTCTGTGGATCTGCGGGAGTGTTGAGGACATCCTTATGAAGTATCAACTAGATTAGTTTGTGGGTTGAAGATCTGGAAGTACTTATTCATTTGTGACAGTGATGACAGACTGTGTTCTTGTAGCTCCAGATGAAGGAATGAAGAATTCCAGTAGGATGATGAAGTGCAAATGTTTTTGGTGATTCAGGGAAGGTTATGATGATCGTTGGATCATGTCCAGTTAATGTTGGTGGTCTACATTGAAGTTAGAGTTTGCATTTGAAGAATAACCACGGATATTGGTGTTCTTCTTGAGACTGGCTGACCGGATGTATTACACGTCTTACAGATGATCTTGTAGGTGTTTGCCAACTTAGATGATTGTTCCTAAGTCAATGCCTTGTATAAATAAGGGATTGTGAATTCATTTTGAAGTGAGTCTTGCGGTGATGAGTGTGTGGTAGCGAAGAGAAGTGTGAAAGGCAGAGCAAAAGTATTGGGCTTAAGTGGAACTGATTCAAGCATGCTGGAGATGCTAGTCTCTAGTTCATAAAGGTGATACTTATTCCTTTGTAGATAGTGTGTCTCTTATAGGCAGTGAGCCTCTTATGAGCAGTGTGCTTGGGCAATGAGCCCTAATTGGCATGTGTCATCTTGTTCTTTCTATTCTTCTAATAGAGAATATTATCTTGGGTTAATCACCACGTGGTTTTTCTCTTAACCAGGTTTTCCACATCAAAAATCTTGGTGTCTCATGTGTTGATGTGTTTCTACTCTTGATTTGTTGCATTGTACTTTCATGATTGATCTTCTATTATGCTGTTGATTAACAATATGGAGTTAAGTATATAAAAGAGAGAAAGTTTTATACAACTGATTCACCCCCCCTCTTAGTTGTGTGCCCTAAATCTAACAATTGGTATCAGAGCTAAGTTCCTCTAAAAGGAGCTTAACCACTTGAGGAGATCCAGGATGTCGTCATACAAGAAGGATAGTCTGAAGTTTGATGGAACCAACTTCTCTCTTTGGAAAGGTCGCATGAAATGTCACTTGTAGTGTATGGGAAAGGCGTACTGGTGCATGGTCACAAAAGCATATGCACCCCCACAGGGTGGTCCGACAACCCTAAATGAAATCACAGATGTTGAAAACAATCTATGGACCAAAGAAGCTCTTCTAAGCACATTAACTAACTCAGAGCTCTCAAATGTTATTGACCTACCAACTACCTATGAGATCTAGATTAAGTTGGAACTTCTGCATGAAGGAGATGAGTATGTTAAATGTGCAAGGTTACAGAGTCTAAAAGGGAAATTTGAAAAACTAAAGATGAGAGATGATGAAAATATTACCACTTTTATGCCAAGGGTGAATGAGCTGGTTTGTGGAATTAGAAATTCTGGTGGAGTCCTGGATGAAAATGAGATTGTTGGTAAGATTCTCAAATCCCTTCCTGCCTCTTACAAAATCAAGGTTGTTGCCATTGATGAATTCAGAGCCCATACAATTGTCACAAGAGACCAATTGGCTGGCAAACTAGCTACTTTTGAAATGACCAAATTTGGAGATGATCCCCCCAAAACTGAATCTGCATTCAAAGCCAGTGCCTCTGTGAAAGGTAAACAAGGATTTGATCCGGGAGAGAACTCATCAAGGAATTTGTCATGGTATGGAAAAGCAAGAAAAGACCTGGAAGAAGAAGTGGAAACTACTCAACTTGAAGCCCTCATTGCAAAGAGACTGCCAAGAGGATCTGGTAAGTATGAAGGAAAATTGCCTTTTAAGTGTTTTAACTGCAATAAGATTGGTCATTTTGCCTCAAAATGTCTGGAAAGATTTTCAAAGCCAAATTCTAACAGATCAAGGTTCCAAAAGAATTGTTACTATGTTCATGAAGAAGATGATAATGAAGGAGTAACAGATGAATTAGAGACAGGAAACAAATCCAGAAGTGAATGGGTGTTTATTGCCATCAAGGAAGAAGAACCAATATCCTCTGTATCTATCAATCATAAAGTTGTAGAAAGAAACCCTAAACCTAAGAAACCCTAAACCCCTCTCTCTCTCTCTCTCTCTCTCTCTCTCTCTCTCTCTCTCTCTCTCTCTCTCTCTCTCTCTCTCTCTCTCGATCCCACCAATTTTTCCCTATTTTACTATTTTCCACATCTCCTCTCATCATTCTTCACATCCAATGAACTTTAGTTTTATCTTGTTTCCATTTCATCCTGCCAATTTATATCCTCATCCCTCTTTTCATGTCCTAGTTTTCTTGTTTCCATTTTCTTAGTTAATAAGGGAGCCAGATAGAGACAGAGGAAGAGAGACAGACAGAGAGAGAGAGTCCTAGTTTTCTTGTTCATTTCCTTCATCGATAAGGGAGAGGGAGAATTAATAGAAGGGATAGATAGGAAGATATAGGAATGATAGGGGGAGATAGGCAAGAGATAGAGAGATAGGGAGAGATAGCTAGGTAGAGAGAGATAGAGAGGAGATAGATAGGGAGAGATAGGGAGATAGACTAGAGTGACTAGAGAGATGTCTAGAGAGATAGGGAGATAGAGGAATGATAGGGTAGAGAGAGGCAAGAGATAGGGAGAGATAGATAGGTAGAAAGGAGATAGATTGGGAGAGATAGAGGAGATAGAGAGAGAAATAGGGAGATATATAGAGAGTGAGTGAGATGTCTCAAGAGATAGGGAGAGACATTGAGAGGTAGAGGGATGATAGAGAGAGGGAGATAAGGGAGAGATAGGGAGATAGAGGTTTAGGGTTTCTCAAGTTTAGGGTTTAGGTGCTATGGGTTAGGGGTTAGGGGTTAGGGATTAGGGGCATTATTTAGGGTTGAGGGATTTAGAGAGAGAGAGGGAGAGAGATTTCTTTTGACATGCAACTATAAACCTTGAATAATGCCCCTAAACCCTAAACCCTAACCCCTAACCCCTAAAACATATATAAACCCTAAATAATGCCCCTAAGCTCTAACCCGTAACCCATCAACCCTAAACCTAAGAAACCCTAAACATTAAACCCAAGCAACCCTAAACCTCTATCTCCCTATCTCCTAGATATCTCTATTGTTCCTCTACCTCTCAATCTCTCTCCCTATGTCTCTGGCCATGTCCCTCACTCTCCATATCCCTATCTCTTCTGGCTATGTCTCTAGCCATGTACCTCACTCTATATATCTCCCTATTGGCCCTCTCTCTCTAAACACTAAACCCTAAACTGTAAACCCTAAATCGTAAACCCTAAATAATGCTCCTAAACCTTAACCCCTAACCCCTAAACCCTAAACCTGAGTAACCCTAAACCCTTATCTCCCTATCTCTATTGTCCCTCTACCTCTGAATCCTTCTCCCTATCTGTTTGGATATCTCATTCACTCGACTCTATCTCCCTATCTCTCCCCTTTGTCTCATATATCTCTCCCTATCTATCTCCTCTCTCTATCTCCAAACTTGAGCAACCCTAAACCCCAAACCCGTAAACCTTAAATCCAAGCAACTCTAAACTTCTATCTCCCTATCTCTCCCCTATCTCCCTATCTCTATCATCCCTCTACCTCTCAATCTCTCTCCCTATGTCCCTAGCCATGTGCCTCACTCTCTATCTCCCAATCTCTCTCCACGGTCTCCTCTATATCTCCCTATCATTTCTCTCTCTATAAACCCTAAACCCTAAGCCTCTAAACCTGAACCCCTAACCCCTAAACAATAAATCCTAACCCCTGGCCCCTAAACCTAAGAAACCCTAAACCCCAAACCCAAGTAACCCTAAACCTCTATCTCCCTATCTCTCGCCTCTCTCCCTATCACCTTTGTCCATCTACCTCTCAATCTCTCTCCCTATGTCTCTGGCCATGTCCCTCACTCTCTATCTCCCTATCTCTCCCCTTGGTCTCCTCTATATCTCCCAATTGGTCCTCTATCTCTCTCTAAACCCTAAACCCTAAACCTCTAAACCTTAACCCCTAACCCAAAAATCATAAACCCTAAACCCTAAATAATACTCAAAAACCCAAGTAACCATAAATTAGGTGCTAAATTAGGCACTAAATCAGGCACTAAATCAAATGCTAAATCAAGTACTAAATAAGGCACTAAATCAGGCACTAAATCAGACGCTAAATGTGGTGCTAAATTAGGTACTAATTGGCACCTAATTTAGCACCTACTTGTTCTAATCGATGCAAAAGATGCCAAAAATAACACCATCCGGATAAATAGCACTGACATTTTCAAAAAATTGGAGAAAAATACATTAAAACAAGGGGTGGAAGCAAAAAATGGAGCAAAAAAGGGAGCTAATCATAGGGATTTTTTGTAGTGAAGCCATATCACCATGGGAAGGGAATCATCAAGATAGTATTGGTATCGATAATCATTATTAATCCATACACATGTCTTTTTATCCTAATCATCATAATCAAACTAATAATCATCACAACTCATTGAAAACATCATGGATACAACCTATTTTGTCATGTCATCAACCAAAAGTACATGTTCATCATCAGTTGTCATGTCATCAAATGCTATTTCACCTTCAAGAGATCTCAACTCACGATGTATCACTCCATGTACTTCTGATACATGTAAATCACAAGAAAATACATCCATTAACAAAGCATCCCACTATTGTTCATCCATAAAACTCTCATAAGAACACTCACAATCACTAAAAGTGGAACTATCTAAGTTAAAAAAGTCATCATTACATGCATTAATAGAATTAGAATCATTAAAATATGATATATATATATATATGAATTTGTTGTATCTTGATTAGTTAACCCTGAAGAATTATAAACATTGTCAAAATTGTAAGTACACATCCTTGATTCTTCTTCTTCTCAATGTGGAAGTGAAGCATGACCTTAAGAAATAACATCATGACATTCAAGAATCTTTTGTACTCTCTCAATTTGAACTATGTCATTGATACCTCCCTATAACAAAGTATTATCATAATTCTCTCTAATGCAACTAGTTGTATCAACATAAAGTATAGTGCTATTGATGCTACAAATCTGATATAATTTATTTAGTAATGAGTTATAACTATCATCCTCTAGGCCATTTACCTCTAAAAAATTAGTTTGTGTTTTGCCTATACTGGATAAGTTCTTTGTTGTTTGAGTACCCTCTATATTTTTTGGACTGCCATCTCTACGTTTCTCCAAGAAATCAAACTGGTTAGGCAGCAATAAACTCTATATTTTAGTCTTTTTGTCATCATAAAACTCAATCAAAAGATCACCAACAACTTTTTCATCATAATTAGACTTAAAATTCCTCTTTTCTTGATGATTTCACCCCTTGGCTATCTTGAATAGCTAATTCAAACTATAATTGATGCTATTTGTGTTCACCATGATTTTCTTCAAGTCTTGCATCATACGACTAGTTTCTAATGTTAGTATTTTTTCTCTTAACATTTCAAACATATCTATTGAAAGAAAGGAGTCTTGATTAGTGTCTTACCACTTAGACCAATTGTCACATCATTTCTAGTCAAACCAAGGATAATCTCTTAACTTTTGAAGATTGCACCATAGTTAGGATTACACAAAAGAGCTAAAACTTTAAGAGTTTGATCATGATAGAATATGAGATCAACAATCAACATATGCTCATCTATATCATCAAGAACATCTAGGCCTAGACTGTCATTACATATTTCACTTCTAATCTAATCATGTCAAAATCAACAAGTTTGGAGTCATTTATTAGACAAACCTAATCATAAAAGCCCTCTTCATTTCCACTCTCAATAGTGACATATAAACCATTTTGTTATGTCAAAAAATGTCCCCTTGGGGGCTTTTCCCTCTTAAGGTTTAGCTCCCAGGTCCTTAGATGGATTTAGAGCATCTTGCATCATAATTGTGAATCCTAATGAGAAAACCCTGAAGTCTTATGGCAAATAGGACCTAGGGGATGCAATTTTGATATCCCCTAAACAAAAATGGGAGGGTGGACTTGGGCACTAACGCCCTAGTCCTACCCTATTTTGGGTCAGCCCTAAATTTAAATGTTAGTTTTATGACCGTTATTTAGGTCCTATGCCAGCATCTAAAGTTTGAATTATGAAATTCTTAGAGGGAATGTTTGTAGTCGCATATATAAGCATGTTTAGGATTTCATTTGCAAACTAGATGGACATTGTGAACTTGTGACTTTATGCAAAAGTGATTCAAGGTATTCATTGTGTTACAGAGCTGTATTTTGTTGGTATTGTGCTCGTTTGTTGTAGACTTGACTCCATCTCCTCATGGCATGAAAGAACATCTTCCTTCCATGAGATTTACACTTCAAGGTGACATTTACTTGTGTTTTATATCATTTATCATTTGGATTTTGCCTCTATCCCATAGGGATATGCACTCTCATCTAACAATGGTGTTTGGAGGACTTGAATGTCTCTGTGGGGATTGACCAAGACAAGCCTCTAAACACCACAACCCCTAACCACACTCCTTTGTGATTGTAGGTTACAAGTACCGAGTTTCATGGAGTGGAGTTGTAGAAGGAGGTTGCAGATGACAAGGATTTAGGATCTAAAAGAAAGAGGACAGAGCTGAACTTTTTGGGACATGGGTGCTAGTGGTAGTGTCCTCCAGAGTTGTAGACATAGAAATAGTCTGGACAGTGATAATCAACATCTGAAGAGCTTCTGACACCCTAAAGAATAGCTGGCATTGGACTAGGGCGCTAGTAGAGGTGTCCTCTGCATCTTTCAAAGTAGAAACAGAAGATACAACGAATATCAGTGTTGGGAGGAGATCCAGATTTTGCACAGAAAATAGTACCTTTGACAGGGGTTCTAGTGGAGGTGTCCATGACTGTTCCACTTCCTGAACTTTGAAAAATGGTTCGTTATTAATCTTTGCCTACTATCTTAATCTGAAAGGATTTGTCATAATTCATCAATTTGCTTACTGTTTTGCATATTTAGGGTTTTAAGAGTATCTGATCATTAAATTGAGATATTGATTGATAACATCTGAGTTTCTGCATCATTCCAAGTGGAACCCTAACCTATTAGGTGAATGCTCTCACTTAGTAGAGATTCAACTCGGTTGATATGCCCTTAAATGTTTGTAGTAAAAGGAGTATTTACCCTTGAAACACCTGCCTCTTTTCATACAAAACATTTTTGTGAACCCATGTTTTTGAATTTTTTGGACCCTATTGAGTTTTGTGTGATAGATTTGCATTCATTCATTTTATTGCATTTGAAAAATTACAAAAAAATTGAAAAATTTGAAAAAACATGGCATCTTAGGCTTGCATTTTGGCATAATTTGAATTAATTGGCATCTAATTTCATTTAATTTCTGTTATTCTCATTATATCTGGTTTAAATTACATAAATTCATCATTTAATATTCATTTGCATTACATTTCCATGCTTAAATTGTTAAAAATTGCTTGAAATTGTGCATTTTTCATAAAAACCTAGTTTTGCATTAGCTAGGGTTTGTAGTTAAAATCTTGTTTCAGATTTTACTACCCTTTCAAAACACTCATTTAGGACTTATTTCTAACTTTAGTGTTTATCATAGTGTCTTTCTTGCAAAATTTCATGTCTAGGGTTTGAAAACCTTGCATTTTCACTAGATTTGGCCTTATCGTCTCTCTAGAATTGCATCATAGGCATGTTGTGAAGGATTTTTCTGCACTAATTAGATGTTATCAGGGTTATAATCTGCTGTCCCTCCTCAAATTCCTCACAACACCCTTTCTATTAGGCATTTACATTGAAATTTGATGAAAATTTGCATGTTTTTAGTGTATTTTCACTAGATTTTGACTTATTGGGCATATAGGATTGTATCAAAGGCATGTTGTGAAAGATATTGTTGCATAATTGGGTTGTTATTAGACTTATTATTCAATTCCTCTCTTGAAATTCTTCACAACACCTCTTCTGTTAGTCATTTGCATTGAAAAATTGTGAAAAAGGTGAAAAATCAAGCATTTTGGATCCTAAACATACCTTGCTCCTTGGGTTTGTTCTATTAGTTTGTGCATTGAGTGTTGCATGATGTTTTATGAGTATTATAACCCATTTCCATAATAGAAATATCCCTTTAAGAAGAGGTAGAAGACTCATGGGATCTAGTGCTCCTAAAGAAAACGGTATTCCTACCTCTGAAAATCCATTGAACACCTTCTTTACAAAATAAGAGACAAATTTTGCAAGACACTATACCTCATACAACCACTATAGAAGATCAAATATTTCATGATGTTGATGACACTATTAAGGTGGTAACACATGTACCTAATGAGCAAATAAACAAACTTGATAAAGAGTTAGTTGATTTTCAAGCATTTGTTGAAAATGAAAGGATAGCAGAAGAAGCTATATTTGTGATTCACAACATAAGAGAGTTAATAAAAGAAGGACAAGATGGTATTAATGTTATTCAAGTTTTAATGCATATAGTACACAGTAATGTTATGCCAATGACTGAATGTGTGAATGGTATTAATAACATGTCATCACCGTCCCACACGCAAGTATCGACACCTATACCGACTACGGGAATATCTACATTTACATCAACAATTTTAACCACTAATGCAAATGCTTGTAGTAAAGCTACCACTAGTATTGGAGTATCTAATGGCACTAATTCAGAAAATTACAAAGTTGTGGGATTTAACTATCAAAACTTGGTGCCTAAGGTGACTTCTTTCATGAATAATTACTCTCAACCACCTCTCCATCCCAATTATTCTCAACCACCTCTTACATACAGCTACTCGTAACCACCTTCCACTTATCACTATGTTTAACTACCACTCACCTATTCATAGCCTCTACTTATCACTACTCATCCTTAATCACATCCACACTTTAGTTCCAATTCCTCACAACAAACTGCATCTCCTAATGATACCCTCCTAAATCAAATCTTGCAAGCCTTCTTTATAGCAAAAGGTGACAAATTTGACGAATTCTTCACAACCTAATATACCAACCTATCATGCCTGTAATCCCCTATCTTGTGCAATCTTGAGAACTTCTATGCCCGAAAGGTTTGAGACTCCTCTCTTTGAAAAATATGGTGGAAAATGTTATCCTAATACTCATGTGGCAGCATTCACGGCTATGTGTAGTGATTTTTACTTTGAAGAGGACATGTTAGCAAAACTTTTCCTACGATCTCTCAAGGATACTACTTTAGAATGGTTTTACTCCCTACCTCTGAATTCAATACACTCTTTCTCATAGTTAGTTGATCAATTTTTACAACATTTTCAAGCAAACATTGGACCTCAAGTCTCTTTGATTGATTTAGTTCATTGCAAGCAAGGTCTAAAAGAGAAGTTAAATAAGTTTATTAGTCTATATCAAGCTCTCTATGCACAAATTCAATATCATATGAAGGATGAGGATGTTTAGAAGGTGTTTATTACAAATCTACAACCTAACATCTATGATAAGATTCTCTTGATGAGGTACAACTCCTTTCAACATTTATGCACCGCCCTTCATGATTATCATCTTTCATCTAGTTAGTATGAAAATCAAAAATCATCAGCTCAAGTTGGTCAATCCATGGGTGGGCCTTCACAATTTAACAACTTTAAGAGGAATAATAAGACTTTCATCAAGGTTAATGGACAAAATTCAAACAATTTCTCACAAGTGTCTGCTGTCACTAATATGAAGAAGACACCATTTCAACAAAGAAAGTTTACTCCAATATTTGAATCCTATCATTCTATCATGAATCAAGATGTGAGTAATAACCTCATGAAGTTTCCTCTTATTAAACCGTTGGATCCTAGTAGAATGCAAGGACCTTATTTTGATGCTAATGCTTTTTGTCACTATCATCGACAACAAGGACATGATACTGAATGATGTATGTGTCTTAAGCATGAAATGCAAAACCTCATCAACTCGAATGTTATACAGGTTTTTGGTGTGAATGATAATGGAAATAAGTCAGTTGCTCCTCCGAATCAAAATTTATAGATCTTCACTAATTCATTTCCTAAGCATACCAATAATAACATGATGGAACAAAATACGCTCGAAGTAGAAGATGGCTATCTGAACTATGATGAGATAATTGCTACGATAGAAGTGGATAAGGAAAAGACTAAACTATTACCTCGTCCATGAAGAAATAGTATTTATGTTGAGGTTCCTCTTCTATTATCCCTTCAAGGATCAGGAGATAATCAAAATACATTGAAAAGACAAATGGAATAACCAAAGCAAGAGATCATGACAAAAGAAAAGATTGAAATAGTACAAGATAGTCCTTTTCACTATAATAGACAAAATCAACAAAATAAGAGAAATAAAAATTGGAAAAGAGCAAGATGATTATCATCAGTACAAAATAATAGTGGTTCTCCTCCTCATAAGCAACAAAAGATTTCACATACACAAGTATTTGAGAAACAAGCACCAGATGGACTTTCTAACAACAAAGAACACTCTAATAAGAACCACTCAAGCTTCGCACAAAAATTGATAGAGCATCTCTCCAAGATGCTCATAAGTTCCAAATTTTAGTACGATTGTATTGTAGGTAAGTATTTCTAACCCTTCACCTTTGTGTTGTGTTTCCACCGTGATGTGTTATGTGTTGTTTAGGCCTCCTAGGATGACCCTGATTCTCTTGTAAGGTCAAGGATATTGGGAGACCACCTCTATTGTGACCCTTCTTCTATTTGTATCATCATTCTTGTATATTGTCTCTCCTCTATTGTCATTGTTGTGTGTTGTGTCTAATGGAGGTAGCATTGTAGTTGGTGTCTTGGGGGCACCCTCCTACGTGATTGTCCCGAAGACACTTGTTTCTTCTCTCTTGATTTATTGTTTACCTTCCTCTAGTGGTTCTATCTAGCTGGCGGATGATGAAAAACATATAATACTGATATGGACCTAGTGTCCCTTCAAGAAGAAATCAAAAAATGGACCTAGTCCATACATGACAAGGGGGTTGATATATATTATCTGACGCTTGGCTAGTAGAATCACTTCATGTTGTACTTTGATGTTGTCTTATCACACTTACAAAACATAACAATGCTGCTACTCTGTGCACTTTGATTATCTTGGATCGTGCCTTGCTCAGCTCTCTATGTAAATCATTACATGCATTGTTGTTTATCATGATTCTATGGATGCTAACACCTTTTCTTGTAGGAAATTGTGTGTTTGTGGAGAACATCTGGTGATTGTAAAGTACATGTCACCTCTAGGGGGCATGGGCTTTGTGAGATCTTGTGTTCCCTTGTGTGTTTTCTCTCTACCTTAACATGCTTGATATCAGTACATGATATCAACCACCTTAAGGTGGGGGCATATATAAGGTAAGCTGTCTGATAATTTTGGTACTAACAAAGCATGGTTGAAGCCCTCTATGGAGGTGGGATGTTGTATCTCCGAGGTGCACATCTTTATTTTCTATATGTTGTATCTCCGAGGTGCACATCTTTATTTTCTATATTGCAATCATTTAAGCCCTTTGCGGAGGCAGGATATCATGCATATCATTTTTATTTAATCCCTCTGCAAAGGCGAGGATGGTGTATTTGTTGAGGAGTTTGCACATCCTATCATTTTCTAAAAGTCCTTTGAGTAGGCGGGGCAGATCTGAGACTATCCTAACCCTTAATCGTGTCTTCGGCAATTGTTGTGGCAAAGCCTGGAAATCATTGGTGTGCGCCTGTAATGTGCCTAAGATGGCTACGAACCTAGCAATACATTTCTTCCATCACTTGTTTGTTGTGTTTTCTCTATGTCTTCCATGTGTGTGTGTATGGCGTGTTTGTTCCCAAGCATAGTTTCAAGACCGGTGGTGATGAGCTCCTCCTATGCTTTGGGATTTGTATGGCGTGTTTGTTCTCAAGTGTAGTTTCAAGACTGGTGGTGATGAGCTCCTACACTTTGAGATTTGTATTGCATGTGTGTTGCCCCTTATGTAGTTTCAAGACTAGTGGCGATGAGCTCCTCCTGCATTTGGGTTGTGTGTTTTCTTTCCTTATACTTGCATTTACATTTCATAAATGAGAAAATGAAAAAATAAATAATCATTGCATTCATTGTATTCATTGTGTTTTGCATGTCTTTAATGTTGTCTTCTCCGTGTTTTGCGTGACTGTAACTGTCTTCTCCATGTTTTGCATGCATGTTACAATCTTCAATGTGTTTGGCACGTCTTCACCATGCTTGGCATGTTTGCTATGTTTGTTGACCTTATGTTAATGCATGTATTGACCTTACGTTTATACATACATTAAAGTGGGGGCTAAATGTTATGTCAGAAAATGTCCCCTTGGGGGCTTTTCCCTCTTAAGGTTTAGCTCCCGGGTCCTTAGAATGCATTTAGAGCATCTTGCATGATAATTGTGAATCCCAATGAGAAAACCTTGAAGTCTTATGGTAAATAGGACCTGGGGGTGTTATTTTGATATCCCCTGAACAAAAATGGGAGGGTGGACTTGGGCGCTAGCGCCCTAGTTCTGCCCTATTTTGGGTCAGCCCTAAATTTAAATGTCAGTTTTATGACCGTTATTTAGTTCCTATTCTAACATCTAAATTTTGAATTAAGAAATTCTTAGTGGGAATGTTTGTAGTTGCATATATAAGCATGCTTAGGATTTCATTTGCAAACTAGATGGACATTGTGAACTTGTGACTTTATGCAAAAGTGATTCAAAGCATTCATTGTGTTGCAAAGAAATTTTGTTGTTATTGTGCTTATTTGTTGCAGATTTGACTCTATCTCCTCATGGCATGAAAGAAAATCTTCCTTCCATGAGATTTACACTTCAAGGTGACATTTACTTGTGTTTTCTATCATTTATCATTTGGATTTTGTCTCTATCCTGCAGGGATACACACTCTTATCTAACAACGGTGTTCAGAAGACTTGAATGTCTCTTCAGGGCTTGACTGAGGCAAGACTCTAAACACCACAACCCCCAACCACACTCCTTTGTGATTGCAGGTTATAGGTACTAAGTTTTGTGGAGTGGAGTTGCAGAAGGAGTTTGCAGATGATGAGGATTCAAGATCTGAAAGAAAGATGATAGAGTTAAACATTTTGGGACAAGGGTGCTAGTGGCATTGTCCTTTGGAGTTGCAAACACATAAATAGTCTAGACAGTGATAATCAACATCTGAAGAGCTTCCGACACCCTAAAGAATATCTGGCATTGGACTAGGGCGCTAGTGGAGGTGTCCTTCATATCTTCCAGGTTAGAAATAGAAGATACAATGAATATCAGTGTTTGGAGGAGATCCAGATTTTGCACATAATACAATACCTTAGACAGGGGCACTAGTGGAGGTGTCCTTGACTGTTCCTCTTCCCGAACTTCAAAAAATGGTCATTTATTAATCTCTGCCTACTATCTTAATCTGAAACTGAATTGTCATACTATATCAATTTGCTTACTATTTTGCATATTTAGGGTTTTAAGAGCATTTGGGCATTAAATTGAGATATTGATTGATAACATCTGAGTTTCTACATCGTTCTAAGTGGCAACCCAACCTGTTAGGTGAATGCTCTCTCTTAGTAGATATTTAACTCAGTTTATATGCCCTTGAATGTTTGTAGTGAAAGAAGGATTTACCCTTGAAACAACCCCCCTCTTTTCATACAAAACACATTCAAGTCATGCTCATCATTGGGACTAGGTGTGCCATCATACTCAATGTCTTCTTTAATGCCAATTGACTAATTTGTATTCATTGATTGTGATAATTCAACACTTTCAATCCTTATAACGGTAATATACTTAGCATTTTTGTCATAACAATCATCATGTTGATTATTCATTATGCTTCTAACATCATCATTGTGTTCCTTGTCATGAAATCCATTGGTTTTTTCTTCATTACCTTTTGTGATCTTTACTCCCATGACCTTGATTGATAATAGATTGCTTATTTGAGACGACTTCATTCTTGTCTTCATGAGCTACTCTAACTAATTTACCACCTACAATATAAGAATTTGGGTTGTCCTAACATGCTGGTAGGTCTAGTTTTACTTTGTGAGTCTCCATTTGGAATGGTTGGTCCATCACAATGTGTTTGTCATAACTCTCCTTAGTGCTAGTGACTTCTTGTATCTTGTCTT
This sequence comes from Cunninghamia lanceolata, assembly GCA_027924645.1. Lineage (NCBI taxonomy): Eukaryota > Viridiplantae > Streptophyta > Pinopsida > Cupressales > Cupressaceae > Cunninghamia > Cunninghamia lanceolata. The sequence continues at coordinate 3,953,612 of BSBN01000341.1, read as the reverse complement.
GAGTAGGTGTATCCATGTGAGGTTAAGAAAGCATGTTTGAGAAGATATGTTAAGAAAATGTGAAATTAACCTAGAGATTGTTCCTACCACCATTTGTAAATTAAACTAGAGATTGTGCCTACCACCCTAGGAAACTTTAAATTTTTAGATTTATAATCATTTAAATTCAGTTTAATTATATGATTATATTTTGAGATTTGTGTAGTTGCAACTGCCCTAGTAGACATGTATGCAAAGTGTCGAAGCATAGACAAGTCATGTGAATTGTTTGATAGAACACCTCAAAGAGATGCCATCTCATCGAATGCAATAATTGCATGATGTGCACAAAATGGATTTCTTGATAAGGATTTAGCAACTTTCAAGCAAATGCAATTGGCAAGTGTAAATCTAAATTCCACAACCTTAACGAACATCCTCCCTACCTATTGCAAAATGGGCTCTTTAGAACACGGTATGGACATCCATCAAAGCATAAAAGATATGGGAATTTTGTCAAATCTTTTGTAGTTACAACTACCCTAGTAGAAATGTACACAAAGTGTGGAAGCATAGACAAGGCACGTAAACTGTTTGACAGAACACCTCAAAGAGATGCCATCTCATGGAATCCAATAATTGCAAGATATGCACAAAATGGATTTTTTCATAAGGCTTTAGAAACTTTCAAGAAAATTCAATTGGCGGGTGTAAATCCAAATTCCACAACCTTAGCTAACATCCTCCCTACCTATGCCAAATGGGATCTTTGGAACATGGTATGGACATCCATCAAAGCATAAAGGATATGGGAATTTTGTCAGATATGTTGTAGTTGCAACTACCCTAGTAGACATGTATGCAAAGCGTGGAAGCATAGACAAGGCACATGAGCTATTTGACAGAACACCTCAAAGAGATTCCATCTCATGGAATCCAATAATTGCAAGATATGCACAAAATGGATTTGTTAATAAGTCTTTACAAACTTCCAAGAAAACCAACATCCTCCCTTCATATGCCAAAATGGAATCTTTGGAACATGGTATGGACATCCATCAAAGCATAAAGGATATAGGAATTTTGTCAGATCTTGTAGTTGCAACTGCCCTAGTAGACATGTATGCAAAGTGTGGAAGCATAGACAAGGTACGTGAACTATTTGGCATTCAATGCCTCAATAAAATGCCATCTCATGGAATGTAATGATTGCAATATATGCAAAAAATGGATTTTTTTGATAAGGCTTTATAAACTTTCAAGCAAATACAATTGGTGGGTGTAAATCCAAATTCCACAACCTTAGCCAGTATCCTCCTTGCCTATGCCAAAATGGGATCTTTGGAACATGGTATGGACATCCATCAAAGAATAAAAGATATGGGAATTTTTTTAAATGTTGTAGTTGCAACTACCCTTAGAGACATGTATGCAAAGTGTGGAAGCATAGACAAGGCACGTGAACTATTTGGCATGATGCCTCAAAGAAATGTCATCTCATGGAATGCAATGATTGCAAGATATGAAAAAAATGTATTTTGTGATGAGGCTTTAGAAACTTTCAAGCAAATGCAATTGGCGGGTGTAAAGCCAAATTCCAAAACCTTATCCAACATCCTCCTTGCCTATGCCAAAATGGTATCTTTGGAACATGGTATGGACATCCATCAAAACATAAAGGATATAGGAATTTTGTCAAATGTTGTAGTTGCAACTACCCTACGAGACATGTATGCAAAGTGTTGAAGCATATACAAGGCACGTGAACTGTTTGACATGATGCCTCAAAGAAATGTTGTCTCATGGAATGCAATTATTGCAAGATATGCACAAAATGAATTTTTCGTAAGGCTTTAGAAACTTTCAAGCAAATGCACAAAAAAACTTTCAACCAAATGCAATTGGCACGTCTAAAACCAAATTGCACAACCTTATCCAACATCCTCCTTGCCTATGCCAAAATGGGATCTAGGGAATAGGGTGTGGACAACCATCAAAGCATAAAGGATATAGGAATGTTTTCACATGTTGTATTTGTATCTGCCCTTGTAGACATGTATCCAAAGTGTGGAATCATAGACAAAACACGTGAACTATTTGACATGATGCCTCAAAGAAATGCAAAGTCTCATGGAATGCAATGATTGCAAGATATGCACAAAATGGATTATTTGAAAACAATTTATAAACTTTCAAGCAAATGCAATTGGTACGTGTAAAACCAAATTCCTATAATGATAATTAATCATCATATTAAATATTTAATGTAAACTGTCATATACATAATGTCATGAACATAACACCTAGTCTATATATAAATCCATATAGGCATGTACAAACAAAGCCATACAGGCATATACAAAGATATACATTGATAACATACAAAAGTATGTATACAAAGCCATCTAGGCATACAAGAAAAGTCCCAAAATGTAGTTTCCTATGAACTACTATGAAATAATCTATGGCCCTTGCTTGGCCGTGAAGATGGAGAGCCAATTGGTGACTCATGGACTCTCTCTCCCATCAATTAGACCTCCTCGACAGAGATTTTTACAGCTCCACCTGTTAATACAATCAAACAATATGCACATTAATATAGAAAACATGAAATATATAAACATCACATATGTAATCAATCACTTACTACTAGCTGATGATCCCTCTCGATCATCTTTTCTCTCTCTTCATCTGTAGTTGGATGGGTTGGAGTTGTGACCTCCTGTGAGAAGCATCAAGAAGCAAAATTGACTAAACATAAATATCATTTATGTACATCAAATGACATGAGATGAAATAAAAAAATACAAAATAACATTTACATGTTACTGGCTCATACCTCAATCAAAGGATTTGAAGACAACACAACTGCAACAATGCCTACATACCTCCGTTGACTCGCGAAGATGAGGAGTCTCCATATTCAACATCTAAAAATAGAGTTCAAAGTTATTTGACCAAAATAGATACATAACATTATTTAAATGCATAATGATTACAAATGGCTAAATTTACCTTCGTAAAAGTGGTTTTGCATCCAAGGGACGAAGGAAATCATGGAGGTGCTGGTGAAGCTCCCTATTGAAATTATCAAATTGTCACTAAATAAGATTACCATTGATATATGTATTATATTTACGATCATGTGATCAATTACATACCTACTGACTTGACCTCCTCTTAGAACCCACCACTGGATGGTTAACAAAGGTAGAATGAAGACTTTGACCCTGGAATTTCATTGTGTAGACAATTACATACATTAATTTTGACTTATAATATAGATAGTCATATAAAATTAATTACAAATTTTAAATATGAATATATTAAATCAAGATGAACCTTGTAAAAAACTACCTGGGAGTCAATACCAAACGTACCTTGTAATACATCATCTGTGAGAACAAGATCATCCAATATGGATGTGTCCATCACTGGCTGCTACCCCTACATCATAGCATCTTGTCAAGAGTCATGCATCCCATAATCACACAACTTCCCACATGAACTGCAAAGATGTGGGGACAAATGGTACCTGCTGCTCTCACCCTCACTGGCCTGGGTGAGATCATTGTCATGTTGCACTAGAGACTGCATGAGAGCACTCAATCAATGTAGTGTCTCCACCTCAACACTCTCCTTAAAAGTCAAAGGGAGTGACACATGTTCTAGCATCATCAGGGGTCTAGGTGGTTTTGGTCTCGTTGTGCCCTCCCTCTATCTTGGGCAGAGCCACCACCTCTTCCCTGGGATTCTCGAATGTCAAAATAATTAGGAATCTTCTTGAGGACGAACTCACAATAGAGTTTCCTTAAGAAATATTGTGGTACCTCATTATTGTTGCATGGACACTAGTCAAACACCATGTACCGTATATCCCAAAAGTTTTGGGATATATCTTTGTTCCTACACCAATGAATCGATAAGCATTTGCAAGTCTCTTCTAATGTTGGCTAGTTTTAGGATTGATAAATTGTGAACATAATACAGATTTTGTAATTTTTTGGTCCTTCACTTGTTTGTAAAACAATTTGTCAGCATAGTATTGCCAACACCTCTCCCTATAGTCATTAAATTTGGTGATTTGGTTTGTCACCAATTCAGTGTGAGAAATAATCACCTCTAATGACTTGGCAAGTGCTCTCCTACGATCGGTGCTTGCACTTGGACTATTTAACGTTTCAATTAGGGTTTGAAGATGTTTTTTATTTTCTTCTATTTACCCTAAATAGTTTTCCTGTGTATCTCTTTCATGGTGAGGATGTGAAGGTGGGGGATTTTGAGGGTTTTCAAGGTTGTTTTGACCCTCCTCTACTGGATTTGTGTTTTGTGTTGCCTCATTAACTGTAAATTCAATATAAAAAACCAATCAAACATTGCAAAAGTAAAAATTTCTTTTCAAACTCACAAAAATCAATCAAACTGTGATTAGTGAATCCAAATCAAGGTAAAAACATAAATCAAATGCATTCAAAACAAAGATTTATACCTCAATGTGAAGACCCAATCCAAGAAGGGTGAAGGAGCTTGCACCCAATGCTCCAAGATATACCCTAGATGATCAAAGGAGATGTGAAATTCTCTCAAACTATGCAACTCACACTTATATTAGCTCAAGATTTTAGCATAATAACATTACTCAAATTGTGGATGAAAAATGGCTTGAGAGATGGTGTATTTATAGGATTTTTGGAGAGATTTTGATCCAAGGGTGGAGATTGATTTGAGAGATCAATGGTGGAGGATGGAGATGATGTGGAGGGCCTAGATTTAATCTTGAAAAGTGAAGGGATGAGAATAAAGATGAATTTTTAATTCATCTTGGGAAGAGGGGTCCATAAATGAGGTTGGGTGAGATGGATTTTTTGTGAATTAAAAATCTACATGGGGAAGGGTAAAATGAATTTAAAATTCATTTGGGGAAGAGTGGATATTAATGAGTTATGACATGTGTAAGGGGAGTAAGAGGTATTTAATGGAGATTATGACAAATGTGTATGAAAAATTGATTTATTTGGCATGGAAATCATTTTTTTATTCATGGGTTGTGGGGAGAAGTGTTAATGAGGGTTTGACCAAATTAATTGAGGTGATTAACCTAATTAATATGGCTGGAATAAATTAGCAAATGGATTAATGGGAAGATAAGATTAATTAAATAAGGATTTACTTAATTAATCCTAAGGCTAGGATGATGTAGGTTAGGGTAGGTAATTAAATAATGACTATTTAATCACCTCGGGTAGGGATAGGTTAATTAATAGGTTGAATTAAATAGTTAAACATGATTTAACTAATTAATTGGGTTTAGTGAGAATAGGCAAATTAACCAAATAAATATTGCATATTTATTTAATTAATTGGGTAAGGTTGAACTATTGAATTAATCCAATTGTAGGGGGTAAAATGATGAAAAATTAGGTGATGAAGGGATAATTAATTAAATAAAAATTTAATTAATTAATTAGGATGGAAATTGGTATGCTTAGGGATGTCGAGAGTCAGTTTAGTGATGAAGACATTTTTAGGTGTCTATAGTTTCCCCTCTTTGACATGGCCTCAGGACCTAATAGGGAAGTGGTGTCAAGTCAAAGAAAATATGCCCCAACAGCTAGGAAGGAATGAAATGAGTGAGGGATGCCCCCTTGAGAGATCAGGTGAAAAAAAAAAATAGGTGAGCTCTCGAAAGGACGAGATGGAGGTGAATTTTGGATAGGGGAGAGAAAATGGAGTTGATAGAAAGAAAAATGGGGAAAAACGGTTGTGATCTGCACCTTGGGGAAGGAAAACTACATGGAGGGATGACATGGCCTATTATAAGAAGAAGAGTGGGACCTAAGAGTGCCACATTTGCACACATCAAGCCACTTGGAAGAAGAGAAGAAGAAGAGATGGCTGAGCGTAACCCAATGTTCCCATGATACACACACATTTCTGAGTGCTTCAGGTCGTACAGGAGATCACCACAGGCTGGACCATAGGTAGGCTCTAACCCTGGCTTTGTCAATTTTTTTATTTTTGTTGCAATTTTTTGCTTCGGGAAATGGGTTTTGTGTTTTAGCGCAATCAGGTTGTCTCTTAGCACAAACTGGGGAGCAGATTAGCACTATCCTTTGAACTAGTGCTATCTGCATGGGATAGAAAAAGGGGGAATGGCGCCAACACATTGTGTTTTGGCACCATCTATTTTAGCGCTATCTTGCGCATGGCTAGGGTTTTGGTGAATTAGAGCCAAAGGTGGGGTATTTTAGCACTATCACGTAGATTAGTACAAAAATTAGGAAAGGCGCTAGTTTTTGTATTAGCACAAAATGGGAGATTGGCACGATCTCCTAAATCAACGCAATTTGTTAAAGTGATGCCATTATATGAATTGGTGCCAAAAGGCTAAATAGCACATTACTCTAGAATAGTGCAAAAAGTATTATGCAGTGGTGCTATGTTATATTCTAGCACCATATGGGGTTTTTAGTGACGCCATCCTTGGAATTGGTACAAAAGGTAGGGTTTTTTGACGCTAAAATTGATTTTGCCTCTCACAGAAGAATTGGGATGTGAGAAGTTTGATTTTAGAAGAATAGGGAGGTTACTAACAAGCATTTGTGGATGTAGGATATGAGATCCTTCATCGTGTACTCCTAGGAGTGGCGAATGCCTACGGTGATGGACCTTTTTAACGCATTTGATGATGCTACCCATGGATGACTGGCGAGGATAGGACTTCTGACACCTATGCAGATGCCAGTGCTATGAGCTCATAGAGCTCTGATGACGGTGCTCGTAGAGAGTTATCGCCCCTAGACATGTTCATTTTTACTTCCTATGAGTGAGATCACCATTACACTTGAGGATGTTTATCGCATTCTCAAGATACCTATTCATGGGCAGCGAGTGATATATGACATGAGGAGGGGGTGGAGGTCTTTACTCAGAGTATTTATTCCTAATTGGATAGTGTTGGTATCAGAGCGTTGGGAGATAAGTTATGAGGGGAGTCTGTTAGTAGGTGCATATCATTTCACGCTATTCCTATGTGCATTGATTGGTGGTGTAGTGACGCTAGATCAGCATGGGAGAGGCTTTCATGTCGGATGGGGGGAGGTCATTGAGGGGATGGTGTGACATGAGACTGTGTATGCTTGGGGGCCCTATGTGTTAGCACAACTGTATCATGAGATGCATATAGTTGTGTACCACTATGATTTAGCGTTGTCAGCAGGGGTTACTTTGCTTCATGTATGGGCTTGGGAGCATATTCTGGTGACCAGGCTGAGAGGTGGGTACTATCACCATCCCTTTGAGGCTTATGTGTTTTAGATGATGTGATTCGGGTTACCTAGCAACCCTATATTGGCATGGAGCCATGGCCGAGTGATGATATTCATATGCCTTATACCTTTCACCAATGATATTTGATGGGTCGAGGTGACCACACTATAGACATGTATCTTCCATCATGGGTTATGTGGCAGTTTAGACTACAGCAGGATGTTCCACAGCCCATGGCGATCTTTGCACAGACTCATCGAGATGCCCATTTATGGCCTCCAGCCATACGGCTAGAGGTAGCCATAGGAGATTTTATAGCCTTGGTGCCATTGATGTGGGACTGCAGGAATGAGGTTACAGATGCAGGTAGCACATCTGCATATGATACTTGGTGGTAGATGTGGAGGACTACGCAGTTTACCAATCTGACAAAGGATGTAGTCATGGTAGATGAGGCTGCAACTGAGGGGGATGAGGAGAGTAGGTCAGAGGGAGATTTAAAGGGCCTATCAAAGGGGGAGGAGATCATTAAGGATTACATTGTGGAGGAGGAGGTGGAGATCGGGGATGATGAGGATCTGATTGGTGTTCTGGCAGCCACAGCATTTGGGCAGGTAGGTGTTGGAGGAGGGGGACAGGCAGGTGGTGGTTAGCAGTTGCCCCAGTAGCAGGTGCAGCAGTGAGTACTTGTACAATGGGTACCTGTAGAGCAGGTTTAGATAGGAGAGGTACTGAGGCCTAGGGGTCCTCGGTAGAATGGGGAGTGGCAGAGGACAGATAGGGATCTTATGCCCCAGTAGCAGGTGCAGCAGCGAGTACTTGTACAATGGGTACCTGTAGAGTAGGTTAAGATAGGAGAGGTGCTAAGGCCTAGGGGTCCTCGGTAGAATGGGGAGTGGCAGAGGATAGATAGGGATCTTATGCCCCCACCACAAGTACCACAATAGTAGCAGGAGCAGGTAGCACAATAGGTACCTGTGTCAGAGGCAGGGGGTTAGGGGTAGCTAGAGGTTCAAGGCCACGAGAGCGATCATCCCATCGGCGGCCTCGGAGTGTAGATGAGGAGGAGATAGAGACCCTATGGGTACAGGTTACTAGCCTTCAGGAGGCCTTAGACAGCCGAGATGCCGAGTTGGTACAATTGTGGGGTGAGATAGTGAGAGGGATGGAGAGAGAGCACAGCAGTAGGCAGTAGAGGTTAGAGCTCAGCAGGTAGAGATGAGGGCTCAGCAGGCAGAGGGATTGGTAGCCAGCCTCCAGGGAGTTGCATCAGGGACAGGCATGGGCCTTGTGTTGACTATGATGTAGACACAGATCACGCAGTTATAGGCACAAGTTCTGGATCAAGGTCGATGGGCCAATTATTATCATGTTGCCTATTGTTCAGTTGTGCTAGAGGACCAGAGGATCCTGAGTTTTAGCCAGCAGAGTGGGTCTCAGAGGTCTGGATCCCATAGATCTCAATCTATCCAGTCAGTACAAAAGCTGATGGGCCCTCCCTTACAGGTACTACAACAGTAGCAGGTACAGCTACAACCACAGCCACGGCCAGGATCCCCTACTGAGTCTGGCAAAGGGTCAACTATCCAGGGTTGACATATGTGTTATACATTTTGAGCCCTTTGAGGCCTATTGTATCATGACTTTGTATTATTTTTGAGTGATGTACCTTATGATTATGATGATGTATTATGACACTTGATGATCTATGATACGGATGATTCATGCATTTATGATGTGTTATGTATGGATGCATGTATTGATTCTTATGTTTCATGATGATGTTTATGTTTATGGATGCATTTTGTTCATGTTTATGGATGCCATGCAGTTATGGATTATATGTATATGTGATGATTTGATGAGATCCTATGGATGTACTTATGATGTATATGATGGTTATATGTATAATGATGACATGTGATGATTTTGTTATGTTTTATTGATGGGATGGCTACCTTATGTTGACCCTATACTTGTATGATCTGATGTGATGTTAAGTTTTATTTCTAATGATGATGTGATGGTTATCAGATGGATGCAAAATGTGAATTATAATTACACCACTGTATGTAGCTTGTCAAAATCACGGCGATGATCATACTAGTTGTCTTATCCATCATATCTTTGCAGTTGTTGAGTCTAGGAATATACATTATTGGTTAGATTTTCACATCCATGTGATAATAGCAAGATATATGATAATGATAGATTATGATGGTATATGTTTTATCTATGTGATGTGTGTGATGGATGTCCATGTATGCAGAAATGGTAAGATTTGAAGTTTAATTACTAGATGGACTCAAATAATGTGTTGTATGCATGTTTTGATTATAGTTTATGATGTGAATATGTAATGCAAATAAATGCTTAGATTAATAAACATTTACTATGGATGCAAAATGTAATGAAATGGAAATATATGGTTATCTTAATAAACCTATATTATGTATGCAAATAGAAAATTGAGAAATGAAATAGACTAAATGATTATGCTAATGCAACTAATTGGTTTGGTGTGATGATTTATGTAGTGATCAAGTCATGACACACGTGATATGTTTGTTCAACCCTGGACGATGGGGTTTGGTGGTTAGGGGATAGGTAGGGAGGGGGGAATGATTTATGGGTTGGGTAAGGGTATGGAATTGGGGGGAAAAGGCATGGGATGGTGGGGGAGGGAGTTGTTAGGTCCTAATTTACCACATCATTGAGGGGGGGAATTGGTTTCAGGATGTGTTAGGTGGGGATAAGCAGGATAAGTGAGAAGGTTGGGGGGAGGGGGGAGTGGTGTAGGAGCACCCAATCCACATTGGCCTCCATGAGGCATTAAACTGTTTAATGTTCATTTTGATGTTTCCAATAAGGTCCTAAAAGACCATTCAATGTAATAAGGTTTATTTGACCAATGCATGTCAATTTAGTTTGTATCTAGGTTTATGTTGTAAGTCCCAAGGACACTTGTCAATCTATAATCATGAAGGTTGTTAGGCAGTTAGAGGTTGTTAGTCAGTTTTGATCTCCCAGCCGCTTGGAGTCAATTCAGTACTACTGAGGGCAAGTAGATAAATGCCCAAGATCAAATCGATTGAGATCATAGTAGACAGATTATAAAGAGATCAGAGTGATTTGAGAAACAAAGCATCTATGTGTATTTCTAAAAGACATAATAAACAAAGTTCTATTGTGCATCTTTCTATCATTCAATTTTGTTAGGGTTTCTCTGTGCAATCGATTTGCTATTTTTGTTAGACTCAAGTCACACAACTGAGAGGGGGGGTGAATTAGTTGTGCAAAACTTTCACCAATTAAACACTTAAATCTTCTTAGTGATAAGCAAAATATTAATCATGAACCACAATGCATTCAAATCAAAAGTAGAAACACATCAACACATAAGACACCAAGATTTTGATGTGGAAAAACTGGTTAAGGGAAAAACCACGGGGTGATTAACCCAAGATTGTATTCTCTATTAGAAGAATAGAAGGAACAAAATGGCACATGCTAATTAGGGCTCACTACCTGAGCACACTGCTCACAAGAGGCTCACTGCCTACAAGAGACACACTGTCTACAAAGAAATAAGTATCACATACATGAACTGGAGAATAGCATCTTCACCATGCTTGAATTAGTTCCATTTAAGCCCAATACTTTTGCTCTACCTTTCGCTCTCTTCCTCGCTACCACACACTCATCACCACAAGACACACTTTAGAAAGACTTCACAATCCCTTATTTATACAAGGCATCGACTTAGGAATAATCATCTAAGTCAACAAACATCTACTAGAACATCCGTAAGACGTGTAATACATCCAGTCGGCCAGTCTCAGGAAGAACACCATCATCCAGTGGTTATTCTTCAAATGCACACTCTAACTTCAATGCGGACCACCAACATGAACTGGACACGATCTAAAGATCACCACAACCTTTCCAGAATCACCAAGAGCATCCATACTTCATCTGTTTGCTGGAATTCTTCTCTCCTTCATCTGAAGCTTTAAGAACACAGTCTGTCATTATTGTCACAAAGGAATAGGCACTTCCGGACCTTCAAACCATGAACCAATAGAGTTGGCACTTCACAAGGACGTCCTCAACACTCCCTCAAGTCCGTAGAATGGGATAATGCATTTCTGGATCTCACCGGACCTATCTGTGTCACTCTATCACCTCTGAACACCTGCTAGTGCCGGTTCTACTTGAGCGGCCATAACTTCTTCAGATCTTCATGCGGACCTCTTAAAACTTGACTGGATCATCTCAAGACTCATATCTGCAAACCCTTTGAACCGTAACCTCTGATCTGCATCTTAACTAGGATCTCCACTTTACTGTCTTGATTGCTCCTCTCTACTCATCCAATCCTTCTCATCAATGCAACATGAGTATGTTGACATCAATGACAACACCAGTTAGACCAATACTTGCAACAATCTCCCCCTTTGTCATTGATGGCAACATATGATGTGAAAAACCATCAAGAAAAGAACTTCTCCTTACTGTCACAACTCCCCCTATCAGCAACAACCATTCACATGTCTTCTCTTCCTTTACTGCTCCCCTTTGATCATGAACCACTTGTTTTTCACATGTCTTCTCTCCCCCTTTGACATCAATGGCAAAGGGCTCATACTTGCAATTCCAACACTTTAGAATCATACCTGCTGCTCCCCCTGAGTAGCAGCTCCCATCAATCTGGATCACAAGATATGACTATGATATCCACCAGACTGATGCACCTCAATGCACCTTAGTTCATCACCGGAGGGGCAATAACCCCTAACTTTTCCCTGAGATACTCAAAAGAGTCCTTAGGTAGAGGTTTAGTAAAGATATCTGCAATCTGGTCCTTGGAGGGCACAAACTCCAATCTAACTTCATTCTTGTTCACTTGCTCTCTCAAAAAGTGAAACTTGATAGATATATGCTTAGTCTTAGAATGCAACACTGGATTCTTAGATATATTTATTGCACTTGAATTATCATAGAAGATTATGATAGGCTCCTCATACTTTATTTTAATATCTCTTAGCATCTGCTTCATCCACAAAACTTGAGTGCAACTACCTACTGCTGCAATGTTTTTTGCTTCAGTTGGAGACAGGGATATTGCCTCTTGTTTCTTGCTTAGCCAAGAAACCAATCTCTTTCCCAAAAAGAATGCTCCACCACTGGTACTCTTCCGGTCATCCACATCTCCTACCCAATCTACATCTGTATATGCATGAAGAGAGAAATCATGATCTCTAGGATACCACAAACCATACTCAACTGTTCCTTTTAGATATCTAAAAATCCTCTTGATTGCCATGACATGAGATTCTCTGGGATCAACCTGGAATCTAGCAACAAGATCAATAGCCTACATTATATCTGGTCTAGTTTGAGTGAGATACAACAATCCTCCAATCATTGATCTATACTTTGTCTGGTCTGCCTTAGGAGAGTCATCATATTTGCTCAACTTACATCTGGTTGCCATGGGAGTATTCATTGGCTTTGAATCTTCCATCCCAAATTTCCTCAACAATTCTTTCACATATTTGGTCTGAGAAATGAAGATTCCTTTGTTTGTTTGAGTAATTTGCAGACCCAAGAAGAAATTTATTTCACTAAGCATAGACATCTTAAACTCACTTTTCATTTGATTTGCACAAGTTTTACACATACTATCTCTTCCTCCAAAGATGATATCATCAACAAATACTTCAACAATCAAGATGTTTTCATGATCAATTTTGAAATATAAGTTACTGTCAACAGTACCTTTGTTGAAACCAATCTTCAAAAGATGCTTATCCAATCTTTCATACCAAGCTCTTGGGGCTTGCTTCAATCCATACAGTGCCTTCTTCAACTTGCAGACCATATCACCATGATCAGACAATTGGAATCCATCCAGTTGCTCTATATACACTTCTTCAAAGTCATCATTTAGAAAGGTAGACTTGACATCCATCTGATATACCTTGAAATCCTTGAAGGCAGCAAAGGCAAGAAATAATCTGACTGCTTCAATTCTTTCCACCGGAGCAAAAGTTTCTTCAAAATCAATTCTTTCTATTTGAGAGTAGCCTTTGTAGACCAATCTGGCTTTATTTCTGACTACTTCACCAACTTCATTTAGTTTGTTCTAGAAGACCCATTTGGTTCCAATCACATTCTTATTTCTAGGTCTGGGAACAAGATCCCAAGTGTGATTTTTCTCTATTTGCACTAGCTCTTCCTCCATTGCTTTAGTCCAGTTTTCATCAATGCAAACTTCATTCATTATTTTAGGTTCAATCTTTGAAATCAAACAATATTCTTCTAAGTCTTGAGCAATTCTCCTTCTTGATAGTACTCCTTTGCTTTTATTACCTATGATCTGATCTTCAGAGTGGTTTAGTCTTACATACCTGGGAACTTTAGGAATTTCTTGCACTTCTAATACTTGATCAGGCTCATTGAAACTCATTTCTTCTTCCTGGCTTACCGGATTAGCTTGAATCTGACTAACAGATGAGGCTTGGGCTTCTTGAGTTAGAACACCATTTTGATCATCTTCATCATATTCATAAAACCTTGAGGGTTTCTCAATTCCCTCGTCAACCTTCACATTTGTACTTTCTATCATCTTTCTCAGTCTTTTGTTATAACACCGGTATGCTTTGCTTTAAGTAGAGTAACCCAAGAATATTCCTTCATCACTTCTAGCATCAAACTTTCCTAGATCTTCATCTCTTTTAATGTAACATTTGCTACCAAAAACTCTAAAATACCTCACAGTAGGAGTGATGCCAAACCAAAGCTCATAAGGAGTCTCATCAGTATTGCTTCTGATTTGAACTCGATTGAGAGTATAGACTGCAGTGCTGACAGCTTCTCTCCAATAGATGTGAGAAACATTTGCTTCCATCATCATGGTTCTAGATGCTTCCTGTATGGTCTGGTTCTTTCTTTCCACTACATTCTACCATGGAGTCCTAGGAGCAAACAACTGTCTCTTTATTCCAGGTTTCTCACAGAACTCTATGAACTCACCAGATGTGAATTCTTCACCTCTATCAGACCTCAGACATTTCAATTTCAATCCAGTTTCATTTTCTACCATAGCCTTGAATATTTTGAATTTCTCAAAGGCTTCTGATTTTTCTTTCAGAAAAGTTGCCCACATCATCTGGGAATAGTCATCAATTAGTAACATGAAGTATCCATCACCTTGCATACTCCTGATTCTTGCTAGGCCACAAAGGTTAGTATGAACTAAGTCCAATAATCTAGTAGAAGATAGTTCCTTACTCTTGAATGTGATTCTGCTCAGCTTACCCAACTAACATTCTTTGCACAAGCTATTAGTAGGTTTCACCAATTTTGGAAGATCTCTTATAGCCTAAGTATTGCTTATCTTGATGATATTATCAAAATTCACATGACACATTCTCCTATGCCATAACCAACTCTGATCAACTTGAACAAATAAGCAACTTTTACCAGTGCCAACCAAGTGGAAGATATTACCTTTAGTTTGGGTACCGGATGCAATCTCTATTCCTGAGCTTTCAAAGATCTTGCATTTTTCATTCTTGAACCGGAGATCATAGCCTTTGTCCACCAACAGTCCAACACTGAGAAGATTGTGCTTCAAGCCTTCAACATATAGAACATTTCTGATTTTGTTCCTTCCATCAAAAGAAATAGTTCCTCTTCCTTTGATTCTACTAGTAGAATTATCACCGAACTTCACCACTCCTCCTTCATACCTTTCCAAATCTATGAATTTATTTTTGTCACCTGTCATATGGTGAGAGCAACCACTATCAATGACCCAATCATCCTTTTCTTCAACTTGGGCAGCCAGAGCTCTTTCTACAACTTTATGATTGATAGAAACAAAGGATATTGGTTCTTCTTCTTTGATGGCAATAAACACCCATTCACTTTTAGATTTGTTTCCAGTCTCTGATTCATCATCTGTTACTCCTTCATTATCATCTTCTTCATGAACATAGTAACAATTCTTTTGGAACCTTCATCTGTTAGGATTTGACCTTGAAAATCTTTCTGGACATTTTGAGGCAAAATGACCAATCTTATTACAGTTAAAACACTTAAAAGGCAATTTTCCTTCATACTTACCGGATCCTCTTGGTAGTCTCTTTGCAATAAGGGCTTCGAGTTGAGAAGTTTCTACTTCTTCTAGGTCTTTTCTTGCTTTTTCATACCATGACAGTTTCCTTGATGAGTTCTCTCCCGGATCAAACCTTTGTTTACCTTTTACAGAGGCACTGGATTTAAATGCAGATTCAGTCTTGGGGGGATCATCTCCAAACTTGGTCATTTCAAATGCAGCCAATTTGCCATCCAATTGATCTCTTGTGACAATTGCATGGGCTCTGAATTCATCAATGGCAGCAACCTTGATTTTGTAAGAAGCGGGAAGGGATCTGAGAATTTTTCCAACAATCTCATTTTCATCCAAGACTCCTCCAACATTTCTAATTCCACAAACAAGCTCATTTACTCTTGGCATAAAAGTAGTGATATTTTCATCATCTCTCATCTTCAGGTTTTCAAATTTCCCTTTCAGACTCTATAACCTTGCACATTTAACATACTGATCTCCTTCATGCAAAAGTTCCAATTTTTTCTAAATATCAAAAGTAGTCGATAGGTCAATAACATTTGAGAGTTATGAATTAGATAATGTGCTTAGAAGAGCTTCTATAGTTCGTAGATTGTTTTCAGCATCTGCAATTTCATTTGCAGCTTTTGGACCACCCTGTGGAGGTACATACTGTGTTGTAACCATGGTCTAGTATGCCATTCCCATGCATTGCAAGTGACACTTCATGCGACCTTTCCATAGATTGAAATTGGTTCCATCAAACTTTGGATTATCCTTTTTGTAGGACGACATCCTAGATCTCCTCAAGCGGTTAAGCTCTTTTTGAGGAACTTAGCTCTGATACCAATTGCTAGACTCAGGGCACACAACTAAGAGGGGGGTGAATTAGTTGTGTAGAACTTTCACCAATTAAACACTTAAATCTTCTTAGTGATTAGCAGAATATTAATCATGAACCATAATGCATTCAAATCATAAGTAGAAACACATCAACACATAAGACACCAAGATTTTGATGTGGAAAACCCAGTTAAGGGAAAAACCACGGGGTGATTAACCCAAGATTGTATTCTCTGTTAGAAGAATAGAAGGAACAAAATGGCACATGCTAATTAGGGCTCACTACCCGAGCACACTGCTCACAAGAGGCTCACTACCTACAAGAGACACACTGTCTACAAAGAAATAAGTATCACATACTTGAACTGGAGAATGGCATCTTTACCATGCTTGAATCAGTTCCATTTAAGCCCAATACTTCTGCACTGCCTTTCGCTCTCTTCCTTGCTACCACACACTCATCACCACAAGACACACTTTGGAAAGACTTCACAATCCCTTATTTATATAAGGCATCGACTTAGGAATAATCATCTAAGTCGGCAAACATCTACTAGAACATCTACAAGATGTGTAATACATCCGGTTGGCTAGTCTCAGGAAGAACACCATCATCCTGGTTATTCTTCAAATGCACACTCTAACTTCAATGTAGACCACCAACATGAACTGGACACGATCCAAAGATCACCACAACCTTTCTAGAATCACCAAGAGCATCCATACTTCATCTGCTTGCTGGAATTCTTCTCTCCTTCATCCAGAGCTTTAAGAACACAGTCTGTCATTACTGTCACAAAGGACTAGGTGCTTTCAGACCTTCAAACCATGAACCAATAGAGTTGACACTTCACAAGGACGTCTTTAACACTCCCTCAAGTCCGTAGAATGGGATAATGCATTTTTGGATCTCACCGGACCTATCTGTGTCACTCTGTCACCTCTGAACACCTACCGGAGTTGGTTCTACTTGAGCGGCCATAACTTCTTCATATCTTCATGTGAACCTCTGAAAACTTGACTGGATCATCTCAAGAATCATATCTACAAACCCTTTGAATCGCAACCTCTGATCTGCATCTTAGCTGGGATCTCCACTTTACTATCTCCATTGCTCCTCTCTGCTCATCCAATCCTTCTCATCAATGCAACATGAGTATGTTGACATTAATGACAACACCGGTTAGACCCATACTTGCAACAGTTTTGTGGTAGAGATGGATTGTTAATTCATTCCACCAATTAGATTTCTTTGAAATCGGTGGAATGGTTGTATAGTTCATTTTTTTGTTTTTCATTTTGTTCATTTGTGTTTGCAGGATCATGTCCAAGATGCATTGATAGATCCTAGCATCCTTATGTGCTAGATAGATCCTAGCATCCTCATGTGCTAGGTTGGCAAAATCTAAGATCTGTGTGGTTGTCAGAGAAAAGGATCTGTGAAGTTACAGGGTTTGTAGAGGTTCAGATCAGTGAAGATTCATGTTGTTTCATCAGGTATACATTTTGTGTGTATATCGCTAATGTATGTTGGGGTCATTTCATGTGTATCTCACAATTGAATGTTCGTGTGTATCTTGCAAGTGCATGTTGCACTTGCATGTGGTGAAAGTGCATTTCATATGATACAAGGAAAGTCAACGGTCAGCTTCACTAAATGCATATTCTGAATGCATGTTTTCAAATGTATCTTACCAATGTATATTGAGGATATACATTGCGTTAGGTCAATGCTCGGTCCCATTGAATGCATATTCAGGTTGTATGTTTTGAATGTATATTGCGCATATACATTGTGTTAGATGCAAGAGGTGACCGGTAGAGACAGTCAAGGAAATTGGTGATCACAAGTCGGCAACAGTATTTGCAAGCTGTGCCATCGGTGTATCGGGAGAATATACAAAGCACTCACTGATGAAGAAGTTCACACCAACAATGCCTATCCTGAATGTACATTGAAGAATGTATCTCTTGGCAGATACAAAGATGAAGGCATACATCAGGAAGAGTTGGTGATTGGTAGAAGGGTTTTGAGTTACATCGACGGAAGAAGTAATAGTGATAGTAGTGTCGGAGACACATTGGTATGAGGAAGGATTTCAGTGCGAAAGGTGTTTGGTTGGCTGATAGCATATGGTCTTGCTAATAGGCGAGTGATGCAAGGAACATACATCAAGGAGTGTTCAATGTCGGGAAGATAAAAGATAAGGTGGCCAATGAGGAATGTTTGGCTAATAGGAGTAAATCACCAAGACGTGGACCACCCTCTTGCCGATTATTTTGTAAGACAGAGTTATGGCTCTACATCATAGTGGTATCAGAGCTCAGCAAAAGGTCTGGGTAGTTGTGTGTTTGATTATGTCATTGAGAATGCAGAAGTAGAGTTGAGGAAGAACTGAGAAGTTATAGAAATGAGTTAGCAAGATGCGTCTAATAAATGCTAGTACTACTAGAGAGTTGCAAGAGATGAAGGAAAAGCATGCTAAAGAGTTGAGGAAGATGAAAGAGCTTGCACAAGCCCTTCAAGCTAGGCTTGTAGCCTTGGAGACAAACAAAAAAAGAGAAGTGGAAGAAAGTGAACTAGAAGAAGAGGATGGTGAAGAATCTAAAGATGTCGATGAAGATCTAAATCCTAAAGATCAGAGATTTGCAAAACTGTTAAGGGTAGTCAAGAATGACAAACCTACGGTAAAGATTGATGTTCCAAAGTATAATGGAAGTTTAAATGAGGAAGAGTTACTTGATTGGATTGCTACATTAGATAATCATTTTGAATGTGAGGAATTTCCTGAGGAGTAGAAAGTAAGGATTGCAAAGACCAAATTGGGAGGTCATTCCTTGGTATGGTGGGATTACATACAATCAAAGAGAAGAGAGCAGGGAAAGACAAAGATTTCTTCATGGGACAAGATGGTAGCAAGAATCAAAGGTAAATTTTTACCCAAGGATTATGAAGTTCAAATGTTCAAAAAGCTTCAATTTTTAAGACAAAAGGAAATGGATGTGAAGTCATATACTGAGGAGTTTTATAAATTAAGTATGAGGTCTGGTCATCATGAAAATGAGGTTGAAAAGGTTGCTAGATACTTGGCTGGTTTGAGATTGAACATACAAGATGAATTAGTTTTGGCTAACCCTAGGAGTGTAGAAGACTGTTATCAAATGGCAATTAGGATTGAGGAGAAGATGAAAAGGAGACAGGATAAGTCCATGAGGGGAAGAGGCAGCAATAAAAGGGGGAGAGGATCAGCCCCTACAACAAGACAAGTCAATGAGAATCAAGAAGAGACTAGTAAAGGACAAGAGCAGTCTGATTTTAGGGGTGGATGGAAAGGCACACGAGGCAGATTTGGAGGTGGTAGAGGTTCTAATGTTTTCATTGGGAGATGTTATCATTGTAATGAAATTGGTCACCCAACATTCAAATGTCCAGAAAGGCAAGGTTCATCATCAGGAAGTGATAGGAAGAATGACAAGAGGGTTGAATATGTGCAAGAAGAGGAGGTAGGTGAAAATGTTAACCTTCCAATGGGGAGTGCAGCCCCAATTCTAGGAGAATCATTGATACTGAGGAGAACACTCTTGAAGACATCCAAGGAAATGATACAAAGGAGAGCACTTTTCAGGACCAATTGCAAAAGCAAAGGTAAAAAAATGCAAGGTAGTAATAGATTCTGGTTCAATAGATAATATGGTATCTCAAGAAATGGTGGATAAGTTGAAACTGGAAAGGATTCCTCATCGAAATCCTTACAAAGCATCTTGGGTAAGTGATAGTCAATCACTTTTGGTATATGAACAAGCATATGTTGATTTTCATATTAGGGAATATCAAGATAGGATTTTATGTGACATATTGCCCATGGAATGTTGTCACCTACTTTTAGGTAGGCCATGACAATTTGATAGGAGAGCATTGTATGATGGATATGCTAACACCTACACCATCAAGAAGGATAGGAGAACTGTTGTGATGACACCATTGCAAGAGGATGTTGAAGCAAAGAAGGCAGCCAAAATCATCTTGGTGGGTAAGAAAGAGTTTGTGAAGCTCAATGAAGGAGACATAAAGAAAGGTGAGGATACCTCAAGGAGTGAAGTTGCTAAGGCTCAAAGTTTGAAGGCAATTTCAGTTTTGGATCAGATGGATCAGCAGAAGGTCAAAGAGCAGGTCTGCAAGCAGCCACAAGTTGATTGGAAAGACAAGGATGCTATCATAGTAGGGACAATTGTTTGTCCTCTAGAACCAACAAGAGTTGAAAGACAAGCATATTTTGCCATAACAACCGTACAAGAAGCATTACCCAAGCTTTCCAATGCAGATGTTTAGGTAGAGATGACAGTGAGAAAGAATGGCAAGTGAAGGATAGCTCTGGTTGCAAGCACTCACTTATGGCAAGGTGTGAGTAGAGCCTACAATGCTATGCATGAGTCTTTGATTCTATGGAAGCAGGTTGCAGTCCAAAGATCACGGGGAAGACATGAAGTAGCAATGGATACAGGTAGAGCAAAACAAAGACTTAACTCATGTGGCATGAGTTCTTTTCAAGGTGGGGTGTATGGTGTAGGAGCACCCAATCCACATTGGCCTCCATGAGGCATTTAACTGTTTAATGTTCATTTTGACATTTCCAATAAGGTCCTAAAAGACCATTCAATGTAATAAGGTCTGTTTGACCAATGCATGTCAATTTAGTTTGTATCTAGGTTTATGTTGTAAGTCCCAAGGACACTTGTCGATCTGTAATCACGAAGGTTGTTAGGCAGTTAGAGGTTGTTAGTCAGTTGTGATCTCCCAGCTTCTTGGAGTCAATTCAATACAACTAAGGGCAAGTAGATAAATGCCCAAGATCAGATCGATTGAGATCATAGTAGATAGATTGTAAAGAGATCAAAGTGATTTGAGAAACAGAGCATCTGTGTATTTCTGAAAGACATAATAAACAAAGTTATGGTGTGCATCTTTCTGTCATTCGATTTCATTAGGGTTTCTCTGTGCAATCAATTTGTTGTTTTGTGGCAGAGATGGTTTTTAAATCCATTCCACCGGTTAGATTTCTTTGAAATCAGTGGAATGGTTGTACAGTTCATTTTTGTGTTTGCAGGATCATGTACAAGATGCATTGATAGATCCTAGCATCCTCATGTGCTAGGTTGGTGATATCTAAGATCTGTGTGGTTGTCAGAGAAAAGGATCTGTGAAGTTACAAGGTTTGCAGAGGTTCAGATCGGTGAAGATTCGTGTTGTTTTGTCAGGTATACATTATGTGTGTTTATCGCTAATGTATGTTGGGGTCATTTCATGTGTATCTCATAGTTGAATTTTCATGTGTATCTCGCAAGTGCATGTTGCAGCTGCATGTGGTGAAAGTACATTTCATATGATACAAGGAAAGTCAACAGTCAGCTTCACTAAATGCATATTCTAAATGCATGTTTTCAAATGTATCTTACCAATGTATATTGAAGATATACATTACGTTAGGTCAATGCTCGGTCCCACTGAATGCATATTCAGGTTGTATGTTTTGAATGTATATTGCGCATATACATTGTGTTAGATGTAAGAGGTGACCGGTAGAGACGGTGAAGGAAACCGGTGATCACAAGTCGGTGAAAGATGCATTGATAGATCCTAGCATCCTCATGTGCTAGGTTGGCAAAATCTAAGATCTGTGTGGTTGTCGGAGAAAAGGATCTATGAAGTTACAAGGTTTGCAGAGGTTCGGATCGGCAAAGATTCATTTTGTTTCGTCAGGTATACATTATGTGTGTATATCACTAATATATGTCGAGGTCATTTCATGTGTATCATGCAGTTGAATGTTCATGTGTATCTCGCAAGTGTATGTTGCAGCTACATGTGGTGAAATTGCATTTCATATGATACAAGGAAAGTCAATGGTCGGCTTCACTAAATGCATATTAAGAATGCATGTTTTCAAATGTATCTTACCAATCTATATTGAGGATATACATTGCGTTAGGTCAATGGTCGGTCCCACTGAATGCATATTCAGGTTGTATGTTTTGAATGTATATTGCACATATACATTGTGTTAGATGCAAGAGGCGACCAATAGAGACGATGAAGGAAACCGGTGATCGCAAGTCGGCAAAAGATGCATTGATAGATCCTAGCATCCTCATGTGCTAGGTTGGCGAAATCTAAGATCTGTGTGGTTGTCGGAGAAAAGGATCTGTGAAGTTACAAGGTTTGTAGAGGTTCAGATCGGTGAAGATTCATGTTGTTTCATCAGGTATACATTCTGTGTGTATATCGCTAATGTATGTCGGGGTCATTTCATGTGTATCTTGCAGTTGAATGTTCGTGTGTATCTTGCAAGTGCATGTTGCAGCTGCATGTGGTGAAAGTGCATTTCATATGATATAAGGAAAGTCAACGGTCGGCTTCACTAAATGCATATTCTAAATGCATGTTTTCAAATGTATCTTACCAATGTATATTGAGGATATACATTGCATTAGGTTAATGGTCGGTCCCACCGAATGCATATTCAGGTTGTGTGTTTTGAATGTATATTATGCATATACATTGTGTTAGATGCAAGAGGCGACCGGTAGAGATGGTGAAGGAAACTGGTGATCACAAGTCAGTGGAAGTATTTGCAAGTTGTGCCATCGGTGTATCAGGAGCATGTACAAAGCTCTCACTGATGAAGAAGGTCACACCAACAATGCATTTCCTAAATGTACATTGAAGAATGTATCTCTCGGTAGATACAAAGGTGAAGGCATACATCAAGAAGAGTTGGTGATAGGTGGAAGGGTTTTGAGTTACGCCGACAGAAGAAGTCATAGCGATAGTGGTTTCAGAGACACATCAGTATGAGGAAGGATTTCGGTGCGAAAGGTGTTTGGTTGGTCGATAGCATATGGTCTTGCCGATAGGCGAGTGATGCAAGGAACATACATCAGGGAGTGTTGAACGTCAGGAAGATAAAAGATAAGGTGGCCAATGAGGAATGTTTAGCTGATAGGAGTAAATCACCAAGACGTGGACCACCCTCTTGCTGATCAGTTTGTAAGACAAAGTTGTGGCTCTGCATCAGGGAGGGGGGGCAAACTAGATGGGGGGATAAAAAAATCTAGGCCCAGCTAGTATGGTTGAACATATGATTAGAAGGATGATTTTGAGCTAACAATAGTAGTTGACTAAGATTATTTTGAGAGCATTTCTTATTTTATTATAGCAATGTAGGATAGTTTTCACAAAGGTATGAGATGACCTAAGTGAATTTTTATCCCAAAATTGCATGGATTAGACCCACAAACAATAGGTTGATGTCATGCATGCCCAAGATAGTATAACCTTGCCTAGCTGAGGAAGGGGACTCATAGCCATGAGTGTTCATAGTACATATAAGGTAGTGATGCCTATATATGCAAATGCAACACAATATACTAGAACCGACCCAAGCTTCAAGATATGAATACCATTCTTGGAGTAATGAAACCAACCCACAAGCAAAACATACAAAAACAATGACCATGTCCACTCCAAGTGTTGTCCGCCACATACCACGATATAATGAGATCAAAGTAGCTTTGGAAGTGACCTAGAGCAAGACAAGAAGATAAAAAAATCAATAATAAAAAAGACCAACAAAAAAGATACAAATAAATATTGTGTGCTCTTGCCAAGATAAGTGTTGATAAGATTACAAATCTTTGTCCATTGTAGGAACAATATATCCTAGGATGCGAATCAGTTTGATTTTGTTGGGTAATTTGTGAAATGTGGGCAAAAGGACAGTTAGGCCATGTGTTGAATTATAGTTGGTATGTTGATTGATGATTTTTACGTGAGGCACAATGTTTCAAGTGTATACTTAGCACGTGTATTACCTATTGGATCTAGCAAGCTCAGTAAATAGGGACCATCCAAATGGGTTGGATGGGTGCATATTATGTACCTAAGTACTGGATACTTCCTTCGTATTCCAGACTACCTACATACCCTGTGTCCATGGGATCAAGGTACTTTCAAGATGCGGGTGAGATGAATATGTAGTTCTGGTAAGATGTGATGATGTGGAGAATGGTTTAGGATGGGTGTAATGATGGGGGTTGATGGGTATTGATGTGTACAAATTGCAGAGAGTACTATTACGGATTGATGCATGGGAATGGGTGATTTGCAGCGAATTGTTAACAAAATCTAAAAGAAACCTATGATGAATGTGGATGATGTGGGAATTGCAGTGTACTGTTACAGATCAATGCAAGGGGATGGGTGATTTTCTGAGAGTATTGTCACGGATCAATGCATGGGGATGGGTGATTTGCAGAGAGTGGGTGGTTTAGGTTCAGATTTTTACAGTCTTATCAATTTGGTTCCAAAAGGTGCTTATTTAGGTACTGTATCTTTCTCAGGTATTTATACGACCAATCTGTTTTGGGGTTTTTTGGATTTTGGTGTTTTTGGATTTTGGTGTTTTTAGATTTTTGTGGTTTTTTGAATGTTTTTGCATTTTTGTTGTATAGAAGGAAGCTTACAAGGATCTTTATACCGTGAGGGTAGCCTTGGGTGGGGAGATGCGGGCTGGGTGATTGATGTTTCTAAATTCCAAGCCATGGAAGGTGCTTTTGGTACGGAGTGTTGTGATGGAAAGAGGACTTATTAGATGGTAGAACCACCCACTACACATGGCACCTTAAATAGGTTTTCACCATGGTACCAATCTAAGGCATCACCGAAGTGATTTTCACTATTGGAAGTCTTTATTGCACTCGGGTTTTTTTCTTGATTTTTTTATTTTTTTGATTTTTTTGTATTTTTGCTTGGGATTCTCGATGGGTTATGCATAAAATTTCTTCAGATGCATAATGTTCATAGGCTCATCCAAAGGTTGCCCCTCAAGTGTTGCAAGATAATATGCTCCTAATCCATAGTTGGTTGTGATGACATATGGCCCTAACCAGTTAGGCTCAAACTTTCCTTTCTTAGGACGCTCCTACAAATTTTTCTGGTTTTCCATAAGGATAAGGTCACCTTTTTCAAATTTTTAGTTCTTGATTTTCTTGTGATAGCTTCTTCTAAGGCAATTTTGGTAGGCCTGCAGATGGTTCAATGCATCTAGACGCTTCTCATCCAGTAATTTTAGCTCATGCAACCTTGCGACTTGATATTTCTCATCAGTGATGATGTTTTGTAGAGATACTCTTAAGGATGGGAGCTCAACCTCAATACATAAGATGGCTTCAGATCCAAATACAAGGGAATATAGAGTGGCTCTTGTGGCTGTACAGATGCTTGTGCGATAGGCCCATAGGGCGGGGTTGAGCTAAAGGTGCCAGTCACGACCAACTTCATTAACCGTCTTCTTTAGAATGCGGAGGATGGTTTTATTTGAAGCTTCTACTTGACCATTACCTTGAGGGTAATATGGAGTGGAGAAGTGGTGTTGGATTTCTCACACAAGGTGTGGACTTCCTAGTTCTTGAAAGGTTTTCCATTATCTGTGATAATGGAATGGGGGATGCCATAATGACATAATATAATGGAGGATGAACTTGGATATTTGTGTTCCAGTAGTGAAAGTGAGTGGTATTGCTTCCACCCACTTAGTGAAGTATTTGGTAGTAGGGATGGCAAATTTATGGCCATTGGATGATGGTGGATGGATTTTCCCTATGAGGTCGAGTCCCCACCGTGAGAAGGGCCACAGAGTTGTAATTGGCTACAATTCTTACGATGGGGCATGAATGAGATCTCCATGTTGTTGAAATGGCAGGCACTTCTTTATAAACCGGTACGCGTCTCATTCCATGGTTGACCAGTAGTACTCAGTTCTTAGGATCTTCTTAGCTAGAGTAGGCCCACTTGAATGTGCCCCACAAATACCTTCATGTACCTCTTGCAAGGCTACTTTAGCTTCTCTAGAGTCCAAACATCGTAAAAGTGTGCCATCAAGACTCCTTTTATATAGGGTATCACCTACGAGGAGGAAGCAGGAGGCTCGGTGGATGAAGCTTTTTCATTGCGATGCAGATAAGTTTTGGGGAACATAAGTCTCTTGATACCATGGGGATAAGGGACCAACAATTTCGCACACTAGCTCTAATTGGGGAACATCATATGTTGGAATGGGGAGCTCTTCGATCAAGAACTCACACTTCTTGCTATCTTTCTTCATATCAACCAGAGATCCGATTGTTACCATGGCATCTACAGCTTTGTTGTTGAGCCTTGGGATTTGTTCAAAGTGAATATCATCAAAATAGTCTTTGAAGTCATTGACCATCTTCTTGTAAGGCAGGATTTTGTCATCCTTAGTTTTGTACTCATTGTTTACTTGTCAGATGACCAGTTGGGAGTCGCCATATACTGTCAGCTTCTTGATTTTCCATTTGATTGCCATTCAAAGACCTGTGATGAGGGCCTCTTATTCTGCCACGTTGTTGGTACATAGAAATGTAATTTTGAATTATTTAGGGATGGTGTCACCTTGAGGGGTAACAAACAAGATGCCTGCCCCTGAGCCGCTGTGTGTATATGACCCATCGAAATACATTTTCCATGTTTCTATTGTTGGTGCTATTGTCAATATGGCTTCATCAGGGAACTCTATGAGTGTAGGATGTTCTGCTAGAATAGTTGCTTCAGCCAATTGATCGGCAATGAACTATCCTTTGATAGCCTTTCTCTCTATGTATTCAATGTCAAATTCACTAAGGATCATGACCCATTTTCCCATTCTTCTAGTAAGGGCAGTGTTGATGGTGATGTTAGTCACACACAAACACACAAATAAAAGTTTACACAACAACCTTTATTTATCTTGAAAGATACGATGAATTCAAAGAATCCATGATACCAAGTCTCTGTTGATTAGTTCATAATCTACTGACATTACTTAGTGGTTGATGTGTGTTGTTGTTAATCATTCAGGGGCCTTACGTTCTTCAGTAATTTATGTTTCCTACAAATATGCTACACAGAATGGTTACTCTACATAGTATATTTCTTCAAATAATGTGTCTACAGGTTGATATTTGCATGATTTCTACCATTATTTGCAATTCTTTGCATGATATTTTCAACACTACATGCATTTAGCTCAAATATGCTAATGATATTTAGTTTTTCTATGAGATGTTAGCATATTTCTTTGTTCTGCTTATTATTTATCATGATTTGCAGTTATGGAAGTGATTTCAATGAAATTAAAATAAGAAAAAAAAAGGTCAGAGAATGAGATTCCCAAAATTACTTGATTGAGATCACTGATCCACATACATGTTCTGATACAACAATAAAGAGAAGAAAACTAGAATCATACTTCACCAAGACATTTCACAAATCCGCATGATCCAGTGCAAATCTTCAAAGGAAAAGTTGACAACAACATGCAATGAAATGAAAGCGCTTCTATTTGAACACAGGATTCACCATTACATATCCAAAAATCAACTTGAAGATTACGTAAAGTTTACAATTAGGATGTAATCTGAAGCTTCATCTCCATTCAGTATGCTTTAGAACAAGTACATTTACAGTGATCTAAAGAAAGAACCTTGACATTTCAACAATTCAGTCCTCATTAGTCTCAGTAATCCGATCTCCTATATGAAATTGTTTCGGTTAAATTTTTTATGATTGACCTCCTCCCTCTTACAAAATAAAAAGGGGCTCAATATATAGCTCTGAGTATCCCCAACACAATTCCAAAAAAAACCCTAATTAATCAACGGTTTGCACTTCAAGTGCAGCATCAAATGGTGGAAAACAAAACCTGCCAAAAACCCCCGAGTAGCATACCCATACTGAGCGTAAGGGTGTCCTTTGAAAAACCTAATAGTCACCAAAATAACTGTTGCTTCATTTAATAATATTTCCTTCCACCTACAAAATCCTCCACATTGAAAGCCTTAACTCCTCCTGCCTCATTTGCGATCTCTCATGATCCGATCCACCACCTGGGATGTCCTCACCATTAAAGCCCCATCTTTATTTCTATCTACATGCCATCGGGCTCTAAAATGGATCCAAAATCCTCTCGCTTTCCTTTCCCACCTTTTTCTTTGTATCTTGCAAATGCATATTATTCTAATCATCAACGTAAGCATCCTCAGTCAAAGCGAGCCAAAAATTTCTCATCGACCTCATCTTTCTGGCCGATGCACTTCCCTTGTTCACTTTATCTGCGCACCTAGAGTCAACATACATTAGTCAATAAAATGCACTTTAAAATTCACATTTAGTCAAACTTCAATCTTGATCTAACCGCTGCAATAAACATACAAGCATTATAACATGCAAAGAATTTTCTATTTTTAATTCTCCCTTTGACATCCGGCTTGCATATTTTTCCTTTGTATATCGGCTTATACATCGTAGACATACAAGCACCAAAACATACAAAGAGTTTTCTGTGTTTAACTTTCTATTCAGGTCTGAGTTGCACCCTTAACTTATACTTTTCCTTTTGCATCTATCGCTTGTATGTATCACTTGTATCTCTTCTTTGTATATCAGCTTGCTACATACAAGCACCCTTGTATGTCACTCTTGAATTTCAACCCCTTTATTAACCATAGTTTACTTACCTGTCAGATCTGCAAAGTATAAAGTGCAATGTATCTTCAAATATTCATTCAGGCACAATGCATGCTTTATACCAAATCTTAATTCCATTTGAATTCCAGCTTGTATGTATCAAGCAATGTATGTTTTGAAACATACATACAAAGAAAGGAATGTACAAGCATTTAACTCCTTTTCATAACGATTTCAGATCCGCGGCTTGTATATAACAAATGCATCTCAGCTTTGTATGTAAGATACATACAAAGTGCAAACATATAACGACCCCACCATAGTTAACAAACCTTTTGGGTCCGCGACTTGCATGCGGGCCTTGCATCTTGCAATGTATGTTTCACTTGTATGTATAAACATACAAACACCAAATATACAACCGGTAGATTTAACCAAACATTCACTTCAACTTTTAACTGCGTCGGGTCCACCTTAAATATAATGCAATGTATATCAGATATACATTAAGTTAAGATACACCGCACTATCCTGATTTTAATCTATTTTGGGTTCCAACGCTTGCATGTACAAATAAAACATTAGCAAATGCATACAAGTATAAAAGCATACAAACAACTTTGTATATGTAACCCGATTTGTATATGCAACCCGATGACTTAAAAAACTCGACAACCCATTTTGTGAGTAACACAAGGACCCAATATACAAAGGACTTTGTATATGGGTGACCTTGTATGTTTTAACCTTGTACAGGCAACCCGACATACAAAGGACCTTGTATATACAACATACAAACCCAATTGTACATTTTACCAAAATACTCATAACTTGCAAAATACAGGGAATTTTAAGATGGTTCAAACAGCAACCCCTATTCATTTTTGATAAGGAATTCACCTGTACTCTGGTCTAATACTTAATGCAATTTTTTCATTATTTTCAACAAGGCTTGTAACTTTTCACTTCTTTTTCCCTTTACCACCAAGCAGAACAATACACACACAAGCAAAAGCAACATCCACAACAGGGGTCCTCATTTTGCCTAGGAGTAAAATGGGGCATGTTGTGAACATCACAACAACTAGCAACCAAACAAAACAATCAAATTAAAACCACTAAAGAAAACTGAAATGAAATAAATTCATAACTTCCAACTATCTTTTCTGCAAATCATCATTTAACTTGAGACCTAATGTATTCAATAAGGTGCATGAATTTTCACATTCAGTCTAAGTGGGTGCACGTGATTAATTATCCTCATCTTGAAAATTAGTTGAACAAACTAGTGACTGACATTAGACTACATAGTTGATGTCATTCCCTCATAGCCAACCGAATAGAGCCTTGCTGCCAACAGGCATCCATATCCCCGATAAGGTTATCGTTACAATTCTCCTAAGTAGAGCCCCACTGCCAGCGAGTGTCTATATCCCCGGTAGAGTTACTTATATGGCTTAACCTAAATTTTCAGTAAAATACATATTATTATTCTATTTATTTTATATTTTGATAAAGATTTAATAAGATATTGCAGTTGTAACTTCATGATGCAAGGAAAGGTCACTTGCTGAAATTAAGCTAAGAATTATAATGGTAGCAAGGGTGACCTCTAATTTTTCACCTAATATCTACACTAGTATGTTTAACAAACCCAAGGATTTTAGGTGTGTCATTGTGAGAAACATTCCTTGAATATTCAACCCACAGTTATTGAATACAAAATTTCACAAGTCAAACAACCCTCTACATTCATGACAGTCACAACAAGTTATGCATAAATATCAAATGATTAACCTGAATGATCTAAATTTTTTATTGTTTTCAATGATTGTAAGTCTACTCCTGCATACTCTAAATCAAAATAAAGATCCCAGCTAAGGAAACACAACAAAGCAATCAAACAAAACAAGCAAACTGTACAAACAACTAACCTATGAAAGGAAACAACACAAAGCAAGACAAGAAAACAAAGAAAAGAAACAAAACAACTACTCTACCAAACTATATACAAACCCTACAAGGCAAATAAAACCCAGGAAAAGACCCAAAGACACCTGTATTTGCATACTTCCTTAGATTGTG
Source organism: Cunninghamia lanceolata (assembly GCA_027924645.1). Taxonomy (NCBI): domain Eukaryota; kingdom Viridiplantae; phylum Streptophyta; class Pinopsida; order Cupressales; family Cupressaceae; genus Cunninghamia; species Cunninghamia lanceolata. Next base: position 3,922,794 of record BSBN01000341.1, on the reverse strand, counting down.
TAGGAGCATCAGGGCACTAGTTATGGTTCCAATCCTAGCAAATTCATCCTTGTATTCTGAGAAATATTCTTGAATTCTAAATTCATTGTGTTTAACAGAATAACCTCTAATTATCAGCAACTGAGGAATCTCATCATGTTCATGATTAATCCATATGCATGTCCTATCTCTTGAATTTCCATAATCAAAATAATAATCAACATCATTTACTGTGGAAAGGAAAGATACAACCTGATGCATCTCTGGCTCTATTGGACATGCTTGTTTATTGACAGCTGGTCCTCCATTTAACTCTGCATTTTCATTTCTTGGCTCAATGTCTGGTCTCACTTGAAATTGAAGGATGTATGGCTCTTGATGTATTATTTCTTCATCTTTATCCAGCTTTGTCTCTTCATTCTGGATATTCAATTTATCCTCATGCTCAGGAAACGTCTCAATATTCTCTTCAATTCTCTACACATCAGCATCTAAATGAGTATCTTTATAATCATAATCTAATATACAGAAATTTATCATTTCTAAATCATTTGACTGTAAATGTGAGACAACTTTCAATTGATAGGAATACTCCCTTGTTTCATTTTCAAAATGACATTGGACTGGCATCTGATCATGCACAACAACTCCAAAGCTTTCTGCATCTTCATCTTTCACGAATTGTTCATCAAATATTTCACATTTTCCATCTAGTATGGTGTCTAGTTCCATTGTCCTACAACATTCTTGCATTTGATCATTCAATTCAAAGAAGTCAGCTGTGAAATTAGGATTTACTTTCTCTTCTATGACTTCATTAGTTGCTATAGTAGGGACTTCATCAGCAACAGTGCTTTTAAATTGTTCTACTACCTGTTTGCACTTCTTTATCAACTCATTTCTATCAAAACTGCTAAATTCAGATCCAGAAACATCATCCTGACAAGTGTTTAATAATTCAATATATTTGTCCAGAGTTTCAAGATTAATTTCACATTTATTTTCCCCCTCATCAAATCTCTCTTGTTGATTGTTTAATGACTGAAAGAAAGGAGTAATTTTTGTTGATAACTGAGAGGGGGGGTGAATCAGTTATCTTAATTATTTCAGCTTTTTAAATTTCCTTATCAATTACGGCAACATTAAATTAAATAAGCAAACATAACCATAAAATGGAAATAACATCAATACACATGACACAATGGTTTTGACGTGGAAAACCCTGTTAAGGGAAAAACCACAAGGTGATTAACCCAAGATTGTATTCTCTGTTAGAAGAATAAGATAGTACAAAATGACACTTGCCAATTAGGGCTCACTACCTGAGCACACTGCTCACAAGAGGCTCACTGCCTACAATAGTTTATACAAGGAAACTAGAAACTTGAACTGATGAGAAGCATCCACATATGCTGAGGTTCAGTTCCAATTAAGCCCAATATACTGATCTGCTGCACTTCATTCTTCCTCTCTTAGGTGCTACTGTCCTGTTACATTCCAGACCTGTCTTACTACCTTTACACTACTCTTCTGCTTTTCTTCGTACAACACAATTCACCACACATACCTTCATATCTAAATCCATCTGGTATATATATCCACACCAAGGATTTCATCCACTTTCTAGTCGGCATCTTGAATACTCAATATTTTCCCAAACTTTGATTAGTCGGCTGAATCTTTGCATTCCAAGTAATGCGGATCAAAGAGATGCTTATAGAAGTCATCAATCATGTCGGCCAGTTATGAAAGATACCTCAAGAAGCTTGATCACCATCAATATTAGATCCAGATTTAGGTCTAATGCTCTACCAGTTAGTTCTTCCTCTGTCTATTCTGCCAAACAAAAACCCAACACTCAAGTGCTTGTGTCTCTTCACTCTTGCATCACCAGAGGCTCAATCCCTAGAATCTACTAGTCAATGTACTCCTATTGACTTCCCCAAATCTGCACTTTACTGAGATACTTCCTTTGAGAGATCTAGACTTGACTGTCAGACCCTGCTGCATGCTCTATTCTTGTTTACCAGACCACAACACTTCTTCAATCTGACTTCTAGTATAGGCATACCATGTTCTGCAGATGGGTGGGATGAACTTTTGTTTCCACCAATGACAACACTCATGAAGCCATATAGTGTCTCTTGCCAACAATCTCCCCCTTTGGCATTGATGGCAACACTTAGTGAAAAATGACTAAGTGTCACACTATACTCCCCTTGGCTGATGCTCTATTCTTATGTACATTTTCTAGAGCTCCCCCTTAGCTGGATTCCTCATTTTTCACTACTCCTCACTCCCCCTTTGACATCAATGGAAAAGGGTGGGGTCCGCACACCAAAATTTCCAAAAACAATCTATACTTAGCCGCATAAAACATATATACATGTTTTACCTACATATACTAAAATATATTTGCAAAAGTGGTCTTTCACTGTACCACTTCTATCGCCCAACTCTTCTTCATCCTATCCAAAATTGAGATGTGACCACTCAACAAGAATACAAAAGCTTCTGCTCTTTTTAGATCTGTTGGATCACTAGTCTGGGCTGTAGTCTGAGCATCACGTAGGGCCTCATGCATGGCCTCTAACTTAGGGATAATGATCCCTCTAAGTTCACTCAACCTACTTATTCTATTTTTCTTCTCCTTCTCAAGTTTCTTAATTTCATTCAAGACTGCAATAGTCTGACATTCTTGATTGATTACAGGGGATGAGAGAGGATCAAAACTTTGAGACAAATTAAGTAGTTTATCTTCTTGCTCTTTTACTTTCTTATCAACATCTTTGGTCACTTTGGGCCAGGATAAACAAAATTTATAAATATTTCCGCCATCTTTGAGAGAATTTTCTAAACTCTTTATCCCAATATCCATAAATCTCCTATCATTTGAGATTAGACCCTGTACTTTAGAGAATCTCTTATCCAAAAATTCTTTCCTAACTTTCTCTTCTGTTGCTTTCTCTAAAGAATCAAAATGTGTATTAACAGAATTTACAAGAGACTTTAGTTTACCGGATGTGGAGGCTATAGGATCCTTTTGGAAGGATGGCATGATCTTTTCCAATACACCGGATGCAGTTTCTATGAGCTCATAGTCTTCCATGTGAGACTTCAACATTTTTTCTTTTGCCTTTGCTTGAGTGAAGGAAGCTAGTTTCATGGTTTGGACCGGAGAGAGGGAATCAAATTTGAATGGACCTTGAAGCAGTTCTGGTTCATCAAATTCCATAATCTCTTTGGTCAAGAACTCTTTGACTGCTTCTGCTGTGTCTCCTACCGGAGATAGAATTTTCTCCCCTTTTGGAGCCTTACCACTATCATTTGTGGCCTTCTCTGTTGGAGTTTTCTCTCCTTCTGTAGCCTTGCTACTGTCATCTTCTTTTTCTTTTGCTTCTTGACTGATCTTCTCTTGTACTCTTTCTTTTTCTTTGAATCCAGAGTCTGTAGGGGAAACCAGAGGAGAGATGTTTGCTTGATCATGGACCTCCTCTTCTGGAGCAGAGGAATCTAAGTCCTTACCTTTTTGTTCACCTGTCTCCTTTACCTCTTCTACCACTATCTCAGTAGATTCTTCTTCAACATCTATGGCTGAGGGATTATCACCTAAGTCCTCTATAATAGGAATGTTGAATCTTTTGTATGCATTCTGGAGAATCTCTTCTATCTCTTTTGCTACTTTGTCAGTTTCTCCGAGCATAAGTTGATTCATTCTAGCTTTGCTCTAGAACTCATCCTTACAATCTTTGAAGATCATATTATTCTGCTTAGGAGTGATTGAAGGATATAGCTGAATAGCTATCTATTCTTGGATCTCAAGATCCTTTGCCATAGCATTATTCTTTCTTATTTCTAATTCCTTTTCTAGGATTTTGGGAATAAGAGATATGATTTCAATAAAAGCCTTGTTGTAGATATTCAGATACCTGACTGTGGCTTCTTACAAGATTTTCTGGTCAACTTAATTGTAATCATTATAGAATTCAGCCATTGGTTGAAGGTTCCCATCCATAATAACTAATTTTATGATGTCATCAATGCACAGAGTAGGTTTCTCAACAAATTATTCTATTACTTCTTCAGCAAAAAGTTCACCGGATGTTTCCTTTTCTTCTTCAATTTCTTTACTTCCTCATCTGATTCTGTCTCTTCTTCATCCTTTTGGCTTGTGTAAGACCTTGTTTCCTTTTTCTTGGTTCTCTTCTCTCCTTTTCCGGATGATTTTGCTTTTGGTTTAGATGCCTTTGAGCTTTTTATAGTGGTAGGTGCAGAGGTCTTAGAGGATCTGGTTCGGGAGGGGACTTCCACCAAAGCACCTTCTTTCTCTACTTTTTTTTTCTTTCTCTGCCCTTTATGTCTTCTCTCTATTTGCATCAAGTGCCTCTTTTGAAATCCCATGCCTCTTGGCAAACTCTTCTACTTCCCTCCTCACTTTTCTTTTTATTTCTGGTTGTCTTAGCTCCACATGGATCTTCACACTTAATTCTTCAAAGGTTCCAAACCTTTCTGCTTTAGGATCCTTGGATTGACTGAGCATGTGTTGAACATGTAGCTCAACAATTTTCTCATCTACTTCATACCCCATTGGCATGATCTAGACTATACTTGGCTCTACTACCTCCATTAGACATTGATCAGTTTCTACCATAAAGCATATTGTATCTTCACACTTTTCAACTAAAGATTGGGGGATTCTTTCTCTTGCTTGCATCATGCTCTAAAAATTCTTGAAAGAGCCCCAGAGTGTTGTATTCTGTGCCTTGGCATCACCAAGCCCATGTATATAATCTCTGATTTGGATGGCTACTGGTCTATCATTCTGTCATACCCAACCATTGGATCCGGGAAGCTCATTCATGAAGTAGAAGAACAAGCACAGTATCAGTCCACCATACTTAAAGGAGTTCTTCTTGTCCTTGATCTTTTGTAGGTTTTCCATTAGTTGGCTCAGATGGAATTCACAAAGATCATAATCTGCATTTTTCCTCAACATTTCATAAGTAGTGTAAATTGCAGTTCTGGGTACTAAATTTTCCCTGCTAGAGTGATATATCTTATAACCAATGATCATGGAGGTAAACTTGACATCCGGATCAGTGATGTCTTCTATTGTCATTGCTCTTTTGTCAAATTTTGATCTGGTAGCCTCACTCACAATTTGATTCTTGACAGATTTGAGAATAGGAATCCCACCGGATGAGTGCAATCCAATTACTACCCTAATGGCATCCTTGGTTATCTTAAATGGCCTCATCAACCATATAAAGTTATCATGCATTCTACTTAGAACATACCGGACCCATTCATCTTCTACAAAATAGGCGAAATGAATGCATTGTGCAAAATGCTTGTCCCGGATGGCTTTATACTAAATTTTGAGTTCAAATGAGTCATCTATCAAATGCTTGTGATAGATATCAACAAGCTTAGATTCCCCAAATTCTTCAATATTCGCATGAATATATGCCCTAACATCTTCTACATGCAGAACCCCATGCGGAATGCTTGAAAAGGTGCCTAGGGGATCAACTTCTAGGATTTATATGGATGTTTCTTGAATTTAGGATGCATCCTATCAGTAATCTTTACAACATTTGGTGTAGTCATCTTCAAAAGATTTTGTAGAGAAATATTCAATAATGGAAAATACCTTTTGCGCTTCTAGGGTTCGCTGAATGATCTGGATTAATTTGCTAGATGAATCGACTTAAGCGGTTGATCTTTTGAGAATTTGAGATCATTTGTTGTAGAGCTCCTTTTCTCTTCTTCTTGAATGCAAATGTGCAAGTGACGAGTGAATGAACCCTTTTATTTCTGGGAAAACCCTAATTTCATATTGCAATAAATGCGCAACTCAAGTCATTCCGGTTGCCTGGTTCTTCTTATTTTGAGAAAGATCTTTTCTGGATCACTAATATATACTTAGAGTTATTCTTGATGATTAATAACAAATTATCTTACTTTCCCCAAACACTTGATCTATCCACAAAACAAGATGCCTCGAATTTGAATCATATCGGATTTATCTATGATAATCCTGTTTTACCAGATGACTGTTAAACTGGATCAATCTTGGAAGATTAGACTCTTCAAATCTTCCTATGGATCTTCCATATCTTTACCAAGCTTTCTTTAGATGTTTCTCTGAGAATCCTTTTATTTCACAACTTCCTATGTGCCAATTTTAGGCACCAATTAACTGGATGGGGAAAATGTTTTTCCTTGTGTCTCCCCCTGAGCCAGAGCTCATTTTTTAATTTCTGGAAGGAATATCAGTACCAGATTCTGGTGCAGATCCATCCCCTACATTCTCTATACTTCTCTTCACCCAAATCTTGTTCATCTCACTTTTAACTTCATCTGCATTCACTTTTCCTTTTCCTTTGTCTTGATTCTGATTATGATGCACCGGACCCCTTTTGTTCTGATTCTTGCTTCTGCAGAATTTGGCAATATGACCGGATCTATTGCAATTGTGGCAAACAACATTTTTTTGCATATTTGAATGATATCCTCTTGATCTACATTGATTAGCCATATGTCCCATTCTATTGCATGCAAAGCATCTACCATTGAATGAATTATTCATTTGCATATTTTTGTATTCATGAGATTTGTGACCATACCTTTTGTAGTTGAAACATTGTCCAGAGAAGGATGTATTAGCCTGATTTATTCTCTTTCTGCACTAATTAGCTTTTTGACCAAAGTTATTGCAGTTGTGGCAGTATCCATTGAAGGATGGATATCTTTGGGCATTAGGTTGCCTTATCGGAGGTCTTCTAGGCATGTTCCTTGGATTTCTTGATCCAAAATTCTTCTAACCGGATCTAGAGCTTTCACCTTTCTCATATCCCAATCCACGCTTGTCATCTACCCTCTCTTGGCTTTCAAGAAGAACTTCAAGTTGAGCAGAACTTATCTTGAATTTCTCTTTGTATTCATTTGTTGTTTGAAGATTCTTTTTAAGAGTGTCAATTTGATCCTCAAGTTTTTCTTCATTATCTTTAGCATCTTCAAGATTAGATTCTAGATGCCTGATTATTCTATCCATTTTGTGGTAGTCTTCTAACTTCTCCTTGAGAGATTGTCTTAGATCATCTTCAGTTTTTCTTTTCTCTTCAATTTCTTGGGTGAATTTCATAACTCCTGATTCCATTTCATGTCTTACCATAATGACCTCTTTTGATAACTTTTCACATAACTTGGTTTTCTCCTTCAGATCTTCATTTGTACCATTGTCTTCACTTTGACTTGCCAATTGTTGAAGTAGATCTTTTCTCTTTTTCATAGAGATACTCAGTTTCCTTTTTAGTTCATTTATGAAGTCATTAGCTTGTTTGAGTCTTTCCTTCAATTCATTGACTTCAGAGTTTGATTGCTCAAGATCATCTAGGGCAAACTGGAGTTGTTCCCTCATACCATACACATCCATTTGAGTTCCCAGATTTTCCTCAAGCTGTTAGGCTCTTTTTGGAGGAACTTGGCTCTAATACCAATTGTTGATAACTGAGAGGGGGGGTGAATTAGTTATCTTAATTATTTTAGCTTTCTAAATTTCCTTATCAATTAGGGCAGCATTAAATTAAATAAGCAAACATAACCATGAAATGGAAATAACATCAATACACATGGCAGAATGATTTTGATGTGGAAAACCCTGTTAAGGGAAAAACCACGGGGTGATTAACCCAAGATTGTATTCTCTATTAGAAGAATAAGATAGTACAAAATGGCACTTGTCAATTAGGGCTCACTGCCTGAGCACACTGCTCACAAGAGGCTCACTGCCTACAATAGTTTATATAAGGAAACTAGATACTTGAACTGATGAGAAGCATCCACATATGTTGAGGTTTAGTTCCAGTTAAGCCCAATATATTAATCTGCTGCACTTCATTCTTCCTCTCTTAGGTGCTACTATCTTGTTACATTCTGAACCTGTCTTACTACCTTTACACTACTCTTCTACTTTTCTTCACACAACACAATTCACCACACATACCTTCATATCTAAATCCATCTGGTATATATCCACACCAAGGATTTCATCCACTTTCTAGTCAGCATCCTAAATACTCAATATTTTCCCAAACTTTGATTAGTCGGCTGAATCTTTGCATACCAAGTAATGCAGATCAAAGAGATGCTTATAGAAGTCATCAATCATGTCAGTTAGTTATGAAAGATACCTCAGGAAGCTTGATCACCATCAATATTAGATCCAGATTTAGGTCTGATGCTCTACTGGTTAGTTCTTCCTCTGTCTATTTTGCCAAACAGAAACCCAACACTCAAGTGCTCATGTCTCTTCACTCTTCCATCACTGGAGGCTCAATCCCTAGAATCTACCAGTCAATGTACTCCTGTTAACTTCCCCAAATCTACACTTTACTGAGATACTTCCTTTGAGAGATCCAGACATGACTGTCAGACCCTGCTGCATGCTCTGTTCTTGCTTACCGGACCACAACACTTCTTCAATCTAACTTCCGGTATAGGCACACCATGTTCTGCGGATGGGTGGGATGAACTTTGTTGCCATCAATGACAACACTCATGAAGCCATATAGTGTCTCTTGCCAACAATTTCCTCTTTACTATTTTTAAAAGGTTCATACTTGCACTCTGCCTCACCCTTATTATAAGGTAGAGAACTGTCAATCTCACCATAAAATGACTCAAGGAAAGATGTTTCTTCATTTTTATCAAAAGTATTAGGATCAGAATCAAAGACTTTATCCTAACAAGTGGTTTCTTCTCTACAAATTTTCAAAGATTCATACCTGCACTCTGCCTCACCCTTATTATAAGGTAGGGAACTTCTATCAATCTCACCATAAAATGACTTAAGAAAAGATGTTTTACGATCGTTTCCCTCTAGAACTAATTCATCTATTGCATTTTCTACCCAACTCATGATTACGGGTGTTGTCTCTTCTTGCTGTTCGAGAATTTCTTCATTTTCCTGCCAGACTTCAGTCCTGAACACATCTAAAAAAAATATTAGTCCTTTCAAATATAAATCCAACCTTGTAAGAAAATTTAGACAATTAATTTCACTATGCTCCACAGACTGGTGTATCCTGCAACAACTGGATAAACCAAAGTTAGATAAATTTTGAGGATAAAGCTGCTCATTCAAAGTTTCCTGAAATAAAGGAATATTAACTTGAAAATCATCTTCATATGCATCCATTGAAATGAAACTATATTTTTTAATTTTTTTTTTTGGATTTTGGAATTTTAATGAGATCTATCATATCTTAGAATAACACTTGAAAGCTCAAAAAATCACACAAATCTTTGAAGCTTTGAGCTAGATCTTTGTAAAGATACAATCAAAACCTCTCAGATAAGAGATATTTGTAGACATTAGACTCAAATGATGAAATATTTATGCAACATTTACAGAAATCTAAAAATTCCTTGTTCAGGCCCTCCTTCTAGTGCCAATTCTGTGTCGATGGTGATGTTAGTCACACACAAACACACAAATAAAAGTTACACAGCAACCTTTATTTATCTTGAAAGATACGATGAATTCAAAGAATCCATGATCCCAAGTCTCCGTTGATGAGTTCATAATCTACTGATGTTACTCAGTGGTTGATGTGTGTTGCTGTTAATCATTCAGGGGCCTTACATTCTTCAGTAATTTATGTTTCCTACAAATATGCTACACAGAATGGTTACTCTACACAATATATTTCTTTAAATATTTGCAATTCTTTGCATGATATTTTCAACACTACATGCATTTAGCTCAAATATGCTAATGATATTTAGTTTTTCTATGAGATGTCAGCATATTTCTTTGTTCTGGTTATTATTTATCATGATTTACAGTTATGGAAGTGATTTCAATGAAATTAAAATGAGAAAAAAAAAGGGTTAGAGAATGAGATTCCCAAAATTACTTGACTGAGATCACTGATCCACATACATGTTCTGATATAGCAATGAAGAGAAGAAAACTAGAATCATACTTCACCAGGACATTCCACAAATCTGCATGATTCAATGCAAATCTTCAAAGGAAAAGTTGACAACAACATGCAATGAAATGAAAGCGCTTCTATTTGAACATAGGATTCACCATTACATATCCAAAAATAAACTTGAAGATTACGTAAAGTTTACAATCAGGATGTAATTTGAAGCTTCATCTCCATTCAGTATGCTTTAGAACAAGTACATTTACAGTGATCTGAAGAAAGAAACTTAAAATTTCAACAATTCAGTCCTCATTAGTCTCAGTAATCCGATCTCCTATATGAAATTGTCTTGGTCATATTTTTTATGATTGACCTCCTCCCTCTTATAAAATAAAAAGGGGCTCAATATATATCTCTAAGTATCCCCAACACAGTTCCAAAAAAAACCTTAATTAATCAATGGTCTGCACTTCAAGTGCAGCATCAAACGGTGGAAAACAAAACCCACCAAAAACCCTCGAGCAGCATACCCATACTAAGCGTATGGGTGTCCTTTGAAAAACCTAACAGTCACAAAAATAACTGTTGCTTCATTTAATAATATTTCCTTCCACCTGCAAAATCCTCTGCATTGAAAGCCTTAACTCCTCCTGCCTCATTTACGATCTCTTGTGATTCGATCCGCCACCTGGGATGTCCTCACCATTAAAGCCCTATCTTTATTTCTACCTGCACGCCATCGGGCTCTAAAATGGATTCAAAATCCTCTCGCTTTACTTTCCTACCTTTTTTCTTTGTATCTTACAAATGCATATCATTCTGATCATCAGCATAAGCATCCTCAGTCGGAGCGAGCCAAAAATTTCCCATCAACCTCATCTTTCTGGCCGATGCACTTCCCTTGTTCACTTTATTTGCGCACCTGTGGTCAACATACATTAGTCAATAAAATGCACTTTAAAATTCACATTTTAGTCAAACTTCAATCTTGATCTAACCGTTACAATAAACATACAAGAATTATAATATGCAAAGAATTTTCTATTTTTAATTCTCCCTTTGACATCTGGCTTGCATATTTTGCCTTTGTAAATCAGCTTATACATCATAGACATACAAGCGCCAAAACATACAAAGAGTTTTCTGTGTTAAACTTTCTATTCGAGTCTGAGTTGCACCCTATTGGTAAACAGATTTGTCACCATGAAATAACTTTTAAAAATGACTCGTTGCCCTTTGAACGGTGACTAAATTGTCCCAACAATTGGAGAGATCGCGACAGAGCAACAATCTTCCTTTGCATTTGAGAGGGGCAGCTCCCTCATATGATGGGAGTATTTGTGGTTTTTATGTACTTTTAACCTGAAAGTATAGAAAGGAGGAAAAGGGAAAACTAACAATAAATATGATTAATAGAAACCCTAACAGTAGACATATGAATACTAGTTCAGATTTCATGAACTCAGGACAAATTATGAGGGGATTTCACCACAAAAGTTAGAAACTACGTTCCTGAACAAATATGATGAACTTCACAGCTAATGTCTTAACATGCAACAATGATGAAATAAGGATAACACATAGGTCTCAACATACGAAGAGATAGGTTACCTGAACACATTCATATCAAGATACCAAGAAACGAGTGTACTTCACTACATCAATTACACAGTTAAAATATTTCAATGAATGACCTATGATCTACACAACGACACAGAAGTATTACCAATATAATGTACAAAAAAATAGTAACAATAACTCAGAAGTAACATTGGAACACACGAACCAAATGTATTCTTTATTATTCTTTCATGAAATTATACAACTTCAGAAAGCCTTCATGTACAAAGTGTTACATCAAATGTCTCTGAAAAACTTCTCCATAAGTTCCCCTCAAAAAGTTTCTTCTTGAAAAAGTCCCCCCTTTTACATTTGAAATAGCCTTGTATTTATAGGCTTCTCTGTTGGCAAGAGACACTATATGGATTCATGATTGTTGTCATTGATGGAAACAAAGTTCATCCCACACATCTGCAAGACATGGTGTGTCTCTACCGGAAGTCAGAATGAAGATTGTTGAGGTCCAGTAGACAAGAACAGAGCTTGTGGCAAGGTCCGACAGACAGGTCCGGATCTCTCAGAGGAAGTATCTTGGTGAAGTGTGGATTTGGGAAAGTCAAGAGGACTACCTTGAGTAATAGATTCCAAGGATTTATCCTCTGGTGATGGACAAGGAAAAAGATATGAATAGTTGAGTACCGGATTCCTGAGTGACAGTGTGAACAGAGGAAGAACTAACTGACAGAACATTAGATTACTTTCTGGATGTGTTACTGATGGTGGTAAAGGTTATGAAGGCATGAATCATGTTTGGCCGACATGATTAATGATTTCTACAAGCATATACTTGATCCGTATTACTTGATGTGCAAGGATTCAGCTGACTGAATAGAGTTTGTGAGAAGATTGACTGTTTCGGGTGCCGACTAGAAAGATAATGAAATCACTTGTGCAGATATATATATAGGATGGATTTAGTTGTGAGAAGAGTTGTGGGGACATATGATATGCGAATAAAAGCAGAGAAGAGCAGAAACAGTTAGGAAGGTCCAGTATGTGAAAGGGAAGCAGCGTAAGAGAAGAGGAAAGATGAAGTGCAGCAGATCAGTGTGCTGAGCCTAACCAGAACTGAACTTCCAGCATATGTGGATGCTACCAATCAGTTCAAGTATTGTATAACACTCTTTTGTAGACAGTGTGTCTCTTGTAGGCAGTATGCCTCCTTATGAGCAGTGTGCTCAGGCAGTGAGCCCTAATTGGCAAGTGCCATTTTGTAATTCCTTATTCTTCTAACAAAGAATAATATTTGGGTTAATCACCTCATGGTTTTCTCCCTTAATAGGGTTTCCACATCAAAAATATTGTGTCATGTGTATCTCCATTTCATGGTTATGTTTGCTTGTATGAATTAATGCTGCATTAATTAATAAGAAAATTTAGAAAGAAGAAATAATTAGGATAATTGATTCACCCCCCCTCTCAGTTATCAACATTCTCCCTAGTAACTACTTTGTAACCAACTTGTAAATAACTTGTAACTACTTCCCAACTAGTTCAAGTAACTACCTTTTTCGAAAGGAAACCTAATTTTGAACTTTTAATTACAATAAGTGAAACAAGTCACTTTTTTTAAAATGGTAGTTTTCAAAGATACAAATTTTGAGTTGTGAATTTGACTAAGTCACTTTCTATCTCTATTCTACTTCATTTCATTGGCCATCTTTTCATATCTTTTGAAATGTTGTAAATGTGGTAGACACATGATTAAATTGCTCCTGCTAACTTTTCATAAGAATTGCCATGAAGGATCATATATGTGTTGGTGGGAATTCATCAAAATTGGTAGTTTGCATTCACTAGAATATCTTTAACTATTTCAACAGGACAACTACACCCAATGCTTGAAGATGTGGAGAGATACATCTGACAACTCCTTGAAACAATAACAACACTACTTACAATCACACTTAAATCCTATTCCCGTGCATATGACATCTCACTATTTGGTCCAATAGTTTGTATTTGACACACCACATTGTGCATTATCTTTACAAGTTTATGGTGATCTAGCTCCCAACCTTGATTGCAAACATCGTAGTTATTCCACCTGCTATTGTTTACCTTGAATGGATCCATGATTGGCACCTTCATTTCATCTGAATCAGCCAGGTACTCTAACTACTGCAATATCCTCAGAGGTGACGATGTAGAAGAAATGAGTTTAGCCTCTAAGTCCCATTTTAGATAACCAAGTTTTGCCTCCACTTAAAGTTAGGAGAACCACTCACCAATTTGCAACGTATATGACATGAAACCCCAAAATGCTGACTGAATTACAAACTACTTTTTGAATGCTCACAAATGATTATAACTTGTAAGTGTTTTCTTTTTGAAGGTAACATCTCCACCAAGATTTTGTTTTGAAGATTTATTATTGTCCACAAATCATCAGTTGTTTGTTTTTCACATATTCATCAATCAATGAGATCAGGGTTTTCTTGAAGCAACTTGTCAATCATCTATGTATGTCCAATTACAACAATTTTGTGACTATACTATCCCACTCAACAACCTATTTCCTCAATGATGATTCATGAGAGTTTCATTTGGTTGTAGTTTGTCAAAATATTCATGAGGGCACTGACCGTAGTAACTTTGGATTTAAATTCATAACTAATCATGGTTTCATGAACATCCTATCCACAGAAGGCAATGCAACAATTTGGTAAGACATCCCATATTCTTGTGCATAAAAACTCTAGGCATTTTCGGAACCACATCGCGCTTGCTCATAGGTATTTTCGCATGTATAACTTCTCCATATTGGGCAAATAACATTTTCAAAGCTTCATCAGTAATGGATGGATCTAGTCCACCAACAAAGATAATTGTATTGTTTGGATCATTATCAGAAGCTACTTGAGGGGGAGGTACTTAAGGAGCTTTTGCAGGGTACTGTTGATGAGCAACTGTAGTAGTCTTCTTTGTTGTAGCAAGACCTATATGCATGGGCCTAGATGAAAAAAATATTCCATTCATTTCTATCATTGCCCGAATTTACTCATTCTCATCTCCAAACCTCACAAACCCATATCCTTTCAGGCAACCTATAAGCCTATCTGTTACAACCTTGGCTCCTCTAACAAATGAGTATCGAGTTTGAAATGTTTCTTGCAACAAGTAGTCTGTAACATTAGCTGCCAAATCTCTGAAAAATATAGGATAGTCAGGTCTGACATCAGGATGTTTTTCTCCAATACCAAATGATGTCCAATTTAGCCTGAAAAGTTGTTTAGTATTGGGCATTTGAATACTATTGTAAGACTGTAGAACCCTCTCAGCCACAGCATGGCTTACAAATTTCTGCGGCCTTTAAAACCATTTCTTTCATATCTTATTTTGCATGCACACTTCATACAAAATTGCAATCGCTGCATTCACCTCTTCTCAGCATTCCGTTATACTTTAATGGATGCCCATACCTTCTTCCAAAGCTCCCATTTTGGCATAGGCTGAGAGAATGCTAACAAAGGTTACAAAGTTTTGCTTTTACACCTGCCAATTGCATTTGCTTAAAAGTTTCCAAGGCCTTTTCAACTAGCTCATTCTATACATATCCTGCTATCATTGCATTCCAAGAGACAACATTCTATCGAACAGTTTAATGTGCTTTGTTTGTGGTTACATTTTACATATATGTTGACTGAGGCATTTGCAACTACCAATCTGACAAAAATCCATTTTCAATCTTGCTTTGATGGATGTTTATATCTTGTTCGAAAACTCTATTTTGGCGTGCAGGTGGGGAGGTGTTGGAGACATCAAAAAACTTTTTCAATCTAACTATTTTTGAGAATATCCTGTCATCATTGCCTTGCGTGAATACCTATTTCATTGGGGCATTTTTGTCTAGCAGTTCATGTGCATTGGATATGCTTTCATGTTTCGCATGTAGGTATACTGGAGTATTTGCAATGATAAACATCTGACAAAAAACTCTCATTCCATGATACTTTGGTAGACATCCATTCACTGTTGGAAATTGCTAACTTTGGCACTGGCTGAGAAGAGATTATGTTAAATCTAGTAGGACAACTTTATACCAACTGAATGCATTTTCTTGAAACTTTTTAAACCTTTACAACAAATACATTTCGTGTATATTTTGTAAGCATTGTATTCAATGAGATGGCAAGCCCATTGTCAAACAGTTCGTGCACCTTGTCCATGCTTCGGCATATTCCAGAAAACTTGCACCTGCAACATCTCAGGCCATTACACCAGAAAATTCCATTTTCTTGAAAGTTTCTAAAGTCTTTTCAACGAACTCATTTTGTATGAATCCTGCAGTTCATGCATTCCATTGAGGTATTTTGTCAAACAGTTTACGTGTGATGTCTATCCTTTCATGCTTTGCATGTATCTCTACTGGAGCATTTGCATACGGGAGGAGGACATGGGTGTTTGTAAATGTTATATCTGACAGAAATCCATTTTTAGCTATGCTTTGATGGTTGTTCATGCCCTTATTTCAGCATTTATATTTTGGTGTAGAGCGGGCTGCAAATATGCTGGCAAAGGTAGTGGAGTCTGGTTTTATACCTCTTGCATTTGCTTGAAATTTTCATAAGCCTTCGTAACAGACCCATTTTGTGTATATCATGTGGCATTATATTACAACAGACCACATTTTCTTTAGGCATTTTATCAAACATTTCATGTGCCAGTTCATTCCATTCATCTCCAAAATAGTTCGTATGCATTGTCTATGCTTGCAAGTCATGCATGCATGTCTAGAAGAACACTTGCAATATTAAAATCAAACAAAAATGATTTCTACTATCCCATTTTGGTGCAGGTCGTGAGGGTGCTGGCGGAGGTTGTAGAGTCTTCATATCTGCAATTTAAAAATCTGTGTATGGTATCTAGAATGTGCAGCATCTCTCCTAACCAGCTTTCTTTAAACACTTCTTATGCCTCCATGATTGCATACATGCGCACCAAGGCAGCTGAAAGTATAATAAATGGTAAAAATCTCACTTCGTTATGAGGGTTTTAGATTGTAAGTAGTTATTATAACTACTTTTCCTTTTAACCACCAACACACTTTGAGTGTTCTTAAAACCACTTCACACAATTGTTGAAGTTCAAAACTTATTCTTTTGACTAACATCCACTCACATTTGAAAAGACTTTATCGGCAATTTAGAAGGATTATCAAAACATTACTGACCATCAAAGACGCTTTCACAAGTATTTACTTTCTTCAAGAATAGAAGTGGCTTGCTTTAGTCGGCTAATGAAATCTCATTAAAATGCCTGCAAAGGATTTCTGGAGTTGGATGAAGTTTCATAACTTTATTTCACGAGTTAGCCAAATTCACAAGTTAGCATAACTAATTTCTCCTTTTGCAAGTTTGTTTTGAAGTTAGCCAAAATTGAAAGTGAATCCCCTTTTTCACCTTTTTGAAAGTTGCAGACAATGTAGCCAAAACTGAAAGTGGATGACAACTTAGGAAAAATTGAAAGCAGATGTCCTTACTTAGCCAAAAGTACAAGTTGACACATACTTGGTCAAAAGTAAAAGTGAATCCCAACTCATGTTAACTTGCAAGTGTGAGAAATGGTGAGAAGTGCATAACTTTCGGCTAGAGCATCAGATCTTTATGAAATTTTGGCTAGTTGTTCATAAAGGTAATACAAGGCTGTGGACAAAAGGATTCCTCTTGGATTTCAATAGGATTTCCATTTTAATTGTTTCTGCAATCTATGCGTGGAAAAATTGAACTTTTAAAATCTCGCAAACTGTGAAGCATACGGTTCTAAAACTTTGCGACATTTGGCAAAATGGACATAACAACACCCCTGTAAGAGGATTTCCTCTCAACTACTTGAAATCTTTAGATTTAATTATTTTTGTGATTTTTTTGCATAGAACCTCTTCCAACACTTTAACTGAAACAGGTGAAAAAATCCTCCTTTAAATTGGAAAACAACTTAACACTCAAAGAGAATTACTGACTAGGGATGACTCAACATAGTAACTTTGATGCAAAAGTTTAAAATTTGGCAAGTTGAGAACGAGGCCAACAACTGGCTCTAACTAGGGACAAGGACTATAAAGGACGCAAGATGAACCCGGAATCTCTGGTAATGAATAGTGCCTTACATCCATGGGGCTATAGAGTCAAGAGATAATATGATGTACAAGGGGAAACAAGGAGACAAGGACACATAGAGATGAGGCAAATGACAAAAACAACAAGAACTAAAACAAGACAGACACAATCAAAACACCTAGTTAACCTATGTACATGGTAGGTGACTCCTACCTCAAATTGCCTAGGAAATATCAAGTGAACCCATTGACAGGCTGGGAAAAATATGCACCTGTACAAAAAAGAGACAAGCACGGATGAGGTGCCTGTGAACTCAGTAACCATTCCAAAGTGACAAAAAAAATAAGCCGCATGAAAAATGAGGACTCCTTGAATAACAAACCAAACAAACATTTCTCGTCATAAGTATCTGAGTCTTTCCAAATCGCATTGATGTTGCCTTGTGTAGCTTCAAACATGTCTTCCAACATCATATCGAGCACATGAATATCCTCTATCTAAAAATTCTTTTGATAGTTTGATTCAAAGAAAACTAAATCACAAATCATACATCTTTCATGTGGACCAATTAGCGAAGAAAACTCAATACTCTGTGACTGATCCTTCTCATGAATAATGTTTTCCTTTATCATTGAATCATCACATGCAAAAGAAAATTCCCCTTTCTTTACCATTACCAACTCAAGATATGCTTTATCAGAGGATTGCATATGAGGATGAGAAATTAATGAATTTGCATTATGCACCTTTCCACTTTGAAAAATCCCTTCTACAGTTGATGAAGAGGAAATAACACGTAGCTTTTCATCAATCTTTTGAACACTTCCAATTTCATCCATGTTCTGACAAACATTAGAAATCTGATGTCCTTTATCACTATCATAACCATTACTCACATTGCCTTCTCCAACATTATTGCATGCGGATGATGGACTAGAACATACAATGAAATCACTCAAATAAAGACATTTAGGAATAAGTTCATTTGTAACCTCTTTTCGTGCAGATTCACACCCAATATCCTCATGATCTTGTTGCACATTTGAAATGGAAGTACTCAATGCTTCATCTTGAGTAGTACCTTTGGTTCCAGTAGTTGAGGATTCTTCTTCAACAAATGATAAAGAAGAAAGGACAACATCTTCTTCATGAATAAAATCATCAACAGTAGTGGTGAGATGCCAATCTTGAATGGAAACCCCATAAGAGATTTCTTGCAATATTCTTTCATCATCACTTTCCTCTTGCTCAGGTTGCATGCATGTCAGGAAAATATTTTGTGAGTCGTCTTCATGTTCTTTCACACTTTGGCTC
Source organism: Cunninghamia lanceolata (assembly GCA_027924645.1). NCBI lineage: Eukaryota > Viridiplantae > Streptophyta > Pinopsida > Cupressales > Cupressaceae > Cunninghamia > Cunninghamia lanceolata. The sequence continues at coordinate 3,903,881 of BSBN01000341.1, read as the reverse complement.
AAAATTTCTTCTTCACTCCCTGGAATAGCCACCATGTGATGGAAATCTCTCTCAGAGGTTGTAGTTATGGAACCAAAGCAAGTTGTCACAAGAGGAGTGACATTCTTTAAAGAAACTGAGAACATGTCATTGTCTGGATAGATTTCTTCTTCATCATTGCTTGCTTCCATACAAACTTGTTTTTCTGTCTCTATCACTACTTCTTTTTGGTCTTTTTAAGTAAACATGCATGTTCTGATGAGTCTCTTTCAGACACTTCCTTCAATATAGGTTCATTTGTAGGAAAAATATTTGCCTCTTTATTGCTGACCTCATCATGCAAATGATATATCTCAGTATAATTTCTTTTATCTTTTGGTGCATGAATCTCCTCCGATAGGGAATTACAATCATGAGCAAGAAAATGAGTCTTCTTCCCATCATTTTGTTCAATCTTCTACAACATTTGAAGCAAGGAAGGATGAACCTGGTTAGATGCAAATTGCATGCCGCCATAGAAACTCTTCAAAAACTCTACTTGCTTAGGATCATCAAGAAGTTGATTTTGCTAAGAAGAGGATGCAGAAAAAGGATAATCTTCATCATCACCGTCATTGTCTAATTCAAGAAACTACAAGTTATGCATCTGGGTTCTTCGATACCAAACCATCTTCTAGGATTCTTCTTTCAGATAGAGTCACCAATTTCTTTTCTGGGGAGATACTTGTATATTCTTGAGGAATGAAAAGGCACCTACGCTTTAGCTCGTATTCCCCAGTGGAGTCGCCAAAAATTTGTTGGTAAACAGATTTGTCACCATGAAATAACTTTTGAAAATAACCCGTTGCCCTTTGAATGGTGACCAAATTGTCCCAATAGTTGGAGAGATTGCGATAGAGCAATGATCTTCCTCTGCGTTTGAGAGGGGCAGCTCCCTTGTATGATGGGGGTATTGTGGTTTTTGTGTACTTTTAACCTGAAAGTACAAAAGGAGGAAAAGGAAAAACTAACAATAAAGATGATTAATAGAAACCCTAACAGTGGACATATGAATACTAGTTCAAATTTCACTAACTCAGGACAAATTATGAGGCGATTTCACCACAAAAGTTAGAAACTACGTTCCTGAACAAATATGATGAACTTCATAGCTAATGTCTTAACATGTAACAATGATGAAATAAGGATAACACATTGGTCTCAACATACAAAGAGATAGGTTACCTAAACACATTCATATCAAGATACCAAGAAACGAGTGTGCTTCACTACATCAATTGCACAGTTAAAATGTTTCATTGAATGACCTATGATCTACACAATGACACATAAGTATTACCAATCTAACGTACGAAAAATTAGTAACAATAACTCAGAAGTAACATTGGAACACACAAACCAAATGTATTCTTTATTATTCTTTCATGAAATTATACAACTTCAGAAAGCCTTCATGTACAAAATGTTACATCAAAAGTCTCTGAAAAACTTCTCCATAAGTTCCCCTCAAAAAGTTTCTTCTTGAAAAATTCCCCCCTTTTACATTTGAAATAGCCTTGTATTTATAGGCTTCTCCCTAGTAACTACTTTGTAACCAACTTGTAACTACTTCCCAACCAGTTCAAGTAACTACCTTTTTCGAAAGGAAACCTAATTTTGAACTTTTAATTACAATAAGTGAAACAAGTCACTTTTTTAAAATGGTAGTTTTCAAAGATACAAATTTTGAGTTGTGAATTCAACTAAGTCACTTTCTATCTCTATTCTATTCCATTTCGGTGGCCATCTTTTCGTATCATTCCAAATGTTGTAAATGTGGTAGACACATTATGAAATTGGTCCTGCTAACTTTGCATAAGAATTGCCATGAAGGATCATATATGTGTTGGTGGGAATTCATCAAAATTGGTAGTTTGCATTCACTGGAATATCTTTTAACTATTTCAATAGGACAACTACACTCAATGCTTGAAGATGTGGAGAGATACATCTAACAACTCCTTGAAACAATAACAACACTACTTACAATCACACTTAAATCCTATTCCCGTGCATATGACATCTCACTATTTGGTCCAATAGTTTGTATTTGACACGCCACATTGTGCATTATATTTACAATTTTATGGTGATCTAGCTCCCAACCTTGATTGCAAACATCATAGTTATTCCACCTGCTATTGTTTACCCTGAATGGATCCATGATTGGCACCTTCATTTCATCTGAATCAGTCAGGTACTCTAACTACTGCAATATCCTCAAAGGTGACGATGTAGAAGAAATGAGTTTAGCCTCTAAGTCCCATTTAAGATAACCAAGTTTTGCCTCCACTTAAAGTTAGGAGAACCACTCACCAATTTGCAACGTATATGACATGAAACCCGAAAATGCTAACTGAATTGCAAACTACTTTTTGAAATGCTCACAAATGATTATAGCTTGTAAGTGTTTTCTTTTTGAAGGCAACATCTCCACCAAGCTTTTGTTTTGAAGATTTATAAATGTCCACAAATCATTAGTTGTTTGTTTTTCACATATTCATCAATCAATGAGATCAGGGTTTTCTTGAAGCAACTTGTCAATCATCTATGTATGTCCAATTACAACAATTTTGTGACTATACTATCCCACTCAACAACCTATTTCCTCAATGATGATTCATGAGAGTTTCCTTTGGTTGTAGTTTGTCAAAATATTCATGAGGGCACTGACCATAGTAACTTTGGATTTAAATTCATAACTGATCATGGTTTCATGAACATCCTTTGCATGGAAGGCAATGCAACAATTTGGTAAGATGTCCCATATTCTTGTGCATAAAAACTCTAGGCATTTTCAAAACCACATCGCGCTTGCTCATAGGTATTTTCACATGTATAACTTTTCCATATTGGGCAAATAACATTTTCAAAGCTTCATCAGTAATGGATGGATCTAGTCCACCAACAAAGATAGTTGTATTGTTTGGATCATTATCAGAAGCTACTTGAGGGGGAGGTACTTGAGGAGCTTTTGCAGGGTACTGTTGATGAGCAACTGTAGTAGTCTTCTTTGTAGTAGCAAGACCTATATGCATGGGCCTAGATGAACAAAATACTCCATTCATTTCTGTCATTGCCTGAATTTGCTCATTCTCATCTCCAAACCTCACAAACCCATATCCTTTCAGGTGACCTGTAAGCCTATCTGTTAAAACCTTGGTCCTCTAACAGATGACTATTGAGTTCAAAATGTTTCTTGCAATAAGTAGTCTGTAACATCAGCTGCCAAATCTCTGACAAATATGGGATAGTCAGGTCTGACATTAGGATGTTTTTCTCCAATACCAAATGATGTCCAATTTAGCCTGAAAAGTTGTTCAGTATTGGGCATCTGAATACGATTGTAAGACTATAGAACCCTCTCAGCCACAACATGGCTTACAAATTTCTATGGCCTTTAAAACCATTTCTTTCATATCTTATTTTGCATGCATACTTCATACAAAATTGCAATCACTGCATTCACCTCTTCTCAGCATTCCGCTATACTTTAATGGATGCCCATACCTTCTTCCAAAGCTCCCATTTTGGCACAGGTTGAGAGAATGCTAACAAAGGTTATAGAGTTTTACTTTTACACCTGCCAATTGCATTTGCTTAAAAGTTTCCAAGGCCTTTTCAACTAGCCCATTCTGTACATATCCTGCTATCATTGCAGTCCAAGAGACGACATTCTTTTGAACAGTTCAATACGCTTTGTTTGTGGTTACATTTTACATATATGTCGATCAGGGCACTTGCAACTACCAATCTGACAAAAATCCATTTTCAATCTTTCTTTGATGGATGCTTATATCTTGTTCAACAACTCTGTTTTGGCGTGCAGGTGAGGAGGTGTTGGAGACATCAAAAATCTTTTTCAATCTAACTATTTTTAAGAATATCCTGTCATCATTGCCTTGCGTGAATACCTATTTCATTGGGGCATTTTTGTCTAGCAGTTCATGTGCATTGGATATGCTTTCATGTTTCGCATGTAGGTATACTGGAGTATTTGCAATGATAAACATCTGATGAAAAACCCTCATTCCATGATACTTTGGTAGACGTCCATTCACTGTTGGAAATTGCTGACTTTGGCACTGGCTGAGAAGAGATTATGTTAAATCTAGCAGGACAACTTTATACCAACCGAATGCATTTTCTTGAAAGTTTTTAAACCTTTACAACAAATACGTTTCGTGTATATTTTGTAATCATTGTATTCAATGAGATGGCATGTCTTTAAGGCCCGTTTTCAAACAGTTCATGCACCTTGTCCATGCTTTGACATCTTCTAGAAAACTTGCACCTGCAACATCTCGGGCCGTTACACCAAAAAATTCCATTTTCTTGAAAGTTTCTAAAGTCTTTTCAACGAACTCATTTTGTATGAATCCTACAGTTCGTGCATTCCATTGAGGTATTTTGTCAAACAGTTTACGTGTGATGTCTATCCTTTCACATTTTGCATGCATCTCTACTGGAGCATTTACATACAAGAGGAGGACATGGGTGTTTGTAAATGTTATATCTGACAGAAATCCATTTTAGCTATGCTTTGATGGTTGTTCATACCCTTATTTCAGCGCTCATATTTTGGTATGGAGCGGGCTGCGAATATGCTGGCAAAGGTAGTGGAGTCTGGTTTTATACCTCTTGCATTTGCTTGAAAGTTTCAGAAGCCTTCGTAATAGACCCATTTTGTGTATATCATGTGGCATTATATTACACCAGACCACATTTTCTTTAGGCATTTTATCAAACATTTCATGTGCCAGTGCATTCCATTCATCTTCAAAATAGTTCATATGCATTTTCTATGCTTGCAAGTTGTGTATGCATGTCTGAAAGAACACTTGTGATATTAAAATCAAACAAAAACAATTTCTACTATCCCATTTTGGTGTAGGTCGTGAGGGTGCTGGTGGAAGTTGTAGAGTCTTCATATCTGCAATTTAAAAATCTATGTATGGTATCTAGAATGTGCAGCACCTCTCCTAACCATCTTTCTTTAAACACTTCTTGTGCCTCCATGATTGCATACATGTGCACCAAGGCAGCTGAAAGTATAATAAATGGTAAAAATCTCACTTCATTATGAGGGTTTTAGATTGTAATTAGTTATTATAACTACTTTTCCTTTTAACCACCGACACACTTTGAGTGTTCTTAAAACCACTTCACACAATTGTTGAAGTTCAAAACTTATTGTTTTGACTAACATCCACTCACATTTGAAAAGACTTTATCGGCAATTTAGAAGGATTATCAAAACATTACTGACCATCAAAGACGCTTTCACAAGTATTTACTTTCTTCAAGAATAGAAGTGGCTTGCTTTAGTCAGCTAATGAAAACTCATCAAAATGCCCGCAAAGGATTTCCAGATTTGGATGAAGTTTCATAACTTTATTTCACAAGTTAGCCAAATTCACAAGTTAGCATAACTAATTTCTCCTTTTGCAAGTTTGTTTTGAAGTTAGCCAAAACTGAAAGTGAATCCCCTTTTTCAGCTTTTTGAAAGTTGCAGATAACTTAGCCAAAACTAAAAGTGGACGACAACTTAGGAAAAAGTGAAAGCAGATGTCCTTACTTAGCCAAAAGTACAAGTTGGTGCGTACTTGGTCAAAAGTAAAAGTGAATCCCAACTCATGTTAACTTGCAAGTGTGAGAAATGGTGAGAAGTGCATAACTTTTGGCTGGAGCATCGAATCTTTATGAAATTTTGGCCAGTTGTTCATGAAGGTAATACAAGGTTGTGGACAAAAGGATTCCTCTTGGATTTCAATAGGATTTCCATTTTAATTGTTTCCGCAATCTACGCGTGGAAAAATTTAACTTTTAAAATCTTGCAAACCGTGAAGCATACAGCTCTAAAACTTTGCCACATTTGGCAAAATGGACATAACAACACCCTTGTAAGAGGATTTCCTCTCAGCTACTTGAAATCTTCAGATTTAATTATTTTTGTGATTTTTTTGCATAGAACCTCTTCCAACACTTCAACTGAAATAGGTGAAAAATTCCTCCTTTAAATTGGAAAACAACTTAACACTCAAAGAGAATTACTGACTAGGGATGACTCAACATAGTAACTTTGATGCAAAAGTTTAAAATTTGGTAGGTTGAGAATGAGGCCAACACACCCTTAACTTGTACTTTTCCTTTTGCATCTATCGCTTGTATGTATCGCTTGTATCTTTTCATGCTATATCGGCTTGCTACATACAAGCGCCCTTGTATGTCACTCTCAGACTCCAACCCCTTTATTAACCATAGTTTACTTACCTGTCGGATCCGCAATGTATAAAGTGCAATGTATCTTCCAATATTCATTCGGGCACGATGCATGCTTTATGCCAGATCTTAATTCCATTTGAATTCTGGCTTGTATGTATCGAGCAATGTATGTTTCGAAATATACATACAAAGCACAGAATGTACAAGCATTTAACACCTTTTCATAACGATTTCAGATCTGTGGCTTGTATATAACCAATGCATCTCGGCTTTGTATGTAAGATACATACAAAGTGCAAACATATAACGACCTCAACGTAGTTAACAAACTTTTCATGTCCATGACTTGTATGCGGACCTTGCATCTTGTAATGTATGTTTCGCTTGTATGTATAAACATACAAACACCAAATATACAACCGGTGGAGTTAACCAAACATTCACTTCAACTTTTAACTACGTCGGGTCCACCTTGCATATAAAGCAATGTATATCGGATATACATTAAGTTAAGATACACTGCACTATCCCGATTTTAATCTGTTTTGGGTTCTGGCGCTTGCATGTATAAATAAAACATTAGCAAATGCATACAAGTATAAAAGCATACAAACAACTTTGTATATGCAACCTGATTTGTATATGCAACCCGATGACTTAGAAAACTCGACAACCCATTTTGCGACTAACACAAGGACCCGATATACAAAGGACTTTGTATATGGGAGACCTTGTATGTTTTAACCTTGTATAGGCAACCCGACATACAAAGGACCTTGTATATACAACATACAAACCCAATTGTACATTTTACCAAAATACTCATAACTTGCAAAATACAGGGAATTTTAAGATGGTTCAAAAAGCAACCCCTATTCATTTTTGACAAGGAATTCACCTACACTCTAGTCTAGTACTTAATGCAATTTTTTCATTATTTCAATAAGGCTTGCAACTTTTCACTTCTTTTTCCCTTTACCACCAAGCAGAACAACACACACACAAGCAAAAGCAACAGCCACAGTAGGGGTCCTCATTTTGCCTAGGAGTAAAATGGGGCGTGTTGTGAACATCACAACAGGTAGCTCTGTTTAGCAGATATTTTAGTGGATCAATCTTGGCAATGAGCTTAGTTTTGTGTTTAAGCATGTAATGTCTTAATTCCTGTGAAGTGAAGACAATGGCTAGACATGCACATTCAATGGGTGTGTAATTTAGCTCATAGGTTACCAGAGTATGGCCGGTATAATATATAGCCCTTTCTTTCCCATGTTTGTCGTGTTGTGCTAAGAAAGCGCCTATAGTGGTTTCAGTTGCTGAGATGTACAAAAGGAGGGGCTCTCCTTGCCTTGGCGGGGTGAGAACAGGGGGATTAGCCAAGTACTCTTTTAACTGGTCGAAGGCAGCCTAACACTGATTGTTCAAGATAAAGGTTGTATTCTTTCTGAGCAGGTGCTGAAAAGGTTGACACTTATTAGCAAGCTGAGCAATAAACCGTCGGATGGACTGGAGCTTCTCTTGCAGACTTTGTAGATGTTTCAATGTCTTAGGAGGAGGCATCTCTATGATGGCTTTGACTTTAGCAAGATCTACCTCAATTCCTCTTCTAGGGACTATGTATCCCAAAAGATTTCCTAAGGTAAGCCCAAAAACACATTTCTTTGGATTCAGCCGTACATTATATTGCTCCAGCCTATCGAAGATTTTTGCTAGCATGTCCAAGTGTTCCTCTCTTGTCTTTGATTTCCCTAATAGGTCATCCACATAATCTTCCATGATGTGGTGGAAAATGTCGTGAAAGATGACGGTCATAGCACATTGATAAGTCACCCCTGCATTCTTTAGGCCAAATGGCATTACTACCTAACAGTATGTCCCCCATGGGCAGATGAATGGTGTCTTATGCTAGTCTTCTTGCACAATTTTGATCTGATTGTACCCTAAATATCCATCCATTAATGATAGCATCTCATGTCCTGCGGTGAGGTCCACTATGATGTTGATATTAGGTAGGGGGAAGTCGTCCTTAGGACATGCCTTGTTGAGATCTCAGAAGTCGGTACAACATCAGATGTGACCATTAGGTTTTGCCACTGGTACTAGATTAGAGACCCATTCTGGATAGTCTATTGGTCAAATGAACCCCACATCTAGTAGTTTCTTCAATTCTACTTTGACTAGGAGCACAACCTAAGGGTTCATCTTTCTTAGCTTCTGTTTCACTAGTTTTGCATTGGGTCATACCGCAAGATGATGAACAACCAAGGTCGGATCCAACCCTGGCATATCGGCATATGTCCATGCAAAGTTATGGTTTCTCCATTTAAAGAATGCTAAGAAATTTTATTGCTCTGTTATGGTGAGGGATTCTGCTCTGAAAGTGATTTTAGCTGCTTCTTCAGTCCCAAGATTCATCTCCTGTGATGGCTCCATGAGGATCGATGACCTATCAAGATATACTTTGTCTATTTTCGGAAGGGCCATGCTTCCATCTCCTGGCACCTCATAGAGGTTTTCACCAGTAGACACGTCCTTTATTTTTACTTTTTTATCATCCGAAAGTGCCACTGAGTGGTTTTCACTAGGGGATGTTTTTATTCTTATATTTTTGTGACTAGAAGCATGGGTGATTTCGCTGAAATAGATAGATGTGTCAAGTTCCATTATGTAGCTGGCTTTGTGATCTCCCAAGGGAAAATGATCCTTGACCCCCATCATCTCTGCTATGGCTTCGTCATTTTGTACTATGTCGAAGATGGGAGGTCCTTGTTGGTCCCAGTCTATGAGGTCTGGGTATACAAGGGGTAGGTCATTGGATGAAGATGCTAGGGTGGTGACTATGTAGATGGTGCATATGGATGATTCAAAGAATTCAATGAAGTCACTAAAGGAGTCTCAATGGCCTACTTCATTGATGTTATCAACGTCAGGAGAAACTGTAGCAACCTCGGCTAAGATACATTCACCACTAGTGAGGATACATTATCGTTGACCATACCCTAACCCTTGAGTGTAGGGATTCCTTGTTGCTTGAACTAGTTCTATGATCCCTTGTTCATAAATGTCGATACCACCTTGTCCTTTGTAGCCCATGTTTTTGACAATTTTTGACCCTTTACCATATATTTCAAATGGTATGGTAGGGGCTTCTTGCTCTATTTCTTCATCTTTATATAGCCACGATGATATGTCCTCAAGCACGTCTTGGTCAAGAAGGTGCTTCTTTTCAAAGTTTGGGGATGGCTTGCATTTGATAACCACTGTTGAGACTTCTCCCTCTTTCGGGGTACCAAACATCTTAGGATTGGGTAATGTTCCCACACAAAAGGTACCATGTAGGTCATATTCTCCACATCCCATGTCACTGATCTTGACCTTGACCTCAGGTGGCAAGGTTGCTATGGATGAAGTGGAAGCAATATTGGAAGGGTCGATATATGAGGTGGATGTTGTAGAGTCAGTTGGAGAGGTGGTTTTCATGATAGCTTTGTTGTATGGGCAGAAGGTGTGGTTGTGTCCTTCCAAGAAACTGCAATATTGGAAGGGGCGAGGATCAACATAGACGGTTACTTCCATGCCGTTATGGGGGAATTTTAGACATTGATGGAATGTAGCGGGGATGGCTTGTATGGAATGGATCCATGGTCAGCCAAGAAGAATGTTGTAGGGGAGGTCAAGATCAAGGACCTGACATTTTCTTTCCAATATCTTTTGCCCTACTTAGATGGGGAGTTTGATAGTACCCTCAAAGAGTCTCTCAGTGTCATCATATCCCTTGATAGTTATGCATTCACTAGTATCCATAATCACATCCAAGTATCCCAAGTATTTTAACAATTTTAGAGTACACAGGTTTAGGCCGGAGCCACCATCTATTAAGACTCTTTTGATGATATGCTTGTGAATGTAGACTCCGATATGTAAAGCATCATTATGTAAATTGTCAGAGGTAGGGAGATCTTTTTCCGAGAAGGTGAGATGATGGGGTGAGGCGATGTGGTGATGTGGCGATGTGGGCCACCATGGCTTGGAATTGATGTACATTCAAGTTGGTGGGAACTTGGGTTTCCATTAGAGCTTTGTCAAGGACTTCTTTATGGAGAGGTGATGTACAAAGTAGCTCAAGGATGGAGATTTGTGTAGGGGTCTTTCCTAGATGTTCTAGGAGATTATATTTATTGGTTGTGGGCGAACAGATGGATGATTTGGTTGGGGATTTGATATGGATGGAGGTGTTTGGTCGGTGGTAGGGGCTGTACAGATGGACACACGGCCTTGACGGGTTGTGACGGTACAATCGGGTGCTTGAGCCTGAATAGTGATTATGTTGATATAGTTCGATGATGCTTCTATACAACCTACGACAGAATCATAGGAAGCGGGAGGTGGAGTGATATTCTAAGCTTGATTAGAAGATGAGGCTTTGTTGTGATTAGGTAGCGGATCCTTGTAAGCTCCCAAATTGGTGTTGGGTGATGGTTGGGTGGTTTTCTCGAGATAAACTTTCTTTTGATCTATGAGGTCTTGTATACAATGTTTTAATTTCATGCAATCAGATGTCTTATGGCCCACAATGTGGTGGTAGTTACAATAGTCATTTTCATTGTACCATGCGGCTTTAAGTTCACTTTCTTGGTGGGGCTTAATGGGTGGGAGAGTTACTAAACCATTCTTTTGACATCTATCGAGGATATCTTTGATTGGTTTCCCTAGGGGTGTAAATTGTCTCTGAGGTTTGTTTTGCTTAGGTTGACCTTTTGGAATATTTACATTGGCGGTGTATGTACTTGGGGGTGCTTGGTTTTGTACATGTTGGATGGCCTTCACATCAATGATGTCATCGTTGAGAGTGTTTTTGTTCTTTCCCCAAAAGCGTGATTTCTCATTTGATTGTGTGTTGTTCTTGTTGTTGTTGTTGTTATAGGGCTTGTTGTCGTATAATTTGATTGAGCCCTTAGCAATAAGGGCTCTTTCGATGGTAGTACCCTTGTCAATGACTTCTTTGAAAGTACATGCGCAAAGGATTTGTAAATGGAACCCCATTTCTTGGTTTAGATTAGTCATGAACATGGTGACTAATTGCTTCTCGAGAATCAGCCAAGGGAGTTTGCTTGCTAAGCTTATCCACCTCTACAAGAATGAAGTGAAGGATTATCCACTCTTTTGTTTGGTATTGCAAAGGTCCGTCATGGATATTTCATGTTCAAAATTCTAGGAGAAGTGATTGACAAATTTCTTCGTGAGCTCAGGGAAAGACCTAATGCCTGGGGGAAGATGTGTAAACCATTAAGCGGCTTGACTGCTGAGGCTCCTAGGAAAAAGTCTCATTAGATAGACCTGTGTCATTGTTCGAGACTTCTAGGAAAGCAAGGTAGAACTCCCTAAGGTGATCCCTAGGGTCTCCTTTTCCCTTATATTTGTCAAATTTTGGTGTTTCAAAGTTCTTGGGAAAAGGAGGCATGTATAGTGTTTGATCAAATGGGTAGGGACAAATATCCTTGAAAGAATAATGTTTGCATTTGTCCCTAGTTTGCAAATCATCTACCTTTTGGATCAATGTGTGTACCACACTCGTTAGCTCCAGAGTTGGTGGTGTTTGTGGGAGGTATGTTTGTTGGTTGATGAGATGTTGTAGGTTGGGCGGAGTTTGATATTGGTTTGTTTGATTTTGGTGAGTGAGGTTTTGGTTTTGGGGTATGATGTTTTGATTTTGTGGGATGGTGTTTTGGTTAAGTTGTGCAAGGTATTGTTGGTAAGCGTGGATTTGTTGGAGGACGTGAGGTGGCAATTGGGGATTGGAATTATGTTGTGTTGATGACACTACAAGATTTTGTACATACATGATATGGGATGGGTTGACATTGGATGGATTGACATTAGATGAGTTGATGTTGTTGTGGGGTGGTTGCAAGAATTGGCTCATGTAAGCTATGGTATGGGGGTTAAGTGGAGGCACACTTGTGGATGCACTCATGTGAGTGGGGTTGCTTTGGATGCCCAAGGTAATTTGGGGAATGGAAGGATTTATGTTTGGTATGGTAGTGGATGTGATGATGGGTTGGGAGATGGTAGGATTAGAGACATTGGACACGATGGATAAGTTAGTGGGAATTGTAGATGTAGTAACATTAGAACTTGTGGGAGTGGCAGATGTGGCAACATTAGAGATTGTGAGAGTGGTAGATACAACTGGGGTTAAAGTTTGAGAGATGGTAGGTTGGGTGTTTGATGTAGATGGTTGAGAGGATGTCGTAGGATTGTTGTTAGATGTAGATGGTTGGGATGATGTCGTGTTGTGGGGTGGTTGGGCACCAATTTTAAGGAGGTAATCAATATATCTATTTGGATCCAACCTTAAGACTTTGTCAAGCATATCCATGCTATCAGAGTCTTGTGTGAAGCTTAGGACATTTTGATCTATTTGGTTGATGGTGGGGGTGTTTTGGATGGGTGGTTATGGTTGCAAGAAGTGGAAGGGGTTTTCATGAGGACTACATGATGGGATTTGGAAAACCGAGGGTATGTTGTATGCTTGTTGTCCAATTGGTATATTGTTCTCATTGGTTTGAGGCATCCCTATGCCCCCATTGTATCCAAAGTTTTCCATTTCTTGATTCTTCTTATGTTGGGATCTAGTTATGGGCATGCAAGTGTATGGATTTTGATTTTGAGTTGGGTGAAAGGTGGAGACCTTAGAGAATTTGGATTAATTTGTTGGACCCAAAGAGGATGTGGTAATGGAATGGGATAAAGATTTAGATGTAAGAGAGTACACTCCCTATAATCTAAATCTAAAGGTGAAAGGAGATTGTGGTGTGATAAAGGATAGATTTTCACTTTTAAGAGATAAATCTCAAAGAGGTGTTAATCTAAGGATGGTAAGAGTGGATGATGTTGATTTTCACAAAAAATTGGACCAAAATGATGGAGGGTAGATGGGACTTGTTTAAGGATGATTTGATGGAAGAGATTTTGATGTTGATTTGGAGGATGAAACCTTAGGTGAACTAGATGTTTGGTGTGAGAAATTTGGATGATGTTCTTTTAAAAGGGATTTGGAAGTCAACAAATGAGCTTGAGTAAGATCTAGTTTTACATAAATGGATGTTTCTCTTTGTTTGGGGTAGACTTATGACCTTACACAAGAGAGGGATGATAATTCTACTTGGAGGTAGAATAATGACCTATCAAGAAAAATATGATGTGAGGGATGAAACCTAGTTCTAACTTTAGCTCAAGGATTGATTTTTTTGGATTTTAATTTGGATTTTAATTTGGATGTTGATTGATGTCTTTGAATGGTGTTTGGATCAAAATATTTTGGATGTGATTTTGATTGGAGGGGATAAATGATTTGGAAATGTATTTGTAGCAAGATGTTATTTGGTCCAAAAGGGGAAGCAAAAATCAAGGATGATAAAGGTTATGAATGGATAATGATTAGAATAAATGGTAGGGTAAGAAAAGGGGGTCGAATGGTAATTTTGGTTAATTCTCTAAGGTCAAAATGATGAGTATGAGTGGAAATTTTTGGATCAAAATGGATGTGGGTTTTTGACGGATTTTGGGAGGGTGATTATGGATTATGGCTAGGCAGGCCCTAAAGATCATAAGACAATCCTCCAAAGTTTTATTGGTGCAGGAGCACCTTGATCATTGATTCATTTAATTGGCAAATTGGTGAAATTGAACCTTCAAGTGTAAGAGAAAAAAGGTTGAAAATGTAAAAAATTACTAAATATTGTAAAAATGCAAAAACAAATGCAATAGGATGGAATACCAAGGGTCATAGAGTAGTTGAGTGAGTTTCATTTGTTCCAAGTAGTTGTAAACTAAAGAGTCTTATGTGGAATGCCTTTATTAAGGCCTTGTAACCTTCACACAACTTGAAGGTGATTGGAGATTGCAACTGGAATAATAAAAAGCACTATTTTTCTGCACTCTACTTCAGAAAATCACTGTATTCTTGCTATGTACAGCCCTATACAGGCAGGAAGGCATTTAGTTTTGATTTCAAATGAAATTTCTCTTAATCACCTTCCACTTGTATTTTATTTCATGCATTTTGGTTTAGATTTGTGGTAGATATTGGGAATTTGTAAAAACTGTCCAAACCCTCTGTTAGGATAAACAGTGAATGAGAAACTGTGTTTTCTTCCTTTTTATCCTTTGCATGTTGCTAACCCTTGGTGGAAAATGATTGTGGTAGTATTTTCTTTCAAATCCTTGAGGTCTCCGACCAGATAACTAAGGTGGATGTGAGAAAATCTAAGTTTTATGACTATTTTTCTATTACAGTCCAGAAAATAGTGTTTTGGGACAGTCTTGAGAAACAAGTGTAGTGTTTCTTAAAAATATTGATGGGATTGGACTTTTGATGAATTAGTAAGCATGGGCAAACCTTGTGTGAAGTGTTCCATGCACATGCAAGGTGTGGGGAGTCGTGGTATACCCACTTCAATAAACCCTGTTAGTATGCAAAGCCTATTAGCCCTCATTAGCACGGTGACAGACCATTTTTGGACAGTTCTTTTCAAAACAACATACACTAAATTTTAGCTATGATTTAGAACACCTTATTGGGTATTCAAAACACCACTTATAGTCTTGAGAAGGATCTTATAGCAAGAGTTATGTTTGACAGTTCCGTAAAATAGGGCTACTAGGAATGGAGCAGCCTATATGTGAAAAGGGTATTGATGGAGTTTCCTGACTCTTGGAGTGGTTTGGGTGTGCTTGGTGAGTGGAGTTAATCTTGTTAGATGTCTCTTATACCCTAGTGAAAGGGTTGAATCATTACAATGCATTAAAACTAGTTCATTGAAGTTTCCTTACATGGTTTTGTGAGGCCCAATCTAGAAGACAAGCTTTGAAATTTGGTATAAGTTATGTGTTTATCAATTTCCTCTGCATCAAATTGGTATCAGAGCTAGCAAAAGCTCTAGGAGGAGATGTTGTATTTGTTCCTGTCACTAAGAAGGCAGGTGAAGAACTAAAGAATATGATTGTGTTGGTGACCGTTATTGTTTTATTGCTAAGTTGTTTGGTTGCAGGTGCTTATCCATCTAGCTGCAAAAGGATGTTTTCTGAGGTTGTGTGTGTGGGCAGACAAGAGGAGATCTTTCATGATCATTCTCTAATGGAGATTAGGCTGGATAAGGGTGCATAGAGAAACCACTGAGGAGAGAGTGGTAGGTGCATCACTAGGATCTGCTGTTGGGTGAGATGAATGGTTTGGTGAGTTGGTGTTGTGAAGCAGTGAGAGAGATGGATACCTGACTGAAGAAGCACTTGATGTTGCAGCCTGAAGAATACTCCACTGATGGGAGTAGAAGGAGCCTGAGGATGCTCTGTGAAGATGGTAGTTTGTTCTGTTGGTTGGTTGGTCACCATTTCTATAGATTGGAAGATTGTAGCTGAGAAGATTGAAGATAAAGACAGAGGAGATGCAGAAAAAGACTTTATTGCTGATACATTTCCAAGGGACTTGGAAATTTTGTTGGTTGGTTGTATGTTGCAGGAGCACCTTGCTCATTGATTCATTTAATTGGCAAATTGGTGAAATTAAACCTTCAAGTGTAAGAGAAAGGAGGTTGAAAATGTAAAAAATTACTAAATATTGTAAAAATGCAAAAACAAATGCAATAGGATGGAATACCAAGGGTCATAGAGTAGTTGAGTCAGTTTCATTCATTCCAAGTAGTTGGAAACTGAAGAGTCTTATGTGGAATGCCTTTATTAAGGCCTTGTAACCTTCACACAACTCGAAGGTGATTGGAGATTGCAACTGGAATAATAAAAAGCACTATTTTTTTGCATTCTACTTCAAAAAATCACTGTATTCTTACTGTGTACGGCCCTGTATGGGCAGGAAGGCATTTAGTTTTGATTTCAAATGAAATTTCTCTTAATCACCTTCCACTTGTATTTTATTTCATGCATTTTGGTTTAGATTTGTGGTAGATATTGGGAATTTGTTAAAAACTGTCCAAACCCTCTGTTAGGGTAAACAGTGAATGAGAAACTGTGTTTTCTTCCTTTTTATCCTTTGCATGTTGCTAACCCTTGGTGGAAAATGATTGTGGTAGTATTTTATTTCAAATCCTTAAGGTCTCTGACTAGATAACTAAGGTGGATGTGAGAAAATCTAAGTTTTATGACTGTTTTTCTGTTACAGTCCAGAAAACAATGTTTTGGGACAGTCTTGAGAAACAAGTGTAGTGTTTCTTAAAAATATTGATGGGATTGGACTTTTGATGAATTAGTAAGCATGGGTAGACCTTGTGTGAAGTGTTCCATGCACATGCAAGGTGTGGGGAGTCGTGGTATACCCACTTTCAATAAACCCTATTAGTATGCAAAGCCTATTAGCCCTCATTGGCACGGTGACAGTCCATTTTTGGACAGTTCTTTTCAAAACAACATACACTAAATTTTAGATATGATTTAGAACACCTTATTGGGTATTCAAAACACCACTTACAGTCTTAAGAAGGATCTTATAGAAAGAGTTATGTTTGACAGTTCTGTAAAACAGGGCTACTGGGAATGGAGCAACCTATATGTGAAAAGGTTATTGATGGAGTTTCCTGACTCTTGGAGTGGTTTGGGTGTGCTTGGTGAGTGGAGTTAATCTTGTTAGATGTCTCTTATACCCTAGTGAAAGGGTTGAATCATTACAATGCATTAAAACTAGTTCATTGAAGTTTCCTTACATCGTTTTGTGAGGCCCAATCTAGAAGACAAGCTTTGAAATTTGGTATAAGTTATGTGTTTATCAATTTCCTCTCCATTAGATTGTTATCAGAGCTAGCAAAAGCTTTGGGAGGAGATGTTGTATTTGTTCCTGTCACTGAGAAGGCGGGTGAAGAACTGAAGAATATGATTGTGTTGGTGACCGTTATTGTTTTATTGCTAGGTTGTTTGGTGGCAGGTGCTTATCCATCTAGCTGCAAAAGGATGTTTTATGAGGTTGTGTGTGTGGGCAGACAAGAGGAGGTCTGTCATGACCATTCTCCAATGGAGATTAGATTAGATAAGGGTGCATAGAGAAACCACTAAGGAGAGAGTGGTAGGTGCATCACCAGGATCTGTTGTTGGGTGAGATGAATGGTTTGGTGAGTTGGTGTTGTGAAGCAGTGATAGAGATGGATACCTGACTGAAGAAGTACTTGATGTTGCAGCCTAAAGAATACTCCACTGATGGGAGTAGAAGGAGCCTGAGGATGCTCTGTGAAGATGGCAGTTTGTTCTGTTGGTTGGTTGGTCACCATTTCTATAGATTGGAAGATTGTAGCTGAGAAGATTGAAGATAAAGACAGATGAGATGCAGAAAAAGACTTTGTTGCTGATACATTTCCAAGGGACTTGGAAATTTTGTTGGTTGGTTGTATGGTGCAGGATTACCTTGCTCATTGATTCATTTAATTGGCAAATTGATGAAATTGAACCTTCAAGTGTAAGAGAAAGGAGGTTGAAAATGTAAAAAATTACTAAATATTGTAAAAATGCAAAAACAAATGCAATAGGATGGAATACCAAGGGTCATAGAGTAGTTGAGTCAGTTTCATTCATTCCAAGTAGTTGGAAACTGAAGAGTCTTATGTGGAATGCCTTTATTAAGGCCTTGTAACCTTCACCCAACTCGAAGGTGATTGGAGATTGCAACTGGAATAATAAAAAGCACTATTTTTCTGCATTCTACTTCAGAAAATCACTGTATTTTTGCTGTGTACGGCCCTGTACAGGTAGGAAGGCATTTAGTTTTGATTTCAAATGAAATTTCTCTTAATCACCTTCCACTTGTATTTTATTTCATGCATTTTGGTTTGGATTTGTGGTAGATATTGGGAATTTGTTAAAAACTATCCAAACCCTCTGTTAGGGTAAACAGTGAATGAGAAACTGTGTTTTCTTCCTTTTTATCCTTTGCATGTTGCTAACCCTTGGTGGAAAATGATTGTGGTAGTATTTTCATTCAAATCCTTGAGGTCTCCGACTAGATATCTAAGGTGGATGTGAGAAAATCTAAGTTTTATGACTATTTTTCTGTTACAGTCCAGAAAATAGTGTTTTGGGACAGTCTTGAGAAACAAGTGTAGTGTTTCTTAAAAATATTGATGGGATTGGACTTTTGATGAATTAGTAAGCATGGGTAGACCTTGTGTGAAGTGTTCCATGCACATACAAGGTGTGGGCAGTCGTGGTATACCCACTTTCAATAAACCCTGTTAGTATGCAAAGCCTATTAGCCCTCATTGGCACGGTGACAATCCATTTTTGGACATTTCTTTTCAAAACAACATACACTAAATTTTAGATATGATTTAGAACACCTTATTGGGTATTCAAAACAACACTTACAGTCTTGAGAAGGATCTTATAGCAAGAGTTATGTTTGACAGTTCTGTAAAACAGGGCTACTAGGAATGGAGCAACCTATATGTGAAAAGGGCATTGATGGAGTTTCCTGACTCTTGGAGTGGTTTGGGTGTGCTTGGTGAGTGGAGTTAATCTTGTTAGATGTATCTTATACCCTGGTGAAAGGGTTGAATCATTACAATGCATTAAAACTAGTTCATTGAAGTTTCCTTACATGGTTTTGTGAGGCCCAATCTAGAAGACAAGCTTTGAAATTTGGTATAAGTTATGTGTTTATCAATTTCCTCTGCATCATTTAGGTAGGTAAGTCTGTAAATAGCACCAAAACTCAAGTAAAATGGTGCCAAAACAGACAGAGATAGAACTAAAACAAGTTAGTGTTGGTCGAGGCTTTGGAAAAAAGATGGATTTTGATGACAAATTTGGATTTTTATGGGTAGGAAGTTTGATCAAATGATGTTTGTTGTCTCTTGGCAAGTTTTTTGAAAACACTTCAAGCATAATAGAACACAATAGCAAAAGATTTTGTTTATGAAAAGATGTAAAGATTTTTAACAAAAACTTTGCACAACCTAAGGCGAGGATAGGACAATACTTGTTGGATCCCCTGGCTGGCTATGCCTATTCAAAGTGGATAGCTTCAAGATCTTGGTAGCACTAGCTCCCCTCCATAGTACTCACGCATACCAAGATCCAAGTTTCCCAAGGCTTGTACCCCCACCAAACCTTAGGATTGTCCCTGCTATCTCTACTAAGAACCATGAGAATTGGGGTAGCTTCAAAGGTCCCACCTTTTGCACCAACAAGTAGAAGGATTTGGGCCACTAAAACAAAGGTTCGTAGTGGGGGAACATCTGGGGGATTGGCATGATATGAGCATCCGATAAACCACTTAAGGTTTTTACGAGGTCTACTAGGGGTTTCATATACACAAGGTACTACTCCCTTTCAAGCTAGCATCAAATGGTATATGTTGATACCAATCTGGACTTGGCTTTCACCTTATCCTAATTTACATATAGCAGACCGGATGAAAGTACCGCTTGGGGTTGCTAGTGAGTTCTCCTTTCGGATGTGTCTCAAAAGCAAGCCCACGACCTAAAAAAAGAAAGAGTGTTAGAATCATTTCTCTTACACCCAAGATCCTTTTGCAAGGCGAGGGGAGAGGATACTTCAATTCTAAAACCCTTTGGGAAACACAATGTGCAAGCTCACCAAGCACGACAAACACTTACTAATGTTCTTCTTAAGCCCAAATTGAAATGTTCCTAAGTTTATTTGCAAGCACTTGTTAATTTTAGAGCACCAAAATCAAATGTTTTCTACACTAAGGCACACAAAGATTCTTTTTATGAGTGCCAATTGAAATGTTTGTTTGTTGTTTATTTGATAAACTAATGATCAATTTTAGTGCACCAATTGAAATGGTGTTTATACTAACATGCAAGGGTTCTTTTTATGAGCACCAATTGAAGTGTTTTATCTAATCTAATAAAAACCCTGCAAAAACTTGTTGATGGTGATGTTAGTCACAACCAAACACTAAACAAAAGTTACATAACAACCTTTATTTATCTTGAAAGATACGATGAATTCAAAGAATTCATGATCCCAAGTCTCCGTTGATTAGTTCATAGTCTACTAACGTTACTCAGTGGTTGATGTGTTTCTATTTTCCATTCAGGGGCCTTACGTTGATCAGTAGATTCCATTTTTTTTTTTACAAATATGCTACACAAAGAGGTGTTAGACTTAGGGCACACAACTGAGAGGGGGGGTGAATCAGTTGTGCAAAACTTTCTTTCAATTAAACACTTAACTCCTCTTTGCAATTCAGTAGTTTAATAATAAATCAATCATGGAAACACAATGCAACAAATTAAGAGCAGAAACACATCAACACATGAGACACCAAGATTTTGACGTGGAAAACCTAGTTAAGTGAAAAACCATGGGGTGATTAACCCAAAATTGTATTCTCTGTTAGAAGAATAGAAAGAACAAAATGACACATGCTAATTAGGGCTCACTGCCTGAGTACACTGCTCACAAGAGGCTCACTGCCTACAAGAGACACTGCCTACAAAGAAATAAGTATCACATACATGAACTGGAGAATAGCATCTTCACCATGCTTGAATTAGTTCCATTTAAGCCTAATACTTCTACTCTACCTTTCGCTCTCCTCCTTGTTACCACACACTCATCACGACAAGGACACCTTTGAAATGACTTCGCAATCCCTTATTTATACAAGACATCAACTTAGGAATAATCATCTAAGTCAGCAAACATCTACAGGAACATCTGCAAGATGTAAAACTCATCTGGTTGGCCAATCTTAGGAAGAACACCATCATCCGGAAGTTATTCCTCAATTGCGAGCTCCAACTCCAATGCGGACCATCAACACGAACTGGACACTATCCAAAGACCTCCACAAGCTTGCCTGAATCACCAAGATCATCTGCACTT
Organism: Cunninghamia lanceolata; assembly: GCA_027924645.1. Lineage (NCBI taxonomy): Eukaryota > Viridiplantae > Streptophyta > Pinopsida > Cupressales > Cupressaceae > Cunninghamia > Cunninghamia lanceolata. The sequence continues at coordinate 3,882,782 of BSBN01000341.1, read as the reverse complement.
CATCTGCATACTAAAATCCTTCTCTCCTTCATCCAGACCCTCTAGAACACAGTTTGTCACCACTGTCACAAAGGAATAGATGCTTGTAGACCTTTAAACCATGAACCAATCGAGTTGACACTTCACAGAGACTTCCTCAACACTCCCTCAAATCTACAGAATAGGATAATGCATTTCTGGATCTCACCGGACCTATCTGTGTCACTCTGTCACCTCTAAACACCTGTTGGAACCAGTTTAACTTGAACAACCATAACTTCTTCAGATCTTCATGCAGACCTTTGAAATCTCTACTGGATTACCTTAAGACACATATCTATAAAGCCTTTAATCCACATCCTCTGATCCTCATCCTATCTTAGACTTTTGTCTTATTGTCATCACTATTCTTCACTATTCCTGATTGAGACTAATTTTCTCAATATCCTCAGCTCACAGCTGGTGCAGGAGCACCAAGGGCTCGGAGCCCATGTATATACTACACATTTTTGGTGTGATGTTGTGAAATTTTCTTATCGTTGCATTTTGGCGTGATATGGTGAATTTTCTAATAAGCCTTGGCGGGAAGAAGTTTTTACTTATCCAAAGTGGGTCATCGGTGTGAGCCTTGGCATCAGGCTGAGGAAATAATCGTGAGCCGACAGTGTATCATCTCACCGATCAGGGTGATAAACATCGAGTCTCACCGATGTGGAGTTGGCCGAAGACATCGGCGTGAGTATAAGTATCGGGCCGAGGATTTGATCGTAGGCCGATGATTGAAGGTCTTACCGATGTGTGATGTCCATCGGCATGAGGGTGGTCATCGGCGGAGCCTGTGGTTGTGTCTTCGATCGCTTGGTGTTACCCCGATGGAGTGGTAAAGGTTGGTGAAGTCCATCGGCATGAGAATCACTATCGGTGAAGGATGTGGGTGTCACTCCGACAACTATGTGTTACTCCGATGGAGTTGGACGTCGGTGAGAGGACATCTATCGGTCGAGCCTTGTGAAGTCTTCCCGATGGGAATGGTCTCACCGATGGTGGAGTCCTGGTTGATTGGCGTAAGGATCACTATCGACCCAGCTTTGAAATGTTACTCCGACTGCTTGTGGTCACTCCGATGGATGTCTTTGGCTTGGGCGTCAGCGTGAGAACAACTATCGGTCTAGCAAAGAGAAGTTTTGCCGATGGTGTTGGTTACTCCGATGGGACTTACCTTGGAGTCGGGCGTCGGCGTGAGGACCTCTATCGGGCAAGCCTAGGGATGTCGCTCCGGTGTCAACTGTCACCCCGATGGAAGTTGGCGAGGGGTTGGCATCAGCAGGAGGAACCTTATCGGTGAAGAAGGAAGAAGTCACTCCGACGGTTCGTTAGTGGTTGACAGGCTAGGGTCATCGGCAGCAAAAGTGCCGATGGTAAACTTACCATGTGTTCATGCATATATGCAGTTGATGTGTCAGTCGACGGATGTATGTGGGACTAAAGGTTCTCATGAATGCGAAATGGTTTGGACAGTTGGATGTCAGCGATGCTGGGTAGTTAGAATATGAACCGTCTGGTAGTTGAACTGTCTTGTAATGGACATGAGCAAAGATATAAAATGTAGCATTCTTTCTGTAGAGGAGTTCAGCAGAAGAAGAATCGAAGAAGTGAATTTTGGTGTGTGAAGCATTTTGATGTAATCAAAATTTTTGAATAAAAATAAAGTACAGCAATTCGATTATCTGTGTATTTTCTTTTTTGTTTTCAGTTTACCATTCTGAAGTAGATTAGTCTTTCTGTTTCTACAATTTTGTTTTCTTTTGCAAACCATGACTCTGTTTTGATGACTCCTCAAGTTCTACTGTATAGTATGGAGGTCATCAAGCAGAGCCATGATTTTTGTTTGTTTTTCTTTTGTGGGGTGGTCGGATTGCCGGCTAGAGGCAATGCATGCTTGTTCTAGGCAAACTTAGTGAGGAGTCCGGCTAGATAAACAAGTAGGAAAAATAGATTTACAGGGGTGGAAAAATAGAGAGGAGGAAAGTGAGCACCAAGCAGTCCAGACCCTTGAACAGAGTGAGAAGGGTGGGCAACGGGCTTAGAAAGTTATGTGCCATTGAAGCAGTATCTTGGAGGCAGTGAGGACAAGGTATGTGTCCCACACCAAGTAGAAAAGTAGAGTTTTCCATCTCTGCAAAGAGAATGTCTTTTAGCACTTTGAATTGGTAGGAAGGCTAGTGTTGTCAACTAGTCTTGTACACCTACAGGATGCAGAGCAGGTAGCCTAGAGTCCTCCCTATCAAATTGGTATCAGAGCAGTAAGATTTGGGTTATTCCTAGATAGGAATAGAAGAGTTGTATGTCATCACCAAGTTCAAGTGAGTCTGTTAGTTCTTCCAAGAAAATGGTGACTAATGCAGAGTTAGCAAAGAAAGTTGAAGATCAAGAGGAGGAGAATAGACTCCTACAAGAAAGACTAGCAGAAATGGAGAGTAAGCTAGGCTTAATGTTGCAAAAGACTGAAGAAGTCAGCCAGAGAGTTAAATATTCTGAGGATAAGGGAAAAGGTGTATCTGTAGAAGATGAAGAGTCCACACCTGATCCAAAGTTGGAAGAAGAACCATTCTTGAAAGCTTTGAAAGCAATGAGTGGTAAAACATTGGAAGGAGTACCACTTTTCAGTGGGAAAATGGACCCAGATTTGGTCATGGAGTGGATAGAAGGACTTGAAAATCACTTTGAATGTGATGGTGTAAGTGAGGCACAGAAAGTAAAGGTAGCCAAATCCAGACTCAGGGGAGCTACCTTAACCTGGTGGAAATTTGTGCAGACTGAAAGAGCAAAAGAAGATAAGAAGTCCATAGCTACTTGGAAGGGAATGGTAGCTAAAATTAAAGAAGCATATATGCCAGAAGATTATGAAATACAGCTGCACATGAAGAGACAAAATCTGAGACAAAAGGAATTAGATGTCAGTGCATACACTGAAGAATTCCAAAAGCTATGCTTAAGGTCCAAAGAAATGGAGGATGAAAGCATAAAGGTAGCAAGGTACCTTAATGGTCTGAAGTGGAATATACAAGAAGAAATTAGTTTGCTATGCCCTACCACAATGCAAAAATGCTATCAGCTGGCACTAAAAGTGGAGGAAAAGAATAAGAGGAAACAAGACTCAAATAGCAGAGGAAGAGGAAGAGACAGAGATAACAGAGGACACAAAGGAGGTTTTGGTGGAAGGAATGCTGACAATAGATCCCAAGTAGAATCCAAACTCACAGAGTAGAGTGGGGAGTCAAGTGGTAGAGGAAACCACAAAGGAAGAGGATCTAATAGAGGAAGGTCAGGTGGATCAGGTAGAGGATCCTATTTCAGCAACATGAAGTGTTACAACTGTGGCAATCTAGGTCATCTGGCATATAGGTGTCCAGAAAAGACCACATCCTCTTCTCAACGAGGTGATAAGAGGAATCACTATGTCCAAGATAATACATCCAGCAGCCAATCACCTGAGGTCAATCTGAACTTAGAAGATGGAGAGAATCTGATGATAAGGAGAACCTTGATGAAGGAACCAGTAAAGTCTGAACCAAGCCAGAGGAGAGCACTATTTAGAATCAAGTGCAAGATTTTGAATAAGGTATGTAAAATTATCATAGACTCAGGATCTACTGATAATATTATTTCTGATGAGGCAGTTAGAAAACTGAATTTGAAAAGAATTACTCATGCAAACCCATATAGAGTCACATGGTTGAATAAGAGAAACATGTGGTAGTGAATGAACAAAGTTGGGTAGAGTTTAGTATAGGTGGCTATAAGGATAAGGTATTATGTGATATACTACCCATGGATGCATGCCATCTCTTATTGGGCAGACCATGGCAGTATGACCGAAAAGCAGTACATGATGGTGAGAAGAATGCCTATTCTTTTCAGAAGGATGGTGTCACCTATAAAATTCAGTCATTGGAAGATGAAGATGCAGTTCAGACAAAGAGCCCTAATATCTTGGTTGTGAGTGGAAAAGAGTTTCTGAATACTCTTAAGGAAGATGGTATTGGTTATGCCATCATAGTAAAACCAAAAGAAGGACAGCAGGATAAGAAGATAGAGATTCCCAAAGAAATGCAGCCTATACTGGAGAAGTATAAGGGCATAATCAGTGATGGTACACCAGCCACATTGCCTCCACAGAGCAATAAGCCATCAGATAGACCTGATTCCAGGGGCATCTTTGCCAAACAAGGCACCTTACAAGATGACTCCAGATCAGCACAAAGAGATTTCCACGCAAGTGCAGGAGTTGCTAGATCAAGGATTGATCAGGAAGAGTATTAGTCCTTGTGCTGTGCCCACAATATTGGCACCCAAGAAAGGAGGATCATGGAGATTATGCACAGATGCCAGAGCCATAAACAAGATAACTATAAGGTATAGATTCCCAATTCCCAGAATTGAAGATCTCATGGACTGTATTGGAAAAGCAAAGTATTTCACCAAGATAGACCTGAAGAGTGGTTACCACCAAATAAGAATCAAGGAAGGTGACGAGTGGAAGACAGCCTTCAAGACCACAGAGGGACTGTATGAGTGGCTTGTTATGCCATTTGGTCTATCAAATGCACCCAGTACCTTTATGAGACTCATGAATGAAGTCCTAAAGGATTACATTGGTAAATTTGTTGTTGTTTTTCTAGATGATATTCTAATTTTTAGTCAAACCAAGGAAGAACATCTAGAACATGTAAATACTGTTTTGCAAAAATTACATGATGAACAACTAACCATAAATCTGGAGAAGTGTGAATTCATGAAGCAGGAATTGGTATACCTTGGTTTTGTGGTGTCCCAGGGAGAGTTGAAGATGGACAAGTCCAAAGTAGAAGCCATATTAAGCTGGCCTACTCCCAGAGCAGCCACAGAGGTGAGAAGTTTTCATGGCTTAGCCCAGTTTTACAGAAAGTTTATCAGAAATTTCAGTGGAATATGTGCACCCATGTTGGATACAATTAAGGGTGGAATGAAAGCAAAATTCAGATGGACACCAGCTGCAGATAGAAGTTTTGAAAGATTGAAGAAAGAGGTAGCAACACAACCTATTTTGTTGTTGCCCAATTTTGATAAGCTATTTACTATTGAATGTGATGCAAGTAATATAGCTGTAGGAGCAGTGCTAAATCAAGAAAACAGACCTGTAGCCTTTTTCAGTGAGAGGCTGAATGAAGCAAAGAGTAAGTACTCTTCGTATGACTTAGAGTTGTATGCTCTAGTCCAAGCATTGAGGAAGTGGAGACATTATCTCCTGCCTAAAGAATTTGTTGTCTACACAGATAACCAAGCTCTGAGTTTTCTAAACTCACAGGATAAGTTAAGCAGCAGGCATATCAAATGGATGGAGTACCTGCAATCTTATACCTTTACAATTAAGCATAAGAAGGGGCAGCTGAATAGAGTTGCAGATGCTTTGAGCAGAAGATTGCTCACAGTGTAGGAAGTGCAGTTGAAGAGCATTGGAATTGAAGATTTCAAGAATCTTTACCAAGATGATGAAGATTTTGCTGAGGCATACAAGGTATGTCAAGATTTTGAGAATCACTTTCACAGTGAGTTTGCAGATTTCACCCTATAGCAGGGATTGCTATTCAAAGGTGGACAATTATGTGTGCCAAGAGGATCTATGAGAGAAAATCTCATCCAGGAGAAGCACAATGGTAGTCTGAGTGGCTATTTTGGTCTGAATAAGACACTGGAGCTAGTCCAAAGGTTCTATTATTGGCCAAGGATGCACAGAGACATCAGAAGGTATGTAGAGCAGTGTATCATATGTCAGAAGGCCAAGGGAACCACTTCAAATGCAGGACTGTACCAACCATTACCCATTCCTTCCAGGCCATGGGAATGTGTAAGTATGGATTTTGTAGTTGGTTTGCCTAAGACTAAGACTGGTTATGACAGCATATATGTAGTTGTGGATAGGTTTAGCAAGATGAGTCATTTCATTCCCTGCAAAGTGACTCATGATGCCAGTCATATAGCACACTTGTTTTTCAGAGAAGTGATCAGAATTCATGGACTTCTAGCAAGTATTGTGTCTGACAGAGATGCTAAATTCATGGGGCATTTCTGGAAAACATTGTGGCAGAGATTGGGGACAAATTTGTCATTCAATTCAACATATCACCCATAGACAGATGGTCAAACAGAGGTGGTAAACAGGACATTGGGCAACCTACTAAGGTGTATAACCAAAGAATATGGACAGAGTTGGGATCTTGTCATTCATCAGGCAGAATTTGCCTATAATGACAGTGTGAATAGGACTACTGGTAAGAGTCCATTCAAAATAGTCTATGGAATGCATCCCAGAGGTATATGTGAGCTCAAAAATATGGGAAACATGGAGAACAGAAGTGGACATGCAGAGGATTTTGCACAATCCATGAAAGAAGTGCATGAGCAGGTGAAGAAAACCTTGACAGAGAACACACAGAAGATCAAGGACAGAGTAGATGCCCACAAAAGGGATATTCAGTTTGAGGTTGGTGATCTAGTTATGGTGCACTTGAACAAAGCCAGAATGCAAAAAGGAATACCAACCAAACTGTAGATGAGGAGAATTGGTCCTTGCAAAATCTTGAACAAATATGGAAACAATGCCTACAGAATTGAATTGCCAGAAGATTTGGCAATCTCACCAGTGTTTAATGTCCAAGACCTGGTGCAATACAGGGGTCCTCATTCAGTAGCAAATGGATCCATTTCAGAGAAGGGACAGACAGAAATAGATGTGACTTTGCCATTACAACCCAAACTACAGGCAGAGAGAATACTGGATTCAAGAGTACAAAAGCAGACCAGACATGGCGTCTACATGGAGCATTTGGTCAAATGGAAACAGTTGCCTGAAGCAGAAGCTACCTGGGTTGCAGAGTCAGAATTCAAAAAGAGGGGCATTGATTTTGCCTCATTGTCACTAGAGGTGACTTGACTTCTTCCGCACAGGGGGAGTATGGTGTAGGAGCACCAAGGGCTCGGAGCCCATGTATATACTGCACATTTTTGGTGTGATGTTGTGAAATTTTCTTATCGTTGCATTTTGGTGTGATATGGTGAATTTTCTAATAAGCCTTGGTGGGAAGAAGTTTTTACTTATCCAAAGTGGGTCATCGGTGTGAGCCTTGGCATCGGGCTGAGGAAATAATCATGAGCCGACAGTGTATCATCTCGCCGATTAGGTGATAAACATCGAGTCTCACCGATGTGGAGTTGGCCGAAGACATCGGCGTGAGTATAAGTATCGGGCCGAGGATTTGATCGTAGGCCGACGGTTGAAGGTCTTACCGATGTGTGATGTCCATCGGCATGAGGGTGGTCATCGGCGGAGCCTGTGGTTGTGTCTCCGATCGCTTGGTGTTACCCCGATGGAGTGGTAAAGGTTGGTGAAGTCCATCGGCATGAGAATCACTATCGGTGAAGGATGTGGGTGTCACTCCGATAGCTATGTGTTACTCCGATGGAGTTGGACATCAGTGAGAGGACATCTATCGGTCGAGCCTTGTGAAGTCTTCCCGATGGGAATAGTCTCACCAATGGTGGAGTCCCGGTTGATCAGCGTAAGGATCACTGTTGGCCCAGCTTTGAAATGTTACTTCGACTGCTTGTGGTCACTCCGATGGATGTCTTTGGCTTGGGCGTCAGCGTGATAACAACTATTGGTCCAGCGAAGAGAAGTTTTGCCGATGGTGTTGGTTACTCTGATGGGACTTACCTTGGAGTCGGGCGTCGGCATGAGGACCTCTATCGGGCAAGCCTAGGGATGTCGCTCCGGTGTCAACTGTCACCCCGATGGAAGTTGGCGAGGGGTTGGCATCGGCAGGAGGAACCTTATCGGTGAAGAAGGAAGAAGTCACTCTGACGGTTCGTTAGTGGTTGACAGGCTAGGGTCATCGGCAGCAAAAGTGCCGACGGTAAACTTACCATGTGTTCATGCATATATGCAGTTGATGTGTCAGTCGACGAATGTATGTGGGACTAAAGGTTCTCATGAATGCGAAACGGTTTGGACAGTTGGATGTCAGCGATGCTGGGTAGTTAGAATATGAACTGTCTGGTAGTTGAACCGTCCTGTAACAGACATGAGCAGAGATATAAAATGTAGCATTCTTTCTGTAGAGGAGTTCAGCAGAAGAAGAATTGAAGAAGTGAATTTTGGTGTGTGAAGCATTTTGATGTAATCAAAATTTTTGAATAAAAATAAAGTACAGCAGTTCGATCATCTGTGTATTTTCTTTTCTATTTTCAGTTTACCATTCTGAAGTAGATTAGTCTTTCTGTTTCTACAATTTTGTTTTCTTTTGCAAACCATGACTCTGTTTTGATGACTCCTCAAGTTCTACTGTACAGTATGGAGGTCATCAAGCAGAGCCATGATTTTTGTTTGTTTTCCTTTTGTGGGGTGGTCGGATTGCTGACTAGAGGCAATGCATGCTTGTTCTAGGCGAACTCAGTGAGGAGTCCGGCTAGATAAACAAGTAGGAAAAATAGATTTGCAGGGGTGGAAAAATAGAGAGGAGGAAAGTGAGCACCAAGTAGTCCAGACCCTTGAACAGAGTGAGAAGGGTGGGCAACGGGCTCAGAAAGTTATGTGCCATTGAAGCAGTATCTTGGAGGCAGTGAGGACAAGGTATGTGTCCCACACCAAGCAGAAAAGTAGAGTTTTCCATCTCTGCAAAGAGTATGTCTTTTAGCACTTTGAATTGGTAGGAAGGCTAGTGTTGTCAACCAGTCTTGTACACCTATAGGATGCAGAGCAGGCAGCCTAGAGTCCTCCCTATCAATAGCTCATCCAATCCTTATCATTAATGCAACAGAAGTATGTTGACATCAATGACAACACTGGTTAGGCCCATACTTGCAACAATCTCCCCCTTTGTCATTGATGGCAACATATGATGTGAAAAACTATTTTAACCATCAAGACAAGAACTTGTTCTCACTGTCACAACTCTCCCTATCAGAAACAACCATTCACATGTCTTATCTTCCCTTTACTTCTCCCCCTTTGATCAGAAACCACTTTTTTTCAGATGTCATCTCTCCCCCTTTGACATCAATGGCAAAGGGCACATACTTGCAATTCCAACACTTCAGAATCATACCTGCTACTCCCTCTAAGTAGCAGCTCCCCATCATCAATCCGGATCACAAGATATGACTGTGATATCCACCAAACTGATGCACTTCAGTTCACCTTAGTTCATCACCAGAGGGGTAATAACCCCTAACTTCTCCCTAAGATACTCAAAAGAATCCTTAGGTAGAGGTTTAGTAAAGATGTCTGCAATCTGATCCTTGGAAGGTACAAACTCCAATCTGACTTCATTCTTGTTCACTTGCTCTCTCAAAAAGTGAAACTTGATGGATATGTGTTTAGTCTTTGAATGCAACACCACATTCTTAGATATATTTATTGCACTTGAGTTGTCATAGAAGATTGTGATAGGTTCCTCATACTCTACTTTGATATCTCTTAGCATCTGCTTCATCCACAAAACTTGAGTGCAACTACCTACTGCTGCAATATATTCTACTTCAGTTGTCAACAGAGATATTGCCTCTTATTTCTTGCTTAGCCAAGAAACCAATCTCTTTCCCAAAAAGAATGCTCCACCACTGGTACTCTTTCGGTCATCCACATCTCCTTCCCAATCCGCATCTGTATATGCATGAAGAGAGAAATCATGATCTCTAGAATACCAAAAACTATACTCAACTGTCCCTTTTAGATATCTAAAAATCCTTTTGATTGCCATGACATGAGATTCTCTAGGATTAACCTGAAATCTAGCAACAAGACCAATGGCCTGCATAATGTCTGGTCTAGTTTGAGTGAGATACAACAGTCCTCCAATCATTGACCTATACTTTGTTTGATCAGCCTTAGGAGAATCATCATCTTTTCTCAAATTGCATCCAGTTGCCATGGGAGTATTCATTGGTTTTGAATCTTCCATCCCAAATTTCTTCAACAATTCTTTCACATATTTGGTCTGAGAAATGAAGATTCCTTTCTTTGTTTGATTGATTTGTAGACCCAAGAAGAAATTCATTTCACCAAGCATGGACATCTCAAACTCACTTTTCATTTGATTTGCAAAAGTTTTACACATACTATCTCTTCCTCCAAAAATGATATCATCAACAAACACTTCAACAATCAAGATATTTTCATGATCAATTTTGAAATACAAATTACTGTCGGCAGTACCTTTGTTGAAACCAATCTTTAAAAGATGTTTGTCTAATCTTTCATACCAGGCTCTTGGGGCTTGCTTCAGACCATACAGAGCCTTCTTCAACTTGCAGACCATATCACCATGATCAGACAATTGAAATCCATCCGGTTGCTCAATGTACACTTCTTCTTCCAAGTCACCATTCAGGAAGGCAGACTTGACATCCATCTGATACACCTTGAAATCCTTGAAGGTAGCAAATGCAAGAAATAATCTGACTACTTCAATTCTTGCCACCAGAGCAAAAGTTTCTTCAAAATCAACTCCTTCTATTTGAGAGTAACCCTTGCAAACCAATCTGGCTTTATTTCTGATTACTTCACCAACTTCATTCAGTTTGTTTCGGAAGACCCATTTGGTTCCAATCACATTCTTGTTTCTAGGTCTAGGAACAAGATCCCAAGTGTGATTTTTCTCAATTTGCATTAGCTCTTCCTCCATTGCTTTAGTCCAGTTTTCATCATTGCAAGATTTATTCACTGTCTTAGGTTCAACCTTTGAAATCAGACAATACTCTTTTGAATCTTTAGAAATTCTCCTTCTTGTTTGTACTCCTTTGTTTTTATCACCTATGATCTGATCTTCAGAGTGGTTCAGTCTTACATACCTGGGAACTTTGGGAATTTCTTGCACCTCTAATTCTTGATCAATCTCATTGAAACTCATTTCTTCTTCCTGATTTACCAGATTAGTTTGAAGACTTGCAGAGGAGGCTTGGGCTCCTTGAATCAGAACATCATTCTGATCATCTTCATCATACTCATAAAACCTTGAGGGTTTCTCAATTCCCTCATCAACCTTCACATTTGTACTTTCTATCATCTTTCTCAGTCTCTTGTTATAACACCGGTATGCTTTGCTTTGAGTGGAGTAACCCAAGAATATTCCTTCATCACATCTAGCATCAAACTTTCCTAGATCTTCATCTCTTTTAATGTAATATTTGCTACCAAAAACTCTAAAATACCTCACAGCAGGAGTGATGCCAAACCAAAGTTCATAAGGAGTCTTACCGGTATTGCTTTTGATTTGAACTCGATTGAGAGTATAGACTGCAGTGCTAACAGCTTCTCTCCAATAGATCTGAGGAACATTTTCTTCCATCATCATGGTCCTAGATGCTTCCTAGATGGTCTAGTTCTTTCTCTCCACTACCCCATTCTGCTGTGGAGTCCTAGGAACAGACAACTATCTCTTTATTCCATGTTTCTCACAGAACTCTATGAACTCACCGGATGTGAATTCTCCACCTCTATCAGACCTCAGACATTTCAATTTTAATCTAGTTTCATTCTCTACCATAGCCTTGAATATTTTGAATTTCTCAAGAGCCTCTGATTTCTTTTTTAGAAAGGTTACCCACATCATCCTAGAATAGTCATCAATTAGCAACATAAAGTATCTATCACCTTGTACACTTCTGATTCTTGTCAGACCACAAAGATCAGTATGAACTAAGTCCAATAATCTGGTAGAAGATAGTTCCTTACTTTTGAATGTGACTCTGCTCAGCTTACCCAACTGACATTCTTTGTACAAGCTATTAGTAGGTTTCACCAACTTTGGAAGATGTCTTACAGCATGAGTATTGCTTATCTTGATGATATTATCAAAATTCACATGACACATCCTTCTATGCCATAACCAACTCTGATCAACTTGAACAAATAAGCAACTTTTACCAGTACCAATCAAATGAAAGATATTACCTTTTGTTTGGGTACCAGATGCAATCTCTATTCTGAAACTTTCAAAGATCTTGCATTTTCCATTCTTGAACCGAAGATCATAGCCTTTGTCCACCAACTGTCCAACACTGAGAAGATTGTGCTTCAAACCTTCAACATACAGTACATTACCAGTTTTGTTCCTTCCTTCAAGATAAATAGTTCCTCTACCTCTGATTCTACCAGCAGAATTATCACCAAACTTTACCACTCCTCCTTCATACCTTTCCAAATCTATGAACTTATTTTTGTCACCTGTCATATGGTGAGAGCAACCACTATCAATGACCCAATCATCTTTCTCTTCAACTTGGGCAGCCAGAGCTCTTTCCACGGTCTTATGATTGATAGATACAGAGGACATTAGATCTTCTTCCTTGATGGCAATGAACACCCATTCATTTCCAGATTTGTTTCCTATCTATGATTCATCATCTTTTACTCCTTCATTATCATCATCTTCATGTACATAGTAATAGTTCTTTTGGAACCTTGGCTTCTTAGGATTTTACATTGAAAACCTTTCCAGACACCTTGAGGCAAAATGACCAATCTTATTGCAGTTAAAACACTTAAAAGATAATTTTCCTTCATACTTACCATATCCTCTTGGCAGCCTCTTTGCAATAAGGGCTTCAAGTTGAGTAGTTTCTACTTCTTCTTCTTCCAGATCTTTTCTTGCTTTTTCATACCATGATAGCTTCCTTGATGAATTCTCTCCCGGATCAAACCTTTGTTTACCTTTAACAGAGGCACTAGCTTTGAATGTAGATTCAGTCTTGGGGGGGTCATCTCCAAACTCTGTCATTTCAAATGCAGCCAATTTTCTAGCCAATTGATCCCTTGTGACAGTTGTATGGGCTCTGAATTGTTCAATGGCAGCAACCTTGATTTTGTAAGAAGCAGGTAGGGATCTGAAAATTTTGCCAATAATCTCATTTTCATCCAGGACTCCACCAGCATTTCTAATTCCACAAACAATCTCATTTACTCTTGGCATAAAAGTAGTAATATTTTCATCATCTCTCATCTTCAGATTTTCAAATTTCCCTTTCAGACTCTGTAACCTTGCACATTTAACATACTTGTCTCCTTCATGCAAAAGTTCCAGTTTTTGCCAAATCTCAAAAGCAGTTGGTAGGTCAATAACATTAGAGAGCTCTGAATCAGATAATGCACTTAGAAGAGCCTCTATAGTCCACAGATTATTTTCAGCATCTGTGATTTCATTTTAGGTTTTCGGACCACCCTGTGGAAGTACATATTGTGTTGTAGCCATGGTCCAGTATGCCATTCCCATACATTGCAAGTGACATTTCATACGACCTTTCCAGAGATTGAAATTGGTTCCATCAAACTTCGGACTATCCTTCTTGTAAGACGACATCCTGGATCTCCTCAAGCAGTTAAGCTCCTTTTAGAAGAACTTGGCTCTTATACCAATTGTTAGACTTAGGGCACACAACTGAGGGGGGGTGAATCAGTTGTGCAAAACTTTCTTCCAATTAAACACTTAACTCCTCTTTGCAATTCAACAGTATAATAATAAATCAATCATAGAAACACAATGCAACAAATTAAGAGCAGAAACACATCAACACATGAGACACCAAGATTTTGACGTGGAAAACCTAGTTAAGGAAAAAACCACAGGGTGATTAACCCAAGATTGTATTCTCTGTTAGAAGAATAGAAAGAACAAAATGGCACATGCCAATTAGGGCTCACTGCATGAGCACACTGCTCACAAGAGGCTCACTGCCTACAAGAGACACACTGCCTACAAGAGACACACTGCCTACAAAGAAATAAGTATCACATACATGAATTAGAGAATAGCATGCTTGAATCAGTTCCATTTAAGCCCAATACTTTTGCTCTGCCTTTCGCTCTCCTCCTTGCTACCACACACTCGTCACGACAAAGGACACCTTTGAAATGACTTTGCAATCCCTTATTTATACAAGACATCAACTTAGGAATAATCATCTAAGTCAGCAAACATCTACAGGAACATCTGCAAGATGTAAAACTCATCCGGTCAGCCAGTCTCAGGAAGAACACCATCATTCAGAAGTTATTCCTCAATTGTGAGCTCCAACTCCAATGCGGACCATCAACACAAACTAGACACTATCCAAAGACCTCCACAAGCTTGCCTGAATCACCAAGATCATCCGCACTTCATCTACATACTAAAATACTTCTCTCCTTCATTCGGACCCTCAAGAACACAGTTTGTCACCACTGTCACAAAGGAATAGATGCTTGCAGACCTTTAAACCATTAACCAATCAAGTTGACACTTCATAGAGACTTCCTCAACACTCCCTCAAATCTGTAGAATAGGATAATGCATTTCCAGATCTCACCGGACCTATCTGTGTCACTCTATCACCTTTGAACACCTGCTGGAACTGATTTAACTTGAACAACCATAACTTCTTCAGATCTTCATGCGGACCTCTGAAATCTCTACTAGATTACCTTAAAACACATATCTATAAACCCTTTAATCCGCATCCTTTGATCCTCATCCTATCTTGGACTTTTGTCTTACTGTCATCATTGTTCTTCACTGTTCCTGATTGAGACTAATTTTCTCAATATCCTCAGCTCACAACTCATCCAATCCTTATCATTAATGCAACATGAGTATGTTGACAACAATGACAACACCGGTTAGGCCCATACTTACAACAAGAGGTTACTCTACACATTATATTTCTTGAAATAATGTGTCTAAGTTGATATTTGCATGATTTCTACCATTATTTGTGATTCTTTGCATGATATTTTCAACACGACATGCATTTAGCTCAAATATGCTAATGATATTCAGTTATCTACGAGATGTCAGCATATTTCTCTATTCTGCTTATTATTTATCTGTGTATTGTAGTTATGGAAGTGATGGAAGTGTATTAGTTTTGTTATATTCCGTGATCATGTGTTTCATGCGGGGTTCATCATCTATTCTTATTTGATTTGGTATCCCTCTCCAGGGCAACCACATATGACTGAAATCAGTTGACATGTATCCGTTAAGGGTTTTTGACCAGTCTCTGCTAAGTAACATCCCATATGTATTAGGTATATCAACTACCTGAATATCAATATTGTATTGATTTCTAGGATCTGATGCTAACTGCATGTGAATGTGAGTTAGTTCTCCTACCACACTTACCTATGTCTTGTCCAATTGTGTCACTTTCTTTAATGATTTAGCAGGATGTAATCCTAAAGCATTGCATATGGATAGGGACATCACATTGGTAGATGCTCCTGAGTCTACTAAGTAGTTGTGGAAATTATTACTAAAAATCCTTATAGTAAGGAGGAAAGGAGATGACTCACTCTTCTCTTTGTATAGGTTCATGTGGGAAGTCTCTGCAGCTTGAACAGTAGCTGAGGTTTTATGTTTAACATTAACATCTCTAGTAGCATGATCTTTATTTCCAAACTAGCCTGAGGCATGACTATCCTCTTTTTGAGCAGGTTTATCCAATGATTTCATGAAAGCTCTCTTGATAGTAGGGGTTTTAAGCAATTCTGACAATGGAAGGCTGATTTTGATCTTTTTCATTTCATCAGTCAGATAAGTGACCAACTTGTCAAACTCAGGAGGTAGATTTGCAGCTTTTGGTGTTGTGTTCTGTGGTGCCAAATACTGAGCATTGACCTTGGGGAATCAGGGTTATTACTTGCCTTGGGATCAGGTGGGGTGTTGAAATTGTTTGGAGGCAAGGATGTGGTCAAAGGGTCAGCAAATCTATTTGAGTTATTCCTCAAGTTGTAATTATGCCTACCCTGAGGCTGTTATTGATAAGCATTGACTTCCTCATGCTCAATTGATGGCTCATTCTCATCCTCAAAGGGAAAAACATAGTTAGATTCAAAAGCCATGGCTGATTCCTCACATGTTGAGGTGTAATCCTGATGAGATGAAATTGTCTGCTGACAAGGATGATGCATGAAGCTTTCTACCACTAAGGCAGAATCATATTCACAGGGGACAATTTCATTTCCCTCTACATAAGGTGGATCCCCTGAAGTATTGGACACTTCAGCTTGGAATATACTTGCAGCAATCTTGAATTGAGGACAGTCTAGCTCTGCATGAGCATTGGTGTTGTGTATCCTGCACCAATTTGTAAGTGTTGCCTCTGCAAGGTTTACTCTAGTGGTCTATTTAGGTTCATTAGGAGGCTAATTGTCTAGGGGTGATGGCAAGGAACCGTTGTTTGGCCTAGTGTTCCATACTCTAGGTTGTCTAAGAAGATTATTGTTGCCATTGTTATTGTAATTATTGTTGTACCCCCTATCAGGATAATTAGGTCTGTCATTGGCATAACCTCTGTTCTGATTAGGCTGTGAATAGAAGTTTTGACTCCTTAGATGAGTGACCTCAGTGGTAAGTTTCCTCAACTATGCTGATATTTCTTTGATTTCTTCTTTCTCTTCTTGAACCTTGGCCACTACACTCTCTGTCTGGGGCTTGAAAAAGGAAGATCCATTGTTATTGTTGGATTGTTCCACAACTTGAGGTACTTGTGTTTGTCCAGGATATTGTAACATCTGGCCATTTCCATTTGGTGGTGGCATGATACTGAGTGGAGGTATCTGCAAAGGGGTTGGCATCATGGCTGAAGGTATCATGGCTCTATAGGTCTGTTGGTGACCGGGATATGTAGGATAACCAGGAAGTGTAGGAAAGGCGATATTTGGTGTGGGAGCAGGAGTCAATTGTTGACTGACTTGGATAGCTTTTTCAAAAGCTCCTGTTAATGTTGTTACACTAGGATGTGCTCTCTTGATAAACATGGAAGTCCAAGGATCTAAAGCTGAATAATAAATGCTCCTAGCAGCTTCATTTGCTACAGCATAAGGTGCTACTACCTTTGAGAGCATTTTCTAGAATCTAGCATTGAAGTTAGCAATAGGTTCTCCTTCAAATCTCTTAGTTGTGGCAAATAGATGATAATTCATTGAAGGATCTATAGGTGTTCTGAACATATCCTTAAAGGCTTTTTCTAAGGCATCCCATGAATCAACTGAACCCTGACCAAGACTAGTATACCAGTTATATGCCTCTTCCCCTAAGGAAAATGGAAATAACCTGCATACAACATCTTGATGCTCAATTCTAGCCCTACAACAAGCTTCCTTGAAAGTTCTGATATGATCATCAGCATCCTGATATGGATGATACTTAGGACAAATTTTATCAGGATTCTTAGGCAGAGCATGATATGCATTAAAAGTCAGAGGTGACTCTGCAGCAAAGAATGACATTGGAACTAGTGGAGGTTGAACTTGAGGTATGACAAGTTGAGGCTGGACCTGAGGTGTGATAGGTGGTCCTGTAGGTGTTTGCAACCTTAGAGGAGTTATAGGAGCACACTCTGGTGAAGCTTCTGATGCACTAGAATCAAGAGTGTGATGAATATCTATAGTTCTAGGTCTAAATCCCCTGATAGGTAATTCTTCAAAGAGTCCACTAGATCTAGACCTTGTATTTGGCTTGGGAGGCAAGATTTCTTAATTTAAGAAAGATTTGCTGGTTTACTATAAAGATCAGCTGAAACTCCCTAGTCAAGGCTATATTTATGCTTAATCTTGAAAACTTCACAAATGATCAGCATGCATAAACTTAAAACAACAAATCTTTTCATATAACATCTTGAAATACAGAGATGCTTGAGTGTTACCTTTCTGTTTGCACTATCAAATCGGGCGAAACCTACTAATTATGAGAGGGGCCCTCCTTCTAGCGCCAGTTTCTCTGTTGATGGTGATGTTAGTCACAACCAAACACTAAACAAAAGTTACACAACAACCTTTATTTATCTTGAAAGATACGATGAATTCAAAGAATTCATGATCCCAAGTCTCCATTGATTAGTTCATAATCTACTGACGTTACTTAGTGGTTGATGTGTGTTGTTGTTTTCCATTCAGGGGCCTTACGTTGATCAGTAGATTCTATTTTTATTTTTTTGCAAATATACTACACAAAGAGGTTACTATACATAGTATATTTCTTCAAACAATGTGTCTAAGTTGATATTTGCATGATTTCTACCATTATTTGTGATTCTTTGCATGATATTTTCAACACTACATGCATTTAGCTCAAATATGCTAATGATATTCAGTTATCTACGAGATGTCAGCATATTTCTTTGTTCTACTTATTATTTATCTATGTATTGCAGTTATGGAAGTGATTCAATGAAATTAAAAAAAAAAGGGAAAATAACAGAGATAAGGTTTAAAAAGTGAGATTCCCAAAATTACTTGACTGAGATCATTGATCCACATACATATTCCGATACAACAATGAAGAGAAGAAAACTAGAATCATACTTCACCAGGACATTCCACAAATCCGCATGATCCAGTGCAAATCTTCAAAGGAAAAGTTGACAACAACATGCAATGAAATGAAAGCGCTTCTATTGAACACAGCATTCACCAGTACATATCTAAAAATCAACTTGAAGATTACGTAAAATTTACAAACAGGATGTAATCTGAAGCTTCATCTCCATTCAGTATGCTTAAGAACAAGTACATTTACAATGATATGAAGAAAGAACCTTGACATTTCAACAATTCAATCCTCATTAGTCTCAGTAATCTGATCTCCTACAAGAAATTACTACAGGTCAGATTTTTGAATGATTGACCTCCTCCTTCTACAAAGTAAAAAAGGGCTCAATATATATCTCTGAGTATCCCCAATACAGTTCCCAAAAAAATCCCTAATTAATCAACGGTCCGCAGCCATCCAGTGCAGCATCAGACGGTGGAAAACCAATCTCGTCAAAAATCTGAGCAGCATGCCCATACCGAGTGCCGCTCCAACAATAATGTCTCCATCTACAAATCCCCTCACATTGAAAGCCTTTGCTTCTCCTTATGCGCTTGCAATCTCTCAGGATCTGATCCGTCGCCTGGGATGTCCTTGCCTTTAAAGCCCTGTCTTTATTTCCACCTGCACGCCGCCACTGTGTTCTCAACTCTGCAACTTTTAGCTACTTTGAAATAGCTCTAGCATTTTGCAACAAATAGCCAAGAATTAAGCACATCATTTACTAAATCACTAGGAAGATTTAATCATTACATTAAATCAGGGTCTAAATGCACAAACACAACCATCGGGCCATGAAACCATGAAAAATTGCTTCCCCAAACGTATATACAGCGTTAAAAACATATGAGTCAACCACCATTGACCAAAAACATGCATCAGGCTCTAAAATGGATTCAAAAAATCCATTGCTCTATTTTCCCGCCCTTTTCCTTGCTTAAATCCTTGTCTATCGCGAATGTATGTTCTTTTTGTATATCAGGCTTGTATATCTCAATATAGAAGCATTCTAAACATACAAGGACCCTTTTCATTTTAACTCTCTATTCCGGTTTTGAGAATGCATCTTATCGCTTGCATGTATCTCTTATATGTGGAGATATACATTCCAATTTATACAAGCCGATACATACAAGCCCCTTTGTATGTCCCATTCAGACTTCAACTCCTTTCATTAACTGCAGTTTATAACTCCTATCAAATCCGCGATGTATAAAATAGAAAGCATCCCCCTTGATATACAATCAGACGCGATGCATGCTTTATACCATATCCTATTCTCCTTTGAATTCCAACTTGTATGCATAAAGCAATGCATATCGCAATGTATCTTTTGATATGCAATCGGACGTGATACATTGCATTAATCGGATTTAACTTCCATTTGAAATCTGGCTTGTATGTAAAGCAATGTATGTTTTTAGAACATGCATACAAGGCGTGGAATATACAAGCCATTAATTCTCTTTAACTCTCTTTCACGTCTGCGACTTGCATAATGTCTTTGTATATCCTCAATATACAAAGCACAAAGTATTCAACAACTTAACCATCTTTAATAACCTTTTCAGGTCCGCCCAATGTATAAGCCCTTTGTATATCTTGCTTGTATATTTTGCACCTTTCGAATATACAAACCCCAATATACAAGGATTTAACGCTATTCCATTGTTATTTCAGTTCCGTCATTTGTATGTAGCGTTGTATATTTTGCTTGTATGTTCGCCTTCGCCAAACATACAAGCCGAAAATGCATTCAACGGATTTTAAACAATTATGCATTTCAACTTTTAATTGCGTCGGGTCCAACCTGCATGTACAAATAGAACATTAGCAAATGCATACAAGTAAAAAGAAAACATACAAACAACCTTGTATGTAAACCCGATATACAAAACCCTTTCGCATGTGCAACATACAATGAAATAACACACAAAGACCATTGTATATGCGACCCGATTTGTAAAAGACTTGTATATGAGTGACATGCAAACCTGATGGCCCATGCGACTATGTATAAAAACACCTTTGCATATACAAACGACTTTGTATATGGAAAGCGATATACAAAGGACTTTGTATATGCAACAGCAAACCCTTCCCTTGTACATTTTACCAAAATACTCATAACTTGCAAAATACAGGGAATTTTAACATGGTTCAAAAAGCAACCCTAGCTCATTTTTGACAAGGAATTCATCTGTACCCTGCCCTGGTACTAAAATGTATTTTTTCTCTGTTTTCAACAAGGTTTGCAACTTTCACTCTCTTTTTCCCTTTACCACCGAGCGAAACAACACATAAGCAAAAAGCAAAAAGCCACAACAGGGGTCCTCATTTTGCTAAGGAGTAAAATGGGGCATGTTGTGAACATCACAACAAAACTATTAGTGGTTTTAGAATAATGATCTTGGATAGATGATGATGACCTGCAAACAACTATAAGTCCCTGCATAGAACCTGAGGTTAGAGTGTACAAATAATGCTAATACAGAGATAGATGGCACCAAAAAATCTCTCAAATGGCGCTACTGACAGAAATTTTGACAGATCCTAATCACCCTAGAAAGTAGTGCTACAAATGCATATAGATTGTGCTAAATAACTAGATAGTGCTACAATAGACCCTAGATTGCGCTGAATACAAAAATAGCACTACAAGATACTACAGATTGCGTTAATACATAAAATTGTGCTACTACAAACAACTCATAGCGCTATGTTTTAGAATAGCATTAAAATTCTCAAAAAAAGCGCTACTGTGCGTGAGTCTGAACTGTCTGGCCAGCCATGGATTGTGGCGTTGCTCTGGGTGTCGATGGCACTGATATGGGGTTGAAATGGTCAAAGCTGCAAAAACATAAGTTCTTTCAACCACATGAAGGATTAGATTAAGTCCAAAGCGTCTTGTTAGTCTTCCATGATATCCAAAAGACAAATCATAGCAGTGAAATAACCTAATCAATGGAAACTAACACAAGATGGAAACAAAAGTGGGTAAGTTGGATTTTAATGCTATTTTGGTAGAATCTCCCCTTATCCCTGCACCAATCCTGCAAAAAACTGAGATCAAAGAACACCAACAATTGCCAAAAAAAACCAACAAAAAAGACAAGATGTGAGTCAAACAACAATCAAAAAGTCGTGTGAAAAATGCGCTAATGCAGTCCCCAAATGGCGTCGAAATTTAGGTAAAATGGCGCTACTGCCCAGGAAGATAGCGCTAATCCTGCAAAACATGTATAAAACACACCAAAAGCTCACAAAACAAGTTAGATTGAGACCTTGTGGGTCCCACCGGGCATGCCAATGTGATTAGTGAATCCAAATCAAGGTAAAAACATAAATCAAATGCATTCAAAACAAAGATTTATACCTCAATGTGAAGACCCAATCCAAGAAGGGTGAAGTAGCTTTCATCTAATGCTCCAAGATATCCCCTAGATGCTCAAAGGAGATGTGAAATTCTTTCAAACTATGCAACTCACACTTAGATTAGCTCAAGATTTTAGCATAATAACATTACTCAAATTGTGGATGAAAAATAGCTTGAGAGATAGTGTATTTATAGGATTTCTGGAGAGATTTAGATCCAAGGGTGGAGATTGATTTGAGAGATCAATGGTGGAGGATGGAGATGATGTGGAGGGCCTAGATTTAATCTTGAAAAATGAAGGGATGAGAATAAAGATGAATTTTTAATTCATCTTGGGAAGAGGGGTCCATAAATGAGGTTGGGTGAGATGGATGGGGAAGGGTAAAATGAATTTAAAATTCATTTGGGGAAGAGTGGATATTAATGAGTTATGACATGTGTAAGGGGTGTAAGAGGTATTTAATGGAGATTATGACAAATGTGTATTAAAAATTGATTTATTTGGTATGGAAATCAATTTTTTATTCATGGGTTGTGGGGAGAAGTGTTAATGAGGGTTTGACCAAATTAATTGAGGTGATTAACCTAATTAATATGGTTGGAATAAATTAGCAAATGGATTAATGGGAAGGTAAGATTAATTAAATAAAGATTTACTTAATTAATCTTAAGGCTAGGATGATGTAGGTTAGGGTAGGCAATTAAATAATGACTATTTAATCACCTAGGGTAGGGATAGGTTAATTAATAGGCTGAATTAAATAGTTAAACATGATTTAACTAATTAATTAGGTTTAGTGAGAAGGGGGAAATTAACCAAATAAATATTGCATATTTATTTAATTAATTGGGTAAGGTTGAACTATTGAATTAATTAAATTAATCCAATTGTAGGGGTAAAATGATGAAAAATTAGGTGATGAAGGGATAATTAATTAAATAAAAATTTAATTAATTAATTAGGATGGAAATTGGTATGCTTAGGGATGTCGGGAGTTAGTTTAGTGATGAAGATATTTTTAGGTGTCTACACAAACCCTACCTTCTTCGGCTACTACACCCTCTACATTTCCTTCACGGCGTCTTCGGGAGTGGGATTGGCAAGGTGGCATGATGAAAATGTCGAATACTCTTAGAACTTGCTCCTTCCTCCAATGTGCTCGCGCTCTTATGACTAGGTTTTTCCTTCCAAAATTGCAGAAAAGGTCATTGGGGTTGGAGTTTTTTTTTTAACTTTATGAAGCCTATAACACGAGCATGCTATAATGCGCTCGTGTTATATCTTGCATGGGACCAAAAAGCCAAAGTGGCTACTTTTTGGTCCCACAACTTTATGCATTCACCCTATATAGCTGAGCAGAAATCTACATCTTGCAATCCATGCATGTGACCTTCATTTTTAAACCAATATGATCATATTCATGATGACATGCATTATTCACATTAATACTTGACTTGCACATGCTTGGCCTCATTTTTAGGCATATTGTATTTATTACAACCATTTTATTACACAATTGACAACTTTTGACTTATGACACATTTGGAGGACCACATTGATCTATGATGCTTATCTATACACATTGACATATGTTAGGACCATATGTATTGATTTATCACTAATCTTATCATTCATTCCATGTGCCATGCACATTTATTGTATTATCCTTCTTGGACCCTTGTATAAACTCTTGACAAATAGAGATATGATTTCACACATGCCTTCATGATCATATCTTATTTACATATGTTGTCATGCTTATCTATTGGCTTGATTCTTTCAATTCTCACATGTTGTTTATTAAGCCATGCATGACTTCTTATTACATTGTTACACTCTAATTATGATCTTGCATTGATACATCCTTCAAGTTACATTAGGGGCATCACGCCTTTCCCCTTTAATACTTGCACCATCATTGCCATATCTTTATACATGGGGTGGATCAGGCCCTCCCCTTACATACTATTCCTTTATGAACATATCTTTATATTTAGGGGCATCATGCTTCTCCTTTACACATTTTACTTGCTATTGCTATATCTTACACTCAGGGCTTGCCCCATAGTTCTAGACTCATGCCTTTGTTCCAGCTTCATGCCCTTTTTTTTGGCTTCATGCCCTTGTTCAAGCTTCATGCCCTATGTTTTGGCTTCATGCCCTTGTTCTGACTTTATGTTATTGTTCTAATTTCATGCCCTTGTTTTAGCTTCATTGACATCATTTGTATTTAAATCACCACTAAGGGCTTATCAACTTAATTAGACCAATGTGTGTTTGTGCTCTTGGATACCACATTACCTAGGGCATATGTTGCTCTAGTGTCTTATATACTTGCATGGGTGTTCCTGGCCACTAAGGGTCACGTCACCACTCTATGCCCATGCTAGGGGCAACATCACTATTCCTTGATGCCATCTCCAACTCATGTACAAGTACCATGGTCATCTTTTGAGACATTTACATGATCATGTTACCCAATGCATTCTTTTACACTCATTGTTATATATACTCACATGATTACATGCTTAGATTGTATTTACTTGTCATGTATTATTTTCGCCTTTTCCTAAATTTATTGTATCCTATATACAACCAATTGTCAAGGGAGGAATTCGCAATGGGTGGTGGTGACATCCTATCACTAACATTTTCATGTTTAGTTCTACAGACAAGTATAGGTGCTTACAAAGACTCATCTTTAGTTCCTATAGAGAGTACATAAACAAAAGGTGAACCTACATGATCATATTGTAGGGTCCATTACTTTACATTCAACCTCCTTCCATATCCTTTCATGTTTGAATATTTACTTTACATACATTTTTGTGAATGCTACATACTTTTAGATGCATGATCATTTTAGGATTCACATGCACCTTAAAGTAGGGCCAAAATGTAATGGTGAAATTTTAAATATCCATGCCATTTTTTTTGTGCCTATTTTGAGGAGAGTGCTTTGATATATAGATATATTGACAAATGACATAATTTTGTAAGAAGTTAGGTCCTTTTCCCTATGCCACCTCCCTATTCATTACGTATATTCTAATACACTCACCACTTACCCACATTCATATGTTTACACATCCCTATACATTTTCCATATCCACTTATTTATTACACATATGCACACACATATTTCTATACACACACTACCCACTTTGATTTGACCCCTTTCATAATCTAGGACAAGTTCATGATCACAAGGATATGGCAAATTCAAACTTTTAAAATTCAAATTTGACCAAATTCTGCCTTTACTCTTCCCACCTAAGGCCAACTAAACACAAAGTTGTGTGATGTGTTGTTATGTCCTTGTATTTAAAGGAACTCAATGCATTCATTTTGGACATCCATGATTTAAGAGCTATATTTGCATTACACACTTCAATTGGAGCAATAAAAGGAATCTAGATTTACATGGCCATCCTAGAAGCATGTGCATGACTAAATAGTGTCGTTTTTATCATTCATACACAATTTTTATGGGTTGACATAGAAGAATGTATCCCCTAGTGAAACGACAACCTTACCAAGGTATTCTTAAATACAACCACCCTTTTGATATCAGGAAGCATAGAAGTTAAAACAAATCAAGTGAAGTAAAAAACAAAGGTTTGTAGAGTTCACAATACAAGTTCATAGGTGCAGGACAAATCCATGATTGTGAACTTATCCTTGATCCTTGAACTTGTCCCTACA
Source organism: Cunninghamia lanceolata (assembly GCA_027924645.1). Classification (NCBI taxonomy): domain Eukaryota; kingdom Viridiplantae; phylum Streptophyta; class Pinopsida; order Cupressales; family Cupressaceae; genus Cunninghamia; species Cunninghamia lanceolata. The sequence continues at coordinate 3,857,338 of BSBN01000341.1, read as the reverse complement.
CAGAGTAAATAGAAATTTCTAATAGTGAAGCAAATACTAGATTGTCATTAATTGTTTCAAATCTTGACATCACAAATTTATATACCATTCTAGATTACATACATTTTTCTATTACAAAACTAAATACCTTTATATATTACATTTACATTTTTAAAAATAACTCTTATAAATTATCACATTATCAAATCCTAATAACATTTATTCCAAATTAATTATATTTTTATATATAAATTTATTGGAATAGCCCGGGCTACCATTAAAAAGGTATTTTCCTTTGCAACTAGCTCAAGGACAAATCTCAAGTTGATATTCGTGTATGGCCTATAATTGTACTTCTATTTCTAGGGTATTTTTCTTGGGTATGTTTCTCTTGACCAAAGGTGATATACCTACTAGTTTATGGTTATGTCTCCACTTGGTTTGATCATTTTTCTTTTAATTTTTTTTCCTAAATTAGTGACGTAGGGCTTCTTAATGTATTTGACTCTTTATGACGTGTCTTAAGAGTGTACGTATGGTCAGGGTTTATACCATTTACAATTCCTTCATTATTCTGTATTTTGTTAAGCTTGGTGAATGCTTCACCAACGAAACTCAATTATGAAACCTTATCTACAAAGCTCACACCATCACATCAGCCACTGAATTATTATGGGAAATGACTCAATAATTTGTCACTACTCTCCACATACCTTATGTTCACGGAGAACAACCCTATGGAGGTGGATGACTCACTCAATAATAATAATAACAGCATTTAAGCTCCAACCCTATCAAGCCATGGTGCTTGTCTTTTATGAGCCTTTACCACACTACTTACATTAGCCTTTAAATTTACCACATTCGAATATGTTGAATGTAAATAGAGAGACAATTATTATTTATTAAACATACTTTAGTATATTCTATGTAAAATCATAAGTGGTTTTATATATAATTGATAATTTGTAAGTTATGGAAGATGTGTATTGTAAAAAGTATACAAGTATTTTATAGATTAAAAAAATATATAAAATGTTTAGGAATAATTGTAGGGAATAGAATGTGTTGTGTATACGTTTTAAAATTTATGATCATTTATGGCTCTGATAATTAGTTTTAAAGGTCATTTTTTATAGAGTATATATGGACTTCTACTTTATAAATAAAAAAAAGTTTCTTAGGGATTAAGGTTTGTTAAGGATAAATGTTCGACATTCTTAAAGGATGAGATTGTGTCTTACATGAATTTGATGGAATGAATACCCTTAATCCTTGGCTCTAAGTCAAATGAGACAATAATTTATGTACCCAATACCACGGTGCTAAAATGACACTATATAATGTTTCAACTACTCTAATAAAAAAGGTAACTACCAGTTATTTTAATTATTATATGTAATGTAAATTATATATATCTATATAAAAATTGATGGATATAGTTTAAAATCTGAGTTAAGCGAGATAAGGTAGTAAAAACACTTACTAGTATTTTACAATGAAAAATAAGAAAAATATGTAAATAGATATGAATTTTCAATTTTTGAAAGTAATTTTTTTTAATGGAAATAATTGAATTACATGGATCCATATCTTTGACTTTATTTAGTGGATTATAATATTACGTTTTCAAAAATTGTCCTTAAGCTAAACTATCACAAATAAAAGAATATTTAAAATGCACTCATTAGGAAGAAAAGCATGCTTTGAATTTGACATTTGCCCATAATTGTCAAGAGAGTTTTGAGTTGGAGTTGATTTTCAAAGTTACAGTCAATTTTTATTAAAAAACATGTACACATGTCAATTTGAGAGGTTTCAGAGACATGGAGTGATAAACAACAAGACATGGGCACATGAGAGGGGGGACAAGAGTTGGTTGCTTCCATGCAAGGGCAACATGAACATGCTCTGTCATCATCTACACCAAATTCCCATGCTTCCTCCCTACATGATTGCATCCCAAACTTGAGCCCCTTTGTTTATGGTGGTGGGTCACCCTCACCCTCACCCTCATCCCCACTCCCAGTGCCCACCCTCACCATGGTCATGGTCATTATTGGTAATAACCAAATTAGTAGTTTAGGTCATTGGAAAATGCAGGCAAACACAAAGTCCCACCACCTCCATTTGCTTTGACTTGTGAAGGGACAAAAACACACATTAACCCGGCAAACGCTACATGCCAATCATTCACGCGGCTCCCTTGCTGGCCGACAGCCCGAGATTCCGGCAAACAGTGCCGGGATATCCGCGTCGCATCTTCCCATTATTGTGACGGGCCATGTACGATCCCATGCCACGTATCCCATGGGTGGGCCCCGCTGGCTGCTAATTGGACGGCACAACACTGCTCACGTGAACGCACCTTGTCGGCCGGCGTGGTTCCTGCATACACACCAGATGATTGCTGCCCCTGCCCCTGCCCCTGCCCCTGCCCGCACACGCTACAATTTCTTTTCTTCATCACCCCCTGGCACCTGTGCAACCGGCGCGACCAGTGGACTCCGGAAGCGCTTCTATATGATCCGCAGGGCAGCAGCTTTGGGTTTGTGTATATATGTCCCCATCCAGCATATACACACAGAATATGTTCCTCTCCAGGCCACAAGATAAGTTGGGTGTGGAGCTTACCATTGCAGGCTCTGGTGTGTGGGTGGGGTGTTTTGAGATTTTTTTAAGTGTTTGTGATATGCAGAGGAAGTTACTAATTGTGTAAATATATGTATGGTTGCAGAAATGGCGCAGGTGGTAGATCTGTCATGCAGCCAAAGTGGGTATGTGAGGAACTTTGACATCAACAGATTGCCTTGCGGAGAGGATGAGGAGGAGTTGGAGGAAGAAGAAGAAGAAACAGGAGGGTCGTCTTCTGCTGTCAGCATTGTTTCGCCGTTTTTATCACCATGCAGCAACATCAGTGACAAGGACCGTGATCACCATGGTCATAATGATCAGACGACTACTACTACTACTACCACCACCACCACCACCGCCCCAATTCATGTATATACAGCCCCTGTAAGTCGTGAAGAGGAAGAGGAAGGAGGTGCTCCAGGAGCTCCTCCCAGGAAGAAACTCCGGCTCTCCAAGGAGCAGTCTGCTCTTCTTGAAGAAAGTTTCAGAGAACACCACACTCTGAATCCGGTATTGGTTTTTGTTACAGGTCAATTTGGTTTCTAACTTTGTGAAATGTTTCAGAGATTGTAATGCAATGCCTTGCCTGAATTTTTTTTTCTTTTTGGTTAAAATCTCTTTTTATTAGCTTGGTCTGCAATTCATCATTTGTGTTCTCTTTTCTTGCTCTCTTTCTTCTGATGATGCTTCACTGAGTGTGATCCGAAACGTTGAGAAAATAATTTATAACACAGTTCATGCAATTTCAACATTATGGACTGTGGAAAATTAATGACTTCTAAAATATCTTTTTCACAGGTTTCCTCAATGTCACCTAATTTGGGATTTAGAAACAAGGGATGAGGGGTGCATCTGCTATATAAGTGTCTTTAAGGGACTGAGGGTATCACAGATCTACAGGCTAAGGGATACACTTAGCCCAAGTAGATCATTTCTTTATCTACAAGTGAGAGCTTCATCTGTTATCTGTGTCTACCTACAAGATTAAGGGTATGAGAGGTTCTACCTTGAACCCTTTGATATTGAAGTAGAAGGCCCTAAGATGTTGATATTAGTTCTTGACATGAAGCCAACTGTATACTGCACTAAAAGATCTTCTTCTTCTTTCACTACTTGGTACTTTAGGTCCAAATAGATCAATTATTCATCTACAGATAAAAGGTGCAGTGTTTACAGGTTGAAGGGTATTCTTCAGTCTTAGCACTAAGCATAAGGTATAGGGGACTAAATGGTAGTCCTCATTAAAATTCACTAAGCTAAAAGAGATCTTCAATCTTTTAACACCAAGTATTCACTCAGCTAACAGAGATCTTCAATCTTTTAACACCAAGTATTCATCCATCTTGAGTGTCGTTGATTCTTCCCTTTAAAAATAGAATTGAATTAATTTTTAACAGCTGTGAAGCCCCGGGTTTTCCAAAATTTTATAGATGTCCAATAAATTCTCGAATTGTGTGTAGATCCATCCACCACACTACTTCGATAAGCTCGGTCACCTCCTCGATCCTTAGCCTTCAGTCATATCATATGTGTGCTATATTAATTACCTTCTGCGAACGATCTACGAATCTATTACTAAATATAATTATATTCTGACATTTTTCTTCCTCATCCAATGATTAATCTGGAGTTTTGTTTGAAACACTGATACAAACGAAACTCACATGGGTTTTTTCCAGAAGCGTCTGACTCATTTTAATGAACTGTGGAAACCTCGTGTCTATGTAACTGTGTATATCCTTCCAATACATGAACTCGTTCGGCTTTCATCCAATGGTTATGTATATATCACCATTTATTCATCGTGCAGGTGTATTAATCATCCAAGTTTTGATATGTGCTTGTATAGATTTCATCTTGAATTCAAGATCTACCAGGTTTTGTTAGATAAAAGTATTAATTGCTGTTGTGGGTACGCGCAGAAGCAAAAGAGTGCGTTGGCTAAGCAACTTAACCTCAAGTCACGCCAAGTTGAAGTATGGTTTCAGAACCGTAGAGCAAGGTCAGTAAATCTCTGTGTACGTTGTACGTTTAACATTATTGCTTTTCACTGTCTTTTCTTTCTACTCTTAGCTTTCCTCTAAAGTTCAGGACATTATAATTATCCAAGGAATTAATTACAGATGGAGAAGAACAATAGAACTTCGAGCTAAAACCTAAGAACAATTCAAGTTTATGCCTTTCTAACATTGGGGAAGAATGTTTTCCCTTACCTATATATTACAATTACAATTACAATCTTTCTAATTCTGTTGCTGCTGGCTTGCACTGTATCAGTATTATTGAACCAAAGATCTCACTTTTATTGGGCAGCGTGCTACAGCTACACGCCAAACTGCGAACCCAAAAGGGTTATAAGCTTATAAGAAGAATCAGACAAATGAGTAACACAAAGAATTTGTCTTTACAAATGAGTAACAAACAGAATTTGTCTTTCTGTGAAGATGTTAAGACTCAATTTATTTAATAGCTTTAGGGTTTCTTTCACGTTTAATGGTTGTTTTTGTTTAGTGTTTTACACTGCACTGTATTAGACCCCTTTACTTGGACAGTGAGCACCTAATTTGTTATTGACTGTTTGACCATTGAAATGGATGATATTTAAGTAGAGTGCATTCACTCTGAGTGAAAAATTCAGAAACAGAACTCATCAACTGTTTTAAGATTATTTTTATGGCTATGCCAAATTCATTTCTTTCAAAGGTTATATATTTAACTGCCATATGACAGTATTGAAGCTTTTCATCTGTAAAATGTAATGATTTTTTAAAGAATTTGGGTGAACTATCTCTGTAATATAAATATATATTTTTAGCCTTAAGTGTGTTCGAGAGTGCTTCTGGATTCAACTGTGTATGTTCTTGTTTCAATGTTTGAGTTCCTAATGATGGATCATTGAATATGATCCGAAACATTGAAACAAAAACATACACAGTTGAATCCAGAAGCACTCTCGAATTTACTATTATAGACTGTGGAAAACTCATGCCTTCTACTTTAGTGTGTTTACTGCCTACTACAATCATAAACCATTTCAGCATGTGGAGGGCAATCTGAAACAGATAACTGTCATAAGAGTAACTTGATGGGTGATGTTAACCGTCAAATTCATCCCTGCGATTGATGACAACCTATACTTATTTGTAATTGTTCTCCTCTCGTTATTAAATTTCCATCTGTAGTACTACCGACTTTTACAGTCATAATTACAAACTTTCAGAAAGTCTTCACTTCACCTACCTAGTCTGTCCAATAATGTATGATTTTTCTGATAATATCTGAGTATGGAGTTGTGCATTTAAGTATGTTTGTCGGATTTTTGTGTATGAATGCTTTTTGGACAACCTACTCTACTTGCATGTGGAATAATTTCTTGGCTTTTATCGATATGTCTGAATTTGTTTGTTCATAAATGACATATATTGTTTGGCTATTATGTGGCTTATATTCTTGGCATATGTCACCTACTTTGTTAAAAACTATGTTTTGTTAGACAGAGAGAGGTTCTGTATGTATTAACGTAGGCTTGTCTGTATGTAGGACAAAGCTGAAGCAGACAGAAGTGGACTGTGAATTTCTGAAACGTTGCTGTGAATCACTGACAGAAGAGAACAGGCGGCTGCAGAGGGAGGTGGAGGAGCTGAGAGCCATAAAAGTGGCTCCTCCTGCATGTCTTATCAGTGCTCAGGATTTATACATGCCAATGCCTATGCCAATGCCAATGCCATTGCCAGCAGCCACCCTTACAATGTGTCCTTCCTGTGAAAGAATGGGCACAACCATTGACAAGAGGGCTCTCACTTTTGCTAAGCCCTACTATGTCACTAACTTTAGGCAGCCATCTGCAGCCTGTTAACTAGTTAGTTTTCCTATAAATATATATGAACACACATATGTATATGCATCCATTTTTGGAAAGAAGAAACTCTCTGTTAAGAAGTACAGCACCTACTTATGCTGTACCAATGACTCTATCTCATCACTGGAGATATATGAGCTTTGTAAGTCATTACTGGAGGAAAATATATACATATATGACAAACATTGTACTGTAAATCAACCTGTTCTCCTTATTTTTGGTAAGGAGACCAGCACTTCTTCTTTTAGAAAGAATAAAGCTTGCACAATAATTCATGTGGGCATTGCTAATTCACCTATCGATCCTAACTTGTATTCCTCAGATGATGATGATGATGATACCATATATTTTCCGGTCTCTTTTCAGCACATATATTCTGAACAGAATATTTCTGACTAATTCTATGTGACCATTGTTAGTTCATCTATAAAACTTCAAAACTTTAAATAAGTTATATAATGTTTATGAGTCGGTGTAGGGTGCTGATATATTTCCCTACATTTTTCTAAATTATCGTGTTTAGCAAGCCAGATTCATCAAAGTGTAGGGAAATAATTTTACAATTAAAAAATTAAATTAAATTTTAATTGAATGAAATTTAGATCTAATAAAGTTAAGATTAATATAAAAGAGATATAAGTAATTAGGACAAGAAAACAGACTCGTTGAGAAGAGAAATAGGGAGTTTATTTGAATTTTTAGTGGCCTTTGATCTTATTGATTAATTGAGATATTGCTACAAAGGATTAGGAATGAGATTTGGTATTGTAATAATGATTAGGAGATTGAGATTTGTGATCTCAAATTTTTGTTATTTAAGATAAATATATATTGTATGTATGTATGACTTAGTTTAATTAGCACATTTTACTCTTTTGTTTTTATTGATTTTTGGAATATATTTATATGTATTTATATTTCTATTTGAAAATTTGATGGTGCTAAAAAGTATCTTTGGGGCCTACTATAAATAAAAGGAAGTTCCGTTAACTTACTTGATACCAATCAAGCTAGCAATCAAGCCATGTGATCGATGTACAAAGATGTAAAACCTATTAAGTAAAGATGCAACAATGTTGATGTAACTAAGATTGATTTGAAATTAAGGCTAAGACATACGTGTGATTGTGTGTTAATGGAAGATACTACTAATCCATTATGATAATGATATTCTTAAATATAAATCCTAAACACACAATTCAAAACCTTTTAACACACAAACCAACAAAAAACAATCAAACTCCAAAAAGTTGACCCAAGAAAAATAAAATTTTTGAGAGAATTATATTGAAAAGAGTCTTATCCAAAAACATTACAACCTAATTCAAACAAACATAACCTTATTAAAATAAATTAAATGTATTCTAAAACAATAAATTAAATATATTTAAATAATATATTTATAATCAAAGTTAACTAATATATCAATGAAGAGGGAAATGTAAAAAAGGAGGGAAAGTCTAGAGGGATGGCGAGGAAGGAGGGAAAAAAGTTGTTGCAAAAATAGAGGCAACAAAATAAGGGAGATGGTAGTTATTCTTTACAGGTGATAGACATTTCGAATGTAGTGGAAGTAGTTTTGGAATGGTTGGAAAAGGCAGCGATCACGGGAAGGATCATTGGCAAGCGCAAATCAAGGCAAGAAATCTGCAATTGGATGCATAACAATTGGCAATACCCATATGTGGCGAAATTCCTTCCCATGGGATTTTTACGGTTATATTCCTCAATCCAGAAGACAGAGAGAGCATCATTTCGAATGGTGTTTAGATGGTGGGAAATTTGGTATTATTTTTTCAAAGATGGTATGCTCTCTTCAATCCTATCGAATGTAAACTGTGTGACAATCTAGTTTGGATCAGGGTATACAATCTTCACATTGAATTTTGGTTGGAAGAATGTCTAACAAAAATCAAAAACTCTTTGGGAATGACTATGGAAGTTGATACAAATTTGTTGGAAAAAAACTCATATATTTATACAAGAATAAAACTGGTAGCAATTAAGTAGATTCTGAAGGAGATTAAGATACTCTCTAAGACGAGCATATGGAAGCAAGGGATCGAAGTAGAGGAAAATAAATTCTTTTGCTCTATTTGCAAAATGCGAAATCATGGTTCGGATAATTGTAAGGTGCCCTAGCCCAAAGAAACATAGATCTAGAGAGAAAAGAATCAAGGGCCAAAACCTAATTCGAAAAATGGCGAAATGAAAGATGCCAATAAGGGGGTTCAAGAACAGGGCATCCCTTTTGTTGGGAATTAAAGTGTCTCAACCTTGGTAATTCCTTACATTTATTTATTGTAATATATTTATTTATTGCCTATTGTGTAATTAGGATGCAAATCCTATTTTGTCATCTTGTGGGAGTTGGCACAGTGATGTGTCGTCCTACGTGGAAGGTGACAACATGTAATTTTGTCCTCAAATGAGGAGATAGGCGTCCCACTTAATGGTAGAGGTATTTTTCCATATGTCAGCACTTTGAATAGTGTGTAAGTGAATCTTGACTGAAATGGTTATGACAGATTCCTATGACAGAATCTATGATGTGCAAGAGTCGTAAATAGAAGATACTATGACAGGTGAAGACATGTGTCACAAGGCATCTTGGAAGAAGGCATCTTTGGGTGCCCCAAGGAGGGTTATGACATATTGTAAGAGAATATTCTATTTTTAGTCAGTGTATGATAGATTCTCTTACAGCTGTAAGATATGACAGTTATGACAGATTATATGATAGTTGTAAGAGTCGTAAGAGCATCTGTCATTGCCCAACTTGGGAATAGGTGACCTCTTTGAGATGGGGCAATATGACAAGTGTCATGACAATGCTGTAGTGTTGGACAAGTGTCCCCAGGTATGGGTTTTGGGCCATGAGGCCAAGTTGGATGCCCATCTCAAGAAGGATCCATTTTTGCCTTATAAGCTTCTATTTAAGCAGGTGCTTTGAGAGGAGATGTATTATGTGATTGACAGGTACTGTTATGCTGCCAGATTGTCTCCATATACGAGTGTCAAAGACTCATGTAAAGACTTGCATTGCAAGTGTGTTGTAAACTTCATTGTTTAGATAATACATTGTGTAGGTTTTAGAGTGGGGTTTTTCACCCATAAGGGTTTTCTCCACGTTATATCTTGTCTCTCTCTCTCTCTTCTATCTTACATTCTTGTGTTGTGTATTGCTGCAATATCTCTGTTGTTGGGTTAATAACAATGTAATTGTAAAGGTTAAAAAGAATTTGCACACATCTCTCCTCATTAGATTAGTGTAAGAAGCGATTTCTGCACACCTAGCTTCCTTTCAGTTGGTATCAGAGTTTGATCACTTTTGGTCCTAGTTGTTGGGTAGGGGTTTTTTGAGTTGATCTTAGATTGAGTGGGAGTCTATGCAGAGTATTCTATAATCTTGTTGCAGGAAAGAGATGGCAAACACATCTGAAAGATTAGAAGTGGAGAAATTTAATGGCACAAATTTTGAGTTATGGAAACTTAAGATGGAAGACATGCTTGTTGATCAAGACCTATGGGAAATCGTATCTAGTGTAAAACCAACCGCAATAGCACAAGATGATTGGGATCTCAAAGATCAAAAGGTTAAGGGTCTCATAAGACTCAGTCTAGTTGATTCTGTTATGTTAAATGTTCATGAGGAGAAGACCACGAAAGACCTTTATGGTGCAGTCACGGTAGGAGGGTTCACAAAATGAACTATCCGGACCATACAACAAGAGCAAACACAACGGAAACAACTCAAAGAAATAAAGCAAATGCATATTCAGTCATTCAATATATCATAGAATTCAAATAGAGATCGGTTGGCAACATGCGGGCTTACAATTAGGGCTCACAGGCCTGATTATATACATGCACAAAATAAGGCTTTGAATTTCCTTTGCACAAAATCTAAACCAAGAATTATGAATCAATCCCTAACTGCTTTCCTATGGATCTATTACATCAATATATATCATCTCCGGACCAATAGATTCCTCCGCGTCAGCCAAAGAAGATCACAAATTCCATAGAAGAGATGTAACATGTGAACACAGATAGGTCGAACCTAAATGCATAAAACACTTCCGGTAAATGAATGGAATGAAGTGTGGATCTCTGAGGAAGGTTGGCCATGAACCAAAGATCATTGAATGATGTGTCATTAGGCTCCAAAGATCAGGAAATGCTTCCACAAGTTTCTCCTTCAGCTGGTTGCCAGTGAATAACAGGTTGCTCTGCTCTGAGAAACAATCAACTTCTGATAGCGATATCTTTCTGGTATTGACATGTGGATCTTTGAATTCTGGATATGATGTAGATGCTAAATCCAGCTCCACATGATCTGAAATACAATTATGGAGAAATGCCAGACCAAAAGTAGGAACTGTTTCTGACTGAACTGCTTGAACTGAACTAGGAAAGAAACAAATTAAACTGCAAACAAAATGAAATGCAAATGTTTTTGGTTGATGCAAGATTGCTCTTGAACTAGGGATGTTACTACATTAGACATCTGAGGTTATTGAAAAAGTGAGCCCCTCACTTTGCTGGGGCTAGGGGAGAACTAAGATGGTCCACCTCAGCCTGAGAAATCCATGATGAATCTTCTTCCGGTCTGCCTTTCCACTTCACAAGATATTCTTTGTATTGTCTTTCTCTAGTGCTGCATCTAACTCTGCTATCCAAAATGTCTTCAATCTTCTCCGGTGCTTGTTGTGGTAACTGCTTCTTCAAGTCTTCTTCCATGCTGTCACTGAACTCTGCTTCATGATACTGATATAGGTCTATAATGTTGAAAATAGGTGATATAACCAATGTCTCTGGTAATTCCAATTCATATGCATTTCTTGAATCAAATTTTCTGAGTATCCTACAAGGTCCAAATTTCTTCATCTTCAACTTGTTATATGTCCCAACTGGAAATCTTTCCTTTCTCAAGTACACCATCACTTCCTCTCCAACTTCAAATTCTTTATGTCTTCTCTTCTCATCAACCTTCTCTTTGTACTTACTATTCATATTCTCCAAATGCTTCTTAACTTGATCATACACTATCTTCAGGTGATCTGTAAATTTTTCTGCTTCTACACTTCTCTATTCCTCTGTATTGATATCTCTTAATTCTGCAACTCCTCTAGGATTCACTCCAGTCACAATCTCAAAAGGTGTTCTTCCGGTACTCCTATTTACTGAATTATTATATGCAAACTCTGCTTGTGAAAGAATCAAATCCCAACTTCATGTCTTCTCTCCAACCAAACATCTCAATAAATTTCCTAAACTCCTATTCACTACCTTTGTCTGTCCATTTGTATGTGGATGAAAAGTCGAACTGAACTTCAATCCTGTCTTCATCTTCTTCCAAAGTGTCCTCCAAAAGTATCCAACAAACTTTGTATCTCTGTCTAAAACTATACTCTTAGGTAATCCATGCAATCTCACAATCTCCTTGAAAAATAAGTTAGCTACATGCACTACATCAGTTGTCTTCTTACAAGGTATGAAATGAGCCATCTTTGAAAATCTGTCAACCACTACAAATATTGAATCATGTCCTCTCTGTGTCTTAGGCATTTCCAACACAAAATCCATGCTTATGTCTTCCCAAGGTCTCTTCGGTACCGTCAAAGGTTTATACAATCCAGTATTCTGACTACTCCCTTTTGCAACTTGACAAATTCTACAATTCTGCACAAATCTCCAAACATCCTTATGTATTTGATGCCAAAAGTAATTTTCACTTTACCAAAGCCACTGTCTTATCAATGCCAAAATATCCTGCCAATCCACTACTATGCTTCTCCTTAATCAAATTATCCCTCATTGAACTTCTAGGTATGCACAACTGATGTCCTTTGAACAACATATCTTCTTGAATGAAATAGTCAAACCACTTACTTCTATCTATCACAACAGGTTCTCTACATGTTTTCCAAGGTTCTACAAAATCAGTGTCTCCCTCATACATGTTCTTCAATTCATCAAAACCCAACACTTCAACTCTCATCTCTGTCAACAAGTTTCTTCTTCTACTCAATGCATCAGTAACTTTGTTTGATTTACCACTCCTATGTTTCAACACAAAAGTATAACTCTGCATGAACTCTACCCACTTCATATGTATTTGATTCAACTTACCTTGACTGTTCAAATATTGTAAAGCTTGATGATCTATATACAACACAAACTCTTTAGGCAACAAATAATGTCTCCACTTCTTCAGGGATTGAATTATGGCATAGAACTCTTGATCATAAACTGAATATCTTCTCCTTGCATCATTCAACATCTCATTGAAATAAGCTACAGGTCTACCTTCTTGAATTAATACTACTCCAATTGCACTTCCACTTACATCACGATCAACTTGAAATACCTTATTGAAATCTGGTAATGCCAAAACAAGTTGCTCTGTCACCTTCTTCTTCAATAGTTCAAAACTTTTATCTGCTCCAGATGTCCACTTAAAATCTTTTATGCACCTCTCATTGTCTCTGTCATAGGGTTACAAACTGAACTAAAATTTCTGATGAACTTTCGGTAGAAACTAGCCAATCCATGAAATGATCTAACCTCTCCAATGCTCTTCGGTGTAGGCCATTCAATAATTGCTCTCACTTTCTTAGGGTCCATCTTCAATCCTTCCGCAGAAATCACAAATCCCAAATATACTAGTTCTTCCTTCATGAAACTACACTTTTTGATGTTTATCAGCAATTTCTCTTCTCTCAGTCTCTGCAAAACTTGTCTAATATGCCATAAATGTTCTTCTTTTGTCTTACTGAAAATCAAAATATCATCCAAGTAAACAATCACAAACTTACCCAAGAATTTCTTCAAGACTTCATTCATCAATCTCATGAAAGTACTCTGTGCATTTGTCAATCCAAAGGGCATCACTAACCACTCATACAATCCTTCATTTGTTTTAAAAGTAGTATTCCATTCATCACCTTCTCTGATTCTGATATGATGGTATCCACTTTTCAAGTCTATCTTTGTGAAATATTTTTCTCCACTCAAACAATCCATGATATCATCCATTCTAGGTAAAGGAAATATATACTTAACTGTGATCTTATTTATTGTTCTGGAATTAGTGCGCATTCTCTATTCTCCATCTTTCTTAGGTGCTAATACTGCAAGTACTACACAAGGACTCAAACTTTCTCTGATCAAACCTTTCCTCAACAACTCTTGTATCTATTTATTCAATTCTTCATTCTCTGTCAATGTCATCTGGTGTGCTGCTTTGTTAGGCAAACTTGCTCCAGGTATAAGATCCATGTGATGACTGACACTCCTTATAGGTGGCAATCCATCAGGCACATATCTGATATGATGTCTTCATACTCTGTCAACAACTCCTTTATCTCCTCCAGTTCAGTTTCTTTCTTCAATGCTTCAAGTTTCTTAGGAATCAAGGCATAACACATATTCTCATGTCTCAAACCATCCAGAAATTTTCTTCCATCTACCAAACAGATTCTAGCATTCCCACATACTTCACTCTTCAGATCATCCTCCAAAAGAATCAAAGTAATTCTCTTTCCGTTTATTGTTATAGTATATGTATTCTTTCTCCCATCATGTATAGATTTTCTATCATACTGCCAAGGTCTACCCAACAAGATATGACAAACATCCATAGGCATAATATCACACAAGACTTCATCATGATAAGATACAATATAAAAATTTACCAAACATTGTTCACTCACTAGTACCTTATGATCATCCTGAATCCATGCTCCCTGATAGGGCTTAGGGTGTTTCAATCTTTCCAACTTCAGCTTAGTCACCATCTCCTCTGAAACTAGGTTATCTGAACTACCACTATCAATTACAACTTTACAACACTTACCTCCTGATTTGCATCTAGTTTTGAACAAGCTCTTCCTCTGCAGTGGTTCCTCATTTGTCTCTATTTGAAATAGTGCTCTCCTCATCACCAATGATTCTCCTTTCTTAGGTTTGCCAACTGAATAGGGATCATCTAATTCAATAGGTTCTTCTTCAACATAGGTTGTTCTTCCACTATTTTCTGTCCTCTTACTTGTACTACCCTGATTACATTCAAATGCTCCATGTCCTTCACCTCCACACTTGAAATAGGTACCTCTAAATTTCCTCTTATCCAATCCTCTTCCTTCTCCTCTATATCCTTCATTCCAGTATGAATTATAGTTGCCTCTGGGATGAAAATTTCTGTCGTTTCTCCGATAAGTACTGTTATCTCCGTCCTCCTTCTTGAATGGGCTGTAAAACTTGTTTTGCTCCGTATATGATCTATCTCCTCTGGAATAAGTTCTACCTCTCTGAATCTTAATCCCTCTTCCTCTTTGTCTCTGATCATGTCTTTTATTCAGCTTCTCTTCAACTTTCAGGGCAAACTAGTATGCTTCTTCCAAAGATGTTATCCTTACCAAGCTTAGCTCTTCTTGAATGTTCAATCTCAGTCCATTGATGTATCTAGCCACTTTCTCCTTGCTTGCTTCACTATGTCCTGTCCTTATGATCATTTTATGAAATTCTTCAGTATACTCCATAGATTTCTCCTTTTCTCTCAGGTTTTGTAATCTTTTCAACAACTCCAACTCATAGTCAGCAGGTATAAACTAATTCTTCAAATTTGTCACCATCCTATCCCATTTTGTAATCTTTTATTTTCCTCTTGTATTTCTTTCCAACTGAACTTCTTTCCACCATATAGCAGCATGTTCTTTCACCTTTGTCTTTGCAAATTTCACCTTCTCTGGATCTTCAATTTCCTCATATTTAAAATATTCTTCCATGTCATTTATCCAGTCAATCAATTCTTTAGGATTCAAATTACTGGTATAGTTCGGTACATCAACTCTAGGTCTCTTTCCAATTTTTGAAATAGCTCACAAAATCTTTACTTGATCTGATTCTTCTTCTTCATCACCTTCTAGGGTTTCGCTAGTTTGTTCAACAGATTGAAATTCCTCTTCATCGTCGCTTTCAACATTAGGTCTCGGTGTCAATCCTCTTCACCTATCTTCTTCAATAGAATCCAAACGAATTCGCATTATTTTCATTATCTCCATCATCTCATCTATTCTACTAGCCATTGTTCTAACAACAGCAACTCTCATCGGCGGCATTCTTCCTAGGATCAAGTGTAAACTACCTCAGGTTCAACGATCGGGCTACAAGGTGACAACTGCCTCACAATGGGTGATCAGTTGCAACACAAGTAACTTGCCTCAATTCGGTGATCTGTCCACAACAAGATCTTACGGAATTCCTTCTCCAACTTCACTCAATCCGCTCCCAAAGATTCAAACTTTCGCTCTGATACCACTTGGTGCAGTCATGGTAGGAGGGTTCACAGAATGAACTGTCTGGACCATGCAACAAGAGTAAACACAATGGAAACAACTCAAAGAAATAAAGAAAATGTAGATTCAGTCATTCAATATATCATAGAATTCAAATAGAGATCGATCGGCAACATGCAGGCTTACAATTAGGGCTCATAGACTTGATTACATACATGCGCAAGATAAGACTTTGAAGTTCCTTCGCAAAAAATCTAAACTAAGAATTATAAATCAATCCCTAAATACTTTCCTATGGATCTATTACATCAATATATATCATCTCCAGACTAATAGATTCCTCTGCGTCAGCCAAGGAAGATCACAAATTCCAAAGAAGAGATGTAACGTGTGAACACAGATAGGTCGGACCTAAATGCATAGAACACTTCCAGTAAATGAATGAAATGAAGTGTAGATCTCTGAGGAAGGTCGACCACGAACAAAAGATCATTGAATGATGTGTCATTAGGCTCCAAAGATCGGGAAATGCTTCTGCAAGTTTCTCCTTCAGCCAGTTGCCAATGAATAACAGGATGCTCTGCTCTGAGAAACAATAAACTTCTGACAGCGATATCTTTCCGATATTGACATACGGATCTCTAAATTCTAGATATGATGTAGATGAATGAATGTAGATGCTAAATCCATCTCCACAGGATCTAGAATGCAATTATGGAGAAATGCCAGACCAAAAGCAGGAACTGCTTCTAACTGAACTGCCTGAACTGAACTGAGAAAGAAACAAACTAAACTACAAACAAAATGAAATACAAATGTTTTTGGTTGATGCAAGATTGCTCATGAACTAGGGATGCTCCTGCATCACTTTGGAAGAAGCTGGGAGACGTTTATCAGGCCAAATCCCTAGTGAACAAGCTTTTCTTGAGAAAGAAGTTGTATTCTCTGAGGATGGAGGATCTGTTGCAGATCACTTGAATGCTTTCAACATGTTAGTTGCACAGTTGACATCCATTGGTGTGAAGATGGAGGAGGAGAATCATTATATGACCTTACTTTGTTCTTTGCCAGACTCGTGGGTCATCTTGTTATGGCTATTAGAAGCACCACATCCACTTTCAAAATAGATGAAGTGGTATCTTCGCTGTTATCTGACGAAATGTGAAGAAAGTCTTCTGAAGCAGCTAAAGAGGCTCTTGCGGTTCATGGAAGACCCAAGGAGAAAGGGAAAAAGAAGGACAAGAAAGCTGAGAAGGGTAGATCCAAATTTTGTGGGAGATCCAAATCTCCTGGAAAGTCCAAGGCTCTCTATTGGAACTATAGAAAAACTGGGCATTTTTGAAAGGAATGCAAAGAGGAAAAGAAAAAGAAGAAGAATTGTGATAGGTAAAAATCAGGTTAATAAGATCAAGCATATAAATGAAAACCTAATCCTACCACCATCAAAGAATCGAATCCAAGTGAAACCAAAAGCATGCAATTCAAGAACAAAATCACATAGATTGTATAATTCCTTGTTTATGATGTGGATTGTTTCTCAACAATGAACAATTATGAAGATAAAAGCTGCCATGATGGATGGATGATAATGATAATATGCTAGATGGATGCTAAAGTGCTCAATATGCTCAAGATGATAATGTAGACACTATATGAAAAATGATGGATCGATGATATGGAATGAGAGGGTGTTTATATAGACCTCAACCAAAATCAATCAACGGTGGAGATTTGGTAGCTATGTGAATGGTTGGGATGAATTGATAATCATAGGTGATTGTGTAGATGACTAGTGGAGGGAAGATAAGGCTTATGTGTGACCATGTACATAAAAAGTACTACATGTGAAAGATATTAAATAAAAGATGTAGTACCCACATGTTTTTAAATAAAAGATACATGTCGGCTCATGATAAAATATAAAGATAAGTGATAAGAAAAATTAATTGGAAAGTGGACTTATGAAGGGATTTTAATTAAATAAATAAGATTTATTTAATTAAAATAGATAGAATAGAGATAATTAAATAATTAAAAATTATTTAGTTATAGTTTAGAGAAAAGAGAAGAAATAGATAATGAATTAATTAAATAAATATGAATTTATTTAATTAATAGAAGAAATAAGTGATTTAGATAAAATAGGGAAATTGCTCAAATGTGTTAGACAAATGTAGATGATAGCTAATGCGATATTTGATACTAATGATAACTAGGTCAATTTTGGGTGTCTACATTTTGCCCCTCTTTGATATAATGTTCGTTAGAACGTTGTGTCAAAGAAGATACGATGATTCGCTCGATAAACAAGGTTATGCCCTAGTGTAACTAGCAGGTGATGCCCCCTCGAGAGGTAAACCAGGCTAACTAGGAAGGGCTAGGTTGGCTCACGATAAGATGGAAGGCTAAAAACAAGGTGGACACGAAGAAAAGTGGGGTTGAGAAGGATAAATGGGGATGGTTCAGAAGAAAATAGGTTGTGGTATAGAAGAATTAGGGTTCGAAAAAGGGGTATAAGTAGGTCCCTCAAGGGCAAATAGGCTCATTTGTGCTTGTTGCCTTGTAGAAATCTAGAGCTCTGGAGTGTGACAGTGCTTAGAGTGTCAGAGAGCTATCAGGATGGTGATTCCACACAGTGATCATCGTACCGAGTGAGTGAGGACACATGGGCCACCAGTAGGAGCAGGCACACCGGTATGTACCAAAACTTTTGCTAAATGCGTGATTTTTTAGGTTAAAAGCGTAATAAATACACACACGTCACCAGAAGCGAGTGGTTTAAAGATAGGCAGTTCAAGTCGCATTTAGATGAAAAGTACTCGCTTATGGTAAAGTAGGTCACTTCTAGGCTCGAAGTAGTTGCTTAGGGTAAAATGAGGTCGCTTCTAGTCGGCTAGGTCAGGTACGGAAGCAAAATGCACATATGGTAAAATCTAGTCGCTTCTAGGAAAAAAGTGAATGCTTATAATTATTCAGCTCGCTATTAACTAGCAGTAGCGTGCTTATAGTAGACAAGTCGCTTATAAGCAGAAACTGTGTGCTTATAGGGAAATGGTTCGCTTATGATCAAAAGGCTAGTGCATGTAGAAAAGTGGGTCACTTTTAGGAAAGATAGGCAGTGTTTACCAGTCAAAAGTCAATTTTTTGTACAAGAGACTGATATGGTGAGCGGGATGATGTAGGATATACTACCACCATTATTATCGCAAGAGCCACACCCTAGGGATTTTTGAATGGTCAGATTATTAGATGCAGAGGAGCAGCTATTCTTAGATATCATTGGTTTAGAGCATGTATCGAGATTAGATCCAGTGCAGGCACATCAAGGACTTAAATGATAGCGATGGTTGAGCGATGGAGGAGTGAGTACAGTTCATTCTTGTTGCTGACGGGAGAGGCGACAATTACACTGGAGGATGTGTTCTGGATTCTGCGCATCCTGATTGATGGAGATAGGGTAGATTATGATCCTGGCTTGGGTCCAGCTGCATTCAGGTGATTGTTCAAGACTCCAGACATTGGGGTTGAGGGCTCAGAGATTCCAATGGCTAGGATGGAGGAGCTTTGCAATAGGTTACAGCGAGTGGTGGTAGCTATTATCAGATGGTTGGTTGGAGATAGACAAGTGAGAGGGTTTCCAGTTGGATGGGGGATAGTTATGGAGGGGATGTTCTCATATGGGACTAGATATGCATGGGTTGTGTTTGTACTGGGATAGCTGTATCATTATTTGCATGATTGTGCATATATTTTTGGAGCTAGTATGTCTGCGGGAGTCACAATGTTGCACGTATGGGCATATGAGCACATTCCAGTGACGAGGCCAGATGGATGGGTGGCTGGGGTAGTAGGAGAGCTGTATGCGAGGATGTATAGGGGAGCTCTTACCTATCGGTAGCGCAGGGGTATAGTTTACTAGAGATGGACTCTAGATGAGGCTGATATGTTTATATGGAGGCCACGGATTGGTTGTGAGTGTTAGGAACCTGTGTTTAACCCTTCTCTTTACTTTGTTAGTATATTACATTTGGATGCATATGATTTGTAAGTCATCCTGTGATTATATTGTATTATCCCACATTCATGGGAAGTAATAGTTGTTTAGATTAGACTTAGTATATAAGTACGTGTTGAGGCCAATGAAGGCATCCACGAGTTTATTGTATTGAGCTTTCTCAAAGGAGGTTGCCCCCTCGAAGTGGCCTGTGATCAATAAATTCCTTGTGTTTTTCTATTTTTGTTATTTTGTGCATTTTTCATTATATTGGTGTAGGAGGTTCCTCTCATCTAGTATTAGGGCACTTTCTTGGACTCGCTGGGTGGAATTTCTGCTGAATTTTTTTTCATAGTGGCCTCCAGGTGCTATGATTATTGCAGTAGTTCTTTTTTCTTTGCATCTATATTGTTCATTTCGATTGCAGGTTTGGATTAAGGAATAATCCCTATCTGCTTAATTGTGGGAAGTGCCTAGGTATAGCCCTAAAACTCATTGTGAGGAGTACCACAGGAACCCTAAAGTAGCTGGCCCATTGAGAGGACCTGCTGATGCAGAGGTGGTAGGACCAAAACTATCCTCAATAACATTAACAAATAAAAAGAAATAATCTAATTGCTTTGGTCAGATTGAAGAGAACATTAATACAGACTTTACATCTAATTTTCATGAAGATCCAATGGTAGGAGAGAAAGTTATGACTCTTTTCCCAAAACTACAAACCCTAGGTAGCATTCAGACCTGCCCTCACCAAAAATGCCATAACTTATTCAAATATTAATGAAATTTGATGCAACAAAAAGAAATGGAAAGTAGACTCAATACTCTTTCCAACCATATATAGCTTGCTCCTATATATGTCCGTACAAAACCGTACCAAACGCTGCAATGGGACTGTTGCAGGAAAAATCAGAAAATTACAGTCCATAAAACACTCATATCTTTCACAAAACTAAATAAAAATGCATGGGACAAGAAGCAAATGGAAGGTGGTTGAAGGATATAACATTTTAAATCTATTAGGCATCCATTCAATTCTATATAGGGCTGTACAATAGCAAAAGACAGTAAATTTCTGAAGGAAAATACAGGAAAACATTGTTTTTTCTCATTCCATGCTCAAATCTTCAACCACCCATGAATTCTTCATGGTTACAAGGCCTTTTAAAGGCATTAAAGCATGTCTCTTCAGTTCATAACTAATTTGGAGTGAACCAAGAGCTAAATGACTCTTCACCTTCCAAGTTTGCATCTTTTTTCCAATTTTACATTGACAACCTTTACATGGTTTGCAATATTTTGCATTTTTGAAACTCCTAATGACCTAAACACATAAAAATGACTTGATAAACCTCATTACAATGTGAAAGCATACAAATTTATTCAAACTCAAAGATTTGTCCAAGGCAATATTAATTTGCCAAGGTGCTCCTGCACCATACAACCAACCAACAAAATTTCTAAGTCCCTTGGAAATGTATCTGCAACAAAAGTCTCTTTCCTCTGTCTTTATCTTCAATCTTCTCAGCTACAATCTTCCAATCTATAGAAATGGTGACCAACCAACCAGAAAAACAAACTACCATCTTCACAGAGCATCCTCAGGCTCCTTCTACTCCCATTAGTGGAGTACTCTTCGAGTTGCAACATCAAGTGCTTCTTCAGGTATCCATCTCTCTCACTGCTTCACAACAAACCAACTCACCAAACCATTCATCTCACCCAACAGCAGATCCTGGTGATGCACCTACCACTCTCTCCTTAGTGGTTTCTCTATGCATCCTTCTCCAGCCAAATCTCTATTGGAGAATGGTCATGACAGACCTCATCTTGTCTGCCCACACACAATCTCAGAAAACATCCTTCTTGCAGCTAGATGGAACAAGCACCTGCAACCAAACAACTGAGCAACACAAAATCCAAAAGGTGTAGATTGCCTCCCTCGATGATCTATCTACACAATCAAGATCTTCTCGCTCTTCACCTGCCTTCTCAGGAACAAATACAACACCCAAATCTTTCGCCAACTCTGATACCAATATGATGCAGAGGTAGGAGTACCAAAACTATCCTCAATAACATTAACATTAAAAAAACTAATCTAATTTCTTTGGTCAGGTTTAAGATAACATTAATACATATTTTTCCTCCAATTTTTATGAAGATCCAATGGTAGGAGAGAAAGTTATGACTCTTTTCCCAAAACTACAAACCCTAGGCAGCATTCAGACCTGCCCTCACCAAAAATGCCATAACTTATTCAAATATTAATGAAATTTGATGCAACAAAAAGAAATGGAAAGTAGACTCAATACTCTTTCCAACCATATATAGCTGGCTCCTATATATGTCCGTACAAAACTGTACCAAACGCTGCAATGGGACTGTTGCAGGAAAAATCAGAAAATTACAGTCCATAAAACACTCATATCTTTCACAAAACTAAATAAAAATGCATGGGACAAGAAGCAAATGGAAGGTGGTTGAAGGATATAACATTTTAAATCTATTAGGCATCCATTCAATTCTATATAGGGCTGTACAATAGCAAAAGACAGTAAATTTCTGAAGGAAAATACAGGAAAACATTGTTTTTTCTCATTCCATGCTCAAATCTTCAACCACCCACGAATTCTTCATGGTTACAAGGCCTTTTAAAGGCATTAAAACATGTCTCTTCAGTTCATAACTAATTTGGAGTGAACCAAGAGCCAAATGACTCTTCACCTTCCAAGTTTGCATCTTTTTTCCAATTTTACATTAACAACCTTTACATGGTTTGCAATATTTTGCATTTTTGAAACTCCTAATGACCTAAACACATAAAAATGACTTGATAAACCTCATTACAATGTGAAAGCATACAAATTTATTCAAACTCAAAGATTTGTCCAAGGCAATATTAATTTGCCAAGGTGCTCCTGCACCACCTGCCGGCGAAAAGGACAACGGCTCCTACCTGACTGACTAGTTCCCATTCGTGAGGTAAACCAAGAGCTATCGTTTGTGGCAAAGCAGTTATCAGTTTTACCTGAGCCATGGAGTGAGGGGTACTACCCCAATATGGAAGATGTTAGACAACATTGGTAGCTGAGTGAATCCCCTAAACCTTTAGGAAGCCACACATACCTGGGGTCCATATCTATTGCTAGCTGACAAATCATAGATTGAATCTATCCACAGCCGTTTGCAGATCCTGTTGCAGATTGTTTCCAGAAAAAAAATAGTTTTTTGCCATATCTTCCTTGCTTTAGCTTCGTTTTCTCTAAAAATTCATTGGAACCCCTAAAATTCCATTATGCATATTTCCTTCCTTGAGGACCCTATCCCAAATTCCACTTATCGAAGCCAGAAATCCCACATTTGTCTATTTTTAGGGTTTGCCATAACTTCTTTGATTCTCACCCAATCGCCTTCAAATTTTGCCACAGTGTTCATTTCCTATTTCTGCTCCTTTGTCCCTCTTGGACAAATTTTTCCATTCTTTCACCCCGTTTCTGAAATCCCCATTTTCTGCTTCCCTGTCCCTTAGAAAGTGTCCAAAACCTAGTCAAACCCCAATTACCCATCAGAGTTTTTCCCAAATCCAAATTTTCCTTTACTAAAAAAGTTTCTGTTTTTATTTTTCTACCCATTCCAAAAAAAAAAAATCCTGGTTATGGTTGTCACCCGCGCAGGAGCAAAAAATATGGAGGAGGAACTTGCAGCCATCAAGACCAAACTCCAAGATCTGGATGAAAAAATTCTCAGGCTCAATCTTTAGTGTTCAACCATGAACAATAGTAGGTAGCCAGAGTCTTCTATAGATATAGGGTTTTCTTCTTTCGACAATTTTCGTGGACCGAAGCTTGATTTTCCTTGCTTCAATGGTGATGATCCGATTGGATGGATATACTGGGCAGAACAATATTTCAATCTACATAATAGTTTTGATGTCAACAAAGTCCCACTTGCCTCCTTTCATTTGGAACATGAAGCCCTTCAATGGTTCCGTTGGTACATCAAAGCTCATGAAGAGCCAAAATGGACAGATTTTTGCAAACTCATTTTGCAACGATTTGGCCCTAGTGCTTTTGATGACTTCACAAGAGCACTCACAAAACTGTGCCAAACAGGCACTGTGAGAGAATATCAGATAGAATTTGAAAAACTGGCCAATCACACAGAGGGATTGTCTAATGAATTCTTTAGGAGTTGTTTTGTCAGTGGTTTGAAGGATGCAATTCGCTCTGAGGTTAAAATGTTCTGTCCAAGCACAATGATGGAAGCCTTAGGGTTGGCTAAGTTGGTGGAGGACAAGATCATAGCTCAACAATACTCCAAATCCAATTTTGTTCCATTCAGAAATATGGATCCCCAAAGCCCTCAAATAATGCTAGCTCCTAGAACAACTCCTATCAAGCATTTGACTGAAGCAGAGATGTAGGCACGTAGAGAAAAAGGGCTTTATTATAATTGTGATGACAAATTCACTCGGGGACATAGATGTGTTGAGTAAAAGCTCTATCTCTTGGATGTGGATTCTCCACCTGAAATTGAAGTTTATGCAAATGCTCATTATATAGTAGCTGATTAGGTTGAAACTCAGCAGTCGCCTGTTGACCCTACTTCTCAAGAAGACCACCCAGAGATCTCTCTCCATGTCGTAGCAAGAGTCACCACCCCACAAACCATGCAGGTCAAGGGTTACTTCAAGAAGCTCCCTCTTACAATACTCATTGATTCTAGTAGTACTCATAACTTCATTGACCCTCGAATAGCCAAACAGGCTGATTGTTTTGTTCATCCTTGCTCAAAATTTGAAGTCATGATTGCCAATGGGGGCACATTACCTTGCAAAGGTAAGTGTCGCAATGTGCATATCTCTATTTGCAATTATAACCTACGCTCTGACATGTTTGCCTTGCCCATAGGCAGATGTGATGTGGTTTTGGGCACCCAATGGTTACACACACTTGGACCCATCTTATGGGATTTTGCTGAACTTTGGATGCAGTTTTCAGACAATGGGCACAAACACACATTGAAGGGCTTACAACCGAGGTTTCTCAGCATCATAAGTTCATATCACCTGGAAAAGCTTCTTAAGAAGAATTCACATGGTGTCATTGCTCAGCTTCACTCCATTTAGGTGTAACCATCCGTGGTCTCCACTACTCCTTCGGCTCTACAACGAATGATGGCTATTTTGCATGCAGTATAGAAGTGGCGGCCATACCTACTAGGGAATCATTTTTGCATCAGGACTGCTCACCAGAGCCTGAAATATTTCCTCGAGCAATGGGTCTCCTCCTCAGCACAACAGAAATGGATCAGTAAACTCATGGGTTATGACTATGAGATCACTTACAAGAAGGGTAAGGACAATATTGTGGTGGATTCTCTTTCTCGCACATGTGATGATCAACCTTCTCTTTAAGCTATTTCTCTATCTATTCCAAATTGGTTGGAATCTGTCTTGCAGGCTGTCTTCTATGAAATCTATGTTTCTCCATTGGTAGGGCACTTTGGGTTCCTCAAAACTTATGAGCGAGCATGGCGTCACTTCTTTTGGAAGGGATTGAATAGGGCAATTCAACAGATTGTGGCTGCATGTGATACCTCAGAACAACAACATCAGTGGGCAAAGTGGCTCCCTCTCACTGAATGGTGGTACAATACCTCCTACCACACTACCTCTAACATGACTCCATATGAAGCAGTCTATGGTCAGGCATCGCCAGTGCTCCTTCCATACTCCCCCAATAGTTCATGAGTTTAGGCAGTCGACATGGTTCTCTGCACCCAGGATCAGATTGGGGATCATAAGCTGGCTCCTTCTTGCATTCATCCAATATTTCATGTCTCTTGTCTAAAGAAATTTCTTGGCGCCAATGACAGAGCACAAACTATTTTACCACAACTAGATAATGAAAGATCCATCCTTTTGGCACTAGAGGTAATCCTCGATAGGGGAACTCATCCTCTTCGCTCCCGATCCATCACAGAGGTATTAATTCAGTGGCATGGAATGCACCCACAGATTGCTACCGGGGAACCACTCCTTCAGATTTAGCAACAATTTCCACATCTTACGCTTTGAGGACAAATCTTTTCTAAGAGGGGGGGGATGTTAGGAACCCATGTTTAACCCTTCTCTTTACTTTGTTAGTATATTACATTTGGATGCATATGCTTTGTAAGTCATCCCGTGAGTATATTATATTATCCCACATTCATAGGAAGTAATAGTTGTTTAGATTAGACTTAGTATATAAGTACGTGTTGAGGCCAATGAAGGGATCCATGAGTTTATTGTATTGAGCTTGCTCAAAGGAGGTTGCCCCCTCGAAGTGGCCTATGATCAATAAATTCCTTATGTGTTCTGCTATTTTTGTTATTTCATGCATTTTTCAGTATATTGTTGCAGGAGGTTCCTCTTAGTGAGAGATGGGAGGAGGAGGATGCAGAGCTTGTCTATGCTAGGTAGGTGAGATACATTTTTAGTCACAGTATATATATTATAGAGCACTATTTGCCCCAGATGGTATTGAGGCAGTTCGGGATACCACAGGCAGTACTAGTAGGTGATGCCATTTTTGGGAGGACTTGACAGGAGGTGTTTGATTGGGGGCCAGAGATAGTAGTTGATAAGGCTTTGGTGGAGAGAGAGGGATTACAACCAGTTGTATGGTAGTGGGGATACGGTCCTGCAGATCCAGGGACTTTACCAGATTATGATGCATACTGGGCCATAGCTAGGCCAACTTGATTGACGAGGCCTGGGGAGATAGGGAGATTGGGATGGAGAGGCTAGTGAGGAGGAGGTGACGATGAGCTCCACCAGTACAGGTAGTAGTACCAGCAGCTCTAGGGATTCAGGGACAGGGACAGGCTCAGCCACAGGTACTTGCATAGCCACAGGCACAGGTGCTAGGAGATGATGATGTTGGGATTCAACAACTTCAGTAGAGAATTCGAGAGGAGAGGAGATGGAGCTAGTGGGCTCAGTTCAGGTTGAGGAGGGTGGAGATAGATAGACATTAGGTAGTCTTGGGATTGCGGCATGCTAAAGCACATGCTCAGGCTTACTAGGCACAACTGCAGACTAGAGTATAGGGAGGTGATGGGCAGGATGATGGTGTGCTTGCGAGGGTGATTAGAGAGAGAGATGCAACTAGACAGAATGAGTAGGCTATGAGGCTGGAGAGAGATACTGCTTTGCAGTAGATGCAGGCTATGAGAGCTGAGAGGGATGCCCTGAGGACTGAGAGGGATTCAACAGTACAGTAGGTATAGGCTATGACAGTTGAGAGGGATAGAGCAGTAGCTATATTGGGGACAGATGGAGCCACCATGTATCTAGCTACTCAGTTGACATAGAGACAGGGAGAGCTGAGGAGAGCACAGGGTGCGGCCGAGTATTATAGAGGTTTGTATTATGAGGCAATACCTATGGAGTAGAGGCAGCCTAGCTTCAGGAATAGGTCAGGGGCTTCGAGTTCATAGAGGATAGGAGGATCGAGGTCTATAGCTTTAGTGATGGGACCTCCTAGAGATGGTAGACCAGGGACATGACCCAGTGGTGGTGGACAGGGTGAGGGAGCTACTAGTAGTCACTAGGGCTACCTTGTTTATGTATGTTTTGTATCATGATGAGGCCTATGAGCTGATTATACACACAGTTTTGATGTCTCATGGATAGCCCATTTTTTATATGTAGACACTTGTATATTGACTCATTTGATGATATATATATGATGGTGATTATTGGTTATCTATGTGATGATGTAATGATGATGGATGCACTTATGTTATGATATGCATTTTTGTATTTTCATAGTTTATATGGATGTTTATGCAAATGATATGAATATGCAAATGAAAATAATAAAAATGTAAGTGGCTAATGGTATTATGATAATGTAAATGCACATAATGATAATGAGGTTATGCGAATGCAAATATATATAGATAACAAATGATAATGATATGGACCTATATATGCCTAACACACTTGTTTTGCAGGGTGAAGACAAGGGAAATGACAAAAGCAGAAAGGACAATGAAGGGAAGATGATTGATCTTGGTTGAGGACTATATAGGATGATGATGGAATGGATAAATGATATGATAGCTTTTAAAGTAATTGCTCAAAAGTAAAGAAATGCAATCCTTATGTTTGATATAGCATATGGATGTTATGTACCAAGGCATAGAAGACCAAGGTGTCGAGGTATCCAATGCATAACTAGCATACTACAATTTTGTCTAAACATATGAAGTCAAGATGTTGAACCAACATACATAAGTTATGAATAGCAGCTAGTGTTCCGAGATGGACTTTGACGCTACAAGCAAAGGTTTGAGCTTATCTCCACTACACATAATAACACCTTGCTGGTTATATGTATGGAAATAGTCTTAGCATAGAATAGTCTCAATGCATAAGAGACTCTTTAGCTTCTCAGATGCAAAAGATATTGATATGCAAGATGCTAATCCCAACACATACAAGATACCAATACGCATAGGAAGAGAATAAGATCATCCCACAGTCACAGCATACAAAAGCAATATGACCATGCCCCATTCTGTACTTCATTGCAACGTACCAAGATATAGATAGATCAAGGTAGTCTTGATTAGGCATAAGAAAGGGACAAAAGATAAATCAAAAGATAAAACAAAAGATATTGTCATCATGTTCTCTTGCCAAATTTAAGTGATCTTGGATCGATTTAAGCTGGCGCCTTATTGAGAGGAAAGCTGCATCCTATTGAAGGCTAAAGATGTTGATAAAATGCTATAGCAAATGTTAACTTAAGGCACGCAGACAAATAACTTTCAACTTATCCCTGATTGGTTAAAGTGCTTGAGCTTTTGCTGATGCGCATAGTCTACTTCTTGCTTGAGCTGGTCAAAGAGAAGAAGATGGAAGATGAAAGAAGATGAAGGGATAGGGTGGATCGTCTGTGCTTGCATACTGGATACTTCCTTCATATTCCAGACTACATACATACCCTGTGTCCACGGGATCAAAAGCACATTTACGATGGTGATGAGACATGATGAATATGTATTTCTGGGCTTATTGATGATGTAAGTGATGAAAAATAGAAGAAAGGGAGATGAAATATTTGAGGATGATTAGAAGAAATATGAAAGATGGATGATGAGAGAGAGGCTATCATCTATGCCTAAATTAGAGTGCTTCCTTCGCATCTTAGATTGCCTACATACCCTGTATCCATGGGCTCAAGGCTTTGAACGATAGATATGAGATGTAGTTCTTGTTTATTGTGTTGATGGTTGATGGTTGATGTCAAAGGATCAACTTTATTGCTTGGATTTTTGTGATTTTTTTTTGCTATGTTTTTGGTTGTTTGCTATGTTTTGGTTGTGTTTTTAGATGGTTGTTGTGTTTTGGTTGTGTTTTGAATGATATGAGCTAGATCTATGGATATCCACTTCCAAATAAGGCTCAACAAGTGCCCCTAGTGCGGGATGAAGTTTGTTAAGGAGATGCTGCGATGGATGTGTTTATGTGGATAGTATGCTAAGGTGCCAAATGATATCTTAACCTCAACAAAGTCCAAACTATGACAACTAGCATGGCAGAGGTAAGAGCGAAAAGGCTTTTATTATGGATGGATAAGGGATAATGGCTGCGATGTCAAAATAGGAAAGATAGTGGATTATGATATGGATTATGGAGGCAAGAAAGTAGATGATGTTATGGAAAGCTGTGATCAAACAAATGAAGTAAATGATGGAGATTGGTCTCTACACATAGCACATGTTTGCCAGGTTTTCACTATGGTACTTATCTAAGGTACCTGTTTACCAGGTTTTCACCAGAGGACGAATTATTTATCTTGTACTATTATTATTATTATTATTATTATTTTTGGAAAGACAATTACACATGACACTTGTTTGCCAGGTTTTCACCATGGTAATGGATAGAATGGACTCAAGTGTCTGGTTCTATGAAAGGTGAAAGTCCCATTGGATGAATGTCATCGCTTGGACTATGTCAATATGCTCAAAAATGTTGGTAAGGGTGATGATTGCATGGATGGTAGATAGATTAGGTGGATAGTGGATTAGGATGTAGATTATGAAAGGTTCATGCAAGGATGGCTAGAAGGCTTATACATGGAAGAGGATAGTGGTTTATGATATGTATTATGAAAGGTTCATGGAAGGATGTATGGAGAGAAGGCTTATACAAAAGCATGGATAAAAGGCTTATGCAAAAAGGATAAATGAAAGGCTTATGCAAAAGAATGGACCATAGGGATAGGATGATGGGGAAGATATGTAGGATAATGGATGAAAGATGGGGGGAGATGGAGGTATATGGAAATATTGCAGAATGAAATAGAATCATGACCAACGGTTGCACACACCGTGAGAAACAATGAAGCTTTTGATGGGAAGGTAGTGTAGGAAGCAATGAAGATGTTTGCTTAGGGGATGGGTGGTTGAGTGATTTAGGTACCCACATAGACTTAGTATTTTTATGATTTTTGCTTTGCTTGTGGGATTTGTGGATTTTTGAATGGAATGGTGATTTGGATGGAAGGAGATAGTTGGGATTTTTGAAAGGTAGATAAGGATGCCTCATTCAACTTGCTTGCTTGTTTGCTTTGGAACTCAAACCTTTGTGGTCTTGGACTCTTCTTGTGGAGTTATGGGCTTAGATGGCTTTTTAGATGCACTTGGTTGTGATTCTTTGCATTGGTGTCCTGAGGCATGAGAATATTTAGGATTCTTGGTAAGCCTTTTGGATTTAGAGGTAGAGGCATCCAAATTGTTATTTTTGAATCCCATGGGTTTGATGAAAGCGGGGTTGGCGAAATGAGTGAAAGATTTATGTTTAGACAATGTGTGCATTCATTGGCCATGATTGGAAATGTAAGGGTACTTATGGATAATAGGGGGATAATTAGGTGTTAGGACTAATGATGGTAAGGAAAATGGAGGGTTATTTGGAGTTGGAAGGAGTGGAGGTAAATTGGATGGCGGAAGGTGTACGGTCACATGATTTTGCAATTTATAGGATAATGGAGGTGGAAGTGGAAGATATGGAGATAACGTGGCTGGTGGGAGTTTAGGAGTTGGGAGAAGTGGAGGTAAATCGGATGGTGGAAGGTGTATGGCCACATGCTTTTGACCTTTAGAGTTCGATGGAGGAAGGATGGCGATAGATGTTTTGGGAACACAATGTGGCTTTTGATGGGAAATGGTGGACTTAGGAGGGTCGGAGGAAGTACCAACATCTTTAGCTTGTGGGAGCATGTTATTGACAATGGGACTAGGGATGTTTTGGGAACTAGACTCGAGTTCATCATTAGATGGAGAAGAAGGGGTGGCTAAAATCATGAAGATGGAGGTTCCCTGAAAAAGGTTGGTGATATGAAGGGAGGAGTCGTCGATGGTATCCGAATTAGAAGTTTCTCCTCCTGAAGAAGGTCCAACTTCCATATCAGAAATGGATGTGGATGAAGGTTCTTGCAGTATGTATTCACCCGGACCGTGTTCAGTGTACTTAATACGAAGATTTGGAGTGGTTTTTCTAGATGATGGCTTGAGTAAGGCGGATGGGTCAACATAGGATGATGATGGATAAGCTTCGGTGTTGACAGGAATATGGTTAGGACTTTGATATTTAGCTTGAAAGGTACGACAAAACTTAAATGGATTGGGATTGGCATGGATAGTAACTTCAACACTGTTATGTGGAAACTTGAGATATTGATGATATGTGGAAGGAACAGCTTTAAGAGCATGGAGCCATGGATGGCCAAGGACGATGTTATATGGAAGCTCAATATCAAGGACTTGACAGTGGGTGTCAGTAGTGACCGGACCAACTTGGATAGGCAGATGGATGACTCCTTTAGTATCTCTCTCAGCATCATCATATGCTTTGATAGTAATGACCTTAGAAGTGTCAATGTTCTTCTCAAAATATCCCAATTATTTTATGAGTTTATAGAGCATATATTGAGACCAACTCCACCATCCACTAGGATTCGTTTGATACGGTGTTGGTTTACAAATACTTCTATGTGGAGGGCTTCATTATGTGATGGGTTGATGGATGGTTGAAGCTCTTTGTCAGAGAAAGTGAGATGACAAGGGGCTGCAATGTTGGCTACCATAGATTAAAATTGTGTGGTATCGATATCATTAGGCACTGAAGACTCTTGCAATGCTTGTTTAAGGATAGCTTTATGGGTGGGGGATATGCGAAGCAATTCTAGGATAGAGATATGTTTTTCCAAGGTGATCAAGGATATTATAACTAGAAGGCGATCGAGGAGTATTGATAGGTGCTCCTTGAATAGTAACATGGCCTCTTCTAGTAGTTACAGCGCAATCGGGTGCTTTACCTTAGATAGTGATGGTAGAAATGTGAGCTTGGTCAATGCAGCCAATCATGGATGACTCATAGTTGTAATGGATAGCATTCCTAGTATGAGGGTTACTTGTCTTGTCATGAGATGGAAGTGGATTCTTGAAAGCATCTAGGTCATAGTTTGAAGTTGGTTGTTGTGCCGGCTATGATGTTGGTGGTGTGATTTTAATTAGACCTTGATCAATGCAATCTTGAATGACATGTTTTAAGTGCATGCAACCATTTGTTTTATGTCCTTTGACTCTATGGTATTCACAATATTTGTTCTCTTTGTACCAAGGAGCTTTGAAGACAGGCTCTACGTTGGGTGGAGCTTCAGGTAATGTGATATCTCCTGCTTGGACAAGTTTTAGAAAGATTACCTCCATGGGTTCTGCTAAAGGAGTAAATTATCATCTAGGTGTTGGGTTTGTTCTTGGTTGATTTCGTTGAAAAGGTTGATTAGCTGCAGATGCAGCTTGAATGTTAATGGGAGATTTCACTGTTTGTATGTTCTTTGCATCCACAATGCTGTCATTAATGACATTTTTGTTCTTGTTCCAAAAGCAGGATTTGTGATTGGAGGATTGAGGATTATCTTTGTTGTCTCTGAAAATCTTGATAGTGCCCTTAGCTATTAAAGCTCGCTCAATGGTGGTTCCTTTGGAAATAAGTTCATCAAAGGTGCTAGCACTTTGTAATTGCAGTTGGAATGAAAGCTCTGGATGAAGGTTTTGGACAAAAATGTCAAGTTGTTGTTTCTCAGGAATTTGCCATGATAGCTTGCTAGTCATGCTGCACCATCGTTGGGTAAATGAGGAGAAAGCTTCAGCATTGCGTTGTTTGTTATTGACAAGGTCATTCATATTCACCTCATGTTCAATGTTGAAAGCAAAATGGGATCAAAATTTGTTCGCTAATTCCGCAAAAGTCTTGATTCCCGGAGGTAAATGAGAGAACCATTCAAGAGGTTGTCCTGCTAAGCATCAGGGGAATAGTCTCAAAAGATATGTATCATCCTGAGAGACATCGAGACATGCAACATAGAATGCTCTGAGATGGTCATCCAGATTTCCTTCCCCTTTGTATTTGTCAAATTGTGGGATTTCAAGGTGTGGTGGAAAAGGTGTCATGTTAAGTGACTTGTCAAATGGATAAGAGCATATATCACCCAAGGAAAATGTCTTCTTATTTTGTCCTACTGTCTTGTTAATCATTTGTTCAACATCTGCTTGAGATAATTGTTACTGTTGCAAAGGGGATTGATGGTTTAGAGGTGGAATGTAAGATGGTGTATATTGTGGTTGTTGTGGAATGTATGTAGGTATGACCATTTGTTGAGGTTGCGTGCTCACATTATATGTCAAAGGATTGGTATGCGACACATATGCGTTTGAGGATTGCTATCCTTGAGGCACAAGTGGTGGTTGGGTATGTTGTGATGGATTAACTAAAAGATTTTGCATCACATGGGAGGTAGAGGATGGATTGACGTTGGTCAATGGTTGAGGATTAGGAGTTGGATTTGCAATATGGTAAGAAATGGAAGGATTAGTGGATGAGGAAGGATGGACATTTGGGTTTATGTTTTGGACAACATGAGTAGCTTGAGATGGATTGGTATATGGCATATGTTGGGTGACGATGGGTAATCCTTGGGTGGCATAAGACAGATTGACATTTTGTAAAGGATTATATGTAGGTGGAGTGAGTGATGTAAGTTGATCAACATAAGAGACATCGACGCTAGGATTGGCTTGGGAGACAATAGGTGGGTTAGTCATGTCGATGAGACTAACATTGGGGTTATATGGTGTGTTGGATGGATTCATGGAAATCATGGAAACCATATTAGAAGTGATAGGAACATTAGTTTGGGGTGTGGTTTCCACATGTGATGCAATAGGAGTAGAAACTTGTAATGGTTGCGAGACTTATATGGCTTGGGGTGTTTGGATAGCTTATGAAATTTGGACAGCTTGGGGTATTGGGATAGCTTGTGAAACTTGTGGAATTTGCACTTGTGAAACTTGAGGCACGGATATGGTCATGGTAGGAGCGGGGGTGCATTGTGAAACATGGAAAGGTGGAAAGCTCAAATTTTGTGAAAGGTAGGGAAGTACCTCAGTTGGAGTTATCAAAGGTTCTAGAGTGTACTCCGAACATGGTGGGTTTGATGGTGTAGCAATAGGCAATGAAGGAGATGGGTTGGAAGGTGGATTTTGTAGCATAGGCATGGTATGAGATGGTGTGGCTATAGTGGATGGCCCCTTTGCAACAACAGTGGGAGTGTTTGGATTGTGTTCTCGAATAGCGGATATGTCAAAGTTATTTGGTAATTTGGCTCCCATGTGGGCTAATTGCAAGAAATAGCGATTAGGATCAGATAAAACAAGCTTCTCAACTTGGTCCCACTGGGTGTGACAAAATGTGATAGGTAAAAATTAGGTTAATAAGATCAAGCATATAAATGAAAACCTAATCCTACCACCATCAAAGAATCAAATCCAAGTGAAACCAAAAGCATGCAATTCAAGAACAAAATCACCTAGATTGTATGATTCCTTGTTTATGATGTGGATTGCTTCTCAACAATGAATAATTATGAAGATAAAAGATACCATGATGGATGGATGATAATGATAATATGCTAGATGGATGCTAAAGTGCTCAATATTCTCAAGATGACAATGTAGACGCTATATGAAAAATGATGGATTGATGGTATGGAATGAGAGGGTGTTTATATAGACCTCAACCAAAATCAATCAATGGTGGAGATTTGGTGGCTATGTGAATGGTTGGGATGATATGATAATCATAGGTGAATGTGTAGATGACAAGTGGAGGGAAGATAAGGCTTATGTGTGACCGTGTACATAAAAAGTACATGTGAAAGATATTAAATAAAAGATGTAGTACCACACATGTTTTTAAATAGAAGATACACACATGTTGACTCATGATAAAAGATAAAGATAAGTGATAAGAAAAATTAATTAAATAAATAAAATTTATTTAATTAATTGGAAAGTGGACTTATGAAGGGATTTTAATTAAATAAATAAGATTTATTTAATTAAAATAGATAGAATAGAGATAATTAAATAATTAAAAATTATTTAATTATAGTTTAGAGAAAATAGAAGAAATAGATAATGAATTAATTAAACAAATATGAATTTATTTAATTAATAGAAGAAATAAGTGATTTAAATAAAATAGGCAAATTGCTCAAGTGTGTTAGACAAATGCAAATGATAGCTAATGCGATATTTGATACTAATGATAACTAGGTCAATTTTGGGTGTCTACAAGAATGTTCTAGATTTTGATTCTGACAAGTCACAAGATGATGGTGATTCCTTCATTACAGTCCTAGCCACCCATGCATCTGATGATGTGTGGTTGATTGATTCTAGTGCATCATTACACATGACCTTGCATCGAAGCTGGTTCACGAAGTATGGAGAGTTCGATGGTCGAAGAGTGTACCTAGGTGACAACTCTCATCTGAAGATCATTGGTCATGGAAGAGTCTCAATTCGATTCCTTAATGGATGAGTGAAGGGGATCACTAGGGTTATGCACATCCCAAGCTTGGCACGGAACCTGCTTTCTGTAAGTATGTTGAATGATGCAGGTGTGCAGGTTGTCTTTTCGAAGGATGGATGCAAGATGACTAGAGGATCTATGGTGCTTTCGAAGGGTACTCGGAGAGGTACTCTGTTTCAGCTAGAGGCATGCACTTTACAGTGCAATAGTTCTTCTGACTCGAAGAAAAGAGCTGCAGTCACTTCATCCCCACCATCTGAACCAGCAGTGAAGAAATCTTTTGTAACAAATTCTGATGGTCATGCCTCTTGGGCACCCAAGGGTGCTCATGCTTTGGAAGTTAAGCTTCATGCTGAAAAGACAATGTTATGGCATATGAGATTTGGCCACATTGGTGAGAGGGGTCTTAGAACCCTGAAAAATAAAAACATCGTTGAGGGGTTAAATGATTGTAATCTTGAGTTTGACTTTTGCGAACATTGTATATATGGAAAGAAAAATCGTGTTCAATTTTACTCTAGTTCTCACAAGTCTTCTGGTGTATTAGATCTTATTCATTCTGATGTGTTTGGTCCTGTTAGTGCCCCTTCGATTTCTAAATCTGTATATTTTGTATCTTTCATAGATGATTAAAGTAGGACATGGATTTATTTTCTCAGAAGCAAGACTAAAGTCTTTAGTTAGTTCAAAGAGTTTAAAGATTTTGTTGAGAATCAGACTAGTAAAAAGATTAAGTGTTTGAGAACTGACAACAATGGTGAGTTTTGTTCGACAAAGTTTGATAAGTTCTATAAAGAGCAAGGGATTGAAAGAGATAAGACAACTCCATACAACCCGCAATAAAATGGAGTTGCAAAGAGGATGAACAGAACACTAATGGAGAGGGCTAGGAGTATGCTTATGGAGCAGGCCTTGAACAAAAGTTTTGGGCTGAAGCTATAGCGACTGCTTGCTACCTAGTAAACAAGTCTCCTACATCAACTCTTTTTGGTAAGACACCTATGGAGGTGTGGTATGGTAAGAAGCCTTCAGTTAGACATCTTCATGTTTTTGGTTGTGAGGCATATGCACATGTGCCTAGGGAGAAACGGTCTAAATTGGAGAACAAGGCTATTAAGTGTATTTTCATTGGCTATGGTGTCGGTGTGAAAGGATACAAACTTTGGGATCTTGTGGCTGAAAAAGTGTTGTGTAGCAGAAGTGTTATTTTCAGAGAGCTAACACCTTCTCCCATTGTTCTACAGCCAGAAGAAACATAAAAGAAAGAGGATGTGGTTCAGTTTCCTTCTACCCCTGAGAAGACTGAACCAATAGACCTTGTGAGACCTAATGATGAGGAGAGCTATAGCAGCTCTAAAAGTTTAGAAGAAGAATCAAAACCTCAACCTTAGCCAGGTTTGGTTATTCATTGCTTGTTTCTAGTTGTGCTTTTTCCTTGCTTACTAACACTGATGAGCCTAGAACTGTGACAAAGGCTATGAGCATGAAAGATGCGGGTTCCTGGAAGGAGGCCATGGAAGATGAGATGGCTTCTTTGGAAAAGAATAAAACATGGGACTTGGTGCCTTTTCCTGAAGGACAAAAACCTATTGGATACAAATGGGTGTTTAAGAAGAAATTTGGTGCAGATGGTAGTGTTGAAAAGTACAAGGCCAGACTGGTTGCGAAGGGGTATTCACAATTGAAGGGAATTGATTATGGTGAAATTTTCTCTCCCATTGCAAATCTGACATCTATTTGGTTCCTGTTATCTCTTGTAGGAACTTATGACTTAGAGGTGGAGCAGATGGATGTGAAAACAACTTTCCTTCATGGTGATTTGGAGGAAGAAATTTGCATGTCACAGCCGGAGCATTACATAGAGAAAGGTAAAGAAAATTTGGTGTGCAAGTTGAAAAAGTCTTTGTATAGTTTGAAGTAGTCTCCTAGGATGTGGTACTTGATGTTTGATGCCTTTCTTTTGTCAGTTGGATTTCTGAGATCGAAATCAGATCATTGTGTGTATTATAAATTTGACAATGATCGCATTCTCATTATTGCATTGTATGTTGATGATATGCTGTTAATTGGGAATGGTAGGAATATGATTTCTGATTTGAAGTCTCAGTTGTTAGCACAGTTTGAGATGAAAAATCTAGGAGCAGCCAGGTACATTCTGGGAATGGAAATCAGAAAAGGCAGAGCTAATAGAAAACTTTGGTTAAGCCAGAGTAAGTATGTGAAGACTGTGTTGGATAGGTTCAGCATGGCAGATTATAGACCATTGTGTGTTCTTGTTTCTTTGGGGACAAAGTTGTCTATTAATGATTGCCCAAAATCTCCTAGTGAGGTGGAGGACATGAGTAGAGTACCTTATGCTAGTGTTGTTGGCAGTTTGATGTATGCTATGGTCTGCACAAGACTAGACATTGCCCAAGCAGTGGGAGTCCTTAGTCGATTTATGGCTAATCTTGGATGGGTACATTGGGATGCAGTAAAGAGAGTGTTCAAATATTTGAGGGGTAGTTCTGAGTATTCCATATGCTATCATGGTAATCCTATAGGACCTCCACATTCAGTTTGTATTCATAGATTTGTGGACTCTGATTAAGTGGGTGACATTGAGAGCAGGAGATCCACCAGTGCTTATGTGTTTACTATGTTCGGTGGTGCAATTAGTTGGATGAGTAAGCAACAACCTGTGGTTTCTTTGTCCATGACAGAAGCTTAGTATATGGAAGAAACTCATGCTTGTAAGGAAGCCATTTGGCTTAAGAGATTGTGTTTAGATATTGGTGTTGATGTAGGACAAATTACGATTTCTTGTGATAGTCAGAGTGCGATTTGCCTAGCAAAGAATCCAACTTTCCATGCCAGAACAAAGCATATTGATGTACAATTTCACTTCATGTGAGATGTGGTAGAGGATGGGAAGGTGAATTTAGAGAAGGTAGACACTTTGAAGAATGTTGCAGATGCATTGACGAAATCAGTGGGCATAGAGAAGTTCAGATGGTGTTTGGATTCTATCAGCCTCTTAGCCTATAGCAGTTAAATCCTGTTATTTCTATTAGCTCTTACAAGGTGTTTGACAAGTGGAAGAATGTTGGGAATTAAGGTGTCTCAATCTTGGTAATTCCTTGCATTTATTTATTGTAATATATTTATTTATTGCCTATTGTGTAATTAGGATGCAAATCCTATTTTGTCATCTTGTGGGAGTTGGCATGATGATGTGTCATCCTACGTGGAAGGTGACAACATGTAATTTTCTCCTCACATGAGGAGATAGGTATCCCACTTAGTGGTAGAGGTATTTTTCCATGTGTCGACACTTTGAATAGTGTGTAAGTGAATCTTGACCGAAATAGTTATGACAGATTCCTATGACAAAATCTAACACATAAGAGTCGTAATAGAAGATACTATGACAGGTGAAGACATGTGTCACAAGGCATCTTGTAAGAAGTCATCTTTGGGTGCCCCAAGGAGAGTTATGACATGTTATAAGAGAATATGCTATTTTTAGTCAGTGTATGACAAATTCTCTTACAGCTATAAGATATGACAGTTATGACAGATTCTATGACAGTTGTAAGAGTTGTAAGAGCATTTGTCATTGCCCAACTTGGGAATAGGTGACCTCTTTGGGATGGGGTGATATGACAAGTGTCATGACCATGCTACAGTGTCGGAAAAGTGTCCCCAGGCGTGGGTTTTGGGCCATGAGGCCAAGTTGGATGCCCATCTCAAGAAAGGTCTATTTTTGCCTTGTAAACTTCTATTTAAGCAGGTGCTTTGAGAGGAGATGTATTATGTGATTGATAGGTACTGTTATGCTGCCAGATTGTCTCCAGATTTGAGTGTCGAAGACTCTTGTAAAGACTTGCATTGCAAGTGTGTTGTAAACTTCATTGTTTAGATAATACATTGTGTAGGTTTTAGAGTGTGGGGTTTTTCACCTGTAAGGGTTTTCCCCACGTTATATCTTATCTCTCTCTCTCTCTCTCTCTCTCTCTCTCTTCTATCTTATATTCTTGTGTTGTGTATTGCTACAATATCTCTATTGTTGGGTTAATAACACTATAATTGTAAAGGTTAAAAATAATTTGCACACATCTCTCCTCATTAGCTTAGTGTAGGAAGCGATTTCCACACACCTAGCTTCCTTTCACCTTTGGTAACTATGGAAGGGAATCCCTTTGGCTCCCCTAGTTTTGAAGAATCAAAGACAAAGTGAAATGAAAAGACAAGAGGAAAAGGTTAATTACAGTCTGCCAACCAAATTAGTGGAAGAGTTAGCAAGAGATTAACCCATATGTCCTGTGAATCATATGAGTGAAGGGCCTTCAACAGAACAACCATTGGATCAAATTTCGGATCCCATGAACAATGCCTTGATTGGGCCTACCACGGACTCCCAAAGTCAAGAAGATTATGACTGGATCGGTGAGGAGTGGGTGGATGATGAATTCAGTTCAGTTGTGCCATGCTCATATGATCAAACTGCTTCAAGAATTTTGAAACCAAATTTGAAATTAGCAAGGAAGAAGGGTAGGAAATCTAATAGACAAAGATGGGAAAGGGATGTGGCAAAAGAAGGAAAAACAACCATCAATAAATTTCTTCTGAACACTAAGGGAGGAAGCCCCTCCCTTAGGAACCAATGAAGATCGTAAGTTGGAATGTTAGGGGCTAAATGCCCCTAACAAATGACGCATAGTTAAGTGCCATATGCAGAACTTTGGAGCAGAAGTTGTGTTGATACAGGAAACTAAATTATCAAAAAAGGAGAAGTTAGAATTTTGGAAAATATTGTTTTGGATGGGATAGTTTGTTTGTTTAGGCAAGAGTTGCTTTGGGAGGGATTGGTATTCTTTGGAAGCCATTTTAGTTGAAAATGGAGGTACTGGAAGAAAATCCCAATTGACTGGCAATGAAAATAATAAGATTTCAAATCAATACTCCCTTTGTGCTGATCATTGTCTATGGGCCAACAAAAATAGAAGAAAAGAAAAAGGTATGGGATGAAATCTCAAATTTTTTATTCAAATCTAAAGATGATTTATGGATTCTGGGTGGGGATTTCAACACTATTTTATCCACAAAGGAAACAAGAGGGGGATCCCTTCACACCAGCCTAAGTCAAAAGGACTTTCAAACCTTTGTAGATAATAACAGTCTTATAGATATCCCTCTAAAAAATGGAGAATTTACCTGGACAAATTGGAGGAAAGGGTTTACTTATATAGCGGAGTGACTTGATAGGTTCCTGGTGTCCCCCAATTGGTTATTGCTCTTTGTCACCTTTGAATCCATCATTTTCCCATACTCAGGATCAAACCACTTTTTAGTAGCTTTTATCCTGTTGAAGGAATTCTCACCACCATGATGCCCTTTCAAATTCGAAAAAATGTGGTTGAGGAGTGATACATTGAGAGACCTGATGAAATCGTGGTGGAAGGAGACGCAGGTACAGAAAGGATCTAAGATGTTTAAGATTGCCAAAAAACTCATTGTGAGAAAAGAGAAATTGGAAGAATGGAATGTGTCGACCTTCAAGAACATATTCAAAGAGAAAGAGAAGGTGGAGGAACTAGAAGCACTTAATGAAAAAGTAATTTAGCAAGGGATGAGCATAGTATAATATGAAAAGGAGAATGAATTGATGAAATATCATGGATAATTGCTTTCTAGGGAGGAGATTTTTTGGAAATCCAAATCTAGGGAGTCATGGCTTAAGGAGGGAGACCTCAATACAAAATATTTCCATAACTTAGTAAAGATGTGCAGGGTGAACAATTGAGTGACCTCAATAAGAAAAGCAGATGGAACTGTGGTAGAAGGAAATACAAACATACAAAAGGAGGTGGTGGCACACTTCCAAAATATTTTGGTAACAACAAAGACTTCAAACTTA
This sequence comes from Cunninghamia lanceolata, assembly GCA_027924645.1. Lineage (NCBI taxonomy): Eukaryota > Viridiplantae > Streptophyta > Pinopsida > Cupressales > Cupressaceae > Cunninghamia > Cunninghamia lanceolata. The sequence continues at coordinate 3,815,728 of BSBN01000341.1, read as the reverse complement.
CAGGATCAAAGGGCCTTTTTGGATAATATTCCATCTCTGATTATGGAAGATGGTAATAAATTTCTAATGGAACCCTTCACAAAGGAGGAGGTAAAGAAGTCCGTGTTCCAATTATATTTGGATAAGGCTCTAGGCTCTGATGGCTTCCCAGCTTGTTTTTCCTAATAATTTTGGGACATCTTGGGAGATGATGTTTGGGAAGCGGTTGAGGACTTGAAAAAATCAAAGAAAATGTCAAGAGATATCAACAATACTTTCATTACACTCATTCTGAAGAAGTTTGATCCAACCACATTTAGGGACTTTAGACCCATAGCGTTATGTAATACCATATATAAGATTGTATCAAAGATAATAGCTAATAGGCTGAAATTATCCTACCTAAAATCATATCAAAGGAGCAAAGATGATTTACTCTAGAAAGGAATATTATTGACAGTATCATAATTACCCATGAAGTTGTGCATTCAATAACAAATTCAAGTTAGAATGGAATGATCCTGAAGATTGATGTAAGTAAAGCATACGATCGAGTAGACTGGCAGTTTCTTCTTAATGTCATGAAAAATTTTGGTTTTCAAATGGAGTGGGTCCAATGGATCTTTGAATGCATCTCAAGTGTACGCTGTTCAATTCTAGTTAATGGAAGTCCATGTGGTTTCTTTGAGTCTACTAGGGGACTCAGGCAAGGGGATCCATTGTCTCCCTTATTGTTCATAATAATAGAAGAATCACTTGGGCAAGGGATTTAAGAAAAGGGTGGAAAGAGGATTATGGAAGGGAATTAATATAGCAGACAATCTCTTGGTAATTACTCATCAGCAATTCACCGATGACACCCTTATATATGGTTCGTCTCAACTGGATGAAGCCCACACTATCAAATCATTGCTGGATAGTTATGTGATTGCATCAGGTTAGGAAATAAATGAGGAGAAATCTAACATATTCTTTTTTAATACCCATAGAAGGCTACAAAGAAGAATTCTTTCTACTCTAAACTTCCAAAAGGTGGAACTTCCAAGTAAATACTTAGGTGCCCCATTATTCAAAGGAGAAATGAGGACTAATCTTTGCAAGGAAATGATCAATAAGTGCAGATCAAAGGTAAGCTCGTGGAAGGGAAGATGGCTAACACTATCAGGGAAAATGTAGATGATAAAGGTGATTTTATCAGCTATACCTATCTATTAATTGGCTAGCAATCAAGCCATGAAGAAAGCTTTCAATATGTTAGAGTTCTTAAGAAATTCTTATGGGAAGGGGCAAATGAGAATAGGCAAGTACCATTGGTAGGATGGCAGATGGCATGTAAATCGAAGGGAGGTGGAGCTACTAGATTTAGATCCATCAAGAAGCAAAATGTGGCCTTTGGGGCCAAACTCATTTGGAAAATGTATCAGAATCTGAATGCTAAATGGTGTTATATCCTCAGGAGGAAATATCTAGATATGGATGATTCTATATGAATCTTAACAAATCCAAACCCCCCTGTGGGGGTCCCATATTTGGAACTTCATGCAAAGCTACAAAGTATCATAATGAACCATATAAGTTGGACAGTCAACAATGGAAGTAGAGCAAAATTTTGGAAGGATTCATGGAGTGGCCTTACCCCCTAGTGGATATTCTAGGCATTGATATGGCTTGAAACAACATTTTCAATTTGGATGACATATACATCAGAGACTATTTTGACTTGGAGAATATGGATTGGGATTGGAATAAGATCAAAACATTAGATCTGCCTCCAAAGAACTACAAAAGTGGAGGATTTGTCTGAACAAAAAGGAAGATGAGATTGTGTGGACTGGGGCCAAATTTGGGGAATACATTATAAGAATGGGACAAAATTCAAAACTACGAAGAGGAATTGTCAGATTGGCCTGCGAAACTTTGTTGGAGCAAATGGACTTCTAAAAGCAGGAGCATTTGTATGGATAGTTGCACATAAGCGAGTTCTCACCAGTGAAATATTAAAATCCATTAGTATTCATGGTCCCTCTAGATGTATTCTATGCAAAGCTGAAGAAGAAAATGTTGATAATTTGTTTTTTAGATGTCCATTCACAAAGGCGTGCTGGGATTGGCTCATCAATAAGTTAGGTTGGGAAGGTCCACTACCAAATGATATTACTGTCCTTCTCAAAAGCTGGCCAAGGCTTCAAAATTCCATATGGGAAGGCTTATGGATATCTAGTCCATCTATGTTGATTTATAGATTTGGAAGGAAAGAAACTATTGAATTTTCAATTGGAAAGAAGTAAAATTTGAATATATGGTAAATAAAATTGAGAGAGGAATAATAGAGATTTTAATGGCATGAATGCAAACCTCTTCCCCAAAACCATTCTCTCGATGGGATGGGAAAACTATGAAGAGATGGAAAGAGTTAAAAATTCTACCAAATTATGCCACTATCTCAGGAAATCTGAAATATAAAAGGACAAACATAAAGTGGTGCCCTCCTCTTGGAGGGAGACTGAAATGGAACTTTGACAGAGCAACGAGAGGGAATCCAGGGATTTCAGGTGTAGGAACCATAATAAGAAATTGGATGGTGAGATAATTTGGGTGATGATGAAAAACTCCTGGATAGCACCAACAACCAAGCAGAGTTCTTTGCACTTCTGGCTGGTTTATGTTTGTGCAAAAAGGAGAACTTGAGGGATATAGATATTGAGGGGGACTCACAAATATGAATAAATTCTATTAAGCAAAGGAAGGTAAAAAATTGGGAGATCAAACATTTAGCGGAGGCTATATGGGAAATATTGGAAGGGATGAACTATACAATAAATCATACTTACCAGGAGGGCAATTGTGCAGCAGATTACCTAGCCAATTTGGCATGTGATTTATAGGTCGAGGTGATTGTGTCCTCAAATGCACTTGACTAGGACATCCCTATCTGATTTTAGGATGTTCACATGGTGAAAGAATATTACGACAGCGATGGAATCCTCCCAACATCATAATCTATCAGTAAAGGCTAAGGAAAACTTAAAGTCTAAAATGGAAGTGAAAGACGTGATAGTATGGTCACTAACCAAGATAATCCTAAGGTTAGAATCTAAAGATCTTGGTGTCTGAAAGACCTATTGGCTGATTTCCTTGACCAAAGAGGATATATCGTGAGTTTTCTGCTATTTATGAAATGGAAAGACAACTGCAATCAACAACTAAAGAGAGATGGTAGAGAGGATGTCAATTGATTGTATCTACATTTACTAATGGGAGGATGAGGATGACTCAGATGGGAATGAGGATGCCAAAGACCAAGAAGAGGAACAGGAGGTAGAATAGGATGACGAATAGGAAGAATCCTTAGATGATCATATCCAAAGACTCTTTAATGAGTAGAAAGAAGGAGTGGTCGAGGCAATCAAACAAGTCATCAGGGTGAACCAACTGTAGGATGAACAGAACCATGATGGCAGATTTTATGAATATTTCTTTATGCTAGTGGTACTGATATTTGGCAGGAAACTGTATGGGAAAACCATAGCGTATTCCTTTGTGAAGGAAGAAATACGAGAGAAAGCATACAAGGCCATTTCTGCATTTAACAAGAGGCCCTCTTCAAGATTGATTGGGGGGATTTTTGAGGCTACAGTAGTCAAGAAGAATAAGGTAATTGCTGAGGCGTTGAGACTACTCCAAGATGGAATTTAGAGGAACAACATGGAGGTTTTCACCTTTTTCCCCAGCTAATATGGAGATCTGCTGTCCACACCTCGCCTGGAGTGTGCCTTTGAACTTGTGGAGGGTCTTCGCCTTCTTTGACACCTCTAATGTATTAAGTAACTAAGTATATATAATGCACACTCATGAGATCCATGCCTATGTATGTTTCTATTTTTGAATATAATATAAAGGGTGCTAACCCCTAGGTAGTACTTATTAAAAAAAACTAATATATCAATGAAATTAAATTAAATGGTAAAACCATATACTTATGATATCCTTATAAAACTAAAGGGTATGGATTGAAATGAAAATGAAAATCAATGAATGTGCAATCTCAAAAGATTGATTTCATTGAATTAAAAATTGTATAGAAATAGATCAACAAAGTAACCTTTCAATTCACCTATAAGAGATTATTTAGTTCATCTTCAAGATGACTATTCAAATTCTTCAAAAAAATTTAAGGATTATTTACAAAATATTCACATAATATTACAACCAAGCATGTCTCAAAATTTTTCAAATTTCTCACTTCCAAGCACTTTTGTCAAGATGTCTACTGGTTGATTTTCCATTGGACAATGGATCATTTTGATGCTACCATCTTTCACATAATGTTGAATCAAATGAAATTTGGTGTTGATGTGTTTGGTTTGATCATGAAATATTGGATTCCTTGCCATCTTGATTGTATAAGTGTTTTCAATCATGAGCCATGTTGATAAAATCTAGTTGCTTCCGAAGTTGTCATGTATTTTACTTCTGTTGAAGAAAGAGCCGGTACTGACTACTTCTTTGACTTCCAATTGATGACTATTGATCCTAAATTTATCAAGAAACCTAAAGTAGATTTCCTATTGATGAGGTATAAACAACCTCATTTCTTTGATGAAACAAATAACCCTTTTTGCATTGCCCAATTCCCTAACCTTGCTAATTTATTTATTTTTATAAGCAATATTTATCTATTTTTAATGAAATGTTGTATAAACCTTTATTTCCTAAATTGATTGAAATTAGCTTTTAAATGTTGATATAATGGCATGTAGAGTTGGGTAATTGTGTAGGGTAATGCATTGCCTACAGGAGGAGTGGACTTCATGCAGCTGAGGTCGAATGCGCCGAAAGTTGAGGGCGCTAGAAATTTTAGCGGTGCATTAATTGAAGGCCCTATTTTAAGTTCTATTATTTCTGTTGGTTACCCAAAAGACATTATGACTCCACTCAGAGCCCTCTTTATGTTTTAGAAGACATCAATAGTTAAGATTCTATTTTTTTTGTTATAAGACTTCTTCAAATGGCATTTTCCCGCCATCTAAAATTTGGGAGTTTGAATGTAGTTTAATTTTAATCTATTGCTCAAAACATGGATATAAATATCATACTATAGATGGATGAAAATCAATCCCTTAGTTTTTGAAATAATCAGAGATGTGTACTTGCAATTTTCTCCATGAATGCAAATAGTGTTGTCCTGAGTAATTCTTTTGAAATATGGAAATCTAAATAGAGTTACCATGCTGTTGTGGAAATGATTGAATGTGACCTGAGTTAAAGACAAATTTCTCCTAAGAGCTGGCCACTCATGGGACTGTAGAATAGATAAGTACTTTCATTTTTGTGGATGTTTCATTCAGCTAAATTTAGTTTGTGTTTAGTTTTCTATTGTGAACCTGCATGGTGTGTTGTTTAAAAGTTAAACTGTTGAGTATTGCTGTTTTAGAACTCTCTGTGTTGTTTAAATGTTTTCGACGCATTTGCCTTAGTTAAACTATTGTTTATTGATAATTGGAATTTAGAATGTTCGTGGTATAGAATTTCTCATTGTTCAAAATTAGAGTAAAGTTGCATTTGTGAATTTCTAGTGTAGAGTTTATATACTTTCTAGTGTAAAATTTTATATGCTTTCTAGTGTTGAGTTTATATGTTTTCTAGTGTAGAGTTTTCATACTTTTTAGTATAAAATTTTAATGCTTTCTTTAGAAGGATATAACTGTTGTTTCATTCCATATGTTGTTTCAATCTTTTAAAGGAACTAGAAAACTGTTTCTCAATGAGATATCCAAACTCCCTATTGCATACAGCCTTGGACACTACCCCGGTCAATAAATTGATAATTTTCAACTAAAGTGTTAGGACCTTATGATAGCCCGTCACTTTTTGGCACCGTTGCTGGGGACACATGATTCTTTTCTAAGTGTTATTAGGGAAATTCTTGGAAACCTCTTGTAGTAAACACCAAAAATTGTCACCGAACATCTCTTTCTGCATGGTCAGGAAATGAGGCCCACACAGAAGATGTATACCAACCCCCCAATAGTAATTCCAACCATAAATAGGGAGGAAGTAGTCTCAGCTGAAGAACTCAATTTTGAATTGATCGAGTAGGATCAACCTGAGACCTCTCAAAATACCCTAGAAGTTTTACTAGTCGACCCAATCTTTGAGGGGATAGTCATTCAGCCAACCAACCTAGTCTTTGAGGAAGAAAACATTCATTTTAACGTTATGGCTAATAATCTCCATAATGATGACATTCTGAGAAGACCGACAACACAAACCTTTACCTACCCTATTGCTCTCAATGAAGATGATGATGCACCAATGAAAAACATTTCACCATCCATCTTGCTGACTTTTAGGGGAATTTCTTTGGAAGATCCTGACCAGTTCCTCTTTGAGTTCAAAGTCTTGTATCAAACATACAACTACAAGAATGATAACCAGAAACTTAAACTTTTTCCCTCCACTCTGAGAGATGCTGCAATGCGTTGGTTCATGAGACTAGTTTCTGGATCAATAACTACGTGGGATGAAATGGAAACTGTCTTTTTAAGACAAATACTAGAGTTATTGCAGAGTTAGTGACAGGAAAGAGGAGTTTTTCAAGCTAAGATAGAAAGAAGATGAGAGCCTGGAAGATTACCTTGATAGGTTTATCTTCCTAACCAAATGATGTGGTGAAGAAGCCATAAGTCCAGAGATTCTAAAGACTATATTTCTCAAAGGACTTGATGAAGATGCTAGGAGGAGCTTAGATTTAATGGGAAAGGGAGACGTGTCCCAACTTGAACTAGGTGATATCTCTGAGTTATGTCAGAATTTTTCCCGTACTTGAGGAGGTATCCAAAAATCTAGCCTTTTAAGGAGCTCAAATGAAATAGGTAAACTACGAGAGGAAATAGCAAATTTGAAGACTGACATTCTTGTTCAGTTGAACACCAATTTGGATGGAATACATGCTAAAACATGTAATCCTGAGACTTTATCCATCTATTGCCCTAGGTGTCGAAACAAGCATCTGTTAAGAGAATGTCCTTTGGATAAGGCTGACATTTACCAAATTTGTGAAAAGAGTCATGCCACTGATCAATGTGAGATCCTGAATGTAATCAAGAGCTCTAAAAAATGACCATCTCACACTGAGGAGGAAATCAATTTAGTGGGTCAGAGACATGGAGGAAATTTCTCCTATGTTCAAAACTCCAACCCCACATGGCGACCTCCAAACACTTGGAACAATACACTATGGATAGCTCCATGGCCTTCAGTACCACCTGGTTGGGGAGCTTACCCACCTTGGGGACCACCTGAATGGAGGAACCAAGCATGAGGAAATCCTCAATGGCCAAATCAACAATGGCACCCTCATAATCAACCCTCACAATGGAACCAACCACCAAATAAATTCTATAGTGGTCCAAGATGAATGCCAAATCTACAACAGAACCTTCTAACGGCTCCTCAAAACCCTTAGCAAAACAAACAAGTCAATCAACCACCATTACTGGTACAACCTGTTCCTAATCCCAAGAACACATGTCAAAATGCCCTGGTATATGCTGCTGATCAAGATAACATGGCAGGGGTCAATTCTATCTATTGTCGAAACCTTCAATTGCAGTCAGGAAAAACACTTAATCAACCTACCATTATTGAAGTTACAGAAGAACCAGATGAGGAACTTAACATAGAACCAGAGACTCTTCTTGTACTTATAGAGTGTGAACACAAGAAAAATTAGGGGGAATTATCCCCAACACAATCTAGGGCAACTTCACCACCTACCATAGAACTGTCTCAAGAAGAAGTTGCCAAACAACCATCGACTACTCCAGAGAAGGATCCTATACGAAGGAAAAAAATTTTGGCACCTTTTCTGGAACGTCTCAAAGCAAATGTTCATAGGAACCCACTGGAAATATCATTGTCTAATGAAACTACCCTGATACAAGAAATTAAACAACTCCATATTGAGATTCCCTTGTTACAAGCAATTAAGGAAATTCCTGAACTAAATCAGCTAGTGAAATAGTTGTGCATTAAAACACTAGGAAGGAAACTAAAATAGATTAGTATGGTGCACATGAATGGATATCTAGCTGACCTTCTGGCTCGAAAAACCTTAACCCCAAAATATGGTGACCCAGGTAGTCCACTAATAACAATAACAATTAATGGGGTAGCAATACCCAATGCATTGGTCGACTTAGGAGCAGCCATTAACGTTATGATAGTGGACGTTATAGAAACACTTTGACTCACTGATTTACGCCCCATAACTACCATATTACAAATGGCAAATCACGCCATAGCCATTCCTAAAGGTTTTTTAGAAAATGTCCCTGTCAAGGTTGACGATTGGGAATATCCAGTAGACTTCCAAATCCTCCAGTCCCTCACACCCAAAGACAGTTACCTGATGATATTGGGTAGGCCATGGTTAGCTACAGTTGTAGCCAAGATTAACTGTAGAGTAGGAGGAATGATCATTTCACATGGTCCCAATAGTAAACATTTAAGTCTATATCCCCCTACTCAACCTACAGAACATAACCAAGTTTGGGTAGATGAATCAGACGAATTCGACAAACAAGAGAATCTAGCTTTACTCACTATGGTGGTTATTAAAGAACATGGCAAAGAATTGGAAGATGAATTACAAAACATCCAAGATCCTTCCATAGACTCAAGTGATGAAGAGATTTTAGAATTGGAAGAAAATTTGGGACATCCAATTCACATTGACGACAAAGAACATGATTATACCAACTTCACATCTCGACCTTGTCCCCTAGAGAATATCATTTTGAAAATAGATCACTTCTTTGAAGATATTTCCAGACTCCATAGAACCATACCACATAGCTATCCTCTCAACACTTTAAAAAAGGAAGTTCACACTGTCACCTCTAATTACCCTGGAACCAAGACTATCATGCTATTACCGGGAAAGACTTTAAATATCAATAATTGGTTAACAGAATTTGAAGAGCTCAAATTATTTTATGTTTTGATGAAGAGGTCCAAAGCTTTTGCTTGGGACTATATAGATATGAGAGGAATTCACCCAAGTGTTTGTACCCACCACATCTATACTGAAGACGTTAGACTGGTTCGTCAACCACAACGAAGACTTAATCTTGCTCTTAAAGATATTGTCAAAATGGGAATTGAGAAGCTTTTACAGGTAGGATTTATTTATCCTATCTCAGACAGCAAATGGGTTTCACCCTTGGTGGTTGTACCAAAGAAAAATGGGAAATGGAGAGTGTGTGTTGACTATCGAGAACTCAACAAAGCAACCTACAGAGATTATTTCCCACTACCCTTCATAGATCAAATTTTGGATAATCTAGAAGGAAGTATTTTTCATTTCTGGACGGGTTTAGTGGATATAACCAAATACAAGTGGCAGTAGAGGACCAGGATAAAACTGCTTTCTCCTATCCTTGGGGAACATTTGCATATCAGGTTCTTCCCTTTGGGCTTCGTAATGCTCCTGCCACATTCCAAAGAGCTGTTCTGGCTATGGATGACTTCATAGTCTATGGTTCCACTTTTGATGAAGGCCTCAAAAATTTGGACAGAGTATTGCAACGATGTGAGGATCATCAACTGTCCTTAAGCCATGAGAAGTGTCTAATAATGGTAAAGCAAGGTATAGTGTTGGGACATCATATCTCAGCTGAAGGGATCAAGGTTGACCCTAAGAAGATTGAAGTCATACAACGACTGGAAACCCCAAAGAATCAAACTGATGTTAGAAGTTTCTTAGGACATGCTGGTTATTACTGAAGGTTCATAGAAAACTTCAGTAAGATTATAGCTCCCATGTTTTCTCTTCTACAGAAGGATGTGGATTTTGCCTGGACAGAAGAGTGTCAAAAATCCTTTGACATTATTAAAGGGAAGCTTGTCTTAGCTCTAGTCCTATGAGGACCTAATTGGAAACTTCCCTTCCATATCTATGCTGATGCTTCCAATGATGCTATTGGAGCAGTGCTAGGTCAAGAAGATGAAAATGGAGGAAAGTATGCTATATATTTCATCAGTAAAAACTTGAGCCCCACTGAATGGAATTACACCACCACAAAGATAGAATTCCTAGCAATAGTTCATGCAATAAACAAATTCTAGCATTACATTACAGGATCCAAAGTGACTATGTTCACAGACCATTTAGCCATCAAATACCTGATGAACAAGCCTACAGTGAATGGAAGAATAATCAGATGGTTATTACTTCTCCAAGAATTCAACGTGACCATAATAGATAAACCTGGGAAATTCAATGTAGTTACAGATTTTCTATCCCGGATAAAACAAGATAATGGAGATTGTACCCCTGTGTAAGACGAATTTCCCGATGAAAATATATTCACTATCTAAATTAAAACACCCTAGTATGCAGACATTACCAATTACTTAGCCACTGCAGAGCTTCCCCCAGACTTTACATCAAAACAAAAGAAATGTCTCATTCGAGAAAGTGCTCACTTCAAATGGATTAATGGCATGTTATTCTACTATGGGCCAGGCTTGGTCCTACAATGTTGTGTCAGACCAGATGAAACATACAGCATCCTTAGAGCTTGCCATGACGATCCATCTAGCGGACACTACTCTACCAAAAGGACATCCCATAAAATCTTAGGTGTAGGATACTATTGGCCCTCTATGCCCAAGGATGTAAAGAACTAAGTTCATCGTTGTGATGAATGCCAACGAGTGGGAAGACCTACAGCCTCCAACGAAATGCCTCTACAAACTTAGGTGGTTTTTGAACCATTTGAAAAATGGGGACTGGATTTCATTGGTCCTATAGATCCTCCTTCACAAGGGAAAGAGAATATTTTGGTTTGCACGGACTATCTTAACAAATGGGTAGAAGTCCAAGCTTTGAAAGTTGCTAGAGAAGAACAAGTTGTAGACTTTCTATATAACATAATTTATCTCAAATTTGGAGCCCCTAGGTCAATTGTCATAGATCAAGGACCTCAATTTATGTCTAAGGTTGTCATGCCCACTTTTTACGAGTGGCCACGACACGAGAACACACATGTCATGCCCACATACCCATGTGGTCATGACTTGAACCACCAAAAATTTTTCCACCTGCCCCTAAAACCCCGTCGCGTAAGGCAGGGAAGGAAGACAAGGCGTGGATAAAACATCCCAGATGCATAACAAACAAACAACAAGAGAGGGAGAAGGTTCAATTCCCCACCTAACTAAAGATGAATTAAGTCGCTCACAAGTAAAGAGGGGAAATCTGACCTACCCATCAAATACGATGTTGTGAGTGTTTCAAGGCAACAATCGTGTTAATAAGTTACACTGCACACCAAGGTTGCATAACAAGGGAAGGAAGATTTCAACGTTCAGTCTAAACAAGTCCAACTTGAAAAAGTGATACAAAAGAACGTTAAATTTTCTCCTATACAACAACAGAGGTACATTTATATTAAATATTTTCCTTTACATCGATGGAATAAATATCAGTAGCCATTGTCCTTACAACATTGGAGATAACTACACATTGATATTATTTCCTATACATCCATAGATTAAAATGAGCAATAATTATTTATCCCGAATGCATCGACAGAGGTAAATTTACCTTAACTACTTTTCCTGTATATATCATTAGATTGAAAATAACATTAATTACTTTCCTACATACATCCAAGGAAAACATTATACATTAATTACTATTCCGAAACAACAATAGAAGTAAATACGTTAATCATTTTTTAAATACCTTAGAGAGATAAATATCCATTATTTAAGTTTCCCATATATATCAATAGAATAAATAATCGATAATGATTTTACCTGAATACATCAAAAGAGTTAATTATTTCATTACTTATTTTCCTATATATCATTTGAAATAATAACAATATTTAACCTTCCATGTACATCAAGGAGATAACATACATTAGTTACTTCCCTGTACAAAAAAAAAAAACAAATGAATAATCAATATTTAAATTGCCGAGTATATCAATATACTTCCATTATTATCCTAAACGTCAATTGAAATAATTACACAATATTTAATTTTTTTGAGTACATAAAGGAGATAATTATACATTAATTATTTCTCTGAAATATAAAGATAACCAAAATAAATATGATAATCATTTTTGCTTTACAACAATAGAGGCAAGCAATCAAAAGGTATTTAACCATCGAGGTCGGAGTACATCAAAATGATACAACACAATAATCTCGTCGATTCTCTAGTAGGATGCCAGAACGGGACCAATGGGAGCTGTTACTCTCCTCCCAACCATATTGCCATCGTCGAACACAATGGATGTCCATTGCGCACTAGGCAACCCCTAAGCTACGGAGAGAGGAGAACAAGGAACCACAGCTGACATGGTTGACTCACACGACTAGGGTCTCAAACAAAACACCAGGTCTTAACCATGTAATGTATGTTACAAACCACATGCACACACATCACATGCACATATAAGAATACTCCATAGCATAAATCACCATAGGATGCACATGGCCCAAACCGACAAGGGAAAGAGAGAATAGTAAGTCAAGGTACATTATTAATAACTAATTAAGTACATATCCCTTCCCTTACAGAACACAATCCTTGTTATCTTAATGCATTCAAAAGGAGAGAGAAGGACACTCGCACACCAATATTAATACACCTTAGGACAAGTGAAGACATCACTTTCATTAGGAGGGTATAACATAGAAAACAAGATAAGATCTTCATGTAAAAAAAAAAAGAATGGATCATGTCCCTCTACCAATACCCCGCACAAAAGCAAGGCACCTAGCTCCACGACCCAAAGTCACTACAGTCAAAAATTCACTTAACCCCCAAAGAGGTCGACCAATATCCCAAATGGTCTGCACCCATCAAGGAGAGAACCATGAACATGCACACTCTTGTCCATGAGAGGTGAGGAAGACATATTTCATCAAGAACCTTTTTGCCTTACAAAAAAAATAATCATACAAATAGATAACTTTAAATGAGGGGGAAATTTTACCCTATTCTAAAGAATCTTAATCTATTTTTATTTTAAACATACTAGAAGGGCTCAATCTCAAGGGAATACTTTAAAGAAACAAGCGCATTTTAAGTTTTAGGACATTGATATATATGTTAAATATATATATATATATTAAATTAGTTATGAACCATATTTTTCCCCAAGGGGAGAGTTGCCTTCACACATTTTGAAAATAAATAAGAAAATGACCTACCATCATTCTAAGTAAAATAAAGACATAAATAGTTCAAGCATAAAATCAACTACCTGTAGGATCTCAAGAAAATAATAGAAGGAGATGATTGACAGATTTATCCCACAGCAACCCAATAAACGCAGTATTCTATTTTGTATAGCCATGCGTCTGATGAATGGATAATATCTAAGATATTAATGTGAGACCTCCCACTATTTCTCCTCAGTAAATCCTAAGTTTTAAGACTCACGGGGAGGTCTCTAAAAGAGGGGGTCATAGGAACATGCGAGTAGCCGGAGGGCTTTGTTGCCAATAGAGGGAAAAGATAGCTATAAATTGATCTAGGTGCTTTCCTTATTTTTAAGGACATGAGCAAGTGGTTGCACTAGCTCTACTACGCCTCCCATTTCCCCTATTTAATTTCCATTCTGATTGTTTAGCCACACCTCCCTATATTTTCTTTTTTTTATTGTGCTCCAAACTTTCTAAGATTTTCTCTCTTTCATTTTTTTTTGACAGACAAATCTTGCTACCTCATGTCGTGCCCTTGATTAGGATCCAAAAAAAAATGTACTTCTCACAAACTTAATTCAACCAAATGCATTGTTGCGTTTATATCTATTTATAGAGTTTGCCTCTACTTTAAAAAGGCTTGGGGCTATCTACTTAAAACTGAACATAGTGCCTCCCAGAGTTTACGAATAAGGAAAAATCAGTAGCCAAGAGGAATACATACAACTGGGGACCTCAGATGCAAATCTCCCTTGGTTTGTTAAACAGCGGCGACTCTCCAGTCTCCAGGTCGATGGCCCCCCTTTTTTTTGTTTGGGCTTTGGGAATAACCGTTACATAAGACCCAAACAGGGTAGGAAAGGGCTCTGTAGTAAATCTGAGGCATTTGAAGAAAACACAGGTCCCCTTTGTCATGCCTTATCCTGCTCTACATGACCAAGCTCCTTCCTGAGAGACATGGAGTGAGATACAACAGTCTGGAAGGGGATAAGGTCGTGGTGGTCCAGACAGGGTTTCCTCCCCATTGGCCCACACCATCGAAGGCTCCATAGTGGACATCGTGACTTGTAGATTGGAATCCCTGCCCCTCTCCTGTCCTCCAAAACTATGATACCCCGCATGCTTCATGCATCCCGCCACATCATGGGAGGACACTGTCACTTAGGCAAAGGTTACATCGATTTGTTCAAACAAAATACATTCCTTTGTTAGTAGGAATCATGTGCTCTAAACAAATAGTTAGACATAATCATAAGACGACCAAGCCCACATTGTTGTTGGGTTTTAATGTTCTTTGTGCAGAGTATGTTGTGGACTACTTTTTGGAGGGCCATCTTCAATGGCTTCGGTTTCATTTTCAATTGGTTTTGTAATAAGGAAAAGATTGGCCATATACAAGGTGTTTGGGAAGGCATTTGTCTGTCGCTGGAGCCCAAATAACATGTTAAATCAATTTTAATGCCTGTCATGGGTGTACAAGACTAGACAAGAGCATTTGCTTTTGTGAGATTTAAGAGGCAGCATGCTTGTGAGGCTTGGTGGCATCAAGGATGCATTAAGATCAATCAAATCAGCCATAAATAAAGTTTAGCTATGAAAAGAGATAAGGTTAAGCTCACTAAAATGACTTTTGGTTTCCTCGACTATTACCTTCAAAATAACCTCCAAATCCTTCTCAAACAATATCAAGCAACCCTATCAAAGACATAAATTTTGTTATACAACTGACATGACGTAGGATATATTTTGGATGGTATGTTAAACTATTTACTCTTTAAACACCTTAAATTTTTGCCAATCAAACAACATCAAGTATCCATGTCAAAGTATATAAATCTTTCCCAAACGGAAAATCCCATGGATTAAAAGGGATCTTGATGGCCGCATTGCCGAATTTAGGCATTATGCTTAAACAATACAACCAATATATTAAAGAAGATCGATATCACCAGAGTCAAGATTTTGGACAACCATCCACATTAAAATATGATTATAATTATATTTATATATTTGGTTTGTATATAATTCTGCTATTACTAAGGTATGTAATAATATTTTAAGGGCACCTTCGAAGGATAATTGTCATACAAAAATAATTGCTCAACAGACGAGACCAACCATCAAATTAGAGGACTAACCCCAAGTATAGGATTATGATGTCATAAAATTATAATGGCTTATATAATTAATTAACTTGGGCCTAAATTTAATGGCCACAAAGTGGCGTTTACATGTTTTGCCGTAAAATACAATTTAAAAATTAAAAGAGATTGAAACACAAGAAAAGAGGCATACTAAAAGAAAGATTGCCAAAATTTATAATATTAAGATGATATATATAAATGCTTGGTCTTTAAATGATTTTATTGATATCACGGTTTGTTATAGTATCTTAAGGCAATATTGAATAAACCGCTGTCATACAAAAATTGCTTGACAGCCAAGGTCGACTATCCAATAAATGTCATCTTTAAAGCATTGATAGAATTAATTAAAAGGTGCACATCCCAACGAAGTTAAAATTACCACTAGACTAACTAATCTAACTATTTTCTCATGACTCCAACTATATTTTAACTCTCAGCCATAACAAAAGTCACAACATTACGCAAAAATGCAAGGGTCCAACCACAAGGGTCATTAAGCTAATACAAACTCTCATGAAAGCACGAAAGGTAAAGGTAACCACCTCCTAGAAGGTGTAAGAGAAACAAAAGAAGGGAAAGGGACTTCATGCAAACCATACCCATGCCAAGACACAACACTATACGGTTAGACACATACGACACATGGATTTAAAACTCACAACGATTCCGGATAGAGGCAAGGAGGTTGAACAAAGGCACTAGATTTTGATCAAGACTAAAATTGAATGAGATAAGCTATTGACATACCCCAAGGATGAGGGGTCAAATACTCAGCCGAAGGGCTAGGTAAGGTGAGGTGGCCCAGGGGTTAAGCGGTTCCATGTCTCCTCCTCCACATCCTCCCATTGGTCAATACCTGCATAAGAATATCCTACACACTCAATTTGGAACATCAAATCTCATAACAAAATCATAGCCGAAGCAACTTTAATAACTAATGATCAAAGAGGATGCATAGCCTAGCTAGGTACATAACCATCTTACAATTACCTCATACAATAATCAAATCATTTTATCATCTAATCTAGAACCATAAAATGAACTGATATGTACCTGTGAGACAAGAGCAGGTCTTACATACTACCCCCGTAGGAAGTGACTTACTTCGGGAAGTCATCAAGAGGAGGTTATAAGCATTTTCCTTAACTTCTTTGCACCAGACAAGGTAAGTACAGAAGATAACATATGCAATAAAGAACTCTTCTCAAGAAAATAAAGTATGTTAACTAAATATTTTAAAGGCATAATTCTTTTCACAAAATACACTCTATGGATCAAAATTCAGAACATCTAACCTCAAGTTCATCAACCTTCCACACACATGTATAGAGAATCTTCAGACATCGCATTACAGATTTATAGAGAACACATCAACTCTTATGCAATTACATCAATTACAAATCTTTCACACGCAAACATTTTCATTAATCCACATTACAGGAATTTACTTCACAAGGCTTACAGAAGGGTTTAGGGGGATGTCATAGTCCCATCATAGAACCAAGTAACCAATAATTGGTGCCAAGTAACCAAAGATCCAAGAACCAGGTAGAATGATGGTCTCAGGGCCACGTGCCTGGAGGCCTCGCCATACATTCCCACAATGGCCTTCCTCTTGTTTGTATAAGGGGTTTAGCCTCCAAGAGTTAGCCAACATAAGAAACAAGATCACTAGGAAGGTAAGTGGATAATGACCAGCCCATACTAGTCCACACTTACCCCCATCCTCAAAAGTTTTCCCACGTCTGCTTCCTTATATACACTCCACCAGAGGTCACTCCTTCGACATAGCGAGAAGAACATCACAACACAAGACCAGCACTAGAAAATAGAAAGAACCTAGCTTAGCCAACACAAATATCCAAAAAATCCAAGAGGAGAAGTCTCCAAAACCCAAATTAGAATAAATAAATAAATGAATAAATGCGCGCAATTTCAACATTAAAAAAATGTAACCATAGGAGTTACGCAAAAAAGGAAGAATCAAAGGTTGTGGCTAAGCTACTTTTAGACAAAAACAACATGGCTGGTCCACACAAACAAGATACAAAAGGTCACCAAACAACTAAAATAAATGATCGCAATCCAAGAAAGTGCACATCACATCACTACGTGACTAACATTAAGTCACCAATAAGGAAGGAGGGAAACATGGTCACTACATATGTTATGCAAACACAACCAATGCAATAACATTATGTAGGTAAATGCGCCTTCACGTACTCTTACGTGGAATCGTGCCCCTCTCAAAGGTAGCACGTTAGTAGTAAATAATATAGTGTCCTTCTCAAAGGTACACGTAATCATAATGTAATGTCACTAGGATGCCATGCATCCAATAAGATACCAAGGTAAGATTATGTCTGCACCAAGTAACATGGCCTCGAGCAATTCATATGCCCATTCCAAACCATAATCAAGATCCCAAGTCAAATGTCAAGTAGTATCATCAGGGAATATAACATGATAGGATAGCACGATGGGCCTCTCAAAGGTCCATTCACTAAGGAGAAGTAGGGGGTACTCTGGCATAGGAAGGTATGGCTGGTTGGGTAATCCCAAACCAATGCCACAACATGTCACCATAGCTTCCTAAGTTCTTCCTCTCCTCTACTTAACTCCACACATGGAAGGTCTCCAACTCCAAGGTTGGACCTTACAGGGTGTACAAACAAGCAGCCACACAAGCATGACTCCACCATACTTGTAGTAATACACTCAACCCATAGATGGATACCCAGTATCGCAAGCTCATGAGTACACTAAGCATGTACGGGATAATCACAACACATAGAAAGTATGCTCATAACAGGTATTCACATCCACAAGGTAACACTTAACATAGGTTTTCCTCTACTGTTCATTACCTAGTGAAGAACAACTTTCATACACAAGGTCACATAATTATTTATCATAAGGATATATAAGGAATCTACAAAACCTCATTTAAAATTAACCTTTATGAGGCCTAAAAGAATCCAAGTAAAAGTTTAAGTCCTTACTTTAGTATTTAACCCCAAGATGTCCAACCATTATCTCCACACAAGTATGTGCAACTTGATACCGAATTCACATAAGAACAAGGTTATAAAACACAATTTTCCCATTATGGAAGTGCTTTACAAAAAAAAAAATAGTCACCAAACACACAATGCACCCATGTATCTTTTCGAGAATATAAATCATTTCTTAGCAATTACCACGCACAAGACTCATTTTTACCTCTATCTTTCTTAATATTTCACAATTAATACAAGGCATATAAGGAAATCACACTCACAATGATATGAACTCATAATGTCAAGGTAAGATTCATTTCATGCAATCTTTTCTAGTTATCAATCCAATGGAGACAATGCAAACTTCCAAATATAACAAGGGTTAGGAATTCAATAGTATGCCATCCAACATCATGATAAACACACGTCAAGTTCACAAGGCAAGAATAAATCAAAGAGGGATTAAGATGCCACTTCTCTCCACAAAATTACACAAGGCCGAGGAAGGGTCCAACAAACCCTCACCACCTAGACCAATTGACTTGAGAGGGTAATCGACAAGGAGGAACACAACCACCACAAAAATATAAGCGGAAGACTTCAAAAAAATCGTGTGACACGACCACCACGATGACAAAACAAGAGGATGGATATTCCTCCAAAGTGGAGGTTAGCCGACAAACCACAACCTTGCTCTCTCATGGCTAAACGGAGTAGTACAAGAGTCAAACCATACTCGACCCACTCCATGTCGGCCCAACAACACGCAAACCCCAGAGCTCCCAATGTTGAAACTTGGCTCTGATACCAAATGTCATGCCCACTTTTTATGAGTGGCCACGACACGAGAACACACATGTCATGCCCACATACCCATGTGGTCATGACATGAACCACCAAAAATTTTTCCACCTGCCCCTAAAACCCTATCGTGTAAGGCGGGGAAGGAAGACAAGGCATGGATAAAACATCCCAGACGCATAACAAACAAACAACAAGAGAGGGAGAAGGTTCAATTCCCCACCTAACTAAAGACGAATTAAGTTGCTCACAAGTAAAGAGGGGAAATCTGACCTACCCATCAAATACGATGTTGTGAGTGTTTCAAGGCAACAATCGTGTTAATAAGTTACACTACACACCAAGGTTGCATAACAAGGGAAGGAAGATTTCAATGTTTGGTCTAAACAAGTCCAACTTGAAAAAGTGATACAAAAGAACGTTAAATTTTCTCCTATACAACAACAGAGGTACATTTATATTAAATATTTTCCTTTACATCGATGGAATAAATATCAGTAGTCATTGTCCTTACAACATTAGAGATAACTACACATTAATATTATTTCCTATACATCCATAGATTAAAATGAGCAATAATTATTTATCCTGAATGCATCGACAGAGGTAAATTTACCTTAACTACTTTTCCTATATATATCATTAGATTGAAAATAACATTAATTACTTTCCTACATACATCCAAGGAGAACATTATACATTAATTACTTTTCCGAAACAACAATAGAAGTAAATACGTTAATCATTTTTTAAATACCTCAGAGAGATAAATATCCATTATTTAAGTTTCCCATATATATCAATAGAATAAATAATTGATAATGATTTTACCTGAATACATCAAAAGAGTTAATTATTTCATTACTTATTTTCCTATATATCATTTGAAATAATAACAATATTTAACCTTCCGTGTACATCAAGGAGATAACATACATTAGTTACTTCCCTGTACAAAAAAAAAACAAATGAATAATCAATATTTAAATTGCCGAGTGTATCAATATACTTCCATTATTATCCTACATGTCAATTGAAATAATTACACAATATTTAATTTTTTTGAGTACATAAAGGAGATAATTATACATTAATTATTTCTCTAAAATATAAAGATAACCAAAATAAATACGATAATCATTTTTGCTTTACAACAATAGAGGCAAGCAACCATAAGGTAATTAACCATTGAGGTCAGAGTACATCGAAATGATACAACACAATAATCTCGTCGATTCTCCAATAGGACGCCAGAATGGGACCAATGGGAGCTGTTACTCTCCTCCCAACCATATTGCCATTGTCGAGCGCAATGGATGTCCATTGTGCACTATGCAACCCTTGAGCTATGGAGAGAGGAGAACAAGGAACCACAGCTGACATGGCTAACTCACACAACTAGGGTCTCAAACAAAACACCAGGTCTTAACCATGTAATGTATGTTACAAACCACATGCACACACATCACATGCACATATAAGAATACTCCATAGCATAAATCACCATAGGATGCACATGGCCCAAACCGACAAGGGAAGGAGAGAACAGTAAGTCAAGGTACATTATTAATAACTAATTAAGTACATATCCTTTCCCTTATAGAACACAATCCTTGTTATCTTAATGCATTCAAAAGGAGAGAGAAGGACAATCACACACCGATATTAATACACCCTAGGACAAGCTAAGACATCACTTTCATTAGGAGGGTATAACACAGAAAACAAGATAAGATCTTCATGTAAAAAAAATAATAACAGATCATGTCCCTCTACCAATACCCCGCACAAAAGCAAGGCACCTAGCCCCACGACCCAAAGTCACTACGGTCAAAAATTCACTTAACCCCCAAAGAGGTCGACCAGTATCCCAAATGGTCCACACCCATCAAGGAGAAAACCATGAACATGCACACTCTTGTCCATGAGAGGTGAGGAAGACATATTTCATCAAGAACCTTTTTGCCTTACAAAAGAAATAATCATACAAATAGATAACTTTAAATGAGGGGGAAATTTTACCCTATTCTAAAGAATCTTAATCTATTTTTATTTTAAACATACTAGAAGGGCTCAATCTCAAGGGAATAATTTAAAGAAACAAGCGCATTTTAAGTTTTAGGACATTGATATATATGTTAAAAATATATATATATTAAATCAGTTATGAACCATATTTTCCCCCAAGGGGAGAGTTGCCTTCACACGTTTTGAAAATAAATAAGAGCATGACCTACCATCATTCTGAGTAAAATAAAGACATAAATAGTTCAAGCATAAAATCAACTACCTATAGGATCTCAAGAAAATAATAGAAGGAGATGATTGGCAGATTTATCCCACAGCAACCCAATAAACGCAGTATTCTATTTTGTATAGCCATGGGTTTGACGAATGGATAATATCTAAGATATTTATGTGAGACCTCCCACTATTTCTCCTCAGCAAATCCTAAGTTTTAAGACTCACGGGGAGGTCTCTAAAAGAAGGGGTCATAGGAACATGCAAGTAGCTGGAGGGCTTTGTTGCCAATAGAGGGAAAAGATAGCTATAAATTGATCTAGGTGCTTTCCTTATTTTTAAGGCCATGAGCAAGTGGTTGCACTAGCTCTACTACGCCTCCCATTTCCCCTATTTAATTTCCATTCTGATTGTTTAGCCACACCTCCCTATATTTTCTTTTTTTTTATTGTGCTCCAAACTTTCTAAGATTTTCTCTCTTTCATTTTTTTTTTGACAGACAAATCTTGCTACCTGATGTTGTGCCCTTGATTAGGATCCAAAAAAAAGATGTACTTCTCACAAACTTAATTCAACTAAATGCATTGTTGCGTTTATATCTATTTTTAGAGTTTGCCTCTGCTTTAAAAAGGCTTGGGGCTATCTACTTAAAACTAAACATAGTGCTTCCCAGAGTTTACGAATAAGGAAAAATTAGTAGCCAAGAGGAATACATACCATTCATAACTGGGGACCTCGGATGCAAATCTCCCTTGGTTTGTTAAACAGCGGCGACTCTCCAGTCTCTAGGTCGATGGCCCCCTTTTTTTTTTGGGCTTTGGGAATAACCATTACATAAGACCTAGACAGGGTAGGAAAGGGCTCTATAGCAAATCTGAGGCATTTGAAGAAAACACAGGTCCCCTTTGTCATGCCTTATTCTACTCTACATGACCAAGCTCCTTCCTAAGAGACACGGAGCGAGAGACGACAGTCTGGAAGGGGATCAGGTCGTGGTGGTCCAGACAGGGTTTCCTCCCCACTGGCCGACACCATCGGAGGCTCCATAGTGGACATCGTGACTTGTAGATTGGAATCCCCGCCCCTCTCCTGTCCCCCAAAACTATGATACCCCGCATGCTTCATGCATCCCGCCACATCATGGGAGGACACTGTCACTTAGGCAAAGGTTACATCGATTTGTTCAAACAAAATACATTCCTTTGTTAGTAGGAATCATGTGCTCTAAACAAATAGTTAGATATAATCATAAGACGACCAAGCCCACATTGTTGTTGGGTTTTAATGTTCTTTGTGCAGAGTATGTTGTGGACTACTTTTTGGAGGGCCATCTTCAATGGCTTCGGTTTCATTTTCAATGCATTGGTTTTGTAATAAGGAAAAGATTAGCCATATACAAGGTGTTTGGGAAGGCATTTGTCTATCACTGGAGCCCAAATAACATGTTAAATCAATTTTAATGCCCGTCATGGGTGTACAAGACTAGACAAGAGCATTTGCTTTTGTGAGATTTAAGAGGCATCATGCTTGTGAGGCTTGGTGGCATCAAGGATGTATTAAGATCAATCAAATCAACTATAAATAAAGTTTAGCTACAACAAGAGATAAGGTTAAGCTCACTAAAATGACTTTTGGTTTCCTCGACTATTACCTTCAAAATAACCTCCAAATCCTTCTCAAACAATATCAAGCAACCCTATCAAAGACATAAATTTTGTTATACAACTGACATGACGTAGGATATATTTTGGATGGTATGTTAAACTGTTTACTCTTTAAACACCTCAAATTTTTGCCAATCAAACAACATCAAGTATCCATGTCAAAGTATATAAACCTTTCCCAAACGGAAAATCCCATGGATTAAAAGGGATCTTGATGGCCGCATGGCCGAATTTAGGCATTATGCTTAAACAATACAACCAATATATTAAAGAAGATCGATATCACCAGAGTCGAGATTTTGGACAACCATTCACATTAAAATATGATTATAATTATATTTATGTATTTGGTTTGTATATAATTCTGCTATTACTAAGGTATGTAATAATATTTTAAGGGCACCTTCGAAGGATAACTGTCATACAAAAAGAATTGCTCAACAGACGAGACCAACCATCAAATTAGAGGACTGACCCCAAGTATAGGATTATGATGTCATAAAATTATAATGGCTTATATAATTAATTAACTTGGGCCTAAATTTAATGGCCACAAAGTGGCGTTTACACATTTTGCCGTAAAATACAATTTAAAAATTAAAAGAGATTGAAACACAAGAAAAGAGGCATACTAAAAGAAAGATTGCCAAAATTTATAATATTAAGATGATATATATAAATGCTTGGTCTTTAAATGATTTTATAGATATCATGGTTTGTTATAGTATCTTAAGGCAATATTGAATAAATAACTGTCATACAAAAATTGCCTGACAGCCAAGGTTGACTATCCAATAAATGTCATCTTTAAAGCATTGATAGAATTAATGAAAAGGTGCACATCCCAACGAAGTTAAAATTACCACTAGACTAACTAATCTAACTATTTTATCATGACTCCAACTATATTTTAACTCTCAGCCATAACAAAAGTCACAACATTACGCAAAAATGCAAGGGTCCAACCACAAGGGTTGTTAAGCTAATACAAACTCTCATGAAAGCACGAAAGGTAAAGGCAACCACCTCCTAGAAGGTGTAAGAGAAACAAAAGAAGGGAAAGGGATTTCATGCGAACCATACCCATGCCAAGACACATATGACACATGGATTTAAAACTCACAACGATTCCGGATAGAGGCAAGGAGGTTGAACAAAGGCACTAGATTTTGATCAAGACTAAAATTGAATGAGATAAGCTATTGACATACCCCAAGGATGAGGGGTCAAATACTCAGCCGAAGGGCTAGGTAAGGTGAGGTGGCCCAGGGGTTAAGCGGTTCCATGTCTCCTCCTCCACATCCTCCCATTGGTCAATACCTGCATAAGAATATCCTACACACTCAATTTGGAACATCAAATCTCATAATGAAATCATAGCCGAAGTAACTTTAATAACTAATGATCAAAGAGGATGCATAGCCTAGCTAGGTACATAACCATCTTACAATTACCTCATGCAATAATCAACTCATTTTATCATCTAATCTAGAACCATAAAATGAATTGATATGTACCCGTAAGACGAGAGCAGGCCTTACAAAGGTCTTATTATCTTTTATCGATCATTTCTAGGTAAGCCATAACAAGTCATCACCCTATCACTGACAAGCAAATGGTTAAGTAGAAGTCACTAATAGAGAGCTCGAAAACATCCTAACAAAAATAGTTTTATCAGGCAGAAAGGATTGGGCTAAAAAACTGCCTGAGGCTATCTGGGCTTACAACACAACTTGGAAATCCACCACTGGTCTTACTCCTTACGAATTAGTCTTTGGGAAGAAACCTTTTTTGCCCATTGAATTTGAACTCCAAACTCTTAGAACAACAATGGAGTTAGACTTAGATCTTGATCGGGCTCAGGTAGAGAGAGTCTTGCAGCTTAGTGAACTAGATGAACTCTACTTAGAAGTTATCCATCAAACTAAGCTAGTTCAACAACAACGAAAGGTTTGGCATGATAAACACACTAATGAAAGAGAATTCCACGAGGGAGATTGGGCATTTCTATTTGATTCTCGATAGAAGGACTAGAAAGGCAAACTTAGAACTCATTGGCTAGGTCCATATGAGATTTTTGAGGTATTTGCAGATGGAGCAGTACAACTCAAACCCATTGATGGTGATTCTCAGACTCTCTTAGTCAATTGACATCGACTTAGGATTTACCATAAACCTGTCAACAAGGAAGAGTTTACTCAACTATTAGAAATGCACGAAGAAACTCAATGTGTTGATTCTGCTTCGGTAGAAACAATACCATAATAAAAGTGTGTGTATATGCATTTAGGAACAATTATTTATATACTCATCTTTGTACTTGCCTAAATTTCATCTCTGTTTCATAGGGTTTTATCTTTGAAGAAGTGTTATAAATTCTGGTGCATCTCCCTGTGCTACTCCAGAACTTGTCTAAATAGATCCACACCCTCACTTTGTTCCTACATTCTGGATGCATCTTTCAACGATGCTCTGGAACTTTGTTTTTGCATTCCGGCTGCATCTTCCAGCGATACTCTAGAACTTTGTTCCTGCATTCCAGCTGCATCTTTCAACGATGCTCTGGAACTTTGTTCCTACATTCTGGCTGCATCTTTTAGCGATGCTCCAGAACTGTGTTCCTACATTCTGGCTGCATCTTTTAGCAATTCTCCAAAACTTTGTTCGTGCATTTCAGCTGCATCTTTCAACGATGCTCTGGAACTTTGTTTCTGCATTTTGGTTGCATCTTTTAGTGATGCTCCGAAACTTTGTTCCTACATTCTGGCTGCATCTTTAAGCAATGCTCCAGAACTTTGTTCCTACATTCTAGCTGCATCTTCAGTGATGCTCCAGAATTTTGTTCCTTCATTCTCGGCTACATTGTGCGATGATGCTCTAGAATTTTGTTCATATCCTCCATATCTATTCTTTTTATATCTTCCTCCACCATTGTGAACTTGTGATTTCCATCTGTAAAATGTTCCTACTATCTGCAAGCACACCACTATCACCTCGAAATCCACCATGAAAGCCATCATGAGTTTTTCATTCTCGACCATAATAAATAAGTGTTGTTATGACAACTTGTCATCATAATAAATTTAGCCACCCCATTATCACATCATAATAAATTCATTCCATCCAAACCATTTAGTACCACCACCTAGGATGCTATTACATCAGCAAAAATAAGTAACTTTCAAATCAATAATGGAATAGAAGGTAAGTACAACTTTTATTTTAAATAGATTATTTATTGTGAATAGAAGTAGATAAATTGGCATGACCCCTTTTCTTTTCCAAATTTGGCAAATATGTGAACTGTTTCTTCACTGAAGAAGGTGGCGGCTCATTCACTCTATCCCATGTAATGCCATAATTAACTGCTGTAAAGCCAAGTACCCTGAATCCACATTACCAAAGTACAAGTGGCCTTAAAACCTACATTCCCTTTAATTTCCCTATCAGTTTCCTAAGCAGTTTTATCACTTTGGGTGCCACGATATTTCAGTAGACATTAAGCAGTATTATCAGTAAGAAATAGAATGGGAGGAGCCAAATAGAAGTCTGAGCCAGCTTCACCAGATAAATTGTTGGCATTGGGGAATATTTCAGAGCTATTTTAAAAAGTAGGATGGCTAGACTTTATAAAGAAATTTGAGGGACACCATGCACAGATGGTCAAGGAATTTGCCGAGAACTTTGCAGATGGACAATCAATTGTGCGCGGGAAGAAATCAAGGTAAGTCCCTATCAGTTTCCTAAGCACTTTTATCACTTTGGGTGCCATGGTATTTCAGTAGACATTAAGTAGTATTATCAGTAAGAAATAGAATGGGAGGAGCCAAACAGAAGTCTGAGCCAGCTTCACCAGATAAATTGTTGGCATTGGGGAATATTTCAGAGCTATTTTAAAAAGTAGGGTGGCTAGACTTTATAAAGAAATTTGAGGGACACCATGCACAGATGGTCAAGGAATTTGCTGAGAACTTTGCAGATGGACAATCAATTGTGCATGGGAAGAAATCAAGGTAAGTCCCTAAATTATCTCCAAATTATCTGGTATTGGAAATGAAGGTATTAATTTTTTTGAAACCACAAACATTTCCTATCAGAAAATGATAGAACTTTCTGCACGGGAAGGGGAACCTCACCCATTATTAGTTGTAAATACTCAGGGGAAAAACAAAGGGTTTCATAGAATGTCCATTGTAGAACCATGGCGAACAACAGTTGCATGGATCATTAAGTATTTCACCTGTGAAGGGCAATGCGCCACGGTAGTTGGTCCACCTTTTTGGTTGCTCATTCATTTGCGCCATGGTTTAGAAAATCCTAAATTAAGGATTAATATTCCTAACTTCCTGATACAGATCATGGAGGATTCACCTGAACAAACATAATACAAGCAATTGACTTTTCTCAAAAATTTCCACTATGCTTTGATGAGAGCAGCAAATAGAGTAATTTTGACATAATTTCCAAAATATAACTCAAACCCATGATGTAAAAATAGTTTTGGATACCCATTATCCTCTTACATAACATACTTCAAATTTAGGTAGGGTGGTTTTGGAACATAGAGGCCAAATCTTGATTTGTCCTACTCTTGACTAGATTGAAGTGGAACAACAAATGGGGTTTTTTGGCCATAAATTTCAAACCAAAACTCATCTCCAAGAAATAAAACTTGATTTAGATACCCATTTAGCCCTTATTTAACATATCTCTAAATTAGGGTAGGTTATTTTGTACGGAAACCCTAAAAAATGGACTGTCCTTCTACCAATTAAGCCTAAAATCTAGAAATGACAATCACTAATTTAACCATAATTTTCACAAAACATGAGGAAATTGAGTGCAATAAAAATAATTAAAAAGTATATTCCATTATCTTTCCAACCATACCACATGCTAGTTGTAAAAATTCTGTACAGATCTGTACCAAACTCTGAAACAACAAAAATACAGGAAAAAAATGTAGAAAACTAGAAATCTTTATTCATTTTTCTCTCCAAAACTTCTTCTTCTTTTTCCTTGAGGTGTGTGAGGCCTAAATAACATGTTTACATTGAAACGCCCATGTTTTTTCACTCCATGGTTGTTGAGATTCCTCAAAAATGCCAAAAAAGAAGACTCAAAATAGTCTGTCCACTAAAATGCTAAAAATAGATTGTCTAAAATTATGGAATAATTAAAACTCTAACCTCCACTACATCAAAGATTTCTTTAATAGAATTTATTACATCATTTGTGAAGAAAAAATCCACCTAGAATCTTATTGAGAATAAAAAATACCAAAATTTACCATGGTGCCCCTGCACCATACACCCAACCAAAAGAAATTCCAAGCCCTCTTGGATTGAGGGCAACAAGAGATATCCATTTTGAGTGCTCCTTCTTGATGCCTTCTGTGATCTACCCTATGTCTTCCTTAAAGTAGCTCCATGTAGTCTTCATCTTCACTTTGGGCTTCCCCAACTATTTGCTAGGATGTTTAGGCCTATCAAATGGCATAAGATTCTTCCTATCTACATCTCTAGATACCTGTACTGGAATAATAACAATAACAACTTCATACACCAAAACAAATTGGTTAGTACCATTACCAATAATGCATTCTTTACTTTGCTTCTCACACTTCTTAGGTGATCCCTGCAGTATAACAATATCCAACTGCAAGAACTTGGTCTGTAACTCTGTAACAACAACCCTATCAGCAACTTCATTATCAACTTTTTTAGCAACATTAATAGTAATATGCCCTTCTACTTGTTCAACTTGCTCTTGAGACTCAAACAACTGAAAATGAAATAAAGGCTCATCCACAACCATATCTACTTTGTCTTCTTCAATGCTTGATGTCAAAACAGTATTCATTATTTCATTGCTTACCTCTTCCTCTATCTGAGATTGCTTTTGTTCTTCCTCTATTGTTGTTGCCTTTGTTTGTCTTCTTCTTCTTTGGACAATTTTCTTAATGGGCCATGTAACCTTCCTCTTCACTAATAAGTGCCAACTTTGCAACTACTGGAACTCCTGAACTATTCTTTCCATATCTTTTTCCATCTCTTCCACAGCTTGCCATAGTTCTCTTATCTCTTTCTCAACCTCTATTTGCCTCATCTTTTCCTCTTTCCTCTTCCTCTCTTTTTCTTCTTGCTTCTTCTTTTGTGAACCCCAAGCCTACAAGTACCTTCTAAACAAATCCATCTCCTCTTTAAGAAGTCCCTTTAACCTTGCTTCCTCTTGTCTTTGCCTCACCTAGGTCTCTTCTTTTTTTCTCTACCTAGTCTTTTGGCAACCAGGTTCTCTCTTCAACCTGCACAAACACAAACACACAAACACCAAACTCTCTTTTGCCTAGACCAACCTTCAAATGTAGGTTAGAATGATTCAAGATAGGGTCTTAAAGCATCATGGTCTTATACATTTAATTTGCAAATATCATTTTCATAGGAAAAGAAAACCAGATGAAAAATGATAGAAGTTTCTGCAAAAGTTTGAGAACCCTGAACCTCTGAGACAATTTGAGGAAGGTGAGTCATCTAGTAGGGCAACCCAAAATGTGAGAGAACTCTCCCCTGTACCTCAAGGTGATAGATAGGCTCCTGGCGATGAAGCACTGAAAAATTCACCAAACTCCTTAGATCTTGAAGAAAGGCCTAAACCACACAATGTACCTGAAACTCGAGAAAAACAAGAAAATGTGGATTTAGTAGACTCAGAGGAGGAATGTATTCGGTCCCAAAAAAAGGAGAAGAGGCCCAAAATGAAACTGTAAAAACCTCCTCCTCTGAGAAGAAGCAAATGGTTAGCTATTGAATCTATTTGTGATGCAGCCTGTGAATTGCCCCCTGTTCCCAAGAAAAAGAGACAGGAAATGCAGCCCTATGAAAAAGTAACCCAGCCCGATGAAACCGTATCTCAGACATGTGCAAATGTAACTCAAACTTTAGAAAGTGATGAACCCCCTGAATCTAGTCTAGAAATTGACCCATCTAAAGAGGACCTAAAAGAAAAAGGAGAAAAAGGACAAGAGGGAATCAATGAACAATTTCCCAATTATGTCTTAGTTGAAGAAGAGGAGGGTCAAGAATATGAGACTGTTGAAACAATTTCTTCATCCCA
The DNA here is from genome assembly GCA_027924645.1 of Cunninghamia lanceolata. NCBI lineage: Eukaryota > Viridiplantae > Streptophyta > Pinopsida > Cupressales > Cupressaceae > Cunninghamia > Cunninghamia lanceolata. The sequence continues at coordinate 3,785,551 of BSBN01000341.1, read as the reverse complement.
GCAGCCAGTAAACATTCAGGGAATTGATACAGTGCTTGAGGAGAGACAATTGTCTCCCTTAAATAATGTTGGTGATATAGGACAAGGTCCATTTGAAGAAATTAATGAAGGATGAGTGTTTGGTAGTGAAACATAAATTTTTATTTCCCTCCTTTCTATTGATGCAGAAGATAACAAAAGTGAATATATGACAGAAAATAGAGGAACTAGAAGCAAAAATTATGCGGTTGAAAAATAAAATACAATTGAATGAAGAGCAATTAAACAGATAGAAATAGGAGATAGAGGAACAAAAAGAGCTTCTGGAACAAAGGGATCAAACCATTACAGAACTGCAATCCCAATTGCAGCAAGTTGAGGAAAGAGATAAACATTGTCTGGATAGTCTATCTAAAAGAGAGACAAATTAAGAATCTAACCTTCAACTTGGAACAGTGCCTGAAGACATTTGCAGAGGAGAAGGAAAAATAGAAATTTGAATTAAATAACGCTGTAAGTAGAACTATTGAACTGGAGCAAGATTTACAAGAAATTAATATTAAGCCAACTATGGAATCAAAGGAGGTTCAAACTGAACCAACTAAGATGGAATGGTTTCAGATCCACATTCCTCCCATGTTAACCAAATGGATGGAGCAATTCTATGTCTTAAGGCAATATGGAGATGAAAATTCTAGACTTAAGAAAGAAATAGTATTGCTGAAAGAATCTTATGATAGATTGTATCAGGCTAAGATGGATGCATGTAAAATTGGAGAGCTATTACTGGCCTGTAGGAAACCATCCAGATTGTATTCTATGTTCCTTAATGAACAACTGTTAAGATGGAAGCTCCTAAGAATCTCTTGCAATTTACCACATGACCCTGATGACTAGCAGTTTCTTGAAGCATTTAAAGAAGCATCTCCTATGCAGAAAAAAATGTTATGTGAATTATTCATTCATAATCTGTTTCTCAAAAAACATAATGATTTCTTCATCAATCTGTTTGTAGGGGAAGTTCAGTTAAGGGCATTTTTGTCAAATATACAAAATCAAATTCAGTGGCAGGACAGAACTAGGGAATATCTTCATGCAGAGAGAACTGTGGGATTACACATGAGATACCCCAATCGGAAGCCTTTTTCTTTCAAAGCCCAGTTGAGAAGAATTAAGAGCTATGAACATATGAAAGGAAAATACAATGAAAATATTAGGATTTGCATTGAAGATTTTAAGATGAATGGGCCACAGTTAATTAACAGAGCTTGGAATGCCAGTGAAGAAAGTTATACCCCCTTGCCTATGTATTTAAAAAGGAGAGAGATGATTTCCCCTACTAACCTCAGATGGTCATACAAAAGGGCTGAGGCATTGGCATAAATTCTTTAGCAACTAAAAACTAAGTGAATAGAGATGAGATACATGCCTCCACTACTTTTACAACCACCCCTTGTAGTCTTAGTGGTTATAGAAGAGGATTCTAGGGACCTACATACCTGGTAGCTATGAATCAAACTACACAAAGGCTTTCTGAAGGTTCTTGACCATATTGATGAGGAGGCTGATGAAATATATGATCTGAGTTCAAAGTTTGAGGAATTGAATAGGAAAAGAGAGGAAGAAAGACAGAGGATGCATCAGAGAGCAAGAGGACCTACTCAAGGTTAGGAAGGGGAGGGTAATGAGGTATAAACAACCTCATTTCTTTGATGAAACAAATAACCCTTTTTGCATTGCCCAATTCCCTAACCTTGCCAATTTATTTGTTTTTATAAGCAATATTTATCTATTTTAATGAAATGTTGTATAAACCTTTATTTCCTAAATTGATTGAAATTAGCATTTAAATGTTGATATAATGACATGTAGAGTTAGGTAATTGTGCAAGATAATGCATTTCCTACAGGAGGAGTGGACTTCATGCAGCTAAGGTCAAATGCGCCAGAAGTTAAGGGCACTAGAAATTTTAGGCGTGCATTAATTGAAGGCCTTGTTTTAAGTTCTGTTATTTCTGTTGGTTATCCAAAAAACATTATGCCTCCACTCGGAGCCCTCTTTATGTTTTAGAAGACATCAATAGTTAAGATTCTATTTTTTTTGTTATAAAACTTCTTCATCTGACATTTTCCTGCCATCTAAAATTTAGGAGTTCGAATGTAGTTTAGTTTTAATATGTTAATCAAAACATGGATATAAATATCATACTATGGATGGATGAAAATCAATCCCTTAGTTTTTGAAATAATTAGAGCTGTGTACTTGCAATTTTCTCCATGAATGCAAATAGTGTTGTTCTGAAGAATTTCTTTTGAAATATGGAAATTTGAATAGAGTTACCATGCTACTATGGAAATGACTGAATGTGACCTGAGTTAAAGACAAATTTCTCCCAAGAGATGGCCACTCGCGAGACTATAGAATAGATAAGTACTTTCATTTATGTGGATGTTTCATTCAGCTAAAGTTAGTTTGTGTTTAGTTTTATGTTGTGAACCGGCAGGGTGTGTTGTTTAAAAGTTAAACTATTGAGTACTATTGTTTTAGAACTCTCTATGTTGTTTAAATGTTTCCGGCGCATCTGCCTTAGTTAAACTGTTGTTTATTGATAATTGGAAGTTAGAATGTTCATGGTATAGAATTTCTCATTGTTTAAAATCAGAGTAAAGTTGCATTTGTGAATTTCTAGTGTAGAGTTTATATGCCTTCTAGTGTAAAAGTTTATATGCTTTCTAGTGTAGAGTTTATATGCTTTCTAGTGTAGAGTTTTCATGCTTTTTAGGATAAAATTTTAATGCTTTCTGTAGAAGGGTATAACTGTTGTTTCATTCCATATGCTGTTTCAATCTTTTAAAGGAACTAGAAAATTGTTTCTCAATGAGATATCCAAACTCCCTATTGCATACAGCCTCGGACACTACCCGTATCGATAAACTGATAATTTTCAACTAAAGTGTTAGGACCTTACGATAGCCTGTCACCTATCTTCAAAATCCCTTTCATAGTCTGAATATAAATATCTAACTAGTTTTAAATATGTTACCTTAGAGTAATGAAGCTCAAAATTGTGAGTTCCCTTCAAATATCAAAGAACCATCTTTGTTGCTAGCCAATGACTTTCTCTGGGCTTTTGCATGAATCTAGAGAGAATACCAACAATAAATGAAATGTTTGGTCATGAGTTGTCTATACTTAGTTGCATCTTCAAACTTTGTAGTATCATTTGATGTTAACTTCAGATTTTGTTCCATGGACGTGCTTAGTGGTTTACAATCTACCATTCCAAATTTGCTCAAGATTTCAATAATATACTTCTGTTGTGTGATGAAAATGGACTTGGACTTTTGAACCACTTCAATACCTAAATAATAATGAAGATGGCCTGAATTTGTCATTTCAAAATCTTTCATCAGTTTTGCTTTAAATTTTACAATGTATTTTTCACTATTTCTTGTTATGAAGAAATCATCCACATATACAACTATTTTGTCAACTGTATTGACAAAAAGAGTTGCATCTTCAAATTCAAAATGCTTGAAGTTCATGTTAGTGTAAATAGGATTATTACATATCTAGTTAGATAATCACCTTTTCTAGGTTGACCCATTCATACTTATCTTAAGTTTACTTAGGCTTTGTTGTTTTTTGTCTCACTTCATGTGGTTGAGACACATGTACTCACGTTTTGAGACACCTATCTCACGCACACATGGCACATCGTTTACACTTGTCCTATGTGCATGCAAGGTGGTTAGAGTCCTTAAACCATCTTCTCATCTCATCCTTGCCTTTATATGCAAGATACTTGTTGTATATTTTTGACACTCATTTTATGGTAAACATGATTGTTTATGGTCATTTTATTTGTGGAAGTTACCATTGGATCTTGCATATTGATCTTGGCTACTCCAACATGGTATCAAAGTGGAGAATCATGAGTTTCTTCCTACTTTTTGGGTGAATCCAGCGCTCAAACCTATCATTAGAGTGTTGTGAAGCTAAAGAGACCTCACTATTGAGTTCGGAAGGTCTGAGAAACGAAAAATAGTCTTTCATTTTGTCAAAATAAATAACTTTTATTTTTTGCATTTTTTTTGCCTCCTGTACCATATGGCTAAACAACCCCATATGGAAATCTGTATTTGTATGAAATTTTTGAAAAAAATAGATTTTTTTGTAAAGGACCTAAGCCCTCTACAAAATTTTATAATTTGGTTCATTTTTTTGGTGTTTCTAGTTTGATTTTGTGTTGTAGAGGGTCACTTTTTTGGCCTATTCAGCATGGCAAATTCCATTTGACCTCTTTTGGGTCTAATTTGCACCTAATTGACTCAAAAAAAGGTCAAATTGATTGTTTTTAAGCCCAACTGGCCCACTTTGACTTCTCTACAAGCCTTGACAACCCTATCCCTAGCATTCATAGGTCCATACAACCCATGCAGTTCTTGATTGGATCACATTTGGCCCTCTTTGGCCATCTACCCTCGGTTGAGCCCTAGTTCCAGATCTAGTTCTCTCTTTTGGGCATGCAGAATTTCCAACAGTTTGCTCTCTTCACTTTGAAGATCTTTGGCACTACCTTGCAGGAAGCGACACCACCACCTATTTCCAAAGTCACCACCTATAGCCATGGTCACCTCCAAGTCTTGCCACTCCACTAGGAGCCTCCACTATCTATGCCACTTAGTAACCCATCAACCTCAAACCATTAGTGCTTGTGAAGGTCATAGTCTGCATTGCTAGCCAAGCTCCACACACCACTGTGGTCTCCATTTTTTGGTTGCTGATTGAGCACTAGCGATCTTCTTAAGTGTTCAGTCACTATCTTTCAAACTACTGGCTACTTTTTCTACTACACCAACATTTTATATTTTCTTTAGCAATTTTTGTTAACTGTAACATTTTATGTTACAGACATGGTAACTGTAGCATCATATGTAACAATAATATTCTATGTTACATTTTATGTTACTCTTTACTATAGCATTTTATGCTAACTTCTAGCAGTCATAGTAACCATCAGATAAACCACTAGCATTTTATGCTAGTTGCCAACCTAACCATCAAGCTTTGCCAAGTGTCTAAAGGGGTATCTTTTTCTTTTCTCCGTAATTTGCACCCAAGGAGTCAACTTTTTGACTTCTTATAGTTGAAATAAATCTAGTTCTATCCACTACGTAGTGACGAACTTCTTTTTGCAACTTGTGTTGTTTTTCACTATTTTTAACCTTTGAAGTCATATGTTTTGCATAATTTTTGATGGGACAACTTTCACCCCATTTATAAAAAATTTACAAACATTTTTTGGAAACTTATCAGAAAATCACAAGGATCCCATTTATGCATGTAAACTTTTGATTTGGATAGCCCTTTTAACAAACATTGTAAAAATCACTGTGTTATAAATTGATGATTTAGGCTTCCAAACTTGTACAAATTGTAATCAACCTTGTATATTTTATGGGGGGGCCTATGTTATGACACTAATCATTTTGGGGGGATAATATTGTGATTTTACATTATATTTGTTGGTCTTAATATCATGTCTCTCACACTAAATCCCTTCCATTGGAGTATTCTTTGTAATCCTCCTGATAAATAGAAAATTAAACGTAGATATTATGGAAAACCCAAGCATACAAAAGAAAATTATTTTCATTGACAAATTGATGTTCAAAATGAAACAACTTCTCATTGATAATGGTATTGCTTTACCTGATCATTATAATCCAACACCTACATAATGATCATATGGTCTCACTTAGACATCTTGTGAGACAACATCATTTGGGGATGAACAATGTAGTCCGATGACTTGCATTGAGATCTCATCTCCTCCATCATCACCTATTGTTACATTTGAATCTAGTGTTGATTCATCCATGGCTTCCAGAGATTCTATGCACCAGGACATTGATATCGCGTTTCCAGATCCATCACATTGGGATGCATTTGTACTAGACATATCATCTTTTTTTGTAGAGTCCAACATTGCAAATTTGGAAGACACAATTGAGGACATTCATCTTCTCGTTGATGACGGCCACATCAATGTTTTTATCCCCACATATACATCTTTGGACCACATTCTATATCAACTTACACATGGAGCATTTGAGTAGCATTCGAAGACATCATCTTGGGCTTCATCATTTTCTTTGGATCATGTGCAAAATTTAGAGACATTCACCTTTCTTCTTGTATATTCCTATCTAGAATGAGAAGCTATCTTGCACACTTTTGTGGTTCTATTTCCTCCCAATGGGAGAAATTTTGTTCAACAATCATTGATCATCTTCAACATCTAGTATTGAGCATCTACTGGCACTACAAGAGGTATTTTGAGGGGAGGCTACATGACCTTTCTCTTCTCATCTTAGTTTTGGGAGGGAGCATTTCCTCGCATGGAGTTCTTTCCTTCTCACTTTTGGAGGGGTCACATAGACCTTCTCTTTTCTCTCCTATGGGGGAACATTTATTGTATATTAGTGATAGAAGTAGTCCTTGGGAGGTCATGATGAGTCCTCCTCCTTCTTCACTTGTACATTCTTTTCATGCATCTTTTTTCTTTTAGAGAGGAGTTTTATTTCCCACTAGGTTTTCTCCTTTATTCTGTTTATGAGAAATTTGTTTGTACATAGGTACTTAACATGGCCTAGTAGCTAGGACCCATTATCATTATCATTATATCTCTTCTCCCTAAGTTGTACTTAAGGGGGGTGTTAGTGTAAATAGGGTCATTACATATCTAGTTAGATACTCACCTTTTCTAGGTTGACCCATTCACACTTAGCTTAAGTTTACTTAAGATTTTTTCATTTTGTCTCACTTCATGTGGTTGAGACACGTGTACTTACCTTTTAAGACACATATCTCATTCACACATGACACATCATTTACACTTGTCCTATGTGCATGCAAGGTGGTAAGAATTATTAAACCATATTCTCATCTCATCCTTGCCTTTATATGCAATGGCTTCATTGTATATTTTTGACTCTCATTTTATCATAGACATACTTTTTTGTACTCATTTCTCTTGTGTAAGTTATCATTGGATCTTGCATTCAGAGCTTGGCTGCTCCAACAATTCATGCTTAAAAGGTGCTCAGTGAGCTTTTCATACTAAGCTTGTGGGGCTTATTTCAAACCATACAACAATTTTACTAATTTACATACTTTGTGTTCTTTACCTTTAATTGCAAAACCTTCTAGTTGAGTTATGTATGTTCGTAAGAGACACTGCTACGCATGACAGGTGTTGTCATTGATGGAAACTAAGACTATTCCACACATCTGCATAACATAACTTGCTCATACCGGAAGTTAGAACAAGAATTTATCTAAGTCTAGGTAGCCAAAAATAGGGCATGTGACAGGGTTTAGTATCTTGGTCTGGATCTCTCTAGTTGTAAATCATAATGTGTCGTGGATCTGAAGGAGTCATAAGGATTGCCATGAAAATCTAAATCTATAATTTTAGCCTCTGGTGACAAAGGGATTAAAAGTTATGAGCATCTGAGTAGAGGGTCCTAATATGACAAGAACAATTCAGTGAAGAACATGCTAACTTGTGTTAGATCCTTTGGCAGATCTAGTAGAAGTGTTTTGGTGAGCTGTGTATGAGATATAATATTAGTGGCCAACATATATGATGATTTACAAGTGTTATTTTTGGTACGCATCAATATTGATGTATGGATTCAGCCGACAGAATAGAGTACTTGTATTGTTTGTTAAATTCTTCATAAAGCCGATAGAAAGGTGATTGAATTTATTGAAGTGGATATATATAGCCGATGGATTTGAGTATACTAGAATGTAGGTGGTGTGTGATGAAGGAGTAAGTGTGAAAAGGAGATTAAGGTGCAGAAGAGAAGAGATTTGAGATCCAGATTATGGTAGAGTAGTAAACAAGGCAAAATAAAGATGAAGTGTGTAAGATCAGTATTATGTGCTTAACCAGAGTTGAATTCTTGCATTTGCAGATGCTATTCATCAATTCAAACAATCTATAATTCCTTTGTAATCATTCTTGTATGTAGTGAGCTTCTCTTGAGCAGTGAGCTCTGGGCAGTGAGCCCGAAGGCGTGTGCCTTCCTCTTTTGTAAGAGTATAATCCTTGTGGGTTAACTCCCACTGTGGTTTTTCCCTTAACCAGGTTTCCACGTTAAAAATTTTGGTGTCAAGAATATTATTTATGTTTCTGCTCATGTGTTATTGATTCTTGCTTTTCATGATTATATCATTAATCTGTTAAGAAGTGGTAAAGAAGAATTAACAACAGTCAACATTAAAATTTTATGACAACTGATTCATCCCCCCCTCTCAGTTGTCAGCCCTAATTCCAACAATTGGTATCAGCAAGGTTCCTTGAAAGAAGCCTAACAACCTAAGGAAGATTTAGGAAGGAGTTTCAATGGGTTCACTAAGAGAACAACTTCAATTGGCTTTAGAAGATATTGATTGGTCCAAAGCAGAAATAGATGATCTGAAAGCGAACCTTAAGGATGTTGATGATTGCATTGACTTGCTAAAAGATAAACTAAAGAAATCAATAGAAAAAAGGAAGGAACTACTTCATCAGCTAGCTAATCTTACTGAAGAAAATGGCATGAATGAGGCTTTGGAAGAAAAGACAAAGGAATGTGAGAAGCTAACAAAAGAAGTTTTTGTTCTAAAACATGAGATGGAATCTGGGGTAATGAGGCTAACCAAAGAGATTGAGCAAAGGAAGAAGACTGAAGAAGACCTAAATCAAACTCTTAAAGAAAGAATTGAAGAATGCTGTAGATTGGATAGAATTGCTGGCCATCTAAAATTTGATCTACAGGAAAGTAGAGACAATGAGAGAGAACTTGAAAGGCAAATTGTCATTCTTAGACATGACCTAGAATTTGTGAATGAATACAAGGAGAAGTTCAAGATAAGCTCAGGTAAACTTGAAGCACTACTTGAAAGTTGGAAAAAGGCTGATGACAAGCATGGTCTTGGATATGAGAAAGGTGAAAGCTCCGGATCTGGACAAAGAAATTTTCAACCAAGGAATGGGAAAAATAGACCTAGAAGACCTCCAATAAGACAACCTAATGCTCAAAGATATCCATCCTTCAATGGAAACTATTTCAATTGCAATAAATTTGGTCATAGAGCTACTCAGTGCAGAAGCAAAACAAATCAAAATGATCCATCCTTCTCCAGTCAATGCTTCAAGTGTAACAGGTATGGTCATAGATCAAATGAATGCAAAAGTATGATAATGAATAACTCTAACAATAGAGGAAATGGCAACTCTTTCAATGGCTACTGTTTTGCTTGCAATGGATTTGGACACATGGCTAATTAGTGTAGATCTAGAAGAAATCAAATATATAAGCAAAGAAATGTTGTGTTCTTCAATTGTAACTGATTCGGCCATTTTGCAAGAACTTGCAAAAGCAAGATTAATGAAAGAAGAGGTCCGGCAAACAAAAAACTGTTGATAACTGAGAGGGGGGGGTGAATCAGTTATCCTAATTATTTCCCTTAATGAACTTTCCTTTTAATTGATGCAGCATAAAATCAAACACAAAACATTAACCATGAAATAAGAAACACATGACACAGTATTTTTGACGTGGAAACCCTGTTAAGGGAGAAAACCACGGGGTGATTAACCCAAAATTATTCTCTGTTAGAAGAATAGGAAATTACAAAAATGGCACTTGCCAATTAGGGCTCACTGCCCGAGCACACTGCTCACAAGAGGCCCACTGCCTACAAGAAGACACACTGTCTACAAAGTGATGAGAATCACAGTCTTGAACTGATTGGAAGCATCTGCATATGCTGGAGTTCAGTTCCGGTTAGGCTCAGTACACTGATCTGCTGCACTTCATCTTTCCTCTGTTCTTTATTCTGCTATCTTTCACATACCGGATCCTTTTTGCTACTTCTGCTCTTTATCTGGATTTGTTCGCATAACTCTCCACAACAACACACACTTCACAACTGAATCCATCCTCTATATATATCCGCACAAGTAATTTCATCACCTTTCTAGTCGGCATCCGGAACAGTCTGGTTTCTTACAAACTCTCATTCTGTCGGCTGAATCCTTCCTCACCAAGCAATGTGGATCAAGCATATACTTGTAGATATCATTAATCATGTCGGCCAAACATGATTCATGCCTTCACAACCTCTGTCATCAACAGTAACCCATCCGGAAAGCAGTCTGATACTCTGCCAGTCAGTTCTTCCTCTGTTTTCACTGTCTCTCAGGAATCCGGTACTCAACCATTCATATCTTTTTCCTTGTCCATCACCGGAGGCTAAATCCTTGGAATATACCACTAAAGGTAGTCCTCTTGACTTCCCCAAATCCGCACTGCACCAAGACATTTCCTCTGAGAGGTCCGGACCAATCTGTCGGACCTTGCCACATGCTCTGTTCTTCTTCACCGGACCATAACATTCTTTATTCTGACTTCCGGTAGAGACACATTATGACTTGCGGATATGTGGGATGACCTTTGTTGCCATCAATGACAACAACCATGAATCCATATAGTGTCTCTTGCCAACAATCTCCCCCTTTGGCATTGATGGCAACACTTAGTGAAAAATGACTAAGTGTTTTCACTATGCTCCCCCTTTGCTGATGCTCTGTCTTTATATACAATTTCTGGAACACCCCCTTAGTTGGATTCCTCATTTTTCACTGCTCCTCACTCCCCCTTTGACATCAATGGCAAAGGGTAGGGTCCGCACACCAAAATTTTCAAAAATTTCCTATACATAGCCGCATATTTACATACTTACATATACTGAAGAATGTCTGCAAAGGATGTCTGCAATTGAATCATTTCTGTAGCCCAACTTTGCTTCATTCTATCCAATATTGAAATGTGACCACTTAGCAAAAATGCAAACGCTTCTGCCCGCTTGAGATCTGTCGGATCTTTTGTTTGGGCGGTGGTCTGAGCATCACTGATGGCCTCATGCATTGTTTCCAACTTAGGGATTATAATCCTTCTAAGTTCTCCCATCCGGTTAGTGATGTTCTTCCTTTCCTTCTCAAGATTTTTTATTTCATTCAAGACTGCAATGGTCTGACATTCTTGATTTATTATAGAGGAAGAGAGAGGATCAAAACTTTGAGATAAGCTTTGTAGCTTATCCTGTTCCTCTTTTATTTTCTTGTCAAATGCTGTTGTTGCCTTTGACCAGGATATACAAAATTTATAGATGTCACCGCCATCCTTAAGAGCATTCTCTAAGCTCTTTATTCCAATGCTTACAATCTTCCTATCCTTAGAGATTAATTCTAATATTTCTGAAAATCTTTTATCCAAAAATTCCTTCCGGACCTTTTCTTCAGCTGATTTTTCTAAAGAATCAAAATGTGTATCAAAACTGCTGACTAAGATTTTTAGATTACCGGAAGAGGAGGCTGTCGGATCTATCTGGATTGATGGCATGATCTTCACAAGTACTCCGGAAGCAGCCTCTATCAACTCACAGTCTTCCATATGAGACTTCAGGAGCTTTTCATTTGCCTTGGCATTTGCAAATGAAGCTATCTTCATTGTTTGTACCGGAGAGAGAGAGTCAAAATCAAATGGGCCTTTTAGAAGCTCCGGTTCATCAATCTCTAGAGTTTCTTTGCTCAAAAATTGTTGAACAGTTTGTGCAGTGTCTCTTGCCGGAGACAGATGTTTCTTTTCTTCTGCAGTCTTAGAACTGTCAACCTCTTTGTCTTTCACCACTGCTTCCTTCTCCTGTAATTGCTCTTCTTCTTTGGATCCGGAGACTGTAGGGGAAACCGGAGGAGAGATGCTAGTTTGTTCATGAGCCACTTCTTCTGGAGCAGAGGGTCCCAAGTCCTCAGCTATTTTTGTACCTAAATCCTCTACAACCGGAAGATTGAACCTTTTGAAGGCCTTCCGGAGGATCTCTTCTGTTTCTTGGGCCACTTTGTCAGTCTCGCCAAGCATGAGTTGATTCATCCTGGCTTTGCTTCTGAACTCATCTTTGCAGTCCTTGAAGATAATGTTCATTGTCTTGGGATCAATTTGAGGATATAGCTGAATAGCTATCTGCTCCCGGATCTCAAGATCTTTAGCATGAGCATTATTCTTTCTTACTTCCATTTCCTTTTCTAGGCTTTTAGGAATAAGAGATATTATTTCAATGAAAGCCTTATTATATATGTTAAGATATTTTACTGTGGCCTCCTGCAGAGTCTTTTGGTCGGCCTCACTGAAGTCATCATATGATTCAGTCATTGGTTGAAGGTTTCCATCCACCGTGACCGACTTGATTATGCTCTCTAGTGACAGAGTGGGCTTCTCAACAGATACCTCTGCCATTTCCTCCTTGTCTTGGCCTGTGGAGGGCTTACCGGATCCTTTCTTCTTCTGTTTCTTTACTTCTCTTACTCCCTCATCTGATTCTGTTTCCTCTTCATCCTTTTGGCTTCCATAAGCCCTTGTGGCTTTTGTCTTGGATCTCTTACCGGATGCCTGAACTTCCGGTTTTGAACTTTTGGTTGTGGGAGGTGCAGGTCTCTTTGATGATCTGGTCCGGGTGGGAGCTTCAACCGGAGCACTTTCTTTGCTTTTCTCTTCTTCCTCGGCCTTCCTCCTCTTTTCCCGGCTGGCATCAAGTGCCTCCTTTGAGATACCTAGGCCTTGAGCAATGTGCTCTACTTCTTTTCTTACCTTTCTTTTAATCTCAGGTTCCCTGAGTTCTACATGTATTTTTACACTCAGCTCCTCAAAGGTTCCAAACCTTTCTGCCTTAGGATCTTTGGGCTGACTTAGCATGTGTTGAACATGCAGCTCCACTATCTGTTCATCAACTTCATACCCCATGGGCATGATCCAGACAGTCCTTGGCTCCACTGCCTCCATTAGGCACTGATCAGTGTCAACCATAAAGCACACTGAGTCCTTGTATTTCTCAATGAGAGACTGGGGAATTCTCTCTCTTGCTTGCATCATGCTCTGAAAGTTTTTGAAGTATCCCCATAGAGCTGTATTTCTCGCTTTTGCATCCCCAAGTCCATGCAAATAGTCTCTTATCTGGACTGCAACAGGTTTGTCATTCTGCCATACCCATCCACTTGTTCCAGGTAGCTCATTCATGAAGTAGAAGAATAGACATACAATAAGAGTACCATACTTGAAGGAATTCTTCTTATCCTTCTTGATTTTCTGTATATTTTCCATTAATTGGCTTAGCAGTAGTTCGCAGAGGTCATATTCTGCATTCTTTCTTAGCATTTCAAAGGCAGTGTATACTGCTGTTCCGGATACAGAATTCTCCCTGCTGGACTGATAGATCTTGTATCCTATTATCATTGATGCATATTTGATATCCGGATCCGAAATATCTTCAATGGTCATTGCCCTCTTGTCAAATTTTGATCCGGTGGCCTCAGTTACAATGTTGTTCTTGACAGATTTGAGGATAGGTACCCCTCCGGAAGAGTATAGACCAGTTACTGCTCTAATTGCCTCTTTTGTGATCTTGCAGGGTCTATCTAGCCATAGAAAGTTGTCATGCATCCTGCTCAGTACATACCGGACCCATTCATCTTCTTCAAAGCAGGGGAAATGAATAAATTGCTCAAATTGTTTCTTCTGAATATCCTTATACTCTGGTTTAAGCTCAAAAGCATTGTTAATCAGCTGCTTGTGATAGAGGTCTCTTAATTTGAATTCCCCAAATTCCTCAATGTTTGCATGTATGTAAACCCTAATGTCTTCGGTGTGTAAAACTCCGTGAGGAACACTAGAGAAGGCTCCTAGTGGGTCTACCTCCAATGATTTGTAGGGATGTTTCTTGAATGAGGGGCGAGGTCTATCAGAGATCTTAACTATGTTTGGAGTAGCCATTCTTCAAAGATTTGCAGTGAGGTAATGAAAAATAGAGAATACCTTATGCGCCTTCAGTTTGCACGGAGTGGTTGGATTGATTTCTTTATGCAATAACTTCGGCAGGAGATCCTTGGTGTGCTTGATGAACCTTGTTGCAGAGCTCCACTTTTCGCTTCTTCTCGAGTGCAGAATGAGCAAATAACCTTTGAGAAATCTCTTAAATTGCTCCGCGAACCCTAATATCTGTCTGCAATAAATGCTTCACCTACATCATTCCGGTTTGCCTTTTCTGGATAGCTTGGAGTGTCCCGGATTAGTCCTGATCTGAGGATATCATCCGGATCTTTCAGTCATGAATGAATCGAGGTAACATATTGCAAGAACATCCCAAACACTCTGTCCAATCCGCAGAACAAGATAGTGCATTTCCGGATCTTTCCGGACCTTTTTGTAATCCTTTATCATACCGGAGCATCTCCCTGAACAGGTCTTATTTGATCAATCACAGCTTCTTCATAACTCCATGCGGACCTCTGAAAACTTGACTGAAGTATCTCAAGACTCATATCTACAAACCCTTTGATCCGCATCTTGTGCCACATCCGGCACCACTTGTTTGGCTGGGGGAACAAGATTTTCTTTGAGTCTCCCCCTGAGCCTGAGCTCACTTTTTAATTTCCGGAAGAGATATCAGCACCAGAGTCTGGTGCGGATCCAACCTCTACATTCTCTAAACTTTTCTTCACCCAAATCTTGCTCATCTGATTCCTAACCTCATCCGCATTCATCTTTTGTTTACCCTTGTCTTGATTCTGATTATACACCGGACCTCTTTTATCCTGATTCTTGTTTCTGCAGACTTTAGCATTATGACCGGACCTATTGCAGATTTGGCAAATAACATTTCTTTGCATATTTGACTGATATCCTCTTGATCTGCATTGATTAGCAATATGACCTACTCTATTGCATGTGAAGCATCTACCTTTGAATGATTTGTTTACTTGCATACTTCTGCATTCATGGGATTTGTGTCCATACCTTTTGCAGTTGAAGCACTGTCCGGAGAAGGATGAATTAATCTGATTCATTCTCATTCTGCACTGATTAGCTTTGTGACCAAAGTGGTTGCAGCTGTGGCAGTATCCATTGAAGGATGGATATCTTTGAGCATTTGGCTGTCTTACCGGAGGTCTTCTAGGCCTGTTCCTTGGATTTTCTGATCCAAGATTCTTCTGACCGGATCCAGAGCTTTCTCCTTTCTCATATCCCAAGCCATACTTGTCATCTGTCCTCTTTTGACTTCCAAGAAGAACTTCAAGTTGAGCAGAACTTATCTTGAATTTCTCTTTATATTCATTTGCTGTTTGAAGGTCTCTTTTGAGAGAGGCAATTTGATCCTCAAGTTTTCCTTCATTATCTTTGGCATCTTCAAGATCAGATTCAAGATGTCTGATAATCCTGTCCATCTGGTGGCATTCTTCTGATTTTTCTTTAAGAGATTGTCTTAGATTGTCTTCAGCCTTTCTTTTTTCTTCAATCTCTTGAGTAAACTTTATAGTTCCTGATTCCATTTCATGTCTTAACATAATGACTTCTTTTGATAACTTTTCACATAACTTGGTTTGCTCAGTCAATTCTTCATTTGTATTGCTTTCTTCACTTTGCCTTGCCAACTGTTGAAGCAGCTCCTTTCTCTTTTTCATAGAGAGACTTAATTTGTCTTTTAATTCTCTCATGAATTCATCAGCCTGTTTGAGTCTTTCCTTTAATTCACTGACTTCAGAATTTGACTGTTCAAGATCCTCAAGAGCAGTCTTGAGTTGCTCCCTTAAACCATATGCATCCATTTGAAATCCCAGATCTTCCTCAAGCTGTTAGGCTCTATTAGGAGGAACTTAGCTCTGATACCAATTGTTGATAACTGAGAGGGGGGGGGGTGAATCAGTTATCCTAATTATTTCCCTTAATGAACTTTCCTTTTAATTGATGCAGCATAAAATCAAACACAAAACATTAACCATGAAATAAGAAACACATGACACAGTATTTTTGACATGGAAACCCTGTTAAGGGAGAAAACCATGGGGTGATTAACCCAAAATTATTCTCTGTTAGAAGAATAGGAAATTACAAAAATGGCACTTGCCAATTAGGGCTCACTGCCCGAGCACACTGCTCACAAGAGGCCCACTGCCTACAAGAAGACACACTGTCTACAAAGTGATGAGAATCACAGTCTTGAACTGATTGGAAGCATCTGCATATGCTGGAGTTCAGTTCCGGTTAGGCTCAGTACACTGATCTGCTGCACTTCATCTTTCCTCTGTTCTTTATTCTGCTATCTTTCACATACCGGATCCTTTTTGCTACTTCTGCTCTTTATCTAGATTTGTTCGCATAACTCTCCACAACAACACACACTTCACAACTAAATCCATCCTCTATATATATCCGCACAAGTAATTTCATCACCTTTCTAGTCGGCATCCGGAACAGTCTGGTTTCTTACAAACTCTCATTCTGTCGGCTGAATCCTTCCTCACCAAGCAATGCGGATCAAGCATATACTTGTAGATATCATTAATCATGTCGGCCAAACATGATTCATGCCTTCACAACCTCTATCATCAACAGTAACCCATCCGGAAAGCAGTCTGATACTCTGCCAGTCAGTTCTTCCTCTGTTTTCACTGTCTCTCAGGAATCTGGTACTCAACCATTCATATCTTTTTCCTTGTCCATCACCGGAGGCTAAATCCTTGGAATATACCACTAAAGGTAGTCCTCTTGACTTCCCCAAATCCGCACTGCACCAAGACATTTCCTCTGAGAGGTCCGGACCAATCTGTCGGACCTTGCCACATGCTCTGTTCTTCTTCACCGGACCACAACATTCTTTATTCTGACTTCCGGTAGAGACACATTATGACTTGCGGATATGTGGGATGACCTTTGTTGCCATCAATGACAACAACCATGAATCCATATAGTGTCTCTTGCCAACAAAAACTGGATGAGCAGAGACAAGACAAAGGCAAGGGCAAAATTGATGTAAATGAGATCCAGAATCAAATGAGCAAGATATGGGTCAAGAAAAGTGTTATGAATAATAATAATGGGTCCACACTGGAATCCGGTGCTGACAATTGCTCTGGGAATTAAATCAGGAGCTTTGGCTTAAGGGGAGCTACATTAAAGATCAAATTTCCCCAGGCAGTAAATAGGTGACTAAATTTGGCACAATGAGAGAAAATAACTTGGATCATTATACATCATTTGAAAGGATTTCTAGAAGATAAAAAGTGGATATGATGATTTGCGGAGTAATTGAAGATTGACTGTATGCAAAAATAGTGTAACTAGATGTGTTAGGGAAAAGCATTTATTACAAAGGAAAATTAGGTTTTACGAAGCATAAAAAGGTTGTTCATTCTTCATTTGAATCACTTTGCATTCGAAGATAGCAAGAAGAAGAGCATCTGAGCTAAGATTTCAAGGATTTGAAGTGCGACTGACAAATTTGTCTGCTAACCCTAACTCCATGGAAGAAAAAGGTATTTATCTGTGAAGCCCTGAATTTGTAATCTTTTGCAATGGCCACTCCTCTTGTTGTTAATATCACTGAAAGGCCCTGGCCAAAATTTAAGAAGCATCCATACAAATTAGTCAAAATTGAACCTTTAGGAGCATTTTCTGGTGTCCCATACGAAAATCTGCATGTTGAAGATATTAGGGCATACATCCACTGTACCATAGATGAATTTGGAAGCCTAAAACTCTTGGATTTGTTTAACAACTACCTATGGGATGATAGCTATAAATTGAAACTTGAATACAAAGCCCTAGAAAGCAAACATTTTCTGCAAATCATTAAATTTCTGACATTTGATGAGAATAAGTGGGTTCGATATATCTTGAGCTGAATACATGATGAGTTCATATGGCTATTGAAACCATTCAAGATTACAAATGATGTTATCAAGATTGTAACTGGGTTAAATTTAACTGGTGGATTACCCATGCTAAAAGCCATGAAAAACCAGACGGTGACCGATGCTACCGGTGCCAAGTTTGACAAAAGGGCAATGACCATCAATGATATTATAGAACAAGATGTTAAGTTTGCCTCTATGGTGATTGGCTACAAGATTTACCACTCTAGTAGGGAGAATTCTGTCTCCAGAACTGCCATATATGTAGCATATCAAATGCTGAAAGAAAATGTAGATTATGACCTATGTGAGCTATTGTAGAACCAACTGATTAAAAATTTGAGCAAAATAAAAAAGGATAAGAAAAACACCTTCAAATATGGTTCCCTAGTTATATGTTTGTTCTTTTATTTTATGAATGAAGTGCTTGGAGTGCAAGGTGTGCACTGGACAAATGACAGGCCGGTTGCATGGCAAATAAGAGATCATCTACTCAACATTGGAGACTCAAGTGCACAGAAGACTGCAATCTGGGGTTACTTTAAAAATTTTCAAAATATGATGCATTCTAGGGAAAGAATCCCTAAGTCAGTAGTTGAGAAGTACAAGGATGAAAGCTACTTTATGGTAGACATAGATCAGTGCCTAATGGAGGTTGTGGAACCCAGAACTATATGGATTATGCCAATGGGCTATGAGGTTGATGAGAAGATCTTGGACATGTATGCTCAACATCTCCTGAGCAAATCAAAAGACACCTCTGTTGAAAGATTTAGAGCATATAAGGAGCTAAGTCTAAAATTGCATGTTGAGCTCAGGCAACCAGAGATCAAGAGAAAAGTTTAGAGGCAAGTTGAAAGGTATGCTAAAAGCATTGACCTAACCAAGGAAGTAGTGAAAATAATAGAGAAAGAATTGAAAAGGCTGAAAAGGAGAAACAAGATAAGAAACAAGAAGATGGTCTGGTGGAATCATCCTCCACTTCAAGGACTACTAAAAGCTCTACTGCTGCCTCTGTTCCTCTTAATCCTACAAAATTGGAAGACAAATCATCCAGTAAGGAAAAGAAAAGAAGAAAAGTAATGACAAAAAGGCCATAAGGAAGTTTGGAAGAAAAGGATGAAGAGAAGATAGATACAGATGATGAACTTAAGCAGCTAAAATCCATAGGTGCTAAAGCTATTAAAGTATCTGAAGAGAAGATTTCTGGAAGCAAGAAGACAATAAAGAGACAAAAATCAGAAGCTGATACTGAGAAGAAAATTCCCTCTGTGAAAAATATTGTCAAGAAAATCATTGTTGAAGGGAACTTAAAACCATTAACTAAATTCTATGATCTCTGTAATAATGCTGACAAAAGACTCTTGGAAGAAGCTACTATCAAGTACTTAAATGTGTTCAATTGAGCACTAGTAGAAGTTTTGTTAGAAGTTCCAAAAGGTCTGAGGGATATATTGGAAAGTAGGAAAAAAGCTGCCAAGGGAAAATATATGGAGTTGAGAGAACATGTGCTGACCACTCTATTTCTGGTAATCTCTAGCAGAGAAGCAAACAAAATCTTTAAAGAGGTCAAAAATGAATTCAAGAGTAAAACAAGAATGAATAAACTAATGATTGGAGAGATAGATGAATTAGTTCAAGAAACTGAACAAATTTTGAGAAAAGCTTTGGACAAGAACAAATTCTTTGTTGTATCAGATGAACCTGCTGATGAAACACCAGTCTCGGATGAAGAAGAGTAGTAGAAGGATGAGCAACAATATGGAATGGATGATTCCTCTGTCCTGGAAGAGGAAGCAATAAGCAGGGAAGAAATAAAAATGACAGATGAAACTGTTGATGCAGGAGGTATTCTAACTCCTCTAGATCATTTTGACAAAGAAGATACAAAGATAAATATAGAAGCAGATGATCAAATTGAAGATGATTATTTGAAGATTGAAGAGTATGAAATAGAAAAGGATAAAAACCAAGAAGAAGAAGTCAAGGGTAAGGAAGATAAAATAGAAGAAGATGGTGCAAGTGTTGATGCACCCAAACAAAATAGTTCTGATACTGCCACTGACAAAATTCAAGAAAAGGAAGGTGGTCCAGAAATTGTGACAAGAGACACTGCAGATGCAGTAAAGATTTTCCTGAGTAAAGAGATGCTAGAGTTTGATGAACCAGAACTGATTCAAGGACCAATTTGTTAGACTTAGGGCACACAACTGAGAGGGGGGTGAATCAATTGTGTGAAACTTTCTCCAATTTACACACTTAAATCCTCTTAGTGATTAGTAGTATATTAAACATGAAACATAATGCATTCAAATCGAAAGCAGAAACTCATCAACACATAAGACACCAAGATTTTGATGTGGAAAACCCGGTTAAGGTAAAAACCATGGGGTGATTAACCCAAGAATGTATTCTTTGTTAGAAGAATAGAAAGAACAAAATGGCACATGCCAATTAGGACTCACTGGCTGAGCACACTGCTCACAAGAGGCTCACTACCTACAAGAGACACACTACCTACAAAGAAATAAGTATCACCTTCATGAACTGGAGAATAGCATCTTCACCATGCTTGAATCAGTTCCATTTAAGCCCAATACTTCTGCTCTGCCTTTCACACTCCTCCTCGCTACCACATACACATCACCGCAATACCCACTTTGAAATGACTTCACAATCCCTTATTTATACACGACATCAACTTAGGAACAATCATCTAAGTCAGAAAACACCTACAAGAACATCTGCAAGACGTGTAATACATCCGGTCGGCTAGTCTTAGGAAGAACACTAACATCCGGTGGTTATTCTTCAAATACGAACTTTAACTTCAATGCGGACCACCAACATGAACTGGAAATGATCCATAGATCACCACAAGCTTTCTTAAATCACCAAGAACATTTGCACTTCATCGGCTTACTAGAATCCTTCTCTCCGTCATCCGAAACCTCAAGAACACAATTTTTCATCACTGTCACAAAGGAATAGGTTCTTCCGAACCTTCAAACCATGAACCAATCTAC
The DNA here is from genome assembly GCA_027924645.1 of Cunninghamia lanceolata. Lineage (NCBI taxonomy): Eukaryota > Viridiplantae > Streptophyta > Pinopsida > Cupressales > Cupressaceae > Cunninghamia > Cunninghamia lanceolata. Next base: position 3,764,746 of record BSBN01000341.1, on the reverse strand, counting down.
TTGACACTTCACAAGGATGTCCTCAATACTTCCTCAAATCCATAGAATGGGATAGTGCATTACCGGATCTCACCGGACCTATCTGTGTCACTCTGTCACCTCTGAACACCTGCCGGAGCTGGTTCTACTTGAGCGGCGATAACTTCTTCAGATCTTCATACGGACCTCTGAAAACTTGACTGGATCATCTCAAGACTCATATCTACAAACCCTTTGAACTGCAACCTCTGATCTGTATCTTAGCTGGGATCTCCACTTCACTGTCTCCATTGCTTCTCTCTGCTCATCCAATCCTTATTATTAATGCAACAGGAGTATGTTGACATCAATGACAACACCGGTTAGGCCCATACTTGCAACAATCTCCCCCTTTGTCATTGATGGCAACATATGATGTGAAAAACCATCAAGACAAGAACTTCTCCTTACTGTCACTACTCCCCCTATCAACAACAACCATTCACATGTCTTCTCTTCCTTTATTGCTCCCCCTTTGATCATCAACCACTTGTTTTGAAAAACCATCAAGACAAGAACTTCTCCTTACTATCACTACTCCCCCTATCAGCAACAACCATTCACATGTCTTCTCTTCCTTTATTGCCCCCCCTTTGATCATCAACCACTTATTTTTCACATGTCTTCTCTCCCCCTTTGACATCAATGGCAAAGGGCTCATACTTGCAATTCCAACACTATAAAATCATACTTTCTGCTCCCCTTGAGTAGCAGCTCCCCAACATCAATATGGATCACAAGATGTGACTGTGATACCCACCGAACTGATGCACCTCAGTGCACCTTAGTTCATCACCAGAGGGGCAATAACCCCTAGCATCTCCCTGAGATACTCAAAAGAGTCCTTAGGTAGAGATTTAGTAAAGATGTCTAAGGCAGACTTGACATCCATCTGATGTACCTTGAAATCCTTGAAGGCAGCAAAGGCAAGGAATAATTTGACTACTTCAATTCTTGCCACCAAAGCAAAAGATTCTTCAAAATCAATTCCTTCTATTTGAGAGTAGCCCTTGCAGACCAATCTGGCTTTATTTCTGATTACTTCACCAACTTCATTTAGTTTGTTCCAGAAGACCCATTTGGTTCCAATCACATTCTTGTTTCTAGGTCTGGGAACAAGATCCCAAGTGTGATTTTTCTCAATTTGCATCAACTCTTCCTCCATTGCTTTGGTCCAGTTTTCATCATTGCAGGCTTCATTTATTGTCTTAGGTTCAATCTTTGAAATTAGACAATATTCATCTAAATTTTGAGCAATTTTCCTTATAGTTTGCACACCTTTGCTTTTGTCACCTATGATCTGATCTTCAGAGTGGTTTAGTCTTACATACCTTGGAACTTTGGGAGTTTCTTGCACTTCTGCTTCTTGATCAGGCTCATTCAGACCTATCTCTTCTTCTTGATTTACCGGATCAGTTTGAATCTGACTTTCAGAAGAGGATTGAACTCCTTGAATGAGAACACCATTCTGATCATCTTCATCATACTCATAAAACCTTGAGTGTTTCTCTATTCCCTCATCAACCTTCACATTTGTACTTTCTATCATCTTTCTTAGTTTCGTGTTATAACACCGGTATGCTTTTCTTTGAGTAGAGTAACCCAAGAATATTCCTTCATCACTTCTAGCATCAAACTTGCCTAGATCTTCATCTCTTTTGATGTAACATTTGCTACCAAAGAATCTGAAATATCTTACAGTAGGAGTAATGCCAAACCAAAGTTCATAAGGGGTCTTACCGGTATTGCTTCTGATTTGAACTTGATTGAGAGTATAGACTTCAGTGCTGACAGCTTCTCTCCAATAGATTTGAGGAACATTTGCTTCCATCATCATGGTTCTAGATGCTTCGTGGATGGTCCAGTTCTTTTTCTCCACTACTCCATTCTGCTGTGGAGTCCTAGGAGCAGACAACTGTCTCTTAATTCCATGTTTCTCATAGAACTCTATGAACTCACCAGATGTGAATTCTCTACCTCTATCAGACCTCATACATTTCAACTTTAATCCTATTTCATTCTCTACCATAGCCTTGAATATTTTGAATTTCTCAAGAGCTTCTGATTTCTCCTTTAGAAAGGTTACCCACATCATCCGGGAATAGTAATCAATTAGCAGCATGAAGTATCTATCACCTTGAATACTCCTGGTTCTTGCCGGACCACAAAGATCAGTGTGAACTAAGTCCAATAATCCGGCAGAAGACAGTTCCTTGCTTTTGAATGTGACTCTGTTTAGCTTACCCAACTGACATTCCTTGCACAAGCTATTAGTAGGTTTCACCAATTTTGGAAGATCTCTTATAGCCTGAGTATTGCTTATCTTGATGATATTATCAAAATTCACATAACACATCCTTCTATGCCATAACCAACTCTGATCAACTTGAACAAATAAGCAGCTTTTACCAGTACCAACCAAGTGGAAGATATTACCTTTAGTTTGAGTACCAGATGCAATCTCTATTTTGGAACTTTCAAAGATTTTGCATTTTCCATCCTTGAATTGAAGATCATAGCCTTTGTCCACCAACTGTCCAACACTGAGAAGATTGTGCTTCAAACCTTCAACATATAGTACATTACTAGTTTTGTTTCTTCCATCAAAAGAAATAGTTCCTCTTCCTCTGATTCTACCAGTAGAATTGTCACCAAACTTTACCACTCCTCCTTCATACCTTTGCAAATCTACAAACTTATTTTTGTCACCTGTCATATGGTGAGAGCATCCACTGTTAATGACCCAATCATCCTTCTCTTCAATTTGGGTAGCTAGAGCTCTTTCCACAATCTTAAGATTGACAAATACAGAGGACATTGAATCTTCTTCCTTGATGGCAATGAACACCCATTCATTTCTGGATTTGTTTCCTATCTTTGATTCATCATCTGTTACTCCTTCATTATCATCATCTTCATGTACATAGTAACAGTTCTTTTGGAACCTTGGCTTGTTAGGATTTTGTCTTGAAAACCTTTCTGGACACCTTGAGGCAAAATGACCAATCTTATTGTAGTTAAAACACTTAAAAGGCAATTTTCCTTCATCCTTACAAGATCCTCTTGGCAGCCTTTTTGCAATAAGGGCTTCAAGATGAGCAGTTTTAGCTTCTTCTTCTTCCAGGTCTTTTCTTGCTTTTTCATACCATGATAGTTTCCTTGAAGAGTTCTCTCCTGGATCAAACCTTTGTTTTCCTTTTACAGAGGCACTGGCTTTGAATGTAGATTCAGTCTTAGGAGGGGCATCTCCAAACTTGGTCATTTCAAATGTAGCCAATTTACTAGCCAATTGATCTCTTGTGACAGTTGTATGAGCTCTGAATTCTTCAATGGCAGCAACCTTGATTTTATAAGAAGCAGGAAGGGATCTGAGAATTTTACCAACAATCTCATTTTCATCCAAGACTCCACTAGCATTTCTAATTCCACAAACAAGCTCATTTACTCTTGGCATAAAAGTAGAGATATTTTTATCTTCAGGTTTTCAAATTTCCCTTTCAAACTTTGTAGCCTTGCACATTTAACATACTTGTCTCCTTCATGTAGAAGTTCCAGTTTTTCCCAAATCTCAAAAGCAGTTGGTAGGTCAATAACATTTGAGAGCTCTAAATCAGATAATGCACTTAGAAGAGCTTCTATAGTCCATAGATTGTTTTCAGCATCTGTGATTTCATTTGGGGCTTTCGGACCACCCTGTGGAGGTGTATACTTTGTTGTAACCATGGTCCACTATGCCATTCCCATACATTGCAAGTGACATTTCATGTGACCTTTCCAAATATTAAAATTGGTTCCATCAATCTTTGGACTATCCTTTTTGTAAGATGACATTCTAGATCTCCTCAAGCAGTTAAGCTCCTTTTAGAGGAACTTGGCTCTGATACCAATTGTTATACTTAGGGCAGACAACTGAGAGGGGGGGTGAATCAGTTGTACAAAACTTTTTTTCAATTAAACACTTAACTCCACTTTGCAATTCAGTAGCATAATAATAAATCAATCATGGAAACATAATGTAATGAATCAAGAGCATAAACACATCAACACATGAGACACCAAGATTTTGATGTGGAAAACCCGGTTAAGGGAAAAACCACGGGGTGATTAACCCAAGATTGTATTCTCTGTTAGAAGAATAGAAAGAACAAATGGCACATGCCAATTAGGGCTCACTACCTGAGCACACTACTCATAAGAAGCCCACTGCCTACAAGAGACATACTATCTACAAAGAAATAAGTATCACCTACTTGAACTGGAAAATAGCATCTTCACCATGCTTGAATCAGTTCCATTTAAGCCCAATACTTCTTCTCTGCCTTTCGCTCTCCTCCTCGCTACCACACACTCATCTCCACTAGGACACATTTGAAATGACTTTACAATCCCTTATTTATACAAGGCATCAACTTAGGAATAATCATCTAAGTTGGCAAATAACTACAAGAACATCCGCAGGATGTGTAACTCATCCGGTCGGCCAGTCTCATGAAGAACACCATCATTCAGAAGTCATTCTTCAATTGCGAGCTCCAACTCCAATGCGGACCACCAAAATGAACTGGACACAATCCAAAGACCTCCACAAGCTTGCCTAAATCACCAAGAACATCCACACTTCATCTGCTTACTGAAATCCTTCTCTCCTTCATCTGGAACCTCAAGAACACAGTCTATCATCACTGTCATAAAGGAATAGATGCTTGCAGACCTTGAAACCATGAACCAATCGAGTTGATACTTCAAAAGGACATCCTCAACACTCCCTCAAATCCGTAGAATAGGATAATGCATTTCCGGATCTCACCGGACCTTTCTGTATCACTTTGTCACCTCTGAACACCTACCGGAACCGGTTTTACTTGATTGGAAACAACTTCTTTAGATCTTGATGCGGACCTCTAAAATTTCTACTGGATCACCTTAAGACACATATCTACAAACCCTTTAATCCTCATTCTCTTATCCTCATCCTATCTTGAACTTTTACCTTACTGTCATCATTGTTCTTCACTGTTCCTGATTGAGACTAATTTTCTCAATATCCTCAGCACATAGCTCATCCAATCCTTATCATTAATGCAATAGGAGTATGTTGCCATCAATGACAACACCAGTTAGACCCATACTTGCAACAAAAAATACCACGCCCTATTTTGGTGGAGCACAATATTAATAATAAAATAAACTATGATAAAGTCTAATTAATTATGGGAAGATGCCAAATAATAAATAAATAATTAGATAGGAACTTGCAAAGGTTGAGACACCTTAATTCCCAACATTCACCCACTTGTCAAATACCTTGCAAGAGCCAAAGAGAAACACTAACACTGAAATCTAATTGCTATGGGTCGAAAAGGCCATAGACTCCAAACACCATCTAAACTTCTTTGCACTCACAGTTTTAGTTAATGCATCTATAACATTAATCAAAGTCTCTACCTTTCCCAGATTCACCCTGTCATCCTTGACAATATCTCTCACAAAATGATATTAAACATCTATATGCTTGGTCCTAGCATGAAATGTTGGGTTATTTTCTAGGTAGATTGTACTATGACTATCACAATAAATTGGCACTGCACCTTATTTTAATTCAATATGTGCACACAATCTCTTAAGCTAAATGGCTTCTTTAAAGGCATGAGTTTCTTCCATATACTCAGCCTCTATAATGGACAAAGTGACCATAGAGTGTCACTTACTCATCTAACTTATGGCACCATCGAATAGAGTAAAAGCATAAGCACTAGTGGATCTCCTGCTATCAATATAACCTACCCAATCTAAGTCCACATAACCACGAAAACCAAGAGAATGTCTATCTATACCAAATTACCATGATAATATTTAACACAAGGAATACTCTAAGGTACCTGTAAATATTTGAAGACTCTCTTAATAACATCTTAATGAATCCATCTGGGATTAGACATAAATCTAATGAGAACTCCCACTTCTTGGACAATATCTAGTAGTGGTCTAGTACATACCATGTTGGGATAAGGTGCCATTAACCTTGTAAATCCCAATATTGTATTTATTCTATTTTATTATTTGTAATTTGCAATTACCCATAAGGGAATGAGGTAGTTTTACTGGCAGTGGTAATTCTAGAGTCATCAGAGGTAATTAAGGAGTGACATTTACGGTTGGCAATTGTAAAACTCAATAGTAAATGAGCGTGGGTGCCATCTTGGGAGAATCTACTAGTTTTAGTATATATGACACATGTCATAATGTTTGGTGGGTGCATGTAAAGAATCTATGACAGCTGCAAGTTGTCATAAGATTCTATGACACTATGACGCATATGATGGATATTCATTAGTTGTAAGTTGCTATGTTTAGCCTAAGGCTCCCATCTTGGGAAGATACTCTTTGGTGGAATCTATGATGGTTACGACACATCATAAGATGTTGTAAGAGGCCAGATTTAGTCTTGGGCACCCAACCTTGCATGGTTGTTTTTTGGACAAGTGGAAGGTGCTTGTAAGATGACATTTAATGTTTATAGGTTGGAGATTCTTAGGAGAGAGAAAGTGAACACCTAGGGAGGTGTGAGAGCACTTATATATGTATTTTCCATTGTATTTGTTGTTTCAATACAAGTTTGAGGTACTTAGGTGCTGCAGGAATGTTGTCAGATTGAAGATTGGTGAAGAGAGTTGTGTAGTTGATGTATTGTACAATCTTTTACAGATTAATACAAACTTGTGCCTCTTTCCTGGTGGAGTTTTTTACCCACAAGGGTTTTCTCCACATAAACATTGAGTCATTGTGTTGAGTTCTTCATGTTTGATATTTTCTTTGTAGTGGGTTTTCTATTTTGATGCAATCTCCATCGGTAATACACTGATATAAGATCATTAAACAAATTTGAATCAAATTTCCATTGAAGTAGTTGTGCTTCCATTTCTAACATTTGGTATCAAAGCCTGAATAGCTTTGAATTTTGAGTGGTAGTGTGGAAGCTGTAGCTGTAGTGGGAGATTTGGTTGCATTTGTTTTGCAGATTTTGAGTTGATATTATGGCTGCATCAACTGCTACTTCAACCTCTCGATTGGACATTGAGAAGTTCAACAGAATGGGGTATGAGTTGTGGAAGCTGAAAATGGAGGATTTGTTGGAAGAAAGAAACCAGTGGTTGGCTGTTCTAAAAGACAAGAAACCTGATGATGTCTCTCAGGATGAGTGGGCTAGACTGGATAAGAAGGCACGTGGAACAATCCACTTGTGTCTTGCAAATTCTGTCCTATTGAATGTCATGAGGAAAGAGACCACACATAGCTTGTGGAAGCATTTGGGTGAGATCTACCAAGCCAAGAGTATGGAAAACAAACTTTACTTGAAGCGTAAATTGTTTTCTATGAAAATGAAAGAGGGTGAATTGGTTGCTAAGCATTTAAAGTCATTTAATTTGTTGTTAAGTCAGCTTGCATCTGTAGATGTTGAGGTTAATGAGGAAGATAAATGTATCTTACTTCTTTGTTCTTTACCTGAGTCTTGGGAGAATGTTATACTTACTATCACTGCTAACCTTGTGGATCTGAACCTAGATGCTCTTGTTATAGTTTTATTGGCACAAGAATTGAGGAAGAAGAGTTTGGATAGTTTAGGTGATGCTCTCAGTGTCAGGGTGGTGCAGGAGCACCTTGACAAATTGATGCTTTCATAGGAATTTGATTGAACTTTGATGATTCAACAATGTAATGAGATAAATTAAGTCATTTTTTCCTTTTATTAAAGTCACTAAGAGAGGTCTAAGTTCAAATTTGTGTAAATGATGCAAAATTGTAAAGTTGCAAATGATGCAAACTTGGAATATGAAAGGTCATTTTGGTTCTAGGCGTTGATAGGCAGTTAGAAATCAGTTGGAATGTGAGGAGTCATGATGTAATGCCTTTAAAAGGCCTTGTATCCATTTGTGAAGGTAGAGGGGAGAAGGTTGGAGAATGTGGGTTGTTACATTTTGATGTGATATCAATAAAAGATACCCTTGTTTCTGCATTTGTGAATGTTAAACTGCTGTTTCAGAGATTGGTACAGATTTGTACAGATTTTATATGATCAGAATGTGGTATGGATGGAAAGAGTATTGAGTCTACATTCCATTTCTTTTTGTTGCATCAAATTTTATTAATATTTGAATAAGTTATGGCATTTTTATTGAAGGTAGGTCTGCAGAGTTTAATTTTATGAAAATGCAGTATGAAAATATGCATGGTACAGCTTGGTACAGCCTCACATTGATACATATAATAGATGGATGGAAAGATATGTGTTTCTAGTTTACAATTATTTTGGTTTGGTATAATTTTATTAAGTTTTGTGAGAGATATTACAATTTTGGTGAGGGCAGGTCTGAATGCTGCCTAGGGTTTGCAGTTTTGGGAAAAAAATCATAACCTTCTCCCCTACCATTGTATCTTCATGAAAATTGGAGGAAAAATATATATTAATGTTATCTTCAACCTGACCGAAGTAATTGGATTAGTTCTTTGATTTGTTAATTTTATTGAGGATAGTTTTGGTCCTCCTATCTCTGCATCACAGGGGGAGGTCTAAGGAAAGAGGACCGAAAGGATATCAAAAAGGTGCTAAGGACAAGTCCAAGGGCTGATCTAAGACTCCTAGGAAAAAGAACAGAGTTAAGTGTTGGAACTACGGTAAAAGGGGACATGTGAAGGAGTGTAGAAACCTAAAGAAATAGTGGGAGAGTGCTTCAGAGAAGTCCTCAAATGTAGGTGAAGATGTTTTACTTTTTGCATGTAATATTGTTTCTAATGATCATTGGTTGGTTGACTTAGGATGCTCATTTCATATGACCCCACATAAGAAATGGTTTTCCACATACAAAGAGTATGATGGAGGTGACATATACCTTGGGGACAACTCTACATATCCAATAGTTGGGAAAGGCAAGGTATTGTTGTGTTTCAGTGATGGAAGGATTAAAACCCTTCTTGGTGTTTTGCATGTTCCTAGATTAGCTAGAAATCTGATTTCAGTTTCAAAGTTGAATGATTTGGGAATGCATGTAACATTTGACAAGCATAGTTGCAGATTGGTGAGAGGGAACTTGGTGGTAGTGAAGGGAAAGAGATTGGGAAACTTGTTTAATCTCAAAGCCACTATAGTTTGTAATGCCTCTTATGTATCTAAGGCTATTACTAAAAATACATGTGTTGTGGCACCATAGATTGGGTCACACAAGTAATAATGTATTGAAAACTATTAAGAATAAAAATTTGTTGGACGGTTTCTCTTATTCTGATGAGTACTTTGATTTCTGTGAGCATTGTGTGTTTGGTAAACAAAACAAAAAATTATTTCATTTAGGAAGCAATAGAGCAAAAGAGAAGTTAGAAATTATTCATATAGATGTGTTTGGACCTGTGGATAATGATTCTATCAAAAAATATTGTTATTTTATCACCTTCATTGATGATGTATCCAGATTTACATGGATTTATTTTATGAAACACAAATCTAAAGTTTTCACTAAGTTTAAGGATTTTAAAGTCTTAGTTCAAAACCAATCAGGATTGAAGATAAAAATATTAAGATCTGACAATGGAGGGGAATATTGCTCTAAGGAATTTGATGATTTTTGTAAGCATGTAGGTACTATCAGACAAAAGATAACTTTGTATACACCACAACAAAATGGTGTTGGAAGAATGATTAACCAAGCAATCATGGAAAGAGATAGAAGTATGCTGAGTGATGCACAGTTGGTTAAATGCTTTTGGGTAGAGGCTATGTGTACTACTACTTTCTACTTGATTAACAGATCTCCTTGTAAGGCTCTTGATTTGACACCTTATGAAGTGTGGACAGGTAAGAAACCTTCTATTTCACATTTAAGGGTTTTTGGCTATGAGGCTTTTGTTCATGTGCCTAAGGAAAGGTGATTTAAGTTGGATCTAAAAGCTAAGAAGTGTACATTCATTGGATATGGTGATAATGTCAAAGGTTATAAGCTTTGGAATCCACAAACCTGTAAGATTATCTATTCTAGAGATGTTATATTCAAGGAACTTAGAGCTATTTCTGAACCTGAGCAGCCAAAAGAAAAAGAAGAAAAGGTAAAGAGAGTGCACTTTGATTTAGAGTAGCAAGATGCACCTTAGGAAGAATAGAATGATGGATTAGGGGTGAAGAAGAAGAAGATTCGAGTAGTTCTAATGAAGATGAATCTATTGTTATAGAAGAAGTTGGTACAGATGAACATGCAGAAGAACAAGTTGATACTCTTACTCCACCCTTGAGGAGATCCACAAGACAACAAAATGCAGTTGATAGGTATAGCCCACCATATTTCAGTTGTATATTTTCTTTATTGAGTACTGACGATGAACCTAGATCCTACAATGAAGCTATTCTTGCAGATGATAGTGAGTCTTGACAATTAGCCATGCAGGAGGAGGTGATGGCTTTAGACTCTTGTAACACCTGGGATCTTATTCATTTTCCCAAAGGAAGAAAGGCCATAGGTTGCAAATGGGTCTTCAAGAAGAAGTTTGGAGTAGATGGTTCATTGGAGAAGTACAAGGCTAGACTGGTAGCCAAGGGCTACTCCTAGAGAGAGGGAGTTGATTTTGGTGAAATTTTCTCTCCTATTGCTAAATTGACTTCTATTAGATTTCTTTTATCCATTACTGCAGCTTATGATTGGGAGATTGGTCAAATGGATGTTAAGACTGTGTTCTTGCATGGAGATCTTGAGGAAGAAATTTATATGCAACAACCTATAGGTTTTTAGGTGAAAGGAAAAGAACATTGGGTTTGTAGGTTAAAGAGGTCTCTCTATGGTTTGAAATAGTCCCCTAGAATGTGGTATCAAAAGTTTGATTCATTTGTATTGAAATTAGGTTTTGTTAGAAGTGAGGAGGATCACAATATTTACATTCATTGTATTGATGCTTCTATATTGATCATTACATTGTATGTTGATGACATGTTATTTTTTAGAAATACTAAGGGTATGATCAGTGAGCTAAAAGTCCAACTTTCAGGTGCATTTGATATGAAGGATCTTGGAGCTACCAAGTATATTCCAAGAATGGAGATCAGGAGGGACATAGGTAACATAAAGCTTTGGTTGTCGCAAAGTAAGTATGTGAATACCATTTTGTAGAGATTCAGTATGCAGGATTGTAACCCAGTTAGAGTTCTTTTACCCATTGGTACTAAGATTTTATTAGATATGTGTCCAAAGAATGAAGATGATTTTGAGGATATGTATAATGTGCCATATTCTAGTGTTGTAGGGAGTTTGATGTATGCAATGGTTTGCACTAGGCCATATATTGCCCAAGTAGTGGGAGTTTTGAGTAGATTTATGTCTACCCTTGGTAGACAACATTAGAATTATGCAAAGAGGGTGCTTAAATATATTGCAGGTATTCCTAATTATTGTTTGGTTTATTCTGGTACTAATAGTGTTGATAAATCTTTGGACATATAGGGATTTGTTGATTTAGATTGGGCAGGTGACTTGGATAGTCAAAGGTCCACTAGTCATTGTGTTTACTCTATTTATAGGAGCAATGAGTTGGATGAGTAAGAGGCAGCCCATAGTTTCTTTGTCCACCATAGAAGTAGAGTATATGGATGCTACTCATGTCTCTAAAGAGGTGGTTTGATTGAGAAGACTATGTACATGTATTGGTTTTGATTGCAGGATCATTTAGATTGGTTGTGATAGTAAGAGTGCTATTTGTTTGGCCAAGAATCTTATGTATCATGCTAGGACTAAGCATGTTGATGTCAGTGTCACTTTTTTTGAGAGTTGGTTGCAAATGGATAGATTGAGCTAAAGAAGATAGACACTCAGGAGAATGTTGCAGATTCATTGACCAAACTTGTGAGCACAGAGAAGTTTGTGTGGTACAGAGAGGTCATGGGCCTTGTTTCTAGTGCCTAATTATTTACATTTGATTTCCTATGAGTTGATTTACAATGTATAATGTCAACTGGGAGAATGTTGGGATAAGGTGCAATTAACTTTGTAAATCATAATATTGTATTTATTCCATTTTATTATTTGTAATTTGTAATTACCCATAAGGAAATGAGGTAGTTTCACCGGCAGTGGTAATTCTGAAGTCACCGGAGGTAATTAAGGAGTGACAATTATAGTTGGTAATTGTAAAAGTCAATAGTAAATGAGTGTAGGCACCACCTTGGGAGAATCTACTATTTTTAGCATATATGACACATGTCATAATGTTTGGTGGGTGCATGTAAAGAATCTATGACAGCTGTAAGTTGTCATAAGATTCTATGACACTATGATCCATATGATGGATATTCATTAGTTATAAGTTGCTATGTTTAGCCCAAGGCTCCCATCTTGGGAAGATACTCTTTGGTGGAATCTATGATGGTTATGACGTGTCATAAGATGTTGTAAGAGGCTAAATTTCGTCTTGAGCACCCAACCTTGCATGGCTATTTTTTGGACAAGTTTAAGGTGCTTGTAAGATGGCATTTAATGTTTATAGGTTGGAGATTCTCAGGAGAGAGAAAGTGAACACCTAGGGAGGTGTGAGAGAACTTCTATATGTATTTTCCATTGTATTTATTTCTGCAATATAGGTTTTAGGTACTCAGGTGTTGTAGGAATGCTGTCGAATTAAAGACTAGTGGAGAGAGTCATGTAGTTGATGTATTGTACAATCTTTTATAGATTAGTACAAACTTGTGCCTCTTTCCTGGTGGAGTTTTTACCCCACAAGTATTTTCTCCATGTAAACACTATGTCATTGTGTTGAGTTCTTCATGTTTGATATTTTCTCTATAGTGGGTTTTCTGTTTTGATGCTTTCTCCATTAATAATACACTAATATAAGATCATTAAACCTATTTGAATCAGATTTCCATTGAAGTAGTTGTGCTTTCATTTCTAACATATGATAGTGTACATTAAGCTTCCAACTACACTCTAGTAAGGCACTTTGCTCATGTCTTCCATCTTGATGCAGGAGCATCCAGAAGAATTCAAAACAATTGAGATAGTTGACAGTGAGTTGTAGAATATTGGGATGGTGACCTGAGGAGATACCACATTTTACCGCATCTGAGTATAAGAGGCTACGGAGCTAGACTTAACAACTAGACATAGGAAGCTACAACATATCAAGAATTCAGATCATTTGGCTTTGATTCCAGAGGGATATCGCTATCAGAAGATTGCCTATTTTTATATAACAGAGTTGACTGTGTTCAGTGGAGTCTAAATCAGTTTGCGGAACAAATCCATGACTTGCAGAGCAAAAAGGAGCATTGTTCGATGAATTTTAGGACTTGGCTGACCTTTAGTAAGATCTACATGAAGTTCTATGCATTTGTAGAGTAGTGCCTTATGTTTAGGCCCGACCTATTTTATGTACATGTTTCCCTAACTAGCCATTGCAATTAGGCTGACTTGATAAGGATTTGAAGGCTTGTAGAGGATATAAATAAAGGATAAAGATTTGTTACAAGGGACCAAGGGGACAAAATGATCAAGTATGTGAAGACATGAAGCAAATTAAGAAGTGTTTTGGTCCGAAGTAGAAGTAGATGTGAAGAAGAGAATAGAGCAGAGAACATAATAAGTAGCAGAGCAAAGAATCGAGGAACTTGCAAAGGAGATCATGAATTGTAGTTGTTATATGAATATTTTGTAACCCTGGGCTATGGCCTAGCATATGTAAAAGCCTGAGTGGCATATGTAATCTATTTTGAGATCATAATATAAGAGGAATGAGCTTTGAAGGATGGGTTTTTCCCTATTAGGGTTTTCCTAGGATATATCTTGTGTCATATGTTCATGAATATCTTTTATCTTTCTATTGTTTAGCTGTAAGCTTCCATTGCATATCCATTATGATCATGGTGTTAAATTGATTAGGCTATAAGGTTGGATAGTCCCTCACTGAACCCTCCTACCTTGACTACATCCAGTGGTATCATAGCTTGTTTTGAATTTGCTAGGCTAGTTGTGAATCTTTTAGAAGGTGGCGAATCTAATAAAAGTGTTAAAAGAAGTGTGGAACCCTAGAAGCCATAAGTGTCATCACTGAAGAAGATCAAGCAAAGAAGGATTCAGGTAACCTTTTCAAATTAAGTTATTTATCTAATTCATTTCAATGGGGAAAATTGGAAAGAGGATGAAGAAAGAAATGAAACCCTAATTTGTGAAAAAGATATTTTGGAAGATGAACTGTGTGAAATTAGGAAGTATAATGCAGAATTGTTGAAGAAGATGAAAGATCTAGGAGTGGACAAGTTTGGTGCCCTTGAAGAAGAACTGGAGGATGTAAAGAGCAGAAATGAAGACCTAGAAGCAGAGCTGAAATTGTTTGAGGATGTTGAAAAGAAATTTGTAGAACTAGAAGAAGGATTTAAGTTGTTTTATAAGGTTAAATAGAGGAGTAGAGATCTAGAAGACAGTTTGGAAGAATTGAAGAAGGAGAATAGTTTGCAGAAAAGTAAAATATTAGAATTAAAAGAGTAGAAAGATCAGTTAGAGAAATCACTTGTAGCATGCAGAGAAGAGAATGAAAATTTGAGTGCTAAACCTAAATTTTGTGATGTTTCTTGTGATACTAATGATTTGTGTGATGTTGCAGAAGCTCCTCTAGAAAGTGATGATGAAGATGACAGTGTGACTGGACCTACAGTTGTTGGAGATGGTATTGGTTTCAAAATCATGCAGAGGATAGGATATGAAGGACAAGGATTAGGAAAGCATTAGCAAGGAATTATAGAACATATTGAACTGGTAATAAGATCAAGAAGTGAAGGCCTTAGATATGACAGAGGTAAGGATGTTGTTACAAAATCAAACAAATCAAATCAGGGAAGAAGAGGTATGTATTGTTCACATTGCAATAGACATGGGCATGAAAAGGAAATGTGTTGGGATATATACCCTTGTAAGTTTTGTGGATTAAGGAATCATTCTAAGAAGATGTGTTGGAATAAAATGAGAGGGAGAAAGCCTATGGTAGGTTGTATACAGAAGAATTATGGATGGATTGATGGATAGGAATGGAAACATGTTACTTGCATGTCCAGAGGGAGGTATAGACTGAAGTATTCATATGTGGGATCAAGATGCAGAAAAAGAAAACCTTATGCAGAGTAGAGAAAGGATAGTAATTCAATCTACAGAGGGATAAATGACAGGAGTCACAAGTCTTATCACAATGAAGGATACAAAAGAGAAGAGAGAGGATTTGATAGAAGACCATTCAGAAGAGGAACCTATTTTCAAGTTTGGAGAAGGAAAGAATTAAGTAGTGAATGTCATCAAAAACTTGTTACAAAAGAAGCTAATGAAGGAGAAGCAGTAACTAATTCAGAGACAGTTTGTACAGAGGGAGAAGAGCCTGCTGATATAGAGATAGTATATGTAGAGGAAGAGGAACCTTTTGAGACATCAGATTTGATAGAGAAACTAGAAGAAGGTGAAGCATTAATCTTGAGAAGAATTTTGTTATAGAATCATCATTTGAAATACTGCAAGAGAAAGTTTGTGTGGCCAAGTGTGAGACATAACAAAAAAAAAGTTCATGTGGTAGAGAAAAAAGGAATGACAAGATATTCTACCGGAGGAGAAATTTTGTGTACCAGAGTGAAGTAAATATGGATAAGGAAACAAAAAATAGTATAGGAGCAGTATATGTAGAGAAGAAACTATGATATCCTAATGAGTGCGGAGGAAATTGTGACAGGAACCCAGACTTAGACAGAATTGCAAAAAAGAATTCAAGAATGTATCAAGAAGTAACTTTATTGTTTCAGAGAATGCATATTGACTCTTTATTGATTGAAATAGACCTAGATCTTGAGGCAACTTGCAAAGAAGACTTGCTCAGACCGCCGATCATTGAGGCAGTGCAAGGCTTGCAGGTAGACCACTAAACCTAGACCATGACAAGATGATGAACTTGAGGCAGTTTTATAGGGTGGACTTGGGCAGACCACCGACCTTGAGGCAATTGCAAGTACCTAAAAACAAATCACCGAATCTAGATTACTTTTGATGCAATTTTGCAGGATGGACTTGAACAGGCCGCCGACCTTAGAGGAAGCTGCAAGTACCTGAAGATAGATTACCGAACCTATTTGATTTTGGCATAATACAAACCAAAGTGAAAAGGATCACCTCTTCAAATAACCCTGAGAGTCTAATGCAGGAGCATCCAAAAGAATTCAAAACAGTTGAGACAGTTGATAGTGAGTTGCAGAATATTGAGATGGTGACCTAAAGAGATACCGCATTTTACCACATCTGAGTATAAGAGGCTGCGGAGCTGGACTTAACATCTAGACATAGGAAGCTACAACATATCAAGAATTTAGATCATTTGACTTTGATTCTGGAGGGATATCACTATTGGAAGATTGACTATTTTACAGAATAGAGATGATTGTGTTCAGTGGAGTTTAAATCAGCTTGCAGAGCAAATCTGTGACTTGCGGAGCAAAAAGGAGCATTGTTTGATGAAGTTTAGGACCTAGCCAACCTTCAGTAAGATCCAAACAAAGTTCTATGCATTTGTGGAGTAGTGCCTTATGTTTAGGCCTGACCTATTTTGTGTACATGTTTCCCTAACTAGCTGTTGCAATTAGGTTGACTTGATAAGGATTTGAAGGCTTGCGGAGGATATAAATGAAGGATAACGATTTGTTACAAGGGACCAAGGGGATGAAATGATCAAGTATGTGAAGACATGAAGTGAATTAAGAAGTGTTTTGGTCTGAAGTAGAAGCAGATGTGAAGAAGAGAACAGAGCAGAGGACATAATAAGTTGTAGAGCAAAGAATCGAGGAACTTGTGAAGAAGATCGTGAATTGAAGTTGTTATATGAATATTGTGTAACCTTGGGCTACGGCCTGGCATCTATAAAGGCCTAAGTATAGATATTATTGGTTATTATAGAAATGTTACGAGAAAATGTGGATAATATCAATAATCTATAATAACCCAATAACTCAACGAAAATGGAAATAAACAAGATTCAAAACGAAGAAAATGGGTTATTATAGATTATTGATATTATCCACATTTTCCTGTAACATTTCTGGTGCCCAATGAAAATGGAAATAAACAAGATTCAAAACAAAGAACAATACCTCACAAACCTTGTTACTTCGTAGCATCCATTGGTCGCCTAATCTCAATTGATCTTTCATGTGAATGAAGCCCTCAGAAAGCGCACTTCCTTGCTTTGTTCTTCAAGATGACAATAGAGAAATGACTATTATATTTCTTGTAATGAAGAGGATATTCAATACAATAAAAATGGTGATCGCAAGCTATGGAATGGTGTGGGTGCCAAAGGCGCGCTGTGAATTCTGCAGAGTAAGTTTACTAAAAGCTTAGATTCTTGAAATGGAGGAATAGGGGTTGTATTTATAGACTTGAGAGAAGGAAGATCAATGGTATAGAAAGAATAAGAAGATCAACGGTTGAGAAGATTTGAGAGGATGTGCGTGAATAGGAAGAAGACAAGTGTCACACAAAAAAATGTTTTGTTTGAGTTAACTACTTTCTTGATAAAGATAAGATTTGATTTCATAAATTAGAATGCTTTCTTCTAATTTAAGAGTTGTTGATAAAAACAAGATTGATTAAATCAATTAACTCAACTTGTGATTTGCTTTTTGTATGATTTGAGAGAAATTAAATAATAAATTATTTAATTTTGTGTGCATGAAGAACAAGATTTATTTTTTAGAAGATTTGGAAGATTTTTTTGAGGAATTAGAACATAAGAAATCAAATTAAATAAATAAATTTATTTAATTGTTTGTGCATGATTTGGAAGAATAAATAAAATATTTGATTATATTTTATTCTTTTAGAGATTGAGATAATTTAAATAAATTTGATTGATTTATTTAAATTTGGAAGAATAACTTTGATTTAATTAAATAATTAAAATTATTTAATTGTAGATAAGAGGATTTAGAAGAATTTGATGAAGCTAATTGAATAAGTGATTTTATTTAATTTTTGGGAGAAATATGAACCAAATAAATAAATTGCTTTATTTATTTATTGATAGAGGAATATTAAGATGAAATAAATATTAAGAATATTTATTTAGATAGAGTCGTGTTATTTTTAGGCGTATACATGAACAAACTCAGAAAAGATTACAGCATGACAGTCCTTCTACTAACTAAATCTAACAATGAAGCTCAATCTTCTTGATGATTGTAATTTTTCTTTGACAACTTCTGCAACTTCTTCAAATGTCTTCTCTGCAGCTTACTGACTCACTACTTTTAGCCTCTAAGAAGTTTTACCTTTGGCTCACTACCTCTAGCAATCAGTTAGGCACACTCTTCACTTCCCTTCTATCTCAAAAATATCTTCAAGATGAATTTGGACATAATCTATTACTTCTACTCTTTCTCTTTTAGTCACACATCATAATGCATTACACATCCACATTCAACTTCCTACACTCACACTCTCAATCACACCTCACCTAGATCAACTAGGTTTACAATATATACATGATACTACATTGATTACTTTACATGTTGGCCAAAGACAACAAGAATATTACAATTACAAGTTGGCCAAAGATCAAACAACATGAAACATGTAGAGGGCAAGCCCTAAAAAGAACTACACGCAACACTAGGAAGAGGTACATGCCTTAAAGATTCTAGCACATGCTTAACTTGGTCCTAAACACCCTTCACATCATCAACCTTCAAAGAATAACATCTGTATGCTTCACACATTTGAAATAGGTCGGCCTTGAGCAAGAAAACATGAAGCCTATAGCATGTCGGCCATTACAACTTGGCGGTACTCATGGAAGATTAAACATTACTTGCGCTTCTCCCAAATGAATCAACACATCCCATACAACATCTCCAAACACTCTTTGAACTCCTCACAAAAAGACTTTGTGACTTACACCTTCAACATACCTCAGTTGGCCAGGCAAAAGCATAACCCAGCAACACCTTCATTTCAGACCATAGCCTATTCCAGAGAAACTAGAAAACACCTTGTGGAGCAATAGGAAACATCACAAGATCCTTAGGATCATACTCCAATAGCCAATTCACCACTTTATACAGTAATAAGTTGGTGCAGGCTAACAAACACTAAAACTAGCCACCAGACAATACAGTCATGCACTCTGTCACTTACATCTTTCTCTATGGAGGGATAAATGATATGAAACTTTGAATGTAGCACCTTCAAAAACACACTGAACTTAGCTTCTAAACTACATGACCATATCTTCAAAGAAAAAGGAATGTGGAGCATTCTCCCAATCAATCTTCAAGACAACTTCTTGGAGCAGAAACCTTCACCAACATCTAGAGACTAGAGCCTCCTTGTAGGAACACATACTTCCTTAGGAACAACAGGAGAGAGTATACAACATGCTACATACCATCAGCAACATCTCCCCAACATCAGCATTACTTCTAATCCTCATCTTAATGCTTCTAATCCTCATCTTAATGCTTCTAATTCTGATCTTAATATATCATCATGATATCATCTCTACTGACAACAAGCATACTCAATACAACTTTAATTGACATTAAACAAGGCATGATATACAACCATGAACATCAACAACATCACTATTAGTACACCATCATAGTATACCATCAACATAAGCATCAATGACAACCCAAATGGAGTGTTGACACCAATGACAACCACATTAGTGACAACCTTAGGTAACATATGTGCAATAGCACATAGGTAGTATGTGAAAAGGATTTGTCCTATCAATGACACCCTTTTAGGATTTATGTCTTATAATAGCGATGAATGGGTAATAGAGGGAAATGGAAAATAAAAAAAAAGTATTTATTTTTCCTTGGAGTTTATAGGGACGATGCCACAAATGCCATTGTTGCAACTATATCAGACATTGTGTACAATAGTTCAATCATGATGGCTTGACCCGTAAATGTGAACTAGAGGTACTATGAATATCAAATACTGTAATTGTTTTGGTTTGCAATTTTTTTTTTGTTTATTTGTTTGCATTTAAAAAAGTGACTTCTTTTGTTATATTTTTAAATACGTCATCATATTTCAAATATCCTCCAAATTTGTTTTTCTCAAAAAATTGACTTTTCCAAAACTTGGAAAAAATAAGATTTAATATTTTTAAAAACTTTTAGTTTTCCCCAAAATACTTGTCCTCCAAAATATTTAAAAGTAACTAAATGCAATAAAAAAATTCAAAAGGATTAAATGACTTATCGATTACTTTTATAGATCACTTGAAGATTATAGGTGAGGATTTGAGAGACGAGTGTGTTGCAACACACTATGAAAAACATGAATGCCATGCATCAAGCCACAAACTAAGTCAATTGAATCGCAAGAATGTGGGATTTAGACAAAAAATGCATGCAGGAGCAGGACGTGGATGTAGGGATGCGAGATTTAGACTAAAACATGTGTAGGAATAAGATGCGGAAACACAAATAAATTTCTTTTTGCAGTGTTAAAACTAGGGTATATGGGTTTAATGTGAAATGTAGGGGAAAAATGAATGTGATTTGAAGGAAAATGGATGCTACGATGTGTGGATTTTACAAAAGAACATGTGAGTTTTGACACAAAATGTTTATGCATGGGATTATAGGACATGAATGAACATTACTGGTAGCAAAGATCTGTGGATGCTTGAGTTTAGGTTAAACTAAATATAAAGATCCACTCAGGTAACAAAGATGCACAACCGCAATCAATCATGAACTAGAATAAAAGCCTTTTTGAAACTTGTAATGTTCTTTGAGGAGAAATCTTGGGTGTTGTTTTGGATGAATTTGCTCCAATTTATTAGGTCTTTTTCACTAGTTGTTGAATTTCACATGATATAGAGGGGCCAAAATAAGTGTGTATAGGTAAAAATCGAGTAAATAAAGATCAAGCAATGAACAATAAACTCAATCCTATAACCTTCAAGAGATCGATCCAAACAATAACCAAATCAATGCAAATCAAAACAAACAAAGTTATCACCTAGATGGGATAGATCCCTTAGTTCTTTGTGGATTGCTTGATATAGTGTATAACCATGTTGCAACAAGTGGTCTTAGCTAATGTGCTCAAAGATGTGGTATATGTGCTCAATGATACAAGAATGCTCAAAGTGCTATTACGAATGCCCAAAGCTTAAATGATCGAAGAGGATTTTTGATGAAGTGAAGGGGGTACATATAGGTTTCAAGAAAGATCGATCAATGGTTGAGATAAATCAATGAAACAAATGGTTGAGATGAGTTGAGAGGACATGATGAACATGCACACGACAAGTGTCATGTTTTAAAGTTGCTTTGTTAAGTTAACTGCTTGCTTTGATAAAGATAGGATTTGATTTCATAAATTTAGAATGCTTTTTCCAATTTATGAGTTGGTGATAAAAACAATAATAATTAAAGCCGATTAACTCAACTTTAGATCTACTTTTTGAAGTTCTAAAAATAAGACTAATTGTGCACATAAAAGAAAATGATATTTTAAGAAGATTTGAAGATAATTGAGAATTAAATAAATAAATTTATTTAATTAATTGTGCATGATGGAAGAAAGGATAAGATATAAATAAAATATTAATTTTATTTATTTTTAGAAGATAAAGTCAACTCAAATAAATTTAAACAATTTATTTAAATTTAGAGGAATAATTGATTAATAAAATGATTAAAAATTATTTAATTGTGGAAAAGAGGAATTTAAGTGATAAATTAATTAAATAATTAGATTTATTTAATTAATGTGGATTTGAAGAAAAAGAGGAAATTAATGAAATTAATTAAATAAATAGAATTTATTCAATTAATGTTGGAATTAGGGGAATTAGAGGAAATTGATGAAATTAATTAAATAATTAGATTATTCAATTAATGTTAATGCAAGTGATTTATGAGAAATTGATGTATGCAAGACGAATTACGCAAAGGTCATTTTTAGGTGTCTACATTTTGTCCCTCTTTGATACAATGTAGTTTGTAGTGTTGTTTCAAAGAAAATAGTGATGAAGATATGATACAATTAATATGCCCCAGTGTATCTGGCGTAGGATACCCCCTTGAGAGGAAAGACAGGGAAGCAACAGAAGAACTAGGTTGACTTAGAAGGACTAGATTGGATGTTTGGAGGCTAACACGATGGGGAAATAGGGTTGACATGACAAAAAAATGAAATAAGGGATGGGAAGAACTAGGGTTGGGATGCTATATGTAGGGCCCAAGGGGTCACTTTCAACTCATTTGTGCACTTAAAGTTCATATATTTTAGAGCCTTTAGTTTTCTAGTGCTTAGTGTGAGAGATTTGTTGCAAGTATGTGCCTAACTGGTGTTGTCATTGATGTCAACATATCAATGTTGTCATTGGTGTCAACTGTGCTCTTATTTTGATGCTTGTTTGTAATGAGTTAGGTGCTTTATATTCACCTATATAAGTGTCAGAGATCCTGATATTAAGGAAATTTGCTCCTCCAGTGGAAACAGTGTGTTGCAGAGTATCTTTGCCTACAGAAGAATAGTCCAATAGATTGCTCCGGATTTCTTGTAGAATGAATATCTTTCCATGCAGATTGGAAGTTATTTAGATACATGTCTAAAGATGCTATGTTCTACGTTTGAGCCTTCGGTATGAAGATTTGAGTTAGTTATGTTCACCAAAGTGAAAACTATTTTTTCTAAATATTCACTAGTGATAGAGAGAATGTATTTTTCTCCACATTCCTCTGCTTTGAAGTATTACGATCTATGGTTCATGAGTTAAGTCTGAAATGATGATAAGTACCTTAAACTCCAATGGTTCATGATTTGGTGGTCCACAAGCTATCCTTTCTTTATGGCAGTAGCTGATAGTGTTGTTCTTGTGCTCCGGTTTGAAGAATCTTCTTGACAAAGTGGTTAGAGATTGTACAGTTCTTCCTGGTAATTACAATGTGCTTGTGGATGTCTCTTGATCATGTTCCTATCTTTGGATTGGTCCGCAAAGAGAAATTGGGATCATGGATGAAGACGGTTCTTAGAAGACTTAATGTTAACACTAGTCTTGGCTGACTTGGTTGTTTTCATTACTTGTAGAGATACATTGAAGATTGTGAAAGCGTGTCGTGATGTGGAAGAATGCATTTGAGTCCCAGCTAAGGCATAACATGATGCACATACATATTTACCTTAGCAAATTTTGTTTAGATCTAGACCTATTTCTATGTATGTTTGTAATGCCAACCTTAGAGATTGTTCCAATGGTTGATGAATGTAATGCTAACCTTGATGTACATTCCAAGGTTGATGAATTGTATAAAAGAATGTAATGTAGTTGTGAAAAAGATGTCCTGGTGTGAAAATAAAAAGATAAGTGCAAAGGTGTAAAAGAGCAGAGCAGAGGAGTTATACTATTCTTCAATGGAACTGAACCCAGGCATGGAGTAGATGCTATCAAATTAGTTCGTCAACCCTTGGTAGTGAGCCGATCTTGGCAGTAAGCCTCAACATTTGCAGTGATCATATTGGGCAATGAGCCCTAAGGTAGTGAGCCTATGTTATTCAATATTGTTATAACATATATATTTTTGTGGGCTAACAGCCACCATAGTTTTTCCCTTTTAGGGTTTTCCACATAAAAAACTTGGTGTCTCATGTGTTGATGATGTTGTTGTGTTCAATTTCTTATTTCATGCTTTCATGATTAAATTTGAATAACAGTGAACAAGTGTTTGATGTGTTAATGTTCATAAGTGGTCAAAGTTTTGAAGACAACTGATTCACCCCCCTTCTCAATTGTCTAATGCATTTCAACAAGCTTAGAGCTTTAGAGTCTAAGCTTTTTACTTGCAGAGATGCCGATTCCAGTGCACAAACACTGGGGTGAGTGCGTGAGGACCTACGGGAGACTAGTGGGAGCAGCAGCAGTGGTAAGTACCCTATAACATGACTTTACGTGCATTTATTAGGTCATTTAATGCAGGGATTTAGGATTTTCACCAAGGCAAGCATTTAGGAATGAGGCACCTATGGTGCATTTTGATGCGCTTTTGCAAAGATAAAGCACCTTTGAGGCATGTAACTGCACCTTTGGCACTTGTGATGCACCTTTTGTGGTTAGGAAATAGGTCAGGTTATTGAAGCACATATGGACCATAGTAAAGCGCCTATGGCGCGCAGTGATGCATGTTTGGCGGAGATAACAAGGCACCTTTGCATCATAGAAATGTACCTTTGGCATGTAGAAATGCGCCTTTGGCGTGCAGAAATGCACTTATGGATAAATGAGGTGCTTTTGTCTTAGGAATTTTGACCAGTTTGACTTAGCAAAATAGGTTTTGACCTAGGTTGACTAGGTTTGACTTTGCTTTGACTTGGTGTTTGACAGTGATTTACCTAGTGTTTGATTGAGATTGACTTGGTTTGACTAGGGTTTTCACATAGGTTTGCAAGTGGTTTTGATTAAGGCATGTGCAAAGGATAACAAGTTTGACTTATGGATGCAAGTTGTCTTACCTCCGCTAACTTTGAGAGAGAGATACTTCGTGGATGCGGCCTAGGTGGTCCAATTAGAGTGGGAGGAGGACATTTTTCTAGAGATGATGGGATTGTGGCACGTGGCCCACTTGACACTAGTTAGGACTAACTTATGGTTGATGACTGCTTTGGTTGAGTAATGGCACCTTGAGACATGTTCCTTTCATTTCCCTACTAGCAAGACTACTATCACTTTAGAGGATGTATGGCGCATTCTCTGGATCCTGATACACAATGCTCGAGTTGACTATAACACAGAGCGAGGTGAGGATGGACTGAAAGAGGTATTTATGATGCCTAACCTAGGGGTTTAAGAGCATGAGATCAAGTGGGGATGCGTGCAGAGACTTTGTGATAGGATCCAGTGGATCATGGTTGCATTGATCGAAGGCTTCCTAGTGCCAGGCAGATGCTCTAGGGGATTATCTATTGGATGGGGTACAATTCTGTCGGGGATGTTCACTCACAACATTAGATATGCATGGGTGCCCTATGTTCTAGGTCGGCTATATCATGACCTTCATGACTATGTTTACAGATCTGGCAATAGCTTGTGTGCTGGTGTTACATTACTACACATTTGGGCTTGGGAGCACATCCCAGTCATGAGGCCAATTTCTCCTCACCACCATGAGGTAGATGATCCATTTGCTTACTTGTATGAGGGTGCACTGACACAACAACGACTTGGTGCGCTAGCTTACTGGAGGATATAGATTGATGAGATGGATACATTCATGTGGAGGCCATGGCTCGATTGCAAGTCATTGGAGGATGGCGCAGAGTAGCTTTTGTACTATAGGCAGGTGAGATATTTGTTTGGACGTAGTGTCTATACCATTGAGCAATATCTACCAGAGAGAGTGATATGGTAGTTTGGACTGCCTCAGCCAGAACCAGTTGGAGACATGATGTATGCGTAGACACGGAGAGAGGTTCCCGATTGGGGCCCAGAGATTGTGGGTGTGACAACATTGGCAGAGCTGAGGGGACTTACCCTAGTTGTTTGGGGTTGGATACTTGGAGAGGCCGATCTAGGTATTACTCCTATGTATGATACTTATTGGCGACATCATAGGCCAGTCAGATTTATAATTCCTGGGGTAGCTAGCACAATGGGTGAGATAGCGGGCCCAAGTCATGAGGCTAGAGTTCACAGAGCCGTGAGGTAGAGGAGGTGATAGGTGTATGTACAGGCAGCAATAGGACCATAGGTATAGGGTTATGATGATGGATAGGGTGGAGAAGGGCCTGATGTCTAGATGGTAGATGTGGGGGCTCTGCAGTAGGTGGAGACAGAGCTAGATCAGGCACAGAGACTATTGTAGGAGGAGATGACGAGGCAGACATGCCTAGAGCTTAGATTTATATGAATGAGGAGAGAGAGGGATTCTACCCATGGTGATGCATGACAAGTGGAGGCCCAGTTGAAGGAATAGGCAACAACACCACCAGTGGATGATGGAGTTGTGGCTAGACTTAAAATAGAGAGAGATGCCGCCATTTAGGTGAGACTAGTAGCTAAGGCCACCTTACAAAGAGTGACCCAAGAGAGAGACATAGAGAGAGAAGCACTGGGTATAGACTAGGCCACCATGATACTGGTAGGAGAGCTAACCCATGTATAGGGTGAGCTAATAGCTACAGGCCGTGAGACAAAGTATTATAGAGGTTTGTATTATGGGGTTGTGCCAGCAGAGTAGTGCTATCCAAGATTTAGAGAGTGGAGAAAATCGGGGGCCTCATCCTCATGGAGATCAAGATCTTCAGTGATGGGGCCTCTGAGGAGATCACATGGAGGAGGGCCATCTGGTACTGGTGGGGTGCAGGGATCATAGCAGTCTACAGAGAGCTCTACGCATAGTCAAGGCTAGAGCATGTTGTGTATATATATAAATATATATAAGCACAATGTCATTACATCCATACATCTATAAGCATAAACATCATCACATAAATCTATAATCATAGTATGTGTCATCACATCCATAAATCATTTGATACCATGTCATCAAATATAAGCATATACACATCCATAGCATATAGAAATAAATCATCATCATAAACATGTGAACATCCATAACATCTCATGAATCATAAAACATCATATATCTCATATATATATATATATATGTTGTATCAGTTTTGTATTAGCAATGTTTTTATTTTGATTATGATGCCTGTGAGCATTTGATGTACATTTTGATGGCTCATGATAGCCACGTTGTATCATATCATTCATTTTTTATGTACATGATGTATATACTAGACATTACTATTTTTTTGATGACCTTGATGATGATATATATGAGATATATGATGTTTTATGATTCATGAGATGTTATGGATGTTCACATGTTTATGATGATTTATTTCTATATGCTATGTGTTGGTAGTGAGCCAAAATCTCTCGTGGGATTTGTGACATGGCTTAACTGCCTCCCATGGATTCATTAACTCTGGCAGTTGTATCGGGCATTAATAGGTCGACCTTTTGGTGCAACAACAATCGTGTTTCCAACAATTGGTATCAGAGCCAAAGGTTCCAGGTTCAAATCTCCCCTGCGAGTGATACGGGCTCCTACGAGTGACGCTGGGGGGATTGTTGGTAGTGATCCAGCATCTCTCACAGGATTTGTGACATGACTTAACTGACTCCCATGGATTCATTAACTCTGGCACTAGTATCAGGCATTAATAGGTCAACCTTTTGGTGCAATGACAATTGTGTTTCCAACAGCTATGGATGTGTATATGCTTATATTTGATGACATGTTATCAAATGTTTTATGGATGTGATGACATATACTATGATTATGGATTTATGTGATGATGTTTATGCTTATAGATGTATGGATGTATTGACATTGTGCTTATGATTATGGATTTATGTGATGAGATATGTATGATGTTTATGATCATGATGCCTAACATGTATGGTTTTGCAGGTATGTAGAAGACTTTGATGATGGATAAAAGAAATGAGATAGACTATAGGTAGTTGATTGATATTTGTATGAAAACTATCTTGTGATTTGGATATATGGATGGGTGTATGGATAGGTAGTTGCAATGGTTATGGTTTAAATATAAAGAGCAATCCTTATTTTTGACATAGTACATGGATAGTATGCCCCTATGGTATAAAAGACCAAGGTGCTGATATATCCAATGCGAGGACATTGAATCTACAAACACATGGTTTGAACTTATATCTACTAGACATAATATAACCTTGTTGGATATGTGAATGAACAAATAGTCTTAGCATAAAATACACTTAATACATATAAGACCTTTACATATCCTTAAACCCAAAAGAATATTAATATACAAGATACTAAGTTTAACACAAACAAGATAAATATTAGCCGTAGTAGGATAATAAGAACATCCCACAAACACAACATATGAAAGCAATGGGTATGCCCCAATCCATACTTCATCACAACGTACCAAGATATAGATAAATCATGGTAGCCTTGAGTAGGTAATTAGAAAGGAACAAAAGATAAACCAAAAAGAAATTGAATGACTGATAAAGTAAACACATAGCCAACATATTCTCTTGCCAAAGAGGTTGCTCAGGGTAGATAGGGTAGATGAAGACTTATTGTAGGAAAGATATATTCATTAAAGGTTGTTGTTCTGATCTAGGATAGATGGATTTGTTGTAGCAGATGTGGCAAGCGGTATGTGGGACAGCATATGGCTTTATGAATAGTCTTTTTTCTTCAGGTTTGGTAAGTACTTGAGCTTTCTAAAGGATGCATAGTTTGTTTTTTGCTTAAGTTAGTCAAGTTGAGGTGGTAGGATGGAGAGTGATAAATGGAAGACGAGAGAGATGGAAGTATTGATGGGTTGGGATGAAGAATGATGAATCTAATGTGCCTGAGTACTGGATATTTTGTATTCCAGACTACATACATACCCTGTATCCACAGGATCAAGGCATGTTACGATGAAGATGATTATGATTATATGTAGTTCTGGGTAGAGTGATGAGATGGGGTGAAGTGTTTTGAGGATGTTTAGGTGAAATTTTGACATCATATGTACCTAAGTACTAGATACTTCCTTCGTATTCCAAACTACCTACATACCCATATCCACGAGATCAAGGTACATTAAGATTGAGATGAGATGATGATATGTAGTTCTAGTTATTTGATGATGTAGGATGAGATGAAGTATGAAGTGTTGTTGTACCTCAAACAAGGATCCATTCCTAGACTTAGGTTAAGGAAACGTGCCCCATTCAGGTAGAGGTTTTATTATGGATGACAATGGATGAACTGACTATGGATGATGCTAATGGATAACTTGACACTGACAATTTCCAAGTCATGATAGATGGGAAAGTGGAAATACAAAGTCAATATGGATGGATGAAGGTTTTATTATGGATTGATATGGAACAAGATGGATGTACAACTTAATAGATGGTAGGTGTTGACTCTATGCATAGTGTCTGTTTGCCATATTTTCACTGTGGTACTTATCTAAGGTACCTGTTTACCAAGTTTTCACCAGAGGACATATTATTTTTGGATTTTTCTATTTTTTTGATTTTTTGGGATTTTTTCTATTTTTTTGGATTTTCTAAGGATACTCTGAGGATCAAGCATAAAACCTCTTGAGATGAACATTATTGATGGGTTCATCCAAGGGAATGCCTTTAGGTGTTGACAAAGTATAAGCTCCTGATCCGTAGACTATTGTAACAATATATGGTCTCAACCAATTCAGTTCAAACATGCCCTTCTTGTCTCTATCTTGTTGGTTGCATTGATTTTCTATAAGTACAAGATCACCTATCTAAAACCGTCTCTCCTTGATCTTCTTATTGTAGTTACGACAGAGGTGATTTTGATAGACATGAAGATGGTTTAGTGTTGTTAGATGCCTCTCATTAGAAGTAACTCTAGCTCAGCTAATCTAGAAACTTAGTACTCCTCTCCATTAATCAAGTGCTGCATAGATACTCTGAGAGATGGGATCTCGACCTCAATGGGTAAAATGGCTTCAGTTCCATAGACTAAGGCATATGGGGTAGCACCAGTTGGTGTTTTTGTTGAATTAGGTCGAGACAATTGAGAGGGGGGGTGAATCAGTTGTCACACAAATTAACAATTTCTTTCTCTTATCTTCTTTTATAACTTATAATCAAAACATTTCAGCATGAATCAATAAGACATGAGCAGAAATGAAAATAGTATCTTGACACCAAGATTTTTGATGTGGAAACCCGGTTAAGGGAAAAACCACGGTGGGGGTTAACCCACAAAGATTATACTCTGTTAAAAGTATTACAATGGGAATGCACATGCATTCGGGCTCACTGCCTAGAGATCACTGCTCAAAAGAAGGCTTGCTACCTACAAGAAAGAAGAGTTACAATAAATTTGAACTAATATTTGGCATCTATCAATGCTAGAGTTTAGTTCCAGTTAAGCATAGAAAACTGACTTAATACACTTCATATTTATTCTCCTCCTTTTACTGTTCTGCTAGCATCTGAACTTTGATCTCTACTTCCTTTCACAATTACTTCCTTGTTGCCAACACCCACACACAAAATCATCCAATTCCATTGGATATATATATCCACAACATGATCTACAATCATTTTACCAGTCAGCTTCAAGAACATTTTAGAACTTTGTAAGGTACTCTGCTTTGTCAGCTAGATCCATACATAATATGAGATGTGGATTACAACTTGCACTTGTGAAACATCAATCATGTTGGCTATCACTATTTGTCATTACCAATTTCCCAATAGACAACTTCTATACATCTAGAAATAGGATCATTCACAAGGTCGACCAGTTCTTCTTCTATCTATTTTGTCAAACTGAGATCTGATACTCAGAAGCTGATATCTTTTGAGTCCTTCATCTCTGGAGGATGAAACTCTAGATTTAGAATGTCTTGACAATGTTTACAACTACCTCAGATCCACAATAGACCATGCCTTTCCACTGGAGAGATACAGATTAAGATACTGGACCCTATCACCTGTTCTGTTCCTGACTACTCAGACTTAGACAAATTCTGATTCTGACTTCCAATGTGAACAAATTATGTTATGCGAATGATTGGGATGATCTTAGTTTCCATCAGTGACAACACTTATCATGCCTAGTATTGTCTCTTGCCAACAATCTCCCCCTTTGGCATTGATGGCAACACTTAGTGAAAAATGACTAAGTGTTGGAATAGCCCCCCTTAGCTTGTGCTCCATACTATTGTTCACACTGCTTTCTGGTACTCCCCCTTAACTGGATTCCTCATTTTTCATTGATCTTCACTCTCCCTTTAACATCAATGGCAAAGGATGGGGTCTGCAAGCCAAAATTTTCAAAAAAATGTATATAGGACCGCATATGTACAACTAATCATTAATTTCTATTCACATGAACTTGAGAATATCTACAAAACTATTTTTCAATTGAGTAACTTCAGAGGCCCAAGTTCCCTTTATTACATCCAAAATTGAGATGTGTCCACTCAAAAAAATGCATATGTTTCTGCCTTTGTCAGATCCGAAGGATTACTTGTCTGAAGTGCAGTCTGAGCTTCTGATAAGGCATTAAACATGGTTT
This sequence comes from Cunninghamia lanceolata, assembly GCA_027924645.1. NCBI lineage: Eukaryota > Viridiplantae > Streptophyta > Pinopsida > Cupressales > Cupressaceae > Cunninghamia > Cunninghamia lanceolata. The sequence continues at coordinate 3,733,569 of BSBN01000341.1, read as the reverse complement.
CTAACTTTGGGGCAATCAATTCCCAGAGCTCACACATTATCTTCATAATGTTAAATTTTTCTTTATGGAGCCTCTTTATCTCATCTGTCAAGCTAATTACTCGACATTCTTGACTTATAGGTGAAATTGTTAGAGGATCAAAAATTTGAGAAAGATTTGATAATTTTTGTTCTCGCTCCTTTATCTTCTTCTCAGTATCGTCACCAATTTTAGGCCATGATAGACAGAATTTGTACATATCTCTTCCATCAATTAAAGCATTCTGAATACTCCTTAAGCTAATGCTAAGTATCATCCTATCATTTCCTATTAGATTCTGTACTTCACTAAATTTCTTATCCATAAATTCTTTTTGGACCTTTGCCTCTGCAAATTTTTCAAAGGATTCAAAATGAGTATTTACAGAACTTACCAAATTTTTTAGATGTCCGGAGGGGGAAACGGATGGACTCTTCTGGTAGGAAGGCATTAATTTCTCCAAAATCTTGGTTGCGAACCCCAGTAGCTCATTATCCTCCATATGGGACTTTAACAATTTTTTTCTAGCCTTTACTTGGGTGAAAGATGCTATTTTCATCAATTGAATGGGAGAGAGAGCATCTAGATTGGTTAGACTTTGGAGTAGTTCAGGTTCATCAAGCTCAATCATCTTCTTTTCAAGAAGACTTTTCACTGCATTTGCAGTGTCTCTTGCAACATTTTCTGAATCATTCATTTGATCATCAAAATTTTTAGCATTTGTTTTAGGTGCTTCAACATTTGTACCATCTTCTTTTACTTTGTCTTCTAGGTTTTCTTCCTTCTCTTCCTCTGCTTTATCATTTCTTGTATCACTTGTAGGTGAAATCTTTTCTCTATCTTCACTACTCACTGCTTGATTCGGAGGGCTCTGTGTAGTAGCAATATTCTCTTCTTTTCCAGAATGATCAGGTGTAGGAGTTACTCCTGCATCAACTATTTTATATATCATATTTATGTCCTCCTGATTGACTTGTTCCTCTTCTTGGACTTATCCAACATTTAGATCTAATGAATCAAGTTCAATCTTAGTCTCTTCATAGGTTAACTCTGGAGGATCTAAATTAACACCTTGGTCATCAATTCTTTTGTTAATCTGTTCTTTTAGAGCTTCATGTTCTAGAACTAGAGGATTGACTTCTTCTACTTGTTTCTCTGAAATAATATAATATTTATCTTTGTCTAAAGCCTTTCTTATAATTTCTTCTATTTCTTTTGCAATTTCCTCAGTTTCACCAAGCATAAGTTTGTTCATTCAGACTTTGCTTCTGAATTTATCTTTAACTTCTCTGAGGATTTTGTCTTCTTCTCTTCTAGTCATCACAGGGCATAAAGTGGAGAGAACATACTCTCTGAGTTCCATGTCTTTATCCTTAGCCATTTCTTTCCTCATTTCCAGTACTTTCCTTAAGCTTTTAGGGAGTTCTTGTAAAATTTCCAACAGGGCTCTATTGAATTTATTCAAATATGTGACAATGGCATCTTCCAAGATTTTCTTATTTGCTTGATCAAAATTATCATAGTAGACTTTGATAGGTTTTAAATTTCTATGAACAGTGATTGTTTTTACAAAATCATCAATAGTCATAGCAACCTTACTGGTTACTTGCTTTTTACTGGCCTTATTGCTTCTGGAAGGCTGGTCTTTAGAAGTCTTTGAAGTTCTGGCTTTCTTGGATCTTATTTGTTTCACTTCTTCACTTGTCTTTGTCTCCTCATCATTGTTTCTATCCATGTGGGTTCTTGTAGCCTTGGTTTTCTTTCTTTTCCCTCCATCACCGGATGGATTGGCTTCCAGTTTCTTAGTGGAAGTGGACTTGAGTTGCTCAGCAAGAGTTGCAAAACTGCTTATCTTCCTTGAGGAGCTTGGTGGGACTTCTGGAGCGACTGCCAGCTCACTTTCTACTTTTTCATTTGTAGTCTACTTAGTGCTTTTCTTCATCTTTTCAATTCTTTCTCTGTTTTGCTTTACTACTCCTTGGTTAGGCCAATGCTCTTAGCATACCTTTCAACTTAACTTTGTACTTTCCTCTTGGTTTTCGACTGACTGAGCTTCACATGCAATTTTAGACTTAGTTCCTTGTAGGTTCTAACCTTTCCACAAATGTATCTTTAGGTGTGCTCAGAACATACTGACCATACATATCCAAAACTCTTCCATCCACTTCATAACCCATAGGAATTATCTAAACTATCCTTGGTTCTACAGCTTCCATCAAGCACTGATCTATGTCAGCCATGAAACATATCTCATTTTCATACTTCTCCACAATTGATTTAGGGATTCTCTCCCTTGCTTGCATTAAACTCTAGAAGTTTTTGAAGTAGCCCCAAATGGTAGTCTTTTGGGCTTGGGAGTCACCAAGGCCGAGAAGGTGATCTCTTATTTGCCATGCTACTGGTTTGTCATTTGTCCAATGCACACCTTGAATTCTAGGTACTTCATTCATAAAATAGAAGAACAAGCATATAATCAAGGAACCATGTATTTGAAGGTATTTTTCCTATCTTTCTTTATTTTGCTCAGATTCTCAATCAACTGATTCTGTAGTAGCTCGCAAAGATCATAATCAACATTTTCTTTTACCATTTGATAGGCTACATATATTACAGTTTTAGAGATAGAATTTTCCCTGCTGGAATAGTAAATCTTGTACCTAATCACCATGGAGGTAAATTTGACATCAGGTTCTATGATATCATTGATGGTCATTGCCCTTTTATCAAACTTGGCACCAGTAGCTTCAGTCACTGTCGGTTTTTCACAGATTTCAGGATGGGTAATCTGCCAGAGGAATTTAACCTAGTTACAGTCTTGATAATATCCTTTGTAATCTTAAATGGTTTCAATAGCCACATGAACTCATTGTGTATTTAGCTCAATACATATCAAACCCATTCATTTTCATCAAATATTGGAAACCTAATGACTTGCAGAAAGTGTTTACTTTCTAGGGCTTTGTATTCCAGTTTCAATTTATGGCTATCATCAGTTAAGTACTTGTTGAGCAAATCCAAGAGTTTCAGGTTTCCAAATTCATCCATGTTACAGTGGATGTGTTGCATAATGTCTTCAACATGTAAAACCCCATATGGAACACCTGAAAAGGAACCTAGCAGTTTGACTTCAATAGATTTGTAAGGATGCTTCTTAAATTTAGGATGGGGCCTTTCAGTGACATCAAAAACTAAAGGTGTAGCAATTTGCAGAGATTGAGAATTCAAGAGATTTCATAGAAAACATAAATACCTTGTTCCGCAGGTTAGGGTTTTGCTTGAGGATCCTCTTTGCACTTTAATTCTTGGGAATTCTTAGCTTAGAGCTTGTTCACTTGTTCACTTCTTGCTTTCTTCTGATGCAAAGTGATCTGACTGGGGAATGAATGACCCTTTTATGCTCCGTAGCACTTAATTTGTCTTTGTAATAAATGCTCTACCCTAGTACATCCAGTTACTCTGTTGTTGAACAATTTCTCATGAATTATTCCGTAATTTGTCATATCCACCCTTTTTCTTCCAGAAATCCTTTCAAATGATCTGAAACAATCCAAGATCTCTTTTCTCACTATGCCAGATTCAGGCACTTGCTTACTGGTTGGGGAATTTTGATTTTGATTGCAGCTCCCCCTGAGTCAGAGCTCCTAATTTAATTGCCTAAAGAATTATCTACACCAGATTCCAGTGCAGACCCATCACTATGGTTCACAATTGCTTTCTTCACCCATGTCTCACTTGTTTCATTCTGGATCTCATTCTCTTCAATTTTTATTTTGCCTTTGTCTTGTCTCTACTCATCTAGTTTTCTATTTACCGAACCTCTTCCTTCATTGGTCCTACTTTTGCAGAATCTTGCAAAATGACCGGATTAGTTACAATGGAAGCACACAACATTTCTTTGCCCATTTGATTGGTTTCCTCTTGATCTGTATTGATTTGCCATATGTCCAAATCTATTGCATGAAAAACATTTGCCATTGAAAGAATTCCTATTTCCTCTATTTGATGAGTCATTCATTATCATACCTCTACATTCATTCGATTTATGACCATACCTCTTACAATTGAAGCATTGTCTGGAGAAGGATGGATTATTTTGATTTACTCTACTTCTGCATTGAGTGGCTTTATGACCAAATTTATTGCACTTGAAACAATTTCCATTGAAAGATGGATACCTTTGAGCATTAGGCTGTCTTATCAGAGGTCTTCTAGGTTTGTTTCTCTCCTTCCTTGGTTGAAAGTTTCTTTCTCCAGATCTAGAGCTTTCACCTTTTTCATATTCAAGACCATGCTTGTCTTTAGCCCTTTTCTAACCTTCAAGTATTGCTTCAAGTTTAGTTGAGCTTATCTTGAACTTCTCCTTGTATTCATTTGCAACTTCTAGATCATGTCTAAGAATGACAATTCGTCTTTCAAGATCTCTTTCATTGTATTTGCTTTCTTGTAGATCAGATTTTAGATGACCAACAATATTGTCCAATTTGTAACATTCATCAGTTCTTTCTTTTAGAGTTTGATTTAAATCTTCTTCAGTCTTCTTCGTTTGCTCAATTTCTTTGGTAAACCTCATTGTCCCAGATTCCATCTCAACTTTTAGAACAACTACTTATTTTGACAACTTATCACACTCCTTTGTTTTTTCTTCCAAGTCTTCATTCATGCTATTTTCTTTAGTTAAATTGTATAATTGTAGAAGTAGCTCCTTATTCCTTCCCAAAGACTTCTTTAATTTATCTTTTAACATTTCAATGGTATCATTAGCATCCTTGATTTCATCTTTCAGATTATATATTTCTGCTTTGGACTGATCAAGATCTTTTAGAGCCAACTGAAGTTGATCCTTAAGTGAACCCATTGAAAACTTCTTCCAAGATCTTTCCTCAAGCTGTTAAGCTTCTTTTAAGGAACCTTGATTTGATACCAATTGTTGAATTAGGTCCAGACAATTGAGAGGGGGGGTGAATCAGTTGTCACACAAATTAACAATTTCTTTCTCTTAATCTTCTTTTATAACTTATAATCAAAACATTTCAGCATTAATCAATAACACATGAGCAAAAATAAAAATAGTACACTTGACACCAAGATTTTTGATGTGGAAACCTGGTTAAGGGAAAAACCACGGTGGGGGTTAACCCACAACGATTATACTGTGTTAAAAGTATTACAATGGGAATGCACATGCATTTGGGCTCACTGCTCAAAAGAAGGCTCACTACCTACAAGAAAGAAGAGATACAATAAATTTGAACTGATATTTGGCATCTATCAATGCTAGAGTTTAGTTCCAGTTAAGCACAAAAAACTGACTTGATACACTTCATCTTTATTCTCCTCCTCTTATTGTTCTGCTAGCATCTGAACTTTGATCTCTGCTTCCTTTCATAATTAATTCATTGTCACCAACACCCACACACAAAATCATCCAATTCCATCGGATATATATATCCAAAACATGATCTACAATCATTTACCAATCAGCTTCAAGAACATTTTAGAACTTTGTAAGGTACTCTGCTCTGTCAGCTAGATCCATACATAATATGAGATGTGGATTACAACTTGCACTTGTGAAACATCAATCATGTCAGCTATCACTATTTATCATCACCAATTGCCCAATAGACAACTTCTATACATCTGGAAATAGGATCATTCACAGGGTCGGCTAGTTCTTCTGTCTGTTCTGTCAAACTAAGATCTGATACTCAAAAGCTAATATCTTTTGAGTCCTTCATCTCTAGAGGATAAAACTCTAGATTTAGAATGTCTTGACAATGCTTACAACTACCTCAGATCTATAGCAAACCATGCCTTTCCACTGGAGAGATCTAGACCAAGATACCAGACCCTGTCACCTGCTCTATTCCTGACTGCCAGTGTGAACAAATTGTGTTATGCAGATGATTGGGATGATCTTAGTTGCCATCAATGACAACACTTATCATGCCTAGCAGTGTCTCTTGTCAACAGTTTTGATACTAGTATGATATTCCCATAAGGCGGGGTTGAGTTGTAGATGCGAATTATGACCAGCTTCATTGATAGTTTTCTTTAGGATTTTTAGTATGGTTTTGTTTGAAGCCTTGGCTTAGCCATTTGACTAAGGATAATATGGAGTAGAAAAGTTATTTTGGATATGGTATTGTGTGCATAAAGCACAAACATCTTGATTCTTGAATGGTCTACCATTATCAGTGACAATGGCTTGGGGAATCCCATACTGACAAATGACGTAATTCAAGATAAACTTGGTTATATGATTGCCAGTGAGATAGGTCATTGGAATAGATTCTACCGAAGTAGTAAAATACTTAATGGCAGTAATGATAAACTTATGGTCATTAGAAGAGAATGGATGGATTTTACCCATGAGGTCAAGTCCCCTCTACGAAAAAGGCCATAGAGTTGTAACAAGTTGTAGCTCATGTGCAGGTGCAAGTATCAAATCACCATGATGCTGGCATTGTAGACACTTCTTAGAAAATGGGAATGCATCTTGTTCTATGGTTGGCCAATAATAACCTATATAGAGTATCTTCTTAGCTAGAGTTGGACCAGTGAAATGTGATCCATAGACACCTTCATGTATGTCTCTTAAGGTAGCATTAGCTTCATTTGAGTTAAGACATCTAAGAAGGATACCATCGAGGCTCTGATGGTAGAGGGTGTTGTTGATAACTGAGAGGGGGGGTGAATTAGTTATCCTGATAATTTAGCTTTCTATGCTTTCTTAACAGTTAATGCGACATCAGATCAAATAAGCAAGCATAATCATGAAATGGAAATAACACCAATACACATGACACAATGCTTTTGACATGGAAACCATGTTAAGGGAAAAAACCACGGGGTGATTAACCCAAGATACTATTCTCTGTTAGAAGAATAGAAGATACAAAATGGCACTTGCCAATTAGGGCTTATTGCCCGAGCACACTGCTCACAATAGGCTTACTGCCTACAAAAGACTTACTGTCTACAAGAAGAAAACTTGAACTGATGAGAAGCATCCACCCGTGTTGAAGTTCAGTTCTGGTTAAGCTCAATAGACTGATCTGCTACACTTCATTCTTACTCTCCTTAAGTGCTACTGTCCTCTTACATTCCAAACCTATTTTTTTGCCTTTTATACTATTCTTTTGCTTTTATTCACACTTCAATACCTACACCACATGCACCTTCACATCTAAATCCATCTTGTATATATATCCACACAAGTGATTTCAACACTTTTCTAGTCGGCATCTAGAATAGTCAATATTATCTCAAACTCTGGTTTGTCGGCTAAATCCTTGCATACCAAGTAATGTGGATCAAGAATATGCTTGTAGAAGTCTTCAATCATGTCAGCCAATCATGAATGATACCTCAAGAAACTTAGTCATTAGCAATATCTCTTCTGGATTTGGGTCTGACACTCTGTCGGTACAGTTCTTCCTTTGTCTACTCTATCAAATAGGAACCCAACACTCAAGTGCTCATATCTCTTCACCCTTCCATCACTGGAGGCTAAATCCTTGGAATCTATTAGTAAAGGTACTCGTCTTGACTTCACCAAATCTGCATTTCACTGAAATACTTCCTCTGAGAGATCCGGACCTGACTGTCAGACCTTGCTGACTGCTCTGTTCTTTCTTACTGGATCATAACACTTCTTCAATCTGACTTCCAGTAGAGACTCATCATGTCTTACAGATGTGTGGGGTAACCTTGTTGCCATCAATGACAACATTCATGAATCCATATAGTGTCTCTTGCCAACAATCTCCCCCTTTGGCATTGATGGCAACACTTAGTGAAAAATGACTAAGTGTCACACTATACTCCCCCTTGGTTGATGCTCTATTTCTATTTACATTTTCTGGAGCTCCCCCTTAGCTGGATTCCTCATTTTTCATTGCTCATCACTCCCCCTTTGACATCAATGGCAAAGGGTGGGGTCCACACACCAAATTTTTTAAAAATTAATCTATACTTAGTCGCATAAGTATATCATCTGGCTGTACTATACATATATGTTAGTATATCTGCAAAAGTGTTTTTCAATTGTACAACTTTGGTTGCCCAACTTAGCTTCATCTTGTCCAAAATTGATATGTGACCACTCAATAGGAATGCAAAAGCTTCTACCTTCTTCAGATCTGTCAGATCATTTGTCTTGGCTGTGGTTTGAGCATCACTTAGGGCCTCATGCATGGCCTCCAACTTAGGAATGATTATTCTTCTAATTCATTTAACATGCTAATTCTATTTTTCTTTTCTTTCTCTAGCTTCTTAATTTCATCCAAGACTGCAATAGGCTGACATTCTTGATTTACTATGGATGAGGTAAGTGGATCAAAATTTTGAGAAAGTTTTGTTAGTTTGATCTCTTGTTCTTTCATTTTCTTCTCAATCTCCATTGTTGCTTTGGACCATGATAGACAAAATTTATATATTTCCCCGCCATCTTTAAGAGCATTTTCTAAGCTCTTTATCCCTATATCCATATTTCTTCTATCATTTGATATTAGACTTAGTACTTCAGAGAATCTTTTATCCAAAAACTCTTTCTAGACCTTTTCCTCAGCTAATTTCTCTAAGGACTCAAAATGAGTGTTGACTGAACTAACAAGAGACTTAAGATTACCTGATGAGGAAGCCGATGAATCCTTCAAAAAGGATGGCATGATCTTTTCAAGCACATCAGATGCAACCTCTATTAGCTCACAGTCTTCCATGTGAGACTTCAGGAGTTTTTCTTTTGCCTTTGCATTAGCAAATGAAGCTATCTTCATTGTTTGTACCGGGGAAAGAGAATCAAAATCAAATGGTCCTAGTAGAAGTTTCGGTTCATCAATCTCCATTGTCTCTTTGTTTAAGAATTCTTTGACAATTTCTGTAGTGTCTCTTGCCGGAGACAGAATTTTCTTTTCTTCTGCAGTCTTAGAGCTGTCATCTTCTTTTCCCTTCACTTCTTTTTCTTTCTCCTCTATTCTTTCTTCTCCTTTGGATCCGAAGTCAGTAGGGGAAATAGGAGGAGTAATGTTTGTTTGTTCATGGGCCACCTCTTCTGGAGCAGAGGATTCTAAGCCCTTATCTTCACTGGTGTCCATTACTTCTTCTGTCATTGCCTCAGTAGATCCTTCTTCAACACTTGTGGCTAAGGGATCAACACCTAAATCCTCTATAATAGGAAGATTGAATCTTTTGAAGGCATTCAGGAGGATCTCTTTTGTTTCATTTGCCACTTTATCAGTTTCTCCAAGCATGAGCTGATTCATTCTAGCTTTGCTCTGGAACTTATCCTTGCAATCTGTGAAGATCATATTCATTTGCTTTGAATCAATTAAAGGATATAGCTGAATGGCTATTTGTTCTCGGATCTCAAGATCTTTTGCCATAGCATTATTCTTTCTTATTTCTAACTCTTTCTTAGGCTTTTGGGAATAAGAGATATAATTTCAATAAAAGCCTTATTGTAGATGTTCAGATACTTGACTACTGCATCCTGCAAGATCTTTTGGTCAGCCTCATTATAATGATCATAGAATTCAGTCATTGGTTGAAGGTTTCCATCCACAGTAACTGATTTGACGACATCATCTAATGATAGAGTGGGCTTTTCAACAAACTCTTCTGCCATCTCTTCCTTGTCTTCACTGATAGAGGGTTCACCAGAAACTTTCTTCTTCTTCTTCATCTTCTTGATTTCTTCATCAGATTCTGTCTCTTCTTTGTCTTTCTGACTGAAATAAGACCTTGTGGCCTTTGTCTTAGTTCTTTTCTCTTCTTTACCGGATGATTTTGCTTCCAGTTTTTATGCCTTTGAGGTCTTAGTAGGTGCAGACCTCTTAGAGGATCTGGTCCAGGAGGAGGCTTTTACCGGATCACTTTCCTTTTTTGCTTCTTCCTTCTCTTTTTCTACCCTTTCCATCTTTTCTCTATGTGCACAAGTGCTTCTTTTGAGATTCCATGCCTCTTGGCAAATTCATCTACCTCTTTTCTCACTTTTCTCTTCATCTCTGGTTGTCTGAGCTCCACATGGATTTTTATACTTAATTCTTCAAAGGTTGCAAACCTTTTTGCCTTAGGATCCTTTGGTTGACTTAACATGTGTTGAACATGCAGCTCTACGATTTTCTCATCCACCTCATACCCCATTGGCATGATCCATACTGTTCTTGGTTCTACTACCTCCATTAGGTACTGATCAGTCTCTACCATAAAGCATACTATGTCTTTGTATTTCTCAACTAGAGACTGGGGAATTCTCTCTCTAGCTTGCATCATGTTCTGGAAGTTTTTGAAGAAACCCCAGAGAGTTGTGTTTTGTGCTTTGTCATCACCAAGTCCATGCAAATAGTCCCTAGTTTGTATGGCAACTGGTCTGTCACTCTGCCATACCCATCCACTGGATCCGGATAGCTCATTCATAAAGTAGAAGAATAAGCACAATATTAACCCACCATACTTAAATGAATTCTTTTTATCTTTCTTTATTTAGAAGGAGCTGACAAAGGTCATAATCTGAATTCTTTCTTAACATTTCATAAGCAGTGTAGATAGCCATTCCAGGTACTGAATTCTCCCTGCTAGAATGATATATCTTGTATCCGATGATCATGGAGGCAAACTTGATATCCAAATTAGTGATATCTTCTATTGTCATTGCTCTTTTGTCAAACCTAGATCCGGTAGCCTCACTTACAGTCTGATTCTTGACTGCTTTGAGAATAGGTATCCCACCAGATGAGTACAAACTGGTAACTGCCCTAATGGCATCTTTTGTGATCTTGAATGGTCCATTCAACCACATGAAGTTGTCATGTATTCTGCTCAAGACATACCAGACCCATTCATCCTTAGCAAAGCAGGGGAAATGTATACACTATGCAAAGTGCTTCTCCCGGAGGGCCTTGTATTGGGGTTTGAGCTCAAATGAATCATCTATTAGTTGTTTGTGGTAGATATCCCTCAATTTCAACTCTTTGAATTCTTCAATGTTTGCGTGAATGTAAACCCTAATATCTTCTGTATGCAAGATACCATTCGGAACACTGGGAAATGCTCCTAGGGGATCTACTTCCAAGGATTTGTAGGGATGTTTCTTGAATTTGGGGTGAGGCCTATCAGTGATCTTCACAATATTTAGAGTAGACATCTTTAAAAAGATTTATAGAGAGATATTTAAGAATGGAAAATACCTTTTGCGCCTTTAGGTTTCACAGAGTGAGCCGGATCGATTTCTAGATGAATCGACTTCTACAAATGAACTTTGACAGGCTTGAGGAAATTTGTTGCAGAGCTCCTCTTTTCTTCTTCTTAAATGTAGAATGAGCAAATGTTTAATAAGAAGAACCCTTATATTACTCCGCAAACCCTAATACCAAGTTGCAATAAATGCTTGACCTAAGTCATTCCAGTTTGCCTTATTCGGATGACTTGAAGAACTAGATCAATCTTGATCTAAACATCTTGAGGATCTTCCAAATCTTAACCATAGTTTATTTAGATGTTTCTCTTATGAACCCTTTAATCCACAACTCTCCTTGTGCCAATTTCGGTACCAATTGACTGGCTGGGGGAAAATGGTTGATGCAGAGCATCTAGGTCAGCAGTCTCATAGGTCAAAACTTCAAATGGAACTGTTCTCTAGGTTCACTGTTTTACTAGAGGTTCACTCTCTTACCCATGAAGGGCTTCAACACAATCACTACCTTGTTCTTGACATGCAACATGAGGGAGGACTCCAAGACACCTTCCAAGATGCCCAACTCCATCTAACATCCCTTCAACTCCTCTACACAGGACTGCAGGACAACAATCTTCACTATGTTCTTCATAGACTGTCATAATCTCACTGCTCCATGAGGAAAAATAGTCACCCTAGCCTCCTTGCAATGATCTGTATTGAGACACATTCAATCTTGTACAATATTCCAATCTATAACATTCACACATACCTAATGCCTTCATAGACAAAGCAATACTAAACCAAACTTACCAAGCTTCTTCCTTGTGGTGACTGCTGTCCTTCTCTTTTTCCAATTCTTGACTCTTGATGGGCCATCTCCATGGAAAACTCCACTCTACCCCATTCTCCTACCACTAAAACCTTCATAAACCTCTAACCTAACCATTTTACATTCCACTCCACTGATCACAAATGGAAAAGACCAGTGGAGTGAAGAAATATCCATCGGGCTATTCAAGAATACCCTAGTTTAGGTTTTCAAACTTGCTCTCAGATTAAGGAGGAATACAGAGGTCTAGAGGAATGTCAAGAGCCCAAATAACTTACAAATGCAAGGTAACTCACTACACTAACCAACCATCACAAGCCTCGGTCACCACTTAGCCGTATAGGTACGGTGCATTGAAGAAAACAGTGATTTTCTGATTGTAACAACAGGTTAAAGATAGTCTAAGGTAAATCAGTGATTTTCTCCCACCAAGTTTACTATCAAGACTCCAAATAAGATTCCACAGAAAGGTATTTTAATCTACTTTCCATCCCACATGCCCATGCACTATGACAATTCCGTACTGGTATGGATTTCTCAGAAAAAATAGCAAAGGAAACACAGAAAAGCAGAAAAAAGCAAAAAAACTGTTATCTTTCGTTATATCTTTCAATCCATTAGATGTATCATTACAATACAACCTCCATTGGCTTAAAACAAGCCTCAATAATGCATGAAAATGTTTGGGATTCTAGATAACTGCCCCTCCATCGTGCTTTTCTTGTAAACTGCAGCAATAAAACTATTTTTTTTAGAAACTGACTTCTTTCTTGGACTGTATTTCTAATTTTTATGGTTTAAATGCTCTTTTGACACTTGGTTAACCTTTGGAAAGGTTCCTAACATACCTCCTAACCTTAGACATGCCTTTAAAGGCTTACAAACACTAAAATTTAATTGACAAACATTAAAACATAAATGACTTCCTATGACTGCCTACTTGACACAAGACTGTCCTCTTGAGGACTACAACATGGAATAGATTCATTTCGACATTTGGACATAGTCCAACCACAAGCATGGCTTTCAAGCCTTATACAACATGTAAATGGTCTCAAAGACCTTTTTTTTTAAACAAACAAAACAACTTGTAAATTAACCAAAACCTAGACATCTTGGTGCTCCTGCACCATACTCCCCAGCATGATGAGAACTCTTGTCCCAAGAGTTAGGGGATCTACTCCAACCATTCTTCCATCCTGTTGGGATGTTCCTTTGATGAGGAAACATGAACTCTCCAAGAGTAATCTTCCTCCTTCTCCAACCTGCATGGCTCCTGTAAACAGTGTTAGAACCATAAAACCTGTTTTGGTGTCCTTGTCTAGGACCTTGCTGCTGCAATGCTTCATCTCTTCTCAACTGGAGGTTCTGATTCATTCCTCCTTGGACTATCTGTTGTTTGTCTTCCTTCTTCTACCACTTGATAGGGCAATCAATGTCTCCAACCTTGACATAACTCAAGTCGCAAGCCTACTGCTCTTTAGGATTGTTATCCACCTTCTACTGTTGCAACTGTTCCTGCTGCTTCTCATCATCCTTAACCTGCATACTCAACTGTAGTTTCTCTCCAAAACAAATAACAACATGTTCCTTCCTCTCTTCACAAGGTAAAGGAATCAATTTGAACTTCTTACCATCTTTGTGCACTACATAGGTATTAGGATACCCATCATGAATTGTCCTTCTCAAATACTGCCATGGCCTACCCAAGATAATATGCCCACATGTCATTGGAATAACATCACACAAAACATAGTCTTGATATGGAGCAATAGAAAAATCAACATATGTCCTCTTATTAACCATCACTCACTACTCTTGACTCACCCAAGTGGCATTGTAAGGACTAGGATGATCGAAAGTTTTCAATCCCAACTTGTGCACCATTTCCCAAGAAACTAGATTATCATGAGAACCTGAATCTACAATCAACTTGCATATATTTCCATGACTTAAATAATTAGTTCTAAAAATAGATACCTATGGTGGTTGCTGCATCTTGCCTCTTTCCACCATGAGCATCTCTCCATCCATCATTGGAGAGGCTAACGACATTTCTGGTTCTTCTGGCTTCTCCTCCTCTTGTGCCAAGTGAACTCTTCTATCCTTGGTCTTGTCAACAGCATCCTTCTTAGGACAGTTGAAAGATGTGTGTCCCACCTCATTGCAGTGATAACATCTGCCTATGAACACTCCTCTACTTGATCCAAATCTTCCTCCACCTCTATATCCACCTCTCTGTTCTGTAGACAACTTTTTACCCTTCTCATTGCTGTTCTGAACTTCATTAGTAGGTCTGCCCCTACCTCTATTTCCTCTTCCACTACCTCCTTGCCTTTCTTGCTTCCTCTTCACTCTCTCTTCAGCCCTGATGGCTAACTGAAAACACTCTCCAATTGTTTTTGGTACTGCCAACCCAATCTCATCCTGCAAGTTGTACCTAAGCCCATTAAGGTATCTTGCTACTTTCTCTTCTTCATCTTCCAATCCACCTCTAATACTAAGCTTATGAAATTGCTCAGTATAGGACATAACATCCGTTTCCTTCTACTTCAGATTCTGCCTCATCCTCTTTGTCTGAATGGAGTAATCAGATGGAAGGAATTGATCTTTCATCATGTCCTTCATCCTACTCCAAGAAGTGATTCTTGATGCACCTCTAGCCACTCTTTCTGTCTGCACACTACTCCACCAGGTAAGTGTTGTTCCTCTTAGTTTTGTTTTTGCAAACTTGATCTTCTTCTCATCACTCATCTCCTCATACTCAAAATTTTTTTCCAGGGCATCTATCCACCCTAACAGCTCTTCACTATCCATCTTCCCTTGATAGATAGGTAACTCTATGTTTGCCTTTGTTCCACTTCCTTGGACTGCCTTCAGTAATCTCACAAACTTCTTCTCTTCAGCATCCAACTCATCCTCAAGAGGATTCTCATCTGCATCCTCATCTCCTTCTGAACCATCTTGTTCATCCTTTCTTGGATTCTTCTCCAATGCTTCCAATCTTGCTAAGATTGATGCATTCTCCCTTCTCACTTGCCTCAACTCTCTTTCTCTTCCAGCATCCTGATCTCTTCTGTCCCTCAACTCTTTTTCTCTTCCCTCTAAGGCTTCTCTCAACTTAGAATTTTTTCTTGGCATTTGGTTTTTAGGAGGCATCTTTACACCTCTCACAAACTCTTAACTTCTTCACAAGACCCTACTACACCCTCAAGGATCTACTTGCTAGCTCTAATACCACAAATGATGCAGAGCATCTAGGTCAGTAGTCTCATAGGTCAAAACTTCAAATGGAACTGTTCTCTAGGTTCACTGTTTTACTAGAGGTTCACTCTCTTACCCATGAAGGGCTTCAACACAATCACTACCTTGTTCTTGACATACAACATGAGGGAGGACTCCAAGACACCTTCCAAGATGCCCAACTCCATCTAACATCCCTTCAACTCCTCTACACAGGCCTGCAGGACAACAATCTTCACTATGTTCTTCATAGACTGTCATAATCTCACTATTCCATGAGGAAAAATAGTCACCCTAGCCTCCTTGCAATGATATGTATTGAGAGACATTCAATCTTGTACAATATGCCAATCTATAACATTCACCCATACCTAATGCCTTCATAGACAAAGCAATACTAAACCAAACTTACCAAGCTTCTTCCTTGTGGTGACTACTGTCCTTCTCTTTTTCCAATACTTGACTCTTGATGGGCCATCTCCATGGTAAACTCCACTCTACCCCGTTATCCTTCCATTGCAACCTTCATAAACCTCTAACCTAACCATTTTACATTCCACTCCACTGATCACAAATGGAAAAGATCAGTGGAGTGAAGAAATATCCATCGGGCTATTCAAGAATACCCTAGTTTAGGTTTTCAAACCTGCTCTCAGATTAAGGATTAATACAGAGGTCTGGAGGAATGTCAAGAGCCCAAATAACTTACAAATGCAAGGTAACTCACTACACTAACCAACCATCAAAAGCCCCGGTCACCACTCAGCTGTACAGGTACAGTGCATGGAAGAAAACAGTGATTTTCTGATTGTAACAGCAGGTTAAAGATAGTGTAACGTAAATCAGTGATTTTCTCCCACCAAGTTTACTATCAAGACTCCAAATAAGATTCCACACAAAGGTATTTTAATCTACTTTCCATCCCACATGCCCATGCACTATGACAATTCCGTACTGGTACGGATTTCTTAGAAAAAATAGCGAAGGAAACACAGAAAAGTAGAAAAAAGCAAAAAAACAGTTATCTTTCGTTATATCTTTCAATCCATTCGATGTATCATTATAATACAATCTCCCTTGGCTTAAAACAAGCCTCAACAATGCATGAAAACATTTAGGATTCTAGATAACTACCCCTCCATCGTGCTTTTCTTGTTAACTGCAGCAATAAAACTATTTTTTTTAGAAACTGACTTCTTTCTTGGACTGTATTTCCAGTTTTTATGGTTTAAATGCTCTTTTGACACTTGGTTAACCTTTGGCAAGGTTCCTAACATACCTCCTAACCTTAGACATGCCTTTAAAGGCTTACAAACACTAAAATTTAATTAACAAACATTAAAACATAAATGACTTCCTATGACTGCCTACTTGACACAAGATTGTCCTCTTGAGGACTACAACATGGAATAGATTCATTTCAACATTTGGACATAGTCCAACCACAAGCATGGCTTTCAAGCCTTATAAAACATGTAAATGGTCTCAAAGACCTTTTTTTTAAACAAACAAAACAACTTGTAAATTAACCAAAACCTAGACATCTTGGTGCTCCTGCACCAATGGTTTTCTTTGTGTCCCCCCTGAGCCAGAGCTCACTTTTTAATTTCCAGAAGGAATATCAGCACCAGAGTCTAGTGCGGATCCATCCCCTACATTCTCTGTACTTTTCTTCACCCAAATCTTGTTCATCTCACTTTGAACTTCATCCACATTCACTTTTCGTTTTCCCTTATCTTGATTCTGATTATGATGTACCAGACCTCTTTTGTCCTGATCCTTGCTTCTACAGAATTTTTCAATATGACTGGATCTATTGCAAATTTGGCAAACAACATTTCTTTGCATATTTGATTGATATCTTCTTGATCTGCATTGATTAGCCATATGACCCATTCTATTGGATGCAAAGCATCTACCATTGAATGAATTGTTCATTTGCATATTTTTGCATTCATGAGATTTGTGACCATACCTTTTGTAGTTGAAACACTGTCTGGAGAAGGATGTATTAGTTTGATTCATTCTCTTTCTACACTGATTAGCTCTATGACCAAAGTTATTGCAGTTATCATAGTATGCATTGAAGGATGGATATCCTTGAGCATTAGGCTGCCTTACCGGAGGTCTTCTAGGCCTGTTCCTTGGATTTTCTGATCCAAAATTCT
The DNA here is from genome assembly GCA_027924645.1 of Cunninghamia lanceolata. Lineage (NCBI taxonomy): Eukaryota > Viridiplantae > Streptophyta > Pinopsida > Cupressales > Cupressaceae > Cunninghamia > Cunninghamia lanceolata. Next base: position 3,716,132 of record BSBN01000341.1, on the reverse strand, counting down.
TCTGACCAGATCCAGAGCTTTCACCTTTTTCATACCCCAGGCCACACTTGTCATCTACCCTCTTTTGGCTTTCAAGAAGAACTTCAAGTTGAGCAAAGCTTATCTTGAATTTCTCTTTGTATTCATTTGTTGTTTAAAGATCCCTTTTAAGAGAGACAATTTGATCCTCAAGTTTTTCTTCATTATCTTTAGCATCTTCAAGATTAGATTCAAGATGTCTGATTATTCTATCCATCATGTGGCAGTGTTCTGATTTTTCCTTGAGAGATTGTCTTAGATCATCTTCAGATTTTCTTCTTTCTTCAATTTCTTGGGTGAACTTCATAACTCCTGATTCCATTTCATGTCTTACCATGATGATTTCTTTTGATAACTTTTCACATAACTTGGTTTTCTCTTTCAGATCTCCATTTGTATCATTGGCTTCATCTTGACTTGCCAATTGCTGAAGTAGCTCCTTTCTCTTTTTCATAGAGAGACTCAGTTTCTCTTTTAGTTCTTTTATGAAATCATCAGCCTGTTTGAGTCTTTCCTTTAATTCATTGACTTCAGAATTTGACTGCTCAAGATCATCAAGGGTAGACTTAAGTTGCTCCCTTATACCATACACATCCATTTGAATTCCCTGATCTTCCTCAAGTTGTTAGGCTCTATTGGGAGGAACTTGGCTCTGATACCAATTGTTGATAACTGAGAGGGGGGGTGAATCAGTTATCCTAATAATTCATCTTTCTGTGCTTTCTTAACAGTTAATGCATAATAAGCAAGCATAATCATGAAATGGAAATAACACCAATACACATGACACAATGATTTTGACGTGGAAACCCTGTTAAGGGAAAAAACCACAGGGTGATTAACCCAATATATTATTCTCTGTTAGAAGAATAGAAGATACAAAATGGCACTTGCCAATTAGGGCTTACTGTCCGAGCACACTACCTACAAAAGACTTACTGTCTACAAGAAGAAAACTTGAACTGATGAGAAGCATCCACCCATGCTGAAGTTCAGTTCTAGTTAAGCTCAATAGATTGATCTGCTACACTTCATTCTTACTCTCCTTAAGTGTTGCTGTCCTCTTACATTCCAAACCTATTTTTCTACCTTTTATACTATTCTTCTGCTTTTATTCACACTTCAATACCTACACCACACGCACCTTCACATCTAAATCCATCTTGTATATATATCCGCACAAGTGATTTCAACACTTTTCTAGTCGGCATCCAGAATAGTCAATATTATCTCAAACTCTGGTCTGTCAGCTAAATCCTTGCATACCAAGTAATGCAGATCAAGAATATGCTTGTAGAAGTCTTCAATCATGTTGGCCAATCATGAATGATACCTCAAGAAACTTAGTCATTAGCAATATCTCTTCTGGATTTGGGTCTGACACTTTGTCGGTACAGTTCTTCCTCTGTCTACTCTGTCAAATAGGAACCAAACACTCAAGTGCTCATATCTCTTCACCCTTCCATCACCGAAGGCTAAATCCTTGGAATCTATTAGTCAAGGTACTCCTCTTGACTTCACCAAATCCGCACTTTACTGAAATACTTCCTCTGAGAGATCTGGACCTAACGGTCAGACCTTGCTAACTGCTCTATTCTTGCTTACCGGATCATAACACTTCTTCAATCTAACTTCCGGTAGAGACTCATCATGTCTTGCGGATGTGTGGGGTAACCTTTGTTGCCATCAATGACAACATTCATGAATCCATATAGTGTCTCTTGCCAACAGGTGTCACCCAGAATAGTGAAACGAGAGGCTCAGAAGATGAAGGTTTTACATTGGGTAGGTGTAAGGTTGGAAAGGATGGTGTTGGAATGAAGATAGTCATAGATATCTTGGTACCAAGGGGAATTGGGACCAACAAGTTTGCAGATGATTTTAGTTGTAGGAACATCAATGATAGGTATCAATAGTTTCTCAATTAAGAATTCACATCACTAAGTGTTTGTAGGCATATCTACAAGTGATCTAATAGTAGCCATGGAATCTTTAGCTTTATTATGTACCCTTGGGATTTGTTCAAAGGAGAGGCTAGAGAAATGTGGCTTGTATGTATCAACCAATTTCTTGTAGGGTATCAACTTGTCATCTTTCATTTGGTACTCATCAATGACTTGTCTGATAACTAGTTGAGAATCCCCATAGACATGAAGTTGTTTTCTATTCCATTCGACTACGATATGAAGACCTGTAAGGAGTGCTTCATACTCGTCAATATTGTTGGTGCAAGGGAATGCTAGCCAATATGATTTTGGAATATAATCATTATGAGGCGTGATAAATAGGATTTTGGCCACTGAACCATGATGTGTGTATGAACCATCAAAGTATAACTTCCATTCTACTGAAGTAGTAAGAGTGAATAGCCCTTCATTTGTAAAGTTAGAGATCAAAGGATTTACATCTATCACTGGAGCTTCTGCTAGTTGATCTGCAAGAACTTGTCCCTTGATATCTTTCAGATCAATATGCTCTATATCAAATTCACTCAAGATCATGACCCATTTAGCTAGTCTGCCTGTGAGGGTTGCTTTTGATAAAAGGTACTTCAATGGATCAATCTTAGAAATGAGGTTGGTGTGTTGGTTTAACACGTAATGTCACAAATTTTGAGAAGTAAACACTACTATTAAACATGTTCTTTCCAGAGGAGAGTACTTGTGATGTAGGAGCATCCATAAGCATTCAAATCAATTGGAACATTTGACAGTAAGTTGCAGAGCACTGGGAGAGTGACCTTGGAGATTACCGTATTTTACCACATTTACATATCAAAGTCTATGGAGTTGGACGTAGCATTTAGACATCATGATCTTCATCATATCCAAAATTTAGATCATTTGGGTTTGATTTTGGAGAGATATTGCTATCAGAAGATTACATGTTTTTACCTATTTTCACATAGTAGAGCTGACAATGTTCAGTGGAGTCTAACTAGCTTGCAAAGCAATTCTGTGACTTGCAGAGATAAAAGGAACATCATTCAAGGAAGGTGAGGACCTATCCAACCTTCATGGAGATCTGTACGAAGTTCTATGCACCAACAAACCAATACCTTACGTTTAGTTCTGACCTATCCATGTCTACATGTTTCATGAAGATAGTTAACTCTTAGCTGACTTGGTAATGTTATGAAGGCCTGTGGAGGATATAAATGAAGGATAAATGTTTGTTTCAAGGTAGTGAATGAAGAATGATAAAAGTGTGCAAAGTTATGAAGCAAGTTGATGAATTTTTTGATCCGAACAAGTAGCAGAACTGAAGTAGAGAGCAAAGCAGAAAGTAGAAGTTGCAGAACAAAAAATTGAGAAGTAAATCATGGAAGAGAGTTATTATCTGAATCTTTTTTAACCATGGGCTATGGCCTAGCATATGTAAAGCTCAAGTGGCATATGTAATGTGTTTTGAGATCATAATATAAAGAGGAATGAGCTTTGAAGGCTAGGTTTTTCCCTTTTAGGGTTTTTTCCCAGGTTACATCTTGTGTCATGTGCTTATGAATCTCTCTTTCTTTCTTTTGTTAGCTATATACTTCCGTTGCATCTTTGAGTGATCATGTTGTTAGTAATTTAAGGCTGCAAGGTTGGACAGTCCCTCATCAAACCCTCCTGCCTTGATTGCATTAAGTGGTATCAGAGTTGGTTACAAAATCTGTTGGCATGGAAGGCAGTGTTGAAAGAAGTGTGAAACCTTGGAAGTAACAAATGTCATCGCTAAAGAAGATCAAGGCAAGAAAGATTTGGGTGAGCTTTTCAAATTAAGTTGTTTATCTGATAGGTTTCAATGGGGAAGATTGGAAAAAGGATGAAGGAAAATGAAAACCTAATATGAGAAAAGGACATTCTAGAAGAAGAATTATGCGAAATCAAGAGGTGTAATTCAGAATTGATGGAAAGGATAAAAGAACTAGGAGAAGACAAGTATGATGCTCTTGAAGAAGAATTGGAAAATGTAAAAAGGAGAAATGAAGAATTAGAAGTAGAGCTAAAGTTGTTTGAGTATGTTGAAAAGGGTTTTGAAGAATTGGAAGAAGGATTCAAGTTGTTTGGGAAGGTGGAGAAGAGGAACAGAGATCTAGAGAAAAAATTGAAAGAGATGAAAAAGGAAAATAGTCTATAGAATAATAAAATATTAGGATTAAAAGAACAGGTTAATCAGTTAGAGAAGTCACTTGTACCATGTAGAGAAGAGAATGAAAATCTAAGATCTAAGCCTGAGCTTTGTGATGTTTCTTGTGATACTAATGATTTGAGTAATGTTGTAGAAGTTTCTTTAGAAAGTGAGATTAAAGATGATAGTGTAACTAAACCTGCAGTTGTTGGTGATGGTATTGGTTTCAAAATCATGCAGAGAATGGGATATGAATGACAAGGATTGGGAAAGCATCAGCAAGGAATTACAGAGACTATTGAACTAGTAATAAGATCAAGAAGTGAAGGCCTTGGATATGACAGAGGTAAAGATGTTACAATTCAAACAAGTCAAATTAGAAAAGAAAAGGTATGTATTGTTCTCATTGTAATAGACATGGACATGAAAAGGAATTGTGTTGGGATCTACATCCTTGTAAGTTTTCTGGATTAAGGAATCATTCTGAAAAGATGTGTTGGAATAAAATAAGGAGGACAAAACTTATGATAGATTGTATGCAGATGGATTATGGATGGATTGATGGATCAAAATAGAAACATGTTACTTGTATGTTCAGAAGGTTGTATAGATGGAAGTATTCATGTGTTGGAGGAAAAGAAGGATCAGGATGCAGAGAGAGAAGACCTTATGAAAAGAAAAAAAGGACAGTAATTCATTCTACAGAGGGAGAAATGATAGGAGTCATAATTCTTATCACAGTGAAGGATATAGAAGAGATGAAAGAGGATTTTCTAGAAGGGGAACCTATTTTCAAGTTTGGAGGTGAAAAAAATCAAGCAGTGAATGTCATCAAGAACAGTGATGAGGAAATAGTAAATAATGTGGAGGTAGTTTATGTAGAGGAAGAGGAACCTTTTGAGTCATCAAATTTAATACAGAAACCAGAAGAGGGTGAAGCATTGATCTTAAGAAGAATTTTTTTGTAGACAAATCATCTAAGAAATAGTGCAAGAGAAAGTTTGTCTAAAGTCATCTAAGAAATATTACAAGAGAAAGTTTGTATAAACAAGTGTGAGCATAACAGGAAAAGGAAACTCATGTTGTAGAGAAAAGAGAAATGACAAGTAATTCTACTGGAAGAGAAAGTTTAGGTACCGGAGTGAAGGGAATGTGGATAAAGAAATAGAGAGCAGTATAGGAATAGTATATGTAGAGAAGAAACTATAAGATTTTGATGTGTGTAAAGGAAATGTATCATCTAGAACCAGAGATCAGAAAGTTTTACAGAGAAAACTTAGAAGTGTACTAACTGTATCAAAGGGTGTAACAGGGTAGTTCCAAAGGATGAAAGTATGTATTGATTAACTATTAATTGATTGAAGCAGACATTGATCTTGAGGCAACTTGTGGAGAAGACTTGCTCAGACCATCGATCATTAAGACAGTGCAAGGCTTGCAAGTAGACCACCAAACCTAGACCATGGTAAGTTGAAGAACTTGAGGTAGCTTGTGGAGAAGGCTTTCTCAGGCTGTTGATCATTGAGGCAGTGTAAGGCTTGCAAGTAGAACGCCGAACTCAAAAGAACTTGACGTAGTTTGCAGGGTGGACTTGAATAGACTGTCGACCTTGAGGTAGTTGCAAGTACCTGTGGACAAACCACCAAACCTATTCAAAGAGACAACATTGATTTTGACATAATATAGACCAAAGTGAAGAGGCTCACTTTTCAATTAACCTTGAGAGTCTGATGCAGGAGCATCCAGAGGCATTCAAATTAGTTGGAACAATTGACAGTAAGTTGTAGAGTGCCAGGAGAGTGACCTTGGAGATTATCACATTTGCATATCAGAGGCTATGGAGCTTGACATAGCATTTATACATCATGATCTTTATCATATCCAAAATTTAGATAATTTGGGTTCAATTCTGGAGAGATATCGCTATCATAAGATTACCTATTTTTACCTATTTTAACAAAGCAAAGCCAACAGTGTTCAGTGGAGTCTAACTATCTTGTGGAATGATTATGTAACTTATGGAGCTAAAAGGAACATCACTCAAGGAATTTGAGGACTTGATTGACCTTCATGGAGATTCACATGACGTTCTATGCACCAACGGAGCAATACCTTATGTTTAGGTCTGACCTATTCGTGTCTACACGTTTCATGAAGATAGTTAACTCTTGGCCGACTTGGTAATGTTATGAAGGCCTGTGGAGGATATAAATGAAGGATAAATGTGTGTTTCAAGGTAGTGAATGAAGAATGATAAAAGTGTACAAAGTTATGAAGCAAGTTGATGAATGTTTTGATCTAAAGAAGTAACAGAACTGAAGCAGAGACCAAAACAGAAAGTAGAAGTTGCAGAGCAAAAAATTGAGAAGTAAATCATGGAAGAGAGTTATTATCTAAATATTTTGTAACCTTTGGCTATGGCCTAGCATCTGTAAAGCATGAGTGGCATATGTAATGTGTTTTGAGACCATAATATAAAGAGGAATGAGCTTTGAAGGCTGGGTTTTTCCCTTTTGGGTTTTTTTCCTAGGATACATTTTGTGTCATGTGCTTATGAATGTCTCTTTCTTTCTATTGTTAGCTATATACTTCCATTGCATTTCTGATTGATCATGTTGTTAGTAATTTAAGGCGATTAAGTTGAGTTCATAACCAATCAAGGTGTGACTAATATAGTAGATGGCATGTTCTTTACTTGACTCATCATGTTGTGCGAGAAGAGCACCTAATGTTATAGATGTAGTAGAGATATATAGGAGCAAAAGTCTATTAGGAATTGGTGGTACCAAAACTAGAGGTGTAGCTAGATAGTCTTTGAGTTGATCAAATGCATGTTAACACTTTCTATCCCATCAGAATGAGACATCCTTGCGGAGAAAGTGTTGGAATGGTTGAGACTTATTTCTAGCTATGAAATAAACCGTCTGATGGATTGCAACCTCCCTTGAAGGCTCCTTAATGCTTTTAGATTTTTAGGTGGAGGCATTTCAATGATAGATTTGACTTTAGCTAGATCCATTTCAATTCCTCTGTGAGATACAATGTACTTCAATTCCTCTATGAGATATAATGTCATGGAATATCAGTCATTTCTCATTGATAGGTAGATCCTGCATTCTTGAGACCAAAAGGCATGACTTGCCAATAGTAGGTACCCCAAGGACATGTAAAAGTTGTTTTGTGTTTGTTTTCTAGTGCTATCATGATCTAATTGTATCTAGAGAAACCATCCATTAGAGAAAGCATTTTGTGACCTGCTGTCAAATACACTATGATGTCTATGTTGGGAAGTGGAAAGTCATCTTTGGGACATGCTTTATTGAGATCTCTGAAGTTTATGCATGTGCGGATGTCACATTTAGTTTAGCTATAGGTACAAGATTAGATACCCACTCTGTGTAATCAATAGGTCAGATGCACTTTGCATCTAGCAACTTCTCAAGTCCTACTTTGACTAAGAGTGTTATTTGTGGGTGCATCTTGTGAAGCTTTTGTTTTATAGGCTTGGCATTTAGAGATACTGCTAGATGGTGAACCACTAGTGAAGGGTAAAATCCAGGCATGTCAGCATATGTCCAAGAAAAATTGATTGTCCTTTGTAAGAATAATTTTATGAAGTCCTTCGTCTCTTGCTCTGATAATGAAGCTACTAAGAATGTGATTTTAGGATTATGAACTATATCAAGGTTCATCTCTTGTGAGTCTTCTACTAAGAGAGATAATTTTTATTGATACTTGGTAGGGGAAGGTCAAATCCTCCATCCTAAGGCACCTCAAATAGGTTTTCACCGTCGAATATGTCTTTTATTTTTACCATTTTATGATCAAGATGTGCCACATTGTGGTTTTCACCTAGGGATCTATTTTTATTTTCTCTTTTATGACTAGAGGATTTGGCATTCTCACCAAAGTAAGTAGCATGACCTAAATCCATGATGAAACCAACTTTATGATCTCCAAGTGGAATACCATATTGGAGTCCCATAAATTCTGCTATAGCCTCATCATTCTGAAAGATGTCTAGAATGGGGGCATCTTGTTGGTCCATATCAATGAGTTCTGAGTAGATGATGGGTGTTCATGTTTGAAGTGAGGGAGATGGATGATATCATAAATATCAAGGTTTCTTGGAATAAGTCTATGATGTATAGGGAAGAGTCATCAATGGTATGCTCTATAGAGATTGAATCTGCGGGAAATGTTTTTGCTACCTCGTCAAGAAAAAACTCAATGTTCAAGGCTCATGGTACCTCCTTACTGTATCCTAACCCCTTTCTATTGAGTTTCTTAGTGGTGCAAGAGTACCAAGGGGCTTGGAGTGAGCCCATATGTATATAACACATTTTTGGTGTAATGCTTTTGTTTTTAAATTAGGAAGGTGCGGGACTGATGCAAGCATGGTTCATTTGATATCAACGTGAGGTGCATATCAGGAGATGGAGAGAATGTTAGGCCAATGTAAGAAGTCTTACCGACGGCTAGTTAATGATAGGCACATCGGTGTGAGATATGACATTGATGGAGAAGTTAAAGGTGTCGCCGATGGGAAAGAGTTTGGCTGAATGGATAGGGCTCATTGGAGTGACTAAGGATATCTGCGGGAGAAGTTAAATGTTGGCAGATGTTTAAAGTCACACCGACAAGTGTGAAGGGAAGGCTCATCGGGGTGACAACCACAAGTGTTCACCGATGGTGAGTTTATCAGAGAGATAATAGTCATCGGGAAAGACTTTAAGAGTCACAACGAACAACTGGGTCATGCCAATAGAAATCTTATCAGTGTGAGAGGCATGATCAGAGGAGAAGGTTGGAGTTTGGCCAAAGAGTAAAGTCACACCGACGGTTCAATGCTCATCGGAGTAAGTTGTATTATCGGTGAACAGAGGAAAACTTACTTCGATGATACAAAGTCTGAGCGATGGATTCTATCCATCAGAGAGAGATGGCATGTCGGTGAAAGAAACTAAGAAGTGGCCGATAAGGTAGGTCAAGCCAATAGGAAAGTGAAATGAAGGATCGGTGAGTGAAGAACTTGTTCTGCCGATGATAACTGAACAGACAGGAAACCCTAACCGTCCAATAACAGAAAAAGGATGAAGAGTATAAGAACTTTTTTTGGCTTTGTAGATCGGTTAGAGAAGGTGGAAAAATGTGGAAGATTGAAGAACATACATTGAATGTAATAGAGAAACTTCTGATAATAGAAACATTGACAGTTTGAATCCATTTGTATATTGTCTGTAGAGTACTTGTATAATCTAGTTTGCAGTAGAGTAGACAGTTTAATTTTTGTTCTTTTGTTTCTATTTGTACAAGATGTCTCTGTCTTGATGCCCCTACATTTTCCTTGTACAGTCATGGAGGACCATCAAGCAAAGACCTTGTTTCTTTTGTTTCTGTTTGTGTTAGTGACTGGATTGTCAATGGAAGACAATGAGAACTTGTCCTAGGTGAGCTGTGCTATAGCCTAGCTAGGTATGCAAGTTGCAGTCTAAGAAGACAAGGGTGAAAAATAGAGTAGAAAGAATTGAGCACCAAGCAATCAGAACCCTGGACCTAGAGAGGAGGGCTGATAATGGGCTCAAGAAGGCTAGAAGCCTTGGAGATTGGGAATCTTGGAAGTAGTGAGGATAAGGAAGAGTACCTCACACCAAGAAAGCAAAGTCTGTATGGGAAACAACAGACAAATAGGTCTTTCACCTCTGTAATAGATCGCTTAGGTTGTTTTAGACATTTTGGGGTAGAAAATGTCTATGAGCACTTGAATTGGTAGGGAAACCCAGGGATGGCATAGGTCTTGAAGTGTTGTGTCAAGATAGGTTTTCGAAACCCTTAGGTCTCCCTATCACTTAGTCACAGTAATTGGTTCCATTTGTCCTTGACCATGCTTTGCAAGGCCACCTTTTCCTTTATAGCCCATGTTTTTCACAATTCTAAGACCATTACCATACTTTTTGACAGGTAGTGTGAGTAGGTCCATCTCTTTGTATAGCCAAGATCATATATCTTCAAGAGATTCTTCTTCCAGTAAGCCCCCATTAGTGAACTCTGTTAGAGAAGCTGGTATCTTTGCTTTCTTGGTGACCTTTGTTATGGGTGGTTTTCCATAATATTTTGGTGAAAGTGGCATCCTCCCCACACAACAAGATTTTTAGATGTCATACTCACCAAATCCTATATCTTTGAAATGGACTTTGATTTCTAGAATGGGTTTATCTACAAAGGCTTTTTGCAAAGTATCTGGTTCAATGTATAATGGAGATATTGGGGCTTCAATATTGTTGGGTATTTGGTTTCTATTTGGGTAATGCCCTTGCATGGAACGATAAAACTCAAATGGATTAGGATATCCTAAGATTGTGATTTCAATACCATTGTATGGGAACTTCAGGGATTGATGGTACGTTGAGGGTACAGCTCGCATGCATGAATCTATGGGCATCCTAGGATGTTATTATATGGAAGCTCAATGTCTAAAACTTGGCATCTGGTTTCTAACATGGTGGGGCCCACTTGAATAGGAAAATGTATCACACCTTCTGATCGGTGCTCTGCATAATCATATGCTTTGATAGTACTAGACTGCTCAGTGTTTATATGATCCTCAAAGTATCCTAATTGTTTTAGCAACTTGAGAGGACAAATGTTTAGACCAGCACCACCATCTATAAGTATACGTTTGATATTACATTGTGGATTAGAACTTTGATGTGGAGTGCATTTTTATGACAAGGATCATGAGATGGGAGGTCATTTTCAGAAAAGATCACTTTGTAAGGTGATGCAATGTTACCTATCATGGCTTGAAAGTCCATGACAACTATATTGGTGGAAACTGATGACTCTTGTAGGGATTTTTCAAGCACTGCTTTATGAGTAGGTGATGACCTTAGGAGGTCTAATATTGAGATCTGTGTGGGAGTCTTCCCTAGATGTTCAACAATATTATAATTGGAAATAATAGGAGTATTTTGTGTAGGCCCATGAGGGTTAACAAGACCACGACGAGTTGTGATGGCATAATCTGGGTTTTTGCCCTTGATGGTAAGGGTGGATACTCGACTCTCTTTAAAATGGCCCACAATGGATTCATAAGAAGATGAATCTTTATTAACACTCTTTCCTTTATCAAGATTTTGAACTTTACCATGTTGAGGAAATGGATCCTTGTATACATTGAGATCTTTGTTTGTGGTATGGTGAGGAGGATCATCAAAAGTAACTTCTCCATTGTCTATGAGATTTTGGATCAAGTGTTTCAATTTCATGCAAGATGGGGTTTTGTGTCCTTTCACTCTATGGTACTCACAATAGTCCTTATCTTTGTACCATGTAGTTTTAAAAGCGGGCTCATAATATTGATGTGTTTTAGGCAATGTGATAAGTCCACTTTGAACAAGATTTTTAAGGACTGATTCAATAGGTTTTCCCAAAGGAGTGAACCTACGTCTTAGAGGATAATCTTGTTTTGGTTGCTCATGTGGAGATGATTGAGTAGGTTTGGATTGGAGATTGACTAGTGTTCGGAGGTTTTGAATATGTTTGGAGTCCACAACACCATCATTGACGATATTTTTGGTTTTCGACCAAAATTGATGGTTGTCATTAGATTGTTGGGGAGGATTGTCTTTGGTCTCCTTAAATATTTTGACTAATACTTTTGCAATGAGGGCTTTTTTGATATTAGTTCCTTTGTAAATGATCTCATCAAACATGGTAGCACTTTGGATTTGGAGATGAAAACAAATTTCTTGGTTAAGATTTTGTACAAAGATGCTAACAAGTTGTTTTTCGGGTATGGGCCATGGGAATTTACTAGCCATATTTCTCCATCTTTATAGGAAGGAGATGAATGTTTCCCCGTTTCTCTATTTATTGTTAAATAAGTCCGTCATGGAAATCTCATGTTTTGTATTGTAAGAGAAGTGGGTGGCAAATTTTTAATCTAGTTTGTTGAATGTTTTAATACTCGTGGGTAGGTGTGAGAACCATTCTATTGCTTATCCTCTAAGACTATTAGGAAAGAGGTGCATAAGATAAGTGTCATTATAAGCAACCTCTAAGCAAGCAATGTAGAATTGTCTAAGGTGTTCTTTTGGATCCCCTTTTCCCTTGTATTTGTCAAATTTTGGCATGTCAAAATTAGGGGGAAAAGGGATCATTCGTAAAGATCAATCAAATGGATATGGACAAACCTCCTCCAAAGAAAAAGTTTTCTTGGTGTGACCAAATGAAAGGTCGGATATCTTTTTTTGTAGAACAAAAAACTTGAGCTCAAGATCAGATGGAGGTGTTGGTAGAGCCAAATTTTGTTGGGTTTGAGGTTGTTGTTTCCCATAACAGAGATTGGAATTTAATCCATATGAATTGATATTATATGGGTCATACGAATGATGAGGGTTGTTTGGAGGTTGGTTTGTGAAGAAAGTTTGGGTTTGTGAATTTTGTGGGGGTGCTAGATATGAGTGTAGGCTTTGTGAAAGTTGAGGGGGGTTTGTGAAAGAAATTTTATTATGATATTGTTGTGGTAGAATGATGTATGTGTTTTTATTTTGTGGTGGTTGAGGTGGATTGACATATGAGTGTTGGGTTTGAGAATGTTGAGGTGGAGGAATGGTGCAGTCACGGTTAGGATGGTCCTCAAAGACAACAATCCAAACCATGTAGCTAGAGTAACACAACGGAAACAATTCAAAGATCTAAAGCAAATGTACAATCAGTCATTTAGTATATCAGAGAATTAGAATACAAGTTGGCTGGCAACATGCTGGCTTACAATTAGGGCTCACAGGTCTGATTACAGAATATTAGAATATGCACAAGATATAGCGTTAAAGCTCCTTCAGACAAATTTAAACTATGAACTTATCCTAATTATCATCACTATCTAAAATCTACTTTCCTAAGGATCTATTACATCAATATATATCTGTTTTCCTTGATCCTTCTATCCAAAATATAAAACCTTCTTGCACAAATTAATCCTCTATGTGAAGTCATATTTTTCATGTCAAATACATTTGGGGTTGAGTTGTATATTTTTAAATCATAATTTGTTGTCATGACGTCTTCCCTCGTCACATTTTTCTCTTTAGTTTAAATGTCAAAGCAAATTTTTATCCCAAGGCAAAACTCACCACTTAGTCATCTTTTGCTTTGCATCTATTTTCCGGTTTGACTAAATCCACGTTAATTTTCGCTTCCCACCAAGTCCATTTGCGTCTACTTTTGATCCGCACCAAATCCGCACCAATTTCTCCTTTTCACTAAGTCTGCGCAACTTGTGAATTTTGTCTAAGTTGTTCATATCCGCTTTTTACCGATGCAAGAAGTCTACACTCACTTATGGCTACACTCACGCTATCACATTTTTACATGTAGTCGTGAATTTATCATTGGTTTTTATTTTTCAAATCACCAACTTGCACGTTTTTCTCCTCCCAAACAAAGTGCAAGAAAGGTTTTCTTTTACCTTTTTGAGTTATAACGAAACAAACCTTTGGTGGCTACATACTACATACTTCATACTCATTGCCGGCAGCTATCATGGGTATTCATGGAGATAAATAAACAAAATGTGTTGAAGTGTAGTCTTGCCAAATATACTATACAATTGATTCATGTTGAGTACGGTTGTTATACTTTATTAAACTTATACCAAAATGATGGCTTGTCAGCTTGTGTATGTCGCGGCATTTCTCCCAAGATTAATGCAATGTGAAAGACACATGCCGACAGATATGGTCGAAGTGGAATGTTATCAACAGTTATCTCAGTTAATACACGTGAAAGAGGTGAAAATGAAATGTTACGATGGCAAATTTTTGGTGTATAGTTAACAACCTCAAGCAGCGAAGCTTAAAGAAGTGGTAAAGTGGCACTTTGCTCCAGTTATCCTGGTAGAAAGAAAGCTCAAACAACTAATGTAACGATGAACTCCACGTAAAAGAACTGCGCCAGCTTCTACATCTCCATGCATGCCGATAAACGTGAGGAACATTAAGAATGATATTGCAATGCATAAACACATGTCATCAAATCTGCTGCAAACTCCAATCTCCTCCGTAAAAGAATGAAGCCATCAGTATCTTGCCGCCAGCACTCGGGTGAGGAATTTCAATTTGAGGATCCACATCTTGGCTCTAGTTAGTGAGCAGTTCTAAAATGTTACAGAGTTAGAACATTGGTTTGAGTTTGGTGCTCCTGTCATCATTTAATATGAAATGGAATTGGTGAAATGGTTTTTGAAACCCTCAAGGCTAATACAAATGTAAACATGGAGGAGACACTCCTCAAGACTGCACCGCCAGAGATGAAAGTTATTGGCTACAAACAATAGGGGGAAATGTCATTGTTGAAAACAGACGTGAAATATTTTGTGAGTTTCTCACTGTCGACTTGTCCACCTTGACAAACCACAAAGAGCACTGTTGAAATCTGTGAAGAAATGTAGTCTTTTTCACACTATCTTCATATAAATGACTCTACACAAACAATGTGCTCGACACTCCTTGAAGGACATGCGACTCGTTACTGAAAAGCCAAACTTTATGATTGTGAAAGCATCTTCTCATTGTCACAAAATATGCAGGGTTGTTTAAAATATGATGTGAAGGGAATTTTTTCTCTAAGCAACATGCTCGTTGTCATCATTCTACCACCAATGTTAAGAAAGATTTGACAGAAGCAAAGGTTATCTTTCGTGAATAGTAAAAGCAAATCACGACAATGCATGATGAATAGACAGCGAGAAATCATCAAAGCACAGATGGCAGAATCATTGGTTGTATTATACTGCTTTGGTTATAATATGGATATTCATTGTTGAAAGACTACTCTATCCCCGTTCATATAGTTGGTAATAATACATAGTTGAGGGTTGCGAAATGTTTGAAAGAATTGCCTCCAAATTTTCCATCAACAAAACCTTATCTCTGCGAAAGGATTGTTTGCTTATAAAACTAGTTGCATGTTATGCTCATTGTCTACTTATCAAATCCCTTGTGAGTGTGAATCCCATCCAATTGTGGGTGGAGGATCTGAAATCACAAGCCATTACATGTGAATTATCCCATAGATTTGTTTAATTGTAATACAAAGGTGCAGATCTGTGAAGAAATACAGAAGTATGGACACCGACAAATACACTTTTCTTGCAGAGCAGTCATGCCTATCCAATGAAGATGTCTGGGTATGAACACCTCTTGTCTTCTAGCTTGAATTATGTGTTTTTCCAAATTTCCATTTGAAATTCATCACAACTATATGCAAATTGTCAAAACAAAGACCTCCTAAAAACAATCCAGTAAAACGTTGAGAGAGAATAAACACAGAAAGTCTTCACTTGTAAACATTTCATCATGAAATTCAAATACCAAGGGTTTGAGTTTCTCTCAGTCCTTGAATCCACTCTTCCAGAAATATCAGATACCTCTCTGGGGCAAATTAGCTTGACAGATTTCTGGGAGACAATGAAACAAGAGAAGAAATCACCGATGACTCAGAAGTTATTTGACAATGGATTGGCCCAAGCAACTGGTTTTCCTGTGGCAGTTCAATGCATAGACTTGGTTCTAGAATGTATGAAGCGTTACAAACCAGAAACCAGAGATATTAGAACCATTGACGACAAACTTATTGTCAGATTAGATAGTGTTTCAATTGGTATAGCTTTCAGATTACTTGTCAGAGATCAATTTGTGAATATAGACAAAGGACTTGCTCATCAATACTTCAATGAAAGACAACATCAGTGTCTTAACACCATTGCAAGACATTGGTTACATACACTAAAAGGAGGAAAATCATAGTTGCCTAAAGTTCTTCACAGATCATGTTTCATAGAGGATATTTCAAATATGATTATTCTACTTCATAGAGTGATGGGAGATGAAAAAGCAGCAAATTTTGAAATGTGGAAGTTTCTCTTTGTAAATGTTATTTGTGCAGGAAATTAGTTTATTGATTGGGGCAGCATTATTAGTGACAATTTGCATTATCAGTTGACCAATTTTGAGTTGAATGAACATTTCTATATGTCCTCTTACTTATTTTATGCAATTGCACGCATGAGATCTTGGCTGGGTCTTGCTACTAAAGGAGCTTATGACAATATGACACAGATCTATGATCATTATCCTCAGTTGCAACTGGAACAAAGTTACAAGCACTACCGCAGAGTAAACGATGCTTTCACAATGTTAACAATAAGAGAACTTCAAGGTAACACTGCACTCCAGATATCACTAGAAGCTACTAGTTTAATCAAAATATATGGGAGTTACTTCATCCAGTATCCTAGATTTGCCTATCTGAGAGTTGGTGGGTTTGATGGATATCCATATAAGTTACCGAGATATGTAGATGACAAAATGATATTGATAGAACTATGCAGTCAAATTGGTTCACTTAACAGGAAATACAAAGACAAGAGGAAACCTGGAGTCCCATTTCCCATTGGCCTTAGTCACTACAGCAGCAAATCTTCCAGAGATGCTCAAAATATAGAGAGATCTCTGATAAAAATCAGCTTGTATGCCTATACTATGAGATTCCCTTTTGATAGTAAAGGATATGTCAGAGACAATCTACGGCTTGGTGCAGGATACTGTCACTTTCCAGAACTTGAAGACTTTGGGAAGATTGTGAGAATGATTATGAGGTACATAAATGGGACTGGATGAGGATGACCATTCCACAGATGAGAGAATTCAAACTAGATTGCAATACAGATGGAATTGAGGAAGATGGCTCAGAGTTAATTGATCCTATGTATTTTGATAAAATTGAAACACAGTCCTTACCACCTATTAATTGGGCCAATGATGTGGTTAAAGATTTAGCTACAAGAACTGCACATATCATTCAAAGGACTAAAGCTTGGGTAAAGGAAAAGGCTACTGAGGCAACCGCTACTAAACCGGCAAGTAATAATGCCGTATCATCTAGTAGAAAAGATAAGCATTCGAATTCTTCTTCTTCCTCTTTTCGTTCTCATTCTCCATCTTTAAGAAGTGGTTCCCATAAGAGTACTCAAGGAGGAGATGACGGAGAAGATCCATCAAGAAGAAAGGGTACTAAGAGCATCTGTGAAAATGATGAAAAACAGAAAAGAGGGAAAACAAAAATGAAGGATAATGCATTGCCTCCCATACAGGAAATAGTTGAGGTAAACAAGTCTACAAGTCCTGAAGTAACCCATCAAAAAGTTGAGCATTTGCATGCCTCTCCTTTACCCCTTGTTGCTTCCCCTTCTCATGAAACACCTTGTTCACCTCATGCATTACAATTTTCACTCCCGCCACCTATGAATATATTCAGTGAGCATGTGCTTCCCTCAAACATAGTACCTCTTTCCACAAATATTCTAGAATCCTCACATACTCCTTCTTCTTCCTGGTTGCAACAAAGTTTGTCAAGAAAAAGGAACACTACTCAATTAATCATGCTAGATTTTGATACAGTCTCTAATTTGCTGCAAAGGTCTCCCAAATCTAAAAAGATAAAGGTCACATCAAGGATGGTAGTGGATTCTTCATCAGGTAATCTTTGTGTTGAGGTTGCACAACCTGTTTAAGAAAAGAATTTGAATGAGACCATGGAAAGTGATTTTAACATCACTAAGGTAGATCTTGGTCCATCTACATATGAGGGTGACATGCAAAACTTTCAAGTATCGGTTGCCCAGTTAATAAAAAGAACAGAGAAGGAAAGACAAATGAAAGAGCAACTAAAGCAACAAGTACAAGTTTTGACATCCTATCTCAAAGCCATCATAGATACATCAGCTTTGCCTCTTAAGGCTTCTTCTTCCTCCACTAATTTCTCTCTTGAAAGTAATGTTGAAAAGGAAATTATTGAGAGTGTCAGCAAATACCAGTTGTATGGAAAGGTGATTGAAAAGTGGGTTGAACATATGAAATCAAAAGCTTTCACTTTCTTTCAGCAGGCAAGGAGTCTATTTGATGAAGCAGAAACAAAGAGGGAAGAGATTGAGAATGAAATGAAAGGTATCCAAAAAGAAGAATTGTTATGGCAGGGAATATCCAGAGACCTCGGTGAGATGATCAAAACTGATAATGAGATATTACTTGCTGAAAAAGTCTTTCAAAGCATTGAAGAAAACCAATCTAGTTTTTGGCTATGTTCAGTTGAATGGAAACTGTCTAATATAAGACAAGTGTTGGCAGCCCAAGAAAAGCTCTTGGAAGTTTGTGAGTAGGTGAAGA
Source organism: Cunninghamia lanceolata (assembly GCA_027924645.1). Taxonomy (NCBI): domain Eukaryota; kingdom Viridiplantae; phylum Streptophyta; class Pinopsida; order Cupressales; family Cupressaceae; genus Cunninghamia; species Cunninghamia lanceolata. Next base: position 3,697,773 of record BSBN01000341.1, on the reverse strand, counting down.
AGAATATTCAGATTGATTTATTGGCAATCAATCCTGATATATTTGAGATAGATAAATTTTCAACTTTAGAAGCCCAAACTATCAAAAGAAGTTTTGAAGACATGATTAACATAGGGTTGTTCAACAAATAGGTTTTCAATGAAGGACTTATGGAGAAATTGAACCTCATCTTCATGGCTGTCAATTCTGGTATTGATCACATATCAATTTATTGACATAATTTGAGTGATGTCCATAAAGATCAATTAGAATGGAAGCTTCGCATGACAGGAGTAATTGTTCCCAAAAATAAGCTGATAGCCACAGCAGTGAGGATGTTCAGAGTATATAAAACAAAGTCTACCCTCCCTTCACAATAATTTGGAGCAGCAGAAACATCTTTAGATGGTGTCAAACATGGCGAGGACAAAACCTGATAGTCTCTCATGAGATCCATCCTATTGATCTACTTTTCAAAGTTTACAAATGAAAGTTTTAGTTCTCTTTCTATGAAAGTGACTTTATATCACTCTTTTGTAATTAAGGTGAAAAGTGCATTTTATTCTTTCAGGGACTTTTTGAAACTTTATATAAAGGTTACCTAAAGTGCACTTTTATTTGCATAACATATTTTGGGTAGTTACAAGAAGTAGTTATAAAGTAGTTATAAAGTTGGTTACTAAGACAAGTCTATATATACAAGGCTTGGTGTTTGTAATAGGGACTTTTTGGCTTTCACATTTATAAGGATGTTATAAGGAGCAGAGTTGTACAACTCAGTGTGGAGAAATAAGAAGCATTTTTGGATTGTGTGATCTCAAATATCTTCTTAACATTATTCATTCCTCTTATGTTGATGGATGATGGTTTTCTTTACATAATTTTGCATCGGCAATGTGGAATAACAACTAGTCTTGAAGGAATTGGTTATTAGATAATGTTTCAACGTATGTTGAATATCTCCTGAATCAGTTCTTCTTTCTAATACTACACTCATTGTAACAGTTTAAGAAGTATTCTTATATCATTTTGATGGGATTGTTGAACTTTATACATGCGAGATGAGTTAATGTTCGTAAGCCCATTGTCTTCATCTTCCAAACCTTTCTTTAATTGTATTTCATTCACAAAAGCCTATGATTTATCAAACAAGGGAGCTGCCCCTCTACATGCAGAGGTAAGTTGATAGGAAAACTACAACTTTACCAACTGTTGGTACTTATTTTCACTATGTGTTTTTCTGGGCAAAGAGTCTATAATCAGCCATATGTTATAGTGCAAATCTATTTACCAATAGATTTTTGGTGACTCTACTAGGGACCGGATTCAAGCATACCTCTTTTTGTTTGGAAAAAGTTGGCTTAATGTGTTCAAAGCAAATCTTTTTGATTATTAAATATGGTGCTGCAACGTATAGCTGGACTTGTTTTACAACCTAATGTCAATTGGTTGGATCTTGAGCAAGAAGATATAATTACTAATTTGCGAGTATTGGCGTGGAGATATAGGAGGTCAAATCGCCAATATCAAGAAATAGATGTAGTGCTTGATGAAGAAGAAGACATAGGAATAGAAATTCGTGTTCGTGCCCATTTAATAGCTCAAGGCATCGTAGAGGAAGATTTGGAAAGAGCTAACAAGCATTTTCCTTTTCAAGTAGCTCCAAGAAGAGATAGAGAAGTTGGTCCTCCTATCCGACTTGTTCAAGAATATCGCCCTATGAATCCTCCTCAAAATCAACCTGGCCACCAAGAGGTACACCAGAGGAGACCGTGAAAAGGGCATCCTGGATCCTGATTTTGAAAAGCTAGCTAGTCTTGATTTTTCTCAATCTTTTCTTCCCTCAAGAAGGAATATTAAATCTTTTAGTAGCCCCCCTTCACCCGCAAGAGTCCTACCAGAACCGTTGCCTCCTCTTCCACTTACCAAGCAATAACCTTGCACGAGACTGCAGTTCCTATTGTTATAAATATTCAACCAATCCCACCACTGCAAATGGCTCAACCCATGCCTTGGGGAGCATCTATTGGCCCCATCGCCTTAGGTAATCAGTTGCATGACTTACCTCATGCATCCAAAAAAGTTTTGCCCAAGTTCACTGGAGATGGAATAGTTTCTATAGACGAGCATATTAATGCCTTCTTTTCTGCATGTGGTGTTCTAGGCGTCATGCATGAAGATGTTTCTGTCTGATTATTTGTTGAATCTCTAACTGAAGGAGCAGCAGAATGGTTTCACCATTTACCTACCAGAACTATAAACTCATGGACAATTATGTGCCAAAGATTTGAGGACCATTTCAAAAGTGCTGAAGATGAGCATGCATTATTAGCACAACTTACTCAAATGAAGAAAAAGATTCATGAGCCTATGTGAGAGTTTGTGGCACAATTTAACAAGTTGATAAATAGAATTAAAACTGCTAATAGGCCAACTGTAGAGAATAAAAAATGTTTCTTTCTGAATGCACAACCTCCAGATATGAGTTTCCATTTGAGAAGGGCTTGAGTGGCTAATTTACAAGCAGCACAAACTATGGCCATTGAGATTGAGGATGATTTGTTGACTACTGGGAAATGGAACAAAGACTTACAGAAGTGAAAGGCACAGTCTTCTAATCCATCCACTACAGACCTGATGATTCAGAAGCTAGCTAATGATTTATTCCTGCTCAAGAAATAGCTTCCGCATAATCCACCTCCGCTATATCAAGATATACCAAGGAGAAATTATGTACCTTACCAGTAGAACAAGCCTCCTAGGCTTCCTCCTCCAATGCAAAGGCTAGCTATTGAACATCCTTTTTCCAGTCATAAACAGACTGCAGCTACGTGTGATTTTCATCTGACTACTGACCATGATGGTAGCACTTGTCCTGAAATGGCAAGGTTCATGCAGATGAATCTATCAAGTGAGAAGATAGAAGAGTATGTCACTCAAGAAGATGAGACAAATCAGACCTATGGTCAACCAACAATCAACTTTCTTGAGTATGAATCTGATGAGGAAAAAGAAGAGGTTCATGATATCAACAATCATTCTTGTAATATCTTTACAAGAAACCAATATCAGAAGAATGAAGAAAAAGCCAAAGTTGAATCTTCCCACAAGATTCCAGAAAATAGCCCAAAGATTTTATCAAGAAAAAAACCTCTGGAGAATCAACCTCTTACTGCCATGAAGGATAAAGGCACACAAGGTTCCCCTCTCGGTGATTCATCTCCCCCTGATGATGCATTCAATTTCATAGAGCATTGCAAGAAAACAAAGGTACAAATTTCTCAACTTGATTACTTGAAGTCAAATCCTCAACAGTTGGAGAGACTAATGCATGTTGTCAAAGGAAAACCAGATCCTACTTCTTCAATACACCAATAGTCAAATGACTCTCAACCTGAAAATTATTCGCATGATGATCTCCTTAGTGAATCTCCACAAAAAGGTACTCCGCTGGTAAATGTTATTTTCCTAGATAAGCCTGACCCATTCTATGTTTCCTTGTATATAGCTGGCTATAAACTTAGCAATTGCATAATAGATTCTGGTGCTTCTGATAACATCATGCCTGCTAAGGTTGCTCATGCCCTCGGCCTGTCATTAAATAAACCTTTAGGTAAAGTCTACTCAATGGAGTTCAAGTTAGTCCCATTAGTAGGTCAACTCAAAGACACACAAGTTGCTTTAGCTGCTTTGCCAGAAAAGAAATTAAAGCTCACCATCTTAGTTGCTGACATTCCTACAAGCTATGGCATGCTACTTAGTAGAAGCTTCTGTAAAGACCTAGGTGGAGAAATACAACTAGATTGGTCTCATGCCTTAGTCCCCATCCATGGAAAGAAAGTTAGACTGAATCTAGAACCCAAAGCGAAGTATACAGTCCTGAAATCTGATGATCCAAGAGCAGAGGTACTATATGAAGAAACTAGACCGGGTACATATATGCTTATGCAGGAGAAAGAGGTAATCCCTGAAGTTATCTCTCCTGACATGTCTTCTGGCCTTTGGATGATGGAATTTGACGGCAGTTGCTCTTCTTTTGGCTTAAGGGCTGGAGTTGTTCTTATTTCAATTGCAGGGGAGAAGTTTCCTATGGCTTTCAAGTTGATTTTTGACAATACTAATAATACGACAGAATATGAGGCGCTCATTTTAGGCCTCGAGGTTGCTAAAGAGAAAGACATCAAAATGTTGAGAGTTCTCAGAGATGCAGAATTGGTTGTCAAGCAAGTCAGAAATCAGTTTCAAACAAAGAACACCAAGTTGAGAAGATACCGAAACTTAGTGTGGGATCAAATAGAATTCTTCAATGCTTTCTCTATAGAGGCTATTCCTCAAACTCTTAATTCCAAAGTTGATTGCCTTGCAGTTTCTGTGGCTCTCTTGCTTCCACATCCAGAGTTCAATAAAGATCAATACAAGATTGAATTAGTCTACCGACCAAGCGTGCCTGATAATGATAGCTATTGGCAAGTTTTTGATGACGATAGACAAATTGTGTCCTTTTTGGATAAGGCCGATACTTTTGTCAATCTGTTATTTGAAGGAAGTGAGTCTCTTATAGAAGATGAGGTACTACAATTAAAGGGGAAAACCATTCCAAAGGGTTTGATTACTCTAGAGAAGCTATTTGATAAGCACGATTGCTATGTGAAGAATAAGGATCAAGAGAAAAATCCCAATTCTTCTCAGTATGATAAAGTCGATATAGGCACTAAAGATGATCCTAAAATTGTTTGCATCGGCAAAGCATGTTCGCCAGAAGAAAGAAAGAAGCTCATCACCCTATTGGTCAAATACAAGGACGTGTTCACATGGTACTATGATGATTTAAAGAGTTTCAGGGGTGGAAAATTTCAGCATTATATCACTCTTAAACTCGGAGCTACTCCTTTTAGGAAAAAATAGAGGCAATTCAATCCTAAAGTTGGTAGAGCTATCTTTGTAGAGATTGATAAGATGTTAAAGGCCAAAATTATATATCCTATTCATCATTCAACTTGGGTAGCAAATATAGTTCCTGTGAGGAAAAAGAATTGCAAAATAAGGATTTGTGTTGATTTCTGCAATCTTAATTAGGCATCTTTAAAAGATAACTACCCATTACCTGTGATGGATCATGTTTTACAAACCGTGGCTGGATCTGAAATGATGTCATTACTTGATGGGTTTTCTGGGTATAATCAGGTAGAGGTTGCTCGAGAGGATCAACATAAAACTGCTTTTACAATGCCTTGGGGAACCCTAGCTTACAATCGAATGCCATTCAGGTTGATCAATGCCGGTGCAACTTTTCAACGTGCCATGGATCTCTCTTTTGGAGATTTGAAAAATAAGATTATTGTGGTATACTTGGATGACCTTACTATCTTTTCAAGGAAAAGAGAAGACCATATCAAACATCTGGAGATAGTCCTACAGCGTTGCCATGAGCAGGGGATATCTCTTAACCCTAAGAAGTCCATTTTCGGGGTTACTGAAGGAAAACTACTAGGACACATTGTGTCTACAGATGGGATTCGGATTGATCCTGAACATGTTGAGGCCATCCAAAAATTGCCATTACCATCAAGCAAACTTAGACTAAGGTCTTTCTTTGGTCAAATCAATTTCTTAAGGAGATTCGTACTAGATTTCTCTGAATTAACTCACCACATTGTAGACATGATGAGGGATAAGGTGGTCTTCAAGTGGACTGAAAAAGGGAAACAGGCATTTCAAGATATTAAAACTGTGATTGCAGATGCTCTGATTCTAATTCATCTAGATTTTTCCAAAGATTTCATTATATATTGTTATGCTTCAGAGCATACTTTATTTGCTATCTTAACTCAGCAAAATGATGATCGTATAGAAGCACTTATTGCATTTATGAGTGTTCCTCTGAAAAAGCATGAGTTGAATTATTCCTTAGTAGAGAAGCATGCTTATGCAGTTGTCAAGGCAGTAAAACATTTTAGATTCTATATTCTTAATTCACATTCTAAGGTCTTTGTGTCGAACACCTCGATCAAAACCATACTTACACAGCAAGAAATAGGTGTCAACAAAAGAGCCTCTTGGATTGTGAAAGTTCAAGAATATGATATTGATATTAAGCCAACCAAATTGGTATGAGGAAGAGGCTTATGTAAACTTATAGCTGACAACCGCATGATTGAAGAATTTCTAGAAGAGAATGCCGAATTACCTCAAGCATTATTTGTAGGATTGACAGATGAATGGTTTTCAGATATTGCTTATTTCTTGACATATGGTGAGTGTTCTTCACACTTAACTCTGAAGCAGAAAAGAGTAATCAAGTTTAAAGCTGCAAAATATATTATTTGGGAAGGTAGTTTATACAAGAAGGGGATTGATGGAAATTTTTTGAAATGCGTGGATAAAGAACATCAAGAAAAATTGCTTCAATTCTTTCATAACAAAGCTTGTGGTGGTCATTTCTCTTCCAGTGTCATAGCCTATAAGATTCTAAGACATAATTATTACTGACCTAGCTTATTCAAAGATGCAGACCAATGGGTGAAAAGGTGTGAATCCTGTCAACAATTTAAAGGCAAGGTCAAGCTAGCCACGTAGCCATTGAAACCTGTTATTATTGAAGAACTTTTCCATCAATGGGGGCTAGATTTTATTGTTCCGCTTCATCCAACATCTAGTGCCAGGCATACACACATCTTGGTGGCCACAGATTATTTTACTAAATGGGTTGAAGCCATTCCAGTTCGTCAAACTTCCTCCCAGGTGGTGTGTGATTTTCTAAAGCAGAATATTCTTGTGAGATTTGGTGTACCTCAGAAAATTGTCACAGATAATGCTTCCAATTTTTCCTCTCATGAAATTTCTAATTTTTGTTATCGACATGATATCATACTTGTACATTCTTCTGATTATTATCTGCAAGGGAACGGATTGGCCGAGTCCACCAACAAAAACCTTATCTCTATCATACAGAAGCTACTAGAGGAGAAACAAAAGAATTGGCACAAAAGGTTATTTGATGTGTTATGGGCTGATAGGACTACATACAAAAGAATCATCAGCATGTCCCCCTTCCAACTTGTTTATGGAGTTGATGCTCGCCTACCAATTCCTCTGGAACTTACTGCCCTTTCTCTTCAAATAGTAATAGAAGGTAATGAATTTAAAGATTCTCTAGAGAAAAGAATCATTCATCTGACAAAACTTGAAGAACAAAGGAGTCAAGTAGTTGACAGAATAGCAGAACATCAAGCAAAAGTCAAGAAACTATTTGATAAGAAGACCACACAAAGGTAGTTTGTTATAGGAGATCTCGTTCTACTCTGGGATAAGAGGAAAGAACCTAAAGGGATGCATGGAAAGTTCGAGTCTCTCTAGAAAGGACCTTTCTGAGTCAGAGAAGCGTGTGGTGATAATTCATTCTACTTGGCGTATCTTGATGGTACTCATCTGCCCTTGCACTACAATGGGCAGCACCTAAAAATTTATAATCAGTAATCTGGGAGTTACTCCCAACCCTTTGTACACATAACAGTTTTGTTGTGTTAGTGAGTTTCCTTTTTTGTCCTATTTTTGTTGTGTTGTACATCTCTTTTCTAGTTTGACTCTATTTGCCTTGAGATAAGATCACTAGTCTTGTCAAAGACATTGGGGTTGGTCTACGTCCTTGCAGTTCTTGTCCCCAAGTAGAGCCAGTTGTTTGCCTCAATCCTTCTATCCAAAATATAAAACCTTCTTGCACAAATTAATCCTCTGTGTGAAGTCATATTTTTCATGTCAAATACATTTGGGGTTGCGTTGTATATTTTTAAATCATAATTTGTTGTCATGATGTCTTCCCTCATCTCATTTTTCTCTTTGGTTTAAACGTCAAAACAAATTTTTATCCCAAGGCAAAACTCACCACTTAGTCATCTTTTGCTTTGCCTCTATTTTCTGTTTTGACTAAGTCCACGTTAATTTTTGCTTCCCACCAAGTCCATTTGTGTCTACTTTTGATCCGCACCAATTTCTCCTTTTCACTAAGTCTACGCAACTTGTGAAGTTTGTCTAAGTTGTTCATATCAACTTTTTATTGATGCAAGAAGTCTACACTCACTTATGGCTACACTCACGCTTTCACATTTTTACATGCAGTCGTGAATTTATCATTGGTTTTTATTTCTCAAATCACCAACTTGCACGTTTTTCTCCTCCCAAACAAAGTGCAAGAAAGGTTTTCTTTTACCTTTTTGAGTTATAACGAAACAAACCTTTGGTGGCTACATATTACATACTTCATACTCATTGCCGACAACTATCATGGCTATTCATGGAGATAAATAAACAAAATGTGTTGAAGTGTAGTCTTGCCAAATATACTATACGATTGATTCATGCTGAGTATGGTCATTATACTTTATTAAACTTATACCAAAATGATGGCTTGTCACTTTGTGTATGTCGTGGCATTTCTCCCAAGATTAATGCAATGTGAAAGACACATGCCGGCAGATATGGTCGAAGTGGAACGTTATCAACAGTTATCTCAGTTAATACATGTGAAAGAGGTGAAAATGAAATGTTACCATGGCAAATTTTTGGTGTATAGTTAACAACCTCAAGCAGCGAAGCTTAAAGAGGTGGTAAAGTGGCACTTTGCTCCTGTTATCCTGGTGGAAAGAAAGCTCAAACAACTGATGTAATGGCGAACTCCACATAAAAGAACTGCGCCAACTTCTACATCTCCATGCATGCCGATAAACGTGAGGAACATTAAGAATGATATTACAATGCATAAACACATGTCATTAAATCTGCTGCAAACTCCAATCTCCTCCATAAAAGAATGAAGCCATTAGCATCTTGCCGCCGGCACTCGGGTGAGGAATTTCAATTTGAGGATCCACATCTTGGCTCTAGTTAGTGAGCAATTCTAAAACGTTACGGAGTTAGAACATTTGTTTGAGTTTGGTGCTCCTGTCATCGTTTAATATGAAATGGAATTGGTGAATTGGTTTTTGAAACCCTTGAGGCTAATACGAATGTAAACATGGAGGAGACACTCCTCAAGACTGCACCGCCAGAGATGAAAGTTATCTGCTGCAAACAACAGGGGGAAACGTCATTGTTGAAAACAAACGTGAAATAGATTGTGAGTTTCTCACTGTCGACTTGTTCACCTTGACAAACCACAAAGAGCACTGTTGAAATTTGTGAAGAAATGTAGTCTTTTTCACACTGTCTTCATATAAATGACTCTACACAAACAATGTGCTCAATGCTCCTTGAAGGACATGCGACTTGTTACTGAAAAGCCAAACTTTATGATTGTGAAAGCATCTTCTCATCGTCGTAGAATATGCAGGGTTGTTTAAAATATGATGTGAAGGGAATTTTTTCTCTAAGCAACATGCTCGTTGTCATCATTCTACCACCAATGTTAAGAAAGATTTGACAGAAGCAAAGGTTATCATTCGTGAATAGTAAAAGCAAATCACGACAATGCATGATGAATAGACAGCCAGAAATCATCAAAGCACAGATGGCAGAATCATTGGTTGTATTACACTGCTTTGGTTATAATATGTATATTCATTGTCGAAACACTAATCTATCCCCGTTCATATAGTTGGTAATAATACATAGTTAAGGGTTGCAAAATGTTTGAAAGAATTGCCTCCAAATTTTCCATCGACAGAACCTTATCTCTACGAAAGGATTGTTTGTGAGTGGAGGATCTGAAATCACAAGCCATTACATGTGAATTATCCCATAGATTGGTTTAATTGTCATACAAAGGTGCAGATCTGTGAAGAAATATAGAAGTATGGACACCGACAAATACACTTTTCTTGCAGAGCAGTCATGCCTATCCAATGAAGATGTTTGGGTAGGAACACCTCTTGTCTTCTAGCTTGAATGATGTGTTTTTCCAAATTTTCATTTGAAATTCATCACAACTATATGCAAACTGTCAAAACAAAGACCTCCTAAAAACAATCCAGTAAAACGTTAAGAGAGAATAAGCACAGAAAGTCTTCACTTGCAAACATTTCATCATGAAATTTAGATACCAAGGGTTTGAGTTTCGCTCAGTCCTTGAATCCACTCTTCCAGAAATATCAGATACCTCTCTGGGGCATATCAGCTTGACAGATTTCTAGGAGGCAATGAAACAAAAGAAGAAATCACCGATGACTGAAAAGTTATTTGACAGTGGATTGGCCCAAGCAGCTGGTTTTCCTACGGCAGTTCAATGCACAGACTTGGTTCTAGAATGTATGAAGCGTTACAAACCGAAAACTAGAGAGAATAGAACCATTGACGACAAACTTATTGTCAGATTAGATAGTGTTTCAATTGGTATAGCTTTCAGATTACCTGTCAGAGATCAATTTGTGAATATAGACAAAGGACTTGCTCATCAATACTTCAATGAAAGACAACATCAGTGTCTCAACACCATTGCAAAACATTGGTTACATACACCGAAAGGAGGAAAATCACAGTTGCCTAAAGTTCTTCACAGATCATGTTTCATAGAGGATATTTCAAATATGATTGTTCTACTTCATAGAGTGATGGGAGATGAAAAAGCAGCAAATTTTGAAATGTGGATGTTTCTCTTTGTAAATGTTATTTGTGCAGGAAATCAGTTTATTGATTGGGGCAGCATTATTAGTGACAATTTGCATTATCAGTTGACCAATTTTGAGTTGAATGAACATTTCTATATGTCCTCTTACTTATTTTATGCAATTGCATGCATGAGATCTTGGCCAGGTCTTGCTACTAAAGGAACTTATGACAATATGACACAGATCTATGATCATTATCCTCAGTTGCAACTAGAACAAAGTTACAAGCACTATTGCAGAGTAAACGATACTTTCACAATGTTAACAGTAAGAGAACTTCAAGGTAACACTGCACTCCGGATGTCACCAGAAGCTGCCAGTTTAATCAAAATATATGGGAGTTACTTCATCCAGTATCCTAGATTTACCTATCTGAGAGTTGGTAGGTTTGATGGATATCCATATAAGTTACCGAGATATGTAGATGACAAAAGATATTGATAGAACTATGCAGGCAAATTGGCTCACTTAACAGGAAATGCAAAGACAAGAGGAAACCTGGAGTCCCATTTCCCATTGGCCTTAGTCACTACAACTGTAAATCTTCCATAGATGCTCAAAATATAGAGAGATCTCTAATAAAAATTATCATGTATGCCTATACTATGAGATTCCCTTTTGACAGTAAATGATATGTCAGAGACAATCTATGGCTTGGTGCAGGATACTGTCACTTTTCAGAACTTGAGGACTTTTGGGAAGATTGTGAGAATGATTATGAGGTACGTAAATGGGACTAGATGAGGATGACCATTCCACAGATGAGAGAATTCAAACTAGATTGCAATACAGATGGAATTGAGGAAGATGGCTCAGAGTTAATTGATCCTGTGTATTTTGATAAAATTGAAACACAGTCCTTACCACCTATCAATTGGGCCAATGAGGAGGTTAAAGATTTAGCTACAAGAACTGCACATATCATTCCAATGACTAAAGCTTGGGTAAAGGAAAAGGGTACTGAGGAAACAACTACTAAATCGACAAGTAATAATGCCTTATCATCTAGTAGAAAAGATAAGCATTCAAATTCTTCTTCTTCCTCTTTTCGTTCTCATTCTCCATCTTTAAGAAGTGGTTCCCATAAGAGTACTCAAGGAGGAGATGACGAAGAAGATCCATCAAGAAGAAAGGGTACTAAGAGCATCTGTGAAAATGATGAAAAACAGAAAAGAGGGAAAACAAAAATGAAGGATAATGCATTGCCTCCCATACAGGAAATAGTTGAGGTAAACAAGTCTACAAGTCCTGAAGTAACCCATCAAAAAGTTGAGCATTTGAATGCCTCTCCTTTACCCCTTGTTGCTTCCCCTTCTCATGAAACACCTTGTTCACCTCATGCATTACAATTTCACTCCTGCCACATATGAATATATTCAGTGAGCATGTGCTTCCCTCAAACATAGTACCTCTTTCCACAAATATTGCAGAATCCTCACATAATCCTTCTTCCTGGTTGCAACAAAGTTTGTCAAGAAAAAGAAACACTACTTAAATAATCATGCCGGATTTTGATACAGTCTCTAATTTTCTGCAAAGGTCTCCCAAATCTAAAAAGATAAAGGTCACATCAAGGATGGTAGTGGATTCTTCATCGGGTAATCTTTGTGTTGAGGTTGCACAACCTGTTTCAGAAAAGAATTTGAATGAGGCCACGGAAAGTGATTTTAACATCACTAAGGTAGATCTTGGTCCATCTACATATGAGGGTGACATGCAAAACTTTCAGGTATCGGTTGCCCAGTTAATATAAATAACATAGAAGGAAAGACACACGAAAGAACAACTAAAGAAACAAGTACAAGTTTTGACATCCTATCTCAAAGCCATCATAGATACATCAGCTTTGCCTCTTAAGGCTTCTTCTTCCTCCACTAATTTCTCTCTTGAAAGTAATGTTGAAAAGGAAATTATTGAGAGTGTTAGCAAATACCAGTTGTATGGAAAGGTGACTAAAAAGTGGGTTGAACATATGAAATCAAAAGCTTTCACTTTCTTTGAGCAGGCAAGGAGTCTATTTGATGAAGCAGAAACAAAGAGGGAAGAGATTGAGAATGAAATGAAAGGTATCCAAAAAGAAGAATTGTTATGGCAGGGAATATCCAGAGGCCTCGGTGAGATGATCAAAACTGATAATGAGATATTACTTGCTGAAAACGTCTTTCAAAGCATTGAAGAAAACCAATCTAGTTTTTGGCTATGTTCAGTTGAATGGAAACTGTCTAATATAAGACAAGTGTTAGCAGCCCAAGAAAAGCTCTTGGAAGTTTGTGAGCAGGTGAAGAAGAATATTCAGACTGATTTATTGGCAATCAATCCTGATATAATTGAGATAGATAAATTTTCAGCTTTAGAAGCCCAAACTATCAAAAGAAGTTTTGAAGACATGATTAACACAGGGTTGTTCAACAAACAGGTTTTCAATGAAGGACTTATGGAGAAATTGAACCTCATCTTCATGGCTGTCAATTCTGGTATTGATCACATATCAATTTATCGACATAATTTGAGTGATGTCCATAAAGATCAATCAGAATGGAAGCTTCGCATGACAGGAGTAATTGTTCCCAAAAATAAGCTGATAGCCGCAGCAGTGAGGATGTTTAGAGTATACAAAACAAAGTCTACCCTCCCTTCACAACAATTTGGAGCAGCAGAAACATCTTCAGATGGTGTCAAACATGGTGAGGACAAAACCTGATAGTCCTGTAGACACCCTAAAATGACCATGTCTTCGAATCACTTGCATTTCATCTAATCTATAGCATCACCTGCATTTCAACATTAATTAAATAATTTAATTATTTAATTAATTTCATCAATTTCTTCCAAAATTCTAAAATTCAACATTAATTAAATAAATCCTCTTTATTTAATTAATTAAATCAAATTCTTCTACTATTCTTCCACAATTAAATAATTTATATTATTTAATTAAATAATTATCTTCTTTCCAAATCTCAAGTCTCCATTAATTAAATAAATCCCATTATTTAATTAATTCATCACAAATTCCCTCTTATCTACAATTAAATAATTCCTAATTATTTAATTAAATCAAATTCATTCTTCCAAATTTAAATAAATCAAATCAAATTTATTTAAATCCTCTCATTCTCCAAAAATAAGATAAATCAAATATTTTATTTATTCTTCCAAATCATGCACAACAATTAAATAAATTTATTTATTTAATTTGCTTTCTTATCTACAAATATCTTTCAAATCTTCTAAAATTAAGTCTTCTTCTCCATGCACACACAATTAAATAATTTATTATTTAATTTCTTTCAAATCATGCAAAAGAAAATCTTAAGTTGAGTTATCTATTCACTCAGCCTTGTTTTTTTCAATTTCTCTTAAATTAGAAAAAAGATTTCTAATTTATGAAAAGCATATCTTATCTTTAGAAAAGAAAATGTTTAACTCAAATAAAATAGTTTTTGTGTGACGCTTGTTTTCTTCTTATTCGTTGCACGTTCCTCAACTGTTCTCCTCCTTTGATTCTTCTGAATTATCTGGACCGTTGATCGATCTTCCTTGAAACCTATATAAACCCCCCTCATCTCCTTCATTACCTCTCTCTTCGATCGTATTCTCAGGCATACTTAACAGAGCTTTGAGCATACAAAACAATTTGATTGAGCAACCTTACGATCTTTTAACATTGATCTTTGAGCACATTGAGCACACTACTTGCTTGTTGCAACTATGGTTTCGCAACTTGATTGAGCAATCCACACATCTCCAAAGGGAACAACACAAATTTTGGTAAGAGCTTTCATTTGTCTTTGATTTTATGGTAATGGCTTTTACTTAGATTGGTTCGCTTTATGTGATTGGTTTTTAGTTTTATTAGTTTAGATTTAATCAATTTTTCCTCATACACATTCTGGCACACCCGGTGGGACCCACTAATCCCTCTTTTTCTTTGAGAAATTATTTTTTTTGAAGTCACAGTACGGTACAGTGCAAACGACATTGCAAAGCACTTCCGGCAGTATTCTTGAGCGCTCTTGCAGGCATGGTATAGCACCCTTGGGGGCACTGCAATGCTTCTGGCAGTACAGAGCGATGCTTTTGGTATCACAGAACGGCACTTCTAGTAGCATCTTTCGGTGCTTTTGGCTAAATCAGGTTTCTGACTTCGTTTAGTGTTTTTGCAGGATTTTTCTCGTTATATATCTTATTCATTTGTCTGACAAGCTGTTGTATTTGTCTGTCAAACCTGCTTTTGATACTTCCTAAGATGACTTATTTAGGAGTATCTTTAATTTTTGTGTTAATCTTTTGTGTTGTTATACCTCCTGAGTTTTTTTGGATTTCAGGACATAGATCTCTCAGATACTACTTCTCAGAACAGTCAATCAATCATGGAATCTTATTCTGGGTCTGGCTATTTTGACAAAAGATAACCTTTTGTGATCTAAGACAGCACAGTGCTTTTGGCTATATAGTATCACACTTTCAGTAACATAGTACCACGCTTTTGGTTTTTTTCAGCGCTTCTGATATTATTGTTTCACGCTTCTAGTCTGCATCACAGCGCTTTCAAGAACAGAGTGCAGCGCTTCTGGTTATTTTTCTGCACTTCTGGTATTATTGTCTTACACTTCTGGCCTGCATCACAGTGCTGTTGAGAACATAGTTTGGCGCTTTTGGTAGAACAGTAAGTCGCTTTCGGTGAGACAGTAGCTCGCTTTTGGTCATATTGATTTATTTTGGGCTAACGTATTAGTTTTTGTGGAACTAAACTAACTTGTTGCAGCCTCTTACTACTCACACAGAGCAAATAGGTCTTTTTGACATGTTCATGCAGGGCGAGCGTTGAAGAAATTTTTTGATTTATCTCACTAAGTCTTAGAAACACATTGCATGCTTAAAAGGATAATTGAACAAATCTTTTTGGGCAAAATCTAAGTCTCAGGAAACATACTGCTTTTCTTAACGGACAATGGACATGTATGCACAAACACCTCGATTTTCTAAGGGACAATGGACATGAATGCCAAACACTTCATTTTCATAAGGGACAATTGACAACTACAAATGTGTGTGTGCCTAATTTAGTTGCACCTTATTTTTCTTATAACGGGACAATTGAACCTTTGTTTGACGTGCTTGCTCTTACATTTCTGTACTTCCTTTAGAAGGGTCTACTTTTGGATTGCGCTTCATCCAAAAGGGATGACCCTAAGCAGAGTTTTCCTTTGAACTGCTATATAGGAGGGATAAGGCGAAAGCCAAGTCCTAACTGACGTCAGCCTCACCTTGTGGTGCCAAACTAAAAAGAGGTGTACTAGCTCTTTGTGGAAATGATTTTTACATTGAGCGAAGTGTTTAATACTCTTAGTAGGATTGGTTAAAGCTTTTAGTAGCTTGTCGCATTGCTCATAAGGTGTTGGTCCCTCAAAGTCACTAAGAACCATTTTAGATAGAGACTACCCGACCTACCACCGAACATTGCGGTAATCATCAATGCAAGGGGAATTGATTTAAGCCCTTAAGACACTCACCATTGGCTCCCTTGAGAAGAGATAGTATTCCCTTGGCCATAGAGCTCTTGTGACCTACTTGATCTTTCCAAGGGGAGGGTGAGATATCCCTACCTATCGTCTCTCGCAAAGATACTAAATATCCGACACCTTTATGGAATGATATTTTTATCGACGGAGTATTAAGCTGTGAGCTGATCTACTGTAATAAAACCTTGTCTCTAGGGATAAAAAGTGCTTGTTATTGATTGCAATTGTCTTATACCTATGGAAACATTGGGCTTGTTTGGAGCCTCGAACATACACTATCTGTTGTGTCAGTCCCTTGTGTGTGCCAACATTGTTTGCTGTGTTTTCTCTTGCCAAACATATCCAATCAGAAACAGAAACAATCTATCAAAATTTTGCCTTTTAGAAACATCAAACACTACTTGAGTGCCCCTAGTATTACAGCAGCTTGCCTTTGGTAGTACAGTAGATCACCTTTGGCATAGCAGTAACTCACCTCTGGCAAAACTCTACTTCAGCGCCCTTGGTATAACAGTAGCTCACTTTTGGTCACTGTAGCTCACCTTTGGCATAGCAGTAACTCACTTCTGGTAGCTCAGTTTGTCACCTTTGGTGTCACAGTAGCACGCTTTTGGTTGCACAGTCCAGCGCCTTTGGTCAAATAGTATAGTGCCTTTGGTCCAGTTTGTGCATCAGGAGTTTGTCCTTTTCTCAAAAGCACCTCACAGAATCTCAACATTACCTTTTGTCCTAGTGTATTCCATGGTAACCACTAGGCTCCAGCAAACTATGAAGTCCAAGCAAGTTGTCCCTAAGAAGTGCAAGTCACCTCCTCACACACCGCAATCAGGTTGTCTCAACATTACTCCCAAGGTTACTCCTAGTACACCCACGGCAAAACCAATCAGCTCTCCGAACATGCCGCACATTGACCAACCAAGCAATCCTCAAGAGGGTAGGGTCCCTTTGGTAAGTACACCCCAGTATACCACCGGCTTGCCTCCAGATTTTATGCCACAAGGATATACTATTGAGAAAATCCTGTCTCAAGAGGGTAGGGTTCCTTTGGTAAGCATTCTTCACTATACTACAGGCTTGCCTTCGGATTTTGTTCCACAAGGTTATATCGTAGATCAACCCCCATCTCAAGAAGAGCGACACTTTGAAATAGGTCAATCCTCTCAAGAAGATGGGCAAGATCTTGATGAATTCATACAAGAGCCTAGAGTCGTGGCCGCCTTTGACAAAATCCTTCGTGAGAACCAAGATCATTTCTTTTGCTTGCTTGCAGAGTAAGGCGCCAAGTTACCTCAAGATTTTGATTTATCCTCTCTCAAGGAGACCAACAACATGTTGAGTGCCATACAAGCGGTGCAAACCATGTCCACGGTGACTACGCCCTTACTTGCACAAGGCTCGTAGTATAGGAATCCCCTTTTTCAAAATCCAACAGAAGAGAGGGTCGTATCACCGCTTCTGACTCCTATGGAGATCTACAAAAACCAACAAGAAACTCTCCAACGTCAAGCAGAGTTAGCTAAGCAAGCCACCTTAGCTTGATCGAATATGCAACCACCTCCTAAAGTGTCCACACCAATCGCAAGTGGAATCTTGGTTACCCCTTCACGAATAGGTTTCCCACCAAATTACAATCCGGGGAACAATTATGTAGCCATGCAACAAGGGTCTCAACAAATACCACCTCCCATATCATCAAACCTTCATGTCTCTCAACCAATTAGAGTCATGCAACCCTAACCACAACATTCTTCTACTCTCATCACCAATCTACCTCAACCATCGCAAATCACATCTACCTATGTCCCTCCTCCACAATGTTCATCCGTGCTAAATTTCTTCAACACCTTGCCTATCCACCCTCAACATTCCCAACTTCAAGTTTCCCAAAGCTATGTGCCGCCATCACAAACTAATCAAATGCACTTTAGCTTTCCTCCACCCAATTCTTTTCTTCAACCATCACAAAGCCAAAATTCTTACCTAGCGCCACCTCCAATTCCAACCCAATCTGAACCAATCGTACAACTCGTATAATCCCAACCAATCTTACGACCCTTATAACACCAGTGTGCATGGCTTATACTACAATCTTCTATATGGGAAACACCAACCACTTCTGGGACAACAGGAGATGTTACCAACACCTCCCACGACTATGGAGCTAAAAATTGCAGAAGTTCAACAACAGCTATATGATCTTACGTTTGGCCACACCAAGAAGACCTTCTCTTTAGAGGAAGTGTGTCCTTATCCTTTTGATTGGTCATTACCAATGATCCCTTTTCCTCAAAACTTCACTATTCCCAAGTTCAATAAATACAAAGGAAAAGGTGACCCAAAAGACCATCTTAGGGAATTCTATCTTGCTTGCTTCGAGGTCTCACATAACGACACATATCTTATGCGTCTCTTTCCTTGCAGTCTTGGAGGTCAAGCAATAGAATGGTTCTCACACTTACCCACGGGTATCAAGTCTTTCAACGAGCTAGCAGAGAAGTTTACCACCCACTTTTCTTATAATGCAGAGCATGAGATTTCCATGATTGATCTATGCAACAACAAACAGAAAAATGGGGAAACTTTCATTTCTTTCCTTCAACGATGGAGACAAATGGCTAGCAAATTTCCTTTCAAGATTCTGGAGAAACAGCTTGTTAGCATATTTGTGCAGAACCTCAACCAAGAGTTAGGTTTCCATTTGCAAATTCTTAGTGCTACAACCTTCGATGAAATCACATACAAGGGAATTAACATTGAAAAAGCCCTCATTGCTAAGGGTGTGGTCAAAATCTTCAAAGAAACGAAAGACAACACTCCTCATCAATAATCGAACGATAAACCCAAATATTGGAACAAAAACAAAAACGTGGTCAATGATGGGGTGGTCGATACTAAACATGTCCAAACATTGCAAACATCGCTGCAGCTCTCCAAACTAAGTTAAGCTCCATCTCAACAACAACAGCAACAAAGGCAGCCTTATCAAAACCAATAGCAACGACAACAAGAGCGGCCTCAACAAGATTACCCTCTGCGACGTCAATTCACTCCCTTGGGAGTGCCCATCGAATCAGTCTTACAACAGGTTTTACAGAAAGGACTCATCACCTTACCAGATGCACCCCCATATGGTGAACCAGTTTACAAAACTACGTGTTACAGAGACAATGAATATTGTGAGTTCCATAGGAGCAAAGGGCATCGAACCGCATCTTGCATGAAACTTAAGCACCTCATCCAAAACCTCATCGACGGTAATCAAATCACTTTTGAGAATGAATCACCAGTTCAACACACGAACAAAGATCTCGACATGTACAAGTAACCATTCCCTCATCATGGTCCACCTCCTCCTCAGGATAGAGGTAAAGGTATCAATCATGCTTCCACTTCCTTTGATTCCATTGTAGGTCATTTTGAAGAGAGTCGAGTGTCTACCCTCACAATCAAAGGCAAATCTACGGATTATGCTGTTACTACTCATCGTGGTCATGTCACCATTCGTGGTCCTACACCTAGGCTTCCAGTTCAATATGATTATAATCTTGTCAAACATTTAGGGAAAACGCTAGCACAGATCTCTATTTTGGACCTTCTACGGTCATCACCTGCACATAGAGTGGTGCTAGAAAAAGCCCTCCAAGAGTCTTCAGTTCCTAACAACATAGCTGTCGCGGATTTCCAAGCTATAGTAGGTAACATTGCTTCTCCTTATAATGTGGTCTTCTCTAAAAAGGACCTCCCATCCCATGATCCTGGTCATAATGATGCCCTTCATATTGAGGTTCTCATCCATAAGCGCAAAATCAAACGTATACTCATAGATGGTGGTGCTAGTCTCAACATCTATTCTTTAAAGTTACTAAAGCAATTGGGATACTCTAAGGATCATGTCAACACTGATCATAGTATTACAATCAAGGGATATGATGATGCAGAATGCCGTTCAGAAGGTGTTATCCACTTGCCTATACAACTGGGCCCTGTCATGCTTGAAACCAGGTGTCAAGTCCTTGATATTGAGCTACCTTACAACATTATCCTCGGCCGCCCATGGATCCATGCAATGAAAGTTGTTCCCTCCACGTACCATTAGTCTCTAAAGTTCCCATACAATGGTACGGAGATAACTATCCCAGGAGATCCCAATCCTTTTGAATTCTATCATGTCTTACAAGGCAATTATAAGAATTGCAACTAGGTGCCTAACAATGAAAAAGCCCTTGAATCCCCACTATATGTTGACCTTGCAACACTGACTCCAGCCTCTACAAGTACCCATAATCCTCTTCCTAAAATCAAAGATCACATCTGCGATATAGGCTTTGGCACTTACAATATCTCAAAATCTTGTTGTGTAGGGTGGATGCCTTTATCTCCAAAATCTTACGGCCAACCACCCATTGCCAAAGTAACTAAAAAAGCAGCTATTTCTCCCCCAACATTCCTAACCCAATTCCAACATGGATGGTTATTGGAAGAGGAAACTATTGAGGACATTTCTTCTTGGCTCTATAAGGAGAAAGAACCAGTCACAATACTGGTCAAGCAATATGGCAATGGCTTAAGAATAGTAAAAAACATGGGCTATAAAGGCAAAGGTGGCCTTGGGAAACAGAATCAAGGAACTATGGAACCCATTGTTGTGACAAAGAAGCTAGATTAGAAGGATTAGGATTTGGTAAGAAGGTACCACACGCCTTGGACATCGAGTATATCCTCGACGAGGTAGTGTTGTGTGGTTACACAACACGCCCCATTTTGACTTGGTAAAACAAGGGCCCAGCTTTTGCTTGGCTTGTTTTTGTGCTTTCTGGCAGTTTTGGTAAAAAGTAAGTCATGCAGATCATCATGCATGGGAGGCTGGGTAAGTCATCATCATGAGGTTAGTTTGTCAAAGTTCATATTTCATTCCAGTAACCTCATATTTAAAAAGAGCATCAAATTTCATGCAGGTTTGCCTTTTGCGTCACCCTGATATTCGCTAGGGTGTGAAAATTATGAATGGTCAAAGTTTGGTCAAACCTGATATTCGCAAGAGCAGGATTGTATTTTTTTTTAACATCAGTCATGTTACCGAAGGTCATCCTGATCTAATTTATCACCCAATAAATCATGCGGTCTGAATATCTGGACGTCAATTTTAAGTGATAGTGTCCTTTACCCGTCGATGGCCTTATGCATTTCGCGAGGATCATATTTCTCAATGTAACCTGATATTTAAATATCCTCCTGCCGTGAAATATCCCCCTAAGTCGATATCCTGATGATGTCATTCAAGTCTGATAAATGAAGAAATGATATGACGATGACATCATCATCACATTTACCTCTCGGCAGGATATTTCATAAACATGATCCTGTTCGCATAACCTGACGATGACGTCATCATACCTCAACGATATAGTGAACGAATATCCAGATGACGTCACCCCGATATCCTTAGAATAAGAAAAGGAATGACTTTGGTCATCATCACCATCTCAACGCGACCCGATATTTTCTAATATCCTCCTGACGTATAAAGCACGACTTAAGGGTGCGTTTATCACCCGATATTGTCAGGATGGTTTTTCCTCTCAAGGAGGATGATCATGATCCTACTCACATAATATGACGATGACATCATAAGTACCATAACGCTGAACCAAGTCAATTTCATGATGACATCATCATGATATTTCGACACTGGGTCATTTTTGTTGCGGGGGTCATATTTCTTAACGTCCCGGTTTCCTTTAGTATGACCATGACGTCAGCCTTTCACATTTTAACGAAGCCCGTTTATGATGATGACATCATCATCATATCCTGATCTATGAAGAGAGTCATATTAGTTAATATCCCTCATATTAGCTAATGTGCTTACCCGGACCCGATAGTGTTATTCAATGGAATTTAGTGAACAGAAGCGCATGTATTGCATATGCATGATCTTATGCATGCGATAACTGAAAATGTAAGGCTTGCAGATCATATGAAAGGTCCCAATCACCCTTGGAATACAAAAAAGGCTACCGGAAGGTGAAACTATTTGCAAAAATTCAGAGAAACTCAAAAATTAGGAAATGTTTGACCTTCCCCTTGGCAGGGTCATAACTCCTAGCCATGTTATCAGAATTTAAACTTTTTGGACTCATTGGAAAGATAAACTAGTCATCTAGTTTGAGTTGCCCGGTCACTTAGGCTTAATGCCAAGTTACCGACAACGTGTTGAGCCCTAATTTCTCTCCGAAGGCCTCCGAAAATGCAATTTACTAAGATGTAGAAAATACGAAAAAAATTACATTTTTGATATTTTTATCAAAAATCACTC
Organism: Cunninghamia lanceolata; assembly: GCA_027924645.1. Classification (NCBI taxonomy): domain Eukaryota; kingdom Viridiplantae; phylum Streptophyta; class Pinopsida; order Cupressales; family Cupressaceae; genus Cunninghamia; species Cunninghamia lanceolata. The sequence continues at coordinate 3,675,355 of BSBN01000341.1, read as the reverse complement.
AAATGACCCTGGCTGGACCTGATCAGATATTGAAACTATTTTAGGCACTGACAGCATGTTTTCCAGTCAACGATAGTCACCCGGACCCTCTTGACCACCTATGGGCATTTAGTTGCGTGAATTTTCTCATATGCTCAATATTCATAACCCGATATATAGGTTTGTACATTCACAGCATGATAAAATGTAAATGTTTATTTTCCTGCTAGTTATTAAATGATGATGCTTAATTCTTGTCTATTTGTTGCAGGATGTTGGAGCTGTATGAAGTGGCTGAAAATTGCCAACTGGCAGGCAACATGACCCTGAGCAATGGGGAAGATATACATTTGCCAACTGGAGACCGAATCATATCAAAGATGTTGGAATATTCTGTGCCAGCTATACATTTGCCAACTGGCAAAGCACGTGCTATTCATCTGGACCATTGATTGTTCTGGGAGGATCCTGATCCTTGGATCATTGTAACTATTTTCTGGCATTTGTTCTATATATGGGCTAGAACTTGTCATAAAGGATATATACATTGGAACATCTGGCACAATAAGGCCAATTATTGTAGAATCAAATACGAGGTCAAATTGCTGAGACTAATGAGGATTGAATTGTTGAAGTGTCAAGGTTCTTTCTTCAGATCACTGTAAATGTACCTGTTCTTGAGCATACTGAATGGATATGAAGTTTCAGATTACATCCTGATTGTAAATTTTACGTAATCTTCATGTTGATTTCTGGATATGTACTGGTGAATGCTATGTTCAACTAGAAGCGCTTTCATTTCATTACATGTTGTCAACTTTTCCTTCAAAGATTTGCACTGGATCATGCGGATTTGTGGAATGTCCTGGTGAAGTATGATTCTAGTTTCCTTCTTTTCATTGCATGTATGGGAGCTTGTATGTGGATCAGTGATCTCAGCCAAGTAGTTTTGGGAATCTCATTCTCTAACCCTTTTTCTCATTTTAATTTCATTGAAATCACTTCCATAACTGCAAATCATGATAAATAACAAGCAGAACAGAGAAATATGCTGACATCTTGTAGATAATCAAAGATCCTTAGCATATTTGAGCAAAGTGCATGTAGTGTTGAAAATATCATGCAAAGAATCATAAATAATGGTAGAAATCATGCAAATATCAACCTATAAGCACATTATTTGACTAAATTCATAGTGCAGAGGTAGAATTATTGGAGACTTATGCAGGGCAGATATAAAGAATAGGATATTTGGAGAAATATTGATGAACTTTACAGAAATTACTAAAGAACATAAGGCCCCTGAATGATTAACAGCAACACACATCAACCACTGAGTGACATCAGTAGATTAAGACCTAATCAACAGAGACTTGGGATCATGAATTCTCTAAATTCATCGTATCTTTCAAGATGAGTAAAGGTTGTTGTGTAACTTTTATTCTATGTTTGTATATGACTAACATCATGACCAACAGGTAGCTAACACTTTTCCCACCAATTTGACGTCTACAGAGGATATCATTGATGACTCTTCCCTCCACATGACCAACCTATTCATAGAATCCTCCATTTTTATGCTATCCTCTGTATCCTTAACCTCCACCACCAGCACCCAGAATGTCACACTTGTCTACCCTGAACTTATCGATTGGGACCAACAAGGGTCCCCCATTATAGATGTATTTCAGAATGATGAAGCTTTAGATGAGTTCATGGGACTTCGGGAAGGTATCCCTCTTGGCGATCATAAAGTAGGTTTTGTAATGGAACTAGAACCAACGGCTTATTTTGGTGAGAATGCCAAATCCTCCAATCGTAAAAGTGAAAATAAAGAAAGGTCTCTAGGTGAAAACCACACTGTGGCACCTCCTGATCACAAAATAATAAAAACAAAGGGTGTATCCAAAGGTGAAAACCCAATTATGGCACCTGAGGATGGAGGATTTGACCTTCCCCTACCATGTAAGTATCAAGAGAAGTCAGCTCTCCTAGTGGAAGATTCTATAGAGATAAATCTTGGCACAGAGCAAAATCTAAAGACCACATTCCTAGCAGCATCATTATCAGAAATAGAGCATAGGAATCTTAACATGTTCTTCTTATAGAGAACCATCAACTTTACATGGACCTAGGCTGATATGCTAGGGCTAGACCCTAAGCTAGTAGTTCATTATCTCACAGTTGATCCAAAAGTAAAACTAGTCAAGCAAAAGCTGAGAAAGTTGCACCCTCAGCTAGCTCTCTTGGTAAAGGTGGAAATACAAAAGCTGTTAGATGCAAAGTTTATATGACCAATTGACTATTCAGATTGGGCCTCAAACATTGTACCTGTGTCTAAACCCAATGGGTGCATCTGCATGTGTAATGATTTTAGAGATCTCAACAAGGCATGTCCCAAAGACAACTTTCCACTACCAAACATTGACATTATAGTGGACTTGATAGCAGGTCACGAGATGCTTTCTTTCATGGACAGATTCTTGGGCTACAATCAGATACGGATAGCAGAAGAAGATCAAAATAAAACAACATTTACTTGCCCTTGGGGTAACTATTGTTGGTGCGTCATGCCATTTGGTCTGAAGAATGCAGGGGCAACCTATCAGAGAGCAATGCCAGTGATATTCCATGACCTCTTTCATCACATCATGGAGGACTATGTGAATGACATACTAGCTAAATCTTCTAGGGTAGATCACATACAGGTTCTCAGACAAATCTTTGACAAGCTTGAGAAATATCAAGTAAGACTCAATCCAAAGAAGTGTGTCTTCGATGTAACATTAGGAAAGCTGTTGGGATACATTGTATCTCATAGAGGCATCGAAGTAGATCCAGCAAAAGTCAAGGCTATAGTGGAGATGCCCCCACCAAAGAACCTTAAAGCATTAAGGAGCCTTCAGGGAAGGTTGCAATCCATCAGGCATTTCATCTCACAGCTAGCAGATAAATGTCAACCATTTCAACACTTACTCCGAAAGGATGTCTCATTCCAATGGGATTATAACTGTCAAGCAGCATTTGATCATCTTAAAGAGTATCTGGCTACACCTCTTTTATTGGTTCCACCAGTTGCTGATAAACCTTTGATATTATACATCTCCACTACAAATTCAGCCTTAGGGGCCCTTCTAGCACAAAATGATGAAACAAGAAAAGAGCATGCAATTTATTATATCAGTAGAACCTTGGTGGGATATGAGCTCAATTATTCACCAATGGAAAGAGCTTGTTTAGTAGTAGTGTTCGCCTCCCAAAAGTTATGGCATTACATGTTGAACCAACACACAAATCTGATAGCCAAAATTGATCTCTTGAAGTATCTACTAGCAAAAGCAGCTCTCACAGGTAGACTAGCTAAATGGGTCATGATCCTTAGTGAGTTCGACATTGAGTACACGGATCGTAAAGCAATCAAAGGATAGGCCCTCGCTGATCAACTAGCAGATGTAGTTAGGGTAAAATTGCAAATCAGGGCAAATGAATAAACAGCAATGATAAAACCCTAGCAATGCACAATGAAGCACAAGACAACATGAAAATCAAAATAAGAAATGTAAATGCAAACCGATCTCCACGCTATGCTTGATTTATCTCCATTGCTCTTCTCCACCTCGCATGAGCATGCAAGATTTTGAAGGATTATTGTTGGAAGAATGTTGGGTGCTCATTTCTGCAGCATAACATTAAGATGAAGATGATATGAGGATGATAGTTGAAGGATGCAAAGGCTCTAATGATATTTTGACAGAATAATGGTACTTGAAGCTCAATGCATTTTAGAAAATTTGGCAGAATAATGTTACTTGAAGCTCAATGCATTCTAATGGCTTATGAGGGGTTTGATTTATAGAAAAGGCTTGGTTCAAATGGACGGCTGAGATTAAAAAGCTAAGTGATTGATGTGGACGGCTAGGATTGATTCGGTTATCCCACTCTTCAAGGGAGTTGTAGTCATTTGACAAGTGTCAAGGAGAATAGGGCTCATGTGTGCTTGTGTACATAAAAAGTACTACATATAAAAGATATTAAATAAAAGGCTATAGTACCACTTATCTTTTTTAAATGAAAGAGGCACACATGTCGGCTAAATGATAAGATAAATTAATTAAATAAATAAAATTTATTTAATTAATTGGAAAGTCGGCTTATGATGAGAACTTAATTCAAATAAAATATTTGAATTAGTTGGGATATGAGTTGGATATTAATTAAATAAATAAAATTTATTTAATTAATTAGATAGTCGGCCTAGGCTATGATTGGGATATGATGTGGAAATTAATTAAATAAATAAAGTTTATTTAATTAATTGGCTAAGTAGGATAAGGATGGGATTGAATGTGATTTTAATTAAATAAATAAAATTTATTTAATTAATTGGCTAATGGATAAATGGGATTAAGAGTGGGATTTAGGACAAAATGCTACATGATGTCTAAGTGATGTTTTTATCAAGGTGTTGCAAGACATGGACAAAGTTGGGACAAATTTGGGTGTCTACATTTTGCCCCTCTTTGAGATGATGTTTGAGATGATAAGCTTTATGTTGAGTAACATCATTTCAAAGAAGCTAAGGTATGGATAGAGAAAAATGATATGGAGATGATGATGTAAGGATATGATGGGATAATGATGCCCCCTCGAGAGGATAGGTGGGTTGGACAAACACGGGTATGCCCTCGAAAAGAAATGGCTTGGCTACAAAAGAAAGATAAGGGGATAGATAGAAGAAATGGATGATGCGTTATGCTGCAATGAAAGTGAGCAACCATAATGTTTGATATAGCACTTGACGTTATGCACCAAGGTATAAGGACCAGGGTGATGATGTGTCTTGTGCCCCAGCGTAATACAACCTTGTCTGGATACAAGATATGAATATTAGCTGGAATGGTATTGAGATGATGCAAATGCAAGATAAAATGATAACACACACAAGCAAGCAAGCAAGCATGCACAAATGATTCAAAAACAAACAAGGTATTGCCCCTGTCAAGCTGTAAACCAATGATTAATTGTTAGTTGTTGATGATAGTTGAGAGTGTTGTCATTGCGGGGAAAGCTATATCCCTAGATCAACACAAGGTTGGTTGTTGAGTTTGTGGGTTGATTGGTTGGTTGATTTGGCTTACAACAAGGCTAGGATCAAGACCATGGATTGTGTTTGGATAACTTGGCTTGATTGATTAACTTGATTGGTATAGCTTTAAGGATGGGCTTGCATTTTGAGATCATTGTTTGGAATGACTGGAAGATGATGAAATGATGGATGATTAGATTGATATGATTTGATTTGATGAATGGATGATTTGTGGTGGATTGAGTTGCGTTTGATTTGCTGAAGTGATTGGATTTGTTTTGATGGCTAGCTTGATGTGCTTTGGTGTTGATGCTGATGATTGATAGGATTTGTTTTGATGGTTGGATTGATGTGCTTTGAGTTGATTTTCTTTGGTGTTGATACTGATGATTGATAGGATTTGTTTTGATGGTTGGCTTGATGTGCTTTGGTTGATTTTCTTTGGTGTTGATACTGATGATTGATAGGATTTGTTTTGATGGTTGGCTTGATGTGCTTTGGTTGTGATGTTTGCTATTGCTAGGTTGATTGTTTTCATGATTGGATTGTTTTGAATGATGATAGTGATGGTGTGATGATGAGAGTGTCCACTCAATCTAAGCATAAGCAAGTGTTCTCAGTATGCTCAAAGGATGCAAAATAAACAAGGTATTGCCCTTGTCAAGTCATAAACCAATAATTGATTGTTTGATGATGATAGTGTTGTCATTGCGGGGAAAGCTATATCCCTAGATCAACACAAAGATGTGGGAACGCTATATCCCATTGATGATGATTGATGATGATTGATTTGGCTCATGACAAGATTAGGATCAAAACCTATTGATTTGATTTGGATAATGTTCCTTGATTGATTGGCTTGCTTGATATGGATTAATGTGACTTGGATTTAAGATCATTGCTTAGATTGATTTGATTGATATGATTAGAAGAAGTGATTGATTGAAATGGATGAATGAATGTTATTGATAAGAAGAATTGATGATGATGATTTTGATTGAATGTTGATGGAGTGGATTGTTTGGGATTGATGATGATTGGTTTTATTGCTTGGATTTTTTTTTGGATATTTAATTTTTTTGGATTTTTGAGAATATTTTGATTTTTTTGGAGTTTTTTTGTTTTGGGATATTTGATTTTTTTTGGATTTTTTTGACATATTTTGGATGTTTGGGATGTCAATGGATTTACAATTGGAGTAGCCTTTGTGCTTGATACCAATGACAAGGGAAGACCAAGTCTAGGTGCAAGGGATGGATAAAAGGATGGGCTCATAGTAAATGGGATGAAAGGCTGATGAGAGTTGGATGGATAGAAGAGAGGATAGGCCATATAAGGTATGTATGCATGCCTCATGAAAAATGGATAGGTAGGCTATAGTGGAAAGCTCATGATAGATGTAAAGCTCATGATAAGGATATGCCATAGTGGATGGATCATAAGGGAGCTAGGATGTGATCTCCAAAGGCTATGTTGCATAGGAAGAACTTACCCCATTCTAGATGGTAATGCTTAGGATTTTACATGACAAAGTTCATGACCAAGGGATGACATGATGGATTGGTTTAAATGGGATGGAAGGTTCATAGATAGGACTTGGTTTGGAAATGAGGTATGTCAAGAAATATCCAAACATGTTTCAACATTTTTCCCCTATGTCTCCATCAAAATCAAAAGGAGGAAAGGTGGATGAATGGGTTCAATAAGATAGGTATATGGATGTAAGGGCTAAGGATGGTAAGATGTTATGGTAACGGTAGGATAGGATAGGATGGAAAATGATATAATGGGATAGATAGTTTGGAAATGGATAGGTTGGATGAGACAATGTGCCCCCAAGTGTAAGTGACATAGAAGATCAACCTACACATGACGCCTGTTTGCCAGGTTTTCATCATGGTACTTATCCAAGGCGCCTGTTTACCAGGTTTTCACCGTTGGACGAAGGGATTTCTCTTTACTTTTTTGATTTTTTTTTCTTTTCTTTTTTCTTTTTTCTTTTTTTTTTGCTTTTAGATGGGTTGACAATTACACATGGCGCCTGTTTGCCAGGTTTTCACCATGGTAATGGATAGGAGGGACTCAAGTGGCTAGTGCTATGAAGGTTGATAGTGTCCCTTTAGAGATTGATGATGTCTTCGCATGGACCATGTCAAGTGTGCTCATAGATGTTGATAAGGGATTGTGTCAATTGGAGATGAATTAGGTGGATAGTAGATTATGATGTGGATTATGAAATGTTCATGCATGGAAGGATAGGGGACTATGATGTGCTTATGGAAAAGGATGAAAAGTTTATGCAAAAGCATGGACCCTAGGGATAGCATGGGGGAGATATGCAGGATAATAGATGGAAGATGGGGAGATGTAGTTGTGTGGAGGTGTTGCGGAGTGGAAGGGAACCATGACCAATGGTTGCACACACCGTGATAAACATTGAAGCTTTTGATGAGATGGTGGTGTAGGAAGCAATGGGGATGTTTGCTTAGGAGATGGTTGATGAAGTGATTTAAGAACCCACATAGATTTAGTATTTTTAGTGCTTTTGCTTTTCTTGTGGGAGTTTTGAAGGGAATGGAAGTTTTGAATGGAAGTAGGCTTTTGGATGGAGATAAGTGATTGGGATTCTTGAGATGTGGATGAGGATGCCTCATTTGCTTTGCTGGCTATTTGCTTAGGAACCCAAACCATTTTTCTTTTAGGCTTTGCTTTTGGAGGTATGGGCTTGGATGGTTGCTTAGATGAACTTTTCTTTGATTTTGATTCTTTATGTCCTAAGGTATGAAGACCTTTAGGGTTTTTGGTAGGATTTTTAGCTTTATAAGTAGAGGCATCAAAATTTTTGCTTTTGAATCCCATGGGGTCGGTGGAGTGGATGGAATAATTGGAAGCTTTATGCTTAAACGATGTGTGCTTTTGTTGGTCATGATTAGGGATGCAAGGATACTTATGAACAATAGGTATGTTAGGTGTTGGAAGTAGCGGTGGCAAGGTGGATGGAGGGATATTTGGAGTTGGTAAAAGTGGAGGCAAAGTGGATGGTGGAAGGTGTATGGTCACATGCTTTTGACATTTATAGGATGATGGAGATGGAATGGCCACATATGTCTTGGGTATATGATAAGGTTTGCGATGGAAAGTGGTAGATTTAAGATGCATGAAGGGATTACCAACATCTTGGCCTTGTTTACCTTGGGGTGTGTATCCAAGGCCATATGAGCATGGAGGAATCTGGACATGGTTTGGCTCCAAAATACCTTGTTCATAAAGGCCTAGACCTTTGCCTTGGTAGTTCATGTTTTGGAGTATGCGATTGACTATAGGACTTGGTGTGGTTTGAACACTAGACTTGAGTTTGTTATTGGATGGAGAAGGTGAAGTGGAGGACAAAGGTTGTTGTTGTCCTAAAGAACACTCATGTATAAGGGTGGTATGACCAATAGGACATGATGGTGGATGTGAAATGGGATCGATGGTAGATGGGGATAAAGGATCATTAGGATCTTGATTATGTTCATTATGTTTGCTAAGATCCAAGCTATTGGTTTGATCTGTTATGCTTACTTGGGGGACAAGTGTTTCATCATGACAAGTGGATGTTTGCTCATTATGGATAGGGCTAGATGGTGGATGACTAGGAGCAATGTGGATATCTTGCTCATGGATGGATATAAGATTATGGATAGGATCAAGGTGATTATGGATAGCTTCTTCATAGGTATCATCTTGATCATAAAGAAGGTAAATGTTATGGATGGGTTGAATGAAAGGCATTTGATATTGAGTTGGACTAGGGCTTAATGTTTCCACATGCTTAGGATTAAACCCTTGACATACCTCTTGGGTTGCTTGAATGGAAGTTGAAGGCTCTTGGTCAACAACATGAGAACATGATGACTCTTGACTTGGATTCACAATAAGAGACTCTTGAATAGGCTTGATGTCTTGTAGGTCACATGATGGGCTTGAAGGGCTAGGTATGTTAATGGAAGGCTCTTGGATAGGCTCAAGGATAGGTGGACCACATGATGGGATTATAGGATTAGACATGACCTTTGGAAGTTCTTTGGTAGGCTCATGAATGGGTGTTTGACATGGAGATAGTTTATTCCTAGCTAGTAGCCAATGGATCACATCCTTCGCAAGGGTATGAGTGGATGGGAAATATAATGGATGAGCAATAATAGCAGATGATGTTGCAGGCTTAGGATTAGATTGGGAGCTAATTGGATTGGGTGGATTAGGATTTGGATTGGATGGGGGTGACACATGGCATTGAGATGATGTGGCATGTTTTCCCATTATAGGTAGGTACACCTTGTAAACAATTGGGACAAATATTGGGCATTGATTTGTATTGTGGCCTTTGGTCCTATGGTATGCACAATAATCATGTTCATCATATGGACTTTCTTCACATGGGTTGATGGAGGGAAGTTCAATGAGTTTTGCTTCAAGCATCCGTTGTAAAACTATCTCAGCCGCATCCTTAGGTGAAGGATTAGAATGACATGGTGATGAAGGTAATGAAGGGCTTGATGGCTTGGAAGGTTGATGGACCAATAGACTAGGAGTAGGATCAGATGATGGTGTTGGGATAGGACTTGTTGGCTCATATGTTGGCATGTGATTGGATGGTGGTGGCCACTCTAGATTGGTATCTCCCTTGTCAAAGGTAATTAAGTCTTGCATAGGAAAACTTGGACTCATTTGATTTATGTACAAGGGGCCATTGGGATTTGGATATTGTTCTTGTTGGAAAGGTGGACTTAGGTCTATCAATGGTGCTTGGTGGTCTTGTTGGAAAGGTGTACTTGGATTTGCTTGATTTATGTACAAAAGGCCATTTGGACTTGAATGTTGTTCTTGTAATATCACTTGATTGACTTGTGGATGGGCTTGATAGTGCATTGACTTGGTGGATAAGTGGATTAAGTTGATAGGAAGTGGATGGATATGACATGTGGCTATAAGGTGGATTAGGTTGGTATGGAATGACTAAGGATTGTTGTACTTGTTGAGCTTGACTAGTGGCTAAAAGGTGTTGAACTTGGGTTACGAGGTTTTGCAGATGAGGTGATTGGCTTACGTGGGGTTGAGCTCTTTGGATGAAGAATTGTAATATTTTAATGGCATCTTGGTTTAGGGGTTGTGATCCTTGATAAATATTTTGGAGGAATATTTGGAATTTGACTTCTAGGTCCTCTAGTGTAGACATGTTGTCACCCAGTGTTTGTCTTAAGTCCTTTTAGCAAGTGCTTGTTTAGGGATTTTGATGATGATGTGGATTATTTGGATGACTTGGCTATGTTTGAGATAAAAGTGATTAGGTTTGAATGTTATTGGAAAAATGTGTAGGATAACTTGTCTTTATGTGTTTGGGTGTTTAGAGCTTGATGTGGCAATCTTAAAACAAATGATTATGCATATACACACATGAATCACTCACGCAAGACACATAAGCAAGTTGTTAGTTTGGAAGAATGTGATGATGGTTAAGCAAGCACGTGAAGACACTTCAACAAGTCCTAGTCAAGGCAAGGCCACTATCACAAGGAGGTTCTAGTGAAAATCCGGGGGATCGGCACCCCACGAGCATCCAGCAAGCCACTTAAGACTTTAACTAACCCTACTAGGAGTTTTAATATACACAAAGGTACACCTCCTTTCGAGTTAGCACTGTATGGTGAGCGCTAATACCGGTTAGACTTGGCTTTCGCCTTATCCTCTGATTTTTATAGCGGACCGGATGAAAGTACCGCTTGAGGTCGTCCCCTTGGGGTGGATACCAAGGCAGGCCTCTCTAAGGCTAAACAAAAGCAACACAAGTAAATGTTTTTGATCTCCAAGTTCGTGTTGGGACGCGAGGAGAGAGCATACACATTTACTTGGTCACACTCGCATGGGGTTCATTAACCTTAGAAATTTAATGTGTGGAAGACAATGCAAGCACTTGTTTGTTTTAAAGCCCAAATCCAAATGTGATGAAAGACAATGGTTTGTTTTAGCCCAATTTTTTGATGTGAATTTGCAAACAATTGTTCATTTTATGCCCAAAATCCAAATGTGTTTGCAAACAATGATTAGAAGATGAGAAATGAAATGATTGCACCTGATTATTTTTGCTTTCCAAATTGCTGTAAATGTTGATGTCAATGCTACTCCAGCTTCTTATGATCACCTACAATATAAAAAAAATGATATTATAATGCAGGCATAAAAAATAGGCTCATCAGGCAAGGAAAATTGTAATTTTAGATGCATAGCCGAATTAGATTTGATTATTTTGATAGATTTTTAATTCGAAAATTAAAAAATCAAAGAAGAGACTCCCATTAATTTTCAGAGAGCTTTCCGAAAATGTAAAGAAATCAGAAAAATTCCCTGATTTGCGCCCAGAAATGCGGATTTATGAAAATGGTACAGTCAGCAAAGATCTGATATTTTTGCATAGTAAACGACCTCCAAATTAAATCTGTAAAACATAGACCCCCATTAGAATTTCAAGAGCTTTCCAAAAATATAAAAAGTTCTAAAAAATTCGCTGATTTGCGCCCAGAATTGCGATTTTATGAAAAAACATAAAAACGTGATAAATCCCGCAAAAATCGCGATAAACCCGAAATTTTTCTGTTGTAGCTTCCTTATATCATGGACAAACTTGTGCTAAAATCTTGTAGAAAAATTCGCAGCCGTTTGGAAGATATGATGAAATCTTTAAAACCTAGGGTTTTGTCCAAAAAGTAGCAGATCTGCAACAAAAAGTTAATTAAACCTGCAAAACTCAACAATGGGGGTTATATGAATGCAAATTTTTATTACAAAAACCTGCAAAAAAGATCAAACGAAGTGAGTCCCACCGGGCGTGCCAAATGTATTTAGGGTAAAATTGCAAATCAGGGCAAATGAATAATCAGCAATGATAAAACCCTAGCAATGCACAATGAAGCACAAGACAACATGAAAATCAAAATAAGAAATGTAAATGCAAACCGATCTCCACGCTATGCTTGATTTATCTCCATTGCTCTTCTCCACCTCGCATGAGCATGCAAGATTTTGAAGGATTATTGTTGGAAGAATGTTGGGTGCTCATTTCTGCAGCATAACATTAAGATGAAGATGATATGAGGATGATAGTTGAAGGATGCAAAGGCTCTAATGATATTTTGACAGAATAATGGTACTTGAAGCTCAATGCATTTTAGAAAATTTGGCAGAATAATGTTACTTGAAGCTCAATGCATTCTAATGGCTTATGAGGGGTTTGATTTATAGAAAAGGCTTGGTTCAAATGGACGGCTGAGATTAAAAAGCTAAGTGATTGATGTGGACGGCTAGGATTGATTCGGTTATCCCACTCTTCAAGGGAGTTGTAGTCATTTGACAAGTGTCAAGGAGAATAGGGCTCATGTGTGCTTGTGTACATAAAAAGTACTACATATAAAAGATATTAAATAAAAGGCTATAGTACCACTTATCTTTTTTAAATGAAAGAGGCACACATGTCGGCTAAATGATAAGATAAATTAATTAAATAAATAAAATTTATTTAATTAATTGGAAAGTCAGCTTATGATGAGAACTTAATTCAAATAAAATATTTGAATTAGTTGGGATATGAGTTGGATATTAATTAAATAAATAAAATTTATTTAATTAATTAGATAGTCGGCCTAGGCTATGATTGGGATATGATGTGGAAATTAATTAAATAAATAAAGTTTATTTAATTAATTGGCTAAGTAGGATAAGGATGGGATTGAATGTGATTTTAATTAAATAAATAAAATTTATTTAATTAATTGGCTAATGGATAAATGGGATTAAGAGTGGGATTTAGGACAAAATGCTACATGATGTCTAAGTGATGTTTTTATCAAGGTGTTGCAAGACATGGACAAAGTTGGGACAAATTTGGGTGTCTACAGCAGAAGCACCTATGCAAGATACACACCCTATGGTAGCAGACTTTCTGGATGAGAATCTATTTACTCTTGCTAACTCAATAATGTGGAAGCTGTACTTTGATGGTTCCTACACACAACATGGATCAGGGGCCGGCATCTTGTTGGTCACACCTCAGAATGACTACATTCCAAAGTCATACCGGCTTGCATTCCCTTGCACCAATAACATTGCAGAGTATGAAGCACTCCTCATAGGTCTCAATACAGTAGTTCAATGGGATATCACAAAATTACAAGTATATGGAGACTCACAGCTAGTCATTCGCCAAGTCATGAATGAGTACCAAACAAAGGATGAAAAGTTGGTCCCCTACAAGCAACTAGTGGATGCCTACAGACCACATTTTTCTAGCATCACATTTGAGCAAATTCCAAGAGAGCATAACAAAGCTGTGGATTCTATGGCTTCTGTAGGGTCATTGATTGACATGCCTGCAAATACACAGAAGTGTGAATTCTTGATCGAGCAATTGTTGATACCAGCCGTCGATGTTCCTATTATTGAAATCATCTGCGAACTTGTTGGTCCTAATTCCCCATGGTATGAAGATATCTATGAATACCTCAAGAACAAAACCTTTCCCCCTGACCTCTCATCTACCCAACTCAAAACCTTTATTTGTCGATCCTCCCGTTACATCATTCTAGGTGATACACTATATCACCAGAGTCTCGATGGTATCCTCTTATGATGTCTTAACGTGGAAGAAGCTAAAGCTACCTTATGAGACATACACGAAGGTGTCTGTGGCGCACATTCTACTGGTCCTAATCTTGCTAAGAAGATACTCAGAACAGGTTATTACTAGCCTACAATAGAGCAAGATGCTGCACAGTTTGCTAAGAAGTGTCTACAATGCCAGCAGCATGGAGATTTGATTCACCAGCTCATGAATTACAACCTGTGACAACTCCATGGCCTTTTTCTCAATGGGGTCTCGACCTCGTAGGACAAATCCACCCTTCCTCCTCCAATGGCCACAAGTTTATCATTACTGCCATAGAGTATTTCACAAAGTGGGTGGAAGCCATTCCTATGACCTATATCACCGATAAGCAAATAGCCAAGTTTATCCTAAACTACCTCATATGCCGGTATGGTATTCCCCAAGCCATTGTCACTGATAATGGGAGACCATTCAAGAACCAAGATGTCCGTGCCTTATGCATACAATACAATATCCAACATCATTTTTCAACTCCCTACTATCCGTAGAGTAACGGCCAAGCTGAGGCTTCCAATAAGACCATTCTCAAGATCCTCAAGAAAATAGTCAATGAAGCTAGTCGTGATTGGCACTTGCAACTCAATCCCGCCCTATGGGCCTACCGCACTAGTATCAGAACACCAACTGGTGCCACACCCTATGCCTTGGTCTTTGGCTCTAAAGCCATCCTACCTATAGAGGTTGAGATCCCATCCCTTAGAGTTTCCATGCAGGACCTGATCGGCGGAGACGAGTATCGCACTTCCTGATTAGCTGAGCTAGAACTCTTAGATGAGAGGCATCTTGCCGCACTTAATCATCTCCATGTCTGTCAAAACCGCCTCTGGCGTAATTACAACAAAAAGATCAAAGAAAGATGGTTTCAAGTTGGTGATCTTGTACTTAAAGAAAATCAGAGAAATCAAGAAGATCGAGAAAAGAAGGGCAAGTTTGAGCCTAACTGGTTAGGTCCCTTTATTGTGACAGCAACATATGGATCAGGAGCTTATACTTTAGCTACACCTGACTGCATTCCTCTGGATGAGCCACTTAACAGTGTCCATCTCAAGAAGTTCTACGCTTGATCCTCAGAGTATTCCCCCCAAAAAAAAAAGCAAAAAAAAAAAATCTAAAAAAATCTGTCCTCTGGTGAAAACCTAGTAAACAGGCGCCTTAGATAAGTACCATAGTGAAAACCTGGCAAACAGGCGCTATGTGTAGAGTCAGCATCCATCGTCTATCGAGTCTTGTTTATTCCATTTTGCAATGCTCTTCGTCTACCCATAATAAAACCATTGACCTTGTTTGCATTTCCATCTCCCTATCTAGTATAGCTTGGAAATTTATCAATGTCCCTTGTCATCATCCTGTGTCTTGATCTATGTCTACAGTTAACACTCTCTTGTCCTAGGTAAAGTCTTTTTGTGTCTTCTTCAACAGTCACCCATGCAGTTTCCTCTACCAGAATGGGGGCAACTCTTTCCTTAACTTAGGTCTAGGATTGGTTCCTTGTTCATGGTTCGCAGTCCGCTCTTCAATCGTTCTCCTTTCTGCAGATAGCATCCTTTAACAGACACATCGCTCCTATGATAAGGCTATTATCTTCTCAACACTTTCTTACATCATCACACCAACCAGAACTACATATTATCTCTTCTCAATCTTAAGGTACCTTGATCCCATGGATATGGGTATGTAGGCAGTCTGGAATACGAAGGAAGTATACAGTACTCAGGTACATAAGATCCCCTCCTCTCCACCTTGACCCATTTCATCACTCTATCCAGAACTACATATTTATCATTTTCATCTTTCATCATTGTGTGCCTTGATCCCGTGGATATAAAATATGTAGGTAGTCTGGAATACGAACGATGTATCCAGTACTCAGGCACACACGATCCATCATTCTTCACCCACCCCAATCCATCGACCTGTCACCTTTCTAGTCTTCCATTTTTTTCAAAATCCATTCACCTCAACTTGACTAACTCAAGCAGCAAGCTAGTGCATCCTTTCAAAGAAAAAAGTCCTTAACCAACCTGAAGCAAAGCAGCTTGCTTCCAGAGTCGTATACTGTCCTAACTATTCCGATTGCCAACATCAGCTAAGTACTACTTAACCACAGCCCTAGATCAACAGGCTTGTCTTCTATGGAGTGTTCCCTTGTCGAGACCAACACACGCGTCTCCTGTGACATGTGGCATTTCCTGCAGAGAGACATTGCCTTTTTAGGTAGATAGCCCCTTTTAACGGACATAGAGTTCCTATGATAATGCTGTTATCTTTCCTATTTAATCTATCTTGAGCAACCTCTTTGGCAAGAGAATATGTTGGCTATATGTTTACTTTGTAAGTCAGTCAATTTTCTTTTTAGTTTATCTTTTTCTTCTTTTTCCAATACCTATTCAAAGCTACCTTGATTTATCTATAATCTTGGTATGTCGCGATGTAGTATGGATTGGGGGCATAGTCATTGCTTTTGTGTGCTGTGTTTGAGGAATGATCTTTAGTATCCTTCTTAACATTATATTTATCTTGTGTGTGTCACAACCTAGCATCTTACATATTAATATTCTTCTTGCATTGACATGTATTGAAGTTTATTTTGTGTTCAAGACTATGGCTTATTCACATGTTCCAACAAGGTTATATTATGTCTCTAAGAGATCTAAGTTCAAACTGCTTGCTTGCAGAGTCAACGTCCATGCACTCAGATATCACAGCACCTTGGTCTTTTATACCTTTGTGGCAAACTATCCACGTGCTATATCAAAAAATAAGGATTGCTCTTTATATACAATTGTGAAACCAATGCAACAAGCTCATCCATTTACACCATCCATTCATCCATGGCCTTATATAGTTTTCCAGCAAGGATTGATCAACAGTCTTTCTCTCATGTTCTTTTCTATCTCCACTTTCTATCTATCATCAACCCAACCTTGTCACACAATCTTCTAGTCGCGTGTCAACACAATCCTTCTATCGCTTCCCTGTCATCCCGCTCGAGGGGGCATATGCTGGGGCAACTACCCATACTGGGGCATCAAAAATTGTATCACATCTTCAACAATTAATTTCTTTCATGCAACGCTATTAACTGCATTGCATCAAAGAGGGGCAAAATGTAGACACCTTAAAATGACCATATCTTCGAATCACTTGCATTTCGTCTAATCTATAGCATCACCTGCATTTCAACATTAATTAAATAATCTAATTATTTAATTAATTTCATCAATTTCTTCCAAAATTCTAAAATTCAACATTAATTAAATAAATCCTCTTTATTTAATTAATTAAATCAAATTCTTCTACTATTCTTCCATAATTAAATAATTTATATTATTTAATTAAATAATTTATATTATTTAATTAAATAATTATCTTCTTTCCAAATCTCAATCCCTTCTTATCTAGCTTCTTTGTCACAACAATGGGTTCCATAGTTCCTTGATTCTATTTCCCAAGGCCACCTTTGTCTTTATAGCCCATGTTTTTTACTATTCTTAAGCCATTGCCATATTGCTTGACTGGTATTGTGACTAGTTCTTTCTCCTTATAGACCCAAGAAGAAATGTCCTCAATAGTTTCCTCTTCCAATAACCGTCCATGTTGGATTTGGGTTAGGAATGTTGGGGGAGAAATAGCTGCTTTTTTAATTACTTTGGCAATGGGTGGTTGGCCGTAAGATTTTGGAGATAAAGGCATCTGCCCTACACAACAAGATTTTGAGATATCGTAAGTGCCAAAGCCTATATCGCGGATGTGAGCTTTGATTTTAGGAATAGGATTATAGGTACTTGTAGATGCTGGAGTCAGTGTTGCAAGGTCAACATATAGTGGGGATTCAAGGGCTTTTTCATTGTTAGGTAACTGGTTGCAATTCTTATAACTGCCTTGCAAGACACGACAGAATTCAAAAGGATTGGGGTCTCCTGGGATAGTTATCTCCGTACCATTGTATGGGAACTTTAGAGACTGATGGTACGTGGAGGGAATAGCTTTCATTGCATGGATCCATGGGCGGCCGAGGATAATGTTGTAAGGTAGCTCAATATCAAGGACTTGACACCTGGTTTCAAGCATGATAGGGCCCAGTTATATAGGCAAGTGGATAAATTGCTTCCAAAATTCTAAAATTCAACATTAATTAAATAAATCCTCTTTATTTAATTAATTAAATCAAATTCTTCTACTATTCTTCCACAATTAAATAATTTATATTAATTAATTAAATAATTATCTTCTTTCCAAATCTCAAGTCTCCATTAATTAAATAAATCCCATTATTTAATTAATTCATCACAAATTCCCTCTTATCTACAATTAAATAATTCCCAATTATTTAATTAAATCAAATTCATTCTTCCAAATTTAAATAAATCAAATCAAATTTATTTAAATCCTCTCGTTCTCCAAAAATAAGATCAATCAAATATTTTACTTATTCTTCCAAATCATGCACAACAATTAAATAAATTTATTTATTTAATTTGCTTTCTTATCTACAAATATCTTTCAAATCTTCTAAAATTAAGTCTTCTTCTCCATGCACACACAATTAAATAATTTATTATTTAATTTCTCTCAAATCATGCAAAAGCAAATCTTAAGTTGAGTTATCTATTCACTCAACTTTGTTTTTTTCAATTTCTCTTAAATTAGAAAAAAGATTTCTAATTTATGAAAAGCATGTCTTATCTTTAGAAAAGAAAGTGTTTAACTCAAATAAAATAGTTTTTGTGTGACACTTGTCTTCTTCTTATTCGTTGCACATTCCTCAATTGTTCTCCTCCTTTGATTCTTCTGAATTATCTAGACCGTTGATCGATCTTCTTTGAAACCTATATAAACCCCCCTCAACTCCTTCATTACCTCTCTCTTCGATCATATTCTCAGGCATACTTAACAGAGCTTTGAGCATACAAAACGATTCAGTTGAGCAACCTTACAATCTTTTAACATTGATCTTTGAGCACATTGAGCACACTACTTGCTTGTTGCAACTATAGTTTTGCAACTTGATTGAGCAATCCACACATCTCCAAAGGGAACAACACAAATTTTGGTAAGAGCTTTCATTTGTCTTTGATTTTATGATAATGGATTTTACTTAGATTGGTTCGCTTTATGTGATTGGTTTTTGGTTTTATTAGTTTAGATTTAATCAATTTTTCCTCATACACAAGTCTCTCATGAGATCCATCCTATTGATCTACTTTTCAAAGTTTACAAATGAAAGTTTTAGTTCTCTTTCTATGAAAGTGACTTTATATCACTCTTTTGTAATTAAGGTGAAAAGTGCATTTTATTCTTTCAGGGACTTTTTGAAACATTATATAAAGGTTACCTAAAGTGCACTTTTATTTGCATAACATATTTTGGGTAGTTACAAGAAGTAGTTATAAGGTAGTTATAAAGTTGGTTACTAAGACAAGTCTATATATACAAGGCTTGGTGTTTGTAATAGGGACTTTTTGGCTTTCACATTTACAAGGATGTTATAAGGAGCAGAGTTGTACAACTCAGTGTGGAGAAATAAGAAGTATTTTTGGATTGTGTGATCTCAAATATCTTCTTAACATTATTCATTCCTCTTATGTTGATAGATGATGGTTTTCTTTACATAATTTTGTATCCGCAATGTGGAATAACAACTAGTCTTGAAGGAATTGGTTATTAGATAATGCTTCAACGTATGTTGAATATCTCCTGAATCAGTTCTTCTTTCTAATACTACACTCATTGTAACAGTTTAAGAAGTATTCTTATATCGTTTTGATGGGATTGTTGAACTTTATACATGCGAGATGAGTTAATGTTCGTAAGCCCATTGTCTTCATCTTCCAAACCTTTCTTTAATTGCATTTCATTCACAAAAACTTATGATGTGTCTTTTAGCTTCACAATTCATGAAATGCTCTGCAAGTCTTCTCCTTTAGTTGAGTATGTGAGACTGTCAGGATGCTCTATTATGAGAAAATAGTCGATCTTCTTATAGTGATATTTTTTTGGTACCTTAACCAAATGATCTAAAATTTGGATATGATGTGCATGAATGAATATAGAGGCTAATTCTAGCTCTGCAAGATCTAAAATACAACTGCAGCAGAATGCGGACCAGAATAGAAAAACTACTACTAACTAAACTACCTGAACTAAACTGGAAAATGAAAAGAAACAAACTGAAATGCAATCAAACTGAAATGCAAATATTTTTGGTTGATGCAAGATTTCTCTTGAACTAGGGATGCTCTTGCATTAGAAATTTAGGGTTATTGAAAAAGTGAGTCCCTCACTTTGTTGGGGCTATAGGGAAACCAAGACAATCTACCTTAGCCTGAGAAATCCATGATGAATCTTCTTCCGGTCTACCTTTCCACTTCACAAGGTATTCTTTGTGTTGTCTTTCTCTGGTGCTGCACCCAACTCTACTATCCAAAATGTCTTCAATATGCTCTGATACTTGTTGTGGTAATTGCTTCTTCAAGTCTGCTTCAATGTTGTCACTAAACTCTACTTCATGATACTAATATAAGTTTGCAATGTTGAAAATAGGTGAAATACCCAATGTCTTCGGTAAGTGTACTTCATATACATTTCCTGAATCAAACTTTCTGAGTATCCTACAGGGTCCAAACTTCTTCATCTTCAACTTGTTATATGTCCCAACTAGAAATATTTCTTTTTCAAGTACACCATCACTTCATCTCCAACTGCAAATTCCTTGTGTCTTCTCTTCTCATCTGCCTTCTCCTTATACTTGTTGTTCATCCCTTCCAAATGCTTCTTTACCTGATTATGCACTGTCTCCATATGTCCTGCAAATTCTTCTACTTCTACACTCCTCTTATCTTCCATACTGATATCTCTCAACTTTGCCACTCCTCTAGGGTTTACTCTGGTAACAATCTCAAAAGGCATTCTTCTGGTACTATGCAAACTCTTCTTGTGAAAGGATCAAATCCCAACTTCCTTCTTTCTCTCCAACCAAACATCTCAACAAGTTTCCCAAACTCCTATTCACTACCTCTATCTATCCATCAGTCTATGGATGAAAAGCTAAACTAAACTTCAAATTTGTCTTCATCTTCTTCCAAATTGTCTTCCAAAAGTATCCATGAAATATTGTATCTCTGTCTGAAAATAGGTTAGCTACATGCATTGCATCAGTTGTCTTCTTACAAGGTATGAAATGTGCCATCTTCAAAAATATGTCCACCACTACAAATATTGAATCATGTCCTCTTTGTGTCTTAGGCAATCCCATTACAAAATCCATACTTATGTCTTCCCAAGGTCTCTCCAGTATTGTCAAAGGTTTATATAATCTAGTGTTTTGACTACTCTCTTTTGCAATTTGAAAAACTCTACAACTCTGCACAAATTTCCTAACATTCTTATGTATCTGAGGCTAAAAGTAATTTTCACTCACCAAAACCACTATTTTATCAATGCCAAAATGTCCTGCCAATCCACCACTATGCTTCTCTTTGATCAAATTATCTCTCATGGAAGTTCTAGGTATGCATAACTGACTTCCTCTGAACAACATTTCTTCCTGAATGAAATAATCCAACCACTTACTTTTGTCTATAACAACAGGTTCCTTGTTGAAATACACTGGAAAACTAAGAGGGGGGGTGAATCAGTTGTCACAAAAACTTAGCTTCATGTGAACATCAAACCATCAACAACTTAATTTCTTATAATCAGATTTAACCATGAGAGCATGAAACCATAAACTTAATCACAAACACACATTCAACATAGTAGACACCAAATTTTTACGTGGAAAACCCTTAGAGGGAAAAACCATGGTGGGTGTTAGCCCACAAAAATATATGTTATAACAATACCAAAAAACAAAGGCTCACTATCTATAGGGCTCACTGCCCAAATTGCTCACTGCAAAGAATGGCTCACTGCCAAAGGGTGGCTCACTGCCAAGGGGTGGCTCACTGCCAAAGTGGTGAATTGATTAAGTAGCATCTACTCCATGCTAGGATTAAGTTCCATTGAAGCACAATATAACTTCTCTGCTCTGCTCTTTCACACCTTCGCACTTATCTCTTCATCTTTTCACACACACTTTTTCACAACTCTATTACATGCTTTTATATAATTCATCAGGACCTTGGAATGTACATCAAGGTCAGTATTACATTCATCAACCATTAGAACATTCTCCAAGGTCAGCATTACAAAACATTCACAAAAATAGGTCTAGACCTATTACAAAATTTAGCTAAGGAAAGATGTAGAGAAGTATGATGAACATGCCACAACACGCTTCTACAATCTTTAATGCATTTCCGCAAATAGTGAAAATAATCAAGTTGGCCAAGACTAAAGTTAACACTAGGTTTTCTAAGAATATTCTTCTTTCATGATCCAAACTTCTCTTTGTGAACCAATCCAAAGGTAGGAACATGATCAAGAGACATCCACAAGCACATTGTAAACACCAGGAACAACCTCATGATCTCTAACCACTCTGTCAAGAAGATTCTTCAAACCGGAGCACAAGAACAACATTGTCAGTTACTGTCATAAAGAAAGGATAGCTTGCGAACCGCCAAATCATGAACCATTGGAGTTGAAAGTACTTAATATCATCTTAGACTTAAATCTAGAACCATAGATCAAAATACTTCAATGCAGAGGAATGCAGAGCATAATACTCTCTCCCTATCTTTGCCAAACATACAGAAAAAGTTATCTTCACTCTGGTGAACATAACTCACTCAATTCTTCATACCAAAGGCTCAAACTTGGAACATAGCATCTTCAGATGAACTTCTAAATAAATTCCAATCCATAGACAAATATATTCATCCTGCAGGAAATGTGGAGCAATCTCTTGTGTTGTTCTTTTGTGTGCAATACACTGTTTCCACTGCAACTCACTGTTTCTACCGGAGAAGCTAATATCCTCAACATCAAGATTACTTACATAAGTAAATACAATGCATCTTACTCATTACAAACAAACAACAAAATAGGAGCATAGTTGACACCAATGACAACACAGATATGTTGACATCAATGACAACACTGATTAGGCACATACTTGCAACAATCTCCCTCTTTGTCATTGATGGCAACATATGATGTGAAAAATTGTAGAGACCATCAAGACACGATTCTCCCCCTTTCTCTTTACACATCTGCACTTCTTTTCTACTTCTAAGTTTTTCACATGATTTCTCTCCCTCTTTGACATCAATGGCAAAGGGCACATACTTGCATTCTACTGCTTTGATCCAACCGAACTGTTATCAGCACATTTAGCTACCCCCCCTAAGAGGTAGCTTTTATTGGCCTAGGTAGAGCAATGACTTTTTCAGTCACTTTTCACTTTCATTTCACTTAATTTTGAATACATTCTTGTCTGCATTCATAGGAATATGTTCCCAATTTTGAATCTTCTCAGTGTGTTCTTCAGTAACCCTTGTTCTTGTCAGACACCAATGACTTGATCTTCAGTGTGATGCTCTTGCACAAATCCTATGGGTCTTATAAATGCTTTCCAGAGTTTCTTCATCTTACGCTTTCTTTCATTTTTCTTCATTGCTTCATGAAGACACAATTGGTTCATATCCATTCTCCTCAAAGTTCATTAAGTACTATCAATCATCATGAAGACTTGCTCTGTGTAGGGAACAATGAACCTGAACCTTTTTCCGCAATTCTTCTTTTATCCTTCTCAAATACAGTCTTAGTCCTGACTTAGACTTTTACTACTAATCCTTGATCTTATCTTTTTATGTTGGGTTATTAGTATCAATCTTTTGGTTGGGGAGGAAAGATTTTCAATAAGACTCCCCCTGAGCCAGAGCTCCTAATTTACTTCCTGGAGGAAATATCTACACTGGAAGCTGGTGCAGATCCATCCTTGACTTCAATTACTTCTTTCTTGATCCAAATCTTGTCCATTTCTTTCTTAGTTTCAACTAGATCAACTTTTTCTTTTCCCTTATCATTCCTCTTCTCTGTTTTCCTTTCTTTAGCATAGTAATTTCTTTTCACATTCTTGCTTCTGCAAAATCTTGCAACATGTCCAAACTTGTTGCAATTGTAGTACACAATGTTTCCTTGTCCTTGGTTCCTTCCTCTAAATGAATTCATCATTGATCTACATTGATTAGCCATGTGCCCAAGTCTATTGCAAGCAAAGCACTTTCCATTGAAAGATTGAGTTTTCCTTACATTGTTGAAGCCATTTTTTGTCATACCCATATATTCACTTGCTATGTGACTAGTTCTTTTTTAGTTGAAACATTGACTAGAGAAAGATGCAACATCTTGATTCATTTTACTTCTATATTGAGTAGCCCTGTGACCAAATTTACTACATGTGTAACAATAACCATTGAAAGATGGATACCTTTGCATATTTGGTTGTCTAACCAGAAATCTTCTTGATCTGTTCCTTTGGTCCTGAGTCGATTTGCCTTTGTCCTCCCTAACTTAAAAATTCTTTTCTTGATCTGTTCTAGAACTTTTATCTTTCATAGGTCTCATACTGTTTATGTCATCAAGATTTTTCTGACTTACTTCATCCATTAGTTTATCAAATTTGGCTACACTTGTACTAAGTTTGTCTTATTGAACCCATGCACTATTCAGATCAGCCTTCAAATCCACAACTTCTTCTTCAAGCTTCAAGCAATCATTTGTTTTGTCTTTCAAGCATTCTTCAATTTTTTTCTTTTTCTTCATTTGCTAATTTCAAGTCTTTACTACTATCATCAAGTCTCTGCATAAGCTCTTTGATTTTCCTTTTTAACTCTTTGATGCATTTATTTGCTTCTGTTGTACTTACTTTTAAGTTTATGTTTTCTTCTTCAAGTTTCTCAATATTTTTAAGAGCAATTTTGGATTCTTCAATGGACAGATGTTCATCTTGAGAGGGATTTATATTATTGCAGGCTTTGGTATTGGCAATCAAACACCAATTCATTTGATCTTTCTTTGTTTTCTTATCTTCAGTATCATCTTCTTCTTTGGTGAATACCTTTTCCATTTTTGTATTCTAAGGAAGTCTATTTGAATCAGATGCTTGATTAATGATTTCTGAATACTTCAATATGTCTTCATCAACCCTGACATTGGTACTCTCAATGATCTTTTTCAGTCTTTTATTGTAACACCGGTAGGCCTTGCTCTGAGTAGAGTATCCAAGGAAGGTTCCTTCATCATACTTAGCATCAAACTTGCTTATCTCTTCTTCTCTTTTAATATAACATTTGCTTCCAAAGACTTTGAAATATTTTACCGAGGATATTCTTCCATACAACAATTCATGAGGAGTTTTAGTATCGTTACCTTTGACTTGAACTCTGTTTTGAATATAGACAGTAGTATGTATAACTTCTTTCCAATATGCTTTTGGTAGGTCAGCTTCCTCTAACATTGTCTTTGCATCTTCTTGAATAGACCTTATTATTTCCATTACTCTATTCTCTCTAGATAACTATCTTTTTATTCTATGGGTCCCACACCACATATTGAATATATCAAAGGTAAACTCTTCACTTCTCTCAAACTTTAGACATCTGATTTTCACATTTAATTCATCTTCAACCATTGTTTTGAAGGCTTTAAATACATTTGGGGCTTTTGATCTTTCTTTGAGAAAACTAACCCAAGTCATTCTAGAATAATCATCAACAAATAACATAAAGTACATGTCATCTTGGAGACTTGTTACTCTTGTAGGTCCACAAAGGTTTGTATGAACCAATTCCATCAGTCTAGTTGAGAATCTTTCATCCTGTGGAGTTCCTCTTGCTTGCTTCTCAACTTGACACTTAGTGCAGGTGATGTTGCTAAAATGTATCCTCTCTCACAGATCTTTCAAAACTTGTGCTGAGTTTATCCTTGCTAGATCATCAGGATTGATGTGACACAATTTCCTATGCTAAAGCCAGCTTTCATGATTCTGAATAATGTTGCCTTCTCTAAGAGGATAAATATTTCCCTCTATCCTTTTTCCACCAACTATTACAGCTCCAAATTTGTCTCTTATTTCAAAGGTATCATTCTAAAATATGAAACTGTATCCTTCTCTACACAACTTTCTAATGCTCAGGAGATTTCGTCTTAGGCTTTTGACATAGAGAACATTATCTATATGTTGTCTTCCATCAAAACTGATTGACCCTTTTCCACATATTTTAGCAGTACGTTCATCTCCAAATCTAACTAATCCTTCTTCATTTTTCACAAGATTCCTAAACTTGCCTTTATCACCAGTCATATGATTTGAGTAGCTACTATCAATAACCCAATAGTTTTTTATATCTTCATTGTGAATACTTACCTCTAGATCAAAATTTTCATCATCTTTGCAATTGTCATTCTTTGAATTGAAACAATAGTCATGGGTCATCTTCATTGTCTTCAATATGATAAAATGTTTTCTTGGATTTTCTGCTTTTGCCTTATTTATCATAAATTTTTGAGTTTCTTTTTGAACATCTAGATGCATAGTGTCTAGCTTCACCACACTTGAAACAATTGAAAAATAATTCATCCTAGGGTGACATCCCGAATCAACCTCAAGTTGTTAGGCTTACCTCCAAGGAACTTGGCTCTGATACCAATTGTTGAAATACACCAGAAAACTAAGAGAGGGGGGGAATCAGTTATCACAAAAACTTAGCTTCATATGAACATCAAACCATCAACAACTTAATTGCTTATAATCATATTTAACCATGAGAGCATGAAACCATAAACTTAATCACAAACACACACTCAACATAGTAGACACTAGATTTTTATGTGGAAAACCCTAAGAGAGAAAAACCATGGTGGGTGTTAGCCCACATAAATATATATGTTATAACAATACCAAAAAATAGAGACTCACTGCAAAGAACAACTCACTGCCAAAGGGTGGCTCACTGCCAAGGGGTGGCTCACTGCCAAAGTGGTGAACTGATTAAGTAGCATCTACTTCATGCTAGGATTCAGTTCCATTGAAGCACAATATAACTTCTCTTCTCTGCTATTTCACACCTTTGAAATTATCTCTTCATCTTTTCACACACACTTTTTCGAAACTCTATGGCATGCTTTTAAACAATTCATCAGGACCTTCGAATGTACATCAAGGTCGGCATTACATTCATCAACCATTGGAACATTCTCCAAGGTCAGTATTACAAAACATACACAGAAATAGGTCTAGACCTATTACAAAATTTAGCTAAGGAAAGATGTAGAGAAGTATTATGAACACACCACACCTTAGCTGTGACTCAAATGCAATCCTCCATGCCACGACATGCTTCTACAATCTTCAATGCATCTCCGCAAATAGTAAAAATAATCAAGTCGACTAAGACTAAAGTTAACACTAGGTTTTCTAAGAATGTTCTTCTTTCATGACCCACACTTCTCTTTGCGGACCAATCCAAAGGTAGGAACATGATCAGGAGACATCCAAAAACACATTGTAAACACCAGGAACAAATGCATGATCTCTAACCACTCTATCAAGAAGATTCCTCAAATCAAAGCACAAGAACAACACTGTCAACTACTATCATAAAGAAAGGATAGCTTGCGGAGCATCAAATCATGAACCATTGGAGTTGAAAGTACTTAACATCATTTCAGACAACACAGAAAATAATTCAATGCGGAGGAATGCAGAGCATAATACTCTCTCCCTGTCTTTGCCAAACATATAGAAAAAGTTGTCTTCACTCTGGTGAACATAACTCACTCAATTCTTCATACTAGAGGCTCAAAATTGGAACATAGCATCTTCAGATGGACTTCTAAATAACTTCCAATCCACAAACAAAGATATTCATCCTACAGGAAATACGCAGCAATCTCTTCGGTTGTTCTTCTGTGTGCAATACACTATTTCCACTGCAACTCACTATTTCTACCAGAGAAGCTAATATCCTCAACATCAAGACTACTTACATAAGTAAATACAAAGCATCTTACTCATTACAAGAAAACAACAAGATAGGAGTATAGTTGACACCAATGACAACACCGATTAGGAGCATACTTGCAACATTCATTACATGCTTTCCAAGGTTCTGCAAAATCAAGATCTTCCTCATACAAGTTTCTTCAATTCTTCAAATCCCAACGCTTCAACTCTCATCTCTGTCAACAATTTTCTTCTCCTATTCAATGCATCTACAACTTTGTTTGATTTTCCACTCATATACTTCAATACAAATGTATAACTCTACATGAACTCTACCCATCTCATATGTCTCTGATTCAACTTACCTTGACTATTCAAATATTGCAAAGCTTGATGATCTGTATACAACACAAACTCCTTAGGCAACAAGTAATGTCTCCACTTCTTTGGTGCAGGAGCACCTTGGGATTTCATACCTCCATGAGGAAATTTTGTTAAATTATGCTTTAATATTGTGTCTTTGATGTAATAAGGTCAATTAAGACCACTTTATATGTGTTTGAGTCAATATTAAGTTCTTAGGTGGTTTATGAAGTCATAATGCAAAAATGTTGTCATAGTCATAAAAGTGCAAAAATCATGGAAGTTGAAGAGTCATCAGTTGCCATGGGTTGGTTAAACCATTGGGGTTCCAATGGTAATTGGAAAAAAATTGTAATGGTTTCAAAAATACTCTATGAAGGTGAGCAAAAGTGTGGATGATGGTGGCAGAGAATGTATGTGTGAGAATTTCAACAAAAGACCTCTATTTTTTTGCAAATCAAAAACATTCTTTGTTGTTCCTAAAGTTTGTAAGGCCCTGTACGGTTAGTTCTTGATTTCTATTCATGTGTAGATGACATTTCCTTTAATCTACTTTAATTTGGTGATGATTTCATGTGATTTGGTTAAGTTTAGAGCACGATATCTTAGTTTTTCTAAAAATAGGTTTATAACCCTAATTGTGAAGGTTTAATTGAAGAAATGAGTTTTTTTTGAATTATTCCACAACTCCAATTGATAAAATTGGTATATTTAGACCCTAGGTGATGTGAGGAATTCCTTGAAGTGATATTTTGCAATCTGGGTTTTGATTATTACATAGTTGCTTTGGAAAAAAAGGCTAATTTGACCTATTTGTAGTGTAATAGTGAATTTTAGAGGGATTTGTTTCAAATTAACCATATCCACAAATTTTATATGTTGATGAGAGCCATAAAGGGTATCTAAAATGGTAATTTGTTTCTAGGTTTGAGGCTTTATCTAAAAGTTATGCTCAAAAAACCTAGTTTGTTGTCTTAATTAGGCCTTTCTAAAAATGGGACAATCAATTTTAAGGCCCTATGTTGCAAAACAGTCACCCCTAATTTCCACATATGTTGAATAAATTCCAAATGGGTACTCAAAACAAGTTTCATATTTTGGATATGAGGTTTGGTTGGAAAATTATGTGGGAAAAACCTTGTTTGCTATACTACTAGGGGAAGATGAAGAGTTGGTGATAGAATCCACCAAATTAGGTTTCAACATTTGAAAAGTTGGTTCATTACTGATTGTGTTTGATATCCTCCATTAGCTCTACATTAGAGAGAGAGAGAGAGAGAGAGAGAGAGAGAGAGAGAGAGTATCTTTCAATTTCAAGTAGAGAATATGGCTAGATGTATATAGATATGTATATATACATATATATTTATATGTATATGTATATATATATGTATATATATATATATATGTATATATGTATATATATATATGTATATATGTATATATATATGTATATATATAGAGAGAGAGAGGTACAAAAATAGAGAGGAATAGAGAGAGATTTAGATAGAGGGATAGAGAGAGGTATAAGTATACAATATTGAACATTGGTGATATACCTAATCCTTCTAGTAACTCTACCTCAAATGCATTTCTTGAACCAAATCTTCTTATATTCTACGAATACCAAAATTCTTCATCTTTAGCTTACTATATGTGCCAAATAAAAATATTTCCTTTCTAAGGCACTCCATTACTTCATCTCCCAACATAAAATCTTTGTGTCTTCTTTTTTCATATCCTCACTCATACTTATCATCCATCTATTCCAAGTGACTTCTTAACCCGTAGCACTTTCTTCATGTATTCTACGAACTCCTCTACCTCTACACTCCTCTTGCCTTCCTTATTGATTTCCCTTAGTCTTGATACATTCCTTGGGTTTCTATCATTCATAATATGAAATGGTGTCTTTTCGGTATGTTGGTTCCCAAAACCAATGATCTATAATCCTAGAGTATTTCTTAATCTCCTAGGTTAGGGGTGTCATTAAGGACATAGGAAAGGGGCTCATCCATAGATTGAGGGTGTCTAAGTCCAACTGAAGAGAGTGGTATACTCTTCTACACTTTGGGCTTAGTTAGACCTAGGAGAGTGTTCAAGTAGAGGTATCAAATGAGACATAGATCAACAACCACCCAATGTACACTTGACCCCTTATTTGTCACTAGGCCAAGACAAACTAGTTACATAAGATCTCTAATTAAGATGATTACTATACCCTGCATATGCACCAAAAAATGATAACAACATGATATCCATTAAGATGAATCCACTTAAATTCCCTTACATAATAATTTACAAGGTGTAGGTATGCATGAACATGATTGACAAATGATTTAAAATAGTTTTAGGTTTCTTAAAATTAATCCCTGGCTGTAACACTAAATCATGAACAACATGAGACACCTAATCTAATCTGAATCCTACTCCTACAACTACATAGAATGGAGGATGATTAAAGAGAGTGATGACCCTTCACCAATATGTACTGGTGCCTATTCCACTGGGCAACAAAGTCATGAACAATAAAGAGGATGAAGATGCATCCAATAAAACTATTTTGTATGAAAAAGGAGGGGGGGGTTGATGATGAATGTGGTTGATTTAGTGTAGATTGTCACTGCTCACCAAACATTCAAGGATACATCAACCAATTTAAATCTCTACTAAGTGAGAGCATTCACCTAACAAGTTGGGATGTCACCTGGAATGATGCGGAAGCTTAGATGTTATCAAATAATATCTCAATTTAATGCTTAAGTACTCTTAAAACCCTAAATAAGCAAAACAGTAAGCAAATTGATGAATTATGACAAATCCTTTAGAATAAGGTGAAGGATAGAGATTGCTAACTCACTATTTTTTGAAGTTCAGAATACAAAACAGTTGGGGACACCTCCACTAGCGCCCCTGTCCAAGATGTTGTTTTCTACACGAAATCTAGATCTCCTCTCGACATTGATCTGTACTGTAACTTCTGTTTCAGTCCTAGAAAAGGTGAAGGACACTGCCACTAGCACCCAAGTCCAATGCCAGGCAATCTTTAGGGTGTTAGAAGCTCTTCAGATGCTGATTACCACTGTTCAGTTTGTTTCTGTGTCTACAATTCTAGAGGACACTGCCACTAGCACCCGTGTCCTGAAATGTTGAACTCTGTCTTTTTTTTTTTGGATCCTAAATCCTTATCTTCTGCAACCTCCTTCTGTAACTCCACTCCGCAAAACTTAGTATGTGTAACCTACAATCACAAAGGAGTGTGGTTGGGGGTTGTGGTGTTTAGAGGCCTGCCTCAGTTAAGCCCCGGAGAGACATTCAAGTCTTCCAAACATCGTTGTTAGATGAGAGTGCATATCCCTGTAGGATAGAGGAAAAATCTAAATGATAAATGATCAAAAACATAATAGATGTCACCTTTGATGTATAGGTCTCATGGAAGGAAGATGCTCTTCATGCCATGAGGAGATGGAGTCAAATTTGCAACCACAAACACAATAACAACAAAATACTACTCTGCAACACAATGAATGCCTTGAATCACTTTTGCATAAAGTCACAAGTTCAAAATGTCCATCTCCAGTTTGCAAATCAAAATCTAAACATGCTTATATATGCAACTACAAACATTCCCACTAAGAATTTCGTAATTCAAACTTGAGATGTTGGCATAGGACCTAAATAACAGTCATACAACTAACATTTAAATTTAGGGCAGACCCAAAATAGGGCAGGATTAGGGTGCTAGTGCCCAAGTCCACCCTCCCATTTTTGTTTGAGGATCATCAAAATAGCACCCCCTAGGTCCTATTTGCCATAAGACTTCAGGGTTTTCTCATCGGGATTCACAATTATCATGCAAGATGCTCTAAATGCATTTTAAGGACTCGGGAGATAAACCTTAAGAGGGAAAATCCCCCAAGGGGACATTTTCTGACATAACAAAAACATTAATAGAACCAGATGCACATTTACATACAAATCAAAGATTACATCTCATGCAATGGACATACTTATTAATCTCAAGCAAAATTGCAATGACCTATATGTAACAAAGGAAAGACCAATACAAAAGATTTTTATTGTATTAAAATGATGTCATACATTTATCGAATGTCTATTACAATCACACCAGCAAATATGATGAAAGAAAACAAATAGTTGCGATTGTACATTTCCCTGAGTAATTGCAAACATACATGGAGACATATGATGCAGAGGAAAATAACAAACTCAACTTCTTACTAACATAGTTCATAAAAATGGGTTCAAATTCATTATCTTATCATAAACCAAGGCCACTACATAGCACAACTTTGTGTTTCAACTTCTCAGGCCAAACCAGACTTCCCAAGGCCTTCTCATATCTTAGGAATATCAATTTAATAGAAACAAAGCACATACCAAGGTCTGTCCCACCATGCAAGTAACCAACTCTTCATTGACTGTCAAACTCCTAGTAGCCCTGTTTTAGGGACTTTCAGTGAAGACCACCATTCAAGACTGTAAAGGCATATTTAAATACCCATTAACAAGTTTTAAAACATATCTAAAAACCAACATATGTTACTTTGAAAAGAACTGCTCAAATCAGGACTGTCACCGTGCCAATTAGGCCTATTAGGTCTTGCATACACAGGGTCTTATTGATTCTCCTATCTTCTGCTTCAATCTCCCTCAACCAATCCATCAAATAGTGTTAAATGGACCTACTCATGCTTATAAAACCATCAAAAGTCCAAATTGTTAAGTAGTTCATCAGACACTAAGTCCTATACCTCTTGACTGTTCTCAAGACACTGTTTTCTAGACTGTGACATAGAAATTCAGTCATAAACCTTGATTTTTCCCACATAAACCTTAGTCATTTGGTTAGAGACCTCAAGAATATGAAGGCAACTACTACCACCATCATTTTCCACCAAGGATTAGTAACATGCAATGGATAAACCGGGAGAAACACAAGATTTTCATGTCATTGTTTACCCTAATCAGGGTTTTGACAGTTTTACACAAGAAATGCAATATCTAACTCCTAACAAAACAAAAATGCATGGGACAAAATGGAAAGGGAAGGTTATTGAAAGAAATTTCATACACAATTAGTTAGAAATGAATTCCTGCCCATATAGATCTGTACAAGGCCAGAAAATAGTGAATTTCTGAAGAAGAATACAGAAAAACATTGCCTTTTACCATTCCATTTCAAATCTCCAATCACCTCTGAATTCTTTGGATCTTACAAGGCCTATTAAAGGCATTCCCTACTTGACTCTTCAGTTCCTAACTTGCATAGAACGAACTAAGAGCCAAAAGACTCTTCACCTTCCACACATTTTTTACATTTTTTGAAAGATAACTTTCCCATTTTGCAAATGAGGATAAAACTTGAACATTCCTAATGACCTAGTGACTTGATTAACCTTATTACAATGTTGAAGCATTACAAATTTAATCAAACTCAAAGATTTGTCTAGGGCAACATTAATTTGCCAAGGTGCTCCTGCACCATACCACTGCATATATGTGCATTACATCTTCTTCCTACATTGTACCAAATGCATTCCCTCATTTTCAAGCTAGATTAGCTTTGCATGATGCCCTAAAACCACTCGAAGAACTTGAACTAGAAAGTTGGTTCAGCAACCAAAATTTTTTACATCTTTACAAAATGTATATATAGCATTACATTTTTACTTGTCCTAATAGGATTTTGAGTAGAAAAAATTCTACCTACCCTCTCATCTACCTTCATACCCATTGCATTTAACTTCACCTATCTCCAATCTATTTATTTTAGGCATTAATGGTGTTTCTTGGAGGTAGGAAGGTGCTTAAACTTGAGAGAATACAAGAAAGCATGTTTAAAACATGTTAAAATATTTTATTTTTACTTTGTCAGAACCAAGGGCTTCATCAGGAACCAAGTTAGAGGTTCTGGTGGTTCCAGGAATGATCAGAACCATCGACACCTCTTTATCTTTCCTAGTTTGCTTTTATTCCTACTTGTTAGTGATTTTGTGACCACTAGGAACTCATTCCTTGCTTCTTTCTTTCCTGTTCTCATTTCCCTTTGTCTTAGTCTTCATCTTTTCTCTATGTCACCTTGTCGAGGTTTCAAACCTTATCGAGAACCAAGGATAATTATTGGAGGTTCTAGTGGTTCTAGGAACCACTAGAAGCTCCAACCTCTTTATTTCTTATATTCTTTTCTCTATTCTCTCCTTTGCATTCTCTTGGTCTTTTACCTGTTCAACCTTGTTAAAGGTTTGTTGCCCACCAAGAACTCAAGAATCTCCACTTATTTTCTCTTTGTTTTCTCTCACTTTCTCTATGTGCCTTATCATTTCTCCATTTTCTCTTTGTTCCTTCTAGTTGGCAATTCACCGACCACTAGGAACCATGGAACTCTTCTTTCTTCTCTTCACCACTTTGTCATCTTTTCTTTATCAGAGTGTCGGAGAAGACTAGGAACCAGGAACCAAGTCAAAGGTTCTAACGGTTCTGGGAATCATCGAAACCACCAACAAGTTCCTAATCACTTAACCTTTTTTGCATAGTGTTGGGGGTTCAGGGCCTGATAGGAACCTAAGAACCAAATCAAAGGTTCTAGTAACTGGGAACCACTAGAACTATTGACAAGTTCTTGATAGGCCCCAAAGGGCTGACAAAGGCTAGAATTAGTCATTTTTGGGATTTTTCAAGATTTATAAAGGCATCAAAACAAGGAAAAACATGGGGGGGCACGCATGGTATTTTGGGTAGATTTTGGGCTAGAAAACATGGGTACCAACATGGTACTCCTATTTACTAAATTATATTATATGCAAACTTGCCTATAATAGGATCATGTCCTAATTTCCCACCTTCTTCCCAACCAAGCATCTTAGTAAGTTCCATAAGATCATATTCACAACTTTATTTTTCCCATCATTCTAGGGGTGGTATACTAAACTGAACTTCAAATCCATCTTCATATTTTTTGATAATGTTGCCCAAAACTATCCCACAAACTTGGTGTCCTAGTCTAAAACAATGCTCCTTGGTAAACCATGCAACCTTAAAACCTCCTTGAAAAATATGTCTGTTATATGTACACATCATTACTCTTCTTACAGGGAATAAAATGTGTCATCTTAGAAAATAAATCCACCACTACTAATATTGAATCATTACCCCTTTATGTCCTCAACAGTCCCAATGCAAAATCCATCCTAATGTCCTCCCAAGGCTTCTATAGTACCAGTAATGGCTAGTATAACTCAACATTCTAACTATTTCCTTTGGCAACCTGGTAGGTCATACAACCTTGAACAAATTTCCTCACATCCTTGTATACTTGTGGCCAAAAATAGTTCTCACTAACTTATGCAGCTCTCTTGTCTATTCTGAAATGCTTAGCCAAACTTCCAAAATACTTCTTTTTGATTAGGTTCTCCCTCATGGAACTTCTTGGTATACATAATTAGATTCCCTTAAATAACATCTCATTTTGGATCAAATAGTCTAACTACTTACTCCTATCCATTCTTACAGGCTCCCTACACATCTTACATGCCTCTACAAAATCAGAATCAGATTTATACAAATGCTTTAGTTCCTCAAAACCAACTACCTCTACCCTCATTTATGTTAGAAAATTGTCTTTTACTCAAAGTGCCAACTACCTTGTTTGACTTCCCACTCCTATGTTTCAACACAAGAGTGTAACTCTGTATGAATTATACCCACTGCATGTGTCTCTAGTTCAACTTGCTCTGGTTATTCAAGTATTGAACTACCTGATGATCCGTGTATAATACAAACTCCATGGGTAATAGGTAATGCCTCCACTTTGTTAATGCTTGCATAATGGCATAAAATCCTTGATCATAGACTAAATATCTCTTCTTGGAATCATTCAACTTTTCACTAAAATAGGTTACTGGTCTTCCTTCTTGGCTTAGTACCACTCCAATTGCATTTCCACTTGCATCACAATCCACTTGTAATATCTTATTGAAATCTAGTAGGGCCAACACTAGCTATTTTGGTACCTTCTTCTTAAGAAACTTAAAGCTCTTCTCTACTCCAATAGTCCACTTGAATTCCCTATTATCCCCTCTCATTATCTCATTCTGTGGTACATAAATGCTACTAAAATTCTTAATGAACTTCCTATAGAAACTTGCGAACCCATGAAAAGATCTCACTTCCCCTACATTTGTTGGGATAGGCTACTCCACAATAGATTTGAATTTCTCTATTCAATCCATCTTCAAACCTTCAATTGAGATCACAAATCACAAATACACCAATTATCCTTCATGAAGCTACACTTTTAAAAAAAAATGATCAGTAATTTTTCTTCTTTCAACCTTTGCAGTAATTTCCAGATATTCTCTAGGTGTTCCTCTTTAGTCTTAGTGAAAATCAAAATGTCATGCAAATAAACTATCACAAACTTACCCAAAAATTTTCTCAACACATCATTCATTGACTACATAAACGTATGTAACTCATTGAAAGGAAGCAAGGTATGCAGAAAAGATTCCTACATTGATGTATTGAGGAAAGATTTATGTAAATTTTAACTTTTACAGTTACAGATTAAGATGCACATTAATAGAAAACTAATAACAACATCCAAATGCAAATAAAAAACTCACAACACAAGATATATGTGGGAAAACCCTTTCAGGTGAAAAATGCCACAATCTAAAACCTGCATAATGTATTTTCAAATAAAAAGATGATTACAACACACTTGCAATGCAAGCTCTTTTAGGAGTACACAATGTTGATTCTCATTCGCATCCCATGACCTTTCACATTCTCTAGCCGCTTATTTATCAAGCCTCTTTGGTAGTTATCCAATGTCAATTTTTCCATGTCAGCCAATAAAAAACTAACTACCAACACCTTTATTAAATATAGGGTATTTTTGCTTTGGGGGTGCTGCCCCTGAGCCCTGGGTTGGGGGCACTACCCCCAACAACCCCCATTGGGGACGTTGCCCTCAAATCCCTACTGTGGGCTCAACCACCTACACTCCCCTGTTAATTATTTTGGGGGGAAACTATGGCTGACAAAGTCACCAAAAATTTACCTTGTTGCATGTACCTGTAGCATGATCAATCACCACATACTAATATCTTGTCACACCTGTCATTTCAATTCTTATATGTCATAGAATCTGTCATAACTCATGATACATGACCACAAGGTGTTGACACCAACATTAGGAACTTGCAAAGTTTGAGACACCTTAATCCCCAACACTCATTGGTCAATCTAAAAGGCATAACCAACCAATCATACAACCCTTCACTAGTCTTGAATGTTGTCTTCCATTTGTCCCTTTCCCTTATCCTAATCTAAAGATAACTACTCTTCAATTCAATCTTGGTGAAGTACTTTGATTCGCTCAAATAGTCTATGATATCATCCATCCTTGGTAATGGAAATCTATATCTTACAGTGATTTTACTGATTGATCTAGAATTAGTACATATTATCCACTCATTATCCTTCTTGGGTGCTAGTACCACTAGTGTCGTACATGGGCTCAAACTCTCCCTGATTAGACCCTTCCTCAATAACTCTTGTAACTACCTATTTGATTCCTCATTTTCTATTAGCATCATCCTATGCAGTGTTTTATTTGGAAAAAGAGATCCTAGAATAAGTCCTATGAGATGATTGATACTCCTCACTAGTGGAAATCCCTTTGGCATGTTGTTAGGCATGACATCCTTAAATTTGGTTAACAACCATGAAATCTCCTGCGGTACTTCATTATTTGCGATGGTGTTCTTGGCATCTACAATACTAGGACTCAATGCAAAACAAACATTTTCATGTCTCATTCCTTCTAAAAATTTCCTTTCATCTAGTAAGAATATCCTAGCATTGCTACAAAATTGATCTTCTCTATGTTTCAACGATATCAACCTGTCTCTGGACATCCCTTATTATAGTATATGTGTTTTCTCTTCCATCATGTATATCATGTTGATTAAACTAGCATGGTCTCCCTAATAGTAGATGACACACATCCATTGGCATTATATCACACAAGACTCCATCATGGTACCCCCTATCTTGAATTTTACCCAACATTTCTCATTGACCATTACCTTATGTTCTTTTTCAACCAAGTGATCATATAATGATTTGGATGTTTTTGTCTTTTCAAGTTCAACATTTCAACCATTTCCTTAGATACCAATTTATCTATGATTTTTTTATCAATAATAACTTTACAACACTTTCCCCAACTTTGCATCTAGTTCTGAATAAGTTCTTTCTTTGTACTGGCCCTACTTCCTTAGGGCACTTCAAAAAATCCCTCCTCATCATTAGTGATTCTCCATGTTCATGGTCATCATTCAACTCATATGATCTCTGGGGTTCCTCCTCTTGTATCTTGAGCACTACCTTTTGCCTGCTTTCCTTGGCCTTGAAAACATTGGAATGTCATGTGCCCTTCTTCTATACACTTGAGACATGTTCCCTTGAGGGGTATTTTCTCATTCCTCCTATATCCTCATCTTCCCTTCTAGTATCCATCTTTGTGGTATGCATCACCTTCTCCTTTATCTTTGTAGTAGTAGTTTCCATCTTGGCCCTTGTAGTACATGTCATGATTTCTCTCTTCATTACAGTAAACTTGTGCACTATCTCTACAGTAGAAATTGTCAGTTCTCCTATCTTCCTGGTATGGTCTTCTATCGCCACACTGTGATTTATCCCTCTAGGGTCTCTCCTCTCTTCATCTTTGTCGATTTTCCTAGCTCTTGAACCTCTTGTTCAACTTGTCTTCTACTTTAATCACAAATTGGTATGCTTTCTCCATGGTGGTCAACCTAGCCAAGTTTAACTCTTCTTGGATACCTTCTCATAATCCATTGATGTACCTTACAACTTTTTCCTTGTCGATCTCACTATGCCCCATCTTAATAATTATCTTGTGAAATTCCTTAGTGTACTCCTTCATAGTCATATCCCTTTTCCTCAGACTTTTTAACTTCTTCAATAATCCTAGCTCATAGTC
Source organism: Cunninghamia lanceolata (assembly GCA_027924645.1). Classification (NCBI taxonomy): domain Eukaryota; kingdom Viridiplantae; phylum Streptophyta; class Pinopsida; order Cupressales; family Cupressaceae; genus Cunninghamia; species Cunninghamia lanceolata. The sequence goes on along the minus strand of BSBN01000341.1, from coordinate 3,636,306 downwards.
CATTGGTATGAATTGCCTCTTCAATTTTGCAACCATCCTATCTCATTTTTTATTCTTTCCTTTCCCCTCCTATTTCTCTCCAATTGCACTTCCTTCCACCAAATAGCAACATGTCCCTTCAACTTGGTCTTCACAAACCTAACCCTCTTGGAGTGTTCAATTTTCTCATACTCAAAATATTCATCCAACTCATTTATCCAATCAATTAATTCTTCAAGGTTCAAATCACTACAATAGTTAGAAATCTCCACCCTAGGTCTCTTACCAAATTTCAAAATGGCCCTTAACACCTTTGTTGGGAATTAAGGTGTCTCAACCTTTGCAAATTCTTAATGTTGTATTTATTTATCCCATGTTGAGTTGGCATAGTCGGCACCTTGTGTATGCATATGCAGCAGGATAAATTTTGGTTACTTTGGCAGCCGCGGTTTCCCCCTTGAATAATTAACGGGGGTTTGGGGGTAGCGCCCCCAAGACGGGGTCAAGGGGCGGAGCCCCTTGTGGGGTCCAGGGGTAACGACCCTGGTGCGCTCTCTATTGCGGTATAGGGCATAGTCGAGGGGCAGCGCCCCCGTGGGGGCTCAGGGGCAACGCCCCCAAAACCTCAACTGACTTTTATTTAATCACAAGTGTCGATGAGTATCTTTGCATGAGAGAAAGGCATCTTTGGGCGGTCAAGGGAGGTTATGACAAGTTGTAAGAGGAATAAGATATTTTTAGTCAGTGTATGACAGATTCTCTTACAACTGTAAGTGCTGTCAGTTATGACGGATTCTATGACAGTTGTAAGGTGCATAAGAGCATCTTTCATAGCCTATCTTGGGACAAGGCACCCACATTGGGATGGGATGTTGGACAAGTGTCCTTAGGCATGGGTTTTGGGGCATGATTCCAAGATGGACACCCATCTCTAGAAGGTTCCATATTTACCTTGTAAACTCTATAAAAACAGGTGCTTGGATGGGAGATAAGTAGTGCGTTTTACAGGTACTATTATGCTGCTGGAATATCTCCAGATTCTACATTCGAAGACTCCTAGAAGAGCATTGGCTTTGAAACTATATTGTAATTTGTTATTGTTTACTGTAATACATTTGAGCTATGTTTTGGAGTGTGGGGTTTTTCACCTGTAAGGGTTTTCCCCACGTATATCTTGTCTCTCTCTCTCTCTTCTGTCTACTTTCTGTGTGTATGTGTATGCTGCAATATCTCTATTAGATATTCTATGTTGCTGTAGTTGTAAGAATTAAAATGAATTTGCATACATCTCTCCTCATTAGATTAGTGTAGGAAGCAATTTTTGCACACCTAGCTTCCTTTCAGTTGGTATCAGAGCTTGGCTAGTTTTGGTCTTAGCTGTTGGGTAGGGGTTTTTTGAGATGATCTTAAGTTGAGTTGGATTTTGTGCAGAGTATTCTAATTTCTATTGCAGTAAGGAGATGACAAGCACATCAGGAAGGTTTGAAGTGGAGAAGTTTAATGGCAGTAATTTTGAGCTATGGAAGCTCAAGATGGAAGACATGCTTGTTGACCGAGACCTTTGGGAAAGTGTTAATGGAACTAAACTAGCTGCAATGTCACAAGATAAGTGGGATCTCAAGGATCGGAAGGCTAAGGGTCTCATAAGACTTAGTCTTCCTGATTCTGAGTTGTTAAATGTCCACGAGGAGACTACTGCAAAACTACTTTGGAAGAAGTTGAGGGATGTGTATCAAGCAAAATCCCTTGTTAATAATTTTTTTCTAAGAAAGAAGTTGTATTCTCTTCGAATGGAGGATGGAGGATCCATTGCTGAACATATGAATGCTTTCAACATACTGGTTGTACAATTGACATCTATTGGTGTAAAGATGGAGGAGGAGGATCGATGTATAACCTTGCTTTGTTCTTTGCCGGACTCATGGGATCATCTTGTCATGGCTATTGGAAGCACCACATTCACATTCAAAATGGAAGAAGTGGTTTCTTCGCTGTTGTCTGAAGAAATATGGAGAAAGTCTTCTAAGGTAGCCAAAGAGGCCCTTGTAGTTCATGGAAGACCCAAGGAGAAAGGGAAGAAGAAGGACAAGAAAGCTGAGAAGGGTAGATCCAAATCTCCTAGAAAGTCCAAGGCTCTTTGTTGGAATTGTGGTAAAATCAGGCATTTCTAAAAGGAATGCAAAGAGGAGAAGAAGAAGAAGAAGAAGAAGAAGAAAGCTCCTGATTCAGATTCTGATAAGTCACAAGATGACGATAATGCGTTCATTGCAGCCCTGGCAACCCATACATTTGATGATGTGTGGCTAATCGACTCTTGTGCATCATTCCACATGACCTCGCATCAAGACTAGTTCACTAAGTATGAGGAGTTCGATGGTGGAAAGGTGTATCTGGGTGACGAATCTCATCTGAAAATTGTTGGTCATGGAAGAGTCTTTATCCAATTCCCTGATGGTCGAGTGAAGGGGATCTCTGGGGTTATGCACATCCCAGGCTTAGCACGGAACCTACTTTCTATAAGTAGTTTGAATGATGCAGGTGTGCAGATTGTCTTTTCGAAAGAAGGATGCAAGATGACTAGAGGAGCTATGGTGCTTGCTAAGGGTACTAGGAGAGGTACTCTGTTTCAGCTGGAAGCATGCATTTCACAATGCAATAGTTCTTCTGACTCAAGGAAGAGGACAATGGTCACTTCATCCCCACCATCTAAATGAGTAGTGAAGAAATCTATTGTTTCTAGTCTTGATGGTTGTAATCGTGCATTGGAAGTTAAACTTCCTGCTAAAAAGACAATGTTATGGCATAAGAGATTTGGCAACATTGGTGAGAAGGGTCTGCATGCCCTAAAAAATAAGAACCTCGTTGAGGGGTTAGATGATTGTAATCTTGAGTTTGACTTTTGCAAACATTGCATTTATGGAAAACAAAACCGTGTAAAGTTTTACTCGAGTTCTCATAAGACTTCTGGTGTGTTGGACCTTATCCATTATGATGTGTTTGGTCCTATTAATGTTCCTTCATTATCAAAGTCTATATATTTTGTATCTTTTATAGATGATTATAGTAGAAGGACATGGATTTATTTTCTCAGAAGCAAATCTGAAGTCTATAGCAAGTTTAAGGAGTTTAGGGCCTTTGCTGAAAACCAGACTGGTAAAAAGATTAAATGTTTGAGAATTGACAATGGTGGTGAGTTTTGTTCTATAGAATTTGATAAGTATTGCAAGGAGCTTGGGATTGAAAGACATAAGACAAATCCATACACCCCGCAGCAAAATGGAGTTGCAGAGAGGATGAACAGGACACTGATGGAGAAGGCTAGGAGTATGCTTAGTGGAGCTGGCCTAGAACAAAAGTTCTGGCCTGAAGTTGTTGCCACTGCTTGCTATCTTGTTAATAGATCTCCTACATCAGCTCTTGTTGGAAAGACACCCATGGAGGTGTGGTCTAGTAGAAAGCCTTCAATAAGACATCTTCATGTTTTTAGTTGTGAGGCATATGTAGATGTGCCTAGGGAGAAGCAGTCAAAATTGGAGAACAAGGCTATTAAGTGTATCTTCATTGGCTATGATGTCAGTGTGAAAGGATACAAGCTTTGGGCCCTATGGCTGAAAAAGTGTTGTATAGTAGAATCATCATCTTCAGAGAGCTTACACCTTCTTCCACTATTTTACAGCCAGAAGAAATAGTAAAGAAAGAGGATGTTGTTTAGTTTCCTGCTACCCCTGAGAAGACTGAATAGAAAGACAATGTTGGACCTGATGATGAGGAGAGCTCTAGCAGCTTTGAGAGCTCAGATGAAGAAGCTAAACCTCAACCTTAGCTCTTGAGGAGGTCTACATGGATAAGAAAGCAACCTGAAAGGTTTGGTTTACACTGCTTGATTCTAGTTGTGCTTATGCTTTGGTTACTAACAGTGATCAACCTAGAACTGTTTCAGACGCTATGGACATAAAAGATGTAGTTTCCTAGATGGAGGCCATGGAGGATGAAATGGCTTCTTTGGAAAAGAATCAAACTTGGGACTTGGTGCCTTTGCCTCCTAGACGGAAACCCATTGGATGCAAATGGGTGTTCAAGAAGAAACTTGGTGCAGATGGCAATGTTAAGAAGTATAAGGCCAGATTGGTTGCGAAGGGGTATTCACAAGTGGAAGGTATAGATTATGGTGAGATCTTCTCTCTTGTTGCAAAACTGACATCCATTAAATTCCTGTTGTCTCTCGCAGTAGCTAATGACTTGGAGGTAGAACAGATGGATGTGAAGACAACTTTCTTTCATGGTGACTTGGAGGAAGAAATCTACATGTCACAGCCAGAGCATTACATGGTGAAAGGTAAAGAAAATTTGGTTTGCAAACTTAAAAAGTCTTTGTATGGTTTGAAGCAATCCCCTAGGAGATGGTACTTGAAGTTTGATGTCTTTGTGTTGTTAATTAGATTTGTGAGATCAAAATCAGATCACTGTGTGTATTATAAATTTGATGGTGATCGTATTCTCATTGTTGCACTATATGTTGATGATATGTTGCTCATTAGGAAGGGTAAAAATATGATTTCTAATTTTAAATCTTAGTTGTTAGCACAGTTTGAAATGAAAGATTTAGGGGCAGCGAGGTACATTCTAGGAATGGAAATCAGAAGAGACAAAACCAATAGAACACTTTGGTTAAGCTAGAGTAAGTATGTGAAGACCATGTTGGACAAGTTCAGCATTGCAGATTGTAGACCCTTGTGTGTTCCTATTTCCTTGGGGACAAAGTTGTCTATTGAGGATTGTCCAAAATCTCCTAGTGAGGTGGAGGACATGAGCAAAGTACCTTATACTAGTGTTGTTGGTAGTTTGATGTATGCTATGGTTTGTACAAGACCAGACATTACCTAAGCAGTGGGAGTCCTTAGTCAATTTATGGCTAATCCTAGACGAGTTCATTGGGATGCAGTTAAGCGAGTGTTCAGATATTTGAGGGGTACTTCTGAGTATTCCATTTGTTATCATGGTAATGTTTCAGGACCTTCACATTCTATTGATATTCATGGATTTGTGGATTCAGATTGGATAGGTGACATTGACAATAGGAGATCCACTAGTGCTTATGTGTTTACACTATTTGGTGGTGCTATTAGTTGGATGAGTAAGCGGAAACCTTTTGTTGCTTTGTCCACGACAGAAGCTGAGTATATGGTAGCAACTCATGCTTGTAAGAAAGCCATTTGGCTAAAGAGATTGTGTTCAGATATTGGTGTTGATGCAAGTCAGATCATGATCAGTTGTGACAGTCAGAGTGTAATTTGCCTTGCGAAGAATCTGACTTTCCATGCTAGAAAAAAGCACATTGATGTTCAGTTTCACTTTGTGCGAAACATGGTTGAGTATCGAAAGGTAAATTTGGAGAAGGTAAAGACTTTAAAGAATGTTACAAATGCATTAACAAAACCAGTGGGCATAGAGAAGTTCAGATGGTGTTCAGAGTCTATGGGCCTCTTGGCCCCTAGCAGTTAAATCATGTCATTGATTTTAGTCCTTGCAAGGTGTTTGACAAGTGGGAGAATGTTGGGAATTAAGGTGTCTCAACCTTTGCAAATTCCTAATGTTGTATTTATTTATCCATGTTGAGTTGGCATAGTCAGCACTTTGTGTACATGTAGTAGGATAAATTTTGGTGACTTTGGTAGCCATGGTTTCCCCCTTGAATAATTAACAAGGGTTTGGGGGCAGTGCCCCCAAGATGGGGTCAAGGAGCGGAGCCCCTTGCGGGGTCCAGGGGCAACGCCCCTGGCATGCTCCCTGTTGTGGTACAGGGCGAGGTCGAGGGGCAGTGCCCCCGTGGGGGCTCGGGGGCAATGCCCCTAAAATCTCAACTGACTTTTATTTAATGACAAGTGTCGGTGAGTATCTTTGCATGAGAGAAAGGCATCTTTGGGTAGTCAAGGGAGGTTATGACAAGTTGTAAGAGGAATAAGACTTTTTAGTTAGTGTATGACAAATTCTCTTACAACTATAAGTGTTGTCAGTTATGATGGATTCTATGACAGTTGTAAGGTGCGTAAGAGCATCTGTCATAGCCTATCTTGGGACAAGGTGCCCACATTGGGATGGGATGTTGGACAAGTGTCCTTAGGCATGGGTTTTGGGGCATGAGTCCAAGATGGATGCCCATCTCTAGAAGGTTCCATATTTGCCTTGTAAACTCTATAAAAATAGGTGCTTGGATGGGAGATAAGTAGTGTGTTTTACATGTACTGTTATGCTACTAGAATATCTCCAGATTCTACATTTGAAGACTCCTAAAAGAGCATTGGCTCTAAAACTATATTATAATCTGTTATTGTTTACTGTAATACATTTGAGCTATGTTTTAGAGTGTGGGGTTTTTCACCCGTAAGGGTTTTCCCCATGTATATCTTGTCTCTCTCTCTCTTCTGTCTACTTTTTGTGTGTATATGTATTGTTGCAATATCTCTGTTAGATATTCTATGTTGCTGTAGTTGTAAGAATTAAAATAAATTTGCATACATCTCTCCTCATTAGATTAGTGTAGGAAGCGATTTCCGCACACCTAGCTTCCTTTCAACCTTCACCTATTCTGACTCTTCTTCTTGATCTTTCTAATCTTACACATCTTCTTTGTCATCTTTCTCCACATCACTCTCATCATTGTCCCTTGGGCTCTGACCCCTTTTCCTATCTTCCCCTAAATCCTCCAATTGGATTATGTTCTCCCTTACCTCTTTCAATACCTCATCCAACTTTCCAACAATGTTAGCCACACATTGGGTTCTTTGCATTGACATCTTTCCTAAGATATGGTGTAAACTACCTGATGCCAATTGTCTACCTATAATCACTCCTTGCAACTACCTCTCAATCGATGATCTATTGACAAGCTTCTTGCAAGTTGCCTCAATTCAACGATCTACTCACAAGAAAATCTTTCAAAACACTGCTTACTGTCCTCAAGATTCAAACCTTATGCTTTGATACCACTTGATCCATTCATGGATAAAGGATCCAATTAAGGATTGTATAATCATGTAGAAAAACCAAAAATGCATAAGACTCACAGTAAAGCTTAATGGAATAGTAACATGATCTTTCTTGAATTAAAATTATAAATGATTATAATCTACTACATTGGGCTTCCCACATGTCAAGCTACAATCATTTATTTACTAATAGGGAAATTACTACATTCAATAGAAACTCAATACATTTAGTGGCATTTGCATCTTCATCATCTAACCCCATTTTGAACCTTCATCGTCCTATTCACATTTGGACCTTCAACCTCTTGCCGAATTCTTTCAAACTTTTCTTGATGATCTCAAATGATTATGATTAACAAAAAAATAGTAATCTCAAGCCTCCAAAATGGTCTATGCTGATTATAAGGTGGTACAAAGTTCTATACTCCATGTTGTTGGCTAGTGAAAACTAATTCCTTAAACAAAACAATGGTAATGAAAAAGAAATTTGTACGATGCTTGGTGTGTGCTTCCCTCTGTCTAATAAATCTTCACATGTGCTCCTTGATTTTCACAAACTTCAAATGTGATGCAATGCTATGGGGATTCACCTAAACAAACACACTTCAAATAAATGACTTTTCTCATAAACTTCCACTATGCTTTGATGAGAGCAGCGAATAAGGTAATTTTGACATAATTTTCAGAATACAACTCAAACCCATGACCTAAAAACTGATTTGGATACCTTTTTTTCTCTTATATAACATATCCCAACTTCATATAAGGTTACTTTGGAAAGTATGCTTCAAAAATGGATTGTTACTGCTCTTGACTAGGCTTAAGGTAGGTGCAGCAAATAGGGTTTTTCGGCCATAACTTCAAAACTAGAACTGATATCCAAGAAACAAAACTTGATTCAAATACCCATTTGTCCATTATTTTACATATATCAAAATAAGGGTAGGTTATTTTGTACGGAATCCTTCAAAAATGGATTGTTCTTCTGTTAATTAGGCCTAAAATCTAGAAGTGACAATCAATAATTTGGTCATAACTTTCACAAAACACAACAAAAATTTACCAAACCAAAAGCATTAGAAAGATAACTCAATTATATTTCCAACCATACCATGTGTAGGTCATTAAAAGTTCGTATAATTCACTAAAACAACAAACTAATGTTCTAAAAATGTAGAAAACAAAGCTTCTTTATTGATTTTTGTTTAAAACTTCAACCCCTAACCTTGGATCTCCTTCCCAAGGCTTATTCAACTTTTTTATAACCCAACGCAACCATTGCTAACTTGTCTTTTGAGTTTCTAATCATTCAACTTCTCATTTATAACCAATGACCCTTCATATTCCTTGATTTTGCACTTTTGCAACTATGACAATATTTGTGCAATATTGTCAACTTAACAACTTAAATCACCTAATAACCTAATATTGAACCAAACACCTTACACTCCTTAGAAATGGTCTTCAAAACCTTATGACATGACTCAAACATAACATAAAGCTAATATTTACAAAGTGGCCTCATGGAGGGATAAAGTCCATTAGGTGCTCCTGCACCATACTCCCAGCCAAAAAGAAATTCAAAGCCCTCTCAAATTGAGGGTAACAATAGGTATCTACTTCTGAATGCTCCTTCTTGATGCCTTCTATGATCTTCCCTATGTCTTCCTTAAAGCAGCTCCATGTAGTCTTCAATTTCACCTTGGGTTTCATCTTGAACTTTAGTTTGTCAACAAGAACTATGTATACTCCTTCCTTACTCTTTCTCCCTTTTGGTGTAGATATGATCCCTTCACCTTTGGTCCTCACTTTTCCCATCTTCTGCTCTACCTTCAACCTTGCCACCTTATTAGGATCACAAACCTCTACGGTGCAAAAAACTGAAAAGCCATTATCCTCTTTGAAAATCAATGAAGAAAACATCATATCCACATACCTTTTATCCCAACTTTGATTCTCCAAAATCAAGTCATCCTTGACCTTAACCGAATCATCTTTTGACACCAATTGAATATCATCTTCTACTAAAATTAGATCAAGCTTCATACATGTTGTTTCAACATCTTCATGTTTTGACATGGCTGAATCCTTCATGGGTTTGTCTTCCTCTACCATCATCTCAGCTTGATTGGCTTGTTCCTTGTCTTCTTCCCTTAATGCTTTCATTTGTCTTCTCTTTTGCATCAGCCTTTGAATAGGCCATACAACCTTTTTCTTTATTTTCAAGTGCCAACTAAGTGCTCTTTTGAATAGCTTCTCCATCTTCTCTTCCATCTTTCTTCTCATCTCTTCCATAGCTTGATCCAACTTTTGTACCTTTTGCTTAAGACTTTCTAGTTCTATCTTGTCATCTTTTTCCTTCTTCATACTTGTCTCTTTTCTCTTCTCTTGCTTCTTCTTTTGTGAACCCCCAGCTAGAAATTACCTTCTAAACCATTCCATCTTTCTTCAAGCAAGTCTCTCCTTGGTTCTCCTTATCTTTGCCTCACCTAGGTCTCTTCTCTTCTCTTCTACCTAGTCTTTTGGCAACCAGGTTCTCTCTTCAACCTACACAAACACACAAACACACAAACACAAACATCAAACTCTTTTTCCTAGACCTTTTGAGCTCTGATACCAATTTATGCAATGCTAGGGGGATTCATGCAAACAAACACACTTCAAATAAATGACTTTTCTCACAAACTTCCACTATGCTTTGATGAGAGCAGCGAATAAGATAATTTTGACATAATTTTTAGAATACAACTCAAACCCATGACCTAAAAACTGATTTGGATACCCTTTTTTACCTTTCATAATATATCCCAAATTCATATAAGGTTACTTTGGAACGTATGCTTAAAAAATGGACTGTTACTGCTCTTGACTAGGCTTAAGGTAGGTGCAGCAAATAAGGTTTTTCGGCCATAAATTTCAAACCAGAACTGATATCTAAGAAAGAAAACTTGATTCAAATACCCATTTGGTCACTATTTAACATATATCAAAATAAGGGTAGGTTATTTTGTATGGAATCCTTAAAAAATAGATTGTTCTTCTACCAATTAGGCCTAAAATCTAGAAGTGACAATCACTAATTTGATCATAACTTTCACAAAACATGACAAAATTTTACCAAACCAAAAGAATTAAAAATTTAACTAAATTATATTTCCAACCATATCACTTGTAGGTTATGAAAAGGCCTTACAAATCCGTACAATTCACTAAAACAACAAACTAATGTTCTGAAAAATGTAGAAAACAAAGCTTCTTTATTATTTTTGTGTAAAACTTCAACCCCTAACCTTGGCTCTCCTTCCCAAGGATTATTCAACTTGTTTATAACCCAACACAACCATTTCTAATTTGTCTTTTTAGTTTCTAATCATTCAACTTCTCATATACAACCGATGACCCTTCATATTCATTGATTTTGTACTTTTGCAACTATGACAATATTTGTGTAATATTGACAACTTAACAACTTAAATCATCTAATAACCTAATATTGACCCAAACACCTTACACACCTTAGAAATGGTCTTCAATACCTTATGACATGACTCAAACATAACATAAAGCTAATATTTACAAAGTGGCCTCATGGAGGCATAAAGTCCATTAGGTGCTCCTGCACCAAAATGCTATTGTGCTAATGGTAAATTTATAACTGTGATAATCTGTCAATCTAGTGGAAGTCTTCAAACCTAATTATGTTTCTCTATGCCTCCAATTGTCTTCAAACATGTATACGTCATCTAAATACATCTTTAAAATATTATCTCAAAACTACAAGACTAACATGCAAATTGTGGCAAAGTGCATTGACTTCTTCTACAACTGACTGGTAATTGAAAACCTACAAATAAATAAAAAGTGAAATAAAATATTTTGGATAATGCAAGATTGCACTTGTCCCCCAAGGATGCTACTACATCATTTTTTCACCTCACAATGTTGTAGACAAGGATCTAATGGAGCATAAATTGTTGATAGTAGTTGTTATTGATTAAAATCCTTCAAGATTATATAGTTTGATTCCTTCAAAGAATCATCATCATAATGTGTAATCAAATTGTGGCACAAGAGATTGATTTAACACCTCAACTTTCCCTACTTTTAGCAACTCACTAGGTACAACATGGTAGTATGCATTCCTAATGTTTAGTATTTGAATGGTACATGCCACAATTGTACTCTTAGTAAACATCGTCATGAACTTTTCTTAAAAGAAACTATTAGAGATCAAAACCACCATTTCAAATTATTTATTAGCAAGTTTTTCAATCTTTTTCACACTTGCCCTTTCGTTGGATCCATGTATATTTTAACATTTGTAGATGAATTATAAGTACTTTGTTAAGAAACAATCAAAACATCGAAATTTCAATGGATTCATATTGTTAATGACACATTTTCTTATCCACACTTTATTAGTCCCTGCCTTCGGCAGGGTAACTATTATTTTCACCATAATAGCATTTCTTTAGGCGTTAACATTTCTTTGGACGTTGGACTTTGTGCAAATGTTATAATCAAAATTAGCCTAAGCTTTTTAGTCTATCCTTGGTATTATTTTCCCGTTGATATTTGTGCAATGACAATAATCAAAGTTAAACCTAAGTCGCATTGGCAATTTAGTTGAGATAGTTTAGCCTAAGCTTTTTAGTCTATCCTTGGTATTATTATCCGGTGTATGATCTAATTTCAACTCGTGGCTGGTTTGAAATTTGCATGTCCTCATGGGTTCCAGCATGGATGCGTGTGGCCCCTTACAGACACTAATGTAGAAGAAGGCCTTGGCGAGGAAGGAGTCGGTACTCTGCTTCTACCGAAGGTGGGGAGGCAGAGCAAGGTTTGTGTGGATGTCCATGTTGAGCTGCCGGAAGAGCCGTGCTACCATTCTCTGCTCCTCTGCTAACTGTGAAGGCTGCATTTTGTTCACACCACACATCAAAGCTATGGAGAGGCCATACAAAAGGGTGGCAGCAACATTATTACTATTATTATTGGGTAAACCCTGGAGAATGAGTGCCGCTAGCGTGATGTTGGTGAGGGAGGTGAGGAGGAGTTTGTTCCATCCGTCTCTTTGATGTGTGAGGACACCATGCATTTCTACCCAGTCTACCACTGCTGCCGCCACCAAACGCAGCTTCACCGTAGTCATCTTGCAATGGACCAAGAAATGAATTTGTACGTCACACAGCCTGCTCCATGTAAGTTTTAACCCTTTCTTCAAACCCTAACAATTTTAGAAACTCTCCATCTATGGGTATTTTCTCTATTGGATTAATTTTTAATGATAAAAGCTTTTGTTTACAGCTGAATCTGTTACACTGTGATGTGAGATGCCATTTGTGCACTGGTCTTCATTGTTGTTTGTGTAGCTTTCCTGCTTGTGTGGAGGGGTGTGTTCTTCACTGTTGTGCAGTTTCTCAAATCCTGGCAAAACTTGTGCACTATCCTACACAAGACCCCAATACTTGTACAAAAGTGAGTGCTAACTGGCAACACCTACTTACCAACATTTACAGATACTCTGATTAGAAAAAAGGTTCTTGAAACAATATCTAGAGAGATGTTTGGTAGATAGATATCCATGTGATATTTAGCTGAAGGGATATATTGAGGTTTGATTTTATTTTCTAAATATTTTTCCCTTTGGACCAATGAATATTAAGGAAATTTTTCATTATGACACATCCAAATTCAGACATAAACTCAACAGATTTCAAATTTGTTTATTTGGACTCCCTACCTAACTGTTTGCTTAACTAGTGAAATTCAGGGTTAACTTTATTTTTTCTTTTGTCATTTATCTAAATCTCTTGTTGATCATGATTTTGAATCCTTGGAAATATCCTCCTTCAACAAGACAATCAAGCACTGAGCATCGGGGTAAGGAGTGAAGAAAATGGCAGTCCAAGCTTTCCTCTGATTCCCTATTTGTCAATCATTGATTTCATTCAATCAGAATAAAATTTTGATTATCCAATTTTAATGGAAATTTAAGCTCAATACTAGTAGTAGGTGCCTAGAATTAATTAAGGCATAATGTCCATATGTCCACTCACCAACATGTTGTGCCATGTGCATTTATTTTATTTTATTTGTTGAAGTGGCATGATTTTTTAGCAATTTGTTTCCACTTACATTCTGTTAATAAGTTTTATTAGGATAAGTTCTGAATCCCTGAAAGTGTTTTATTTTTTTCCTATTTCTACAAGGTGATGGAAGCCTTTTGAGGTCTCGGAGCAATGCTTTTATGAAAGGCTGTTTAGAATTGTCTGATTAGGTTTGATTTTCTTAAATTGATTAGCTATTCATTTTAAGGAGAAACTAAATTTAATGGCTTTATGCCAAATTAATTAGACTTAGCTATGAATTAATCAATTAATAGATTTTGAATGGAATAACTAGTTTTTTTTCATCAATGGATGATTGAGGTTTGGGAAACTAGAAATCTACTAGCTAGCATTTTGTAGGTTAACATGGGATAAGATTTTTTAGGTATGTTAGCAAGCACCTAAAATGAGATTCAAACACAGTTATTATTTTATCTTTTTATGTAGCATGAATTTTTAGCAACTTGTTTCCACTTACATTCTAATGTAAGTTCAAATTTGACTATTTGTAGAATGATTTATGTTTTGGCAGTATGTTTAACCCTTCACTACAGGTTTCCAGGCTTCCACCTGCTCTTCTGTATATATTTCAAGACATTGTAGAAATCTGCAAACATACAACACAACTATAATTTGTTAGTGGTAGAATCTAACAAACACATTGAAGTCTTCATTGTAATCTTTTCTGTTCAATAGTACATCTTTCTAGATTCACCCTTCATTAAATTCTTGTCAATTTGTTATTTCCTTGGCTCAAACAGAAAAATATTTCTACTGTAGAGGTCAAAGTAGAAAGAGAGAGAGTAGGTTATGCACTGCAGTGCCTGCTACACATGATTTGCGTCTGCTTCAAGTAAAGGAGGACATTTTGCATATATCTTTACCAGAGATTTCCCACTATAATATTTGACAAAAAAATCTCCCTTTTGATATACTTTGATGGATTTCAAAGCACCCATTTTGGCATAGATATGGAGTGTGCTGGAAAAGGTTGTGGAATTTGGATTTACACCTTGGCAAAGCAGCAACAATAGGTAGATTCAGAACTACAATGCACAATTGAAGGATAACAATTTCAGAAACATATCCACCACCAACACGCCCAAGAAAATTCCAAATGCTTATCATTGATACAAACATATGAGAGTTCTGATAGCCCATTGACTGGCTAATCTGTCCAAGATTATCGATCACGGGTAATCCTGATGCTGCTCCAAAGAATAGAGAGAAAAACATGAGCCAGAAATCAGCTTTTATGAAAGCCTGCATCAAAGTGAAATCTTCCCCTCTCCGAGGTCCCTTTCTTCTTTTAATCCCTACAGCTCCTTTGGCAGCAGCATGCAACAAATGTGCCTGCAATTGGGCTATTCTTTTTTGTCTCTCCCATTCTGGCAGAAGATCAATTTCCTTAGGCTTCTCATCTTCAATCTCACTCATAAGTACTTCATTCCAGTTCACACTTGAATCCTGTCTCTGATATCCTTGACCAGTGTTGGATTGCTGGGATCCATTGGACTCTGGATTCCTATTATTATCCAATAATGATTCTTCCAAACTACTGTGTTTAATAGTAGAATCAAGATCTGCAACATGACTGTAGTGTGAAATTTGTTTTCCTTGGAATGTATGTGAATCATTCTACTAATCAAGCAACAGACTGCCTTAGTTCATTTGATGATTTCAGTGAAAAGAGTGTCATCTAATTGTTTTGACAACCTATTTTCCAAGCTTTTATTCTACAGCACAAAAGACATTGCAGCAACAATATTCTAACAGAGTAGCACAAAAGACATTGCAGCAACAATATTCTAACATGCTAGTGCCAGATGATGCTCAATCCTCCACCAGTGATAGCTACTCTTGTTGCCAGTCTGAAATCATAAATCTCTTAGCTTATAGCTTTAGGCAAGGACTCCAGCTGCAGCGCAACCCTTGTTCATATTGTTAATAACACATTTTATTATCCACGCTTTATGGCTCTTCATTGTAGCATACATTTCCTTATAAACACAATAAAATGGTGTAGCCAAATGTAAGAAGAATCCAAGTGCAACAATTGCAAGGTAGATGGAATATTCACTTATATATCTTTGGGTATGATGCTTTTAAACCTATAATGCTAATAGAAAACATATAATAACCCATGGGTTCCAAGTGTCATAGATGTATTTTTTGTTGCCTATTGTAAAGGTAACAAGGGATATCACCTTCTTCTACCTAGCACTAATGATGGAAATTTCTAGTAGGTGTGACAGTCATAAAGATGGATTCTTACTACTATGAAGATCACCATTTAATTCATTATGGAATCATTGAGAAAACTCTTATATGTTAATGTAGTGAGGAAAGAACACATATTATGTACTTGAAGGCTAGGCTACTATTTGTGTCCAATATGTCGAAAGGCCATTAAACCCTCAATTAACTAATAAAAATTGTGGCATTAATGATTTAGTCATTAATCATGCCATAACAACAACACAAAATATAAATAAATGTTTACCATAATAAATTTTATTTTTTTAGTATTATTGTGATTTATTGTGGTATCATCATCTTTTTATTTGTTAATAATTTAACAATATCATGTTATAAATGATTATTTCTTTTAATATTAATTTTTTTAAAAATTAAAGATTTAATCTTTTAATAGCCCCTTTCTAATACATTTTTAATACCAATTACAAGTAAAAGAGAGAAATAAAACACAATCTCAACTAAATATTTTTGAAGTATGGGGAAGTAATGATTATTATTAGAAAAAATGTTTCTTTGAAACTTTTCACCCTCTAGAACTCTTTACCAATTGGTTTAAAAGCTAATGTATAGAATGAAATATAATTCTCCCCTATCTTACAATTATTATCAATGTACGATAATTACAACCTAATGTTTATTTTTTCCATGTTAATCCTAAAGAGATAAGATGTGAACCATCTAGTTGTAAGCACATTTTATTTTTGTAATTATTAGTCCCTGCCTTATAGGAGGGAGACTAATGTTTTTGTTGCGCTCGTCTCTATTAATGCAAATGTCAGAAATCGTGTCGCTAATGTTAACACTATAGTCTGTGGCATTGATTTATTAAAAGGGAATTTTCAATTTTTTTTGGAATTTTGTCATTGGTTGTCGGTAATTTCCTCAGGGTTTTTTGGTTTTTGTAATTGCCAAAAAAATTGGAAAATAATTTCGGGGCAAGTAAGGCAAAAATGTAATCATTTCCTAATGTTTTGTTGGTATTGGAAATATTTCATGACTTTCTAATGTTCTTTGATATAGTCGTGTCTTGGCATCCAGTGTTTCTACCAACATGTGGCATTTTAAGAGGACAATGTGCATTTAAGAGTCCCTTATTTTCATTTATTTTCATTTATTGTGAATAGATTAAACAGCAGGTGACATTAATGGCTTGTGGTGTGAGGTTTTTAGTCTATCGAGCAAATGATTATTTGTGTTGTTTATTCATTTGTTTAGATTGTTTGATGAGGGAAAAGTCTGTGTCTGTTGAGAGGGTTTCCATCCATCATATTGGAAGCAAAAATAGAGGCGTTTGTAAGTTCCTACATCTTTTACACAATCATTTTTGTGTTGCTTATTCATTTGGTCAGATTGTTTGATGAGGGTGAAATTTATGTCTATTGAGAGGGTTTATTTGTATTGTATTGGAAGTGAGAAATGAGGTGTTTGTAAGCTCCTATATCTTTTACAGTGTCGTTTTATAGTTTTTTGCATTTCTACATTTTATGGGTTAATGTCTATTCTTCCCCATCTTTCAGTGGTATTATGGGTTAGTCTCTATTGTTGAGTTAACTTTTCTACTGGAGATGATTAAGAATGGAACTAATGTTTTCTCTACATGCATGCATGTCGACCGCACTCCAATCTATAAAATAAAAATGAAAATTAGGTCTGAATAAGTTCAAAATGTCTTGGTGTAAAATCATTTCATGGATTGGTAATGTTTTCTTTCTATTGGAAATATTTTATGGCTTTGTAATGTTCTTTGATATAGTCTATTTGATGAGGGTGTATTCTGTGTCTATTCAAGGGGTTTATATCTATCATATTGGAAGTAAAAAAGGAGGAATTTGTAAATTCGTATATCTTTTGTATTGTCATTTTTACGTTGTTTATTCATTTCTTCAGAGTGTCTATTGGGAGGGTTTGTATCTATGGTGTTGGAAGCGAAAAATGAAGCCTTTGAAAGTTCCTATGTTTTTTACAGTGTCATTTTATAGTTTTTTTCATCTATGCATTTTATAGGTTAATGTCTGTTTTTTGTTGTTGTCTTCATTTTATGTGTTGACGTGTGGCCTTCCCTATCTTTGAGTGCTTCTATGGGTTAGTCTCTATTGCTGAGTTAAAGACTTAACACCATAATTCATTAATGTCGACTTCTGTGTTGGCCACGATTAAGAATGGAACTAATCTTTTCTTTGCATGCATGAATGCGAAGTGCACTTGGATGTATTAAATGAAAATGAAAATTAGGTCTAAATAAATAAGTGACCAATGTTTTCGATGCAGTCATGTCTGTTAATGCATTGGCTGAAAATCATGTTGCTAATGTTTATGCTATACTTTGTGGGATTATTTTATTTTATTTTATTAGAAGGGAATTTTCACTTTTTTTTGGGCAATTTTATCATTGGTTGTGTTGAAATGAACCAGATAACTGAGAGGGGGGGTAAATTAGTTGTCTCAAATTTTTAACTAATTCTACACTTTAAAACATTAAACACTTGTCCACTATTTGTTATGATTAAATCATGAAAGCACAAACTCAGAAACATAAACACAATTGCAAGATCAAACATAAGTGACACCAGATTTTTATGTGGAAAACCCTGTTAAGGGAAAAACCATGGTGGATGTTAGTCCACAAGATATATAAGTTATAACAATACTGAAAACCAGAGGCTCACTACCCAGAAAAAGGCTCACTGCCAAGGGGTGGCTCACTGCCAAGGGTTTTGAACTGAGATGTTAGCATCTACTCCATGCCTGAATTTAGTTCCATTGAAGCACAATACTCTTCCTCTGCTATGCTCTGCCTTCTACACTTCTTCACTTAACTTCACATTTTCACACAAGGACATGTTTTCCATGACCAAATTACAAGTATATATATCATTCATTAACCTTGGAATGTACATCAAGGTCGGCATTACATTCATCAACCATTGGAACAATCTCCAAGGTTGACATTACAAACATTTACAAAATAGGTCTTGACCTAATATAAAATTATGCTAAGGAAATGTAGTAAAGATGTATGTGGATCACTCAACGCCTTAGCTGGGACTCAACCACAACCTTCCATTCCACAACATGCTTCTATAATCTTCAATATATCTCTACATTCATTGGAATTAACCAAGTCGGCTAAGACTAGTTACACGCTATGTTATCTAGGAATAAACTTTTAAAATGATCTCAATACCTTAATGCAGACCAATGTAAATGTAGGAACATGATCAGGAGGCATCCACAATCATGTTGTAATCACCAAGAGCAACCGCACAAAATCTAACCACTTTATCCATGAGATTCTTCACACCAGAGCACATGAACTTCACTGTCTTCAACTGTCATAAAAGAAAGATAGCTTGTAGACCAGCAAATCATGAACCATTGTCATTGTAGGCACTTATCATCATCCTAAACTTCCCTCTAGAATTGCAGAGAAAAATACTTCAATGCGGAGGAATGCGGAGCAAAATACTTTCTCCCTATCACCAGTGAATAATCAGAAAAGTAGGTTTTACTCCAGTGAATGTAACTCACTCAATTCTTCATACCAGAGGCTCAAACTTAGGATTTAGCATCTTTAGACATGACTCTAAATAAATTCCAATCCACATACCAAGATCTTCAATCTACAAGATATGCAGAGAAAACTTCTGGACTGTTCTTTAGTATGCAACTCACTGTCTTCATTGTGATTCATTGTTTTCTTTCTGATTCTTCCAGAGGGGCTAATTTTCTCAATGTCCTCAACATATATAAGGCTTATAATTAATCAAAAGATAAGGATATAGTTGACACCAATGACATCAACTATTAGGCACATATTTGTAACAATCTCCCCCTTTGTCATTGATGGTAACATATGATGTGAAAAACCACAATAGCCATCATAACACGATTCTCCCCTTTCTCTTTACACATCTGCACTCTTTCTCTCTGAGTTTTTCACATGATTTCTCTCCCCCTTTGACATTAATGGTGAAGGGTACATACTTGCACTCTGTTTCATTGATCCAACATTCCTCTAAACTCTCTGACTACTCCCCCTAACAAGTAGCCCTTAAAGCATCAATCCAGATCTGGAGGTGGGCCTCTAATCATCACCAAACTGATGCACTCTTGTGCATCTTAGTTTAGAGCACGAGGGGTGATAATGCATAACTTTTCTCTAAGATACTCAAAATTATCCTTAGGCATAGGCTTGGTGAAAATGTTTGCAATCTAATATTTTTTAGATACATACCCCAACTTGACTTCATTCTCTGTCACCTTTTCTCTCAGAAAGTGATATCTTATGGATATATGCTTTGTCCTTGAATGCATTACTGGATTCTTTGATATGTTTATGGCACTTGTATTGTCACAAAATATTGCAATTGGATCTTCATACACAACTATGATGTCCTTCAATGTCTGATTCATCCATAACACTTGAGTGCAACTGCATGCTACTACAATGTATTCAGCTTCTATAGTAGACAGAGATATTGTGTCTTGTTTCTTACTTAACCAGGATACCAGCCATTTTCCTAAGAAGAATGCACCTCCACTTGTACTTTTCCTATCATCCACATCTCCATCCCAATCTGCATCAGTGTATGCACTGAGAGTGAAATCATTATCTTTTGGATACCACAAGCCATAATCCATTGTCCCTTTCAAATATCTCAATATTCTCTTGATTGCCATCACATGTGACTCTTTAGGTTCTACTTGAAATCTTGCCACAAGACAAACTGCTTGCATTATGTCAGGTCTGGTTTGAGTCAGATAAAGTAATCCTCCAATCATAGATCTATACCTTTTCTGATCTACCCTAGGTGAGTCATCATTTTTGCTCAACTTACAACTAGTTACCATGGGAGTGCTTATCGGTTTATAGTCTCCAATCCCAAACTTCTTTAACAACTCTTTCACATACTTGGGCTGAGAAATGAAGATACCTTTATCTGATTGATTAATTTGCAGACCTAAAATGAAATTCATCTCACCAAACATAGACATTTCAAATTCACTTTGCATATCATCAGCAAACTTCATGCACATTCCTTCATTGCCTACAAAGATAATGTCATCAACAAAGACTACAACAATTAGGATTTGTTCATCATTGATTTTGAAATAGAGAATGCTATCCGCGGTACCTTTACTGAACCCCAATTGTAACTAATGCTTATCTAACCTTGCATACTAGGCTTTGGGAGCTTGTTTGAATCCATATAATGCTTTCTTCAATCTGTACACCATGTCACCCTAATTTGATGATTTAAATCCTTCTGATTGTTCAATGTAAACCTCTTCATCCAATTATGCATTCACGAATGTTGACTTGACATCCATCTGATATACCTTGAAATCCTTGTAGGCTACAAATGATAAGAACATTCTAAGTGCTTCAATCCTTGCCATAGGTGCAAAAGTTCCGTCAAAATCTATCCCTTCAATCTAAGAGTATCCCTTGCATACCAACCTTGCTTTGTTTCTTACCAATTCACCATTCTCGTTCATTTTGTTCCTGAAGATCCATTTGGTACCAATCGCATTCTTGTCTACCAGTCTAGGGACTAGATCCCAAGTCTGATTCTTTTCTATCTACATCAATTCTTATTTCATAGCATTTACCCAATTTTCATCACTCCATGCTTCATTTACATTTTTAGGTTCCACTTGAGAAATCAAACAATAATTAACATGTTCATCAATAGATCTTCTTCTGGTCTGAACTCCTTTACTCTTATCTCCTATGATTTGATCTTCAGAGTGATTTAATTTCACATACCTGGGTGTCTTAGTAATGATTTCTGGAGCTTTTTCCTCTTCTTCCTCTGAGTTTTCTTCTTGCTACACTACTACTTTTCTTGCAGGGACATCTGGTTCATCAAATTCATATCCACTTGATACCTTTTCCTTGCTTTCATCAACTTTGACATTTGTACTCTCAATGATATTCTTCAACCTGTTATTGTAACACTGGTAGGCCTTTCTCTTGGTAGAGTATCCAAGGAAGATACCTTCATCACATCTTGCATCAAACTTACCTATATCTTCATCTCTTCTGATATAACACTTACTACCAAAAACTTTGAAATATTTCACAATAGGAACTTTACCATGCCACAATTCATAAGGAGTGTTAGAACTATTACCTTTGATTTGGACTCTATTTTGGATGTATACAACAATGCGAATTTCCTCTCTCCAATATACTTTCGGTAGGTCAGCCTCCATCATTGTTCTAGTAGCCTCTTGAACTGTCCTATTTTTTCTTTCAACTACTCCATTTTGTTGTGGAGTCCTAGGTGTAGATAATTGTCTCTTTATCCCTTGTTCCTCATAGAAGAAGTTAAACTCATTGATGTAAACTCTCCACCTCTATCAAACCTCAAGCACTTTATCTTCAAATCTAGCTCATTCTCAACCATTGCCTTAAATGCTTTGAACTTTTCTAGGGCTTCTTGTTTTTTCTTTCAAGAAGGTAACCTAAGTCATTGTAGAATAATCATCAATCAACAACATGAAATACCTGTCTCCTTGTAGACTTCTTACTTTGGTAGGTTCACATAGATCTGTATGCACTAATTTCAGTAGTCCATCAACAGATTGGTCCTTGCTATTGAATCTTGTTCTTGTCTATTTTCCAAATTGTCACTCCTTGCACAAAGTATCAGCAGGCTTCAGAAACTTGGGCAAATCTATTACAGCTTGAGTGGAACTTATCTTCACAATGTTGTCAAAATTGATATGACACAACCTTCTATGCCACAACCAACTTTCATCATTCAGAGCCAACAAATAACATTCATTAGTCCCTTTCAAATGATAAATGTTACTTCTTGTCTTCTTACCAGTTGTAATCACTATTCTGGACCTTTCCAAGATCTTGCATCCATTATCCTTGAATTGGAGATCATAACCTTTGCCACACATTTGACCAACACTCAAGAAATTGTGCTTTAGTCCCTTCACATATAATACATCATCAGTGTTATGCTTGCCATCAAAAGAAATAGATCCTTCTCTACAAATCTTACTAGCTATATCATCACCAAACCTAACTAGTCCTCCATTATATCTTTCCAAATTTATGAGCTTACTTTTGTTACTGGTCATGTGAAGAGAGCATCCACTATCAATAACTCATTCATCTTTGTCTTCAACAACCTGAGCAGCCAAGGCACTTTCCACTGGTTTTTCTTCCTTCATACAACTAGCAGGATTAGTAGTCACAATTTCTTCTTTAATAGCAATAAACAAGCATTCATTACCAAAAGTACTACCATTATTTGGTTCACCATCTGATACTCCATCATTATCAAGATCTTCAACATAATAACATTTCTTTGGAATCCTAGGTCTATCAGGTCTTGGCTTAGGAACTCTTGTGGGACACCTAGAAGCATAGTGACCAAGTTTACCACAACTGAAACATTTGAAAGGTAATTTGCCTTTGAACTTACCAGTACCTCTGGGTAAACTGTTAGCAAAGTTGGTTTCAAGTTCTTCAAGCTCATAATCTGGTTCTACCTTATACTTGTCAAATCTAGGGGTTCTTTCTAAAGTGTTGGCCTTGAAAGCAGTCTCTGTCTTTAGAAGTGAATAACCAAGTTCTCTCATTTCAAAAGTTATTAGCTTCCCGAGCAATTGATCTTTTGTAATCTTTGTTACTGTCATTATTTCTTCAATTGCGGCCACCTTATGACTATATGATTTAGGCAGTGATCTAAGAATTTTGTTCACAACTTCAATATCCTCAATTTTTCCTTCCACACTTCTAATTCTACTCACAAGTTCATCGACCTTTTGCATGAAGGATGTTATGTTGTCATCTTCGCTCATCTTTAAACATTCATATTTTGCCTTCAAATTCTACAAGTTGGTGCTCTTCACAGATTCATCTCCTTCATACACATTCTTTAGCTTTTCCCATATTTCATAAGTAGTTTCTAGCTCTATGATCTTTGTTACTTTGGTGTCAGATAAGGTGCTTACCAATACATCTTTGGCTTTTATGTTCAACTCAAATTGCTTGATCTCATCTTCAGTTTGTAGATAATTCTTCAGTATTTCATACTTATTTTTGGTTATCTCCCAAACACTATAACCCAAGCATAGTAGATGGGTTTTCATGTGGATCTTCCAAATGGAGTAGTTCGTTCCATCAAACCACAGACTTTCCTTCTTATACAACATCTTGGATCAGCCTCAAGCGGTCAAGATTTCTTCTGAGGAACCTGGCTCTAATACCAATTGTTGAAATGAACTAGACAACTGAGAGGGGGGATGAATCAGCTGTCTCAAATGTTTAACTAATTCTACACCTTAAAACATTAAACACTTGTCCACTGTTTGTTATGATTAAATCATGAAAGCATAAACTCAGAAACATAAACACAATTGTAATATCATACACAAGTGACACCAGATTCTTACATGGAAAACCCTATTAAGGGAAAAACCATGGTGGATGTTAGTCTGCAAGATATATAAGTTATAACAATACTAAAAAGCAGAGGCTCACTGCCAATAGGGCTCACAACCTAGAAAAAGGCTCACTGCCAAGGAGTGGCTCACTACCAAGGGGTAGCTCACTACCAAGGGTTTTGAACTGAGATGTTAGCATCTACTCCGTGCCTGAATTCAGTTCCATTGAAGCACAATACTCTTCCTCTGCTCTGCTCTACCTTCTACACTCTTCACTTAACTTTGCATTTTCATACAAGGACATGTTTTCCATGACCAAATTACAAGTATATATATCATTCATCAACCTTGGAATGTACATTAAGGTTAGCATTACATTCATCAACCATTGGAACAATCTCCAAGGTCAGCATTACAAACATTTACAATATAGGTCTTGACCTAATACAAAATTATGCTAAGGAAATGTAGTAAAGTTGTATGCGGATCACTCCATACCTTAGATGGGACTCAAACACGATCTTCCATGGTGCAGGAGCACCTACCTGACAGCTGGTCTTGATAAGGCAGTTAGTAGTTTAGGTCTTGTTTGTGTTTCCAAGAAGGTCTGTTAGACCAAATGCATGTAATAAGGTCATGCTGATCATGATAAGATCATGCTGACCAGGCTTTTGCTATTTTTAGCTAGTTAGTTATAACAGCTGTCATGATGTATGTTCGGTGGGATCTCCCAGCCGCTTGGAGAGTTCCCAGCTGCTTGGAGTCGGGTCAGTAGTACTCGAAGACAAATCTATTTAAGCATGTGATCGGTTGATATTGGAGATACAGAGAGATATCATCGATTGATAGTATTGTATTGCGCAGAGGAGGTTGAGTGTTCTGTGTGAGGAACAGCATATTGTATTGCATCTTGAAATCAATAAAAGATCCTGTTTCATTTTCTGTTTGGTCTCCTTTGTGCAATCGATCTGCTGGTTTGAGTGGTTTCATGGATCTCCTGATCCATTCCACCGGTTGATCTGTCTGATCGGTGGAATGGTAATGTATAGTAGGGTAGGTAGTAGTTTGTTTTCCGTTTGCATGCAGGTGTGCAGGATCGCGGTCGACAGATGTTGAGGGGCCTAGCATCCTCATGTGCTAGGTCAAGTTGATAAGTTCGAGTTGGAAGATCACCCTACAACTGGATCGGGTCGTCTCTGGAGGATCGGCGAAGTGAGATTTTGCTAAGTGAAGAAACTGGTTAAGACGGCATCATCAGGATATCTAGGTGAATATCCTGCAGTCAGGTTTGGACATCGTCATCCGGATAAGTGGAGGAGAGCATGATGTTGTCGATTGCATGAAGTGCAAGTGCGTTGGGGTGATCACCATCATCTGGAGGAGCCGAGGAGAAGTGCATCGGCATCAGGTAGAAGATCGGGTCATGAAACTGTTGGAGTTTTCATGTTGCGAGTGCATCAGGATGTTTTAGGCCGGACATAGACTAAGTGCATGTATCGGCATCAGGATCATCATATTGGGAGTGCCAAACATCCGCGTATCGCGAGCAGATGCGGGAGAGAAAGTTCGTGTTTTTGACTAAGTGTTAAAGAGGTCATCAGGATATTGGATGACGTCATCGTCATCAGGATATGACGTCATCGTCATTAGGATATTGAGATATCCCTTTATGCGAGTTTATCCTACCGTCGTTAAGTGCTTGGGTATTGGCAGAAGGTTGTATTAGCATCATCAGGAGGTTTCGAAGAGAACCGGATAAAGTAGATCATGATGCTGTTGCTTGTGTCGTCGGCTAGCGGAGCATCGAAGGTAAGCTGCTGAAGGTGGTAGTCATCAGGATATTTGAACAACTGGATATTTGGATATCCTGCTGACGAAGACAGTGTTGGAGGTCATGATGATGATGATAGTGTTTGGAGCCTGATGAACAGTGCAACCGGAGGATGTTTGCGCCCGCTGAACATCATGATGATGATGTTAGAAGGAAGGCGGAGGAGGTGAACAGTAGTCGGCAGGAGGACAATTGCGAGTGTCCGAAATATGATGATGCTGACAGTATAAAGCGGAATATGATGATGATGGTGAAGATGATGATGATGAGGTTGGTCTGCAGACATCCATGCTATATGCGAAGGTTATAGTGTGGATGCCTCTGCATCATTCCACTCCACGACATGCTTCTACAATCTTCAATATATCTCTGCAATCACTGGAATTAACCAAGTCGGCTAAGACTAGTTACATGCTACGTTATCTAGGAATAAACTTCAAACACAATCTCAATCCCTTAATGTAGACCAATATAAATGCAGGAACATGATCAGGAGGCATCCACAAGCACGTTGTAATCACCAAGAGCAATTGTACAAACTCAAACACTTTATCCATGAGATTATTCACACTGGAGCACATGAACTTCATTGTCTTCAACTATTATAAAAGAAAGGTAGCTTACGGACCACAAAATCATGAACCATTGTCATTGTAGGCACTTATCATCATCCCAGACTTCCCTCTAGAACTGCAAAGTAAAATACTTCAATGCGCAGGAATGCGGAGCAAAATACTTTCTCCCTGTCACTAGTGAATAATTAGAAAAAGTGGGTTTTACTCTGGTGAATGTAATTCACTCAATTCTTCATACTAGAGGCTCAAACTCAGGAGTTAGCATCTTCAGACATGCCTAAAAATAACTTCCAATCCATGGACCAAGATCTTCAATCTACAAGAAATGCGGAGCAAACTTCTGGACTGTTCTTCAGTATGCAACTCACTATCTTCATTGTTATTCACTGTTTCCTTTCTGATTCTTTTGGAGGGGCTAATTTTCTCAATGTCCTCAACATACAAGGCTTCTAATTAATCAAAAGATAAGGATACAGTTGACACCATTGACAACACAGATATGTTGACATCAATGATAACACTGATTAGGCACATACTTGCTTTCAATCTCCCCTTGTGTCATTGATGACAATTTATGATGTGAAAAACCATAATAGCCATCATGACAAGATTCTCTCCCTTTCTCTTTACACATCTGGACTCTTTCTCTCTGAGTTTTTCAGATGATTTCTCTCCCCCTTTGACATTAATGGCAAAGGGCACATACTTGTACTCTACTTCTCTGATCCAACTTTCCTTTGAACTCTCTAACTACTCCTCTTGAGAAGTAGCCCTTAAAGCATCAATCCAGATCTGGAAGTGGGACTCTAAGAACCACCAGACTGATGCACTCTTGTGCATCTTAGTTTAGAGGAGGGGTGATAACCCCTAACTTTCCTCTGAGATAATCAAAAGTATCCTTAGGCAGAGGCTTGGTGAAAATGTTTGCAATTTGATATTTTGTAGATATATACTCGAACTTGACTTCATTCTTTGTCACCTTTTCTCCCAAAAAGTGATATCTTATGGATATATGCTTTGTCCTTGAATGCATTATTGGATTCTTTCATATGTTTATGGCAATTGTATTGTCACAAAAGATTGCAATTGGATCTTCATACACAATTATGATGTCCTTCAATGTCTGCTTCATCCATAACACTTGAGTGCAACTGCATGCTGATGCAATGTATTCTACTTCTGTAGTAGACAGAGATATTGAGTCTTATTTCTTACTTAACCAGGATACCATCCTTTTTCCTAAGAAGAATGCACCACCACTTGTACTTTTCCTGTCATCCACGTCTCTAGCCCAATCTGCATTAGTGTATGCACTAAGAGTGAAATCATTGTCTTTTGGATACCACAAGCCATAATCCATTGTCCCTTTCAAATATCTCAATATTATCTTGACTGCCATCACATGTGACTCTTTAGGTTCTACTTGAAATCTTACCACAAGACAAATTGCATGCATTATGTCAGGTCTAGTTTGAGTCAGATAAAGTAATCCTCCAATCATAGATCTATACCTTTTCTGATCTGCCATAGGCGATTCATCATTTTGGGTCAACTTACAACCAGTTACCATGGGAGTGCTTACCAGTTTAGAGTCTTCCATCCCAAACTTTTTTAACAACTCTTTCACATACTTGGGCTGAGAAATGAAGATACCTTTATCTGATTGATTAATTTGTAGACCTAAAAAGAAATTCATCCACCAAACATAGACATTTCAAATTCACTTTGCATATCACCAACAAACTTCATGTAGATTCCTTCATTGTCTCCAAAGATAATATCATCAACAAAGACTACAATAATTAGGATTTGTTCATCAATGATTTTGAAATATAGATTGCTATCCACAGTACCTTTACTAAACCCCAATTGTAACAATTGCTTATCTAACCTTGCATACCAGGCTCTGGGAGCTTGTTTCAATCCATACAATGTTTTCTTCAATCTGCACACCATGTCACCCTGATTTGATGATTTAAATCCTTCTGGTTGTTCAATGTAAACCTCTTCATCCAATTCTCCATTCAAGAATGCTGACTTGACATCCATCTGATATACCTTGAAATTCTTGTAGGCTGCAAATGCTAAGAACATTCTAATTGCTTCAATCCTTGCCATAGGTGCAAAAGTTTCCTCAAAATCTATTCCTTCAACCTAAGAGTATCCCTTGCATACCAACCTTGCTTTGTTTCTTACCATTTCACTATTCTCATTCATTTTGTTCCTGAAGACCCATTTGGTACCAATCACATTCTTGTTTGCTAGTTTGGGGAATAGATCCCAAGTCTGATTCTCTTCTATCTACATCAATTCTTTTTCCATAGCATTTACCTAGTTTTCATCACTACATGCTTCATTTACATTTTTAGGTTCCACTTGAGAAATCAAACAATAATTAACTTGTTCATCAACAGCTCTTCTTCTGGTCTGAACTCCTTTACTCTTATCTCCTATGATTTGATCTTCAGAGTGATTTAACTTCACATACCTGGGTGTCTTAGTAATGATTTCTGGAGCTTGTTCCTCTTCCTCCTTTGAGTTTTATTCTTGTTGCACTACTACTTTGCTTACAGGGACATCCAGTTCATCGGATTCGTATCCACTTGATACCTTTTCCTTGCTTTCATCAACTTTGACATTTGTACTCTCAATGATCTTTATCAACCTGTTATTGTAACACCAGTAGGCCTTGCTCTTGGTAGAGTATCCAAAGAAGATACCTTCATCACATCTTGCATCAAACTTACCTAGATCTTCATCTCTTCTAATATAACACTTACTACCAAAAACTTTCAAATATTTCATAGTAGGAACTTTACCATGCCACAATTCATAAGGAGTCTTAGAACTATTACCTTTGACTTGGACTCTGTTTAGAATGTATACAGCAGTGTGAATTGCCTCTCTCCAATATACTTCTGGTAGGTTAGCCTCCATCATTGTTCTAGTAGCCTCTTGAACTGTCCTAGTTTTCCTTTCAACTACTCCATTTTGTTGTGGGGTCCTAGGTGTAGATAATTGTCTCTTTATCCCTTGTTCCTCATAGAAGAAGTTAAACTCATTTGATGTAAACTCTCCACCTCTATCAGACCTCAAGCACTTTATCTTCAAATCTAGCTCATTCTCAACGATTGCCTTGAATGCTTTGAACTTTTCTAGGGCTTCTACTTTTTCTTTCAAGAAGGTAACCCAAGTCATTGTAGAATAATCATCAATTAACAACATGAAATACATTTCTCCTTGTAGACTTATTACTCTTGTAGGTCCACATAGATCTATATGCACTAATTTCATTAGTCCATCAACAGATTGGTCCTTTCTCTTGAAACTTGTTCTTGTCTATTTTCCAAATTGGCACTCCTTTCACAAAGTATCAGTAGGCTTCACAAGCTTGGGCAAATCTCTTACAGTCTGAGTGGAACTTATCTTCACAATGTTGTCAAAATTGATATGACACAACCTTCTATGCCACAACCAACTTTCATCATTCTGAGCCAACAAACAATATTCATTAGTCCCTTTCAAATGATAAATGTTACCTCTTGTCTTCTTACCAGTTGCAATCACTGTTCTGGAGCTATCCAAGATCTTGCATCCATTGTCCTTGAATCCGAGATCATAACCTTTGCCACACATCAGACCAACACTCAAGAGAATGTGCTTTAGTCCCTTCACATATAATACATCATCAGTTTTATGCTTTCCATCAAAAGAAATGGATCCTTTTCCACAAATCTTACCAGTTGTATCATCACCAAACCTAACCAGTCCTCCATCATATCTTTCCAAATTTATGAACTTACTTTTGTCACTGGTCATGTGATGAGAGCATCCACTATCAATAACCCATTCAAAGTTTTCTTCAATAAGTTGAGCAGCCAAGGCACTTTCCACTAGTTTTTCTTCCTTCATACAGCTAGTAGGATTAGTACTCACAGGTTCTTCTATAATAGCAATAAACAAGCATTCATTACCATAAGTGTGATAGGTGAAAAGTCAGGTTTAGCAGATCAGACATAGTCATGAAACCCTAACCCTACCATCATCAAGGAATCTAATCTAAATGAAATCAAAGCATAATGCAATTCAAGCATAACATCACCTAGACCGTGCGATTCCTTGTTTAAGAGATGTGGACTGCTTCTTCAACAATGAACAATTGCAAAGCTGAAAGATGCCATGATGAATGATAAAAGCTCAATTGGATGCTCAGATGCTCAAGATGCTCAAGATGATAATGTAGGTGCTATATGATTGCTAGATGTCTCATATGGAATGAGAGGGTGTTTATATAGGGCTCAGCCAAGATCAATCAATGGTGGAGATTCAGAGGCTATGTGAATGGCTTGGATTGAAAGATACTAAATTTAGGTTCCATTAGTTGTGCATGTGAAGGATATGAATGATAGTTGTCTTACAACACATGATTGACTGGACAAGTGTTGGAATATGATAAAAGATGAGTGTTTAATTCAAATAAAATATTTGAATTAGTTGAAATATGAGTTGGATATTAATTAAATAAATTAAATTTATTTAATTAATAGGATAAATGAATAAAATGGGATAAGATATGATGTGGAAATTAATTAAATAAATAAAATTTATTTAATTAATTGGCTTAATGATTAATGATTTAAAATGGTGTTGCTAGACATGGACAAATTTGGGTGTCTACATTTTGCCCCTCTTTGATACAATGTTCGATAGAGCATTGTGTCAAAGAAGATACGATATGCGTTCGATAAACAAGTTATGCCCTAGTGTAACTGGCAGGTGATGCCCCCTCGAGAGGTAAGTCAGGCTAACTAGGAAGGGCTGGGTTGGCTCTCGATAAAAGAAAAGGCTAAAAAGAAGGCAGACACAAAGAAAATGGGGGTTGGGTGGGAGGAAATAGGCTATGGCATAGAAGAATTAGGGTTGTGAGAAGGGCTATAAGTAGGTTCTACAATGGTAAATAGGCTCATTTGTGCTCATTTTTGCTCAGAAACTAGAGAAATCCAGAGCTCCTGAGAGTGAGAGTTGCAGAGCTATCAGGATGGTTATTCCACGCAGGGATCATCGTGCAGAGCAAGTGAGGACACATGGGCAACCAGAGGGAGCAGACACACCGGTATGTTTCAAAACTTTCCTGAAAAGCGTGTAATTAATAGCCTAAAAGCGTAATTAATGTACACACGTCACCAAAAGTGACTAGGTTAGGAAATAGCAGTTTTAGGTCACTTATGGAGGAATATAGAACGCTTATAGTAGTCTTGGTCACTTATGGGCATGGGTAGGTCGCTTAGGCAAAAATGGGTCGCATCCTGTCGGCGGGAAAAACGCAGCCGAAATGCGCGTATAGAGCAAAATGCGTCGCGTATAGGCAGATAGCAGTCGCATAGGGTAATACAGCACGCATATGAAGGAAAGCAGCTCGCATTAGGTAAATAGCTCGCTTATAGGGAAAAATGGTCGCAAATGCTTAATTGGCTCGCTTAGGGTATAAAACTAGGCGCATATAGAATGCAGCTCACTTTTAGGACAAACATGAGCGCATATAGAATATAACGCGCATATGAAGCAATAATAAGCGCTTATGGAAGTTTAGCTCGTGGATAGTTAAACAGTAAGTGCATATTTAAAAGAGCTCGCATGTAAGCAAAATAGAGGTGCATAAGGTAAAGTGAGTCGCTATTGAGCTGGGAATAAGCGCATGTGGTAAAGTGGACCGCTTATGGTAGGTGTAAGGTAGAATAGCAAATAGATAAGCAGAGTTTGATATGGATGACTAACGGAATGGACTGACAAGGATAAATGGATGATGTAGGATGTACTACCGCCATTGCTATCACGAGAGCCACATCCGAGAGATTTACGGCAGGTGAGACGGTTAGATGCAGAGGAGCTACTGGTGTTAGAGATCCTGGGCTTGGAGCATGTATCCTGATTAGAGCCAGTGCAGGCACATCGGGGGCTGATGACAGCGATGGTGGAGCGATGGATGAGCGAGCACAGTTCATTTTTGTTACCGACAGGAGAGGCGACCATCACCTTAGAGGATGTGTTCCAGATTTTAAGGATTCCAATAGATGGGGAGCATGTGGACTATGATCCCGATATGGGTCCAGCGGCATTTAGGAGATTATTTGGGACACCAGACATCGGAGCAGAGGGTTCAGAGATTCCAATGGTGAGGATGGAGGAGCTCTGCGATAGGTTATAGCTGGTAGTAGTGGCTATCATTAGATGGCTAGTGAGTGATAGGAGAGCCAGAGGTTTTCCAGTAGGATGGGGGACAATGATGGAGGGCATGTTTTCATATGGCACGAGATATGCATGGGCAGAGTGCGTGTTGGGATAGCTCTATCATTATCTGCATGATTGCGCTTATATGTTTGGAGTGAGTATGTCAGCAGGAGTGACAGTGTTACATGTATGGGCGTATGAGCACATTCCGGTTATGAGACCAGAGGGATGGGTGGCTAGAGTAGCAGGAGAGCCCTTTGCGCGGATGTATAGAGGAGCTTTGACATATCGATAGTGCCGAGGTGTGGTATACTGGCGGAGGAGATTGGATGAGGTGGATAGATTTGTATGGAGGCCATGGCTAGGATGTGAGCACTGGGATGAGGAGGATGCAGAGCTTGTCTATGCTAGACAGGCGAGATACATTTTTGGACGTGGCGTGTATATTATAGAGCGCTATTTGCCAGAGAGAGCGTTGAGACAGTTCGGGGAGGAACAGGCAGTACCAGTAGGTGATGTCATTTTTGGGAGGACGAGATAGGAGGTGTTTGATTGGGGCCCAGAGGTTGTGGTTGAGACAGCTTTGGCAGAGAGAGATGGATTACAGCCAGTAGCATGGCAGTGGGGACAGGGTCCTGTAGATCCAGGCACATTACCAGAGTATGATGTACACTGGGCGACAGCTAGGCCAACTCGGTTGACACGAGATGGGGAGATTGGAGAGATTGGGATGGAGAGACCAGTTCAGAGGAAACGACAACGGGCTCCACCAGCATAGGCTATTGTGCCAGCCGCACTAGGGATATAGATGCTAGAGCAGGTGCCAGGTCAGCCTGCTATATTAGCACAGCCTCAGGCACAGATTGTAGCAGGTGATGATGTTGGTATTCAGTAGTTGCAGAGATGGATTAGAGAGGAGAGGAGATGGAGGCAGCAAGCACAGATGAGGCTAAGGAGGGTGGAGATAGATAGGCATTAGGCAGTGATTAGTCTGCGGCATGCGAGAGCACAGGCATAGACATATCAGGCTCAGCTACAGTTGAGAGCACAGGGGGGAGATGGACAGAATGACGATGCTCTAGCTAGAGTGACTAGAGAGAGAGATGCGGCTAGATAGCATGAGCAGATGATGAGACTAGAGCGAGACACTGAGAGAGATAGTATGCAAGCTGAGAGAGATAGGGCGGTGCAGAAACTGCAGGGGATGACCAGTGAGTGAGACAGAGCAGTGGCTGCATTGGGGACTGATGGAGCTATGATGTACTTAGCTACACAGTTGACAGAGGTACAGGCAGAGCTTCGGAGAGTGCAGGGTGAGGCTGAGTATTACAGAGGCTTGTACTATGGAGCTGTGCCGACAGAGCAGAGGCAGCCTAGTTTCAGGAGCAGGTCAGGGGCTTCAGGTTCACGAAGGACAGGTGGATCTCGATCAGTAGCCTTAGTGGTGGGGCCATCGAGAGACAG
The DNA here is from genome assembly GCA_027924645.1 of Cunninghamia lanceolata. Taxonomy (NCBI): domain Eukaryota; kingdom Viridiplantae; phylum Streptophyta; class Pinopsida; order Cupressales; family Cupressaceae; genus Cunninghamia; species Cunninghamia lanceolata. The sequence goes on along the minus strand of BSBN01000341.1, from coordinate 3,602,462 downwards.
AGGACCAGGTACAGGACATAGTGGTGGTGGTGGTCAGGGTGAGGGAGCTGCCAGTAGTCACTAGGGCTACTTTTGTTTATTTTGTATCATGATGAGGCCTAGAGCTGATTTTGTACATTTAGTCCTTCAGGGCTCAGCTTGTATTGTAGACACTTTTATTTTGAAACACATGTATATATATATACAGCGGTTTTGGCGATCTATATGATGTTGTAATGGTTCTTATGTTGATATTATGATGGCTATGCATGTTGTGTGTATATTTTTATGGATTATATATGGATGTTTTATGCAAATGTTAATGGATGGAAAATGTGTGAATATGTAAATGGTAATGATATGAATAGACTTATGCATATGCATAGATGGTAATGAAAGGTATATGATGGACTTAGGTATGTCTAACACACTTGTTTTGCAGGAGCGGGAATATGGACAAAAGATGATGGAATGAATAGATAGGATGATGGGCAGCTTTCAAGTAATTGCTCAGAATGAAAAGAAATGCAGTCCTTATGTTTGATATAGCATATGAATGTTATGCACCAGGGTATAAGAGACCAAGGTGTCGAGATATCCAATGCGCAACTAGCGTGTTACAATCTTGTCTGAACGCATGAGGTCAAGATGTTGAGCCAACATGCACAAGATATGAATAACAACTAGTGTTGGACTTTGATGCTACAAGCAATGGTTTGAGCTTATCTCCACTACACATAATGATAGCTTGCTGGTTATATGTATGGAGTTAGTCTTAACATAGAATAGTCTCAAATGCATAAGAGACTATTTAGCTTCTCAGATGCTAGAGATATTAATATGTAAGATGCTAATCCCAACACGTACAAGATACCAATACGCATAGGAAGAGGATAAGATCATCCCGCAAACACGGCATACGAAAGCTATATGACCATGCCCCAGTCCTTACTTCATCGTAACATACCAAGATATAAATAGATCAAGGCAGTCTTGATTAGGCATAGGAAAGGGACAAAAGATAAAACAAAAGATATTGTCATCACGTTCTCTTGCCAAACGTTGGGTGCTCTTGGATGGATCAAGCTGGCACCTTGTTAAGAGGAAAGCTACATCCTGTTGAAGGCTAAAGTTGTTGATAAACTGCTATAGCAAATGTTGGCTTAAGGCATGTGGACAAATAGCTTCTGGCGTACCTTTGATTGGTTAAAGTGCTTGAGCTTTCAATATACACATGGTTTGCTTCCTGTTTGAACTAATCAAAGAAGAAGAAGACGGATGAGAAAAGAAGATGAAAAAGATGGGGTGGATCATCTGTGCTTGAGTACTGGAAACTTCCTTCGTATTCCAGACTGCCTACATACCCTATATCCACGGGATCAAAGCACATTTACGATGAGGATGAGACATGATGAATATGTAGTTCTGGGTTTTAGTGATGATGTAAGTGATGAAAGATAGAAGAATGTGAGTTGAAAGATTGAAGGATGTTGAGAAGAAAGATGAAAGATGAATGATGAAAGGGGCTATCGTCTTAGCCTGAATCAGAGTGCTTCCTCTGCATCTCAGATTGCCTACATACCTTGTATCCACGGGATCAAGGCGTCAACGATAGAGCTGGATGTAGTTCTTATTGATGTTGCTAATTGGTTAGATGTTTGATCAAGCGATGTTTGTTGCGATTGTTGGATGAATGTGGATAGATTGTGAAGATATGGGTCCTAGTTGCAAGTCGTTAGGTCACATTTGTCGTTGGATATATGCCATGGCTGAAGTTGATAAGGTTTGCTATGTTGTAAGCTGAGTTGTTTGATGTGTTATGAGCTAGAGATAGCAGTATCCACTTCCAAATAAGACTCAACAAATGCCCCCAGTGCAGGATGAGCTTTATTATGCAGAAGCGACAATGCGGAAAGGCTGTGGCCAAGATGCTAAGGTGCCAAAAGATATAGGTATCACGACAATGTCTCAAATATGATAGCTAGCATTGGCAAGGACGAAGATGAAGACGAAAAGCTATGCATGGCATTGCGAGGTGGATTGTGATTATGGACTATACAAGATGAAATGGGGAAATGTGATCAAACGAACGAAGCAAATGAGGGAAGCTGGTCTCTACACATAGCACCTATTTTCTAGGTTTTCACTATGGTACTTATCCAAGGCACCTATTTACCAGGTTTTCACCAGAGGACGGATTATTTATCTTATGTTTTTTGCCTCTTTTTTTTTTTTTTTTTGAGGGATAGCTGAGATTCATGGATAAAACTTCTTGAGATGAACGCTATTGACTGGTTCATCTAAGGGAATGCCTTCAGGTGTTGACAAAGTGTATGCACCCAATCCATAGACTACTGTGATAATGAAAGGACCAAGCCAATTGGGTTCAAACTTGCCCTGTTTCTCTCGATGTTGTTGATTCCTTTGGTTTTCTTTAAGGACAAGGTCACCAACTTGAAATCTGTGTTCTCTGATCTTTTTGTTATAGCTGCAGCGTAGCCGGTTTTGGTAGACTTGAAGATGGTTCAATACTGTAAGGCGGCATTCATCTAATAGCTCAAGATCATGGAGTCGGGATACTCGATATTCTTCATCTGAGATAGTATGTTGCAGGGATATGTGCAAAGAGGGGATCTCAACCTCGATAGGCAAAATAGCTTCAGTGCCATAGACAAGAGCATAGGGTGTGGCTCCAGTGGGAGTTCTGATGCTTGTTCTATATGCCAATCTCGACCAGCTTCATTAACAGTCTTTTTAAGGATCTTGATGATTGTTTTATTAGAGGCTTTAGCTTGACCATTGCTCTGAGGATAATAAGGCGTAGAGAATCTATGTTGAATATGGAACTTGTTGCAAAGATCTCTAGCCTCTTGGTTCTTGAAAGGGTGACCGTTGTCTGTGACAATAGCTTGAGGAACTCCATAACGACAGATAATATAATGTAAGATGAATTTGGCTATTTGTTTACCTGTGATATAGGTCATTGGTATGGCTTCTACCCACTTCGTGAAATACTCAGTGGCAGTAATAATGAACTTATGACCGTTGGATGAAGTAGGATGGATTTTACCTACGAGATCAAGTCCCCATTGCGAAAAAGGGCATGGAGTGACAATAGGCTGAAGCTCATGTGCTGGTGCATGTATTAGATCTCCATGTTTCTGACATTGCAGACATCTCCTTGCAAATTGTTGTGCATCCTTTTCCATAGTTGGCCAATAGTATCCTGCTCGTAGAAGTTTCTTGACAAGGCCAGGGCCAGCGGAATGTGAACCGCAGACACCTTCATGCACTTCACGTAAGGCTATTTTTGCTTCCTCAGAATCAAGACATCTAAGAAGGATACCATCAAGACTCCGGCGATAAAGGGTGTCTCTTAAGATAGTGTAACGAGAGGCTCGACGAATAAAGGTTTTGTGTTGGGTGTTGGATAGTTGACATGGAAAGGTTTGATTACGGAGATACTCGTATATATCCTTGTACCACGATGAGTTGGGAGCAACAATTTTACATATGAGCTCAGACTGTGGAACTTCAAATGCTGGGATCAAAAGCTGTTCGACCAAGAATTCACATTTATGGGTGTTGGATGGCATGTCTAAAAGAGATCCAATCATAGCCATGGCGTCTGCTGCTCTGTTTTGTAGTCTTGGAATTTGCTCAAAGGTAATATCCTCAAAATATTTCTTAAAATCGTCCACCATTAGCTTGTATGGAAGAAGCTTCTCATCTTTTGTTTGATATTCATCTAAGACCTGTTTGATAACCAGCTGAGAATCACCAAAGACTCATAACTGTTTGATAGCCCATTATATTGCCATGCGCAAGCCTGTGATTAAAGCTTCATACTCTGCTATGTTGTTGGTACATGGGAATGCTATTCTATATGATTTAGGTATACAATCTCCTTGGGGAGTGACAAACAAGATGCCTGCACCAGATCCATGTTGTGTGTATGATCCATCAAAGTATAGTTGCCATCGTGCTGGAGAATTCAAATTAAACAATCCTTCATCAGGGAATTCTGGATATATTAGCTGAATGTCTGTGATGGGTGCTTCAGCTAATTGATCAGCAATAACTTGTCCTTTGATAGCTTTGCGGTTCACATATTGTATGTCAAATTCACTTAAGATCATAACCCATTTTGCTAATCTCCCTGTGAGAAGTGCTTTTGAGAGGAGATACTTGAGGGGATCCACATTAGAGATGAGCTTTGTTGTTTGGTTCAACATATAGTGTCGCAACTTTTGGGAAGCGAACACTAATGCTAAACAAGCTTTTTCCATGAATGAGTAATTGAGTTCATATCCCACAAGGGTTCTACTGATGTAGTAAATGGCTTGTTCTTTTCCTGAATCATCATGTTGAGCTAGAAGGGCACCCAATGCTGTGGTTGTTGATGATATATAGAGCAATAATGGATGATCAGGTATCGAAGGTACTAACACATGAGGTGTTGCCAAGTATTCCTTTATCTTGTCAAAAGCCTGTTGACACTTTTCATCCCACTTAAAAGGTTCACCCTTACAAAGAAGATGCTGAAAAGGATGACATTTATCTGCTAGTTGTGAGATAAATCTGTGGATAGATTGTAGCCTACCTTGCAAACTGCGAAGCTGTTTAAGATTCCTTGGTGGAGGCATTTCTATGATGGCTTTTACCTTAGCTAGGTCCACTTCTATTCCTCATTGAGACACAATATATCCCAGCAGTTTTCCTGATGTTACACCAAATACACATTTCTTTGGATTTAGTCTGACTTGGTATTTTTCTAATCGATCAAAGATTTGTGCCAATACTTGTAGATGTCCTTCTCTTGTCTTAGATTTTCCCAGGATGTCATCAACATAGTCTTCCATGATGGTATGGAAAAGGTCATGAAAAATAACTGTCATGGCTCGTTGATAGGTGGCTCCAGCATTTTTGAGACCAAAAGGCATTACAACCCAGCAATATGTACCCCATGGACAGATAAAGGATGTTTTATCTTGACCTTCCTCTGCTATTCTGATTTGATTATAACCTGAAAATCCATCCATCAAAGATAGCATTTCATGTCCTGCTGTAAGATCTACAATGTTGTCTATGCTTGGTAGTGGGAAATCGTCCTTAGGACATGCTTTGTTAAGATCTCTAAAGTCTGTGCAGCAACGAACTCGTCCATCTGGTTTTGCTACAGGTACTAAATTTGAAACCCATTCTGGATAATCAATAGGCTTTATAAATTTTGCTTCTAATAGTTTCTAAATTTTTGCTTTGACCAATAAGGCAACTTATGGATGCATTTTGCGCAATTTTTGTTTAACAGGCTTTGCATCAGGAAAGACTGCTAAATGATGTACCACAAGTGAAGGATCTAGACCTGGCATGTCTGCATAAGTCCATGCAAAATTTATAGCTCTTCTCATAAAAAATGCTGTGAAGTTTCTTCGTTCTTGCTCTGATAGTGATGTTGCCAAAAAAGTGATCTTCAAATTCTGCTCTATTCCCAAGTTCATGTCTTGTGATTTTTCAACTAGCACAGTTGATTTTTCATGGTAATCAGTGGCAACAGGAAGATCACATCCCCCATCCTCAGGTGCCTTAGAGAGGTTTTCACCTTCGGATACATCCTTTATTTTTACTTTTTCATGGTCAAGAGGCGCCTTTCAGTTTTCACCTAGTGACCTATTTTGTTGAATTTTGTTTATTTCACTTTTGCAACTGAAGGATTTGATACTTCCGCCAAAATATGCTAGTTTAGGTAAATCCATCATGAAACCTGCTTTATGATCACCCAGTGGAATACCTTGTCTCAAACCCATGAATTCTGCAATGGCTTCATCATTTTCAAATGTATCTAATATCGGTGCCCCCTGTTGGTCCCAATCGATGAGGTCAAGATATACGAGTGAAAGGCAAATGGAGGAATCGTGATGGCTAGAAGAGGTTGTGGAGAACATGAAGATGGAATGTTCTTGAAAGAGGTCGGTGATATGAAGGGAGGAGTCATCGATAGTATCTGAATTAGAAGTCTCTCCTACCGAAGAAGGTCCAACGTCAGTATCGGAAATACACTTAATGTCTTTGGGTCGCGGTACCTTTGGTTGGTAACCAAGGCCTTGCTTATTAAACTTCTTAGACACAATAATGGGCTCAGTAGGTCCTTGTTCCTGTGATCCCAAGCCACCATGTCCTTTATAGCCCATGTTCTTTATGATACGAAACCCATTGTTGTATCGCTCTACTTCAAGTTGGACTTGGTCATTTTCATCAAAGAATATCCAAGAGTTTATATCCTCAATATCTTCATCATCCAAGAATCCACCTTTTATGAATATTGTAGGGGGAGCTTTGATAACAGTGGAGGATGAAGTTGGCTTGGATGTAGAGGGCTTACCATGGGATTTAGGAGATAATGGAAGGGTACCAACGCAACAGGATTCTTGTAATTTGTATTCACCAGGGCCATGTTCAGTATATTTGATATGGAGGTTGGAAGCAGCTTTTCTAGATGAGGGCTTAAGAAGGTCGGATAGGTTTATATAGGATGAAGACAAATATGCTTCTGTGTTGATAGGAATGCGATTCGGACTCTAATATTTAGCTTGAAAGGCATGGCAAAACTCAAATGGATTGGGATCAGCTTGAATGGTAACCTCAACACCCTTATGTGGAAATTTAAGGCATTGGTGGTATGTAGAGGGAACTGCTTTAAGGGTATGGATCCAAGGGCGACCAAGGATGATGTTGTAAGGAAGATCAATATCAAGGACTTAACAGCGGGTTTCTGTAATGACCGGCCCAACTTGAATAGGCAATAAGATAATCCCTTCGATATCTCTTTCAGCATCATCATATGCTCTGATGGTAATAACCTTGGAGGCGTCAACATCTTTCTTAGAATATCCCAATTGCTTGATAAGTTTCAAAGAACATATATTAAGACCAGCTCCCCCATCTATCAAGACTTGTTTGATACGGCGTTGTTTAACAAATACTTCAATATGGAGGGCTTCATTATGTGAAGGATGAATGGAGGGTTGAAGATCTTTATCAGAAAAGGTTAAGTGACAAGGAGCTGCAATGCTAGCGACCATAGATTGGAATTGCGTGATATTAATATTATTAGGCACTGAAGACTCTTGTAAGGCTTTATCAAGGATAGCTTTATGTGCGGGGGATATGCGGAGCAGCTCAAGAATAGATATGTGCGCGGGTGTTTTGCCAAGGTGATCCAAGAGGTTATAGTCAGAGAGAGGTCGAGGAGGATGTGGAGGTGCTCCTTGAATAGTAACTCAACCTCTTCGCATGGTTACGGCACAATCAGGTGCTCTCCCTTGGACGGTAATGGTAGAAATGTGAGCATGGTCAATGCGGCCAATGGTAGACGATTCATAGTTATACTCAATAGCATTTCCAGCATGAAGGTTATTTGTCTAATCATGAGATGGAAGTGGATTCTTGAAAGTCTCTAGATCATAGTTTGATGTTGATTGTTGGGCAGGTTGAGCCATTGAAGGTGTGACGTTGATTAAACCTTGATCAATGCAGTCTTGGATAACATGTTTTAAGTGCATACAACCATTTGTTTTGTGTCCTTTAACTCGATGGTAATCACAATACTCATTTTCTTTGTACCAAGGAGCTTGAAAGAGTGGTTCACCATTTGGTGGTGCATCAGGTAGAATAATATCTCCTGCTTGAAGTAGCTTTCAAAAAATAACTTCCATGGGTTCTGCTAATGGTGTAAATTGTCGGCATGGATTGGAAGTTTGGCGTTGGTTTCTTCATTGTGGAAAAGGTTGTTTTGGTGTAGAGACTACTTGAATGTTGATGGGGGCTTTCATAGTTTGAATATTCTTTGTGTCTACAATACCATCATTTACAACATTCTTGTTCTTGTTCCAAAAGTGAGACTTATCGTTGGAATTTTGGGGAGAATCTTTGTTGTCGCGAAAGATCTTGATAGTTCCCTTAGCAATTAAGGCTCGTTCAATAATAACTCCTTTGGAAACTAGTTCGTCAAAGGTACTAGCACTTTGCAATTGTAATTGGAATGACAGCTCAGGATGAAGATTTTGAACAAAGATGTCAAGCTGTTGTTTCTCAGGTATTTCCCATGATAATTTGCTAGCCATATTACGCCATCGTTGGGTAAAAGCAGAAAAGGGTTCACCGTTGTGCTGTTTGTTGTTGACAAGGTCATTCATGTTTACCTCATGTTCAATGTTGAAGGCAAAGTGTGATCAAAATTTATTTGCTAATTCCGCAAAAGATTTGATGCCTGGGGGTAAATGAGAAAACCATTTGAGAGCTTGTCTTGCTAGGCTTCGAGGAAATAGTCTCAAAAGATACGTATCGTCATAAGAGACATCAAGACATGCCACAAAAAAGGCTCGAAGATGGTCTTCCGGATTCCCTTTCCCTTTGTACTTATCAAATTGTGGGATTTCAAAATGTGGCAGAAAAGGTATCATATTAAGAGACTTGTCAAATGGACAGGTGCATATGTTTTTGAGAGAGAAAGGTTTCTTGCCTTGTCCTACCATTTCATTGATCATTTGTTGAACATCTGCTGAAGATAATTGCCGTTGTTGTGAAGGGGGTGGAGTATGGTATGAGATATATTGTGGTTGCGGTTGTGGGATATATGGAGTTGTGACTGTTTGTTGCAGTTCTATACCCACAATGTATGTCGAAGGATTGGTATGTGACATGTATGTGTTGGAGGATTGCTGTCCTTGAGACACAAGCGGCAATTGGGTGTACATCACAGGGGAAGTGGATAGCGGAGTGATAGTAGCGAATGGTTGGGAAGTTGGGATTGAATTCATGACATGGTAAGTGATGGAGGGATTGGTAGATACGACAGAAGGGTAAACATTTGGATTTGTATTTTGGATAATATGGGGATTGGTATGTGTCATGTGTTGGGTGATATTAAGGAAGCCTTGGGTAGCATAAGATGGATTGATGGTGTGTGAAGGATTGGAAGAATATGACGACATGGATGTAAGTTGATCAACATAAGCGATCTTATTGTTCAGATTGGCTTGAGAAATGGGTGGATCACTCATGTCAATGAGACTAACGTTGGGATTATATGATAGCATGGAGGGATTAGTGGTTGGTATATGGGATATGGTATTCGTATCAGATGTAGTAGATTGCAATGGGTGTGAAGCATGGACAACAGGTGTTGTTGGAGTAGTTTGAGAGGTTTGCACACCATAATACATGGGAATGGCTTGTCATGCTTGAAACATTTGCGCTTGTGTTACATGGACAGCTTGTGTTACCTGAGGCATGGAAACAGTCATGGTAGAAGGAGAGATATGTTGAGGAACATGGAAAGGTAGAATGTTGAGATTTTGTGACATGAGAGGGAGCACATTGGTTGGCACTATCAATGGTTCTAAAGTATGCTCCAATCATGGTGGCTCAAATGAAGCAAAAATAGGCAATGAGGATGATGTTTGCGATATAACAGGAGATGATGTGACTATAGTAGATGGTCCCTTTGTAACAATAGCGGTAGTATCGGGATCTTGCTCTCTAATAGAGGATATGTCAAAGTCCTTTGGTAGTTTAGCACCCATGTGAGCAAGTTGGAGAAAGCAACGATTAGGCTCAGATATCATGAGTTTCTCAACTTGGTCCCATACATAGGTATCTTGAAATTCTGATGAGTTGTTTTGAAATTGTTCTTCAAAAGTTTCCAAGGATGGTGTAGGTTACATTCGTTGTGAAGATGACTCGCCAATAGTGTATCTTTGAGGCATGAACATATGAGGAGGCATACCAGTTGTGAATTGACTTGCGTCCTTAAGAGATGTTGATTTGAATTGTTGCATCTCAGCTTGCAATTTGGCTTCCATTTCAGCTCTCAATTTGGCTTCTATTTCAGCTCGATATTGACTCCTAGTTTGAGGCATGATGTTGATGATGAAGTTGAGCTTGTCAAAGTTTTGAGACCCAAAAGATGATAGTTGGCTAGTTGGTTGATTGGTTGCTGTTTTGGTTTGCTGGTTTTGCTAATTCGCTTGGTTGGTTTGTTTTGGCTGAGTTGTTGTTGTTGGGTTGTTGTTGGTTTTCCCTAGAGGATAGCTCAAACACTTAAGGGAAAGATAGTTTGCTGCTGATGTTTGTTGGAGCTAAAGCTGAAGGATGATGTTTGCTAAAGCTAAAGCTGAAGGATGATGTTTGCTGATTGAAATATTGGGTTGATGTTTGATTTGCTGGTTGGGGTCTCAAAAAGATGGAAAGCTCATGAGTTGTGATTGATTGATAAGCTCAAAAACAAGAGACAAAGTCCAGGTATTTATTGTTGATCAAAGAGAAGTCTGAAAACTGATGTTTAAGACTTAAGCAAGCTAGATTTGTGGCTAATGTAGCTGAGGCTATCAGGTTTGCAGGTATTTGGGCTACAGGCAACTGATGATAGCTCAAATGCGACTCAAAGGATGCCAAAGGTGATAAATGATAGCTCAGATGTGATCTGGTTTAGTTTCGACAGTAAATCACAGTGTTAACCAAAAGTGAATGGTTTGCCAAAGGCGACAACTGTTGGTCTAAAAGCGATGTTCTGTTGATCAAAAGAGACACAGTTTACCTAAAGGCGATAGTCTGTTGTTCAAAGGCGAGCTCGTTCAGACAGCAGGCGACTAACTGCGGCTTAAAGGTGATCTGGTTCAGACAACATGTGATCAGCTGTAGTTCAGATGCAATTTTGTTCTGACAATAGGTGATTGGTTGTGGTTTAGATGCGACACAGTTCAGACTATATGTAGGCAGCTATTGTTTAAAGGTGACACAGTTCAGGCCAAAAGCGGGTCTCTACAGTTCAAAAGTGATGTCTGTTATCTGTGCGGGTAGTTTATGTTCAAAAACGACTGTGTTTGTCAAAAGGATGTCTAATTTTGTAGTTTTTTAGCAAGAAAACAGTGATTACAGTCACTCACACTCACAACAAGCACAAACTGATACAACCTAGGCTAGGAAAGGACTGTATCCGTTGAATCCCCTAGCCGTGCTTATTCAAAGTGGATAGCTTCAGGATCTTGGTAGCACCGGCTCCCCTCCACGGCACTCACTTCTCACACATACCAAGTTCTGGGCTTCCTGTAAGGCTTGTCCCCACACCAAACCTTAGGATTGTCCCTACTATCTCTACTAAGAACCATGTGAATTGGGGCCACTTCAAAGGTCCCATCTTTTGCATCAACAGATAGAAGGTTTTTGGCTACTACACAAAGTTGCTAATAAGGGCATCCGTTCGGGTGGCTATACATGTGGCAGCGCTACTCTCTGTTATGGAGTCTCCCAGCCTGCAAGGGTTGCGCCTTGGAGGGTTTTGGGGGAGGTTGCTGTCGGTATAGCGCAACAACACCCGTTGTTTGTGGCTTTCGACACAAACACTTTTCTTATATAGCAGTTCGGAAGGACTTGGCTTTAGCCTGTTACCGCTTGGGCCGTATCCCTTCTCACACCGGGAAGGCATGCCCTCTAAAGATAATGACAAGTTCTCATACACCCAAGATCCATTTGATAGGCAAGGGGAGAGGATACTTTTGTCATTAAATTTGGGTTACAATCAAGCACATGCAAACAGTCAAAAAAGATAAATCAAGCACAGAGCAAACAATGATTCATTTTAAGCACCAAGCCCAAATGTGCCTAATTTAGTGAAAAACCACAAATCTTGGACCGATCGAACCTGCAACAGATATGTCAGTAGTTTGATAACCTCCTTTTCTTGGACAACTCGATAAGATGCTGCGCAAATACCCAATTAATAGCCAAGAAATCAAAATGCAACTGAAACAGATTTCAAAGCAACAAAATTTACCAGATGCGATTCACTGTTGTTCAGAGGTGACCTGTATTTTGCAATAGGCAAAATCTTACAGATCATATGCGACATGAAAAATATAATATGCGGCACCTGTCAGCTTATAAGCAATACTGATAAACCCAGAAGCGATCGATTTCAGCCTGAACACGATCTATATCTGTAAAATAACAGTCAAAACATAAAAACCCTAGTCTGCACAAGTGATCACTGTCAGTTCAAATGTGATTCATGTCCTTCAATGTCTGCTTCATCCATAACACTTGAGTGCAACTGCATGCTGATGCAATGTATTCTACTTCTGTAGTAGACAGAGATATTGAGTCTTATTTCTTACTTAACCAGGATACCATCCTTTTTCCTAAGAAGAATGCACCACCACTTGTACTTTTCCTGCCATCCACGTCTCTAGCCCAATCTGCATTAGTGTATGCACTAAGAGTGAAATCATTGTCTTTTGGATACCACAAGCCATAATCCATTGTCCCTTTCAAATATCTCAATATTATCTTGACTGCCATCACATGTGACTCTTTAGGTTCTGCTTGAAATCTTACCACAAGACAAATTGCATGCATTATGTCAGGTCTAGTTTGAGTCAGATAAAGTAATCCTCCAATCATAGATCTATACCTTTTCTGATCTGCCATAGGCAATTCATCATTTTGGGTCAACTTACAACCAGTTACCATGGGAGTGCTTACCAGTTTAGAGTCTTCCATCCCAAACTTTTTTAACAACTCTTTCACATACTTAGGCTGAGAAATGAAGAAACCTTTATCTGATTGATTAATTTGTAGATCTAAAAAGAAATTCATCTCACCAAACATAGACATTTCAAATTCACTTTGCATATCACCAACAAACTTCATGTAGATTCCTTCATTGTCTCCAAAGATAATATCATCAACAAAGACTACAATTATTAGGATTTGTTCATCAATGATTTTGAAATATAGATTGCTATCTGCAATACCTTTAATAAACCCCAATTGTAACAATTGCTCATCTAACCTTGCATACCAGGCTCTGGGAGCTTGTTTCAATCCATACAATGTTTTCTTCAATCTGCACACCATGTCACCCTGATCTGATGATTTAAATCCTTCCGGTTGTTCAATGTAAACCTCTTCATCCAATTCTCCATTCAAGAATGCTGACTTGACATCCATCTGATATACCTTGAAATTCTTGTAGGCTGCAAATGCTAAGAACATTCTAATTGCTTCAATCCTTGTCATAGGTGCAAAAGTTTCCTCAAAATCTATTCCTTCAACCTGAGAGTATCCCTTGCATACCAACCTTGCTTTGTTTCTTACCATTTCACTATTCTCATTCATTTTGTTCCTGAAGATCCATTTGGTACCAATCACATTCTTGTTTGCTAGTTTGGGGAATAGATCCCAAGTCTGATTCTCTTCTATCTGCATCAATTCTTTTTTCATAGCATTTACCTAGTTTTCATCACCACATGCTTCATTTACATTTTTAGGTTCCACTTGAGAAATCAAACAATAATTAACTTGTTCATCAACAGCTCTTCTTCTGGTCTGAACTCCTTTACTCTTATCTCCTATGATTTAATCTTCAGAGTGATTTCACTTCACATACTTGGGTGTCTTAGTAATGATTTCTGGAGCTTGTTCCTCTTCCTCCTTTGAGTTTTATTCTTGTTGCACTACTACTTTGCTTACAGGGACATCCAATTCATCGGATTCATATCCACTTGATACCTTTTCCTTGCTTTCATCAACTTTGACATTTGTACTCTCAATGATCTTATTCAACCTGTTATTGTAACACCAGTAGGCCTTGCTCTTGGTAGAGTATCAAAAGAAGATACCTTCATCACATCTTGCATCAAACTTACCTAGATCTTCATCTCTTCTAATAGAACACTTACTACCAAAAACTTTCAAATATTTCATAGTAGGAACTTTACCATGCCACAATTCATAAGGAGTCTTAGAACTATTACCTTTGACTTGGACTCTGTTTAGAATGTATACAGCAGTGTGAATTGCCTCTCTCCAATATACTTCTGGTAGGTTAGCCTCCATCATTGTTCTAGCAGCCTCTTGAACTGTCCTAGTTTTCCTTTCAACTACTCCATTTTGTTGTGGGGTCCTAGGTGTAGATAATTGTCTCTTTATCCCTTGTTCCTCATAGAAGAAGTTAAACTCATTTGATGTAAACTCTCCACCTCTATCAGACCTCAAGCACTTTATCTTCAAATCTAGCTCATTCTCAACGATTGCCTTGAATGCTTTGAACTTTTCTAGTTCTTCTACTTTTTCTTTCAAGAAGGTAACCCAAGTCATTGTAGAATAATCATCAATTAACAACATGAAATACATTTCTCCTTGTAGACTTATTACTCTTGTAGGTCCACATAGATCTATATGCACTAATTTCATTAGTCCATCAACAGATTGGTCCTTTCTCTTGAAACTTGTTCTTGTCTATTTTCCAAATTGGCACTCCTTTCACAAAGTATCAGTAGGCTTCACAAGCTTGGGCAAATCTCTTACAGTCTGAGTAGAACTTATCTTCACAATGTTGTCAAAATTGATATGACACAACCTTCTATGCCACAACCAACTTTCATCATTCTGAGCCAACAAACAATATTCATTAGTCCCTTTCAAATGATAAATGTTACCTCTTGTCTTCTTACCAGTTGCAATCACTGTTCCGGAGCTTTCCAAGATCTTGCATCCATTGTCCTTGAATCTGAGATCATAACCTTTGCCACACATCAGACCAACACTCAAGAGAATGTGCTTTAGTCCCTTCACATATAATACATCATCAGTTTTATGCTTGCCATCAAAAGAAATGGATCCTTTTCCACAAATCTTACCAGCTGTATCATCACCAAACCTAACCAGTCCTCCATCATATCTTTCCAAATTTATGAACTTACTTTTGTCATCGGTCATGTGCTGAGAGCATCCACTATCAATAACCCATTCAAATTTTTCTTCAATAAGTTGAGCAGCCAAGGCACTTTCCACTAGTTTTTCTTCCTTCATACAGCTAGTAGGATTAGTAGTCATAGGTTCTTCTATAATAGCAATAAACAAGCATTCATTACCATAAGTGTGATAGGTGAAAAGTCAGGTTTAGCAGATCAGACATAGTCATGAAACCCTAACCCTACCATCATCAAGGAATCTAATCTAAATGAAATCAAAGCATAATGCAATTCAAGCATAACATCACCTAGACCGTGCAATTCCTTGTTTAAGAGATGTGGACTGCTTCTTCAACAATGAACAATTGCAAAGCTGAAAGCTACCATGATGGATGATAAAAGCTCAATTGGATGCTCAGATGCTCAAGATGATAATGTAGGTGCTATATGATTGCTAGATGTCTCATATGGAATGAGAGGGTGTTTATATAGGGCTCGGCCAAGATCAATCAACGGTGGAGATTCAGAGGCTATGTGAATGGCTTGGATTGAAAGATACTAAATTTAGGTTCCATTAGTTGTGCATGTGAAGGATATGAATGATAGTTGTCTTACAACACATGATTGACTGGACAAGTGTTGGAATATGATAAAAGATGAGTGTTTAATTCAAACAAAATATTTGAATTAGTTGAAATATGAGTTGGATATTAATTAAATAAATTAAATTTATTTAATTAATAGGATAAATAAATAAAATGGGATAAGATATGATGTGGAAATTAATTAAATAAATAAAATTTATTTAATTAATTGGCTAAGTAGGATGAGGATGGGATTTTAATTAAATAAATAAAATTTATTTAATTAATTGGCTTAATGATTAATGATTTAAAATGGTGTTGCTAGACATGGACAAATTTGGGTGTCTACAGCTAGCAGGATTAGTACTCATAGGTTCTTCTATAATAGCAATAAACAAGCATTCATTACCATAAGTACTAGCATTATCTAGTTCACCATCTGATACTCCTTCATCATCATAAAGATCTTCAACATAATAACATTTCTTTAGAATCCTAGGTCAATCAAGTCTATGCTTAGGAACTCTTGTGGGACACCTAGAGGCATAATGACCAATTTTACCACAACTAAAACAATTGAAAGGTAATTTGCCTTTGAACTTACTAGTACCTCTGGGTAGACTATTAACAAAGTTGGCTACAATTTCTTCAAGCTCTTAATCTAATTCCACCTTGTACTTGTCAGATCTAGTGGTTCTTTCTAAAGTGCTGACCTTGAAAGCAATCTCTGTCTTTGGAAGTGAATCACCAAGTTCTCTCATTTCAAAGGTTGTCAGCTTCCCAAGCAATTGATCTTTTGTAATCTTTGTCACTATCATTACTTCTTCAATTGTGGCCACCTTATGACTATATGATTTAGGTAGTGATATAAGAATTTTGTTCACAACTTCAATATCCTCAATTTTTCCTCCCACACTTCTATTGCTACTCACAAGTTCGTCAACCTTCTGCATGAAGGATGTTATGTTGTCATCTTCTCTCATCTTCAAACTTTCATATTTTTCCTTCAAACTCTACAAATTGTCACTCTTCACAGATTCTTTAGTTTTTCCCAGATTTCATACGTAGTTTCTAGCTCCATGATCTTTATTACTTCAGTGTCGGATAAGGCGGTTACCAAGGCATCTTTGGCTTTTATGTTCAACTCAAATTGCTTGATCTCATCTTCAGTTTGCAGACCATTCTTCGGTATTTCATACTTATTTTCCATTATCTTCCAAACACTATAGCCCAAGCATAGTAGATGGGCTTTCATGTGAATCTTCCAGACGGAGTAGTTCATTCTATTGAACCACGCACTTTCCTTCTTATACAACATCTTGGATAATCCTCAAGTGGTCAAGCTTTCTTCCGAGGAACCTGGCTTTGATACCAATTGTTGAAATGAACCAGACAACTGAGAGGGGGGGTTGAATCAGTCATCTCAAATTTTTACCTAATTCTACACCTTAAAACATTTAACACGTGTCCACTGTTTGTTATGATTAAATCATGAAAGCACAAACTTAGAAACATAAACATAATTGCAAGAACATACACAAGTGACACCAGATTTTTACGTGGAAAACCCTATTAAGGGAAAAACCATGGTGGATGTTAGTCCACAAGATATATAAGTTATAACAATACCAAAAATTAGAGGCTCACTACCAATAGGGCTCACTGCCCAGAAAAAGGCTCACTACCAAGGGCTGGCTCACTGCCAAGGGTGTTGAACTAAGATGTTAGCATCTACTCCATGTCTAAATTCAGTTCCATTGAAGCATAATACTCTTCCTCTGCTTTACTCTTCTTTCTACACTTCTTCACTTAACTTCATATTTTCACACAAGGACATGTTTTCCATGACTAAATTACAAGAGTATATATCATTCATCAACCTTGGAAAGTACATCAAGGTCGGCATTACATTCATCAACCATTGGAACAATCTCCAAGGTCGGCATTACAAACATTCACAAAATAGGTCTTGACCTAATACAAACTATGCTAAGGAAATGTAGTATAGATGTATGCAGATCACTCCACGCCTTAGCTAGGACTTAAACACAATTTTCCATGCCACGACATGCTTCTACAATCTTCAATATATCTCTGCAATCACTGGAATTAACCAAGTTGGCTAAGACTGGTTACACACTACGTTATCTGGGAATAAACTTCAAACATGATCTCAATTCCTTAATGTGGACCAATGTAAATGCAAGAACATGATCAAGAGGCATCCACAAGCATGTTGTAATCACCAGAAGCAACCACACAAACTCTAACCACTTTATTCATGAGATTCTTCACACCGGAGCACATGAACTTCACTATCTTCAAATGTCATAAAAGAAAGATAGCTTGCAGACCACCAAATCATGAACGATTGTCATTGTAGGCACTTATCATCATCCCAGACTTCCCTCTAGAACTACAGAGCAAAATACTTCAATGCGGAGGAATGTGGAGGAATGCGAAGCAAAATACTTTCTCCCTATCACTAGTGAATAATCAGAAAAAGCAAGTTTTACTCGGTGAATGTAACTTACTCAATTCTTCATACCAGAGGCTCAAACTTAGAATTTAGCATCTTCAGACATGCCTCTAAATAACTCCAATCCATAGACCAAGATCTTCAATCTACAAGAAATGCGGAGAAAACTTCTAGACTGTTCTTTAGTATGCAACTCATTGTCTTCACTGTGATTCACTATTTCCTTTCTGATTCTTCCGGAGGGGCTAATTTTCTCAATGTCCTCAACATATAAGGCTTCTAATTAATCAAAAGATAAGTATATAGTTGACACCAATGACAACACAGATATGTTGACATCAATGACAACACCGATTAGGCACATACTTGCAACAAGTTATTAGTATTTTCCTTGGGCTTTTGTGTTTTCCTAATTGCAAGATAGTGGAAAAATAATTTCAGGGCAAGAAAGGGAAAAATTTAATCGATTCCAAATGTTTTTTTGCTATTGGAAATATTTCATGGTTTTCTAATGTTCTTTCATATAGTCGTGTCTTCGCGCCCAGTGTTTCTATCCACGCGTGGCATTTTAAGAGGGCATTGTGCATTTATCAGTCTCTTATTTTCATTTATTGTGAATAGACTGAAGTGCAAGTGGTATTAATGGCTTATGTTGTGAGGTTTTTAGTCTATTGAGCAAAGGATTATTTGCCTTTTTTATTCATTTGCTCAGATTGTTTGATGGAGGTGAAATCTGTGTCTGTTGAGAGGGTTTACATTTGTCGTATTGGAAGCAAAAAAGGAGGCGTATGTAAGTTTGTATATCTTTTACACAGTCATTTTTGGGTTGTTTATTCATTTTCTCAGATTGTTTGATGAGGATGGGATCTGTGTCTATTGAGAGGGTTTATGTCTATCATATTGGAAGTGAAAAACGAGGCGTCTGTAAGATCCTATATCTTTTACAATGTCATTTTATAGTTTTTTTTGCATCTCTACATTTTGTGGGTTTATGTCTATTGTTTGTTGTTCTTTGCATCTTATGGGTTAATGTCCACTCTTTTCTATGTTTGAACGGTTTGATGGGTCTATCTCTGTTGTCTTAAAGACTTAACACCATAATTCATCAATGTCGACTTCTCTAGTGGGCAGGATTAAGAATGGAAGTAATATTTTCTCTGCATGCATGGATGCCATCTGTACTTCAATCTATTAAATGAAAATGAAGATTAGGTCTAGATTATAGAAAAATGTCTTGGTAAAAAAACATTTCATCAATTGGTGATGTTTTCTTGCTAATGGAAATATTTGATGCCTTTGTAATGTTCTTTCATATGATTAGGTCTTTGTAGTGAGTATTTTATGTCAATGTGTAGCATTCTAATGAGGGCATTTAGCATTTTCTAGTCCTTTGTTTTCATTTGTTGTTAATAGACTGAAGTGCACAAGGCATCTGTTTCTTGCCGCAAAGCTATTTTGCAATTAGAACTTCTTTTTGCGATTGTCTCATCAGCATTTGATATTTTTCTTGTGGTCTTGAATTCACCCATATGCAAATGATATCTTGTTGTGGCATGTTTGTTATTAGGGTGGAATTTGAGCTATACTCTTACAATTTCGTGATTGGGTTTTGATATTTTGATTATGATTTTGATTTTTTCCAATACAAATTAATTATGTGTTCATGAAGCAGTGACACACATTGAGAGATGTCTGTCTATTTGAGATATATCTGATGTGACATGGATGTTTTGATGCACATGTACATCACGTATATCTTGAACATATAAGATTTCTCTTCAAGATGTGTATATCAAGCTATTGCAATGGAGTTTGTGTTTTTTTTTGCAATTTCTTGGTGGGCTGTTGATACTTTATTCCTAGTTTTGTATTTCCCCAATTGCAAGTCTTTGTTTGGAGCAAAGAAGCAAACAAATTTATCGATCCCTGGTGCTTTGATGTTATACATGTGTAGTTAGTGTGATTGCTTCTGAGAGCACATGGCATTGTCAATAGTGGTGCACATGCCTTTTGTGTATGGTTGCATTGTGCCTTTATTTGGATCTAATTTTTACTTGTTGTAAATAGATTCAAGTGCAGTCGCCATTAATGGATTATGGTGTTAAGTTTTATGGGTATAAAACAAAAGGTTCTTGTGTGAATGAGCACATTTTGCATTTACTTAGATCTAATTTTCATGTATTGTGAATATATTCGAGTGCAGTCGCCATTGATGGATTATGTTATTAAGTTTTGAGTCTATCAAGCACATCATTATTTACGTTGCTTTTTTATTTTCTCAAGGCATTGAATCATTGTGTGGAATTCCTTTTTTTTTGCAATTTTGTCATTGGTTGTTGGTATTTTCCTTGGGGTTTTTCTACCCTCATTACAAAAAAAAATTCAGGGCAAGTAAGGCAAAAATGTAATTGTTTCCTGGTGTTTTTGCAATATGGGGAATATTTCATGGTTTTCTAATGTTCTTTGATATGGTCGTCTCTTCTTGCCCAATGTTTGTGTCGGTGCATGGAATTTTAAGAGGACCTTTTGCATCAATTCTTTATTTTCATTTATTGTGAATAGACTAAAGCACGGGTGGTGTTAATGGCTTGTGGTGTGAGGTTTGTAGTCTATGGAGCTAAGGATTATTTGTGTTGTTTGTTCATTTGCTTGGATTGTTGCTAAAGACTTAACACTATAATTCATTAATGCTGAGTTCTCCGCTAGCTGACATTAATAATGTAATTAGTGTTTTGTATACCATGCATGGGTGTCAACTGCAGTTGAATGTATTGAAACAAAATCATAGGTTCATGTCTGCACTGCCTGATATACTATGTGCATATTTATGTATATATGTATGCATATGTGTATGTATCTGTGTATGTATATATATATGTGTGTGTGTATGTATAAATTTATATGTATGTATATATACATATATAACTATACACACATATATATGTGTATGTGTGTGTATATATATATATTTATATGTATGTACGTATATATATGTATGTGGGTGAAGGCATGAGCCTATTATTAATGCATAGGTATGTGAAACAAATACTAAATAGTATTCGCTGTTGAAACAAAGAAACTGTATAGAAAGCTGTTTCAGAAGATGTTACATAAAACCAGTGCACAATGTATATTGTCTATAGCCACATGTCACATACACACACAATGTTGAAGGCACATTTGTTTGGAGGCATGGCATAGAGTTTTTTGCATCGGCCCTTGATTTCACAGGTGGTTATGCAACTGCTGCTAGAACAATGTAAAAAGGTATGTTCTAAATTGGTTTATTCAATTGTGAATCGTTTGACATGGTATTTGAAAGAGAGAACATAATATTTTCTGCACAATGATTGTTATAATAGCTTTAACAACTACATCGATAGTAAGTATATAGGATACTTATTATATGTTATGGATTTATGCTTGCTATCCATTATGTAATCAAATTGATGCTATTTGTGTGGTGTGCAGCAAACATTGTTTCAATTTTTATTCCACTATTGGTTGGCTATTGGCAAGTAATCATGGATGCAAGACACAATGTGTTACCTCATTCGCCAGTTGTTGCTGCTCTTGGACTCATAGTTATGACAGTACTACATACTATGAGACATATTTTTGTTGTTGGCATGAATCTAGCTGTTAGTGTTGCTTCCTCAAACAATGGCAAACTCTGTCCCAAACAGGTAACAAAAATGCTTCTATTATCAAGGTACCTATCAATCTTAATAGTAAATAGAGTCTATGTCAAGAAGCATTCTAGTTTCTGATCAAACATGTCAAGTAGTATCGACAATGTGACTTTCCCACCAGAGAAATGCAGAGAACAACAAACAATATACATTAACCCAAAATAAAGGCCAAATTTCATTTCAATAGATTGGAATAAACATCTTGAACAGAAATTTAATTTGTTCAAGATATGGATCATGTCCATGGATCAAAAGATACATGGAACATTAGATATATCTTGGACAGATAGACATGTTTGAATGACTATCACTATTTGATGTACACACAATTAATATGGTTTGCAAAAATACAAAACCAGGAGAGAAATACCAAGAGTCAACAAGAGAATTGCAAAAATAAGCCTGAACTCCCTTTTAATAAAATAATACCAGAAACCATAGGATAATCATTAGGTGCGCAGTTTTGGGCAAATGCATGAATAGGCAATAGTGCATAGAAAACATTAGTCTTTGTACTGGTAATTGTTACAAATGCCATGACCAAACTATGAAAATCATTCCAAGATCGAAAACATGTTTAAAACATAACAAGTGCTTTAAAATGATGCAGATAGGTTTGTTACAGTATACATACCAATAGCAGATATTGTTAGTTGACATTAATGGATTGTGGGCTTAAGCCTTTAATTGACTAGCAGAGCTTAAGCCATAAAAGTAGAACATACGAAACACAAACGGTAAACTATGACCATAATATTTGCAATGTAAACCGTAGGGAAACAGAAATCCTACACTGTGACTTTAATATTTGCAATATGGAGGCTACTGCATAGGTTGACATTTGTCTTTCCCTAGGGTTTATATTTGCAATGTAAACCTTGCGGAGAGACAAATGCCAACCTATGAATGTAATAGCTATAATGAAGAACAATATAAACCGTGCAAATGGAAAATAGTAAGAGGTATACTTGGTATTTTTGATATTTCTATTCTTCACTATCATTGAGTGTTTTTATTGTTTAATGTCTGTGAAAAAATCTCTGAACTCATACAAACACTCGACGATGGGAAACAAGAGAAATTAGGCCATTGTAGAGATCAAAAAAAATGGGGAAAGAATTATGATGTAAAACAAACAACATAAATTAAACCATCAAAGGGACTCCAAAAAAAAGGAAATGACAGTGCAAAAGATATAGGAACTTTCAAACACATCATTCTTCACTTCCAACACGATAGATATAGGAACATTAGATCTAATTTTCATTTATTGTCAATACACTCAAGTGCAACCATCATTAATGCATTCTCTAATGTTCCCTATCATTGAGCGCATTTATGGATTAATCCTTGTTGTTGAGTTAAAGACTTAAAACCCTTTCAACAGACATTCACCCTCATCAAACAATCTAACCAAATGAATAAACAACACAAAAAATGACTATATAAAAGATATAGGAAGTTACAAGTGCTTTGGTTTTTGACAAATTTCACTGCCATCAAAGAATTTGAGAAAATGAATAAATGATGAAAATAATCTTTTGCTTGATAGTCTTAAAACTTGTCACCACAATCCATCAATGGTGACTACACTTTAGTCTATTCATAATAAATGACATTGATGAATTATGGGCTAAAGTCTTTGACTCAACAGTAGAGACCAATGCATGGAAGAACTCAAAGATAAAGAAGAGTACACAGCAATGCCTTAAATGTAGAATAGAACCAAAAAATAGACATTAACCCATTAAATCACAGTGAAAATGATGTAGTAAGTTACAGATGCATCCTTTTCCGCTTCCAATATGATGGATATAAACCTTATCAAGAGACAATGATTTCACCTTCATGAAACAATCTCCGCAAAAGAATAAACAATGCAAATAGTCTTTTGCTTGATAGAGTTAAACCTTCATAGCATAAGCCATTAATGATGCCTACACTTCAGTCTATTCACAATAAATGAAAATTAGGGACTGATGAATGCCAAATGTCTGTGTTCAGATGTTGTGTTGATAGAAACACTGTGTGCGAAGACACGACCAAAACAAAGAACATGACAAAGTTTTGAAATATTTGCAATAGCAACAAAACATTAGGAATTGATAGAATTTTTTCCTTCCTTTCTCGAAAGAGTAACTTGCCACTAGGAAATTACAGAAGCATGAGCAAGAACACACCATAAACCATTTATGCCACCTGTAGTTCAGTCTATTCACAATAAATGAAATAAGGGATTGTTAAATGCACAATGTCATCTTAAGATGCCACGCGTCGGCACAAAGACTGGGCACGAAGACATGACTATATCAAAGAACATTAGAAAGTCATGAAATATTTCCAATACCGACAAAACATTAGGAAATGATTACATTTTTGCCTTTCTTACCCCAAAAATATTTAGATTTTATGATTGTGGGTGTCTCATTGCTCTATGCCAAATTGCAATAGGCTTATTTGTTGCTGATGTTTTGTTGATATACACGTGTCTTCACTGCAAATGTTTCTATACATAGGTGGTCTTGTCAATAGTATTTCACATATCTTGTCTTAAACTGATGCTAATGCCAGATGTTATAAATTGGAATGCATGGTTATACATATTTTCTATTTATTATTAAGATTGATAGGTTCCTTGTTCTCCTTAGGTGGCGGTCGTTACTCAAGGTTCTTGTTGTGTACGTGGATTTATAGGAGTTGAAGTTTATGAGGTGTTGTAGTCTAAGTTTACAAGTTGGCTCTACCTCTTATTCCTGTTTTATACAATCGCAGCCTGATTTTTATGCAAGAAAATTATCTTGCTTGAATATAATAAATGTATTGAATTGTAGTTGTGGTCATGTGTCAATACTATTTTCTTGTGCTATTCGTTGCAAGTCTAGCTTTTTTCTACTTTTTCTTTTTCTTGGTTGTGTACAACTACTTTCAAAGAAATTGACAATAGTGGGTCTCTATGTAATCATGACGGTGTTGTCATTGACAACAAAAGCCCAGTTACTTATTCAGTTGCATTGGAACAAGGTGAGCTCTGGTTCCTATTAGTAAATCTGAGCCTTAAACTAGATCTTCCATAGATCTAAATCATAGTACAATGAGCATTCCAATTTTAGAACCCTAATCAGTGTAGTGCTTGCACTTAGATTTACAGTTATACATAAAGAGACTTGACCATTTACTTTCTATTACTTCTAATGGACCTTGTTTTTCTACAGGCATCAAGCGTGATGGAGGAAAAGCATAGATGGTACAGTTTTCATAGTCGCAAAGCATAGCCTACTGACATTGGTCAGGCTAACAAGATTTGGAACCCCTACAATTATCTAGCAATTGATGTTGGTCACAGCCACTCTGTTCTAGTTGCTACTAAACTGTCACCAAAATTTGTATTACAAAGCTTTGTCTTTGTTTTTAATCACAACAAGGAAAATTTCAATTTTGCAAATACAATTTTCTTGCAAGAATTTGACAAAACATAGTCTCCATGGTCCTAGGAATATTTTTCCTAGTTACATGTTGAGAGAGTACAGTTGCACTGGACATTGCAAAATTGGTATTCCTTAGCAATTGAGAAAAAAGAATTTCCTTACATATTGTGCTTCATGCTTTGACTTGCCACAGCACATAGATACAACATAATACCGATCTATTCATGGATGTTGTGCATTGTGCTTTTGTTTAGCAAAGCCTTGGCCATGTAGAGATTTAAAAATGTAGAATTTACTTGCAGACACCGGGGTTGCCATGGCGTTTATACATATATGTGTCTATATACACATGTATACACATATGTATATACATGCATACATATGTGTATATATATATATGCATGTGTCTGTGTGTACACATATATGTGTCAAAGGTCAAACCATACATGGACTTAAAGAGGGTAACAAAATTAATGCTAAAATTGATCAAATTATTTGCTTTTCTTTGGTCTAATTGCTTCTGATTAATTCATTTGTTGTTGCTCAATTAATTTGCTTTTTTGTAGGGTCTAGACAAGATAGGATTGTTGGTTGCGTGACATTGTAACACACTTTGCATTGTTGTTGATTAATGTGAGTAATAGATTATGATGCTTGTTTCTCTTTTCCCTATTTTTGAATATGCACTATCCTACTCAATAGTCTTGGAACAAGTTTCATTTTAGTCAAATGAATTGATATTAACAATTTGCTCTTTCTTTGTAGGGTTTCGAGTGCACAATAGTGAATTGAAGGCTATTGCCAGAAATTCTACATTGCTACTGAACATGGTGAGTAATTGCTTTTTCAATTCTTCTTTGTGTGTATTCAATGTTTAGAGTTTGACACATTGTTTTACAGTCATTACTATACTAAGTAGCATCAATACAATTTCTATCTTTTGTTGTTTGACACGAAACTTGCCAAAATGCTTACAAACAATCATCTTAAACAACAAAAACTCTTACAACATGTAATTTTAGTAGAAAGCTACAAACCAAGTGCTAACGCACCTTCCATGTGAATTGATGAAGCTCTCCGCTGTGCACATTGTTTTTCATATTCACTCATTCAATTACAAAGTTGGTGATTGCCTATTTGACACAATCCATGTTTTGCTTCATTGCCACTATACATCGAAATAACTACGCATTGGTCTTGTGGATCATTTCTAAAATTGTCTTCACATTCGGTGTGCTATAGCTTTAGCCTCCTATGAAAATGACTTGCACCCAACAATTGTAATGGATTTGCATAATATACATGATAGAGACACATATCTATTAAGAATGAGGCTTTCAATGATAGAG
The DNA here is from genome assembly GCA_027924645.1 of Cunninghamia lanceolata. Lineage (NCBI taxonomy): Eukaryota > Viridiplantae > Streptophyta > Pinopsida > Cupressales > Cupressaceae > Cunninghamia > Cunninghamia lanceolata. The sequence goes on along the minus strand of BSBN01000341.1, from coordinate 3,576,201 downwards.
ATAAATGATAATGGTGAAACTGGGCTTTGGAGTGACATATTCTATCTAAAATGGCTAGCATATTGGCTAAACATACCAATATTGATGCAGAGTGCACAGTGGATACAAGAAGGACAAACAAGACAAGATTCTGTTCACCTCAAAAGCCTAAAAACAAAGATCTTCATAGAAAAGTGGGAACAACAGTTAAGGATCTTGAATTCTTCCTAGAAATGGTGTTTAGACATGTATTAGAATCCATCCCATCCATTGGCAAAGGTGGATCAAACTTCAAACTAGTAGTTCCTTCACAAACCTCAAGAATGGCTAGTAGCCCTACAAACAGAGAACAGTCCCAATAACTTTTTACACAGACATCCAAATGCAACTCTTAGACATGAAATTGATACCCATTATGCCTCCCCACAACATACTCTAGAATGGGTTTGGGTTGTTTTGGAAAGTGTGCCTTAACCAATAACCCCCTAATGGTTTTAAGCCTTAATTAGGCCTAGTTTGTGAAGCAAGTACCCTTGGATGGAACCATCAAACTCTCTGGACCCCTTGGACACTTCACATGGATGGAAAAACAATGTATTTCAAGAGTTTTGTGGTCAGGATTCAAGACAATTTTATTCTATGCTTGTTTTCCCACTTCAAATGCAAAAATAACAAAGAAAATGCTGCTACAGTCACCTAGGGCATCAATTTAAACACACCAAAACAAATTTTTCAGTCCTAAGCCTTGGTAAACATGTCAATCACTCCCTCTACTTCCATTCCACTGAGTTTTAGAGGATTCCCACGGTGGAATGAGATTTTATGACATTTTTCTTACCAAAACCCTAGTTAACCTAGTTACCAGAGTAATTTCAGAAAAAACATGATATCTTCCTCTAGGAATCGAGTTAAGACCTCATACTAGATTCATTTGAAAGGTAAATCAATCATTGTTCCAACCATATATGGCTTGTCCCTATATATATCCGTACAAAACCGTACCAAACGCTGCAACAAGACTGTTATAGGAGAATTCTAGAAATTGCAGTCACTAAAATGGTCATAACTTCCTCAATATTGCACCAAATTTGATGAGAATTGAACCAAAATGAATCTTATTCATCCTACTTCAATATCACATTAATATTTTATAGGTTCTAGGCTTTACATGGTCACACAAGGCCTAGAACCGGAGAAAAAAATAGTTAGAACTGCAGAATAAGGGATTAAAATCACAAGTTTTAAATCCAATTCACATATTTAATCACCCATGAATTCTCTGATGGTTACAAGGCCTTTTAAAGGCATTACATCATGACTCTTTAGCTTCTAACTAACTTGGAATGACCTAAGAGCCAAATGACCCTTCATCTTCCATACATTTTACATTTTTGAAAGACAACTTTTCATATTTTGCAAATGAGATAAAACTTGAACATTTAACACTCCTAATGACCTCAACACATAACAGTGACTTGATTGACCTCATTACAATATTGAATCATTTAATCAAACTCCTATGGAAGTATCAATTTATCAAGGTGCTCCTGCACCATACAACCAACCAACAAAGATTTCCAAGTCCCTTGGAAATGTACCGGTAAAACAAAACTACCTTTTCCTGCATCTCTGTCTATCTCTTCATCTTTAGCTTTAGGCTTCAAAACCTTCACATCAATGGCTAGTGACCAATCAACCAACAAAATCAAACTATCATCAACTTTAGAGCTTCTTCAGGCTCCTTCTACTCCCTTCAGTGGAGTACTCTTCAGGCTGCAACATCAAGTGCTTCTTCAGTCAGGTATCCATCTCTCTACTGCCTTACCACACTAACTCACCAAACCATCCATCTCACCCAACAACAGATTCTGGTGATGCATCCTACCACTCTCTCCTCAGTGGCTTCTCTCTACACCCTTATCCAGCCTAATCTCCATTGGAGAATGGTCATGACAGACCTTCTCTTGTCTACCCTCACACACAACCTTAGAAACTTCTTTCTCGCAACTAGATGGACCAAGCACTTGCAACCAAACAACTTAGCAAACAAAATAACGGTCACCAACACAAATCTTCAGCTTTCCTTTAGTTCTTCACCTACCTTCTTAGTGATAGGAAACAAATAAACACCACCCAAATCTTTCACCAGCTCTGATACCAATTTGATGCAGAGCGCACAGTGGATACAAGAAGGACAAACAAGACAAGGTTCTATTCACCCCAAAAGCCCAAAAACAAAGATCTTCATAGAAAAGTGGGAATAGCAGTTAAGGCTCTTGAATTCTTCCTAGAAATGGTGTTTAGACATGTATCAGAAGCCATCCCATCCATTGGCAAAGGTGGATCAAACTTTGAACTAGTAGTTCCTTCACAAACCTCAAGAATGGCTAGTAGCCCTACAAACAGAGAACAGTCCCAATAACTTTTTACACAGACATCCAAATACAACTCCCAGACATGAAATAGATACCTATTATGCCTCCCCACAACATACTCCAGAATGGGTTTGGGTTGTTTTGGAAAGTGTGCCTTAACCAATAACCCCCTAATGGTTTTAAGCCTTAATTAGGCCTAGTTTGTGAAGCAAGTACCCTTGGATGGAACCACCAAACTCTCTGGACCCCTTGGACACTTCACATGGATGGAAAAACAATGTATTTCAAGAGTTTTTTGGTCAGGATTCAAGACAATTTTATTCTATGCTTGTTTTCCTACTTCAAATGTAAAAATAACAAAGAAAATGCTGCTACAGTCACCTAGGGCATCAATTTAAACACACCAAAACAACTTTTTCAGTCCTAAGCCTTGGTCAACATGTCAATCACTCCCTCTACTTCCATTCCACTAAGTTTTAGAGGATTCCCATGGTGGAATGAGGTTTTATGACATTTTTCTTACCAAAACCCTAATTAACCTAGTTAATAGAGCAGTTTTAGAAAAAATGTGATATCTTCCTTTAGGAATCAAGTTAAGACCTCATACAAGATTCATTTGAAAGGTAACTAAATCATCATTCCAACCATATATGGCTTGTCCCTGTATATATCCATACAAAACCATACCTAACGCTGCAACAGGACTGTTATAGGAGAATTCTAGAAATTGCAGTCACTAAAATGGTCATAACTTCCTCAATATTGTACCAAATTCGATGAGACTTGAACCAAAATGAATCTTATTCATCCTACTTCAATATCACATTAATATTTTATAGGTTCCATGCCATACATGGCCGTACAAGGCCTGGAACCAGAGAAAAAAAGAGTTAGAAGTGCAGAATAAGGGCTTAAAATCACAAGTTTTAAATCCAATTCACATATTCAATCACTCACGAATTCTCTAATGGTTACAAGGCATTACATCATGACTCTTTAGTTTCTAACTAACTTGGAATGACCTAAGAGCCAAATGATCCTTCATCTTCCATACATTTTACATTTTTGAAAGATAACTTTTCATATTTTGCAAATGAGATAAAACTTGAACATTTAACACTCCTAATGACCTAGACACATAACAGTGACTTGATTGACCTCATTACAATATTGAATCATTTAATCAAACTCCTATGGAAGTATCAATTTGTCAAGGTGCTCCTGCACCAAATATGCATTTGGTCTTTAACGTACAAAAGAATATACTTACATTTCAACAAAGATGCATGTAATCCTATAATATCAATTCTTTTCCATGATACAAATCCTACTCCTAGGCACTATGAGCCTATGTTTTTGTGGTTGAACACATGCAATCACATCCAAAACATCCAATCACATTTGCAAAGTACTTATTGTAGTTTGAACAATACTTGGAACACAACAGCAAATGTGTTTGATGCACTTGGCCTTCATAGACCACCTGTATTTGACACTATGTGCGGCGAAAGCATGTTTTTTTCTATAGCTTTTTTTCTCCCTAAACAATTTGATCCAGTTGCTTTATGATTTTTTATGGCGTAGTCATTGGCAAATGCATTGACAGTTGAAAATAAATACGCATTGGCTTGTTTTGGAACTTCTGATCAATGTAGCATACAAAGCAAAAATCGTCTGTCACATTTACAATCATTGGTTTTGAGGATTTGAATGTCATATGTACAAAGTGGTGTCAAATGACGTGAATTTTGTGTGCTATGGCTGCCCCACATGTTTAATGCAATAATACACATATGGCAAGCATCTCCATACCCGAGCGCTCGCTAAAACATACTGCAATTGCATAAAGCCTGAAAAGAATCTAAACTTGGTTTGCTTTGCAAGTAGCCCAAGCCATTGCCACTATGAACCACTTCAACAAAAAGAATAATTGCATTAGAAGATGCACATGAAGGATCCACTTTCTATTCAACATATGAGAAGCACCTCTAAAGCAGAAACAACAAACAATATAATAAGTTCTCATAGTGGTGCAGGAGCACCATGAAAAATTTTGATTTTTTTGTGCTCATTAAGATCCTAGGTGGAGTCTTATCCATTTTGTGAATGTAATAAAGGTCTATGACGACCACTCTTAATGTATTTGTTGTCACCTAGTGATGGAGCATTAAGATATGCTTAAGTTTAGGATAGTCTATTTTGGGTATGTTAGTGGTTTGGCTATTTTGAGCCTCCTTTTTGCATGTCATTGACCATAGAGTGATGGAATGTTGAAGAAGGAATTTAAAACATGTATTTATGCCTCACACATCTCGAGGCAGAGGGGGAGAGAAGTTTGGAGAGGAAAAAATCAAATAAAAATCTAGTTTCCTACAATTTTTCTAATTTTTCCTATGTTGCACGCCTGGTACAAGTCCGTACAGGACTGTCAAGAACTCTAAGGTATCAAAACATGAAATAGGATGTGTTACCTTTCATCTGCATCTGGATTAGGAGATTTTCATTGTGTTTGTAGTCTATTGTAGTTGTTTTGGTTAAAACGGGTCTTAAACCCTAGTTTTGAAGGGTTTTAGGAAATTGATGGATTTCTAACCCATTCCACCTAGGTTAGACCTCAAAATGGGTGGAATGGCTTTTGTGGTGTTGCATTTATATTGGGTTTTCATGACAAGAGTAGGGAACTAGATAGGAGTATTGTTTGAATCAGATTTGGCCTAATATCTCCATGTATTAGGTGGTTTAGCATAGGTGTACTCATAGTGCATGAATAAGAAGATATGGTGAGACCCAAGACTCTTTAAACCCACAAAATCTGACTATTTGCAACCTATTTTGTACCCTGGAATAGGAATTGGAAGAGTTGAGTGAAGTTTCTAAGTACTTATTGTGTAAAAGTGGCTTAATTAGGTCTATTAGCAACCTGATACAGTCATTTTTGAGCCATTTGTTCCAAAACAACCTATACTGCATGTTAGATATGTTCTAAAACTAAATAATGGGTATCCAAATATGTCAAGGATTTTGGGTTATCAGGCTTGGTTGGAGAAATAAAGAGTAACAGTCCTATTTGGAGGGCTATTAGCATTTTGGATTGGTTGTGAGCAAACGGTTGGGTGACCATTGAGCCATGAACTTTCATGACCTAGAATGGTATTAGTTTGTCAAAACAAAGTGATTCAAGGTGTGTAGGAAGGTCTACAAGTTGATTAAGTCATCTATCCATCATTTGTGCATATATCAACATTGTTAGAGGGACAGTTAGCCATATAGGGGCAGTCAGCCAAAAGAGTTTCATGCATTAATCCAAATGTGTTTAAGGTGTTTTCCATGGTGTTTTGGAGGTTTGGCAATGGGTCCATGTACCTGAACCAAGTGGAGGTCCTCTTCTCAAGTATTGAAGCTATGTGTTATGAGCAAACTGTCCCATCCACGCAAGATCAGTCTAAGCATCATTGCAATTTTTGTCATGTCTCTGAGTGACCTTTATGGTCTTGATCTGCCAAAATAGAGTGGGATTGGGTGTTTCAAGAGTTCAATAAGTAAAGGAACTCATTTAAACTTCATTTGGAGCATGTCTCCATCATTGACAACCATACTAGATGACAGAGAAAGTTAGCCATTTTGGGACAGTCAGCCACCATTGACAAGTATTCCCTCCTAAGTGTTTCATGAGCTCCCCTATTCTGCATCACATAGACAGCAAACAACTACAACAATGCATACACCAATTGTAACAAAGTTAAAATCACACAAGGCATTGCGTTCTCTAAAAGAAAAAAATTGCAATATGCAAGTGCCAAATGCAAATGTCCCACAGACCACAACATCAACTTCCACCATTGCCATTTCCAATCTCTCAACAAGTATTCAGTCACAGAAGGCTATGCCAAACCAATTGCATCAACAAGCATTATATTTTTTTGATAATCAAATGTGTGATGCACAAATGAATTGCAATTTGCATATGTCCAAAAAAATTCAATGTTTTTATGAAGACAGAAATCCAACACATCAACAATCTTTACGTTTTTTGAAAAAGAAATGCGAAGTGCGCAAAAGGATTTTTCTTTGTGCTTTCCTAAATTAAAACATATGTCATATACATATCCCATGGTCTAGAAGACAAACGCTAGTTATAAATCACCAAAAGCAACACCCATTTGTAGGGAAAATTGTACAGTGCAAAAATCTATTACCTCATACTTGCGAGCAATAGATGACACACCCACTCAACCATGCTCTATTTGTGACATTCTTCATTTCCAACACAACATCCATAAAGTTGATGCTACACTTTTACAGGCTTTGTCCCTGCTTTGTATTCAAATGGAAGAAAAGAATATAGCAATAGGCTAGCCCATTTAAAAGCAATGTGTAAAAGCCACATTACATGGTAAGATCCCATGTTTTGCCACGCCTTCAAAAATAAGACAAAATCCATGAATAGACGTTGTTCACTCTTTGACTACTCTAGAGGAAAGGCTTGTGTCTTTGCGCATAGATTTTGCACAAATCAAGCAATTAGGATATAAATGAGCACAATACGGCTTGCTTGGGACAATCATCAATGTTCCTATGGATTTTAATAAAGTGCAACAAGCATTGCCTAGGCACCTAGATGAAACGACAACAATCGCAATTAGATTGAAGTGAACACTTGAATATGATAATGCGTATGTGTAGGGAAATGTTAGACCTCCTATAGTTATGAATGCTTTAATTGCACTATCGGAAACACCGCTATACACAAAAAGAGAACATCTCTATAAATGAAGAGTGGCATAGGTTGTTGTCAAAGAAAGCATCACAGATGCAAATAGATCTTGAAATAAAACCAAGTATACAAGATGAGATATCTGAAGATGATGAGGAACTAATAATTGAATTAGTTATACATTGGTTTAATGAAACACTGATGCAGGAGCATCCCTGGTTCAAGAGTAATCTTGCATCAACCAAAAAAACATTTGCATTTTAGTTTGTTTGCATTTCAATTCTTTCATTTTCCAATTCAGTTCAGGCAGTTTAGTCATAAGCAGTTTTAGCTTGTGGTCCAGTTTTGGAATTTCACATCTTGCGGATTTGGACTTAGCATCTATATTCATTCATCTACATCATATCAAGAATTTAGAGCATTTGGATCAGTTACCGGAAAGACGTCTGTCATGCCCACATTTTCCATGTGGTCACAACACACATCGCACGTGTCATAGCCACATCTGTTATGTGATTATGACACGAGATATGAAAAAATTTTCTCACACTGTCCTAAAAACCCCCTTCGCATGCGTACGCATGCTCGACGGTGTTCTCTCATGGCGAAACACTACACTCTTCAGCGGAATACAAGTACAATTGCGTGCAACCAGAAGCATACAGATCAACAAGAGGGTCTATACAACGCTGCTAACGTCATTGCAAGAGTGAGATTACCAAAGTTCTTAAATCGAACCCTCGGCAATTTTCGGTAGGATAATGCCTTACGGCGTTAGTGGGAATTACGCTGCACTCATTTACGCACGTGGTTCGCTGATAGAGTAACAACTTCCCACAACGCCTTGTTCCGACTAAACCAGCTAGTGATCTCCCTATTTAGTCATTTTTCAGCCAGGCACGGTTGTCTGTCTCCTCTCTTGTTTCCTGAAACATACTCCTCCTATGACTTAGCATTTTCAACAAGGCGGTTTGGTTGCTCTCTCTTCCCTTTTCACAAGTCCTTAATTTTGATTGTATCCTTATCGCCCTTACCTTAACTATTTCTCTGTTAATTTAGTGTGTTTATATTTCGGTCTCTCTCTCTCTTTCATTTTCTATGCTTTCTTTATGTGCATCCTGACCTTTCTTCATGATTTACGTCAATCAGGGTTATCACTGCAGCTATTGTTGATATTAAACCTAATTTCAGGATGATCTAGGTCACAAAGGCTGGTTTACTATTTCGCTGGACTCGGTCTCCTAATCTTCCCCGATCTAGGTTCCTCCTCTTCGTATGTACTTCTTAAACCTGTTCCTAAGCAGATTTAGCAGAAGGGTCCGTCAACTTAGTTCTCTTATCCCATGTGAGAAATGTTGCGCATTTTCTCCTCTGTGTTTTCCAATGTTAGTTTTTCTTCTTCGGACTCTCTTACAGGTTTACTTATGAGGTCGTTTGCTATAGTTGAGATTAAAATGGCCACATGGATTGTCAGTGGTGGCTTCTTAAGTTTATTTCCAGTGTTCTTTTGAGCAAGGTGATGTGTAATTTTCCTCTTCATTTTCCAGGTGATTGTTAGTACGTTGATAGTTGAAACTTCCGAGAAACTCTTTCCAGAGTATCACTAAATATTCCTAAACTCTCTTTTACATTATAATTTTATTTTCTCTTGTTTAGAATTACTGTTGTTACTATTACTATTAATGACGATTCATACACTGATTGTGACTCGTATAACGTTGTCAATAGATGTAGGTGGTTCACCACTTTATAAAACTCTGTTCATGGTAATATATCTTCTTTGGTTGTTGTGTTCAACACTTAATAACATCTACTGTGAGAATATAATTTGTTATATTTTTTTTTTCTCTATATCCATGAGACATAGTTTATAACGATTTAAAACGAGGGCCCAATAAAATGGTTCATAGATTTACTCCTATGTATATTATATATATATATATATACATATATATATAATATATTTATTTTAATGTCTATGTATAGGACGAAATTGGTTTACCACTATATCTATCTATATCTCTATGTATATATATATAAATATATAGATATATATATAGATAGATATATAATCATTATTTTATTATATATATAGCTATATACATAGACATATATAGTATATATATATGCCTATATATAGAGCTATATAAAAACTGTATTTATTTTCCAAATAAACCAATCATATGTTAGGGCCCAAGCCCTAACATTTTATTTGCTTTAGATTCCACAGTCGACGGCGGCCATGGGCGGCGGTGGCCGCAGTGACAGAGAAGCAGGGCCGGCGGTGGCCGCAGAGCGGCGGACAGGATCGGCGGTGGCCGCAGAGCGGCGGGCCTGTGCAGGCCGCGGGAGGCATAAGGGAATGGGGGGATGTGGAGTGGGGCAGAGCCCCACCCACATTCCCACGACGTGGGGTGTGGGTGGGGCTCCGCCCCACTCCACACCTCCATATATATAAATGAGGGCCTGCGGTAGGGATTTCTCCCCACCGCCCATTGTAAACCGCGACTGTGTTTTCTTCCGCGGCTTAAACTTTGACAGTCATTCTTATGGTGCTATTCGTTGATTATTATCAATAATAATATATTTATAAGTATATATATATATATATAGATATATCAACGATAATATATTTATATATATATATATATTTCATATATATATATATATATATATCTATTTTTATATTGATATATAAAATTCAATCTCATAAAAATGATAATTACTTTCAATTTCTCTATTATTCTATAAAATGATAATTACTCAACATGTGAAATATATATATATATATATATATATATATATATATATATATATATTTATATAAAAATATTCTTATATGTATTTATATAATTCCTAAATTTCTCAAATTCACTACTTTATGCATTTACTCCAAATCAACCTGTTATAAAGATAATGTCATAACAATTAGATATATATATCTATATATATATATATATATTTATATATATATCTATATATATATATATATCCCAATTTCACTTAATCGGTAGAAATGGTAAATAGCTATCCCCTTATTATAAGTATATATTTCCATTTTCATAAATATTTAAGAATGCTTAAAAGTACAAACAGAATATATATACATGCTAGAATTTAACAGAATCCACTAAATATGGAGAAGAACTCAAACATTTAAAACTGTCTTTTCCATTTTAACATTGAACTATAAAAACTAACATTTCAACTAGTTAAGCAAATTCCAAACTTTCAAATGTAAACAACTCATATTAGATTGCAATAATGAACTTTTCCTTTCAGTAATACTTGAAACACAAAAATTGCTATTGAACAAAGTTTGCAAACATCAACTTAAAAATTTAAACACATTCATATTACAGCTTCTCAATCATGAATACCACCACTTAACTTCCCAGATATGAACTTTCTTCTCCCAAATAGTACACAACTGATAACTATGACAACCAAATAAAAGTCCAATAACAACAAGATCAGGGAGGTGATTTTCTTCACTCCCAGAATATCATTAATTTACAACAATAACAAGAGAGGTGTTCTCTCTTCATCTCTATGAAATGAACCAGGCCTAATTCTCATGACAAAGAAGATGAACTGTTTCTTCATAAATAGCCAACCAGAAGCTCCAAGAGAAAAACCTGCGTATCAAAGACAAACAAAGAAGAAAATACCACTCATCTAGCTCTCCTCCCTACCGTAGACCCGCAAGTGGGTCACCCCCGAGCTAGGGAGACCATACTCACACCTGGGTACACAAACACTCCACTTCACAACAGAAACAACAACAATCCCAAAGCACACATACACCCGTGGGTATTTTACACAATACGGAAACTCAACTACAGTGAGTTTCATAAGGGGCAGGAGAGTGGACACACTCGACTCCAGAGTGTCACCCTGATAGATAAATGAACTAATATAAATTTATCTTGGTCTCAACCAAGTGTGATCACAATTTTTAAGAAAACTGTATATGACTCTCAAGTCAAAATTACAGTCACAGATACATGCCCTCAAGGCTTTCAACATCCCAAAAGATGGAAACAGGTATGCACCCGAGGAGGATCTCTCCTCCCCTACCCCAAACTTGATGAGCATTTCTCCCAAGTGGGAGACGCTCTGTCAAACAACCCGACAAGAACCCCACAGAAAACAAATCTAAACACATATTTCACACACATTTCATACACATTTCAGTTCTACAAAAACAAAGGTAAAATTCAGACCAACCTTGCAAAGCCCTCCTGGAATGAAGCTGTTGCAGAGTCCACGGAGTTCACTTCCAACCTTAGCCACCAACTCCCTCTCCCTTCTCTATCTTGCAAACTAACTTCTCTATTTTGGTAAGGCAAAAATGAAAGTTTTCCCAAAATTCAACTAACTCCCTCTCATCCCAAAATTTGAAAATAAATAACCTAAATTCTCTTTCTTTTAATTTTGAGAAATGGGGAAGTGACACTTGTCACCTCCTCACCCTTCCCAAAAACCACTATTCTGTCCAGGTGGCTTATGTCACTCTCCATTCCCAAGGGTACTCCTTATTCCTCTCATGTGACTCCACTTTCTCATGGGAGAAATAAAAAAAAGAGTTAAATGGGAACAAGACAGGTGTCCCATGCCTCTTTCTCCTTTCTTCACATGGGTGTCCCCATAGTACATGGGGGAATCTCACTAAAGAAGAGGTGACTTTCACTAATGGATGGCATCTCTTATCTAGGGGAAAGTAGAGGGGATGGGTTGAGTGTTGGTACAACCCATCATGTCCCCTCCTACCTCCAATTTTCGCCACTTAACTTCAGGGGGAGGTTAAGTTGACTAGATGGAGGTTACTCAAGGGTTACCCATGCCAAATGGGCCCCTGGACCCATGGGGTATAACCCAGGGTCAACTTTAACCCATACAAGACACCCCTGGTCAAGGTAAAGCACAAGAAAAGGGCCTCATAATTTAAATAAATAAGGAATTTCAAATTCAATCTCTTTACAACACAAATTATAAAAAATAATGTTACTTGAAGGTAACCTAACCCACTCGACCATATGAAAGACCACATTACATCATTACATCAAACACAAAGAGATCTTGGTTCCTCGTGGAACCAGATCGGCTTACAGGGAATAACAAAGAACAAGGTGTGGAATGATCTCCGAAATCTGTGGTTCGATTAGTAATCCCTGCACACTCAATTACAAGATCAGTAACCTCATAAAATCATCATAGCCGAAGCAACTTAAATAAAACATGCATTCTCATGTCATAGTACAATTTAACATAATTAAAATCATATTACCATTTTCCATCATCACCTAATTCATTTTTCTGAAAAGTAAACTTATCCAAACATCACCCAATTAGTTTTTCCGAAAACATAATAAAGTTTAATAGTCTGACAAATTCTGGAAACTGCTATCCCACAAATATGAAAGTAACAATAACAGTTCTGTAAATAGTCATAACAACAGTAATAAAAAGGGCGGTCCTCACAACGTCACTCTCAGAAGATTGACTGTTTTCTTAGTGTAGAGCATTCTAATAGTTCCTGATAATCAGCTGAAGGAGAAGGCTTGCAGATCATTCATTGACTTATGGATCTCAATGACACATAATTCAATGTCATTTAGTTCATGGCCAACCTTCCCCAAGGGTCCGCACATTGTTCCATTCATTTGAGGAAGTGTTCTATGCATTTAGGTCCGACCTATCTGTGAACGCGTTACAGCTCTTCATTGGAGTTTGTGACCTTTCTTAGCTAACACAAAGGAATCTATTGGTCTGGAAATGATATATATTGATGTAATAGATCCTTAGGAAAGTATCTATTCACATAAGAAAGATCTGATAGTTTGGATTTTGTGTGAAGGGAGCTTCAAAGCCTTATCTTGCGCATGTATGTAATCATGCCTGTGAGCCCTAATTGTAAGCCCACATGTTACCAACTGATCTCTATTTGAATTCTATGATATACTGAATGACTAAATCTACATTTGATTTATTTCTTTGAGTTGTTTCCATTGTGTTTACTCTTACTGCATAGTCCGGATAGTTCATTCTATGAACCCTCCTATCATGACTACACCAAGTGGTATCAGAGTGAAAGTTTGAATCCTAGAGAGCGAATTGAGCGAAGTTAGCAAAGGAATTTTGTAAGATCTTGTTGTAAGCAGATCACCAATCTGAGGCAGGTTACTTGTGTGCAACTGATCACCGATTGAGAGGCAGTTGTCACTTGTAGCCCGATCGCTGAACCTGAGGCAGTTTGCACTTGATCCTAGGAAGAATGTCACCACAAAGAGTTCCTCCTGTTGGTACAATGGCTAATAGAATGGATGAGATGATGGAATTGATGAGAACAATGCAAATTCATTTGGATACTATTGAGGAAGATAGGTGAAGAGGATTGACACCGAGACCTAATGTTGAAAGTGATGATGAAGAAGAATTTCAATCTGCTAAATAAACTGGCGAAACCCTAGAAGGCAATGAAGAAGAAGAATCAAATCAGATAAAGATGTGAGCTATTTCAAAGATTGGAAAAGGACCTAGAGTTGATGTGCCAATCTATATTGGTAATTTAAATCCTGAAGAGTTGATTGACTGGATAAATGACATGGAAGAATACTTTGAATATGAAGAAATTAAAGATCCGGAGAAGGTGAAATTTGCAAAGACAAAGTTGAAAGGACATGCTGCTATATGGTGGAAAGAAGTTTAGTTGGAAAGGAATAGAAGAGGGAAAGAAAAGATTACAAAGTGGGATCGGATGGTGACAAAGTTGAAGAATCAGTTTATATCTGATGATTATGAGTTGGAGCTGTTGAAAAGATTACAGAACTTGAGACAGAAGGAGAAATCTGTGAAGGAGTACACTAAAGAATTTCATAAGATGATCATAAGAATAAGACATAGTGAAGCAAGCAAGGAGAAAGTGGCTAGATACATCAATGGACTAAGATTGAACATTCAAGAAGAACTAAGCTTGGTAAGGATGACATCTTTGGAAGAAGCATATCAGTTTGCCCTGAAAGTTAAAGAGAAGCTAAATAAAAGACATGATCAGAGACAGAGAGGTAGAGGAGGTAAATTTCAGAGAGGAAGAATGTTTTCCAGATATGATAGATCATTTATGGAGTAGAACAAATTTGACAGCTCAGTTAGGAAGGATGACAGAGATAACAATGCTTACCAGAGAGATGACAGAAATTTTTACTAGAGAGGAAATGATAGTGCATATCAAAATGAAGGATACAGAAGAAAAGGAAGAGGATTTGATAAGAGGACATTCATAGGTACTTGTTTCAAGTGTGGAGTTGAAGGACATAGAGTGTTTGAGTGTAATCAGGGTAGTACAAGCAAGAAGACAAAGAATAGTGGAAGAGTAGCATATGTTGAAGAACCTGTTGAATCACCCAGTTTTGTTGGTACACCTAAGAAAGGAGAATCATTGGTGATGCGGAGAGCACTATTTCAAATAGAGACAAATGAGGAACCATCACAGAGGAAAAGTCTATTCAGAACGAGATACAAATTCAGAGGTAAGTGTTGTAAAGTTGTAATTGATAGTGGTAGTTCAGATAACCTAGTTTCAGAGGAGATGGTGACTAAGCTGACGTTGGAAATATTGAAACACCCTAAGCCCTATCAAATAGCATGGATTCAGGATGATCATAAGGTACTAATGAGTGAACAATGTTTGGTGAAATTTCATATTGGATCTTATCATGATGAAGTCTTGTGTGGTATTATGCCTATGGATGTTTGTCATATCTTGTTGGGTAGACCTTGGTAGTATGATAGAAAAGTTATACATGATGGGAGAAAGAACACATATACTATAATAGCAAATGGGAAAAAAATTACTTTGATTCCTTTGGAGGACGATCCTAAAGATGTGGTATGTGGGAATGCTAGAATCTGTTTGGTAGATGGAAGGAAATTTTTGGATGGTCTGAAATAAGAAAGTATGTGTTATGCCTTGATTCCTAAGAAGCCTGAAGTAGTGAAGAAAGAAACTAAACCGGAGGAGATAAGAGAGTTGTTGATAGAGTATGAAGACATCATATCAGATAATGTGCCTGATGGATTACCACCTATAAGGAGTATCAGTCATCACATGGATCTTATACCGGGAGCAAGTTTGCCTAACAAAGTAGCACATAGAATGACACCAACGGAGAATGAAGAACTGAATAGACAAATACAAGAGTTGTTGAGAAAAGGTTTGATCAGAGAAAGCTTGAGTCCTTGTGCAGTACCTGCAATGCTTGCACCGAAGAAGGATGGAGAAAGGTGTACTGACTCTAGAGCAATAAACAAGATCACAGTTAAGTATAGATTTCCTTTACCTAGGATGGATGATATCATGGATTGTTTAAGTGGAGCAAGATATTTCACAAAGATAGATTTGAAGAGTGGATACCACCATATCAGAATCAGAGGTGTTGAATGGAAGACTGTTTTTAGAACAAATGAAGGATTGTATGAGTGGTTAGTGATGCCTTTTGGATTGACAAATGCACTGAGTACTTTCATGAGGTTGATGAATGAAGTCTTGAAGAAATTGTTGGGTAAGTTTGTGATTGTATACTTGGATGATATTATAATTTTTAGTAAAACAAAAGAAGAATATTTGTGGCATATTAGACAAGTTTTGCAGAGGTTGAAAGAAGAGAAATTGTTGATAAACATCAAGGAGTGTAGTTTCATGAAGGAAGAGTTGATATATTTGGGATTTGTGATTTCTACGGAAGGATTGAAGATGGACCCTGAGAAGGTAAGAGCAATTGTTGAATGGCCTACACTAGAGAGGATTGGAGAGGTTAGATCATTTCATAGATTGGCTAGTTTCTACTGGAAGTTCATTAGAAATTTCAATTTAGTTTGTAACCCTATGATAGAGATAATGAGAGGTGATAGAAAAGATTTTAAGTGGACATCTAGAGCAGATAAAAGTTTTGAGTTGTTGAAGCAGAAAGTGACAGAGCAACCTGTTTTGGCATTACTGGATTTCAATAAGGTATTTCAAGTTGATTGTGATGCTAGTGGAAATGCAATTGGATTAGTGTTAAGTCAAGAAGGTAGACTTGTAGCTTATTTCAGTGAAAAGTTGAATGATTCAAGGAAAAGATATTCAATTTATGATCAAGAGTTCTATGCCATAATTCAAGCCTTGAAGAAGTGGAGACATTACTTGTTGCCTAAGGAGTTTGTGTTGTATACATATCATCAAGCTTTACAGTATTTGAATAGTCAAGGTAAATTGAATCAAAGACATATGAGATGGGTAGAGTTCATGCAGAGTTATACTTTTGTGTTGAAGCATAGGAGTGGTAAATCAAATAAAGTTGCTGATGCCTTGAGTAGAAGAAGAAACTTGTTGACAGAGATGAGAGTTGAAGTGTTGGGTTTTGATGAATTGAACAACATGTATGAGGGAGACATTGATTTTGCAGATCCTTGGAAAGCATGTAAGGAACCTGTTGTGATAGATAGAAGTAGGTGGTTGGACTATTTCATTCAGGAAGATATGTTATTCAAAGGAAATCAGTTGTGCATACCTAAAAGTTCAATGAGAGATAATTTGATCAAGGAGAAGCATAGTGGTGGATTGGATGGACACTTTGGCATTGACAAGACAATGGCTTTGGTAAGTGAAAATTACTTTTGGCCTCAGATACATAAGGATGTTCAAAGATTTGTGTGGAGTTGTAGAGTTTGTCAAGTTGCAAAAGGGAGTAGTCAGAACATTAGATTGTATAAACCTTTGACAGTATCAGAGAGACCTTAGGAAGACATAAGCATGGATTTTGTAATGGGATTACCTAAGACACAGAGAGGACATGATTCAATATTTGTAGTGGTCGATAGATTTTTAAAGATGGCTCATTTCATACCTTGCAAGAAGACAGCTGATGCAGTGCATGTAGCTGACCTATTTTTCAAGGAGATTGTGAGGTTGCATGCATTACCTAAGAGTATAGTTTCAGACAAAGATACAAAGTTTGTTGGATATTTTTGGAAGACACCTTGGAAGAAGATGAAGATAGATTTGAAGTTCAGTTCTACTTTTCATCCATAGACAGATGGACAGACAGAGATAGTGAATAGGAGTTTGGGAAACTTGTTGAGATTTTTGGTTGGAGACAAAGCCGGAAGCTGGGATTTGATTCTTTCACAAGCAGAGTTTGCATACAATAATCAGTAAATAGGAGTACCGGAAGAACACCTTTTGAGATTGTTACTAGAGTGAATCCTAGAGGAGTAGTAGAATTGAGAGATATAAGTACAGAGGAAAAGAGAAGTGTAGAAGCAAAAGAATTTGCAGATCATATGAAGATAGTGCATAATCAAGTGAAGAAGCATTTGGAGGATATGAACAATAAATATAAAGAGAAGGCTAATGAGAAGAGAAAACATAAGAAATTTGAAGTTGGAGATGAAGTGATGGTGTACTTGAGAAAAGAAAGATTTCCAGTTGGAACTTATAACAAGTTGAAGATGAAGAAGTTTGGACCTTGTAGGATACTCAAGAAATTTGATTTAGGAAATGTGTATAAAGTGGAGTTTGTAGACACCCTAAAATGACCGTGTCATCAAATCACTTGCATTTCGTTATCTGTCTCATCACCTGCATTTCAACGTTAATTAAATAATCTAATTATTTAATTAATTTCACCAAATTCTTCTAAATCACAAAATTGCGACATTAATTAAATAAATTCTCGTTATTTAATTAATTAAATTAAATTCCTCTGTTATTCTTCTATTATTAAATAATTTTAATTATTTAATTTGATCATTATTCGCTTTTCGAAAATCAAATCCACATTAATTAAATTAATTATTTAATTAATTCATCACAATTCTATCTTATCTACAATTAAATAATTCTTAATTATTTAATTAAATCAAAATCATTCTTCCAAAATCATGCACAACAATTAAATAAATTTATTTATTTAATTTGCTTTCAAATCTTCTAAATTAAATAATTCTAATTATTTAATTATTTCTTCCAAAATATCTTCTCTAAATTTAAATAAATCAATTATTTATTTAAATTGCTTTTTCTTCTAATTTGAGTTATCTCTAAAATAACTCAAGCTTTCTTGCTCATCAATTAAATATTTCTATATTTAATAAAGCAAAATATCTTCTTTTCTCATGCAAATCCCTTCTTCTTGTTTTAAATCACTTAACTAATTGCTTTATTCTTTTAATTGATTTATTTCTTTAGTTAACTCATTCTTCTATTCTTGATAACTCCTCTCATGCAAAAGAAAGCAAGACACATGTTTGCTTCTTATTCGTTGCACATTCCTCAACTTATCTCCTCCGTTGATTCTTCTGAATTATCTGGACCGTTGATCGATTTTCCTTGAAATCTATATAAACCCCCCTCATCTCCTTCATTACCCCTCTCTCTTCGATCGTATTCTCAGGCATACTTGACAGAGCTTTGAGCATACACAACGCGTCGATTGAGCACTATAACGATCTTTTGACATTGATCTCTTGAGCACTACACTTGCTTGTTGCAGCTATGGCTTTGCAATTTCATTGAGCAATTCTACATTCAATCCAAAGGAAACAACACAAATTTCGGTAAAAGTCTTTATTGCATTGATTATTTGTCATGGCTTTTATTTAAATTCGTTTTCTTTATGTTATTGGATTTTTGGTTTTTATTAGTTTAGATTTAATCCATTTTTCCATATACACATTCTAGCACGCCCGGTGGTCACCACTAGGCTACAGCAAACTATGAAGTCTAGGCAAGTTGTCCCTAAGAAGCACAAGTCACCCCCTCGCACACCACAATCAGGTCGTCTCAACATTACTCCCAAGGTGACTCCTAATACACCCGCGGCAAAACCAATCAGCTCTCCAAACATGCCGCACATAGATAAACCAAGTAATCCTCATGAGGATAGAACCCCTTTGCTAAATGCACCGCAGTATACCACAGGCTTGCCTCTGGATTTTGTCCCACAAGGTTATGTCATAGATCAACCCCCATCTCAAGAAGAGCGACACTTTGAAATAGGTCAATCCTCTCAAGAAGATGGGCAAGATCTTGACGAATTTATACAAGATCCTAGAGCTATAGCTGCCTTTGATAAAATCCTTAGTGAGAACCAGGATCATTTCTTTCGCTTGCTTGCAAAGCAAGGTGCCAAGTTACCTCAAGATTTTGATGTGTCCACTCTCAAGGAGAGCAACAACACCCAAGAAGCCATACAAGTGGTGCAAACCATGTCCACGGTAACTACGCCCTTACCTACTCAAGGTTCGCAGTATAGGAATCCCCTTTTTCAAAATCCAACAGGGGAGAGGCCCATATCACCACTTTTGACTCCTATGGAGATCTATCAAAACCAACAAGAAACTCTCCAACATCAAGCAGAGTTAGCTAAGCAAGCCACCTTAGCTCGGTCGAATGTGCAACCACCTCCTAAAGTGTCCACCCCACGCGCAAGTGGAATCTTGGTTACCCCATCACGCGTAGGTTTCCCACCCAATTACAATCTGGGGAACACGTATGTAGCCATGCAACAAGGGTCTCAACATATGCCACCTCCTATATCATCACACCTGCATGTCTCTCAACCAATTGGAGTCACGCAGCCCCAACCACAACATTCTTCTACTCTCATCTTCAATCAACCCCCACCGTCGCAAAACACTTCTACCTATGTTCCTCCTCCACAACGTTCATCCACGCTCAACTTCTTTCATACATTACCTAGCCACTCGCAACATTCCCAACATCAGGTTTCCCAAAGCTATGTGCCACCTTCACAACCTAATCAAATGCACTTTAGCTTTCCTCCCCCCAATACGTTTCTTCAACCATCGCAGAGCCAACATTCTTACCTAGCGCCACCTCCACCTCTGCCTAATCAAAACCCCCAATTCCAACCCAATCTGAACCAATCATACAATCCATACAATCCCAATCAATCTTACGACCCTTACAATACCACTGCGCATGGCTCACATTATAATCTTCCATATGGGCAACACCAACCACTTTTTGGACAACAGGAGACGTTACCAACCCCTCCCACGACTATGGAACTAAAGATTGCGGAGGTGCAACAACAACTATCTGATCTTACGTTTGGCCACACCAAAAAGACCTTCTCTTTGGAGGAAGTGTGCCCTTATCCTTTTGATCGGCCATTACCAATGATCCCTTTTCCTCAAAATTTCACTATTCCAAAGTTCGATAAGTACAAAGGAAAAGGTGACCCAAAAGACCATCTTAGGGAATTCTATCTTGCTTGCTTTGAGGTCTCTCACAATGACACATATCTTATGCGTCTTTTTCCTCGCAGTCTTGGAGGACAAGCAATAGAATGGTTCTCACACTTACCTACGGGTATCAAGTCTTTCAACGAGCTAGCAGAGAAGTTTGCCACCCATTTTTCTTACAACGCAGAGCATGAGATTTCCATGACGGATCTATGCAACAATAAACAGAAAAATGGTGAGACTTTCATTTCTTTCCTTCAGCGATGGAGACAAATGGCTAGTAAATTCCCTTTCAAGATTCCGGAGAAACAGCTTGTTAGCATCTTTGTGCAGAACCTCAACCAAGAGTTAGGTTTCCATTTGCAAATCCTTAGTGCTACAACCTTCGATGAAATCACATACAAGGGTATCAACATTGAGAAGGCCCTCATCGCTAAGGGTGTGGTCAAAATCTTTAAGGAGACGAAAGATAGCTCTTCTCATCAACAATCGAACGATAAACCCAAATATTGGAACAAGAACAAAAACGTGGTCAATGATGGAGTGGTCGATACTAAGCAGGTCCAAACGTTGCAAACACCGCTGCAACTCTCCAAACCAAGTCAAGCTCCACCTCAAGAACAGCAGCAACAAAGGCAACCTTATCAAAATCAACAACGACAACAAGAGCGGCCCCAACAAGATTACCCTCCGCGACGTCAATTTACTCCTTTGGGAGTGCCCATCGAATCGGTATTACAGCAAGCTTTGCAGAAAAGGCTCATAACCTTACCTGATGCTCCTCCTTATGGAGAACCTATCTACAAAACTGTACGTTACAGAGACAATGAGTATTGTGAGTTCCATAGGAGCAAAGGTCATCGAACTGCATCTTGCATGAAGCTTAAGCACCTCATCCAAAACCTCATCGACGGTAATCAAATCACCTTTGAGAATGAATCACCAGCGCAACACACGAACAAGGATCTCGATATGTACAAGGAACCTTTCCCTCATCACGGTCCACCTCCTCCTCAGGATAGAGGTAAAGGTATCAATCACGCGTCCACATCTTTCGATTCCATTGTAGGTCGTTTTGAAGAGAGTCGCGTGTCTACCCTCACCATCAAAGGCAAATCTACAGATTGTGCTGTTACTACTCGTCGAGGTCATGTCACCATTCGTGCACCTACACCTAGGCTTCCAGTTCAGTCTGATTATAATCTTGTCGAACATCTAGGGAGAACACCCGCATAGATCTCTATTTTGGACCTTCTACGGTCATCACCTGCACATAGAGTGGTGCTAGAAAAAGCCCTCCAAGAGTCGTCCGTTCCTAACAACATAGCTGTCGTAGATTTCCAAGCTATAGTGGGTAATATTGCTTCACCTTACACTGTGGTCTTCTCTGAGAAAGACCTTCCCTCCCATGATCCTTGTCACAACGATGCCCTCCATATTGAAGTGCTCATCCATAAGCGCAAAATCAAACGTATACTCATAGATGGTGGTGCTGGTCTCAACATCTGTTCTTTAAAGTTACTAAAGCAATTGGGATACTCTGAGGATCACGTCAACACTGAGCATAGTATTACAATCAAGGGGTATGATGATGCAGAACGCCGTTCAGAAGGTGTTATTCACTTGCCTATACAACTGGGCCCGGTCATGCTTGAAACCAGGTGTCAAGTCCTTGATATTGAGCTGCCTTACAACATTATTCTAGGCCGCCCATGGATCCATGCAATGAAAGCTGTTCCCTCCACGTACCATCAGTCCCTAAAGTTCCCATACAATGGTACGGAGATCACCATCCCAGGAGATCCTAATCCTTTTGAATTTTGCCGTGTCTTGCAAGGAAGCTATAAGAATTGCAACCAAGTGCCTAAAAATGACAAAGCCCTTGAATCCCCTCTCTATGTTGATCCTGAAACTCTCACACAAGCCTCTACCAGTGAGCCTACACCCCTCCCCAAAATCACAGCTCATGTCCGAGATATAGGGTTTGGCACTTATGATATCTCTGAATCTTGTTGTGTAGGGCGGATGCCTTTATCTCCAAAATCTTACGGCAAACCACCCATTGCTAAAGTTACCAAAAAAGCAAATATTCCTCCCCCACCATTCCTAACCCAATTCCAACATGGACGGTTATTTGAAGAGGAAACTATTGAGGACATCTCTTCTTGGCTCTATAAAGAGAAAGAACCAGTTACGATACCAGTCAAGCAATATGGCAATGGCTTAAGGATAGTGAAAAACATGGGCTATAAAGGCAAAGGTGGCCTTGGGAAACAGAATCAAGGCACTATGGAGCCCATTGTGGTAACAAAGAAGCTAGACAAGAAAGGATTAGGATTTGGTAAGAAGGTACCACGCGCCTCGGACATCGAGTATATCCTCGACGAGGTAGTTGACAAGTTTCCCGCCGATTCGACATCTACAGAGGATATCACCGATGACTCTTCCCTCCACATGACCAATCTATTCGCAGAATCCTCCATTTTTACACTATCCTCCGTATCCTTAACTTCCACCACCAGCACCCAGAATGTCACGCTTGTCTACCCTGAACTTATCGATTGGGACCAACAAGGGGCCCCCGTTATAGATGTATTTCAGAATGACGAAGCTTTAGCTGAGTTTATGGGACTTCGGGAAGGTATCCCTCTTGGCGATCACAAGGCAGGTTTTGTAATGGAACTAGAGCCCACGGCTTATTTTGGTGAGAATGCCAAATCCTCTAGTCGCAAAAGTACAAATAAAGAAAGATCTCTAGGTGAAAACCACACTGTGGCACCTCCTGATCATAAAATAGTGAAAATAAAGGACGTATCCAAAGGTGAAAACCCAACTGTGGCACCTGAGGATGGAGGATTTGACCTTCCTTTACCATCTAAGTACCAAGAGAAATCAGCTCTACTAGTGGAAGATTCTACAGAGATCAACCTAGGTACAGAACAGAATCCAAAGACAACATTTCTAGCAGCATCATTATCTGACACAGAGCACAGAAATCTTAACAGCTTCTTCTTACAACGAACCATCAACTTTGCATGGACCTATGCAGATATGCCAGGGCTAGACTCTAAGTTGGTAGTTCATTATCTCACAGTTGATCCCAAAGTGAAACCAGTCAAGCAAAAGTTGAGAAAAATGCACCCCCAGATAGCTCTCTTGGTGAAGGTGGAAATACAAAAGCTATTAGACGCAAAATTCATACGACCTATTGACTATTCAGATTGGGTCTCAAACATTGTACCTGTGTCTAAACCTAATGGGCGCATCCGCATGTGTAATGATTTCAGAGATCTCAATAAGGCATGTCCTAAAGACGACTTTCCACTACCAAACATTGACATTATAGTGGACTTGACAGCAGGTCACGAGATGCTTTCTCTCATGGACAGATTCTCGGGTTATAATCAGATAAGGATAGCTGAAGAAGACCAACATAAAACAACCTTTACTTGTCCTTGGGGCAATTATTGTTGTTGTGTCATGCCGTTTGGTCTAAAGAATGCAGGAGCAACCTATCAAAGAGCAATGACAGTGATCTTCCATGATCTATTTCATCACATCATGGAAGACTATGTGGATGATATATTGGCTAAATCTTCTAGAGCAGAACATATACAGGTCCTAGGACAGATCTTCGACAGGCTTGAAAAATACCAAGTAAGACTTAATCCTAAGAAGTGTGTCTTCGGTGTCACATCGGGGAAGCTGTTGGGATACATAGTATCTCGTAGGGGCATCGAAGTAGATCCAGCGAAAGTAAAGGCTATAGTGGAGATGCCTCCACCAAAGAACCTTAAAGCATTAAGGAGCCTCCAAGGAAGGTTACAGTCCATCAGGAGTTTCATATCACAGCTAGCAGATAAATGTCAACCCTTTCAGCACTTGCTCCGAAAGGATGTTTCATTTCGATGGGATAACAAGTGTCAGGCAGCGTTTGATCAACTTAAGGAGTATCTAGCTACACCTCCTGTATTGGTTCCACCAGTTGCGGACAAACCTTTGATATTGTACATCTCCACTACAAATTCGGCCCTAGGGGCCCTGCTAGCACAAAATGATGACTCAGGCAGAGAGCACGCAATTTACTATATCAGTAGAACCTTGGTGGGATATGAGCTCAATTATTCACCCATGGAAAGGGCTTGTCTAGCAGTAGTGTTTGCCTCCCAAAAGTTGCGGCATTACATGCTGAACCAACACACAAATCTGATAGCTAAGATTGATCCCTTGAAATATCTATTAGCAAAAGCAGCTCTCACAGGCAGACTGGCTAAATGGGTTATGATCCTTAGTGAGTTCGACATTGAGTACACAGATCGTAAAGCAATCAAAGGACAAGCCCTCGCAGATCAACTAGCAGAAGCACCTATGAAAGATACACATCCTATGGTAGCAGACTTTCCTGATGAGAATCTCTTCACTCTTTCCAACTCCATAATGTGGAAGTTGTACTTCGACGGTTCTTACACACAGCATGGCTCAGGAGCTGGCATCTTATTTTTTACACCTCAGAATGACTACATTCCAAAGTCATATCGGCTCGCATTCCCTTGCACCAACAACATAGCCGAGTATGAAGCACTCCTCATAGGTCTCAATACAACAGTTCAATGGGACATCACAGAATTACAAGTATATGGAGACTCACAGCTAGTCATCCGCCAAGTCATAGATGAATACCAAACAAAGGATGAAAAGTTGGTCCCCTACAAGCAACTAGTGGATGCCTACAAACCACACTTTTCTAGCATCACATTTGAGCAAATTCCAAGAGAACATAATAAAGCTGCGGATTCTATGGCTTCTGTAGGGTCACTAATTGACATGCCTGCAAATACACACAAGTGTGAATTCTTGATCGAGCAATTGTTGATACCAGCCGTCGATGTTCCTGTTATTGAAATCATCTGCGAACTTGTTGGTCCCAATTCCCCATGGTACGAAGATATCTATGAATACCTCAAGAACAAAACCTTTCCCCCTGACCTATCATCCACTCAACGTAAAACCTTTATCCGTCGATCCTCTCGTTACATCATTCTGGGTGATACACTATATCGTCGGAGTCTCGATGGTATCCTCTTACGATGTCTTAATGCGGAAGAAGCCGAAGCTACCTTACGAGACATACATGAAGGTGTCTGTGGCGCACATTCTACTGGTCCTAATCTTGCTAAGAAGATACTCAGAACAGGTTATTATTGGCCTACAATAGAGCAAGATGCCGCACAGTTTGCTAAGAAGTGTCTACAATGTCAGCAGCATGGAGATTTGATTCACGCACCAGCTCATGAGTTACAACCTGTGACAACTCCATGGCCTTTTTCTCAATGGGGTCTCGACCTCGTAGGACAAATTCACCCTTCCTCCTCAAATGGCCACAAGTTTATCATTACCGCCACTGAGTATTTCACGAAGTGGGTGGAAGCCATTCCTATGACCTATATCACCGGTAAGCAAATAGCCAATTTTATCCTAAACTACCTCATATGTCGGTATGGTATTCCCCAAGCCATTGTCATCGATAATGGGAGACCATTCAAGAACCAAGATGTCCGTGCCTTATGCATACAATACAATATCCAACATCGCTTTTCAACTCCCTACTATCCGCAGAGTAACGGCCAAGCTGAGGCTTCCAATAAAACCATTCTCAAGATCCTAAAGAAAACGGTCAATGAAGCTGGTCGTGATTGGCACTTGCAACTCAATCCCGCCCTATGGGCCTACCGCACTAGTATCAGAACACCAACTGGTGCCACACCCTATGCCTTGGTCTTTGGCTCTGAAGCCATCCTACCTATAGAGGTCGAGATCCCATCCCTCAGAGTATCCATGCAGGACCTGATCGGCGGAGATGAGTATCGCACTTCCAGATTAGCTGAGCTTGAACTACTAGATGAGAGGCGCCTTGCCGCACTTAATCATCTCCATGTCTATCAAAACCGCCTCCGGCGTAATTACAACAAAAAGATCAAAGAAAGACGATTTCAAGTTGGTGATCTTGTACTTAAGGAGAATCAGAGAAATCAAGCAGATCGAGAGAAGAAGGGCAAGTTTGAGCCTAACTGGTTAGGTCCCTTCATTGTCACAGCAGCATATGGATCGGGAGCTTATACTTTAGCTACACCTGACGGCATTCCTCTAGATGAGCCACTTAATAGTGTCCATCTCAAGAAGTTCTATGCCTGATCCTCAGAGTATTCCCACAAAAAATTAAAAAAAATAAAAAAATCACAAAAAATCAAAAAATCAAAAATCAAAAAAACAAAAATACAAAAAAAACATCCATCCTCTGGTGAAAACCTGGAAAACAGGCGCCTTGGATAAGTACCATAGTGAAAACCTGGCAAACAGGCGCTATGCGTAGAGTCAGCATCCATCATCTATCGAGTCCTGTCCACTCCTTGTCCAGTTCGCAACCTGCTTCATCCATCCATCCATAATAAAACCATTGACTTTATTTGCATTTCCACCCCCCTATCTAGTATAGCTTGGAAATTTGTCAGTGTCCCTCATCGTCATCCCACGTCTTGATCTGTGTCTACAGTTAACACTGTCTTGTCCTAGGTCAAGTCTTTCTGTGTCTTCTTCGGCGGTCACCCCTACAGTTTCCTCTACCAGAATGGGGGCAACTCTTTCCTTAGCTTTAGTCTAGGATTGGTTCCTTGTTCATGGTTCGCAACGCATACTTCGATCTTTTCTCATTTCCACAGGTAACACCCTTTAACGGACACATCGCTCCTGCGATAAGGTGGTTATCTTCTCAACACTTGTTCTACATCATCACAATAACCAGAACTACATATCATCTCTTCTCAATCTTAAGGTACCTTGATCCCATGGATATGGGTATGTAGGCAGTCTGGAATACGAAGCACGTTTCCAGTACTCAGGTACATAAGATCACCTCTTCTCTGCTCTCTTCCCACATCATCACACCAACCAGAACTACATATCATCTCTTCTCAATCTTAAGGTACCTTGATCCCATGGATATGGGTATGTAGGCAGTCTGGAATACGAAGGAAGTTTCCAGTACTCAGGTACATAAGATCTCCCCCTTCCATCTTGACCCATTTCATCACTCTATCCAGAACTACATATTTATCACGTTCACCTTCCATCATCGTGTGCCTTGATCCCGTGGATACAGGGTATGTAGGCAGTCTGGAATACGAAGGATGTATCCAGTACTCAGGCACAACACGATCCATCATTCTCCACCCGTTTCAATCCATTAGCACGTCACCCTTCTAGTCTTCCGTTTGTCAAAATCCATTCGCCTCGACTTGACTAACTCAAGCAGCAAGCTAGCACATCCTTTCAAAGCAAAAGTCCTTAACAAACTTGAAGCAAAGAGGCCTACTTCCAGAGTCGTCTACTGTCCTGCATACCGATTGCCAACATCAGCTAAGTACCGCTTAACTAAGCCCTAGATCAACAAGCTTGTCTTCTTCGAAGTGTTCCATTGTTGAGACCAACACACACGTCTCCTGCAACATGTGGCATTTCCTGCAAGTGAGACATTGTCTTTTGAGGTAGATAGCCCCCTTTAACGGACACAGAGTTCCTACGATAAGGCTGTTATCTTTCCCGTCCAATCTATCCTGAGCAACCTCTTTGGCAAGAGAATATGTTGGCTGTATGTTTACTTTGTAAGTCAGTCAATTTGTGTTATGGTTTATCTTTTGTTCCTTTTCCAATACCTATTCAAGACTACCTTGATTTATCTATAATCTTGGTATGTTGCAATGCAGTACGGATTGGGGGCATAGTCATTGCTTTCTGTGTGCCATGTTTGAGGAATGATCTTCAGTATCTTTCTTAGCATTCTATTTATCTTGTGTGTGTTACGTCCTAGCATCTTACATATTAATAATTCTTCTTGCATTTACATGTATTGAAGTTTATTTTATGTTCAAGACTATGGCTCATTCACACGTTCCAACAAGGTTATATTATGTCTAAAGGATCTGGGTTCAAACCGTTTGCTTGCAGAGTCAACGTCCACGCACTCGGATATTACAGCACCTTGGTCTTTTATACCTTGGTGGCAAACTATCCACGTGCTACATCAAACTAAGGATTGCTCTTTATAAACAAATGTGAAACCATTGCAACAAGCTCATCCATTTACACCATCCATTTTTCCATGGCCTTATATAGTTTTCCAACAAGGATCGATCAACAGTCTTTCTCTTATGTTCTCTTCTATCTCCACTTTCTTCTATCATCTATCAAACCTTATCTATCTCCCACAAAATCTTCTAGTCAAGCGTCAACACAATTCTTCTATCACTTCCCTGTCTTCCCGCTCGAGGGGGCATACGCTGGGGCAACTACCTACACTAGGGCATAAAAAAAAACACATTGTATCATGTCTTCAACAATCGATTTCTTTGACGCAACGCTGCAAGTTGCATCGCATCAAAGAGGGGCAAAATGTAGACACCCTAAAATGACCGTGTCATCAAATCACTTGCATTTCGTTATCTGTCTCATCACCTGCATTTCAACGTTAATTAAATAATCTAATTATTTAATTAATTTCACCAAATTCTTCTAAATCACAAAATTGTGACATTAATTAAATAAATTCTCGTTATTTAATTAATTAAATTAAATTCCTCTGTTATTCTTCTATTATTAAATAATTTTAATTATTTAATTTGATCATTATTCGCTTTTCGAAAATCAAATCCACATTAATTAAATTAATTATTTAATTAATTCATCACAATTCTATCTTATCTACAATTAAATAATTCTTAATTATTTAATTAAATCAAAATCATTCTTCCAAAATCATGCACAACAATTAAATAAATTTATTTATTTAATTTGCTTTCAAATCTTCTAAATTAAATAATTCTAATTATTTAATTATTTCTTCCAAAATATCTTCTCTAAATTTAAATAAATCAATTATTTATTTAAATTGCTTTTTCTTCTAATTTGAGTTATCTCTAAAATAACTCAAGCTTTCTTGCTCATCAATTAAATATTTCTATATTTAATAAAGCAAAATATCTTCTTTTCTCATGCAAATCCCTTCTTCTTGTTTTAAATCACTTAACTAATTGCTTTATTCTTTTAATTGATTTATTTCTTCAGTTAACTCATTCTTCTATTCTTGATAACTCCTCTCATGCAAAAGAAAGCAAGACACATGTTTGCTTCTTATTCGTTGCACATTCCTCAACTTATCTCCTCCGTTGATTCTTCTGAATTATCTGGACCGTTGATCGATTTTCCTTGAAATCTATATAAACCCCCCTCATCTCCTTCATTACCCCTCTCTCTTCGATCGTATTCTCAGGCATACTTGACAGAGCTTTGAGCATACACAACGCGTCGATTGAGCACTATAACGATCTTTTGACATTGATCTCTTGAGCACTACACTTGCTTGTTGCAGCTATGGCTTTGCAATTTCATTGAGCAATTCTACATTCAATCCAAAGGAAACAACACAAATTTCGGTAAAAGTCTTTATTGCATTGATTATTTGTCATGGCTTTTATTTAAATTCGTTTTCTTTATGTTATTAGATTTTTGGTTTTTATTAGTTTAGATTTAATCCATTTTTCCATATACACAGAGTTACCAGAGACATTGGGTATATCACCTATTTTCAACATTGCAGAGCTTTATCAGTATCATGAAGAAGAGTTCAGCGACAGGATGGAAGAAGACTTGAAGAAGCCATTACCACAACAAGTTTAAGAGTCAATGTGACTCAGCAAGCCAGGATCACCTACAACCAAGACAACCTTCCACACAAGGATGACAAGAGAAGATGCTAAAACAATGGAGCAAGAATCTATACAAAGATCATATGAAGCTATATGAAATACAATGAGTGAGACTTGCTTATAAAGGCAAGGTGAGAGCTAGAAGGGTGGAGTGAAAGGTGGAGTGGAAAGTGGAGATATTCCTACAACATGTGTCAATTAGAGGATGATAACTAATTGCACATGTGGAGGATAAGACAACTCACTCCAACTATCAACAACTCAACACACAACTAGACTCAACTAGACATCTAGAAGACTCACTAAGTCAACTTAACATGTGTGAATTATGTTTTCACACCAACACCCCCCTTAAGTGCAACTTAGGGAGTAGTTGACTAAAACAAAGATGCAATGATGGATGGGTCCCGGCTACTAGGCCATGTTAGGTACCCATGTACAATAAATCTCAAGTGGAGAAAAGGAGAAAACCTCATGGGATAAAACTCCTCTCCAAAAGTGAGAATGCGGAAAACAAATGAAAGATGTGATGGAAGGAGTACTCAAGACCCCCCAAGAACTACATCCAACACATATATACAATCAAGTACCCCCCCATAGGAGAGCAAATGTGAGACTATAAGTCCCCCCCACAATGAAGTAGCTCCTATGCTGATGGTGAATGCCTAAAGATTAACACTGGAAAGTGTCATGTACCTACAACCAACATTCCTCCCCTTAGGAAGAAACAAGTCCAAAGGCTGATGTCAAAGAAACTCCATCTCAAGGTATGAGGGAAAAATCCTCATGATGTATGCTGACTCTGGAAACTACTCAAGTGTCCACATGTCATAACCAAAAGATGCCACATGACCAGGTGTTGCATGCCTGATCAAGGAATGTGACGATCCAAGACAAGATGAAAACTCAAGATCATCAATCTCCAAAGATGAAGAATCCTCCCAGCGATGCTCAAGATTCTCCAACTCAGTGCCAAACTGTGACAAGTGAAGAGGAGAAGATGATTCCTTCTCATCCGAAGTAGAAGATTCAACTCCTTCAAAGAGGAGATGAATGTCATCAATAATGTCTGCCAAGTCATCAAGATAGGACTCACGAAACAAGTTTGCAATACCTGTCAAGTACTCATCCCACAAACCTATATCTGGAAGACATGGAATATCCTGCTCAACTGAAGTGGATGAAGCTATGTCAATGCTAATCTTTGTAGAAGCAGGAGAAGGAGGAAGCTCAAAACTAGTCTCAGGAACCAAAGTATATGCAAGAACACCAAGGTTCAAGTGACCAAACTTCTCCTCAGAAACATGATTCACACTTGATGCATGAGTGTGAATAGAAATCAATGGGT
Organism: Cunninghamia lanceolata; assembly: GCA_027924645.1. Lineage (NCBI taxonomy): Eukaryota > Viridiplantae > Streptophyta > Pinopsida > Cupressales > Cupressaceae > Cunninghamia > Cunninghamia lanceolata. The sequence goes on along the minus strand of BSBN01000341.1, from coordinate 3,544,773 downwards.
CTACATCATCATCAGAAACAAAATGGGAGAAAGTGTCCAAGTGAGATGCATGATCAGCCATCCCAATAGCAATGATATCTCTACTCTCCAAGTCTCTTATGATCACAGAATCAGGAGTGAACTCAACTGTCTTCCCTACACCACAATGAGTAATCTAGTAGATGGAAAGGAGATTGGTTGTCAAAGAAGGTACACACAACACATTGTTGAAAGTATTTTGACCAACATCAATATTGCATCTTCCAATTGCATGCATGGATGTATTGTTACCCATCAAAATAGGTGGCAAAGTACTTGACTCAAATGAAGAGAACATCCCTTGTGAAGATGCCATATGATGAGAAGCTCCAGAATCAAGAAGCCATCTCTCTGACTATAGACTTGTTGAAGCAAAGAGTGCTTGTCATTTTCCTTTGTATGACCCATTAGCAATACCTGCTATTCCTGTAGATGTAGATGGTGTTGAAGAAGAAGAGTTGGGTAAAACTATTGTTGATGGAGAATACTCAATGTTATGTTTTTGAAGAAGTTGTGACATCTCTTCAAACTTTTTCTCATAACACTTAGTCTCATCATGACCCAATTTCTTGCAATAAGAACTCTTTGGCTTCTTCTTCTTATTGGACTCCTCTTTGGAAGAAGAGTTGGGGGTTTTCTTTGATTCTTTCTCTTGCTCTTTAGACTTTGAATCCTTTTGTTTCTTTCCCTTATTATTTGAAGCCTTAGGATCTGTTGTGCTTTGTGTTGCAACTAGAGCCTATTTTCTAGGAGACTTCAATGTGCCCATGTGTAGTAGCTTGGTTTGTTCTCTAGTGAGTTGTGTAGAAAATCCTCAAGTGAAGGCATTTTAAACTCACTACCAAAGGCATCCATTGTAGCATAAAAGGTAGAAACATAAATTGAATATGCAGGACCCAATTTTGCAAGAATAGATAGAATCAATTGTTCATCTTCTTTCTCAAGACCACATTGTTTGAGTTGCAACCTAAGAGACTTAAACTTGGTGAAGAAGTCTTCAATTTGATCAAAATCTTGAGGAGTAAGGGCAATTAGCTCGTTCTCCAATTTGAACCTTCTTATTTTATCTTGCTTACCAAAGAGATTGTCTAGTGTTGTCCATATCTCATTTGGTGTAGTACAAGACTCAACATGAAATCTTAGATCTGAAGAAATAGCAAGACAAAGTGTGCCATAAGCCTCATCTCTTCTATCTAACCATTTTCTTCTCTCAGTAGCACCTGTAGGTTCAGGATATGTGCCTAAAGTTATTCTATGTAACTTTTGTTTATACAACACAAACTCCATGTTTTTCTTCCATTCAATATAATTATATGGAGTTAAAAGTGGAAATTGAGGCACATCCATGATGAAAAAGAGAGACAACAAGACAACAACACCCCTTTACTATGTAAGAGAGCCCCCCCAATTTGTTGTGGCACTTTATACTTAGTGCATTTTTACAATTGTCCTCAAAGGACCAAAATTGGGGAAAAAACAACAAAATCTCTTAAAAAAAGAGATCCAAGTGAGATTACAATCACTCACAATGATGTATTACAGCAAACAAATCCTCTCAAAATAAGTTTCACCTCCTCAAGTATCAAATTGTCCAAGTTATCACTCAAAGGCCAAAAAACTGACAAATGAAATAAAATGCACTTGGAGCAAAATGTGAGAAAAGTGCATGGATGGATTTCTAGAGCTCGTCAATACCTTTCCGACGCCGCTTGAATCGCAAAAATTAGAGATTGTCGCAAAAAGTTATGAGCTCAAGAGCCAAAAAGGAAGATTTGTCTTTGACTTGCAATAAATGTTGTCAAATAGAAAAATCTGTGAAAATGACTGACACTCCGAAGTGCTCTCTGTCAGCTTTCCAATGATATATAATTTGCCTAATTTCATCACTGTGGGCAAAAGTTGTGTAAAAAAGAAAAAAAGCCCTAGTTTAGGACTTTTAGGGGCAAAAACAAGGCCCCTGACAGAATATTCTCCCTGTTTGCCAAAATATGCCACAGTTGCCAACAAACTTCCTGTGAGGAAAAAAAATGCATGTTTGGCACAAAACCATTGGTCTGTGCCAAAAAACAACTCTCAGGTCTGAGACTGTTGGTTAGGAAGACAAAACTGCCTACTGTATGTGAAAACCGTCGAATGGAGAAAACACTAGTCTGAGAGTTCAAAACCACTAGAGGTTATAGGAAACAACCTGTCTCTGTGGCAAAACCGTCCTTGTAACAGCAAAACCACCCACAGGCTAGGAATACGTTGAAAGGAACAACCAACCAGTTTGGAAAATTTCCCCGTGTAAATGAAGATTCACTTAAACCGCCTGTTGAAATTGTCAATCAAAACTCGATAGTCAAGTTTCAAAATCGACTGTTAAATGCTTCCTAGGAAAACCAATATCTTCCGATTGAAACAGGAATATACCAATTGGAACAACTAACGAATTTTAGGTTGTTTTCCAGTGTGTGACTGCAGGTGGTGTGAAGTCCGCACTACGGGGGATTGATCGATGGTCTCCACTAACTGCCGAAGGACCACCACAGAATGGTCGGCTAAGGATCAACGACCGCCGGTGAAATACAATTGCCGTCGACTAATGCTTGGTTTGCAAATCAAATGTTGATGTCTAGATTGCCATGAAAACTGTCTGAACACCAAAGATTAAGAATGCAGGAACAACTGACAACTACTAACTGTGCTTGTGGAGATCCAAACTGGTCACTAAAATTTTAAATCTGCAGAAGCTTGTGTTAAGGCTGATGAAGAACCAATCAAAACTGCCAAAATCTCTGAGGTCGCAGAGGTCGACGAAGGTTCGCTGATGAAGACTTGTCGATAACTAGATCTAACTGCCAAAAGACAAATAATGACCAGCTGGAAAAACAAAAACTTGACTGTCGCTGCAGATCTAATGACTGTAGGAGTGTGATGAAACACCTGCTAATTATGACAAAAACTCAGCCAGTGGATTGGATTCGACGCCGCCGGTGTTAACCATTGAGTTTTGAAGAGAATGACCGCCGACGGATTTGGAATGCGCCTTACCGATGATTTGATGACGATGACCCTACGTAGGCAAAGTACACAGGTGATGATCTGACGTGCACAGAGCCATACGGTATGGATTTTCACAAGGCTAACCAAGGGTAAAAAAATTTTACCAAAATTTTTGATGACAAAATTCAATGAATGAATAGCTGATCTATACAGATTTGGACCTCTTGATCACAACCGTGATGTCAGATTTGCTCTAGGACACTCCTAATAACAAGGTCTAATCAAAAACTCTCCAATGAGGGAAGGAAATTGTAGATTAGGCTCTGATACCATGTAAGAGTCAATGTGACTTAGCAAGCCAGGATCACCTGCAACCAAGACAACCTTCCACACAAAGATGACAAGAGAAGATGCTAAAATAATGGAGCAAGAATCTATACAAAAAACATATGAAGCTGTATGAAATACAATGAGTGAGCCTTACTTATAAAGAAAAGGTGAGAGTTTGAAGGGTGGAGTGAAAGGTGGAGTGGAAAGTGGAGATATTCCTACAACATGTGTCAATTAGAGGATGATAACTAATTGCACATGTGGAGGATAAGACAACTCAAAACACAACTAGACTCAACTAGACATCTAGAAGACTCCCTAAGTCAACTTAACATGTGTGAATTATGTGTTCACACCAACAACAAGCACCAAAATAGATTGAAGATAGTTTGGACAGCAGAGTTGGGTGCAACACTAGAGGAAGACAATACAAAGAATATCTTGTGAAGTGGAAAGGCAGACTGGAAGAAGATTCATCCTGGATTTCTCAGGCTAAGGTGGACCATCTTGGTTCTCCCCTAGTCCCAGTAAAGTGAGGGACTCACTTTTTCAATAACCCTGGATGTCTGATGCAGGAGCATCCCTGGTTCAAGAGTAATCTTTCATCAACCAAAAAAACATTTGCATTTTAGTTCTTTCATTTTCCAGTTCAGTTCAGGCAGTTCAATCAAAAGTAGTTTCAGCTTGTGGTCTAGTTTTGGCATTCACATCTTGTGGATCTGGACTTAGCATCTATATGATTCATCTACATCATATCAAGAATTTAGAGCATTTGGATTAGTTACCAGAAAGACGTCACTCTCAGAATATTAGTTGTTTTCTCAGTGCAGAGCATTCTAACAGTTCCTGATAATTAGCTAAAGGAGAAGGCTTGCGGATCATTCCTTGACTTGTAGATCTCAATGACACATCATTCAATGTCTTTTGGCTCATGGCTAACCTTCCCCAAGGGTTAGCATCTTGTTCCATTCATTTGAGGAAGTGTTCTATGCATTTAGGTCCGACCTATCTGTGAACACGTTACAAGTCTTCATTGGAGTTTGTGACCTTCCTTAGCCGACGCGGAGGAATCTATCGGTCCATAAATGATATATATTGATGTAATAGATCCTTAGGAAATTATCTATTCACATAAGAAAGATCTAATAGTTTGGATTTTGTGCGAAGGGAGCTTCAAAGCCTTATCTTGCACATGTATGTAATCAGGCCTGTGAGCCCTAATTGTAAGCCTGCATGTTGCTGACTGATCTCTATTTGAATTCTATGATATATTGAATGACTGAATCTATATTTGCTTTATTTCTTTGAGTTGTTTCTATTGTGTTTACTCGTGCTGCACAGTCTAGATAGTTCATTCTGTGAACCCTCCTACCGTGATTACACCAAACACTGTCAATCAAAGACCTTGACACAACAATCATTGAAATTGCACCATCAGAAGAGTTTAAACCTCTTGGCATCTTCTAGGACATGTATGCAAAAGAAATGAACTTCCTGACTTTGTTTTATGGTTCAGCTTGACCAGCTGACATAACAAAAAAATTGACATACCAAAAAATAGCCAAATGGGAACTTATGCATAAGGACAATGCCTTTGCAACACACATAACAAATATATTTTTTAAAGCTATTAAGATTGTTAGTCACCAAGTTTTCTCACTAGCATGGATTTGCATATGGAAAGCTAAATTGAAAGGTGAAAAAGACTAGAGGGAACAATTAAAATAATGCAAGAAAGCACGAAGTTTAGTATATATATATATAACAAAACAAGGCAAACAAATAAGAATATATGTGTGAAAGAGTATATATACATATCTATGTAGGAGAAACAAATAAAAACCCAATATCAAATAAATACTTACAATAGAATATATATAAATATATGTGTGTGTAATTGTATAACAATAAGAGCCAAGAAAAAAGAAGAAAATAAAGAAGACAACAAGCCAAATAAATGAAGACGTATAATAGTATTATGAGCAAACAAATACCAACAACCAGAATTATATTTCTTCCTTGTTTTTTCTTATATTTATTGATATTTCTGGTTGTTGGTATTTGTTTGTTTGTAACAAACAATTACAAACATACTGTTGATAACTGAGAGGGGGGGTGAATATCCTAATTATTTCTTCTTTCTGAACTTTCTTATTAATCAATGCAGCATTAATTCAAACAAGCAAACATTACCATGAAATGGAAAAACACATGACACAGTATTTTTGACATGGAAACCTTGTTAAGGGAGAAAACCACGGGGTGATTAACCCAAAGATTGTTCTCTGTTAGAAGAATACGAAAATACAAAAATGGCACTTGCCAATTAGGGCTCACTGCCCGAGCACACTGCTCACAAGGAGGCACACTGCCTACAAGAGACACACTGTCTACAAAAGAGTGTTATACAATACTTGAACTGATTGGAGGCATCCACATATGCTAGAGTTTAGTTCCGGTTAGGCTCAGTACACTGATCTGCTGCACTTCATCCTTTCCTCTTCTCTTATGCTGCTTTCCTTTCACATACCGGACCTTCCTTACTGCTTCTGCTCTGCTTTGCTTTTATTCACATATCACATATCACCACACCACTTCTCACAACTAAATCCATCCTATATATATCCGCACAAGTGATTTCATTATCTTTCTAGTTGGCACCCGGAACAGTCAATCTTCTCACAAACTCTGTTCTGTCGGATGAATCCTTGCACATCAAGTAATGTGGATCAAGCATATACTTGTAGAAATCATTAATCATGTCGGCCAAACATAATTCATGTCTTCATAACCTTTACCACCATCAGAAATGCATCCAGAAAGTAGTCTGATGTTCTGTCAGTCAGTTCTTCCTCTGTTCACACTATCACTCAGGAATCTGGTACTCAACTATTCATATCTTTTTCCTTGTCCATCACCGGAGGCTAAATCCTTGGAATCTATTACTCAAGGTAGTCCTCTTGACTTTCCCAAATCTGCACTTCACCAAGATACTTCCTCTGAGAGATCTAGACCTATCTGTCGAACCTTGCCACGAGCTCTGTTCTTGTTTACTGGACCTCAACAATCTTCATTCTGACTTCCGGTAGAGACACACCATGTACTGCGGATGTGTGGGATAAACTTTGTTGCCATCAATGATAACAATCATGAATCCATATAGTGTCTCTTGCCAACAATCTCCCCCTTTGGGATTGATGGCAACACTTAGTGAAAAATGACTAAGTGTTTACACTATGCTCCCCCTTGGCTGATGCTCTGTCTTTATATACATTTTCTAGAGCTCCCCCTTAGTTGGATCCCTCATTTTTCACTGCTCTTCACTCCCCCTTTAACATCAATGGCAAAGGGTAGGGTCCGCATACCAAAATTTTCAAAAATTTAACTATACTTAGCTGCATATTACATACAAAAACTGAAGAATGTCTGCAAAGGATGTCTTCAATTGGGTGAGTTCTATAGCCCAACTTTGCTTCATTCTATCCAAAATTGAAATGTGACCACTCAACAAAAATGCAAAAGCTTCTGCCCTCTTAAGATCTGTCGGATCATTTGTCTGGGCTATGATTTGAGCTTCACTTATGGCCTCATGCATGGCCTCTAACTTAGGGATAATAATCCTTCTAAGTTCACCCATCTAGTTAATTATGTTCTTTCTTTCCTTCTCAAAATTCTTTATTGCATTTGTGATTGCAATAGTCTAACATTCTTGATTTATTATGGAGGATGAAAGAGGATCAAAACTTTGAGACAAGCTTAGTAGTTTGTCCTCTTGCTCTTTTATTTTCTTCTCAATTTCCACTATTACCTTGGACCAGGAGATACAAAATTTGTATATTTCACCGCCATCCTTAAGAGCATTTTCTAAGCTCTTTATCCCAATGTTCATGTTTCTTCTATCATTAATGATCAAACCCTGTACCTCAGAGAACCTTTTATCCAAAAACTCCTTTTGGACCTTTTCTTCAGCTGATTTTTCTAGAGAATCAAAATGTGTACTAACATTGTTGACTAAGGTTTTGAGATTACCAGAAGAGGAGGCTATGGGATCGTTTTGAAACGATGGCATAATCTTTTCTAGAACTCTAGAAGCAGCTTCTATTAAATCACAGTCTTCCATATGAGACTTTAGGAGTTTTTCGTTGGCCTTAGCATTAGCAAATGAAGCTATCTTCATTGTCTATACTGGAGAAAGAGAATCAAAATTGAATGGACCTTGTAAAAGCTCCGGTTCATCAATCTCCATTATTTCTTTGTTTAGAAATTCTTGGACAGTTTGTGCAGTGTCTCTTGCCGGAGACAGATTTTTCTTTTCTTCTACAGTCTTAGGGTTGTCCCTTGGAGCTTTCTCTCCTTCTACATTCTTACCACTATCAGTTGTGGTTTTCTCTATTGGGGTCTTCTCTTTCTTTGCAGCCTTGGTACTGTCATCTTCTTTTTCCTTCACTCCTACTTCTTTCTCCTGTATTGTGTCTTCTCCTTTAGATCCGAAAGCTGTAGGGGAAACTGGAGGAGAGATATTTGTTTGTCCATGAGCCACTTCTTCCAGAATAGGGAATTCAGAGCTCTTGTCTTTACCAGAGTCCTCTGTGATAGGAATGTTGAACTTTTTAAGAGTATTCCAAAGAATCTCTTCAGTCTCTTCTGCCACCTTATCAGTTTCACCAAGCATGAGCTGATTCATCCTTGCTTTGCTCCTGAATTCATCCTTGCAATCTTTGAATATCATATTCATTGTTTTGGGATTGATTGCAGGATATAGCTGAATAGCTATCTGTTCCCGGATCTCAATGTCTTTTGCCATGGCATTGTTCTTTCTTATTTCTAACTCCTTTTCTAGGCTCTTAGGAATTAGAGATATAATTTCAATGAAAGCCTTATTGTATATGTTCAGATACCTGATTGTAGCTTCCTACAGGATCTTTTGGTCAGCCTCATTATAATCATCATAGAATTCAGCCATTGGTTGAAGGTTTCCATCCACAGTGACTGATTTGATTACACTTTCTAGAGAGAGGGTGGGCTTTTCAACAAATTCCTCTGCCATTTCTTCCTTGCCTTGGCCTATGGAGGGTTTACTGGATCCTTTCTTCTTCTGCTTCTTTATTTCCTTTACCTCCTCATCTGATTCGGTTTCCTCTTCATCTCTTTGACTTGCATAAGCCCTTGTGGCTTTTGTCTTTGATATTTTCTCTCTTTTGCCAAATGCTTGGACTTCCGGTTTTGATGTTCTTGAGCTTTTGGCTGTGACAGGTGCAGATCTCTTTGATGATCTGGTCCAGGTGGAGGTTTCTACTGGAGCACTTTCCTTGCTTTTCTTTTCTGCCTCTTTCTTCTCTTCCTCGGCCCTTTCCATCCTTTTCTTGTGGGCATCAAGTGCCTCCTTTGAGATGCCAAGGCCTTGGGCAATATTTTCTACTTCTTTTTTACCTTCCTCTTGATCTCTGGTTCTCTAAGTTTAACATGAATTTTTATACTCAGCTCCTCAAAGGTTCCAAACCTTTCTGCTTTTGGATCTTTAGGTTGGCTTAGCATGTGTTGAACATGCAGCTCCACAATTTGTTCATCAACTTCATACCCCATGGGAATGATCCAGACTGTCCTTGGCTCTACTGCCTCCATTAGGCATTGGTCAGTCTCTACCATAAAGCAAATTGTGTCTTTGTATTTCTCAACAAGAGACTGGGGAATCCTTTCTCTTGCTTGCATCATGTTTTGAAAGTTCTTGAAATATCCCCACAGAGCTATATTTTGTGCTTTGTTGTCACCAAGTCCATGTAGACAATCTCTGATTTGGATAGCTACCAGTCTATCATTCTCCCATACCCAGCCATTAGATCCGGGAAGCTCATTCATAAAGTAGAAGAATAAGCACAATATCAATCCACCATACTTGAATGAATTCTTTTTATCTTTCTTTATTTTTTGCAGATTCTCCATGAGTTGGTTCAAGAGAAGCTGGCAAAGATCATAGTCTACATCCTTTCTTAGCATTTCATAAGCGGTATAGATGGCAGTTCCAGGTACAAAATTTTCTCTGCTAGAATGATATATCTTATATCCAATGATCATGGAGGCAAACTTGACATTCAGATCAGAGATGTCATCTACTGTCATTGCTCTTTTGTCAAACTTGGATCCGGTAGCCTCACTCATAGTTTGATTCTTCACAGATTTAAGAACAGGAATCCCACCGGATGAGTGTAATCTGGTAACAGCCCTGATGGCATTTTAGTGATCTTGAATGGTCCATTTAACCACATGAAATTGTCATGTATTCTGCTCAAAATGTACCTAACCCATTCATCCTCCGTAAAATAGGGGAAATGTATGTAATGTGCAAAGTGCTTATTCCGGAGGCCTATGTATTGGGGTTTGAGCTCAAATGAATCATCTAATAGTTGTTTGTGATAGATATCTCTTAGTTTGAATTCCGCAAACTTTTCAACATTTGCATGTATATAAACACTAATATCTTCAGTGTGCAACACACCATGCGGAACACTGGAAAATGCACCTAGGGGGTCTACCTCCAAGGATTTGTATGGATGTTTCTTAAATGTAGGGCGAGGTCTATCAAAAATCTTTACAATATTCGGAGTACCCATTATCAAGAGATTTGCAGTGAGATATTTGAAAACAGAAAATACCTTTTGCACCTATCAGTTTCACGGAGTTGGTTGGATTGATCTCTGGAAGTAATGACTTCTGCAAGTGATCTTCGATGAGCTTGAGGAATTTCGTTGCAGAGCTCTGCTTTTCGTTTCTTCTTGAGTGCAGAATGAACGAGTGATTAATGAAAAACCCTTATATTGCTCTGCAAGCCCTAATATCATATTGAAATAAATGCTCGACCTACATTATTCCAGTTTGCCTTATTCAGGTGATTTGAAGAACCAGATCAACCCTGATCTTTAAACATCTTGCGGATCTTCCAACTCTTAACCACAGTTTGTTTGAATATATCCCTTATGACTCCTTCAATCTGCAACTCTTCTTGTGCCAGTTCCAGCACCAATTGACTGGCTGGGGGAACAAGGTTTTCTTTGTGTCTCCCCCTAAGCCAGAGCTCACTTTTTAATTTTCAGAAGGAATATCAGCACCAGAGTCTGGTGTGGATCCAACCTCTACATTCTCAGTACTTTTCTTCACCCAAATCTTGCTCATCTCATTTTTAACTTCATCCGCATTCATCTTTTGTTTACCCTTATCTTGATTCTGATTATGATATACCAGACCTCTTTTGTCCTGATTCTTGCTTCTACAGACTTTTGCATTATGACCGGACCTATTACAGATTTGGCAAACAACATTTCTTTGCATATTTGACTGATATCCTCTTAATCTACATTGATTTGCCATATGACCTACTCTATTGCATGCAAAGCATCTACCATTGAATGATTTGTTCATTTGCATATTTTTGCATTCATGAGATTTGTGACCATACCTTTTGCAGTTAAAACACTGTCCGGAGAAGGATGAATTAGTCTGATTCATTCCCTTTCTACACTGATTAGCTTTGTGACCAAAGTGATTGCAGTTGTGGCAGTATCCATTGAAGGATGGATATCTTTGAGCATTAGGCTATCTTACTGGAGGTCTTCTAGGCCTGTTCCTTGGATTTTCTGATCCAAAATTCTTCTGACCGGATCCGGAGCTTTCTCCTTTCTCATATCCCAAACCACACTTGTCATCTACCTTCTTTTGACTTCCAAGAAGAACTTCAAGTTGAGTAGAACTTATCTTGAATTTCTCTTTATACTCATTTGTTGTTTGAAGATCCCTTTTTAGAGAGACAATTTGATCCTCAAGTTTTTCTTCATTGTCTTTAGCATCTTCAAGATCAGATTCAAGATGTCTGATAATTCTATCCATCTGGTGGCAATCTTCCGATTTCTCCTTGAGAGATTGTCTTAGATTATCTTCAGTTTTTCTTTTCTCTTCAACTTCTTGGGTAAACTTTATAACTCATGATTCCATTTCATGTCTTACCATAATGATTTCTTTTGATAACTTTTCACATAACTTGGTTTTCTCAGTCAGCTCTTCATTTGCATTATTTTCTTCACCTTGTCTTGCCAATTGCTGAAGAAGCTCCTTTCTCTTTTTCATAGAGAGACTTAATTTGTTTTTTAGTTCTCTCATGAAATCATCAGCCTGTTTGAGTCTTTCCTTTAATTCATTGACTTCAGAGTTTGACTATTCAAGATCATCAAGGGTAGTCTTGAGTTGCTCTCTTAAACCATATGCATCCATTTAAACTCCCAGATCTTCCTCAAGCTGTTAGGCTCTATTAGGAGGAAGTTAGCTCTGATACCAATTGTTGATAACTGAGAGGGGGGGTGAATCAGTTATCCTAATTATTTCTTCTTTATAAACTTTCTTATTAATCAATGCAACATTAATTCAAACAAGCAAACATTACCATGAAATGGAAAAACACATGACACAGTATTTTGGACGTGGAAACCCTGTTAAGGGAGAAAACTATGGGGTGATTAACCCAAAGATTATTCTCTGTTAGAAGAATAAGGAAATGCAAAAATGGCATTTGCCAATTAGGGCTCACTGCCCGAGCACACTGCTCACAAGGAGGCACGCTGCCTACAAGAGACACACTGTCTACAAAAGAGTGTTATACAATACTTGAACTAATTGGAGGCATCCACATATGTTGGAGTTCAGTTCCGGTTAGGCTCAGTACACTAATCTGCTACACTTCATCTTTCCTCTTCTCTTATGCTGCTTTTCTTTCACATACCGGACCTTCCTTACTACTTCTGCTCTGCTCTGCTTTTATTCACATATCACATATCACCACACCACTTCTCACAACTAAATCCATCCTATATATATATATCTACACAAGTGATTTCATTATCTTTCTAGTCGGCACCCAGAACAGTCAATCTTCTCACAAACTCTGTTCTGTCAGCTGAATCCTTGCACATCAAGTAATGCGGATCATGCATATACTTGTAGAAATCATTAATCATGTTAGCCAAACATAATTCATGTCTTCATAACCTTTACCACCATTAGAAATGCATCCGGAAAGTAATCTGATGTTCTGTCAGTCAGTTCTTCCTCTGTTCACACTATCACTCAGGAATCCGGTACTCAACTATTCATATCTTTTTCCTTGTCCATCATCAGAGGCTAAATCCTTGGAATCTATTACTCAAGGTAGTCCTCTTGACTTTCCCAAATCTGCACTTCACCAAGATACTTCCTCTGAGAGATCCGGACCTGTCTGTCGGACCTTGCCACAAGCTCTGTTCTTGTTTACCGGACCTCAACAATCTTCATTCTGACTTCCGGTAGAGACACACCATGTCCTACGGATGTGTGGGATGGACTTTGTTGCCATCAATGACAACAATCATGAATCGATATAGTGTCTCTTGCCAACACATACGACCCTTTTTCTTGGTTTTTTTTGTATTTGTTTGTTCATAATACTATTATACATCTTCATTTATTTGGCTTGTTGTCCTCTTTATTTTCTTCTTTTTTCTTGGCTCTTATTGTTATACAATTACACAGACATATATTTATATATATTCTATTGTAAGTATTTATTTGATATTAGGTTTTTATTTGTTTCTCCTACATAGATATGTATATATACTCTTTCACACATATATTCTTATCTGTTTGCCTTGTTTTGTTATATATATACTAAACTTCGTGCTTTCTCGCATTAATTTAATTCCTCCCTCTAGTCTTTTTCTCCATGTAATTATTAGATAAAAACAAACTATATATTTTTGGCATATTATTATACATCTTCTCTTTTATTTTATAGGTTTATTCATTTCTTTTTTTTTAAAAATGTGGTGTGTTTTTGTCTTAATGGGCTTTGTTGTTTGTTCTCTTTATTCTTGATAGTTCCATGGGTTTCCGTGCACCTCCATCTTATTTAGAGTTTTAGTCTGCAAATTACCTTTCTACTTCTCTTCTCTTGCTATTTCTCCTGATGATGGATTATAGAGTATGATCCGAAACATTGAAGTAAAAAACTCACACACGGTTAATTCCTGAAATATGTAATTACAATTTGTCTTTAGCTGAATATACAACTTTTTAATCCAGTCCTTTCAAAAAGATACATAAAAGGGCAACTCCACAAATCATATGCTATGTAAGATACAATTTACACATTGCCCTGAGAACTATTGCAGAGGAAAACTTATGTTGTATGTGCCTTTCAGGTCTAGTGAGAAAACCTTGTTAACTAGATACGAAACATGAAATGCATCATACAATGCAAACAGAACACAGATTACAAGTATCAAAAACATGTTTACTATTAGGGATTGCATGTAGAAGATATCAATTAAATGTAAATAAAGATTAAATAGATCAAGCTTCACACCAAACAATCTCCCACTTGGAGACTGATCCTAGACGACACCACTGCACATGCAGCTCCCACTGGAAATAAGCACCCTGGACTCTACTATTCTAATTTTTTGGTTTTCAGTCTTGAAGACCAACCAAAACTGAAGAGGAGCTCAGCTTCTCCCTTGTTACTACCTTCATAAACATATCCGCTGGATTTTCATCTGTATGTATCTTTTCCAACCTTAACTGTCCATCATCTAACACTGACTAGATGAAATGATACCTAAGCTGTATGTGTTTGGTCTTTGAGTGCAAGGCAGAAGTCTTTACAAGATGTATGGCACTCTACTGTCCATAAACAAATAACTATTAGCCTGTTGTTTGCCCAATTCTTCCATGAAAGATTGCAGCCATATCATCTCCTTGCTTGCCTCTATTGCAGCTGCATACTCTGCCTTTGTGGTGGATAAAGCAACCACCTTTTGCAATCGTGAGATCCAACTCACTATTGTCCCACCTATAGTAAAGACATAACCTGTAGTGCTCCACCTGGTATCAATATCCCTTGCCAAATCTAAGTCTATTTAACCTACTAAATCAGAATTAGAGCCCCCAAAACATAAATGTTTATTGGATGTACCTCTCAAATATCTGAGAATCCATTTTACTGCATTCCAATGCTCCAATCCAGGATGACTTATATACCTTCTTACAACTCCTATAGCATGTGCAATATCTGGTCTCGTGCATACCATGGCATACATTAAACTTCCTATAGCTGAAGCATATGGTACCTTGGGCATTTTTTCTTCCTCCTCTTGTGTCTTAGGACACATCTCCTTAGTCAGTTTCAAATGACCAGGCAAAGGTGTGCTGACAACTTTTGCATTCTCCATATAGAATCTTTGCAACACTTTTTCAACATAATCAACCTAAGATAGAGTCAATTTTTTGTTCTTCCTATATCTGCAAATTTTCATACTAAGGATTTGTTTTGCTACCCCCAAATCCTTCATAGCAAATGATTGTGCTAACTGCTGTTTTAATTCTCTTATGTGATCCATGTTAGACCCTACTACAAGCATGTCATCAACATATAAACATAAAATAATGTAGCTGTCATTATCCAACCTCTTAAAATAAACACAATGGTTAGAATTACAATGGTTGTAGCCTTGTTCAGCCATAAAACTATCAAATTTCAAATACCATTGCCAAGGTGCTTGTTTTAGGCCATACAAACTCTTCTTCAATCTGTACACATGTTTCTCCTTACCGTTGACCTCAAATCCTTGGGGCTATTCCATATATATCTCCTCCTCCAAATCACCATGGAGAAAGGCAATTTTCACATCTAGCTGTTCCAAATGCAAATCTTCAGCAGCCACAATACTTAAAACAATACAAATAGAAGTCATCTTGACAACCATAGAAAATATCTCATCAAAATCAATGCCCTTTTCTATGTAAATCCTTTTACAACTAACTGGGCTTTAAATCATTTCTTACCTCCATCTTCCTCTTTCAGTCGATAAACCCATTTGTTTGGTAAAGCCTTTTTACCTGCAGGCAACTTACATAATTCCCAAGTCTGATTTTTTAGCAAGGAGTCCATTTCTTCTTTCATTGCAAGCTCCCACTGAACCTTTGTATCCACCTGCATAGCTTCATCATACCCTTCCGGTTCACCAACATCTGTTAATAAAATAGAATACAGAGAGGGAGAAAATCTTTCAGGAGGTCTACTTAGCCTTGTTGACCGTCTAACATTCACTGGATTTTGTGGTATTTCTTGTTGCTATTGTGGAGCATGAGGAACCACTGGAACATCATTATCTGGAGTATCATCCAGCACCACATAATCATTTTCTGTCTTCTCATGCTGCTGCAACTGATCTTTGTACAACACCTTCTCATTGAATACAACATCTTTGCTTCTCACAACTTTCTTATTTTCAAAATCCCAAAGCCTATAACCAAATTCAACAATGCCATATCCAATGAAAGTACGTTTTTTTTATTTTGCATCTAGCTTGGTTCTATTTTAAGAATCTACTTATGCAAATGCTTCACATTCAAAGGTTTTGAGAAAAGAATAACTCACCTTCTTACCTATCCATGCTTCCTCTAGAATACCACAACCCAAAGGAACTGAAGGACCTCTATTAATTAAATATATCGCAGTTTTGACAACCTCTGCCCACATGTTTAAAGGCATCCCAGCATGCAATCTCATATTCCTTGCATGCTCCATTATTGTCCTATTCATGCGTTCAGCCACTCCATTCTCCTGTGGAGTCCCTAGAACCATTTTCTGCGTACGAATTCCATTAAAGGAACAATAATCCTCAAATTTTTTACTGCAATACTCACCACCATTATCAGATCTAAGACATTTTAATCTTTTACCCATCTCATTCTCAACCAATCTTCTCCATTTCTTAAAATGTTTCAAATACGTCATATTTCTGCCTAAGGAAATAAATCTAAACCTTCCTAGTTGCATCATCTATGATTGTAACATAATACCAAGAGCCACCGAGAGAAGATACCTGAGCCAGTCTCCATACATCTGTATGTACAAGCTCCAACTTTTCATCTTTCTTTTGCTTACCTTCCTTGAGAAAACTGACTCTCTTTTGTTTTCCATACACACAACTTTTACAAAAATCCATATTAATACATTTCAGACCTGGTAAAACTTTCTTAGAATGAAGTACCTTCATACCTTTTTCACTCATATGCCTAAGTCTGTTATGCCACAATGTTGTCTCAAAACCTACAACAACTATTTCAGTCTCATCCTGTGAACCCGCAACAACTATTCCTGAACTTGTTTATTTTTTCTCTGCAACAGCTAAAGTAGAAGGAACAGTATGACCTGTACAAATATATAAGGTGCCTACTTTCACACCTTTTACTACTGTTAAGGCACCTCTTGAAACCTTCCAATTTTTATCAGTAAATGTAATAATGCAACCTTCATTAGCTAGCTGCCTTGTTGAAATTAAATTCCTACTCTGCCTTAGAACATGCCGTACCTCTTGTAGTAGCCAATGATTCCCATTCTACAACTTAATCTTGATTCTTCCCTTTCCAACAATCTGACAGGGTTCATTATCTCCCAAATAAACTAGCCCAAAATCCCCTTGGACATAATCAAGAAAATAACTTCTATGGGGCATAACATGAAATGAGGCCCCTGAATCTAAAATCTATGAATCATCAACATTATCTAGGGAAAGAATCAAAGCATCATCTTTAGATTTATTACTTACCACATTTGCCTCCTTATTGCCTTCTTGTTTGTCTCCTTCTTTATTCTTCTGAGACCAGCAATCTTTCTTCAGATGACCTGGTTTCCCACAGTACCAACAATCCTTCTCTCCTCTGGATTGGGATCTCTTGTCCTTTGATTTTCCTCATGACTTCCCATGACCTCCAGAACCTTTTCCTCTCTCCTTTGATCTGCCCCTGCTTTCTGCATTCAAAACACTACCTGATGTGGACCCTCCTGAGATTTTCTGTCGCATTTCCTTGCTAAGGATAACACCAACAACATCATCAAATTTCAAAGTGTTTGAACCAAAGACAGAGTTACTTACAACCATTACCAAGCTATTCCAACTTTCTGGCAAAGAACATAAAACCAAAAGAGCCCTCACCTCTTCATCAAATTTCACTTTTATAGAAGTTAGCTAACTGGTAATCGTATTAAACTCATTTAAATGATCTGTCACAGATCCACCTTCAATCATTTTCAAATTAAACAAATGCTTCATGAGAAATACCTTATTTGAGGCTAAGGGTTTTTCATACAATTTAGCCAAAGCTTTCATCAGTTCACTTGTTGTCATCACTTTTGTTATATTGAACACCACAGATGGTGCTAAGCACAATCAAATGGTTCCCAGTGCCTTTCTATCCAGAAGATTCCAATCCTCATCAGTCATTGCTACCGATTTCTTAGCTATTCCTTCCAATGGCCTCCATAAATCCTTCTGATAGAGATAATCCTCCATTTGCATCTTCCATAATTGATAGTTCTGTCCATTGAATTTATCTACCTTCAATTTACCCTCATCCGCCATTGCTCCCACTCAACCATGAGACCTTCCTACAAACAATAATTGAACACAACTCACTCTGATACCACTTGTTAGGGATTGCATGTAAAAGATATCAATTAAATGCAAATAAAGATTAAACATAGGAATGAAAATACATAGAAATAATAACAGTGAGAGACAAGTTTTAATGTGGTTCACCCAAACCTGGGCTACATCCACCAACAGAGAGTCCAATATTATTATCTAGTAAATCAAACTTATTACAACCAGCAATCCTTGCAACTCAATACAACTACAAATGCTACAATACAATGTCGAAATCCCCACCCACAACATACATCCCAGGTGCTTATAACAAGCCTTTTGGAAGCTTCTAGAATTAGGGTTTTACTTGTCATTTTTCTTTTGTCAGTTAACAAAAAATTAACAACCGACTCCGAACAGGCAAAAAAGAGGGAAAACAATTTTCGGGGGTTGTGACCCCAAACCCCCACTTTTCAGGGGCTGCCGCCCTCAAACCCCTGCTTAGGGCCCGGCTTGGCCCCAAACCCCGGAGAGGATACATGACGAGTGTATAGTACTTGCATGATCAGTCACCACATACCAACAATCTCCCACTTGGAGACTGATCAGGCTCCACACCAAACATTTACTACTCAAACAGTTTCCAAATGGGGCAACATTGACGAGGCCTCCACAAAAGCTGACAACAATGACTGCCCAACAATAGACATTGCAGATGAGATTGATATAAATAAAGAAGAAAATGGCATAAAAAAATATGACATCATGAGTGACTTGATTCATATGAAGAATACAAAGGTCAAGGATTCTATTTGCAAAAAACTATTCTCTGAGATTGCACATCCCATTTCTGCTAAGCAACGAAGAATATTACAATCTATGAAGATAATTGAACAAAGAACAACAATCAATAGTAAAGGGTGTATTGATGACAAAAAGACTTGCTCCAAAGAAGTTGTTGTACTTGTTCTTGACAGGTGGAGCTAGCACAGGCAAAACGTTCACAACCAAAGCAATTTTTGAAGCGATGATTCGATTCTATGATAGACAACTAGACAGTGATCCACTGAAGCCTAAAGGCATTATTGTTGCCTCAATAGGAAAAGATGCATTCAACGTAGGTCGCATTACTGCACATTCAATCTTCTAATTACCAATGAATTCTTCAAAAATGTTACCACTGGATTCAAACACAGCCGATGCCTTGGGCAAAAAAATTGACCAATTACAAATTCTACTTGTTGATGAAGTGTCATTGATTGGTTCAAAAATGCTTTACAACATGGACAGAAGGCTTCATCAAATTAAGCACACACCAACAACACCTTTTGGAAATATAGATATCATATTTTGTGGTGACCTCTACCAAGCACAGCCTGTATGCGATACTTGGATATTCGAAGAACCGATGATAGATAAGAAGAAAATACCATATACATTTTGGATCGACAATGTGAAGTGCTTCGAATTGCATGATTTCATTAGGCAAACAAATCAATAGTTCATTTCCATACTAAATCGTGCAAGGATTGGTCAACAAAGCAACGAAGACATTTGCTACTTAAATGCAATGTGCTATAAGACACCTCCAAATGATCCACAGTTTTCCTACTTGTTTCACATAAATATAGCAGTTGACATGCACAACAAAAAAATGCTAAACTGCTTACCGTCAAAGCTTTGTGTTTTGGAAGCAATTGATAAACAAGACATAGCAATTGATAGCATCCAATCCCAACCTGAAAAATCATCATTGCCTAGCATGATTATGCTCAAATAAGACATTTTGGTTGAATTGATTGCTGGCAACATTGATACACAAGATGGACTGGTGAATGGTGTAGATGGCATCTTCAAATTGCATACTACTAAAAAAGATGACATTGTTTGGATACAATTCAATGATCCCACAGTTGGCAAATTGCACCAACAAAGAATGCAAAATCTATACACAAATTCTATTTCATCTTCTTGGACACCTATAACGAGAATCATTTAAAAAGTCAAAATAGCTACAAAAATAGTTACTCGCGCACAATTTCCTTTACAACTTACATGCACATGAACTACTCATAGAGCATAAGGTCTCACTATGAACGCAGTTGCTTTTGACCCATTTAAGGTCTACCAACATGGTCTTGTCTACACTGCCCTGTCATGTGTAAGAAACATTGAGTCACTGTATCTCATGTATAAGTTACAAGAACAAAACTTCAAAGTCTCAGAAAAAGTAAATAGTGAAATGAAACAGATTATGGACTCAGCAAAGTGGAAAGTGCAACATAGCCTTTTATCTGTTTCTCAAAATCATTTCACCATATGCTCTTTGAATACACACAGCTTTGGATTGCACGTACAAGAGATAGCCCATGACCATGATATGCTTGAAGCAATAGTCCTTTGCTTCCAAGAAACCAAACACAATGTGCTCGACCACATTGGCTTCCTTGACAAAGCATCGAATTGCTACACTGCAACAGGTATTCATGGCCTACTAACAAGCTGCAAGAAATCAGTTCCTATGCACAACATTCATAGTTTCTCGACAAGGTATCTAGAAACAACAACCATTGGCCTCTTGCATGTGGACATTACTCTACACATCATAAATTTTTACTTGACACCAAATGTACCCATTCATGACCTCTTTAATTTTATACAAACTATTGTTATGTCATTGCTGCCTAGTTTGAAATTGATCATTTTTGGAGACTTTAACATCGACATGCTACAATCCACAAGTATAAAAGTGTTGCTTCTTGAATTTATGCACGAACATAAACTTTGCTTATTGTTGACAAACCAACAACACATGCAGGCAATCTATTGGACCACTCCTGGATACATAACATCAAAATTGCTGCTGTCAATTTCACAATACTAGATACATATTAGTCTGACCACTTTGCAATATGACTTCAGCTCTAGTTGTAGTGAATGCATTTCTGATCTATTCACACATGTTGCCATGTTTTTACATCATGTTAAGTGCTATTACACAGTCTTTTGCACAACAAACTATACAATCCTCCAAGTACATTTGTTTACTTTCAATATTCTTTCTGCAGCGTGCTGTTACCATTGCCCCTCGCATTTGCATGAAAGCAATGTGCAATTTCTATAAGTATAAACAAATTGTTGGATTAATTGTTCTTCATGGTAATCATGCCTCTAACCACAATACTTGCTTTTCCACTCTTCTACCTATGCAGATCTCAGCTTTGCTTTTGTTCCTGATGATGGCTACCAATCATGGTCTTTTGAACTAGTCACATGATTGTGCTATTGCAAATAACTATACATCTGTTCTGAAACATGCATGTTTTCATGCATGATATTACTAAACCTTTGCAAAATTTCTTGATGTTATATCTGTGTTTGTTGAGAGGATTTATAACTATCATATTGGTGTGCTTACTATAACAAATATCTCTACATTTTACAGCACTCGTGGTGATATAACCATGTTTTCAGTCTCCTAACACATTTTCCATAATTTCCTCATGGTGTTTCTAACAATTACTAATGCCAAGATTAATGTTTCCTCTGCGCTATTGCATTTCAATACATCCTTCACAAATCATTCTACTAATGTTTATCCTCTATTTTGTGACATTTTTTTATTAAAAAGGAGTTCACGCCATTTTCTTGCAATTTGTTCTTTCACTCTTGGTATTTTCTTTTTGCTTTTGTATTTTCCCAAGTGCATCTGTTTAGTTTCAATATTCCTTCTGCAGTGTGCTATTACCATTGCCCCTTGCATTTGCATGAAAGCAATGTGCAATTTCTATAAGTATAAAAAAATTGTTGGATTAATTATTCTTCATGGTCATCATGTCTCTAACCACAATACTTGCTTTTCCACTCATCTACCTGTGCAGATCTCAGCTTTGCTATTGTTCCTGACTATGGCTACGATTCATGGTTTTCTAAACTAGTCACATGATTGTGCTATTACAAATAACTATACATCTATTCTGAAACAGGTATGTTTTCGTGCATGATATTACTAGACCTTTACAAAATTTATTGATGTTATATCTGTGTCTGTTGAGAGCATTTATAACTATCATATTGGTGTGCTTACTGTAACAAATATCTCTACATTTTATAGTACTTATGGTGATCTAATCATGTTTTTAGTCTCCTAACCCATTTTCCATAATTTCCTCATGGTGTTTCTAACAATTACTGATGTAAAGACTAATGTTTCCTCTATGTTATTGCATTTCAATATATCCCTCACAAATCATTGTACTATTGTTTATCCTCTATTTTGTGGCATTATTTTATTAAAAAGGAGTTCACACCATTTCCTTGCAATTTTTTGTTTGGCTCTTGGTATCTTCTTTTTGCTTTTGTATTTTCCCAATGCAAATCAATTGTGTGTCCATCAAACAGTGATAGTCATTGAAACATGTCTATCTATTCAAGATATTCCTGATCTTCTGTGTATCTCTTCATCTATCATCATCATTCATATCTTGAACAAATAACATTTATGTTGAAGATCTGTATTTGAAACTATTAAAATGAAATTTGACTTGTTTTTTGGGTTGATTCTTATTATTTATTGTCCTCTGCATTTCATGGGCTAGTGTCTACTATTCACTATTTTTGAGTGCTTTTATGAGTTGAACTCTGTTGTTGGGTTAAACACTTAACACCATAGCTCATTAATCTCGACTTCTCTGCTAGTTGTGATTAAGAATGCAACTAATATTTTCTCTGCACTCATGCATTCCAACTACGGCCCACTCTATTAAATGAAAACGAAAATTAGGGTTGCAAAAGTGCTAAATGTCCCAGTATAAAATCATTTCATTGACTGGTGATGTTTTGTTGGTGCTGAACATATTTCATGTGTTTGTCATTTTTTTATATAGTCATGTCTTGAAACCAATTGTTTATGTTCACGCATACTGCTCCAATAACAGCAATTAGCATTTGCCAGTCATTGATTTTTGTTTATCATCAATAGACTCAACTATAGTCGTCTTTGGTTCAAAGAACATGTTTGACATTATCACTTTTCAAATTTTTGGGTAATTATGTCCAATTCCATTGCAATTGTTTACGATGTAGTAATCGACTGGTCCATTGACAATTGAAGTGACACGTGCATTGACTTGCTTTTTGCCATTGAACGTTCAAACATGCAAAGCAGTAGTTGCCTTTTGCAATTACAATGTTTTCTTTGCATGGTTAGAATGTTGAATGTGCGAAGCGGCATTTAACACCTTGGATTTTATGCACTTAGGTTGTGCAGTATGTTTGTTGCAACAATCCACATATGGCAAGCAACTCCATATCACAGAGAGAAAATATTCTATAATTGCATTGAGAAAAAAAATGAACATAGTTTGCTTCCTCGTTTTTGTTTGATGCATTGTGGCATTCTCCATGTTGCATTGTTTGTGCCATTGTCATCAACATACCATATTGGCTTTGATAGTTTGATTTTCTCTTCCTAACTTGTCTGATGCATGCTACTGCATATTGACTCCTCAGCAAGATGGGTGTTAGCTAATGTTGTTGCATTAGAGGGTGGCTAGCAATGTAGGTGAGAGGGTCTAGGCTCTAGCGCATGTCTCTATGCTCATGTTCTCCGTGTAGCTAGATATGTGGTGTGTAGAGGCTTTATAGGTTCCAATTATGTTTGTGCAAATTGTTCTTGTGCTTTCATTATGCTTTGTCTTTTGGACATGTCATGGAAATTATTTTAGAATATGGAGATTTAACTTGTTGTGTCTACTTCCTTCTATAGTACATATTTTGTTTCCATTTTCCTATGGGTAGACATTCCTTCAATTCTAGACTTATGTTTCATTCTGTTGTTGTTGTGAGCTTGAGCTTTGTGGGTATTTGCCAAATAGGTGTCTTTATCACCTTTCAACAGTGGCATGGAGTTAGTCCTGCAATGTGGCAGTGTCCTTTAATTTGTCTAAATTGGGAGAGGATGGTGTTTGTATTTGTCAAGCACAGAATAAGCTAATTGCTCATTGCAACAACAATTAGGCTTTTGTAATGGATTTTCTCTATTGTGTTCTTTGATATAGTCATGTCTTCACATACATTGTTTTTGTTCATGTGTGCCATTTTGACAACAACATTCTGCATTGACCAATCCACAAATTTCATCTATTGTAAATAGCCTCTAGTGTAGGTGTCATTGACAGTTTATGCTGTAAAATTTAAAGTGCACCAAGCATAGGATTCTTTGCATTGTTTTTCCATTTCCTAGATTTGTTTAATCAAAATAAAAAACTATCTCTGTTGAGAGAGTTTATATCTATTGTAATCCAACCCAGAAAAGAAGCGTTTGTAAGTTCTTGTATCTTTTAAACTGCCATTTTTACATTGATTATTCATTTGCTCATATTCCTTGGTGGCAATCATAGCTTTGCCTGTTGGGAGAGTTTATGTCTATCATATTGGAGGCAATAAATGAGCTATTTCTAAGTAGTTATATCTTTTACATTGTCAATTTATGATTCTCAACATCTTTGCATTTTATCAAATAATGTCTATTGTTTGTTCTTCTTTGTGCTTAAAGGCTTGATGTCTGGTGTTCCCTATCTTTGACTGCTTTTATGGATTATGTTAATGCATTGCAATTTAATATGGCATTGTGCATTTATCAGTCCCTAATTTCTAATTGCTGTGAGCAGTCTGAAATGTAGGCAGCTTTAATGGCTTATGGTGCAAAGTTTTAAGTCTCTTGAGCAAAAGATTTCTTTGCATGGTTTATTCACTTCCTCAACCACTTTGAAGAGAGTGAAATCTGTGTCTATTCAAAGGGTTTATATCTATCGATTTGGAAGCGAAAAAGGAAGCATTTGTAAGTTTCTACATCCTTTTAATATTCATTTTTTGCATTGTTCAAGCATTTTATGGATTGTGTGCACAAGTGTAATGCTCTTTGCTATGATAAATGTTTGTTTGTTTTAGACATTACTTGTATTTTTTGCAGCAATGGGTCATGGCAAGAAACGTAGGCTAAGGGCTGGTCCAAAACAAAGCTCTTGAAATAAAACTACTCAAAATATAATAGAACTTGCCAAACCTGATGAGCAGACACAGATGGATGTAGATGAATCAGAAACCCTTGCATCAATCATGAAACAATTGAAATTACAATAGAAAAACTACAATAAACTACAGCTTGTCACTGAATCATCTACAAGCAATCAACTGCAATGTGTTGCTGGATCATCTACAAATGCTAGACCATCTACAAAGGACACACAACAAATTACTCATGTTAGACCAAAGCCTTCAGATATAAGGTACTTTCCTTTTGGTTGTGGCTGAAATGCTCCAATGATGTCTAAGGCAATACTTGATGAATATAACTGTGTACAACCTCCCACTCTTGTTTCCCAAAAACTACCTGCTGAAGAACAAGAATTAGAGGAAGAGTATTTGGAGGTGTAAGCAAAAAAGAAATAGGCCAATTCATTAAGCTAGAAACAAAAATGTCTCTCAATGTCAATGTTTTTTGTATGGGACTACAAGTTTGAAACTCTCTTCATATTATGTAACTTTCCAGTTAAAAATGTTGAAGCAATTGTGTTTTCAAGTGTTTTGGCAATAGCCATTTATAATGTTTTTGAAAATAGTTTCCTTGTATACAATATGCTAGCTACTCATTGCAACTTCAGCTAGACTCTTCTAATGGATTTTCTCTATTATGTTCTTTGATAGAGTCATTCCTTCACACCCCTAATTTTCATTTATTATGGATATCTTGAAGTGCTTGTACCATTTATGGCTTGTGATCTAACATTCTAAGCATGCTAAGCATAGGATTCTTTGCAATGTTTTTTCATCTCCTCAAATTGTTTGATAAGGATAACATCTGTGTCTGTTGAGAGTGTTTATATCTATCATATTGGAAGCAGAAAAGGAGGCATCTGTAACACCCTATATATTTTACACTGTCATTTTTACATTGATTATTCATTGGTGTAGATTCTTTGATGGTAGAGATAGCAATGTCTGTTGTAAGGATTTATGTCTATCATATTGGAAGAAAAAAAATAAGGCGTTTGTATGTTCCTATATCTTTTACATTGTCATTTTATAGTTCTCTACATCTTTGCATTTTTTTGGTTAATGTCTATTGTTTGTTGTACTCTAAATCCCATCTGTGCTTCAATCTATACAATGAAAATGAAAATTAGGCCTTGATAGATACCAAATGTCTCAATATAAAATAATTTCATCAATTCACAATATTTTATTGCTATTGCAAATATTTCATGCCTTTCTCATGTTGTTTCCTATAGTATGTTTCACAGGGGTCAAATCTATGTCTCTTGACAAGGTTTACATCTACCATATGGTGCAGGAGCACCTACCTGACAGTTGGCCTCCATGAGGCAGTTAGTTTGTTATAGGTCTGGTTAATGTTTCCAAGAAGGTCTTATAAGACCAATGCGTGTAATAAGGTCATCTTGACCAGACTTTACTATTTTTAGCTAGGTTGTTAGGACAGCTGTTATGCTGTATGTTCGGTTGGATCCTCCCAGCCGCTTGGAAGCTCCCAGCCGCTGGGAATCAAGTGGTAGTACTCGCAAGGAGTTCCTATTTATGTAGTAGGAGCGGTTGGATTTAGATATAGATAGACAGACAAATAGATAGATACAGATTGAGGAGTTAGATTGTGCTGTGTGAGAGACAGAGTATTGTAATTGCATCTTTTGAAATCAATAAAGAGATCTTGTTTGTGTCCATTCTCTGTTTTGAATTCCATTATGTCATCGAGTTGCTGTTCTGGTGGTTGCATGGATTCGCTGATCCATTCCACCGGTTGATTCGTCGAATCAGTGGAATGGCCATGTATAATAGTTTAGGGTTTAGTCTGCATTTTGTGTTTGTTTGCATGCAGGTGTGCAGGATCGCAATCGAGAGGTGTTGAGAACCCTAGCATGGGTATGTGCTAGGTCGTGTTGGTTGTTAGAGTCTGGAAGATCACCCTGAAAGTAGATCGGGTCACCTCAGGAGGTTCGGCGGATCGAAATTCGCTAAGGTTAGAAATTTGTCACAACGGCATCATCAGGATATTTCTGTGTATATCCTGCAGTTACTTCAGGCGTCATCCGAGTAGATGGAGATGAGCATGATGTAGTCGATTGCATAAAGTGAATGTGCATCGGGGTGATCATCATCAGGTGTTGCCGAGGAGGAGTGTATCGGCATAAGGTAGAAGATCAGGTTGATAAAACCATTGCGGGCCGATAATGTTAAGTTTGGCCGACAGCAGGATATTGAAGGAACTGCATATGACGTCATCGTCATCAGGATAATCGTCATCAGGACATTCTGAAATATCACCCGATAAAGGTTTATCCTGCTGACCATAAGTGTTTTGGCATAGGCGTAAGGCATCGGGAAGATAAGTGGATCGCGGAAGGAATATTCGGCAGAATATTCGTCATCAGTATAAAGTTGAGTATCATCATCAGGATGTTTCAATATGACCGGATAAGTCATATCTTGATGCTGTTGTTTAAGTAGTCGGATACCGGGGTGACGTAAGCATCGAAGGAAAGGTGCTTGAGGTTGTCGTCATCAGGATATATGGAGGGAACCAGATATTCTATATCCTGCTGATGAACATGATGTTGAACATCATGATGCTGCAGATAGAGGTTGGTGGTAAGGTGAACAGTGAACATCAGGAGGATGTTTGCGCTTGCCGAATATGATGATGCTGACAATGTTAATAGGAAATATGATGATGATGAAGGGTTGTAGACATACATGCTATATGTCAAGGTTTTAGTGTGGATGCCTCTGCATCATAGTGGTATCAGAGCTCAGCAAAAGGTCTGGGCTGTTGTGTGTTGATTCTGTCACTGAAAAGACAGAGGTAGAGGAGTGAGAGGTTGACAAAATGCCTCCGAAAGGTAATGGTACTGCAAGGGAATTGCAGGAGATGAAGGAAAAACATGCCAGAGAGATGAGGAAGATGAAGGAGCTTGCTGAAGCACTTCAAGCCAGGCTTGTAGCCTTGGAGAAGAACAAAAAGAGGGAAGTGGAAGACAGTGAGTCTGAAGAAGATGAAGATGCTGTTGAAGAGTATGAAGAGGTAGCTGAAGGTCTGGATGCTGAAGACCAGAGATTTGCAAAACTGTTAAAGGCAGTGCAGAGTGATAAACCTAAGGTAAAGGTTGATGTTTCCAAGTATAATGGAAGTTTGAATGAAGATGAGTTACTGGATTGGATTGCTGCACTTGATAATCACTTTGAATGTGAAGATGTTGCTGAGGATCAGAAGGTAAAGATTGCAAAGACCAAGTTGGGAGGTCATGCTTTGGTATGGTGGGATTATGTACAATCTGAGAGAAGGAAACAAGGAAGGTCAAAGATCACTTCATGGGATAAAATGGTAGCAAGGATCAAAGGTAAATTCTTGCCCAAGGATTATGAGATTCAGATGTTTAAGAAGCTGCAATTTTTAAGGCAGAAGGAAATGGATGTGAAGGCATATACTGAGGAGTTTTATAAGTTGAGTATGAGATCTAGTCATCATGAGAATGAGGTAGAAAAGGTGGCTAGGTACTTGGCTGGTTTGAGATTGAACATACAGGATGAGTTAGTTTTAGCTAACCCTAAGAGTGTGGAGGATTGTTACCAAATGGCAATCAGGATTGAAGAAAAGATGAATAGGAGACAAGATAAGTCCATGAGAGGAAGAGGCAGCAATATGAGGGGAAGAGGATTAGCCCCTACAACAAGGCAAACCAATGAGGGTCAAGAAGACACTGGTAAAGGACAGGGACAGTCTAATTTCAGAGGTGGATGGAAAGGTAATAGAGGCAGATTTGGAAGTGGTAGAGGTTCTACTACATTTTCAGGAAAGTGTTACACCTGTGGTGAGTTTGGTCATCCATTTTTCAAATGTCCAGAAAGCAAAGGTTCATCATCCAGAACTGATAGAACGAATGACAAGAGAGTACAACTTGTGCAAGAAGAGAAAGTAGAGGAATGTGTACAAAGTTTAAACACTTATCAAGATAGAGTTCCTGACAATTATGGGTATCCTGAGGAGGGAGAAGCATTGATGCTTAGGAGAATTAGTTTGCAGACATCAAAGGATATGATGCAAAGAAGAGCTCTCTTCAAGACCACATGCAAGAGCAAAGGTAAAGTATGTAAGGTCGTCATTGATACTGGTTCAACAGACAACATGGTATCTCAGGAAATGGTGGATAAACTAAATTTGGAAAGGATTCCACACCAACACCCTTACAAGGCATCTTGGGTGAGTGATAGTCAATCACTTTTTGTCTATGAACAGGCATATGTTGATTTTCAGATTGGAGCATATCATGATAGAGTTTTGTGTGACATTTTGCCCATGGAATGTTGTCACCTACTGTTGGGTAGACCATGGAAATTTGATAGGAGGGTACTGTATGATGGGTATGCTAATACCTACACCATCAAGAAAGATGGGAAAACTATTATGTTGATGCCATTACAGGAAGCAGCTGTAGTACAGAAGGCAGCAAAAATCATTTTAGTGGGAAAGAAGGAATTTGTGTAGAAGCCTATAGGAGCAGGCATAAAGGTAGTTGAGGACATTGCAGGGAAAGAAGTTGTTAAGGACAACAGTTTGAAGACAGTTTCAGTTTTGACTGACAGAGGTCAGTAGCGGGTTCAACAACAGGTTTGCAAACAGCAACCAGTTGAGAGGAATGACAAGGATGTTGTCATAGTTTGGACTATTGTTTGTCCTATAAAGGTTGAAAGAAAGACAGAGTTGAACATTACAGAAGTTCAAGAGGCAGTTCAGACAGAGGTTCTGGTCAGACAACCTGACAAACACAAGGTATGTGAGAGAAGGGCCTACATTGACAGGCATGAGGATTTACTTGCAAGAAAACAAGTTATAGTTCAGAAGTCTTGAAGCAGCCGAGAGCCAGCAGAGGACAAAGCTGGAACAGGTCAAGACACTGCAAAGGCAAAGTGTAAAGGTGGAGGACTTCCACAACCTAACTCATGGGACATGAGTTCTTTTCTGTTGGGGAGTATGGTGCAGGAGCACCTACCTGACAGCTGGCCTCCATGAGGCAGTTAGTTTGTTATAGGTCTGGTTAATGTTTCCAAGAAGGTCTTATAAGACCAATGCATGTAATAAGGTCATGTTGACCAGACTTTACTATTTTTAGCTAGGTTGTTAGGACAGCTGTTATGTTGTATGTTCGGTTGGATCCTCCCAGCCACTTGGAAGCTCCCAGCCGCTGGGAATCGAGTGGTAGTACTCGCAAGGAGTTCCTATTTATGTAGTAGGAGCGGTTGGATTTAGATATAGATAGACAGACAGATAGATAGATACAGATTGAGGAGTTAGATTGTGCTGTGTGAGAGACAGAGTATTGTAATTGCATCTTTTGAAATCAATAAAGAGATCCTGTTTGTGTCCATTCTCTGTTTTGAATTCCATTGTGTAATCGAGTTGTTGTTCTGGTGGTTGCATGGATTCACTGATCCATTCCACCGGTTGATTCGTCGAATCGGTGGAATGGCCATGTATAATAGTTTAGGGTTTAGTCTGCATTTTGTGTTTGTTTGCATGCAGGTGTGCAGGATCGCAATCGAGAGGTGTTGAGAACCCTAGCATGGGTATGTGCTAGGTCGTGTTGGTTGTTAGAGTCTGGAAGATCACCCTGAAAGTAGATCGGGTCACCTCAGGAGGTTCGGCGGATTGAAATTCGCTAAGGTTAGAAATTCATCACAACGGCATCATCAGGATATTTCTGTGTATATCCTGCAGTTACTTCGAGCGTCATCCGAGTAGATGGAGATGAGCATGATGCAGTCGATCGCATAAAGTGAATGTGCATCGGGGTGATCATCATCAGGTGTTGCCGAGGAGGAGCATATCAGCATAAGGTAGAAGATCGGGTTGATAAAACCATCGCGGGCCGATAATGTTAAGTTTGGCCGACAACAAGATATTGAAGGAACTGCATATGACGTCATCGTCATCAGGATAATCATCATCAGGACATTCCGAAATATCACCCGATAAAGGTTTATCCTGCTGACCATAAGTGTTTTGGCATAGGCATAAGGCATCGGGAAGATAATTGGATCGCGGAAGGAATATTCGGCAGAATATTCGTCATCAGTATAAAGTTGAGTATCATCATCAGGATGTTTCAATATGACCGGATAAGTCATATCCTGATGCTGTTGTTTAAGTAGTCAGATATCGGGGTGATGTAAGCATCGAAGGAAAGGTGCTTGAGGTTGTCGTCATCAGGATATATGGAGGGAACCAAATATTCTATATCCTGCTGATGAACATGATGTTGAACATCATGATGCTGTAGATAGAGGTTGGCGGTAAGGTGAACAGTGAACATCAGGAGGATGTTTGCGCTTGCTGAATATGATGATGCTGCCGATAGCCGAATATGATGATGCTGACAATGTTAATAGGAAATATGATGATGATGAAGGGTTGTTTGTAAGTTCATGTTTCTTTTGTACTGTCATTTTCCTATCTTTTATTCATTTCAATGGATTGCTTCCTGAAGATGGCATTCATGTCCATTAAAAGCATTTGTGTTTGTGTTTACTCATTTCGTCAGATTATTTGGTGGCAGTAAAATCTATGTCTTTAACCCTCTCAACCAAATGATTATTTACACTGCTCATGCATCTATTGCCATCATTAGATGGTGACGTACTCTGTCTCTATTATCTAACATATTGGAAGAGAAAAAAGAAAATTGTGTAAGTTCCTACATCTTTTACACAGTCATTTTGGCATCACCTATGGATTTTATAGCTTGCTCTCTACTTTTCCCTATCTTTTTGTGCTTTTATGGGTTGTCCTCTTTTGTTCATTTAAAGACTTAATGGCATAATTCATTACTGTCAACTTCTCTGCTGGCCATAGTTAAGAATACAGCTGATCTTTTCTTTGCACATATGTCTATTGGTTGTGCTTCAATCTATAAAATGAAAATGAAAATTAGCTCTACATAGATGCAAAATGTCTCAGCATACAATCATTTCATCAATTCATGATGGTTTGTTGCTAATGGAAATATCTCATTCATTTCCAATGTTGTTTGATAGATTTCTTTACAGACATCATGCAATAAAGACACCCAAAGATAGCCAATAGCAAAAATATTAAAACAGAATAGTTTTATTTGTTGGAAGCAAAAAAAGTAGCCATTTGTAAGTTCCTATATTTTTTACATTGTCATTCTATTTTTTTCTTTGTCTTTGTAATGGTTTCATTCTCACTCTTCCATCGGAACACTGTAGATGACTCAATGGTGTCAGCCTTCCTATTTGGAACCTCCTTTACTACACACCAACATATTTCTTCTCCACCTTTTGTATGTAACTTCTTATAGTGCTGCTTTTACTAACTATGAATCTCTTACCACTGATGAGGATTGCCAAGATAATGATGGAGCATTAAACACCATCTCAATGCTTTATCTCCACTATCCTAAGGCTAGTCCTACTTGCTATTTCAGTTCAAAGTTTACATATGGCCACTCCTTCCAAGCAGTTGCTTGGCCAGGCATTCAAATGGCTTGTGTCAACCTTTCAAGCTAATTGATTGAGAACTTTCCAATTGATGGTGAACAATTGTGTGTTATTCACTTAAATTGTTGTACGTGTAATTGGTTGATCGCTATTCACAGAAGCCTTCCAAGTAGTGCATTGACTCTATTTGTAGTTTTACACTTGGATTATTGATATTGGTTAATTTAGTAGTGATGGAATTGGACTTGTACTTGTAACTACAGAAGCTTCCAGGATGATAAAATGGATTGAAGACCTACATAGGAATCTAAAAATGTATGGCCTGAACATGATGGAAACATAACATTGTTTTGTTGAAAATGTAGTAAAATCTTGTTGCAGATGCTATATCTAGGATGCTCAGATATGTAAATGTTCAAGATTAAAGATAGGGGAATGCTTTTTCCAACGTGGCAGATGAAACTAAATAGGGATTCTCACTACTTTTGATGAGATCCTACCTATAACAAAATATACAATCATTGTTAGTTTTTCTTTTGAAATTCAATTTTGTCTACAATCCATCAAACCAGTCTTAACTGACATTTACTTGATTCTTTCAGTGACAATTAAAAAGTAAAAGTATTTATGTATTTTGCAGTGCTTGGCACAATATGCAACTGTCGTCTAACCATTCTCTTCTATGTGAACACATACACTTTGATTATAACAATCTTGTTAACTTATTTATGGATTCAGTATTCTGGGAGTAGTTGACACAATCTGGAGTGATCATTTAACTATTTTTTTGTAGTCGAACACATGCTTTAATTATAACAATATTATTTGCTTCTATAAATTTAAATCTTTAACGTGCACATTAGACGTCTCATATAGACTTTGAACAGAATACAAAATTCCAGTGTAAGCCATGGCATCAAATTCTCTAATCCAATCTTGGCAATAACACCTTTAAGTGCTTCTACTATTTTATAACAGTCCCATGAGTTTAGCGATTTAAGAGATTTTGATATATATATATAGATATATATGTATATATATACACATATGTATATATATACATACATATGTATATACATATATACATATGTATATATACATATATATACATATGTACATACATATATATATGTATATATGTACATACATATATATATGTACATATGTACATACATATATATATGTACATATGTATATATATGTATATATATATGTATGTATATATATATATGTATATACATATGTATATACATATATATATACATACATACATATATATAGATATATATATATCTATATATGTATGTATATATATATATGTATGTACGTATATATATATGTATGTATGTATATATACATACATATATATATATATTAAAAACACATGACTTCAGTGTATCATAATTTATCAATACCAAATCATTTCCCACAATATGAAAAATGCATATACAAACTTTAAATCACAAGAAATTTAACTTTTTTAATTTGCTATAGACATATCTTTATATAACATTAGCAATTTCAAAATAACGCTACATTAATTTTATACCATATTCATGTACAATTACATTATCTTGTATATAATACAAACATATGTTACAAAAAAGGTGACCAAGACCTTTGCAAAATAAACACAACATGAATTATAACATTCAATACATAGATATCATTAATATACTCTACACAAAGTAATAATGAAATTATAATCTAGTCATAGAACATGTCATAAAAATCTTGTTGATATGCATCGGACAACTGAGAGGGGGGGTGAATCAGTTGTCACAAAAGCTTAAACACTTTCTACAATTTAAACATTCATCACTTATCCACAATTATTATGATTTAACAATGAGTGCATGAAATCATAAACTTAACCACAGATACAACATCAAACACAAGAGACACTAGATTTGTGTGGAAAACCCCAAGGTGGGGAAAAACCAAGGAGAGGATTAACTCTCAATATATATTGCAATCTTGAAATAATGATGTTTAGGCTTGGTCACTCCACGGACCTAAACATACTGGCTTACTACCATGAAGAACAACTAGGTCTAGTAGGCTCACTGCCTCAACCCTAAACCTAGCAAGATTACAATAAGGGCTGTTAAACCCTGAGCGCTGTCAAACCCTACTGGTGGCTTACTGCCACAATCAACACCTTTCTATATTTACAACTAAAGTATAATAATTCCTCTGCTCTACTCTTCCTCAACTTTGCTCTACCTCTGCTCTGCTCTTCCTCTTCCTTCCTCTGCCTCTTCTCTGCTCTACCTTTTGGACCTTTCTTAATATCTTCTCATTTCCGCTCAAGGACACTTTTTCCATGTCTCAACTACAAGTATTTATACACCACAACAACCTTGGAATGATCATCAAGGTCGACATCACAATCATCAACCATTGGAACAATCTCCAAGGTTGGTATTACAAATATTTACAAAATAGGTCATGACCTATTGCAACATTATGCAAAGGGAATGAAATGCGGATCATGCCATGCCTTAGCTGGGACTCAAACATGATCTTCCATGCCACAACATGCTTCCACAATCGTCTAGAGATCTCTGCAATCACTGGGATCAACTAGGTCAGCCAAGACTAGTTACACTCTACATTATCTGGGAACAATCTTCACACACCATCTCAATTCCTTAACACGAACCAAAGTCCAGATAGGAACATGATTAGGAGACATCTAAAAGCATGCTATAATCATCAGGTGCAACCGTACGAACCTTAACCACTTTATCCATAGGAATCTTTTCACCGGAACACATGAACTTCACTGTCTTCAACTGTCATAAAAGAAAGATAGCTTGTGGACCCCCAAACCATGAACCATTGCAACTGTAAGCACTTATCCTCATCCCAAACTTCCCTCTAGAACCACACAGCCAAATACTTTATTGCGGAGGAATGCAGAGCATAATACTTTCTTCCTGTCCCAACTAAACTTACAAAAAAAGGTTTCACTCTGGTGAACATAACTCACTTAGATCTTCATGTGGAGGCTTCAAATCCGGAATGCAACATCCTTAGTCATACCTCTAACTTACTTCCAATCCATAGACCATGATCTTCAAGCAGAAATAAATGTGGAGCAGTTTACTAGACTGTTCTTTAGCATACAACTTACTGTCTGTACTGCACTTCTCTGTAACTCACTTGTTTCTTTTGGAGAGGCTAATTTTCTCAATATCCTCAACATACAAGTCTTCTAAACAAGTAAGAGAATAAGATACAGTTGACACCAATGACAACAAGGATATGTTGACATCAATGACAACACCGATTAGGCACATACTTGCAACAATCTCCCCCTTTGTCATTGATGGCAACATATGATGTGAAAAAATGCAACAACCATCATGACAAGATTCTCCCCCTTTCTCTTTACACACCTGCACTCTTTCTTTCTCCAAAATTCTCCCCCTTTCTCTTACACATTTGCATTCTAAGTTTTTCACATGACTTCTCTACCCCTTTGACATCAATGGCAAATGGCACATACTTGCACTCATCTGCTTTGATCTAATCTCTCTTTTGAACTCTGGTGCAGGAGCACCAAGATGTCGAGATTCTACTTGATTTTCAAGTTGTCTTATTTTGTTCACTAAGGTCTTTTTCATGTTGTAATAAGTCTTAATGCCATGATTGTAGTTGGACTATGTCCAAATGTCGAAAAGAATCTTTTGGTTATGTTATTAGTCCTAGGTAGGACAGTCTTGTAGTCATAGGTAGTTTGCAAGATGACTTTAAGTTTTAATGTTTTTATAGGTTAGTCAATTAAATTTCCATGTTTTAAGCCTTAAAAGGAATTGTCAGTTAGTGGATTTTACCTTAGTCATTTCATGTAGTGGAGATTTAGAATGAGTTAGTAGTCTGCAGTCATAAAAAGTTATGACAGTCTATATTTAGAAAAAATCAGTTTTTTAGTAAAAATCAATAGTTAGGCTATTTTGAGCCTCTTCCCATGATGGGAATGGAATGTAAAAGATTATATAAAATTGAAATGCTTGAAAAAAGGAGTGGTGGTCGAATAAGGAGGATTTTTTATGATGTTTAAGATAAGGAAATGAAAAAAACATTGTTTTGCTGTCCCAAATTTTGTTTTTCTGTATTTTGCTGTTGTTGCAGACCATACCACGGATTTGTACGGAATATTTATGCCATGAAACCTATTGTATGTGATAGAGGGGTGATCTAACTATCCAATGCCATTGGTTGGAGGTCATTTCATTTATTTTTGAGAAAGTTATTGAGATTTTTCCAAAACTGTCCTAGTTTTTGTGGTTTTCTGTAGTTGCAGCAAGATTTTTAGCTCTTGTATGGCCTGTACTGCCTTTATAATGGATTGAAACCAGTTGCATGTTAAATATTGTTGAATCCTCTTTCAAATGGCGTTGGTTGCAGGAGATTTCATCTATTTTTGTTGAAGTTATAATGATTTTGGTGAAAACTGTCCAAAACCTAGCTAGGGCTGGCAGCAGACATTAAAAATGGGATAAGTTTTTTTGAACGATTGAAAAATGCCCATATCTTGAGGAAAATTCTGTTTTGATCTATATTTTAGTTTGGCTTTGGTTTTGTGAAGTTTCATGCATGCGTTTGAGAGATTTCTTAACCAGTCCATACGAGGAAACTAGAAAAAAAAGTGATTTCCTCTCTTAACCCACGTTGGAAAAAACTTGATCCACGGTTTGAAAAAATGTTTATTGATATTTTTGGTGGGTGTGCAGACCTGGATAAAGGCTTACTTTAGTTGTTTCAAGTTTGAAATGCTCTCACATAGGA
This sequence comes from Cunninghamia lanceolata, assembly GCA_027924645.1. Taxonomy (NCBI): domain Eukaryota; kingdom Viridiplantae; phylum Streptophyta; class Pinopsida; order Cupressales; family Cupressaceae; genus Cunninghamia; species Cunninghamia lanceolata. Next base: position 3,507,670 of record BSBN01000341.1, on the reverse strand, counting down.
CTGTCTTATTCTTTTGCACCATTTTCATTGGAGGCAGCATTGTGTCAAGTCCTTGAAGTTTCCTTGATTTTGTCTTTATGTCAAGTGAGTTTCAAATAGTCTCATACTCCCTAGGTTCATTCAAGTCATGTTGTCCCTTGTTGTAGAACAAGGTCTTGAAGCCCTTTTATCATGTAACAAGGTGTTGTGTGTGAAGGAGCAGATTAGTGTTAGATCTACCTCTGCATCATATTGGTATCAGAGCCAAGTTAGTAGGTCTGTGAAGTGTTGAGTTGAATAAGTTTATCAAGATGCCTCCAAGAGCAAGAAACATGGCTCAAGAGATGAATGAGCTGAAAGAGAAGCATGCTAGAGAGCTGAGGGAGCTGAAGGAAAGAATGGCTACCCTAGAACAAAATCAGAGAAGAGGAGTGGCTCTAGGTGAAGAGATTGAGTCTGAGGAAGAAGAAGAAGTTGAGTATGAAGATGTGGAAGAAGAGTTAGACCCTAAGGATCAGAGGTTGGTGAAGTTGCTGAGGGCAGTGAAAGATGACAAGCACAAGATGAAGATAGATGTGCCAAAGTATGGAGGAAGCCTGAATGATGAAGAGTTATTAGACTAGATTGCAGCATTGGACAATCACTTTGAGTGTGAAGAAGTTCCTGAGGATCAAAAAGTGAAGATTGCAAAGACCAAGCTGACAGGTCATGCTTTGTTATGGTGGGATTATCAGCAGACAGAGAGAAGAAAGCAAGGAAAGGCAAAGATTGTCTCATGGGACAAGATGGTAGCAAAAATCAAAGGTAAATTCTTGCCTAAAGATCATGAAGTTCAAATGTTTAAGAAGCTTCAAGGTTTAAGGCAAAAAGAAATGGATGTTAAGACATACACTGAAGAGTTTTATAAGCTGAGTATAAGGTTTGGTCAAAATGAAACTGAAGTGCAAAAAGTTGCTAGGTATATTGGTGGTTTGAGATTTAACATGCAAGATGAACTAGTGTTGGCAAATCCAAGGAGTGTTGAAGATTGTTATCAGATGGCAGTTAGAGTGGAAGAGAAGCTGAAAAGGAGACAAGATAAGTCAGCCAGAGGCAGAGGCAATACCTCTAGAGGTAGAGGATATTTCAATACAAAGCAAGTTAGTGAAAGTCAAGAAGACATGAGCAAGGCACAAGGACAAGGTGTTGATTTCAAACAAGGACAGAGTGCAGATTTCAGAGGTAGAGGTAGATTTGGATCTGGAAGAGGAGTGTTTACAGGCAGATGTTATCACTGCAATGAGGTGGGACACACATCTTTTAAATGTCCTAAGAAGGATGATAGGAGCAAGGACAGAAGGGTTCACTTGGCACAAGAGGAGGAGAAGCCAGAAGAACCAGAAATGTCGTCAACCTCTCCAATGATGGATGGAGAAATGCTCATGGTGGAAAGAGGTAAGATGCAGCAACCACCACAGGTATCTATTTTTAGAACTAATTGTTTGAGCCATGGCAAGATATGCAAGTTGATTGTAGATTCAGGTTCTCATGATAACTTAGTTTCTTGGGAAATGGTGAATAAGTTGGGATTGAAAACTTTTGATCATCCTAGCCCTTACCATGTCACTTGGGTGAGTCAAGAACAGCAGGTAATGGTCACTAAGAAGGCTTATGTTGATTTCACAATTGGTCCATATCAGGACTATGTTTTGTGTGATGTTATTCCTATGACATGTGGGCATGTAATCTTGGGTAGACCATGGCAGTATTTGAGAAGGACTATTCATGATGGGTATACTAATACCTATGTAGTGCACAAAGATGGTAAGCAATTCAAATTGATTCCTTTACCTTGTGAGGAGAAGAAGGAACAGGTTACTATTTGTTTTGGGGAGAAATTGAAGTTGAATGTCCAGGTTCAGGGTGATTGCACACAGCAGCAACAGTTGCAACAGAGTAAGGTGGATGACAGTCCTAGAGAGCAACAGGCTTGGGACTTGAGTTATGTTAAGGTAGGGGACATTGAGTGTCCTATAAGGAGCCAGAAGAAGGAAAACAAACAGCAGAGAGTCCAAGGAGGAATGAATCAGAACCTCCAGTTGAGAAGAGCTGAAGCATTGCAGCAGCAAGGTCCTAGGCAAAGACACCACAACAGGTTTTATGTTTCTAACACTGTTTACAAGAGCCATGCAGGTTGGAGAAGGAGGAAGCTAACTCTTGGAGAGTTCATGTTCCCTATCACCATTCAGAGGAACATCCCAACAAGACGGACGAATGGTTGGAGCAGATCCCCTAACTCTTGGGACAAGAGTTTTCATCATGCCGGGGAGTATGGTGCAGGAGCACCAAGATGTCGAGATTCTACTTGATTTTCAAGTTGTCTTATTTTGTTCACTAAGGTATTTTTCATGTTGTAATAAGTCTTAATGCCATGATTGTAGTTGGACTATGTCCAAATGTCGAAAAGAATCTTTTGGTTATGTTATTAGTCCTAGGTAGGACAGTCTTGTAGTCATAGGTAGTTTGCAAGATGACTTTAAGTTTTAATGTTTTTATAGGTTAGTCAATTAAATTTCCATGTTTTAAGCCTTAAAAGGAATTGTTAGTTAGTGGAGTTTACCTTAGTCATTTCATGTAGTGGAGATTTAGAATGAGTTAGTAGTCTGCAGTCATAAAAAGTTATGACAGTCTATATTTAGAAAAAATCAGTTTTTTAGTAAAAATCAATAGTTAGGCTATTTTGAGCCTCTTCCCATGATGGGAATGGAATGTAAAAGATTATATACAATTGAAATGCTTGAAAAAAGGAGTGGTGGTCGAATAAGGAGGATTTTTTATGATGTTTAAGATAAGGAAATGAAAAAAACATTGTTTTGCTGTCCCAAATTCTATTTTTCTGTATTTTGCTGTTGTTGCAGACCATACCACGGATTTGTATGGAATATTTATGCCATGAAACCTATTTTATGTGATATAGGGGTGATCTAACTATCCAATTCCGTTGGTTGGAGGTCATTTCATTTATTTTTGAGAAAGTTATTGAGATTTTGCCAAAACTGTCCCAATTTTTGTGGTTTTCTGTAGTTGCAGCAAGATTTTTAGCTCTTGTACGGCCTGTACTGCCTTTATAATGGATTGAAACCAGTTGCATGTTAAATATTGTTGAATCCTCTTTCAAATGGCATTGGTTGCAGGAGATTTCATCTATTTTTGTCGAAGTTATAACGATTTTGGTGAAAACTGTCCAAAACCTAGCTAGGGCTGGCAGCAGACATTAAAAATGGGATAAGTTTTTTTTGAACGATTGAAAAACACCCAAATCTTGAGGCAAATTCTGTTTTGATCTATATTTTAGTTTGGCTTTGGTTTTGTGAAGTTTCATGCATGCGTTTGAGAGATTTCTTAACCAGTCCATAGGAGGAAACTAGAAAAAAACAGTGATTTCCTCTCTTAACCCACGTTGGAAAAAACTTGATCCACGGTTTGAAAAAATGTTTATTGATATTTTTGGTGGGTGTGCAGACCTGGATAAAGGCTTACTTTGGTTGTTTCAAGTTTGAAATGCTCTCACATAGGACTGTCTTATTCTTTTGCACCATTTTCATTGGAGGCAGCATTGTGTCAAGTCCTTGAAGTTTCCTTGTTTTTGTCTTTATGTCAGTGAGTTTCAAATAGTCTCATACTCCCTAGGTTCATTCAAGTCATGTTTTCACTTGTTGTAGAACAAGGTCTTGAAGCCCTTTTATCATGTAACAAGGTGTTGTGTGTGAAGGAGCAGATTAGTGTTAGATCTACCTCTGCATCAAACTCTCTGACTACTCCCCCTAAGAAGTAGCCCTAAAAAGGCATCAATTCAGACCTCTGAACACCTTTGGACTAATGCACTATTGTGCATCTTAGTTTAGAGTAGGAGGGGTGATGACCCCTAACTTTTCTCTAAGATACTCAAAAGTATCCTTAGGCAAAGGCTTGGTAAAAATGTCTGCAATCTAATCCTTGGTAGAAACATACTCTAGCTTGACTTCATTCTATGTCACCTTTTCTCTCAGAAAATGATACCTGATGGATATGTGTTTTGTCCTTGAATGCATCACTGGATTCTTTGATATGTTAATGGTACCTGTGTTATCACAAAAGATTGCAATGGGATCTTCATACACAACTTTGATGTCCTTCAAAGTCTGCTTCATCCATAATACTTGAGTGCAACTGCATGCTTCTATAATGTATTATGCCTCTGTAGTAGATAGGGATATTGAATCCTGTTTCTTGCTCAACCAAGATACTAATCTTTTTCCCAAGAAGAATGCACCTTCACTTGTACTTTTTCTGTCATCCAAATCTCCAGCCCAATCTGCATCAGTATATGCACTGAGAGTAAAGTCACAGTCCTTAGGGTACCACAAACCATAATCTATTGTTCCTTTTAAATACCTCAAAATTCTTTTGATTGCCATCACATGTGATTCCTTAGGTTCTGCCTGAAATCTTGCCACAAGACACACCATATGCATTATGTCAGGTCTAGTTTGAGTCAGATAAAGTAATCATCCAATCAGAAGTCTATACTTTTTCTGGTTTTCCATGGGTGAGTTATCATCTTTGCTCAACTTACAACTAGTTATCATAGGTGTGCATACTGGTTTAGAGTCTTCCATCCCAAATTTCTTTAACAACTCTTTCACATACTTAGACTAAGAAATGAAGATACCCTTATCTGATTGACTTATTTGCAGATCTAAAGAGAAGTTCATCTCTCCAAACATAGACATTTCAAATTCACTTTGCATTTCTCCAACAAACACTGAGCACATACCTTCATTGCCTCCAAAAATAATATCATCAACAAAAACTTCAACAATCAGGGTTTGTTCATCATTGATCTTGAAATATATATTACTATCTATAGTACCTTTATTGAACCATATATGTATCAGGTACCTATCTAACCATGCATACCATGCCCTAGGAGCTTGTTTTAATCCATACATTGCTTTGTTCAATCTGTATACCATGTCCCCTTGTTCTGATGACTGAAATCCTTTCAGTTGTTCAATATAGACTTCCTCTTCCAACTCTCCATTTAAGAAGGTAGATTTCACATCCATTTGATAAACCTTGAAATCTTTGTATGCTGCAAAAGCCAGAAACATCCTTATTGCTTCAATCCTTGCTACTGGAACAAAAGTTTCTTTAAAGTCTATTCCTTCAACTTTAGTGTATCCTTTGCATACCAACCTTGTTTTGTTTCTTACCACTTCACCATTCTCATTCATTTTGTTTCTGAAGACCCACTTTGTACCAATTACATTCTTGTCTGCTGGTCTGGGAACAAGAACCCAAGTCTGATTCTTCTCTATCTATATCAATTCCTTTTCCATAGCCTTTATCCAATTCTCATATTTGCAAGCCTCATCCACAATTTTAGGTTCAATCTTAGAAATTAGACAGAAATTTACTTGTTCCTCTATAGCTTTTCTTCTGGTTAAGATCCCTTTGCTCTTGTCTCCTATGATTTGATTTTTAGAATGACTGATTCTTACATATCTTGGAGTTTTGGTAGCACTTACCGGAGTGTGTTCTTCTTCATCTATGTTGTCTTCATACTGCACCACTTCTGAAATATCTGGATCATCTTACTCATATTGACTTGATTCTGAAGACCTTTCCTTACATTCATCAACTTTAACATTTACACTTTCAATTATCTTATTTAGCCTCTTATTATAGCACCAGTAGGCCTTACTCTTGGTGGAGTAACTAAGGAAGATTCCTTCATCACATCTAGCATCAAACTTGCTTAAATCTTATTCTCTTTTGATGTAACATCTGCTACCAAAATCTTTGAAATATTTCACAGTAGGAACTCTACCATGCCACAATTCATAGGGAGCTTTTGAATTGTTACCTTTTACTTGAACTCTATTCAGGATATATATTGCAGTGTGAATTGCCTCTCTCCAATATGCTTCAGGAAGATGAGATTCCTTCATCATGGTTCTAGCAGCTTCTTGAACTATTTTGTTTTTCCTTTCAACAACTCCAATTTGTTGTGGAGTTCTAGGCGCAGATAGTTGTCTCTTTATTCCATGTTCTTCACAAAATAAATTGAATCCATTTGATGTAAACTCTCCTCCTCTATTAGACCTCAAGCATTTGATCTTCAAATCCATCTCATTTTCAACCATTGCCTTAAATGCCTTGAATTTATCTAGAGCTTCAGCTTTCTTTTTCAAAAAGGTGACCCAAGTCATTCTAGAATAATCATCAATGAGTAACATGAAATACCTATCTCCTTGTAAACTTCTTACTCTGGTAGGTCCACACAAATCTATATGCACTAGCTCAAGTAGTCCTCCAACCAATTGGTCCTTTCTTCTAAAACTTGTTCTTGTTTGTTTCCTGAATTGACACTCCTTGTAAATTGGATTAGCAGGCTTCACAAGCTTAGGCAAATCTCTAACAATCTGTGTAGTCCTTAACTTCATAATATTATAAAAATTTATGTGACACAACCTTCTATGCCATAACCAATTCTCATCAATCTGAGTCAACAAGCAATAGTTCTTGGTTCCTTTAAAGTGATAGAGATTACCTCTAGTCTTCTTACCAGTTGCAATGACTGTTCCGGAGCTTTCCCTAATCTTGCATCCATTGTCCTTGATGCTTAAGTCATAGCCCTTGTCACACATCTGACCCACACTTAGAAGATTGTTCTTTAATCCTTTCACATATAAGATATCTTCAGTATTATGCTTTCCATCAAAAGAAATAGATCCTTTCCCACAAATCCTACCAGCTGTATCATCTCCAAACCTAACCAGTCCACCATCATATCTTTCCAAACTTACAAACTTACTTTTGTCACTAGTCATGTGGTGAGATCAACCACTATCAATAACCCATTCATCCTTGTCCTTAATGACTTGAGCAGCCAAAGCACTTTCCACTGGTTTTTCTTCCTTCCCACAGCTAGAAGAATTGGTAGACATGAGATCTTCCTTAATAGCAATGAACAAGCATTCATTTATAGAGGAACTAGCATTATCTGGTTCACCATTATCTGATACTCCTTTATCATCATCAAGATCTTCAACATAATAACACTTCTTTTGGGTCCTAGGCCTATTCTCATAGCTTCTTCTATTTCTTTCAATTCTTTTGGGACATCTGGAAGCAAAATGACCTACTTTACCATAGGAAAAACATTTGAAAGGTAATTTTCCTTTATACTTACCACATCCTCTTTACAGTATGTCCACAAAGTTGGCTTCAACTTCATCTAACTCATCATCGGATTCTACCTTGTACTTTTTTGATCTGGAAGTACTTCCAGGAGTACTAGCTTTGAAGGTTGTCTCAACTTTCAGCAGAGCATAATCCAACTCCCTCATTTCAAAAGCAGTTAGCTTACCAAGCAACTGATCCCTGTTAATAGATTTTACTTGCATGAATTCTTCAATCATGGCTACCTTGTGACAGTAGGACTTGGGTAGAGATCTGAGAATTTTCATAACAACTTTCTTTTCTTCAAGAGTTCTGCCTATGGCTTTTATCCTTGTAACAAGTTCATCAACTCTTTGCATAAAAGCTGATATGTTTGTTGGCAAGAGACACTATATGGATTCATGATTATTGTCATTGATGGCAACAAAGTTCATCCCACACATCCGCAGAACATGGTATGTCTCTACCAGAAGTCAGAGTGAAGAATGTTGTGGTCCGGTAAACAGGAATAGAGCATGTGGCGAGGTCCGATAGACAGGTCCGGATCTCTCAGCGGAAGTATCTTGGTAAAGTGTGGATTTCGGGAAGTCAAGAGGACTATCTTGACTGATAGATTCCAAGGTTTGAGCCTCCGTTGTGGAAAGGGTAAAGAGATATGAATGCTTAAGTACCAGGTTCCCAATTGGCAGTGTGAACAAAGGAAGAACTGACTGGCAGAACATCAGACATTATTTTGGATGTGATACTGATGTTGGTAAAGGTTATGAAGGCATGAATTATGTTTGGCCGACATGGTTAATGATTTCCACAAGTATATCCTTGATCTGCATTACTTGGTATGCAAGGATTCAGCCGACAGATCAGAGTCTATTGAAAATATTGACTATTCTGGTGCCAACTAGAAAGATGATGAAATCACCTATGCGGATATATATATAGGATGGATTTAGTTGTGAGGTGTGGAGAAGTGATATGTGATGTGCGAATAAAAGCAGAGTAGAGCAGAAGCAGTAAGGAAGGTCCGGTATGTGAAAGGAAAGTAGCATAAGAGAAGAGGAAAGATGAAATGCAGCAGATCAGTATACTGAGCCTAACCAGAACTGAACCCAGCATATGTGGATGCTACCAATCAGTTCAAGTATTGTATAACATTCCTTTTGTAGATAGTGTGTCTCTTGTAGGCAGTGTTCCTTCTTGTGAGCAGTGTGCTTGGACAGTGAGCCCTAATTGGCAATTGCCATTTTGTATTTCCATTCTTCTAATAGAGAATACAATCTTGGGTTAATCACCCCGTGGTTTTCTCCCTTAACAGGGTTTCCACGTCAAAAATATTGTGTCATGTGTATTTCCATTTCATAGTTATGTTTGCTTATTTAAATAAATGTTGCATTGATTATTAAGTAAGATAAGAAAGAAGAAAATAGTAGGATAACTGATTCACCCCCCCTCTCAGTTATCAACAATTGGTATCAGAGCTAAGTTCCTCCTAACAGAGCCTAACAACTTGAGGAAGATCTAGGAATTCAAATGGATGCATATGGTTTAAGGGAGCAACTCAAGACTGCCCTTGATGATCTTGAACAATCAAACTCTGAAGTTAATGAATTAAAGGAAAGACTCAAACAGGCTGATGATTTCATGAGAGAACTAAAAGACAAATTAAATCTCTCTATGAAAAAGAGAAAGGAGCTGCTTCAGCAATTGGCAAGACAAGGTGAAGCAAATAATGCAAATGAAGAGCTAAAGGAAAAAATTGAGTTGTGTGAAAAGTTATCAAAAGAAATCATTATGGTAAGACATGAAATGGAATCAGGAGTCATGAAGTTTACCTAAGAAGTTGAAGAGAAAAGAAAAATTGAAGATAATCTAAGACAATCTCTCAAGGAGAAATCAGAAGATTGCCACCAGATAGATAGAATTATCAGACATCTTGAATCTAATCTTGAAGATGCTAAAGATAATGAAGAAAAACTTGAGGATCAAATTGTCTCTCTCAAAAGGGATCTTCAAACAGCAAATGAGTATAAAGAGAAATTCAAGATAAGTTCTGCTCAACTTGAAGTTCTTCTTGGAAGTCAAAAGAAGGTAGATGACAAGTGTGGTTTGGGATATGAGAAAGGAGAAAGCTCCAGATCCAGTCAGAAGAATTTTGGATCAAAAAATCCAAGGAATAGGTCTAGAAGACCTCTGGTAAGACAGCCTAATGCTCAAAGATATCCTTCCTTCAATGGATACTGCCACAACTACAATCACTTTGGTCACAAAGCTAATCAGTGCAGAAAGAGAATGAATCAGACTAATTCATCCTTCTCCAGATAGTGTTTTAACTGTAAAAGGTATGGTCACAAATCTCATGAATGCAAAAATATGCAAATAAACAGATCATTCAATGGTAGATGCTTTGCATGCAATAGAATAGGTCATATGGCTAATCAATGCAGATCAAGAGGATATCAATCAAATATGCAAAGAAATGTTGTTTGCCAAATTTGCAATAGATCCGGTCATATTGCTAAATTCTGTAGAAGCAAGAATCAGGACAAAAGAGGTCCGGTATATCATAATCAGAATCAGGACAAAGGAAAACAAAAAGTGAATGTGGATGAAGTTCAAAGTGAGATGAACAAGATTTGGGTGACGAAAAGTACAGAGAATGTAGTGGTTGGATCCACACCAGACTCTGGTGCTGATATTCCTTCTAGAAATTAAAAAGTGAGCTCTGGTTTAGGGGGAGACACAAAGAAAACCTTGTTCCCCCAGCCAGTCAATTGGTGCCGGAACTGGCACAAGAAGAATTGCGGATTGAAGGGTTAATAAAGGCAACATCCAAACAAACTATGGTAAAGATTTGGAAGATCCACATGATGTTTAAAGATCAGGATTGATCTAGTTCTCCAAGTCATCTGAATAAGGCAAACCAGAATAACTTAGGTCAAGCATTTATTGCAACCTAACATTAGGGTTTGCGGAGCAATATAAGGGTTTTTCTCATTAATCACTTGTTCATTCTACATTCAAGAAGAAATGAAAAGTGAAGCTCTGCAACAAAATTCCACAACTTCATCAAAGATCGTTTGCAAAAGTCAATTCATCCAGAAATCAATCCGGCCAGCTACGTGAAACCGAAAGGCGCAAAAGGTATTTTCTATTCTCAATATCTCTCTGCAAAGCTTTGAAAGATGCGTACTCCGAATATAGTAAAGATCTCTGATAGGCCCCGCCCTGAATTCAAGAAACATCCATACAAATCATTGGAGGTAGATCCCCTAGGAGCATTCTCTAGTGTTCCGCATGGTGTTTTGCACATAGAAGACATTAGGGTTTACATACATGCAAATATTGAAGAGTTTGGGGAATTCAAACTGAGAGACATCTATCACAAACAATTGATAGATGATACTTTTGAGCTTAAACCAGAATATAAGGGCATCTAGGAGAAACATTTTGATCAGTTTATTCATTTCCCCTATTTTGAAGAAGATGAATGGGTTTGGTATGTATTGAGTAGGGTGCATGATAACTTCCTATGGCTGAACAAACCTTGCAAGATCACAAAGGAGGCAATTAGGGCAGTAACTAGTTTATACTCCTCCAGAGGGATACCTGTCCTCAAAGCTGTCAAAAACAACATTGTAACTGAGGCCACCAGATCAAGATTTGATAAGAGGGCAATGACCATTGAAGATATTACTGACCCAGATGTCAAGTTTGCATCTATGATAATAGGATACAAGATATATCACTCCAGTAGGGAGAATTCAGTATCCGAAACTGCAGTATATACTGCTTATGAGATCCTGAGAAAGAATACAGAATATGACCTCTGTGAACTTCTTTTCAGCCAACTAATGGAAAACATACAGAAAATAAAAAAGGACAAGAAGAATTCCTTTAAATATGGTGGACTAATACTATGTCTATTTTTCTACTTCATGAATGAGCTGCCCGGATCAAATGGATGGGTATGGCAAAATGACAAACCGGTAGCAATTCAGATCAGAGACTACTTGTATGAACTTGGGGATGCTAAGGCAAGGAATACAGCTCTGTGGGGTTACTTCAAGCAATTTCAAAATATAATGCAAATCAGAGAAAGAATCCCCAAATTAGTAGTTGAGAAATACAAGGATACAATGTGCTTCATGGTAGACACTGATCAATGCCTAATGGAGGCAGTAGAGCCAAGGACAGTCTAGATCATGCCTATGGGGTATGAAGTTGATAAACAAATTGTAGAGCTACATGTTCAACACATGCTCAGTCAGCCTAAGGACTCAAAAGTAGAAAGATTTGGAACCTTTGAGGAGCTGAGTGTAAAGATTCTTGTGCAACTCAGAGAACCTGAAATCAAGACGAAGGTGAGAAAAGAAGTAGAAAATATTACCGAAGGCCTTGGCATCTCAAAGGAGGCACTTGATGCCCACAAGAAAAGAATGGAAAGGGCTGAGGAAGAGAAGAAAGAGGCAGAAAAGAAAAGCAAGGAAAGTGCTCTGGTAGAAACCTCTACCCGGACTAGATCATCAAAGAGATCTGCACCTGCTACTGCCAAAAGCTCAAGGGCATCTAAACTGGAAGCACAATCATCTAGAAAAGGAGAAAAGAGAACAAAGAAAAAGGAAACAAGGTCCTATGTTAGCCTAAAGGATAATGAGGAAACTGAATCAGATGAGGAGATAAGGAAACTGAAGAAGAAGAAGAAATCATCCGGTGAACATTCTACTAGTCAAGGAGAAGAAGAGAAGGAAGAGAAATTTGCTGAAAAACCCACTCTATCCTTGGATGTTGTAGTAAAAGCGGTCACTGTGGATGGGAACCTACAACCCCTAACAGAATTTTATGGTGAATATAATGAAGCAGATAAACAAATTCTGGAGGAAGCCACAGTTTAGTTTTTGAACACTTACAACAAAGCTTTTATTGAAATTATCTCTCTAATTCCCAAAAGCTTAGAGAAAAGGCTTGAAATGAGGAAGAATAATGCTCGAGCAAAAGATCTCGAGATCCAGGAATAGATAGCAATTCAGCTATTTCCTTCAATTGATCCCAAGACAATGAATATGGTATTCAAAGATTGCAAGGATGAGTTCCGGAGCAAAGCCAGGATGAATCAGCTAATGCTTGGTGAAACTAACAAAGTGGCAAAAGAGACCGAAGAGATCCTCCAGAATACTTTCAAGAAATTCAACATTCCAATTATAGAGGACTTGGGTACTGACCCCTCAACCACTAGTGTTGCAGAAGAATCTACTAAGAAAATGACAGAAGAGGTGGGCCTTGAACAGACTAATATTTCTCCTCCGATTTCACCTACAGTCTCTGGATCTAAAGGAGAAGAAGGATTATAGGAGAAAGAAGTAGAGGTGAAAGAGGTTGACAGTACCAAGGTTGCAGAAGGAGAGAAGCCTTCAATAGAGAAGACCACAACTGCTAGTGGTAAGAATGTAGAAGGAGAGAAAGCTCCAAGGGATAGCCCTAAGAATGCAGAAGAGAAGAAACATCTGTTTCTGGCAAGAGACACTGCAAAAACTATCCAAGAATTCCTAAACAAAGAAACAATGGAGATTGATGAATCGGAGCTTCTACAAGGACCATTTAACTTTTATTCTCTTTCTCTGGTACAGACAATGAAGATTGCTTCATTTGCTAATGCCAAGGTTAAAGAAAAACTTCTAAAGTCTCACATGGAAGACTGTGAGTTGATAGAAGCTGCTTCCAGAGTGCTTGAAAAGATTATGCCATCATTTCAGAAAGATCCCACAGCCTCCTCTTCCGGTAATCTCAAAACTCTAGTCAGTAGTGTTAGCACACATTTTGATTCACTAGAGAAGTCAGCAGAAGATAAGGTCCGGAAGGAATTTCTTGCAAAAAGATTATCAGAGGTACAAGGGTTGATAAGTAATGATAGGAAAAATATGAGTATAGGGATAAAGAGCTTAGAAAATGCTCTTATAGATGGCGGAAAAATATACAAATTTTGTATTTCATGGTCCAAAGCAACAGTAGAGATTGACAAGAAAATAAAAGAGCAAGAGGATAAACTACTAAGTTTGTCTCAAAGTTTTGATCCTCTCTCTTCCTCCATAGTCAATCAAGAGTGTCAGACTATTGCAATCACAAATGCAATAAAGAATTTTGAGAAGGAAAAGAAGAACATAATTAGCTGGATGGGTGAACTCAGAAGAATCATTATCCCTAAGTTAGAGGCCATGCATGAGGCCATAAGTGATGCTCAGACTACCGCCCAAACCAATGATCCAATAGATCTTAAGAGGGCAGAATCTTTTGCATTTTTGTTGAGTGGTCACATTTCAATTTTGGATAGAATGAAGCAAAGTTGGGCTACAGAACTCATCCAATTGAAGACATCCTTTGCAGACATTCTTCAGTTTATGTATGTAATATGCAGCTAAGTATAGTTAAATTTTTTTTTGAAACTTTTCGTATGCGGACCCTACCCTTTGCCATTGATGTCAAAGGGGGAGTGAAGAGCAGTGAAAAATGAGGAATCCAACTAAGGGGGAGCTCTGAAAAATGTATATAATAACAGAGCATCAACCAAGGGGGAGCATAGTGTAAACACTTAGTCATTTTTCACTAAGTGTTGCCATCAATGCCAAAGGGGGAGATTGTTGGCAAGAGACACTATGTGGATTCATGATTGTTGTCATTGATGGCAACAAAGTTCATCCCACACATCCGCAGGACATGGTATGTCTCTACCGGAAGTCAGAGTGAAGAATGTTGTGGTCTGTTAAACAGGAACAGAGCATGTGGCAAGGTCCGATAGACAGGTCCGGATCTCTCAGAGGAAGTATCTTGGTAAAGTGCAGATTTGGGGAAGTCAAGAGGACTATCTTGACTGATAGATTCCAAGGTTTGAGCCCCCGATGTGGAAAGGATAAAGAGATATGAATGCTTAAGTACCAGGTTCCCAATTGGCAGTGTGAACAGAGGAAGAACTGACTGGCAGAACATTAGACATTATTCTGGATGTGTTACTGATGTTGGTAAAGGTTATGAAGGCATGAATTATGTTTGGCTGACATGGTTAATGATTTCCACAAGTATATCCTTGATCCACATTACTTGGTATGCAAGGATTCAGCCGACAAATCAGAGTCTATTGAAAATATTGACTATTCCAGTGCCGACTAGAAAGATGATGAAATCACTTGTGCGGATATATATATAGGATGGATTTAGTTGTGAGGTGTGGAGAAGTGATATGTGATGTGTGAATAAAAGCAGAGCAAAACAGAAGTAGTAAGGAAGGTCTGGTATGTGAAAGGAAAGCAGCATAAGAGAAGAGGAAAGATGAAATGCAGTAGATCAGTATACTGAGCCTAACCGGAACTGAACCCCAGCATATGTGGATGCTACCAATCAGTTCAAGTATTGTATAACATTCCTTTTGTAGACAGTGTGTCTCTTGTAGGCAGTGTGCCTTCTTGTGAGCAGTGTGCTCGGGCAGTGAGCCCTAATTGGCAAGTGCCATTTTGTATTTCCATTCTTCTAATAGAGAATACAATCTTGGGTTAATCACCCCGTGGTTTTCTCCCTTAATAGGGTTTCCACATCAAAAATATTGTGTCATGTGTATTTCCATTTCATAGTTATGTTTGCTTATTTGAATAAATGCTGCATTGATTATTAAGTAAGATAAGAAAGAAGAAAATAGTAGGATAACTGATTCACCACCTCTCAGTTATCAACAATGTTTTCATCATTATTCATCTTCAATCTTTCATATTTCACTTTCAGACTTTGTAACTTGGCTTCCTTCACAGAATCATCTCCTTCATACAGATTTTTCAACTTTTCCCATACCTTATTTACAGTTTCAAGATCCACCACTTTCATTAATATTGAGTCGGTTAATGAGCTTAGCAGAGCATCCTTTGCCTTGATATCTATCTCATATTCTTTGATTTCATCTTCAGTCGTCGGACCATTTTGAAGTATGGTGTATTCTATTTTTGCAACTTTCCAAACTTTGTAACCAAGAGAAAGAAGATGGCTTTTCATCCGAGCCTTCCAAAGAACATAATTTGTTCCATCAAAATGCGGTGCTTCCTTCTTGTAAGACATTTTGGATCTTCCTCAAGCTGTTAAACTTTCTTCAAAGGAACCTTGCTTTGATACCAATTGTTGATATGCGCCAGACAACTAAGACGGGGGGTGAATCAGTTGTCACAAAAACTTAAACACTTTCTACAATTTAAACATTCATCACTTATCGACAATTATTATGATTTAACAATGAGTACATGAAATTAGAAACTTAACTACAGATACAAAATCAAACACAAGAGCCACCAGATTTATGTGGAAAACCCCAAGGTGGGGAAAGACCACAGAGAGGATTTGTTGGAATAGGTCTGGACAACTAAGAGGGGGGATGAATCAATTGTTACTCTATTTAATCTTTTACAACTTAAAATTAAATCAATAATATAAACTTTTCAGTATTAGACAATAGCATATGAGTAGAAAACATGAATGACACATTTGACACCAAGATTTTGACATGGAAACCCAGTTAAGGGAAAAACCAAGGTGGGGGTTAACCCACAAAAATTAATACCCTATTAAAAGTATTTTACAAATGGGAATGCACATGCATTCGGGCTCACCGCCCTAAACTCACTGCTCAAGTTTGGAGGCTTACTACCTACAGAAAAGTTTACAAGAGATTTATAGAGATTTTGATCTGGTAAGATGCATCTACCAATGCTAGAGATCAGCTCCAATTAAGTGCAAATATTGACTTTGTACACTTCATCTTTATTTTGCTCTTCTTTCTATTCTGCCTTCATTCGGATTTAGATTTCTGCTCCTTTTACACTTTCTTAATCCTCACAATACATACCCCACAATATCCACAATCATCAGCTATATATATCCTTATCATGAATTGCAATCACTTGCCAGTTGGCAACAATCAACAACACTTAGAACTTTTTAAGAATGTTCTGCTCTGTCGGCTAGATCCATACACCAGTATTGATGCATATCAAAAATAACACATGTAGATCATCATATATGTTAGTCACTAACATTATATCTCATACACAGCTTAAAAAAACACTTCTATTAGGTCCACACAAGGATTTATCATAAGTCTGCTTGTTCTTTACTAAATTGTTCTGTCATAACAAGACCTGGTATTCAAATGCTCATAAATTTTGATCCCTTTATCACCAAAAGCTAAAAAATTGGATTTAGATTGTCTTGGTGTCCCTCTACACTTCTTTAGATCCACAACACATAATGATTAACTGGACAGATCCGCTGACCAAAATACTGGACTCTGTTATACGCTCTGTTTCAGGCTCCCAGACTTAGATAGATTATCATTCTGACTTTCGGTATGATCAGATACTGCACTACGTATGTGTGGAACAATCTTAGTTGCCATCAGTGACAACACCTATCAATGCTAAGTAGTGTCTCTTGCCAACAATCTCCCCCTTTGGCATTGATGGCAACACTTAGTGAAAAATGATTGTCTTTGTGCAACTCCCCCTTTGTCTGTACATTCATGCACTTTACTTATTTCGGTGCTCCCCCTTTGCTGAATACTTCATTTTTCACTACCCTTCACTCCCCCTTTGACATCAATGGAAAAGGGTGGGATCTACAAATCAAAACTCTCCAAAATTTATGTATACATTGCCGCATATGTACAAGTAACCATTAAGTTCCATTCACGCGAACTTGAGTATGTCTGCAAAACTATCTTTTATTTGCACAAGTTCAAAGGCCCAAGTACTCTTTATGTCATCCAAAATTCAAGTGTGCCCATTTAAGACAAATGAGTATGCTTTTGCCTTTGACAGATCTGATGGAACACTGGCCTGAACTACAGTCTAAGCTTTAGATAAGGCATTATAAATTGTCTCTAACTTAGGGGCAATTAATCCCTGGAGCTCACACATTCTTTTCATAATGTTTCTTTTCTCTTTGACAAGTTTCTTTATTTCCTTAGTCAAGTTAATTACTTGACATTCTTGACTTATGGGTGAAACTGATAGGGGATCAAAATTTTGAGAGAGATTTGACAAATTTTGTTCTTGTTCCTTTATCTTGTTCTCAATACCCTTGTTAACTTTGGGCCATGATAGATAGAATTTGTACATATCACTTCCATCATTTAGAGAATTCTAAATACTCTTTATGCTAATACCAAGTATTCTTCTGTCATTTCCTATCAGGTTCTTTATTTCACAAAATTTCTTATCTAAGAATTCTTTCTAAACTTTTACCTTCACAGACTTCTCAAAGGACTCAAAATGTGAATTTACTGAACCTACAAGATTTTTTAGATGTCCAGAGGGGGAATCATTTTGATTCTTCTTATAGGTTGGCATCAATTTCTCCAAAACTCTGGTTGCAAGTCCCAGTAGCTCATTCTCCTCCATGTGGAACTTTAAAATTTTCTCTCTAGCCTTTACTTGGGTGAATGATGCTATCTTCATCAGTTGAATTGGAGAGAGAGCATCTAGATTGGCTAGACCTTGGAGTAGTTCCGGTTCATCAAGTTCAATCACTTCTTTTCCAAGAAGAACTTCTGCAGTGTCTCTTGCAACCATTTCAAAATCAACCTTTTGGACTCCTGATTTCTCAGTCTCTACTTTAGGGGCTTCGATGTTTGCACCATCTTCTTTTGTTTTATCTTTCTTATCTCTTTCTTCTTCTAACTCTACTTTATCCTTTCATGTGTTCTCTACAAAGAATCCTTGTTTGTTTATCACTTGCTATCTGATCAGGAGGGCTCTGTGAAACAGTGACATTATCCTCTTTCCCTGTTGTATCAGATGGATTGGGAGTATCTTCTGCATCAAATATTTTATCCAACATTTCTGTATCCTCCTAAATTGCTTGTCCTACTTCTGGAACAGAGGCTCCACCCAACTCAGATTGTTGCTCAATAATATTCTCTTCTTCACCATCCAGCACTTCTTTTTGTGACTGTGTGAAAATTATACTTCTTTAATGCTTTCAAAAGAATCTCTTGAATTTCTTCAACTATTTCACTTATTTCTCCAAGCATGAGCTTGTTCATTCTCCTTTTGCTTTTAAAATCATCTTTGACTTCCTTAAGTATCATATTTATTTGTTCAGGAGAAATTTGAGGACATAGATTTATCAGCTCATGTTCTCTAATTTCCACATCCTTGCACTTGGCATTTTCTTTTCTCAATTCCAAGATATTTGCCAGACTTTGTGGTAACTCAGAAGTTATCTCAATTAGTGCCTTGTTGTAAATGTTGAGATATCTGACCGTTGTTTCCTCCAACACCCTTTTATCCATATCATTATATCCATCATAGAATTCAATCATGGGTTTTAGATTACCACCCACAGTGACTGATTTTATCACATCTTCTAGTGAGAGTGTGGGTTTCTCAACATACTCTTTATATTCTTCAGCCTTTTGCTTTTTTCTACTTCTGTAGGACTTTTCTTTGGTTAACTTTGCAGCTTCTGTTCCAGTGCCTTTTGGTTCCTTGATTTCAATGTTGGAGTCTGTATCTACTTCATCTTCTCTTATGCTTTCATAGGTCTAGGAAGCTTTTGTTTTCTTCCTTTTCTCATGTTTTCTAGATGATTCTGCTTCTAGTTTTGTAGATTTGGAAGGAGCAGAGGTAGTAGTAGAACTTCTAGTAGTTCTTGAAGTGGAAAAAGGTTCCACCAGATCACTTGTTTGTCTATTTTCTTGTTTTTCTTTCTCATCCTTTTCTATTCTTTCTCTGAATTTCTTCACAGCTTCCTTTGTTAGGCCAAGATTTTCAGCTAGTTGCTCAACTTCTTTTCTTACTCTCCTATTTATTTCAGGTTCTCTGAGCTTAGTATGCAACTTTAAACTTAGCTCCTCATAAGTTCCAAATATTTCAACCATTGTGTCTTTGGGCTTGCTTAGCAGATGTTGAGCATACATATCCAAGATCCTTTCATCTACTTCATACCCCATGGGCATGATCCAAATAGTTCTGGGTTCCACTGCTTCCATTAAACACTTATCAGTATCAACCATGAAGCATATTTCATTTTTGTATTTGTCAATAATTGAGTTTGGGGATTCTTTCCCTTGAGTGCATCATATTCTAAATTTTTTTGAAGTAACCCCATATTGTCATTTTCTGAGCATTGAAATCACCAATGCTGTGAAGATGATTTCTGATTTGAATGGCAACTAGCTCATCCTTAGTCCAGTGTACACCTTTTACCCCAGGTACCTTATTCATAAAGTAAAAGAATAGACATAAAATCAGTGTACCATACTTGAAGGTGTTCTTCTTATCCCTTTTGATCTTGTTCAGATTTTTAATCAATTGATTCTGCAATAGTTCACACAAGTCATAATCAACATTTTCTTTTAGCATCTTGTATGCAGCATAAATGGCTGCTCTAGAAATAGAATTTTCTCTAATAGAGTGGTAAATCTTGTATCCAATCACCATGGAGGTGAATTTGACATCCGAATCTATAATATCATTTATGGTCATTACTCTTCTGTCGAACTTAGCTTCGATAGCATCGATTACTGTCTAGTTTTTTATAGCTTTTAGCATGGGCAATCCTCCAATTGAGTTTAAACCAGTTACATTTTTGATAACATCCCTAGTAATCTTGAACAGTTTTAACAACCAAATGAATTCATCATGTATCTGACTTAAGACGTATCAGACCCACTCATCCTCATCAAATGTTGGAAACCCCATTACTTGAACAAAGTGTTTATCCTGTAGAGCCTTATATTTGGGTTTAAGTTCTTTATTTTCATCCATGAGTTGTTTTTCAAATAAATCTACATACCAAGGGAATCTCCAAAATCATCTATATTTGCATGAATGTAAACCCTAATGCCTTCTACATGTAGCACCCCATATGGAACACTTGAAAAAGCACCTAACAGATTGACTTGAATTGATTTGTGAGGATGCTTCTTGAATTTGGGTCGAGGCCTTTCGGTAATGTTAATAACATGAGGGGTAGCGATTTCAATAGATTTCATATTCAAATATTTACAGAGAGGTACCTTTTTCTTTCGCAGTGTTAGGGTTGATCACTTGCCAATTGAATTCATTATCTGCCTACGACTCTGGACTTTGTAGCTCAAATGCTCTTCTTCTTGTTCACTTCGAATGTAAGGTGATTCACATGAGTGATCAAGTGACCTTTTACAGCTCCACATTACCTAATTTGTCTTTGCAATAAATGTGTTTCCCTAATTGTATCCAGTTACATTGTTTTGACAGCTCCTTATATATCAACATCTTTTCTTCTGGAATTCCTTCCATAGGTTTTGGAACAATTTAGAGTATTTTCTGTTAATGTGCCAGATTCAGGCACCCACTTACTGATCGGGGGAATTTGATGTTCTATGTAGCTCCCCCTAAGCCAGAGTTTCTAACTTAATTCCCAGAGGAATTATCAGCACCAGATTCTGGTGCGGACTCATTATCATTGTTTATTGTATCTTACTTTATCCAAATCTTGTTCATTTCACTCTGTATCTCATCCACATCAATTTTCCTTTTGCCTCTATCTTGTTTCTACTCATTTGGTTTTCTGTTTATAGGACCTTTTCTTCCATTATTTTTACTTCTACAGAATCTTGCAATATGACCATATTTATTGCAGTTATAGCATACAACATTTCCTTTCTTATAAACCAGATTTTCTCTTGATCTGCATTGATTAGCCATATGTCCAAACCCATTGCAAACAAAGTAGTAACCATTGAAAGAATTGCTAATTCTTCTATTATTGCAATTATTCATTGTCATACTTCTGCATTCATTTGATTTATGACCATACCTGTTACATTTGAATCATTGACCAGAGAAGGATAGACCATTTTGATTTACTCTGCTTCTGCATTGAGTAGCTCTATGACCAAATTTGTTGCAGCTGAAACAATTTCCATTGAATGATGGATATCTTTGAGCATTTGGTTGTCTTACTGGAGGTTTTCTAGATCTGTTTCTCTCATTCCTAGGTTGAAAATTTCTTAGTCCGGATCTAGAGCTTTCACCTTTCTCATACCTAAGATTATGCTTATCAACATCCTTTTTCTGCCCTTCAATGAGTGCTTCAAGTTTAGCTGAGCTTATCTTGAACTTCTCCTTATACTCATTTACAATTTCTAGGTCATGTCTAAGTGTGATAATCTCTCAAGTTCTCTTTCATTGTCTCTGCTTTCCTGTAGATTAGATTCTAGAAGGCCAGCTATCGCATCTAATTTGCAGTATTCTTCAAAACAACTTTTTTTCAGATTTTGATTTAACTCTTCTTCAGCTTTCTTCTTATTTTCAATTTCCTTGGTTATTCTCATCACTCCAGTTTCCATCTCATGTTTTAAAATAGTAACTTATTTAGTTAACTTCTCATATTCATTTGTCTTCTCATCCAGGGCCTTGTCTTCATAAGGTTTTCCCAGTTGAAGAGGTGGCTCCTTTCCTTTTGCATTGGATTTACTCAGCCTTTTTGAGGTTGTCTTGGAGCTCTTGAACTTCTACCTTGGACTGCTCAAGATCATCTAGGGTGAGATTAAGTTGCCCTTGAAGGTCATATTCATCCATTCTGTTGTCTTCCCAGATCTTCCTTAAGTTGTTAATATTTTTCAAAGGAACTTAGCTCTGATACCAATTGTTGGAATAGGTCTGGACAACTAAGAGGGGGGGTGAATCAATTGTTGCTCTATTTAATCTTTTACAACTTAAAATTAAATCAATGATATAAACTTTCTAGCATTAGACAATAGCATATGAGCAGGAAAACATGAATGACACATTTGACACCAAGATTTTGATGTGGAAACCTGGTTAAGGGAAAAACCACGATGAGGGTTAACCCACAAAAATTAATACCCTGTTAAAAGTATTTTACAAATGGGAATGCACATGCATTCGGGCTCACTACCCCAAGCTCA
The DNA here is from genome assembly GCA_027924645.1 of Cunninghamia lanceolata. Classification (NCBI taxonomy): domain Eukaryota; kingdom Viridiplantae; phylum Streptophyta; class Pinopsida; order Cupressales; family Cupressaceae; genus Cunninghamia; species Cunninghamia lanceolata. The sequence goes on along the minus strand of BSBN01000341.1, from coordinate 3,485,547 downwards.
CTGAAAGGAAGCTAGGTGTGCGGAAATCGCTTCCTACACTAATCTAATGAGGAGAGATGTATGCAAATTCAATTTTAATTCTTACAACTATAGCAACATAGAACATCTAACAGAGATATTACAACAATATACATACACATAGAAAGTAGATAGAAGAGAGAGAGAGACAAGATATACGTGGGGAAAACCCTTACGGTTGAAAAACCCCACACTCCAAAACATAGCTCAAATGTATTACAGTAAACAATAATATATTACAATACAATTTCAGAGCCAATGCTCTTTCAGGAGTCTTTGAATGTCGAATCTGGAGATATTCCAGCAGCATAACAATACCTGTAAAACACATTACTTATCTCCCATCCAAGCACTTATTTTTATAGAGTTTACAAGGCAAATATGGAACCTTCTAGAGATGGGCATCCATCTTAGACTCATGCCCCAAAACCCACACCTAAGGACACTTGTCTAACATCTCATCCCAAAGTGGGCACCTTGTCCGAAGATAGGCTATGATAGATGCTCTTACACACCTTACAACTATCATAGAATTTGTCATAACTGACAACACTTATAGCTGTAAGAGAATTTGTCATACACTGACTAAAAATATCTTATTCCTCTTACAACTTGTCATAACCTCCCTTGACCGCCCAAAGATGCCTTTCTCTCATGCAAACATACTCACCGACACTTATCATTAAATAAAAGTCAGTTGAGGTTTCGGGGGCGTTGCCCCCAAGCCCCCACGGGGGCACTGCCCCTCAACCCTGCCCTGTACCATGACAGGGAGCTCGCCAGGGGCGAGGCCCCTTGACCCCATCTTGGGGGTGCTACCCCCAAACCCCCGTTAATTATTCAAGGGGGAAACTGTGGCTGCCAAAGTCACCAAAATTTATCCTACTACATGTACACAAGGTGCCGACTATGCCAACTCAACATGGGATAAATAAATACAACATTAGGAATTTACAAAGGTTGAGACACCTTAATTCCCAATACTTACTGCTCAAGTTTGGAGGCTCACTACCTACAGAAAATTTTACAAGAGATTTACAGAGATTTTAAACTGGTAAGATGTATTTGCCAATGCTAGAGATCAGCTCTGGTTAAGTGCATATGCTAACTTTGTACACTTCATCTTTATTCTGCTCTTCTCTCTATTCTGCCTTCATTTGGATTTAGATTTCTGCTCCTTTTACACTTTCTTAATCCTCGCAATACATACCCCACAATATCCACAATCATCTGCTATATATATCCTTATCATGAATTGCAATCACTTGCCAATCGGCAACAATCAACAACACTTAGAACCTTTTAAGAATGTTCTGCTATGTCAACTAGATCCATACATCAGTATTGATGTGTATCAAAAATAACACATGTAGATCATCATACATTTTGGCCACTAACATTATATCTCATACACAGCTTAACAAAACACTTCTATTAGGTCCGTACAAGGATCTATCATAAGTATCCTTGTTCTTTACTGAATTGTTCTGTCATAACAAGACCCGGTATTTAGATGCTCATAGCTTTTGATCCCTTTATCACCAGAAGCTAAAAACTTGGATTTAGATTGTCCTGGTGTCCCTCTACACGTCTTCAAATCCACAACACATAATGATTAACTGGAGAGATCCACTGACCAAGATACTAGACTCTGCTATATGCTTTGTTTTAGGCTCCTAGACTTAGATTATCATTCTGACTTCTGGTATGATCAGATACTGCACTGCGTATGTGTGGACCAATCTTAGTTGCCATCAATGACAACACCTATGAATGCTAAGCAGTGTCTCTTGCCAACAGGATTAACTCTCAATATATATTGCAATCTTGAAATAATGTTCAGGCTTGGTCACTCCATGGGCCTAAACATACTAGCTTACTGCCATGAAGAACAACTAGGTCTAGCAGGCTCACTACCTCAACCCTAAATCTAGCAAGATTAAAATAAGGCTTGTTAAACCCTACTGGTGGCTTACTGCCATGATCAACACCTTTCTATATTTGCAACTAAAGTATAATAATTCCCCTACTCTGTTCTACCTCTACTCTCCTCTTCCTCTTCCTTCCTTTACCTCTTCTCTGCTCTACCTTTTGGACCTTTCTTAATATCTTCTCATTTCCACTCAAGGACACTTTTTCCATGACTCAACTACAAGTATTTATACACCACAACAACCTTGGAATGATCATCAAGGTCGGCATCACAATCATCAACCATTGGAACAATCTCCAAGGTTGGTATTACAAACATTTACAAAATAGGTCCTGACCTATTGCAACATTATCCAAAGGGAATGAAATGCGGATCACACCATGCCTTAGCTGGGACTCAAACATGATCTTCCATGCCACAACACGTTTCCACAATCTTCTAGAGATCTCTGCAATCACTGGGATCAACTAGGTCAGCTAAGACTGGTTACACGCTACATTATCTAGGAACAATCTTCACACACCATCTCAATTTCTTAATGTGGACCAAAGTCCAAATAGGAACATGATTAGGAGACATCCACAAGCATGCTATAATCATCAAGAGCAACCGCACGAACGTTAACCACTTTATCCATAGGAATCTTTTCACTGGAACACATGAACTTCACTATCTTCAACTATCATAAAAGAAAGATAGCTTGTGGACCACCAAACCATGAACCATTGCAACTGTAGGCACTTATCCTCATCCCAAACTTCCCACTAGAACCACAGAACCAAATACTTTATTGCAGAGGAATGCAAAGCATAATACTTTCTTCCTATCCCAACTGAACTTACAGAAAAAGTAGGTTTCACTCTGGTGAACATAACTCACTTAGATCTTCATACAGATTCTTCAAACCCAAAGTGCAGCATCCTTAGTCATACCTCTAACTTACTTCCAATCTACAGACCACATTCTTCAAGCAGAAATAAATGTGAAGCAGTTTACCAGACTATTCTTCAGCATACAACTCACTGTATGTACTGTACTTCTCTATAACTCACTTGTTTCTTCTGGAGAGGCTAATTTTCTCAATATCCTCAACATACAAGTCTTCTAAACAAGTAATAGAATAAGATACAGTTGACACCAATGACAACAAGGATATGTTGACATCAATGACAACACCGATTAGGCACATACTTACAACAAATCTAAAATATATCTTTTTCTCTTTGTACACAAAAGACAATTTTGGTTTGCATATGGATCTCTATTCTTGTTTCATCAAATAATGTAAACTGTAAAATACTAAACTTAACTATAAACTCCAAAACTATGAACAATAAACCCTAAAACTATGAGCTATAAACTCTAAAACACTAAATTTAACTCTAAACCCTAGAGCTACAAACAATAAACCCTAAAACTATGATATGTGAACCCTTGAACACTAAATTTAAGTATAAGCCCTAAAACTAAAATTTAACTCTAGATTATGAACATTTAACCCTAAAAGTATAAACTAGCACACTTAGATGATGACAACCCTCAATGAATCCCCAACAATAATGTCATTTTTTGTCTCTCACAACTATTGACTCCTCAAACTCTAAACATAAGCCATACCTTGTGCCACTATAAAATTTAGCTTAAGCAATCATACTTGCAACCTATGATCAACCAAGGACAACTTTTGACCAATTCATGACAAAAAGTAGCTTCTCCTTCCTTTGGATTTGCTAGGCCAAAAGGAGTATTTCCTGAGGTTTTGATATAGCACAATCAAGGAGAAATGAATAAACATAACTTATCTCAAGAAAATACATGTTGGATTACCATATGCAAGACTGGAAACCTCTTAAAACCAAGAAAATACTAATGCATGTGACCAAAGATATATTATCTATTAGCCAAAATGATGTAGTTCAGTCAAAACCATACTTCACACATTCTTTCAAACTAGGCAATACTCATACCTCAACCATCTACAACACCTCAAGTTACCATACTTTATGTGGTGATGCAAATTGCAAGTGTCAAATACATAGTTTATCTAGCATTGATTGACTAGTTATATACAAGTCTATTTTGGGAGTTGCATCTTCACCAAACTTTGCATTGCTTGTAGTATTTGGCATTCAAGCCAAATCCATTTAGCTATCCTCTAGTTACTGTAATTGGTATGGCTTTACAATTTCTAAATCTCAGCATTAAAATTATCAAGATGCATAAATGCACATGAGTTAACTATGACAATATGACTTTTTAATCCTTTCCATTTTCTATCCCACCATTTTTCCGTCATCATTTGTCATTTTCTTGTATCATCATCTTTCAGAGATCCATTCATCCTACGTGTACATCCATGCAAATCATATCTAATCATCCTAGGAACACGAATCAGTACAATTAGTCGTTACTAAATCATTTAGTTGTACATTAATCACATTCACATATTTCATCCTTTACGATACATTTCTTATCACCCCCTATTCTTTCAACATGCCAATTAGGTTCCATTTCACTCAACAATTCTCTTGTCGAGCCGTCAATTACATCACAATCACTAAGCAATTGGGGCAACTTGCTACATAAGTTTTATTACTTTCTATCCTACTTTTATTTCTTTTTCCACACAACACCACTTTCTTGCATCCTATCCAAGACAATCCCTTACACCTAAAATCCATAACTTAACTACATATTTATTTAACCAGCATTTTCCATCTTGCATTTATAGTTATAAGACATATTCATTGATGTAAAAATGACTTGTCCACATACGAATTGTACAAAGAATCATTTCTGTAATACAGTAGTTCCTCTGCTCTGCTCTACCCTGCTTTGCCTTATCTCCTCGCCCTTTTCCTTATCTTCCCATTTTCATACAAGGACACCTTTTCCATGACTCAATTATAAGTATTTATACACTTCATCAACCTTGGAATGATCATCAAGGTTGGCATTAAAATCATCAACCATTAGAACAATCTCCAAGGTCGGCATTACAAACATTTACAAAATAGGTCTTGACCTAATACAAAAATATGCTAAGGAATTGTAGTATAGATGTATACAGATTGTGCCACACCTTAGCTAGGACTCAAACACGATCTTCCATGCCACAACACGCTTTGACAATCTTCAAGGGATCTCTGCAATTGCTAGAATTAACCAAGTCAGCTAAGACTGGTTGCACGCTATGTTATTTGGGAATAATCTTCAAACATGATCTCATTTCCTTAATGTGGACCAATGTAAAGGTAGGAACATGATTAGGAGGAATCCACAAGCACATTGAAATCATCAAGAGAAACCCACACAAACACAAACCACTTTATTCATGAGATTCTTCACACCGGAGCACATGAACTTCACTGTCTTCAATTGTCATACAAGAGAGATAGCTTTTGGACCACCAAAACATGAACCATTACATTTGTAGGCACTTATCATCATCCCAAACTTCCCTTTAGAACTACAGAGCAAAACACTTTAATGCAGAGGAATGCGGAGCAAAATACTTTCTCCCTATCACCAGAGAATATTTAGAGAAAGTAGGTTTTACTCTGGTGAATGCAACTCTCAATTCTTCACACCGAAGGCTCAAACTCAGGATTTGGCATCTTTATACATCCCTTTAAATAAATTCTAATCCACAGACCAAGATATTCAAGCAGCAAGAAATGTGGAGTAATCTACCAGACTGTTCTTCAGCATACAACTCACTATCTATACTGCACTTCACTGTAACTTACTTGTTTCTTCCAGAGAGGCCAATTTTCTCAATATCCTCAACACATAAAGCTTCTAAACAAGTAATAGAATAGGACATAGTTGACACAAATGACAACAAATATATGTTGACATCAATGACAACACTGATTAGGCACATACTTGCAAAAATTTCTACCTCTCTATATAAAACTATATCAATTGCAACTATACAAAAACATTTCCCTTCCCTTTGGCAGGGACTCCAGCTCCTTCAGAGCTCTTGTTACTTTTGTGATGGAGTTCACTTGATAGAAGAACAACGAAAAGGTATAGTTCACTTTACTCTCCTACTTATATTTATATTCAAAATGACAAAATGTGTCATATGTAAAAGTTATTAATGATGGAAAAAATAATAATGTACAAGAATTTTACAACCAAAAGCAAATAAATAATCATCAATTTTAAACCATGCTTACAAGTTGCATCCACATAATAGAAGGCCCTCTTTTATATGTTAGAATCCCGAAGTTCTCTTATGGGTTACAAGAGCTCCATGGCTTAAGAAATTTTATATTCTAGAAAACTAGGTACCCAAAAATTTAAAATCTCACATTTTGTGTTGGTGACCATATTTTATGTGCCTAAACTTGTAAATGTTTTGTTAATATGGGCCCCTTGTGTTAAATTGTGCCCTTAATGTTCATGTTTTCCCCCTTAATCTTTAGATATTTGGTCCAGTTGCAAAAACCTCAAAATCATTTGAATATTTGCTTAAGTGTAAGCCTTTTGGCAAGTTTGTAATTTCACAAACCTTATACTAAAATCTTGAGAGCTTTGCTTTACAGTGGTTTGACAAGTTCATGAACCTGGGAACCTACAAAAAGACCTCGTAAGTTCATCATTTCATTGAAATGTAGAAGAAGAAAAATGGAGGCAAGAAAGAAGAAAAGTGGCCAAGGAAAGCTTTCAACTTTTTGGTAGGTTCACAAATTAGCGAACTTATCAAAAAGGTTTGCAGGTTCTCAAAAGGCTTGAAAGGCTGAAAGAAATGAGAAGGAAGAATAATAGATGAATGTTTCAACAAGTTCATGGGTTCGTGAACTTGTAGAATCACCAAAAGAAGAAAAGGAAATGAAGAAGAGGGTGAAATGAAGAAGAATGTTTCGGCAAGTTCATCAGTTATGAACTTGCCAAAATGTTGAAAGAGAACAAAGAAAGAACAAGAAAGTGAAATTTTTCAACAAGTTCGTAGGTTTGTGTTGGCAATATGTGTTGCCAGTGATGTCAACTCTATATGTGTCAACCTGAGGTCAAAAATGGTTGAAGCTGATGGAATGTGGAAGATTTGAGAAAGACAGCTTGACTAAGTTAAAGACATAGGATCAACATGCTTAAGGGGGTCAGTCTGGAAGACCTAGCAGATGGAGAAAAGTTGTCCAAGTATAAGAATGGTAATCTTCCTGATATCTAAATGTGTTGTGGAGGTGTGTACACCTGTTCTAACATATTTTCTATATATCTACAATGATATCCTATCAGTTTAGAGTATTGCACTTAGAGAAAAGTTGTAGAAGTTTGGTTAAGGCCTTCACAGTACATATCCTAAGGCAGAGTTACAACAATCTGGTCCGCATTTCTCCACAATGAAAGATTTAGTCTTGTAGTTTAGAAGATAAGATTATTAACATATGAACATGCTTTATCCAAGATTTCAGCTCATTACACATTTAGCGGAGAAAGTTATAAGTAGTAGTGTTCTAGACTATGACTTGACAGTACAAAGTATTGGTGGAGACCTATTGGAATGCTCTGCATTCCTCCAGAAGAGAAGTTGTGCCCATGTGGCTTTGTAAATATGTTTGGAGATGTGTAATGCACACCACCTTACAATATCAAGTGCTCTCATGGTCCACAAGGTGAGATTTCAAGTGACAAAAGTAACACAAACAGTTTTGAATGTAAAAGTACTCTATAGAACACATGTTTTAGTACTTGTGGATGATGGAGAAAGCATAGATCAGAAATATGAATGTCTTTAGAGACTCTACATACCTCATGGTAACTCAAGTTTGAACCACATGAAAATCTTTCTTATCTCTTGTATTGCATAAGGCATTTAAGTCAGTTAATGAAGAATTGCATATGATTGTCCTCCGGATTACAGTGTACCTATGTCAAGTCTTTGTTTTTCTCTAGACATGATAAATAAGGATGTGTAGATCTAGGAATATATGCATTATGATGTATGAGTTCCTTCAAAAGAGTTTCAAATGGTTTGGTGTACTGCAAGGTGATATCTCAAGTTTGGATGTGTGTTACCATATGCCTGGAATGCTTTGTCATCATCAATTCAGTATGTTCCTTGTTTTAAAGATGCGTAGAATGATCATATACTTCAGGTGAATGGTGTATGGATAGTGTTGAGAAGTTACATGATTGAAATCTTGGGCCGTATAATGTTTTTGGCTTCTCCTCGATAGTGTGAAGATGGATAGTTAGCAATGATAGTGCTGATTGAGCTGACAACTTGGTTTCCCTCATGTGCAGAGGATCCAGATCAGTGGTTTTAATATTGAAGGATGTTTTATGATGTAATTAACCTTGTTATGCCATGTGAAGTGATCTACAACTCAAAATGTGTTTTTTCTAAGTCAAATTACACATTTCATCTTAAGGTTTTTCTGGTGCCGACCTAATTGAGGTTTTAAGTGGTTGCGAAGGATATATAGAAGAAAAAAATTATTTGTGACTTGAAGAAGTGAGTGCAAATATGATAGAGTAGAATGAGTAGTATGAAGTGTGTGAAGTCAGTATGATGGAGTGATTGTGCAGAAAAGAGGACTACAACATTAGCATAAGTCATATGCTTCTTTCATAACAATTCATAGTTTTGTTTATCATTATAATTCTTTGTAGCAGTGAGATTTCTTTAGAGAGTAGTAGCTTCCTTGGGTTGTAGCCCTAAAACAAAGTTAGCAGGGAGTTGTAGCTTCCTTGGGTTGTAGCCCTAAAACAAAGTCAGTATGGAGTTGTAGCTTCCTTGGGTTATTGACCTAAAACAATGTAAACTTTTATAAGCAGTGAGTATTATATTGTGAGCTAACACTCACCGTGGTTTTTCCCATTTTTGGGTTTTCCACATAAAAATCCTGGTGTCAATGTGTTGATTAATATGGTGCATGTTTTACTTTCTGCTCTCTAAGTAATTTGGTTTGTTCCGCAAATTAAGTAGTTAAGTTTTTGTATATGCTGATTCACCCCCTCTCTCAGCATCTCTGTGTTCAATAATTGGTATCAGAGCCAAGTGCCTTTGAGAATCCTACCAGTTGAGGTAGATCCTACACTTGAACACATGGAATATGAAGCTATGGATAATGATGTATTTGTTCCAAAACCAGAGCTAGAAGCAATGGAACCTGAAGGTTGGGATTTAAATCTAGATGAGGTAGATGACGAGCTGTCGTTGTACCTCATCATTTAATCTATTTTCAGATGTCAAAGAACCAGGGCTGTGTCCATGGCTGTTTGCAACTAGGGATTCTAAGTGACCAGTTTATAGCTAATCCTAAAGCTTAAAAGAATGACTAATCTACCTGCCGGTTGAATAAATGTAATGAATGCTATAAAACAGAATAAAACAAGGAATGTACTCAAAGTAAAGAATGATAACATGCATCTATCTACTAAAACAGGAAATTCTTTTATAAAAGAAACTTGAAACAGTAAAACAGAGATACTAGCCTCCTGCCTGATTGGTGAGAGTGGGCCCTTGCTCCGCACCTTTGAGGCTGAAGGCTATTGCAGGAAATCAACACTAAAGATGATCTAACCAAATTCAATCCAATTCATTCATTTTTATGTTCATGAGAGATGTATGGCTATAACAGAACTGAAATCTCTGAAAATCAGAATAATCTTATCATTGTCTTTTTTATTACTGTTTCTGAGAGTATATATAAAAAGAGTGATGATATATCACTGAACTTATCTATCAGTCTTCCTAGGAGATGACACCATCTCTTATTTGTACTTAACTATCAAACTCATGAAAGATCATCATGCAAGAAAGGTAGACTTGAGTGGAACAGAAGTCCACTTAGAGGCCTAAGTTTTAGGTCTTAATACACTTGGGCATCAAAGCCCTGAAAATTAGTTTAATTCATAACTCATGCAAAATCTTTGGAAAGATAAAACTTCGGTAGTTTAACTGATAGTCGACCCTTCACCACTCAAGTGATGATTTGAGTGAAGTGCGGGGGTATTAGGATTGCTGCTGAAGTGTCTGATTGGCGGCTCTGACTGGAACATGCTCTGCTCTCGGGAGGCTCCGGAGATCGCTGTTCCTGTCTGCAGCTCCGGAGATATTCCAGACACTCACAGAGCTCCAGAGATTATTCCAGACACTCGCAGAGCTCTGGAGATATTCCCCAAATCTTCAAACTCTAGGTGTCACTGTTCTTTGTCATGGTCTCCGGAGATCATGGAAGACGATCTCCGGAGATGCACAAAACTACTGTTTCTGGTATTTACACCTGCGGACTCAAAAAGGAAGAGAAATTCTGCATTTTTTTCATTAATCCCACGCACATTAGTCACCAAATCAGAAATTCTAATCTCAAGTAATCTATCCTAATTAATCACAAAATAGAACAATCTTGCTTAACTAATTTGAGTGCAGACACAAGGAAGATGAACTAAATAGGGAAAAAGAGAGGCAAAAAGGGTGTATTTTATGAGTGCAATTTGACACTCATCAGTAGACCTTGAAGGAGAACTCTAATCAGCACTTGAAGATCTGGATAAAGCTAGACAATTGAATCAAGAGTATGAGGACATTCTTGAAGAATCAAAGGAGACAATCATGAAATTGAAGACAAAAGATAAAGAATCAAAAGAAGAAATTGGCAAATTGAAAGCTCAAATAAAAGGAGATGAAGGATGTAACATTAAACTCAAAGAAGCAGAAAATATGATCTCTAATTTGAAGGTCATGGTTGAGGAAGGCAAAAGAATTGAAGATTGCCTAAATATGAAGCTCAATGAGAAAGAAGCTGAATGTTCAAAACTTGAGGAAGAAGTTGTCACTCTAAGGAAAGAAATGGAAAAAGAAAAAGAACAAATTGACAAAGGATTAAAGCTAAAAGGAGGTTCTGAGATTCTTAATGAATTGATCAATTCTCAAAAGCCATCAAAAGAAAAACCTAGTCTTGGTTTTGAAAAGGGAAAAGTCCTGTAATTACCGCATCCACAAACTTGTATGATAACTTCAAAGCAGAAGGAAAGCCTGAAATAAAGGAAGAAAACACATGTACTGAAGATTCTAAGAAGATTGCCTCTGGAGATGCAAAAGAAGAAGGTTTCACTCATGTCCAGAGACAAAGGAAGAGCAACAAGAAGAAAATTTTTAGAAAGTCTACTCCTACTAGGTATCCTCAAGCTTTCAATGGTAATTGCTATGTTTTTAATAAGTTTGGTCACAAGGCTATTGAATATAGAAGCAAGATGAATCATAATTTATTTAGGCCTCCTAGGTACAATGTTGTGAGCTCTCATGGTCAGTGTCATACATGCAATAAGGTTAATCATAAGACTAATGGATACAGAATCAAAATGATGAGGAATGGTTTCATAAACAAGAACAATGCTAGGACCTATTAGTTCTTCTATGGCTATTGTTACACATGCAACAAGTATGGTCATAAGGCTACTAAATACATATCTAATGTAAGAAGAGGTGGTTATTCTCTGTAGTCCAAAACTGCCTACTACAATTGCAATAAATCAAAACAAATTGCAAGGTTCTGCAGGGGAAAGAATGTAAGGTCCTCTACTCCTCAAAAGAAGGTTGATATTGCTATGCAAAAGAAGGAAATGAATAGGACATGGAGGAAGAAGGAAAAAATGAAGTAAAGGAAGGATCTGCACCTTTGCCTGGTGCGGATAGATCCTCCAAAAATTAAAAGGAAGTATTGGTTGAGGGGGAGTTGCAAATGCAAACATTTTCAAAACCCTTGAATGCATAAGATGCTAGAATCTTCAACATAATGGCTAAAAATGATATAGATATGTCTATCTAGTAATAACATTATGGTTTATCAAAATTTTAGAGCAAATGGACTCTTCATGGAGGATTGTTGAGTGATCATAGGTTCTTGCATAATAAAACGTTGATTAAGTAAAAAACAAAGAATGCAATTAATGCAGAGTAGTCATGGTTGGTAAGAAACCTATTTAGGTGACACTTGATCAAATTTGATCTCATTTGAATGAATTTAAGTGTTTTAGAGCCAAGGAAGAGCAGAAGGTTTTTAGTAGAAGATTTTGTGCAAGCCCTATTGACATCATTATCAGGTATTTCTCATATTCACTGGTTAAACCCTAGTTTTCTAAAAGAATCATCATGGCAACACCTGTAGTGATTGATGTTGTGGAGAAACCAAGACCTAAATTCAAGAAGCATTCATTTAAATCCACTAAGACCGATAAAGATGGGGTGTTTTCTCACGTTCTAATTAATGTATTGCATATAAAGGATTTTTGGATTTCCATCCATTCACAACTAAGTGAATATAACCATTTGAAGCTAGAACAATTTAGGAACAACCATCTTTTGGGTGATGACTTTCAGCTAAAACTAGAATATGCAAATGTAGAAGTGAAATGTTTGGATGTATGGAAGAATTTTCCTTATTTTTTCTATGAGGATGACTAGGTTAGAATTGTTTTGATCTAGGTTCATGAAGAATTCCTCTAGCTTGATCAACCCCACATGATCACAAAAGAAGCCATCAAAGTTGTGACCAGATTGTGCTCCTCCAGACCTGTGCTAGTTGTAAATGTTGTGAAGAATGAGGTAGTAATGAAGCTCACAGGAGCAAAGTTTGACAAGAGAACCCTAAAAGTGGATGATATCATTAACCTAGGGGTCCAGTATGCCACAATGGGAATTGCTTACAAAGTGTATTACACAAATAGAGAAGGATCAGCTACCATAGTTGCCATCTACACTGCACATCATATGGCTAAGGAAGGGAAAGACTGTGATCTGTGTGAGCTACTATGACAACAATTGTTGAAAATTCTAAAAAGGACAAAGGAGACAAAATATAACTTTCGATATGCCTCTATGATTGTTTATCTCATGTTTTATTTCTTGAGAGAATACCCTGGCATGAAAAATGTAATCTAGAGAAGAGATATCTCGGTTGGACAGCAGATTAGGGATCACATGTGGAGTCTTGGAAACACATCACAATGCAACACTATGTATTGGGGATTTTTTAAGAATTTCCAAGGTGAAATGAAATTGAGGGAAAGGATACCATCAAAGGTTGTACTAAAATACAAGAATGATATAACCTTCATGGTAGCTAAGGACATTTGCTATATGGAGGCATTAGAACGAAGGACTTTCTAGATAACCACCTTTCCCTATGAGGTGTTTGAACATGTTTTGATTGGATATGATGATATGTTGCTCAGCAAGCCTAAGGATCCTACTACTGAGAGATTTGGGACTTATGATGAAATATAACCAACAAAACAATCAAGAAGGATATAGGAGAAAAGGTAGAGAAGATGAAGTCTAAATTGGAAGAGATGCTCAATACTCTTGAGGGTTTAGCAAAACAAGCTCCAACCACCTCTGCCTCACAAACTCCTAGAAGGACAAGTAGGTTTGTCCCTGCTATTGTTGCCTCTTCAAAATCCTCTGGACCTGCTCCTACATCTCCCAGTAGGAAAAGAACTACCACTAAAGTGTCTGTACAAACCAAGACTGCTGAGACAAAGAAGCATAGACCTAAGGTGCAAGCAAAAAGAGAAAAGATAAATCTGATGAATGTTGACGATGATGAAGAGGATGAAGAGGAAAAGAAGAAAGCATTTATATTGAAGAAAAGAACAAAACAAGGAGAGGAGTAAGGAACATCTAAAGGAAAAGAAAAGACAAAGAAGTCAAAGAAGGGCCCTTTGAAAATATCTGAACATGAGCCTCTACAGCTTGAGGCCACTATGAATGCTACAATAGAACATGGTGCTCTGAAACAAGTTGCAGATCTCTATGACAAGATGTTTGCTGATGACAAGGCTATTATTGAGGAAGTAATAATCAGATACATGATGTCCTTTAATACATCCCTAGTTGTGATCTTTAACCAAATTCCTACAAGTCTTGTAGACTTGCTCACTGAAAAGAGAAATGATGCCATGACAAAAGAGGCAGAAATGAGGAAACAAGAAATTGAAATGGTGGGTCCATCCATCACAGATGAAGAAAAGATCATAATATCTCAAGAATAGGCAAAGGAGTTCAAAACAAAAAGGAGAATAAATATTTTGATGGGAAGAGACAAGGAAGAAATAGACAGACTGGAGGAGATATTAGAGAGAACTGCTAAAATCCTTACAGAAATAATGAATGCTAAGGTGACAAATATACCAGATGTACCTCTTCAGGATATAGACCTGTCTATCTTTGATGACCAAGAGGATAAAGGAGACATGACTCAGCAAAATAAGGTGATTTCTCCTCTGAAAGCACAAGATGACAAAGATCAAGGAAAAGCAATTACACCTTCTCCAGAAGAGACAAAAACACAAAACTCAAGAGATCAAGGTGAAATGAATATATCCCCTCCGGAGAACACAAATGTAGGCATAGAACATGACAATCCTCCTCTGAAAGATATAGGGAAGGATGAATAGAGGAAAGAAGATAACCCTGAGGAAAAATAAGATAAAGATGATCAAGATAAAATAGAGGAGAAAGATCAAGATGAAAAAGATAAGGATGAATCAGAAATAAAGGAAGATGAAAGAGTGGAAGACATAGGTCAGAGTTCTTTAGGGTTAAAATATTTCAAAGACCTATTAGATTTGCAGATGCAATTTTAACCAGTGATTACCCCACAACTTCTACAAATTCCTACACATGAAGGGCAAGTAGACTTGTCAAACATTTCACCCCTTCACAAACTATAGCTTGGATACATCCTACATGCTTATGCAAGAAAGGAATTCTTGCAAGAAAACCTAAAGAAAACCAGTTTGGTTGAAGATGCATTGAAGCTAATATAGGAAGGGTTACTAGAGGTAAGCATTGATTCCTCTCTGTCTCTGGAGAAAAAGCTAAAACTATTAATGGATTCCTTCAAGGATCACTCCCCACACATTGAACAAAAGGTAGAACAAGAGGCCTTGAGGAAGATGAATGATAAAAGGCTAGTTGAGATATTTGATAAATTTGCCAATGCACATAATAAACTACAAGAAAATATAAAGATGTTTAAGGGTTGCATCAATGAAGCCACTGCTTTATACTTGTTTTGTTTCAAATGGCCTAACTCCACAAAGAACATCAAAGCTCAAATTGACTCCATTAAGTCACAGATCTCTAAATTGGCTGAAACATATGACTTGTCAAAAGACAAGAATGGGGTAACCAGGGCATAAGTTGAAAATATTCATGCACAAATGTCATAGCTACATGACAAAAGAGAACAGATAAAGAAGCAGTTTGGTTAGCTGAGAGAGGTAGTAAATCTGAGACTTGCTTTATTATTAGGGTTGCTTGATGAAGCTAAGACGATTGAACAAAAGATGAAGACACCTAGCAGTATTGATGAGGCTAAGCACTTATATGTGTAGTTTGAATGCCAAAATCACATCCTCACCTCAGAAAAAGCAATTTGGTCAACTACTTTAACACAACTCAAGGTAATATACAAAGCCATTCTACCTTCTAAATGAGTTGCAAGAGTATTAAATTTTGGATGTATATAGACTTGCGGAGGACAATAGTGTCATACTATGTACATAGCATCTATTTTTGAGGGATTTCCATCTCAAGGGAGTATTGTTTGTAAAAAAATTATAGTAAGGGGAGTTTATACAATTTTAGGATAACATAAGATGTTAGACCCTTTGTCCTTGATGTCAAAGGGGGAAAGAAATGAATTTACATCTAAGGAGGAATGGTTGTACACATTTTATTTTTGGGTGTTGCCATCAATGACAAAGGGGGAGATTGTTGGCAATATGGTTGTCATTGATGTCAACTCTATATGTGTCAAACTGAGGTCAGAAATGGTTGAAGTTGATGGATTGTGGAAGATTTGAGAAAGATGGTTTGACTAAGTTAAAGACATAGGATCAACATGCTTAAGGAGCTCAATCCAGAAGACCTAACAGATGGAGAAAAACTATCTAAGTATGAGAATGGTAATCTTCCTTCTATCTAAATGTGTCATGGAGGTGTGTAAACATGTTCTAACATATTTTCTATATATCTGCAATGATATCCTATCAATTTGGAGTACCACACTTAGAGAAAAGTTCTAGAAGTTTGGTTAAGGCCTTCACAGTGCATATCCTAAGGCAAAGTTACAACAATTTGATCTGCATTCCTCCATAGTACAAGATTTAGTCTTGCAGTTAAAAAGATAAGATGATTGACATATGAACATGCTTTATCCAAGATTTTAGCTCATTACATCTTCAATGGAGAAAGTTATGAGTAGTAGTGTTCCAGACTGTGACTTGACAGTATAAAGCATTGATCGAGACCTATTGGAATGCTCCGCATTCCTCTGAAAGAGAAGTTGTGCCCATGCAACTTTGTAAATATGTTTGGAGATGTGTAATGCACACCACCTTACAAATATCAAGTGCTCTCATGGTCCACAAGGTCAAATTTCAAGTGACAAAAGTAACACAGACAGTTTCAAATGTAGAAGTACTCTATAGAACACATGTTTTAGTACTTGCGGATGATGGAGAAGGTATAGATCAGCAATACGAATGTCTTTAGAGACTCTACATACCTCATAGTAACTCAGGTTTGAACCACATGCAAATATTTCTTATCTCTTGTACTGCATAAGGCATTTAAGTCAGTTAATGAAGAATTACATATGATTGTCCTTCAGATTATAGTATATCTGTGTCAAGTCTTTGTTTTTCTCTAGAAGTGATAAATAAGGATGTACAGATCTAGGAATATATGCATTATGATGTATGAGTTCCTTCCTAAGAGTTTCAAATGGTTTGGTGTACCACAAGGTGATATCTCAAGTTTGGAGATGTTACCTATTGGCAAGAGACACTGTGTGGCTTCATAAGTGTTGTCATTGATGGAAACAAAGTCTATCCCACACATCTGCAATACATAATATGCCTTCACCAGAAGTCAGATTGAAGAATGCTTTGGTCTGGTGAACAAGAACAGAGTATGTAACAAGGTTTGACAATCAGGTCCGGATCTCTTAGATGGTGTGCCTCAGTAAGTTATGGACTTGGACAAGTGAAGAGGGGTATCATGACTACTGTACTGCAGAGATTTAGCCTCTGGTGCTAAATCAAGAAAAATATATGAGCATCTGAGTGTTGAGGTTCCAATCAGGTAGAGCAGACAGAGGAAGAACTAACTGACAGAGTATCAGACTTCAATCCGGACAAGTAAAAGGTGTTGGTCAAGCAATTTGTGGGATTATACATTGTTGGCCGACATGATTTATGACTTCTACACCTATGTTTTTGATATGCATCACAAATCAAGCATGGATTCAGCCAATAGATCTATAACTTGCAAATATCTTGAGTGTTCTTGTTGCCGACTAGAAAATTGATGAGAATCCTTGATGCGGATATATATACCATATGGGTTCTAGCATGTAAGTATGTGCGGTGAAGGTGTGAAGCAATAAGGTGCGAAGAAAAGCAGGGATAAGTGTGAGAACAACAATTCAAGTTTGGTATATGACTAAATAATAACATTGAACAGAGGAAGAATGAAGTGCGTCAGATCAGTATATTGTGCCTAACCAGAACTAAACTCTTGCATTTGTAGATGCTTCTCATCAGTTCAAACACTTGATTATCTTCTGTAAGTTTTATAGACAGTGAGTCGCTTGTAGGCAGTGTGCCTCTATGAGCAATGTGCTCAGGCAGTGAGCCCTATTTGGCAAGTGCCAAATTTGTACTCCTTATTCTTTTAACAGAGAATACAATCTTGGGTTAGTCACCACATGGTTTTTCCCTTAGCAGGGTTCCACTTAAAAATCCCTATGTTATGTGTTGATTTCATCTGTCAGTTCTTATGATTGTCTTTGCTTCCATGTTTTGATAGAGCACTAAATGCTAAGATAAGAAAAGAAGGCAAGAAAGATAAAAGTTATAAAATAACTGATTCACCCCCCTTCTTAGTTATTTGCATTGTTCCAACAATTGGTATCAGAGCCAAGTTCCTCTGAACAAAGCCTAACATCTTGAGGAAGATCTAGGAATCTCAATGGATGCATATGGTATGAAGGAATAACTTTAGTCTGCCCTAGATGATCTTGAACAATCCCACTCTAAAGTCAATAATTTGAGAGAAAGACTCAAACAAGCTGATGAATTCATAAATGAGCTAAAAGAAAAACTTAGTATTTCTATGAAAAAGAGAAAGGAACTACTTCAAAAATTAGCCAATCAGAGTGAAGTCAATGATACTAATAAAGATCTGATTGGGAAAAATAAGCTATGTGAGAAGCTATCAAAAGAAGTCATTATGGTAAGACATGAAATGGAATTAGGGGTTATGAGATTCACCCAAGAAATTGAAGAAAAAAAGAAAGATTGAAGATAATCTAAAACAATCCCTCAAGGAGAAAACAAAGGACTGCCACAAAATGGACAGAATAATCAGGCATCTTGAATCTGATCTTGAAGAAGCTAGAGACAAGGAAGAACAACTTGCGAATCAAATAGACACTCTTAAACAAGATCTTCAAACTACAAATGAATACAAAGAAAAATTCAAGATAAGCTACGCCCAACTTGAAATTCTTCTTAAAAGCCAAAAGAGGGTAGATGATAAGCATGGCTTGGGATATGAGAAAGGTGAAAGCTCTAGATCTGCTTAGAAGAACTTTGGATCAAGAAATCAAAGAAACAGGCCTAGAAGACCTCTGATAAGGCAACCAAATGCCCAAAGATATCCATCCTTCAATAGATACTGCCTCAATTGCAACAATTTCGGTCATAAAGCAACTCAGTGCAGGAGGGGAATGAATCAGAATAATCCATCCTTCTCCGGACAATGTTTTAATTGCAAAAGGTATGGTCAGAAATTTCATGAATGTAGAAATAAACAATTCATTCAATGGTAGATGCTTTGCATGCAATAGAATGGGACATATGGCTAATCAATGCTATTCAAGAGAATATCAATCAAATAAGCAAAGAAATGTTGTATGTTACAATTGCAATAAATCCGGTCATATTGCCAAATTTTGCATAAGCAAAAATTAGGATAGAAAAAGTCCGGTGGAACATGATCAGAAACAAGATAAGGGAAAAAGTAAAGTGAATGCGAATGAAGTTCAAAAGTAGATGAGCAAGATTTGGGTAAAGAAGAGTACATAAAATACTGGGGATGGATCTGCACCAGAATCTGGTGCTGATAATCTTTTTAGAAACTAAAAAGGTGAGCTCTGGCTCAGGGGAAGTCACAGAGAAAAACAATTTCCCCCAGCCAGTCAACTAGTGCCTAAATTTGGAACATTGAGTAAACATCTGACGCTGTGGATTACAGGGTTCTCAAGAAACCCTCCAAATAACCTTCAATCAAATTGTGAAAGATCCACATGGAGTTTTACAAGATTTATAACCGATCAAGTTAATCTGGTTCTGACAGTTATCCAGTAAAGCAGAATTTCACAAACAGATCTGGTACGATTTAGAATTGAAATGCTTTAATTTGTGGACCCATGGCATGATTGAAGAAAAGAAGATACGTTGTCAATCCTCAGTGATAATGATTATAAGTTCGGCACAGTGATTCAAGAAGATCTCTCTTAAAACACGGCAACCCGGTAACTTAAGTTGTGTATTTATTACAAAAGGAAATTAGGGTTTGCACAAGGATAAAAGGGTTCCTTCACTCATTATTTACACACTTGCACTCACGAAGAAGAAGAGAAGAGATATGCAAAGAAGATTCTGCAATTCACTCAAGATCAATTGAAAATTGAATTCAACCAGTGATTCGTTATGGCTCCTGCTTCAAACCCTAAAAGCGTGAAAAGGTACTTCCATTCTAAAAATCTCTCTCTGAATCTTTTGCAAAATAGCTACTCCAATGGTTGTCAAGATTTTTGATAGGCCAAGACCTAAATTCAAGAAACACCCTTATAAATCTCTAGAAGTTGATCCCTTAGGGGCATTTTCTAGCATTCCACACGGAGTGTTGCATGTAGAAGATGTTAGGGTTTATATCCATGCCAACATTGAAGAATTTGGAGACTCAAAATTGATGGACATTTATCACAAATAGCTAATAGATGAAAATTTTGAACTAAAACCTGGATTCAAGGCCCTCTGGGACAAACACTTTGGACATTACATATATTTTCCATGTTTTGCTGAAGATGATTGGGTCCAGTATGTTCTAAGCAGGATGCATGATAATTTTATGTGGCTAATGAGGCCATTCAAGATAACTAAAGATGCCATCAAGGCAGTGACCGAACTACATTCATCCAGTGGGTTACCTGCACTTAAATTTGTGAAGAAGCAAATAGTAACTGAAGCCACCAGATCTAAATTTGATAAAAGAGCAATGACCATAGATGACATCATAGATCCAGATGTCAAGTTTGCCTCAATGATAATCAGCTACAAGATCTATCATTCGAGCAGGGAGAATTCTGTGTCTGGCACAACAATTTATACAACATATCAAATGTTGAGGGAAGATGCAGATTATGATCTATGTGAGCTTCTTCTAAATCAGCTATTGGAGAACTTGCAAAAGATCAAAAAGGATAAAAAATTTCTTTAAATATGGTAGTCTAATACTATGTTTGTTCTTCTATTATATGAATGAACTGCCTGGATCAATTGGTTGGGTCTGGCAAAATGATAAACCGATTGCAATTCATATCAGAGACTACATGTATGGACTTGGTGATGCTCAAGCCCAAAACACAGCCCTCTGGAGGTACTTTAAGAACTTCCAAAGCATGATGCAAGCCAGAGAGAGAAAAACACAGTCCATAGTTGAGAAATACAAGGACACAGTTTGCTTCATGGTTGACACTGATCAATGCCTAATGGAGGCAATTCAGCCAAGAACTATGTGGATAATGCCTATGGGATATGAGCTCGATGAAAAAATCTTGGAGCTACATATTCAACACCTGCTGAGCCAGCCTAAGGACACTGAAGCAGAAAGGTTTGGCACCTTTCAAGAGCTAAGTGTAAAAATACATGTTGAGTTAAGACAGTCCGAGTTGAAGAGGAAAGTAAGAAGTTGAGGAAATTGCCAAAAGATTTGGCATATCAAAGGAGGCTCTAGATGCTAACAGAGAGAAAATGGAGAAGGTAGAGAAAGAAAGACAAGAAGCAAAGAAAGAAAGTGCCCCTACACAAACCTCCTCTAGGACTAGATCCTCCAAGAGCTCTGCTCCTGTCACTTCCAAAAGCTCAAAGTCTACCAAACCGAAAGTCAAGACATCTGAAAAAGGAGAAAAGAGGATGAAGACCAAAGCCTCAAGGACGTATACAAGCCATAAAGATGATGAGGTAACAAAATTAGATGAAGAAATCAGGGAAATAAAGAAAAAGAGAACATCTAGGAAGTTCTCTGCTAGAAAAAATGAGGAAGAGAAGGCAGAGGAATTTGTAGAAAAGCCCACTCTTTCCATTGATGACATCATCAAGGCAGTTACTGTGGATGGGAACCTGCAGCCGATGACTGAGTTCTATGATGAATACAGTGATGTTGACAAGAGAATTTTGGAAGAAGCTACTATCAGGTACTTGAACATTTACAATAAAGCTTTCATTGAAATTATATTATTAATTCCTAAGAGTCTAGAAAAAGTACTTGAGCTGAGAAAAGAGAATGCAAAGGCAAAAGACTTAGAGATTCAGGAGTAGACAACAATTTAGCTTTATCCTTTCATCACTGCAAAACAAATGGACATGATTTTCAAAGATTGTAAGGATGAGTTCCGGAGTAAGGCAAGAATGAATAAACTCATGCTTGGAGAAATAGACCAAGTAGCAAGTGAAACAAAAGATATCCTCCAAAATGCCTTGAAGAGATTCAATATTCCCATTGTAGAAGAAACAGATGAAGAACCTTCTACCATGGATGTTGAAGGATTAAATGTAATCAATGAAGAAATTTCTGACAAGGATGTCGAAGGAATATAGAAAATAAATGAAGAAATCTCTGAGAACTTAGACTCCTCAATTCCAAAAGAGGAAGTTCATGAAGTAGCAAACATAGGTGACATCTCTCCTTAGAATCCCACTGCAGCTATGACAAACACTCCAAACTCTAAAGATGAAGGAGAAGATAGAAGAGAGGAGAAGAAGATTCAAGAAGAAGAGGTTAAGGGAAAAGAAGAAGAACAAGCAAGAAAGACTAATGATCACTATTCTAATATCCCAAAAGAAAAGAAGACTCAATCACTAGCAAGAGACACTGCAGAGATAGTGAAGAACTTCTTAGACAAAGAGGTGGTGGAGTTAGATGAACTAGAGTTGTTTCAAGGGCCCCTAAATCTAGACACTCTCTCTCCAGTATAAATGATGAAGATAACATCTTTTGCCCAAGCCAAGGCTAAAGAAAAACTCTTGAAATCTGACATGGAGGATAGTGAACCATTGGAGATTGCATCTGGGATGCTGGAGAAGATCATGCCATCCTATCAAAAGGATCTTTCGGCCTCACCATCCAGTAACTTGAAAAACTTAGTAAACTCTGTTGACACTCATTTTGAATCTCTAGATAAATTAGCAAAAGCAAAGGTCCAGAAGGAGTTTCTAGGAAAAAGATTCACTGAAGTTCAAGGACTTATTGCTAATGACAGGAGGACCCTAGACATTGGAATAAAGAGCCTTGAAAATGCTCTTAAAGATGGTGGGGACATATACAAATTATGTTTATCTTGGCCCAAAGTGACAAAAGATATTGAAGAGAAGGTAAAAGAACGGGAAGAAAAATTGTCAAGCCTAGTTCAGAATTTTGACCCTCTTTCCTCCTCTCTAATGAATCAAGAATGCCAGGCTATTGTTATCATAAATGAAATAAAGAGGCTAGACAAAGAAAAGAAGAACATAATGAACAAAATGGGTGAACTCAGAGGGATAATTATCCCTAAGCTAGAGGCAATGCATGAGGCATCGACAGATGCTCAGACCACAGCCCAAACCAGTGATCCAGTAAATTTAAGAAGGGCAGAAGCATATGCATTTTTGTTGAGTGGTCACATATCCATTTTGGATAGGATGAAGTAGAGCTGGGCCACAGAGTTTGTACAGTTGAAGACTACTTTTGCAGATATACTTAAGTATATGTAAGTATAACATATGATTTATATATACTTATGCGACCATGTATAGGACAATTTTTGCAAAATTTTGGTATGTGGATTCCGCCCTTTGCCATTGATGTCAAAGGGGGAGTGAGGAGTAGTGAAAAATGTGGAATCCAACTAAGGGGGAGCTCCGGTAAAATAGGACAAAAGACGGAGCATCAGCCAAGGGGGAGTTACTGCGACACTTAGCCATTTTTCACTAAGTGTTGCCATCAATGCCAAAGGGGGAGATTGTTGGCAAGAGACACTGTGTGGCTTCATAAGTGTTGTCATTGATGGAAACAAAGTCTATCCCACACATTTGTAGTACATAATATGCCTTCACTAGAAGTCAGATTAAAGAATGTTTTGGTCCGGTGAACAAGAACAGAGTATGTAACAAGTTCTGACAATCAGGTCCAGATCTCTCAGATGGTGTAACTTAGTAAGTTGTGGACTTGGACAAGTTAAGAGGGGTATCATGACTACTCTATTCTAGAGATTTAGCCTCTGGTGCTAAATCAAGAAAAAGATATGAGCATCTGAGTGTTGAGGTTCCAATCAGGCAGAGTAGACAGAGGAAGAACTGACCAACAGAGTATCAGACTTCAATCTGGATGAGTAAAAGGTGTTGAACAAGCAATTTGTGGGATTATACATTGTTGGTCGACATGATTTATGATTTCTATGCCTATGTTTTTGATACGCATCACAAATCAAGTATGGTTTTAGCTGACATATCAATAACTTGCAAATATCTTGAGTGTTCTTGTTGCCGACTAGAAAGTTGATGAGAATCCTTGATGCGGATATATATACCAGATGGGTTCCATCATGTAAGTGTGCATGGTGAAGGTGTGAAGCAATAAGGTGTGAAGAAAAGCAGGGATAAGTGTGAGAACAACAATTCAAGTCTGGTATGTGATTGAACAACAACATTGAACAGAGGAAGAATGAAGTGCATCAGATCAGTATATTGTACGTAAACAGAACTAAACTCTTGCATTTGTAGATGCTTCTCATTAGTTCAAACACTTGATTATCTTCTGTAAGTTCTGTAGATAGTGAGTCTCTTGTAGGCAGTGTGCCTCTATGAGCAGTGTGCTCGGGGAGTGAGCCCTAATTAGCAAGTGCTAAATTTGTACTCCTTATTCTTTTAACAGAGAATACAATCTTGGGTTAGTCACCCCATGGTTTTTCCCTTAGCAAGGTTTCCACTTAAAAATCCCTGTGTTATGTGTTGATTTCATCTTTCAGTTCTTATGATTGTCTTTGCTTCCATGTTTTGATAGAGCACTAAATGCTAAGATAAGAAAAGAAAGCAAGAAAGATAAAAGTTATAAAATAACTGATTCACCCCCCCTCTCAGTTATTTGCATTGTTTCAACATTACCATATGCCCAGAATTGATGCAGGAGCATCCCTGGTTCAAGAACAATCTTGCATCAACCAAAAATATTTGTATTTCATTTTGTTTCTTTTATTTTCTAGTTTAGTTCAGTGAGTAGTAGTTTCTATATTTTGGTTTGCATTCTTTCGCAGTTTCATTTCAAACCTTGTGGAGCTGGACTTAGCACTAGACATTTTCATGCACATCATATCCAAAAATTAGATCATTTGGATCAGTTTCCAAAAAGTTATCACTATCAGAAGATCGATTGTTTTCTTAGAATAGAGCATCCTGACAGTCTCAGACAATTAGCTAAAGGAGAGGACTTGTGGAGTACTTTGACGACTTGTAGAGCTAAATTACATATCATTCAAGGAACTTTGGATCATGGCTGACCTTCCCTGAGATCCGCATGTTATTCCATTCACTTGCGGAGGATTCCCATCTGTTTAGGTCTTACTTATCCGTATACACACGTTACATCTCTTTCATTGGAGTTTGTAATCATCCTTAGCTGACACAGAGGATTCTTGTGATCTGGAGATGATATATATTCATGTAATAGGTGCATAGGAAAGTAGTTCATAACATTAGAGATAATAGATAGTTTGGATTCTTTGTAAAAGTGCTTCAAATCCATATCTTGTGCATGCATTGTAACTGGAGGATCAGGCCTGTGAGCCATAGTCTGTAAGCCTGCATGTTGTAGACATGTTTATATTTTGAATCTATTATATACTAAATGACTAAATCTGCATTTGTATCCTATCTTTGAGTTGTTTCCATTGTGTTTCCTCTTGCTGCATAGTTTGGACCGTTCACTTTGTGGACCCTCCTAACCGTGACTGCACCAACTGGTATCAGAGTGAAGTTTGAATCCTTTGGGAGCGAGGTGAGCAAAGTTTTGTGAAGGCATTTTGGAAGATCTTGCTGTGAATAGATTGTTGAATCTGAGGTAGGCTACTTGTGTTATCAACCAATCACCGATTGTGAGGCAGTTGTCACCTTGTAGCCCGATCACCAAATCCGAGGTAGTTACACTTGATCCTAGGAAGAGATGCCACTGAGGAGAATTCCTATTGTTGGTACTATGGCTGGAAGAATGGATGAGATGATGGAAATGATGAAGATAATGTGAGTTCACATAGATGTTGTTGAACAAGATCGAAGAAGAGGACTTACACCTTGACCTAATGTTGAAAGTGATGATGATGAAGAATTTCAATCCGCTGATCAAAATGAAGAAACCATAAGAGAAGAAGAAGAATCAGATCAAGTAAAGATGTTGTGATTTATTTCAAAGATTGGGAAAAGACCTAGAGTGGATGTACTGAACTATACTGGCAATTTGAATCCTAAAGAGTTGATTGATTGGATAAATGACCTAGAAGAATACTTTGAATATGAAGAAATTGAAGATTTGAAGAAGGTGAAATTTGCAAAGACTAAGTTGAAAGGCCATGCTACTATTTGGTGGAAATAAGTTCAGTTGTATAGAAACAGAAGAGGAAAAGAGAAGATCATGAAATGGGATAGATTGGTGACAAAGTTAAAGAATCAGTTTATACCTGTTGACTATGAGTTGGAATTGTTGAAGAGATTGCAGAACTTGAGACAAAAAGAGAAATCTATGAAGGAGTACACTGAAGAATTTCATAAGATGATCATAAGGACATGACATAGTGAAGCAAGAAAGGAGGAAGTGGAAAGATACATCAATGGAATGAGATTGAACATTCAAGAAGAACTGAGTTTGGTAAGGATGACAACATTGGAAGAAGCATATCAGTTTGCCCTGAAAGTTGAACAAGAAGCAAAGACAGAAAGGTAGAGGAGGTAAATTTTAGAGAGGTAGAACATTTTCCAGAGGAGAAAGATCATTTGCAGAGTAGAATAGATAAGATAACACATTCAAGAAGGAAGACAGAGATAGCATCGCATACCAGAGAGATGATAGAACTTTTTACCACAGAGGAAACCCTAATTCATATCTGAGTGAAGGATACATAAGAGAGGGAAGAGGACTTGATAGGAGAACATTCAGAGGAACCTATTTCAAGTGTGGAGGTGAAGGATATAGAGCATTTGAATATAACCAAGGAAGTCCAAGCAAGAAAATAGAGAACAATGGAAGAACAGTTTATGTGGAAGAACCTGTTGAACTAGGTGACCCTTGTTCAGTTGGTAAACCTGAGAAAGGAGAATCACTTGTCATGAGGAGAGCACTATTTCAAGCATAGACTAATGAGGAACCATCGCAGAGGAAATGTTTATTCCAGTGAAAATTAGGAGATAAGTGTTGTAAAGTTGTAATTAATAGTGGTAGTTTAGATAATTTGGTTTAAGAGGAAATGGTGACTAAGCTGAAGTTGGAAAGATTGAAACACCCTAAGCCATATTAGATAGCATGGATTCATGATGAACATAAGGTACTAGTGAGTGAACAATGTTTGGTGAAATTTTATATTGGATCTTATCATGATGAAGTATTGTGTGATATTATGCCTATGGATGTGTGCCATATTTTGTTGGGTAGACCATGGCAGTATGATAGAAAATCTATACATGATGGAAGAAAGAACACCTACACTATAACATCAAATGGAAAGAGAATTACTTTGATTCCTTTAGAATATGATCCTAAGAGTGAACTATGTGGGAATGCTAGAATCTCTTTGGTAGATGAAAGGAAATTTATGGATGGTTTGAGACATGAGAATATGTGTTATGCCTCGATTCCTAAGAAGCCTAAAAATCTAAAGACAGAGACTAAAGAATCACAACCGAGGGAGATAATTGAGTTACTAACAGAGTATGAAGACATCATATCAAAAAATGTACCTGAAGGATTACCACCAATCAGGAGTATCAGTCATCACATGGATCTTATACCTAGAGCTAGTTTGCCTAATAAAGCAACACACAAAATGACACCAACAAAGAATGAAGAATTGAACAGATAGATACATGAATTGTTGAGGAAAGGTTTGATCAAAGAAAGTTTGAGTCCTTATGTAGTACCTGCAGTGCTAGAAATGAAGAAGGATGGAGAATGGAGGATGTGTACAAACCCTAGAGCAATCAACAAGATCACAGTTGATTTCCTTTGCCTAGGATGGATGACATTATGGATTGCTTGAGTGGAGAAAAATATTTTACAAAGATAGACCTGAAGAGTGGATACCATCATATCTAAATTAGAGAAGGAGATGAATGGAAGACTGCTTTTAAGACAAATGAAGGATTGTATGAGTGGTTAGTGATGCCTTTTGGATTGACAAATGCATCGAGTACTTTAATGAGATTGATGAATGAAGTTTTGAAGAAATTCTTGGGTAAGTTTGTTATTGTATATTTGGATGATATTATGATTTTTAGTAAGACAAAAGAAGAACATTTGTGGCACCTAAGACAAGTATTGTAGAGGTTGAGAGAAGAGAAATTGTTGATAAAAATTAAGAAGTGTAGTTTCATGAAGGAAGAATTGGTATACTTGGGATTTGTAGTTTCTATAGAAGGATTGAAGATGGACCCTGAGAAAGTTTGAGTAATTGTTGAGTGGCCAACACCTGAGAGCATTGGAGAAGTTAGATCATTTCATGGATTAGCTAGTTTCTACTAGAAGTTAATTAGAAATTTTAGTTCAGTATGTAACCTATGACAGAGACAATGAGAGGTGACAGAAAAGAATTTAAGTGGACATCAGGAGCAGATAAAAGTTTTGAATTGTTGAAGCAGAACGTGACAAAGCAACCTATATTGGCATTGTAGACACCCAAATTTGTCCCAACTTTGTCCATGTCTAGCAACACCTTGTTAAATCATTAATCATTAAGCCAATTAATTAAATAAATTTTATTTATTTAATTAAAATCCCATTCTCATCCACTTAGCCAATTAATTAAATAAATTTTATTTATTTAATTAATTCCACATCATTTCTCAATCATATCCTATCCCCATCCCAATTAATTAAATAAATTTTATTTATTTAATTAATTTCCACATCATATCTTATCCCATTTTATTCATTTATCCTATTAATTAACTAAATTTAATTTATTTAATTAATATCCAACTCATATTACAACTAATTCAAATATTTTATTTGAATTAAACACTCATCTTTTATCACATTCCAACACTTGTCTAGTCAATCATGTGTTGTAAGACAACTTTCATTCA
The DNA here is from genome assembly GCA_027924645.1 of Cunninghamia lanceolata. Lineage (NCBI taxonomy): Eukaryota > Viridiplantae > Streptophyta > Pinopsida > Cupressales > Cupressaceae > Cunninghamia > Cunninghamia lanceolata. The sequence continues at coordinate 3,456,959 of BSBN01000341.1, read as the reverse complement.
TATCCTTCACATGCACAACTAATGGAACCTAAATTTAGTAACTTTCAATCCTAGCCATTCACATAGCCTCTAAATCTCCACCGTTGATTGATCTTGGTTAAGTCCTATATAAACACCCTCTCACTCCATATGAGACATCCAGCAATCATATAGCACCTACATTATCTTCTTGAGCATCTTGAGCATCTGAGCATCCAATTGAGCTTTTATCATCCATCATGGCAGCTTTCAGCATTGCAAGTGGTCATTGTTGAAGAAGCAGTCCACATCTCACAAACAAGGAATCGCACGGTCTAGGTGATGTTATGCTTGAATTGCATTGTTCTTTGATTTCATTTAGATTAGATTCCTTGATGATGGTAGGGTTAGGGTTTCATGACTATGTCTGATCTGCTAAACCTGACTTTCACCTATCACAGGCATTACTAGATTTTAACAAGATATTTCAAGTAGATTGTGATGCAAGTGGAAATACAATTGGAGCCATGTTAATTCAGTTTATGATCAGGAGTTATATGCCATAATTCAAGCCTTAAAGAAGTGGAGACATTATTTGTTGCCTAAGGAATTTGTGTTGTATACAGATCATCAAGCTTTACAATACCTAAATAGTCAAGGAAAGTTGATTCAGAGACATATGAGATGGGTAGAGTTCATGCCGAGTTACACTTTTGTATTGAAGCATAGGAGTAGAAAATCAAACAAAGTTGCAGATGCACTAAGTAGGAGAAGGAATTTGCTGACAGAGATGAGAGTTGAAGTGTTGGGATTTGAATAATTAAAGAACATGTATGAGGAAGACCTTGATTTTGTAGAACTTTGGAAAGCATGTAAGGAACCTATTGTGATAGATAGGAGTAAGTGGTTGGACAATTTCATTCAAGAGGATATTGTAGACACCTAAAATTGGCTTGCTTCGCAAAACAATTTCCCATGTCTCGACACCAATTTATCCCTCCTATTAATTAAATAAATTTATTTTATTTAATTAAGTTATCCCTAACCATCTGTCTATCCCTTGTGATCAATTAACTCACTTAATTTATCACTAGACCTTACAACACTATCCCTCATTAATCAAATAAATATTCCCAATATTTATTTAGTTCAATTCTCCTTTTCCCTAATCCTCATTAATTAGATAAATCATGCTTATCTAATTAATCTAGCCTACTAATTGACCTACCCTAACCTACCCTAGCCTACCTCATCCTAGCCCTAGGATCAATTAAACAAAACCTCTGTTTAATTAATCCTAACCTCTCATTTGGGTGGTCAAACCTAGTTTAACACCCTTCCCCACATCCTCCAAATAAAAAATTAAAACAAATCACACATCACATTTACTTCTCTTACAAACCCCTTACCTCACCCACCTCATTCATTACCTCTTATCCCCAAATAAATTCTTAATTCATTTCCCATTCCCCAAATAAATTTTTAGTTCATTTTCCATTCTTTCACACCCATACCTCATTTATCACCCCTTTTCCCAAAATGAATAAAAGATTTACTTTTATTCCTAGCCCTTGATCTCATCTTTTGATCCTCACCCTCCATCCTCATTTCCAAAACTCTATAAATAAGACCCCTCTCTAAGCCATTTGAAGGAGACTTCTTCATGCATCAAACCTTTGTCAAAATCTCTCCACAACCTCCTCATCATGACATCATAATGCCAAAATCATTCAAAATTATCCCTCATCCCCATCTCAATCTCTATTTGAATCCACTTGTCTCTCATCTACATTGTGTTGAAAAGCATTGAGCAATCCACGTACATTTTAGTCATCATGGGTAATATCTGAGGAGCTATTGGGTGCACCTCCTTCCCTCTTGGATTTGTGAGTCAAAAGGAAGGTATAATCATGTGTTTTTGCATTTGATTCATATTTAATCTTCATTTTGTTCTCATTAATCACATTGGCACACTCGGTCCTGGATCTAATCATCACTTTTTCAAGGTTTTGTTGTCAAAACCTTCGTTTTCTAACTCTCGTTTAGTGAAGTTTTGCAAGCTTTGGAGGTGTACTATTGCAGGTTGCATCTTCGGAAGAAACTAACCTCACCATTGCAACCAGGATATCGATTCCATGAATTTTGACAGTAAATTTGCCTATGTTCTGTGACTACGAATTTTGAAATTTTTTTAGGGCCACAGGGCATACCGTACGGACTTATGACCCCCACTACACTAATTTGTGCATTTGTTTGTTTTCTGTCATCCATGGTTTTCTGTGTTACAGGTCATTTTGCTTGCAGGCTGATGTTACGCTATTGAAGGTTTAACGTCATTATTTGATCAAAGGTTAATGTCATTATTTACTAAGCTGCCCTAACACCTCCGCTGCCGCCTACTTCCTGCTCATCCATCGCTTCACATCCCCTCTTCTTGCCGCTCTTCCAAAACTCCCAACTGCTACCTGTATCTCCTGACCGCCATGCCTCTGTCATCACTTCCAACTCCCTCTGCCTCCACCCTCTATCCTATCTGCACACCCCTCGAAGCTTGGTAACCACCCCAAGCTCCATCTCCACCGCTAGCTCCGAAACCCTTCCCACCGACCTCTTTCCTGCAGTCGCCACCACACGCCACCCCGAGTCTCATCCTCGCTACCTGCCTAACATCCCCAACTCCCAAGCACCGCTCAAACCCTCGCCGCTCTCCGCACAACAACTTCTATCCGCCTGACTATAGGATTCACTGAAACCCATACTCGCCACTGTTCATCAATACAACGCCACCACCCGTAGTAGACTCTCCCACCGCTCCTAGATTTTAAGCTTAACACTTCTCCGTCTGCTGCTACAGACTTGAAACCCTAAAATCTTAAGCCACCACTATTTAAGCCCTATCCTTAACCACTAATCGTGACCCAAAAAAAACCTAGCCATTGGTCGACCTTAATGGTAATTGTTGAGGTTTTACAATTCTTGGTGGTGAGTCACTCAGGGGGGGGTTAAGGGCTACTAAATAGCCCCACTTTGTATTTTCTTTTTTCTTTTCAAAATTTTAAGCCCCTGGTCATATCAGCAACCAAGGGCCTATTTCACTTTAACTGCCAGACAAACTTTTAATTTTGACTGCCAGCCTCAAACCGCAACATATGACCAAAATTTTCTAAACCACAAGTGGTCAAGTCAAACACTCACTTAGCCTCTTGTGCCTCATACATTACCAAAGGAGGCATTTTTTTTTCTCTCGCTCATAACTTGGTCATACTGTGGAAAAATTTTACAAACAGACACTCATTGGAAAGAGGACGACGCGAACTACATAGTTGTGAAGAAATTTTCAGGTGACTACCGTTTTGTAGTCTTTTTTCATAGTCAAAGTCAAAGATGCTTTAAAACTTCAAATGCTCATATCTTTTGCGTTTTTGATCAAATTTTCACAATTTTTTTTTGAAATCGCATAGAATTTCCTGAATAATGTGTTCATGCACTTAATTTTTTTGTATCAGTTCTTTTTTCATCATATTTTATCAGATTCTCAATTTTCGCATAACGATCATCTTGGCTAGTCTACTTGCTCTGTTTTCGTTCTTATGACTTGCAGGTGATCATTCGGGGCTGGAACAACATCAGAATCAACAAAACATAGTAGCTTGGATAGAGAAAACAATCCAGGTACATTCATTCTAATCTTTCATCTTCAATCTTGTTTTCATCACACATTTCAATTTGGGACATAAAATGAATCATTGTTTGCAAACACATTTCGATTTGGGCTCATAAAATGAATCATTGTTTGATCACACATCATTGAAATTAAGCATAAAATCAACCAGTGTCTTCAATCACATCTTGAAATTGGGCTAAAAAGAATCATTGCTTAACGTGTCTTTCTCACATTTTAATTTTCTAAGGGTCAATTAACCAAGTGCAAGTGTGAATCAAGTGTGCGTGTGTATGCTCTCTCCTTGCACCGCAAGGTGATCTTGGAGATCAAAAACACCTCACTTGATTTGATTTTGTTTACCCTTTCCTAGGAGGCCTGCTAGGGGATTTCATCACCCTTAGGGACGACCTCATTCGAGGCTGAATCGAAAGACACCCTCGTTGAAATCAGAATCTTGTCACTCTTGGCTAAGCCCCAAAGAACTTTCTACCTTTGGGAAATGAAGGTGAAGGGTGGGTTACCCCCTTCTCCCGGCTGTGTGACAGGATTTCATTTCAATTCATTAGTCAACCTCATGTAAACATTGCCCAAACCTAAATGGCCATACCCCATCAAACTAGACATTAGAGCATGTTGATGTGTCTTGCATGTGTGCTTGTCTAATCATCATCATATTCTCCCAATTCAAAATTCAAAATTGCTTGTGTCTTGTGTGAGTGATTCATGTTTGTACAAGTGTGATCATTTCATTGAACATTGCCAAATCAAGCTAAACATCAAACACAGAAGACAAGTCATTCAACTCATTCAAATCCAATCACATTCATCCTAATCACTCATTTTTTTTGCCACTTCATTCCTAATCACATCCAACTCATCCTAATAAATCCTAATCATATCCTTGTCACTCTACATCATCAAATCATCATCATTCTATCTAAATCATTACCCAATCAACATCATTATTCCATTCTTATCAAATCAACCTTAATCCCAATCATCCCTAAACACATCCTAGTCATACCTCCATCCTTCATTACTCATATATCCTAATCATCCTAATCACCTATCTTATCCAAATCATCATCCAAATCATTCAATCTAATCTTATCCTAATCACTCTCATCATCCTTAATCCAATTCATCAACATCATTCTAATCCCATATCATCCAAATCCAAAATCCAAAATCAAATCCAACATCAATCGTCCCTTCTCCATTATCCACTCCAATCAAACATTCCAATTCCTAATCCTTAATCAACAATCATCCTTGGCACATCAAACGTTGGTTGAGGACCTAGTCTCCTTCATCCTCCATCAATCCCCTCATCCAAAAGCCCAACCAAAACTATCCACATCATTATCATCCCAATCCAAAATCCAAATCAACCCAATCAAAAAAATCAAGACCTTAGTTGATCACATCAACCCTCTTGCTTAAGATCATTAGTCTATCAAAAGCATAGAGAACCATCCAACAAAAACAAATCAAATCAAATCATCCTAAGGTCTTGAAATTTTGATCCCAACATCACAATCATCCATTATCCTCCATTTCCTCACACAAAATGGATCCTTATGAAGCAATGCAACATTTACAAAGACTTAGAAAAGTCTATGAGAACATGGATCCTAATGCTAAGGAAAAATGCAAAAATGACATTAAGGATATACCCTTAGCACACCTCATCATTGGAGAATCCCAAGTCCCTACCCAGCCTTCATCATATCAACAAACATCCTACATATCACCCCCATCCACATCACATCAATCTTCATTCTTTCAACCTTCATCATACCTACCTTCATCATATCAACCTTCAACCTCATATCAACCTTCAAACTCATACCAACTTCCATCATATCAACCTTCATCATATCAACCTTCAACCTCATATCAACCTTCAAACTCATACCAACTTCCATCATACCAACCTTCATCACATCAACCTTTACCCTCATATCAATCACCATCCCCTTACACATCCATGCCATCATAATTAGCCAACCAATCAATACTTCCACCTTATCCATCCCCCAACCTTTGTCATGCTAACTTTGATCAAGGGAACACCAATCTAGCACACCTTATATCTGAAATCCAAACCTCATATCAACAACCAAATCCCCCATCTCCTAATCCCCATCCTCCAATCCCCCCGTCACAATATCCCTCCAACCTTATCAACCTTAATCCATCACCTTATGTATCTCCCAATCCACCAATCCCTATTACCCATCCACCATCTAATCCACCATCAAATCTTCCAAGTCCCAACACTATCACATCCAAAGAATCCTTGTGGGATTTCCTCCAAAGAACATCACCTAAAAATGAAAGCAAAGCAAAGGAATCCCTCAAATCCTCCACCCCTCCAACACCACCATCTAGTCCAACACCTATCCTTGAACCTACCCACGAACCATCATTACTTAATCCCATCACCCCCCTATCCAATCCCAATCCTAATCCTACACCATCCACCATCATTATCCATCCATTACATTGTTCTTCAACCCATAAACTCATGAAGGATACCATCCATTGGCTATTAGCAAGGAATCAAATACCCTCATGCAATCCTACATCCACCAAATCTCTTGAACAAACCCCTATCATAAGTTAAGAACCATCATGTAGCCATGTTCAAGAACCCATAAGTCAAGCACCTATCGCATCCATCCAAACACCTATCACATCCATTCAAGCACCCATCACATATATCCAAGTCACTCCCACTTCTATCCAAACACATGAGCCATGTCAAGAATCAAATCCAAAGCATGTTGAAACATCAACCCCTTCTAATCAAGATCTAACCATCCCATCTAATCCCATCCACAATCCCCTCCCATCTATTGATCAACTTATAGATCTCACCCCATCTTCTACCACCCCTTTACCATCCCCCATGAATCCTTCACCTCCATCTACCAATCCCATCCAAAATCCATCCCCTTATCCACTTGGCACAAGCACTTTCATCTATGGTGACTCCCTTGTAAGAGGTGAACAACTTCCATCCACCACCTATCTTTCTCCAACAAATAATGGACTCATGTCTTGTTTCCAAAGCACCAAACATCCCATTGCATGTCGCATACTCCAACACATGAACTATCAAGGCAAAGGCTTAGGCCTTCACAAACAAGGCATCTTGGAGCCCATCCACACCACATTCCATTCATCTTCGCATGGCCTTGGCTATACATCCCAAGGAACACAAAATGAACATGTTGGTATAACCCATACACCTTCCAAAATCCATTCATCCAATCCCAAACATAGTGCATCTCATCACACTCACAAAACATATGTCGCTATCCCTCCTCCATCATCCTATCATTTGCAAAAGCATGTGACCATCCATCTTCCTCCATCAAATTTACCTCCACTACTTCCAACTCCAAATATTCCTATTAAACCCACTTTACCTCCTATTCTACAAACTCCCAACATCCCTATCCACAAATCCCCTTATCCTCCCATCCTCCCAACTCCCAATATCCCCATCATCAAATCTCCTCATCCATTTATTCATAAATCCACTTTTAATTTCTCCACCCATAAACCCACTAAAATTCCCAATCAAGACCAACAAAAGCACACATCTTTCAAACATGAAGCTTCCCCCAAATCCATGGGATTCAAAAGTAATAATTTGAATGCCTCAATGCATAAAGCACAAAAGCCTAAAGATATTATCCCTTCCAATCAAAATGAAAAATCCAAAAGGCTATCAAAGCCCACACCATCACAAGAAAAAGCAAAAGCAAAAATGGTGTGGGTCCCTAAGAAAAGATCAATCAAAGCAAATGAGGCATCTACCTCCCAATCCACCCCAAAATCCCAAACATCCTGATCCCCATCTAAAAATCACATAATTCCTAAGTCTATTTGGGTCCCTAAAACCTCAAATCGATCATACACAAATCCCCCATCCCGATCCCCATTACTCCCAACTCCACATCCAAAATAAAAGCTTCCAAATACATCACGATGTGTGCGACCGTTGGTCTTGGTTCCCCTCCACCACTTAACATTCCCACATACCCCCATCTCTCCATCTTTCATTCGCTATCCTACATATCTTCCCCATCACATTCCTATGGTCCATTCTTTTGCATAATCCACATCATAATCCATTATCCACCATCCATTCCTTCTTCTCCTATCTTCCAACAATCCATGCAATCATAATCCATAATGCTATCCAACATGGGACCATCTTCTCCTTGCTATGGAAACAGACGCTAGAGTCCCCATTCCTTCCAAAAAAGCAAAAAAAATCAAAAAATCAAGAAAATAGTAAAGAGAAAAAATCCGTCCAATGGTGAAAACCACTCCTTGTGGCACCTTTGGAAAGTACCTTGATGAAAACCCCTTGTGGGTGTCATGTGTATCCCCTTCTCCATCCATTTTGCATCCCTACACTTGGGGGAAAAACCATCTAATTATCCACATCCATAACATCCTTTTGCATATCCTATCCATGTATCTTTATCCTATCATCCATCCTATCCATTATATCTTGCTTTTCCCATCTCCCACCTTAGATCTTGATAAATTCAAGGGGCAAAATATCAACAACATACTTTGGAGACCTCTTGACATACTCCCTTTATAAGTACATCCTCCATCCATCTATTGCAAAGACCATCCATTCAAACATGATCCCATCATGCAAAATTCTTTAAGCATTGGGGAATATGATTCCTTGAAACCTAGCCCTTGGAGAAAATCCTTATCCCCATCTCCTACCCATCTATCTTGCATCCATATCTCTATCTTCCAATCCATCTATCATGAATCTCCTACCTCTCCAACCCCATCACCCTCACCTCTAGACTTGGTGTTCCCTTGTCATTGCTATCTAGCATAAAGGTTATCCACATGAAATCCAATGCAACCATCTCATAATAAACCATTCCTTTTCCAAAATCAAAAAATCCAAAAACATCAAAAAATCAAAAAATCAAAAAACATCAGAAAATCAAAAAAATCAAAAAACATCACAAAAATCAAAAAATACCAAAACAATAGAAAACACACAAATTTCCAAAAATAATTTATCCATCACAAAATCAACATTGCTCCATCAAACATCTCATCATCCAATACATCATCTTCCAACATCATCACATCTATCATCATCCCACATCATCATCACAAATCAGAATTACATATCATAACCACGTGCATCTTAATGTGCCTTGATCCCGTGGATACAGGGTATGTAGGCAGTCTGGAATACGCAATACATTTCTAGTACTCAGGTACACAAGATGCACCCATCCAACCCACTGAGCTTACACTAATCCAAGCACCGCATCACCTATCAAAGCATCATCCCTTAATCAAAAATCATCAGCTATCAAATCAGCATCAACCACAATTTGTCACCATCATATCTTGAGCCAATCTTACAACATCAACAAAACATGATCCAATCATCAATCGATTCCTACCTTAGGATATGTCATTCCTACGATAGGCAGAATCTATCCAATCATTATCCATCTTGGCAAGAGATACAATGGCTACTTGTTTGGTTCGTTGGTCTTTTCATTTTTGATTTTTTATCTTTTGTCCTATTCGAAGATCACATCAAAGCTACCTTGATTTCACTATATCATGGTATGTGGCAAAAACATCTAGAATGGGGCATAGTCTTGCTTTTGTATGCTGTGCTTGTGGGTTGGTTTCATTACTCCAAGCTAGTATTCATATCTTGTTGATCATAGGGTCGGTTCTAGCATATTGATCTCCTTATACATCTAAGGTTCATCATACATTTTGTGTACTAAGGGCTTATGCTATGAGTCCCCTTCCCTCGTCAGGACAAGGTTGTACTATCTTGGGCATGCATGAGATTATCCCTTTGTATGTTGTGCTTGTGGGTTGGTTTAATTAGTCCAAGCTAGTATTCATATCTTGTTGATCATAGGGTCAGTTCTAGCATATTGATCTCCTTATACATCTAAGGTTCATCATACCTTTTGTGTACTAAAGGCTTATGCTATGAGTCCCCTTCCCTCGTCAAGACAAGGTTGTACTATCTTGGGCATGCATGAGATCATCCCTTTGTTTGCGTGTCTAGTCCATGCAAATGTTGGATAAACATCATCACCCTGGTCTTCTATACCTTGGTGAAAATATCCACTTTGCTATATCAAACCTAGGATTGCTCTAAATCATTTTCAGCACAATGATCATCCACCAATCAATCTTCCACCATCATCATTCTTTCATCTCACCCCTTATCCTCCAACCAATTCTACCAATTTGTTCCAACCATTTCGAGAGCACAATCATGTTCTTGCAACCCACCTCTCCTCTCGAGGGGGCATCACCCTTACCAATTATCCCCAAACCTTACCCTATTCTTCTGAGCCAAAATCTTTTTTCTATCCAATCCAACTCTATGTTTTAACTTCTTTGAAATGATGTTACTTAGCCGCAACACCATCTCAAAGAGGGGCAAATGTAGACACCTAGAATTGGCTTGCTTCGCAAAACAATTTCCCATGTCTCGACACCAATTTATCCCTCCTATTAATTAAATAAATTCATTTTATTTAATTAAGTTATCCCTAACCATTTGTCTATCCCTTGTGATCAATTAACTCACTTAATTTATCACTAGACCTTACAACACTATCCCTCATTAATCAAATAAATATTCCCAATATTTATTTAGTTCAATTCTCCTTTTCCCTAATCCTCATTAATTAGATAAATCATGCTTATTTAATTAATCTAGCCTACTAATTGACCTACCCTAACCTACCCTAGCCTACCTCATCCTAGCCCTAGGATCAATTAAACAAAACCTCTGTTTAATTAATCCTAACCTCTAATTTGGGTGGTCAAACCTAGTTTAACACCATTCCCCACATCCTCCAAATAAAAAATTAAAACAAATCATACATCACATTTACTTCTCTTACAAACCCCTTACCTCACCCATCCTCATTCATTACCTCTTATCCCCAAATGAATTCTTAATTCATTTCCCATTCCCCAAATGAATTTTTAATTCATTTTCCATTCTTTCACACCCATACCTCATTTATCACCCCTTTTCCCAAAATGAATAAAAGATTTACTTTTATTCCTAGCCCTTGATCTCATCTTTTGATCCTCACCCTCCATCCTCATTTCTAAAACTCTATAAATAAGACCCCTCTCTAAGCCATTTGAAGGAGACTTCTTCATGCATCAAACCTCTACCAAAATCTCTCCACAACCTCCTCATCATGCCATCATAACGCCAAAATCATTCAAAATTATCCCTCATCCCCATCTCAATCTCTATCTGAATCCACTTGTCTCTCATCTACATTGTGTTGAAAAGCATTGAGCAATCCACATACATTTCAGTCATCATGGGTAATATCTAAGGAGCTATTGGGTGCACCTCCTTCCCTCTTGGATTTGTGAGTAAAAAGGAAGGTATAATCGTGTATTTTTGCATTTGATTCATATTTAATCTTCATTTTATTCTCATTAATCACAGATATGTTATTCAAATGAAACTAGTTATGTATACCTAGGAGTTCAATGAGAGATAATCTGATAAAAGAGAAGTACAGTGGTGGATTGGCAGGACATTTTGGAATTGATAAGACAGTGGCTTTGCTAAGTGAAAATTACTTTTGGATTTAGATATATAAGGATGTTAGGAAGTTTGTGTAGAGTTGTAGAGTATGTCAAGTTGCAAAAGGAAGTAGTCATAATACTGGATTGTACAAATCTTTGACAGTACTGGAGAAACCTTGGGAAGACATAAGCATGGATTTCAAAATGGGATTGTCGAAGAAACAAAGAGGACATGATTCTATATTTGTGGTGGTGGATAGATTTTCAAAGATGACACATTTTATACCTTGTAGGAAGACAACTGATGCAGTTCATGTGGCTGACCTATTTTTCAAGGAGATTGTGAGATTGCATGGATTACCTAAGAGCATAGTTTCAGACAGAGATACAAGATTTCTTGGATACTTTTGGAGGACACTTTGGAAGAAGATGAAGACAGATTTGAAGTTTAGTTCAACATTTCATCCACATACTAATGGACATATAGAGGTAGTAAATAGGAGTTTGGGTAACTTGTTGAGATGCTTGGTTGGAGAGAAGGTAGGAAATTGGGACTTGATTCGATCACAAGCAGAGTTTGCAGACAATAATTTAGTGAACAAGAGTACAGGGAGAACACCATTTGAAATTGTGATAGGAACTAACCCTAGAGGAGTTGTAGAGTTGAGGGATATCAGCATGGAGGACAAGAGGAGTGCAGAAGTAGAAGAATTTGCAAGACACATGGAGACAGTGCATAATTAGGTAAAGAAACATTTGGTGGAGATGAATAGTAAGTATAAAGAGCAAGTAGATGAGAAGAGAAGACAAAGAATTTTTAGTGGGAGATGAAGTGATGGTATATTTGAGAAAAGAAAGATTCCTAGTTGGGACATATAACAAGTTGAAGATGAAGAAATTTGGACCTTGTAGGATACTCAGGAAGTTTGATTCAGGAAATGCATATGAAGTGGAGTTATAGGAGACATTGGGTATATCACCTATTTTCAACCTTGCAAACCTATATCAATATCATGAAGCAGAGTTCAGTAACAGTATTGAAGAAGACTTGAAGAAGTAGTTACCACAACAAGCATAAGAGTAGATTGAAGACATCTTGGACAATAGAGTTGGACACAACACCAAAGGAAAGTAATACAAAGAATATCTTGTGAAGTGGAAAGGCACACCGAAAGAAGATTCATCTTAGATTTCTCAGGCTGAGGTGGACCATTTTAGTTTTCTTCTAGCCCCAGTAAAGTGAGGGACTCACTTTTTCAACAACCCCAAGTGTTTGATACAGGAGCATCCCTAGTTCAAGAACAATCTTGCATCAACCAAAAATATTTGCATTTCATTTTGTTTCTTTCATTTTCTAGTTTAATTCAGTCAGTAGCAGTTTTTGTATTTTGGTCTACATTCTACTATAGTTTCATTTCAAACCTTGTGGAGTTGGACTTAGCATCTAGATATCTTCATGCACATCATAGCCAAAAATCAAATCATTTGGATCAATTTCTAGAAAGTTATCACTATCAGAAGATTGATTGTTTTCTCATAACAAAGCATCCTGACAGTCTCAAACAATCAGCTAAAGGAGAAGACTTGTAGAGTACTTTCATGACTTGCAGAGCTGAATTACACATCATTCAAGGAACTTCGGATTGTGTCTGACCTTCCTTGAGATCCGCACGTTATTCCATTCACTTGCAGAGGATTCCTATTTGTTTAGGTCTGACCTATCCGTGTACACATGTTACATCTCTTTCATTGGAGTTTGTAATCATCCTTGGCCAACGTAGAGGATTCTTGTGATCCAGAGATGATATATATTCATGTAATAGGTGCATAGGAAAGTAGTTCATCACATTAGAGATAATAGATAGTTTGGATTCTTTGTAAAAGCGCTTCAAAGCCATATCTTGCACATGTACTGTAACTAGAGGATCATGCCTATGAGCCATAATCTGTAAGCCCGCATGTTGCCGACATGTTTGTATTTTGAATATATGATATACTAAATGACTGAATCTACATTTGTATCCCATCTTTGAGTTGTTTCCGTTGTGTTTACTCTTGTTGCACAGTCTGGACTATTCACTTTGTGGACCCTCCTAATTGTGACTGCACCAAGAATGATCTATCCTCATCAGTTTAGTATGTTCCTTGTTTTGTGGATGTATAGAATGATCAGATACTTTAGGGGAATGGTGTATGGATAGTGTTGAGAAGTTACATGATTGAAATCTTGGTCTGGATAATGTTTTTAGCTTCTCCTCGGTGGTGTGAAGATGGATAGTTAGCAGTGGTAGTGCTAGTTGAACCAACAACTTGGTTTCCCTCATGTGTTGAGGATCTTGATCAGTGGTTTTGATATTGAAGGATGTGTTATGATGCAATTAACCTTGTTATGCCATGTGAAGTGATCCACAACTCAAAATGTGTTTGTTCTAAGCTAACCCATACAGAATTACACATTAAGGTCTTTCTGTTGCCGAACTAATTGAGATTTTAAGTGGTTGTGGAGGATATTTATAGAAGAACAAATTCATTTGTGACTTGAAGAAGTGAGTGCGAATATGATAGAGTAGAATGAGCAATATGAAGTGCATGAAGTCAGTATGATGGAGTGATTGTGCATAAAGAGGACTGAAACATCAACATAAGTCAGATGCTTCTTTCATAGCAGTTCATAGTTTTGTTTATCATTATAATTCTTTGTAGTAGTGAGCTTTCTTCAGGGAGTGGTAGCTTCCTTGGGTTGTATCCCTAAAACAAAGTCAGCAGGGAGTTGTAGCTTCCTTGGGTTGTTGCCCTAAAACAATGTTGTAAACTTTTATAAGCAGTGAGCATTATATTGTGAGCTAACACTCACCATGGTTTTTCCTATTTTTGGGTTTTCCACATAAAAATCTTGGTCTCAATGTGTTGATTAATATGGTGCATGTTTTACTTTCTACTCTCTAAGTAATTTGATTTGTTCTGCAAATTAAGTAGTTAAGTTTTTGTATATGTTGATTCACCCCCCCTCTCAGCATCTCTGTGTGATCAACAGTTTAAGAACTTGTTGAAACACTAAAAAGGTTCTAAAGATTGCCAAAGTGCCAAAACACTGAAAAGGTTCTCAAGTTTGCCAAAGTTTTGAAACACTAACAAAGAGGATAAATAGATGAATGTTTCAGCTAGTTCATGAGTTCACGAACTAGTTGAATTGCTTAAAAGGAATGGAAAAATTTTAAAATGTCCAACATGCTGGGGATAACAAGGAAAAAGGCCATCAAAATAAAAATACCCTGATAGGTTGCCACTATAAGCAGTATGTAGTGTAGATGTGCATTCAAACACCCTAACCACCCCACTATTTTTCTAGGATCACCATGAATGTGGTAGGTGAGCTCTCAGCTACCATTTGTCCTAGTGCATGATTATGTCCATTCATTCTGAGTGAAAAGCCTCAAACATGGATTTCATTCAATGCAGCAACCTCTAGAAGGGCATCAAGGGGCTATAAATACACATTGGTGGTTCATTTCAAAGGGTTGGTCATTCAACCAATTTCTAGATGCCTACAAATGCCAACGATCAACTAGGGTTTCAAATCATGCATGTCTAGTCCAGTTGGAACAACATGTCTATAAATCAGGGGATGTAATATTGTGAATGGTGTCTATAATAGAATGTGTCCATGTCCATTTGTAGATTTTTAGGGAAACCCTTAGTCATAGCTATGTGTTTCCTTTTACCACATTTGCTGGTATGATTGTAATGGAGATTTGATAAATGTCGTAACATTTTATTTCATTGTAAACATTGTAATGGTCATTTCTACATTGCATATGGATTTTTATAGTATCGGGATGGATTATTAAGTATGCTCTATTATTTGGTGCCATATCTGTGGTGTATGTTCATGCATAGCTCATTTTCCTTTTGATTTCAATTTGTTGTTTCCTGCTAGCTGTTGCAAGTATGGGTTTAACCGTTGTTGTCATAATTGTCAACATGCTCATGTTGCATTAATGAAGGATTGGATGAGCTGTGTGCTGAGGATATTGAGAAAAATAGTCTCAATCAGGAACAGTGAAGAACAGTGATGACAACAAGGTAAAAGTCCAAGATAGGCTGAGGATCAGAAGATGCAGTTTAAAGGGTTTGTAGATATAAGTCTTGTGATGCTCCAGTAAAGTTTTCAGAGGTCCGCATGAAGATCTAAAAAAGTTATGGTCACTCAAGTAGAACCAGTTCCGGTAGGTGTTCAGAGGTGACAGAGTGTCACAGATAGGTCCGGTGAGATCCAGAATTTCATTATCCCATTTTGCGGATTTGAGGGAGTGTTGAGGACGTCCTTGTGAAGTATCAAATAGATTGGTTCATGGTTTGAAGGTCTGGAAGAGCCTATTCATTTGTGACAGTGATGACAGACTGTGTTCTTGAAGCTCTGGATGAAGAAGAGAAGAATTCTAGTAGGATGATGAAGTGCAGATGTTCTTGGTGATTCAGGGAAGGTTATGATGATTGTTGGATCATGTCCAATTCATGTTGGTGGTCCGTAATAAAGTTAGAATGTGCATTTGAAGAATAACCACTGGATGATGGTGTTTTTCTTGAGACTGGCCGACCGGATGTTTTACACGTCTTACGAATGATCTTGTAGGTGTTTGCCAACTTAGATGATTGTTCCTAAGTTGATGCCTTGTATAAATAAGGGATTGTGAAGTCATTTTGAAGTGTGTCTTGTGGTGATAAGTGTGTGGTAGCGAGGAGAAGTGTGAAAGGCGGAGCAGAAGTATTGGGCTTAAATGGAACTGACTCAAGCATGGTGAAGATGCTATTCTCTAGTTCATCAAGGTGATACTTATTTCTTTGTAGATAGTGTGTCTCCTGTAGGCAGTAAGCCTCTTGTGAGCAGTGTGCTCGGGCAGTGAGCCCTAATTGGCATGTGCCATTTTGTTCTTTCTATTCTTCTAACAGAGAATACATTCTTGGGTTAATCACCCTGTGGTTTTTCCCTTAACCGGGTTTTCCACGTCAAAATCTTGGTGTCATATGTGTTGAAATGTTTCTACTTTTGATTTGAATGCATTATGGTTCATGATTAATATTCTTCTAATCAGTAAAGAAGATTTAAGTGTTTGATTTGAGAAAGTTTCGCACAACTGATTCACCCCCCCTCTCAGTTGTGCCCTAAGTCCAACAATTGGTATCAGAGCTAAGTTCCTCTAAAAGGAGCTTAACCGCTTGAGGAGATCTAGGATGTTGTCATACAAGAAGGATAGTCCGAAGTTTGATGGAGCCAACTTTGCTCTTTGGAAAGGTCGCATGAAATGTCACTTGTAGTGTATGGGAATGGCGTACTGGTCCATGGTCACAAAAGCATATGTACCTCCACAGGGTGGTCCGACAACCCTAAATGAAATCACAGATGCTGAAAACAATCTGCGGACTAAAGAGGCTCTTCTAAGCGCATTAACTGACTCAGAGCTCTCAAATGTTATTGACCTACCAACTGCCTATGAGATCTAGATTAAACTGGAACTTTTGCATGAAGGAGACGAGTATGTTAAATGTGCAAGGTTACAGAGTCTAAAAGGGAAATTTGAAAAATTGAAGATGAGAGATGATGAAAATATTACGACTTTCATGCCAAGAGTAAATGAGTCGGTTTGTGGAATTAGAAATTCTGGTGGAGTCTTGGATGAAAATGAGATTGTTGGTAAAATTCTCAGATCCCTTCCCGCCTCTTACAAAATCAAGGTTGCTGCCATTGATGAATTCAGAGCCCATACAACTATCACAAGAGATCAATTGGATGGCAAACTGGCTGCTTTTGAAATGACTGAGTTTGGAGATGATCCCCCCAAAACTGAATCTGCATTCAAAGCCAGTGCCTCTGTGAAAGGTAAACAAGGATTTGATCCAGGAGAGAACTCATCAAGGAAACTGTCATGGTATGAAAAAGCAAGAAAAGACCTGGAAGAAGAAGTAGAAACTGCTCAACTTGAAGCCCTCATTGCAAAGAGACTGCTAAGAGGATCCAGTAAGTATGAAGGAAAATTGCCTTTTAAGTGTTTTAACTGCAATAAGATTGGTCATTTTGCCTCAAGATGTCCAGAAAGATTTTCAAAGCCAAATCCTAACAGATCAAGGTTCCAAAAGAATTGTTACTATGTTCATGAAGAAGATGATAATGAAGGAGTAACAGATGATGAATCAGAGACAAGAAACAAATCCGGAAGTGAATGGGTGTTTATTGCCATCAAGGAAGAAGAACCAATATCCTATGTATCTATCAATCATAAAGTTGTAGAAAGAGCTATGGCTGCCCAAGTTGAAGAAAAGAATGATTGGGTCATTGACAATGGTTGCTCTCACCACATGACAAGTGACAAAAATAAGTTCATAGACTTGGAAAGGTATGAAGGAGGAGTGGTGAAGTTTGGTGATAATTCTGCTGGTAGAATTAGAGGAAGAGGAACTATTTCATTTGATGGAAGAAACAAAACTGGTAATGTACTGTATGTTGAAGGTTTGAAGCACAATCTTCTCAATGTTGGACAGTTGGTGGACAAAGGCTATGATCTCCGATTCAAGGATGGAAAATGCAAAATCTTTGAAAGATCTGGAATAGAGATGCATCCGGTGCTCAAACTAAAGGTAATATCTTCCACTTGGTTGGTACTGGTAAAAGCTGCTTATTTGTTCAAGTTGATTAGAGTTGGTTATGGCATAGAAGGATGCGTCATGTAAATTTTGATAATATCATCAAGATAAGCAACACTCAGGCTGTAAGAGATCTTCCAAAATTAGTGAAACCTACTAACAGCTTGTGCAAGGAATGTCAGTTGGGTAAGCTGAGTAGAGTCACATTCAAAAGCAAGGAATTGTCTTCTACTGGATTATTGGACTTAGTTCACACTGATCTTTGTAGTCTGGCAAGAACCAGAAGTATTCAAGGTGATAGATATTTCATGTTGCTAATAGATGACTATTCTTGGATGATGTGGGTAACCTTTCTAAAGGAGAAATCAGAAGCTCTTGAGAAATTTAAAATATTCAAGGCTATGGTAGAGAATGAAACAAGAATAAAGTTGAAATGTCTGAGGTCTGATAGAGGTGGAGAATTCACATCCGGTGAGTTCATAGAATTCTGTGAGAAACATGGAATTAAGAGACCATTGTCTGCTCCGAGGACTCCACAACAGAATGGAGTAGTGGAGAGAAAGAACCAGACCATCCAGGAAGCATCTAGGACCATGATGATGGAAGCAAATGTTCCTTAGATCTATTGGAGAGAAGTTGTCAGCACTGCAGTCTATACTCTTAATCGAGTTCAAATCAGAAGCAATACCGGTAAGACCCCTTATGAACTCTGGTTTGGCATTACTCCTACTATAAGATATTTCAGAGTCTTTGGTAGCAAATGTTACATCAAAAGAGATGAAGATTTAGGCAAGTTTGATGCTAGAAGTGATGAAGGAATATTCTTGGGTTACTCTACTCAAACCAAAGCATACCGGTGTTATAACAAGAGACTAAGAAAGATGATAGAAAGTACAAATGTGAAAGTTGATGAGGGAATAGAGAAACCCTCAAGGTTTTATGAATATGATGAAGATGATTAGAATGGTGTTCTGGTTCAAGGAGCTCAATCCTATTCTAAAAGTCAGATTCAGACTGATCCGGTAAATCAGGAAGAAGAGATAGGTCTGAATGAGCCTGATCAAGAAGTAGAAGTGCAAGAAACTCCCAAAGTTCCAAGGTATGTAAGACTGAACCACTCTGAAGATTAGATCATATGTGACAAAAGCAAAGGTGTGCAAACTAGAAGGAAAATTGCTCAAAATTCAGATGAATATTGTCTGATTTCAAAGATTGAACCTAAGACAATAAATGAAGCCTGCAATGATGAAAACTGGACCAAAGCAATGGAGGAAGAGTTGGTGCAAATTGAGAAAAATCACACTTGGGATCTTGTTCCCAGACTTAGAAACAAGAATGTGATTGGAACCAAATGGGTCTTCTGGAACAAACTAAATGAAGTTGGTGAAGTAATCAAAAATAAAGCCAAATTGGTCTGCAAGGGCTACTCTCAAATAGAAGGGATTGATTTTGAAGAAACCTTTGCTTCAGTGGCAAGAATTGAAGCAGTCAGATTATTTCTTACATTTGTTGCCTTCAAGGATTTCAAGGTGTATCAGATAGATGTCAAGTCTGCCTTCTTGAATGGTGACTTAGAAGAAGAAGTGTACATTGAACAACCAAATGGTTTTCAATTATCTGAGCATGGTGATATGGTCTGCAAATTGAAGAAGGCATTGTATGGACTAAAGCAAGCCCCAAGAGCCTGGTATGAAAGACTAGACAAACATCTTTTGAAGATTGGTTTCAACAAAGGTACTGCTGACAGTAACCTATATTTCAAAATTGATCATGAAAACATCATGATTGTTGAAGTATTTGTTGATGACATCATCTTTGGAGGAAGAGACAGTATGTGTAAAACCTTTGTAAATCAAATGAAAAGTGAGTTTGAGATGTCAATGCTCGGTGAAATGAATTTCTTCTTGGGTCTGCAAATTACTTAGACAAAAAAAGGAATCTTTATTTATCAGACCAAATATGTGAAAGAATTGTTGAAGAAATTTGGAATGGAAGATTCAAAGCCAATGAATACTCCCATGGCAACCAGATGTAAGTTGAGCAAAGATGATGACTCTCCTAAGGCAGATCAAATAAAGTACAGATCAATGATTAGAGGATTATTGTATCTCACTCAAACTAGACCAGATATAATGTAGGCTGTTGGTCTTGTGGCGAGATTCCAGGCTGATCCCAGAGAATCTCATGTCATGGCAATCAAAAGGATTTTTAGGTACTTAAAAGGAATAGTTGAGTATGGTCTGTGGTATCCTAGAGATCAAAATTTTTCTCTTCATCATATACAGATGCAGATTGGGCAGGAGATGTGGATGATAGGAAGAGTACAAGTGGAGGAGCATTCTTTTTGGGAAAAAGATTGGTTTCTTGGCTAAGAAAGAAACAAGAGGCAATATCCCTGTCTACAACTGAAGCAGAATACATTGTAGCAGCAGGTAGTTGCACTCAACTTTTGTGGATGAAGTAGATGCTAAGAGATATTCAAGTAGAATATGAGGAGCCTATCACAATTTTCTATGATAATTCAAGTGCAATAAGTATTTCTAAGAATCCAGTGTTGCATTCTAAGACTAAGCATATATCTATCAAGTTTCACTTTCTGAGAGAGCAAGTGAACAAGGATGAAGTTAGATTGGAGTATGTACCCTCCAAGGATCAGATTGCAGATATCTTTACTAAACCTCTTCCCAAGGACTCTTTTGAGTATCTCAGAGAAAAGTTAGGGGTTATTGCCCCTCCAGTGATGAACTACGATGCACTGATGTGCATCAATCCAGTGGATATCACAATCATATCTTGTGATCCGGATTGATGTTGGGGAGTTGCTACTCAGGGGGAGCAGTAGGTATGAGTCTGAGGTGGTGAAATTGCAAGTATGAGCCCTTTGCCATTGATGTCAAAGGGGGAGAGAAGACATGTGAAAAACAAGTGGTTGTTGATCAAAGGGGGAGCAGTAAAGGGAGAGAAGACATGTGAATGGTATCTATTGACAGGGGGAGTTGTGACAGTAAGGAGAAGTTCTTGTCTTGATGGTTTTTCACATCATATGTTGCCATCAATGACAAAGGGGGAGATTGTTGCAAGTATGGGTTTAACCGGTGTTGTCATTGATGTCAACATACTCATGTTGCATTAATGAAGGATTGGATGAGCTGTGTGCTGAGGATATTGAGAAAATTAGTCTCAATCAGGAACAGTGAAGAACAATGATGATAATAAGGTAAAAGTCCAAGATAGGCTGAGGATCAGAAGATGCGGTTTAAAGGGTTTGTAGATATAAGTCTTGTGATGCTCCAGTAAAGTTTTCAGAGGTCCGCATGAAGATCTGAAGAAGTTATGGTCGCTCAAGTAGAACCGGTTCCGGTAGGTGTTCAGAGGTGACAGAGTGTCATAGATAGGTCCAGTGAGATCCAGAATTTTAATATCCCATTCTACATATTTGAGGGAGTGTTGGGGACGTCCCTGTGAAGTATCAAATAGATTGGTTTGTGGTTTGAAGGTCTGGAAGAGCCTATTCATTTGTAACAGTGATGACAGACTGTGTTCTTGAAGCTCCGAATGAAGGAGAGAAGAATTCTAGTAGGATGATGAAGTGCGGATGTTCTTGGTGATTTAGGGAAGGTTATGATGATCATTGGATCATGTCCAGTTCATGTTGGTGGTCTGGATTGAAGGTAGAATGCGCATTTGAAGAATAACCACTGGATGATAGTGTTCTTCTTGAGACTAGCCTACCGGATGTTTTACACGTCTTGCGAATGATCTTGTAGGTGTTTGCCGATTTAGATGATTGTTCCTAAGTCGATGCCTTGTATAAATAAGGGATTGTGAAGTCATTTTGAAGTGTGTCTTGCGGTGATGAGTGTGTGGTAGCGAGGAGAAGTGCGAAAGGCAGAGCAGAAGTATTGGGCTTAAATGGAACTGACTCAAGCATGGTGAAGATGCTATTCTCCAGTTCATCAAGGTGATACTTATTTCTTTGTAGACAGTGTGTCTCCTGTAGGCAGTGAGCCTCTTATGAGCAGTGTGCTCGGGCAGTGAGCCCTAATTGGCATGTGCCATTTTGTTCTTTCTATTCTTCTAACAGAGAATACATTCTTAGGTTAATCACCCCATGGTTTTTCCCTTAACCAGGTTTTCCACGTCAAAATCTTGGTGTCATATGTGTTGAAATGTTTCTGCTTTTGATTTGAATGCATTATGGTTCATGATTAATATTCTGCTAATCACTAAAGAAGATTTAAGTGTTTGATTTGAGAAAGTTTCGCACAACTGATTCACCCCCCCTCTCAGTTGTGTGCCCTAAGTCCAACAATCCAGTAGAAGACAGTTCCTTGCTTTTGAATGTGACTCTGTTCAGCTTACCCAACTGACATCCCTTGCACACGCTGTTAGTAGGTTTCACCAATTTTGTTCAAGTTGATCAGAGTTGGTTATGGCATAGAAGGATGTGTCATGTGAATTTTGATAGTATCATCAAGATAAGCAATACTCAGGCTGTAAGAGATCTTCCAAATTTGGTGAAACCTACTAACAGCTTGTGCAAGGAATGTTAGTTGGGTAAGATGAGCAAAGTCACATTCAAAAGCAAGGAACTGTCTTCTACTGGATTATTGGTAGATTTTCAGGGAAACCCTTAGTCGTAGCTATGTGTTTCCTCTTACCACATTTGCTGGTATGATTGTAATGGAGATTTGATAAATGCTGTAACATTTTAATTCATTGTAAACATTGTAATGGTCATTTCTACATTGCATATGGATTTTTATAGTATCGGGATGGATTATTAAGTATGCTCTATTATTTGGTGCCATATCTGTGGTGTATGTTCATGCATAGCTCATTTTCCTTTTGATTTCAATTTTTTGTTTCCTGCTAGCAACCTGGACTCTATTACCTAATGGATATACATTGGTATTGAAAGTTCACAGTCAATCATGCACCTTAAAATGAAAAAATTATTCACCAATAGTTTAGGAGTAGATTGGTAGATTAGTTTAGGTTTTTCCTGCATCCGCAAACTAGTAGTGTTACCTTTGTTGTATTTAGAGGGAACTAGTGTTAGATAGATGTTTAGAGGTTTGTACATGTAAGAGTTTGACCCATCATTGCCATCTAGTATTTTACAAATGGATATATCTAGTGAGCTCATGCCAGATAAATATTTAGAGGGTTGTAATGGTGTGGAGGCAGGATATAAGTGTGTATGAGAAGTTAAGCAGATTCATCTTTAAATATTTCAATTGATCATATCTGTTGGTGCACTTATATTCTTGCTTTTAATCTATTGTTAGTGAGGTCTTGTAGGCTTGCTCCTGACTACCATGAGGGCATGGTGATCAAAGCCTCATTTCAAAATGTTATCATATACTCAGATCTCAAGGGAACCCCCCTTAGGTTTTGTAGAACCTGAAGAAGAAGAGGATCTACCCTATCCTATGCATTGGACCAAGACCACCCTCTCTTTGTTGATATATCACTCTCCCTGCTTGTGATACTTGTTTCCCCTTTGTGTCACTCTTGGTTGTGGTGTTAGAGGAGAGGGCCTATGTTTTTGGGAACCAACAGGTTGTAGTCCAATTGACTTGTATGGATTGGGTAAGGCATTGAAAACCTATCCACCAAGCTATAGATGTTTTTTGATATTAATTGGAGCCAAGTACAAACTTTGGGCGATTTTGATTAAATTATACCTCCTATTGTAGAATAAAAATCTCTTAATTTCTTTAATATATTAGACTAAATGCGGAATCATAACACCATTTTGTACATAAACATGAGACGTGGAATAAAAATATCTTAATTTTCAAAATATATTAAATTATGCAAAACTTCATATTCAAATAGATAATTAATATAAAAATAATATCACTAAATAACTAAATACTCTTAAAACTAAAAAATAATCAAGAATTATAAATCAACCTAATTGTAATTGAATGTTCACAAAATAATCTATCTTACGTCTCAAAACATAAAAATAAAATATACATATATTCTTACTGTATATACATATGGTCGTGGTATTTTTTCCATATTAAACAATTCTTTAAAAAAAAGCAAGTACATGGTGATATCTACGTACATTTTGTATTATAATAATAAGTTAGGCGGGCGGGCAGGCAGACAAATTGGTAATGATGTTGGGAGTTTCGATGTCCCATGTGACCACCGCCTTAGCTGAGCAGATGTCGGCCTTTTAATGCAATTCAAGATTAGATTTTGAAAAGTAATATTTTAGGCTTGGAATCCAATTTCAATGGCGCACGCGTACTTTAGACTGTTGTAGTCCACGTTCTAATAATTGTTATTATTGTTTGTGGAATGTTTTGGTTTCATAAAATAATGTTTTGTGAGGTTCTTTGAACATTCACTAACTTCCAAAAGGGAAGGAAGAAAGGTAAGGCATTTAATGATTTAGAATGTCCATGTCTTGTCTTCAAATATAACAACATTAAAGTTGAATGGTCTCTCCTAATCCATGCATTGTCTTCCAATATCAATACCTGGTCTTCATCGACCCCAACATTTTGGTCCATATTATCTTTAATGTCCTCCTTAAGATTTTTGGTCAATTAATGTGTAGAAGAATTTGTAACGTTGTCTAAATTTTGATGGCTCCGGGTTTGAGAGCAAAGCAATTTTAAGCTATAGAATTGGCTGACTTGTATATTCATTTAGACACTCCTTCCACTTAGTTCTAAGACTAGCACTTGCACCATAGGAGGTTTAAGGAATACGTTGATAGGAAACCGACGACTTTAAAAAATTTTCCGGCGAGAATTTAATGGCGTGAGACAATTTCGAGCACTATAATGCTTACATATAAAAGCCTATCGGCTAATTATAGGGGAATGAAGTCCCTTGCAGGGAAATTTTAGGGGAAGGGATTGCATAATTGAGTATGGGTTAGAAAATAAAGGGTTATTGCATTTACATAAAGAGTGAATAAAAGTGCTTGTATAAATTTTACATTAAAATATAACAGTTATTCAATAATAATATTGAATATAAAAGAGCTAATGTGTAGGGGAATAAATCTCTTTTAAATAAATATAGGTTAAATAAGTTTATAATTAATATAGATTTAGTTCAAGGAAAAAGTTTGGGTTTTGATAATTGTAATAAATATTTTAAAATTAAATGAGAAGGATAGGTGTATTTAGCTTTTAATTTGATAATAGAATATGGACACTAATGGTGTGTAAAATCAAATTGCCAATGTTTAAAAAATGACGCCCTCGATATGTGCACTATCTCAAACTCAGAATTCCTTGTAGATTAATCTTGAGTGGCTCAAGGACAATCTCAAGTAGCACAAATCTATCCTCTGATGCATGTATATGATCTAGTAGATAACAAACTTCTACAACTTGATTCATTATAACCTCCAAGCCCTAATTGTGCATAAGGAAAACAATATTTAAAAATAGCTTTAGGGAAGTTGTTGGATGTTAGGGTCAAGTTCTCCTCGGTCATCCCCCTTGATGTACTAGATTTAAATCCTTGGGTGAATATTCAAAGACAACATACACAAGTGTGAAGATGGCATATATGTAGATTGTGATGTAATAGATTCCTTTTGAGCTCCAAATCCAAAATGTTCCTAGAATGATTGTTTCTTGCTAATCAAATGATTCTTGGATGTTCCTTGTTATGTTTAATTGCACAAATGAATGTCTTCAAATACCAAGATTTAACAACATGTCACACATGTCTTTAAATTTGAGGATTTCAAGTTAGGCATCAATCCCAAGCCCCCTTAGGATTTTGCCCAAGAAAAGAAAATGTAAATCCCAAATTTAAAAATAAGTGCATGAAAATTTGGGTTGATAATAGGGTAAATGTGTGGAAATAGGCGCAAATGGGGTCAGAATAAGATTGAACATATGGAAATATGTGTAAGTGGGAATAAATGGAGAAGGGTAGGGATTAGGGAATGAACCATCCTTAGCACTAGAGTGCAATATTTGTTGATATGTAATTGTATTAAGTCGTTCCATCAAAATAGACCTAAACTACATGGAAATTGGCATGTGTGTGTAAATTTCACCATTACATAATTATACAAATAATCAACACTATGATGTAATGTTGTCCTTTCATGATAATATAATCAACACATTTGGTGTTCACAATTTACCTATAAAATAGTAAATTTAAGAACAAAGAATTGTAAATTTGTTTATATTTTAAATAACTAAATTAAAGTATTATAAGAATGTTAATGGTATGTAAAAAAGCAGTAAACAAGATTATTTAATTAATTTCTAAAACCAAAAAAAAAAAAAATATTTATATAGTCTCGATAATTAGGTGTATGCACTTTCTATGTAATTTTTTTTTCGAAAATCTTCAAATCTAATTTCCTTAGGCATTGAGTTAAGAACCTTATTATAAGAATGTTATAAGTTTATATTTTTTTTTCCAAGAATAAAAGTCACCTTCGTTAAATCCCCTGCCCTTAACTCATCAAATAGTATACATCCTTATATTTAATTTTGAACGAGTATAAACTTGAATAATTATAAATCACAAATGAAGTTTATGAGAAAAAGGAGATTTCTCTCACATTGAGAAATACAATGATTTCAAACCTTTAACATTGTGGTGATAATGCTTTAGATGACTATAAAGGTGATGTATAGGTCTCTACACCATAAGTGCTTGGATGTGAGGTATAGCCATGCTAGGAGGATCATTATTTCTTTTAATTCCTTGTGTCCGTGAATGGTATTTTTTTTTTCAATAGATAAATAAAGTATGTAGAAATGATAGCTCAAGGGATGGGAACTCAATTGTAGGTTGAAATGATTACTACTTTCCCAATAATGAATTTTCTTATTATTTTTTTTGCTTTTGGAATGATACATCAATCTCAAGGCTGGGTGTGCAATGTGGTCATGCTTACCAAACATGAATTTAAAAAAAATAAAAATTATCGGTTAAATACAATAGTCACTAGTTCTAACATTTTTTTTATTATTTCAGAGCATTAAATACATTGCATATAAGGTTGATTGTGGTGTTTTTAATTTCTAAACACATGCATGGTGTAATTTTTAATTCAGGACACTGCCCTTTAAATTAGCGATTTGTACTAGCATATGGTGGTGACAAAATTATGTGCATGCATGGGTACTTACTAATATTTTTATTTCTCCTGAACAAAAATGATTTGATTTGCACTAGAGAACTAATACTATTAGTTTTAGAGGATAGGACGATTGCAAGAAAATGACACTTTCCTACAAATCTAATTCATTCATTTTCTATACAACTTTTCCGTCTCTCTACATTTGAGTGCATCTTTACATGATAAATGAAGAGGATAATACAAGATATGGATAAAAATATAAATTAAAAAATAAACATGACAATGTTGTGAATGTTTTAAATAATAATATATATGATAAAATTGGAAATGAGTTTTATTAGAGTTTTTGAAAGTTTGTTTTGGTGAAGTTTTTTATATTTTTTTGTCTTTGAATTCTTTGTTTTATTAGTTTTCGCTATGGGCCAAGGTTAGGGGGAATCTTCTTCCCCTCCTTGTGGATCTTTCAAATATTTGTCTGTATGGTAGTAGGAAATTGATGTAGCCATGCTTGCTAGAGGGATGAAGAAGATTTGTTTGGTAACAAGGTGACTCCATTCATGTGTGACAACAATGGAAGAATCTCCAATCACCAATCTTGATGTTTTGGAATGAAACAGAAATGTCTCATCTTTGCATGGAACTAGTTTGATCTATAGATTCCTTGGCACTTAAAACCCCCTTGAAGATCTTTACTTCCCGTCTAGAAGAAATTAGAGAACAGATGTAGAATATGAGATTCAATCATGTGCAAAAGGATGTTTCATGGCAAATTTTGCTAATGAATTGCATCGTTATAGATTATCTTTGAGAACACAAGTTCCTTTATGAATCATTGGTGCATTAGCTTCCAACCTATAGAATCAATCTCAACCATGGTTGTAGCTTAGATACATATGTATACTCTTGGTGCAGGAGCTCCATAGTTTTGTTGTTTTTCCTAGTTAATTTTTCATACTTCTAAGGCTTTGAAAGCCATTTTGTTGTGTTGAAATAAAGACTTAGTCATTTGTTTGACTAGTCTAATTTTGGAGTTATCTTAAACCTATTTTCTAGGAGTTATCTTTTTGAAATTTGGAGTTTTCTTTAGAAACTCTAGTTTCCATCCATTTACTGCCTTCTTGGGCAGTTGTACGAACAGAAGAGGAAGTGCAAAGGATGGCAACTTCCTATAAACTTTGTTTTTGTGTTAACATGCCAAATATGAATGGAGATAAGGAGTTTTTCAAGGAAAAAGCTATCTTTTTTGTGTTTTTTTTCTGAAAACAGTCCTCTTGTACGGCTTTGTATAGATTCCTTGTGAGTTGAAATGTTTAAAATCTGTTAGTACTGCAAAGTAGCTTTCATTTACATATATTTGGAGTTCTTGACATTTTATTAGAAGGGAGAAATAATCTGGTTTACATAAGCTATTCTGAAACCCTCTTAGCTAGGGTTTGTGACAAGAAATGGTGAATTCTACCTCCATCCTCTGAGAATTCAACCATTTTCAGTAGGATGGGGAAGATTAGATTAGATTTTGCTCTTTTCCATGTTGTGCAGGTGGAAGACTCTTTCTCCAGATGTTTGGCATGCTTCTAGCTAGTCAAAACAGTGACTAGTTGAGAAATAAATAGTGGACAACAGCTATAAGAAGAAAACAGTCATAGGTGTGACAGAATGGAGTTGTTCTTTGTGTTTTAGGGAGGATACAGGTTTGCACAAGAGCCCTACTACTCAGACAAGGGATCTGGTTTCACCTCTTTTCCCTATTTCCAATCTAAACCACTCTTTAGAAGGCAAACATCAAATGCTGACAGAAAAAAAATAGCCTGCTGTCTTGCATGTGGGTACAGTATAGTCTGCAGGGCTGATGGAGGGTAAACACTTTAATTTTTGTGTTTGGTTCTTGCACCAAGTAATGAAGATCATAGAATGTCTATGAATGGCTAACCTAGTGTCAAATGTCTCCTTGTTTGCAAAGATAACCTACTCTCTAACATTGTTTCATTGAAGACAGTTAATCTGCCGTACTTCTTCTGTCAGTGTAGTACTGTAGTGAGTGTCAAAATAGTAGGGATCTATCCTTATGGTTGCATGTGATGTTGTGATCTTTGTTGGAGGAGTGATTGTAGTTTGGAGTCTTCTCAAAGGAGATAAGAAGAAATGGACACTTCAAAACTGTCATAGGACAGTCATCCTCCTATTTGCTGTCCTCTGCCATTTTAAACATAGTGTGGGCCTGCACATAAGTAGTTGGTTGTTTTCTCACATTAAATGTTGTGTAGGCATTAAGCATTGATGTTCATCTGAAGTCCTGGAAGGGTGTTGAAGGTTTAAGTCTTTGTTTCCTCTTTAACTCTGCTGCAAGACAGTCATTTGGTGAACAGTCCTATATAGTTTATAACCTTTTTGTCAAGAAAACTCTTGTTGTTGCTGTCCTCAATAGATGCATGTGAAGGTTATTGTGAGTAGTGGAATCAACACTAGTTTTGTTCATAAAGGTACATGATAGAAGCTTCCTTGTCACTGTCAAAAGACAGTCATACAGAAACTTGTTGTCCTCTGCTGTTGGAGGAGTGGAATGAGAGTTTGGGGTCAGTTTCATGCATTTTATAAATCAGTATATGTTGATTTGTGTTGTTGTCAATGTTGGTAGAGGTGTGGGTAGGAAAATTGTGAGTCAAACCAAGGTGGTTGTGTAGAAAGGAGGGATTGAGTAGCAACTCTTCAAGGTGAGAGTTGGACAGCCTCTGAGAAGGACATTGGATAGTGGTCCTAGGCTAGATAAATCTCAGAAATAGCCTTGTTAGGCTTGGTAAATACAAACATTCTTGTAAACCTAGAAGAAGGAAGTTGAGTGACTTAAGCTCATTTGAGTGAATTTCAAACTACTCTTACCTTACCTCTGCATCATATTGGTATCAGAGCCAATATTCTGATTGGAAGCAAGTGTATGTCAGAAGAGGAAATTGAAACAGAGGCTAGTACAATGCCTCCCAAGACAATGAGTCAAGATGCCATCAAGAAGTTGGTGGAAGAGATGGTTGAAGCAAGACTGCAAGAAGCAAAATTGCAGGAAGAGAAGAAGTCTAAAGGCAAGACCAAAGAAGAGGGAAGTTCTTTAGACACAAATGAAGAAACAGAGGTAGAAGAGGATCCTCAGGAGCAGGATATGTCTGCAGATCAAAAAGCCTTCTTGAATGCACTTAAGGGTGCTCATGGAGATAGTGGTGATCCCAAGATGGAGGTGCCTACCTTCCATGGCAAGTTGGATGGAGATGTTCTCACCGACTGGATAGAAGCTATGTGCAACTTCTTTGATTATAAGGAGTTTAATGACAGCAAAAAGGTCAAGTTTGCCAAGACAAGGCTAAGAGGTTCTGCACTTGTATGGTGGAACTATATGCAAAGTGAGAGGGAGAAGATTGGGAAGAGTCCCATCACTAAATGGAGCAGAATGGTGGCTATGCTCAGAAGCAAGTTCATGCCACCTAACTATGAGATTCAAATCATAAGGAGATTTTAGAATTTGAGACAAAAAGACATGGATGTGGCTGCCTACATAGAAGAATTTCATAGACTCAGTATGAGGACCAATCATAATGAAGATGAAAAAGGAATGGTGGCTAGGTACTTGAATGGATTGAAATACAATCTGCAAGATGAGATAAGTTTGGTGTTACCAAAGATAGTGGATGAATGTTTCCTGTTGGCCTCCAGAGCTGAGGAAAAGCTGAGAAGGAAGGGTGATCAAAGTGCCAAAGGTAGAGGTGGCAGAAATCAAAGAGGTAGAGGCAATTTTGGCTATGGACAATTTAACAAAACTGAAAATAATAGCCAGCAAGAAACACAATTAGCAACAGAGCATAGAGGAGGTTTCAGAGGTGGTAGAAATCATAATGGTAGAAGCAAAAATGGTGGAGGTGGTAGAGGATGAGGAGTCTTCATTGGAAGATGTTATGGCTGCAACCAAGTTGGCCATACAATGAACAAATGTCCAAGGAAAGCCAGTATCTCTCATGACAGTGGGAAGAGAAATCAGTTATTGAAAGATGATGACTGTGAAAGTGTGAATTCACCAATGGGAAGTGCTGCACCTATTCTAGATGGAGAAAGTATGATGATAAAAAGGTCTATGTTGAAGATGCCATTGAAGCCAGAACCCCCTCAGAGAAAGAATCTTTTCAGAACCCAAGGCCTAGCCTATGGGAAACTTTGCAAAATCATAGTGGATTCAGGGTCTACTGAGAATGTGGTATCCACTGAGATGGTTGAGAAGTGCAAGTTGAAGAGGCTGCCTCATATTAGTCCTCACAAGATTTCTTGGTTGAACAAGAACCAAAGTTTCATGGTGGAGGAACAAGCTTGGGTTGAATTGCAATTGGTGACTACAAGGACAAAGTACCATGTGAAATCATCCCTATGGATGCATGTCACCTGCTTCTTGGTCGTCCATGGCAGTATGATGTTAAAGCTCAGCATGATGGCGAGAAGAACACTTATGTCATCACCAAGAATGGAAGGCCATTCAAAATGGATCCTTTGTTGGAGCCGTCCAGGGAAAGGAAAATAACAGCAGTGTCATGTTGGTGAATGGAAATGAATTCCTAAATATCTTGAAGGAGAATGACAACTAGGGGTATGCCTTGGTCATGAAGCCCAAGAGTGGATTAGATCAGCAAGATCAAAAATAGAAGGAGATTCCTTTGGAAGTACAGCAACTTCTGAATAAGTATCAAGACCTTGTGGTATAGGAAGTTCCTAACTCCTTACCACCCATGAGGGATATTAGTCATCAAATTGAGTTAATACCTAGTGCTACATTACCTAACAAGGCTACATACAAGCTAACTCCACAGCAAAATGAAGAGGTGGCAAGGCAAATTCAAGATCTCCTGGAGAAAGGGCTGATTAGGAAGAGTCTAAGTCCTTGTGCAGTTCCTAGTGTACTGGCTCCTAAGAAGGATGGAAAGTGGAGACTATGCATAGATTCCAGGGCCATAAACAAGATCACCATAAGATACAGATTTCCAATGCCAAGGATTGAAGATCTCTTGGATTACCTGGGAGGATCATGCTATTACTCAAAGATTGATTTGAAATCTGGATATCATCAAATCCGGATCAGACAGGGAGATGAATGGAAGATTGCTTTCAAGACCAATGAAGGTCTTTATGAATGGCTTGTTATGCCATTTGGTCTTAGCAATGCGCTAAGTACATTTATGTGCCTGATGAATGAGGTATTGGTTGAATTCATTGGTAAATTTGTTATTGCTTATCTTGATGGCATACTAATCTTCAGCAGGACAAGGGAAGACCATGTGAAGCATGTTGGTCAGGTGTTAGAGAAGCTGCATGAGCACAAGTTGATGATCAACTTAGACAAATGTGAGTTCATGAAAATTGAACTTGTATACCTAGGATTTGTCATTTCTAATGGCTATTTGAAGATGGATCCCTCTAAGGTTGAGGCTATTCTCAGTTGGCCTACCCCAAAAATAGTAGGAGATGTGAGAAGTTTCCATGGATTGGCGACTTTCTATAGGAAGTTTATTAGAGGTTTCAGTCACATTAGTGCTCCCATCCTCAACACCATCAAGGGTGGAGTCAAATGTAGATTCTAGTGGACAAAGGAAGCTGATGATAGTTTTGAGTTGTTGAAAACAAAGGTGGCTAAGTTACCTACCTTAGTACTCCCTGATTTTGATAAGGTATTTGTTGTTGAGTGTGATGCAAGTTAGTAAGCTATTGGTGCTGTTCTTAGCCAAGAAGGACATCCAGTGGCATTCTTTTCAGAAAAGTTGAATGAAGCCAAGCAAAGGTATTCTACCTATGACTTAGAACTCTATGCAATGGTGCAAGCTCTTAAGAAATGGAGACATTATTTGCTGCCCAAGGAATTTATTGTGTTTACTGACAATCATGCTTTAAGCTTTCTTAATAGTCAATACAAATTGAACCATAGACATGTTAAATGGATGGAACAGCTACAAGTGTATACTTTCACAATTAAGCACAAAAGAGGTGTCTCTAATAAGGTGGCTGATGCATTGAGTAGGAGGTTGCTTCTTGTTCAGGAAATTCAATTAGAAAGCATGGGTATTGACTGTTTAAAAGAGCTGTATAAAGAAGATTCTGATTTCAAAGAGGCTTATGATGTTTGTGTGAACTTGGCTAACACATTCCATGGAGAGTATGCAGATTTTGTTTTGCAGGAAGGCCTCTTGTTTAAGGGCAATTTGCTGTGTGTCCCTAAGTGCTCTATGCGGGACAACATCATCAAGGAGAAGCATAATGGTTCTTTAGGAGGACATTTTTGGCTTGGACAAGACACTAGAACAAGTCACAAGGTTCTATTTTTGGCCAAAGGTGCAATCAGATGTGAGAAAATATGTAGCTAGCTGTGCAATCTGTCAAAGAGCCAAAGGTGTGTCTTCAAATGCAGGTCTATACCAGCCCCTTCCCATTCCCAACAAGCCTTGGGAAAGTATCAGCATGGATTTTGTGCTTGGGTTACCCAGGACAGCCAGAGGGGTGGATAGTGTGTTTGTCATTGTTGATAGATTCAGTAAGATGGCTCATTTTGTGCCATGTAAATGCACAAATGATGCATCTCATGTTGCAAGTCTGTTCTTCAGAGAGGTAGTAAGGATACATGGTTTACCATTGTCCATTGTAACTGACAGAGATTCTAAGTTTGTAGGTCACTTCTGGAGGACCTTGTGGAAGAAGCTAGGCACACAGTTGTCTTTTTCATCAGCCTACCATCCACAAACTGATGGTTAGACTGAGGTGGTTAACAGGTCTCTTGGAAACCTTCTAAGGTGCCTTACAAAGTAGCATGGTTTGGGATGGGACTTGGTTATCAGTCAGGCTGAATATGCCTACAATGATTCAAGGAATAGGAGCACTGGTAAAAGTCCTTTTGAGATAGTTTATGGTTTTCATCCAAGAGGGCCACTTGAGCTGAAGGATCTCTAAGGTTGGGATAGAAGGAGTACCCTTGGTGAAGAGTTTGCTGCCTCCATGAAAATAGTTCATGATCAAGTCAAGTTGCAACTAGAAAAATCAGTCACAAAGTACAAAGAAAAGGTAGATTTGAAGAAAAGAGAAGTATAGTTCAAAGTTGGTGACTTAGTCATGGCATATCTGAGGAAAGAAAGGTTGCCAAAAGGTCAGCCAACTAAACTCCTGATGAAGAAGATTGGACCATGTAGGATAGTGCACAAATTCGGTCCAAATGCATATGAGATTGAGCTACCAGATGGCCTAGGTATCTCTCCAATTTTCAATGTTTGTGATCTTTTTCCTTTTAGACCTCCATTACCTGATGAAAGTGGATCAGATATGGTGGCTAAAGATGCTAATTGGATCAAGGATTTGCCTCCAAGCAAACCTTTACAGTTGGAATGCATTCTGGATTCCAAAGTTATCAAGAAGACTTAGAGAGGTGTCTATAAGGACTACTTGGTGAAATGGAAGGATCTCCCTGACTCAGAGGCCACCTGGATGACTGAAGCAGATATTCTGAAGCATGGCATTACACTTCAGCAATTGGCAACTCAAGGGACTTGAGTTTTTCCTACAGGGGGAGTATGGTGCAGGAGCTCCATAGTTTTGTTGTTTTTCCTAGTTAATTTTTCATACTTCTAAGGCTTTGAAAGCCATTTTGTTGTGTTGAAATAAAGACTTAGTCATTTGTTTGACTAGTCTAATTTTGGAGTTATCTTAAACCTATTTTCTAGGAGTTATCTTTTTGAAATTTGGAGTTTTCTTTAGAAACTCTAGTTTCCATCCATTTACTGCCTTCTTGGGCAGTTGTACGGACAGAAGAGGAAGTGCAAAGGATGGCAACTTCCTATAAACTTTGTTTTTGTGTTAACATGCCAGATATGAATGCAGATAAGGAGTTTTTCAAGGAAAAATCTGTCTTTTTTGTGTTTTTTCTGAAAATAGTCCTCTTGTACGGCTTTGTACGGATTCCTTGTGAGTTGAAATGTTTAAAATTTGTTAGTACTGAAAAGTAGCTTTCATTTACATATATTTGGAGTTCTTGACATTTTATTAGAAGGGAGAAATAATCTGGTTTACATAAGCTGTTCTGAAACCCTCTTAGCTAGGGTTTGTGACAAGAAATGGTGAATTCTGCCTCCATCCTCTGAGAATTCAACCATTTTCAGTAGGATGGGGAAGATTAGATTAGATTTTTCTCTTTTCCATGTTGTGCAGGTGGAAGACTCCTCCAGATGTTTGGCATGCTTCTAGCTAGTCAAAACAGTGACTAGTTGAGAAATAAATAGTGGATAGTAGCTATAAGAAGAAAACAGTCATAGGTGTGATAGAATGGAGTTGTTCTTTGTGTTTTAGGGAGGATACAGGTCTGCACAAGAGCCCTACTACTCAAACAAGGGATCTGGTTTCACCTCTTTTCCCTATTTCCAATCTAAACCACTCTTTAGAAGGCAAACATCAAATGCTGACAAAAAAAAATAGCCTGCTGTCTTGCACGTGGGTACAGTATGGTCTGCAGGGCTGATGGAGGGTAAACACTTTAATTTTTGTGTTTGGTTCTTGCACCAAGCAATGAAGATCATAGAATGTCTGTGAATGGCTAACCTAGTGTCAAATGTCTCCTTGTTTACAAAGATAACCTACTCTCTAACATTGTTTCATTGAAGACAGTTAATCTACCGTACTTCTTCTGTCAATGCAGTACTGTAGTGAGTGTCAAAATAGTAGGGATCTGTCCTTATGGTTGCATGTGATGTTGTGATCTTTGTTGGAGGAGTGATTGTAGTTTGGAGTCTTCTCAAAGGAGATAAGAAGAAATGGACACTTCAAAACTGTCATAGGACAGTCATCCTCCTATTTGTTGTCCTCTGCCCTTTTAAACATAGTGTGGGCCTGCACATAAGTAGTTGGTTGTTTTCTCACATTAAATGTTGAGTAGGCATTAAGCATTGATGTTCATCTGAAGTCCTGGAAGGGTGTTGAAGGTTTAAGTCTTTGTTTCCTCTTTAACTCTACTGCAAGACAGTCATTTGGTGAACAATCCTATATAGTTTATAACCTTTTTGTCAAGAAAACTCTTGTTGTTGCTGTCCTCAATAGATGCATGTGAAGGTTATTGTGAGTAGTGGAATCAATACCAGTTTTGTTCATAAAGGTACATGATAGAAGCTTCCTTGTCACTATCAAAGGACAGTCATATAGAAACTTGCTATCCTCTACTGTTGGAGGAGTGGAATGAGAGTTTGGGGTCAGTTTCATGCATTTTATAAATTAGTATATGTTGATTTGTGTTGTTGTCCATGTTGGTAGAGGTGTGGGTAGGAAAATTGTGAGTCAAACCAAGGTGGTTGTGTAGAAAGGAGGGATGAGTAGCAACTCTTCAAGGTGAGAGTTGGACAGCCTGTGAGAAGGACATTGGATAGTGGTCCTAGGCTAGATAAATCTCAAAAATAGCCTTGTTAGGCTTGGTAGATACAAACATTCTTGTAAACCTAGAAGAAGGAAGTTGAGTGACTTAAGCTCATTTGAGTGAATTTCAAACTACTCTTACCTTACCTCTGCATCAACTCTCCCTCAAGAATTTTGGTCCCCTTATGTTTTTGAAATGATAGCAAAATCCTTGGTAGTGCTACTATATGTTTTTAAACCCTTTCATGGAAAATATCATTTAGTTTATGCTAGCATGTATGTCGAGCTAGATCTTACTTGCCCCCTTCCTAAATGCCTCACTTTGAAAGTTGGTAAAGTCAAGTGAATCTAAAACCTAGACTATGAGAGTCTTCCTTTTAGTTTCGAAGGATGTCATGAATATGGCCACCCTATCAAAGAATGTCTAGCTACTCAAAAGCCTAAGTATCTTGATGGCAACCTAGAAGATGGAAATGATGGAGATGGCTTTATGAAGCCAAAGATGAAAGATACTATCAAGAAAAGGAAAAAGAATTAAGATTGAAAAAGGGAACTAAGAAAGGTAAAGTATGTCGCTATCCAAGAGGGAGGGGAGATAGTAAAAGAGACAATTTAGGATGCATAAATTGAAATAATAGAAGGGACGATAGCTAAGTACATGAATTCAAGGGAGATCTAGAAAAAGAAATTATGGAATTCTCCTTGCTAGTAACTCTACCTTAAAGAAGAAATTCAAAAAAGACCATAGAAATTCAGAGAGGTTGTGGAAGGATCCAACTCAAAACAAGAAGGAAATGGGAAGCCTCCAATTACTAAACGTTCTAAATAACAAAAGGGGGCTTTGGAGGTAACAAGTTGGGTAGACCTAATAGATGTGTGTCTCTTTAGAATGCATCCTTAGTTGAAGTAGTAATGGGTCAATAATCACAACTAGAAGATGTCTTGGTGAGCACATAGAGATCCAAGGTTTCTCCATGAAGATTCTCTCTTGGAATATTAAGGGGCTTAACTTCCCCTCCAAGAGGCATCTACTTTGGAGACTCCTAGAGAAATATAATTTGGATATGTTTTTGGTTTAGGAAACTACATCAAATAAGGATTTGATTCTTTTTGGATTTTCCCATTGTAAATGGGACATGTGTATGTTATGTACCTAGGGATATGATATTGTAATGTATTTAGATGGATGGCGATGTCAACATGTGGCACACATCTCTTAAGTTAGTTATAATG
Organism: Cunninghamia lanceolata; assembly: GCA_027924645.1. Lineage (NCBI taxonomy): Eukaryota > Viridiplantae > Streptophyta > Pinopsida > Cupressales > Cupressaceae > Cunninghamia > Cunninghamia lanceolata. Next base: position 3,419,364 of record BSBN01000341.1, on the reverse strand, counting down.
GGTCATGTGAACAACTTGTGTAATTAATTATATTAGATGATTAGTAGGCCAACTTTGGGATTACCCCTCTATTATGTTATTAGGTGGTATATATATATAGGAGGTGAATATCATTGTAAGGGAGGTGTGTTGAGTATGATATTTTATTTGGGATCTCTTGGAGATATAGCATTGAGTGACTTCTTCCTCAAGGAGTATTGTATGATGTTACCCTCCTTGAGGGTTTATTATATTTCTACATATATTTGATATTAGGGTATAAGGGTTAATAGAATATAAGGATTATGTAAGATAAATGGGTCTTACAAAGTGATTCTAGCTCTTCCTAGCATTTCCAAAGAGATCTTGGAGTAATTCTCTTCCTTATTATATAATTATAGGCCTACTCAGAGTTTGTCAGAGAATAGATTTGGTTGGATTCACAATAGTAGTGGGGATTACATGATCAAAGAAGGATATTAGAGATTAGTCAACTTTGAAGTGACTCCTGAATACTTCTTTTCCACCTCCAATAATATTGTGTCGCACTTTTTGGTCAAAGTAGGACATTGAAATCAACATTTTTAACCAAATTTCTACTTTTTGACACCTATAGCAACTAAAATGTTAAGAATTTGAAGATGATGTGAACTAGTGACTTTTGAGATTTCATGTGTAGATTCTGAATGTATTTTTTTTTAAATTAAGAAATAATTTGTGAATTTTTTTGCATAACTTTTAATAACTTATTTTTTATAATTAACAACATTTTTAGACTATGATGTTCATACCATACAACATAACTTTTTTTATAGAAAGGATAAAATTATAAATTTTTAAATATGGATTTGTAACACCAATATCTAATGTACAGATGTTTTTTCATATTTTTTTGTTGCATTTTTTAAAATTAATTTTTGAAGTGAGATTAATTATAATTCAGACATAGGTTTATACCATACAACATAAGTTTTTTTATATGTATCCAAGTTAACTCTTTTTTTGTTGAAACAAGGACATCAATACCTAGTGCACAAATATTTTTCAAATTTTTTTTCTATATTTTTTTATTTTCCGCATGTGTGGTATTGAAGGTTTTAAATTCCCAAACCTGATCTTAAAAGGGAAATATAAAGAATAACCAATTCTAATGATTGATTTGCCTTGAGGGATTGGCCAACAAATAGGAAAAGCTAGGTTACACTCTTCCTCTGCACTTTAGGCTTTGCAAAACCTAGGAGGGTAATCCTTTACAATATTTATTCTAGATCTCTTTGTTGTTTATCTAAAATACTGTTGCAAGTAGATATGCTATGTTTGATATGCCAAAGAATGACTGGTATGCTAAAGTAACTAGCTAGATCCTTAGGCTTCTATATCTTCATTTTGCACAAGAGCATGGAAATAATATTACACACATAATTTACTTCAAGGGATGGGAAATTCATTTTGATTTTCAATATAGATGACCAAGGAGTTGCATCAGACACAGGTTCTAAGAGATCGGTGCCCCAGTCCTAGGGCTACAGAGTCAAAATAGATATAAATGGAACCTTTCGCGACAGTATTTTCCCCAGTTTTATAAACACTATAATAATGCATTACACTATCACACTTCTATTAGTTCAAAACCAATCCCTGCAAGCTTTCATTACATTCAACATTTTTCTTAAAGCATTTAAATTTACTCATTGAACAAAAGCCATAAGAAGAACATTCATACATAGGAAAGACTAGAAGATGAATAAAACAATCCTTGATTGAACCTTATTCATAAATGTAATGTAGTTTGCAACAAAGGAGACAATATAGCTTTGAACTTGATAATATATTTAAGCTATAAATTGGTACTGTCATACAAAATTCACATATACATCAAGTTCTACCCATAGAAAACACCTAAGTTAAGAAAATTGACTCTATTACTATGTGCTTTATGATACAAATTCTCTGAGATCCTTTGCCAAAGGTTCTGAATTCCCTTTTATAAAACAAAGGGAGAAAAACAAGCTTCAGGCCTTATGACAAGTGTCACATTTTCATTTGACACTCTTTACATTAACATGATGCAGGCACAACTGCTCATGGGGCAAATATTCCATAAGGAACAAGAGTTGTTACATGTGTGGTTATAAATCTTTATTCCCTCCCAAAAATGCTCATAGAAGACTGTTGTAACATATTTTACTATTTTTTTTATCCACCTTCAAATTCCAATTGCTTGGGAAAATTAGTGATGTAGATGAGGACAAAAGGGACAAATCCATTAAAAGACAAAATATCTTGTTGGAACTAAAGGAAAACCCATGTCGATGTTGAATGGATATCAAAAACCAAAGAAGCATATCCCCTTTGAAAATGGATTTGAGTGAACAATAATAAATGCCAAATTCCATATCACTAAAACCTTACAAATTAGGCAAATTATTATATTTGTCATCCCAAGCCTTGTATTGCTCTTCTGTTGGCCACTGGAATGCTAAGAATTCATCAACACCATGTGTATACTTATTATCATATTTTGCCAGAATTGATTCAACCTTTCTCAGAAACTCCTCTATACGTTGATATGTATCACACAGTCTACATATACTACTTCTAAAGAGAACAACATCAATTCTATCTTCTTTGCATATCAAAAAAGAGAGAGTTGGAATAATACCTTCAAACTGAGAAAGCCATATCTAGTAAGGCTTAACCTCTCCATTCTCCCTTTTAATCTCAGACATTAACTTTACACTATCACTATCAAACTCCTTAATTCTAGCTTGTGCCTTCTCTTCAAGTTGGCTCACAAATCCCTATAACTCCCCTGCTTCCTTGACTATTATGTAAGTAGGTTTGATCTCCCTTGGGTGGTTAGGCTCATGGGCTAATCCCTTATACATCCCTAGCAGGGAAGCATTCCTTGTGATCCATTTATTCAATAGGGGCATAGTCTGTTCTTTGTCCTCAGCAATTTTCTTGACTACCATTAATAATTTATAGTAGTCCCTGTGGACATTTTCTACCTTCCTCAAAACTTTACTCATTAAATGTCCAAGCACATTTGAAACAATATGTATATTATCCCCCTGCTAGTCTTCTTTAAAATCCATGGAAAATTCCTCAAAGGCATTGAGTTGCTCTTTTAATTCTTCATTCTCCTTTTCAAGTTCAGATTTTGGGGGTGGAGCTGAAGAAGAACTAGCAACCATGATTCCCACATCTCTTACTACTATTTCCATTGATGGGGGTGAAGATGTTGGTGCAAGCTGCTATTGTTGTTGTTGTTGTCATTGTCATTGAGCTTCTAACTCTTTCAATTTATTATACTCATGCAAAACATGCTCCTCCAACAGTTTGTCATATTTATTTTGCAATGCATCAGTAGTTGCCTTACTGGATTTGGCAACATCAACTGCCATTGCTACCGCTTCAATTGCAGGAGTGTCAAAAACTCTTTTGATAATTAGGTTTCCCCTCAAGTCTTGATTAGGTTCAACAACAAGAGGTTTATTGGTATTAGGAGCCAATGCCCATATAGCCAAGGTCTCCCATCTTGGATTAAAACCTGCACCAAACAAAGCCATTGCAACTTCTTCCTTTGTAGTAAAAACCTCCTAATCTTGTCTTCTAATAGTATCCAAGGCAATGGCAGAAGTTATATCCCATTCGAGGAGCAGTAAAATTCCACTCTCTCTGACCATATGCCTGCCTTCCTCAGGAGTAATGTCTTTAGCTTCTTCTTTCATCTGTGTTAATATCTTGAAAGACACTTGCTCCTGAGTTTCCTGAGGAGACTTTGCCATTTCTTCTTTTAATCTTCTGGCATATTCATCCTTTCTACATCTCTATATGAAATCAACAAATTCTTGGGATTTGATGAATTGTTCATCATTCAAGAATTTCTAAAAAGCCAAGGCCCTCATGTCATATGTATTATCTATAGACACTTAAAATGTCCTAAGCCAATGAGCAACATTTTCACATCAATTTCTCCCTAAATATCACATTCCTCTATTAATTAAATAATCTTTAATTATTTAATTAATTCATTTCTCCTATTTTCTAAATCTATAATTAAATAAATTTTATTTATTTATTTAATTATTCATCTATTTTCCTCTATTTCTCTTCTATAATTAAATAATTATTTTTAATTATTTAATTATTCATTTCTCCTATTTTCCAAGTAATTTAAAAAAAAAAATATTTATTTAAATTTAGCTCCCACCTCTTAATTAAATAAATCCTATTTATTTAATTAGTTTCCCACTCATTCCTCATTCAAATTAATTAAATAAATTACAAAATTTATTTAATTGATGCACTCCCACCTCATCATTTATCTAAATAAAATAATCCCACTTTTGTCTTCTTGTGAGAGGGAACCCTATTCAATATCGACCATCCATATCACTCAAAGTCAACTTTCAATCCTCACCTTCCATTTGAATCAAGCTTTCTATAAAAGAAGCCCTCTAGCCTAATTTCAAGTACAACCACAGTCATTCTCTTCAAGATTTTATTGCACTTCTCATTGAGCTTCTCATGAGTCTTGCATGTCTACAAATTTGAGAGAAAATTTAGAGAAAAGTTAAGAAGAGCAATGGAGGAGAGCCAAGTTTAGCATAGGGATTTAGTTATAGTTGTTGTTTTATTGTGATGTATATGCTTATTTTGTACTCCATTGTTGGATTATGGCATCTTAGCTTGCATTTGATAGTATGTGGTTGCTATTTGATGATGTAGGTCTGTTATTCCATTTTTCCCTAGTCTACATTGGTCAAAGGTATTGGGTTTTATGCATTATCTTTCATATTTATCCTTTATTCCAATTTTTTATTCACATTTTGGCATGCCCGCAACTCCAACCCTTGCCTTTTTGCAGGTTTAAGTGTTTGAATTTGCAAATCTAACATTGTTTTTATCAAGTTTGGGAAATCAACTTTTGCAAGTTGCTTCCTAGCCCAAAACTGACCTCACCGTTGCATCCGGGAGGCCTCGTAGGTGAAGACTGACATAAAATTCGTTATATTTTGCTCACTATGAATTTTTTTGAAATTAAAAAAAAAAAATTAGCTCAACAGTCTATATAGTATGGATCCATACCATACAGACATGTCGTACTGTTCTGTGCAATGTTCATTTGGTGTGGTTGCAGGTTTCATTTATAGGTTGATGGTTTGGTTTTTGATTGTCAAACTACAAGTTTTAATGTTTATAAAGCTTTCCAAACATCGCCTATTGCATACTCCTATCGCCACTCCATAAACATTGGTCTTCACCTCTGTTGAAACCCTTGCTAAACCCTGTCACCACCATCTGTAAACCCTAACCACTTGGTCGACACTACAGTCGCCGCTCTTAAACTTTGGTTGCCACCTATTAAAACCCGTCGTCGCTTTGTTTTCCCAACCTCTACCCATCGTATGCTCCATTTTAAAACCCTGTCAACACCTCATACAACCCTATCGCCACCCATTGGTGCCTTTGCCACCCCTTTGAATCCGTCACCACCTCCTTTTGGCGACTGTTGCCATTGTTTGGGCCCTGTCGACTGTGGGTCTTTCTCAGACAGTCACTACTTTGGTAGCTTGGATCTTATCCCTTTTGGGACATCGACCACCATTTTGGGCTCTAAGCCCCTTGTCCTATGGAGATCTAGTCACCTCTGTGACCGTGGGTTGGGCTTTTAAGCCCCCTCATTTTTATTTGCCTTTTTTATTTTTTTAGGCTCTCAGTCCCTAGTCACATGGGTGACCAGGGGCCCTAAGCCCTTAACTACAACAAAAACCACCAGGATAATCACTAGCCCTTAATCATTCCATGTGACCATGCCTATCGCTAACCACTAGCGGCCAGCTAACCACCATGCCTATCCTCTTTCCTCCTCATGCCCTAACTAGGTAGTTTTTTCTTTCCATCATAACTTCCTCATACGAGATCAAAATTTTATGAAACCAGCAGCGTTGGAGAGCTGGTTGACCCAGCTTCACTATGGGAAAATAATTTTCAGGTAACTATATCAGGTTTGCAATTTTTACTCAGTCAAAGTCAACTCTTTTTTGCAACTTCAAATACTCATATCTTGTGCAAATTTCATCTAATTTTCACCATTTTTTTTGAAATACCATAGAATTTCATGTAGATTCTTTTCATGCCATCTATTTTTCTTTCATTGTTCATCATTATCAAAATTCCATCAGATTCCTCTTTTTCACTTAACACATTGGTTTGCAAGTTTTCTTGTCTTTTTTTTGTTTTGGTGGATTCTAGGAGCACACAAGGCACTGTAACAACATCAACATCACCATCACCATCAAATTTGAAGACAAATTTTTCTAGGTACACTCAATCCATATCTTGTCTTTCATTTGATCAAATAATCTTGTTTACACTCATATTTCAATTTGGGCTTTAAAACGAACTATTGTTTGCCATCACATTTTGACATTAGGCTTAAAATAAACTTGTGTCTTCATTCACATATTTGGCTTTGGGTTTAAAAAGAACTTGTGCTTACAAATTGTTTGGTGGATTTGAGTGTGATTGATGGTGTGTATGCTCTTCTCATGTACTTCATGTGATCTTGAGAATCAAAAACATCCTTTCATCCATTCACTTTCACAACACACATTTCAATTTATATTGCGAGTGTGAATCTAGTGTGTGTATGCTCTCTCCTCTCACCGCAAGGTGATCTTGGAGATCAAAAGTACCCACTTGATTTGCTTTTGTCACCCTTCTTAGGAGGCCTACTTGGAGACACACCACTCCAAGGGATGACCTCAACTCTAGTGTTTCGGCAGAGTATAAAAAGTGAGGAGTGAATTGAAAGACACCCTCTTGGAAGTTGAAATCTTGTCATTCAGGCTAAGCCCCCAAGAACTTTATACTTTGGGGAAGTGAAGGTGAAGTGTGGGTTACCCCTTTCTCCTAATTGTGTGGCATTATTTCACTTTCATTTCATAGAATTGGGCCCCTCGTACCTTGTGTATATTGGGGACATCCTTAGTCAAATTGGTGTATCCTAGCTTAAGACCTATTGGTCACACCCACTTGACTAATAATAGGATTGTTGACGTATCTTCAAGTGTATTCATAATCACACCAATCAAATTTCAAAGTCAAACTTGCTATTGTGTCTTGTGCGTGTGATTCATGCACATGTGCCTATGAAATCATTTGTTTGAAAATTGTCAAAGTCAAGCTATCAACATAAACACATCCTAAATCATTCTAAACATCCTTGTCATCACATCCATTCTAAGCCAAGTCACCTTTATCCTAATCAAAACCCTAATCATCCTTGTCATTCACCTCATTAACCCTAGTCATCCTACTTGTCATATCCACATCACTATAATCATTATCTACCTCCAATCTATTTCGAGAGTCTACTTGTGTCTTTCACCCCCGCCTATCCTCTCGAGGGGGCATCATTCCATATCATCCAATTTCATCCAATCATTCCATCCTAATCATATCCTAACCTTTCCAAATCATCCAATCACCATCATCCTAATCATCCTAATCACCCTTCTTAGCCACCTCATCCCTGATCATTTTAAGCCTTCATCAATATCCTAATCATTCCACATCATTATCCTAGTTCTAATCCATCACTTTTCAAAATGGTTGTGATCATTAACAATCATAGGTCCATTCCAAGACCCAAAATCATACTTCGTTGGGACCCTCCTTCTACCTCCAATGATCATGAGAACCTTGTAGATTATGATGCATATCTTGAGGAACAAGCCGAAATACAAAGACCTCAACACATGTATAACTCCATGCCAACACTAGAGGAACAAGATCCTAGCACCACAACTACAAGACATCATCCAAACACTTCACCAAATGCCACAACCCCTAGACCAAAAAACCATATAATGACTACAAGCCATTGTCCAACAACTTCAACAAAACCAATCACCTCAAATACAACATCTCCTAGCCCAAATCCAACAACTCATAGCCACCCACCAATCCCAAACCCAACAAACACAACCACAACATCAACACATTTCATTTCAATCCTATGTGTCACCTTCATCATCATACCAACCTAGTACATCTACATATCATGTCAATTCTACATCAACCCATCCCACTTATTTCAATGTTAACCAACATCCATATCAATTCACTTCACGACAAGAACATGCAAGCCTAAACTACACTTTGAAACAAGATAAAGTGCCTTTGGGTCCTCATGTTACCTTTGACAAGGGAGACACCACTCTAGCTTATGCATCCTATGAGTACCCTCCATCACCATCCATCCAAATGCATGTTAGTCCTATACCAACATTGTCATGTACTCCCACTATCAATTCATCCAATCCCTTTAACCCTCCATCCAATAAAAATCAAAATCCTAAGCCTACAACACCTTCCACCCCTTTTATCCCTCCACCATGGGATCTATCCACTCCTAATCCTAATATATCCAACACCCCTACTTTCCCTCCACCTAATCCTAATCATAAGCCTACAGTTTCAACCTTTATTATCCATCCATTATATTGTCCATCCACCCATACACTTATGAAGGATGTGATCCAATGGCTATTAGTAAGGAATCAACTAGGTCACAAAATTCCTATCCTTCAGCCTATCAAAGAATCTTCCAATACCATGTCTAGTCCTTCAAACCCATCATATAGTCCACAATCCATTGAGCCTATTGAAGAATCTTCCACCATAAGTCCAAGTCAAGGTCCATTGCATTCTCATGTTGTTGACCATAAAGAACATATCAAGCCCATCCAAGAGTCACCCACTTCCACTTCCATCCAAGATCAAGAGCTATGTCAAGATTCTAATCTAAAGCATGTGGAAACATTAACCCTCATCCAAATCAAGATCAAAGCACCCTACTTATGATAAATCTCCCATCTATGATCAAGATCCTATCTATGATCAAGAAAGCCATGATGATCCTCTTAGTCAACTTTATGAATTCCATGATCAAGAGATAATAACTCCACCTATCCATATCTCATAACCATCCATGAGCAAGATATCCAAACTACTTCTATCCACCCCCTATCTAGCCCTATCCATGATACAAAAACATCCACTTCCCTTGATGAGACATTTGGCTCCCAAGTACCCATAGATGATCCAACCAATAGCTTGGATCTTAGTGAGCATAAGGATAATCAAGATCCTAATGATCCTTCCTCATCCACTATCGACCATATTGCGAAATCATCATATCCCATTGGTCTTACCACCTTTATCCATGAATGTTATTCTTTAGGGAAACAACAACCATTGTCTACCATCTTGCCCTCTCCATCAAATAATAAGCTCATGTCTAATATCCAAAACACACATAGTCCCATTGTCCATCACATACTCCAAAAAATGAACTATCAAGGTAAAGGCTTATGACTTCATGAACAAGGTATTTTGGAGCCTATCCATGTCAAAGTCCCTCCATACTCATGCTAGTGAGTGCATTTTAAAATCCACTCCTTTTCATCCCAAATCCCATGCATCCTATCATGTATCCAAAACATATGTTGCCATTCCACCTCCATTGTCCTACAAATCCAAAAAGCATGCAACCATACACCTTCCACCATCCACTTTGCCTCCACTACTTCCAACTCCTAATATCCTTCTATCCACTCTACCTCCACTACTTCCAACACCTAATATCCCTATCATCCAATCCCCTTATCCATTTAGCCAAAAACCCACTTTTAATCCATCCATCCATAAGTCCTCTAAAATTCCTAATCATGACCAATCAATGCACACATTGTCTAAACATGAAGCTTCCACCATGTCCATGGGGCTCAAATATAAAAATTTGGATGCCTCTACCTATAAAGCCAAAAATCCTAAGGATCCTCATGCCTTAGAGCACAAATGCAAAGAGTCAAAGCAAAATCCATCTAAAAGGCTATATACGCCCATACCTCTAAAAAAAAGGCCAAAATTTAAAATGGTTTGGCTCCCTAAGAAAAAAGAAATCAAGTCAAATGAAGCATCTACATCTCAAAAATCCCAACAATCCTCTTGCATCCAAAAATCCCAAAAATCTAAAATTCCTTCATCCCACAAGCAATAAAAAAATCATAAAAATCCTAAGTCTATGTGGGTACCTAAGTCACTAAATCAACCATCCCCTAAGCAAACATCCCCATTACTTCCTACACCACTTTCAAATCAAAAGATTCAATATTTATCACGGTGTGTGCAACCGTCGGTCTTGGTTCCTTTCCATTCTGCAACATTTCTACATACCTCCATCTCCCCATCTTTAATCTATTATCCTACATATTTCACCCATCCTATTCCTATGGTCCATGCTTTTGCATAAGCCTTTCATCCATGCTTTTGCATAAAACCCTCCACAATCCACATCATAATCCACTATCTTTCCCTACATAATCCATATCATAATCCACTATCCTTTCCTCCATAATCCACATCATAATCCACTATTCTCCTGCAACAATATAATAAAAAATTTATGAAATAACAGAAATAGCAGAAACACAGAAGGAATTTATAGATCACAGGCCACTTCGAGGGGGCAACCTCCTTTGAGAAAGCTCAATACAATAAATTCGTGAATGCCTTCATTGGCCTCAACACGTACTTATATACTAAGTCTAATCTAAACAACTATTACTTCCCATGAATGTGGGATAATACAATATACTCATAGTATGACTTACAAAGTATATGCATCCAACAACAATATACTAACAAAGTAAAGAGAAGGGTTAAACACGGGTTCCTAACATCCCCTCCCTCTTAGAAAAGCTTTGTCCTCAAATCTTAAGATGTGGAAATTGTTGCTGAATCTGAAGGAATGGTTCCCATGTAGCATCCTCTGGTTGCATTTTATGCCACTGAATTAATACCTCTGTGATGGATCAAGAGCGAAGCTGACGAGTGCGCCTGTTGAGGATTGCCTCCAGCTCCAAAATGATAGATCCTTCGTTATCCAGTTCCGATAAAATAGTTTGTGCTTTGATGTTGGTGCCAAGAACTTTCTTTAGACAAGAGACATGAAATACTAGATGAACACAGGAAGGAAGAAGCTCTAATTTATAAGCAACTGACCCAATCTTTTGAAGAACCTTATATGGCCCATAGAACTTTGGAGCCAGCTTTTGATGCCCTTTGAGTTTTAGGGATGATTTCTTGTATGGCTTTAGATGAAGAAAAACCATATCACCTACTTGAAAAGTGCTCTCAGAACGGTGTTGATCGACTTGTTGTTTCATTTGATTTCTTGCCATGTGAAGTTTGTCCTGCAAGATGCAAAGAATCTGATCCCGGGTTCAGAGAACCGTGTCGACTGCTTGAACTGGTGAACTGCTAGGGGCATATGGAAGGAGGATTGGCAGTGCTTAACCATAGACTGCTTCATATGGAGTCATTTTAGATGCGGTGTGATAGGAGGTATTGTACCACCATTCAGCGAGAGGGAGCCACTTTGCCCGCTGATGCTGTTGTTCTGAGGTGAAGCAATGAAGATGAGTTTCCAAACATTTGTTGATAATTTCAGTCTAACCATTTGTTTGTGGGTGATACCCCGAACTCATCTTTAGTTTGGTGCCAGTGTGTCGAAATAGTTCTGTCAAAAAATGACTGGTAAAAGTTGTATCATAATCTAAGACAATGGAAGAAGGGATGCCATGAAGATGGAAGATCTGGTCCATGAAAATTTGTGCAACTAAGGAGGCAGTATAGGGATGGATGAGGGCACAAAAATGACTATATTTGGAGAGGTGATCAACCACAACCAAGATCACTTTCTTCCCTCTAGATTTAGGGAGCCCCTTAATGAAATCCATAGAAATATTTGTCCAAATCCATGTAGGGATGGGCAAGGGTTCGAGCAATCCAGGAAGGAGTGTTGTTTCACCCTTGTTGCATTGGCAGGTATCACATTTAGCCACCATCTGTTGAATTGCCCTTTTCATTCCCTTCCAAAAGAAGTTACGCCGTGCTCGCTCATAAGTTTTAAGGAACCTAGAGTGCCCTGCCGATGGAGAAGCATGGAGTTCATAGAAGACAACCTGTTGAAGATTTGTGCTCTGGGGAAGCACCAAACAACCCTTGTATCGTAGAGAAGCACCATCCCAAGAGTAATGCGGTACAACATAAGGGTTATTGGCCAACTGTTGGATGATTTGAGATAATGAAGAGTCATTGACATAGCCCTGCTAAATAGATTCCAACCAATTTGGAATAGGCATAGAAATAGATGAAAGAGAAGCTTGGTCATCAAATGTGCGAGAAAGAGCATCCACCATAATATTGTCCTTACCCTTCTTGTAAGTGATCTCATAGTCATAACCCATGAGTTTGCTAACCCATTTTTGTTGTGCTGGGGAGGAGACCCGTTGTTCTAGGAAATATTTCAGACTCTGGTGATTAGTGATGATGCAGAAGTGATTCCCTAGTAGGTATGGCCGCCACTTCTGTACTACATGCAAAATAGCCATCATTTCCTTCTCATATGTAGAGTACTAAATTCTTACCAGAAAGGGCTTTGCTAGTGAACGCAATGGGATGTTTATCTTGAAGGAGAACATCACCAAGTCCATTGCCGCAAACATCACTCTCAATAGTGAAGGTCTTGGAAAAATCTAGCATAGCTAGAACATGTGTAGTACACATAGCTTGTTTTAGTTTTTCAAATGCACACTCAACAACATGTGTCCATGTAAAAGCATCCTTTTTCAACATAGCAGTTAATGGAGATGCAATCTTCCCGTAATCTTTGACAAACTTGCGATAGTAGCTAGTCACTCCCAAAAAGCCATAGAGGCTCTTGAGTGTCTGAGGATGCAGCCAATTTTTCATGGCATCTATTTTTGCAGGATCCACTCTAACCCCTTGGGCTGAAACAATATGCCCGAGATACTCCACTTCTTCCTGGACAAAAACACATTTAGACTATTTTGCATGGAGATGATGATTAGAGAGAAGTTGCAGTATGAGATCCAGATATTGGAGATGCTTAGCCCATGTTTTACTATAGATGAGCATATCATCGAAGAAGACCAGAATGAATTTTCGTAGGTAGGGCTGGAATATTTTATTAATCAATGCCTGGAATGTTGAACGAGCATTAGTAAGGCCAAAGGGCATGACCAAAAACTCATAGTGGCCATCATACATACAAAAATCCATTTTAGGGATATCATCCTCATGAACCCAAATTTGGTGATACTCAAAATGAAGATCCAACTTGGAGAAAAAATGAATGCTATGAAGATCATCAATAACAGGAATTGGAAACTTATCCTTGATTGTGATGAGATTAAGTGCTCTGAAGTCAATGTAGAGGCGCCATGACCCATATTTTTTCTGGACAAGAAGAACTGGTGAAGAAAAGGAACTGGTACTAGGGTGAATAATACCTTGCTTCAATAAGTCTCGAACGAGCATCTCAATCTCTATCTTTTGGTGAAATGGGTAGCGGTAGGGACTAATGTTGGGAGGAATGCTTCCAAGAAGGAGATGAATACAGTGGTCCTCTGGTCATGAAGGTGGCAATCCCACTAGTTCAGTAAGGACACATGCATACCTATTCAAAATTCGTTGTAGATCTGAAGGAGTAGTGGAGACCGCTACTGGTTGCTTCTGAATGGAATGGAGCTAAGCAATGACACCATGTGAATTCTTCTTAAGAAGCTATTCCATGCGATGTGAACTTATGATGTTGAGAGACCCTGGTTGTAAGCCCTTCAATGTGTGTTTTTGCCCGTTGTCTAAAAACTACATCTAAAGTTCAACAAAATCCCATAAGATGGGTCCAAGTGTGCGTAACCATTGAGCACCCAAAACCACATCACATCCACCTAAGGGCAAGACAAACATGTCAGAGTGTAGGTTATAATCTCCAATAGAGATATGCACATTACGACACTTCCCTTTGCAAGGTAATGTGCCCCCATTAGCAATCATGACTTCAAAGCTGGAGAAAGGATGGACAAAACAATTAGCCTATTTGGTGATCCGAGGGTCAATGAAGTTATGAGTGCTACTAGAATCAATGAGTATTGTAAAAAGGAGCTTCTTGAAGTAACCTTTGACCTACATGCTTTTGTTGGCAAAAGACGCTATGTGGCTTCATAAGTGTTGTCATTGATGGCAACAAAGTCTATCCCACACATCCACAATATATAATATACCTATATCGGAAGTCAGATTGAAGATTATTTTGGTCCGGTGAATAAGAACAGAGTATGTAACAAGGTCCAACAATCAGGTCCGGATCTCTTAGATGGTGTAACTTAGTAAGTTGTAGGCTTGGACAAGTCAAGAGGGGTATCATGACTATTATATTCCAAAGATTTAGCCTCCGGTAATAAAGCAAGGAAAAGATATGAGCATTCGAGTGTTGGGTTTGAATCAGGTAGAGCAAATAGAGGAAGAACTGATCGGCAGAGTATCATACTTCAATCCAGATGTGTAAAATGTCCTGATCAAGCAATTTGTGATATTATACATTGTTAGCCGACATGATTTATGACTTCTATGCCTATGTTTTTGATGCGCATCACAAATCAAGCATGGATTCAGCCGACAGATCAATAACTTGCAAATATCTTGAGTGTTCTTGTTACTAACTAGAAAGTTGATGAAAATCCTTGATGCAAATATATATACCAGATGGATTCCAGTATGTAATTGTGTGTGTTGAAGATGTGAAGAAATAAGGTGCAAAGAAAAGCAGGGATAAGTGTGAGAACAACAATTCAAGTTTGGTATATGACTGAATAATAACATTGAATAGAGGAAGAATGAAGTGTGTCAGATCAATATATTGTGCCTAACCGAAACTGAACGCTTGCATTTGTAGATGCTTCTCATCAGTTCAAACACTTGATTATCTTCTGTAAGTTTTGTAGACAGTGAGTCTCTTGTAGGCAATGTGCCTCTTGTGAGCAATGTGCTCAGGCAGTGAGCCCTAATTGGCAAGTGTCATTTTGTACATCTTTATTCTTTTAATAGAGAATACAATCTTGGGTTAGTCACCCCATGGTTTTTCCCTTAACAGGGTTTCCACATAAAAATCTTTGTGTTATGTGTGTTGATTTTATTTTTGTTCTTATGATTACATATGCTTTCATGTTTTGATATAACAATAAATATTGAGATAATGAAAGAAAGTAAAATTAAGGAAATTTTGAGATAACTGATTCACCCCCCTCTCAGTTATCAGCCTTGTTTTCAACAATTGGTATCAGAGCAAGGTTCCTCTAAACAAAGCCTAACAACTTGAGGAAGATCTAGGAATCTCAATGGATGCATATGGTATGAAGGAATAACTTCAGTCTGCCCTAGATGATCTTGAACAATCCCACTCTGAAGTTAATAATTTGAGAGAAAGACTCAAACAAGCTAATGAATTCATAAATGAGCTAAAAGAAAAACTTAGTATCTCTGTGAAAAAGAGAAAGGAACTACTTCAAAAATTAGCTAATCAGAGTGAAGTCAATGATACTAATGAAGATCTGAATGAGAAAAATAAGCTATGTGAGAAGCTGTCAAAAGAAGTCATTATGGTAAGGCATGAAATGGAATCAGGGGTTATGAGATTCACCCAAGAAATTCAAGAAAAAAGAAAGATTGAAGATAATCTAAAACAATCCCTCAAGGAGAAAATAGAGGACTGCCACAAAATGGATAGAATAATAAGGCATCTTGAAGAAGCTAGAGACAATGAAGAACAACTTGAGAATCAGATAGACACTCTTAAACAAGATCTTCAAACTGCAAATGAATACAAAGAAAAATTCAAGATAAGCTCAACCCAACTTGAAGTTCTTCTTAAAAGCCAAAAGAGGGTAGATGATAAGTATGGCTTGGGATATGAGAAAGGTGAAAGCTCTAGATCCGGTCAGAAGAACTTTACATCAGGAAATCAAAGAAACAGGCCTAGAAGACCTCTAGTAAGGCAACCAAATGCTCAAAGATATCCATCCTTCAATGGATACTTCTTCAATTGCAATAATTTCAGTCATAAAGCAACTCAGTGCAGGAGGAGAATGAATCAAAATAATCCATCCTTCTCCGAAGAATGTTTTAATTGCAAAAGGTATGGTCACAAATCTCATGAATGCAGAAATATGTAAATAAACAATTCATTCAATGGTAGATGCTTTGCATGCAATAGAATGGGACATATGGCTAATCAATGCAGATCAAGAGGATTTCAATCAAATAAGCAAAGAAATGTTGTATGTTACAATTGCAATAGATTCGGTCATATTGCCAAATTCTACAGAAGCAGAAATCAGGATAGAAAAGGTCCAGTGGAACATGATCAGAAACAAGATAAAGGCAAAGGTAAAATAAATGCAGATGAAGTTCAAAAGGAGATGAGCAAGATTTGGCTAAAAAGGAGTACAATGAATATTGGCAATGGATCCGCACCAGAATCCAGTGCTGATATTCCTTCCAGAAACTAAAAAGGTGAGCTTTGGCTCAGGGGGAGTCACAAAAAAAACAATTTTCCTCAGCCAGTTAGCTAGTGCTTAAATTAGACACATTGAGTAAAACATTTGATGCTGCAGATTAAAGGGTTCTTAGAAAAACCTCCAAATAACCTTTAGTCAAATTGTGAAAGGTCCGCATGGAGTTTTGCAAGATTTATAACTGCTCAAGTTAATCTAGTTCCGACAGCTATCTGGTAAAGCAGAATTTCACAGATAGATCTTATATGATTCAAAATTGAAATGCTTTGATCTGCGGACCCATGGCATGATTGAAGAAAACAAGATATGTTGTCAATCCTCACAAACAATGATTCTAAGTCTACATAGTGATTCAAGAAAATCTCTCTCAAAATAGGGTCACCGGATAACTTAAGTTGTGCATTTATCACAAAAGGAAATTAGGGTTTGCACAAGGATAAAAAGGTTCTTTCACTCATTATTTACACACTTGAACTCACAAAGAAGAAAAGAAGAACTCTATGAAGAAGATTCTACAATTCACCAAGTTCAACTAAAAATTGAATTCAACTAGCGATTCGTTCTGACTCCTACTTCAAACCCTAAAATGTGAAAAGGTACTTCCATTATGAAAATCTCTCTCTGAATCTCTTGCAAAATGGCTACTCCAATGGTTGTCAATATTTCTGATAGGCCGAGACCTAAATTCAAGAAACACCCTTACAAATCTCTAGAAGTTGATCCCTTGGGTGTGTTTTCTAGCATTCCACATGGAGTCTTGCATGTAGAAGATGTTAGGGTTTATATCCATGCAAACATTGAAGAATTTGAAGACTCAAAATTGATGGATATTTATCACAAATAGCTAATAGATGAGAATTTTGAACTCAAACCTGAATTCAAGGCCCTCCGGGACAAACACTTCGGACATTGCATACACTTTCTATGTTTTGCAGAAGATGATTGGGTCCAGTATGTTCTAAGTAGGATGCATGCTAATTTTATGTGGCTAATGAGGCCTTTCAAGATAACTAAAGATGCCATCAGGGCAGTGACTAGACTGCATTCATCAGGTAGGTTACCTACACTCAAATCTATGAAGAACCAAATGGTAACTGAAGCCAACGGATCAAAATTTGACAAAAGCGCAATGACCATAGATGACATCATAGATCTGGATGTCAAGTTTGCCTCAATGATAATCAGATACAAAATCTATCATTCGAGCAGGGAGAATTCTGTGTCTGGTACAACAATCTATGCTGCATATCAGAATCTGTTGAGGGAAGATGCAGATTATGATCTATGTGAGCTTCTTCTAAATCAGTTGTTGGAGAACTTGTAGAAGATAAAAAAGGATAAGAAAAATTCCTTTAAATATGGTAGTCTAATACTGTGTCTATTCTTCTATTATATGAATGAGCTACCTGGATCAAATGGCTAGGTCTGGAAAAATGATAACCATGTTGCAATTCATATAAGAGATTACATGTATGGACTTGGTGATACTCAAGCCCAAAACACAGCTCTCTAGGGTTACTTCAAGAACTTCCAGAGCATGATGCAAGCCAGAGAGAGAATACCACAATCCATAGTTGACAAATACAAAGACACAGTTTGCTTTATGGTTGACACTGATCAATGTCTAATGGAGGTAGTTGAGCCAAGAATTGTGTGGATAATGCCTATGGGATATGAGGTCGATGAAAAAATCTTGGAGCTGCATATTCAACACCTGCTGAGCCAGCCTAAGGACACTGAAACAGAAAGGTTTGGCGCCTTTGAAGAGCTATGTATAAAAATACATGTTGAGTTAAGACAGTCGGAGATGAAGAGGAAAGTAAGAAAGGAAGTTGAAGAAATTGCCAAAAGATTTGGCTTATCAAAAGAGGTAGTAGATGCAAATAGAGAGAAAATGGAGAAGGTAGAGAAAGAGAGACAAGAAGCAAAGAAAGGAAACGTTCCGGTGCAAGCCTCCTCCCAGACTAGATCTTCCAAGAGCTCTGCACCTGTCACTCCTAAAAGCTCAAAGGCTACCAAACCGGAAGTCAAGCCATTTGGCAAAAGTGAAAAGAGAATGAAGACCAAAGCCTCAAGAACATATACAAGCCATAAGGATGGTGAAGAAATAGAATTAGATGAAGAAATCAAGAAAATGAAGAAGAAGAGAACATCTAGAAAGTTCTCTGCTAGCAGAAATGAGGAAGAGAAGGCAGAGGAATTTATTGAAAAGCCCACTCTTTCCATTGATGACATCATCAAGGTAGTTACTGTGGATGGGAACCTATAGCCAATGACTAAGTTCTATGATGCATATAGTGATGCTGATAAGAGAATTCTAGAAGAGGCTACTGTCAGGTACTTGAACATTTACAATAAATCCTTCATTGAAATTATATCATTAATTCCTAAGAGCCTAGAAAAGGTACTTGAGCTAAGAAAAGAGAATGCAATGGCAAAATACTTAGAGATTTGGGAGTAGATAGCAATTCAGTTTTATCCTTCCATCACTCCAAAACAAATGGACATGATTTTCAAGGAGTGTAAAGATGAGTTCCGGAGCAAGGCAAAAATGAACAAACTCATGCTTGGAGAAACTGACCAAGTAACAAGAGAAATAAAAGATATCTTCCAGAATGCCTTGAAGAGATTCAATCTTCCTATAGTAGAGGAAATAGATGAAGAACCTTCTACCATGGATGTTGAAGGATCAAATGATGTCAATGAAAAACCTTCTGACAAGGATGTTGAAGGATTAAAGAAAATAAATGAAGAAATCTTTGAGAACTTAGACTCCTCAGTTTCGGAAGAGGAAGTTCATGAAGTAGCAAATACAAGTGAGATCTCTCCTCCGGATCCCACTGCAGCTATGAAAAACACTCCAGACTCTGAAGTTGAAGGGGAAGGTAGAAGAGAGGAGAAGAAGATTCAAGGAAAAGAGGGTAAGGGAAAAGAAGAAGAACAAGCAGAAAAGACTAATGATGATTGTGATAATATTTCTAAAGGCAATAAGTCCGAATCTCCAAGAGACATTACAGAGATAGTACATAATTTCTTGAACAAAGAGGTGGTGGAGTTAGATGAACTGGAGTTGTTTCAAGGGCACCTAAATCTAGACACTCTCTCTCTAGTACATATGATGAAGATAACATCATTTGCCCAAGGCAAGGCTAAATTTAAACTTTTGAAATCACATATGGAGGATTGTGAGCTATTGGAGAGTGCATCTGGGGTATTGGAAAAGATTATGCCAACCTATCAAAAGGATCCTTCGGCCTCGCCATCTGGTAATCTGAAAAACCTAGTTAATTATGTTGACATTTATTTTGAATCTTTAGAGAAATCAGCAGAAATAAAGGTCCAAAAAGAGTTTTTGGGGAAAAGATTCACTGAGGTGCAAGGGCTTATTGCTAATGATAGGCAGACTCTAGATATTGGAATAAAGAGCCTTGAAAGTGCTCTCAAAGATGGTGGGGACCTATTCAAATTTTGTCTGACTTGGCCTAAAGTGACAAAAGACATTGAGGAGAAAGTAAAAGAACAAGAAGAAAAACTGTCAAGCCTAGTTTAGAATTTTGACCCCCTTTCTTCCTCTCTAATGAATCAAGAATGCCAGGCTATTATTATCATAAATGAAATAAAGAAGCTGGACAAAGAAAAGAAGAACATAATGAATAGAATGGGTGAACTCGGAGGGATAGTTATCCCTAAGCTAGAGGCAATGCATGAGGCCTTGATAGATGCTCAGACCACAACCCAGACCAGTGATCCAGCAAATTTAAGAAGGGCAAAAGCATATGCATTTTTGTTGAGTGGTCACATCTCCATTTTGGATAGGATGAAGAAGAGCTGGGCCATAGAGTTTGTACAGCTGAAGACTACTTTTGCAGACATACTCAAGTATATGCAAGTTTATCTTATGATTTGTATGTACTTATGCAGCCATGTATAGAATAATTTTTGCAAAATTTTGGTATGCGGATTCTGCCCTTTGCCATTGATGTGAAAGGGGAGTGAAGAGTAGTTAAAAATGTGGAGTCCAGCTAAGGGGAAGCTCCGATAAAATAGTGCAAAAGACAGAGCATCAGCCAAGGGGGAGTTATTGCTACACTTAGCCATTTTTCACTAAGTGTTGCCATCAATGCCAAAGGGGGAGATTGTTGGCAAGAGACATAGTGTGGCTTCATAAGTTTTGTCATTGATGGCAACAAAGTCTATCCCACACATTCGCAGTATATAATATGCCTATACCGGAAGTTAGATTGAAGATTATTTTGGTCTAGAGAACAAGAACAGAGTATGTAACAAGGTCCAACAATCAGGTCCAGATCTCTCAGATGGTGTAACTCAGTAAGTTATGGACTTGGAAAAGTCAAGAGGGGTATCATGACTACTGTATTCTAAATATTTAGCCTCCGGTGATAAAGCAAGAAAAAGATATGAGCATCTAAGTGTTGGGTTCCAATCAGGTAGAGCAGACAGAGGAAGACCTGACTGACATAGTATCAGACTTCAATCCAGATTTGTAAAAGGTCCTGATCAAGCAATCTTTGATATTATACATTGTTAGCAATGTTCTTGTTGCTAACTAGAAAGTTGATGAAAATCCTTGATGCAGATATATATACCAAACGGATTCCAGTATGTAATTGTGTGTGTTGAAGATGTGAAGAAATAAGGTGTGAAGAAAAGCAAGGATAAGTGTGAGAACAACAATTCAAGTCCGGTATATGATTGAATAACAACATTGAACAGAGGAAGAATGAAGTGCGTCAGATCAGTATATTGTGCCTAACCAAAACTAAACTCTTGCATTTGTAGATGCTTCTCATTAGTTCCAACACTTGATTACCTTCTGTAAGTTCTGTAGATAGTGAGTCTCTTGTAGGTAGTGTGTCTCTTATGAGTAGTGTGCTCGGGCAGTGAGCCCTAATTGGTAAGTGCCATTTTGTACTCCTTTATTCTTTTAACAGAGAATACAATCTTGGGTTAGTCACCTCGTGTTTTTTCCCTTAATAGGGTTTCCACGTAAAAATCCTTGTGTTATGTGTTGATTTTATTTATGTTCTTATGATTACATATGGTTTCATGTTTTGATATAACACTAAATATTGAGATAACAAAAGAAAAGAAAATTAAGGAAATTTTGAGATAACTGATTCACCCCCTCTCAGTTATCAACCTTGTTTTCAATAGGTTTGTGGGGTGGTGACTCCTGCTAAAGCATGGAGAGAGATCTCTGGGTGGTCTTCCTGAGAAGTAGGGTCAACAAGCGACTGCTGAGTTTCAACCTGATCATCTACTATATCCTAAGCATCTTCATAAACTTCAGTTACAGGTGGAGAATCCACATCCAAGAGATAGAGCTTTTTCTCAACACATCTATGTCCCCAAGTGAATTTCTCATCATAATTATAACAAAGCCCTTTTTCTCTATGTGCCTGCATCTCTATTTCAAACAAATGCTTGATAGGAGTTGTTATAGGAGCTGGCGTGATTGGAGGTCTTTAGGAGACCATATTTTTAAATGAAACAAAATTAGATTTGGAGTGCTATTGAGCTGTGATCTTATCCTCCACCAACTTAGCCAACCCTAAGGCTTCCATCATTGTGCTGGGATACAACATTTTAACCTCAGATCAGATTGCATCCTTCAGACCACTGACAAAACAATTCCTGAAGAATTCATTAGACAATCCCTCTGTGTGATTGGCCAATTTTTCAAATTCTGTCTAATATTCTCTCACAGTGCCTATTTGGCAAAGTTTAGTGAGTACTCCTATGAAGTCATCAAAAGCACTAGGGATAAATCATTGCAAAATGAGTTTGCAAAAATCTGTCCATTTGGGCTCTTCATGAGCCTTGATGTACCAATGAAACCATTGAAGAGCTTTATGTTCCAAATGAAAGGATGCAAGTGGTACTTTGCTGACATCAAAAGTATTATGCAGACTGAAATATTGTTCTACCTAGTATATCCATCCAGTCAGATCATCACCATTGAAGTGAGGAAAATCAAGCTTCGGGCCACGAAAATTGCCAGAAGAAGAGAACCTAGTGTTTGCAGAAGACTCTGGCTACCGTCTATTGTTCATGGCTGAATGCTGAAGATTGAGGCAGAGAATTTTTTCATCCAGATCTTGGAGTTTGGTCTTGAGGGCTACAAGTTCATCCTCCATGTTTTTTGCTCCTGTGCGGGTGACAACCATAGCCAGGAGAATTTTTTTTTGGGAATGGGTAGAAAAACAAAAATGGAAACTTTTTTAGTAAAGGAAAATTTGGATTTAGGAAAAACACTGATGGGTAATTGGGGTTTGACTAGGTTTTGGACACTTTCTGAGGGACAGGGAAGTAGAAAATGGGGATTTCAGAAGCAGGGTGAAAGAATGGGAAAATTTGTCCAAGAGGGACAAAGGAGCAGAAATAGGAAATGAACACTATGGCAAAATTTGAAGGCTATTGGGTGAGAATCGAAGAAGTTATGACAAACCCTAAAAATAGACAAATGTGAGATTTCTAACTTCAATAAGTGGAATTTGGGATAGGGTCCTCAAGGAAGGAAATATGCAGAATGAAATTCCAGGGGTTCTAGTGAATTTTGAAAGGAAACAGAGATAAAGCAAGGAAGATATGGCAAAAAAATAGAATTTTTTTTTTTTGGAAATGATCTGCAAATGGCTCTGGACGGATTCAATCTGTGATTTTCTGGCTATTAATAGATATGGGCCCCAGGTATGTTTGGCTGCCTAAAGGTTCAAGGGAGTCACTCGGCCACCAATGCTATCTAACGACTTACGTATTGGGGTAGTACCCCTCACTCCACGACTCAGATAAAACTGATAACCACTTTGCCACAAACGACAGCTCTTGGTTTACCTCACGGATGGGAACTAGTCAATCAGGTATGGGTCATTGCCCTTTTCACTGGTAGGTCCTCTCAATGGGCCAGCTACTTTGGGGTTCCTGTGGTACTCCTCACAATGAGTTTTAGGGCTATGCCCAGGCACTTCCCACAGTTAAGAAGATAGGGTTATTCCCTGATTTGAACTTGCAATTGAAATGAACAATACAGATGCAAAAAAGAAAGAACTACTGCAATAATCACAGCGCCTGGAGGCCACTGCAGAAAAAAATTTGGTAGAAATTCCACCCAACGAGCCCAAGAAAGTGCTTTGATACCAAATGAGAGGAACCTCCTGCAACAATACAATGAAAAATGCATGAAATAATAGAAATAGCAGAAACACAAATAAAATTTATTGATTGCAAGCCACTTCGAGGGGGTAACCTCCTTTGAGCAAGTTCAATACAATAAATTCATGGATTCCTTCATTGGCCTCAACACGTACTTATATACTAAGTCTAATATAAACAACTATTACTTCCCATGAATGTGAGATAATACAATATACTCACGGAACGACTTACAAAGCATATGCGTCCAACAATAATATACGAACAAAGTAAAGAGAAGGGTTAAACATGGGTTCCTAACACTATCCTTTCCTCCATAATCCACATCATAATCCACTATCCTTCCATGCATAAACCTTTCATAATCTACTATCTACCTAATCCATCTCCCTCTCACACAATCCCCTACGAACATCTATGAGCATAATGACACTTGATATGGTACATGTATGATGACATCCATTTCTAATGGGACTATCACCTTTCATGGAACTAGATGCTTGAGTCACTCTTATCCATATCCACTTATCCCATCCAAGTATTTCAAAAACAAAAGAAAAAAAATCAAAATAGTAAAGAGAAATTCCTTTGTCCAATGGTGAAAACCACCCTTGGTGGCGCCTTGGATAAGTACCATGATGAAAACTTTGCAAACAACCATCATATGTAGGTTGATCTTCTATGTCACTTACACTTGGGGGCACATTGTCTCATCCAAACTATCTATCCCATCATACCATTTCCATACCATCCTACCATCCTTATCCATTATACCCACATACCTATCATATTGAATACATTCATCCTCCCTTCTTCCTTTTGATCTTGATAAGGATATGGGGGCAAAATGTTGACAAATGTTTTGGATATATCTTGATATACCTCTATTGGAATTGGTCCATACAACTAAGAGAGGGGGGGGTGAATGAGAGGAACCTCCTACAACAATGTAATGAAAAATGCATGAAATAACAAAAATAGTAGAAACACAGAAGAAATTTATTGATCATAGGCCACTTTGAGGGGGCAACCTCCTTTAAGCAAGCTCAATACAATAAATTTGTGGATGCCTTCATTGGCCTCAACACGTACTTATATACTAAGTCTAATCTAAACAACTATTACTCCCCATGAATGTGGGATAATACAATATACTCACGGGATGACTTACAAAGCATATGCGTCCAACATCAATAAACTAACAAAGTAAAGAGAAGGGCTAAACACGGGTTCCTTATAGTGAATCAGTTGTCACACAATTCAAACTTTTTTGCTTTCAATCTTCTTCTACAACTTATAATCAAATAATAATATAAACATTTCAACATCAATCAACAACACATGAGCAGAAACATAAACAACACACTTGACACCAAGATTTTGATGTGGAAACTCGGTTAAGGTGAAAACCACGGTGGGGGTTAACCCACAAAGATTATATTCTGTTAAAAGTATTACAAAGGGGAATGCACATGCAATCAGGCTCACTGCCCATAGCTCACTGCTCAAAAGAAGGATTACAGCCTACAGAAGGCTCATTGCCTATAGAAGGAAGGTTACAATGAAATTAAACTGATAATTAGCATCTATCAATACAAGGATTCAGTTCTGGTTAAGCACAAAATACTAACTTGATACACTTCATCTTCACTCTGCTCTTTTTACTATTTTGCTAACATCTGAATCTTGGATCTCTACTTTTTTCGCACTTATTCCATATTTGTATCACACACATGCCAAAATCATTCAAATCCATCGGCAATATATATCCACATCCTGATCTTTAACCACTTTTCAGTCAGCTTCAAGAACACTTAGAACTTTATTGAAAATTCTTCTCTGTCAGCTAAATTCATGTACACTTGTAATGCGGACCAAAACTTGCACTCACAAATCATTAATTAGGTTGGCTACTATCACTGATCATCACAACTTGTCCAACCAACAACTTCCATACATTCAGAACCAAGATCAATTACAAGGTCGGCCTGTTCTTCTTCTGTTTGCTCTGTCGAACTGTTAACCTGATACTCAAATGCTAATAACTAGTGAATCCTTCATCCCCGGAGGCCAAAACTCTAGATTTTGATTATCTTGACAATGCTTATGACTCCTTCAGATCCATAGCAAACTATGATCTACCATCGGAGAGATCCAGACCAAGACACCGGACCCTATCACACACTCTATTCTTGACTTCCTAGACTTAGACAAATCTTCAATCTGATTTCTGGTATGGGCAAATTATGCAATGCAGATGTGTAGTAGAGACTTAGTTGCCATTAATGACAACACTTATCATGCCTAGTAGTGTCTCTTTCCAACAACCTCATCTTTCCCAACCAAACCTATCATTCTATTATCATAAGCTTTGTCATGTAAAATCCTAAGCATTATACCTAGGATGGGGCATGTTATTCCTATGTGACATAGTCTTTGGAGATCACATCCTCACTCTCTTATGCAAACATTCATTCTATCCATTATTGTTTATCCTTTTATCCATCCATATATCATGAGTCTTAAATTCCATCTACTATGACCTATCCTTTTTATCCATCCATTTAAGATGAGCCTCCCATCCCCTTTACTATCGACCATCGCTTTTCGTATCCATTCATCCAATCCCACCTCCATCCCTTGCACATAGACTTGGTTTTTCCCTTGTCATTGGTATCTAGCACAAAGGCTACCCAAATTGTCATACAATGCCATCTTAAAACATTTCAAAAATCCAAAAAAAAAAAATCCAAAAGTCCAAAAAAATCAAAACATTTCAAAAATCCAAAAAAATTAAAACATTTCAAAAATCTAAAGAAATCAAAACATATCCAAAAATTAAAAAAAAATCACATTGTCAAAAATCCAAAAAAATCAAAACATATCCAAAAATCCAAAAAATTCAAAACATTTCAAAAATCCAAAAAAATCAAAACATATCTAAAAATTAAAAAAAATCGCATATGTCAAAAATCCAAAAAAATTAAAACATTCAAAAATTAAAAAAAAATCAAAACATTTCAAAAATACAAAAAAAATCACATATGTCAAAAATAAAAATAAAAATCAAAACATGCAAAAATCTGAAAAAATCAAATATCCAACAAAAATCCAAGCAATAAAGCACATCAAATCAATCCATCAAAACACATCAAATCAAATCATCAAATCAATCCAAGCAATGATCCAAATGCAAGTCATCATAAATCCATACCAATCAAGTTAATCAATCTTGTCAAATTATCCAATCACATCAATGGTCTTGATCCTAGGCCTTGTTGTAAACCAAATCAATCAATCAATCAATCATCACACATCAATCATGTCAATTGTCTTATACAGGTTGTTGAACTCTCGAAACTAGACCAGGTGTCTTATATGAGGTGTATCATTCTTGAAACTAGACATTATCATCATCAATCAATTAATCAATCAATCATTGATTTACATCTTGACAGGGGCAATACCTTGTTTGTTTTTGAATCATTTGTGCATGCTTGCTTTCTTGCTTGTGTGTGTTATCATTTTATCTTGCATTTGTATCACATCTGTCTCTTTCTAGCTAATGTTCATATTGTGTGTATGTTGGAATAAATTTTTGCATTATCCTTTGCATCTAATGTCCTATCATACCTTTTGTGCATTAGGACTTTAATGCTCTTTTCTTCCTCGTACATCTAGACAAGATTGTATTACCCTGGGTGCACAAGACACATCGTCACCCTAGTCCTTATACCTTGGTGCATAATGTCTAGTGCTATATCAACCTATATGATTGCTCACTTCATTGCAACGTAACATATCATTCATCTCTTTCATCCATCTCTTATCTAATCCTCCATTTTATTAGCCATCATTTATCATTTCATTCATTTTGAGAGCATACCCGTGTTCTTCCAACCTGCCTATCCTCTCAAGGGGGCATCATCATCATCATATCCTTACATCATCATCCTATCCTTATATCATCATCTCATTTCTTCATCTATTCCTTCTTGTCACTCTTTCAAGTGGCTAGGGATTCCTTTTCCTCTATCCACACCTTGTCTTCTTTGAAATGATGTCACTTCTCTTAGTCACAACATCATCTCAAAGAGGTGCAAAACGTAGACACCTAAAATTATCCTTGTCTTACATCACCTTGTCGATACATTATCTAAGACATCTTATGGCATTTTGTCTTAGGTCCCTTTCATAATCCCTCCATCACCTAATTAGTTAAATAAATCTTATTTATTTAACTAATTCCCATCCTAATCCCATTTTTAATCCAATTTATCCCACTAGCCAAATAATTAAATAAATCCTATTTATTTAATTAATTTCCCACCTTTCCTCTAATTTAAATAAATAAATATTTATTTAAATTAGCCCTCTCCCATTGTCTAACTAATTTAAATAAAATATTTGAATTAGTTCTCACCTTTATCCTCATTCCAATACTTCTCTCTCTCTCATAATTTAAATAATTTTTTATTTGAATTATGTGTCATACTACAACCATACTACAACTTTCATTTAATGCTTTGTCACACTACCAGCTAATTTAAATTCACCTCTATTCTTATCCGCACACTTGTCACGTCACTACCTTTTTTAAATGAAGGGGCCTTGAAGGAATCACCTTTTAATCTTAGCTGTCCACATCACACAATTGACCTTTCAATCCTAGACATTGATCCTTATCCCTCATCTCCTATAAATCAAGCCTCAACCAAGCCATTTGGGGGATCCATCTTCAAGCAACATCATGATGTTGAAATGACTCTAGAGCTCCATTCATTCATCTTCATGCTAGAGTTATGCTGCATAAATCATGAGCAATCAACATATCACCATCCATCTTTCATCATCTAGAACATAGCTAGTAGATTAGGGTACATCTATTCCGTTCTTTCGAGTGTTGAAGACTTGGTTGTGTTGGAAACATGACAGAAAACTGAGAGGGAGGGGGGTGAATCAGTTATCTCTATTATTTTAACTTTCTTCTCTTCTTTTATAATTAGTGCAGCATCAAAACATATAAGCATATATAATCATGAGAACATAAATAAATCAATACACATAACACAAGGATTTTTACGTGGAAAACCCTGTTAAGAGAAAAACCATGGGGTGACTAACCCAAGATTGTATTCTCTATTAAAATAATAAGAAGTACAAAATGGCACTTTCCAATTAGGGCTCACTGCCCGAGCACACTGCTCACAAGAGGCACACTGCCTACAAGAGACTCACTGTCTACAAAACTTACAAAAGGTAACCAGGTGTTTGAAATAATGAGAGGCATCCACAAATGCTAGAGTTCAGTTCCGGTTAGGCACAATACACTAATCTGATGCACTTCATTCTTCCTCTATTTTAGTGTTGCTACTCTGTCACATACCAGACTTGTATTGCTGCTTCCACACTTATCTCTACCTTTTTTCGCACTTTATTTTCTCATATCTATTTACACACACACCTTCATACTAGAATCCATCTAGTATATATATCCGCACCAATGATTTCAACAACTTTCTAGTCGGCAACCAGAATACTCAAGATATTTACAAATTATTGATCTGTCAGCTGAATCCATGCTTGATTTGAGATGCGTATCAAGAACATAGGTATTGAAGTCATCTATCATGTCGACCAACAATGTATGATCCCTCAAATTGCTTTATCAACATCAATTACTCATCCAGATTGAAGTCTGATACTCTACTGGTTAGTTCTTTCTCAATCTGCTTTGCCTGTATGGAACCCAACACTCAGATTCTCATATCTTCTTCATGCTTTATCACCAGAGGCTAAATCTCTGGAATATAGTAGTCATGATACCCTTCTTGACTTTCCCAAGTCTGCAACTTACTGAGCTACACCATCTGAGAGATCTGGACCTAATTGTCAGACCTTGTTGCATACTCTGTTCTTGTTCACCGAACCAAAATAATCTTTAATCTGACTTCTAGTATAGGGATACTATGTACTGCGGATGTGTGGGATAGACTTTGTTGCCATCAATGACAACACTCATGAAGCACCATAGTGTCTCTTGCCAACAATCTCCCCCTTTGGCATTGATGGCAACACTTAGTGAAAAATGGCTAAGTGTCACAGTAAACTCCCTCTTGGTTGATGCTCTGTCTTTTGCATTGTTATACCGAAACTCCCCCTTAGCTAGATTCCACATTTTTCACTACTCTTCACTCCCCCTTTGACATCAATGGAAAAGGGTGGGGTCTGCATACCAAAAATTTGCAAAAAATATTCTATACATGGCCGCATAAGTATGTATGAATTATATGTTATACTTACATATACTTAAGTATATCCGCAAAGGTGGCCTTTAACTGTACAAATTCTATGGCCCAGCTCTACTTCATCCTGTACAAAATTGAGATGTGACCACTTAACAAAAATGCATATACTTTTGCCCTTTTTAAATCTGCTGGATCACTAGTTCGGGCTGTGATCTGGGCATCTATCAAGGCCTCATGCATTGCCTCTAACTTAGGCATAATTATCCCTCTGAGTTCACTCATCCTATTTATTATATCCTTCTCTTCTTTGTTCAACCTATTTATTTCATTTATGATGACTATGGCCTGGCATTCTTGATTCATTAAGGATGTAGTGAGGGGATCAAAATTCTGAGATAAACTTGATAGTTTACCTTCTTGTTCTTTCACCTGTATATCAAAAAATTTGGATTTATAAATGGAAATGATCAAACAATTGAAATGCATAACCTAAACCCAAATAATTCAATACCTCGAAGATGCAAAATGAGCTTGATTGATTGATCGCTTTGTTGTGTTGATTGCTCGATTCCGCAGCATAACGTTGATAAGGAGATAGATGATGGATGCAAAGGCTCTAATGATATTTCAACAGCATGTGGATACTTGAGGATCAATGCCCTTTTAGAAAATTTGACAGAATAAGGGTGCTTAAGGCTCAATGCATGCTAATGGCTTGTGAGGGGGTTGATTTATAGGAAAGGCTTGGTTCCAATGGATGGCTAGGATCAATTAGGGCTTTAGGTGAAATGGATGGATAGGATTAAGTTAGGTTTCCTTGCACATCAAGAAATTGTAGTCATATGACATGTGGCAAAGGAGGATGAGGCTTAGGTGTGCTTGTGTAGATAAATACTAAAATTAGGTCCCATTAGTTGTGCATGCGAAAGATTTTAGATAAAAGTTGTATTACAACACATGATTGACTGGACAAGTGTTGGAATATGATAAAAGATGAGTTTAATTCAAATAAAATATTTGAATTAGCTGAAATATGAGTTAGATATTAATTAAATAAAAAAGATTTATTTAATTAATAGGATAAATGAATAGGATGGGATAAGATATGATGTGGAAATTAATTAAATAAATAAAATTTATTTAATTAATTGGGATGGGGATAAGATAAATGGGATTATGCATGTGAAATTAAATAAATAAAATTTATTTAATTAATTAGCTAAGTAGGATGAGGATGGGATTGAATGGGATTTTAATTAAATAAATAAAATTTATTTAATTAATTGGCTAATGGATAAATGGGATTAAGAGTGGGATTTAGGACAAAAATGGCTTATGATGTTTAGGATAATGTTTTAACAAGGTGTTGTAGGACATGGACAAAGTTGGGACAAATTTGGGTGTCTACATTTTGCCCCTCTTTGAGATGATGTTTGAGATGATAAGATTTGTGTCGAGTAACATCATTTCAAAGAAGCCAAGGTATGGATAGAGGAAAATGATAGTGATGATGGAAAGATATGATGAGGATGATGATGGTGGAAAGATAGGATGAAATGGGATGATGATGCCCCCTCGAGAGGTTAGGCGGGTTGGACAAACACGGGTAGGCTCTCGAAAAGAAATGGCTTGGCTGCAAAAAGAAAGATAAGGGGATAGATAGAAGAAATGATGATGCGTTATGCTGCAATGAAGGTGAGCAACCATGATGTTTGATATAGCACTAGACGTTATGCACCAAGGTATAAGGACCAGGGTGACGATGTGTCTTGTGCCCCAGCGTAATACAACCTTGTCTAACATATGAGGAAGAAAACTTAGAGCATTGAAGTCCTACTACACAAAAGGTATGATATGACCTTAGATGCAAAGGATAGTGCAAAAAGCTATTCCAACATACACAAGATATGAATATTAGCTGGAAATGATATCGATATGATACAAATGCAAGATAAAATGATAACACATACAAGCAAACAAGCAAGCATGCGCAAATGATACAAAAATAAACAAGGTATTGCCCCTGTCAAGCTGTAAACCAAAGATTAATTGCTGATTGTTTTGTTGATGATAGTTGAGAGTGTTGTCATTGCGGGGAAAGCTATATCCCTAGATCAACACAAGGTTGTTTGCTGAGTTGGTTGGCTAATTGATTGATTGATTTGGCTTACAACAAGGCTAGGATCAAGACCATGGATTGCGTTTGGATAACTTGGCTTGATTAATTAACATGATTGGTATGGATTAAGGATGGGATTGCATTTGGATCTTTGTTTGGAATGGTTGGAAGATGATGAAATGTTGATTAGATTGATTTGATGAAGGATGGATGATTTGTGGTGGATTGAGCTTCTTTTGACTTGCTGAAGTGATTGGATCTGTTTTGATGGCTGGATTGATGTGCTTTGGTTTTGATGTTTGCTATTGCTGTGTCGATTGTTTCAATGATTGGATTGTTTTGAATGATGATAGTGATGCTGTGATGATTAGAGTGTACACTCAATCTAAGCATAAGCAAGTGTTCTTAGTGTGCTCAAAGGATGTAAAATAAACAAGGTATTGCCCTTGTCAAGTCATAAACCAATGGTTGATTGTTTCATTGATGAGGATAGTGTTGTCATTGTAGGGAAAGCTATATCCCTAGATCAACACAAGATGTGGGAATGCTATATCCCATTGATGATGATTGATTGGGCTCATGACAAGATTAGGATCAAAACTTGTTGATTTGATTGGATAATGTTCCTTGATTGATTGGCTTGCTTGATATGGATTATTGTGACTTGGATTTCAGATCATTGCTTAGATTGATTTGATTGATATGATTGGAAATGGATTGATTGAAATGGATGAATGAATGTTATTGATAGGAAGAATTGATGATTGATGATTGAAGATGATGATGAATTGATTTTGATTGAATGTTGATGAAGTGGATTATTTTGGATTGATGATGATTGGTTTTATTGCTTGGAGTTTTCGTTGGATAGTTAATTTTTTGGATTTTTTGACAATATGTTATTTTTTTATTTTTTGAAATATTTTGGGATGTCAATGGATTTACAATTTAGGTAGCCTTTGTGCTTGATACCAATGACAAGAGAGAAAACCAAGTCTAGGTGTAAAGATGGATGAATGGGATTGGATGGATAAAAGGATGGGCTCATAGTAAATGTGATGAAAGGCTCATGATAGATGGATAGATAAGAGGATAGGCTGTATAAGGTATGTATGCATGTCTCATGAAAAATGGATAGGTAGGCTATAGTGGAAAGCTCGTGATAAACAGATGGGGATAAGCTATAAGATGGAAAGCTCATGATAAGGATACGCCATAGTGGATGGATCATAAGGGAGCTAGGATGTGATCTTCAAAGGCTATGTTGCATCAGAAGAATAACTTGCCCCATTCTAGGTGGTAATGCTTAGGATTTTTACATGACAAAGTTCATGACCAAGGGATGACATGATAGATTGGGTTGAATGGGATGGATAAATGGTCATTGGATAGGACTTGGTTTGGAAAGAAGGTATGTCAAGAAATATCCAAACATGTTTCAACATTTTGCCCCTATGTCTTCATCAAAATCAAAAGGCGAGAGGATGGATAAATGGGTTCAATAGGATAAGCATGTTTATGTAATGGCTAAGGATGGTAGAATAGAATGGTATATGATAGGTTGGAAATGGATAGGATTGAAAATGATATAATGGGATAGATAGTTTGGAAATGGATAGGTTGGATGAGACAATGTGCCCCCAAGTGTAAGTGACATAGAAGATCAACCTACACATGACGCCTGTTTGCCAGGTTTTCATCATGGTACTTATCCAAGGCGCCTGTTTACCAGGTTTTCACCATTGGATGAAGGGATTTCTCTTTACTATTTTGACTTTTTTCTTTTTCTTTTATTTTCTTTATTTTCCTTTTTTTTTTTTTTTTTTGCTTTTAGATGCGTTGACAATTACACATGGCGCCTGTTTGCCAGGTTTTCACCATGGTAATGGATAGGAGGGACTTAAGTGGCTAGTGCTATGAGAGGTGATATCGTCCCATTGGATATGGATGTCATCGCATGGACCATGTTGTTATGCTCATAGATGTTGATAAGGGAGATATGGATGGGAGATGGATTAGGTAGATAGTGGATTATGAAGGGAATGATGGTAGGGTAGGCTAGTCGCTTATGATGTGGATTTATATAGGCTTATGGAATGAAGATGGATGAAAAGTTTATGCCAAAGCATGGACCATAGGGTTAGCATGGGGGAGATATGTAGGATAATGGATAGAAGATGGGGAGATGTAGGCATGTGTGAATGTTTTGGAATGGAAGGGAATCATGACCAACGGCTGCACACTCCGTGATAAACATTGAAGCTTTTGATGGGATGGTGGTGTAGGAAGCAATGGAGATGTTTGCTTAAGAAATGGTTGATGAAGTGATTTAGGAACCCACATAGATTTAGTATGTTTAGTGCTTTTGTTTTGCTTGTGGGATTTTTGAAGGGAATGGAAGTTTTGGATGGAAATAGGCTCTTGGATGGAGATAGGTGATTGGGATTCTTGAGATGTGGAGGAGGATGCCTCATTTGACTTGCTAGCTATTTGCTTAGGAACCCAAACCATTTTGCTTTTGGGCTTTTCTTTTGGAGGTAAGGGTTTGGATGGTTGCTTAGATGTGGATGAAGATGCCTCATTCGCTTTGCTAGCTGTTTGCTTAGGAACCCAAACCATTTTGCTTTTGGGCTTTGCTTTTGAAGGTATGGGCTTGGATAGCTTTTTGGATTGCTTTGCTTTGGTTCTTTGCATTGATTTTTCATGTTTGTGCCCTAAGGCATGATAGTCCTTTAGATTTTTGGTAGGACTTTTAGCTTTATAGGTAGAGGCATCAAAATTTATGCTTTTGAATCCCATGGGGTGGGTGGAGTGGATGGAATGATTGGAAGCTTTATGCTTAGGCGATGTGTGCTTTTGTTGGCCATGATTAGGGATGTAAGGATACTTATGAATGATATGTATGTTAGGTGTTGGAAGCAATGGTGGCAAGGTGGATGGAGGGATATTTGGAGTTGGTAAAAGTGGAGGCAAGGTGGATGGCGGAAGGTGTATGGTCACATGCTTTTGACATTTATAGGATGATGGAGATGGAATGGCTACATATGTTTTGGGTATATGATGGGGGGTGTGATGGAAAGTGGTAGGTTTAGGATGCATGAAAGGATTACCAACATCTTGGCCTTGTTTACCTTGGGGTGTGTATCCAAGACCATATGAGCATGGAGGGATTTTGACATGGTTTGGCTCCAAAATACCTTGTTCATAAAGGCCTAGACCTTTGCCTTGGTAGTTCATGTTTTGGAGTATGCGATGGACAATGGGACTAGGTGTGCTGTGAACATTAGACTTGAGCTCATTATTGGATGAAGAAGGTGAAGTGGATAAAGGTCGTTGTTGTCCTAAGGAAGAACATTCATGGACAAAGGTGGTAAAACCAATAGGACATGATGGTGGACTTGAAGTGGAATCGATGGTCAATGTGAAAGGAGGATCATTAGGATCTTGCTTATGTTCATGTTGATCCAAGTTATTGGTATGATCTTTTATGCTTACTTGGGGGACAAGTGTCTCATCATGACAAGTTGATGTTTGCTCATTATGGATAGGGCTAGATGGTAGATGACTAGGAGCAATGTGCATATCTTGGTCATGGATAGATATAGGATTATGGATAGGATCAAGGTGCTCATGGATAGCTTCTTCATAGGTATCATCTTGATCATAAAGAAGGTAAATGTTATGGATGGGTTGCATGGAAGTGTTTTGATCTTGAGTTGGACTAGGGCTTAATGTTTCCACATGTTTAAGATTATGCTCTTGACATACCTCTTGACTTTGGATGGAAGTGGAAGGTTCTTGAGTGGACTTGATAGGCTCTTGATAGTTATCAACATGAAGGCATGATGGCTCTTGACTTAGGCTTGTGGTTGGAGACTCTTGAATAGACTTGTTGGCTTGTAGGTCACATGATGGGCTTAAAGGGCTAGGTATGTTAATGGAAGCCTCTTGAAGAGGCTCAAGGATATGTGAACCACATGATGAGATTATAGGATTGGACATGACCTTTGGAAGTTCATTGGTAGGCTCATGAATTAGTGTTTGACATGGAGGTAGTTTATTCCTAGCTAGTAGCCAATGGATCACATCCTTTGCAAGTGTATGGGTGGATGGAAAATATAATGGATGTATGATAATGGTAGTTGGTGTTGGATTAGGATTAGGACTAGGATTAGGTTGAGACCTAATTGGATTGGATGGATTAGGATTTGGACTAGATGGGGGTGATGATGTGGCACGATTTCCCATTATAGGTGGGTACACCTTGTAAACAATTGAGACAAATATTGGACATTGATTTGTATTATGGCCTTTGGTCCTATGGTATGCACAATAATCATGTTCATCATATGGACTTTCTTCACATGGGTTGATGGGGGGAAGTTCAATGAGTTTTGCTTCAAGCATCCTTTGTAAAACTCTCTCAGCCGCATCCTTTGGTGAATGATTAGAATGATATGGTGAGGAAGGTAATGAAGGGCTTGGTGGTTTGGAAGGTAAAGGGATCAATGGACTAGGAATGGGATCACATGATGGTGTTGGGATAGGACTTGTTGGCTCATGTGTTGGCATGGGATTGCATGATGGTGGCCACTCTAGATTGGTGTCTCCCTTGTCAAAGGTTATTAGATCTTGCATAGGATAACTTGGACTCATTTGATTTATGTACAAGGGACCATTGGGATTTGGATATTGTTCTTGTTGGAAAGGTGGACTTAGGTCTATCAATGGTGCTTGGTGGTCTTGTTGAAAAGGTGTACTTGGACGTGCTTGATTTATGTACAAAGTGCTATTGGGACTTGCATGTTGTTCTTGTGATATCACTTGATTGCCTTGTGGATGGGCTTGGTAGTGCATTGGAATGGTGGTATGAGGGATTGGATAAGCTTGAGGTGGAGGTTGATAGGTTGATGTGGCATTGACTTGGTGGATAGGTGGATTAAGTTGATAGGAAGTGGATGGATATGACATGTGGCTATAAGGTGGATTAGGTTGATAGGAAGTGGCTAAGGATTGTTGTACTTGTCGAGTTTGACTAGTGGCTAAAAGGTGTTGGACTTGGGCTATGGAGTGTTGTAGTTGAGGTGATTGGCTTGCGTGGGGTTGAGCTTTTTGGATGAAGAATTGTAATATTTCAATGGCGTCTTGGTTTAGGGGTTGTAATCCTTGATAAAGATTTTGGAGGAATCTTTGGAATTTGATTTCTAGGTCCTCTAGTGTAGACATGTTGTCACCAAGTGTTTGTCTTAAGTCCTTTTAGCAAGTGCTTGCTTAGGGATTTGGATGATGATGTGGAATGTTTAGATGATGTGTTTAGATTGATTTGTTTATGTGTTTGGGTGTTTAGAGCTTGATATGGCAATATTCAAACAAATGATTATGCATATACACACATGAATCACTCACGCAAGACACATAAGCAAGTTGTTGACTTTGAAAATGAAATGTGATGATTATGCAAGCACACATGGAAGACACATCAACAAACCTAATGTGTAGTCAAGTGGGTATAGCCAATTAGGTCTTAGGCTATCTATTGCACAAGGTTGACTATAGAATTGAAAGCAAAATCCTACCACACAGCCGGGAGAAAGGGGTAACCCACCCTTCACCTTCACTTCCCAAAGGTATAAAGTTCTTTGGGGCTTAGCCAAGAGTGACAAGATTTACAACTCCCAATGAGGGTGTCTTTCGATTCAGCCTCGATTGAGGTCGTCCCTTGGAGTGATGTGTCTCCAAGCAGGCCTCCTAAATAGGGTTTACAAAAGCAAACCAAGTGAGTTGTCACTTGATTCACACTCACAGTTGTTAATTGACCCTTAGAAAATGAAATGTTTGGAAGACAATTCAAGCACTTGTTCTTTTTAGATCCCAAGTCCAAAATGTGATGGAAGACACTTGTTCATTTTAGCCCAATTTCAATATGTGATAGCAAACAAATGTTCATTTCAAAGCCCAAATCCAAGTGTGATGACAAACAAGTTGTTTGTTTTATGCCCAAAATCTAAATGTGTGATCCAATAATAATTAGAGATGAGAGATTAGAATGAGTGCACCTCATAAAAATTGCTTTCCAAGTTGCTATTATGATTGATCCAAATGTTGCTCCAGCTCCTTTGATTCACTTACAAGTCACTGCAAAAAATAAAATGTGATTTGGTTCGCTAGATTGGAAGATATGATTTTTTTTTCTAAAAGTCGCGCGTCAAAAATTTCTGAAAAATTAGAATCGCAGGGTCAACTTCAAATCGCTATAACTCTTTGAATACTGAACCAAATCTTTAATGTAACCACTTTTCGGAAAGCTCTCGAAGTCCTCTTTCCAACAAATCTAATATCTCCTTTTTACAGGACCTGTGTAAAACAAAAAACCCTCTGCAACAGATCTGGTCATAAATTTAAAAAATCAGCAAAAAGTTGCGCGTCAAAAATTTCTGAAAAATTAGAATCGTAGGGTCAACTTCAAATCGTCATAACTCTTTGAATACTGAGCCAAATCTTTAATGTAACCACTTTTCGGAAAGCTCTCGAAGTCCTCTTTCCAACGAATCTAAGATCTCCT
Source organism: Cunninghamia lanceolata (assembly GCA_027924645.1). NCBI lineage: Eukaryota > Viridiplantae > Streptophyta > Pinopsida > Cupressales > Cupressaceae > Cunninghamia > Cunninghamia lanceolata. Next base: position 3,380,829 of record BSBN01000341.1, on the reverse strand, counting down.
TTTTACAGGACCTGTGTAAAACAAAAAACCCTCTGCAACAAATCTGGTCATAAATTAAAAAAATCAGCAAAAAGTCGCGCGTCAAAAATTTCTAAAAAATTAGAATCGCAGGGTCAACTTCAAATCGTCATAACTCTTTGAATACTGAGCCAAATCTTTAATGTAACCACTTTTCGGAAAGCTCTCGAAGTCCTCTTTCCAATGAATCTAAGATCTCCTTTTTACAGGACCTGTGTAAAACAAAAAACCCTCTGCAACAAATCTGGTCATAAATTAAAAAAAAATCAGCAATATAAAATATCTTCAACCTACAAATCAAAGTGCATAAACCTGCAAAAATGAATGATTGACACTCTAAGAAATCTGATCTTCACAAAAACAACTCAAACAAGAGGGTTAATCAGGGACGTGAGTCCCACCGGGCGTGCCAAAATGTATATCAAAAAATTTGGATTTATAAATGGAAATGATCAAACAATTGAAATGCATAACCTAAACCCAAATAATTCAATACCTCGAAGATGCAAAATGAGCTTGATTGATTGATCGTTTTGTTGTGTTGATTGCTCGATTCCGCAGCATAACGTTGATAAGGAGATAGATGATGGATGCAAAGGCTCTAATGATATTTCAACAGCATGTGGATACTTGAGGATCAATGCCCTTTTAGAAAATTTGACAGAATAAGGGTGCTTAAGGCTCAATGCATGCTAATGGCTTGTGAGGGGGTTGATTTATAGGAAAGGCTTGGTTCCAATGGATGGCTAGGATCAATTAGGGCTTTAGGTGAAATGGATGGATAGGATTAAGTTAGGTTTCCTTGCACATCAAGAAATTGTAGTCATATGACATGTGGCAAAGGAGGATGAGGCTTAGGTGTGCTTGTGTAGATAAATACTAAAATTAGGTCCCATTAGTTGTGCATGCGAAAGATTTTAGATAAAAGTTGTATTACAACACATGATTGACTGGACAAGTGTTGGAATATGATAAAAGATGAGTTTAATTCAAATAAAATATTTGAATTAGCTGAAATATGAGTTAGATATTAATTAAATAAAAAAGATTTATTTAATTAATAGGATAAATGAATAGGATGGGATAAGATATGATGTGGAAATTAATTAAATAAATAAAATTTATTTAATTAATTGGGATGGGGATAAGATAAATGGGATTATGCATGTGAAATTAAATAAATAAAATTTATTTAATTAATTGGCTAATGGATAAATGGGATTAAGAGTGGGATTTAGGACAAAAATGGCTTATGATGTTTAGGATAATGTTTTAACAAGGTGTTGTAGGACATGGACAAAGTTGGGACAAATTTGGGTGTCTACATCACCTTCTTTTCAATAACCTTTGTCACTTTGGGCCAAGATAGACAAAACTTGTACAAGTCCCCACCATCTTTAAGAGCATTTTCAAGGCTCTTTATTCCAATGTCTAAGGTCCTTCTGTTATTGGTTATCAGTCCTTGCACCTCAGAGAATCTCTTTCCCAAAAACTCCTTCTAAACCTTTGCTTCTGCCGATTTCTCTAAGGATTCAAAATGAGTGCCAACAGAATTGACCAAAGATTTTAAGTTACCGGATGGAGAGGCTGAAGGATCCTTTTGGAAGGATGGTATGATCTTCTCCAGCATCCCGGATGTAATCTCCAACAGCTCATAGTCTTCATTGTGAGATTTTAGAAGGTACCTTGATCCCATGGATATGGGTATGTAGGCAGTCTGGAAAACGAAGGACGTTTCCAGTACTCAGGTACATAAGATCTCCCCCTTCCACCTTGACCCATTCATCACTCTATCCAGAACTACATATTTATCACATTCATCTTCCATCGTAAGTGTGCCTTGATCCCGTGGATACAGGGTATGTAGGCAGTCTGGAATACGAAGGATGTTTCCAGTACTCAGGCACACACGATCCATCATTCTCCACCCGTTTCAATCCATTAGCACTTCATCCTTCTAGTCTTCCGTTTGTCAAAATCCATTTGCCTCGACTTGACTAACTCAAGCAGCAAGCTAGCACATCCCTTCAAAGCAAAAGTCCTTAACAAACTTGAAGCAAAGAGGCCTACTTCCAGAGTCATCTACTGCCCTGCATACCGATTGCCAACATCAGCTAAGTACCGCTTAACTAAGCCCTAGATCAACAAGCTTGTCTTCTACGAAGTGTTCCATTGTCGAGACCAACGCACGCGTCTCCTGCGACATGTGGCATTTCCTGCAACGAGACATTGTCTTTTTAGGTAGATAGCCCCTTTAACGGACACAGAGTTCCTATGATAAGGTTGTTATCTTTCCTATCCAATCTATCCTGAGCAACCTCTTTGGCAAGAGAATATGTTGGCTGTATGTTTACTTTGTAAGTCAGTCAATTTGTGTTATGGTTTATCTTTTGTTCCCTATTTCCAATACCTATTCAAGACTACCTTGATTTATCTATAATCTTGGTATGTTGCGATGCAGTACGGATTGGGGGCATGGTCATTGCTTTCTGTGTGCTGTGTTTGAGGAATGATCTTTAGTATCTTTCTTAGCATCATATCTATCTTGTGTGTGTTACGACCTAGCATCTTACATATTAGTATTCTTCTTGCATTTACATGTATTGAAGTTTATTTTATGTTCAAGACTATGGCTCATTCACATGTTCCAACAAGGTCATATTATGTCTAAGGAATCTAAGATCAAACCGCTTGCTTGCAAAGTCAACGTCCACGCACTCAGATATTACTGCACCTTGGTCTTTTATACCTTGGTGGCGAACTATCTATGTGCTATATCAAAAATAAGGATTGCTCTTTATAAACAAATGTGAAACCATTGCAACAAGCTCATCCATTTACACCATCCATTTTTCCATGGCCTTATATAGTTTTCCAGCAAAGATCAATCAACAGTCTTTCTCTTATGTTCTTTTCTATCTCCACTTTCTTCTATTCAACCTCGCCTATCTCCAACAAATCTTCTAGTCGAGCGTCAACACCTTTCCTCTGTCGCCTCCCTGTCTTCCCGCTCGAGGGGGCATACGCTGGGGCAACTTGATACACTGGGGCATAAAAATTGTATTACATCTTCAACAATCATTTTCTTTGACGCAACGCTACATGCTGCATTGCATCAAAGAGGGGCAAAATGTAGACACCCTAAAATGACCGTGTCGTCAAATCACTGGCATTCCGTTATCTGTCTAATCACCTGCATTGCAAACGTTAATTAAATAATCTAATTATTTAATTAATTATCATCAAATTCTTCTAAATCTCCTAAATTCAACATTAAATAAAGAAATTAATTAAATTAAATTCCTCTATATTCTTCTACAATTAAATAATTTTAATTATTTAATTAGATCATTATCCTCTTTCCAAAAATCAAATCCACATTAATTAAATATATCCAATTATTTAATTAATTCATCACAAATTCCCTCTTATCTAAAATTAAATAATTATTTAATTATTTAATTAAATCAAAAATTATTCTCCCAAAATCATGCACAACAATTAAATAAATTTATTTATTTAATTTGCTTTTAAATCTTCTAAATTAAATAATTCCAATTATTTAATTATTTCTTCCAAAATATCTTCTCTAAATTTAAATAAATCAATTATTTATTTAAATTACTTTTTCTTCTAATTTGAGTTATCTCTAAAATAACTCAAGCTTTCTTGCTCATCAATTAAATATTTCTATATTTAATAAAGCAAAATATCTTCTTTTCTCATGCAAATCTCTTCTTCTTGTTTTAAATCACTTAACTGATCGCTTTATTCTTTTAATTGATTTATTTCTTCAGTTAACTTATTCTTCTATTCTTGATAACTCCTCTCAATGCAAAAGAAAGCAGGACACTTGTCTTCTTCTCATTCGTTGCACATTCCTCAACTTATCTCCTCCATTGATTCTTCTGAATTATCTGGACCGTTGATCGATCCTCATTGAAACCTATATAAACCCCCCTCATCTCCTTCATTGAGCCTCTCTCTCTCTTTGATTGTATTTTCAGGCATACTTAACAGAGCTTTGAGTATACACAATGCGTTGATTGAGCAACCTTACGATCAGTTGACATTGATCTCTTGAGCACTACACTTGCTTGTTGCAGCTATGGCTTTGCAATTTCATTGAGCAATTCTACATTCAATCTAAAGGAAACAACACAAATTTCGGTAAAAGTCTTTATTGCATTGATTATTTGTCATGGCTTTTATTTAAATTCGTTTTCTTTATGTTATTGGATTTTTGGTTTTTATTAGTTTAGAATAGATCGATTTTCCATATACACATTCTGGCACGCCTGGTGGGACCCACTAATCCCTTGGTTTCTTTGAGAAATTTGTTTTTTTTGAAGACATAGTACGGCACGGTGCTTACGGCACTTCACAGCGCTTCTGGCAGTATCTTACAACGCTTTTGCAGGAACAGTTCAGCGCTCTTCGCAGCACGGCCGCGCTTCTGGTAGTACAGAGAAGCGCTGTCGGTAACACAGAGAAGCGCTACTGGCGTGCTATTAGGCGCTTTTGGTTAAAATTAGGTTTTTGACTTCATTCAGGGTTTTGCAGTAATTTCTCATTTCAGGTCTGTCATTTTGTCAGACAAGCTGTTGTATTTGTCCTCCAAACCTAATTTTTGATATCTCCTAAACTGATTTATTTAGGAATATCCTTCTTTTTTGTGCTAATCTATTGGGCTGATCCATTTTCTGAGTTTTCCAAATTACACAACCCAGATCTATTAGATATCATCCTTCAGATAATATGTCCACCATGAAAAGTTATTTTGACTTGGTTATTGTTAACAAAACTAATATTTTCTGTATCTGAGACAGAACAGCGCGTTTGGCCAGATAGTATCGCGCTCTCGGTTACACAGTGAAGCGCTCCTGGATCTTTTACAGCGCTTTTGTTATTATCATTGCACGCTTTTGGTATTTATCGCAGCGCTTTTGGAATCATACTACCACGCTTCTGGTTATTCTGCAACACGTCTGGCTATATTCTCTAACGCTTCTGGTCTGTCTGTAAGCACTTTTTGTTTACAGTGAATCGCGTCTGGTAAGACAGTAACACGATTTTGGTCAAAGTTGATTTATTTTTGCTAACTTGTGAATTTTTGGTGGAACTAACGGAATTGCTGCAGCTTCTTATTACTCACACAGAGCCAATAGGTATTTTTTTAACATGTTTATGCAGGACGAGCGTTGAAGACCCTTTTGTTTTACCTTACTAAGTCTTAGAAACACATTGCATGCTTAAAAGGAGTAATTGAACAAATCTTTTTTACAAATCTAAGTCTTAGGAACATACTAATTTTCTTAAGGGACAATGGACATGTATGGACAAACACCTCAATTTTCTAAGGGACAATGGACATGAATGCCAAACACTTCATTTCATAAGGGACAATTTACAACTACAATCGTGTGTGTGCATAGCTTAGTTGCACCTTATTTTTCTTATAACGGGACAATTGAACCATTGTTTGACGTGCTTGATTTTACATTTTTTGTACTTCCTTTAGAAGGGCCTACTTTTGGATTGCGTTTCATCCAAAAGGGACGACCCTAAGCAGAGTTTTCCTTTGAACCGCTATATAAAAGGGATAAGGCGAAAGCCAAGTCCTAACCGACGTCAGCCTTACCTTGTGATGCCAAACTGAAAAGAGGTGTACTAGCCCTTTGTGGAAACGATTTTCACATTGAGCGAAGTGTTTGAAACTCTTAGTAGGATTGGTTAAAGCTTTTAGTAGCTTGTCGCATTGCTCGTAAGGCGTTGGTCCCTCAAAGTCACTAAGAACCAATTTAGATAGAGACTACCCGACCTACCTCCGAACATTGCGGTAATCATCAGTGCAAGGGAAATCGATTTAAACCCTTAAGATACTCACCATTGGCTCCCTTGAGAAGAGATAGTATTCCCTCGGACATAAAGCTCTTGTGACCTACTTGAGCTTTCCAAGGGGAGGGTGAGATATCCCTACCTATCGTCTCTCGCAAAGATACTAAATATCTGACACCTTTATGGAATGATATTTTTATCGACAGAGTATTAAGCTGTGAGCTGATCTACTGCAATGAAACCTTGTCTCTAGGGATAAAAAGTGCTTGTTATTGATTGCAACTGTATTAGACCTGTGGAAACATTGGGCTTGTTTGGAGCCTTGAACATACACTATCTGTTGTGTTAGTCCTTGTGCCTTTTTTTTGACCACTTGTTTGCTGTGTTTTCTCTTGCCAAACCAATCCAATCAGAAATAGAAAAATCTTGCCTTTGAAAAACATCAGACACTACTTCAGTGCCCCTGGTATTACAGCAGCTCGCCTTTGGTAATACAGTAGATCGCCTTTGGTCAAGCAATAACCCGCCTCTGGCAAAACTCTACTTCAGCACCCTCGGTATAACAGTAGCTCACTTTTGGTCACTGTAGCTCACCTTTGACATAGCAGTAACTCGCTATTAGTAGCTCAGTCCGTTGCCTCCGGCCCACAGTAGCACGCTTTTGGTAGCACAGTCCTGCGCCTCTGGTCAAACAGTATAGCGCCTTTGGTCCAGTACTTTGTGCATCAGAGTTTGTCCGTTTCTTCAAAGCATCTCACGGATTCCCAGCATTACATTGTGCCCAAGCATATCCCATGGTCACCACTAGGCTACAACAAACTATGAAGTCTAGGCAAGTTGTCCCTAAGAAGCACAAGTCACCCCCTCGCACACCACAATCAGGTCGTCTCAACATTACTCCCAAGGTGACTCCTAGTACACCCATGGCAAAACCAATCAGTTCTCCAAACATGCCACACATAGAGGAACCAAGCAATCCTCATGAGGATAGAACCCCTTTGCTAAATGCACCGCAGTATACCACAGGCTTGCCTTCGGATTTTGTCCCACAAGGTTATGTCATAGATCAACCCCCATCTCAAGAAGAGCGACACTTTGAAATAGGTCAATCCTCTCAAGAAGATGGGCAAGATCTTGATGAATTTATACAAGATCCTAGAGCTATAGCTGCCTTTGATAAAATCCTTAGTGAGAACCAGGATCATTTCTTTCGCTTGCTTGCAAAGCAAGGTGCCAAGTTACCTCCAGATTTTGATGTGTCCACTCTCAAGGAGAGCAACAACACCCAAGAAACCATACAAGCAGTGCAAACCATGTCCACGGTCACTACGCCCTTACCTACTCAAGGTTCACAGTATAGGAATCCCCTTTTTCAAAATCCAACAGGGGAGAGGCCCATATCACCACTTTTGACTCCTATGGAGATCTATCAAAACCAACAAGAAACTCTCCAACGTCAAGCAGAGTTAGCTAAGCAAGCCACCTTAGCTCGGTCAAATGTGCAACCACCTCCTAAAGTGTCCACCCCAAGCGCAAGTGGAATCTTGGTTACCCCATCACGCGTAGGTTTCCCACCCAATTACAATCCGGGGAACACGTACGTAGCCATGCAACAAGGGTCTCAACAAATGCCACCTCCTATATCATCACACCTGCATGTCTCTCAACCAATTGGAGTCACGCAGCCCCAACCACAACATTCTTCTACTCTCATCATCAAGCAACCCCAACCATCGCAAATCACTTCTACCTATGTTCCTCCACCACAACATTCTTCTACTCTCATCTACAATCAACCCCCACCGTCGCAAATCACTTCTACCTATGTTCCTCCTCCACAACGTTCATCCACGCTCAACTTCTTTCATACATTACCTAGCCACTCGCAACATTCCCAACATCAGGTTTCCCAAAGCTATGTGCCACCTTCACAACCTAATCAAACGCACTTTAGCTTTCCTCCCCCCAATACGTTTCTTCAACCATCGCAGAGCCAACATTCTTACCTAGCACCACCTCCACCTCTGCCTAATCAAAACCCCCAATTCCAACCCAATCTGAACCAATCATACAATCCATACAATCCCAATCAATCTTACGACCCTTACAATACTAGTACGCATGGCTCACACTATAATCTTCCATACGGGCAACACCAACCGCTTTTTGGACAACAGGAGATGTTACCAACCCCTCCCACGACTATGGAACTAAAGATTGCGGAGGTGCAACAATAGCTATCTGATCTTACGTTTGGCCACACCAAAAAGACCTTCTCCTTGGAGGAAGTGTGCCCTTATCCTTTTGATCGGTCGTTACCAATGATCCCTTTTCCTCAAAATTTCACTATTCCCAAGTTCGATAAGTACAAAGGAAAAGGTGACCCAAAAGACCATCTTAGGGAATTCTATCTTGCTTGCTTCGAGGTCTCTCACAACGACACATATCTTATGCATCTTTTTCCTCGCAGTCTTGGAGGACAAGCAATAGAATGGTTCTCACACTTACCGACGGGTATCAAGTCTTTCAACGAGCTAGCAGAGAAGTTTGCCACCCATTTTTCTTACAACGCAGAGCATGAGATTTCCATGACGAACCTATGCAACAATAAACAGAAAAATGGTGAAACATTCATTTCTTTCCTCCAACGATGGAGACAAATGGCTAGTAAATTCCCTTTCAGGATTCCAGAGAAACAGCTTGTTAGCATATTTGTGCAGAACCTCAACCAAGAGTTAGGTTTCCATTTGCAAATCCTTAGTGCTACAACCTTCGATGAAATCACATACAAGGGCATCAACATTGAGAAGGCCCTCATTGCTAAAGGTGTGGTCAAAATCTTTAAGGAGACGAAAGATAGCAATTCGCATCAACAGTCGAATGATAAACCCAAATATTGGAACAAGAACAAAAATGTGGTCAACGATGGAGTGGTCGATACTAAGCATGTCCAAACGTTGCAAACACCGCTGCAACTCTCCAAACCAAGTCAAGCTCCACCTCAACAACAGCAGCAACACAGGCAGCCTTATCCCAACCAACAGCAACGACAACAAGATTACCCTCCGCGACGTCAATTCACTCCCTTGGGAGTGCCCATCGAATCGGTCTTACAGCAAGCTTTGCAAAAAGGGCTCATAACCTTACCTGATGCTCCCCCATATGGAGAACCTGTCTACAAAACTGTACGTTACAAAGACAATGAATATTGTGAGTTCCATAGGAGCAAGGGTCATCGAACTGCGTCTTGCATGAAGCTTAATCACCTCATCCAAAACCTCATCGACGGTAATCAAATCACTTTTGAGAATGAATCACCAGCGCAACACACGAACAAGGATCTCGATATGTACAAGGAACCATTCCCTCATCATGGTCCACCTCCTCCTCAGGATAGAGGTAAAGGTATCAATCACGCTTCCACGTCCTTCGATTCCATTGTAGGTCGTTTTGAAGAGAGTCGAGTGTCTACCCTCACCATTAAAGACAAATCTACGGATTGTGCTGTTACTACTCGTCGAGGTCATGTCACCATTCGTGCACCTACACCTAGGCTTCTGGTTCAGTCTAATTATAATCTTGTCGAACATCTAGGGAGAACACCAGCACAGATCTCTATTTTGGACCTTCTACGGTCATCACCTGCACATAGAGTGGTGCTAGAAAAAGCCCTCCAAGAGTCATCCGTTCCTAACAACATAGTAGTCGCAGATTTCCAAGCTATAGTGGGTAATATTGCTTCGCCTTACAATGTGGTCTTCTCTGAGAAAGACCTTCCCTCCCATGATCCTTGTCACAACGATGCCCTCCATATTGAAGTGCTCATCCATAAGCGTAAAATCAAATGCATCCTCATAGATGGTGGTGCTGGTCTCAACATCTGTTCTTTAAAGTTACTAAAGCAATTGGGATACTCTGAGGATCACGTCAACACTGATCATAGTATTACAATCAAGGGGTATGATGATGCAGAACGCCGTTCAGAAGGTGTTATTCACTTGCCTATACAACTGGGCCCTGTCATGCTTGAAACCAGGTGTCAAGTCCTTGATATTGAGCTACCTTACAACATTATTCTGGGCCGCCCATGGATCCATGCAATGAAAACTGTTCCCTCCACGTACCATTAGTCCCTCAAGTTCCCATACAATGGTACAGAGATCACCATCCTAGGAGATCCTAATCCTTTTGAATTTTGCCGTGTCTTGCAAGGAAGCTATAAGAATTGCAACCAAGTGCCTAAAAATGACAAAGCCCTTGAATCCCCTCTCTATGTTGATCCTGAAACTCTCACACAAGCCTCTACAAGTGAACCTACACCCCTCCCCAAAATCACAGCTCGTGTTCGAGATATAGGGTTTGGCACTTATGATATCTCAGAATCTTGTTGTGTAGGGCGGATGCCTCTATCTCCAAAATCTTACGGCCAACCACCCATTGCTAAAGTTATAAAAAAAGCAGCTATTCCTCCCCCAACATTCCTAACCCAATTCTAACATGGACGGTTATTGGAAGAGGAAACTATTGAGGACATCTCTTCTTGGCTCTACAAGGAGAAAGAACCAGTCACGATACCAGTCAAGCAATATGGCAATGGCTTAAGGATAGTGAAAAACATGGGCTATAAAGGCAAAGGTGTCCTTGGGAAACAGAATCAAGGCACTATGGAGCCCATTGTGGTAACAAAGAAGCTAGACAAGAAGGGATTAGGATTTGGTAAGAAGGTACCACGCGCCTCAGACATCGAGTATATCCTCGACGAGGTAGCTGACACTTTTCCCGCCGATTCAACGTCTACAGAGGATATCATCGATGACTCTTCCCTCCACATCACCAATCTATTCGCAGAATCCTCCATTTTTACACTATCCTCCGTATCCTTAACTTCCACCACCAACACCTAGAATGTCACGCTTGTCTACCCTGAACTCATTGATTGGGACCAACAAGGGGCCCTCGTTATAGATGTCTTTTAGAATGACGAAGCTTTAGCTGAATTCATGGGACTTCGAGAAGGTATCCCTCTTGGTGATCACAAGGCAGGTTTTGTAATGGAACTAGAGCCCACGGCTTATTTTGGTGAGAATGCCAAATCCTCCAGTCGCAAAAGTGCAAATAAAGAAAGATCTCTAGGTGAAAACCACACTGTGGCACCTCTTGATCACAAAATAGTAAAAATAAAGGACGTATCCAAAGGTGAAAACCCAACTGTGGCACCTGAGGATGGAGGATTTGACCTTCCCTTACCATCTAAGTACCAGGAGAAATCAGCTCTACTAGTCGAAGATTCTACAGAGATCAACCTGGGTATAGAACAGAATCCAAAGACAACATTCCTAGCGGCATCCTTATCTGACACAGAGCACAAAAATCTTAACAACTTCTTCTTGCAATGAACCATCAACTTTGCATGGACCTATGCAGATATGCCAGGGCTAGACCCTAAGCTGGTAGTTCATTATCTCACAGTTGATCCCAAGGTGAAACCAATCAAGTAGAAATTGAGAAAAATGCACCCACAGATAGCTCTCTTGGTGAAGGTGGAAGTACAAAAGCTATTAGACACAAAGTTCATACGACCTATCGACTATTCAGATTGGGTCTCAAACATTGTACCTGTGTCTAAACCTAATGGGCGCATCCGCATGTGTAATGATTTCAAAGATCTCAATAAAGCATGTCCTAAAGACGACTTTCCACTACCAAACATTGACATTATAGTGGACTTGACAGCAGGTCATGAGATGCTTTCTCTCATGGACGGATTCTCGGGTTACAATCAGATAAGGATAGCTAAAGAAGACCAACATAAAACAACCTTTACTTGTCCTTGGGGCAATTATTGTTGGTGCGTCATGCCGTTTGGTCTCAAGAATGCAGGAGCAACCTACCAGCGAGCAATGACAGTGATATTTCATGACCTCTTTCATCACATTATGGAAGACTATGTTGATGATATACTGGCTAAATCTTCTCGGGCGGATCACATACAGGTCCTAGGGCAGATCTTTGACAGGCTTCAAAAATACCAAGTAAGACTCAATCCAAAGAAGTGTGTATTCGGTGTAACATCAGGGAAGCTATTGGGATACATCGTATCTCGTAGAGGCATCGAAGTAGATCCAGCGAAAGTAAAGGCTATAGTGGAGATGCCTCCACCAAAGAACCTTAAAGCATTAAGGAGCCTCCAAGGAAGGTTATAGTCCATCAGGCGTTTCATATCACAGCTAGCAGATAAATGTCAACCCTTTCAGCACTTGCTCCGAAAGGATGTCTTGTTTCGATGGGACAACAAGTGTCAGGCAGCGTTTGATCAACTTAAGGAGTATCTAGCTACACCTCCTGTATTGGTTCCACCAGTTGCGGACAAACCCTTGATATTGTACATCTCCACTACAAATTCGGCCCTAGGGGCCCTGCTAGCACAAAATGATGACTCAGGCAGAGAGCACGCAATTTACTATATCAGTAGAACTTTGGTAGGGTATGAGCTCAATTATTCACCAATGGAAAGGGCTTGTTTAGCAGTAGTGTTCGCCTCCCAAAAGTTGCGACATTACATGCTGAACCAACACACAAATCTAATAGCTAAGATTGATCCCTTGAAGTATCTACTAGCAAAAGCAGCTCTCACAGGTAGACTAGCTAAGTGGGTCATGATCCTTAGTGAGTTCGACATTGAGTACATAGATCGTAAAGTAATCAAAGGACAAGCCCTCACGGATCAACTAGCAAAAGCACCTATGAAAGATACACATCCTATGGTCGTAGACTTTCCTGATGAGAATCTATTCACTCTTGCTAACTCCATAATGTGGAAGTTGTACTTTGACGGTTCTTACACACATCATGGCTCAGGAGCTGGCATCTTATTTGTTACACCTCAGAATGACTACATTCCAAAGTCATATCGGCTCGCATTCCCTTGCACCAACAACATAGCCGAGTATGAAGCACTCCTCATAGGTCTCAACACAGCAGTTCAATGGGACATCACAGAATTACAAGTATATGGAGACTCACAGCTAGTCATCCGCCAAGTCACGGATGAATACCAAACCAAGGATGAAAAGTTGGTCCCCTACAAGCAACTAGTGGATGCCTACAAACCACATTTTTCTACCATCACATTTGAGCAAATTCCAAGAGACCATAATAAAGCTGCAGATTCTATGGCTTCTGTAGGGTCACTAATTGATATGCCTGCAAATACACAGAAATGTGAATTCTTGATTGAGCAATTGTTGATACCTGCCGTCGATGTTCCTGTTACTGAAATCATCTGCGAACTTGTTGGTCCCAATTCCCCATGGTACGAAGATATCTATGAATACCTCAAGAACAAAACCTTTCCCCCTGACCTATCATCCACTCAACGCAAAACCTTTATCCGTCGATCCTCTCATTACATCATTCTGGGTGATACACTATATCGCCGGAGTCTCGATGGTATCCTCTTACGATGTCTTAACGCGGAAGAAGCCGAAGCTACCTTACGAGACATACACGAAGGTGTCTGTGGCGCACATTCTACCGGTCCTAATCTTGCTAAGAAGATACTCAGAACAGGTTATTATTGGCCTACAATAGAGCAAGATGCCGCACAGTTTGCTAAGAAGTGTCTACAATGTCAGCAGCATGGAGATCTGATTCACGCACCCGCTCATGAGTTACAACCTGTGACAACTCCATGGCCTTTTTCTCAATGGGGTCTCGACCTCGTAGGAAAAATTCACCCTTCCTCCTCAAATGGCCACAAGTTTATCATTACTGCCACTGAGTATTTCACGAAGTGGGTGGAAGCCATTCCTATGACCTATATCACCGGTAAGCAAATAGCCAAGTTTATTCTAAACTACCTCATATGCCGGTATGGTATTCCCCAAGCTATTGTCACTGATAATGGGAGACCATTCAAGAACCAAGATGTCCGTGCTTTATGCATACAATACAATATCCAACATCGCTTTTCAACTCCCTACTATCCGCAGAGTAACGGCCAAGCTGAGGCTTCCAATAAAACCATTCTCAAAATCCTCAAGAAAACAGTCAATGAAGCTGGTCGTGATTGGCACTTGCAACTTAATCCCGCCCTATGGGCCTACCGCACTAGTATCAGAACACCAACTGGTGCCACACCATATGCCTTGGTCTTTGGCTCTGAAGCCATCCTACCTATAGAGGTCGAGATCCCATCCCTCAGAGTATCCATGCAGGACCTGATCGGCGGAGATGAGTATCGCACTTCCAGATTAGCTGAGCTTGAACTACTAGATGAGAGGCGCCTTGCCGCACTTAATCATCTCCATGTCTATCAAAACCGCCTTCGGCGTAATTACAACAAAAAGATCAAAGAAAGACGGTTTCAAGTTGGTGATCTTGTACTTAAGGAGAATCAGAGAAATCAAGCAGATCGAGAGAAGAAGGGTAAGTTTGAGCCTAACTGGTTAGGTCCCTTCATTGTCACAGCAGCATATGGATCGGGAGCTTATACTTTAGCTACACCTGACGACATTCCTCTAGATGAGCCACTTAACAGTGTCCATCTCAAGCAGTTCTATGCCTGATCCGTAGAGTATTCCCACAAAAAATCAATGGAGTCAAAAAATAAAAAATAAAAAAAAATCAAAAAAATACAAAAATACAAAAATACAAAAACATCCATCCTCTGGTGAAAACCTGGCAAACAGGCGCCTTGGATAAGTACCATAGTGAAAACCTAGCAAACAGGCGCTATGCGTAGAGTCAGCATCCATCGTCTATCGAGTCCTATCCACTCCTTGTCCAGTTCACAACTTGCTTCATCCATCCATCCGTAATAAAACCATTGACTTTGTTTGCATTTCCATCTCCCTATCGAGTATAGCTTGGAAATTTGTCAATGTCCATCATCGTCATCCCACGTCTTGATCTGTGTCTACAGTTAACACTGTCTGATCCTAGGTCAAGTCTTTCTGTGTCTTCTTCGGCGGTCACCCCTACAGTTTCCTCTACCAGAATGGGGGCAACTCCTTCCTTAGCGTCGGTCTAGGATTGGTTCCTTGTTCGTGGTTCGCAGCGCATATTTCAATCTTGTCTCATTTCCATAGGTAACACCCTTTAACGGACACAAAGTTCCTACGATAAGGCTGTTATCTTCTCAACACTTGTTCTACATCATCACAATAACTAGAACTACATATCATCGTTTCAATCTTAAGGTACCTTGATCCCATGGATATGGGTATGTAGGCAGTCTGGAATACGAAGCACGTTTCCAGTACTCAGGTACATAAGATCACCTCTTCTCCGCTCTTTTCCCACATCATCACACTAACCAGAACTACATATCATCTCTTCTCAATCTTAAGGTACCTTGATCCCATGGATATGGGTATGTAGGCAGTCTGGAAAACGAAGGACGTTTCCAGTACTCAGGTACATAAGATCTCCCCCTTCCACCTTGACCCATTCATCACTCTATCCAGAACTACATATTTATCACATTCATCTTCCATCGTAAGTGTGCCTTGATCCCGTGGATACAGGGTATGTAGGCAGTCTGGAATACGAAGGATGTTTCCAGTACTCAGGCACACACGATCCATCATTCTCCACCCGTTTCAATCCATTAGCACTTCATCCTTCTAGTCTTCTGTTTGTCAAAATCCATTTGCCTCGACTTGACTAACTCAAGCAGCAAGCTAGCACATCCTTTCAAAGCAAAAGTCCTTAACAAACTTGAAGCAAAGAGGCCTACTTCCAGAGTCATCTACTGTCCTGCATACTGATTGCCAACATCAGCTAAGTACCGCTTAACTAAGCCCTAGATCAACAAGCTTGTCTTCTACGAAGTGTTCCATTGTCGAGACCAACGCATGCGTCTCCTGCGACATGTGGCATTTCCTACAACGAGACATTGTCTTTTTAGGTAGATAGCCCCTTTAACGGACACAGAGTTCCTACGATAAGGTTGTTATCTTTCCTATCCAATCTATCCTGAGCAACCTCTTTGGCAAGAGAATATGTTGGCTGTATGTTTACTTTGTAAGTTAGTCAATTTGTGTTATGGTTTATCTTTTGTTCCCTATTTCCAATACCTATTCAAGACTACCTTGATTTATCTATAATCTTGGTATGTTGCGATGCAGTACGGATTGGGGGCATGGTCATTGCTTTCTGTGTGCTGTGTTTGAGGAATGATCTTTAGTATCTTTCTTAGCATCATATCTATCTTGTGTGTGTTACGACCTAGCATCTTACATATTAGTATTCTTCTTGAATTTACATGTATTGAAGTTTATTTTATGTTCAAGACTATGGCTCATTCACATGTTCCAACAAGGTCATATTATGTCTAAGGAATCTAAGATCAAACCGCTTGCTTGCAAAGTCAACGTCCACGCACTCAGATATTACTGCACCTTGGTCTTTTATACCTTGGTGGCGAACTATCTATGTGCTATATCAAAAATAAGGATTGCTCTTTATAAACAAATGTGAAACCATTGCAACAAGCTCATCCATTTACACCATCCATTTTTCCATGGCCTTATATAGTTTTCCAGCAAAGATCAATCAACAGTCTTTCTCTTATGTTCTTTTCTATCTCCACTTTCTTCTATTCAACCTCGCCTATCTCCAACAAATCTTCTAGTCGAGCGTCAACACCTTTCCTCTGTCGCCTCCCTGTCTTCCCGCTCGAGGGGGCATACGCTGGGGCAACTCGATACACTGGGGCATAAAAATTGTATTACATCTTCAACAATCATTTTCTTTGACGCAACGCTACATGCTGCATTGCATCAAAGAGGGGCAAAATGTAGACACCCTAAAATGACCGTGTCGTCAAATCACTGGCATTCCGTTATCTGTCTAATCACCTGCATTGCAAACGTTAATTAAATAATCTAATTATTTAATTAATTATCATCAAATTCTTCTAAATCTCCTAAATTCAACATTAAATAAAGAAATTAATTAAATTAAATTCCTCTATATTCTTCTACAATTAAATAATTTTAATTATTTAATTAGATCATTATCCTCTTTCCAAAAATCAAATCCACATTAATTAAATATATCCAATCACAAATTCCCTCTTATCTAAAATTAAATAATTCTTTAATTATTTAATTAAATCAAAAATCATTCTCCCAAAATCATGCACAACAATTAAATAAATTTATTTATTTAATTTGCTTTTAAATCTTCTAAATTAAATAATTCCAATTATTTAATTATTTCTTCCAAAATATCTTCTCTAAATTTAAATAAATCAATTATTTATTTAAATTACTTTTTCTTCTAATTTGAGTTATCTCTAAAATAACTCAAGCTTTCTTGCTCATCAATTAAATATTTCTATATTTAATAAAGCAAAATATCTTCTTTTCTCATGCAAATCTCTTCTTCTTGTTTTAAATCACTTAACTGATCGCTTTATTCTTTTAATTGATTTATTTCTTCAGTTAACTTATTCTTCTATTCTTGATAACTCCTCTCAATGCAAAAGAAAGCAGGACACTTGTCTTCTTCTCATTCGTTGCACATTCCTCAACTTATCTCCTCCATTGATTCTTCTGAATTATCTGGACCGTTGATCGATCCTCATTGAAACCTATATAAACCCCCCTCATCTCCTTCATTGAGCCTCTCTCTCTTCGATTGTATTTTCAGGCATACTTAACAGAGCTTTGAGTATACACAACGCGTCGATTGAGCAACCTTACGATCAGTTGACATTGATCTCTTGAGCACTACACTTGCTTGTTGCAGCTATGGCTTTGCAATTTCATTGAGCAATTCTACATTCAATCCAAAGGAAACAACACAAATTTCGGTAAAAGTCTTTATTGCATTGATTATTTGTCATGGCTTTTATTTAAATTCGTTTTCTTTATGTTATTGGATTTTTAGTTTTTATTAGTTTAGAATAGATCGATTTTCCATATACACAGCTTTGGCTTGAGCAAAAGATACTATTTTCATTGTCTAGACCAGAGAGAGAGAATCAAAATTTAGAGGTCCTTGAAATAGCTCAAGTTCATCTATTACCATCATTTCTTTGTTCAAGAAATTTTTCACTGCCTCTACAGTGTCTCTTACCAGTGATTGGGACTTCATTTCTTTTTGGATCTCAGAACTATCATGGGTCTTCTCTACTTGTTCTTCTTCTTTTCCCTTGACTTCCTCTTCTTAACTCACTTTCTCCTCTTTGCTTCTTTCTCCTTCAGCTCTTGAGTATGGAATGTTTGTTCCACCTGCAGTGGGATCCGGAGGAGAGATTGCACCTGAGTTTGTTGCTTCAAGAACTTCCTCTTCCAGAACTGAGGAGTCTAAGTTCTCAGAGATTTCTTCATTTATTTTATTTAGTCCTTCGACATCCTTGTCCAAAGTTTCTTCATTGATTGCTTTTAATCCTTCAACATTCATGGTAGAGGGTTCTTCATCTGTTTCTTCTACAATGGGAAGATTGAATCTCTTCAAGGCATTTTGGAGGATGTCTTTTGTTTCACTTGCTACTTGGTATGTTTCTCCAAGCATGAG
The DNA here is from genome assembly GCA_027924645.1 of Cunninghamia lanceolata. Classification (NCBI taxonomy): domain Eukaryota; kingdom Viridiplantae; phylum Streptophyta; class Pinopsida; order Cupressales; family Cupressaceae; genus Cunninghamia; species Cunninghamia lanceolata. Next base: position 3,362,445 of record BSBN01000341.1, on the reverse strand, counting down.
TTATTCATTCTTGCCTTACTCTAGAACTCATCCTTACAATCTTTGAAAATCATGTTCATTTGTTTTGGAGTGATGGAAGGATAGAGCTAAATTGCTATTTGCTCCCTAATCTCTAAGTCTTTAGCCTTTGCATTATCTTTTCTTAGCTAAAGTACTTTTTCTAGACTCTTAGGAATTAGTGATATTATTTCAATGAAGGCTTTATTGTAAATGTTCAAGTACTTGACAGTAGTGTCTTCCAAAATTCTCTTGTTTGCGTCACTGTATTCATCATAAAATTATGTTACTAGTTGTAGATTCCCATCCACAGTAACTACCTTAATGATATCATCAATGGAAAGAGTGGTCTTTTCAACAAATTCTTCTGCTTTTTCTTCTTTGTTTTTTCTATCAGAGAATTCCCCAGATGTTTTCTTCTTCTTCTTCATTTCCTTAATTTCCTCATCAGACTCTATTTCTTCATCATCTTTGAGACTTGTGTATGACCTTGTGGCTTTTGTTTTCATTCTCTTTTCTCCTTTTCTGGATGTCTTGACTTCCAATTTGGTGGCTCTTGAGCTCTTAGGAGTGGTAGGTGTAGAGCTCATAGAGGATCTGGTCTGGGAGGGGGCTTGTACCAGAACACTTCCTTTCTCTGCTTCTTGTTTCTCTTTCTCAGCTCTTTCAACTTTCTCTCTATTGGCATCTACTACCTCTTTTGATATGCCAAATCTTTTGGCAATTTCCTCAACTTCCCTTCTGACTTTTCTCTTTATCTCCAGTTGTCTTAGCGCAACATGTATTTTTACACTTAGTTCTTGAAAGGTTCCAAACCTTTCTGCCTCAAGGTCCTTAGGCTGGCTCAAATAGGTGTTGAATGTGTAGCTCCAAGATTTTCTCATCAACCTCGTATCCCATTGGCATTATCCACACTGTTCTGGGGTCAACTACCTTAATTAGGCATTGATCAGTGTCAACCATGAAGCACACTGTATCCTTATATTTCTCAACTATAGATTGAGGAATTCTTTCTCTGGCTTGCATCATGCTTTGGAAGTTCTTGAAGTAACCCCAGAGAGCTATGTTTTGGGTTTGAGCATCACCAAGTCCATACATATAGTCTCTAATCTGTATGGCAACCGATTTGTCATTTTGCCATACCCAACCACTTGATCCAGGTAGCTCATTCATGTAGTAGAAGAATAGACATAGTATTAAACAACCATACTTAAAGGAGTTCTTCTTATCCTTCTTGATCTTCTGCAAGTTTTCTAACAGTTGGTTTAAGAGAAGATCACATAGGTCATAGTTAGCATTTTCCCTTAACATCTGATATGTTGCATATATTGCAGTCCTAGACACGGAGTTCTCCCTGCTTGAATGATAGATCTTATACCCAATTATCATTGAGGCAAATTTGACATCCGGATCCATGATGTCATCTATGGTCATTGCTCTCTTGTCAAACTTGGATCTGGTAGCTTCTGTTATAATCTGGTTCTTAACAGATTTGAGTGTAGGTAGCCCACTAGATGAGTGCAATCCAGTTACTTCCCTAATAGCATCTTTTGTTATCTTGAAGGGCCTTGTTAACCACATGAAGTTATCATGCATCCTTCTCAAGACATACCGGACCCAATCATCTTCTGCAAAACAAGGAAAGTGGATGCAATGTCTGAAGTGTTTATCCCAGAGGGCCTTGTATTGAGGTTTGAGTTCAAAACTTTCATCTATTAATTGTTTATGATAGATGTCCATCAACTTAGATTCTCCAAATTCCTCAATGTTGGTGTGGATGTAGACCCTAACATCTTCTATGTGCAATACCCCATGTGGAATGCCAGAAAATGTGTCTAAAGGATCAACTTCTAGGGATTTGTAGGGGTGTTTCTTGAATTTTGGGCATTGCCTATTAGTGATCTTAACAACCATTGGAGTAGCCATTTTGCAAAAGATTCAGAGAGAGATTTTCAGAATGGAAGTACCTTTTTACGCTTTAGGGTTTGAAATAAGAGCTAGAACAAATCACTGGTTGAATTGGATTTTGCAGTTGATCTTTGAGAGAGTTGTAGAAACTTGATGCAAAGCTCTTCTTTTCTTCTCGAATGCAAATGTGCAAATGATGAGTGAAAGAACCCTTTTATTCTTGTGCAAACCCTAATTTCCTTCTTGTAATAAATGCACAACTTAAGTTGTCTAGTTTCCCTATTTTGAGAGAGATCTTTTTTGAATCACTATGTTGCACTTAGAATCATTTTCAGTGAGAATTGACAATGTATCTTCTTTTCTCCAATCATGCCATGGATCTGTAGATCAAAGTATTTCAATTTTGAATCATATCGGATTTGTCTTTGAAAATCCTGCTTTACCGGATGGTTGTCAAACCAGATCAATCTTGGATGATTAAACTTTTGTAAAACTCCATGCGGATCTTTCATATTTTTACCGAGGGTTATTTAGATATTTTTTTGAGAACCCTTTAATCCACAATATTCCATGTGCCAAATTTAGGCACCAATTGACTAGCTGGGGGAATTTATTTTTCTTTGTGACTCCCCCTGAGCTAGAGCTCATCTGTTTAGTTTCCAGAAGGAATATCAGCACCAAATTCTGGTGCGGATCCATCCCTAACATTTTCTATACTCTTCTTCACCCAAATCTTGCTCGTCTCCCTTTGAACTTCATCCATAATCACTTTGCCTTTTCCCTTATCTTATTTTTGATTATGATGCACCTTACCCTTTTTATCTTGATTTTTACTTCTGCAAAATTTGGCAATATGACTGGATATATTGCAATTATAACAAACAACATTTCTTTGCATATTTGACTGATATCCTCTTGATTTGCATTGATTAGCCATATGTCCCATTCTATTGCATGCAAAGCATCTACCATTGAATGAATTGTTTATTTGCATATTTCTACATTCATGAGATTTGTGACCATACCTTTTGTAGTTGAAACATTGTCCGGAGAAGGATGGATTAGTCTGATTCATTCTCCTTCTGCACTGAGTTGCTTTATGACCGAAGTTGTTGCAATTGAAGCAATATCCATTGAAGGATGGATATATTTGAGCATTTGGTTGCCTTACCAGAGGTCTTCTAGACCCGTTTATTTAGTTTCCTGATCCAAAGTTCTTCTGACTGGATCCGGAGCTTTCACCTTTCTCATATCCCAAGCCACACTTATCATCTGCCCTCTTTTGGCTCTCAAGAAGAACTTCAAGTTGGACTGAGCTTATCTTGATTTTCTCTTTGTATTCATTTGTTGTTTGAAGACTTTGTTTAAGAGTGTCTATTTGATTCTCAAGTTGTTCTTCATTATCTCTAGCTTCTTCAAGATCAGATTCAAGATGCTTGATTATTCTGTCCATTTTGTGGCAGTCCTTTGTCTTCTCCTTGAGGGATTGTGGTGCAGGAGCACCTCAAAACTTGAAGAATCTAGAAGATTCCTTACATTTTATGTTATGTCCAAAATGTAATAGTGTAAGGCCTTCATGCCATATGGAGTCATATTTGGCCGAGTAATGGCATAATGTTGAGTTGTCAAGAAAAGAATTGTAACTGAACTATAGAATGTAACTGATCGATAGAGGTATGTAACTGCCAAGATGTGAGTCTTTAATAGTTGGGTCTATGTTCACTGAACAGAGAGACCGAGAGTAGAGAGAAATTGTATGTATACTTTTGAAGTAGAAAAAAAAAGAAATTTTGTGTCCTGGTCTAATTATGAGAATGTAGATTAGATTCATTCCACTGATTTAGATTTCTTTGAAATCAGTGGAATGACCTCTGTAGTGTTAGTTTGTTTTCTGTTCTATAGGTTTAGTTGTTTCTGGGTGCTGTTTCAGTTACAAATGTTGCAGGGGAGGTTCTGGCTACAGAATCGTGCAAATCATGTGTATCCTACAAAGTAATGTATGCGCGAGATAAAAGTCATCGGTGTGAGGAGAGCCCATCGAGAGAGTCTTGAGAGTTATATCAATTGTCGGGGTCATAGTGATAGAAAGTGAATCATGTGTTGTAACATCGGAGCATTGGTATAAATAGACAGACATCCAACTATAAAAGAAGTCTTGCCTACGGAGATAGTGTGAAGGTCCATCAGAGTAAGTGGTGTTGAGTGAGTTTCGTAGACAAGAAGAAGATCAATAAGTTTTACTGAGTGTATTGGCCTATTGGCTGATAGAAAAACCTTGTGTCACTGAACATACATTTTATGTATATACTGCAATTGTATGTCGAGAACATTGTGTGTGTATATCACAATTGTATCTGAGTACATTTCATGTGTATCTCACATTTGTATATCGTAGTTGTATTTGGTGAATGTGCATTTCAAATGATGCAAGGAGTGACTGGTAGAAACAGTAGAGAGAACCAGCACAGCAAGTCACGTCTTGCATATACAACAGTTGGGGCATATCAGAGTATTGGTATAAGGATATTGAAGTTGGCCGATGGGATGCTGTCTTGTCGATAATGAAGAGCAAATCTATTTTGGTATTATTTGGACCTTGCGAAGGGTTTTTTTTTTAAAGCTATTTGAGCATTATTCTATTTGTATTGTGGGTTGATGGGTATTTTCACCTTGTTTTAAGTGCTTCCCTGTGCGCTTTGCATCAGATTGTTTTAGATTATCTTCACTTTTCTTTTTTTCTTCAATTTCTTGGGTGAATCTCATAACCCCTGATTCCATTTCATGCCTTACCATAATGACCTCTTGATAGCTTCTCACATAGCTTATTTTTCTCATTCAGATCTTCATTAGTATCATTGTCTTCACTCTGATTGGCTAATTTTTGAAGTGGTTCCTTTCTTTTTTTCACAGAGATACTAATTTTTTCTTTTAGCTCATTTATGAAATCATCAGCTTCTTTGAGTCTTTCTCTCAGATTATTGACTTTAGAATGTGATTGTTCAAGATCATCTAGGGCAGACTGAAGTTGTTCCTTCATACCATATATATCCATTGAGATTCCCAGATCTTCCTCAAGCTATTAGGCTTTGTTTAGAGGAACTTAGCTCTGATACCAATTGTTGGAAACAAGGCAGATAACTAAGAGGGGGGGTGAATTAGTTAACTCTATTATTTTAACTTTCTTCTCTTCTTTTATAATTTGTGCAGCATCAAAACATATAAGCATATATAATCATGAGAACAAAAATAAATCAATACACATAATACAAGGATTTTTATGTGGAAAACCCTGTTAAGGGAAAAACCACGGGGTGACTAACCCAAGATTGTATTCTTTGTTAAAAGAATAAGAAGTACAAAATGACACTTGCCAATTAGGGCTCACTGCCCGAGCACACTACTCACAAGAGGCACACTGCCTACAAGAGACTCACTGTCTAGAGAACTTACAGAAGGTAACCAGGTGTTTGAACTGATGAGAGGCATCCACAAATGCTAGAGTTCAGTTCTGGTTAGGCACAATACACTGATCTGATGTACTTCATTCTTCCTCTATTTTAGTGCTGCTGCTCTGTCACATACCGGACTTGTATTGCTGCTTCCACACTTATCTCTACCTTTCTTCGTACTTTATTTTCTCATATCTGTTTACACACACACCTTCATACTGGAATCCATCTAGTATATATATCCACACCAATGATTTCAACAATTTTCTAGTCAGCAACCAGAATACTCAAGATATTTACAAATTACTGATCTGTCAGCTGAATCCATGCTTGATTTGAGATGCGTATCAAGAACATAGGCATTGAAGTCATCAATCATGTCGGCCAACAATGTATGATCCCTCAAATTGCTTTATCAACATCAATTACTCATCCGGATTGAAGTCTGATACTTTATCAGTCAGTTTTTTCTCAGTCTGCTCTGCTTGTCTAGAACCCAACACTCAGATGCTCATATCTTCTTCATGCTTTATCACCGCAGGCTAAATCTCTGGAATATAGTAGTCATGATACCCTTCTTGACTTTCCCAAGTTTGCAACTTACTGAGCTACACCATCTGAGAGATCCGGACTTGATTGTCAGACCTTGTTGCATACTCTGTTCTTGTTCACCAGACCAAAACAATCTTCAATCTGACTTCCAATATAGGCATACTATGTACTATGGATGTGTGGGATAGACTTTGTTGCCATCAGTGACAACACTCATGAAGCCCCACAGTGTCTCTTGCAAATAGCTTGAAGGTAAAAGGTATTGGGTTTTATGCACTATCTTTCATATCTATCCTTTATTCCAATATTTCGTTCAAATTATCTTTTCCCTCAATGATGATCTTTGTTAGTCTATGCAAGGGTAGTTGCACATTTTCATCCCTCTTAGGAGAAGGCATTTCTCTAGTCATATCATCCCCTATTATTTCAAATTCATCCTCCTCATCAAAGACAATTGGATAATCTATCAGAGGGGATTCATCAACCTTTCTTCTCTTTGAGGATGACTCCCTTGGGGGTGAGTCCAATTCTATTATTTGTGTAGAGGGAAGAATCACTAGTTGCATTAGTGGAGGAGACAGGGAAAGTTGGGTATGTGTAATGTCCCCATTTTGAGTGAGCATCAGAGTTTGATGGTTTAGCCTATCACCGGGTCCTCGTAGGCTAATAATGGTGTTTAGACGACCCTGTTGTGGAGTTTTATGGCTCTCCAGAGGGCAGTTGTTCGTGTTTTCATCTCCAGATCCTTTGCATGTTCTAAGGCATTGATTTTTGGGGGTTTTTGGCATTATTTGCATATACTTACTATTTATAGTAAGTCAGTTGGACATTAGAGACCCACCTTACTACTTTTAGTAAGGCATCCAGATTGACAGTGGGAGCAGTGGGCTAGCCAGTGATGAAGTCAAAATTATTAAATAATGATTATTAATGAAGTTATGACATTTAATTATTATTAAAGTGTTACTTTAATAATATTTAATTATTTAGGGGAATATTATATTGACTTCATGTGACTTTATAATTGAGAGGTATTTAATATCATATAGTCAAAATATTAAGTGAGCATTTAATGACTTTATTTGACTTTATTATGAAGGGGTTATTTAATTATATACAGTCAAATTATAAAGGGTGCATTTAATGATATAAAGTCAAGTCATTATAACCATTATTTGGGTGCCCACTTGGAAGGATATAATAAAGCACAAAAGCAAATATATTTTTATTATATTAAATGATTTTATGCCTCATGGGAAATCATGCCTTTTGGAGAAGAGTATAAAAGCATTTAGAAAAGGCAAATAATTCATTCATTATTGATTGAACACTTATGAAATTGGTGAAGCTTGGCTGTAAGGAGAAAACAAGGGTTTCTTCAATCTGATCATGGAGAACATCCATTCTCTCTGATTTGAGCAACCTACAGGTGTGAGATAGCATCTAATGGTTGTAGTTTATAGGTGGCTATCATTCAGTGGTCACATTGTGCTTATTTGAAGATATATTGTTGGGATTTTTCAGAGCTAGGGTTTACTATAAAGCTGATTAGCATCATTTGGTATTCATGTTGGAAGGAAAATTGATTATATTTGTAGGTGTAATAGCTATGTGAATTCCTTGGAATATTTGGTTATAAATTGTTGTAGTTTGTTTAATTTATAGTCTCCAATATTGACACTAAGGCTAGAAGAATTTGTGAGAAGGGTTGGAAGTCAGTTTAGAAGGTATTTTGCAATGTTTAATTCACAAGTTACCACGGCTGGTTGAGCGCAAGGGTTGATATTGATACATTGTCAAAATCATGGGAATTGATGGAGTTTACATGCATGTTTAATTTATAAACTCCTTCCGTCAGGTGCAGATTTGGAGGCTTAGGGAGTAATGATTGACTTGTTTTGGGCATCAAAGCAATCCAAGGATTGATATATATACATTGCATTTGGTGGCTCAAATATCATCAACCGAAGGAAAGGATCAAGTCCAAATCATTCCAGATATGCATGTTTATGTTTAGATTCCAAATCTTTACTTTGGAATACATCTTATATGTCTGTATCAGTCTGATACAAGTCTGATCAAACCTCTATATTTTGTAAGCAGAGTTGATATTTTGTAATAAAAGTGATCCATTTCAATTACAAATCATTGTATTTCATCGTATGTTGTTTTTTTATCATTTTCTATATGTTATGCAATGAAAGTAATGCAATAAGAGCCCAAACAAACAATTTAGAAAATACCAATCAGAACTTGACTTGACAAGCATTTGACAAAATTACATGCAAACACAAATTCAGTTCAGGAGATCAATTTGGGTATATTTCCGGTTGGGATATTACATTGGTATAAGAGATAGATCCTGCCATCCTTCATTGGGTTTAAATAAGTTATTCATCGAGCTCACAGTTATCACACTAGAATGACCATCACTCTTTCTTTTTCTAGCTACATTGTTTTCTAGTCCAGTTTAAAATTAGTTCAAGCAATGGTGAAGTAATAGTATCTGGTGATTCCAGGAGTGGTTAGCTAGAATGCTATATGAACAGGGTAGTAAACTTGGCAGATCATCACAATCCAGATATGATACTTTGTGCATTTTGAGAAGGCTGGAAGAAAATTTAAGTCTTGTTGGACAGTCACCTTCAGCGTTGCTATAGATAGCTATTACTCTAGCAATGACTTCGTTGGGTGAGCATAGGTATTTGAGACACACTAACAATGAGATTAGATTCACTATTGCCCTATGTATCAGTTAGATTATGAGGATTATAGCTCCTCGGGCTCCTTATGATGTGATCACAATGAGAGGTTTTTTAGTTGATTGTTGATAGTATGGTTGGAATAGGAGATGTTAGTAGTCCTACCTTTGGAAAGAAGGTAAAGATTTTAGCACTGATGGCACAGGTGAGATCATGCATTGTCATGATTGACTTTGGTTATCATGATCTTGTTTTGTAGTTGTTCCGACTCTTCTTGGAGTCCATCAGTGAGAAGCATGACAAATTTGTTCAGGACTACATGGGAGTTATTTTGGCTTCCATTATTAATAACAATGACGATTTATCTCAGCCTATCATGTCATTACTTCTAGCTATTCGTAAGCGAGAATACGTGTCATCTTCAGCTGCTTATGACTTAGTGTGTAGTGTCTTCGAACAATGTGAAGATGAGTTGAGGCCCTATTTGGTTGAGGATGAGCATGTACAGGAAAGGAGGGTGAAATTTGAAGAGAGTGTCGGTACTTTCAACTCTCAAGAAGTTCTTATTAGTCATGATAACAATTCTAATTTTTATGCCAATAGTCCTTCTCTTGAGTGTAATGCTGGTTTAGATGTCATGGAAAGTGCATAAAATGTTGTGGGTGTGTATATGAAAAGTTTGGATAAATTTGAAAATGATAAAACAATAACATGCATTACCTCAATTCAAATCTTCAATACCTCAAATAGATAGATGCAAGATAAATTAATCAATTGATTTGATATGTTGATTGCTCAATTTAGTAGCATAATGGTAAGATGAAGATGATTGATGATGGATGAAAGATAGATGATAATAGACGAGAAGATTGAAGAATGATTTTGGCAGCATAAGGATACTCAAGATGTGGACCCTCAAATGGCTTGTAGATGGGTTGATTTATAGGCAAGGATTGGTTTGAATGGATGGTTGAGATTAAAAGGCTATATGAACGATGTGGACGGCTAGGATTGATTAGTTATTCCTACTCTTCAAGGAAGTTGTAGTCATGTGACAAGTGTACAAAGGAGGATAAAGATCATGTGTGATCATGTACAGAAAAACCTTTATTTAATAAGTTTATGTCTGATAGTGTACATAAAAACTCTTATTAGTTGTACATGTGAAAGATATTAAATGAAAAAAGTACTACCACACATGATTCAATTGAGAGGTGGACAAGCGTTGGAATGTGGTGAGAGGTGAGGACCTAATTCAAATATTTTATTTGAATTAGTTGGAAAATTAATTAAATAAATAAGATTTATTCAATTAATTGGAAAGTGGGATTATGAATGTGAAATTAATTAAATAAATAAAATTTATTTAATTAATTGGCTAGGTGGGATAAGGATGGGATTTTAATTAAATAAATAAAATTTATTTAATTAATTGGCTAATGGATAAGTGGAATTAAGAGTGGGATTAGGACAAAATGCTACATGATGTCTAAGTAATGTATTTGACTAGGTGTTGCAGACATGGACAAATTTGGGGACAAATTTAGGTGTCTACATTTTGCCCCTCTTTGAGATGATGTTCGAGATGATAAGCTTTATGTTGAGTAACATCATTTCAAAGAAGCTAAGGTATGAATAGAGGAAAATGGATGGGATGATGATGGAAAGAATAGGATGATGATGGAAAGATAGGATGATGATGAAATGATAGGATGAGGATGCCCTCTCAAGAGGATAGGCAGGTTGAACAAACACGGCTAGGCTCTCGAAATGAAAGGGATTGGTCAAGGAAGAAAGGAAATGGATAGAAGAAATGAATGATGCGTTATGCTGCAATAAAAGTGAGCAACCATGATGTTTGATATAGCACTAGATGTTATGCACCAAGGTATAAGGACCAGGGTGACGATGTGTCTCATGCCTCGACGTAATACAATTTTGTCTAACGTATGAGGAAGTAAACTTAGAGCATTAAAGTCCTAATGCACAAAAGGTATGATATGACCTTAGATGCAAAGGATAATGCAAAAAGCTATTCCAACATACACAAGATATGAATATTAGCTGGAAAGATACTGATGTGATATAAATGCAAGATAAAATGATAACACACAAGCAAGCAAGCATGCATGCACAAATGATTCAAAAACAAACAAGGTATTACCCCTATCAAGCTGTAAACCAATGATTAAGTGATTGATTTGATTGATGATAATAGTGTTGTCATTGCGGGGAGCAATATATCCTTAGATCAACACAAGGATGTGATTAATTGATTGATTGATTTGATTGATTCAGTTTACGACAAGATTAGGATCAAGACCATTGATGTGATTGGATAATTTGACTAGATTGATTGACTTGATTGGCATGGATTAAGGATGATTGACTTGCATTTGGATCATCGCTTGGAATGATTTGATTAGAATGATTGTAATGATTGGATTGAATTGAGGAATTGGATTGGTTTGATAGATTTTAATGAATTGATTGGAGGAATTGGATTGATTTGAAGAATTGATTGGATTGGATGAATGTGATGAATTGGATTAATGTGATTTGATTTTTTAAGAAGTGATAAATTGATTGATGATGATGAATGAATTGATTTGGAAGAAGTGATTTGATTGGAATGATTTGATTGATGTGGTTTGATTTGATTGATTGATTGATGAATTGATTTGATTGATTTTGATGATTTGATTGATGTGATTGATATATGTGGGAGATAGATGATAGAAGAAATGTGAGATGGATGAAGATGATAATTGGTGAAGATTGGATGAAGGATGAAAGATGGAAATGGTGGTATCACCTATGCCTGAATTTGAGTACTTCCTTCATATCCCAGATTGTCTACATACCCTGTATCCACGGGATTAAGGCACTTAACGATAGAGATGAGATGTAGTTTTGATTTGTGTTTTATTGATGGTGATGATGAAGGTGGATGGATTGATCAGGTTTGATTGGATTAATTGAGATTGATTGGATGTTTGATGATAAATGATGTTATTGATGGGATGACATGGATTGGATTGATGTGATTGTGATTGATTGATGATGGTTGGATTGGCTTGATTTGGTGATTTGATTGGATTTGTTTTGATGGATTTCTTGATGATGATTTGATTGAAGAATTGATTGATGAAGTGATGAGTAGATTGATTTTATTGCTTGGAGTTTTGTTGAATATTTGATTTTTTTGTATTTTTGAAATATTTTAATTTTTTTTGTATTTTTTGGGGATATTCGATTTTTTTATATATTTTTGAATGTTTTGGGATGACATTGGATTTACAATTTGGGTAACCTTTGTGCTAGATACCAATGACAAGGGAAGAAACCAAGTCTAGGTGCAAGGCTGAATGTAGGGTTGGATGGATGAAAGGATGGGCAATAGTAAATGTAATGGAAGGCACATGATAGATGGATGAATAAAAGGATAGGCTATAGGGGATGGCTGTATGCCTCATAATAGAGCTAGGATGTGATCTCCAAAGACTATGTCGCATAGGAATAACATGTCCCATTCTAGGTAGTAGACTTAGGATTTTACATGACAAAGCTTATGATGAAAGGATGACATGATGGATTTTACATGACAAGGCTTAGGACAATAAGGTGATAGGATGGATGAATGGAAATGATGAGGTATACCAAGAGATACCCAAAGCATATTTCAACATTTTGCCCCTATGTCTTTATCAAGATCAAAAGGAGGAAGGGAGGATAAAGGGACTCAATATGATAGATATATGTATATGGGTGAAATGGATAAGGATGGAAGGATAGGATATTGCAAGATAGGACATGATAAGATGGAAAATGATAGGTTGGAAATGATAAGATGGATGAGACAATGTGCCCCCAAGTGTAAGTGACATAGAAGATCAACCTACACATGACACATATTTGCCAAGTTTTCATCATGGTACTTATCCAAGGCACTTGTTTACTAGGTTTTCATCATTGGACGAAGGGATTTCTCTTTACTTTTTTTTTCTCTTTTTTTTCTTTTTTTTTTCTTTTCTTTTTTAATTTTTGACTTTTTTTTTGAATAAGATAGGATGACAATTACACATGGCGCTTGCAAGCAGGTTTTCACCATGGTAATGGATAGGAGGGACTCAAGTGTCTAGTGCTATGAAAATGTGATAATTCCACTAGAGAATGATGTCATCGCATGGACCATGTCAAGTTTGCTCATAGATGTTGGTAGGGGATTTCATGAAAGGGAGATGGATTAGGTAGATAGTGGATTATGATGTGGATTAGGTAATATTCATGCAAGGATGGAATGGTGGATTATGGAAGATTCATGTAAGGATGGATGGGGGATAGTAATTTATGATGTGGATTGTGTAGGATTTATGCAAGGATGGATGGGGGATAGTGGATTATGATGTGGATTAAGTTGGGAAGGATAGTGATTTATGATGTGGATTATGTCGGACTTATGCTAGGATGGATGAAAGGCTTATGCAAAAGCATGGACCATAGGAAGGTGATTAGGAGGATATGTAGGATAATGGATGAAGGATGGAGAGATGGAGGTATGTGGAAATGTTGCGGAATGGAAGGGAACCATGACCAATGGTTGCACACACCATAATAAACATTTAAGATTTTAATGGGAAGGTGGTGTAGGAAGCAATGGGGATGTTTGCTTAGGGGATGGGTGATGGAGTGATTTAGGAACCCACATGGACTTAGTATTTTTATATTTTTGTTTTGCTTGTGGGATGAAAGAAGTTGAAACTTTTGTATGGAATGGCATTTTTGGATGGAAGGGGATGAATTAGATTTTTGAGAGGTGGATGCCTCATTTGACTTGTATGATTTTTGTTTAGGGACCCAAACTATTTTAGTTTTGGACATTTCTTTTGGAAGTATGGATTTGGATAACTTTTTGAATGTATTTGGCTTTGACTCTTTGAAGTGATGTCCTAAGGCATGAACATTTGTATGATTTTTGGCTCTATAGGTAGAGGCATCCAAAACTTTTTCTTTTGAATCCCATGGACATGATGGAAGCGAGGTTGGTGGAATGAGTGGTAGCTTTATGTTTAGACAATGTGTGCATTGGTTGGTCATGATTAGGAATGTGAGGGAAGTTATGGATAAGTGAATAATTAGGTGTTGGTAGAAGTGGAGGAAAAGTGAATGGAGGGATATTTGGAGTTGGAAGAAGTGGATGTAAATTGGATGGTGGAAGGTGTATGGTCACATGCTTTTGACATTTGTAGGATGATGGAGGTGGAATGGCAACATATGTTTTGGGCATATGATAGGATTTATGATGGAAAGTGGACTTAGGATGGATGGAGGAATAACCAACATTTTGAGGTTGTTTACCTTGGGGTATATATCCAAGGCCATATGAGCATGGAGGGACCTTGACATGGATTGGCTCCAAAATTCCTTGTTCATGAAGGCCTAGGCCTTTACCTTGGTAGTTCATGTCTTGGAGGATGTGATGGACTATGGGACTTGGTATGTTTTGGGAACTAGACTTGAGTTCATTATTGGATGGAGAAGATGAACTAGAGGACAAAGGTTGTTGTTGTCCTAAGGAGGAACATTCATGGATGAAGGTGGATAGGCCAAGTGGATATGATGGTGGACTTGAAATGGGGTCAATGGTGGATGCGGAAGGAGGATCATTAGGATCTTGATTATGTTCATTTAGATCCAAGATATTGGTATGATCTTATATGCTTATGTGTTCTTGGGAGGAAATTGTCTCATCATGACAAGTTGATGTTTGCTTATTATGGATAGGGCTAGATGGAGGATGGATAGGAGCAATTTGGATATCTTGCTCAAGGATGGATATAGGATTATGGATAGGATCAAGGTGCTCATGGATAGATTCTTCATCATCTTGATCATGGATTAGATAAAGTTTGGCTAGGAGGATCATCATGGTTTTTATGATCATAGATAGAACCTTGATCATAAATGTGAGCATACATAGGATTAAATGTGATATGAATAGGATACATTTGCTCATGAATAGGCTCATGATCATACATAAGATCTTGATAATATAAAACATATAGGTCATGGATATGTGGAACTTAGAGATTCTTTGATCTTGATTTAGATTAGGACTTGATGTTTCCACATGCTTTGGATTATTCCCTTGATATAACTCTTGATTTGCTTGGATGGAAGTGGAAGGCTCTTGGATAGGTGCTTGATCAACAACATGAGAACATGATGACTCTTGACTTGGATTCATGGTGGGAGACTCTTGTATGGACTCAAGGGGTTGTGGGTCACATGATAGGCTTGAAGGGCTAGGCATGTTAATGGAGGGTTCTTTGATAAGATCTTGAGTGGGTGTTTGACATGGGGGTGTTCTATCCCTTGCTAGTAGCCAATGGATCACATCCTTTGCAAGTGTATGGGTGCATGGAAAATATAGTGGATGGATGATAAGGGTAGATGGTGTTGTAGGATTAGGATCATGATTAGGTTGAGGGCTAATTGGATTGGATGGATTGGGACTTGGGCTAGATGGAAGAATAATGGAATTAGATAGATTGGTTTTATCTAACACAATCTTACCACAATATTCTAGGTTCTTGACCAATCTTTTAAATTGTATACATGTGGATATGGCATGGCCCTTACACCTATGGTATGCACAATATTCATCATCTTTATACCAATGGGGTTTAAAGTACAGTTTTCCAAGGGGTGTTATCGGTGGCAGCTCAATCAAATTTGCTTGGACCAATCTTTCCAAAAGTATCTCCATGAAATCTTTTAATGAAGGATTAGTGGAACATAGGGATGAAGGTGATGAAGGTTGATGGACTAATGAACTAGGATTAGGATCACATGAAGGTGTTAGGATAGGACTAGTCAGCTCATGTGTTGGGATGTGATTAGATGGTGGGGGTGACTCATTAGATGCATTGGATAGATTGGTATTTCCCTTGTCAAATGATATTAAGTCTTGCATAGGATAACCTGGACTTTGATTTATGTACAAGGGACCACTTGGACTTGGATGTACTTCTTTGTGCAAAGGTGGACTTAGGTCTATCAATGGTGCTTCTTGTGAGGACACTTGGTTGCCTTGTAGATGGGTTTGGTGGTGTGTTGGCTTAGTAGGATATGTAGGTGAAAGGTTTAGTGATATGAATTGTTGTGGAAGTTGTTTGATGTTGGAAGAAGTGGGGTATGATGATGTGGCATTATTTTGACATATGGTTGGATAAGATTGGTATGAAGTTGGATAAGTTGAGGTGGGATTGTTATGGAAAGATATGGGATAAGGTGATATGGCATGGACTTGATAAGGAGATGAAGTGGGTTGATATGGATAAGTTGATGTGGAATTAATTTGACATGTGGATGGATGAAGTTGATATGAAATGGAAGGTCATGTCGCATAGGGATGAGGTGGAATTTGTTGATGTGGAATGGATAGAGGATTATGTGTTTGTTGGTTTTGACAAGTGGCTATAAGGTATTGGGCTTGGGCTATGAGATGTTGCATTTGAGGTGATTGACTTGCTTGAGGTTGAAGTTGTTGGATGATGCCTTGGAGCCTTTGTATAGTTTGTTGACCTAAGGGTTGTGGTGCTTGATAAAGTGATTGGAGGAGGTCTTGGAAGTTGGGTACTATGTCTTCTAATGTTGGCATGTTGTCACACAAGTGTTTAAGTCTTAAGTCCTTTTTGGCAAGTGCTTGGTTATGATTCAATGATGATGTGGATTGTTTGGATGATGATTTGATGATTAGGATAAAGGTGACTAGGATGAAATTAATTTGGATGTGTTTAGGATGAAATTGATTTGTCTATGATGTGTAGGATGACTCGTTTATGTGTTTGGTGTTTAGAGCTTGATTTGGCAATGTTCAAACAAATGAATATGCATATACACACATGAATCACTCACACAAGACATATAAACAATTTTTAACTTGGAAAATGAAATGTGATGATTAAGAAAGCACATGTGGAAGACACATCAACAAGCCCTATGACTAGTTGAATGGGTATGGCCAATTAGGTCTCAAGCTAGGTTGCACAAGGTTGACTAGGAATGTAATGAAAGTGAAATCTTGCCACACAGCCGGGAGAAAGGGGTAACCCACCCTTCACCTTCACTTCCCAAAGGTATAAAGTTCTTTGGGGCTTAGCCAAGAGTGAAAATATTTACAACTCCTAATGAGGGTGTCTTTCGATTCAGCCTCGATTGAGGTCATCCATTAGAGTGGTGTGTCTCCAAGCAAGCCTCCTAAGTAGGGTAAACAAAACCAAACCAAGTGAGCTGTCACTTGATTCACACTCGCAGTTGTTAATTAACCTTTAGACAATAAAATGTATGGAAGATAATTTAGGCACTTGTTATTTTTAGATCCAAATCCAAACGTGTTAGAAGACACTTGTTCATTTTAAGCCCAATTTTTGATGTGATTGCAAGCAAGTTGTTCATTTTAAGCCCAAATCCAAATGTGTTTACAAACAATGATTAAGAGATCAAAGATTAGAATAAATGCACCTGATAAAATTGCTTTCCACTTTGCTATTGTGATTGATCCAAACACTGCTCCAGCTCCTTTGATGTCACTACAAGCCACCAAATCAAAAAATAAACAAGTAAACTTGCAAAGAAGATGATTATATGAAAAAGATGAAATCTGATAAATTCTGATGAAAATGATTTGATACAAAAAAATGGACTACATGAATATAAATTTTAGGAGATTCTAAGCAATTTGAAAAAAAATTTCATTGAAATCCGATTAATTTTGCTCAAGTTATGCTTGTTTGAAGTTTAAAAGAAAGTTTGACTTTGACTGACAAAAAAGCTTGTAAATGACACAATCACCTAATAATTTATTCTCCACTATGTATTTCTTTGAATTAGCTTTCCAACAAGTCCTTGTTTGCGCGATTTCGATACTGTATACAAAAGTTATGGCAAAAAGAAAAAACAATACCCCTTATTGTGCCAAATGCGACCTGCTACTGCCAAATGTGACTTAATGTGCTTCAATTGCATATGAAATAAAGCCAAATGTGAGGATCTATACTTCAATTACATATGTGTTTAACCAAATGCTAGGATCTATGCTTCAATTGTGGCTAAGGATGACAAAATGCCCATACAGGGGTTTTAACAGGAGATTTTTTTAGGGAAGAATTGCGATGACGAATAGCTTAATTGCGACTAGGGATAAGCCAATTGCGATAGACTATTGTTCAATTGCAGCTGAGATTTTAACAGATGCGAGGGGCTTCTATTCAATTATGCTTGGATCTAGATAATTACGCACAACCTACAAAACAGAAACCCTACCGAACCAAATGCGGCTGGAAAAGACCAGATGCGACGCTCAGCTGTGTAATTACACTCAAAATACAACCAAATGTGATTTTCTATGAATCAATTGCGCTCAGTTTGCATCCAATTGTGATGACCTATAGTTCAATTGCAATTTTCTGTAGATCAATTGCACTCAGAACCCTGCAAAAAACTAATTTCACAAAAACAACTTGCCAAAAATGATGTTAAATCAAGGATGTGAGTCCCACTAGGCGTGCCAGAATGTGTATATAAAAAATTTGGATAAAAATGAAAATGATAAAACAATAACATGCATTACCTCAATTCAAATCTTCAATAACTGAAATAGATAGATGCAAGATAGATTGATCGATTGATTTGATATGTTGATTGCTCAATTCAACAACATAATGGTAAGATGAAGTTGATTGATGATGGATGAAAGATAGATGATAATAGATGAGAAGATTGAAGAATGGTTTTGGCAGCATAAAGATACTCAAGATGTGGATCCTCAAATGGCTTGTAGATGGGTTGATTTATAAGCAAGGATTGGTTTGAATGGATGGTTGAGATTAAAAGGCTATATGCACGATGTGGACAACTAGGATTGATTAGTTATTCCCACTCTTCAAGGAAGTTGTAGTCATGTGACAAGTGTACAAAGGAGGATAAAGTTCATGTGTAATCATGTACACAAAACCTTTATTTAATAAGTTTATGTGTGATAATGTACATAAAAACTCTTATTAGTTGTACATGTGAACGATATTAAATGAAAAAAGTACTACCACACATGATTCAATTGAGAGGTGGACAAGCGTTGGAATGCGGTGAGAGGTGAGGACCTAATTCAAATATTTAATTTGAATTAGTTGGGAATTAGTTGGAAAATTAATTAAATAAATAAAATTTATTCAATTAATTGGAAAGTGGGATTATGAATGTGAAATTAATTAAATAAATAAAATTTATTTAATTAATTGGCTAGGTGGGATAAGGATTGGATTTTAATTAAATAAATAAAATTTATTTAATTAATTAGCTAATGGGTAAGTGGAATTAAGAGTGGGATTAGGACAAAATGCTACATGATGTCTAAGTAATGTATTTGACTAGGTGTTGCAAGACATGGACAAATTTGGGGACAAATTTGGGTGTCTATAGTGGGAGAAACTCTAAATGTTGGCACGCAAGATATGAGTGTCAAACATCTAGAATGCATGGAAAATACAAACCATAACAATTTTGATTTTCATGATAGCAGTGGGGTTCCTTTGCATCAGCATGAGACAACAACTACTTCACATGAGGGTGATGGTTCCATGGAGTTGTCAAAGGCAAATACTCAAGGTTTGGGTATTATTGATGCATTGTGTGAGGAGGATTCATGCCACCACAAGTCTGATTTTTCAAATCAGACCATAGAAAACAAATCAGAAAATTTATTAATTGGCAAAGAGTCCTTGGATCGCTTTTTGGATGGACATGCAGTTACTCTAGAAGAAGTGTGCAAAGATATTGTCAAAACAACAGCTTCTATAGTGTCTTTTGAGCCATCCTTTGAGGTACATAGCAATAGTACCAATGATGATATTATGAGTAAAGCTGATTGTAGACACCCAAATTTGTCCATGTCTAGGGACACCTTGTTACATCACTAATCCATTATCCAATTAATTAAATAAATTTTATTTATTTAATTAAAATCCCATTCTCATTCACTTAGCCAATTAATTAAATAAATTGTATTTATTTAATTAATTCCACATCATGTCTTATCTCATTTTATGCATTTATCATATTAATTAAATAAATTTTATTTATTTAATTAATTTCCAACTCATATCCCACTAATTCAAATACTTTATTTGAATTAAGCCTTTATCATTTATCACATTTCAACACTTGTCCATTTCCCATTTATCATGTGTTGTAAGACAACTTTCATTTAAAATCCTTCACATGTACAACTAATTGGACCTAAATTTAGTAACTTTCAATCTCAGCCATTCACATAGCCTTTGAATCTCCACCGTTGATTGATCTTGGTTGAGTCTTATATAAACAGCCTCTCATTCCATATGAGATACCCCCCGAGAAATCCAGAAATCTAGCAATCCAGCAATCATATAGCAACTCCATTATCATCTTGAGCATTCGAGCATTTGAGCTTTTATCATCCATCAATGGCAGCTTTCAGCTTTGTGATTGTTCATTATTGAAGAAGCAGTCCACATTTCTCTCTCCAACAAGGAATCGCACGGTCTAGGTGATGTTATGCTTGCATTGCATTGTTCTTTTGGCTTCATTTAGATTAGATTCCTTGATGATGGTAGGGTTAGGGTTTCATGACTATGTCTGATCTTCCACACCTGACTTTCACCTATCACATTTTGGCACGCCCGGTGGGACTCACGTCCCTGATTAACTTCGTTTTTTTTGGAGTTGTTTCCTTGAAGATCAGATTTTGCAGGTGCTCGCAGAAAATTCCAGTCGCTTTTAAAGGAAAATCCGCCGCTTCGGGATTTCTGCGTCGCTTCTGAGCTGGAGCAGGCCGCATATACATCTCTGGATCGCCTTTGACCTAACAGTCGCCGCCTTAGGAAAACGCATCGCTTTTATCATTAAACTGATCGCCTAAGACTGTATTTGCCGCTTTTGATCTAACAGCCGCCGCTTTTGCGTATCATCAGATCGCTTTTAATCTAACAGGGGTCGCCTTTGCACAAATCCGCATCGCTTTTGACCTAACAGTGCACGCTTTTGTCCTGATATGATGCGCTTATGAGCTAATAATATTCGCCTGTGCAGGTTAGGGTTTTTTATTTTTGTTGTGCAGGGACAGGTCGCTTTCGACTTCCAACAGGCCGCTTCGGGTATAGTGCGATCGCATATGAGACGACAGACGCCGCTTTTGCATATATTTGTGTCGCTTATGGACTAATATTATTCGCCTGTTTGGCTAGGGTTTTTGTTTATCGGCTGTGTTTTGCAGAAACAGGTCGCATCCGGCCCTCAACTGATCGCTTATGGAAAATATGCATCGCTTATAAGCTAACAGGCTTCGCATACTGTGTTTTTGCGCATCGCATATGATCTGCAGTCTCTCGCCTCTGACATAACAGAGGTCGCTTTTGATCAACAGTGTGTCGCATCTGGTAAAGCTTTGCTGTTTTCAAGCCTGTTTCAGTTCCAGTTTGATTTTTGGCTATTAACTGGGTATTTGCGCAGCATCTTATTGATCTGTCCAAGAAAGGAGGTTATCAAACTACTGACATATCTGTTGCAGGTTCGATCGGTCCAAGATTTGTGGTTTTTTTTTTTTTTTCACTAAATTAGGCATATTTGGGCTTGGTGCTTAAAATGAATTACTGTTTGCTCCGTGCTTGATTTATCTTTTTGATTGCTTGCATGTGCCTGATTGTAACCCAAATTTAATGACAAAAGTATCCTCTCCCCTTGCCTATCAAATGGATCTTGGGTGCATGAGAACTTGTCATTATCTTTAGAGGGCCTGCCTTCCCGGTGTGAGAAGGGATACGACCCAAGCGGTAACGGGCTAAAGCCAAGTCCTTCCGAACCGCTATATAAGAAAAGTGTTTGTGTCGAAAGCCACAAACAACGGGTGCAGTTGTGTTATACCGACAGCCAACCTCCCCCCAAACCCTCCAAGGCGCAACCCTTGGAGGCTGGGAGACTCCATAACGGAGAGTAGCGCTGCCGCATGTATAGCCACCCGAACGGATGCCCTTATTAGCAACTTGGTGTAGTAGCCAAAAACCTTCTATCTGTTGACGCAGAGGGCAAAACCCTTGAAGCGGCCCCGATTCATGCGGTTCTTAGCCGAGGTAGCAGGGACAATCTAAAGGTTTGGAGAGGGTCAAGCCTTATAAGAATCCCGGATCTTGGTATGCGTGAGAAGTGTGTGCAAATGTAAGGAGGAGCCGGTGCTATCAAGATCCTGGAGCTACCCGCTTTGAATAGGCGCAGCTAGGGGATTCAACAGATACTGTCCTATCCTAGCCTAGGTTGTATCAGTTTGTGCTTGTTGTGAGTGTGAGTGACTGTTATCATTGTTTTCTTGCTGAAAAAATTGCAAAAATCAGACCACCGGAACACAAACACAGTCGCTTTTGAACCTAAACTGCTCGCACAGACCATCAACATCGCTTCTGAACTGTAGTGACTCGCATTCTGCCTGAACTGCATCGCTTTTAAACAATAACTGCCCGCATACTGTTTAAACAGAGTCGCTTTTAAACCATAATTGATCGCCTTTGTCCTGAACAGAATCGCTTCTGAACCACAGATGATCGCCTACTGTCTGAACCAAATCGCATCTGATTCATTACCAGTCGCATGTTGTTTGAGCCAAGTCGCTTTTAATCCACAGTTAATCGCCTGATCCCAGAACAAGCTCGCCTATGAACAACAGATCGTCGCCTTTAGGATATCTGAGTCGCCTCTGAACCAACAGTAATCACCTTTGAACCAACAGTCATCGCCTCTGGCATAGCGTTCGCTTCTGGTTAGCACTGTCATTTTTCTGTCGAAACTAAACCAGGTCGCATCTGAGCTATTATTAATCGCCTTTAGCATCCTCTGAGTCGCCTTTGAGCTATCATCAGTCGCCTGTAGCTAAAATTCTTGCAAATCTCAGCGCATCAGCTAAATTAGCCTCAGGACCAGCTTGCTTGAACCTCCAATATCAGCTTTCAGACTTACCTTTGATCAACAGCAAACACCTGGACTTTGTCTCCTATTTTTGAGCTTATCAATCAATCACAACTCATGAGCTTTTCCATTTTTTTGAGATCCCAACCAGCAAATCAGACATCAATCCAATCATTTCGAGCAACAAACAACCTTCAGTTTTAGCTTCAGCCAACAAACAACCTCCAGCTTTAGCTTCAGCAAACATCAACAGCAAACAATCTTTCCCTTGAGTGATTAAGCTACCTCTAGGGACAACCAACAACAACTCAGCCAAACCAAATCAACCAAGCAACTTAGCCAAACTAGCAAACCAAAACAACAACCAATCAACCGACTATCATCTTTTGGGTCTTAAAACTTTGACAAGCTCAACTTCATCATCAACATCATGCCTCAAACTAGGAGTCAATATCGAGCTGAAGTAGAAGCCAAATTGAAAGCTGAAATGGATGCCAAATTGCAAGCTGAGATGAAACAATTCACAACACCTCTTAAGGACGCAACTCAATTCACAACTGGTATGCCTTCTCATATGTTTATACCTCAAGGGTACACTAGGGGCGAATCATCTTCACAACAAATGCACCCTCTACCATCCTTGGAAACTTTCGAAGCACAATCTCAAGACGACTCATCAGAATTTCAAGATACCTATCTATGGGACCAAGTTGAGAAACTTATGATATCTGAGCCTGATCGCTGTTTTCTCCAACTTGCTCGCATGGGTGCTAAACTACCTAAAGACTTTGATATATCCACTATTAGAGAGCACGATCCCGACACTACTGCTGTTGTTGCGAATAAACCATCTACTATAGTCACATCATCTCCTATTACCTCGCAACCACCATCCTCATTACCTCTTGTTGCTTCATTTGAGTTACCACGATCAGAGCATACCTTAGAACCATTGATAGTGCCCACCAATGTGCTTCCTCTCATGTCACAAAATCTCAACATCCCACCTTTTCATGTCCCTCAACATATCTCTCCTTCTACCATGACTATTTCCATGCCTCACGTCACACAAGCTGTCCATGTAACGCAAGCACAAACACTTCGAGCATCACAAGCAATTCCCATATCTTATGGTGTGCATACCTCTCAAACCATTCCAACAACACATGTCCTCCATGCTTCACAACCATTGCGATCTACCACATCTCATACACCAACTGCTAATTCCTTCATGTTATCCCATAATCCCAATGTTAGCCTTATTGACATGAGTGATCCCCTCATTTCTCAAGCCAATCCAAACAATCAGATCGCTTATGTTGATCAACTTACATCCATGCTGTCTTCTTCTTCCAATCCTTCACACACTATCAATCCATCTTATGCTACCCAAGGCTTCTCTAATATCACCCAACACATGACATATACCAATCCTCATATTGTCCAAAATACCAATCCCAATGTTCACCCTTCTGTTGTATCTACCAATCCTTCCGTCACTTACCATGTCATGAATTCAATTCCAACTTCCCAACCATCTGCTACTATCAATCCCACATCCACTTCTCATGTAATGCACACCCACTTACCACTTGTGTCTCAAGGACAGCAATCTTCTAACACATACATGTCACATACCACTCCTTCGACATACATTGTGGGCACACAACCCCAACAAACCGTTACAGCTTCATACATCCCACAACCACAACAAACTGTCACAACTCCACATATACCACAACCGCAACCACAATATGTTTCATATCACACTCCACCCCCCTTTGCAACAACAGCAGTTATCCTCAGCCGATATCCAACAGATGATCGATGAAAGGGTAGGACAAGGCAAGAAACCCTTCTCTCTCGAAAACATATGCGCTTATCCATTTGACAAGTCTCTTAATATGATACCTTTTCCACCACACTTTGAAATCCCACAATTTGATAAGTACAAAGGGAAAGGAAATCCGGATGACCATCTTCGAGCCTTTTTCGTGGCATGTCTCGATGTTGCTTATGATGATACATATCTTTGAGACTATTTCCTCGAAGCTTAGCAGGACAAGCTCTCGAATGGTTTTCCCATTTACCTCCAGGAATTAAGACTTTTTCCGAATTGGCAACCAAGTTTCGATCACACTTTGCCTTCAATATTGAACATGAGGTAAACATGAATGACCTTGTCAACAACAAACAACGCAATGGTGAAACCTTTTCCTCATTTACCCAGCGATGGCGTAATATGGCTAGCAAATTATCATGGGAAATCCCTGAGAAACAACAGCTTGACATCTTTGTTCAAAATCTTCATCCTGAGCTGTCATTCCAATTACAATTGCAAAGTGCTAGCACCTTTGACGAACTAGTTTCCAAAGGAGTTATTATTGAACGAGCCTTAATTGCCAAAGGAACTATCAAGATCTTTCGTGATAACAAAGATTCTCCCCAAAATTCCAATGATAAGTCTCGCTTTTGGAACAAGAACAAGAATGTTGTCAATGACGGTATTGTTGATACAAAGAATATCCAAACTATGAGAGCTCCTATCAACATTCAAGCAGCCTCTCCACCAAGACAGTCTTTTCCACAACGAAGAAACCAACGCCAAACTTCTAATCCACGCCGACAATTTACACCATTAGTGGAACCCATGGAAGTTATTCTTCGAAAGCTGCTTCAAGCCGGAGATGTTATTTTACCCGATGCACCACCAAATGGCGAACCATTCTTTCGAGCTCCTTGGTACAAAGAGAATGAGTATTGTGATTACCATCGAGTTAAAGGACATAAAACAAATGGTTGTATGCGCTTAAAACATGTTATCCAAGACTGCATTGATCAAGGTCTAATCAACGTCACACCTTCAACACCTCAACCTGCTCAACAATCCACATCAAACTATGATCTAGAGACTTTCAAGAATCCACTTCCATCTCATGATCAGACAAATAACCTTCAAGCTGGAAATGCTATTCCCTATAGCTATGCATCATCTACCATTGGCCGCATTGACCATGCTCGCATTTCTACCATTACCATCCAAGGGGCACCTGATTGTGCCGTAACCACGCGAAGAGGTCGAGTTACTGTTCAAGGAGCACCTCCTCATCCTCCTCGACCTCTCTCTGACTATAACCTCTTGGATCACCTTGGCAAAACACCCGCACACATATCTATCCTTGAGCTGCTCCGCATATCCCCCGCACATAAAGCTATCCTTGATAAGGCCTTACAAGAATCTTCGGTGCCTAATAATATTAATATCACACAATTTCAATCCATGGTCGCTAGCATTGCAGCCCCTTGTCATTTAACCTTTTCTGACAAAGATCTTCAACCCTCCATGCATCCGTCACACAATGAGGCCCTCCATATTGAAGTATTTGTTAACCAACGCCGTATCAAACGAGTCTTGATAGATGGGGGAGCTGGTCTAAATATATGTTCTTTGAAACTTATCAAACAATTGGGATATTCTGAGAAAAATGTTGACACCTCCAAGGTTATAACTATCAGAGCATATGATGACGCTGAAAGAGATACTGAAGGGATCATCTTATTGCCTATTCAAGTTGGACCGGCCATTACAGAAACTCGCTGTCAAGTCCTTGATATTGATCTGCCTTACAACATCATCCTCGGTCGCCCTTGGATCCATACCCTTAAAGCCGTTCCATCTACATATCACCAATGCCTTAAATTTCCGCATAAGGGTGTTGAAGTTACCATTCAAGCTGATCCTAATCCATTTGAGTTTTGCCGTGCTTTTCAAGCTAAATATCAGAGTCCAAACCGTATCCCTCTCAACACCGAGGCATATCCATCATCCTCCTATGTCGACCCATCCGATCTCCTCAAGCCCTCATCTAGCAAAGCCGCTTCCAACCTCCATATCAAATATACCGACCATGGCCCTGGTGAGTACAAATTGCAGGAATCCTGTTGCGTTGGCACCCTTCCGTTATCTCCTAAATCCCACGGTAAGCTTTCTATATCTAAGCCCACTTCATCCTCCGCTGTTATCAGAGCTCCCCCCACCGTATTCATTAAAGGTGGTTTCTTGGATGACGAAGATATTGAGGACATAAACTCTTGGATATTCTTTGATGAAAATGACCAAGTCCAACTTGAAGTAGAGCGATACAACAACGGGTTTCGTATCATCAAGAACATGGGCTATAAAGGACATGGCGGCTTGGGATCACAGGAACAAGGACCTATTGAGCCCCTTATTGTGTCTAAGAAGTTTAATAAGCAAGGCCTTGGTTACCAACCGGAGGTACCGCGATCCAAAGACATTAAGTGTATTTCCGATATTGACGTTGGATCTTCTTCGGTAGGAGAGACTTCTAACTCGGATACCATCGACGACTCCTCCCTTCATATCACCGACCTCTTTCAAGAACATTCCATCTTCATGTTTTCCGCAATCTCTTCTAGCCATCACGATCCCTCCATTAGCCTCTCACTCGTATATCCTGACCTCATCGATTGGGACCAACAGGGGGCACCGATATTAGATACATTTGAAAATGACGAAGCCATTGCAGAATTCATGGGTTTGAGACAAGGTATCCCATTGGGTGATCACAAAGCAGGTTTCATGATGGAATTACCTAAACTAGCATATTTTGGCGGAAGTATCAAATCCTTCAGTCGCAAAAGTGAAATAAACAAACTTCAACAAAATAGGTCACTAGGTGAAAACCGCAAGGCGCCTCTTGACCGTGAAAAAGTAAAAATAAAGGACGTATCCGAAGGTGAAAACCTCTCTGAGGCACCTGAGGATGAGGGATTTGATCTTCCTGTCACTGCTGATTACCATGAGAAATCAACTGTGCTAGTTGAAAAATCACAAGACATGAACTTGGGAACAGAACAAAATCCGAAGATCACCTTTTTGGCACGCATCACTATCAGAGCAAGAACAAAAGAACTTCACAGCATTCTTCCTGAGACGAGCTATAAATTTTGCATGGACTTATGCAGACATGCCAGGACTAGATCCTTCACTTGTGGTACATCATTTAGCAGTATTCCCTGATGCAAAGCCTGTCAAACAAAAATTGCGCAAAATGCATCCACAAGTTGCCTTATTGGTTAAAGCAGAAATTCAGAAACTATTAGAAGCAAAGTTCATAAAGCCTATTGATTATCCAGAATGGGTTTCAAACTTGGTACCTGTAGCAAAACCAGATGGACGAGTTCGTTGCTGCACGGACTTTAGAGATCTTAACAAAGCATGTCCTAAAGACGATTTTCCATTACCAAGCATAGACAACATTGTTGATCTTACAGCAGGACATGAAATGCTATCCTTGATGGATGATTTTCTGGTTATAATCAAATCAGAATAGCAGAGGAAGATCAAGATAAAACGTCTTTTATTTGTCCATGGGGCACATATTGCTGGGTTGTAATGCCTTTTGGTCTCAAAAACGCTGGAGCTACCTATCAACGAGCTATGACAGTTATTTTTCATGACCTTTTTCATACTATCATGGAAGACTATGTTGATGACATCCTGGGAAAATCTAAGACAAGGGAAGGACATCTACCAGTATTGGCACAAATTTTTGATCGATTAGAGAAATACAAGTCAGACTAAATCCAAAGAAGTGTGTATTTGGTGTAACATCAGGAAAACTATTGGGATATATTGTGTCTCGACGAGGCATAGAAGTGGACCCAGCTAAGGTAAAAGCTATCATAGAAATGCCTCCACCAACGAATCTCAAACAGCTCCGCAGTTTACAGGGTAGGCTACAATCTATCCGCAGGTTTATCTCACAACTCGCAGATAAATGTCATCCTTTTCAGCATCTTCTCCGCAAGGGTGAACCTTTTAAGTGGGATGAAAAGTGTCAACAGGCTTTTGATAAGATAAAGGAATACTTGGCAACACCTCCTGTGTTAATACCTCCTGTACTCGATCGTCCATTACTGCTTTATATATCATCAACAACCGCAGCATTAGGTGCACTTCTAGCTCAACATGATGATTCAGGAAAAGAACAAGCCATCTATTACATTAGCAGAACTCTTGTGGGATACGAACTTAATTACTCCTTCATGGAAAAAGCTTGTTTAGCATTAGTGTTTGCTTCCCAAAAGTTGCGACATTATATGTTGAACCAAACAACAAAGCTCATCTCTAATGTGGATCCCACTCAAGTATCTCCTTTCAAAAGCACTTCTCACAGGGAGATTAGCAAAATGGGTTATGATCTTGAGTGAATTTGACATACAATATGTGAACCGTAAAGCTATCAAAGGACAAGTCATTGCTGATCAATTAGCTGCAGCACCTATCACAGACATTCAGCCAATATATCTCGAATTCCCTGATGAAGGATTGTTTACTTTCAGCTCCCCAGCACGATGGCAGCTATACTTTGATGGATCATACACTCAACACGGATCTGGAGCAGGTATCTTGTTTGTCACTCCCCAAGGAGACTGCATACCTAAATCATACAGAATAGCATTCCCTTGTACCAATAACATAGCAGAGTATGAAGCTTTAATCACAGGTTTGCGCATGGCAGTACAATGGGCTATCAAACAGTTACGAGTCTTTGGTGATTCTCAGCTAGTTATCAAACAGGTCTTAGATGAATATCAAACAAAAGACGAGAAGCTTCTTCCATACAAACTAATGGTGGATGATTTCAAGCAATATTTCGAGGACATTACCTTTGAGCAAATTCCAAGACTACAAAACAGAGCAGCTGATGCCATGGCTATGATTGGGTCTCTTTTAGATATGCCATCGAACACCCATAAATGTGAATTCTTGGTCGAACAGCTTTTGATCCCCGCATTTTGAAGTTCCACAGTCTGAGCTTATATGTGAGATTGTTGGTCCCAACTCGTTGTGGTACAAAGATATATACGAGTATCTCCGTAATCACACCTTGCCTCTTCAACTATCCAACACCCAACGTAAAACTTTTATCCGTCGAGCCTCTCGTTACACTATCTTAGGAGACACCCTTTATCGCCGAAGTCTTGATGGTATCCTTCTTAGATGTCTTGATTCTGAGGAAGCAAAAACGGCCTTACGTGAAGTACATGAAGGTGTCTGCGGTTTCGCATTCCGCTGGCCCTGGCCTTGTTAAGAAACTTCTGCGAGCAGGATACTATTGGCCAACTATGGAAAAAGATGCCCAACAATTTGCAAAGCGATGTCTACAATGTCAGAAACATGGAGATCTAATACATGCACCAGCACATGAGCTTCAGCTATTGTCACTCCATGGCCTTTTTCGCAATGGGGACTTGATCTTGTGGGTAAAATCCATCCTACTTCATCAAATGGTCATAAGTTTATTATCACTGCCACTGAGTATTTCACAAAGTGGGTAGAAGCCATACCAATGACCTACATCACAGGTAAACAAATAGCTAAATTCATCCTACATTACATCATCTGCCGTTATGGAGTTCCTCAAGCTATTGTCACAGATAATGGCCGGCCTTTCAAGAACCAAGAGGTTAGAGATCTTTGCAATAAGTTTCATATTCAACATAGGTTCTCTACGCCTTATTATCCTCAGAGCAATGGTCAAGCTGAAGCCTCTAATAAGACAATCATCAAAATCCTTAAAAAGACTGTTAACGAAACTGGTCGAGATTGGCATCTACAACTGCATCCTGCTTTATGGGCATATAGAACGAGTGTCAGAACTCCTACTGGCGCCACACCCTATGCTCTAGTCTATGGCACTGAAGCTATTTTGCCTATCGAGGTTGAGATCCCCTCTTTGCGCGTATCCTTGCAACATACTATTTCAGATGAAGAATATCGAGTCTCCCGACTCCATGATCTTGAGCTCTTAGATGAACGCCGCCTTACAGCATTGAACCATCTTCAAGTCTATCAAAACCGGCTACGCCGCAGCTACAACAAAAAGATCAGAGAACG
This sequence comes from Cunninghamia lanceolata, assembly GCA_027924645.1. NCBI lineage: Eukaryota > Viridiplantae > Streptophyta > Pinopsida > Cupressales > Cupressaceae > Cunninghamia > Cunninghamia lanceolata. Next base: position 3,331,918 of record BSBN01000341.1, on the reverse strand, counting down.
CAGATTTCAGGTTGGCGACCTTGTCCTTAAAGAAAACCAAAGGAATCAACAACATCGAGAGAAACAAGGCAAGTTTGAACCAAATTGGCTTGGTCCTTTCATTATCACAGCAGTTTATGGATCTGGTGCATACACTTTGTCAACACCTGAAGGCATTCCTTGGATGAACCCGTTAACAGCGTTCATCTCAAGAAGTTTTATCCATGAATCTCAGCTATCCCACAAAAACACCAAAAAACAAAAAAAAAAATAAAAGAAAAAAAAAAATCAAAAAAGTAAAGAGAAAGCCCTTCGTCCAATGGGTGAAAACCTGGTAAACAGGTGCCTTGGATAAGTACCATGATGAAAACCTGGCAAACAGGCGTCATGTGTAGGTTGATCTTCTATGTCACTTACACTTGGGGGCACATTGTCTCATCCAACCTATCCATTTCCCAACTATCCATCCCATTATATCATTTTCATCCTATCATGCTACATCCTACCATCCTTATCCATTCATCCATCCTTCTGCCTTTTGATTTTGATGAAGACATAGGGGCAAAATGTTGAAACATGTTTGGATATTTCTTGACATAGCTTCTTTCCAAACCAAGTCCTATCCATTAACAATTTATCCATCCCATCCAAATCCAATCCATTATGTCATCCCTTGGTCATCAACTTTTTCATGTAAAAATCCTCAGCATTACCACCTAGAATGGGGCAAGTTCCTCCCATGCAACATAGCCTTTGGAGATCACATCCTAGCTCCCTTATGATCCATCCACTATGGTGTATCCTTATCACGAGCTTTCCATCTTATAGCTTATCCCCATCCATTTATCATGAAGCTTTCCACTATAAGCTAACTATCCATTTATTATGAGGCACACATCCATCCCTTATATGGCCAATCCTCTTATCTATCCATCCAATTCTCATGAGCCTTTCATCCCATTTACTATGAGCCCATCCTTTTATCCATCCAATCCCATTCATCCATCCTTGCACCTAGACTTGGTTTTCCCTTGTCATTGGTATCAAGCACAAAGGCTACCCAAATTGTAAATCCATTGATGTTCCAAAACATTTAAAAATCCCAAAAAATCAAAAAATGTCAAAAACAAAAACAAAAATAAGATAAATAATCCGTCCTCTGGTGAAAACCTGGTAAACAGGCGCCTTGGATAAGTACCATAGTGAAAACCTGGCAAACAGGCGCTATGTGTAGTGACCAGCTTCCCTCATTTGTTTGGTTCGTTTGATCATTTTCCCCACTGCATCTTGTATAAGCTATTTTCATAAGCCCTATCGCAATCTCACACATAGCCTTTCCTCTTCATCCTTTGCCGATGCTAGTTATCATATGTGAGACATTGTCGTGATATCTATATCTTTTGGCACCTTAGCATCTTGGCCACATTTTTTCTGCATTGTCGCTTCTGCATAATAAACCTCATCCCACACTGGGGGCATTTGTTGAGTCTTATTTGGAAGTGGATCCTGTTATCTCTAGCTCATAACACATCAAACAACTCAGCTTTCAACACAGCACACCTTATCAACTTCAGCCATGGCACATGTCCACCGACAACTATGACCTAACGACTTGCAACCAGGACTCATACCTTCACAATTCATCCACAATCATCCAACAATCGCAACAAATATCGCTTGATCAAACATCCAATCGATTAGCCACATCAATAAGAACTACATCCAGCTCTATCGTTGACGCCTTGATCCCGTGGATACAGGGTATGTAGGCAATCTGAGATGCGAAGGAAGCACTCTGATTCAGGCTAAGACGATAGCCCCTTTCATCAGTCATCTGTCATTCTAAACATTCTTCAATCTTTCAGCTCATATCCTTCTATCTTTCATCACTTACATCATCAATAAAACCCAGAACTACATATTCATCATGTCTCATCTTCATCGTAAATGTGCTTTGATCCCGTGGATACAGGGTATGTAGGCAGTCTGGAATACGAAGGAAGTTTCCAGTACTCAAGCACCGATGATCCCCCCATCTTCTTCATCTTCATTCATCATCCATCTTCTCCTCTTTGATCAGCTCAAACAGGAAGCAAACCATGTGTATATTGCAAGCTCAAGCACTTTAACCAATCATAGGTAAGCCAGAAGCTATTTGTCCGCATGCCTTAAGCCAACATTTGCTATAGCTATTTATCAACAACTTTAGCCTTCAACAGGATGTAGCTTTCCTCTTAACAAGGCGCCAGCTTAATCTATCCAAGAGCACCCAAATTTGGCAAGAGAACGTGATGACAGTATCTTTTGTTTTATCTTTTGATTTATCTTTTGTCCCTTTTCTGCACCTAGTCAAGACTGCCTTGATCTATTTATATCTTGGTATGTTGCGATGAAGTAAGGACTGGGGCATGGTCATATAGCTTTCGTATGCCGTGTTTGCGGGATGATCTTATTCTCTTCCTATGCGTCTTGGTATCTTGTACGTGTTGGGATTAGCATCTTACATATCAATATCTCTAGCATCTGAGAAGCTAAACAGTCTCTTATGCATTTGAGACTATTCTATGTTAAGACTAACTCCATACATATAACCAGCAAGCTATCATTATGTGTAGTGGAGATAAGCTCAAACCATTGTTTGTAGCGTCAAAGTCCAACACTAGCTGTTATTCATATCTTGTGCATGTTGGCTCACCATCTTGACCACATGCGTTCAGACAAGATTGTAACACGTTAGTTACGCATTGGATACCTCGACACCTTGGTTTCTTATACCCTGGTGCATAACATCCATATGCTATATCAAACATAAGGACTGCATTTCTTTTCATTTTGAGCAATTACTTGAAAGCTGCCCATCATCATCTTATCCATTTTCTTTATCCATCCGTTCCGTCATCCTCAGCCAAGATCAATCAGCTCCATCATCCTTTGTCCATATTCCCGTTCCTGCAAAACAAGTGTTAGCCATACATAAGTCCATTACATATCTTTTTCTTTACCATCTACCTATATGCATACATCTATTCATATCCTTACCATTTACATATTCAAATATTTTCTATCCATTACCATTTGCATAAATATCCATTCATAATCCATATATAATCCATACACATAACATACACATAGCCATCATAATATCAACATCACAACCATTATAACATCATATAGATCGCCAAAACTGCCATATATATATATATACATGTGTGTCAAAATACAAGTGTCTACAATACAAGCTGAGCCCTGCAAAGAATGAATGTACAACAATGGCTCTAGGCCTCATCATGATACAATGTCAACAAGGTATGCCCTAGCGACTACTGCCAGCTCCCTCACCCTGACCACCACCACCAACAGGTCCTGTACCTGGTCCTCCATCTCTCGGTGGCCCCATCACTGAAGCCACTGACCGAGATCCACCTGACCTCCGCGAGCTCGAAGCCCCTGACCTGCTCCTGAAGCTAGGCTGTCTCTGCTCTGCCGGTACAGCTCCATAATATAAGCCTCTATAATACTCAGCCTCACCCTGCACTCTCCGAAGCTCGGCCTGTACCGCTGTCAACTGTGTGGCTAAGTACATAGTAGCTCCATCAGTCCCCAAGGCAGTCACTGCTCTATCCCGCTCACTAGTCATAACCTGCAGCTGCTGTACTGCCCTATCTCTCTCAGCTCGCAGACCATCTCTCTCTGCTCTCATAGCCTGCTCCTGCTGTACTGCAGTATCTCGCTCAAGCCTCATCATCTGCTCATGCTGCCTAGCTGTATCCCTCTCTCCTGTAACTCTCGCGAGCGCACCATCATCCTGTCCATCTCCTCTCTGTGCTCCCAGCTGTAGCTGAGCCTGATAAGTCTGTGCCTGTGCTCTAGCATGCCTCAAACTGATCACGGCCTGATGCCTATCCATCTCCACCCTCCTCAGCCTCATCTGTGCTCGCTGCCTCCATCTCCTCTCCTCTCTGATCCGTCTCCGCAGCTGCTGAATGCCCACATCATCCCCTGCTCCGATCTGTGCCTGTGGCTGCGCTAATATAGCTGGCTGACCTGGCACCTGCCCTGGCATCTGTATCCCTGGTGCAGCTGGCACTACTGCCTGTGCTGGTGGAGCCCGTCGTCGTCGCCTCCGAACTGGTCTCTCCATCCCAATCTCCCCAATCTCTCCATCTCGTGTCAACCGAGTCGGCCTAGCTGTCGCCCAGTATGCATCATACTCTGGCAATGTACCTAGCTCTGCCGGACCCTGTCTCCACTGCCATGCTACTGGCTGCAATCCATCTCTCTCTGCCAAGGCTGTGTCCACCACAACCTCTGGACCCCAATCGAACACCTCCTGCCTCGTCCTCCCAAAAATGGCATCCCCTACAGGTACTGCCTGTGCCTCTCCAAACTGCCTCAGGGCTCTCTCTGGCAAATAGCGCTCTATAATGTACAAGCCGCGTCCAAAAATGTACCTCGCCTGTCTCGCATAAGCAAGCTCGGCATCCTCCTCCTCCCACTGCTCACATCCTAGCCATGGCCTCCATACAAACCTGTCTATCTCATCCAACCTCCGTCGCCAGTATACCACCCCTCGGCGCTGTCGATATGTCAAGGCTCCTCTATACATCCGTGCAAATGGCTCTCCTGCTGCTCTAGCCACCCATCCCTCTGGTCTCGTCACTGGAATGTGCTCATAAGCCCATACGTGCAACACTGTCACTCCTGCGGACATACTGGCTCCGAACATATATGCACAATCATGTAGGTAATGATAGAGCTGTCCCAACACGCACTCTGCCCATGCATATCTCGTGCCATAGGAGAACATGCCCTCCATCACTGTCCCCCATCCTACAGGAAACCCTCTCGCTCTCCTATCACCCACTAGCCATCTAATGATAGCCACTACCACTCGCTGCAACCTGTCACAGAGCTCCTCCATCCTCCCCATCGGTATCTCCAAACCCTCTGCTCCGATGTCTGGTGTCCCAAACAATCTCCTGAATGCAGCTGGGCCCATCTCCGGATCATAATCTACCCGATCCCCATCTATCGGAATCCTCAAAATCTGGAACACATCCTCTAAGGTGATGGTCGCCTCTCCTGTCGGTAACAAGAATGAACTGTGCTCGCTCATCCATCGCTCCACCATCGCAGTCATCAGCCCTCGATGTGCCTGCACTGGCTCTAATCGTGACACATGCTCTAAGCCCAGAATCTCTAACACCAGTAGCTCCTCTGCATCCAACTGTCTCACTAGCCGCAAATCTCTCGGATGGGGCTCCCGTGATAGTAATGGCGGTAGTACATCCTGCATCATCCATTTACCCTTGTCAGTCCATTCCGTTAGTCATTCATATCAAAATCTGCCTATCTATCTGCTATTTTCTCCTACACCTACCATATGCGGTTCACTTTACCACAAGCGACCTATTTCTGCTCATTAGCGATTCCTTTCACTATCCGCGCTTCTGTTTTGCCCACATGCGAGCTGTTTTGCACATGCGCTCACTGTTTCCCTAAAAGCGACCACTATTTCCATATGCGCTCATTCTTACTTTACCTGCGAACCCTATTCCACATGCGCGTCTTTTTACTCCAAAAGCGAGCCGTTTTCCTATATGCGCCTACTTTCTCCTCATAAGCGAGCTAACTCACACTAAGCGACCATTTTCGCCCTATATGCGCGCTATCTACTATATGCGGTCTATTTCTAGTTTTAAGCGAGCTCAACTACCTTATGCGACTAATCTCTGCTCATAAGCGACTAGTTTTTATCTACACGCGCATTTCCGCTGCTCTTTTCCCGCCGACAGGATGCGACCACTTTTTTCCTAAGCGACCTACCCGCGCCCATAAGCGACCTATATTACTCTAAGCGACCTCTACACCTACATAAGCGAGCTATATGTGCCAGGTCCTAAACTAGTCGCTTTTGGTGACGTGTGTGAATTAATTACGCTTCTAGGCTATTAAATGCACGCTTTTGGGAAAAGTTTTGAGACATACCGGTGCGCCTGCTCCCTCTGGTCGTCCATGTGTCCTCACCCGCTCCGCACGATGATCTCTGCGTGGAATCACCATCCTGCTAGCTCTGCTACTCTCACTCTCAGGAGCTCTGGATTTCTCTAGGTTTCTAAGCACAAATGAGCACAAATGAGCCTATTTGCCCTTGCACCCCCTACTTATAGCCCTTCTCCAAACCCTAATTCTTCTATACCATAGCCTATTTTCTTCGCATTTGCCCTATTTTCTGTCTTTTCTTCTATCGAGCGCCAACCTAGTCTTTCCTGGTTCGCCTGGCTTACCTCTCGAGGGGGCATAACCTGCCAGTTACACTGGGGCATACCTTGTTTATCGAACATATCTCACATCTTCTTTGACACAACGTTCTATCGAACATTGTATCAAAGAGGGGCAAAATGTAGACACCCAAATTTGTCCATGTCTAGGGACACCTTGTTACATCACTAATCCATTATCCAATTAATTAAATAAATTTTATTTATTTAATTAAAATCCCATTCTCATTCACTTAGCCAATTAATTAAATAAATTGTATTTATTTAATTAATTCCACATCATGTCTTATCTCATTTTATGCATTTATCATATTAATTAAATAAATTTTATTTATTTAATTAATTTCCAACTCATATCCCACTAATTCAAATACTTTATTTGAATTAAGCCTTTATCATTTATCACATTTCAACACTTGTCCATTTCCCATTTATCATGTGTTGTAAGACAACTTTCATTTAAAATCCTTCACATGTACAACTAATTGGACCTAAATTTAGTAACTTTCAATCTCAGCCATTCACATAGCCTTTGAATCTCCACCGTTGATTGATCTTGGTTGAGTCTTATATAAACAGCCTCTCATTCCATATGAGATACCCCCCGAGAAATCCAGAAATCTAGCAATCCAGCAATCATATAGCAACTCCATTATCATCTTGAGCATTCGAGCATTTGAGCTTTTATCATCCATCAATGGCAGCTTTCAGCTTTGTGATTGTTCATTATTGAAGAAGCAGTCCACATTTCTCTCTCCAACAAGGAATCGCACGGTCTAGGTGATGTTATGCTTGCATTGCATTGTTCTTTTGGCTTCATTTAGATTAGATTCCTTGATGATGGTAGGGTTAGGGTTTCATGACTATGTCTGATCTTCCACACCTGACTTTCACCTATCACACTGATAGCACACATGATGATGCTTCTCATATAGTGAGCAATGATGATTCGGCCTCATATCATAGTGCAAATTACAAATTGGAAGATTTGTGTGGAGATGATTCATCATAGGGGTATCATCATTTAGCTGGGCAATTCAAGGTTAATGATAATATGATTTCTATAGCTTTAGTGTTAGTTGTTGTTGAACCAAAAGATCAACCTATTAATGCCCGATACAACCACTTGACTTAACAAGCACGGGAGGTGGTTAAGCCCTTGTCGCAAACCATTGTAGCGTAGCGCAGAACAAGGAGACCAAGGGCCACACCTTGCAACAATCCCCCCCAGTACAAGTACGGGGTTTGAACCCATGACCTCAGCTCTGATACCAATTGTTAGTTGTCGTTGCACCGAAAGATCAACCTATTAATGCCCAATACATACACTTGACTTAACAAGCACGGGAGGTGGTTAAGCCCTTGTTGCAAACCACCGCAATGCAACACTGAACAAGGAGACCAAGGGCCACACCTTGCAACATTTAGAACATTTTGATGTTGCTCGATAGATGTTGGCAACCTATGGTTGGAGTGCTCCTGAGACAGATAAGCATGATGGTAGTGGACTTTCCCTTATAGAGTTTTATACACTTAGAGAAGCGATTGGGATAATGAAGAATAATTATTTACTGTTACTATCCGATCGAGATTACCTTCTCAAGTGGGATGGGATTTGTTTTGGTACATTAAAGGGGAAGGGGGAGGAGATTGATGAGCTCACCTATGAGCTTGAGATTACCATGGACTCTTTGAAGAGCACTCAAGAGGCCCTTCAAGAGGCACAATTGTAGATAGATGAGCATACTTTGGAGTTGAGCCTAGCACAGACTTCATCATGAGCAGATACAGTTCTGATGCCTATGATAGTTACTGGTGATGAGCAAATAGCCATAGATGGTGGTGAGGGGTACATTGAGGATGTGGCTACATCCATTACTCTTACTGGTGTAGGTGACATAGATGGGATTAGTGCATTGGTTGAGATTACTGAACACAATATTACTCCATCTTTTTCATAGGAGATATGCAGGGCGTCATCCAGTGTGAAGATTGGTTCTCATGATGATTTGTTTCCCTCTCCTAGAAGTAAATCAGAGTTTACATCCCATGTAGCTGATTTTGATCGACACTTTGTTGAGCCATAGAGTTGGAGGGATCAACTAAAGGTTACAGGAGAGAAGGTTGACTTGATCCTATCTCGCTTTAATTGCACAGATTAGTTTGTGGAGTACCTTCTTTGGAGAGCAGAGTTTGAGGAGAGACAGTATGGAGTCTCAACTAGTACTCGCATTCATGATTTGCACTTTATCAGGCGTACTTTGGAGGCATTGAAATTAGAATACCTTGATTTTCTTCATGATAGAGTATGCTATTAGGTTCATGGAGAGACTTGGTAGAGCATTTACCCAATTAGCTGTTCAGGATTAGAGACGTGAGCCACATTTAGATTCCAGTGATGAGAGTGTTGAGGAGTGTGTTCCCCATAACTATGACAGTTAGCCATTGACAGAGGTAGGAGCACTTTATCTTGACTGCATAGTGAGGAGTGCTCATCACTTCTCCTTTAGTCCACACGTTGATGACTTGATGTGGCATAGGTGTGGATTGGCTCAGAGTTTATACCATCCATTGTGGGATGGGTATTTACCATCTTTAGAAGATGGAACTATTGCAAGTATGGGCCTAACCAGTGTTTTCATTGATGTCAACATACCCCTGTTGCATTGGTGATAAGGATTGGATGAGCTGTGTGCTGAGGATATTGAGAAAATCAGTCCTAATCAGGAACATAGAAGAATAGTGAAGATAGTGAGGTAAAGATCCCAGATAAGATGAAGATCAGAGGATACGCTTTAAAGGGTTTGCAGATATGTATCTTAATATGATCCAGTAAAGACTTCAGAGGTCCACATGAAGATCTGAAGAAGTTATGGCCACTTAAGTAAAACTGGTTCTGGTAGGTGTTCAGAGGTGACAGAGTGACATAGATAGGTTCGGTGAGATCTGGAAATGCAATATCATGTTCTACGGATTTGGTGGAGTGTTTAGGAAGTCAATGTGAATTGACAACCCAATTGGTTCGTGATCTAGAGGTCTACAAGCATCTATTCCAATATGACAGTGATGACAGACTGTGTTCTTGAGGCTCCGGATGAAGGAAAGAATGATTTTAGTGAACAAAAGTAGTGTGGATGTTCTTGGTGATTAAGGCAAGCTTGTGGAGGTCTTTGGATTGTGTCCAGTTCATGTTGGTGGTCCGTATTGAAGATTGAACTTGTAAGTGAAGAATTACTTCCAGATGATGGTGTTCTTCCTAAGTCTGGCCAACCGGATGAGTCACACATCCTGCAGATGATCTTGAAGATGTTCTGTGAAGAATGGTGTGTTCCTAAAGAAAGATTGAAGTCTTAGATTTGTGTGGCCAATAGTGTGTTGATCCGCGTGAAGTCTTTTTGTAATTAGTCATATTATATTTATGTATTTGCTCTGTAATGTATGCCGACTTGGATGATTATTCCTAAGTCGATATCCTATACAAATAAGGAGTTGTAAAGTCATTTCAAAGGCATAGATTGAGATGAGAGTGTGGTAGAAAGGAGTAGAGCGAAAAGGCAAAGTAGAAGTATTGAGCTTAAATGGAACTGACTCAAGCATGGTGAAGATTCTACTCTTCAGTTCAAGTATGTAATACTTATTATTCTATAAACAGTGTGTCTCCTGTAGGCAGTGGGCCTCTTGTGAATAGTGTGCTCAGGTAGTGAGCCCTAATTGGCATGTACCATTTTGTTCTTCCTATTCTTCTAACAAAGAATACATTCTTGGGTTAGTCACCCTGTGGTTTTTCCCTTAACCGGGTTTTTCGCGTCAAAAATATTGGTGTCTTATGTGTTAATGTGTTTTTGCTCTTGAATTATTGCATTATGTTTCCATGATTGATTTATTATTATGCTGCTAAATTAAGTAAAGGATTTAAGTGATTAATTGGAATAAAGTTTTGGACAACTGATTCACCCCCACTCTCAGTTATCTGTCCTAAATCCAACAATTGGTATCAGAGCCAAGTTCCTCTAAAAGGAGCTTAACCGCTTGAGGAGATCCAGGATGTCATCCTATAAGAAGGATAGTTCAAGGTTTGATGGAACCAATTTCACTCTTTGGAAAAGTCACATGGAATGCCACTTGCAATGTATGGGAATGTAGTATTGGATCATGGCTTCAAAGAAATATGATCCTCCACAGAATGGTTCGCGTATCGTAGATGAAATCAGAGATGCTAAAAATAATCTGCGAACTAAAGAAGCTCTTCTAAGTGCCTTATCTGATTCAAAGCTGACAAATGTTATTGATCTAAAAACTGCATATGAGATTTGACAAAAATTGGAACTTTTGCATGAAGGAGACAAGTATGTTAAATGTGCCAAGCTATAGAGTCTGAAAGGAAAATTTGAAAACTTGAAGATGAGAGAAGATGAAAATATCACTTCATTTATGCCAAGAGCAAATGAGCTTTTTTGTGGCATTAGATGTGCTAGTGGAATCTTGGATGAAGATGAGATTGTTGGCAAAGTTCTCAGATCTCTTCTTGATTCTTACAAGTATAAGGTTGCTGCTATTGAAGAATTTAGATCCTTCTCAGGTATCACCAGAGATCAATTAGTTGGTACACTGGCTGCATTTGAACTGACCGAGTTTGGAGATGCACCCCCTAAAACTAAATCTACATTCAAAGCTAGTGCCTCTATAAAAGGAAAACAAAAGTTTGATCTGGAAGAGAAATCTTAAAGGAAACTATCATGGTATGAAAAAGCAAGAAAAGACCTAGAAGAAGATGAAGCAGAAACTGCTCAACTTGAAGCCCTTATTGCAAAAAGATTGCCAAGAGGATCCGGTAAGTATGAGGGGAAATTGCCTTTTAAGTGTTTTAACTGCAATAAGATTGGTCATTTTGCCTCTAGGTGTCTGGAAATATTTTCAAGGCCAATTCCTAACAGATCAATGTTCCAAAAGAATTGTTACTATGTTCATGAAGATGATGATAATGAAGGAGTAACAGATGATGAATCAGAAATAGGAACAAATCTGGAAGTGACTGGGTGTTTATTGCCATCAAGGAAGAAGATCCAATGCCCTCTGAATCTGTAAATCATAAAATTATAGAAAGAGCTCTGGCTGCCCAAGTTAAAGAAAAGGATGATTGGGTCATTGACAGTGAATGCTCTCATCATATGATAGGTGACAAAAATAAGTTTATAGATTTGGAAAGGTATGAAGGAGGAGTGGTAAAGTTTGATGATAATTCTGTTGGTAGAATCAGAGGTAGAGGAACCATTTCCTTTGATGGAAAGAACAAAACCAGTAATGTACTATATGTTGAAGGTTTGAAGCACAATCTTCTTAGTGTTGGACAGTTGGTGGACAAAGGTTATGATCTCTGATTTAAAAATAGAAAATGCAAGATCTTTGAAAGTTCAGGAACAAAGATTGCATCCGGTACTCAAACAAAAGGTAATATCTTCCACTTATTTGGTATTGGTAAAAGTTGCCTATTTGTTCAAATTGGTCAGAGTTGGTTGTGGCATAGGAGAATGTGTCATGTGAATTTTGATAATATCATCAAGATAAGCAACACACAGGTTGTAAGAGATCTTCCAAGATTGGTGAAACCTACAAATAGTTTGTGCAAAGAATGTTAGCTGGGTAAACAAAGCAGAGTCTCATTCAAAAGCAAGGAACAATCTTGTACCAGATTATTGGACCTAGTTCATACTAACCTATGTGGTCCGGTAAGAATCAGGAGTGTGCAAGGTGATAGATACTTCATGTTATTAATTGATGACCATTCCCAGATGATGTGGGTGACTTTTCTGAAAGAGAAATCAGAAGCTCTTGAGAAATTCAAAATATTCAAGGCTATGGTAGAGAATGAAACTGGATTAAAATTAAAATGTCTGAGGTCTGATAGAGGTGGAGAATTCACATCCGGTGCGTTCATTGAATTCTGTGAGAAACATGGAATAAAAAGACAGTTGTCTACTCCTAGGACTCCACAGTAGAATGGAGTAGTGGAGAGAAAGAACCGGACCATCCAGGAAGCATCTGGAACCATGATGATGGAAGCAAATGTTCCTCAGATCTATTGGAGAGAAGTTGTAAGCACTGCAGTCTATACTCTCAATCAAGTACAAGTTAGAAGTAATACTGGTAAGACTCCTTATGAACTTTGGTTTGGCATCACTCCCACTGTGAGATATTTCAGAGTATTTGGTAGCAAATGTTACATTAAAAGAGATGAAGATCTAGGAAAATTTGATGCTAGAAGTGATGAAGGAATATTTTTGGGTTATTCTGCTCAAAGCAAAGCATACCGGTGCTATAAGAAGAGGTTAAGGAAGATTGTAGAAAGTACAAATGTGAAGGTTGATGAAGGTATTGAAAAACCCTCAAGATTTTATGAATATGATGAAGATGATCAAAATAATGTTTTTGTTCAAGAAATCCAAGCTCCCTCTAAAATTTAGATTCAAATTGATCCAATAAATCAGGAAGAAGAGATAAGTTTGAATGAACCCATTGAAGAATCAGAAGTGCAAGAAACTTCCAAAGTTCCCAGGTATGTAAGACCGAATCACTCTGAAGATCAGATCATAGGTGATAAAAGCAAAGGTGTACAAACAAGAAGAAGGATTACTCAAGATTCAGAAGAGTATTGTCTAATTTCAAAGATTGAACCTAAGATAGTGAATGAAGCTTGCAATGATGAAAATTGGACTAAAGCAATAGAGGAAGAGCTAATGTAAATTGAGAAAAATCACACTTGGGATCTTGTTCCCAGACCTAAAAATAAGAATGTGATTGGAACCAAATGGGTCTTCCGGAATAAATTGAATGAAGATGGTGAAGTAGTCAGAAACAAAGCCAGATTGGTCTATAAGGGTTACTCCCAAGTAAAAGGAGTTGATTTTGAAGAAACTTTTGCTCTGGTGGCAAGAATTGAAGCAGTCAGATTATTTCTTGCTTTTGTTGCCTTCAAGGATTTCAAAGTATATCAAATGGATGTCAAGTCTGCCTTCCTAAATGGTGACTTGGAAGAAGAAGTTTACATTGAGCAACCGGATGGATTTCAATTGTCTGATCATGGTGATATGGTCTGCAAGTTGAAGAAAGCACTGTATGGACTCAAACAAGCCCCAAGAGCATGGTATGAAAGATTGGATAAACATCTTTTGAAGATTGGTTTCAGCAAAGGTACTGCTAATAGTAATTTGTATTTCAAAATTGATCATGAAAGTATCTTGACTATTGAAGTGTTTGTTGATGATATCATTTTTGGAGGAAGAGATAGTATGTGCAAAACCTTTGCAAATCAAATGAAAAGTGAATTTGAGATGTCCATGTTTGGGGAGATGAATTTCTTCCTAGGTCTACAAATCACTCAAACAAAGAAAGGAATCTTCATTTCTCAGACCAAATATGTGAAAGAATTGTTAAAAAAATTTAGGATGGAAGACTCAAAACCAATGAATACTCCCATGGCAACTGGATGTAAATTGAGCAAAGATGATGACTCTCCTAAGGCTGATCAGAAAAAGTATAGATCAATGATTGGAGGACTATTGTATCTCACTCAAACTAGACCTAACATTATGAATGTTGTTGGTCTTGTTGCTAGATTCCAAGCTGATCCTAGAGAATCTCATGTCATGGCAATCAAGAGGATTTTTAGATATCTAAAAGGGATAGTTGAGTACGGTTTGTGGTATCCTAGAGATCATGATTTCTCTCTTCATGCATACACAAATGCAGATTGGACAGGAGATGTGGATGAACAGAAGAGTACCAGTGGTGGAGCATTATTTTTGGGGAAGAGATTGGTTTCTTGGCTGAGCAAGAAACAGGAGGCAATATCTTTGTTCATTGCAGAAGCAGAATATATTGCAGCAGCAGGTAGTTGCACTCAAGTATTGTGGATGTAGCAAATGCTAAGAGACATCAGAGTGGAGTATGAGGAACCTATCACAATCTTCTATGATAATTCAAGTGCAATAAACATATCAAAGAATCTAGTGTTGCATTCAAAGACTAAACATATATCCATTAAGTTTCACTTTTTGAGAGAGCAAGTGAACAAGAATGAAGTCAGATTGGAGTTTGTGCCTTCCAAGGATCAGATTACAGATATTTTTACTAAACCTCTACCTAAGGACTCTTTTGAGTATCTTAGGGAGAAGTTAGGGGTTATTACCCCTCTGGGTCTGAATTAAGGTGCACTGACGTGCATCAGTCCGGTGGATCTCACAGTCATATTTTGTGGTCCGGATTGATGATGGGAAGCTGCTACTCAGGGGGAGTAGCTAATATGTTTATGAAGTCATGCAAGTATGTACCCTTTGCCATTGATGTCAAAGGGGGAGAGAAGACATGTGAAAAAAAATTGGTTACTGATCAAAGGGGAGCGGTAAAGGAAGAGAAGACATGTGAGTGGTTGTTGTTGATAGGGGGGTTATGTCAGTAAGGAGAAGTTCTTGTCTTGATGGTTAAAACAAATTTTCACATCATATGTTGCCATCAATGACAAAGGGGGAGATTATTGCAAGTATGGGCCTAACCGGTGTTGTCATTGATGTCAACATACCCCTATTGCATTGGTGATAAGGTTTGGATGAGCTGTGTGCTGAGGATATTGAGAAAATTAGTCCTAATCAGGAACATAGAAGAACAGTGAAGACAATGAGGTAAAGATCCTAGATAAGATTAAGATCAGAGGATGCGCTTTAAAGGGTTTGCAAATATGTGTCTTAATATGATCCAGTAAAGATTTCAGAGGTCCACATGAAGATATGAAGAAGTTATGGCTACTTAAGTAAAACTAGTTCTGGCAGGGGTTCAGAGGTGACAAATTGACACAGATAGGTCCAGTGAGATCTGGAAATGCAATATCCTATTCTACAGATTTGGTGGAGTGTTTAGGAAGTCAATGTGAATTGACAACCCAATTGGTTCATGATCTAGATGTCCACAAACATCTATTCCAATATGACAGTGATGACAGACTATGTTCTTGAGGCTTCAGATGAAGGAAAGAATGATTTTAGTGAACAGAAGTAGTGTGGATGTTCTTGGTGATTAAGACAAGCTTGTGAAGGTCTTTGGATTGTGTCCAATTCGTGTTGATGGTCCGCATTGAAGATTGAACTTGTAAGTGAAGAATTACTTTCGGATGATGTTCTTCCTAAGTCTGGCCGACCGGATGAGTCACACATCCTGCAGATGATCTTGAAGATGTTCTGTGAAGAATGGCGTGTTCCTAAAGAAAGATTGAAGTCTCAGATCTGTGTGGCCAACAGTGTGTTGATCTGTGTGAAGTGTTTTTGTAATTAGTCATATTATATTTATGTATTTGCTCTGTAATGTATGCTGACTTGGATGATTATTCCTAAGTTGATGTCCTATATAAATAAGGAGTTGTAAAGTCATTTCAAAGGCATGGATTAAGATGAGAGTGTGATAGAAAGGAGTAGAGCGAAAAGGCAGAGTAGAAGTATTGAGCTTAAATGGAACTGACTCAAGCATGGTGAAGATGCTATTCTTCAGTTCAAGTATGTAATATTTATTATTCTATAGATAGTGTGTCTCATGTAGGCAATGGGCCTCTTGTGAGCAGTGTGCTCAGGTAGTGAGCCCTAATTGGCATGTACCATTTTGTTCTTCCTATTCTTCTAATAGAGAATACATTCTTGGGTTAGTCACCCCGTGGTTTTTCCCTTAATCAGGTTTTCCACGTCAAAAATCTTGGTGTCTTATGTGTTAATGTGTTTCTGCTCTTGAATTATTGCATTATGTTTCCATGATTGATTTAACATTATGCTGCTAAATTAAGTAAAGAATTTAAGTGATTAATTGGAAGAAAGTTTTGGACAACTGATTCACCCCTCCCCTCTCAATTGTCTGTCCTAAATCCAACAAGAATTAGAGGCTGCAAGTACCTGACTCAGTTGTTAGCGAAAGATTACTTGCAGGGTCAATGTTTAGTTTCCCATCATGCTGACATGTATCCAGAAGAGTTTGCTACTTCTATGTCATAGAGACTACCTTTGGATGCATGGCTTTAGAGAGATTATGGTGTCAGTAGACATGATGTCTTAGTTGGATATCACATCCATGAGAGTTTAGTAGAGAATAGAGGGAGATTTGGTGTAGCAAATGCTTTTAGATATTCTTATCTCCACATGACAGATGGATGTGAGTTTCGTTTGCTTTGGGATCTAGGTGGTGACAGAGTTGGCACTGCAATTTGGTTGGGTCCCGTCGGTTTGCTTCACCATTTTCAGTGTGGTGAAACTGAGATCAGTTTAGCGTAGAGGAAGTTGAAGGATATTAGGCATAGCAGACTTCCTTTCTTAGTTTGGGATCTAGGAATATTTTGTTAGACACTCTACATCATGCTATGGGATCCTTCTTGTGCATCAGGGTTCCAATCAAAGTTCACTGATGAGTATTGCAACATGTACATTGTGTGGTCTGCTTACAACTTCACCTTTGGTTCACATGTACATGAGTTGTTTCTGATGCACTATTCGTGTGTGCCTGAGTTGGACAATTGGATTATCATTTAGCTTTGCGCAGTTGAGCTTATACTGGTGCTATTAGAGTTATTTGGTGATATGTGGGTTATTCTACAGTTCTTCCCTTGGGCCTTTGTTGGAGTGATGTTATCTATTCAGTTGCGATTGCTTGAGGACAAGCAATTTTAGGGAGGGTGGACTATAATGTCCCCATTTTGAGCGAGCATTAGAGTTTGATAGTTTAGCCTATCACCAGGTCCTCGTAGGCTAATAATGGTGCTTAAAGGACCTTGTTGTGGAGTTTTATGTCTCTCTAGAGGGTAGTTATCTGTGTTTTCATCTCTAGATCCTTTGTATGTTCTGAGGCATTGATTTTCAGGGGTTTCTGGCATTCTTTGCATATACTTACTATTTATAGTAAGTCAGTTGGACATTAGAGACCCACCTTACTATTTTTAGTAAGGCATCCAGATTGATAGTGGGAGTAGTGGGCTAGCTAGTGATGAAGTCAAAATTATTAAATAATGATTATTAATGGAGTTATGACATTTAATTATTATTAAAGTGTTACTTTAATGATAATTAATTATTTAGGGGAATATTATATTGACTTCATGTGACTTTATAATTGAGAGGTATTTAATATCATATAGTCAAAATATTAAGTGAAAGCATTTAATGACTTTATTTGACTTTATTATGAAGGGGTTATTTAATTATATAAAGTCAAATTATAAAGGGTGCATTTAATGATATAAAGTCAAGTCATTATAACCATTATTTGGGTGCCCATTTGAAAGGATATAATAAAGCACAAAAGAAAATATATTTTTATTATATTAAATGATTTTAAGCCTCATGGGAAATCATGCCTTTTGGAGAAGAGTATAAAAGCATTTGGAAAAGGCAAATAATTCATTCATTGTTGATTGAACACTTATGAAATTAGTGAAGCTTGGTTGTGAGAAGAAAACAAGGGTTTCTTAAATCTGATCATGGAAAATGTCCATTCTCTCTGATTTGAGCAACCTACAAGTGTGAGATAGCATCCAAGGGTTGTGGTTTACATGTGGCTATCATTCAGTGGTCACATTGTGCTTATTTGAAGATAGATTGTTGGGATTTTTCAGAGCTAGGGTTTACTATAGAGCTTATTAGCATCATTTGGTATTCATGTTGGAAGGAAAATTGATTATATTTGCAGGTGTAACAGCTACGTGAGTTCCTTGGAATATTTGGTTACAAATTGTTGTAGTTTGTTTAATTTATAGTCTCCAATATTGACACCAAGGTTGGAAGAATTTGTGAGAAGGGTTAGAAGTTAGTTTAGAAGGTATTTTGCAATGTTTAATTCACAAGTTGCTAGGACTGGTTGAGCGCAAGGGTTGACATTGATACGTTGGCAAAATTGTGGGCATTAATGAAGTTTACATGCATGTTTAATTTATAAACTCCTTCCGTCATGTGTAGATCGTGGAGGCTTAGGGAGTACTGATTGACTTGTTTTGGACATCAAAGCAATCCAAGGATTGATATATATACATTGCATTTGGTGGCTCAAATATCATCAACTGAAGGAAAGGATCAAGTCCAAATCATTCTGGGTAATCATGTTTATGTTTAGATTCCAAATCTTTAATTTGGAATACATCTTATATGTCTGTATCAGTCTAATACAAGTCTGATCAGACCTCTATATTTTGTAATTAGAGTTGATATTTTGCAATAAAAGTGATCCATTTCAGTTACAGTTCATTGTATTTCATCGTATGTTATTTTTTTATCATTTTCTATATGTTATGCAATGAAAGTAATGCAATAAGAGCCCTGTAGACACCTAAAATTGGCTTGCTCTGCAAACTAGTTTCCCATACCTCTACACCAATTCATCCCCCCTATTAATTAAATAAATTCATCTTATTTAATTAATTTATCCCTAACCATCTATCTATCCATTGTGATCAATTAATTTATTTAATTTGTCACTATACCTTACAACACTATCCTCATCAATTAAATAAATATTTATAATATTTATTTAGTTGATATTGTCCATTTCCCTAATCCTTGTTAATTAGATAAATCATTCTTATCTAATTAATCTATCCTACTGATCAATCTACCCTAGCCTACCTATCCCCTAGACCTAGGTTAATTAAGCTAAACACTTAATCAACCTTGCTTAGCCCATCCTTCCACACACCTTTGAATAAAAATCAATATTTTATTCAAAGGGTCAAATCCTCCTTACCCCTCATTTATCACCCTCTTACACATGTAAGAGTACATCACATCTCCACATAAAGGTGAATTTTTAATTCACACTCCCCCATGAGTTGAATTAAAAATTCACTTGTCATATCCACTTTTCCCAAAAATGAATCTTTAATTCATTTTTGTCCTCCACACCTTGCCACATGTGAATTTAAAATTCACAAATATTGAGAGCCCTCCAATCCCATTGACCAAGCTTCAACCCTTGATCTCTCTCATCCACTCCCCTTGTGACACTTGTCACAAGGCTATAGCTTCAATCCTAACCCTAACTCATTCATTTCTAGCCCTTGATCTCAACTTTTGATCCTCACCCTCCATCCTCATTTCCAAAACTCTATAAATGAGACCCTTCTCTAAGCCATTAGGGAGGAACTTCATCTTGCATCCAACCTCTGCCAAAATCTCTCCAAAATGCTCTAATCATACCATCATAATGTCAAAATCATGCCTCATCCCTATCTCCATCTCCATCTAAGTCCAAATCACTCATCTACATTGTGTTGAGCAAGCATTGAGCAATCCACATTTCAATCAAATTGGGTAAAATCTAAGGAGCTATCAGGTGCAACTCCTTCCTGCTATCTTGGATTTGTAGGTCAAGTGAACATATAATCATTTGTGTTTGCATTTGATTTATATTTCTACTTTCATTTTGACTTCATAGATCACAAGCCCAAATAAACAATTTAGAAAATACCAATCAGAACTTGACTTGAAATTACATGCAAACACAAATTCAGTTTGGGATCAGTTTGGCTATATTTCCGGTTGGGATATTACAGTATGTGGGGGAGATTGTTGAGATTGCTCCTTAATTATCACACCTTTTGGTCTTCTTTTGAATGTATACTTGAGTGTCCCAACACTTGGAGGTTGGTATGATGGCCTTTCTTCTACAACTGGAGCCTTACCCTTTGCCTTCTCCTCTATGGAAATGGCTTCCCCAATTATTTCATCAATATTCCTCAGAATTGTCTTAATCCTTACAATTGGGTGCTTAATACTTGCAAATGCTCCTTGGTAAGAGGCATCCCTCTTTCTTTTCCTATCCTCATACTTCAAAAATCTTGTCCACTTAACCCTTCTTTGCTCAATTTCCTTCACATCATTGCAGTTTCTTATTACATCCTTAGAATCATAAGTATAGTGGACAAATTGAGATCTATTTATGCTTCTTCTGAGGCTGTTTATGAAAACTTGAGGATCACAATTTCTTACATATTCCTAAGTCATCCTAAATATCTTGAACTTATCATATATAGTTTATCAAAATCTTCTCTATTCATTCTAAAATTAGAGAAAACTATTAAGAAAGGAAAGAAGAGCCTTTCCTCTGATTTTCCAAATGGGCTTTATCTGACTTAGCCAATTTCCAAATAACCTCAAGGAAACCAACCCTTAGGGGTGATGAGCCAAAGAATTGACTAATTTAATTATCAATGTTTTCATGTTCTGATAAACTTTTAACAAACATATCGGCATATAAATACATATTATTATAGTTATATTTGTTTTGAGAATTGTTTATGCTTATGTTTTGTTTCCATTATGCTTTGATGAAATATCTTTAGCTTTGATACTTGAATGACATTTTCTATGTGCATATCTCATAATTTGTGGTATAAGTTGTGGATGTTAAATAAGGATTGCAGCAGTTGAACTCCAGATAGCTCCGGAGGTTGATACTATCTACAAATCATCATCCCCTTGATTCGATGACCTTCAACAAACGCTCCTGGAGATACTATAAGTCCAGTAACATGTCCAAACTAGTGCCTCAATCCTAGCTACAACTCTTGAATCACACCACCATGTCACTGAACTTTGGTGACTTAGATAACTGACAACAGACATTAGTTCTAGCTATCACTGCCACCAGGCACTCCACTATTTTATGGAACTCATGAAGTTTGTCCATCTAATCACCTTATTCAGATTGCAGATCTGGAGTTCTTTGCAATTGATTGCATAGTTAAGTAAATAATACAACTAGTTGTTCCAGTTCATAGGAATTAGTTAGAAGCTAGATTTTCCTTTCAATAATGATAGCACGGTGACACAAACCATGCTTTGATACCAATCTGATAGCATGGGTAACCACAAACCATGCACAATAACCCATGCAAGATACAGGTGAGAAACAAGTCTCTACCCATCTACAAGGGCTTCCAGATACTTCTATCCATAAAATAATAGGAACTAACATTCACCACAATAATGACATGAATTTATACTCATTACAAATCAGCTACAGGGGCTAGCCATCCATAATACAAAAATTCAATGCATAAAAAATTGATCTTTTATTTCATTTATCAACTTTGCCTCTATTACAAAATATCACAAACTATTCAAAATAACATCTAAACATTAATCTTTTTGGTCTCTCATCGGCCTTGACCTCTTCTCAGGTCTATACTATTTGGCCCTTGGCCACATTTGATCTCCTCGTGTTGGCTGCGACGTGCTTCTGTAATCTCTCTGAAACTTCTCCTCCACTTGTTTGCTTGACCTCTATCTCATTCTTTTTATCTCCCATGATGGCCTTTCTCTCTTTACTACTATTCTTATTGCACAATCGGCCTATCATAAATCGGCCTCACTTCTTTTGCAGTTCTGGTCATCCAGTCGTTCCTCTGCATTTATGTCATCCTCTTATTCTATCGGCCTCTTCCTCAAACTTAGTCAGCCTTCTACTATCTTGGCCTACTCACCTTGCTATCAGCCTTTCTATTTCTATTTGGCCTCTTCTCCAATCTGTACGGCCTCTCTGAATCTCTATGTGGCCTACCATTTATCTTTTGCTATCTCCATCCTTTCTATTCTTCTGGCTGTCCCTGTCAATCCTCTAGCATTCATGCTACCCCCTTCTATGAATCAGGCTTCTTCCTTAATTATTTACTGTCACCCTTTCCAAATGACAACCTCCTCTCTGATTTACATGTGGCTTCCCATAAATTTCTACCACTCCTTCTGTTCATGGTCGCGTCCACAAACTATGCGGCCTCTCTATTATTTTTGCCGCTTCTTCACTCCCACCAATCAGCCTCCTCATTATCAGCCTCTTCCTCCATATACACGGCCTGTCTGAATCGTAACAACCATCATTAGTTTTCTCTTCTATTTTGGTCTTCCTCTTTATTGTCGATGGCCCACAATCTGCCACCACCCTCTTTTTAGCTACCACGATGGCTATCTTCTCTGTCTTCCATCCATCTACCCATAACTATGCGGCCTGCCTTTCTAATTTTTCTTCTGCCACTTTGCCTAATTTGCCTTTCTGCCTTTCACCAGCTTCCACTGTCGGTTACTATCCGCCTTCTTTGTTTAAATATAGAATACCATCAACATGTCTTCATAATGGATGGTATCTCCAATGAACCTTCATGTTGCCCATAGCAATGTAACTAATTTGTAATAATTATCACCTTTTCCATTATCCCACTTTCTAGAATACAATAATTAAACATTGTTGTTCCTGTCGCCTTGGTGACATGAGCTTCCTTTCTTAGCTTCTGTCACTTGACCCACTCATTCAAACCAAAAATCCATTGTCAAAGACAATTTTCAAATTTTAAACGGATGCCTCTGCATCAAACTGCCCAGGGACAAAGATCATGTGCTCTGGCACATGTGTTCCTCTACAAACTTAATCAAATGTTTTCTTCCACCTTTTCCATAACTTCTCTATCTCACATGCTTTACTCTTCTAGCATCTCTATCCAGCACTATAGGCTGCTCTCACATGGCTGCTTACATCACTTATAATCCACCTACACACTCCAATTCTTCTTTCATTAAACAAATCATAATCAAATTGAAAAATTACAACAACATTCAATGCATCCTCAACACTTATCACACCTTCATACTCAACATGTTCAGCTGTCATGTCTTCCAACCATTCTTCCTTCATGATCAACTTTTGCAACACAACATCATTTTCAGCTTCATCTTTTATAATCTCACTCTCCAAATCTGCAACCATTTTTGCATCATGGTCTTCAAGCCTTACTACTAGCCCCCTTATGCTCAAATCTCTAATCTTCTCATCCCATTCTTGCTCAATGGCTATCAACTACTGCCATAAATCTTCTTCCATGCTTTCCTTTGCTACTTCATCTTCTTCTTTACTTTTATTCTTCTTTTGTTTATCCTCTTCCTTTGGAACTATGGTTGTTCCACTTTCATCCTCTTCATCTACAACTGCTCTCATGTTCAAATCAGCATCTTCCACACATACTTGTGGTGTCTTCTTTTTCCATACCATCCTTCTATTCCACTTTTCCTCTCTTCCTTCACACCTGCATCTTTCACTTTGCTTTTACTTGCATTCTTGTCTTCTCATATATTTATTCCTCCTTATCTCTTTTTCATCTAACAATTTCCTCATATTTTCCTCATCATTATGAATTTCACTCAAAGCTTCATCAATATAAAAATCAGATTTCTTTTCTCTTACCTTCCATACACTTGGCTTTTCTTGCTACCACTTCACTGTATGCTTCTTCTCCTTCTTGCCATCCTCTACTAGATTCATCATGTTTCTAGCTCATTGGAGTTTGTTCTCCTTATCCTGTCTCCAACTATTTGTTCTTTCTGCAACACCTTTGTTTGCTGCTGCTTGCTTCACTACCCACACTTTGTCACTAGACTGATGTCGTCTATCTACTATTCTCAAGCTTCTCTTCACTTTCTCTATCTTCATCCTCCATTCATTTTCTCTAGGCCTCTTTTCTGGCCAACTCTTTCTTTCATCATACTTCCACTTATTCATTTGCACATCTCCCCTTCTATGCACTTGCTTGTTAGCATAAACATAATCAAAGGCATTCACTTCTTTACAACCCAACTGTTGCCTTTTATCCATCTTTTTCTTTTGCCAACATGGCACTACATATCCATGATCCTTAATCACATTTACATTTTCTAATTTCTTTTCCTTATCAACTTTCTTATCCATCTTCTTAATCTTACATTCAAGGTCAAAATAACAATTTTACCTTCATTCTTCTGTGCAAGGACCTGCTGTCCCAAATTGCATCCACCTTCAGCTTCTTAGCTTTTCAACTCCCCTTCTTCACAAGCATCTTGTGCTTTTGCTGCAATATCTTCACATGCATCATGAAATTCTATGGTTTCCTCTTCATCTTCATCATCAAACTGAACATTCTTAGCATCCATCTCCTCTTCTTTTCCAGGCACTCTACAATGCACCTCTGCTACAAACTTTTCTCGGCATGTTGCTGCCATCAATCTTTCCTCGTTCACATCTTCCACTCTTTCTTTAGGAGCCATTCTTGCCCCAACTTTCATCATCTTCAAGGTCTCATCTTCGACCTTCTTTATCACTCTCTTTACACCTGCATACATATCTGCAAACATAGCATTAGAAAATAAAATGAGAGACCATAATGTCTCTTTCAATGCCTTCCTCATGGACATTCTTCCTTCTTCACTTCTCTTCTTCTCTTTTCTCATGTTCTCTTCAATGAGAACCTCTTTGACCTCTTCCGGTCCATGTTGCTCCAATGGCAACTCTCTGCTGTCCCAATCTCTGTGGGTACTCTTTTCACCTTCTCTTCTCTTCTTAAGGATTTTATACTCTGCCTTTTCCTCTTCTCAATAATCTCTTTTACTGGCCATTTCACTTTCTTCTCCATTGGCCATACCCAGTAATATCCTCGGTCTTGTTCTTCATACCATTGTTTCACCAACATTACATGTCTCCTCAATGTTTTCAGTTCTATTTTGAATTCTTCATCTGTCATTCTCTTATCTTCTTTCCTCTTGTCTCTTTTCATGAGACTCTTTTCCTCCATTTGCTTCTACATCTTTCTATCTTCTTTCATCTTCAGGCACCTCACCTAGGTCTTCTTTCTTTTTTCCACTATGCCCAGTCTTTTGGTGCTACACAACTACTACAATACTTAGTCTTCTTTCTTGTCCTGGCTAAGTTGCCTCCCATCGGTGATCTACTCAGCACTCAAGACCAACTGGCTCTAATACCAAACTGATAGCATGGTGACACAAACCATTCTTTGATACCAATATAATAGCACAGGTAACCACAAACCATGGACAATAACCCATGCAAAAAACAAGTGAGAAACAAGTCTCTGCCCATCTACAAGGGCTGCCAGATACTTCTGTCCATAAAATAATAGGAACTAACATTCACCACAATAATGATAGGAATTTACACTCATTACAAATTAGCTACAAGAGCTGTTCATCCATAATATAGAAATTCAATGCGTCAAAAATTGATCTTTTATTTCATTTATCAACTTTGCCTCTATTACAAAATATCACAAACTATTCAAAATAACATCTAAACATTAATCTCTTTGGCCTCTCATCAGCCTTGACCTCTTCTTA
This sequence comes from Cunninghamia lanceolata, assembly GCA_027924645.1. Lineage (NCBI taxonomy): Eukaryota > Viridiplantae > Streptophyta > Pinopsida > Cupressales > Cupressaceae > Cunninghamia > Cunninghamia lanceolata. Next base: position 3,306,495 of record BSBN01000341.1, on the reverse strand, counting down.
GGTCTATATTATTTGGCCCTTGGCCACATTCGATCTGCTCTTGTCAGCTGCGATGTGCTTCTGCAATCTCTCTTTGAAACTTCTCCTCCACTTGTCTGCTCGACCTCTATCTCTTTCTTTTTATCTCCCATGATGGCCTTTCTCTCTTTACTACTGTTCTTATTGCACAATTGGCCTATCATAAATTGGCCTCACTTATTTTGTAGTTCTGGTCATCCAGTCGTTCCTCTGCATTCATGTCGTCCTCTTATTCTATTGGCCTCTTCCTCAAACTTAGTCATCCTTCTACTGTCTCAGCCTTCTCGCCTTACTATCAGCCTTTCTATTTCTATTTGGCCTCTTCTCCAATCTGTGCAGCCTCTCTGAATCTCTATGTAGCCTGCCATTTATCTTTTGTTGTCTCCATCCCTTCTATTCTTCTGGTCGTCCTTGTCAGTCCTCTAGCATTCGTGCCACCCCCTTTTATGAATCGGGCTTCTTCCTTAATTATTTATTGTCGCCCTTTTCCAAATGACAACCTCCTCTCTAATTTACATGTGGCTTCCCATAAATTTCTGCCGCTCCTTCTATTCATGGCCACCTCCACAAACTATGTGGCCTCTCTATTATTTCTACCGCTTCTTCATTCCCACCAATTGGCCTCCTCATTATTAGCCTCTTCCTCCATATACATGGCATGTCTGAATCGTAATGGCCATCATTTGTTTTCTTTTCTATTTTGTTCTTCCTCTTTATTGTCGATGACCCACAATCTGCCACTACCCTCTTTTTAGCTACCACGATGGCTATCTTCTCTACCTTCCATCCATCAACCCATAACTATGTGGCCTGCCTTTCTGATTTTTCTTCTGCCACTTTGCCTAATTTGCCTTTCTGCCTTTCGCCACCTTCCACCATTAGTTACTATCCGCCTTCTTTGTTTAAATATAGAATACCATTAACATGTCTTCATAATGGTTGGTATCTCCAATGAACCTTCCTACTGCCCATAACAATGTAACTAATTTGTAATAATTATCACCTTTTCCATTATCCCACTTTCTAGAATACAATAATTACACATTATTGTTCCTGTCGCCTTGGCGACAGGAGCTTTTTTTCTCAGCTTCTGTCACTTGACCCACTCATTCAAGCCAAAAATCCATTGTCAAAGACAATTTTCAAATTTTAAACGGATGCCCTTGCATCAAATAAGCATGCAACTGGTTGTTCTAGTTCACTGCAGTTAGACTTGCAATTAGTATCTCTTTCCAATAAGGCTCGATTGTATAAGTAGGAGATCCATTGCATCTTTTTAGATTAGTTCCTGGTTTTCATCAGATAGTTGTTCATTGCAGTTTGTTTCTAGCAGAAGGAAAAGTTCTAAGTTTAGGCATGTATGTTCTTTGACTGAGAATAAAATGCAAATGAAGGGAGATTTCTTCTTAAAGAGTTGTTAAGCAAAGAGGATCGTCTCCAACTAGGAAAGTCGGGCCTGCTTCCCTATCTTGGAGGAGATCTCTCGGTATTCTGTTTGTGTTATTTCTGTTCCTGTCTATTTCTTTGCTGCAAATTATTATGTGTGTTTCTACTATTATCTGTTCTTACCTGCAAGTTTATTCTTCAAAAATGGAAAATCATAAAAATTAGATTTGTTATCTCTTAAAACACTGTGATGTTTAGAGTATTGCATGGCTAAGAAATAACAATAGATTCCATTCCTTTTCATTTACTATTTCTGCAAGTGTGTTCATTTCTATTAGCTAGATTAAACATTTATTTCAGCAAGTGTGTTTGTTTCAAGAAATTAGATTAGCATTTATTTCAGCAAGTGTGTTTATTTCAACAATGTTAGAATAGTTTCATTCCAAGCAAGTGTGTTTATTTCCAAGAAAATTAAGGTAGTTTATTTCATGAGCAAGAAGACCAAAACTCCAACTCTGCAAGGGTCCCTAAATTGATCCTTGGTCATAAACCATTCCATTCAAAACCCCCCCACCAAACAGTCTTATCGCAGATTGCTCCAGACACCTCCAGATTGATAAAGATAAATGATGATGCATTAACAAAGCCTACTTCAACCTCATCAAGGGGTACAAACTTTGGTAATATATGAGGGCCAACCAGGCATCCATAAACTCTCAAAACTATACAATTGGGGTGGAGAATGAAATCTCCCCAATTATGTTGAATGCTTAGAGTAGGTTTCCTTACCATAGGCCTCAAAAACTCTAGTATATGGCTTGGGATTCTGGTTACTAATCCTTAAAAACTCTAGTATATGAAAAAATAATACCTGAATATAATATAACTAGCCTTATGACAATGCACATCCCAAATGTGTTTCCAACATTGGACTGGGAGCTGGCATCCCTTTTCATGAACTCGGTGAACCTGTAGTTGTAGGTCCCAAGTTGCTCTTCCCTCATATAGAAGTATGTGGCACAATAAGGAGTACCACCAGAATTACACCGCTTCATTTCTTTTTTTGATACCTACCAGCCCATCATGCATGTGGTTGGCCAGGTAAGTAGCATAGTCAAATTCATCATTCAACAATACATGTTGAATGTCAGCAGCCATATAAGTGAATGGGATAGGAATTTTCTCATTCTTATTTGCCCCCAAAACCTGACATAATACATAATATGTTTTTGCAAAAAAGTCTTAAGTATGAAAGGTTCAGTTTCACTTGGTGGGATCTTCATACACCTACCTTTATGATCATTTTCCCTATGCCGAGGCGAATGCACAATGCTATAGCTGCTCTTATCTTGTTGATATTTCTGTTTGAAGATATCAAGGTCAATGATTTTATTAGCAGCTAGGTTGAGTTTGAAAATCTTGGAGATTGATGCCTTATCAATCTGCACCATAAAAATGTCCCTCTACATTTCTTATAGCCTTAATAGTCTCATCATATCGGTAGGCCATGGCTTTTAGCAAGTCAATGTCTTCGAAGACATTTGGGACCACTAACTAGCTCAAATAAAGTTTCCATACATTTGAGAGAGGGGACGATGTATTTCTCTTTCCATATCAATGACGAAATAAGTCCCATCCTGTCATTCGGATAACTACATCTCTACAAGCATGGAATTCATCAACCAAACCCTCATTAGATCCAAGGCCTTGAACCTTAATTATGTGGGCAGAAGAACCAGGGAGCTAAGCTAAAAGGTCCTCATGTAGGGCCCAACTATGCAAAGATGAAGCAGCCTGGGCTTTGGGTGGACTCATTTTCAAAGTTTCTCTGGGAATTACGGCCTCCTAGGGTTTTCCAAGAATTTCTTGGTAATTTCATATTATGACTAGGGCAAATTTTAGATACTCTTCAACATACAAGTTTACCCTACTTGAAATGAAAAATAAAACCCTAGAGCTTAATTTCATAATAACAACAGGCTACGCAATTAGTACCTAAGAGAATTATCACAATTCACAAGACTTACTAGTCTTATGCACTGGAAATCCTGATTTATGTTGTGAACTGGTTTAGAAGCTGAAATACCCTTCTCAGATGCTTGATAGTCTTGAATGGAAAAGGCAAGTGCCTTGGAATGAGGCTTTTATGCGAAGAGTTATGTTCATCACCGATTTGGAAACCATCTTTTCCACCATTAATACTAACTCGTGCGAGCCTACGCATGCAACTGATCATTTCCATTGTTTGAATATGAACCATAGATTTTTGGCCAAAAAGCATGATCAGACAGTTCAGATTTGGTAGATCACTTTGAAAATGGTTTGAAACATGCGTGAAAGATTTTAGATGAATAATGTTGATCCACTTGGACAACCCTTACATCTCAACAGATGGCTGATCATTTATTTGAAAAGTCAACACTATCCACATGGCCTTTCCCTATGCTTCTGCGAGCATAAGACAAAATAATAAATGGAGGCCTGCAGAATAGTGGAATACCATTCAAATTGTGCCCTGTGGTGCCTATATGATTAGCCTGGAGACATGTCACCTAGAGCTATCCACATGCCCTTCTCCTGCTCTTCTACAAGTCTTTCAGACGTTCACGATATAGGTTCAATGGAAAGGTGGAAAGATTTGAAAGCCTGCCACATAAACACACCAAGGCCTGCCATAAATCCTATGGAAAAATTGGGTAGGAGAGCCCGCCATTCATCATTCCTTCCGCAGTTCTGCCGTCATCATTTTCTTCAATATAATACTCACTGTGGAATATCATAAACTAATTAAAACAATCCATGCATTAACAGATGGTTCCTCGGGAAAACACTTTAACAGGGGACCCGACCATGTGCGATTAAAACAACATTGTTCTACTAGGCAAAGAGGGGACAAAATTTTACTAAGGGGCTCGGGCCAAACCTTAAGTATATGACAAATTAAAAGGTGCATAGGTTGGTCTAGTGATTGCAAGAACAAGGGGTCGGTAGACAAATGAGGACCTAGACACAACGTTATAACTTGGAGATCAAAAATGGGTGGTAAATAGTCAACATAAAAATAGGACAAAAGCTAATTTGAAGTTTACACAAACCTTAGGGTTTAGGGTTTTTAGACCCGAGAAAGGGATTCACAACACTTTCATAGTTAAATCCTAGAAAAGAATTTATAGACTTTGGAACATGGAGCAGGGATGCCACATGAAGCCAAGGAAAGTTTTCAGAGTCCCACCATGTGGAATAGAGATCTTGATCTTCGGTGAAAAACCTACATTTACTAGAAAATAGAAAATAAATATAAAATCAAATGAAACATATTCAAAATCATACTTTTTAGAAAGCTTATACTAAGGGTACATATTTACAAAATAGGATTTCTAAATGACTTCATTTGATCCCCCAAAAGGTGAATCAAAATTTGTTTTTTGTCAGCATCTTGATAGGTGCGAAGGAGACTCCATCGAGGGTTTGATTTAAGACTAGGGGGGTTCTTTCCAAGGGGAATTGATCTAAGGGGGTTTTATCTAACCCCCTTCAAATAAACCTCTTTAGATGGAACCCCTCAAGGCTTAAATCATTAATTTTTCTAATTTAAAATATGTGATTTCAGACAAAAATTAGGATGTCCCATAAGTGGGACACACTATTGTGGTAGCACCAAGGGAGAAGGTATGGTCATCGAAGGCTTGGACAAAGGCAAACATATTCCTCTATTTGGTTTATTGTGCTAAGATTTTCATTTCAAAACATGTTAAAAGGAAGGGATTTTTTTGTTCTAGTAGGTGCCCTCTATATCTTTTGTAGGAAGAAGAGGTAAATCACATCACTCTTTGTGAATTCACTAGAGGTATCTAGGTTAGGTTCTTAAAGAGCTTCACTATTATCTAGGTGGTGGAAAGTTCTTTCAAGAAGCATTTTGATTCCTAGATTTATGTCTAGTTTTCTTAAATATTCTCAGGATATGGCTTGAGGAATTATCCTCTCAAAGATTTGTTGGAACAAAATAAGAGGATTTTCAATGGAAAGGAGAAAAATCAAGTTCAACTTTGGGAGGAAGTGAGCAATGATTTTTCTAAAAGCTTATCTATTCAACATTAATACCTTGTAATTATGGCAAGAAAGGGAGTGATAGTTCGCATATTACGAATTTAAGTAAGTACACCACCCCCGGTGACTGAAAAGACATAATACTCATTATCTTGGGTATGAATATTGGCATTTGGGATATTTTCTACAATCCAAAAGTTTCTAAGTCCTCTGCTGCTTCTTGCATTCCTAGCTTGTCTGTTTGGTGCCATCTTGCTATGGGGGGATATGTCTCGCATAGAGCTGGAGTCCTATGAAGAGATAAAATGTAACAAGACCCTTTGGCACATCTGCTAGGAGGGCGGGTTGCTTCCTATCTTGAATGCTTGCAGGGCCATGATGAAAACCTCTCAATGCAGTTCCTATGCTCTTGGGAGGATAGACAGGTGAAGGTGGGCGGTGTGGCTTTCAACATCTCTAAGGAAGTGATAGGCATGGCGACTGGAATGCCTACGGATGGCACCAAACACCAAAAAAAGAGCAAAGTCTCTGACCTGGAGGGCATGGCGTGCTTTCTGAAGAAAGGCAAGGTGGTACACAGCCTTAAGGGGGGGTTTGATCATGAGATACTACCTAAACCCTAGGATGAGGTGTATTATATGATCATTAAGTACTTCACCCTCGAAGGTAGATTTAAACATTTCTTCCATTATCATTTTTCCCTGCTCAATCATTTTCATCATAATAAGGTGATAAGCTTCCCCTTTTATTTGCTCACATCTTTGGAAGCGTCGATTGCGTCTACCATTGAGCAAAATGCTATGGACCCCAGTAAACCTCTCATCCTGCTCCATCAAGGGCTTATCCTCAGATTGTATAAATTCCATTTATCCCTCTTCCCCCCTGAAGCCCTCATGGCTTCTAGGGTTGTTTCTCCCCTGCCATCATGTTCCATGCCTTTGAAGACTAGCCTCGTGATTATCACGGAAATCTATCCGGAGAAGTATGCCAAGTCCATTAAGTCAAGTAAGAAAAAAGCTTTTGCTGATAAAACCCTGTATCCTAAGGCCTATGACCAGACTACCATGACCTCTGTGAAGACCCCTGTTAAAAGAAAAATCCTTCCCAGTGATTTTGCCCAGGTGACCCCTCAAAAGAAGAAGAAAGGAAAGGTGGAGGAAGAAAGTGGTACGGAGAGTGGGAAGAAGGCCAAAAATGTGTTTGTGGTGGTGGAGGAGGTTACCTCTAAGGAAGGGATTGGTGGAAGTGACAACACTGCTGATGTGGATTTCACTATAACTGATAGTAAACCCCAAGTGCTGTCGACCAGGAGGTCGACGATGCTTGCAGCTAGGCCTAGTCATGCTCTCCAAAAGGAGGAGGTTACTGAGATGGAGGAGGATACTGTGAACTCGGAGGGTGATGGTATTTCTGATAAGGAAAATGACAAAGTGGACACTATTGTTCCTGAGACTGAACATTTGGGGGGTGAATTTTCTGTAAACAAGGAAACTAAAAATGAAAATGTGGAGGGTGAAGCGAAGGATAGGCCCGATAATTTCCCTAAACTCAATGTTAAGGGGGCTGATTCTGTGAGCTCAGAGAAAGTGCTCAAGGAAACTGGCAAGAAGAAGAAGAGTGACAAGGTTGCTGTCATAGATAAGGAGATTGAAACCCTCTTAGCTAGGGTCAATGAGCTAGAGTGGAAGTTCAAGACGCTGGCTAAGTTCTCTATGAAAGTGATGCACCAGCTAGCCACAACTCTTGCTGTCATCCAAGACGTCAAGCTTTCCAGCTAGGGTATGAAGGAGAAGGAGCTCAAGGAGTACAGGGATCTTTACAAGTTCTTGGCTGAAGACTGGGATCAAATGTTTAATTAGCCATTGGGGGCTTTTTCTGTGCTTTTGGTTTTATCTGCTGTTGGTTTGCTGTTTGTGCCCTGTCTAGGTCTTTGGTCTCTTTTTGGCTATTTCTTGTTGGTTCGGTCAATTTCTATATTTTAGTTCTTTGATGGAACTCTGGTGTGCCTTTTTGACTAATATGTAATGGGATCGCCACCCTTTTTTACTGCTTATCTTATCAAAAACATTTCCCCAAGAATAAGAAATCCAATGAAATTATGTGTCCTTAAAATTTTTCCCAAAATAAGGAAAGTTTTTGAATCTAGACTCCCTAAACTTTCAAAGATTCTAGAATCTTCTAACTAGAGAGCACTTGAAGAGGGTTGGATAAAAATAAATTTTGATGGAGCTGCAAAACACAATCTTGAGATATATGGGGTTGATGCTATTCTCAAGAATTACAAATAAGTTTCATCCTTGGGAACATCCCTTTTATAAATATAAATTTAAATAATCTTACAGAAGAAGGTCTTGTCCTAGGTCTAAGCTTGGAGTCTAACTTTGTCTCACTAACTTAATCATTGAAGTATTGAGAATTGATGCCTTTAGAACTTACTTTTAGAAGCAAAAGAGCTTTTGATAAGTTTAAAATGCACCGCTTTAACCACTCAAGATAAGAAAAGAACAAAGTGACATATTGGCTTGCCAATTTAATTGGAAAGGAAAGATTCCAGTCCTTTTGTGGAGATTAAAATATCATTCTTCACTTAGATTGCTTCAAGGATCTTCATGACGAAACATAAATTGAGGGGGAAGTTCACTTATTTTGTTTTGTCTATTTGGATGAAGTGGAGTTCTCCCTTTAAACGCATTCTTTCTATTCATATGAGATGCATTCATATTTTACTGAAGGGTAAAAGTTTAGAACTGTGTCACACTTTTGGCCAAATAAATAGTTTTTATAGAAACCATTTTTCCCTAAATAGTTTTGGGAGAAAAAAATTCGCTCGAAACCACGTAGCACCTATGTGGCATAAAGAGTTTTGTCCAAAAGAATTTCACCCAAGTTTTTTAAATTTATAAAATTTGATTTTGACTTTGAAAAGGGTGTTTATTTACATAGACAAGAGAGTTTCACCAAAAAAAAATTCTAGCGATATCGTCTCGTATGAAATCATTGTTATGTGGTAGTGAACCCCCCATTTTCAACAAATTGAACAAAACTTCAAGGTCAACTCTAAATTTCTCCAACCAAAGGGTATTTTCATGAAAATCTAAAAATACCCTTTGGTAGATCTCATAGTCTAGAAATATATTTAAAAAATATATATTTTGATTAGTTTTATTAGGATTATTTTTAAATTTATTGCAAGCAGGTTATTATAATCAAATATGCAACTGATTAGAAATTTCAAATATATATATTAAAATATATTTAATTTTTTAATGATAAAAAATTTAGATAAAAGTTGACACCCATGAAAACCATGTGAATAAATTTGACTTTAAATGATTATTAAAAAATAAATATGCATCAAAAATATTTTTTTTCTCCATGCACTACATTTTAAATTTGCTTTAAATTTTGTGACATCCCATCAACCTCATTTTAAAAATTTTTTTTCAGCAATTAAATTTATGCTTTTAAATTTTAAAAAAAATATATCCAACTAATTTTTTAAAAATTGAAAAATATATATATATATATATATATATATATATAAACTATATTAAAAGTTCTACATTTCATTAGTTTATATCAGGGCTTAAATTTGACGGTCGACCTTCCCTATCAAGCAATTTTTTTATGACGGTTATCATTCAAATGTGCCTTTAAAATACTATGACATACCTTAGTATAAGTAAAATTATATATAAACCAAATATATATATCATCATAATCCTATATAAATTTTGACAATCTCTTCAAAATGTCTCCTTATACAATCTGTTTAAATTTTTAATTGTATTTTATGGTAAAAATGCCTAAATACGGCTATACGACCATCAAATTTAGGCCCTAGTTTATATCATTTTAAAATTTAAAACATAAACATTACTTTTAGGCACTCCAAGTTGAAAACTGTATTTGTGTTGGTCATTTCCTTTATAAAAGTGTGACTCTTAAGAACTCTTCTAACATGTGCACGCAGGGCCTAAATTTGATGGCCGTATGACTGTATTTAAATATTTTTGCTGTAAAATATAATCAAAATTTTAAAAAGATTGTATCATATGAAAGGAGAGATTTTGGATAGACTATCAAAATTTATATAGAATTGTGATTTTATATATATATATGGGGTTTATATCTAATTTTATTTATACTAAGGTATGCCATAGTATTTTAAGGGCACCTTTCATTGGATAACTGTCATAAAAATATTGCCTCGGTTGACTGTCAAATTTATGCCTTGTGCAGGTAAGAGGTTTCTATCTTACTTGGGACAGGATGTGTGGTTGTTTAGCTTATTTTAGCTAGGTGATCAATTTTTTAAGGAGTTATTTGTGCAGCTAGTGATCTCATGAATATTTTATTTTTCTATTTATTTTAAATGGTTATCTTAAATTGTAATTTTTTTATTATATAATTTTTAAAAAAATATATATTAATAGAGAACTATTTATTAATATAGAAAATTTAAGAGATAATTTTTGGAGGAAAATGAAAAAAAAAGGAAAGAAAATATATGCACCTAGGTGCCATATTTTTCATTATATCATAATTTCAGGGTCCTTTTTTTTCAAATATTTTCAATTCTTAAAATTTAGCTGCTCTATTAAATATTATCCTTTATACATAATTTGAAATTTGTAAGAGACCACCCATGCTGTTTAAATTGAAGTAGAAAACTCACTCATACATCTATGAGATTAGATATGTGTTTTTGTGTCTACGTGGATATTTCTATCCTTAGAAAAGGAATGTGTCTCCTCTTGGCTTTTTCCTCTTTGTCTCTAGTAAATTTTGTGTTGCTACTTACTATTCCAGATTTTCTGAAACTATCTATAACTCTTGCCCAGCTGTCAACCTTCCTAATTTTTATGTGAAACTTGTTAGTTTTCTATGACTTTGTTTCTCAGATTTGACGCCTCTTTTCCAGGCTCTCATCCACTCTTTTTGGGGCATTGGATTTTGGTGCCAATTGCCATGCTGTAGTCTTTAAAAGCGGTTGAATATTTTGTATTTTTATACCTTGCTTTGTGTATTTCTACGTATAATGGCAATGGCAGTTCAATTAAATATTAACACCTCTCTCTTGATCTCGCATACTTTAAGTTCTCAACTTGGAAGAGTTATTCTTATTGGCAATGGTAATTGCAATTCAAAAATGTTGTTATCTCTCCGGAGCCTGAAGACCAGCCATCCTCTAGTATGCATATGGATTCTTCTATACAGAAAGGTAAACGCAATGCAAATTTCATGGATCAGTCTGGTGCTGAGCCTCCCAATAACTCCAATCTACTTCTGCCCAGCAATCCAGGGAAATATATACAATTACATATTTTTATAACTAGTATGTACACATGTAACAAAATTTTGATTCTGCATCAGCTTCCCAAGTGATCTAGTTTTTTCACCCCACACACTACTAAACCATCCTTGTGGGTTTTTAATTAAGCAGTATACCAACTTACTTCTTTCATTGTGTTCCTAATAGGTTAATTTTACTAAGTATCCTCCTTTTACACATTTTCAACTTCACATTCCCAATGGTAGAGACTGGTATTTAATGTGCAATCTTCCTCAAAACTTCACATTTGTAAAGATGAGCAAAAATATGGCTATTTTATGTTTAATTTTCTATATTTTTCAAAACAAAATGTTTAAATCAATTGTATTAATGATGTTTGTAATGCCCAACCAAATAAACATCAATTACGAGAACTTGAAAAAGGTGAAATGAAATTTATATATGTTAAATTAAACTAAATTAATATTAATATCTTGAGGTCACAACTAAATCAAAGAATTCACAACATGATGTTCAAACACATTAGTTATCTATTAAGGCGGAACTCCTTAGGACACTCAAAAGTGGAAACCCCAAACAATCAAAGTTTAGAATTACCAACAATTTAGAAATATTTAATTGTTTAGCCAAATAAGTTTAATTATTATGAAAGAATTTCCCTAAAGGTATTACATATCACCAACTAGGCAAACCACCCCAAGGTTTATTTAAATTTTAACACAAGAGGGGTTATTCATGGCAACGTCTATCCAACATTCTAGATGCACATTTGACCATATTTATTAATTACTTGAAATTCAAAATCATGTTATATTTTGAATTTCAATTAATCAATAAATATGGTCAAATGTGCATTTAGAATGCCATAGACAATACAATTTTTTACTCCCTAAAATAAATTTGACCTATAGCAAAAATCCTACCCCTTCATTTTTTTTAAAGACGTAGATCAACTTGGGTATCTCTACATGGGTGAGGAAATATTCCTTACACTTGAGGATTCAACCCATGCCATTAGATCCATTAAATCACAACACTTCATAAAATAAAATTTAAAAAGTCAACAAAAAGGAAACTCCAAAATGACTTAACTCCCTTCACCCTTGGATGAGGATAAATCTTACTTGCATTTATTTCAAAAGTAACCCTAATCCTTATCTCACCTCTAATTAATCCTAGAAGATAGAGGAGAATTTTCATTTGCAAGTGTGGAGGTTTAGATAAGTGAGATTTGGAAGGGAAGGAATAAAGATTGAAGGGATGGCCCATCCATGGCCAATCCCTTCAAATCTTCTCAAAGGAGGATGCACAAAAAATCTAAGCTAAATCTCTCCCTCCATTAGATAAGGCTTAAGAATTTTAAGAAATATTATGAGTTCTTTTGTGATTAAAACATAATTAGAATGAGTGTATCTTGTTGTAGGCTTGAAAGGGAAAGGAAGGGAGGCCATGGCTTCTTCCAAGACTTCGTTTGCTTCAAGCAACCTAATACATAGTTTTCTTTTAGTTTTTCTTTCTCCTTTCTCTTAAGAAAAGAGAGCCTTGTGAATGGATCTATACCCTTAGGGTTAAAAAAACTATACTTCCAACCTTCCAAGGTAGATTCAAGGCAACTAGGGTTTGAAAAAATACATGGATGAATGCTTAAGGAATGTTTTTTTTTTTTTGGCAATAAAATAAATTTAATGTAATATTATTTTACTATTTTTTTAACTTTTTTTTAAATAAATGTAATAGGAAGAGATTTTTTTAAATTACAAGGTGGGAGCCACACTCCCAAACAAAGGCCCATGAATCATTTGCAAGTTGTGGTCTATAAAGGGCCATGATTGTAAGGCCACATGCCCATTGCAAGGTGCAACCTTGAAAAAGGGTCATGTGCCCCTTGTAGGTCATAACCTACCAAGGGCAATGCCAACTACATGAAAGTTTATTCCTATTTTTATATTTCACAATATAAAATATATGAAAGTTTATTCCTAAAACATCTACCTGCCCATTACTACACATATAAATTCCATTAATATATATCATCTCTCCATTGAGGAACTCCTGTACCCCTACAAATGGTGCACCATCTATCACTAGCTCTAGAAGCCACTCCCTTTCTAGAAATTAGGATTACCTTTGCCATAGTAGGAGAGGTTACAAACATTTGCAAACCCACCAACTAAATGCCATCTATTAACTTTGCTGAGATGCTCTTTTCAATGTGTCATTTGCATAGGCAAGAAGAGAGAACCACTTGTTACTTCTAGAATCTGATTACAATGAGAAACAATCAAATGTATGATAACCATTCTAATATCTTGAAATAAATCCATGAAGATCTCAACATCCATATTGAGTGTTTTAAATTCTACCAGTCGCCCCATTTTTCACTTCTATAAGAACAAAAATGCCTATATCCTAGACTAATTGAATTGAATCTTATAAACCCTCATCCACTAGCACATTAAAGGACAACAAATATAGAATACTATGATGCACCTCCACATTGCTCACAACATCATCTAGTTTGTTATGAAAGCCAATCACATGTCCTTAAATTATTCGTATTGACCACCCCCTCTAGACCTAGCACTACTTTGACTAGATTAAGTGCTTGGACATTTGGACAATAAAAATTTTATTCAATTGAAATTTTGAAACTTGCCCTTTTCTCAATGGATCTTGTGGATGTTGAATACTTTGACCCACAATGATAAATAAGCCCAAGCAAAACATGAGCCTAGGAATATTTATATTTCTAATATATAAATTCATTTTGTTTGGAAGTTTCAATTTTAGTTAAGACAAATATAAATAAACCTTTCTCTAACCAATGGACATTCTAAAATTTCATTTATTTAATAGAGATAAAAAAAATGTAAATCTCACATTTTAATATTTTTTAATAAGTCATCTTCAATGTAACATTTACATCATTACTAACATAAGTTTCATCTATGCTGTGTAATTATCAAAATCCAACATGGGTAAACACAAACAATATTTTTTTGAACATAAAAGAACTACACAATGGTAATGTGATCCAAATTGATGAATTTGGTGTTAACATTTGAGGATAACTGGATGGGTAAAAGAAAGTCATTTGGTTCATGAACATCTTTGCGACTTGAACTTGATTAGGTTTGATTTTTGACAAGTTGATGGGATTTGAAGATGATTGGATCATGTTTGGGGTGATAAGGGATATGGATGAGATTATTATTAGTTAAGTGAGGATGTGGAAATAGATTAAAATCAAGACCTTAGGATGATTTGTGGATGGGATTGATCTTTATACTTGAGATAGGCTAAGTTCTCAAGAAAGAGTTGATGACAATTAAATCAAATATTTTCTATAATTAAGATGGGCTAAATTCTTAAGCAAGAAGTTGATTTGATTTAGGATTTGGTTGGTTGATTAGGATTGTTTACTTAAGATAGGCAAAGTTCTTAAGAAAACTAGGATTAAAGTCTTGATTAAAATCTGTGATTGGGATGATTTGAGATGGATTTGGATGGGTTGGATTAAGGTTAGATTTGATTTATTTTAAGGATTAGAGATGGATGGATGATAAGGTAGATGGGTGGTTAACACTCTTCAAGTTTCAAAATTAAATGGGATGATTTGATTTGGAAGGATTAAATGGATGGATTAATGATGGTTTAGGACTATGGTTGGATTAAAGTTGATGGGAAATTTTTATTTGAGGATGGATTTGGATGGCTAAGGGTGAAATTTTGGGTTTTTACAAAGGCTAGATTCATACGCCCAAATAGAATGCACATAAGTATAATTTAGGATAGATACGCTTGTTTGTGGATGAAAGAATCGAAGGGTAAAACATGTACATAGAATCCGAATGGAAATGTTGATTTGTGGTAGTTTTGGATGGTGAAATACTTAAGGAATTTTCAATGGAGTTTGGATGAATTTTTGGATATTAGAAGATGGACTGATTTAAGAGAATGGATGAAATGATCAAATGGATGTGAAAGATCTCAAGTTTTTGGATTTTGGATTCAAATGTTTAACCTTTGGCAAAAGGATTTTTATGAAATTGTAAATGTTGGATTTTCACTCAATGTTCAATGGTTTGAAATAGTTTTGGATTTTAGGTTTTAGATTTTAAGGCATTCATGGGTTTCAACAAGAAGACACACTGGGCATGCCAACAACCTATCTTATTCAAGTGGGAGTGTATACGCATGTAGGTCCACCATTAATGTCTTGTCTAGTTGTATTGTGTAAGTACCATGATGAGAAGATAACCACTTTTTATCACCCAAGATCACTCACAAGGCATGAGTGGAGAAAATACATGGCATACACATACATTTCTAGGGACATTGGGTGAGTGACTTCTTAGAATTAACCACTAACCAATATACCACATACACATACAGTTGATAGTCTTAAGCTAGATTGTATGAGGTTTCTAGGGATATCCTCCAAATACCTAAAGGTTCATAAGGCCTAAGTCCATGAATAGTAGTCCATCTAAAAGCATGTGTTTATAGAAAAGTCCAATCACACTCACCTTTCCTCCTTACGAAAAGGGGCGTTGACGTGAGCTAGACATGATGGTCCTCCTTTGAGGTACAACTTTCATTCTCCCCCTTTTTATACCCCACTAGAACGTGTGGTTTAGGTTGTCCCCTACGGTGATGAAATACTTAGGTAGGACCACTAAAGGGAAAGGAACTTAAGTATTTTTTATTCTCAAGGTTTCCTTGCAATGTGAGGGAAGAGCATACACACATTAAACCCTTGGGTTTGAAAGTAATAAAAAGAGATTAAGGTTGTGTTTTTTATTCCCAAGATCATCCACGGGTGCAAGGAGAGCATATGTACAAGCAGGACCTCACAAACATAGCAAACAAAGTTACTTTCCCTTAAACATGTTCATATGTGCAACTAAATTGAAAGGAAACAAGGTACACAGAACACACTTCCTACACTGATGTAATGAGGAAAGTAATGCAAATTTTTTATCTTTTATAGTTACAGGTTATGAGATGCACATAACAGAAAGGTAATAATACATAAAAAACAAACTTACAATGCTCACAACACAATATATACATGGGGAAAACCCTTTCGGTTGAAAAACCCCACACTCGAAGACCTACACAATGTGTTATCAAATCCAAATAAGATTACTATTATGTGGAAAAGAGTGATCTAGCCTTAGGAGTTAAACTAGTTCAAACTCTCTTATACAAACATTGAGACTCAAACCGAGCTTGGCTTCTACCCTTAAGGGAGAACCAAACTATAGGGGTTCTACTTCTTTGTTGTATAGATGAGTGTCAAACCAAATTCAACCAATCTAGCTAGGGTGAAGAATCAGACCCTAACTGAGAGAGATTAAGTCACAAATGAATGTCAAAAACAAAAATAGAGAATCTAAATGAATAGAAAAGATGAGTAAATAGATCAGAATAGGAACCTGGAGTCAAAATGCCATAGGTACCAAGGTACTTGGGTGTCCTAGGCCTTTTTTAGGGTTTGCAAAAATTGAAACCTTCACTAAATCTATACTTGCAACACCTTTCTTCTCCCAGACTGATATCTCCCAAAACCTATTTCTTAGATCTTCACACAAGAAAGAAGGGGAAATTGTTATGGCTATATAGGAGCTTGCCTTAGTCAAGCCCCCATTTTGGTATTCCTACCTCACGGATAGCTAAGATTAGAACTAGATGTTGTGTGTGCTCAGAAACCCTAAGTGTGAGTAGTAACATGCAAGATCTCATCAAATAATATCAAACCCTAATCCTATATGACTCAAGAAAATAGGAAGGAATTAGAAGAGGATGCTTCACCCAAGGAAGCTCACAACTTCACCTCAAGGATGAAGATTCACCGAAGGTTTTCTGAATAAGAAGGCAATGCAACCATACCCTTGGAGGCTACTCAAGTCAATCTTAAGTTGGTGGTTCCAACCCTTCTCCCAATCATGCAAAATACTTCAAACTAGGAATAAATGAGATAGACTCAATATCTCATCTCCTCGTCTTCATACAAATCTTTCCAAGAGCAAAGATGAACTCCACTTGATAAAAAACCTACAATAATTCAATAACATAGAGAGCTTTTTCACATTCAGAGAACATATAGTTTCAAATGAAATAAGTTATCTAATTTTATACAAGGACATAGAAAAGAGTAATTTGAATTAAAGAGCCAACATCATGTGTAAAAAAGCAAATTTGAGTTTAGGGTCGACCTATCCAACACTAAAGCTGACTTGAAGACTTACCTCCCTAAAACACGAGAGGGACTAGGGCACTCGGGTGCCCTAGGCCCTTTGGGAAATTTAAGGCTCAATCCCACATCACTTAATATGGGGCTAACTCCAAATCTCAATTTATTTTTTGGGTTATAATGAAACTTTAATTGAAATCATGACAATTTCTATAAATGGGGCCAAAACAGAACTTTAAGGTGGACCTAAAACTGGATTAGGCTTGGGATCACTAAAGGGAGGAGCTAAACATAGTGAAGTTGTGCCTACATAACTAGTGTACATAATTTATGATGTAACAATTATAACACACATGCAATGAAATTTTTTTTAGGAGTTCACAAATGTCGAATACTAGAGTAATTCTGGCAGCATAACGGTACTGTAAATGAACCATACATACACTACTCCAAGCACCTGTATTTATAGAGCTACAAGGCCAACATGGGAAGCTTCTAGAGGTGGATGTCCAACTTGGCCTCTGGCCCATTTCCCAATGCCTTGGACACTTGTACAACATGCACTTGACCCTCTTACATACATCATAACTTGTAAGTTTGACTTTCCTAAGTTAGGGTGCTCCATCGACGAATAGACTATGCCAGATGCTCTTACACATCTTACAACTATCATAGAATTTGTCATATATGACAACATTTACAGATGTAAGAGAATTTGTCATAACTGACTAATAATAGCATATTCCTCTTACAACTTGTCATAGTCAAACTTGGGTGCCTAGGATTGCCTTTTTCACATGCAAAGATGCTTCATGACACTTGTCTCACCTATCATAGGAATCTCTATTTTCGACTCTTACATGTCATAACCTCTTACAAAATCCACAAGATGCCAACACATGGCATATTTGTGCCACCTCAAATGGGACACCTACATTTTCAAACGTTGACTTGTCCATCCAAGTGTTAGTGTAGGTTTTTATTTCCTAGTTAGGTTAGTTATTTTCCTATATTCGTAGGTTTTTCCTACACTTTTTATTAATATTTCTTAGGTTCATAAAGCATGTTTAATTAAGTGATTGGGTTATGAGGTGTACACCATCCTACAAGGGAGCACCCATTAGCTATCTTGGGAAGATACTTTACTGTCTTTAGACTGATAGATGGTTGCTTCATATTGGTTGGTGTTGCCACCTCCACCCTCTCCCTTTTCTATATAAACATGCTACCTAGCTTGTATTAGGCATCTTTTGCTTTTGCATCCTCATAATGCTATTTTTCTTCTAGCATTTGCATTACTCTCATGGAGACTAACTATGTATTGTTATTTTGATCTTATATCATTTGCTTTCACAATTTAATATTGTTGAGAGATTGATGGAAGTCTGTCATTGAAGTCTATGTGTTGGCAACATGAACTGAATGGAGAGACTGATGGATATTGAAGAGCATGACAATGTATGGTGTTGTCATTGATGGCAACCCATTATAGAGATGCAATAGTGTTGGTTCGGAGAAGTCCAAAGTACCAATTGTTCTGCAAATTTTTCCAAGTCCTAGAGTACTGTCTTCAGCGTTCAGTGAACCAGTTTTTGGGTCTGCATTGCTCTGCTATGAAGAATCTTGTCATGCAATTCTGAGGTAATTTTGGTATATATTGAAGGAGTCTAAATCCAAATTTTCAAGGCTTGATGTCCTCTATGGTTGAAGATAGACTTTACATAGTATCAAACTCTGTAATGACAATATAATGGTAGTATTAGTGGTATGATGGAATGCTTCGCATTCCACCGCAGATGAATATTTTGATATGCAGTTTTGAGAGCAAGTTTATAGATGTCAGAGATATGCATTCTCCACTAGGCAATCATTTTGGTTATCCACACATTCAGTTGTGAGAAAATAGTTGGTTCATTCTATTGTTACTTCACCAGTGGTGTTGGTGCAGTCACGGCTAGGAGGGTCCACAAAGTGAATAGTCCAGATCATGCAGCAAGAGCAAACACAATGGAAACAACTCAAAGATAGAATACAAATGTAGATTTAGTCATTTAGTATATCATTGATTCAAAATACAAACTAGTTGACATCATGTGGGCTTACAATTAGGTCTCTCTAGCCTAATTCCTCAGTTACAGAATATGCGCAAGATATGACTTTGAAGCACCTTCACAAGAATCCAAACTATAAAACTATCTCTTTGTGATTAACTACTTTCCTATGCATCTATTACATGAATATATATCATCTCTAGAACACAAGATTCCTCTGCGTCAACCAAGGATGATTACAAACTCCGATGAAAGAGGTGTAATGTGTGTACATGGATAGGTTGGACCTAATCATAAAGAACTCCTCCACAAATGAATGAAATAGCATGCATAGCTTAGGGAAGGTCAGCTAAGACCCAAACTACATTGAATGATGTGTTGTTTAGCTTTGCAAGTCATGAAATGTTTCGTAGATCTTCTCCTTTAGTTGATTGTTTGAGACTATCAGGATACTCTATTATGAGAAAATAGTCAATCTTCTGATAGCAATATCTTTCTGGTACCTGATCCAAATGGTCTAAATTTTGGATATGATGTGCATGAAGGTGTCTAGATGTTAAGTCCAGCTCCGTAAGGTCTAAAATGAAACTGCGGTAGAATGCAGACCAAAATATTGAAACTGCTATTGACTGAACTGAACTGGAAAATGAAAGAAAACAAACTAAATGTAAATATTTTTGGTTGATGCAAGATTACTCTTGAACCAAGGATGCTCCTACATCAGACATCTAAGGTTATTGAAAAACTGAGTCCCTAACTTTGTTGGAACTAGAGGAAAATGAAGATGGTCCACCTCATCTTGAGAAATCCATGATGAATCTTCTTTTGGTCTGCCTTTTCACTTCACAAGATATTCTTTGTATTATCTTCCTCTAATGTTGTGTCCAATTCTACTATCGAAGATGTCTTCAATCTAGTCCAGTGCTTGTTGTGGTAACTGCTTCTTCATGTCTTCTTCCATGCCATCTGTTACATCCCCAATTTTTGTCTCGCTATACTTTTACTTTTTACTTGGATATAAGTAAATTTATTATGATGTTTGGATTGGTGACAAGGAAGAACAAGGATTATATTAAATGCCATTTATTGAAATCATAGAAATGATTATGTTATTATCAATTTAATAATTGTATTATGAGATTTGATTTATTAGTTGAATTAATTAAATAATGATGCATTGATCACATATTGTTTGATGGCAAGTGAAATAGGATTTCAGGTTATCAGATGACTCTTGGGGAAAAGAGAGAGAGTATCTTTCTAGGAGAGATATATAGACCTCAGGTTACGAGTGATTTATTTGCCAAACTAAGTTATAAGTGTTTAATGAAAATGTGAACTGTGGTGTTATAAGAGGTAAGCTTTGTCTTGTCAGTTTACTTCTGAACCTAATTGATAGGTAGTCAATATTGTTTTCAAATCTTTCTAAGTCGTATTAAGTCGTCTTAGTCATTAATAACGTTAACAATGTTGTTTGAGTTTGATTTATAACTATTTACGTTTAATGTAAATATTACGATGTTTTTGTCATAAAATGATTGTCTTACTACAATTATTAAGATATTTGACATGTTATAAACAATTCTTAAATGTTAAGATGTTTTCATTGAAGTTATTAACATGTGATTATTGTCGATGGATTATGATGGGCAAACAAGCTCAACCCAATCATAATATCCGTAAAACATGGTTTACTAATCTCTTATTATTGAATAAACAATATCTATCTAATACAATAGGTGATGTTATGAGAATTATAATTGATGCCTTAGCATCGAATGAGGAGAATACCTCCCATTGAGTCGATGGTTTAATGTTGAGTAAGCTGAAGGCTAATTGTAGAAGAGTCTTCAATAGTGTTGGTGGTAGATCGAACCACTCATTGTGAATCATTTAATGATCAGTTGTGTTTAAGTGAGGTGTCGGTCACATCTTAGAAGGAGGACTGTGATTTTTAAACCGCCACAACCATCGAGTCATGGAGCAGTAATTTCTCATTGACATGTGGGATTTATGCATGAATAATGGACTTCAATTTTGATTTAACCATATCGACTATTAAGAAGTTGGTAACTGAACGTAGAGGAGGTGGGGAGATGAGGTGACTCTATAGGGGTCGTGCCTCTATCTTTATGACCAATGACTCGAATGAATCATGGTTGTTTTTATTTTAAGCAGGTTTAGAACTTGTAGAAGACACACAGAGGGAGAATAGAAGGTGATACATGATAGAATACAGTGGCTATGAATTTAGACGCATTCACAGTCCAATGGCATCGACCCTGTGAATCATTCGCCCATCTTAGCCAATTCAAGTTTGTACATTACTAGGTATTCCTCAGTGCATGTATCATAAATCCATGAGGAAATCGAATAGCTTATTTAAGACTGTATAACGTAGTAATGTAGGCAACTATATGAGTCCTCTGGTTAGGATTAACCTTTTGATTTGTGTTGTGATAGTCGAAGACTATTTAGTATCAACTTAAGATAGTTCAGTTAACATTTTAAGTAATCTATTTTGAACTATTTTCTTATAGTCAATGGAGACATCGAATGTTATTTACATAGTTGAAAATTTGTCATACCAATGAGTAAACTGATATAGGCAAATGGGGTCGACTACCTTCTTAGTGAATATAAATCGTTGATTATACCAAACCTTTGAATGAAAGATAAATGAATATCTTAGTAAGGGACTATCATGATTTGTCATGAGCTTGAATAAATAGTCTTCTTATTGATTTAGGTTTGAAGTTTGTTGGTCATGATGTTAGTCATTCGCAAACATAGAATAAAAGTTACACAACAACCTTTACTCATCTTGAAAGATACGATGAATTCGAAGAATTCATGATCCCAAGTCTCCGTTGATTAGGTCTTAATCTACTGACGCTACTCAGTGGTTGATGTGCGTTGCTGTTTTCCATTCAGGGCCCTTACGTGTTTCTGCACTGTTCATCATCATCATCTTCAAATATCCTGCTCTGGATGTTCGCTCTGCATAAGTCTTCAACAATTCTACCTCTGCACTGTAAATTTTGGTCAAATAATGTGCCTACAAGCTGATATCTGCATGATTGCTACCATTATTTATGATTCTTTGCATGATATTTTCAATACTACATGCATTTAACCAAATATGCTAAGGATCTTCAGTTACCTACGGGATTTCAGCATATTTCAATGTTTCTGCTTGTTATTTATCATGATTTGCAGTTATGGTGATGAATTAATGAAATTAAAAAAAGGAAAACAGGTTAAAGAATGAGATTCCCAAAACTACTAGACTTAGATCACTGATTCACATACAAGCTCCCATACTTGCAATGAAAAGAAGGAAAACTAGAAATCATACTTCACCAGGACATTCCACAAATCCGCATGATCTAGTGCAAATCTTCAAAGGAACAGTTGACAACAACATGTAATGAAATGAAAGCGCTTCCAGTTGAACACAGCATTCACCAGTACATATCCAGAAATCAACAGAAAGATTACGTAAAATTTACAATCAGGATGTAATCTGGAACTTCATATTCATTCAGTATGCTCAAGAACAGGTACATTTACAGTGATCTGAAGAAAGAACCTTGACATTTCAACAATTCTATCCTCATTAGTCTCAGTAATCCGATCTCCTAATTGATTCTACAGTAATTGACTTTTTGCGCCAGATGCGTCTGTGTATTCTAATGTATTCCCCCCTTTAAAATGACAAGCTCTGTTCCTTATATAGAACAACCGCCAAAAAAACGGTTACAACGATCCAAAGATCAGGATCCTCTCATAACAAACAACGGTCCAGATGAAAAGCACATGCTTCGCCAGTTAGCAAATGTACAGCTGGCGCATAATATTCCAGCATCTTCAACTTGATTCGGTCTCCAGCTGGCGAACAGCATATTTGGCAATATCCTCCTCATTTCTGGCTCATGTTGCCTCCATGCGCAACTTTGTAATTATCAGCTTCAGCAGCATCATCATGATTTCAACGCTCAGCCTCAGCAGCACATCACGACTTCCTGCAAGTAAACAGACAAACATTAAGTTCATCATCATCATGATAACAACAGGAATTAAACATTTTATTAAACAAGCCCCCAAAAATGTGCAGCTACAGGCAATCGGGCTCCAAATTTCCATCGCCTCATGTTTTCGCCCATTTTCTTGTATATCGGGTTCGAAATATGATCATGATGATCTCAAATTATACAAGGAAACAATCGCCCCTCAACCATCTTTCGAATCCGGCTTTGCATCATCATCATATTTGCATGGGCGTGACTACATATGATCAGGTTGACAATTTTACCTTAGGCAGACGGCAACAGTTATACCGACGCCAAACATCATGAGGATGACCAACTATACGCCCTCTGTCTAGCCGCAGGATATCACGAAATATGATGCTTCTCCCCCTCCGAATGCTCTGAGGAAAAGCACATCAGGATGTTTTGTTTTTGCATATTCGGGGAAGAAAGACATCATCATCATCATCATGATGAAGGCAAACAGGAGGACCTGGAAAATGATCCTGCCGCTGAGGAAAAACATGATGACGTCATCGTCATCATCAGGCTTGGTTAAAATGCAAAGGGATGACGTCATCGTCATGTTTCGTTAAGATCAGGAGATAACTGGAATATCGGGTTCCCCCCAAGGAAGATGATCGCGTGGATGAATGCAATATGACCCTTTTCGGCCAAGGCGATCCTCGGAAGATCAGGATGATGATGATCATCATCATCATATTTGCACTGGGCGATTAAAAAAAAGTGATCCTGCTGAAGGTCCTGATGACGTCATCAGGATATCCGTGGCCTTCATTAATCTTCGAACATGACGTCATCGTCATCATCATATTGGCGAAATGGATCACGCCTTGGAAAATATCTTGCCGAAGGAGAAAGGTGATGGTGACGTCATCGTAATCATCATATTTGCAAAAGGTTATACTTGTCGGCAGGATGATACTACGAACTGTCGGGAAAGACAAACAAGATCATGATGATCTTGTTCAACAAGGTTTGGGAAAGGAAAATCATCCTCCGTTTCGAAAGATAAGGTGATCATCATGATCACGCAAAAGGAGATCAGGAGGATATTAGGAAATGTCGGGTCCTGAAATATCATGATGATGTTGATCACCAAGACTGTCGTGCGCGCGCAAATTATGCAGATGGCAGATTTCTCTAAGTAAGGTGATATTATAATATCAGCATGATATTATAATATCGGGTGATGTTGGAATATCATGATGCTCGCAATGTTTCCAAGGTTACTCGACGGGTAAAACACACTAGCACTTAAGATTGACGTCCGGATGTTTCGGGACTGCATGATTTTTATCAGGTGATAGAGTAAGATCATGATGATGACCTTTGGCGATACAAAAGACCACCTGACGGGAAAGGATTATTACGACTTAAACTTGACGTCCGGATGTTTCGACCTCAGGATATTATCAGGGGGCTTTTCAAATATCATGATGATGATGTTCATACAGCAATTATCAGGTTTGACCAAAACTTTGACTGCTTACAACTCCTTCATATGGACGAATTTTCAAGTGATGCAAAAGGCAAACCTGCATGGAATTTCAAGCTCTTTCTAACCATGAAGTCATAGAAACAAAATATGAACCTTGACAAACTAACCTCATGATGATGACCTACCTCATCCTGACCCTCATGATGATGATGCACCTGACTTATTTTTACCAAACCGCCAGAAACAGACAACACAAGCCAAAACAAAAATTGGGTCCCTGTTTTGCCAAGTCAAAATGGGGCGTGTTGTGTAACCACACAACAACTTGCCACCAAAGAAAACAACAAAATTCAAATAATTCAAGTGATGTGATCACATTTATCTATAGTGTTCTAATTCTGTCTAAGTAAAATCATCATGATCTTTGAATGATAAAATTTCATTATGGTGATAAAGCTAACAAAGGATCATGTGTGTGCAGATGATTAATTATCCTCATCTTGAAAGTAAGTTGAAAACATAAGTAACTGGTGTTAAACTACATAGTTGGAGATCATCCCTCATAGCCAACCTGGATAGAGCCTTGCTGCCAGCAGGTGTCTATAACCCCGGCAAGGTTATCTATACAATCTCCCTAAGTAGAGCCCCACTGCCAGCAGGCATCCATAGCCCTGGTAGAGTTACTTAGGTGGCCTAATTTTATTTCGTTTCTGATTTTCCTTTAAAAATTTAAATTTGATATCATCATGTCTGCTCATTTGTACAAGGTGTAGTCACTTGCAGCTTTAGGTTGGAGATTGTATTGGTAGCAAGGGAGTCCCTTTAGATTTTTCACTTAACACCTATACTCATATCTTCAACAAACCCAAGGCTGTTAGGTGTTTCATTGTGTTTGATTCACTTTGGACAAGAAAAAGTACCCTGATGAAAAGACATCATAAAACCTGATCATGAGTATTTATCAGAATGAATTACAACCTATATTTAAACGTGATCTCATCACTTGAATCCTAACAATTTAACTATTTTCTTAAGGTGATGAAGTGCATCATCCTGACTTACCAGAACAAGGTCCCAACCAACAAAACAACAACAACAACAACAAGCAAGCCGCACAAACAACTAACCCACAAAATTATATACAAACCACTACTAGGCAAACAAAACCAGAAAAAGACCTAAGTACACCTGTATTTGCATATTTCTTTTGATTATGCAGGAGCATCAGGGTATTAGTTATGGTTCTCAACCTAGCAAGTTTGTCTTTATATTCTGAAGAATATTCTGATATTCTGAATTCACTGTATTCAACAGAACAACTCTTGCTGATCAGCAACTGAGGAAGCTCACCATGTTCATGATTAATCCATATGCATGTCTTATCTCCTGAATTTCCATAATTAAAATAGTATTCAACATCATTTACTGTGGAAAGGAGAAATACAACCTGGTGTATTTCTGGCTTTGCTGGACATGCTTCTTCATTGTCAGTTGGTCCTCCATTTGTCATTATATTTTCACTGCTTGGCTCAGTGCCTGGTCCCTCTTCAAATTGAAGGATGTATGACCTTTGATGTATTAATTCTTCATCTTTATCCAGCCTTATCCCTTCATTCTGGATGTTCAGTTTATCCTCCAGTTCAGGAAACTTCTCAATATTTTCTTCAATTTCCTGCACATCAGCATCTAAATAAGTATCTTTATTATCACAACCTGATATACAGAAATTTATCATTTCTAAATCATTTGACTGTAATGGAGAAACAACTTTCACTTGATAAGGACACTCCCCTGTTTCATTCTCAAAATATTTCTGGAGTGACATCCGATTATGCACAACAACTCCAAAGTCTTCTACATCTTCATCTTTCAGGAATTGTTCATTGAATAATTCACATTTTCTATCTATTAGAGGATCTGGTTCCTTTAACCTGCAACATTCTTGCATTTGATCATTTAATTCAAAGAAGTCAGGTAATAAATCAGCATTTATTTTCTTCTCAATGACTCCCTGAGTTACCATCATAGGAACCTCATCATCAGGAGTGCATTTAAATTGCTCTACCATCTGTTTATACTTCTCTTTACCATAGAATGACTCCAGGAAAGATGTTTCATCTTCTTTGTCAAAAGTATTAGGATCAGAATCAAAAATATTATCCTGATTAGTGATTTCTTCTCTAAAATTTTCACAAGATTCATACCTGCATACTGACTGGTCCTTACTTGTATTAAGAAGTAGAGAACTCCTATCAATGTCACCATAAAATGAATCCAGGAAAGATGTTTCCTCCTCATTACCTTCTGGAACTGATTCAGCTATTATATTTTCTAGAATCTTTTTCAACATGACCAAGCAAGGGTAGCAATCTCTCTCTAAATGCTCTTCATCATGTAATCTGCACCAGCTTTCAATCAAGACATCATCAATGGGCAAACCTGATATTTGACTACACTGTATATTTCTAGACAAGTATAATTCAAAATCTTCAGAATGATCTACTTCAATGTCTGGACAATTAATAACTTCTGGTGCTGCATCTGCTTGTTGCTCCAGAATTTCTTCATTTTCTTTATCTGATGAGCCTGATGGCTTTTCTGTTTTCTCTTCCATCCTAGCAGGAGGATGATGTTCAGCACATACAGCTGCATGCTTCTTCAAAATGTGTAAGCACAGTGAGCAAGTTGTTTCTGAGTGAGGCGCTTCATGCAGCCTACACCAACCTTTAATTAAAACCTCCCGTGGAGATCTACACTGTTGTGTCATTTTTTTCATTTCTTTGACCAGAAATTCTTCGAACTTCGTCAGGTCACTGCCTTTATCCTCATCAGACAACTCGTAATCTGGTTCCATGAAGCAATCACTACCAGGAGTGATCTTTTCCTTTCTCGCATCATTCGTCTGATTGGACACCAGGATCTCTTCTATTTTTTGGATATGATCCTCATCAGGATCCGTCGACTCTTCTATTCCTGCAGAAGACAAATAAAAATTAGTATCATCATCATCATCAGATGTAGCACTCACCTCGGAATATGATGATGATGCTTCACTATACGTCTGCTCCAGCATGATCATGTCTAAGCATGGTTCGCAAGTCTTTTCCGAGTGTGCTTCGCCATGCAATCTGCACCATCCGTCAATCAAGATATCATTAGCAGGTATATTTAATAATTGACAACATTTTATCTGAGTAGATAAATGCATCTGAAAATCCCTGAAGCGATCTATTTCATTCTCATTATCAGGATCATTATTAAGTTCTACGACTGGCATATCCTCATGATAATCATCATCATGATGATGAACATCAAGCATCAGGACCTCTTCTATTTGGACAGTTTGCGGCCTGATGTGATAAACTCCAGGTTCTACGTTTACATACATGATCTCATTTGTTCTGTTATATTCCGTGATCATATGTTTCATCCTAGGCTCAGCATCAATCCTGATCTGATTAGGTATACCTTTCCATGGCAACCACATGTGACTGAAGTCTGTGGACATGTATCCGTTAAGCGTTTTAGACCAGTCCCGGCTAAGCAACATCCCGTATGTATCAGGTATGTCAACTACCTGAATGTCAATGTAATACTGGATCCTAGGATCAGACGCTAGCTGCATGTGAATGTGAGTGAGTTCTCCTACGACACTTACTTCTGTCTTGTCCAGTTGAGTGACCTTCTTTAAGGATTTAGCAGGATGCAGTCCTAATGCGTTGCATATTGACAAAGGCATAACATTAGTTGAGGCTCCCGAATCAACTAAACAGTTGTGCAAATTCTTACTGAACATTCTTATGGTGAGGAGAAACGGAGGTGATTCAGTTTTATCTCTGTACAAGGTCATGTGAGAGGTTTCAGCAGCTTGGACTGTGGCTGACACTTTGGGCTTGACAGTATTATCTTTAGCAGTATGGTCTCTGCTATTGGATTGACTCGAAAGGTGATTATCCTCTTTAGAAGCAGGATCACCCAGCGACTTCATGAATGCCCTTTTGATGGCAGGAGTTTTCAGTAACTCAGATAGGGACAGGCTGATCTTGATTTTCTTCATTTCATCAGCCAAATAGCTGACTAACTTGTCAGGCTCATGAGGTGCATTTGCGACTTTTGTTACTGTGTTTTGAGGAGACAAGTATTGAGCATTCACCTTAGGGAACCCAGGGTTATTGCTAGCCTTAGGATCAGGAGGTGTGTTGAAGTTGTTTGGAGGTAGAGATGATGTCAATGGACCGGCAGGTCTGTTGGCATTACTCCTCAGGTTATAACTATGCTTACCAGGGTATTGCTGCTGGTATGCATGTACTTCCTCATGCTCTCTTGTAGGTTCATTTTCATCCTCAAAAGGGAAGACATAGTTTGCTTCAAAGGTTAAGGCAGATTCTTCACAGGTCTGATTATATTCCTGATGAGGCTGATTAGTGTATGTTTCCAGCACAAAAGCTGAGTCATATCCACAAGGAACTATTTCATTTCCTTCTGCCAGAGGTGGATTTCCAGAAGTATTAGACACTTCAGTCTGAAAGATGCTGGCAGCAATCCTAAATTGTGGACAATCTAATTCTGCATGTGCATTGGTATTGTGAATCCTGCACCAATTGGTAAGGGCTGCCTCAGCAAGATTGACTCTAGTAGTCTGTTTGGCTTCACCAGGAGGCTGATTGTCTAGGGGTGATGGTAATGAACCATTATTTGGCCTGGAGTTCCACACTCTGGGCTGCCTAGGAGGATTATTGTTATTTGCAGCACTACTGTTGAAGTTATTGTTGGATCCTCTGTCAGGGTAATTTGGTCTGTCATTGGAATAACTCCTATTCTGACCTGACTGTGAATAAAACCCTTGATTTCTCAAGTGTGTTACTTCTGTGGTGAGTTTTCTCAACTGAGCAGCAATTTCTTTGATTTCCTCTTTCTCCTCTTGAGCTTTGGCCACTACATTTTCAGTCTGAGGCTGGAAAAAGGAAGATCCATGGTTATTGTGGGATAGATCTGTACCCTGGGGTGTCTGAGTATGTGCAGGATATTGTGGCAATTGGCCATTTCCATTAGGAGGAGGCATGATACTCAATGGAGGTACTTGCAAAGGTGCAGGCATGATTGCTGGGGGCATCACTGCTCCATTTGGATATTGTGCAGGATATTGGGAAGGATAAGCTGCAGGATACTGTGCTGGATATTGTGACTGCATGCCAGGCAAAGTAGGGAATGCTATATTTGGAGTAGGAGCAGGTATCAGCTGCTGATTTACCTTGATAGCTTCTTGAAAAGCTCCTGTCAATGTGGTGATCTCAGGATGTGTTCTCCTGATGAACATGGCGGTTAATGGATCCAGGGCTGAATAATAAATACTCCTAGCAGCATCATCAGCCACCACATACGGGGTAACTAGCTTGGACAACATTTTCTGGAACCTAGCATTGAAATTTGCAATAGGTTCATGCTCAAATCTCTTAATTGTGGCAAACAGGTGGTAATTCATGGATGGATCAATAGGGACCTTGAATCTGTCAAGAAAGGCCTTCTCTAAGACAGCCCACGAACCTACAGAAGATTGACCAAGACTGATGAACCAATTATAAGCCTCTTCCCCTAAGGAAAAAGGGAATAATCTGCACACCACATCCTGATGCTCTATTCTGGCTCTGCAGCAAGCTTCTTTAAACGTCCTGATATGATCATCCGCATCCTGATAAGGATGGTATTTTGGACAAAGTTTGTCTGGATACTTTGGTAACTCATGATACGCATTAAAGGTCAATGGTGATTCCGCTGCAAAGAACGACATTGCAACCTGAGGGGGCTGAACTGGTGGTGCAGTTGGCTGAGGTTGGACTAAAGGTATACCCTGAGGTTGAACAGAAGGTGTCACGGGTATACCGGAAGGTATTTGCAAACCAACAGGGGTTACAGGAGGGGGTCCTGGTGAAGCTCTGGACGTACTAGACTCTGGAGTATGGTGAACGTCTACAGTCTTAGGTCTAAAACCTCTGACAGGCAATTCTTCGAAAATTTCAATATGTCTAGACCTGGTATTTATCCTGTGAGCCAGGATTTCTCGATTTGGAGGCCAATTAGCTGAAACTTTGCAAATATTGGCTAGATTCCACCGGACGAGGTGATATTTGCGGTCAACTTGCAAATCAGACTGAATATTTACGCGATATTGGCGAAGACACTGCAAATATGACAGGATATTGGGATACTCTGACCGTTAGCACAAGATCTCACGTGTTTAAAGGCTCAAATTCTCAAAGCTTGAACAAATTTATGCATCTTTGGCCAATATTTAGTGAATTTAAAGAAATCTACTGTAAAGCTTGCAATATTTATGTGAGATTTGGAAATCTTTACACAGAATGTGCATATACAAACTTGTCGCAGCAAATATTTACGCAATATGATGAAATTCACAAATGATCTGAAGTTACCTTACTCTGAGCGTCATCAAACCTGAAAGTACTGATGATGAAAGTGATCTTCTGGACTCAAGGCCCTCCTTCTAGCGCCAATTTATGTTGGTCATGATGTTAGTCATTCGCAAACATAGAATAAAAGTTACGCAACAACCTTTACTCATCTTGAAAGATACGATGAATTCGAAGAATTCATGATCCCAAGTCTCCGTTGATTAGGTCTTAATCTACTGACGCTACTCAGTGGTTGATGTGCGTTGCTGTTTTCCATTCAGGGGCCTTACGTGTTTCTGCACTGTTCATCATCATCATCTTCAAATATCCTGCTCTGGATGTTCGCTCTGCATAAGTCTTCAACAATTCTACCTCTGCACTGTAAATTTTGGTCAAATAATGTGCCTACAGGCTGATATCTACATGATTGCTACCATTATTTATGATTCTTTGCATGATATTTTCAATACTACATGCATTTAACCAAATATGCTAAGGATCTTCAGTTACCTACGGGATTTCAGCATATTTCAATGTTTCTGCTTGTTATTTATCATGATTTGCAGTTATGGTGATGAATTAATGAAATTAAAAAAAGGAAAACGGGTTAAAGAATGAGATTCCCAAAACTACTGGACTTAGATCACTGATTCACATACAAGCTCCCATACTTGCAATGAAAAGAAGGAAAACTAGAAATCATACTTCACCAGGACATTCCACAAATCCGCATGATCTAGTGCAAATCTTCAAAGGAACAGTTGACAACAACATGTAATGAAATGAAAGCGCTTCCAGTTGAACACAGCATTCACCAGTACATATCCAGAAATCAACAGAAAGATTACGTAAAATTTACAATCAGGATGTAATCTGGAACTTCATATTCATTCAGTATGCTCAAGAACAGGTACATTTACAGTGATCTGAAGAAAGAACCTTGACATTTCAACAATTCTATCCTCATTAGTCTCAGTAATCCGATCTCCTAATTGATTCTACAGTAATTGACTTTTTGCGCCAGATGCATCTGTGTATTCTAATGTATTCCCCCCTTTAAAATGACAAGCTCTGTTCCTTATATAGAACAACCGCCAAAAAAATGGTTACAACGATCCAAAGATCAGGATCCTCTCATAACAAACAACGGTCCAGATGAAAAGCACATGCTTCGCCAGTTAGCAAATGTACAGCTGGCGCATAATATTCCAGCATCTTCAACTTGATTCGGTCTCCAGCTGGCGAACAGCATATTTGGCAATATCCTCCTCATTTCTGGCTCATGTTGCCTCCATGCGCAACTTTGTAATTATCAGCTTCAGCAGCATCATCATGATTTCAACGCTCAGCCTCAGCAGCACATCACGACTTCCTGCAAGTAAACAGACAAACATTAAGTTCATCATCATCATGATAACAACAGGAATTAAACATTTTATTAAACAAGCCCCCAAAAATGTGCAGCTACAGGCAATCGGGCTCCAAATTTCCATCGCCTCATGTTTTCGCCCATTTTCTTGTATATCGGGTTCGAAATATGATCATGATGATCTCAAATTATACAAGGAAACAATCGCCCCTCAACCATCTTTCGAATCCGGCTTTGCATCATCATCATATTTGCATGGGCGTGACTACATATGATCAGGTTGACAATTTTACCTTAGGCAGACGGCAACAGTTATACCGATGCCAAACATCATGAGGATGACCAACTATACGCCCTCTGTCTGGCCGCAAGATATCACGAAATATGATGCTTCCCCCCCTCCGAATGCTCTGAGGAAAAGCACATCAGGATGTTTTGTTTTTGCATATTCGGGGAAGAAAGACATCATCATCATCATGATGAAGGCAAATAGGAGGACCTGGAAAATGATCCTGCCACTGAGGAAAAACATGATGACGTCATCGTCATCATCAGGCTTGGTTAAAATGCAAAGGGATGACGTCATCGTCATGTTTCGTTAAGATCAGGAGATAACTGGAATATCGGGTTCCCCCCAAGGAAGATGATCACGTGGATGAATGCAATATGACCCTTTTCGGCCAAGGCGATCCTCGGAAGATCAGGATGATGATGATCATCATCATCATATTCGCACTGGGCGATTAAAAAAAAGTGATCCTGCTGAAGGTCCTGATGACGTCATCAGGATATCCGTGGCCTTCATTAATCTTCGAACATGACGTCATCGTCATCATCATATTGGCGAAATGGATCACGCCTTGGAAAATATCCTGCCGAAGGAGAAAGGTGATGGTGACGTCATCGTCATCATCATATTTGCAAAAGGTTATACTTATCGGCAGGATGATACTACGAACTGTCGGGAAAGACAAACAAGATCATGATGATCTTGTTCAACAAGGTTTGGGAAAGGAAAATCATCCTCCGTTTCGAAAGATAAGGTGATCATCATGATCAGGCAAAAGGAGATCAGGAGGATATTAGGAAATGTCGAGTCCTGAAATATCATGATGATGTTGATCACCAAGACTGTCGTGCGCGCGCAAATTATGCAGATGGCAGATTTCTCTAAGTAAGGTGATATTATAATATCAGCATGATATTATAATATCGGGTGATGTTGGAATATCATGATGCTCGCAATGTTTCCAAGGTTACTCGACGGGTAAAACACACTAGCACTTAAGATTGACGTCCGGATGTTTCGGGACTGCATGATTTTTATCAGGTGATAGAGTAAGATCATGATGATGACCTTTGGCGATACAAAAGACTGCCTGACGGGAAAGGATTATTACGACTTAAACTTGACGTCCAGATGTTTCGACCTCAGGATATTATCGGGGGGCTTTTCAAATATCATGATGATGATGTTCATACAGCAATTATCAGGTTTGACCAAAACTTTGACTGCTTACAACTCCTTCATATGGACGAATTTTCAAGTGATGCAAAAGGCAAACCTACATGGAATTTCAAGCTCTTTCTAACCATGAAGTCATAGAAACAAAATATGAACCTTGACAAACTAACCTCATGATGATGACCTACCTCATCCTGACCCTCATGATGATGATGCACCTGACTTATTTTTACCAAACCGCCAGAAACAGACAACACAAGCCAAAAAAAAAATTGGGTCCCTGTTTTGCCAAGTCAAAATGGGGCGTGTTGTGTAACCACACAACAAAGTTATTCAATTAAGAGTTTGAGAATTAACCATATGTTAGGCTCTCGAATGGATGAACCATGTTTTCATTTTGAACCATATAGTAATGAGGTTAGAATGATTTAACATTTTGTCTTGTATAGGTTATATATAGAGACATAACAGATAATGTTATTTAACCAAGAGTTTTAGACTCATACAAATCGTTAGTAAACTTTTGTATCATATCAAATGGTAGTAACTTAGAGATATTAGTGAAAATGGAATCAAGTTTTTATGAGAATTCCATTTAAGACTAATTGTCTTTATTATACATGAAGAGATCCAATACAATGGAGTAGGCTAAGTATACTAGAGAAAGACCTAGTAGGGATATTTATACTGGGTTATGTTTGTTTATATACATTATCAAAGTTATTTTATGATTCCTTGTATAGGAGACATTATTATTTTGAGAATTATAGTATTATTAACTTTGGTTAAGTTAATCAAGGGTTATTACCAATTCTAGAACTCCTAGATATAAGATATGATTATATGGTTATATCATATTAACAAGGAATATTAGGGTAACCCTAGAATCGACAACCAATAAATTGAATGGTTATGTCATATAGACTTACTCAAGTCATAAGGTATTATTATTGGCATGAATAGGGTTGATAAGAGTTATAAACTATGTGAATAAGATAGTATCCAAGTTGAGCAGGAGTGGGTGAACACAACAACTATGTTCTTTACGAACATTACTGAAATTAAAAACTTTGGCCAAAGGAATGCATTTATTTTCTACATACATTGTCAGTTCACTGTATTCAGATTGCTCATCCTATCAGAAATCATACTTAGCTAGAGGGTATCTAGGGTTGTATGGTTAATAGAGTTGAGTAGAATACAACACTAAGTACTCAGGAAAGGTAAATTACCACTGGTCACCTTTGGTCTATATCCCTCGAGAAGGGTAGGGCCACTTCCTATGTGGAAGATGTGTGGGAGACCGCTGGTCTATGGTTGGAGGTAAATCACTGCAAAGATGCTCTCTCTCTCCAAGCAGGAAACATGCCAAGACTTGTGATAAAGATGTCAGATATTCAGATGCAGTATTAATTCCAAATTTGTATATGTAATGGTTTTACATTTGTAAACATTGTAAACGAAAAGACAATATGGGAATATTGTATTTTGTAAAAGAAATCTTGTAAATTTAGTTACTTGATTATATGTTGAATAAAAAGAAAAATTTGCTCTATCTCATTTTTACCTTGTTGAGTTACTCTATGGTAAATTTTGGGTTTTTACTATGTTTTTAGAATGTGGATGTTACATATGGTATTAGAGCTACCAAGTTCAGTACTAGGGCTTATGAGACCACTATGCTTGCCTGTAGTCAACATTATGCGGTTAGCTAATGTTTGACAATTTCTGTACTAGGATGGTACATTTTAAGAACACAGCAAGAAAGTCTGTTAATTTGAGCCAGTGTTTCCTTAAAGCTAAAATAGAATGTGAGTCCATTATTAAAACCTTTGAGGGAACCAATGATGAGAGTGACATTTGGTTGAGTGATACTAAAACTCTGGCAACTGCATTAACTCGAATCAAGTGAGTAAGAAGGGAAGACAAAGAAAGAGTTAAGATCACTGCCAAAATCATAGAGTATATGTCAGATGAGGAAACAACTATGGTTAGGCAAGATCCCCACATACCCTCAACTATTGAGATCATAGAAGTTAGGTTCGATAGTGAGTCAGAGGGTTATATACCTCGAGATTATGTATCTAGAAATGAGTCTTAAGGATATACTCCTCTTGAGCACGACTTTTGAAGTCATTTCTTGTATTAAAGAAGAAAACTCTTTACTTTTGAAATGAAATAAATAAAAAGAGTTGTTTTTGTGCCAAACTAATGTTTAAATTGAGTATTATGTTTAGATTTAATGGGTTACATTATAATCTAGAACTAATGGATAACTCAATATTCTGAGGTGTAAGAAATCGATAAACATGGTGCGGACAAGAACTAACCAAGGAGAAAGTGAAGAGGAAAATCACCTGCCAAATAATAAGTTGGACCAAATCATAACCATGCTTGAGGAAACCAAGAAAATATTGGGTGATTTGGAGAAGAAAGTGGATGACAAAGGGAATACTAAGGGAGGAGGTGAAAACTCTCATGGAGAAAGTGGAGAAAATCATGAAGATCAAAGTAAGAGTACCGAACCACATAAAGAGGCAACGGATAGATTGACCTTGGAGCTTTCAAAGGATATGAAGAAGGTTGTTCCACCAAAATTTGATGGGACAGAAACTGGAGATGCTGTAGAAGCTTGGTTAACAGAGATGGAAAAGTACTTTGAGATAAAAAATTATTTGAAGGTGACCAAGGCAGTATGGGGAGCATTCCAATTGGCAGGAGAAGCATCCACTTGGTGGATGAATAAAATATGGAATTGAATTTAAGCTCTCTAAGGGTAACTTGGGATGAGTTCGTGGAACTCTTTCAGAAGAGGTGGTTACCACAACTCTATTTTGATTAGAAACTGACTGATTTTCAGAAGCTTCGACAAGGAGATATGACAGTGGTAGAATATGGAGAAAAATTTACTCGACTCCTAAAGTATGTTCCACAGTATCAAAAGGATGAGAGATTTAGGATAAAAAAATTCATCATGGGCTTAAATGCTCAAAC
Organism: Cunninghamia lanceolata; assembly: GCA_027924645.1. Taxonomy (NCBI): domain Eukaryota; kingdom Viridiplantae; phylum Streptophyta; class Pinopsida; order Cupressales; family Cupressaceae; genus Cunninghamia; species Cunninghamia lanceolata. Next base: position 3,269,767 of record BSBN01000341.1, on the reverse strand, counting down.
TGGTGGTGAAGTGGATGTACATGGTCCCACAACAATGGATCAAGTGTATGAGAAGGTGATCAAGCAAGAGAAAAATCTGAAATCCATCTCGGCTTATTGTGATAGAAGCCACAAGAGGTTTAATGGAACTCCTACCAATCAACCCTATAAGAAAATATATGAAAAGAGTTATGATAACAAGAGAAAAGATAAAGGACCTCAGAAGAATAAAGGTGGATCTAGCAATGAGAAAAAGAATGACAACTTCAAAAGAAATGAGGATAACAATGGGAAGACTTCAGATAAGAAAGGACCCACTGGAGGATTCTTTACTTGTGCGGGTGACCACTATGCTAATCGTTTCCCTATCAAGAATCAAAATGGTCAACAAAGAGGTACTGCACTACCTACTCAGTAAGAAGCATTCTAGCAAAGGATTCATGCATCTCTTGACAATTGTCAAGCCGAGTATCAAATCACACCCATTGAGATAACAAGTACTTTGTTTGGAGTCCCCATATCTATTTTGATTGATAAAGGAGCCACATAAAACTTTGTTTCTCCTAGAATTTTAAGTAAATTTTCTAGAAAAGCAGGTTACATGTCTAAACCTTGGTCAATAGAATATGCTAACCAATCTAAGGCTTAGGTAGAGCAATATTTGTTTGAAGCCAAAATTGACCTTCCTAGTTTCTCAACTAAAGTAAATCTGTATGTAGCCCCTTAGGTTCCTATGATGTGATCCTAGGAATGAATTGGTTATGGTAACATAGACCTAAGGTTGACTATTTTTCAAAAATAGTTGAATGCTTAGATGATTTGGGGAATCTGACCTAATTCCAAGGGATTCAAAGAGAAGTTCAAATCAGAACTATCTCCGCCAAGCAATTCAAAAGGGCTAGATTGATGATCTTTTTTATTAGATGCGTGAAGTTGCTATGTTTTCAAAGATTAATTTGGGATCATGATATCATCAGTTAAGACTGAAGGATGAAGATATTCATAAGACAACTTTTAGAACCAGATATGGACACTATGAGTTCACAGTGTTGCCATTTGGTTTGACAAATGCTCCTACTGCATTTATGAATCTCATGAATAGTATATTCAGAGATTGTTTGGATAAGTTTGTTCTAGTCTTTTTGGATGATATACTCATTTATTCTAAGAATGAGGAAGAATATCAATGGCACTTGCAAATAGTTCTGCAAAGGTTAAGAGAACATAAGTTATATGGGAAGCTATCTAAGTGCATATTCTTTCAGAAGGAGGTTCAATACCTAGGTCATATCATATTAGCTAATGGAATATCTGTTGATCCTATAAAAATCATAGCTATTCTGGATTGGCCTGTACCAACAAACGTACATGAGGTGCATAATTTCATGGGCCTAGAAGGCTATTATAGAAAGTTTGTTCTAAATTTCTCTAGTATTGCTAGTCCAATCACTTCCCTGCAGAGGAAAGGAAAAAGATTTGAATGGACAGACAAATGTTAGGAAGCTTTTGATCTCTTAAAGGAAAAGTTAACTATAGCTCCAATCTTGAAAGTTCCTGACCCCGAAGGACAATTTGAGGTAATTATAGATGCCTTGGGAGAAGGATTAGGAGGAGTGCTTATGCAAGATGGAAGAGATATTACATATGAGTCTAGGAAACTGAAATCCTATGAGAAAAATTATGCACCGCATGACCTGGAATTGGTAGCAATAACTCATACCTTACAGATGTGGAGACATTATCTGTTGGGAAAGACTTTTGTACTTAAATCAGATCATCAAAGTCTTAAGTATATTTTCTCACAACTGCATTTGAATGCTCGACAAAGGAGATGGTTAGAATTGATATCTGACTATGACTTTGGGATAAATTACATCAAAGGAAAAGAGATTAGAGTATCTGCTGCTTTGAGTTGTAGAATACATATAGCTTCTATTATTTTTATTCACAAAAATTTCAAGGATTTGGTATTGCAAAATTTGTCTGGTGATGAGTTTTATGAGCAGGTTAAGTAGGCTCTGAAAGATAATCCTAAAGATCCAAGGTATGATGTTTTTTTGATTGAGTCAGATGGACTATTGAGGTATAAAGATAGAATTTATGTACCTGATTTAGCTAGATTGAGGGATTTAGTATGGAAAGAAGTTCATACTGCACTGTATTCAAGACATCCAGGAGTGACCAAACTTATAGTGGATGTTAAAGCTCTTTATTTCTAGAAAGGAATGAAGAATGATGCTGCAAGATTTGTAGCAAGTTGTTTAGAATGTCAAAGGGTAAAAGCAGAGCATCATCATCCCACATGATTGTTATATCCACATGATGTACCAGAGTGGAAATGGCAAGTTATTAGTATGTATTTTGTTCAAGGTCTTCCTATGTCAAGAAATAGACATGATGCCATTTTAGTGGTGGTTGATAATCTCACAAAGGTAGCACATTTCATACCAGGGAATATGACTGATGGAGCACCTGTGTTATCTCGTAAATTTGTACAAGAGGTGTTTAGATTACATGGATTCCATGAAAAGATTATCTCGGTTAGAGATGCACATGTAACATCAAGGTTTTGGCAAACTTTGTTTTCTGTGCTAGGGACTAAACTCAATGTGAGTATAGCTTACCATCCTGAAACCGATGGGCAAACTGAGAGGGTTAACCAAGTCTTGGAAGATTTTTTGCGAATGTATTACATGGATTAGCAATATAAGTGGGAAGAATACTTACCACTTGTGGAGTTTGCTTACAACAATTCCTATCATTCTACTATTAAGATGGTTCCATTTGAAGCATTGTATGGAAGAAGATGTCAAACTCCTATAAGCTGGGATAAGATAGAGGATAGGATTAGCATCGAGCTAGAAATGCTAGCTGAAATGGAAGAGAAAGTTAAGCTGATAAAAAAAAGACTAGCAGAAGCCAATGATAGGAAAAAGAGCTACGTGGATGCAAAACATATTCCAAGGCAATATTCTATTGGAGAAAAAGTTCTTTTGAGGGTTAAACCTCAGAAAAGTTCTATTAAGTTTGGGAAATCTTCTAAACTAGCCCCTCAATATGTGGGACCCTTTGAAGTGCTTGAAGTAGTCAATCCGGTTGCCTATAGAATTGCTCTACCACCAGTCTTATCTAAAATGCACAATGTTATTCATGTGTCTTATTTGAAGAAATATGTTGCAGGTAATAATCATATTTTGACTTGGAATTATTTACAGATGCAAGACCCAGGGGTGGTCATGATCGAGCCACTCAAGGTGTTAGAAACGCGCAAGCTCTGCTTGCGTAATAGAGAGGTCTCGCAATTCAAGGTCCAATGGGACCAATATGCTGAGGAAAATGCTACATGGGAGGAATACCATAAATTCTATCAAAAGTTTCCTCATTTATTTAATAATGTTACTAGTTGAAAACAATGAACTTGCTTTTTAGTTACTTTTTGATACCTTATATCATCAAGGACGATGAATCTTTAGGGGAAGGATATGTTACATCCCCAATTTTTTTCTTGCTATACTTTTACTTTTTACTTGGATATAAGTAAATTTATTATGATGTTTGGATTGGTGACAAGGAAGAACAAGGATTATAAATTAAATGTCATTTATTGAAATCATAGAAATGATTATGTTTTATCAATTTAATAATTGTATTATGAGATTTGATTTATTAGTTGAATTAATTAAATAATGATGCACTAATCACATATTGTTTGATGCCAAGTGAAACAGGATTTAAGGTTATCAGATGACTCTTGGAGAAAAGAGAGATAGTATCTTTCCAGGGGAGAGATATAGACCTCGGGTTTTGAGTGATTTATTTTCCAAACTGAGTTATAAGTGTTTAACAAAAATGTGAACTGTGGTGTTATAAGAGGTAAGCTTTGTCTTGTTAGTTTACTTTTGAACCTAATCAACAGGTAGTCAATATTATTTTCAAATCTTTCTAAGTCGTATTAAGTTGTCTTAGTCATTAATAACATTAATGACATCATTTGAGTTTGATTTATAACTATTTACGTTTAACGTAAATATTATGACATTTTTGTCATAAAATGATTGTCTTACTACAATTATTAAGATATTTAACGTGTTATAAATGATTCTTAAATGTTAAGACATTTTTGTCGAAGTTATTAATATGTGATTATTGTCGATGGATTATGATGGAGAGACAAGCTCAACCCAATCACAATATCCATAAACCATGGTTTAATAATATCTTATTATTGAATAAACTATATCTATCTAATACAATAGGCGATGTTATGAGAATTATAATTGATGTAATCAATATATATTATATCTTGATGCCTTAGCATCGAATTAAGAGAATACCTCCCATTGAGTCGATGGTTTAATGTTGAGTAAGCCGAAGGCTTAATTATAGAATAGTCTTCAATAGTGTTGGTGGTAGATCAAACCACTCATTGTGTATCATTTAATGATCAGTTGTGTTTAACTGAGGTGTCGGTCACATCTTAGAAGGACTGTGGTTTTTAAACCGCCACAACCGTCGAGTCATGGAGCAGTAATTTCCCATCGACATGTGGGATTTACACATAAATAATGGACTTCAGTTTTGATTTAACCATATAGACTATTATGAAGTTGGTAACCGAATGTAGAGGAGGTTGGGAGATGAGGTGAATCTATAGGAGTCATGCCTCTGTCATTATGACCAACGACTCGAATGAGTCATGGTTGTTTTTATTTTAAGTACGTTTAGAACTTGTAGAAGACACACAGAGGGAGAATAGAAGGTGATACGGGATAGAATATAGTGGCTGTGACTTTAGATGCATTCACAGTCCAGTGGTGTTGACCCTGTGAATCATTTGCCCATCTCAGCCAGTTCAAGTTTGTACATTACCAGGTATTCCTCAGTGCATGTATCATAAATCCATGAGGAAATTGAATAGCTTATTTAAGACTATATAACGTAGTAATGTAGGCAACTATATGAGTCTACCAGTTAGGATTAACCTCTTGATTTGTGTTGTGATAGTCGAAGACTATTTAGTATCAACTTAAGATAGTTCAGTTAACATTTTAAGTAAACTATTTTGAACTATTTTCCTATAGTCGATGGAGACATCGAATGTTATTTATATGGTTGAAAATTTGTCATACCAGTGAGTAAACTGATATAGGTAGATGGGGTCGACTACCTTCTTAGTGAATATAAATCATTGATAATACCAAACTATTGAATGAAAGATAAATGAATATCTTAGTAAGGGACTATCATGAGTTGTCATGAGCTTGAATAAATAGTCTTCTTATTGATTTAGGTTTGAAGTCAGTCAATTAAGAGTTTGAGAATTAACCATATGTTAGGCTCTCGAATGGATGAACCATGTTTTCATTTTGAACCATATAGTAATGAGGTTAGAATGATTTAACATTTTGTCTTGTATAGGTTATATATATATAGACATAACAGATAATGTTATTTAACCAAGAGTTTTAGACTCATACGAATCGTTAGTAAACTTTTGTATCATATCAAATGGTAGTAACTTAGAGATATTAGGGAAAATGGAGTTAGGTTTTTATGAGAATTCCATTTAAGACTAATTGTCTTTATTATACATGAAGAGATCCAATACAATGGAGTAGGCTAAGTATACTAGAGAGAGACCTTGTAGGGATATTTATATTGGGTTATGTTTGTTTATATACATTATCAAAGTTATTTTATGATTCCTTGTATAGGAGATATTATTATTTTGAGAATTATAGTATTATTAACTTTGGTTAAGTTAATCAAGGGTTATTACCGATTCCAGAACTCCTATATATAAGATATGGTTATATGGTTATATCATATTAACAAGGAATATTAGGGTAACCCTAGAATTGAATACCAATAAATTGAATGGTTATGTCATATAGACTTACTCAAGTCATAAGGTATTATTATTGTGACTCTTAGTTTAAACTATGGCATGAATAGGGTTGATAAGAGTTATAAATTGTGTGAATAAGATAGTATCCAAGTTGAGTAGGGGTGGGTGAACACAATGACTATGTTCTTTACAAACATTATTGAAATTAAAAACTTTGGCCAAAGTAATGCATTTGTTTTCTGCATGCATTGTCAGTTCACTGTATTTGGATTGCTCATCGTATCAGAAATCATACTTAGCTAGAGAGTATCCAGGGTTGTATGGTTGATAGAGTTGAGTAGAATACAACACTAAGTACTCAGGAAAGGCAAATTACCACTGGTCACCTTTGGTCTATATCCCTCGAGAAGGGTAAGGCCACTTCCTATGTGGAAGATGTGTGGGAGACCACTGGTCTATGGTTGGAGGTAAATCACTAGAAAGATGCTCTCTCTCTTTCCAAGAAGGAAACATGCTAGGACTTGTGTTAAAGATGTCAGATATTTAAATGCAGTATTGATTCTGAATTTGTATATGTAATGGTTTTACATTTGTAAACATTGTAAACAAAAATACAATATGGGAATATTGTATTTTGTAAAAGAAATCTTGTAAATGCTTATGTGAAATGAATGTTTGGGAATATTGTTGAGATGTTTGGGAAACTCCTATTTACTACCTCTATCTGTTCATTGGTCTATGGATGAAATGCTAAACTAAACTTCAAATCTGTCTTCATCTTCTTCCAAAGTGTCTTCCAAAAGTATCCAAGAAATCTTGTACCTCTGTCTGAAATTATACTCTTAGGTAATCCATGCAATCTCACAATCTCCTTGAAAAATAGGTCAGCCACATACACTACATCAGTTGTCTTCTTACAAGGTATGAAATGTGCCATCTTTGAAAGTCTATCCACAACTACAAATATTGATCCATGTCCTCTCTGTCTTCAGCAATCCCATTATGAAATCCATACTTATGTCTTCCTAAGGTCTCTCTAGTACTGTCAAAGATTTGTACAATCTAGTATTTTGACTACTTCCTTTTGCAACTTGACATATTCTACAACTCTGCACAAATTTCCTAACATCCTTATGTATCTGACGCCAAAAGTAATTTTCACTTACCAAAGCCACTGTCTTATCAATGCCAAAATGTCCTGCCAATCCACCACTATGCTTCTCTTTGATCAAATTATCTCTCATTGAAATCCTAGGTATGCATAACTAGTTTCCTTTGGACAACATATCTTCCTGAATGAAATAGTCCAACCACTTACTCCTATCTATCATAACAGATTCCTTACATGCTTTCCAAGGTTCTACTAAATCAAGATCTTCATACATATTCTTCAATTCTTCAAATCCTAACACTTCAACTCTCATCTCTATCAGCAAGTTCCTTCTCCTACTCAAGGCATCTGTAACTCTTTTTGACTTTCCACTCCTATGCTTTAACATAAAAGTATAACTCTACATGAACTCCACCAATCTCATATGTCTCTGATTCAACTTTCCTTAACTATTCAAATACTGCAAAGCTTGATGATCTGTATAAAACACAAACTCCTTAGGCAAAAAGTAATGTCTTCACTTATTCAAGGCTTGAATTATGGCATAGAACTCCTGATCATAAACTGAATATCTTCTCCTTGCACCATTCAACTTCTCATTGAAATATGCTACATGTCTACCTTCTTGACTTAACACTGCTCCTATTACATTTCCACTTGCATCACAATCTACTTGAAATACCTTATTGAAATCTGATAATGCCAACACAGGTTGCTCTATCACTTTCTGCTTCAACAATTCAAAATTTCTGTCTGCTCCTAATATCCACCTAAAGTCTTTTCTATCACCTCTCATTGTCTCTATCATAGGGTTACATACTGAACTAAAATTTCTGATGAACTTCTAGTAGAAACTAGCTAATCCATGAAATGATCTAACTTCTCCAATGCTCTCAGGTGTAGGCCATTCAACAATTGCTCTTACTTTCTCAGGGTCCATTTTTAATCCTTCCATAGAAATCACAAATCCCAAGTATACCAATTCTTCTTTCATGAAACTACAGTTCTTGATGTTCATCAGCAATTTGTCTTCTCTTAGTCTCCGCAATACTTGTCTCAAGTGCCACAAATGTTCTTCTTTTGTCTTACTAAAAATCAAAATATCATCCAAATATACAATAACAAACTTACCCAATAATTTCTTCAAGACTTCATTCATCAACCTCATGAAAGTACTTGGTGCATTTGTCAATTGAAAAGGCATCACTAACCATTCATACAATCGTTCATTTGTCTTAAAAGAAGTCTTCCATTCATCTCCTTCTCTAATTCTGATTTGATGGTATCCACTCTTCAAGTCTATCTTTGTAAAATATTTTGCTCTAGTCAAACAATCCATAATATCATCCATCCTAGGTAAAGGGAATCTATACTTAACTGTGATCTTGTTGATTGCTCTAGAGTCTATACACATTCTCCATTCTCCATTCTTCTTCAGTGCTAACATTGCAGGTACTACACAAGGGCTCAAACTTTCTTTGATCAAACCTTTCCTCAATAACACATGTATCTGTCTATTCAATTCTTCATTCTCTGCCAGTGTCATTCTATGTGTTGCTTTGTTAGGTAAACTAGCTCTAGGTATAAGATCCATGTGATGACTAATACTCCTAATTGGTGGCAATCCTTTAGGTACATTCTCTCATATGATGTCTTCATACTCTTCCAACAACTCAGTTATCTCCTCTAGTTGTGATTCTTCAATCTTTAGATTTTTAGGCTTCTTAGGGATCAAGGTATAACACATATTCTCATGTCTCAAACCATTTAGAAATTTCCTTCCATCTACCAAACATATTCTATCATTTCCACATACTTCACTCTTAGGATCATCTTCCAAAGGGATCAAAGTAGTTCTCTTTCTATTTGATGCTATAGTATATGTATTCTGTCTTCCATCATGTATAGCTTTTCTATCATACTGCCATGGTCTACCCAACAAAATATGACATACATCCATAGGCATAATATCACACAATACTTCATCATGATAAGGTCCAATATGAAATTTCACTAAAAATTGTTCACTCAGTAGTACCTTATGGTTATCCTAAATCCATGCTATCTAATATGGCTTAGGGTGTTTCAATCTCTCCAACTTCAGCTTAGTCACCATCTCCTCTGAAACCAAATTATCTAAACTACCACTATCAATTACAACTTTACAACATTTAACTCCTGATTTACATTTGGTTTTGAACAAGCTTTTCCTCTACAGTGGTTCCTCATTCATCTCTACTTGAAATAGTGCTTTCCTCATGACAAGTGATTCTCCTTTCTTAGGTTTACCAACTGAACTGGGTGATCCAACAGGTTCTTCTACATAGGCTTCTCTTCCACTGTTCTCTATCCTCTTACTTGTACTCCCTTGATTATATTCAAATGCTTTGTCCTTCACCTCCACATTTAAAATAGGTTCCTCTAAATGTTCTCCTATCAGGTCCTCTTCCTTCTCTTCTATATCCTTCACTCTGGTATGGACTAGGGTTTCCTCTGTGGTAGAAAGTTTTGTCATCCCTCCGGTATGCATTGTTATCTTTGTCCTCCTTCTTGAATGTGTTCTCTTGTCTGTTCTAGTCTGCAAATGATCTCTCTCCTCTAGAAAATGTTCTACCTCTCTAAAATTTACCTCCTCTACCTCTTTGTCTTTGCTCATGCTTCTTGTTCAACTTTTTTTCAACTTTCAAGTAAAAATGATATGCTTCTTCCAATGTTGTCATCCTCACCAAACTCAGTTCTTCTTGAATGTTCAATCTTAGTCCATTGATGTATCTAGCTAGTTTATCCTTGATTGCTTCACTATGTCCTATCCTTATGATCATCTTATGAAATTCTTTAGTGTACTTCTTCACATATTTCTCTTTTTGTCTCAGGTTTTGCAATCTCTTCAATAGTTCCAACTCATAGTCAGTAGGTATAAACTGATTCTTCAATTTTGTCACCATTCTGTCCCACTTTGTAATCTTCTCTTTTCCTCTTCTATTTATATGCAACTAAACTTCTTTCCACCATATAGAAGCATGTCCTTTCAACTTTGTCTTTGCAAATTTCACCTTCTCTGGGTCTTCAATTTCTTCATACTCAAAGTATTCTTCTAGGTCATTTATCCAATCAATCAGTTCTTTAGGATTCAAATTGCCAGTATAGTTTGGTACATCAAATCTAGGTCTTTTCCCAATATTTGAAATAGCTTGTAACATCTTGACTTGATCTAATTCTTTTTCTTCATCTCTTAGGGTTACTTCATTTTGATCAGCGGATGGAAATTCTTCGTCATCATCACTTTCAACATTAGGTCGCGGTGTAAGTCCTCTTTGCCTATCTTCTTCAACAACATCTAGGTGAACTTGCATCATTTCCATCATCTCATCCATTTTTATAGCCATAGTACCAATAGTAGGTATTCTCCTCAACATCATTTCTTCCTTAGATCAAGTGTAACTGCCTCAAATTTAGCGATCGGGCTACAAGGTGACAAATGCCTTATAATTGGTGATCGATTGACAACACAAGTAGTTTGCCTCGGATTCGGTGATCTATTCACAACAAGATATTATGGAATTCCTTCACCAACTTTGCTCAATTTACTCCAAAAAGATTTGAACTTCGCTCTTATACCACTTGGTGCAATCATGACTAGGAGGGTCCACAAAGTGAATATTCTAGACCGTGCAACAAGAGTAAACACAATAGAAACAAATCAAAGATAGAATGCAAATGTAGATTTAGTCATTTAGTATATAATTGATTCAAAATACAAATTGGCTGGCATCATGTAGGCTTACAATTAGGGCTCTCTAGCCTAATTCCTTATTTACAAAATATGCACAAGATATGACTTTGAAGCGCCTTCGCAAGAATCCAAACTATCTCTATGTGATTGACTACTTTCCTATGCATCTATTACAAGAATATATATAATCTCTGGAACACAAGATTCCTCCGCATTGGGCAAGGATGATTACAAATTCTGATGAAAGAGATGTAACGTGTGTAGATGGATAGGTTGGACCTAATCATAAAGAACTCCTTCACAAATGAATGAAATAGCATGTGGATCTTAGGGAAGGTCATTCGAGACCCAAACTACATTGAATGATGTGTCATTTAGCTTTGCAAGTCATGAAATGCTCCGTATATATTCTCCTTAGCTAATTATCTGAGATTGTCAGGATGCTCTATTCTGAGAAAACAATCGATCTTCTAATAGCGATATCTTTTCGGTACCTAATCCAAATGGTCTAAATTGTGGATATGATGTGCATGAAGGTGTCTAGATCTGCAAGGTTTGAAATGAAACTATGGAAAAATCCAGACCAATATACTAAAACTACTACTGATTGAATTGACTAAATGAAACTAGAAAATGAGAGAAAATAAACTGAAATGCAAATATTTTTTGTTGATGCAAGATTTCTCTTGAACCAAGTATGCTCCTGCATCAAGTGCTGACCCAAAGGTTTTGAGGTTATGTAGAGTTATGTATGAAGTAGAATTATGGGAGTAATTATAGGTTATGCCAACCTATCTTAATGTGCTACATGCTTTGGTTCTCTCCGCAAAGCGTATAAGGTTGAGTTTTGGGCTGACAGATCAAGGAGTCACATGGTACATATATTATGCCAACCTATTTGATGTTTTGCTTGATTTTGATATATATACAAGATTAATTTCTTGAGTGGAGTGAGAGTGGATGCAAAACAACTAAGAGTGTGTGTGTGTGTGTGTGAGATCTGATGTAGAGAAGGACAAGACAAGATTGTAGTGAAGATGAAGTGTGTTAAGTTAGTATTTTGAGCTTTAGTGGAGTTGTATCTTCAGCATAAGTCAGATGCATTGGTCATTTGGTAGTGAGAACTTCTCTTTTGGATAGTGAGTCCACCATTTTGTATTAAACATTGTAACTAATTGCAATATATATAGTGAGCTAATCCTCACCGTGGTTTTTCCCTTTTTGGGTTTTCCATGTAAAAATTTAGTGTTTAGGTGCTATGTACTTTGATGATTGCTTTGATGATTTCCTTTCTTATTGCAAATTGAATATGTTATGTGAAATGAATGTTTAAATGCTTAAGTGGTTTCAAAGAATATTGATTCACCCCCCTCTCATTATTCTAGGTGTTCAACAATTGGTATCAGAGCCAGGTTCCTTGGAAGAAGCTTAATTGCTTGAGGAAGATCTTGAAGTGTTAACACATGGTGACTAGGAGATATCCTATCCCTCTGGAAGAAATTCCTATTGTTGGATTTACTGAAGAAGACCGCATAGTTGATATGAATGGAGAACTCAAATCATCCCTTGAAGATCTGGAAAGAACTCAATGTGAGAATAGAGATCTGGAAGAAAATATTAAGGAAGTATATGAATGCATTAAGAAGTTGAGAGAGCAAAATAAGAAGTTCAAAGAAATATACAAGGAAGTAAATGAACAAATTAATTAATCAAATGAGACAATCACCAGTCTAAAAATGCAAATTGAGGAAGGAAAAAGAATTGAAGAATACCTAAATACAAAATTGAAAGATAAATTTGAAGAATGTTCAAGGCTTGAACAAGAAATTGTGGTCTTAAAGATAGAGCTAGAGAAAGAAAAGAATCAAGAAGACAAAATCAAGAAGAGCTCCATCCTACTTGATGAAATGATTGCAAATCAAAAGGCTCCTAAGGATAAAGAAGGATTAGGATTTGAAAAGGGTGAAAGTTGAAAGGCAAATCAGACTTAAAACAATGCTGAAAAGAAGAACAATAACCAAAGGAAGATTGAAGATAAGAAGAGTAATAATAGATAGGACTGAAACCAAAATAAAAATTTCAAAAGGCCACCTACCAGACAACCGACTACACAAAGGTACTCTGGTTACTCTTGCAATAAATTTAAACATAAGGCTATGGAATATAGAGGCAGAATGAATCAGAATCTTCAATTATTTTCTGGTTAGTATTTTACATGTGAAAGATTTGGTCATAGAGCTAGTGAATGTAGAAATCAGATGATGAATGATCACAATAATGGTATGATGTTTCAATCCTTCAATGGTTACTATTATACATGCAATGAATTTGGGTATAAGGCTAATCAATGTAGATCTAGAATGAATGGAAGTAAGTATATTCAAAATGTTAGATGTCACAAATGCAATAAATTAGGACACATTGCTAAGTCTTACAGAAGTAAGAATGTGAAGGTTGATTCAGTAAAGAAGAGTGATCCATTGAAGAATATGGATTCAGTAGAGATGAAGAAAGAAATGAACAAGGTCTTGAAAAAGAAAGAAGAAAATGAAGTGAAGAATGAGTTTGTGCCAACCTCTGGTGTAGATGTTTCCTCTAGAACTAACTAGAAAGCTTTGTCTTAGGGGGAGTTTTAACAGATAATTTTTAAGCCCGAGCCAAAGATATGGTGTTGACACCTTCAACATGTGGATATGAGGTGTAGGTTAATATACTTGACCTATTGGAGAAGACACCGGTGGAAAATGTCATGTTGTGGAAGTTTTTGGAGCAGTTGAAGGTGACTGTGCATTATAGTTAGGGTTTGACAACTTTATCAATTTGAGCATTGAATGCGATGTAGGTTATGCGAAAAGGTTTATAAGTAATTTCACTTAACAAAAGATCATTTGCAAATGAGCATTCGAAGAGAGAAGAGTAGTGAAAGAGAAAGGCAAAGCTTTTCACAATTCTTGTGCATGAAACCAGACAATCGACTTCTATCTTGCTCTAAGTTTTTACAAGTATTTTGAAAATGTTTACTCCACAAGTTGTAGAGGTTGTAGACCAACCCCCTCCAAAGTTCAAATGACATCCTTTTAAATCCATGGAGACAGATCTGGAAGGTGCTTTTTCAAGTATTCCCTATGGTGTAATGCATACAAAGGATGTGAGGATCTATATCCACTCAAAAATGGAAGAGTATAATCATGCAAAATTAGAAGTATGGGTAAATGAGTTAATCGATGATGATTTTGAGCTAAAAACTGAATTTAAGGGTTTGATAGGGAAGAACCTGGATGTTTGGAACAATTTCTCTATTTTCTGTTATGAGGATGCTTGGGTTAGGTGTTGGCACCTAGAAAATTATATTCCCATTATGCCCATTTTTCCACCAAAATCCAAAATTCCTATGCAAATCACTTAGCCAAGGTCACCGTTGGATAGAAAATCCAATTCTGAGCAACTTTGCCTTTCGAACCATCTCAAAATTCCTTAAAATGAAAAAGTTATGCTTGTTCAAAGTTTGGCCTTTTATGTTTTTTGCCTAGGTCAAAAAAGTGGCTTCTCCCTTAGAATATTTTTCAATTTGCCTTTGGTTGGCAAATTGGCCTTTCACTGAACTTCCTAACTTTTTAGGAGTTTGATGGTTTTCTGATTTGGTGACAAGGAGATAGCAGGGCAAAGGGAGATAGTGTTGTGGCAAAGGGATAAAGGCAAATGAAGAAAGATATCGACAAAGGGTTTGGTTAAAGTTTTTAAAGTTCACCAATAGGGAGTTCTCCCAATGACCATTTTGCCGATAAGGCTAAGGAAAAGGAAAGGTAGTGCCTTTGTTGGAGATTCCATTCCAAACCAAACTTTCCTCAAAGTTTGTGTTCTTTGTGTTTCACCGATCAAGCGGTAAGGCATATCAAGGAGAAGTTCTTGGTTCGGTTTAGTGACTTTTCGCCAATAAGGCAAATATGGGCAAAGGTTGAAGTTTGAAAAAAAAATTAAGGCAAACTTTCCCTTTGTCAAGAAATTGGTAGGTGGCTGAACTGATGGAGTAGTTCATATTTTTGATAGTTTGCTGATGGAATTTTTTGCCAATCATAAAGGCAACGAAGCAAGTGACAAAGTGTAAGGTTTAGCAAAAGGTAAGTTTGCTGATAAAAGGAGATGGTTTGACAAAACATGTTTTTTCCAATAAAAGAGAAGTGGTGCCCCAAAGCTCTTGGTTCTAAAACGGCCCACTTTGCCAATAAAGAGGAAAAATGACTAAGGCATGGGATATTGGCAAATCAGAAGAAAGAGGAACTAGTGAACTAGTTCAGGATTTTCATAATTCATTGATAAGGCAATAAAAGGTGACTACTGTCTAGGTTCTAAAAAATGTGAAATTGCTGACAAAACAATAAAAAAGAATGGTTCGGCAAAACATGTTTTTGCCGATAAAGGGCTACAAGGGCCTTTGGTTCGCAAAACTTAGATTTTGTCGATAAAGGTAAAATTGCTTAGGTTCCACGAAAAGAAAATTTGCCAATAGGAGTGATAAGGAGAGAAAAGGACAAGTTCGGCAAATTGGAAATTTGCCAACAAGGCTGGTAAATTGGCAAAATGAAAAGTTTGCAAATGTTAACATTTGCCGATAAAGCATGAAAAAGGTGCTAGGGAGTAAAGTTTGGAAAAGGTGAAGTTTTTTGATTGAAACAAAAGGAGAGGAATGAAGTGGATGATGGCAAACAAAAAGTGTAGAAAATGAAGAAGATTAGTTGGTGAATTGGAAAGTGTAGAAGGGTACAATCATTAATCAGATGCTTCAAAATAGAAAGCAAGGATGACACATTAGGTGTGCTATCAATACTTGAAATGGTTAATTCCCTGAATGCATGCCATGATTGTAGGGATACATAAATGCAGATTTGTACTCAACATTAATGAGTTGCAAGCTAGAATTATGCAGTTTGTTCATATAGTGAAATTCTTCAATGCACAAATGACAAATCAGATAAGCCAAAGGCTACAGGTGGGAAGGAGAGAATTAGAAGCTTCCCTTTTTATTACTCAGGGTACATTTGGATTGCAAATCTTTGACAAATTGATTGCAGGGGCATCAGGACATGGGTCTCAATACCAACGTGCAAGTTAATTGATAGATTGGAATTGGACTTCAATGCAACATGGGTGTAGTCCTTCTTAGGATGTGGCACCTGGGGGACTGCACTCAATTTGAAATCAAAGTGCTATATATGCAGGGTTGTGATTTGTGTTAAGGGTTGGTCATTTTTGGCATTTTCTCAGCAGGTTTATGAGCTCCAGGAGGCAAATTAAGAAAGGATATTGTGTAGGCTATGTTTATACATGAATCAATCATGAAGTGCATGTAATACAATTCAAATCTTTGTATCAGATTATTGTTTTTCTCCACTACTGTAGGTATTTTTCTTAGTAAACTGTAATCGCAGTTTTAGTTTGCTTTTACCACATTTCGTGGTATGATTGTAAGCTCTAATTTAATGAATGTGATAGTTCTTAATTCATTCACAAGCTTTGTGAATGACCATTTCAATATTGGATAGGGAAAAATGTAGTATGGTGTGTGATTCTTAAGTATTTTTAGTAATTTGGTAGTGATTTCTTTGAATTTGATACGTCAAGCAGGAAGTTAAACACTTTTATATGATTGTTTTCCTTTGTTTTACATTTGACTCTGCAGCCCAATGGATAGGCACCAACCTGAGTAGCCTTAGATCACCCATCTTCAAAACAAAAACTATACATCTTATTTTTAGAAGCAAAAGTAGTCTGCATGCATGCTCACAGTGTAGGATTGCATTTATCATCTATATAGGGGTCATATGACAGCCATCTTTTCTTAGTTCAGTGATAGATTTAGGATTGAGAAAACAATCTTGGTGTAGGAGCACTACTTCAAAAAGAAGACTAGGTCTTAATATAGTATGTTTTATGCATTTGAATGTAATAAGGTCAGTTTGACCAATTCCTGTTTGTAAGTCAATCTAGGTTTATGTGCAAGTCGGTTAGTAAGTTGTTATGTTAGTTGTCATCTCCCAGCCGCTTGGAATCAAATCTGTACTACTCTTAATGAGTAGATATATATATATAACCTAGATCAGATTGCTTTAGAGATCATCATAGATAGATTAGAGATTCGACAGTGTAGTAGGTGTACAATTAGTTGTGAAACTGAACCAGAGTGATTGTATACATTTTCTAAAATCATAATCAAGGAGATTCTGTTGGTGTTGTTTTGTTGTGTTTCAAATTCACCGTGTAGTCAATTTTGTGGTTGGCATTCGACATGGGTACTTAACCCATTCCACCGGTTGGATTATTTCATAATCGGTGGAATGGTTGTATATATTAGTTTAGGGTTTTGTTTTTTGTTTGTCCATGTTCAGATTCGCAGGATCAGTTACAGTATTGAACAATCCTAGCATGTGTATATGCTAGGTTGCCAAAGTGCAGAGGGCTGCATATTGGTGGGAGAAATAGTTTGGAACAATCGCAGAGATAAAACAGATAAAAAACTACAAAATCCGTAGGTTTCAAAAGATATACAATTTGTGTGTATATCACTTTTGTATGCGGGATATACAAGTTGTGAGTATATCACTATTGCATATCCCTGCGTATATTGCTTTTGTCTATCGCAGTTGTATGTGAGGAACATACATCAAAAATGTGCAAGGCCGTCGGCATACAAATGGAGTCAAAATTTGGTCAAACTCATATTTGAATTGAATATACATTTCCTATATATATCACTTTTGTATATAAGGTTCAATTCCTGTGTATACCGCAGTTGCATGATTGTGAGTATCCCACAGATGTATATGGCAGATTGTACATTATGAATGTACATCAGGTTGATACAAAGAAGTCAGTAGTCAACCTTTCCTGAAAAGCATATCCTGGAGGAATATTCGGTGAATGTATATTTGGAGTTGTATGTTTGAATGTATATCAAAATATACATTCGTAGATACATTGGGTTAAGATACATAAGGTTACCGGCCACGGAGGTAGAGGGAACCGGCAATCGGGAGTTGTCTTTTGTATGTTTCGATTACACTTAGCCATTGTATGTAGAGACATACATTTTCTGCAGATGCAAATAGTGACCGACAGAAACAGGTAAGGGCATCAAACTCACCAGCGATAAGAGGTTAAGTCTTGCATGTTGAAGAATGTACATTTTAATGTACATTGGAGGGAATACAAGCACCCGATACATTTTATGATTGGCCGTGGCAGTAAATTGGTACGCAAAACACTGTAGCAAACCGGTGGTAATGAGTCAAGTGTTGTATGTAGATTGTGAATGTGATTTATGAGCATTTCACTGTTCGATTGAAGGCTTTCCCGTGGCAGCTCTACATCATAGTGGTATCAGAGCGAAGGTTGTATCTTTTGGGAAGGAGAAGACAACAAAATGTCAAAAGGAGAAGGGTCAGAAGAGTACCTAGCAAGGATGACCAATGCTGAGTTGGCAATCTTAGTAAAGAAGCAATTGACAGAGAGCAAAGCGGTTAGAGCTTGGAATCAGGAATTGAAAGATGAGTTGGAGAAGTTGAGGGACAAAGTAGGAAAGGGAAAAGAATATTCTAGTGAATGAGAAGACAGGGATGAAGAGGAGATCCCTAGGTAGGAAGAGATAGATGTTCCTGTAGACCAGAGACCCTTACTCAACATCCTCAAATCCATGGAGAGAAGGACCATGGATATGAAAATAGACCTGCCAGTGTTTGCAGGAAAAATGGAACCTGATTCAGTGATGGAGTGGATAGACTCCTTGAATAATTTCTTTGAAACAGAGGAAATACCAGATCACCAAAGAGTAAAGATGACTCAGTCCAAAATGAAAGGGGCTATACTAACCTAGTGGAATTTCATCCAAGATGACAGGGTGAAAGAAGGAAAGAATAGAGTTGCTACGTGGAAGAAGATGATGGCTTTAGTGAAGGAAGCCTATGTTCCATTGGATTACAACATCCAATTACATAAGAGGAGACAACATCTAAAGCAGAAGGACTTAGATGTCAGTGCATACACTGAAGAATTCATGAAACTATGTCTCAAGACAAAGGTAAAGGAGAATGAGGAAGATAAGGTAGCAAGGTATCTCAATGGGTTGAGATTTGCCATCCAAGAAGACCTAAATCTACATAATTTAGATACAGTTTAGAAGTGCTACCAATTAGCACTCAAAGTGGAAGAGAAACTAAGGCGAAGACAAGAATAGAACAATAGAGGAAGAGGGAGATAGCAAAGAGGGTGAAGAAGTCCTTTCAGAGGCAGAGGAAATGGATTTGGACACGAAGGTGAATCCAATCAAGAGAGAAGCAAAGGAGACAATAGTCAAACTCAAGGGGGGAGTTATGATAAAAAAGGAAACTTTAGGGGCACCACCATTTATAGGGAGATCTTAGTGCAGAGGTCCTATCAGATGTTACAATTGCAATCAGGAAGGCCACATAGCCAGTAGATGTCCAAAAAAGGCAACAAGTTCAATGGGAGAAAGGAGGACAAATCTGATCCAAGAATCTGATTGTCAAAGTACGACAAGCTCCAACACTTATCAGAGTGTGAGTGATACTGTCAGATATGGGTATCCTGAGACAGGAGAAGCTTTGATGATCAATAGAGCAATGGGCACTATGAAGGTGCCTGATAGAGAACCCCCACAAAGAAAGTCTCTTTTTAAAACTACTTGAAAGGCAAGAGGAAAGGTATGTAGAGTTCTGATTGACTCTGGATCTACTAAAAATTTTATGTCTGTTGAAATGGTAGAAAAGCTTAAGCTTAGGAGACTACCACATCCCTGCCCGTATAAGGTCTCATGGCTCACTCAAGGTCAGCAAACAGTTGTGGAAGAATAGGCTTGGGTAGAGTTTCAAATTAGACCATACAAGGACAAATTATTGTTTGACATAGCTCAGATGGATGCTTGCCATCTCCTACTTGGAAGACCATGGCAATACAATTTGAAAGACCAACATGATGGAGTTAGAGACACCTATTCGATCACCAAGGATGGTGAGAAGATAGAGTTACTACCATTAATGGAGAAAGATGTAGAATCAAAAGGGAAAGAAGTCAAGGTGATGATGGTAGAAGGCAAATGATTCATGAAGGAGATAGTAGATGAAGGAGTAGTTGCATATGCCCTCATTCCATGCCTAAAGGTGAACAAGGAGTAGCAATAAGAAGTCAAGGGAGAGAATAAGCAAAGGTTCATAGACCCTGCTATCCAAGAACTATTGGACAAATACAAAGTCATCATCTCTAATGGAATGCCAAGGTCCCTACCACCTATAAGGGACATCAGTCATTGCATAGATCTAATCTCAGGATGTACACTTCCAAACAAAGTAGCATACAAGCTTACCCCAGAATAGAATGCAGAGGTAGCAAGACAGATTGAGGAATTGTTGGACATAGGCCTAATTGGCAAGAGTTTAAGTCCATGTGCAGTACCAACTGTACTAGCACCAAAGAAAGAAGGCAATTGGAGGCATTGCACTGATTCAAGGGCTATTAACAAGGTCACAATCAGGTATAGGTTCCCCATACCTAGAATAGAGGATTTTCTTGATTGCTTGGGAGGTGCCAAATATTTCACAAAAAAAGATTTGAAAAGTGGCTATCATCAGATCAGGATTAGGCCAGGGGATGAATGGAAAATGACATTTAAAACCAATGAAGGGTTGTATGAGTGGAAGGTCATGCCTTTTGGTTTATCCAATGCTCCTAGTACATTTATGAGGTTGATGAATGAGGTCTTGAGAGAATTTATTGGTAAATTTGTCATAGTATATCTAGATGACATTCTGATTTTCAGTAATACAAGGGAAGAACACCTCAAACATGTAGACCTAGTTCTCAAAAGGTTACATGAAGAATAGCTAATGATAAACTTGGAGAAGTGTTTGTTTATGCAGGAGGAGATCATTTACTTGGGTTTTGTCATCTCACATGGCAAACTGCAAATGGATCAAGAGAAGGTAAGTGCCATATTGTCTTGGCCAACTCCTCAAACCATGAATGATGTCAGAAGTTTCCATGGGTTAGCAACCTTCTATAGGAAGTTTATAAGAGGGTTTAGTCATGTCTGTGCACCCATGCTTGATACCATAAAAGGAGGATAGAAGTGCAGATTTACTTGGACAAAGGAGGCAGATGATTCATTTGAAACATTGAAGAAGAAAGTGGCACAGTAGCCAGTCCTTGCACTTCCTGATTTTAACAAAATTTTTCAGGTTGAATGTGATGCAAGTCACATGGCAATTGGTGCAGTTCTCAGTCAAGAAGGTAGGCCTATTGCATTTCTCAGTGAGAAATTAAATGATGCTAAGAAAAGATATTCATCCTATGATTTGGAGATGTATGCTCTAGTCCAGTCACTCAAGAAGTGGAGGCATTACTTGATGCCAAAGGAATTCATAGTGTTTACAGATAATCAAGCCCTTAGTTTCATAAATAGCTAAGAAAAACTGAACCATAAACACATGAAGTGGGTGGAAACTTTGCAAGCTTTCACTTTCACACTCAAGCACAAGAAAGGGGTCAAGAATAAGGTAGCTAATGCTTTGAGTAGGAGGGCTCTCACCCTAAATCAGATTCAATTGGAAAGTGTTTGAATTGATTCCTTAAAGACTATGTATGATACTGATGAAGACTTTGGAGAGATCTACAATGTGTGTACTTCTTTTGGAGATAAATATCATGTTGAGTATTCTAAATTTCTGATACAGGATGGATTACTGTTTAAAGCAGGATAGTTATGTATTCCACGATGTTCTATGAGGCTGAACATCATTAAGGAGAAGTATTGTGGAGCCATGGCAGGACATTTTGGTCTGGATAAGACTTTGGATCTTGTGAAAAGGCATTACTTTTGGCCAAAGTTGCAGTCAGATGTGAGGAAATTTTTTGAATCATGTGTGATATGTCAGAAAGCAAAAGGGAGATCTACTAATGCAGGTTTATATCAGCCATTGCCCATTCCTTCTAGGCCATGGGAGAGCATAAGCATGGATTTTGTGTTAGGTTTACCTAGAACAAGGAAGGGATATGACAGTATTTTTGTGGTAGTAGACAGATTCAGTAAAATGGCACATTTCTTGCCAAGCAAAACTACTTGTGATGCTTCATATGTTGTAGACCTATTTTTCAACGAAATAGTGAGGATACATGGATTGCCATTGAGCATAGTCTCAGATAGAGATGTGAAATTTATTGGCCATTTTTGGAGGACTCTTTGGAAGAATCTTGGAACCAATTTGTCCTTCTCATCAGCATATCATCCTCAAATAGATGGACAAACTGAAGTAGTTAACCATTCATTAGGAAATTTGCTAAGGTGTTTGACAAGGCTGCATGGAGAGAAGTGGGATAACATCCTATCACAGGTCAAATTTTCCTATAATGACACTGTCAATAGAAGTACAGGGAAATCACCTTTCCAGGTGGTGTATGGTATTCATCCAAGAGGTATTTTGGAGTTAAGAGATTTACCTATAGGAGAGTCTATTAGTGCACATGGAGAAGCTTTTGTAGCAGCAATCAAAGAGGTGCATGATCAAGTCAAGACACAACTTCAGCAAACTACATTGAAGTATAAAGAATATGCTGACAAGAAGAAGAGAGATGCACAATTTGATGTTGGAGATTTTGGTGTGGGTTAATTTGAAGAAGGAAAGACTTCCAAAAGGTAAATATACCAAACTCATGCAGAGGAAGATTGGACCATGTCAGATTTTGAAGAAATGTGGACAGAATGCCTATGAGATCCAACTTCCTTCTGATCTTGGATTGTCACCTATCTTCAATGTATGTGATTTAACTCCATACAAGCATACTCCAGATATAGAACAAGAACCATTACAGAGTACAGCAGATGATGATATCCCTAAACATGATCCACCACAATTGCAGAAGATTTTAGACTAAAGAGTGGTAAAGAAAACAAGGGACAAAGAGTGTATGGAATACTTGGTGGCTAGGCAAGGAAAACCTGATACAGAGGCAGTTTGGATGACTGAAGGACAGATCAACAAACATGGTGCAGACCTACAAACTCTCATCTCAAGTGGATTTGAGATTTCTTCTCTCGGGGAGTATGGTGTAGGAGCACCCCTTCAAAAAGAAGACTAGGTCTTAATATAGTATGTTTTATGCATTTGAATGTAATAAGGTCAGTTTGACCAATTCCTATTTGTAAGTCAATCTAGGTTTATGTGCAAGTTGGTTAGTAAGTTGTTATCTTAGTTGTCATCTCCCAGCCACTTGGAAGTCTCCCAGCTACTGGGAATCAAATCTGTACTACTCTTAATGAGTAGATATATATATGACCTAGATCAGATTGGTTTAGAGATCATCATAGATAGATTGGAGATTCGACAGTGCAGTAGGTGTACAATCAATTGTGAAACTAAACCAAAGTGATTGTATACATTTTCTGAAATCATAATCAAGGAGATTTTGTTGGTGTTGTTTTGTTGTGTTTCGAATTCTCTGTGTAGTCAATTTTCTGGTTTGCATTCGAGATGGGTACTTAACCCATTCCACCAGTTGGATTATTTCATAATCAATGGAATGGTTGTATATATTAGTTTAGGGTTTTGTTTTTTGTTTGTCCATGTTCAGATTCACAGGATCAGTTACAGTATTGAAGAATCCTAGCATGTGTATATGCTAGGTTGCCAAAGTGTAGAGGGCTACCTATTGGCGGGAGAAACAATTCGGAACAATCGCAGGGATAAAACAGATAAAAAAGTAGGAAAATCTGTGGGTTTCAAAAGATATACAATTTGTGTGTTTATCACTTTTGTATGCGGGATATACAATTTGTGAGTATATCGCTATCAAATATATCCTGCGTATATTGCTTTTGTCTATCACTGTTGTATGTGAGGAACATACATCAGAAATGTGCAAGGCCGTCGGCATACAAATGGAGTCAAAATTTGGTCAAACGTATATTTGAATCGAATATACATTTCTTGTTTATTGCTTTTGTATATGGGGTTCAATTCCTGTGTATACCACAGATGTATATGGCGGATTGTACATTGTGAATGTACATCGGGTTGATACAAAGAAGTCAGCAGTCAACCTTTCCTGAAAAGCATATCCCAGAGGAATATTCAGTGAATGTATATTTGGAGTTGTATGTTTGAATGTATATCGAAATATACATTCACAGATATATTGGGTTAAGATAGATAAGGTTACTGGCCATGGAGGTAGAGGGAACCGGCAATCGGGAGTTGTCTTTTGTATGTTTTGATTACACTTAGCCATTGTATGTAGAGACACACATTTTCTGCAGATACAAATAGTGACCGGCAGAAATAGGTAAGGGCATCAAACTCACCAGCAATAAGAGGTTAAGTCTTGCATGTTGAAGAATGTACATTTTAATGTACATTGGCGGGAATACAAGTGCCCGATACATTTTATGACTGGCCGTGGTGGTAAACTGGTACGCAAAACACTGTAGCAAATTGGTGGTAATGAGTCAAGTGTTGTATGTAGATTGTGAATGCAATTTATGAGCATTTCACTATTTGATTGAAGGCTTTCCCATGGCAGCTCTGCATCAAATCTAGGTTTGGTTGTTCTTATTTTTAGTTGTTCATCTAGTTTGACTTTAATACCTACTCAGGTATAAAACCGCTTGGAATATCCTTCTAGAGTTTAAGTTGAGCTTGAAGAGTAGAGGAGTTTACCCACTCCTGTAGTTGGCCAAAATCACCCAGAACTTGTTGAAAAACCTCTTCCTTTCACCCTAAAGACAATCCCTGGCCTAGGTGACTTAGGAAATTTTTAGAGTTTTGCGTTGTTGTAGTTTTGGGAACCAAAATTTTGGCACCGTTGCCAAGGACTAGTTATTTTGTGCAAATTAAAAATCCTTGGTAATAGTGAATTGTTTTATTTTGGGTTGCTAATATTGAGATACAGTTTTGTTTAAATTTTCTTCCTAGCAGGGGAGTGGCGACTCTGTTTTGTTAACCCATAATTAATTTTAGTGTGAAAGAAGTTTCAAAATGGATAGAGGAAGAAACCAAGAGCAGCCTGGACATGAAGAATCCTCTAGCAATACTAGAAATAGAAGGAATAAGTATAGGGAAAGAAGACCTAATGTGGTGCCTGTAAGATATCCTTATGTAGTATCACCATTGGATGCCCAGGACCAAGTGGATATTTCTGGAAGAGATGATGTAGTTGATGAACAAAGGAGTCAACATCAATACACTTCTGAGGACTCTATTGATAACATGCTTAGGACAAATAGAAGACAAAGTAGAAGTGACTATGATGTTAGAAGGAATGAGAATGTTATTGGCAGAAGAGGTAAAAATGGATTGCATGACCCAAATGTGAGAACATTTAGGATGCCCAGTGATAATGAGGAAATATACCATGATTCTAGGCATCATGATTCTCCCATGGGATCATTTAGAGGTCAACAAGATGCTATCCCTAATGTGGATGATCAACAGTGGCCTGGTAATGATGAAGAAAGAGAAAGAAGGATCCAAGATGTGTTGGACTTGCTTGATCACTATAGATTAGATGATCAAATCAAGGTAAAAAACACATACCAAATACATCACAAAACAAATTAGTTATACCTAGACAAGAAGACCCAATCTCATCAAGGGAAGAGGAAACTTGCACCCAAGAGCTCCTAAGATATGATAATCCCTAGATAATGATTCAAATGTGAAATGCCATCTCAATTTGCAACTCCCTAAAGACTAGCTCAATGGACATTTGGGCATGGTAACATTGCATAAAACTTGGATCCTAAAATGGGTTGGAGGATCAAGTATTTATAGATTTTTGGAAGGGATTTTGATCCAAGGGTGGAGATTGGTTTGGAAGATCAATGGTGGAGGATAAAAGTGAATTGGAGGGCCTAGATTTGATCTTGGAGGAATGGAGGGCTATGAATAAAAGTAAATCTTTTATTCATTTTGGGAAAAGGGGTAATTAAATGAGTATGGGTGTGAAAGATTATTTTGGAATTAAAGATTCATATGGGGATAAGTGGAGATAAATGAGGTACGGGGGTGTAAGGAGAATTAATTGTGATATGGGATGTATTTAAATAAAAAATTGACTTATGTGGATTTATTTCAATTTTTTATTTGGAGGATGTGGGAAGGGTGTTAAACTAGGTTTGACCACCCAAATGAGAGGTTAGGATTAATTAAACATAGGTTTTATTTAATTAATCCTAGGGCTAGGATGAAGTAGGCTAGGGTAGGTAATTAAATAATAGCTATTTAATTGTCTAGGGTAGGGATAGGTCAATTAATAGGTTGAATTAATTAGTTAAGCATGGTTTAGCTAATTACTTAGATTTAGTGAAAAGGGGGAAATTGATTAAATAAATATTGCATATTTATTAAATCAATTGGCCAAGGTTTGGACTATTGAATTAATGAAATTAATTCAATTTGGGGATAAAGTGATGAAAAATTAGATGATGAAGGGATGATTAATTAAATAAAAATTTAATTAATGGATTAGAAGAGAAATTTGTATGTTTAGGGATGTCAGGAGTCAGTTTGATGGTAAAAGACATTTTTAGGTGTCTACATTTGCCCCTCTTTGACGTGGCGTCAGGTCAAAGAAAAATATTCCCCAGCTGCCAGGAAGGAGTAAGATGGGTGAGGGATGCCCCCTCGAGAGGTTGGTAGAAAAAATAAAATTTTTCTGAGCGAGTTCTTGAAAGGACATGATGAGAGTGAAGGTTGGAAAGGGGATGGAAAAAGAAGATGGCAGGAAGAAAAACAGAGGAGAAAGGCTGAGATCTGCACCCTGGAGGGGAAAAAGAGTGGATGGGGGGATGACATGGCATGCTATATTAGGTGAAGTGGGCCCTAAGAGTGGCACATTTGCACACATTGACTTAGTGAGAAGAAGTAGAGGAGAGATGGCAGAGCACAACCCCCAATTCCCACGTATTCAACACATCTTCGAGCGGTTTCGATCATTTGGCCGGGCACTGGCGGCTGGACCCTAGGTAGGGTCTAATCCTGACTTTTCAATTTTTTTGTTTTTGTCATCTTTTTTGTGTTCGAGAATTGGGGTTAGATCACGTAGCGCCAAAAGTTAAGTGGATTAGCGCCATCCTCTAGATTGGCGCTACCCGCTTGGGTAGTATAGAGGTGGTTTGTCACCATTTGTCTGGAATTTTAGCGCTATTTTTTGAAATAGTGCAATGTTGGAATGTGGTTAGGGTTTTGGTGTTTTAGTGTCAAATGCATGTTAGGGTAGCGCTATGTTGTGAACTAGTGCCATTTTGGGTAGTACCGCTATTTTTCTTTTTAGCGCTATATATGATATATGCACTTTTGGTAGAATTGGCGCTATTTGCTGGATTAACGCCAAGTGACAGGGTGACGCCATTTGGTAAAATGGCACTAAGTATGCTGCGCAGTAGTGCAATGTGTCAGAGTAGTGCAAAGTGTCTTGCGCAGTGGCGCTATTATCTATAATAGCGCCATTTGGAAGAAGTAGTAGCGCTATTTGTAAAAACAACGTGAAGCATGGAATGTTTTGGCGCCAAGTGATTTGGGTGTTCAACATTAGAATAAAGGGGGTTATTTGAAGAAAAAGATGGGTAGATTTCTAACTAGAAAGTTATGGATGCAGGATACGTAGTCGTTTATAGTGTATTCATGGGAGTGACGCGTGCCATCTGTGATGGCACTGTTTGACTAGTTTGATGATGCCACCGACTAGCTAGGTTGGGGCTCTTGATAGTGGCGTTGATGCCGGTGCTACAAGCCCATAGAGCTTTGATGACAGCTGTGGTGGAGCGGTACCATTCAGAGACATGCACCTTTTTGTTGCCGACTAGTGAGATCACAATCACACTTGAGGATGTTTATCGCATCCTCAAGCTACCTATTCAAGGCTAGCGAGTTAGATATGATACGAGGAGGGGACAGAGGGCCGTGATCAGAGTATTTGGCGAGGCTCACATTGTGTTATCAGCAGATAGGTAGGAGATGAGCTACGAGGCGACACTGGTGATGGGTACAGATCCCTTTGCCTTATTCCTGTGCGCTTTGATTGGTGGTGTGGTGATGCCTGATAGGAGAGGCAGGGGTTTCCCGGTTGGTTGAGGGGAGATGATTGAGGGGATGGTGAGGCATGAGACCATGTATGCCTGGGGGCTAGCAATGTTAGGGCAGCTGTATCATGAGATGCATATAGTTGTTTATCTTTATGATTCAACGTTGTCAACTGGGGTGACTCTGTTACATGTGTGGATTTGGGAGCACATCACAGTTACACGGCTGACGTGTGGGTACTATCGACATCCCTTTGAGGCCTTTGTTTTCTTATATTGGGATTCCGAGTACACCTATACTGGCTAGGTTTGTTATTGGAGGTGGATGCTGGATGATGTTATTCGAGTGACCTGGCGACCATATATGGGAGTGGAACCATGGCCTGATGATGATTTGCACATGCCCTTTACTTTTCAGCAGCGATACCTAATGGGTCGAGGAGACCACACCATAGACATGTACCTACCCTCGCGGGTCATGCGGTAGTTTGGATTACATTAGGATGCCCCACAGTCGATGGCCATCTTTGCATGGACCTGTCAAGATGTGCCCTATTGGCCTACAACTATACAGCCATAGGTCACTCTAGATGACTTTGCAACTCTACGGCCAGTGTGGTGGGATTGGGGGAGCACGGTCAAGGATGCAGACACTACTCTTGTATATGACATATGGTGGCAGACGTGGTGGTCAACTTAGTTTATAGACCTGGTGGAGGCAGTTCCTATGGAGGAGGCATCGGGGTCAGGGGATGATGATTTAGATGACGATTGGGATGAGGGAGATGATGATTTAGATGGGGATGACTTCCTGGAGGAGGGTGAGGAGATCATCACAGACTACATCATGAAGGTTGGGAGGGATGGAGAGGAGAGGGTGGTTGGGGGGTAGGGGCAGCCGATGGATGTGCTGGCAGCGGTGACAGCTGGACAAGTGCCTCAACAGCAGGCAAGACAGCAGGCCCTTGTACAGCAGGTGCCTATTGAGTAGGTGTAGATTGGGGTGGGGTGGTGGAAGAGAGGACCTCGGTAGCATGGAGGATGGCCGAGAGTAGGTAGGGGTGGTCCACCCCCACCACAGGTAGCGCAGCAATAGGTTATAGGGCAGCGGGCAGCAGGACAGTAGGCTGCAGGTAGCAGGCAGAGGCAGGCCCTTCAGGGACGGCTAGAGAGGCAGAGGTTGAGAGGTCAGCATCCTGTCGGTGGGCCAGGGTGAGGAGGAGGAGATGGAGACCTTACAAGCATAGGTGGCCAGCCTGCAGGAAGCATTGGAGAGCTGAGAGGCAGAGTTGGTTTAGTTGCGTGGGCAGTGGCCTTAATGGATGGGGCAGATGGACAGGTGGCTACATTGCAGGCACAACTAGCCTAGGCTCAGGGTGAGATAGTCACTTTGATAGGGGAGTAGGATGTAGTGCTCGCCAGGGCACAGTGGGCAGAGGCCCAAGGTGACACAATGGTTTTGATCAGAGAGTGAGATGCAGCGCTTGCCAGGGCACAGCAGGCAGAGGCTACGGTGGGTAGCTTGCAGGCTTCAAGTGCTGGTATGGCCCCTATTTTAACATTGATGCAGACACAGTTGTCCCAGGCATAGGCATAGCTGTTGGAGGCCAGAGGATAGACAAACTATTATCGGGCCTTATATCATGCAGCAATGCCTATGGAGCAGCGTGCACTGAGTTATAGCCAGGTTAGTGGATCATGGGCAACTAGATCACATAGATCTAGATCAGTTTAGTCTATCTAGCAGACGATGCCTCCTCCTTTGCATGTGCCCCAGCAGGTTCCATAGGTGCAGGTACAGTCACAGCCACAGCTGTCACCGCCGCAGCCACTAGTAGGACCATAGGCACCACTAGGGTCAGGATCCCTGACTCCATCAGAGAGAGGATCCTCTATGTGACAGTCATATCATGTTAGCCCTTAGAGGCATTGTATCAGGACATTGTATTTTTTGATGTGTATATATAAGCAATGTACATTTTTTTGTGATTGATGATATATGATATGATGCTTTTTGATGGTCTATGTGTTTGTTTATGATGCTCTATTATGATTATGATGATACCTATGTTGATGGATACAGTATGCTTTATGGATTTATACACTATGGATGCGTTGTGTTTATGCAATTATGTTTTTGATGTTATGGATGTACCTATGATGGATGTAATGATAGTTTACTTATTTTGATATATGTATGGTTTGTGATCTATGGACTATATGATGTACAATGCAAATAAATGTTCAGATTAATAAACATTTATTATGGATGTGAAATGCAAATGCAATGGGAATGTATGTTTATCTAAATAAACACATGTTATGTATGGAAATATGGATATGTAGCTAGATGATTGTTAAATGCCGTTAAATGATTATGATTGTGATGATGTATTGTAACTAAATGTTTATGAGATGCTATATGGAATGCAATGTGATGATACTAATCTTAAAATGCACCTATGTGGTGACAAATGAGTATGATATGATTTGCGATGTTAAATGTTGTATAATGTGCAACTAAATGTTTCTAAAATGAACCTAAATGATATGATATGCAGCTAAAAAGATTCTAAAATGAACTTTAAATGATATGATATGCAACTAAAAAGATTCTAAAAATGAACCTAAATGATATGATATGCAACTAAAAAAGATTCTAAAATGAACCTAAATGATATGATATGCAACTAGGTAGGAGGTGTGATGTAGACTAGGTGATAGGTGAGATGGTTAAGTCTTGATACACATGATGTTCTTTGTTGGACCCTGGGTGGTGGGACTGTACATCAGGGGAATAGGTGGGGAGCAGGCAAGGGTGGATGAATGGGTTATCAATAGGATTGGGAGCGGTTAGATTGTGGGGGAGAAGGAGATGAGGGAATTGATAAGTCATAGGACACCACATCATTGAGGGGTGGGGGATATGATTTGGTTCAGGATGTGTTGTGAATAAGTTGAAAGGGTGGGATTAGTGAGGAGATTTGGTTGGGTTAGGTGGGCGGGGTGTGGGTTTAGGTGATTATGAAATCTAGGCCTAGATAGTGTAATGGATTAGGATGATGATTTGAGCTAGTAACAGTAGTTGCATAACATTAATTGAGAGCATTTCTTAATTTACTATAGCAATATAAGATACAGTTCACAAAGGTATGAAATGACCTAGGTGATGATATGTATTCCACGATTGCATGGACTAGACATGCAAACAATAGGTTAATTTCATGCGTGCCCAAGGTAGTATAACCTTGCCTGCCCTAGGAAGGGGACTCATAGTGATGAGTGCTCATAGTACTTATAAGGTTGTGATGCCTATATATGCACATGAGGCACGTCATACTAGAACTGATCCAGGCTTCAAGATATGAATACTATTCTTGGAGTAATGAAACCAACCCACAAGCACAACATATAGAAATAATGACTTTGTCTAGTCTAGGTGTTGTCCGCCACTTACCATGATATAATGAGATCAAGGTAGCTTTGGAGATGACTTAGAGTGAGACAAAAGGATAAAAATCAATAATCAAAAAGACCCACAAAAAGATACAAATAGCCTTTGTGTGCTCTTGCCAAGAGACGTGTTGATAGGATGACAGATTTTTGTCAATTGTGGGAAAGATATATCCTAGGATGTGAATCAGTTGGATTTGATTGGAGAATTTTTGAAAGGTGGGCAAAAAAATAGTCTAGCTAGGTGTAGGATTATAGTTGGTATGTTGATTGATGATTTTTGCGTCAGGGACCGTGCTTCAGGTGTTACTTAGCATGTGTACCATTTATCAGGTCCAGAAAGCTCAATGTATGGAGATCATTCAAACAGGGTGGATGGGTGCATCTTAGGTACCTGAGTACTGGAAACATCCTTCGTATTCCAGACTGCCTACATACCTTGTATCCACGGGATCAAAGTACTTTCAAGATGTGGGAAAAATGAATATGTAGTTCTGGTAGGACTTGATGATGTGGGGATGGTTTAGGATGGGTGTGATGTGATGAGGATTGATGTATGTTTTGATGATTGCGAGTTATAGTGAGAGTGATGTATGGGGGGGTGATTTGCAGTGAATTGTGTTATTTTTGGATTTTCCGTGTTTTCTATTGTTTTTGGATTTTTTTTGGTTTTGTATTATTTTTGGATTTTTTGATTTTCTGCTATACAAAAGGCAGCTTACAAGGATCCTCGTTCCATGGATTGGGCTTGGGTGAGATAGTGTAGAATGGGCAATAGGACTTGATGTTTTAGAATTCCAAGCCATGGGATGTGTGTGATATGGAGTGTTGTGACGGAAAGAGGACTTATTAGATGGTAGAACCGGCCACTACACATGGCGCCTGAAACAGGTTTTCACCATGGTATTTATCCAAGGCGTCACCGAAGTGATTTTCACCATTGGAAGTTTTTATTGCACTCGGGTTTTTGTTTGATTTTTTTTATTTTTATTTTTTTGGTTTTTTGATTTTTCTGTTTTTTTAATTTTTTTAATTTTTTGACTTGGGGTACCTGATGGGTTATGCATAAAATTTCTTTAGATGTAGGATAATCATAGGCTCATCTAGAGGCTGCCCCTCAGGGGTTGCAAGCTGATATGCCCCTGATCCATAGTCGGCTGTGATGACATAAGGTCCTAGCCAATTGGGTTCAAACTTTCCTTGCTTAGGATGCTCCTACAAGTTCTTCTAATTTTTGCATAAGGACAAGGTCACCTACTTCAAATTTTCTGTTTTTGATCCTCTTGTTATAGCTTCTCCTGAGGCAATTTTGATAGGCCTACAGGTGGTTCAACGCATTTAGGCACTTCTCATCCAGTAATTCTAGCTAATGCAACCATGCTACTTGGTATTTCTCATCATTGATTATGTTTTGCAGGGATACACGTAGGGATGGGAGCTCGACCTCAATAGGTAAAATGGCTTCAGATCTGAATACTAGGGAGAATGGAGTGGCTCCAGTGGGGGTACGGATGCTTGTGCGGTAGGCCCATAGGGCAGGGTTGAGTTAGAGGTGCCAGTAATAGCCAACTTCATTGACTGTCTTCTTTAGAATGCAGAGGATGGTTTTATTGGAAGCCTCTACTTGACCATTTCCTTGAGGGTAATATGGGGTGGAGAAGTGGTGTTTGATTTCAAATTTTTCACACAAGGTTCAAACTTCTTAGTTCTTGAATGGATTTCCATTGTCGGTGATGATGGAATGAGGGATACTATAGTGGCAGATGATATAGTGGAGGATGAATTTGGATATTTGGGTTCCAGTGGTGAAGGTGAGTGGTATTGCTTCAACCCACTTAGTGAAGTACTCGATAGCAGTGATTATGAACTTATGGCCATTGGAGGATGGGGGATGTATTTTCCCTATGAGGTCGAGTCCCCACTGTGAGAAAGGCCATGGCGTCGTGATGGGTTGCAACTCCTGTGCTGGTGCATGAATGAGATCGCCATGCTATTGGCATGGTAGGCATTTTTTGATAAACTGGTAGGCGTCTCGATCCATGGTTGACCAATAATATTCGGTCCTTAGGATCTTTTTAGAAAGAGCAGGTCCACTTTAATGCACCCCACAGATGCCCGCGTGTACCTCTTCCAAGGCTACCTTAGCTTCCCTAGAGTCTAAACATCATAGAAGCATGACATCAAGACTCCTTTTATATAGGGTGTCACCTACAAGGATGAAGCGTGAGGCTCGGCAAATGAAAGATTTTCTCTGTGAGGTGGATAGGTTAAGGGGAATGATATTATCGTGGAGGTATAGGTAGGTTTCTTGATACCATGGAGATAGGGGACCAATGACTTCGCACACTAGTTCTGATTGAGGTACGTCATATGTGGGGATGGGAGTTCTTCGATCAAGAATTCACAATTCTTGTTGTCTTTCTTCATGTCGACGAGCAATCCGATGGTTGCCATGGAGTCAGCAGCTTTGTTGTTGAGCCTTGGGATTTGCTCAAAGTGGATGTCATTGAAGTAGTCTTTGAAATCATAGACCATCTTTTTGTAGGGTAGGAGCTTATCATCCTTGGTCTTGTACTCGTTATTTACCTGTTGGATGACTAGTTGAGAGTCTCCATACACAGTCAGGTTCTCAATTTTCCATATTATTGCCATGCAGAGACCTGTGATGAGGGCCTCATATTCTACCACGTTGTTGGTACATGGGAATGTGATTTTGAAGGATTTAGGGATGGTGTCACCCTGAGGGGTAACAAACAGGACGCCTGCCCTCGAGCCTCTATGTGTGTAAGATCCATCGAAGTACATCTTCCATGTTTTTGCTGCTAGTGTGATTCTCAAGATAGCTTCATCAGGAAACTTTGCCAGTGTAGGATGTTCTGCCAGAATGGGTGCTTCAGCCAGCTGATCAGCTATAACCTATCCTTTGATGGCTTTTCTCTCCGTAAATTCAATGTCAAATTCGGTGAGGATCATGACCCATTTTTCCATTCTCCCAGTAAGAGCAGCTCTGTTTAGCAGATACTTCAGTGGATCAATCTTGGCGATGAGCTTGGTTTTATGATTGAGCATGTAGTGTCTTAATTTTTGTGATGTAAAGACAAGGGCTATACATGCTCATTTAATTTGTGTATAGTTTAGCTCATATGAGATGAGGGTGCGGCTGATGTAATAGATGGCTCTTTCCTTCCCTTGTTCATCGTGTTGTGCTAGTAAAGCTCTGATAGCTGTCTCTATTGCTGAGTTATATAACAGAAGGGGTTCTCCTTGCCTTGGTGGAGTTAGAATAGGGGGATTAGCAAGGTATTCTTTTAGTTGATCAAAGGCATCTTGACACTGAGTGTTCCAGACAAAAGCGATATCTTTTCAGAGTAGATGCTGGAATGGTTGGCATTTATCGGCAAGTTAGGCAATGAACGGACAGATAGATTGGAGTTTTCCTTGTAGACTTCTCAGCTGTTTCAATGTTTTTGGAGGAGGCATCTCAGTGATGGCCTTGACCTTTGTGGGATCTACCTCGATTCCTCTTCTGGCGACTATGTATCCCAAGACTTTTCCTGAGGTTACCCCGAAGACACATTTCTTTGGATTTAGGCGAACATTGTATTGCTTTAATCAGTCAAAGATTTTTGCCAAGACATCCAGGTGTTCTTCCCTTGTCTTTGATTTTCCTAGCAAGTCATCCACATAGTCTTCTATGATGTGATGGAAAAGGTCATGGAAGATGACAGTCATAGCTCTTTGGTATGTAGCTCCGGTATTCTTTAGGCCAAATGGCATTACGACCCAGCAGTACGTCCCCCATGGACATATGAAGGCTATCTTATGCTCGTCCTCTTCTACGATCTAGATTTGGTTGTACCCTAAAAAGCCATCCATGAGGGATAACATCTCATGTCTTGCCATTAGATCCACTATCATGTCAATGTTAGGCAATGGGAAGTCATCCTTTGGGCAGGCTTTGTTGAGATCTCTAAAGTCAGTGCAGCAGCGGATTCGGCCGTCTGGTTTGGCTATTGGTACTAGGTATGAAACTCATTTAGGATAATCAATTGGGTGAATAAACCCAACATCTAGTAGTTTCTTTAGCTCTACTTTGACAAGGATGGCTACCTGAGGATTCATTTTTCTAAGTTTCTACTTTACTGGTTTCACATCAGGGCATACTACAAGGTGATGAACAACCAACACGAGATCTAGCCCTGGCATGTCTGCATAGGTCCATGCAAAATTATGATTTCATCATTTGAAGAATGCCAAGAAGTTTTCCTGTTCTTGTGTGTTGAGAGATTTTGCCCTGAAAGTGATTTTTAGTTCTTCTTCTGTCCCAAGATTCATCTCTTGGGCTGGTTCGACTAGGATAGGTGATCTGTCTAGATAAACCTTGTCTATTTTGGGAAGGCCCATGCTTCCATCTCCTAACGCCTCATGGAGGTTTTCACTAGGGGATACGTCTTTTGTTTTTACTTTTTTGGGATCTGACATTGCCGCAGAACAGTTTTCACCATTAGATCCATTTTTTGTTTTTATACTTTTATGACTGGAAGCAGGGGTTGTCTCCTCAAAATAGGCATGCGTATCAAGTTCCATGATGTATCCTACTCTGTGATCTCCTAGGGGGAAGTGATCTCTAACCCCCATCATTTCAGCGATGGCCTCATCGTTAGGTGCTATGTCGAAGACAAGAGGTCCCCGTTGGTCCTAGTCTATGAGGTCAAGGTATACTAGTGGTAAGTCATTGCATGACGAGGCTAGGGTGGTGACTGTGTGGATGGTGCAAATGGATGAGTCAAAAAAATTAGAAAAGTTGCTAAAGGAGTCTTGAAGGCCCATTTCGTTGACGTTGTCGGCTTCTAGGGAGACCCTAGCGACCTCAACTAAGATGCATTCATTGGTAGTGAGGATACGTTGTCATTGACCATATCCTAACCCTTGAGTATAGGGATTTCTTGTCGCTTGCACTGGTTCCACGATCCCCTGTTCATGAAGGCCTATACTGCCTTGTCCTTTATAACCCATGTGTTTGACAATTTCAGACCCTTTACCATAGATTTTTGTTGGGATGGTGGGGGCTTCTTGCTTAGGTTCTTCGTCTTTATACAGCCAGGATGAGATATCTTTGAGCACATCTTGATCGAGAAGATGTTTCTTTTTAAAGATGGGTGATGGTTTACACTTGATGATGACTGTGTTGGCTGCTTCTATCTTTAGGATGCCAAATATTTTAGGATTGGGTAATGTGCCCACACAAAAGGCACCGTGCAAATCGTATTCCCCACATCCCATGTCGCTGAGCTTGATCTTGACCTCGGGTAGTGGTGGTGTTTGGGATGAAGTGGCGGTAATGTTGGCGGGGTTGATATATGAGGTGGAAGGTGTTGGATTGGCTTTGGTGGTGGCTTTGTTGTATGGGCAGAAGGTGTGGTTATGACCTTCCAAGAAACTATAGTATTGGAAGGGGTGAGGATCGGCATAGACAGTTACTTCCATGCCGTTGTGAGGGAACTTGAGGCATTGATGGAATGTGGATGGGATGGCTTGCATGGCATGGATCCATGGGCGGCTGAGAAGAATGTTGTAGGGGAGGTCAAGATCAAGGACTTGACATTTTGTTTCCAGTATTTTCTGTCCCACTTGGATAGGGAGCTTGATGGTGCCTTCAGAAACTTGTTCGGTGTCATCGTATCCTTTGATTGTGATACATTCACTAGTGTCTACAACCACATCTAAGTACCCCAAGTGTTTTAATAGTTTAAGAGTGCAAATGTTTAGGCCGAAGCCACCATCTATTAAGACTCTTTTAATGATGTTTTGTGGATACAAACTTCGATGTGTAGGGCATCATTGTGTAAGTGATCAGAAGCAGGAAGGTCCTTTTCTAAAAAATGTGAGATGGTGGGGTGCGGCGATATGTCCTACCATGGCTTGGAATTGGGTCACATTCAAGTTGGCGGGGACTTGGGTTTCCAAGAGTGCTTTGTCAAGGACATCTTTGTGGAGGGGGGATGTATGGAGCAACTCAAGTATGGATAATTGTATAGGGGTCTTTCCTAGATGCTCTAGGAGGTTATACTGATTGGTAGGTGATGGACGTGTGGTTGGATGAGGGGGTAGGGGATTAGATATGGATGCAGGTGTTTGTTCAGTGGTAGGGACTGTGTGGATGGATACACAGCCACGACAGGTTGTGACAGCACAATCGGGTGCATGTGCCTGAATGGTGATTGTGTTAACATGGTGAGATGATGGTTCTATCTGCCCTATGATAGAGTCATAGGATGCGGGTGGCGGGGTGATGTTGTATGCTTGATTGGATGAGGATGCTTTATTATGGTTGGGCAGTGGATCCTTGTAAGCTCCAAGATTGGCATTTGGTGATGGTTGGGTGGTTTGATCAAGGTTGACTTGATTTTGATCTATAAGGTCTTGGATGCAATGCTTTAGTTGCATGCAGTCAGCAATTTTATGACCCACAATGCGGTGGTATTTGTAATAATCATTTTCATTGTACCATATGGCTTTGAGCTCATTTTCTTGATGGGGTCTAGTAGGGGGAGCGTGATCAAACCTTTCTTGAGACATCTGTCGAGGATGTGCTCGATGGGTTCTCCTAAGGGTGTAAATTGCCTTCGAGGTTTGCATGGTTTAGTTTGCCCCCTTGGGTTATTTTCATTGGTGGTATAGGTATGTGCAGGTGTTTGATTCTATATATGTTGGATGGCTTTCACATCCATGATGCTATCATTCAAAGTATTCTTGTTCTTCCCCCAATAGCGTGACTTGTCATTTGATTGTGTGTTGGTGTTGTTGTTTGTATTGGGGGTGTTGATATGGGGTTTGTTGTTGTTGTTGGATTTGTAGTCATACAATTTGATGGAGCCCTTGGCAATAAGGGCCCATTCGATGGTGGTACCTTTTGTCAATGTCCTCTTCAAAGGTAGATGCACAAAGGATTTGTAAGTGAAACCCTATTTCCTGATTGAGATTGGTCACAAACATGGTGACAAGTTGTTTTTCAGGAATTAGCCATGGGAGTTTGCTTGGTAAGCTTCTCCATCTCTGCAAGAAGGAAGTGAAGGATTCTTTGCTTTCTATTTCATGTTGCAAAGGTCGGTCATAGATATCTCATGTTCTAAGTTGTAGGAGAAATGGTTGACAAATTTCTCTGTGAGCTTAGGAAAAGACCTAATGCCTAGGGGTAGATGTGCAAACCATTTAGCAGCTTGACCGCCGAGGCTTCTTGGAAAGAGTCTCATAAGATATGTATCGTTATTTGAGACTTCTAAGAAAGCAAGGTAAAACTCCCTAAGATGATCCCTAGGGTCTCCCTTTCCCTTTTATTTGTCAAATTTAGGTGTCTCAAAGTTCTTGGGAAAAGGGGGCATGTACAATGTGCGATCAAATGGATAGGGGCAAATCTCCTCAAAGGAATAGTGCTTGTGTTTGCCCCTAATTTGTTGGCAAGAGACACTATATGGATTCATGAATGTTGTCATTGATGGCAACAAAGGTTATCTCACACATCTGCAAGACATGATGAGTCTCTACCGGAAGTCAGATTGAAGAAGTGTTATGATCCGGTAAGCAAGAACAGAGCAATCAACAAGGTCCGACAGTTAGGTCCAGATCTCTCAGAGAAAGTATTTCAGTAAAGTGTGGATTTGGGGAAGTCAAGAGGAGTACCTTGACTAATAGATTCCAAGGATTTACCCTCTGATGATGGAAGGGTGAAGAGATATGAACACTTGAGTGTTGGGTTCCTGTTTGACATAGTAGACAGAGGAAGAACTGTACCGGCAGATTGTCTGACCCAAATGCGGAAGAGATATTGCTAATGACTAAGTTTTTTGAGGTATCATTCATGATTGGCTGACATGATTGAAGACTTCCACAAGCATATTCTTGATCCGCATTACTTGGTATGCAAGGATTCAGCCGACAGACTAGAGTTTGAAATAATATTGACTATTCTGGATGCCAACTAGAAAAGTATTGAAATCACCTGTGCGGATATATATACAAGATGGATTTAGATGTGAAGAAGTGTGTGTGTGGTGTGTGTGGATTGAAGTGTGAATAAAAGCAGAAGAATAGTATAAAAGGCAAAAAAATAGGTTCAGAATGTAAGTGAACAACAACACTTAAGGAGAGTAAGAATGAAGTACAGCAGATCAGTCTATTGAGCTTAACTGGAACTGAACCTCATCATGTGTGGATGCTTCTCATCAGTTCAAGTTCTCTTCTTGTAAATAGTAAGTCTTTTGTAGGCAGTGAGCATCTTGTGAGCAGTGTGCTCGGGTAGTGAGCCCTAATTGGCAAGTGCTATTTTGTATCTTCTATTCTTCTAACAGAGAATAATATCTTGGGTTAATCACCTCGTGGTTTTTTCCCTTAATAGGGTTTTCACGTCAAAACCATTGTGTCATGTGTATTGGTGTTATTTCCATTTCATGATTATGCTTTCTTATTTGATCTGATGTTGCATTATCTGTTAAGAAAGCACAGAAAGTTAAAATATTAGGATAACTGATTCACCCCCCCTCTCAGTTATCAACAATTGGTATCAGAGCTAGGTTCCTCCCAACAAAGCCTAATAGCTTGAGGAATATCTGGGAATTCAAATGGATGTGTATGGTATGAGGGAGAAACTTAAATCTGCCCTTGATGATCTTGAGCAGTCAAATTCTGAAGTCAATGAACTGAAGGAAAGACTCAAACAGGCTAATGATTTCATAAAAGAACTAAAAGAAAAACTAAGTCTCTCTATGAAAAAGAGAAAGGAGCTACTTCAGTAGCTGGCAAGTCAAGGTGAAGTCAATGATACAAGTGGAGATCTGAAAGAGAAAACTAAGTTATGTGAAAAGTTATCAAATGAAATCATCATGGTAAGACATGAAATGGAATTAGGAGTTATAAAGTTTACCCAAGAAATTGAAGAGAGAAGAAAATTTGAAGATGATCTAAGACAATTTCTCAAGGAAAAATTAGAAGATTGCCACAAGATGGATATAATAATCAAACATCTTGAATCTGATCTTGAAGATGCTAAAGACAATGAAGAAAAACTTGAAGATCAAATTGTCTCTCTAAAAAGGGATCTTCAAACAGTAAATGAATACAAAGAGAAATTCAAGATAAGCTCTGCTCAAATTGAAGTTCTTCTTGAAAGCCAAAAGAGGGTAGATGATAAGTGTGGCTTGGGATATGAAAAAGGTGAAAGCTCTGGAACTGGTCGGAAGAATTTTGGATTAGAAAATCCAAGGAACAGGCCTAGAAGATCTCTGGTAAGGCAGCCTAATGCTCAAAGATATCCATCCTTCAATGGATACTGTCACAATTGCAATAACTTTGGTCATAAAGCTAATCAATACAGAAAGAGAATGAATCAGACTAATACATCCTTCTTCGAACAGTGTTTCAATTGCAAAAGGTATGGTCACAAATCTCATGAATGCAGAAATATGCGAATGAACAATTCATTAAATGGTAAATGCTTTGCATGTAATAGAATGGGTCATATGGCTAATCAATGTAGATCAAGAGGATATCAATCAAATATGCAAAGAAATGTTGTTTGCCAAATTTGCAATAGATCTGGCCATATTGCAAAATTCTGTAGAAACAAGAATTAGGACAAAAGAGGTCTGGTACATCATAATCAGAATCAAGATAAGGGAAAACAAAAGGTGAATGCGGATGAAGCTCAAAGTGAGATGAACAAGATTTGGGTGAAGAAAAGTACAAAAAATGTAGGGGATGGTTCCGCACCAAACTCTGGTGCTGATATTCCTTCCGAAAAATAAAAAGTGAGCTTTGGCTCAGGGGGAGACACAAAGAAAACCATTTTCCCCCAGCCAGTCAATTGGTGCCAGAACTGGCACAAGGAGAGTTGCGGATTAAAGGGTTCATAAGAGAAACATCTAAATAAACTATGGTTAAGATTTGGAAGATCCGCAAGATGTTTAGATCAAGTTTGATCCGGTTCTTCAAGTCATCCGAATAAGGCAAACTGGAATGACTTAGGTCGAGCATTTATTGCAACTTGATATTAGGGTTTGCGGAGCAATATAAGGGTTTTCTCATTAAGCATTTGTTCATTCTACATTCAAGAAGAAATGAAAAGAAGCTCTACAATAAAAATTCCTCAAGCCCATCAAAGATCATCTATAGAATCTGCTTCATCCAGTAATTGATCTGGCTCACTTCGTGTAACCTAGAAGCGTAAAAGGTATTTTCCATTCTTAATATCTCTCTAGAAATCTTTGAAAGATGGCTACTCCAAATGTAGTGAAGATTTCTGATAGGCCTCGCCCTAAATTTAAGAAGCATCCATATAAATCCCTAGAAGTTGATCCCCTAGGCGCTTTGTCAAGCATTCCGCATGGGGTTTTGCATGTAGAAGATGTTAGGGCATATATTCATGCGAGTATTGAAGAATTTGGGGAATCTAAGTTGGTCGATATCTATCAAAAGCAATTAATAGATGACTCATTCGTACTCAAAACCCAGTATAAAGCTATTTGGGACAAACATTTTGCACAGTGCATTCAATTTCCCTATTTTTTAAAAGATGAATGGGTCCGGTATATTCTGAGCCGAATGCATGACAACTTCATGTGGTGGAACAAGCTGTTTAAGATCACTAAGGATGCCATTAAGGCTGCAACCAGATTACACTCAACCAGTGAGATGCCCATTCTCAAATCTGTCAAAAACCAAATTGTAAATGAGGCTACCAGATCAAAGTTTGATAAAAGAGCAATGACTATAGAGGATATCATAGATCCGGATATCAAGTTTGCATCAATGATAATTGGATATAAGATATATCACTCCAACAAGGAGAATTCACTTTCTAGAACTGCTATATATACAACTTATGAAATGTTGAGGAAGAATGTAGACTATGATCTTTGTGAGCTCCTTCTGAACCAACTCTTGGAGAATCTATAGAAGATAAAGAAGGATAAGAAGAACTCCTTCAAATATGGTGGTTTGATCCTCTGTCTTTTCTTTTATTACATGAATGAGCTTCCTGAATCCAGTGGCTGGGTATGGCAGAATGATAGACCAGTAGCCATTTAGATTAGAGATTATATACATGGGCTTGGTGATGCCAAGGCACATAATACAGCTCTCTGGGGATATTTCAAAAACTTCCAGAACATGATGCAAGCTAGAGAGAGAATTCCCTAATCTCTAGTTGAGAAATACAAAGACACAGTATGCTTTATGGTAGAGACTGATCAGTGCCTAATGGAGGCAGTGGAACCAAGAACAGTGTGGATCATGCCAATGGGGTATGAGGTGGATGAGAAAACTGTAGAGCTGCATGTTCAGCACATGTTGAATCAACCAAAGGATCCTAAGGCAGAAATGTTTGGAACCTTTGAAGAATTAAGTATAAAAATCCATGTGGAACTTAGACAACCAAAGATAAAGAGAAAAGTGAGAAAAGAGGTAGAAGATTTTACAA
Source organism: Cunninghamia lanceolata (assembly GCA_027924645.1). Taxonomy (NCBI): domain Eukaryota; kingdom Viridiplantae; phylum Streptophyta; class Pinopsida; order Cupressales; family Cupressaceae; genus Cunninghamia; species Cunninghamia lanceolata. The sequence continues at coordinate 3,227,090 of BSBN01000341.1, read as the reverse complement.
AGAGGTATGGAATCTCAAAAGAAGCACTTGATGCACATAGAGAAAAGATGGAAAGGGCAAAAAAAGAGAAGGAAGAAGCAGAAAAGGAAAATGATCTGGTAAAAGCCTCCTCCCAGACCAGATCCTCTAAGAGGTCTGCACCTACTAAGACCTCAAAGGCATCAAAACCAGAAGCAAAATCATCTGATAAAGAAGAGAAAAGAACTAAGACAAAGGCCACAAGGTCTTATTTCAGTCAGAAAGATGAAGAAGAGACAGAATCTGATGAAGAAATCAAGAAGATGAAGAAGAAGAAGAAAGTATCCAGTGCAAATAAGGTGGCAGAGGCAAAAGAGTTTGTTGAAAAGCCCACTCTATCCCTAGATGATATAGTCAAAGCTGTTACTATGGATGGGAACCTGCAACCAATAACAGAATTCTATGATGCATATAATGATGTAGATAGAAAAATCTTGGAGGAAGCCACAGTTAAGTACTTGAACATATACAATAAAGCCTTGATTGAAATAATTTCTCTAATTCCTAAAAGTTTGGAAAAGGAACTTGAAATGAGAAAAAAAAATGCTAAGGCTAAGGACTTAGAAATTAGAGAACATATAGCCATTCAGCTCTACCCTTCAATTACTCCAAAACAAATAGATATGATCTTCAAAGATTGCAAGAATGAGTTCCAGAGTAAGACTAGAATGAATCAACTCATGCTTGGAGAAACTGATAAAGTGGCAAAAGAAACAGAAGAAATCCTATGGAATGCATACTCAAGATTCAACATTCCTATTATAGAGGACTTGGGTGTTGATCCCTTGGCTACAAGTGTTGAAAAAGAATCTACTGAGGCAATGACAGAAGAAGTAATGGACACCGATGAAGAAAAAGATAAGGACTTGGAATCCTCTGCTCTGGAAGAGGTGGCCCATGAACAAACAAACATCACTCCTCCGGTTTCTCCTGCTGACTCCGGATCCAAAGGAGAAGAAAGGATAAAGGAGAAAAAAAAAGAAGTGAAGGGAAAAGAAGATGACAGCTCTAAGACTGCAGAAGAAAAGAAAACTCTGTCTCCGGCAAGAGACACTGCATAAATTGTCAAAGAATTCTTAAACAAAGAGACAATGGAAATTGATGAACTGGAACTTCTACTAGGACCATTTGATTTTGATTCTTTTTCCCCAGTACAAACAATGAAGATAGCTTCATTTGCTAATGCTAAGGCAAAAGAAAAACTCCTGAAGTCTCACATGGAAGACTGTGAGCTAATAGAAGTTGCATCCAGTGTGCTTGAAAAGATCATGCCATCCTTTCTGAAGGATTCATCGGCTTCCTCATCAGGTAATCTTAAGTCTCTTGTTAGTTCAGTCAGCACTCATTTTGAGTCCTTAGAGAAATCAGCTGAGGAAAAGGTCTGGAAAGAGTTTTTGGATAAAATATTCTCTAAAGTACTAAGTCTAATATCAAATGATAGAAGAAATATGGATATAGGGATAAAGAGCTTAGAAAATGCTCTTAAAGATGGTGGGGAAATATATAAATTCTGCCGATCATGGTCCAAAGCAACAATGGAGATTGAGAAGAAAATGAAAGAACAGGAGATCAAACTAACAAAACTTTCTCAAAATTTTGATCCACTTACCTCATCCATAGTAAATCAAGAATGTCAGACTATTGCAGTCTTGGATGAAATTAAGAAGCTAGAGAAAGAAAAGAAAAATAGAATCAACAGGTTAAATGAACTTAGAAGAATAATCATTCCTAAGTTGGAGGCCATGCATGAGGCCCTAAGTGATGCTCAAACCGTAGCCAAGACAAATGATCTGACAGATCTGAAGAAGGCAGAAGCTTTTGCATTCTCGTTGAGTGGTCACATATCAATTTTGGACAGGATGAAGTTGAGTTGGGAAACCGAAGTTGTAGAATTGAAAAACACTTTTACAGACATACCAAAGTATATATAGAGTACAACTGGATGATATACTTATGCGGCTAAGTGTAGATTAATTTTTGAAAATTTTGGTGTGCGGACCCCACCCTTTGCCATTGATGTCAAAGGGGGAGTCATGAGCAGTGAAAAATGAGGAATCCAGCTAAGGGGGAGCTCCAGAAAATGTACATAGAGACAGAGCATCAGCCAAGGGGGAGTATAGTGTGACACTTAGTCATTTTTCACTAAGTGTTGCCATCAATGCCAAAGGGTGAGATTGTTGGCAAGAGACACTATATGGATTCATGAATGTTGTCATTGATGGTAACAAAGGTTATCTCACACATCTGCAAGACATGATGAGTCTCTACCGGAAGTCAGATTGAAGAAATGTTATGATCTGGTAAGCAAGAACAGAGCAGTCAGCAAGGTCCGACAGTCAGGTCTGGTTCTCTCAGAGCAAGTATTTCACTAAAGTATGAATTTGGGGAAGTCAAGAGGAGTACCTTGACTAATAGATTCCAAGGATTTACCCTCCAGTGATGGAATGGTGAAGAGATATAAACACTTGAGTGTTGGGTTCCTATTTGACAGAGTAGACAGAGGAAGAACTGTACCAGCAGATTGTCAGACCCAAATCCGGAAGAGATATTGCTAATGACTAAGTTTCTTGAGGTATCATTCATGATTGGCTGACATTTTTGAAGACTTCCACAAGCATATTCTTGATCTACATTACTTGGTATGCAAGGATTCAGCCGATAGACCAGATTTTGAAATAATATTGACTATTCTAGATGCCAACTAGAAAATTGTTGAAATCACCTGTGCGGATATATATACAAGATGGATTTAGATGTGAAGAAGTGTATGTGTGGTGTGTATGGATTGAAGTGCGAATAAAAGTAGAAGAATAGTATAAAAGGCAAAAAAATAGGTTCAGAATGTAAGTGAACAGTAGCACTTAAGGAGAGTAAGAATGAAGTGTAGTAGATTAGTCTATTGAGCTTAATCGGAACTAAACCTCAGCATGTGTGGATGCTTCTCATGAGTTCAAGTTCTCTTCTTGTAAATAATAAGTCTTTTGTAGGCAGTGAGCCTCTTGTGAGCAGTGTGCTTAGGCAGTGAGCCCTAATTGGAAAATGCCATTTTGTATCTTCTATTCTTCTAATAGAGAATAATATCTTGGGTTAATCACCCCGTGGTTTTTTCCCTTAACAGGGTTTCCATGTCAAAACTATTGTGTCATGTGTATTGGTGTTATTTCCATTTCATGATTATGCTTGCTTGTTTGATCTGATGTTACATTAACTATTAAGAAAGCACAGAAAGTTAAAATATTAGGATAACTGATTCACCCCCCCTCTCAGTTATCAACATAGTTTGCATGTCGTCTACCTTTTGGATCAAGGCCTATAAAATGGTTGTGAGATCTAGTGTTGATTGTGGTTGGGGTGTGTGGGTTTGCAGGTTGATGAGATGTTAGAGATTGGGTGGTTTTTGATGTTTAAGATTTTGGGAGGTTGCATTTTGGTATTGTGATGTGGTGTTTTGTGTGAGGCGTTGTTGATGAGCGTAGAGTTGTTGGAGAATGTGTGGGGGTATTTGGGGATTGGTTTGATGTTGTGTTGATGAAGTTATGGGGTTATGTGGATACGTGACATTGGATGGATTGACGTTGGATAGGTGGACGTTGGATGGGTTGGACGCATTGTAAGGTGGTTGTGAGAATAATTGTCATAGGTATGCTATGGTTTGAGGGTTGGGTGGAGGCACACTTGTGGAGGTACTTGCATGCGTGATATTCCCTTGTATGCCCAAAGTGATTTGTGGGATGGAAGGGTTTATGGTAGTTGTGGTAGTGGATGTGATGATGGGTTGGGAGGTGGTAGGGATGGAGGCACTTGTGGGGATTGTAGATGTGGTAGCGGTAGAGCTTGTGGAGGTGGCAGATATGGTGGGTGTTGACATTTGAGAGATGATAGGTTGGGTGTTTGATGTAGATGTTTGGGTGTTTGATGTGGTAGGAATGGTGTTAGAGGTGGATGGTTGTGATGAGGTCATGTTATGGGGTGATTTGGCACCAATTTTGAGGAGATAATAAAGAAATCTATTTGGATCTGACCTTAGGACTTTTTCAAGCATGTCCATGTTATCAGTGTCTTGTGTGAAGGTCAAGACATCTAGATCATCTTGGGATATGGTGGGGATGTTTTGTGGTGGTGGTGGTGATGGTTGTTGTAAGAAATGGAAGGGATTTTCATTGGGATTATATGTGGGGATGTGAAAGAATGTAGGTGGGTTGTATGTTTGGTTGATGGGTATGTTGCTGTCATTGGTGTTAGGCATTCCTATATCGTTATATTGTTCTTCCATTGCTTGGTTTTTCTTGTGTTGTGATCTAGTTATGGGCATGCAAGTGTATGGATTTGATTTTAGAGATGGGATGAAATGGGGATGGAGACCTTAGAGAATTTGGATTAAATTGTTGGACCCAAAGATGAATGTGGTAGTAAGATGGAAAGGGTGAGTTGTAGTGTGATAAGGAATATATTTTTCACTTCTAAGATGACTCTTCAAAAAATGTCAATCTAGGGATGATAAGAGTGGACGGTATTTGACTTTTTGCACAAACTTGGACCAAAAGGTAGGTGATGAATGATGTTTACTTGAAGGGATTTTTGGTGTTTGATGTTTGATATGCGAGACTAGGATGATGTTTTTCAAAAGGATTTGATGGTCAACAAATTGAGCTTAGGTAAGATCTAGATTTGTGTTGCACAAATGGATGTTTCTCTTTGTTTGGGGTAGACTAATGACCTTACACAAAGAAGGATGATTATTTCACTTGAAAGGTAGACTAATGACTTTCCAAACAAGATATGATGTGAATGATGAAATCTAGATCTAGCTTTAGCTCAAAGGGATGACGAGTTTTTGGTTGATGATGATTTTTTGATGGGTGTTTTGATTTTGGAAGATTTTGGATGTGTTTTTGGGATTTTGGAATGATTTCTTATGACAAGGATATTTGGTTTGGTCCAAAAAGGTATGCAAAGATCAATGAGGATGAGTGGATATGAAATGAACTAGATTTGATACAGCAAATGGTCCAACAATGGTAGTGGTTAATCCTCTAAGGTCAAAATGAAGGTATGAATTGGAAAAAATTTGAGGATAAAAAAATGGATGGGGTAAGGATGATTTTTTGGAATGTGAATATGGCTTATGGCAGAGCAGATTGTGAAGATCACAACTGAATGGGTCTTAGTCTCAGACAAGTCAATCTGAAAATAGCGCTAATCCCCAGGTGAAATGGCACCAAAATTAGATAGAGATGGCGCTAATACAGGGCAGTGTTGGTTGAGGTCTTGAAAAAGTTAGATTTTGATGGCCAATTTGGATTTGTTTTGATTGAGATTTGGTCAAATGGTTTTCAATGTCTCTTGGAAAGTTGTTTGAAAATAATTTAAGCACATTAGCACACAATAACCAAGATTTTTGTTTGTGAAATAACATGTGATTTTGTTAAAAAAGCACTTTGCACAACCTAAGGCGAAGATATGACAGTATTTGTTGAATCCCCTAGCTGTGCCTATTCAAAGCAGGTAGCTCTAGGATCTTGGTAGCACTGACTCCTCCTTACAATTGCACACACTTCTCATGCATACCAAGATCTAAGTTTCCTATAAGGCTTGTCCCTCACCAAACTTTGGATTGTCCCTACTACCTCGGCTAGGAACCGCATGAATCAGGGCCGCATCAAAGGTTTTCCTTCTACATCAACAAATAGAAGGATTTTGGCTTGCTAAACAAAGGTTCGTAGTCAGTGCTTTCATTCACATGGTTATACGTATGGTAGCGCTACTCTCTGGTATGGAGTCTCCCAGCCTCCAAGGGTTACGCCTTGGAGGGTTTTGGGGGAGGTTAGTTGTCGGTATAACACAACAACACCTGTTGTCTATGACTTTCGTCACAAACACCTTATTTTATATAGCGGTTTGAAAGAGCTTGGCTTTAGCTTGTTTCCGCTTAGGTCGTTCTCACCTTTCAAAAATACTTTTGATCCCCAAGTTATTACAAAGATGCGAGGGGAGAGCATATGTATTCTTTATGCTTGCATCACACTAAACATGGTTCATTTTATTTCTTTGGATTATGTTGGGGGTGGTTTATGCAAGTGTCATGAAAAAGCTTTTGATTCCTAAGGTCACCAAATGGTGCAAGGGAAGAGCATACACTTTTCACACTACAAAACATAAACCACGAAGACACTTCACGTAAATTAGATTAATTTTCTTGATTATATGAGTGAAGAAATGCAGATTGTTGTTCTTTTTAATCTAATGATTTTATTGATGCAATTTGTGGTTCTTTTTAAAGCCCAAAGTTGAAATGTTTTGATAGTTGTTGGCACACAATTTATGAATTTTAGAACACCAAATTCAAATGTTTGACACATACACACAAAGGTTTATTTGTTTGTTGATCAATTTTTTATAACACCAAATCAAAATGTTGTGTAAACTAGCATGCAAGGGTTCGTTTTAAATTTTCAATTGAAGTGTTTGTTAAGCAAAAGATGAAAGAACCTTGCAAAAACTTGTTAGTGTCCTCGAGATGATGTTTGATGACCTACAAGCAAATTGTCAGTCCCTGCACAGACAACAAAGTTAGTTTTTGAAATAGCGCTAATACAGATAAATAATGGCGCCACTGCGGACTACAAATGGCGCTACTGACAAAAAACTATAAGAAAACCTAACCCTAGACAGATAGCACCAATTCACCGCATAGCGCTAAAACAGAATACAAAAAGCACTAGAACATAATATGGTGCTACAATGCTTGATATAAGGTGGTAGACAATAAGTTAGCGCTATAATAAGATATAGAAGGCATCAAAATATGAAATAGTGCTAATATAGGCGTAATAAGGTGCCACTGCGCGCGCTGTCAAGTGGTCTGGTCTCAGTTGTGGATTGTGCCAATCTAGGTGCTGATAGCGTCGATACGAGTCTAAGTGTGTCCATCCTGCAAAAAAGATGTTTTCCCTGACCAACACAAAGCGTCAGACTGTAAAACTAAGGTCTTCTTAGCCTTGTTAGTACAACAGATGAGAAAAGCAAGACAAAATGATAACCAAAAAGTATGTTTGTACTTCTAGGGAAATTTTGGCATAACCTCCCCTTATTCAATCAATATTCTTGCAAAAACAAAGAGGAACTAGACACAAAAAAATAGCAGGGAGATCATTAAAAAGACACATGTGAGTGAGTTTGCAAAAATAGAAATTGCTCCACAAGATAGTGCTAAAATAGTAAATAGCACCAAAAAATGTTAGATATAGCACCACTGTGCAGGGTAGATGGCACTACTCCTGAAAAAACATGTCTAGAGCACAAAAACTCACAAAAATTGATTAGATTTGGATCTTGTGGGTCCCACCGGGCGTGCCAATGTAGATTAGATAATCAATTCAAGGTAAAAAATACAAACCAAATGCATCACAAACAAATTAGTTATACCTAGACAAGAAGACCCAATCTCCTCAAGGGAAGAGGAAACTTGCACCCAAGAGCTCCTAAGACATGATAACCCTAGATAATGATTCAAATGTGAAATGCTATCTCAATTTGCAACTCCCTAAAGACTAGCTCAATTGACATTTGGGTATGGTAATATTGCATAAAACTTGGATCCTAAAATGGGTTGGAGGATGAAGTATTTATAGATTTTTGGAAAGGATTTTGATCCAAGGGTGGAGATTGGTTTGGAAAATCAATGGTGGAGGATAAAAGTGATGTGGAGGGCCTAGATTTGATCTTGGAGGAATGGAGGGCTATGAATATAAGTAATTCTTTTATTCATTTTGGGAAAAGGGGTAATTAAATGAGTATGGGTGTGAAAGATTATTTTGGAATTAAAGATTCATATGGGGAATGTAAAATGAATTAAAAATTCATTTAGGGATAAGTGGAGATAAATGAGGTATGGGGGTGTAAGGAGAATTAATTGTGATGTGGGATCTATTTAAATAAAAAATTGACTTATGTGGATTTATTTCAATTTTTTATTTGGAGGATGTGGGGAAGGGTGTTAAACTAGGTTTGACCACCCAAATGAGAGGTTAAGATTAATTAAACATAGGTTTTATTTAATTAATCCTAGGGCTAGGATGAGGTAGGCTAGGGCAGGCAATTAAATAATAGCTATTTAATTGTTTAGGGTAGGGATAGGTCAATTAATAGGCTAAATTAATTAGTTAAGCCTGGTTTAGCTAATTAATTGGATTTAGTGAAAAGAGGGAAATTAATTAAATAAATATTGCATATTTATTAAATCAATTGGCTAAGGTTTGGACTAATGAATTAATGAAATTAATTCAATTTTGGGGATAAAGTGATGAAAAATTAGATGATGAAGGGATGATTAATTAAATAAAAATTTAATTAATGGATTAGAAGAGAAATTGGTATGTTTAGGGATGTCAAGAGTCAGTTTGATGGTAAAAGACATTTTTAGGTGTCTACAATCACATTAGAAACAAGCAAAGAGAGGTGCAAGATTTACTTGAGCAACAAGAAGCTTAATTAGCCTAGTAGGCCCAACAAAATTAGAACGCTCAGTAGCAGGGCCAAAATCAAAATGTTCAGCAGTAACATACACAACAACAACAATATCAGTAGCCACACAATCATCATAATAACCAGAGACAATAACAACAATGTCATATGGGAGAACAGGGCGTAAATCAGGCCCTTGCTCACAACATCAACATGCAGCCACCACAGAATCAAGTTAACCAGCAACATGGAAACATTAAGCCTGTTGGCCTTGCTCAATGAAGACAAGCACAAAGGTGTATTGCATAGAGGCAGTCATTGGGAGCTGAAAGATACAAACAACTCAGCTTTCTTAGTATTCTTGATTTTCCTAATCCCATCCCAACTGAGATTAGAGGGAAGATTCCAAGATTTTAGGGCAACAATGTTGTCACTGTGGAGGAACACCTAAGACAATTTATTAATGTAACTGATGAGTACGAGATTGAAGATGAGGATGTGATGATGAAGTTGTTTGTGCACTCATTGGAAGAAAGTGCAAAAGAATGGTACAATGGTCTCCTTGACAATAGCATTGATTCTTGGGAGGAGTTCATGAGAGTTTTTAGACAACAGTATGGGGATAGGATTGATCCCAAATTTGCCATTCATGAGCTCACATCAATAAAAAAGGCCATCAATGAGATAGTAGTTGATTTCAACAGCCACTTCATCATGACTATAAGAAAGGTACCTCCTCATATGAAACCTAATGAATCAATGTGTTTAGTTTTATATTGTGGTGTGTTGATTCAAAGCTTGGTTATTGTTTGAGGGACAAGAACCCAGAAACATTAAGAGAAGCTTATGCTATAGCAATAAATATTAAGAGCAATATGAGAGCTTAAAACAAGCATATTAAAAGGGCTGATGTGAAATTGTCTTAGCCTGACAAGGTTGTTTTCAAGAAATCCCTTATTATTGATGATAAGTTGGACAAACTTATGGGGGTAGTGAAGGATCTAAGTTACAAGGTTGCTAGAAATGACAAAGGGTTGCCACCTCAGGGTGCTGCAATAGATTTTAATGAAGGACATGGGCTTCATAACAAGCCTTATAATACTAATTGGTCTAAGAGACCATGACAGAATGATAGGTAGGTTGTTCCCAGGCATGTGAGTTTCAAGCAGCCCAAAAGGGACACCCTTGATCCTTTGAGAAAGGATCAGATTAATTTCCAAGATGAATATTTGTGGTGTCAATCTTTTTTCCTTCCCGATGACCCAACTAACTATGTGGTGGCTCATTCATTGAGCAGAGAAGAAGAGTTTCCAAATGAAGAGGGTGCAACTAAGTACTATGAAGAAGAGATCAATTAGTTTGATACTGAGGGCTATGAACAGATTGATCAAGATGCTGATTATGGTAATAATGAAGAGGATGATCATATTTTTCAATATGATTATGATGAAGGTTCAAAAAAATACCAATTGCCAGCTCATGATTTTGGGCATCTAAGGGATCTTATGCAAAAAAAATATCGGCAATCTAAGCCCTTGAAAGAGGATATGAAAGCATTGATAGACATAGCCATCTTGTAAGTCCAAGAAGGCTATCAACTGAGGAATAGAAATGTCTCTATTTAGAATGTCCCTGCCAAAGAGTTGAAATGGCAGAAATATAATGAGCAAGAAGACAAAGGTAAAGGCCACATGGAGTAGAAGAAGAGTAGTGCTCTGAAAAGAAACATTCCTGAAAAGAAAAAGGTTTCAATGCCATCTCCAACAACAAAACACATGTACATTCAAAAGAATCCAATACCAAATGTGTAGCTTGTAGATACTACACCCATCCTAAGGGTCCATTATCCAAAAGGAAATAATAAGCGAGATCAACCCAAAACACCAAAGGAGCCAAAAAAGGAAAAGGAAAAGGAAGAAGGTAAGGATATTTCATCAAACAAATAATTCCTTGTATTCCTTCTACAAATGACATAACTGTTTCATGTGAGACTCCCTTACCCAACTATCTCCCAATTGACATGGCTCAAGTTTTTAGCCAAATTACTATTTTTGTGCCAATAGCGGAACTGCTCAGAATCCCTTAACATAGGGATAGGACATAATCTCTTATTACTACCATAGATGCACAAAAACAACCTGAAGTTATTCCCAACAGTAATGATGAAGGTGTAGGAAATGAGGAAATAGTAGAGGTCTACTTAGGATCTTCCCTAGTTAATAGCAAGATGGGAGTAGATCCTTTTTACACCACTCTAATTATAAATGGATGGTTGTTACATAATTGTATGCTCGATTCTGGGGCATCCAGCAATGGCGCTATAAATTATGAATGATTTGGGATTGAAAGTGTCCAAATATTTTGGAAAGTGTTTTTCCATGGATTCTAGGGAAGCCAGTATCATTGGTTTGGTCAAGGATGTTGAGGTCAAACTCGCTACCTACCCAGACAAGTCTTTCCTCATAGACATAATTATTGTAAATTGCCCAGCCAAATGAGGTATGTTGTTATCTAGGAAGTGGGCTGCTTCCATGGGTGGTAGTATCCAAATGGACCTGTCCTATGTTACCATTCCTGTTCAAGGCATGGAAGTTAAATTACACATGGACAAGAAGGTAGAAGACATACACATTGAGGACAAATATCAAATAGAGAAGGATCATGTGAATTTCTTTGATACTAAAATTGATCACTTTATGGCATATTGCAAAGATGATGATCATGATTTGAATGTTTTACCTTCTAATCCTATTATTGATGTTCATGATACATCTGATTTGTGGACGTTACACTTTGATGGTGCATGATCAAAAGATGGTTCTGGTGCTGAGATTATTTTAACAACCCTAGATGGTAAGCAATCATGCATGTCATTCAGATTGGATTTTCACTGCACAAATAATGTGGTAGAATATGAAGCACTATTGCTAGGCTTGGATGTGGCACTCAAACATGGCATCCAATGTCTAAAAAATTATGGAGATCAAAGCTGGTTGTATAGTAGATCATAATGAAGTTTGCAGCCAAAGACAAGAGGCTGAAAGCATTCAGAAATGATGTATGGGATACCATGGAGCTCTTTGATGCCATTGGTATTGAGTGGATTGATAGATCAAAAAATGAGGAAGCAAATGCCTTGGCTATAGCTACGTCCAAGTACAATCCCTAGTCTAATTTTCTTCCTGACCATCAAGCCATTGGAGTACTTGTAAGGCTGACCATTCCAGACAACATATATAGTTGGCAAGTGTTTAATGACAACAGTCAAATTTTTAGTTTTTTAAACTATATGGATGAATTTGAAAGTTAGGAAATTGACTGGCAGCCAATGGTTGAAATGGAAAATGGAAAAGAAACATTGTTTGGAAGTGAAGTGGTATAGTTAAAGACCAATACCATTCCTAAGGGACTGGTAGAATTGGATAGGATGTTTGACAACTCTGACTGCTGGAAAAGCAATGGTAAACTAGTTCAAGAAGATGGCCTAGAGGGTGTTAACATTAGAAATAAGGAAGCACCAAAGATGGTTTACATATGTAAGAAACTAAAGCCTCATGAAAAGAAAATGATGATTGCTTTATTAAGGAAATTCAGAAAGTGTTTTGCATGGTCATATGATGATTTGAAAGTGTACAGGGAGGGTTTGTTTTAGCATACTATCCCTCTCCAACTAGATGCAAAACCATTTAGGCTAGGCCTATAAATCCCACCATAGCTCCCAAGATGCAAAAAGGAGTTACTAAAAATGAAAGAGGGAGGTATCATCAAGTCTATCAGACACTTTGAGTGGGTGTCTAATCTTGTCCCAGTCAGAAAGATCATTTACTACAAAGGGTGGTTGGTTCAGAACTAATGTCAATGATTGATGTATTTTTAGGGTATAACTAGGTGCTGGTCAAGGAGTTAGAACAATACAAAATAACATTTACCACTCCTTGGGGTACGTATGTATACCTGAGAATGCCATTTGGACTAAAAATGCAAGTTCTACGTTTCAAAGAGCAATGAATGTGGCCTTTGCTGGCCTTATTGATGAGATCATGGTTGTTTACCAAGATGATTTGACTGCATTTCAAAGGATAGAAATGATCATTGCAAACATTTGCAATTGATTTTTGAAAGGTGTCTAAAGTATGGGATCTCTTTAAATCCCAAAAAATGTCAATTTGGAGTTGAAGAAGGAAAGTTGCTAGGACACATTGTGTCAAAGGAGGGGGTTAGAATTGATCCAAATAGAGTTAAGGTCATTGACCTTATTCCTCAGCCCAAAACAATCAAAGGTATTCAGTCCTTCCTTGGTCAAGTTAATTTTGTAAGGAGATTTGTTCCTAATTTTGCTGAAAAGACAAAAGCCATCTCTAAGATGCTCAAGAAGGGATAATCCATCATGTAGGACAAGGAATCAGCTGAAGCTTTTCTTGACATAAAGGAGGCTTTGAAAAATGCATTAGTGCTAGTAAGTCAAGATTATTGCAAGCCTTTCTAGCTCTTTTCCTTCGCTTCATTTCATATTGTTGCTGCTGTGTTGCTACAAAAGAATGAAGATGGATATGAGCAACCCATAGGATTTTTTAGTAAATCTTTACATGCTACTGAGTTGAATTATTCCATTATGGAGAAGCACACCTATGCATTGGTCAAGGCTACAAATAATTTCAGACCCTATTTCACAAGGGCCAAGATTATTGCATATGTTCCCCACACAACAGTGAAAGATATATTCATGCAACAGGAGGCTTCAGGTAAAAGGTGCAGGTGGATTAACAAAATCCAAGAATATGATATGGACATAAAAGTCACCAAATTGGTAAGAAGCCAAGGCTTAGCCAAGCTGATGGCAAATTCAAATCTTGAAGCAACAGAGGTAAATGAAATTGAGGAAGATGATGTAACTCCTCATTGTTCATTGGCTGACAATTCATGGTATAAATATATTATCTTTTACCTTACTAACATGCATTGTCCTCCAGGCATAGTGTCACATAGAAAAGGAGCCTTAAACTTTAGTCCCAGAGATATTTCTTGATTCAAGGAGTGCTGATGTGGAGAAACCATGAAGGGTTGCTGTTAAAATATCTGAACCAGCAACAAGAAGAGGATGTTGTTGATGAATACCATCAAGGAATATGTGGTGGGCATTTCCATGCCAAAACTACATCACATAAAATCATCAGAGTAGGCTTTTGGTGGCTAAATCTTTTCAAGGATGTTGCCAAGTAAGTCAGAAAATGTGATGCTTGCCAACAATTTTCAAATAAGATGAAATTTGTTGGAGCATCGCCTCTTATGCCAGTTGCAGTAGAAGTACCATTTCAACATTAGGGCATTGACTTCATAGGATAAATTTAGGAGAAATCCAACAATGAATTTAAGTGCATCCTTGTGGCCATTGATTATTTTACCAAGTGGGTTGAGGCTATCCCCACTTGTAATGCCATATCCAAGGTGGTAATTAATTTTCTTTTAAGCAATATAATAACCAGATTTGGAGTGTCGTCAAGAGTTGTTACAGACAATACCATGTGCTTTAGATCTCAGGATATTGCTAATATGTGTTCCAAATATGGAGTTAAGTTGATTCATTATTCGCCATATCATCCCCAGAGTAATGGACAAGTTGAGTCCAACAATAAGAGTCTCATGAAGATTATAAAGAGGATGTTGGATCAGAATAAGAAAATGTAGGATGATAAACTGAAATATGCTTTATGGGATGATAGGGTAACATTCAAGAAATCCATTGGAAGGAGTCCATTTGAGCTGGTATATGGAGTAGAGGCAAAAAATTCAATGTCATTAGAATTTCTTGTATATCAATTGTTGCAACAAATCAATGAGGATGGAGATGATTCTTTAACTCTAAGAATGCATGAGTTGGCTGAGTTAGATGAGGCCAAGAGGTTGGCGCATGATAAAAACCAACAACAATTGCAAAAGGCCAAATATTTGTTCAACAAGAAAATAGTAAAGAGAAGTTTTCAGATTGGTGGCTTGGTTCTCCTATGGAATACAAGAGCAGAAGATAAGGGTAAGCACAACAAGTTTGAGCCTTTGTGGCTGGGCCTATATTAGATTGATGAAAAGGTTAGACAAGATACATATTACATCAGAAATATAGAGGGAGAATCCCTAGAGATGCCCATTCATGGACATCATTTGAAGCTTTACTTTTCATGACTAGTAAGTGCTTCTCCTAAGTTTTGAATACAATCAAATGGTGTTATGTGCTCAAATGTTTATGACTGTATTTTACCTTGTATATATGTGTGGTTGTAAATACATCTATGTGTGTTGTTTCCCTTGTGTGTCTTTGTTGTGTTTTGTGTCTTTTTGGTATGCTCAAAGATTTGGATCCTCACTGTGATACTGCTTGTCACACGTCTCCAACTAGAGCCAGTGTTGGCATCCAGAAAATTCTATTCTCATTATGTCCATTTTGCCCCCAAAATCTAAAATTCCTACACAAATTTCTTAGCCAAGGTCATCGTTGGATAGAGAATCCAATTCTAAGCAACTTTGCCTTTTGATCCATCTAAAAATTCCTTAAAATGAAAAAGTTATGTCAAAGTTTGGCCTTTTATGTTTTTTGCCTAGGTCAAAAAAGTGGCTTCTCCCTTAGAATATTTTTCAATTTGCCTTTGGTTGGCAAATCAGCCTTTTCCCAAACTTCCTAACTTTTCAGGAGTTCGGTGGTTTGCCAATTTTCTGACAAGGAGATAGCAGGGTGAAGGACGATAGTGTTGCGGCAAAGGGATAAAGGCAAATGAAGAAAGATATCAGCAAAGGGTTTGGTTTGAAGTTTTTAAAGTTTGCCGATAGGGAGTTCTCTCAACGACCATTTTGCTGAAAATGCTAAGGAAAAGGAAAGGCAGTTCCTTTGTTGGAGATTCTTCTCCCAACTAAACTTTCCTCAAAGTTCGTGTTCTTTGTGTTTCACCGATTAAGCGGTGAGGCATATCAAGGAGAACTTGTTCTTGGTTCAGTTTAGTGACTTTTTGCCGATAAGGCAAATATTGGCAAAGGTTGAAGTTTAAATGTTTTTAAGGAAAACTTTCCCTTTGTCAGGAAATCGACAGGTGGCCGAACCAATGGAACAGTTTAGATTTTTGACAGTTCGCCAATGGGCTTTTTCACCGATCATAAAGGCAAAGAAGTAAGTGACAAAGTGTAAGGTTTGACAAAAGGTAAGTTTGCCAATAAAAGGAGATGGTTCAAGAAAACATGTTTTTGCCAATAAAAGAGAAGTGGCACTCTAAAGCTCTTGGTTCTAAAAGGGGCCACTTTGCCAATAAAGAGGAAAAATGACTAAGGCATGGGATATCAGCAAATCAGAGGAAAGAGGAACTAGTGAACTAGTTTAGGATTTTCATAATTCGTTGTTAAGGCGATAAAAGGTGACTATTCTCTAGGTTCTAAAAAGTTTGAAATCGCCAACAAAGAAATAAAAAAGAATGGTTTGACAAAACACATTTTTGCTAATAAAGGGCTACAAGGGCCTTTGGTTCACAAATCTTAGATTTTGCCAATAAGGGCAAAATGGCTCAAGTACTGTGAAAAGAAAATTTATTGATAGGAGTGATAAGGAGAGAAAAGGACAAGTTTGGCAAATTGGAAATTTGACAACAAGGCTAGTAAATTGGCAAAATAAAAGGTTCGCAAATGTTAACATTTGCTGATAAAGCATGAAAAAGGCACCAAGGAGTAAAGTTCAGCAAATGTGAAGTTTGCTGACTGAAAGTGCAAAAAATGAAGAAGATTGGATGGTGAATTGGAAAGTGCAGAAGGGTACTGTAGACACCTAAACTTGACCCATTTCCAGATGATACATGCACCTGCCATACTTCAAATTATCAAATAATTCTTAATTATTTGATTAAGTTCATTAAGTCAATTTTATCCTCTATGTTAATTAAGTAATTCTGATTATTTAATTAAATCAATTTATCCTCCATGTTAATTAAGTAATTCTGATTATTTAATTAAGTCAATTTGCCCTCCATATTTATTAAATAATTTTTATTGTTTAATTAAATCAATTTAAATAAATAAATTCAAATTATTTATTTAATTAACCCTTTTCCTCCAAAATGAATTAAATTTAATATTTAATTCATTTATCACATGTGCTCATGAAATTAAATAATTTATTTATTTAATTTCCTTTTATTCTCTCTCATCCATAATTCACTCTCAATCAAATTAGTTAACTTAATCAATCAAATCAGTTAACAGGTTAGTCAATCTAGTTAACTAACCAATTAATTTAGTTGACTAGTCAATCAATTCACTTAACTAAATCAATTCAATCTTTGGATCAATCAATTCAATCAACTCTCCAATCAATTTTGTTATCTCCCTTGATGCATGAGAGGACCAAGAAACTTTTCCTTCTCTCATTTGCGCACATTATCTCAACCATCCTCGACCATTGGTCTTTCTGATCATCATCAGCCGTAGATTTGATATCTCACAAGTCTATAAAAAGGACCTCTTTTCCCATTTCTCAGCATCTCTCATTTTAGTAAACTTATGTTGTTATTTTCATTCCTTGGGAGATCAATATTTACGTTATTAGCAAATAGAGCAATCCACATAACAAAAGCAAGGAGCAATCAATTGAGTTTTGGGTGCAACTTCAATACGCTCGATTAGTGTAGGCAAATTTGTTTGTGTAAAAGGGAGGTAACTTGTACTTGATTTGGTTTATCTTTGATTTATGTTTGCATTGCATTTTTCACCTATCACATTTTGACATGGATGGTACTCTAACCCCTTCTGTTTGTGAGTGTTTGTTAAGGTTTTTTGTTGCAGATTCATGTCTTCTTGAAAAAAAATCTAGGAATCACCTTTCACAAATGACCTACTACGCGAAAATTGACTTCACCATTGAGTCTCAGAGGCCTCGTAGGTGAAAATTGACATAAAACACCCCTACTTCTCATTACTAATATTTTTTTTGAATTTTTACCTAGTTTTAACAAATTAAACTTCTAAATTTAAAAAAAACAAAAAAACCAAAACAAAAAAAATTTATAGACCCCATTACTTTAGAGTTTATTTTTTCTTGATTAAGAAAAAAATTTATAAAAAAAAAACAAAAAAAGCACTTTTCTAATAGTCCCTCGGCCTCCCCCACCTCACAACTCCCTCGCCTCCCCTCAGCCTTCCCTGCACCCCTGCCCTCCTAACTTCCCACTCTCGATCCCCATCCCCTCTACCCTAAACCCTACTCCCCTCTCCCTCGAGCCACTCCCCTCTCCTTTGATCTGTGCCCACCTCCCTCTACTCTCCCCACTCCCTGCCTCCACTCCACCAATACTCACCACCCAGCTTCCTCGAATCCTCCCTGTGTCACCACTAGTACATTCTTCTACCAACCCTCCACCCCTGTATACGCACAACAATACAAATTTTTTTAATTAATGTACAAAAAGAAAAACAAATACATAAAAACCAAACAAAAAAAACCCTATTTTTCAACTTTAGTCTTTTAGGTTTAAATTTTAATTTTAAATTTTTTAAATTTTTCTTTTTTAGGCCCTCAGCCCTTGGTCACATGGAGGACTAGGGGCCTGTTTAAAACCTTAACAACAAACTTGACTGCCAACATTAAAATTGCTGATGTGACCATTTGCTACTAACTATTAGTAGTCTATTAACCACTAGAATCTTGTCCTTGCCTCCTACTTGCCAAAATAGGTTATTTTTTCTTTTTTGCATAACTTTTTGCAAGTATATCAGATTTTTGCGAAACTGGTTACGTTGGAAAGTTGGTTCACTTAGCTTTGCAGTGGTATAGGTATCTTCAGCCCATCTAGTCAACTTTATTAGGTATTATTAGTGAAACCTCCCCTTTGTTTGGAAGCTTTAAATTGCTATAACGTTTACATTTCTTAATGAAATTTCATGAAATGTTTTTTGAAATTGCATAGAATTTCATATATAGAATCTAGTCATACTACTATATTTTTTTGTCACTAATCATATTTCTCAAAAAATTTCTAGATTACTCATTTTTCACCTCATAACTGGGTTTGCAAGTTTCTTGATTCTTTTTTGTTTTGGTGGAATCCAGGTGGACATTAGGAGCTACCTCTTATTGTTTGATGAAGACCAAACTTTTTCTTGCAAACTACTAAAAAAACTGAGACTACTAATGTGATTTGATACAAGACGTATGCCAAAGACAAATATTGATTATCACTAAGTCTTAGGATTCACATTTCATTTTTCTTAAGGGAATTGACATGTGTTTGCCGTACTTGAAATTGATAAAAGTGTAATTTTGTTTATCACTAAATCTTAGCACACATTTCAATTTTACTTAAGGAAATTTATATGTGTTTTCCATGCTTCGAATTGCTTAAATCTTAGAACACACATTTCATTTTTTCTTAAGGGAATTTGCATGTGTTTTCTATGCTTGGAATTTCTTAAATATCTATGCTCTTCCTTCACACGATAATGTGATCTTGGGAATCAAAAATATTTAAGTCATTCATTTTATTGCTTTCCATGTATGGTATCAGCCTTTAGAAGGGTCTGCTTTTGGATTGCGCTTCATCCAAAGGGACAACCCTAAGCAAATATTTACTTTAGACCGCTATATAAATTGGTTGAGGTGAAATTTAAGACGTAACCCACGTTAGCCTTGCCTTACGGTGCCAAATCGAAAAGAGGCATACCAACACTTTGTGAAAACAATTTTGCATTATGTGAGGTCTATGAGACTCTTAGTAGAATGTTGAAATGCACAAGACAACTGAGAGGGGGGGTGAATCAGTTGTCTCTAAAACTTTAATCACTTATCAACACATCAAATGCCCAATTACTGTTATTAAGATTTAATCATGAAACATGAAACAAGAAGCTCAACACAGTAATACATCCAACACATGAGACACCAAATTTTTTACGTGGAAAACCCTGTAAGGGAAAAACCACGGTGGGTGTTAGCCCATAGAAATAAATATGTTATAGCAATACTGAAAAATAAAGGCTCACTACCCAAAATGGTCACTGCAAAATTTAGGATTCACTGCCAAGATCGGCTCACTACCAAGGGTTGGTGAACTGATTTGATAGCATCTACTGCATGCCTGGGTTCAATTCCATTGAAGCACAGTATAACTCTTTTTCTCAGCTTTTTGTACACCTTTGTACCTATCTTTTTATTTTATCACAAGGGAATAATTTTCGTAACTACATTACATGCTTTTATACAATTCATCAACCTTGGAATGTACATCAAGGTCGACATCACATTCATCAACCATTGGAACAATCTCCAAGGTTGGCATTACAAACATACATAGAAATAGGTCCGGACCTAATCAAAATTAGCTAAGGAAAGATGTATGTGGATCATGTTATGCCTTAGCTAAGACTCAAACACAATCTTCCACGCCACGACACACTTCCATAATCTTCGATGTATCTTTGCAAGAAGTGAAAAACAACCAAGTTAGCCAAGACTGGTGTTGACACTAAGTCTTCTAAGAATAGTCTTTATCCATGATCCAAATTTCTCTTTGCAGACCAATCCAAAGTAGGAACATGATCAAGAGACATCCAAAAGCACATTGTAATCACCAAGAATAACTACACAATCTCTAACCATTATGCCAAGAAGATTCTTCAAACTAGAGCACATAAACAACACTGTCAGCTACTATCATAAAGAAAAGATTGATTGCAGACCACCAAATCATGAACCATTGGAGTTGAAGGCAGTTATCATTATTACAAACTTTATTCCAGAATTGTAGACTGTGAAACTTAAATTAGGAGAAATGTGGAGCAGAATATATTCTAATTGTCACTAGTGAACACTTAGAAAAAGCAGCTTTTAATCTGGTGAACATAACTCACTCAAATCTTCATACCGGAGGCTCAAACTTGGAATATAGCATATTCAGACATGTATCTAAATAATGTACAATCCACAAACAAAGATATTCATTCTACAATAAATGTGAAGCAATCTACTAGACTATTTTGTTGTAAACAAAGATACTCTTCTATACACTATTTCCACTGGAGGAGCAAATTTTCTCAAAAGAACTTGGAAACACAATATCAAGATCACTTACTCATTATCTTCAATAGTTATATAAGCAAGTGCAATGCATCTAAATCATTACAAGCAAGCATCAAAACAAGAGCACAGTTGACACCAATGACAACACAGATATGTTGACATCAATGACATCGGTTAGGCACATACTTGCAACAATCTCCCCCTTTGTCATTAATGGCAACATATGATGTGAAAAACTATAAATACCTTCAAGACAAGATACTCCCCCATTCTTTTTACACATCCGCACTCTTTCTCCTCCTGAGTTTTTCACATGATTTCTCTACCCTTTTGACATCAATGGCAAAGGGCACATACTTGCACTCTGCTGCTCTGATCAAACTGTTCTTTCATCAATACTGTAACACTTACTGCTCTTTGTCAGGAACCTCTATCAGAAACACTTGCTACTCCCCCCTGAGAGGTAGCTCTCAAATCATCAATCCAAATCAAAGAATGAGGCTTTGGACACCACTGGACTGATGCATTCTTATGCATCTTAGTTCAGAGTAGGAGGGGTAATAACCCCTAATTTTTCTCTGAGATACACAAAGGTATCTTTAGGTAGAAGCTTAGTGAAAATATCTACAATATAATCCTTTGTGGACACATATTCCATCTTTACTTCATTCTCTGTCACTTTTTCTCTCAAAAAGTGATACCTTATTGATATATGCTTTGTTCTTGAGTGCATCACTGGATTCTTTGAAATGTTTATGGCACTTGTATTGTCACAAAAGATTGCAAATGGATCTTCATACACAATTCTTATGTCCTTCAAATTCTTCTTCATCCACAACACTTGAGTGCAACAACATGTTTCTGCAATATACTCTGCTTCTGCAGTTGATAAGGAGATTGAATCTTGCTTCTTGCTTAGCCATGAAACCAATCTATTTCCCAAGAAGAAAGGACCTCCACTTGTACTTTTTATGTCATCAACATCTTTGGCCCAATCTACATCTGTATAAGCATCGAGAGTGAAATCATTATCTTTTGGATACCATAAGCCATGATCTGATGTGCCTTTCAAATACCTCAAGATTATCTTGACTGCCATCACATGTGACTCTCTAGGATCTTCTTGAAATCTTGCCACAAGACAAACTGCATGCATTATATCAAGTCTAGTTTGAGTTATATAAAGTAATCCTCCAATCATAGATCTATACCTTTTCTGATCAGTCTTAGGTGATTCATCAATTTTTCTCAACTTGCAACCAGTCACCATGGGAGTGCATACTGGTTTGGAGTCCTCCATCCCAAAATTCAACAACTCTTTCAAATAATGATGTCAAACTAGGTACAATTAGTCACCAACTTCCAAACAAACCAATTTGTAAGTCTCAAGACCCTAAGATTAGGGGTTTTCCTTCTTTAGCCTCCTTAAGCCTTGTAGCCCTCTTTTAGAGTTTTTTCAACATAACTTCCACAATATTTGTCAAACCTAGAAACCAAAAGGCATTTTAGATACCCATTTAGCTCTACTTTAACATATCTCAAAATCTCATATACTTGTTTTGGAACATCACCCCTCAAAATTGATTGTCTCATTGTTTTAAGGGCAAATTAGCCCACTTTTACAAAGCAACTATATGGAATTCAAACACCAAACTTCTCTCAACCACTCCAAGGGTTCTAAAACATCATATATGGTCCTTTTATGCAATTTCTATCAATAGGAACACTCATAATTTCACCTAGCACCAAAATCTCACTTCTAGTCTATGTATGCTTCATACAAGGACTATCATAGAATATCTTTTTCTACAGATAGATCTCAAGACTATAAAAGACGTTTTGGATACCCTTTTCAGAGTTCTAAAACATATCAAAAAATTCACATAGGTTGTTTTGGACCAAACCTCCCAAAACTTGACTGTTTTGTTTCCTAGAAAGCCTAATTAGGCTTTCATAAAATGAGGGTCTATTGAATCTATGTTCTCCAATCACTAATTCTCCTTGACAACACCTTAGTAACATCACACAGGGTATGTACATTCTTAATGAATGATTCCCCACACTTTTCCAAAGATTATTTATCAAACCCTAACCTCTATACATCATTCTTTGCTTAAAATTAGGGTTTCCAGGCAGCTTGCACTCAAAATACCATAAAATGCTTCAAACTCAATAAAAATTGATGCAACCAATTGAATAAGAAAAAATATTCATAGGTACATTGATTCCAATCATTTAATGTACTTCTACAGGCTGTAATAGGCCGTACCAAAGCAGAAATAGGGATTGTTACATGAAAAAGTGTAGAAAACAGGGTCTTTTCATTGATTTTAATTTCCAAAGATGGTTACAACTCCAATACAAAGCTTCTCCATCATTGTTTAGACCCTTATCCAATGAAAAATGAATATTACACACAAAACCAACTAAAATATTCAACCAAACTAACACTTAGACTCTTATGACTGTTCATCTTCCATGTTTTGCATTTTATCATTTTACATCACTTTGACAATATTGTAACATTTACAAAAATGAACCCCTAATGACTTAACACACCAAATTATATTATGAATGGTCTAACATGACCTTATTGAATGATCAAAAGACTTAACACATCAAAACTTAACAAAAGACCTTATTTACATGATTGGACTGACATGGTGCCCCTGCACCATACACCCGGCCTAAAGAAAACTCATGTACCATGAGGACTATACTACCTTAGATCATATTTGTTCATGTTTTTCTCTTGCTCTCCAAATGCTCCTCCACCTAGTAGTCCCTTCCATTGGGTTAGATACTGAAAATTTGCATCATGCTTTGCTCTCTTGCACTTGATGTCACCTATGTTAGTTTTAGGATACACAACTGAGAGGAGGGGTGAATCAGTTGTGTCAAAAACTTTTCTTTATTAACCACTCAAATCCTTCTTGTAATTCAATAGCATAATAATAAATCAACCATGAAAACACAATGTAATAATTCAAGAGCAGAAACACATTAACACATATGACACCAAGATTTTAATGTGGAAAACCTGGTTAAGGGAAAAACCATGGGGTGACTAACCCAAGATTGTATTATCTGTTAAAAGAATAAGAAGAACAAATGGCACATGCCAATTAGGGCTCACTGCCTGAGCACACTACTCACAAGAGGCCCATTGCTTACAGGAGATACATTGTCTACAGAATGATAAATATTACATACTTGAACTGAAGAATAACATCTTCACCATGCTTGATTCAGTTCCATTTAAGCCCAATACTTATGCTATGCCTTTCACACTTCTCCTCTCTACCACACTCTCATCTCCACCAAGATGCCTTTGAAGTGACTTCACAACTCTTATTTATATAAGATATCATCTTTGGGATAATTATCAAAATCAACAAACTTTACAGAGAAAATACACAAATACAACTTGATTTGTTACAAAAGACTTCATGTGAATCACCATACTATCGGCCACATATATCTGGGACCTAAATCTCCTTTGAGGAACATGCCATCCTTCTCATAACATCTTTAAGATCATTTGCAAGATGTGTAAATCATCCGGCCAGCCCAACTTGGGAAGAACATCATCATCTGGAAGTAATTCTTTAATTACGAGCTCAATTTTCAATGCAGACCACCAACATGAACTGGACACAATCCAAAGATGTCTACAAGCTTGCCTAAATCACTGAGAACATCCACACTACTTCTGCTTACTGAAATCATTCTCTCCTTCATCCGCAACCTCAAGAACACAGTCTGTCATCACTGTCATATTGGAATAGATGCTTGCGGACCTCCAGACCACGAACCAATTGAGTTGTCAATTCACATTGACTTCCTAAACACTGCACCAAATCTGCGAAACAAGATATTGTATTTCTGTATCTCGCCAGACCTATTTGAGTCACTTTGTCACCTCTAAACATCTACCAGAACCGGTTTTACTAATATGGTCATAACTTCTTCAAATCTTCATGCAAACCTCTCAAATTTTTATTGGATCACCTTTAGACACATATCTACAAACCCTTTGATTTGCATCCTCTGATCTTCATCTTAGCTGGGATCTTTACTTCATAGAGCTACTATGTCTTCATTGTTCTTCTTTATTTCTGATAGGACTAATTTTCTCAATATCCTCAACACATAACTCATCCAATCCTTGACATCAATGCAATAAGAGTATGCTGACATCAATGACAACACCAGTTAGACCCATACTTGTAACAATCTCCCCCTTTGTCATTGATGGCAACATATGATGTGAAAAACTATTTTAACCATCAAGAAAAGAACTTCTCCTTACTGACTGACATAACTCCCCCTATCAATAACAACCATTCACAAGTCTTCTTTTCCTTTAATGCCCCCCCTTTGATTAGCAACCATTTTGTTTTTCACATGTCTTCTCTCCCCCTTTGACATCAATGACAAAGGGCACATACTTGCATTACTTAGAATCATACAGACTGCTCCCCTTGAGTAGCAGCTTCCTATCATCAATCCGGAACCACAAGATTTGACTGTGGGATCTACTGGATTGATGCACACCAGTGCACCTTAATTCAGAATCGGAGGGGTAATAACCCCTAACTTCTCCCTGAGATACTCAAAAGAGTCCTTAGGTAGAGGTTTAGTAAAAATGTTTGCAATCTAATCCTTGGAGGGCACAAACTCCAATCTAACTTCATTCTTGTTTACCTGCTCTCTCAAAAAGTGAAACTTGATGGATATATGTTTTTTCTTTTAATGTAACATTGGATTTTTTGAAATGTTTACTACACTTGAGTTGTCACAGAAAATTGTGATAGGTTCCTCATACTCCACTTTGATGTCTCTTAGCATTTGCTTCATCCATAAAACTTGAGTGTAACTACCTGTTGCTGCAATATATTCTACTTCTGCAGTGGATAGAGATATTACCTCTTGTTTCTTGTCTAGCCAAGAAACCAATTTTTTCCCTAAAAAGAATGCTCCACCATTGGTACTCTTCTGGTCATCCACATCTCTTGCCCAATCCGCATCTATATATGCATGAAAAGAGAAGTCATAATCTCTAAGATACCATAGACCATACTCAACTGTTCCTTTTAGATATCTGAGATTCCTCTTGATTTCCATGACATGAGATTCTCTAGGATCAGCTTGAAATCTAGCAACAAGACCAACAACATTCATAATGCCAGGTCTAGTTTGAGTAAGATACAATAGTCCTCCAATCATTGACCTATACTTTTTCTGATCAGCCTTACGAGAGTCATCATCTTTGCTCAGTTTACATCCAGTTTCCATGGGAGTATTCATTGGTTTTAAATCTTCCATTCCAAATTTCTTTAACAATTCTTTCACATATTTGGTCTAAGATATGAAGATTCCTTTCTTTGTTTGAGTGATTTGCAGACCCAAGAAGAAATTTATTTCCCCAAACATAGACATCTCAAATTCACTTTTCATTTGATTTACAAAAGTCTTGCACATACTATCTCTTCCTCCAAAAATAATATCATCAAAAAATACTTCAACAATCAAGATATTTTCATGTTCAATCTTGAAGTATAAGTTACTGTCAGCAGTACCTTTGTTGAAACCAATCTTCAAGAGGTGCTTATCTAGTCTTTCATACCAGGCTCTTGGGTCTTGTTTGAGTCCATACAGATCTTTCTTCAACTTTCAGACCATATCGCCATGACCAGACAATTGAAATCCATCCGGTTGCTCAATGTATACTTCTTCTTCCAAGTCACCATTCAAGAAGGCTGACTTGACATCCATTTGATATACTTTGAAATCCTTGAAGGCAGCAAAGGCAAGAAGTAATCTGACTACTTCAATTCTTGCTACCAGAGCAAAAGTTTCTTCAAAATCAACTCCTTCTACTTGGGAATAACCCTTACAGACCAATCTGGCTTTGTTTCTGACTACTTCACCATCTTCATTCAGTTTATTCCGGAAGACCCATTTGGTTCCAATCACATTTTTGTTTCTAGGTCTGGGAACAAGATCCCAAGTGTGATTTTTTGCAATTTGCATCAGCTCTTCCTTCATTGCTTTAGTCCTACTTTAATCATTGTATGCTTCATTCACTGTCTTTGGTTCAATCTTTGAAATTAGACATTAATTTTCTGAGTCTTGAGCAATCTTTCTTCTTGTTTGAACACCTTTTCTTTTATCACCTATGATCTAATCTTGAGAGTGATTCAGTCTTACATACTTGGGAATTTTGGGAGTTTCTTGCACTTCTATTTCTTGAACAGGTTCATTCAAACTTATCTCTTCTTCCTGATTCTCTGGATCAGTCTAGATCTGAATTTCAGAAGGGGCTTAGATCAAAACATCATTCTGATCATCTTCATCATATTCATAACACCTTCATCAACCTTCACATTTGTACTTTCTATAATCTTTCTCAATCTCTTGTTATAACACTGGTATGCTTTGCTTTGAGTAGAATAACCCAAGAATATTCCTTCATCACTTCTAGCATCAAATTTGCCAAGGTCTTCATCTCTTTTAATGTAACATTTGCTACCAAAGACATTGAAATACTTCACAGTGGGAGTGATGCCAAACTAGAGTTCATAAGGGGTCTTACCAGTATTGTTTCTGATTTGTACTCGATTAAGAGTATAGATAGCCATGCTTACAGCTTCTCTCTAGTAGATCTGAGGAATATTTACTTCCATCATCATGGTTCTAGATGCTTCCTGGATGGTCCAGTTCTTTCTCTCTACTACTCCATTTTGCTATGGAGTCCTTGGAGCAGACAACTATCTTTTTATCCCATGTTTCTCACAGAATTCTTTGAACTCTCCGGATGTGAATTCACCACCTCTATTAGACCTAAGATATTTTATGTTTAATCCAGTTTCATTTTCTACCATAGCTTTGAATATTTTTAATTTCTCAAGAGCCTCTGATTTTTCTTTTAGAAAAGTCACCCACATCATCTGGTAGTGGTCATCAATTAATAACATGAAGTATCTATCACCTTGCAAACTCCTGATTCTTGTCGGTCCACATAGATCAGTATGTACTAAATCCAACAATCTGGTAGAAGATTGTTCCTTACTTTTGAATGTGACTCTACTTTGTTTACCCAACTGACATGTTTTGCACAAACTATTAGAGGGTTTCACCAGTCTTGGAAGATCTCTTGCAGCTTGAGTGTTTCTTATCTTGATGATATTATCAAAATTTACATGACACATTCTCCTATGCCACAACCAACTCTGATCAATTTGAACAAATAAACAACTTTTGCCAGTGCCAACCAAGTGGAAGATGTTGCCTTTTGTTTGTGTATCGGATGCAATCTCTATACCAGAACTTTCAAAGATCTTACATTTTCCATTTTTGGATTGGAGATCATAGCCTTTGTCCACTAACAGTCCAACACTGAGAAGATTGTGCTTCAAACCTTCAACATATAGTACATCACTGGTTTTGTTATTTCCATCAAAAGAAATAGTTCCTCTACCTTTGATTATGCCAGAAGAATTATCACCAAATTTTACAACTCCTCCTTCATATCTTTCCAAATCTATAAACTTGTTTTTGTGACCTATCATATGGTGTGAGCATCCACTATCAATGACCCAATCATCCTTTTCTTCAACTTGGGCAGCCAGAGCTTTTTCTATCATTTTATGATTGCCAGATTCAGAGGACATTGGATCTTCTTCCTTGATGGCAATAAACACCCAGTCACTTCCAGATTTGTTTTCTGTCTTTGATTCATCATTTGTTACTCCTTCATCATCATCATCTTCATGAACATAGTAACACTTCTTTTGAAATTTTGATCTGTTAGGGTTTGGCCTAGAAAATCTTTTCGGACACCTTGAGGTAAAATGACCAATCTTATTACAGTTAAAACATTTGAAAGACAATTTTCCTTCATACTTACCAGATCCTCTTGGTAGTCTTTTTGTAATGAGGGCCTCAAGTTTAGCTTCTGATTCATCCTCTTCCAGATCTTTTCTTTCTTTCTCATACCAAGATTTTCTTGAGGAACTTTCTCCCAATCATATCTTTGTTTGCCTTTTGTAGAGGCACTAGCTTTGAATGCAAATTTAGTCTTGGGAAGTACATCACCAAACTTAGCTAACTCGAATGCAGATATCTTACTGACCAATTGATCCCTTGTGATAGTTGTTAAGGATCCAATTTCCTCAATAGCAACAACTTTGTGTTTATAAGCAGGAGGTAAGGATCTAAGAACCTTAGCAATAATTTCATCTTCATCTAGAATTCCACCAGCACATCTGATGCCACAAACAAGCTCATTTACTTTTGTCATGTAAGAAGTGATATTCTCATCTTCACTCATCTTTAGGTTTTCAAAATTTCCTTTTAGACTTTGTAGCTTGGCACATTTAACATACTTGTCTCCTTCATGTAGAAGTTCCAGTTTTTTCCAAATCTCATATGCAGTTTTAGATCAATAACATTTGTTAGCTCTGAATCAGATAAGGCACTTAGTAGAGCTTCTTTGGCCTAAAGATTATTTTTAGCATCTTTGATTTCATCTACGGTTCTCGGACCATTCTGAGGAGGAACATAATTCTTTGAAGCCATGATCCAATATTGCATTCCCATACATTGCAAGTGACATTCCAAGCGTCTTTTCCAAATAGTATAATTGGTTCCATCAAACCTTGAACTATCCTTCTTGTAGGAAGACATCCTGGATCTCCTCAAGCGGTTAAGCTCTTTTAGAGGAACTTAGCTCTGATACCAATTGTTAGTTTTAGGATACAGAACTGAGAGGGGGGAGTGAATCAGTTGTGTCAAAAACTTTTCTTTATTAACCACTCAAATCCTTCTTGTAATTCAGTAGTATAATAATAAATCAACCATGAAAACACAATGCAATAATTCAAGAGCAAAAACACATTAACACATATGACACCAATATTTTGACGTGGAAAACCCGATTAAGGGAAAAACCACGGGATGACTAACCCAAGATTGTATTCTCTGTTAAAAGAATAAGAAGAACAAATGGCACATGCCAATTAGGGCTCACTACCTGAGCACACTGCTCACAAGAGGCCCACTGCCTATAGGAGACACACTGTCTACAGAATGATAAATGTTACATACTTGAACTGAAGAATAGCATCTTCACCATGCTTGAGTCAGTTCCATTTAAGCCCAATAATTCTACTCTGCCTTTCGCACTTCTCTCTACCACACTCACATCTCCGCCAAGATATGATGCAGGAGCATCCAGTGGTGTAAGGGCAATCTTGCATCACCAAAAAAAAGATGTGTTTCAAAACTGTTGATGTTCTTTCCATTTCTTTTCAAAATTTGTGGTTCTGGTTCCATAATCGCTTGAATAATAATGTAGAACTTTCAATTTTTCCAAATTGCTAAAAATAGTAACCTGCTATTTTTAGAAAGTTTGCATTTGGGCACGGAATGAAGTTAAAATTTACAAGAAGTTACATAATGGAAATATAAGACCTTTGGTGAAGGAATCACAAAAAGATCATTTGCGAGTTGAAAGATATTAAAGTTTTTGTTTCCCGAAAAATACCTGAAAATTATTCAAACTCAGGTTTGAGGCACTAAATAGCCCCGTACGGGTCTGAAAATGGACGAAACTAGCACAAGTTCTTAGCATGTAGAGAACTCTGCGAACTTTTCGACGCATAAAATGGTTTGTCAATTGGACTCCCAGATCAAAAGTTATGGCTCCCGAAAGTTGACCTATTTTTGGAAGGAGATGCAAATTTCGAAATAGGGTTGTTGGCCACCAAAAAGGCTATTAATAACCACTTTTGGGAACCCTGGGTAGTAGTAGAGTTAAGGGGGAAAGTGTGGAGTCAAGAATAGGCAGGAAAATAGAAACCCTAGTTGATTTGGGGTTACAAAAGGTAGGTGATTCTAGAGTCTGGGAATAGGAAGTTGTAATGTGTTGCAGCCTGTGGAGGGTTGATTCCCCTGATTGTATTTGAGCTTCTGTAATGTAATAAGTTGTCCAAATCAATAAAGAAGGTTATATTTTCTGTGTACAATTTTTTTTGTTGTGTGTTTTATGATTTACCCCCTTCATCAAGTGGTATCAGAGCAAGGGTTCCTGAGTGTGTAGGCAGATCACCGACCGTGAGGCAGTTTGCACTAGGACCTGAGGTTGTGGGTTTACTACGAAGATCAAGATGTCTCCACGAAGAAATTGTGTTGGGAGGAATGCTTTGACAGAAGAGGGTTTTAGATCCCTACAAAGGCAAATCGATGCATTGCAAGAGGAGCTACGAAGAGGGTTTGAGCTGAGGACAAGAGAAGAAAGTGAAGATGAAGCTGAAGAAGAGCTATCTGAGGAAGAACAAGAAGTTGCCGGAGATCCTATAGAAGTTAGGTTGTTGAGGGCCATTTCAAAGATCGGAAAGAGGCCCAGGATCGAAGTTTCTACATATTCTAGAGATTTGAATCCAGAATAGCTTATTGATTGGATCAATGACATGGAGGAGTATTTTGAGTATGAAGATGTGGAGGACCCAGATCGGGTTAAGTTTGCAAAAATAAAGTTGAAGGGCCACGCCAATATTTGGTGGAAGGAGGTCTAATTAGAGAGGAATAAAAGAGGAAAAGGAAAGATCACCAGATGGGATCAGATGATGGAGAAGTTAAAGAAGTAGTTCATTCCTGTGGACTATGAGATGGAGTTGCTGAAGAAGCTGCAAGGACTGAAGTAAGGTAACAAGTCTGTTAAGGAGTATACAGAAGAGTTTTATAAAATTACTATCAGGATAGGCCATGCAGAGCCCAACAAGCAGAAGGTAGCCCATTACATTAATGGGGTTGAGGCTGAGTATTCAAGAGGAGTTGAGCCTGGCCAAAATGACCACCATAGAAGATGCGTACTAGTTTTCCCTGAAGGTGGAAGAGAAGCTGAACAAAAGATTTGATAGCAAGCAAAGGGGAAGAGGTCAAGGTGGAAGGACTGGTGGAAGACCCTATGGAGGCCATAATGAAGATCAAAAGAAAAATGAAGAAGCAAGCACTAGTCGAAATCAGAGAGGGGATAATACCTACTGCCCTCATGACCAGAACAATGGTGAGCAAAGAGGAAGAGGAAGAGGCAGACCTAGGCAAGGACCTGGTAGAGGAGGTTTCAGAGGAACTTGTTTCCAATGTGGAGATGAAGAGCATCGAGCATATGAGTGTCTGCAACATCAAGGAAGAACAAATAGAAGATCTGAAGGTAATGCACGAGTTGTACATGTAGATGAAGATGCACATTCTGAGCATTCTAAAGATGCTAAAAGGGGAGAAACCCTAGTTGTTAGAAGAACCTTGCTGAATGATGAGAAAGAACCAAATCAGAGGAAGAGTTTATTTTGCACAATGTGCAAATGTGAAGGCAAGTGTTGTGATATTATTATTGATAGTGGAAGCACTGATAATCTTGTTTCAGAGAAGATGGTTGACAAGTTGAAGTTTACAAGAAGAAAGCATCCACATCCATATTAGATTGCATGGTTGCAGAAAGACCATAGAGCTTTGGTCAATGAGCAGTGTTTAGTGAAGTTCAAGATTGGGGACTACCATGATGAGTTGCTGTGTGATATCATACTGATGGATGCATGTCATATGCTATTGGGGAGACCGTGGCAATATGATAGGAGCATTGTCCATGATGGCCATGCAAACACATATTCCCTAACAAAAGATGGAGTTTGTCATAAGTTGAAGCCCTTGAAGGAGGTGGAAGAAAAGGTATGAAGTACTACCAGAATTTGCTTGGTAGATGGTAAGAAATTTTTGGAGGGTATGAAGCATGAGCGTCATTGCTTTGCATTGATTCCTAAGATTAGTCAAGAGAAATGTGAAGATGTACTAGCAGAAGTTTCACATATGGTGGAAGAGTTCTAGGACATTATCTCTGATAATGTACCAGAAGGTTTACCACCAGTAAGGAAGATAAGTCATCATATGGATTTGATACCAGGAGCCAGTTTACCAAACAAGGAAGCCCATAGAATGACCCCTGTAGAGAATGAAGAGCTGAACAGACAAGTTTAGGAGTTGTTGAGGAAGGGACAGATAAGGGAGAGCCTAAGTCCATATGCAGTACCTACAGTACTAGCACCAAAAAAGGATGGAGAATGGAGGATGTGTACAGACTCTTGAACCATCAATAAGATAATGATCGAGTATAGATTTCCATTGCCAAGAAATGATGACATCATGGATTGTTTGAGTGGAGCCAAGTACTTCACGAAGATTGACTTGAAGAGTGGGTATCACCAGATCCGTATTAGAGAAGGAGATGAGTGGAAGACATCCTTCAAGACAAAGGAAGGTTTGTATGAGTGGTTAGTCATGCTATTTGAGCTAACCAATGCACCGAGCACATTCATACGGCTCATGAACGAGGTACTGAAAGAATTTTTGGGAAGTTTTGTTATTGTTTATTTGGATGACATTTTGATTTTTAGTAGGACTTGGGATGAGCATCTGATGCATATTAGAAGAGTTCTAGAGAAGCTGAGGGAGGAGAAGTTGTTGATTAATCTGAAGAAATGCAGTTTTGCAAAGAAGGAGTTGGTATACCTAGGATTTGTTGTCTCAGAGGAAGGTCTTAAGATGGACCCAGAAAAAGTAAGGGCTATCATTGAATAGCCTACGCCAAGGAGTGCAACGAAGGTAAGATCTTTTCATGGTTTGGCAAGTTTTTACATAAAGTTTATCAGGAATTTTAGTAGCATTTGTGCACCCCTAACTGAGACAATGAGAGGGGATAGAAAAGAGTTTAGATGGACTAAAGTAGCAGACAAGAGCTTTGATACATTGAAGCAGAAAGTTGTAGAACAACCTATTTTGGTACTTCCAGATTTCAATAAGGTATTTCAGGTAGATTGTGATGCTAGTGGTAGTGGTATAGGAGCTGTTTTGAGCCAAGAAGGTAAGCCCATTGCCTATTTTAGTGAGAAGCTTAATGATGCCAAGAAAAAGTATTTTGTTTATGATTAGGAATATTATGCAATAGTTCAAGCTTCGAAGAAATGGAGACATTATTTGTTGCCAAAAGAGTTTGTTTTATATACTGATCATCAGGCTTTGCAGTATCTTAATAGTCAAGGGAAGTTGAACCAAAGGCACTTAAAATGGGTTGAGTGTTTGCAGAGTTATACCTTTGTTTTGAAGCACAGGAGTGGGAAGTCCAACAGAGTTGCATATGCCTTGAGCAAAAGGCAAAATTTGTTGATAGAAATGAAGATAGAGGTTGTTGGGTTCAATGAGCTCAAAAGTTTGTATCCTGAAGATCCAGATTTTGCAGAGGCTTGGAAAGCTTGTCTGGAGATTGTTACTTTGGATAGGACAAAATGGTTGGATTTCATAATCCAAGATGGCATGTTGTTTAGAGGAAGCCAGTTGTGCATTCTGAGGAGTTCCATGAGAGAGAACCTGATTAAGGAGAAGCATAGTGGAGAATTGGTTAAAACACTTTGGTCGAGATAAGACCATTTCTATTGTTGGTGAAAATTATTATTGGCCACAGTTGCAACAAGATGTGAGGAAGTTTGTGCAAAGTTGCAAAGTATGTTAGATGGCAAAAAGAACAAGTCAGAATACAGGGTTGTATCAACCATTACCTGTACTAGAGAAGCCATGGGATGATATTAGTATGGATTTTGTTCTTGGTTTACCAAGGACACAGAGAGGGCATGATTTTATTTTTGTGGTGGTGGACAGATTCTCAAAAATGGCACATTTTATTCCTTGTAAGAAGACTAATGATGTTGTTCATATTGCAGAGCTATTTTTTAGGGAAGTGGTGAGACTACATGGTCTACCAAAGAGCATAGTTTAAGATCGAGATACCAAGTTTGTTGGTTATTTCTGGAGGACATTGTGGAAGAAGTTGAAGACAGATTTGAAGTTTAGTTCTGCACACCATCCACAGACTGATGGACAAACTGAAGTGGTGAATAGGAGTTTGGGTAACCTGCTACGATGCTTAGTAGGAGATAAGCCCAAGGGATGGGATTTGATTTTATCACAGGCTGAATTTGCTTACAACAATTCTATCAATAGGAGTACTGGTAAATCACCATTCCAGATTGTATATGGGAATAGTCCAAGAAATGCTTCAGAGTTAAGGAACCTAGACAAAGGAGAAAAGACAAGTGCCGAGGCTAAAGACTTTGCAGAACACATGAAGAATTTGCATGAAGAGGTGGAAAAGCACATTAATAAGATGAATATTCAGTACAAGGCTAAGGCAGATCAGAAGAGGAGATATAAGGAATTCCAGGCACGAGATGAAGTCATGGTTCACTTGAGAAAAGAAAGGTTCCCGATTGGAACATATAATAAGCTGAAAATGAAGAAATTTGGACCGTGCAAAATTTTGAAGAAACATGATTCAGGAAATTTGGACCGTGCAAAATTTGGGCACGGAATGAAGTCAAAATTTACAGGAAGTTACATAATGGAAGTATAAGACCTTTGGCAAAGGAATCACAAAAAGATCATTTGTGAGCTGAAATATATTAAAGTTTTCATTTCCTGAAAAATGCCTGAAAATTATTCAAACTCATGTTTGAGGCACTAAATGGCCCCATACGAGCCTAAAAATGGCTAGAACTAACAAAGCAAATTCTTAGCATGTAGAGCACTCCGCGAGCTTTCTGATGCATAAACGGTTCGTCAATCGGACTCTCGAATGAAAAGTTATGGCTCCCGGAAGTTGACCTATTTTTGAAAGGAGATGCAAATTTTGAACTAGGGTTGTTGGCCGCCAAAAAGGCTATTAATAACCATTTTTGGGAACCCTGGGAAGTAGTAGAGTTAAGGGGGCAAGTGTGGAGTCAAGAATAGGTGGTAAAATAGAAATCCTAGCTGATTTGGGGTTACAGAAGGCATGTGATTCTAGAGTCTGGGAATAGGAAGCTATAATATGTTACAGCCTGTGGAGGGTTGATTCCCCTGATTGTATTTGAGCTTATGTAATGTAATAAGTTGTCCAAATCAATAAAGAAGGTTCTATTTTCTATGTACAATTTCTGTTGTTGTGTGTTTTATGATTTACCCCCTTCATCAAGATACCTTTGAAGTGACTTCAGAACTCTTATTTATACAAGACATCATCTTTGGGATAATCATCAAAGTTGACAAACTTTATAGAGAAAATACACAAATACAACTAGATTTGTTACAAAAGACTTCATGTGAATCACCATACTATTAGCCACATATATCTGGGACCCAAATCTCCTTTGAGGAACATGCCATCCTTCTCATAACATCTTCAAGATCATCCGCAAGATGTGTAAATCATCTGGTCGGCCCAACTTGGGAAGAACATCATCATCCAGAAGTAATTCTTCAATTACGAGCTCAATCTTCAATGCGGACCACCAACACAAACTGGACACAATCCAAAGACGTCCACAAGCTTGCCTGAATCAGCGAGAATAGCCACACTACTTCTGCTTACTGAAATCATTCTCTCCTTCATCTGGAACCTCAAGAACACAGTCTATCATCACTGTCATATTGGAATAGATGCTTGCGGACCTCCAGACCACAAACCAATTGAGTTGTCAATTCACATTGACTTCCTAAACACTCCACCAAATCTGTAGAACAAGATATTGCATTTCTAGATCTCACCAGACCTATTTGAGTCGATTTGTCACCTCTGAACATCTGCCAGAACTAGTTTTACTAATATGGTCATAACTTCTTCAAATCTTCATACAGACCTCTCAAATTTTTACTGGATCACCTTTAGACACATATCTACAAACCCTTTGATTCACATCCTCTGATCTTCATTTTAGCTAGGATCTTTACTTCATAGAGCTTCACTATCTTCACTGTTCTTTGTTTCTGATAGGACTAATTTTCTCAATATCCTCAGCACATAACTCATCCAATCCTTGACATCAATGACAACACCGGTTAGGCCCATACTTGCAACAACCTAGACCTTGCTTCACCTTCACAAAACCAATCTGCTGAGGATCCTCTAACCTTTTATCATCATGAATTGATGTTGTATCTACTATACACTGTTCATTGTCAACCTTTCCTTTAACTGTCTTCATATTCACTCTTGGAACAAACTCAAACTCATCAAGTCTTCCTTGCCTTACAACTTGATATTGCTTCTTTGCTGCAAACTGACCTGTTTCAAGTCCTCTCACCATTATCTCATCAAAACTTGATGTTATACCTATCCTTACACCTACAAACAAACACTTATCCACTGCTCCATGAACTCTCCTTCTCATCATCTCAACTGTATGCTTGAACCTACCCCATTGGAATTTCCAAACACTTCATATCCACTCTCAGGTTCTCAACTCTTGGAACCCCACTGTAATAAGGTTTTGAAATCATTGTCATGGCATAATCTAACTACCAATCCACTTCTCTTTCCATTAAAGGACATAGCATTGTCTTAACCATGCCATCATCACACTTCTCCAACTCATCTGGAGTCTTCTCAAACAAACTTTCCTTGGCCTTCTCTTGGCCTATCACTACCAACATCTCATTCTTGATCTCTACCATCATTGAGACCCTCTTCACACTCTTTGTCTTGACTACCCACTGTCTGCTTTTATCTTCAAGGGACAAGGCACTGCCCCTATCACAATTTCTTCATGCTTCATAAGACCATCTTGGCTTTCTACTTTACTCACTTCATCTTTTCTTCTATTATCTACCATTAGGGTCTTTGCCCCTTCTTCCACTACCCTATCAAACTTGCACATCACTGTTTTGATAGTATATGACTACCCTTGAACCTCCTTTGCTTTGAATGGACAAAACTCTGTCCCTCTCTTGTCTTCATCATGTCTTTCAAGATTGTCTTGAGTCTTCATTTCAGACTTCATCACCAACTCTTCATCCTCTTTACTCTTCAACATTGCATCCTTCTTTACACCTGCTGTCTCAGCAACTTCTTCCTTTGAAATGGTTGCACCATCTTTGCTTTTGTCTTCCTCATACCTTATGAATTATTTCTTGCCAACCATGACTATCCTTGCTATCCTTTCTTGTGCCTTATCATCCTCCTGCAATGGTGTTAGTGTGAACTTGATTCCATCTTTCAAAATATCATAACTATTCTCCCTACCATCATATATGGCATGTTTGTCAAACTGCCATGGTCTTCCAAGTAACAAATGACAGTAACTCATTGGTAACACATCACACAATACCCTATCCTTGTATGGACCAATGTGAAACTCAAAATAAGATTGTTCCTTAACCACTATTGACTAATCATTATTCAACTAAAATGCTATATATGGTGTTTCATGAGATATCCTCTCTAAATTCAACTTATCAACCATTTCACTTGAAACCAAGTTATCAATTGAACCTGAATCTATCACCACTTTGCATACCTTGTTTTTGCACTTGCATTTTTTCCTAAATAGGCTTCTCCTTTGGGTCATCTCCTTCATCTTAGCATACCTTTCTTGGAACTCTTTGATCTCTTTTGCCATATTGTCTTCCAGATGCATCTTGTCTTTTCACCTTCCAACTGTAAATCTACAACTTCTCACCTTCAAAAGATCTACTCCCTATAGCTTTGATACCAATTTGATGTCAAACTAAGTACAACTAGTCACCAACTTCCAAACAAACCAATTTTCAAGTCTCAAGACCCTAAGATTAGGGGTTTTCCTTCTTTAGCCTCCTTAAGCCTTGTAGCCCTCTTTTAGAGGTTTTTTCAACATAACTTCCACAATATTTGTCAAACCCACAAAACAAAAGGCATTTCAAATACCCATTTGGCTCTAATTTAACATATCTCAAAATATCATATACTTGTTTTGGAGCATCACCCCTCAGAATTGATTGTCCCACTGTTTTAAGGGTAAATTAGCCCACTTTTACAAAGAAACTATATGGAATTCAAACACCAAACTTCTCTAAACCACTCTAGGGGTTCTAAAACATCATATATGGTCCTTTTTTGCAATTTTTATCAATGGGAATACTCATAATTTCACCCAGCACCAAAATCTCACTTCTAGCCTATGTAGGCTTCATACAAGGACTGTCATAGAATATCTTTTTCTATAGACCAGATCTCAAGACTATAAAAGTATTTTTGGATACCCTTTTCAGAGTTCTAAAACATATAAAAAACTTGGCATAGGTTGTTTTGGACTAAACCTCCCAAAACTTGACTATTTTGTTTCCTAGAAAGCCTAATTAGGCTTGCATAAAATGAGGGTCTATTGAATCTATGTTCTCCAATCACTAATTCTCCTTGCCAACACCTCAGTCACATCACACAGGGTTTGTACATGCTTAATGAACCATTCCCCACACATTTCCAAAGATTCTTTATCAAACCCTAACCTCTATACATCATTATTTGCTTAAAATCAAGGTTTCCAGGCAACTTACACTCAAAATGACATAAAATGCTTCAAACTCAACAAAAATTGATGCAACCAATTGCATAAGAAAGAAGATTCATAGGTTCATTGATTCCAATCATTTAATGTACTCTTATAGGCTGTACTAGGTCGTACCAAAGAAGAAACATGGATTGTTACATGAAAAAGTGCAGAAAATAGGGTCTTCATTGATTTTAATCTCCAAAGATGGTTACAACTCCAATACAAAGCTTCTCCTTCATTGTTTCAACCCTTCCCTAGTGAAAAATTAATATTAAACACAAAACCAGCTAAAATATTCAACCAAACTAACACTTAGACTCTTATGACTATTCATCTTCCATGTTTTGCATTTTGTCATTTTACATCACTTTGACAATATTGTAACAGTTACAAAAATGAACCCCTAATGACTCAACACACCAAATTACATTATGAATGGTCTATCATGACCTTATTGAATGATCAAAAGACTTGACACATAAAAACTTAACAAAAGACCTTATTTACATGATTGGACTGACATGGTGCCCTTGCACCACATACTTAGACTAAGAAATGAAGATTCCTTTATCTGATTGATTAATTTGCAGACCTAGAAAGAAATTCATTTCACCAAACATAGACATCTCAAATTCATTTTGCATTTCTCTTACAAACTTCATGCACATACATTCATTT
This sequence comes from Cunninghamia lanceolata, assembly GCA_027924645.1. Classification (NCBI taxonomy): domain Eukaryota; kingdom Viridiplantae; phylum Streptophyta; class Pinopsida; order Cupressales; family Cupressaceae; genus Cunninghamia; species Cunninghamia lanceolata. Next base: position 3,187,496 of record BSBN01000341.1, on the reverse strand, counting down.
CCTCCAAAGATAATGTCATCAACAAAAACTACAACAATCAAGATTTGATTATCATTGATTTTGAAATAGAGATTGTTGTCAGCAGTGCCTTTATTGAACCATAATTGAAGAAAATACTTGTCTAACCTTGCATACCAAGCTTTGGAGGCTTGCTTCAGTCCATATGGGGCTTTCTTCAATCTGCATACCATATTACCTTGGTTTGATAGTTGAAACCCTTCAAGTTGCTTAATGTAAACTTCCTCTTCCAACTCACCATTCAAGAATGCAGACTTCACATCCATCTGATACACTTTGAAATCCTTGTGGGTTGCAAATGCCAGAAATTTTTTGATTGCTTCAATCCTAGCCACTGGAGAAAAGTCTCTTCAAAACCTATTCCTTCAATTTGAGAATATCCTTTGCACACAAGCTTTGCTTTGTTTCTTACAACTTCTCCATTTTCATTCATCTTGTTTCTAAAAACCCATTTAGTTCCAATGACATTCTTATTAGCAAGTCTAGGAACCAAATCCCAAGTTTTATTCTTCTCTATCTGCATCAGCTCTTCTTTCATGGATTTTACCCAATTTTCATCATTGCAGGCTTCATTCATAGTTTTTAGTTCAACTTTTGAAAGCAAATAGTAATTCACTTGTTCTTTTGCAACACTTTTCCTTGTCAATACCCCTTTGTTTTTGTCACCTATAATCTAATCTTCAAAATGATTAATCCTTACATACCTAGGAGTCTTAACAATACTCTCCAGAGCCTCTTCTTCCTCTTGACTATCTTCTTGTTCAACATTTTTTTCATTCACTATGGACACTGGTACATCTGATTCATAGCCACTCAGGCCTGATATTCTTTTGTTTTCTTCATCCACCTTCACATTAGCACTTTTAATGATCTTTTTCAATCTCTGGTTGTAGCACCGATAGGCCTTACTCTTGGTAGAGTAACCAAGAAAAATTCCTTCATCACATCTAGCATCAAACTTGCCTAGTTCTTCTTCTCTTCTGATATAACATTTGCTACCAAAAACTTTGAAATACTTCTGGTGCAGGGGCACCATTGATCAAAGTTTTTCTATCAAAGTTGTTAAGGGCTAGGCTTTACGAGTTTTTGAGTTTTGCATGAAATAAGGTCTTGAAGACCATTTGATATTGTAAATAATCATATGTGATGATGTTTAGGTGTCTAAGGGGTTATTGGGGTTAGTTTTGCAAAAAATACATTTTGTTGCAAAATAGCATTCTAAGGGAATATGAACAGTCAAGTCAATTCAAAGAATAGTTAGGAAGTTGTAGCCATTTTCTTTTGGAGAGAAAAATCTTATAAATCCATGAAGAACCTCATGGAAGAAGAAGAGGGTTGTAACAAAGAGAAATCAATAAGAAAATACCCTGTTTTATCTCTAAAATCCTATTTTTTCACTATAATTTCCTATTTCAGACTTTTTGTGCAGCCTGTACGGTCACATTTTGGAAGTAAAATCATTGGGATTAATAAAACTATGAGTCTACATGATTTTGCAACTAGTTTGGTTGAATTTCACCAAGAATAAAGAAAGATATTGCATTTTGTCTAAAAACTGTCTAGGAAATTCTGAGTTTTTTTGCTGCTCCCGAGCGTGGTACGGCCATGTATGGCCTGGAGATGAAAAAAGACCAATTGGAATTAATAGTACAATGAATAACATTTCTAATACATTTGATTTCATTCATTTTCATTGAGTTTTAAGAAAGATAGGGGCATTTTTCCAAAAATTGGTCTGTAAAACCCTACTTAAGGGTTTGTAAACAAAAATACTTTTCACCATTGGAATTTGACCAAGCCTATTAGAATGGAGGCTTTGAGGATGTTATTTGATATTTTAATAGTTTTGAAGAGGTAGTTGGTTATTAACCACGAATTTGGGTAAGCCCTAAACTGATTTTTCCTGTATTTTAGGCTTGTAAGGATTTGTGGAGTAGTGTAGGAGTGAAATCAACCACTAGAAGTTGTTTCCTTAGACAAAACCTACAAAATTGGTCAATTTTATATGTAACTAGAGGTCTGCAATTGGTTTGGTGTGTCAAGAGAGTCACTACATAGAGGTTGTTGTGTAAAAGAGGCCGAATTGGCTTAGTTCCAAAACAGGTCTGTCATAGATTTTGGGGTCCTTTGTCAAAAAGAACCCATACCCATTTTAGGATATGTTGATAAATGGGAAAATGGGTATTCAAAACCATATGTGTCTTTCCAAAATGATCCTCTATGTGTAAGAAAACCTTTGACAAACCTAAAAGGAGGGCTACAAGGCTAGTGGTCCAATTACAAAGGAAGTACTAGTTGTCTTGGGTTTCTGTGAAAACTAGGTGTTGGAATAGGTTGTTGGGGTTTTCAAAGCTCCACCACTTCACCAAAGTGGTATCATAGCACAGGGACAAGGTCTTTTGTGATTGAGTTTTGCGGGTTTGAAGATAGAAGGTGAGAAGACAAATTGGTGAAGATGCCTCCGAAGGGTGTTGGTGCTGCTAGAGAGTTGCAAGATCTGAAGGAGAAGCATGCTAAGCTTCTAAAGTCACATAATGTAGTATTGGCAAGGCTTTCTACCTTTGAGACAAAGAAGAGGAGAGATGAAAATGAAGAGAGTGAAATAGAGGAAGATGATAAAGAGTATGAGGATGTTGATGAAGAACTAGACCTTGAAGATCAGAGGATGGTAAAGGTGCTCAAAGTAGTGAAAGGTGATTCTCATAAGGTAAAAGTTGATCTTCTTGTGTATGGTGGTAATTTAAATGAAGAAGAATTGCTTGATTGGATTGATTCTATGGACAATTACTTTGAAAGTGAAGACATTTCAAATGAGCAGATGGTGAAGGTGGCAAAAACAAAACTTAAAGGTCATGCTCTTTTGTGGTGGGACTATGAACAAGCAGAGAGAAGAAAACAAGGCAAGTCAAGGATTACTTCATGGGACAAGATGGTGAAAAAATTGAAAGGTAAGTTTCTTCCAAAGGATTATGAAGTTCAATTATATAAAAAGTTGCAAGGATTAAAACAAAAAGATCTAGATGTCAAGACATATACAGATGAGTTTTATAAACTAAGTATAAGGGCAAGAAGGGATGAAGATGAAGTTGAGAAAGTGGCTAGATATCTCAATACAAGATGAACTTGTTATTGCTAACCCAAAGTCTATGGAAGAATGTTTTCAATTAGCTATCAGGGTGGAGGAAAAGCTTAAAAGAAGACAAAAGAAAATAGTAAGAGGAAGAGGTAGCACAATGAGAGGAAGAGGATCTTTCTCTACTCCAAGAAAATCAACTAAAAATCAAGAACCATGTAAAAGAGATGAACAAGTTGCAGACTTTAGAGGAGGTTATAGAGGCACAAGGGGCAGATTTGGAGGTGGAAGAAATTCTAACATGTTTTCAGGTAGATGTTATCATTGTCAAGAGTATGGTCATCCTACTTGGAAGTGCCCTGAAATGATTGGTTCAACAAGTGGAGGAGAAAGGAAACCTGATAGGAGAGCACAAATTGTTAATGAAAATGAAGCTGAAAGTTCAAGTTCCAATAGATTGGTTGCTACTCCTGAAGTTGGAGAGATGCTGATGATGAAGAGACAAGTTTTAAAGACCATCAAGGAGAGAGAGTTGCTTCAAAGAAGAGCATTGTTTAGGACAGTCTGTAGATGTAAGAACAAGATATGCAAAGTGATTGTTGCTTCAAGTTGTACTGATAACATTTTGTCTAGTGAAATGGTGGAAAAATTGCATTTGGAAAAAGTGCCTAGAGAAAAGCCATATAAGGTATCATGGGTTAGTGATAATTAGTCTTTGGTGGTGAGTGAACAAGACATAGTTGAATTTCAGATTGGATAGTATAGAGATGAAGTCCTTTGTGATATATTACCCATGAATTGTTGCCACATGTTGTTAGGAAGGCCCTGGCAGTTTGACAGGTCAGCCTTATATAATGGAAGGAAAAATACATACACAATTGAGAAGGATGGGAGAGAGTTCATTTTAACTCCATTAGTTGAGGAGACAAAAGAACAAGGTGAGATTATTGTGTTAGGAATAAAGGAGTTTATTACTGTTGATGAAGGTAAGAGTATAGATTTGGCAGCCAATGCAAGGAAGAATAGAGTGCAGACAACAGATAGAAGAAATGAAAATGATTTGTAGAAAGTGGCAAAGAAGAATGTCTACAAGTGGAAGGAAAAAGTAAATGGAAGTAAGTCTCAGTCTGAGACAAAATAGTGCAAGTGTGAAGAGCCTTTGGTAAGGCAAGAAAAGAGTGAAGGAGTATTAATTGGGATAGTCATGTGCCCTGTGGTAGTGAATACAAAGAAGGAGTAGTTAAAAGATGTCAATAGAAAAGTTTATAAGGCTGAAAGGACAGTGGGAAAGGAGACAAAGGCTTGTGAGGTAAAAGGATAGTTAAGCGATGATGGAATTGGCAAGACAGTGAAAGAGAGCACAATAAATCATGATGATGATGGGATAGAAGATAGTGATAGTCATAAGACCATGGACAAAGCAAGTGCAGGTCTGACAGAGACCATTAAAAGTAATAGTATAGATGTTAAGGAGACTGACAGAGGAGAAGGTACATTCGGTAGTGAGAAATGTGTAGATAGCATGAGCATTGGACAGTGGAATAAGCAATAAATTGTGAAGCAAGTGATGGCAGCTGGTAAAAATGTGAGTACAAATGTAAATGGTGAGGTGACATCAGAATTTGAGGGTGAAAGAGTGGAAAAGCACCCCATAGAACAAGAAAGACAATTGGAACAAAGAACAAATGAAGGCGAGATCAAGAATGTTAAAGCCAATGAAGGTCAAGAACACAATGTACCAGTTGAAGACACCCATGAAGGACAGAGGTAAAAAGAGTACAAAGGAGGCCAAGTTGTAGCATCTTTTCCAAGAGACTTGGAAATTTTTAAAAGTGGGGTGTATGGTGCAGGGGTACCACTGATCAAAGTTTGTTTATCAAAGTTGTTAAGGGATAGGCTTTAGGAGTTTTTGAGTTTTGCATGAAATAAGGTCTTGAAGACCATTTGATATTGTAAATAATCATATGTTATGATGTTTAGGTGTCTAAGGGGTTACTGGGGTTAGTTTAGTAAAAATTGCATTTTGTTGCAAAATAGCATTCTAAGGGAATATGAATAGTCAAGTTAGTTCAAAGGGTAGTTAGGAAGTTGTAGCCATTTGTTTTTGGAGGAAAACATCTTATAAAGCCATGAAGAACCTCATGGAAGAAGCAGAGGGTAGTAACAAAGAGAAATCAATAAGAAATACCCTGTTTTATCTCTAAAATCCTATTTTTTCACTGTAATTTCCTGTTTCAGACTTTTTGTATAGCCTGTACGGTTACATTTTGGAAGGAGAATCATTGGGATTAATAAAACTATGAGTCTATATCATGTTTCAACTGGTTTGGTTAAATTTCACCAAGAATAAAGAAATATATTGCATTTTATCTAAAAACTGTCCAGGAAATTTTAAGTTTTTTTGTTGCTCCTAAGTGTGGTATGGCCATGTGCGGCCTAGAGACAACAAAAGACCAATTAGAATTCATAGTAAAATGAATAACCTTTCTAATGAATTTTATTTCATTCATTTTCATTGAGTTTTAAGCAAGATAGAGGCATTTTTCCAAAAAACTGGTTTGTAAAATCCTAGTTAAGGGTTTGTAAACAAAAATGAGGAATTAAAATACTTTTCACTGTTGGAATTTGACCAAGCCTAGTAGAATCGAGGCTCTGAGGATGTTCTTTGAGATTTTAAGAGTTTTGAAGTGGTAGTTGGTTATTAACCACGAATTTGGGTAAGCCCTAGACTGATTTTTCCTGTATTTTAGGCTTGTAAGGATATGTGGAGTAGTGTAGGAGTGAAATCAACCACTAGAAGTTGTTTCCTTGGACAAAACCTACAAAATTAGTCAATTTTACATGTAGCTAGAGGTCTGCAATTGGTTTGGTGTGTCAGGAGAGTCACTACATAGAGGTTGTTGTGTAAAAGAGGCCTAATTGGCTTAGTTCCAAAACAGGTCTGTCATAGATTTTGGGGTCCTTGGTCAAAAACAACCCATACCCATTTTAGAATATGTTGATAAATGGGAAAATGGGTATTCAAAACCATCCATGTCTTTCCAAAATGATCCTCCATGTGTAAGAAAACCTCTAACAGACCTAAAAGGAGGGCTACAAGGCTAGTGGTCCAATTACAAAGGAAGTACTAGTTGTCTTGGGTTTCTATGAAAACTAGGTGTTGGAATAGGTTGTTGGGGTTGTCAAAGCTCCACCACTGCACCAACTTCACTGTAGGAACTCTTCCATACCATCATTCAAAAGGAATTTTAGAGCTATTGCCTTTGAACTAAACTATGTGTAGGATGTACACAATAGTATGTATGGCTTCTCTCCAGTAAACTTCCGGTGGTCAGCTTCCTTTAACAAAGTCTTAGCATCCTCTTGAATTGTCTTGTTATTTCTTTCAGCAACTCCATTATGTTGAGGAGTCCTAGGTGTAGACAACTATCTCCTTATCCCTTGTTTTTCATAGAAAATATTGAATTCATTTGATGTGAACTCACCTCCTCTATCAGACCTTAAGCATTTAATCCTCAACTCTAACTCATTATCAACCATTGTCTTAAAAACTTTGAACTTGTCTAGGGCTTGAGATTTTTCTTTTAGAATGGTACTGCCACAATAATGGGTTACACTTTCTAGGAGATCCTATTTTTTTTTCTGAAATCACATATTTTTAGAAAATGCAATGATTTAATCCTTGAAAGGTTCCATTTAAAGGATTTTAATTGAAGAGGGTTTGATCAAACCCCCTTGGATAGAACCCCACTAGTTTTAAACCATACCTATAATGGAGTCTGCTCTACACCTATCAAAATGCTGATAAAAACCCACTTTTGATTTACCTTTTGGGAGATGAAATGAATTCATTTAAAATTTATGTTTTGTAAGTATGTAGTCATTATTATAAGCTTCCCAAAAAGTATAATTTTAAATATATTTAATTTGATTATTATATTTATTTTTTATTCCTTGTGAATGTAGGTTTTTCACCAAACATCAAGTTCTCTGTTCTACACACATGGAAAATTAGTAAATTAGTGAAAAATAAATTCTAAAAAATATCTATGCCCTAGGTATTGATGTCCTTGTTTCAACAAAAAAAATTGATACATACAAAAAAGTTATGTTTTACAGAATACGCCTATGTCTAAATTATAACTGGTTTGACTTCAACACTTAATTAAATTCAAAAGAATTAAAATTTTATCCTTTGTAGAAAAAAAGTTATGTGCTACAGAATACACATCACTTTAAAAAAATGTTGTTGACTATTAAAAACTAGTTATCAAAGGAGACACAAAAAAATTTACAATTTAACTCCAAATCTTTTTTTAAAAATATATTTAGAATCTACAAACAAAATCTCACAAATCATTAGTTTGTATCATCTTCAAATTCCTAACAGTTTAGCGGCTATAGGTGTCAAAAAGTGAAGATTTAGTTCAAAATGTTGATTTCAATGTCAAGTTTGGCCAAAAAGTGTAACCCATTATTGTGGGATGACCCATAAAAGTGACCCAAGTCATTCTAGAATAATCATCAATAAGCAACATAAAATACCTGTCACCTTGCAGACTTCTTGTTCTTGTAGGACCACACAAATCTGTATGAACTAGCTCCAACAATCCAGTAGAAAATTGTTCTTTGCTTTTGAAATTTGTTCTTGTTTGTTTCCCAAATTGACACTCCTTGCAAATGGTGTTGGTTGGCTTCACAAGTTTAGGCAGATCTCTTACAACCTGTGTAGAACTTATCTTCACCAAATTGTAAAAATTGATATGACACATCCTTCTATGCCACAGACAACTCTCATCTATTTGAGCCAATAAACAATAACCATAGTTCCTCTTAATTAGTAAATGTTATTGTGATTAGGAAATTCAAATCGAGGTAAGAATGTAAACCAAATGCATGCAAAACAAGAAGTTATACCTTGATATGAAGACCCAATCTCATAAGGGTGAAGGAGCTTGCACCCAAATGCTCCAAGATATACCCTAGCTACTCAAAGGAGATGTGAAATGCTCTCAAGCTTACAAATGCAACTCAAGAATTTACTTAGCTCAATGAATATTTTGGCATGGTAACATTACTCATAAACTAGATGATGAAATGGCTTGGAGGATGTTGTATTTATAGGCATTTTGGAGAGATTTTGATCCAATGGTTGAGATTGATTTGGGAGATCAATGGTGGAGGATGAAGATGATGTGGAGGGCCTAGATATTCATCTTAGAAAAGGGGTGAATTAAATGAGGTTGGGTGAGATGGATTATTTGTGAATTAAAAATTCACATGGGGAAGAGTAAAATGAATTAAAAATTTATTTGGGGAAGAGTGGATATTAATGAGTTATGACATGTGTAAGGGGTGTAAGAGGTATTAAATGAGGATTATGACACATGTGTATAAAAAAATGATTTATATGAGATATATTTCAATTTTTTATTTGTGGGATGTGGGAAGGAGTGTTAATCAAAGTTTGACTATTTTAATTAGGGTGATTAGCCTAATTAATATGGCTGAAAAAAATTAGGGAATGGGTTAATGGGCGGTTAAGATTAATTAAATAAGGTTTTATTTAATTAATCCTAAGTGTGATAGGTGAAAGTCAGGTGTGGAAGATCAGATATAGTCATGAAACCCTAACCCTACCATCATCAAGGAATCTAACCTAAATGAAATCAAAGGATAATGCAATTCAAGCATCACATCACCTAGACCGTGCGATTCCTTATTTGAGAGAGAGATGTGGACTGCTTCTTCAACAATGAACAATTGCAATGCTGAAAGCTGCCATGCTTGATGATAAAAGCTCAAATGCTCAAATGCTCAAGATGATAATGTAGGTGCTATATGATTGCTGGATCGCCGGCTTGCTGGATTGTTGGATTGCTGGATTGCTGGATGTCTCATATGGAATGAGAGGGTGTTTATATAGAACTCAACCAAGATCAATCAACGGTGGAGATTCAGAGGCTATGTGAATGGCTAGGATTGAAAGTTACTAAATTTAGGTCCAATTAGTTGTGCATGTGAAGGATTTTAAATGAAAGTTGTCTTACAATACATGATGAATGGGAAATGGACAAGTGTTGAAATGTGATAAATGATGAGGGCTTAATTCAAATAAAATATTTGAATTAGTTAGGATATGAGTTGGAAATTAATTAAATAAATAAAATTTATTTAATTAATAGGATAAATGCATACAATGAGATAAGACATGATGTGGAATTAATTAAATAAATACAATTTATTTAATTAATTGGCTAAGTGGATGAGAATGGGATTTTAATTAAATAAATAAAATTTATTTAATTAATTGGCTAATGGATTAGTGATTTAACAAGGTGTTGCTAGACATGGACAAATTTGGGTGTCTACATTTTGCCCCTCTTTGATACAATGTTCGATAGAACGTTGTGTCAAAGAAGATGTGAGATGCGCTCGATAAACAAGTTATGCCCCAGTGTAACTGATAGGTGATGCCCCCTCGAGAGGTAAGCCAGGCGAACCAGGAAGGGTTGGGTTGGCTCTCGATAGAAGAAAAGGCTAAAAAGAGGGCAGACACGAAGGAAAGGGGGGTTGCATGGAAGAAAATAGGCTGTGGCATAGAAGAATTATGGTTTTGAGAAGGGCTATAAGTAGGTGCTTCAATGGCAAATAGGCTCATTTGTGCTCATTTGTGCTTAGAAACTTAGAGAAATCCAGAGCTCCGGAGAGTGAGAGTGGCAGAGCTAACAGGATGGTGATTCCACGCAGAGATCATCGTGCGGAGCGAGTGAGGACACATGGACGACCAGAGGGAGCAGGCGCACCGGTATGTTGCAAAACTTTTCCCAAAAGCGTGCATTTAATAGCCTAAAAGCGTAATTAAGTCACACACGTCACCAAAAGCGACTAGGTTAGGACATGGCACATATAGGTCGCTTTTATAGGAATAGAGATCGCTTAGAGTAATTCAGTTCACATATGGGCGCGGGTAGGTCGCTTAGGGAAAATGAGGTCGCATCCTGTCGGCGGGAAAATATCAGCGAAAATGCGCAGATAGACGAAAACTGGTCGCTTATGAGCAAATAGTAGTCGCATAGGGCAATACAGTGCGCATATGAAGGCAAGTAGCTCGCATAGGGTAGATAGCGCGCGTATAGAGCTATAATAGGCGCATATGGTCAGGTAGCTCGCTAATAGTGAAAAGCTACGCGCATATAAAATAGAGCTCGCTTTTAGGGTGAACAGACTCGCACATAGGATATGACTCGCATATGAAGGAAGAATGAGCGCATAGGGAAGTTTAGGTCGCTTATAGTGAAACAGTGAGCGCATGACGAAAAATAGCTCGCATATAGTCAAAACAGAGGCGCATATGGTAAAGTGGGTCGCTAATGAGCAGGAAAACATCGCATGTAGTAAAATGGACCGCTGGCAAATTTTGATATGGATGGCTAACGGAATGGACTGACAAGGGTAAATGGATGATGCAGGATGTACTACCGCCATTGCTATCACGGGAGCCCCATCCGAGAGATTTGCAGCTGGTGAGACGGTTGGATGCAGAGGAGCTACTGGTGTTGGAGATCCTGGGCTTAGAGCATGTATCTCGATTAGAGCCAGTTCAGGCACATCGAGGGCTGATGACAGCGATGGTGGAGCGATGGATGAGCAAGCACAGTTCATTCTTGTTACCAACAGGAGAGGCGACCATTACCTTAGAGGATGTATTCCAGATTTTGAGGATTCCGATAGATGGGGACCGTGTAGATTACGATCCGGAGATGGGTCCAGCTGCATTCAGGAGATTGTTTGGGACACCAGACATCAGAGTAGAGGGTTTAGAGATTCCGATGGGGAGGATGGAGGAGCTCTGCGACAGATTACAGCGGGTGGTAGTGGCTATCATTAGATGGCTAGTGGGTGATAGGAGAGCCAGAGGTTTTCCTGTAGGATGGGGGACAGTGATGGAGGGCATGTTCTCCTATGGCACGAGATATGCCTGGGTAGAGTGCATGTTGGGGCAGCTCTATCATTACCTGCATGATTGTGCGTACATGTTTGGAGCCAGTATGTCAGTAGGAGTGACAGTTTTGCATGTATGGGCATATGAGCACATTTCGGTGACGAGACCAGAGGGATGGGTTGCTAGAGCAGCAGGAGAGCCATTTGCACGGATGTATAGAGGAGCCTTGACTTATCGACAGCGCCGAGGGGTGGTATACTGGCGGCGGAGATTAGATGAGATAGACAGATTTGTATGGAGGCCATGGCTAGGATGTGAGCAGTGGGAGGAGGAGGATGCGGAGCTTGCCTATGCTAGACAGGCGAGGTACATTTTTGGACGCGGCATGTACATTATAGAGCGCTATTTGCCAGAGAGAGCCCTGAGACAGTTCGGAGAGGCACAGGTAGTACCTGTAGGTGATGCTGTTTTTGGGAGGACAAGGCAGGAGGTATTTGATTGGGGTCCAGAGGTTGTGGTGGACACAGCCTTGGCAGAGAGAGATGGACTGCAGCCAGCAGCATGGCAGTGGAGACAGGGTCCTGCAGATCCAGGCACATTTCCAGAGTACGATGTATACTGGGCGACAGCTAGGCCGACTAGGTTGACACAAGATGGGGAGATTGGAGAGATTGGGATGGAGAGACCAGTGCAGAGGCGACGACGACGGGCTCCACTAGCACAGGCAGTAGTGCCAGCTGCACCAGGGATACAGATGCCAGGGCAGGTGCCAGGTCAGCCTGCTATATTAGCACAGCCACAGGCACAGATCGGAGTAGGAGATGATGTGGGTATTCAGCAGCTGCGAAGACAGATCAGAGAGGAGAGGAGATGGAGGCAGCGGGCATAGATGAGGCTGAGGAGAGTGGAGATGGATAGGCATCAGGCCGTGATTAGTCTGCGGCATGCTAGAGCATAGGCACAGACTTATCAGGCTCAGCTACAGTTGGGAGCACAGAGAGGAGATGGACAAGATGACAGTGCTCTGGCTAGAGTGACAGGAGAGAGGGATACAGCTAGGCAGCATGAGCAGATGATGAGGCTTGAGCGAGATACTGCAGTACAGCAGGAGTAGGCTATGAGAGCAGAGAGAGATGGTCTGCGAGCTGAGAGAGATAGGGCAGTGCAGCAGCTGCAGGGGATGACTAGTGAGCGGGATAGAGCAGTGGCTGCCTTGGGGACTGATGGAGCTACCATGTACTTGGCCACACAGTTGACAACGGTACAGGCTGAGCTTCGGAGAGTGTAGGGTGAGGCTAAGTATTATAGAGGCTTATATTATGGAGCTGTGCCGGCAGAGCAGAGACAGCCTAGCTTCAGGAGCAGGTCAGGGGCTTCGAGCTCACGGAGGTCAGGTGGATCTCGATCAGTAGCTTCAGTGATGGGGCCACCGAGAGATGAGGGACCAGGTATAGGACATGTTGGTGGTGGTGGTCAGGGCGAGGGAGCTGGCAGTAGTCGCTAGGGCATACCTTGTTGACATTGTATCATGATGAGGCCTAGAGCCATTATTGTACATTCATTCTTTTCAGGGCTCAGCTTGTATTGTAGACACTTGTATTTTGACACACATGTATATATATATATATGGCAGTTTTGGCAGTCTATATGATGTTATAATGATTGTGATGTTGATATTATGATGGCTATGCATGTTATGTGTATGGATTATATATGGATTATGGATGGATGTTTATACAAATGGTAATGGATAGAAAATGTTGGAATATGTAAAAAGTAATGATATGAATAGATGTATGCATATAGGTAGATGGTAATGAAAGATATATATAATGGACTTATGTATGGCTAACACTTGTTTTGCAGGAGCGGGAATATGGACAAAGGATGATGGAAATGATTGATCTTGGCTGAGGATGATGGAACAAATGGATAGATAGAATGAATAGATAGGATGATGATGGGCAGCTTTCAAGTAAATGCTCAAAATGAAAAGAAATGCAGTCCTTATGTTTGATATAGCATATGGATGTTATGCACCAGGGTACAAGAAACCAAGGTGTTAAGGTATCCAATGCATAACTAGCATGTTACAATCTTGTCTGAACGCATGTGGTCAAGATGTGGAGCCAACATGCACAAGATATGAATAACAGCTAGTGTTGGACTTTGACGCTACAAGCAATGGTTTGAGCTTATCTCCACTACACAGAATGATAGCTTGTTAGTTATATGTATGGAGTTAGTCTTAACATAGAATAGTCTCAAATGCATAAGAGACTGTTTAGCTTCTCAGATGCTAGAGATATTGATATGTAAGATACTAATCCCAACACGTACAAGATACCAATACGCATAGGAAGAGAATAAGATCATCCTGCAAACACGGCATACGAAAGCTATATGACCATGCCCCAGTCCTTACTTCATCGCAACATACCAAGATATAAATAGATCAAGGCAGTCTTGATTAGGTATAGAAAAGGGACAAAAGATAAATCGAAAGATAAAACAAAAGATACTGTCATCACGTTCTCTTGCCAATTTTGGGTGCTCTTGGATAGATTAAGCTGGCGCCTTGTTAAAAGGAAAGCTACATCCTATTGAAGGCTAAAGTTGTTGATAAACGGCTATAGCAAATGTTGGCTTAAGGCATGCAGACAAATAGCTTCTGGTGTACCTTTGATTGATGAAAGTGCTTGAGCTTGCAATATACACATGGATTGCGTCTTGTTTGAGCTGATCAAAGAGAAGAAGATGGATGAGGCATGAAGATGAAGAAGATGGGTTGGATCATCTGTGCTTGAGTACTGGAAACTTCCTTCGTATTCCAGACTGCCTACATACCCTGTATCCATGGGATCAAAGCACATTTACGATGAAGATGAGACATGATGAATATGTAGTTCTGGGTTTTATTGATGATGTAAGTGATGAAAGATAGAAGAATGTGAGCTGAAAGATTGAAGGATGTTTAGAAGAAAGATGAAAGATAACTGATGAAAGGGGCTATTGTCTTAGCCTGAATCAGAGTGCTTCCTTCACATCTCAGATTGCCTACATACCCTGTATCCACGGGATCAAGGCGTCAACGATAGAGCTAGATGTAGTTCTTATCGATGTGGCAAATCGATTGGATGTTTGATCAAGCGATGTTTGTTGCGATTGTTGGATGAATGTGGATGGATTGCAAAGGTATGAGTCCTGGTTGCAAGCTGTTAGGTCATATGTGTCGGTGGACATGTGCCATGGCTGAAGTTGATAAGGTGTGCTGTGTTGTAAGCTGAGTTGTTTGAGGTGTTATGAGCTAGAGATAACAGGATCCACTTCTAAATAAGACTCAACAAATGCCCCCAGTGCGGGATGAGGTTTATTATGCAGACGCGACAATGCAGAAAAGATGTAGCCAAGATGCTAAGGTGCCAAAAGATATAGATATCACGACCATGTCTCAAGTATGATAGATAGCATTGACAAAGGATGAAGATGAAAGGTTATGTGTGGGATTGCGATAGGGCTTATGATTATGGCTTATACAAGATGCAGTGGGAAAAATGATCAAACGAACCAAATAGATGAGGGAAGCTGGTCACTACACATAGCGCCTGTTTGCCAGGTTTTCACTATGGTACTTATCCAAGGCGCCTGTTTACCAGGTTTTCACCAGAGGACGGATTATTTATTGAATGTTTTTATTTTTTTGCTTTTTTTTTTTTTTTAATTTTTATTTTTATTTTTATTTGATTTTTTTGGATTTTTTGGGGGATAGCTGAGATTCATGGATAAAACTTCTTGAGATGAACGCTGTTGACGGGTTCATCCAAGGGAATGCCTTCAGGTGTTGACAAAGTGTATGCACCGGATCCATAGATTGCTGTGATAATGAAAGGACCAAGCCAATTTGGTTCAAACTTGGCCTGTTTCTCTCGATGCTATTGATTCCTTTGGTGTTCTTTAAGGACAAGGTCGCCAACCTGAAATCTGCGTTCTCTGATCTTGTTGTTGTAGCTGCAGCGTAGCCGGTTTTGATAGACTTGAAGATGGTTCAATGCTGTAAGGCGGTGTTCATCTAATAGCTCAAGATCATAGAGTCTGGACACTTAATATTCTTCATCTGAGATAGTATGTTGCAAGGATATGCACAAAGAGGGGATCTCAACCTTGATAGGCAAAATAGCTTCAGTGCCATAGACGAGAGCATAGGGTGTGGCGCCAGTAGGAGTTTTGACACTTGTTCTATATGCCCATAAAGCAGGATGCAGTTGTAGATGCCAATCTCGACCAGCTTCATTAACAGTCTTTTTAAGGATCTTGATGATTGTCTTATTAGAGGCTTCAACTTGACCGTTGCTCTGAGGATAATAAGGCATAGAGAACCTATGTTGAATATGGAACTTATTGCAAAGATCTCTAACCTCTTGGTTCTTGAAAGGCCGACCATTGTCTGTGACAATAGCTTGAGGAACTCCATAACGGCAGATAATGTAATGTAAGATGAATTTAGCTATTTGTTTACTTGTGATGTAGGTCATTGGTATGGCTTCTACCCACTTCGTGAAATACTCAGTGGCAGTGATAATAAACTTATGACCGTTTGATGAAGTAGGATGGATTTTACCCACAAGATCAAGTCCCCATTGCGAAAAAGGCCATGGAGTGACAATAGGCTGAAGCTCATGTGCTGGTGCATGTATTAGATCTCCATGTTTCTGACATTGTAAACATCGCTTTGCAAATTGTTGGGCATCTTTTTCCATAGTTGGCCAATAATATCCTACTCGTAGAAGTTTCTTAACAAGGCCAGGGCCAGTGGAATGCGAACCGCAGACACCTTCATGTACTTCACGTAAGGCCATTTTTGCTTCCTCAGAATCAAGACATCTAAGAAGGATACCATCAAGACTCCGGCGATAAAGGGTGTCTCCTAAGATAGTGTAACGAGAGGCTCGACGGATAAAAGTTTTACGTGGGGGGTGGGATAGTTGAAGAGGCAAGGTGTGATTATGGAGATACTCGTATATATCCTTGTACCACAACGAGTTGGGACCAACAATCTCACATATGAGCTTAGACTGTGGAACTTCAAATGCTGGGATCAAAAGCTGTTCGACCAAGAATTCACATTTATGGGTGTTAGATGGCATGTCTAAAAGAGATCCAATCATAGCCATGGCATCTGCTGCTCTGTTTTGTAGTCTTGGAATTTGCTCAAAGGTAATATCCTCAAAATATTGCTTGAAATCGTCCACCATTAGCTTGTATGGAAGAAGCTTCTCGTCTTTTGTTTGATATTCATCTAAGACCTGTTTGATAACCAGCTGAGAATCGCCAAAGACTTGTAACTGTTTGATAGCCCATTGTACTGCCATGCGCAAACCTGTGATTAAAGCTTCATATTCTGCTATGTTATTGGTACATGAGAATGCTATTCTGTATGACTTAGGTATGCAGTCTCCTTGGGGAGTGACAAACAAGATACCTGCTCCAGATCTGTGTTGAGTGTATGATCCATCAAAGTATAGCTGCCATCGTGCTGGAGAGCTTAAATTAAACAATCCTTCATCAGGGAATTCTGGGTATATTGGTTGAATGTCTGTGATAGGTGCTGCAGCTAATTGATCAGCAATGAATTGTCCTTTGATAGCTTTGCGGTTCACATATTGTATGTCAAATTCACTCAAGATCATAACCCATTTTGGTAATCTCCCTGTGAGAAGTGCTTTTGAAAGGAGATACTTGAGGGGATCTACATTAGAGATGAGCTTTGTTGTTTGGTTCAGCATATAGTGTCGCAACTTTTGGGAAGCAAACACTAAGGCTAAACAAGCTTTTTCCATGAATGAGTAATTGAGTTCATATCCCACAAGAGTTCTGCTAATGTAGTAGATGGCTTGTTCTTTTCCTGAGTCATCATGTTGAGCTAGAAGTGCGCCCAATGCTGCGGTTGTTGATGATATATAGAGCAGTAATGGACGATCAAGTACAGTAGGTATTAACACAGGAGGTGTTGCCAAGTATTCCTTTATCTTATCAAAAGCCTGTTGACACTTTTCATCCCACTTAAAAGGTTCACCCTTACAAAGAAGATGCTGAAAAGGATGACATTTATCTGCTAGTTGTGAGATAAATCTACGAATAGATTGTAGCCTACCCTGTAAACTGCAGAGCTGTTTGAGATTCGTTGGTGGAGGCATTTCTATGATAGCTTTTACCTTAGCTGGGTCCACTTCTATCCCTTGTCGAGACACAATATATCCCAATAGTTTTCCTGATGTTATGCCAAATACACACTTCTTTGGGTTTAGTCTGACTTGGTATTTTTCTAATCGATCAAAAATTTGTGCCAATACTTGTAGATGTCCTTCCCTTGTCTTAGATTTTCCCAGGATGTCATCAACATAGTCTTCCATGATAGTATGAAAAAGGTCATGAAAAATAACTGTCATGGCTCGTTGATAGGTAGCTCCAGCATTTTTGAGACCAAAAGGCATTACAACCCAGCAATATGTGCCCCATGGACAAATAAAAGATGTTTTATCTTGGTCTTCCTTTGCTATTCTGATTTGATTATAACCAGAAAATCCATCCATCAAAGATAGCATTTCATGTCCTACTGTAAGATCAACAATGTTGTCTATGCTTGGTAATGGAAAATCGTCTTTAGGACATGCTTTGTTAAGATCTCTAAAGTCTGTGCAGCAGCGAACTCGTCCATCTGGTTTTGCCACAGGTACTAAGTTTGAAACCCATTCTGGATAATCAATAGGCTTTATGAACTTTGCTTCTAACAGCTTCTGAATTTCTGCTTTGACCAATAAGGCAACTTGTGGATGCATTTTGCGCAATTTGTGTTTGACAGGCTTTGCATCAGGGAATACTGCTAAATGATGTACCACAAGTGAAGGATCTAGTCCTGGCATGTCTGCATAAGTCCATGCAAAATTTATAGCTCTTCTCAGAAAAAATGCTGTGAAGTTCTTTCGTTCTTGCTCTGATAGTGATGCTGCCAAAAAAGTGATCTTCGGATTCTGTTATGTTCCCAAGTTCATGTCTTGTGATTTTTCAACTAGCACAGTTGATTTCTCATGGTAATCAGTGGCAACAGGAAGATCAAATCCCTCATCCTCAGGCGCCTCAGAGAGGTTTTCACCTTCAGATACGTCCTTTATTTTTGTTTTTTCACGGTCAAGAGGTGCCTTTCGGTTTTCACCTAGTGACCTATTTTGTTGAATTTTGTTTATTTCACTTTTGCGACTGAAGGATTTGATACTTCCGCCAAAATATGCTAGTTTAGGTAATTCCATCATGAAACCTGCTTTATGATCACCCAGTGGAATACCTTGTCTCAAACCCATGAATTCGGCAATGGCTTCATCATTTTCAAATGTATCTAATATCGGTGCCCCCTGTTGGTCCCAATCGATGAGGTCAGGATATATGAGTGAAAGGCTAATGGAGGGATCGTGATGGCTAGAGGAGGTTGCGGAAAACATGAAGATGGAATGTTCTTGAAAAAGGTCGGTGATATGAAGGGAGGAGTCGTCGATGATATCTGAATTAGAAGGCTCTCCTACCGAAGAAGGTCCAACGTCAATATCAGAAATACACTTAATGTCTTTGGTTTGCAGTACCTCCGGTTGGTAACCAAGGCCTTGCTTATTAAACTTCTTAGACACAATAAGGGGCTCAATAGGTCCTTGTTCCTATGATCCCAAGCCGCCATGTCCTTTATAGCCCATGTTCTTTATGATACGAAACCCATTGTTGTATCGCTCTACTTCCAGTTGGACTTGGTCATTTTCATCAAAGAATATCCAAGAGTTGATGTCCTCAATGTCTTCGTCATCCAAGAAACCACCTTTAATGAATACGGTAGGGGGAGCTTTGATAACGGTGGAGGATGAAGTTGGCTTAGATGTAGAGGGCTTACCATGGGATTTAGGAGATAATGGAAGGGTACCAACGCAATAGGATTCCTGCAATTTGTATTCACCAGGGCCATGTTTGGTATATTTGATATGGAGGTTGGAAGCGGCTTTGCTAGAGGAGGGCTTGAGGAGATCGGATGGGTCTACATAGGAGGAAGACGGATATGCCTCGGTGTTGATAGGGATACGGTTCAGGCTCTGATATTTAGCTTGAAAGGCACGGCAAAACTCAAATGGATTGGGATCAGCTTGAATGGTAACTTCAACACCCTTATGTGGAAATTTAAGGCATTGGTGATATGTAGATGGAACTGCTTTAAGGGTATGGATCCAAGGGCGACCGAGGATGATGTTGTAAGGCAAATCAATATCAAGGACTTGACAGCGAGTTTCTGTAATGACCGGCCCAACTTGAATAGGCAATAGAATGATCCCTTCAGTATCTCTTTTAGCGTCATCATATGCTCTGATAGTTATAACTTTGGAAGTGTCAACATCTTTCTCAGAATATCCCAATTGCTTGATAAGTTTCAAAGAACATATATTAAGACCAGCTCCGCCATCTATCAAGACTCGTTTGATATGGCGTTGGTTAACAAATACTTCAATATGGAGGGCCTCATTGTGTGACGGATGAATGGAGGGTTGAAGATCTTTGTCGGAAAAGCTCAAATGACAAGGGGCTGCAATGCTAGCGACCATAGATTGAAATTGTGTGATATTAATATTATTAGGCACCGAAGACTCTTGTAAGGCTTTATCAAGGATAGCTTTATGTGCGGGGGATATGCGGAGCAGCTCAAGGATAGATATGTGTGCGGGTGTTTTACCAAGGTGATCCAAGAGGTTATAGTCAGAGAGAGGTCGAGGAGGATGAGGAGGTGCTCCTTGAATGGTAACTCGACCTCTTCGCGTGGTTACAACACAATCAGGTGCGCTCCCTTGGACAGTAATGGTAGAAATGCGAGCATGGTCGATGCGGCCGATGGTAGATGATGCATAGTTATATGGAATAGCATTTCCAGCCTGAAGGTTATTTGTCTGATCATGAGATGGAAGTGGATTCTTGAAAGTCTCTAGATCATAGTTTGATGTGGATTGTTGAGCAGGTTGAGCTGTTGAAGGTGTGACGTTGATTAAACCTTGATCAATGCAGTCTTGGATAACATGTTTTAAGCGCATACAACCATTTGTTTTGTGCCCTTTAACGCGATGGTAATCACAATACTCATTTTCTTTGTACCAAGGAGCTCGAAAGAGTGGTTCGCCATTTGGTGGTGCATCGGGTAGAATAACTTCTCCGGCTTGAAGCAGCTTTTGAAGAATAACTTCCATGGGTTCCACTAATGGTGTAAATTGTCGGCGTGGATTAGAAGTTTGGCGTTGGTTTCTTCATTGTGGAAAAGGCTGTCTTGGTGTAGAGGCTGCTTGAATGTTGATGGGAGCTCTCATAGTTTGAATGTTCTTTGTATCGACAATACCGTCATTGACGACATTCTTGTTCTTGTTCCAAAAGTGAGACTTATCATTGGAATTTTGGGGAGAATCTTTGTTATCATGAAAGATCTTGATAGTTCCTTTGGCAATTAAGGCTCGTTCAATAATGACTCCTTTGGAAACTAGTTCGTCAAAGGTGCTAGCACTTTGCAATTGTAATTGGAATGACAGCTCAGGATGAAGATTTTGAACAAAGATGTCAAGCTGTTGTTTCTCAGGGATTTCCCATGATAATTTGCTAGCCATATTACGCCATCGTTGGGTAAATGAGGAAAAGGTTTCACCATTGCATTGTTTGTTATTGACAAGGTCATTCATGTTTACCTCATGTTCAATGTTGAAGGCAAAATGTGATCGAAACTTGTTTGCCAATTCTGAAAAAGTCTTAATTCCTGGAGGTAAATGGGAAAACCATTCGAGAGCTTGTCCTGCTAAGCTTCGAGGAAATAGTCTCAAAAGATATGTATCATCATAGGCAACATCGAGACATGCCACGAAAAAGGCTCGAAGATGGTCGTCTGGATTTCCTTTCCCTTTGTACTTATCAAATTGTGGGATTTCAAAATGTGGTGGAAAAGGTATCATATTAAGAGACTTGTCAAATGGATAGGCGCATATGTTTTCGAGAGAGAAAGGTTTCTTGCCTTGTCCTACCCTTTCATCGATCATTTGTTGGATATTGGCTGAGGATAACTGCTGTTGTTACGAAGGGGGTGGAGTATGATATGAGACATATTGTGGTTGCGGTTGTGGTATATGTGGAGTTGTGACTGTTTGTTGTGGTTGTGGGATATATGAAGCTGTGACTGTTTGTTGTGGTTGTGTGCCCACAATGTATGCCAAAGGAGTGGTATGTGACATGTATGTGTTGGAGGATTGCTGTCCTTGAGACACAAGCGGCAATTGGGTGTGCATCACATGAGAAGTGGATGTTGGATTGATAGTAGCAGATGGTTGGGAAGTTGGGATTGAATTCATGACATGGTAAGTGACGGAGGGATTGGTAGAGATGACAGAAGGATGAACATTGGGATTGGTATTTTGGACAATATGAGGATTGGTATATGTCATGTGTTGGGTGATATTAGAGAAGCCTTGGGTAGCATAAGATGGATTGATGGTGTGTGAAGGATTGGAAGAAGAGGATAGCATGGATGTAAGCTGATCAACATAAGCGATCTTATTGTTTGGATTGGCTTGAGAAATGAGGGGATCACTCATGTCAATGAGACTAACGTTGGGATTATAGGATAGCATGGAGGAATTAGCAGTTGGTATATGAGATGTGGTAGATTGTAATGGGTGTGAAGCATGGACAACATGTGTTGTTGGAATAGTTTGGGAGGTTTGCACACCATAAGATATGGGAATGGCTTGTGATGCTCGAAGTGTTTGCGCTTGCGTTGCATGGACAGCTTGTGTTACTTGAGGCATGGAAACAGTCATGGTAGAAGGAGAGATATGTTGAGGGACATGAAAAGGTGGAATGTTGAGATTTTGTGACATGAGAGGGAGCACATTGGTGGGCACTATCAATGGTTCTAAAGTATGCTCTGATCGTGGTAACTCAAATGAAGCAACAATAGGCAATGAGGACGATGTTTGCGATGTAATAGGAGATGATGCGACTATAGTAGATGGTCTATTTGCAACAACAGCAGTAGTGTTGGGATCTTGCTCTCTAATAGCAGATATGTCAAAATCTTTAGGTAGTTTAGCACCCATGCGAGCAAGTTGGAGAAAGCAGCGATCAGGCTCAGATATCATGAGTTTCTCAACTTGGTCCCATAGATAGGTATCTTGGAATTCTGATGAGTCGTCTTGAGATTGTTCTTTGAAAGTTTCCAAGGATGGTGGAGGTTGCATTTGTTGTGAAGATGATTCACCCCTAGTGTATCCTTGAGGTATAAACATATGAGAAGGCATACCAGTTGTGAATTGAGTTGTGTCCTTAAGAGGTGTTGTGAATTGTGTCATCTCAGCTTGCAATTTGGCGTCCATTTCAGCTTTCAATTTGGCTTCTATTTTAGCTCGATATTGACTCCTAGTTTGAGGCATGATGTTGATGATGAAGTTGAGCTTGTCAAAGTTTTAAGACCCAAAAGATGATAGTTGGCTAGTTGGTTGATTGGTTGTTGTTTTGGTTTGTTGGTTTGGCTAAGTTGCTTGGTTGATTTGTTTTGGTTGAGTTGTTGTTGGTTGTCCCTAGAGGTAGCTTAATCACTCAAGGGAAAGATTGTTTGCTGCTGATGTTTGTTGGAGATAAAGCTAAAAGAGATTGTTTGCTGAAGCTAAAGCTGAAGGATGTTTGTTGGTTGAAGCTAAAACTGAAGGTTGTTTGTTGATTGAAATGATTGGATTGATGTCTGATTTGCTGGTTGGGGTCTCAAAAAGATGGAAAAGCTCATGAGTTGTGATTGATTGATAAGCTCAAAATAGGAGACAAAGTCCAGGTATTTGCTGTTGATTAAAGAGAAGTCTGAAAGCTGATATATGAGATTCAAGCAAGCTAGACCTGAGGCTAATTCAGCTGATAGATTAAGGTTTGCAGGTATTTTAGCTACAGGTGACTGATGATAGCTCAAATGCGACTCAAAGGATGCTAAAGGCGATTAATAATAGCTCAGATGCGACCTGGTTTAGTTTTGACAGACAAATGATAGTGCTAACCAGAAGTGAATGCTATGCCAGAGGCGATGATTGTTGGTTCAAAGGCGATTTCCTGTTAATCAGAGGCAACTCAGATATCCCTATAGGCGACAGTCTGTTGTTCAGAGGCGAGCTTGTTCATGAATCAGGTGAATAACTGCGGCTTAAAAGCGATCTGGCTCAGACAATATGCGATTGTTTTTGATTCAGATGCGACTTGGTTCAGGAACTAGGCGATCAGCTGTGGTTCAAAAGCGATTCTGTTCAATCAAAAGGCGATCAACTGCGGTTTAAAAGCGACTCTGTTTAGGCAATATGCGGGCAGTTGTTGTTTAAAAGCAATGCAGTTCAAGCAAAAAGTGAATTACTATAGTTCAGAAGCGATGTCCGTGGTTTATGCGAGCAGTTTCGGTTCAAAAGCGACTATGTTTGTGTAACAGTTGTCTGATTTTGTAGTTTTTCAGCAAGAAAACAGTGATAACAGTCACTCACACTCACAACAAGCACAAACTGATACAACCTAGGCTAGGATAGGACAGTATCTGTTGAATCCCCTAGCTGCGCCTATTCAAAGTGGGTAGCTCCAGGATCTTGGTAGCACTGGCTCCTCCTTACATTTGCACACACTTCTCACGCATACCAAGATCTGGGATTCATATAAGGCTTGACCCTCTCCAAACCTTTAGATTGTCCCTGCTACCTTGGCTAAGAACCGCATGAATCAGGGCCGCTTCAAGGGTTTTGCCCTCTGCGTCAACAGATAGAAGGTTTTTGGCTACTACACAAAGTTGCTAATAAGGGCATCCGTTCGGGTGGCTATACATGCGGCAGCGCTACTCTTTGTTATGGAGTCTCCCAGCCTCCAAGGGTTGCACCTTGGAGGGTTTTGAGGGAGGTTGGCTGTCGGTATAACACAACTGCACCCATTGTTTGTGGCTTTCGACACAAACACTTTTCTTATATAGCGGTTCGGAAGGACTTGGCTTTAGCCCGTTACCGCTTGGGTCGTATCCCTTCTCACACCGGGAAGGCAGGCCCTCTAAAGATAATGACAAGTTCTCATACACCCAAGATCCATTTGATAGGCAAGGGGAGAGGATACTTTTGTCATTAAATTTGGGTTACAATCAGGCACATGCAAGCAATCAAAAAGATAAATCAAGCACGGAGCAAACAATAGTTCATTTTAAGCACCAAGCCCAAATATGCCTAATTTAGTGAAAAAAACCACAAATCTTGGACCGATCGAACCTGCAACAGATATGTCAGTAGTTTGATAACCTCCTTTCTTGGACAAATCGATAAGATGCTACGCAAATACCCAGTTAATAGCCAAAAATCAAACTGGAACTGAAACAGATTTGAAAACAACAGAACTTACCAGATGCGATTCACTGCTGATCAAAAGCGACCTCCATTATATCATAGGCAAAATACTGCAGATCATATGCGACACGTAAAAACACAGGATGCAACACCTGTTAGCTCATAAGCGATGCAGATTGGCCATAAGCGATCAATTGAGGGCTAAATGCGAACAGTATCTGCAAAAACACAGCCGACAAACAAAAACCCTAGTCTAACAGGCGAGTATTATCAGTCCATAAGCGATACTAATGAAGTCAAATGCGGCCTCTGTCGACTCATATGCGATCCAGATATACCCAGAAGCGATCTGTTGCAAGACAAAGGCGACCTATATCTGCAAGAAAAAGCTAAAACCTTAACCTGCACAGGCGATCACTATTAGCTCATAAGCGACTCAGATTGGTATAAAAGCACGTACTGTTAGATCAAAAGCGATGCTAAATTGTGCAAAAGCGGCCACTGTTAGGTTAAAAGCGACCTGATTATGTGTAAAAGCGGCGGCTGTTAGGTCAAAAGCGATAAATACTGTCAAAGCAGCCGCAAAAATAACAGGCAAACATTTTAAGAACAAAAGTGATACCGTTTTACCTCGAGCGACGACTGTTTGTTTAAAGGTGATCCAGAGAGGAAAATGTGGCCTGTTCCAGCTTAAAAGCGACGCAGAAATTCGGAAGCGGCGGATTTTCGTTCAAAAGCGACTTGAATTTTCTGCGAGCACCTGCAAAATCTGATCTTCAAAGAAACAACTCCAAAAAATGAAGTTAATCAGGGACGTGAGTCCCACCGGGCGTGCCAAAATGTGATAGGTGAAAGTCAGGTGTGAAAGATCAGACATAGTCATGAAACCCTAACCCTACCATCATCAAGGAATCTAACCTAAATGAAATCAAAGGATAATGCAATTCAAGCATCACATCACCTAGACCGTGCGATTCCTTATTTGAGAGAGAGATGTGGATTGCTTCTTCAATAATGAACAATTGCAATGCTGAAAGCTGCCATGCTTGATGATAAAAGCTCAAATGCTCAAATGCTCAAGATGATAATGTAGGTGCTATATGATTGCTGGATCGCCGGCTTGCTGGATTGCTGGATTGCTGGATGTCTCATATGGAATGAGAGGGTGTTTATATAGAACTCAACCAAGATCAATCAACGGTGGAGATTCAGAGGCTATGTGAATGGCTAGGATTGAAAGTTACTAAATTTAGGTCCAATTAGTTGTGCATGTGAAGGATTTTAAATGAAAGTTGTCTTACAACACATGATGAATGGGAAATGGACAAGTGTTGAAATGTGATAAATGATGAGGGCTTAATTCAAATAAAATATTTGAATTAGTTAGGATATGAGTTGGAAATTAATTAAATAAATAAAATTTATTTAATTAATAGGATAAATGCATACAATGAGATAAGACATGATGTGGAATTAATTAAATAAATACAATTTATTTAATTAATTGGCTAAGTGGATGAGAATGGGATTTTAATTAAATAAATAAAATTTATTTAATTAATTGGCTAATGGATTAGTGATTTAACAAGGTGTTGCTAGACATGGACAAATTTGGGTGTCTACACTAAGGTTAGGATGATATAGGCTAGGGTAGGCAATTGAATAATGACTATTTAATTACCTAGGGTAGGGATAGGTTAATTAATAGGCTAAATTAATTAGTTAAACATGATTTACCTAATTAATTAGATTTAGTGAAAATGGAGAATTAACCAAATAAATATTACATATTTATTTAATTTATTGGGTAAGGTTAGACTATTGAATTAATTAAATTAATCCAATTGTAGGGGATAAAATGATGAAAAATTAGGTGATGAAGGGATAATTAACTAAATAAAAATTTAATTAATTGATTAGAGGGGAAATTGGTATGTTTAGGGATGTCGGGAGTCGGTTTGACGATGGAGACATTTTTAGGTGTCTACATTTGCCCCTCTTTGATGTGGCGTCAGGACTTAGCAGGGAAGTGGTGTCAGGTCAAAGAAAAAAATATGCCCTAGCTATCGGGAAGGAATAAAATGAGTGAGGGATGCCCCCTCGAGAGGTCAGTGAAAAAATATTTTTTTTTGGGCGAGCTCTCAAAGGGACGCGATGGGAGTGAAAGTTGGATAGAGGAAAAATAGATAACAGGAAGAAAAATAGAGGAAAAAGGTTGTGATCTACACCTTGGAGGGGAAAAAGTGCGTGGAAGGATGACATGGCTTACTATATTTAGAATAGTGGGCCCTAAGGGTGCTGCATTGGCACACATTGAGTTTTGAGAAGAAGGAGCAAAAACAAAGATGGAAGACCATAATCCCAAGTTCCCACGATACACCCACATTTCTGAGTGTTTCCAATCATATAGCTGGGCACTGAAGGCTGGACCCCAGGTAGGGCCTAACCCTAGCTTTGTCATTTTTTGATTTTATCGCATTTTTTTGGGTTCAGGAATTTGGGATTGTTGTTGTGGTGCTATCATAAGATCACGCGGTGCTAAAGAGGAGAGGATTAGCACAATCCTCTAGTTTGGCACTATCCGCTAGGGTAGAGCAGGGGCGGATTGGTGCCATATGTTTATCGTTTGGTGCCATCCCCTATATTAGTGCAATGTTGTGTAGGGTTTAGGATTTTGGTATTTTGGCGCCAAATAGGAGGTAGGGTAGTGCTATCATTCAAATTAGCGCTATGCTTGGTAATGGCACTATCTTGAAGATTAGTGCTATGTGGAAAAGTAGCGCTATACTTGATATAGGCACTATCGAGAAGGGTGGCGCCATTTATCATATTGGCGCCAAATGGAAAGGTAGCACTATTTGTTTGAATGGCGCGAAAAGGGTTGCGCAGTGGCGCTATCTTGTGAATTAGCACCTTGGTGAAATGTGGTAGTTCCATCATTAGAAATGGTGCCAAATGTAGTCTGTTGTGGCACCAAAATATTTTTGGCTTTCAACCGTAGAAGAAAGGGTGGATTTTGGAAAAAGATAGGTAGGTTTATGACCAAAAAATTGTGGATGCAGGATACGAGGTCATTTATAGTGTCCTTGCAAGAGCGACGCATGCCATCTGTGATGGTGTTATTTGATTAGTTCGATGATGCCACCCGGGCTCGACTAGTGAGATTAGGGCTTTTGATAGCTGCATCAATGCCAGTGCTGCGAGCTCATAGAGCTCTGATTATGGCTATTGTAGAGCAGTATCGGCTAGAGACTTGTTCATTTTTGCTTCCTACTGGCGAGATCACCATCACTCTTGAGGATGTTTATTGCATCCTCAAGCTACCAATTCATGGTCATTGGGTGATATATGACACAAGGAGGGGATGGAGGGCCTTAGTTAGAGTATTTGGCTGTGATCACATGGTTTTGTCAATAGATAGGAGGGAGATGAGCTATGAGGGGACACTAGCAGTGGGTGCAGATCACTTTGCTTTATTCCTGTGTGCACTTGTCAGTGGGGTAGTGATGCCAGATAGGAGAGGCAGGGGATTTTTGGTTGGATGGGGAGAGGTGATTGAGGGGATGGTCTGACATGAGACAATGTATGCTTGGGGACCAGCAATGTTGGTACAACTTTATCATGAGATGCATATAGTTGTTTATCATCATGATTCAGCTTTATTAGCCAGAGTTACTTTGCTTCATGTATGGATCTAGGAGCATATTCCTGTCACTCGACTAAGATGTGGGTACTATTGTCGTCAGTTTGAGGCCTTTATTTTCTTGTATTGAGATGCCGAGTATACATACACAGGGTAGGTTTGATATTGGAGACAGGTTTTGGATGACATCATTCGAGTTACCTGGAGACCGTACATTAGAGTGGAGCCCTGGCTAGATAATGATGTTCACATGCATTACACATTCTAGCAGTGCTACCTGATAGGTCGCAGGATCCATACGATCGATATGTATCTATTGTCGTGAGTTATGCGGTAGTTTGGACTATGACAGGATGTACCACAACTGATGGTGATTTTTGTACGGACCCATTGAGATGCCCGTTATTGGCCTGCAGCCATACAGCCCCGGGTTGCCCTAGAGGATTTTGCGGCTTTAGAGCCATTGATGTGGGATTGGCAAAGTGTGGTTAGAGATGCAGGCACTACTCCTGTGTATGAGACATGGTGGTGGATGTGGTGGCCTACACGGTTCACAGACCCTACAGAGGAGGTAGTCCCCCCTAAGGAGGTGGCAACATCAGGGGATGAGGAGTTAGAGGAGGATGGAGATGAGGATTTTGATGGGGATGATTTCTTGGAGGAGGGGGAGGAGATTATTGTAGACTATCTTGTGGAGGTTGGAGGGGACGGGGAGGAGAGGGAGATTGGGAGAGATGGGGAGCTGATGGATGTGTTGGCAGCAGCAGCAGCTGGATAGGTTGGGCTTGGGGGAGAGGGGCAGGCAGGTGGTAGCTCGCAGTTGTCCCAACAGTAGGTGTGACAGGGGGTACCTATTGAGTAGGTTCAGATCAAACTGGTGTCGAGGCAGGGAGAACCTCGATAGCATGGGGGATAGCTGAGGGTAGGTAGAGGTGTTCTGCCACCACCATAGGTATCACAGCAACAGTAGGACAGTAGCCAGAGGCGGGTACTTCAGCTTTAGGTGGAGGTTCAAGGCTTCGAGGGGTATCATCTCGTCAGTGGCCTCAGAGTGGAGAGGAGGAGGAGATTGAGACTATGTGGGGATAGGTTGCCAGCTTGCAAGAGGCTTTAGAGAGTCGTAAGGCAAAGCTAGTGTAGTTGCAAGGTACAGTTGCACTATTAGATGGTATAGATGGATAGGTGGTTGTGCTGCGGGCACAGTTAGCCCAGGCATAGGGTGAGATAGTTGTTTTGACAAAAGAGTGGGATGCTGCACTTTCAAGAGCTCAGCAGGCAGAGGCTACGGTGGCTAGCTTATAGGCTTCGGGTGTCGGTATGGGCCCAGTTTTGACACTGATGTAGACATAGTTGTCTTAGGTACAGGGATAGCTATTAGAGGCTAGAGGACAGGCAGATTATTATCAAGGTGTCTATCAGGTGGTAGTGCCTGCAGAGCAACATGTATCAAGCTACAGTTAGCTCAGTGGATCCAGGATGTCTAGGTCACACAGATCTAGATCAATTCAATCTGTTCAACAGCTGATGGGTCCTCCATCACATGTGCCTGAGCAGGCTACACAGGTACAGGTTCAACCATAGCCGTAGCCATAGCTACAGGAAGGACCAAAGTCATAGCCATAGCCACCACCATGACCAAGATCCCCCACTGAGTCAAAGAGAGGGTCCTCTATTCAGGGTTGACAGTTGTATCATTTTGGCCCTTGGAGGCATTGTATCATGACATATTATTTTTTTTTGATGTATATACATGAGCGATGTACATTTTTGTGATGATGATATATGAGATGATGCTTTTTGATGGCCTATATGTTTGTTTATGATGTTTTTATATGATTATGATGATGCTTATGTTGGTGGATGCAGTATGCTTTATAGATTATATGCTATGAATGTGTTGTGTTTATGCGATGTATTATGTTGATGTTATGGATGTACCTATTGATATAATATGATGGATGTAATGATGGTTTACTTATTTTGATATATGCATGTTTGTGATTTATGGACTATGATGTAGAATGCAAATAAATGTTCAAATTAATAAACATTTATTATGGGTGTAAAATGTAATGCAATGGAAATGTATGTTCATCTTTAATAAACACATGTTATGCAACTAGATGGGTTATGAAATGCAATTAAATGATTATGATTATGACATTAAATGATTATGAAATGTAACTAAATGATTATGCTATGGGACTAAATGATTATGAAATGCAATAAAATTGATTATGAAATGCAAATTAAATGTTTATGGAATGCAATGTAATGACTATGAAATGCAAATTAAATGATTATAAAATGCAAACTAAATGATTATGATTATGCACCTAAATGATATATGAGATGATTAAGTCTTGATACACATGATGTTGTTTGTTTAACCCTGGGTGGTGGGGCTTAGTGATAGGGGAATAGGTGGGTAGAGGATAAGGGTTGATGGATTGGGTACGGATAAGATTGGTTATGGTTAGATTGGTGAAGGGAGTGGGATGGTTAATGAGGGAGTTGCTAGGTCATGAAACACCACGTCATTGAGGGGGGGATTTGGTTTGGTTCAGGATGGATTGGAAATCAGTAAGAAGATAGGTTAGTTAGAAGAATGGGGGATGGGGGGTGAATAGATTGGGGGGGTGGAAAATCTAGGCCCAGATAGTATAGTTGAATGGGTGATAGAAAGATGATATGAGCTAGCAATAGTAGTTGCATAAGTTTAAGTGAGCATTTCTTAATTTATTAGAGCAATGTAGGATACAGTTCACAAAGGTATGAGATGAGCTAGGTGATGATATATATCCCACGATTGCATGGACTAGACCCACAAACAATAGGTTGATTTCATGTGTGCCCAATGTAGTATAACCTTGCCTAGCCGAGGAAGGGGACTCATAGCGATGAATGCTCATAGTACATATAAGGTATTGATGTCTGTATATGCAAATGAGGCACATCATGCTAGAACCAACCCAGGCTTCAAGATATGAATACTATTCTTAGAGTAATGAAACCAACCCACAAGCATAGCATACAGAAACAATGATCATGTCTACTCCAGGTGTTGTTTGCCACTTACCATGATATAATGAGATCAAGGTAGCTTTGGAAAGACCTAGAGCGAGACAAGAAGATAAAATCAATAATCAAAAAGACCAACAAAAAGATACAAATAGCTATTGTGTGCTCTTGCCAAGATAAATGTTGATAGGATGATAGATTCTTGTCCATTGTAGGAATGATATATCCTAGGACGTGAATCGGTTGGATTTTGTTAGATAATTTTTGAAAGGTGGGCAAAAGGATAGTCATGCAATGTGTTGGATTATAGTTGGTATGTTGATTGATGATTTTTACATGAGGCACGATGTTTCAAGCGTATACCTAGCGTGTGTATCATTTCTTGGGTCCAGCAAGCTCAGTGAATGGGGACCATACAAATGGGTTGGATGGGTGCATCTTATGTCCTTGAGTACTGGATACTTCCTTCGTATTCCAGACTACCTACATACCCTATGTCCATGGGATCAAGGTACTTTCAAGATGCGGGTGAGATGAATATGTAGTTCTGGCAAGACTTGATAATGTGGGAATGGTTTAGGATAGGTGTGATGTTGAGGGTTGATGGATGTTGATGGTCACGAGTTGCAGAGAGTACTGTTATGGATCGATGTATGGGGGATTTGCAGCGAATTGTTAAAAAAGATTTTTTGGATTTTGGTGATTTTTCTATTGTTTTTGGATTTTGTGATTTTTCATTATTTTTTGGATTTTGTGATTTTCTATTGTTTTTGGATTTTGTGATTTTCTATTATTTTTGGATTTTGTGATTTTTAACTATACAGATGGAAGCTTACAAGGATTCTTATACTATGATGATAGCATTGGGTGGGGAGATGCGGGGTGGGTAATTGATGATTCCAGATTCCAAGCCATGAATGGTGATTTTGGCGTGAATTGTTTGTGATGGAGAAAGGACTTATGATATGGTGGAACCTACCACTACACATGGCGCCTGAGATAGGTTTTCACCACGATACCAATCCAAGGTGTCACCAAAGTGATTTTCACCATTGGAAGTCTTTATTGCACTCGGGTTTTTCTTGAGTTTTTTTATTTTTTGATTTTTTGCTTGGGATACTCGATGGGTTATGCATAGAATTTCTTCAAGTGTAGAATGTTCATAGGCTCATCCAGAGGCTGCCCCTCGAGTGTTGCAAGCTAGTATGCTCTTGATCCATAGCTAGTTGTGATGACATAAGGCCCTAGCCAATTGGGCTCAAATTTTCCTTTCTTAGGGCACTCCTACAAGTTTTTCTGGTTTGCCATAAGGACAAGGTCGCCTACTTCAATTTTTTGGTTCTTGATTTTCTTGTGATAGCTTCTTTTGAGGCAATTTTGATAAGCTTGCAGGTGTTTCAATGCATCTAGATGTTTCTCATCTAGTAATTCTACCTCATGCGACCTTGCGACTTGATATTCTTCCTCATTGATTATGTTTTGCAGGGATACTCTTAGGGATGGGAGCTCGACCTTAATAGGTAAAATGGCTTCGGA
This sequence comes from Cunninghamia lanceolata, assembly GCA_027924645.1. Taxonomy (NCBI): domain Eukaryota; kingdom Viridiplantae; phylum Streptophyta; class Pinopsida; order Cupressales; family Cupressaceae; genus Cunninghamia; species Cunninghamia lanceolata. Next base: position 3,154,860 of record BSBN01000341.1, on the reverse strand, counting down.
TCCAAATACAAGGGAATATGGAGTGGCTCCTGTGGCAGTACGGATGCTTGTGTAATAGGCCCATAGGGAAAGATTGAGCTGGAGGTGCCAATCATGGTCGACTTTATTAACCATCTTCTTTAGAATGCAGAGGATGGTTTTATTTGAAGCTTCTGCTTGACCATTTCCTTAAGGGTAATATGGAGTGGAGATGTGGTGTTGGATTTAGAATTTTTCACACAAAGTGTAGATTTCCTAGTTCTTGAATGTTTCCCATTGTCGGTGATGATGGAATGAGGGATACCATAATGACATATGATAAAATGGAGGATGAACTTGAATATCTATGTTCTAGTGGTGAAGGTGAGTAGTATTTCTTCCACCCACTTAGTGAAGTATTCGGTAACTGTGATGATGAATTTATAGCCATTGGATGATGGTGGATGTATTTTGCCTATGAGGTCAAGCCCCCACTATGAGAAAGGCCACGACTTCATGATTGGTTGCAATTCTTGTGCTGGTGCGTGAATGAGATCTCCATGCTGTTGACATGGCAGGCATTTTTTTACAAACCAGTAGGCATCTCATTCCATGGTTGGCCAATAGTATCTGATCCTTAGGATCTTTTTAGCGAGAGTGGGTACACTTGAATGTGCCCCATATATGCCTTCATGTACCTCTTGCAAGGCCACTTCAGCTTCCCTAGAGTCTAAACATCATAAAAGCGTGCCATCAAGACTCCTTTTGTATAGGGTATCTCCTACAAGGGTGAAGCGGGAGGATTGGTGGATGAAAGTTTTTTTTTGTGAGGCAGATAGGTTAGGAGGGATGATGTTATCATGGAGATATAGATAAGTTTTTTGATACCATGGGGATAAGGGACCAATGACTTTGCACACTAGCTCCGATTGGGGAACATCATATTCTGGAATAGGGAGCTCTTCTATCAAGAATTCACACTTCTTGCTATCTTTCTTCATGTCAACTAGGGATTCGATGGTGCCCATGGCGTTTGCAGCTTTGTTGTTTAGCCTTAGGATTTGTTCAAAGTGGATGTCATCAAAATAGTCTTTAAAGTCATCGACCATCTTTTTATAAGGCAGGAGTTTATCATCCTTAGTTTTGTACTCATTGTTTACTTGTCGGATGACCAATTGGGAGTCTCCATACATTGTCAGCTTCTCAATTCTCCATTTGATTGCCATTCAGAGACCTGTGATAAGGGCCTCATACTCTACCACGTTGTCGGTACACGGGAATGTAATTTTGAATCACTTGGGGATGGTGTCACCTTGAGGGGTAATAAACAAGATGCCTACCCTCGAGCCTCTATGTGTATATGACCCATCGAAGTACATTTTCCATGTTTCTATTGCCGGTGCTATTGTCAAGATGGTTTTGTCAGGAAACTCTGCCAGTGTAAGATATTCTGTAGGAATGGGTGCTTCAGCCAGCTGATCAATGATAACCTATCCTTTGATAGCCTTTCTCTTGGTATATTCAATGTCAAATTCACTGAGGATCATGACCCATTTTGCCATTCTCCCAGTAAGAGAAGCTCTGTTTAACAGATATTTTAGTGGATCGTCTTGGCGATGAGCTTAGTTTTGTGATTGAGCATGTAGTGTCTTAATTTTGTGAAGTAAAGACCAGGGCTAGACATGCTCATTTAATTGGTGTATAGTTTAGCTCATAGGATATCAAGGTGCGGCTGATGTAATATATCGCTCTTTCCTTCCCTTGCTCATCATGCTGTGCTAATAAGGCTCCAATAGCTTTTTCTATTGCTAAGATGTATAATAGGAGGGGTTCTCCTTGCCTTGGCCGAGTTAGAATAGGGGGATTAGCTAGGTATTCTTTTAGCTAGTTGAAGGCAGCCTAACACTGATTGTCCCAGACAAAAGATGTATTCTTTCTGAGTAGGTGTTGGAATGGTTGACATTTATCGGCAAGTTGAGAAATAAACTGATGAATGGACTGGAGTTTCCCTTGTAGACTCCATAGCTATTTGTGTCTTCAAAGGAGGCATTTCAGTGATGACTTTGACCTTTGTGGGGTCTACCTCAATTCCTCTTCTGGAGACTATGTATCCCAAAAAAATTTTGAAGGTGACCCTAAAGACACATTTCTTTGGATTCAAGCAAACATTGTATTGCTCCAGTCAGTCGAAGATCTTTGCTAATACATCTAGGTGTTCCTCCCTTGTCTTTGATTTTCCTAGCAAGTCATCCAAATAGTCTTCCATGATGTGGTGAAAAAGATCATGGAAGATGACAGTCATGGCTCGTTGATATGTGGCTCCAGCATTCTTTAGGCCAAAAGGCATTACCACCCAACAGTACATCCCCCATGGACATATAAAGGCTGTCTTATGTTGGTCCTCTTTTGTGATCCTAATTTGATTATACCCTAAAAAATTATCCATTAGGGATAACATCTCGTGTCCTACCGTAAGATCCATTATCATGTAAATGTTTGGTAAAGGGAAGTCATCCTTCGGGTAGGCTTTGTTAAGATCTCAGAAGTCGGTGCAACAACAGATTCATCCATCATGTTTGGCTACTGGTACTAGGTTGGAAACCCACTTAGGATAGTCAATTGGTCAAATGAACCTAACATCTAGTAGTTTCTTCAATTCTACTTTGACTAGGAGGGCCACCCAAGGGTTCATTTTTCTCAGCTTCTGTTTCACTAGTTTTACATCAGGCTATACTGCAAGGTGATGGACGACCAAAGTAGGATCGAGCCCTGGCATGTCTGCATAAGTCCATGCAAAATTGTGATTTTTACATTTGAAGAAGGCTAAGAAGTTTTCCTACTCTATTGTGTTGAGAGATTCTACCCTAAAGGTGATTTTTCGCTCTTCTTCCGTCCCAAGATTCATCTCTTGAGCTAGCTCCACCAGGATGGGTGATCTGTCAGTATATACCTTCTCTATCTTGGGAAGGCCCATGCTTCTATCTCCTAGCACCTTGTGGAGGTTTTCACCAGGAGATACATACTTTATTTTTACTTTTTTGGGATCTAACACTGCCGCAGAGCAGTTTTCACCATCAGATCCATGTTTGATTTTTATATTTTTGTGACTAGAAGTAGGGGTTGTCTCCCTAAAATAGGATGCCATATCAAGTTCCATAATGTATCCTACTTTATGATCTCCCAGGGGGAAGTGATCTCTAACCCCCATCATTTCAGCGATTGCTTCATCATTTGGTGCTATGTTGAATACAGGAGGTCCCTGTTGGTCCCAGTCTATGAGGTCTGGGTATACAAGGGGTAAGTCATTGGATGAAGAGGTTAGGCTGGTGACTGTGTATATGGTACATATGAATGATTCAAAGAATTTAGAGAAGTCACTAAAGGAGTCTTGATGGCCCATTTTGTTGACATTATCGACTCCAAGGGAGACCGTAACGACCTTGACTAGGATACATTTGTCAGTAGTGAGGATACGTTGTCGTTGACCATATCCTAACCCACGAGTATAAGGATTTCTTGTCACTTGGACTAGTTCCACGATCCCTTGTTCATGAAGGCCAATATTGCCTTGTCCTTTATAGCCCATGTTTTTGACAATCTCTGACCCTTTGCCATAGATCTTTGTTGGTATTGTGGGAGCTTCTTACTCTGTTTCCTCATCTTTATATAGCCATGACAATATGTCTTCAAGCACATCTTGATCAAGGAGATGTTTCTTCTCAAAGGTAGGTGATGGTTTACATTTGATGACAACTGTATTGGCTTCTTCTTTCTTTGGGATACCAAACATTTTAGGGTTGGGTTATGTACCCACATAAAAGGTACCGTGTAGGTCGTATTCCCCACATCCCATGTCACTAAGCTTGATTTTGACCTCAGGCAGTGGAGGTGTGTGGGATGAAGTGGTGGCCATGTTAGCAGGATCGATGTATGAAGTGGATGTTGTGGGGTTGGCTTTTGTTATAGCTTTGTTATACGGACAAAAGGTGTGGTCATGGCCTTCCAAGAAACTATAGTATTGGAAGGGGTGGGGGTCAACATAGATAGTTACTTCCATGCCAATGTGATTAGAAAATTCAAATTGAACTAAGAATGTAAACCAAATGCATGCAAAACAAGAAGTTATACCTTGATATGAAGACCCAATCTCATAAGGGTGAAGGAGCTTGCACCCAAATGCTCCAAGATATACCCTAGCTACTCAAAGGAGATGTGAAATGCTCTCAAGATTACAAATGCAACTCAATAATTTACTTAGCTCAATGGATATTTTGGCATGGTAACATTACTCATAAACTAGATGATGAAATGGCTTGGAGGATGTTGTATTTATAGGCATTTCGAAGAGATTTTGATCCAATGGTTGAGATTGATTTGGGAGATCAATGGTGGAGGATGAAGATGATGTGGAGGGCCTAGATTTTATCTTGGGAAATGGAGGGCTATGAATAAGGATGAATTTTATATTCATCTTGGAAAAAAGGTAAATTAAATGAGGTTGGGTGAGATGGATTATGTGTGAATTAAAAATTCACATGGGGAAGAGTAAAATGAATTAAAAATTTATTTGAGGAAGAGTGGATATTAATGAGTTATGACATGTGTAAGGGGTGTAAGAGGTATTAAATGAGGATTATGACACATGTGTATAAAAAAATGATTTATATGAGATATATTTCAATTTTTTATTTGTGGGATGTGGGAAGGAGTGTTAATCAAAGTTTGACCATTTTAATTAGGGTGATTAGCCTAATCAATATGGCTAGAAAAATTAGGGAATGGGTTAATGAGAAGTTAAGATTAATTAAATAAGGATTTATTTAATTAATCCTAAGGCTAGGATGATATAGGCTAGGGTAGGCAATTAAATAATGACTATTTAACTACCTAGGGTAGGGATAGGTTAATTAATAGGCTGAATTAATTAGTTAAACATGATTTAACTAATTAATTAGATTTGGTGAAAATAGAGAATTAACCAAATAAATATTGCATATTTATTTAATTAATTGGGTAAGGTTAGACTATTGAATTAATTAAATTAATCCAATTGTAGGGGATAAAATGATGAAAAATTAGGTGATGAAGGGATAATTAACTAAATAAAAATTTAATTAATTGATTGAGGGGAAATTGGTATGTTTAGGGATGTCGGGAGTCGGTTTGACGATGGAGACATTTTTAGGTGTCTACAGTTACCTTTGGTCTTCTTACCGGTAGAAATCACTGTTCTGGAGCTTTCCATGATCTTGCACCCATTATCTTTGAATCTTAGATCATAACCTTTGTCACACATCTGACCAACACTCAAAAGATTATGCTTTAAACACTTCACATGTAGTGTTGGGAATTAAGGTGTCTCAACCTTGGTAATTCCTTGCATTATTTATGATTTTATTTATTAATTCATTTCCTATGTTGTAAATTAATTGTAAAGTCCATATTGTCATTTTGTGGGATGTGGCACAGTGATGTGTCATCTTACATGGAAGATGACAACTTGTAATTTTGTCCTCACATGAGGAGATAGGCATCCCACTTTGTGGTAGGAGTATTTTTCCATGTGTCAGCATCTTGGATGTTGTGTAAAGGAATGTTTGACTAAAATGGTTATGACAGATTCCTATGACAAAGTTATGACATGTAAGAGTCAGAAATAGAAGCTTGTAAGATAGGTGAAGACATGTGTCATGAAGCATCTTTGAATAAGGCATATTTGGGCGCCCCAAGGTGAACTATGACATGTTGTAAGAGAATATGCTATTTATAGCCTGTGTATGACAGATTCTCTTACAATTGTAAGTTGTAACTTCTATGACAGATTCTGTGACGGTTGTAAAAGTCATAAGAGCATCTGTCATAGCCCATTTTAGAAATAGGTGACCTCTTTGGGATGGGAGCTATGGACAAGTGTTAGGCACATTCTATAATGTTGACCAAGTGTCCTTAGGCATGGGTTTTGGGCAATGAGGCCAAGTTGGAGGCCCATTCCAAGATAGGACCAATTTTGCCTTGTATATTCTATATAAACAGGTGCTTGGAGGAGGAGATGGATTATAGGATTGACATGTACTGTTATGCTACCAGATTATCTCCAAACACGAGTGTCGAAGACCATTGAAGATTGCATTGCAAGTGTATTGTAAACCATATTTAGTTTTGATAATACATTTGTGCAGGTTTATGAGTGTGGGGTTTTTCACCTAATAAGGGTTTTCCCCATGTCATATCTTTGTCTCTCTTCTTTTGTTTTCTTTCTAGTTCATGTGTATTGCTGCAATATCTCTGTTAGATGTTTAATGTTTCTATAATTGTAAGGATTAAATTGAATTTGTATGGCTCTCCCCTCATTAGATTAGTGTAGGAAGTGATTTCCGCACACCTAGCTTCCTTTCAGTTGGTATCAGAGCTTGATCACCTTTGGTCCTAGTTGTTGGGTAGGGGTTTTTTGAGCTGATCTTAAGATGAGTGGGAGTCTATGTAGAGTATTCTAAATCTTATTACAGAAAGGAGATGGCAAGCACATCTGGAAGGATAGAAGTGGAGAAATTCGATGGGACTAATTTCAAGCTGTGGAAGCTCAAGGTGGAAGACATGCTTGTTGATCGAGACCTTTGGGAAACTATCAGTGGAACTAAACCAGCTGCAATGTCACAAGCTGATTGGGATCTCAAGGATCAAAAGGTTAAGGGTCTCATAAGACTTAGTCTTGCTGATTCTGTCATGTTAAATGTCCATGAGGAGACTACTACAAACTTGCTTTGGAAGAAGTTGGGAGATGTGTATCAAGCCAAATCCCTAGTTAACAAACTTTTTCTGAGAAAGAAGTTGTATTCTCTTCCATTTCTAAACATATGAATGCTTTCAACATGATGGTTGCACAATTAACATCCGTTGGTGTGAAGATGGAGGAGGAGGATCATTATATGACCTTGTTTTGTTCTTTGCCAGACTCGTGGGATCATCTTGTCATGGCTATTGGAAACAACACATCCACATTCAAAATGGATGAAGTGGTTTCTTCACTGTTGTCTGAAGAGATATGAAGAAAGTCTTTTGAGGTAGCCAAAGAGGCTATTGCAATTTGTGGAAGACCCAAGGAAAATGATGTAGGAGCATCCAGTGGTGTAAGGGCAATCTTGTATCACCCAAAAAGATGTTGCTTCAAAATCATTACAGTTGTTTTCATTTCTTTCCATAATTAGTATTTTTGGTTCCATAATCTCCTGAATAATGATGCAGGACTTTCATTTTTTTTTAGACTGCTAAAAATAGCAAACTGCCAATTTTAGAAAGTTTACCTGCTATTTTAGGAAAGTTTGTATTTGGGCATGGATTGAAGTGAAAACTTGCAGAAAGTTACATAACGGAAATATAAGACCTTTGGTGAAGGAATTAGGCAAAAATTATTTGTGAGCTGAAAGATATTAAAGTTTTTGTTTTCTGAAAAGCCCCTAAAAATTTATGAAATGAGATATGAGGCACTAAAACATCCCATAACATCTTGAAAAATTGATAGAAATCTGTTTATGGATTTCCAGTGTGATAGTTCACATCGTGAGCTTTCCGGCACTTAAAATGGTTTGTCAATCAAACACTCGGATCAAAAGTTATGCTTCCCAGAAGTTGACCTATTTTTGGAGGGAGTTGCAAATTTCAAAATTTAGCTAGAGGCTACCAAAAAGTGCTATTTATGACTATTTTGGGAACCCTGGGAGGTATTAGAGTTAAGGGAGAAAGTGTAGATTCAAGAATAGGTGAGAAAATAGAAACCCTAGCTAATTTGGGGTTACAGAAGGCCGAATATTCTAGAGTCTTGAGGTTGGGAAAGCTGTAATGTGTTGCAGCTAGTAGAGGATTCATCCTCTATTGTAATTGAGCTTATGTAATGTAATGAGTTGCCTAGATCAATAAAAGAAAGTTCTATTTTCTGTGTTCAATTTCTATTGTGTGTTTTGTGATTTACCCCCTTCATCAAGTGGTATCAGAGCAAGGGTTTCTGAGTGTGTAGACAGATCGCTGACTGTGAGTCAGTTTGCACCAGGACTTGAGGTTGTGGTTTTGCTATGGAGACCAAGATGCCTCCACAAAGAAATTGTGTTGGAAGGAATTCTTTGATGGAAGAGGGTTTTAGATCCCTACAAAGGAAGATCTATGCATTGCAAGAGGAGATATGAAGAGGGTTTGATCCGAGAACAAGAGAAGAAAGTGAGGATGAAACTGAAGAAGAGCTATCCGAGGAAGAACAAAAAGCTGCAGGATTTCCTGCAGAAGTTAGGTTGTTGAGGGCCATTTCTAAGATTGGAAAGAGGCCCAAGATCAAAGTTTCTACATATTCTGGAGATTTGAATCCGGAACAGCTTATTGCTTAGATCAATGACATGGAGGAGTATTTCGAGTATGAAGATGTGGAGGACCCAGATCGGGTCAAATTTGCAAAAACAAAGTTGAAGGGCAATGCCAGTATTTGGTGGAACGAGGTCCAGTTAGAGAGGAATAGAAGAGGAAAAGGAAAGATCACTAGATGGGATCGGATGGTGGAGAAACTGAAGAATTAGTTCATTCATGTGGACTATGAGATGGAGTTGCTGAAGAAGCTGCAAGGACTGAAGCAATGTAACAAGTCTGTTAAGGAGTATATAGAAGAGTTTTAAAAGATTACTTTGAGGATAGGCCATGTAGAGGCCAATAAGGAGAAGGTAGCTCATTACATTAATGGGTTGAGGCCAAGTATTCAAGAGGAGCTGAGCCTGGTTAGAATGACCACCATAGAAGATGTGTACCAGTTTTCCCTAAAGGTGGAAGAGAAGCTGAACAAAAGATTCGATAGCAAGCAAAGGGGAAGAGGTCAAGGCAGAAGGACTAGTGCAAGACCCTATGGAACCCGAATTAAAGATCCAAAGAAGAGTGAAGAAGCTGGCACCAATCGAAATTAGAGGGGAGATAATACCTACCGCCCTTGAGATTAGAACAATGGTGAGCAAAGGGGAAGAGGAAGAGGTAGACCTAGGGAAGGACCTGGAAGAGGAGGTTTCAGAGGAACCTGTTTCCTATGTGGAGAAGAAGGGCATCAATCATATGAGTGTCTGTAACATTAAGGAAGGACAAATAGAAGACCTGAAGGTAATGCACGAGTTGTACATGTAGATGAAGATGCACATTCTAAGCATTCTGAAGATGTTGAAAGGGGAGAAACCCTAGTTGTCAAAAGAACCATGCTGAATGAGGAGAAAGAACCAAATCATAGGAAGAGTTTATTCCACACAAGGTGCAAATGTGAAGATAAGTGTTGTGATATTATTATTGACAGTGGAAGCATTGACAATCTTGTTTTAGAGGAGATGGTTGACAAGTTGAAGTTGACAAGAAGAAATCATCCACATCCATATCGGATTGCATGGTTGCAGAAAGACCACAGAGCTTTGGTCAATGAACAGTGTTTAGTGAAGTTCAAGACTGGGGACTATCATGATGAGGTGTTGTGTGATATCATACTGATGGATGCATGTCATATGCTATTGAGGAGGCCATGGCAGTATGATAGGAGCGCTGTCCATGATGGCCGTGCAAACACATATTCCCTAACAAAGGATGGAGTTTGTCATAAGCTGAAGCCCTTGAAGGAGGTGGAAGAAAAGGTATGTAGTACTGCAAGAATTTGCTTAGTATATGGTAGGAAATTTTTGGAGGGTATGAAGCATGAACATCATTATTTTGCATTGATTCCTAAGATTAATCAAGAGAAATGTGAAGATGTACCAGCAGAAGTTTTAGATATATTGGAAGAATTTCATGATAGTATCTCTGATAATGTACTAGAAGGTTTACCACCAGTAAGAAAGATAAGTCATCAAATGGACTTGATACCAGGAGCTAGTTTACCAAATAAGGCAGCCCATAGAATGACTCCAGTAGAGAGTGAAGAGTTGAACAGATAAGTTCAAGAGTTGTTGAGGAATGGATTGATAAGAGAGAGCCTAAGTCCCTATGCAGTACCTATAGTACTAGCACCAAAGAAAGATGGAGAGTGGAGAATGTGTACAGACTCTCAAGCCATCAATAAGATCATGATCAACTATAGGTTTCCATTGCCAAGAATGGATGACATAATGGACTATTTGAGTGGAGCCAAGTACTTCACAAAAATTGACCTGAAGAGTGGGTATTGCCAGATCCGTATCAAAGAAGGAAACAAGTGGAAGATAGCCTTCGAAACCAAAGGAGGTTTGTATGAGTGGTTAGTCATGCCATTTGGGCTAACCAATGCATCGAGCACATTCATGCGGCTCATGAACGAGGTATTGAAAATTTTTTTGGGAAGTTTTGTTATTGTTTATTTAGATGACATTTTGATTTTTAGTAAGACTTGGGGTGAGCATTTGATGCATATCAGAAGAGTTTTAGAGAAGCTAAGGGAGGAGAAGTTGTTGATCAATCTGAAGAAATGTAGTTTTACAAAGAGGGAGTTGGTATACCTGAGGTTTGTTGTCTCAGAGGAAGGTCTTAAGATGGACCTAGAGAAGGTGAGAGCTATCCTCGAATGGCCTACACCAAGGAGTGCCACAGAGGTAAGATCTTTTCATGGTTTGGAAAGTTTCTACAGAAAGTTTATCAAAAATTTTAGTAGCATTTGTGCACCCCTAACTGAGACAATGAGATGGGATAGAAAAGAGTTTAGATGGACTAAAGGAGCAAACAAAAGCTTTGTTACATTGAAGCAAAAAGTCACAGAGCAACTTGTTTTGGCTCTTCCAGATTTTAATAAGGTATTTCAGGTAGATTGTGATGCTAGTGGTAGTGCTATAGGAGCTATCTTGAGTCAAGAAGGTAAGCCCATTACCTATTTTAGTGAGAAACTTCATGATGCCAAGAAAAAATATTATGTTTATGATCAAGAATTTTATGCTATAGTTTAGGCTTTGAAGAAATGGAGACATTATTTATTGCCAAAAGAGTTTGTTTTATATACTAATCATCAAGCTTTACAGTATCTTAATAGTCAAGGAAAGTTGAACTAGAGGCACTTAAAATGGGTTGAGTTTTTGTAGAGTTATACTTTTGTTTTGAAGCACATGAGTGGGAAGTCCAACAGAGTTGCAAATGCCTTAAATAGAAGGCAAAATTTGTTGATAGAAATGAAGATAGAGGTTGTGGGGTTCAATGAGCTCAAAAGTTTGCATCCTGAAGACCCAGATTTTATAGAGGCTTGGAAAGCTTGTCTGGAACCTGTTACTTTGGACAAGACAAAATGGTTGGATTTCATAATCCAAGATGGCATGTTGTTTAAAGGAAGCCAGTTGTGCATTCCGAGGAGTTCCATGAGAGAGACCTTGATTAAGGAGAAGCATAGTGGAGGATTGGCTGGACACTTTGGTTGAGATAAGACCATTACTATTGTTGGTGAAAATTATTATTGGCCATAGTTGCACCAGGATGTGAGGAAATTTGTGCAGAGTGTGTCAGATGGCAAAAGGAACAAGTCAGAATATAGGGCTATATCAACCATTACCTGTACCAGAGAAGCCATGGGATGATATCAATATGGATTTTGTTCTTGGTTTACCAAGGACACAGAGAGGACATGATTCTATTTTTGTGGTGGTGGACAGATTCTCGAAGATGGTACATTTTATTCCTTGTAAGAAGACTAATGATGCTGTTCATATTACAGAGTTATTTTTCAAGGAGGTGGTGAGACTACATGGTCTACCGAAGAGCATAGTTTTAGATCGAGATACCAAATTTGTTGGTTATTTCTAGAGCACATTGTGGAAAAAATTTGAAAACATATTTCAAGTTCAGTACTGCACACCATCCATAGACTAATGGACAGACATAAGTGGTGAATAGGAGTTTGGGTAACCTACTACGATGTTTAGTAGGAGATAAGCCCAAGGGATGGGATTTGATTATACCACAGGCAGAATTTGCTTACAACAATTCTATCAATAGGAGTACTAGTAAATCACCATTCCAGATTGTATATGGCAATAGCCCAAGAAATGTTGCTGAGTTAAGGAAGCTGGACAATAGAGAAAAGACAAGTGCCGCAGCTGAAGACTTTGCAGAACATCTGAAGAATTTGCATGAAGAGGTGAGAAAGCACATTAATAAGATGAATATTCAGTACAAGGCTAAGGTAGATTAGAAGAGGAGATATAAGGAGTTCCAAGTAGGAGAGGAAGTCATGGTTCACTTGAGAAAAGAAAGGTTCCCAATTGGAACATACAATAAGTTGAAAATGAAGAAATTTGAATCGTGCAGAATCCTGAAGAAGCATGATTCAAGAAATGCATATGAGGTAGAGCTGCCAAGTGGGATAAATATTTCCCTTGTGTTCAACATTGCTGATTTAACAAAATATCATGAAGGTGGCACAGCGGATGGACCGACACAAGAACAGTGGAGTATTCCAGCATCTACTTCAATAGAGGAGATAGAAGAGATCTTGGATAGCCATGTGGGAAGAAGTACTCAGAATATACAATATGAAGAATATCTGGTGAAATGGAAAGGAAGGCCTATTGAAGATTCTTCTTGGTTGTCTAAGTCAGAGGTTGACTGTTTGGGTTTTCATCAAATAAACACCTGAGACATGACAGGGTCACTTCTCAAATTATCTTGGGTGTCTGATGTAGGAGCATCCAGTGGTGTAAGGGCAATCTTGCATCACCCAAAAAGATGTTGCTTCAAAATTATTATAGTTGTTTTCATTTCTTTCCATAATTAGTATTTTTGGTTCCATAATCTCCTAAATAATGATGTAGGACTTTCAATTTTTTTTAAACTACTAAAAATAGCAAACTACCAATTTTGAAAAGTTTTTCTCATATTTTAGGAAAGTTTGCAATTGGGCACTGATTGAAGCAAAAACTTGCAAAAAATTACATAACAGAAATATAAGACCCTTGGTGAAGGAATCAGGCAAAGATCATTTGTGAGCTGAAAGATATTAAAGTTTTTGTTTTCTAAAAAGCCACTAAAAATTTCTAAAATGAGATATGAGGCACTAAAACATCCCATAACATCTTAAAAAGTTAATAGAAATCTGTTTACAAATTTCTAGGATGATAGCTCACATTGTGAGCTTTTCGGCAGTTAAAACGGTTCGTCAATTAGACACCCGAATCAAAAGTCATGCTTCCCGGAAGTTGACCTACTTTTGGAGGGAGTTGAAAATTTCAAAATTTAGCTGAAGGGCACCAAAAAGTGCTATTTATGACTATTTTGGGAACCCTAGGTGGTAGTGGAGTTAAGGGGGCAAGTGTAGAGTCAAGAATAGGTTGGAAAATAGAAACCCTAGCTAATTTGGGGTTACAGAAGGTTGAAGATTCTAGAGTCTTGAGGTTGGGAAAGTTATAATGTGTTGCAGCTAGTAGAGGATTCATCCTCTGATTGTAATTGAGCTTCTATAATGTAATGTGTTGCCTAGATCAATAAAAGAACGTTCTATTTTTTGTGTTTAATTTCTATTGTTGTGTGTTTTGTGATTTACCCCCTTCATCAAGTGGTATCAGAGCAAGGGTTGCTGAGTGTGTAGACAGATCACCGACTATGAGCCACTTTGCATGAGGACTCAAGGTTGTGGGTTTGTTGTGGAGACCAAGATGCCTCCACGAAGAAATTGTGTTTGGACAAATGCTTTGATGGAAGAGGGTTTTAGAGCCCTACAAAGGCAGATTGATGCATTGCAAGAGGAGCTGTGAAGAGGGTTTGATCCAAGAACAAGAGAAGAAAGTGAGGATGAAGCTAAAGAAGAGCTATCCGAGGAAGAACAAAAAGTTGCAGGAGATCCTGCAGAAGTTAGGTTGTTGAGGGCCATTTCTAAGATTGGAAAGAGGCCTAGGATCAAAGTTTCTACATATTCTAGAGATTTGAATCCAGAACAGCTTATTGATTGGATTAATGACATGGAGGAGTATTTTGAGTATGAAGATGTGGAGGAACCAGATCGGGTCAAGTTTGCAAAAACAAAGTTGAAGGGCCACGCCAGTATTTGGTGGAAGGAGGTCCATTTAGAGAGGAACAAAAGAGGAAAAGGAAAGATCACTAGATGGGATTGGATGGTGGAGAAACTGAAGAAGCAGTTCATTCCTATGGATTATGAGATGGAGTTGTTGAAGAAGCTGCAAGGACTAAAGCAAGGTAACAAGTCTGTTAAGGAGTATACAGAAGAGTTTTATAAGATTACTATTAGGACAAGCCATACAAAGGCCAATAAGGAGAAGGTATCCTATTACATTAATGGGTTGAGGCCAAGTATTCAAGAGGAGTTGAGCCTGGTTAGAATGACCACCATAGAAGATGCATACCAGTTTTCCCTAAAGGTGGAAGAGAAGCTAAATAAAAGATTCAATAGCAAGCAAAGGGGAAGAGGTCAAGGTGGAAGGACTAGTGCAAGACCCTATGGAGGCCGAAATGAAGATCCAAAGAAGAGTGAAGAAGCTGGCACCAATCAAAATCAGAGGGGAGATAATACCTATTGCCCTCCTGACTAGAACAATGGTGAGCAAAGAGGAAGATGAAGAGGCAAACCTGGGCAAGGACCTAGAAGAAGAGGTTTCAGAGGAACCTGTTTCCAATGTGGAGAAGAAGGGCATCAAGCATACAAGTGTCTACAACATCAAGGAAGGACAAATAGAAGACCTGAAGGTAATGCACGAGTTACACATGTAGATGAAGATGCATATTCTGAGCATTCTGAAGATGCTGAAAGGGGAGAAACCCTAGTTGTTAGAAGAACCTTGCTAAATGAGGAGAAAGAACCAAATTAGAGGAAGAGTTTATTCTGTACAAGGTGCAAATGTGAAGGTAAGTGTTGTGATATTATTATTGATAGTGGAAGCACTAACAATCTTGTTTCAGAGGAGATGGTTGACTTGTTGAAGTTGACAAGAAGAAAGCATCCACATCCATATCAGATTGCATGGTTGGAGAAGGACCACAAAGATTTGGTCAATGAGTAGTGTTTAGTGAAGTTCAAGATTGGGGACTACCATGATAAGGTGGTGTGTGATATCATACCAATGGATGCATGTCATATGCTATTGGGGAGGCCATGGCAGTATGATAGGAGTGCTGTCCATGATGGCCATGCAAACACATATTCCCTAACAAAGGATGGAGTTCATCATAAATTAAAGCCCTTGAAGGAGGTGGAAGAAAAGGTATGTAGTACTGCCAGAATTTGCTTAGTAAATGGTTGAAAATTTTTGGAGGGTATGAAGCATGAGCATCATTGCTTTGCATTGATTCCTAAGATTAGTCAAGAGAAATGTGAAGATGTACTAGCAGAAGTTTCATATGTTGGAAGAATTTTAGGATATTATCTCTGATAATGTACCAAAAGGTTTACCACTAGTGAGAAAGATAAGTCATCAAATGGACTTGATACTAGGAGCCAGTTTGCCAAATAAGGCAGCCCACAGAATGACTCCAGCAGAGAGTGAAGAGTTGAAAAGACAAGTTCAGGAGTTGTTGAGGAAGGGATTGATAAGAGACAGCCTAAGTCCCTATGCGGTACCTGCAGTACTAGCACCAAAGAAAGATGGAGAGTGGAGAATGTGTGCAGACTCTCAAGCCATCAACAAGATCATGATCAAGTACAGGTTTCTATTTCCAAGAATGGATGACATAATGGATTGTTTGAGTGGAGCCAAGTACTTCACAAAAATTGACCTGAAGAGTGGGTATCACCAAATCTATATCAGAGAAGGAGACGAGTGGAAGACAACCTTCAAAACCAAAGAAGGATTGTATGAGTAGTTAGTCATGCCATTTGGGCTAACCAATGCACCGAGCACATTCATGAGGCTCATGAACGAGGTATTGAAAGAATTTTTTGGAAGTTTTGTTATTGTTTATTTAGATGACATTTTAATTTTTAGTAAGACTTGGGATGAGAATTTGATGCATATCAGAAGAGTTTTAGAGAAGCTGAGGGAGGAGAAGTTGTTGATCAATCTGAAGAAATGTAGTTTTGCAAAGAAAGAGTTGGTATACCTAGGATTTGTTGTCTTAGAGGAAGGTCTTAAGATGGACCCAGAGAAGGTGAGAGCTATCCTTGAATGGCCTACACCAAGGAGTGCCACGGAGGTAAGATCTTTTCATGGTTTGGCAAGTTTTTACAGAAAGTTTATCAGAAATTTTAGTAGCATTTGTGCACCCCTAACTGGGACAATGAGAGGGGATAAAAAAGTTTAGATATACTAAAGGAGCAGACAATAGCTTTGATACATTGAAGCAAAAAGTCACAGAGCAACCTGTTTTGGCACTTCCAAATTTCAATAAGGTATTTTAGGTAGATTGTGATGCTAGTGGTATTGCTATAGGAGCTATCTTGAGTCAAGAAGGTAAGCCCATTGCCTATTTTAGTGAGAATCTTAATGATGCCAAGAAAAAGTATTCTATTTATGATCAGGAATTTTATGCTATAGTTTAGGCTTTGAAGAAATGGAGACATTATTTGTTGCCAAAAGAGTTTGTTTTATATACTGATCATCAGGCTGTATAATATCTTAATAGTCAAGGAAAGTTGAAATAGAGGCACTTAAAATGGGTTCATTTTTTGTAGAGTTATACTTTTGTTTTGAAGCACAGGAGTGGGAAGTCCAAGAGAGTTGTAGATGCCTTGAGCAGAAGGCAAAATTTCTTAACAGAAATGAAGATAGAGGTTGTGGAGTTTGATGAGCTCAAAAGTTTGTATCCTGAAAATCTAGATTTTGTAGAGGCTTGGAAAGCTTTTCTGGAACCTGTTACTTTAGAAAGGACAAAATAGTTGGATTTCATAATCTAAGATGGCATGTTGTTTAAAGGAAGCCAGCTGTGCATTCCAAGGAGTTCCATGAGAGAGAACTTGATTAAGGAGAAGCATAGTGGAGGATTGGCTAAACACTTTGGTCAAGATAAGACCATTGCTATTGTTGGTGAAAATTATTATTGGCCACAGTTCTAGCAGGACGTGAGGAAATTTGTGCAGAGTTGTAGAGTGTGTCAAATGACAAAAGGAACAAGTTAGAATACAGGGCTATATCAGCCATTACCTATACCAGAGAAGCCATGGGATGATATCAGTATAAATTTTGTTCTTGGTTTACCAAGGACACATAGAGGACATGATTCTATTTTTGTGGTGGTGGATAGATTCTTGAAGATGGCACATTTTATTCCTTGTAAGAAGACTAATGATGATGTTCATATTGCAAAGTTATTTTTCAGGGAGGTGGTGAGACTACATGGTCTACCGAAGAGCATAGTTTCATATTGAGATACCAAGTTTGTTGGTTATTTCTGGAGGACATTGTGGAAGAAGTTGAAAATAGATTTGAAGTTTAGTACTACACACCATCCACAGACTGATGGACAGATAGAAGTGGTGAATAGGAGTTTGGGTAACCTGCTATGGTCCTTAGTAGGAGATAAGCCCAAGGGATGGGATTTGATTTTACCATAGGTGGAATTTGCTCACAACAATTCTGTCAATAGGAGTAATGGTAAATCACCATTCCAGATTGTATATGGCAATAGCCCAAGAAATGCTTCTGAGTTAAGGAAGCTAGACAAAGGAGAAAAGACAAGTGCCGCAGCTAAAAACTTTGTAGAACATCTGAAGAATTTGCATGAAGAGGTGAGAAAGTACATTAATAAGATGAATATTTAGTACAAGGCTAAGTCAGATCAGAAGAGGAGATATATAGAGTTCCAAGTAGGAGAGGAAGTCATGGTTTACTTGAGAAAAGAAAGGTTCCCAATTGGAAAATACAATAAGTTGAAAATGAAGAAATTTGGACCGTGCAGAATCCTGAAGAAGTATGATTTAGGAAATGCATAAGAGGTAGAGCTGCCAAGTGGGATCAATATTTCCCTTGTGTTCAACATTGGTGATTTAACAGAATATCATGAAGGTGGTATAGCAGATGTACCGACACAAGAACAATGGAGTATTCCAGCATTTACTTCAACAGAGGAGATAGAAGAGATCTTGGATAGTCATGTGGGAAGAAGTACTCGGAACAGGCAATATGAAGAATATCTGTTGAAATGGAAAGGAAGGCCTGTTGAAGATTCTTCTTGGTTATCTAAGGCAGAGGTTGACTGTTTGGGTTTTCCTCAAACAAACACTTGAGATGTGATAGGGTCACTTCTCAAATTACCCTGGGTGTTTGATGTAGGAGCATCCAGTGGTGTAAGGGCAATCTTACATCACCCAAAAAGACATTGCTTCAAAATCATTATAGTTGTTTTCATTTCTTTCCATAATTAGTATTTTTGGTTCCATAATCTCCTGAATAATGATGTAGGACTTTCAGTTTTTTTTTAGCTGCTAAAAATAGTAAACTGCCAATTTTGGAAAGTTTACCATCTATTTTAGGAACGTTTGCATTTGGGCACAAATTGAAGTGAAAACTTGTAGAAAGTTACATAACGAAAATATAAGACCTTTGGTGAAGGAATCAGGTAGAGATCATTTGTGAGCTGAAAGATATTAAAGTTTTTTTCTGAAAAGCCCCTATAAATTTATGAAATGAGATATGAGGCACTCAAACATCCCATAACATCTTAAAAAGTTGATGGAAATCCATTTATAGATTTCCAGTGTGATAGTTCACATCGCGAGCTTTTCGGTGCTTAAAATGATTTGTCAATCGGACACCCGGATCAAAAATTATGCTTCCCAGAAGTTGACCTACTTTTGGAGGGCGTTGGAAATTTTGAAATTTAGCTGGAGACTGCCAAAAAGTGCTATTTATGACTATTTTGGGAACCTTGGGCAGTAGTAGAGTTAAGGGGGCAAGTGTAGAGTCAAGAATAGGTGGGAAAATAGAAATCCTAGCTAATTTGGGGTTACAGAAACCTGAAGATTCTAGAGTCTTGAGGTTGGGAAAGCTGTAATGTGTTACAGTCAGTAGATGATTCATCCTTTGATTGTAATTGAGCTTCTGTAATGTAATGAGTTGCCCAGATCAATAAAAGAAAGTTCTAGTTTATTTGTTCAATTTCTATTGTTGTGTGTTTTATGATTTACCCCCTTCATCAGAAAAAGTGAAAAAGAAGGACAAGAATGCTGAGAAGGGTAGATCCAAATCCTGTGGGAGATCCAAATCTCTTGGAAAGTCCAAGGCTCTCTGTTGGAATTGTGGTAAATCTAGGCATTTTTGAAAAGAATACATAGAGGAAAAGAAAAAGAAGAAGAACCCAGATTCAAATTTTGACAAGTCACAAGATGATGGTGATGCGTTCATCGCATCCCTGGAAACCCATGCATCTGATGATGTGTGGCTGATTATTTCTAGTGCATTATTTCACATGACCTCACATCGAGACTAGTTCACTAAGTATGGGGAGTTCGATGGTGGAAAGGTGTCCCTAGGTGACGACTCTCATTTGAAGATTCTTGGTCGTGGAAGAGTCTCTATTCAATTCCCTGATGGACAAGTGACGGGGATCTCTATGGTTATGCATATCCTAGGCTTAGCACAAAACTTGCTTTCTGTAAGTATGTTGAATGATGCAGGTGTGCATGTTATCTTTTTGAAAGAAGGATGCAAGATGACTAGAGGAGCTATGGTGCTTGCTAAGGGTACTAGGAGAGGTACTCTGTTTCAGCTAGAGGCATGCATCTCACAATGCAATAGTTCTTCTGACTCAAGGAAGAGGGCAACAATCACTTCATTCCCACCATCTGAACGAGCAGTGAAGAAATTTGTTGTTTCTAATTTTGATGGTTGTAATCATGCCTTGGAAGTTAAGCTTCTTGCTGAAAAGACAATGTTATAGCATAAGAGATTTGGCCACATTGGTGAGAAAGGTCTGCGTACCCTGAAAAATAAGAACCTTGTTGAGGGGTTAGATGATTGTAACCTTGAGTTTGAATTTTGCGAACATGGCATATATGGAATACAAAACTATGTTCAGTTTTACTCGAGTTCTCATAAGTCTTCTGGTGTGTTGGACCTTGTTCATTATGATGTATTTGGTCCTATTAATGTTCCTTCATTATCAAAATATGTATATTTTGTATCTTTTATAGATGACTACAATAGAAGGACATGGATTTATTTTCTCAGAAGCAAATCTAAAGTCTATAGTAAGTTTAAGGAGTTTAAGGCCTTTGCTAAAAATTAGACTGGTAAAAAGATTAAATATTTGAGAACTGACAATGGTGGTAAGTTCTATTCTACAAAATTTGATAAATATCGCAAGGAACTTAGGATTGAAAGACACAAGACAACTCCATACACCCCGCAACAAAATGGAGTTGCAAAGAGGGTGAACAGGACACTGATAGAGAAGGCTAGGAGTGTGCTTAGTGGAGCTAGCCTAGAACAAAAGTTTTGGGCTGAAACTGTTGCCACTGCTTGTTATCTTGTAAATAGATCTCCTACATCAGCCCTTGTTGGTAACACACCCATGGAGGTGTGGTCTGGTAGAAAGCCTTCAATAAGGCATCTTCATGTTTTTGGTTGTGAGGCATATGTACGTGCCTAGGGAGAAGCGGTCAAAATTAAAGAACAAGGCTATTAAGTGTATCTTCATTGGCTATGGTGTTGGTGTGAAAGGGTACAAGCTTTGGGATGCCGTAGCTGAAAAAGTGCTGTATGGCAGAAGTGTCATCTTCATAGAGCTTACACCTTCTTCCACTATTTTACAGCCAGAAGAAAAAGAAAAGAAAGAGGATGTTGTTCAGTTTCTTGCTACCCCTGAGAAGACTGAACAGAAAGACAATGTTGGACCTAATGATGAGGAGAGCTCTTGCAAATCTGAAAGCTCAGATCAAGAAGCTGAACCTCAACCTCAGCTCTTGAGGAGGTCTACACGAATAAGGATGGGAAGATAAATTTAGAGAAGGTAGATACTTTGAAGAATGTTGTAGATGCATTGACAAAGCCAATGAGAACAAAGAAGTTCAGATGGTGTTTGGAGTCTATGGGCCTCTCGGCCTATAGTAGTTAAATCTTGTTATTCTATTGGCTCTTACAAGGTGTTCGACAAGTGGGAGAATGTTGGGAATTAAGGTGTCTCAACCTTGGTAATTCCTTGCATTATTTATGATTGTATTTATTAATTCATTGCCTACGTTGTAAATTAATTGTAAATTCCATATTGTCATTTTGTGGGATGTGGCACAGTGATGTGTCAACCTACATGGAAGATGACAACTTGTAATTTTGTCCTCACATGAGGATATATGCATCCCACTTTGTGGTAGGAGTATTTTGCCATGTGTCGGCATCTTAGATGTTGTGTAAGGGAATGTTTGATCGAAACCGTTATGACAAATTCCTATGACCAAGTTATGACATGTAAGAGTCAGAAATAGAAGCTTGTAAGACAGGTGAAGACATGTGTCATGAAGCATCTTTGAAAAAGGCATATTTGGGTGCCCCAAGGTGGACTATGACATGTAAGAGAATATGATATTTATAGCCTGTGTATGATAGATTCTCTTACAACTGTAAGTTGTAACTGCTATGACATATTCTATGACGGTCGTAAGAGTCGTAAGAGTATCTGTCATAGCCCATTTTGGAAATAGGAGACCTCTTTGGGATGGGAGCTATGGACAAGTGTCAAGCACATTCTATAATGTTGACCAAGTGTCCTTAGGCGTGGGTTTTGGGCCATGAGGCCAAGTTCGATGCCCATTCCAAGATAGGACCAATTTTGCCTTGTATATTCTATATAAACATGTGCTTGGAGGAGGAGATGGATTACAGGATTGACAATTATTCTTATGTTGCCGGATTGACTCTAGACATGAGTGTCAAAGACCATTGAAGCTTGCATTGCAAGTGTATTGTAAACCATATTCAGTTTTGATAATACATTATGCAGGTTTCTGAGTGTTGGGTTTTTCACCCAATAAGGGTTTTCCCCACATTATATCTTTGTCTCTCTTCTTCTGTCTTCTTTCTGGTTCATATGTATTGCTGCAATATCTCTGTTAGATGTTTAATGTTGCTATAATTGTAAGGATTAAATTGAATTTTTATAGTTCTCCCCTCATTAGATAGTGTAGGAAGCAATTTTCGCACACCTAGATTCCTTTCATGTAGGACATTATCATTGTTGTGCTTTCCATCAAAAGATATAGATCCTTTTCCACAAATCTTACCAGTTGCATTATCTCCAAACCTAACCAGTCCTCCATCATACTTTTCCAAAATCACAAACTTACTTTTGTCACCAGTCATGTGATGATAACATCCACTGTCAATAATCCATTCATCCTTGTCTTTCTCAACCTAAACAACCAAAGCACTTTCTTCCACTGGTTTTTCTTCCTTCACAAAGCTAGTAGGATTAGTAGAAGCAAGTTCTTCTTTAATTGCAATAAACAAGCATTCATTTGCACCAGTACTAGCATCATCAGATTCATCATCTATCACACCTTAATCATCTAGATCTCTAACATAGTATCATTTCTTTGGAACCCTAGGTCTTTTCTCAAATCTTTTTCTATTCCTTTCAATTCTCTCAGGAGACCTAGAAGCATAGTTGATGAAGGGGGTAAATCACAAAACACACAATAATAGATATTAAACACAGCAAATAGAACTTTCTTTTATTGAACTGGGCAACTCATTATATTATAGAAGCTCAATTACAATCCAAGGATGAACCCTCTACTGGCTGCAACACATTACAGCTTCCCAACCTTAAGACTCTAGCATCTTCAGCCTTCTGTAACCCCAAATTAGGTAGGGTTTCTATTTTCCCACCTATTCTTGACTCTACACTTGCCCCCTTAACTCTACTACTGCCCAGGGTTCCCAAAATAGTCATAAATAGCACTTTTTGGTGGCCTCCAGCTAAATTTCAAAATTTGCAACTCCCTCCAAAAGTAGGTCAACTTCCGAAAGCATAACTTTTGATCTAGGTGTCCGATTGACAAACCGTTTTAGGCGCTAAAAAGCTTGTGATGTGAACTATCATGCTAGAAATTTGTAAATGGATTTTTATCAACTTTTCAGGATGCTATGGGATGTTTTAGTGCCTCATATCTCGTTCCAGAAATTTTTAGGGGCTTTTCAGAAAACAAAAACTTTAATATCTTTCATCTCACAAATGATCTTTACCTGATTCCTTTGCCAAAGGTCTTATATTTCTGTTATGTAACTTTCTGGAAGTTTTTGCTTCATTACGTGCCCAGATGCAAACTTTCCTAAAATAGCAGGTACACTTTCCAAAATAGGCAGGTCACTATTTTTAGTAGTTTTGGAAAAACTGAAAGTCCTACATCATTATTCTAGATATTATGGAACTAAAAACACTAATTATGGAAAGAAATGAAAACAACTACAATGGTTTTGAATTAACTTCTTTTTTGGGTGATGCAAGATTGCCCTTACACCTCTGGATGCTCCTGCATCAATAGTGACCAACCTTACCACATGTAAAACATTTGAAAGGTAATTTACCTTTGAACTTACCAGAACCTCTTTGCAATCTATCAACAAAGCTTGCTTCAATTTCATCAAGCTCATCATTAGGTTCCACCTTGTACTTTTCAAGTTTGGAGATCTTCTTTGAAGTTCTAACTTTGAAAGTAGTCTTAATCTTCAGTAGAGCACCACCAAGCTCTCTCATCTCAAAAGTTGTAAGCTTTCCTAGCAACTGGTCCTTGGTGACATCTTTCATAGTAATTACTTCTTAAATTATAGCTACCTTGTGACTGTAGGATTTAGGTAATGACCTAAGAATTTTCATCACAACTTCCTTCTCCTCAATAGTTCCTCCCATACCTTTTAGTCCATTGACAATTTCATCAACTTTTTGCATGTAGGCTATTATGTTTTCATCTTCGCTCATCTTTAAAACCTCATATTTCACTTTTAGACCCTGCAATTTGGCACTTTTAACAGACTCATCTCCTTCATACATATTTTTCATCTTTTCCCAGAATTCATGAGCATTTTCTAGATCCATGACCTTTATCAACTCAGTGCCCGACAAGGCACTTCATAAAGCATCTCTAGCTTTTATATTTAACTCATATTCTTTGATTTTATCTTCAGTTGTTAAACCATTCTGAGGCAAGGTATACTTTGTCTTTGTTTCTTTCCATATTCTATAACCAAGATAGAGGAGATGGCTTTTCATTCATACCTTCCATAAAGCATAATTTGTCCTAGCAAACTGAGGAGCTTCTTTCTTATAAGACATCCTAGATCGACCTCAAGCTATTAGGCTTACTTCTGAGAAACATTACCTTGATACCAATTGTTGAAATGCACAAGACAACTAAGGGGGGGTGAATCAGTTGTCTCTAAAACTTTAATCACTTATCAACACATCAAATGCCCAATTACTATTATTAAAATTTAATCATGAAACATGAAACAAGAAGCTCAACATAGTAATACATCCAACACATGAGACACCAGATTTTTTACGTGGAAAACCCTATAAGGGAAAAACCATGGTGGTTGTTAGCCTATAGAAATAAATATGTTATAGCAATACCGAAAAATAGAGGCTCGTTACCTTAGGGCCCACTGCCCAAAATGCTCATTGCAAAAGTTAGGGCTCACTGCCATGGGTTAGTGAATTGATTTGATAGCATCTACTCCATGCCTGGGTTCAGTTCCATTGAAGCCCAGTATAACTTCTCTGCTCTGCTCTTCTTACACCTTTGCACTTATCTTTTCATTTTCTCACAAGGGCATCTTTTTCCAAACTACATTACATGCTTTTATACAATTCATCAACCTTGGAATGTACATCAAGGTCAGCATTACATTCATCAACCATTGAAACAATCTCCAAGATCGGCATTACAAACATACATAGAAATAGGTTTGGATCTAAATGAAATTAGCTAAGGGAAATATGTATGAAAATCATGTTATGCCTTAGCTAGGACTCAAATGCAATCTTTAACGCCACGACATGCTTCCACAATCTTTGATGTATCTCTGCAAGAAATGAAAAAAACCAAGTTGGTTAAGATTGGTGTCTTCATCCACCAATCTTCTAAGAATAGTCTTCATCCACGATCCAAATTTCTCTTTGCGGACCAATCCAAAGGTAGGAACATGATCAGGATACATCCACAAGCACATTGCAATCACCAGGAACAACTGCACAATCTCTAACCATTCTACCAAGAAGATTATTCAAACTAGAGCACATAAACAACACTGTCAGCTATTGTCGTAAAGAGAAGATTGCTTGCGGACCACCAAATTATGAACCATTAGAGTTGAAGGCACTTATAATTATTACAAACTTTATTTTGGAACCACAGACTGAAACTTCAATGCGGAGCAGAATACATTCTCCCTGTCACCAGTGAACACTCCAAAAAAGTAGCTTTTACTCTGGTGAACATAACTCACTCAAATCTTCATACCAGAGGCTCAAAATTGGAATATAACATTTTCAGACATATATCTAAATAACTTGTAATCCACAGACAAAGATATTCATTCTACAATAAATCTGGAGCAATCTACAGGACTGTTCTATTGTAAACAAAGATACTCTTCTATACATTATTTCCACTCGAGGAACAAATTTTATCAAAAGCACTTAGAAACACAATATCAAGATCACTTACTCATTATCTTCAACACTTATATAAGCTAGTGCAAAGCATCTAAATCATCACAAGAAAGCATCAAAATAAGAGCACAGTTGACACCAATGACAACATAGATATGTTGACATCAATGAAAACATTAATTAGGCACATACTTGCAACATAGAATTGGTTAAACCCTTCAGTGCCTTGATGAATTCTTGCAAGGCATTGGTCCCCTAAAGTAACTAGCAACCTTTTAGTTAGTGTCCACCTAACTCACCTCCCAACATTGCAGTAACTTTCAGTGCAAGGGTACGATGCCCACAAGATTACTCACCATATAAAGGCTCCCTTGAGATGAAACAGAACTCCTCGGTATAGAATAATATACATGTAGCTTTCTGAGGAAAGGGTGATTGGGTCATCCTGCCAATCCTAAAGGTCCCTATCTATCCTCTCTCGCAAAGACAAAAAAATGTACACACTCATACTAGGTGTGATGACATTTGAGTCGACAGAGATTCCAAGTTGTGAGCTGAAATTATCGCAGTGAAGCCTTGTCTTTAGGGATAAAAAGTGTTTGATTTGTACTCAATTGTGTTTATACTTGTGAAAACTTGGACTTTTAGGAGCCTCAAACATACACACTTTTGTTGAAAATTGTCATCGTGTCTTTTGCCTATTGTGTTTTTCTTGTCAAAAAGCAAATCCAAGAGTCCAAAAATTCAAAATAAAAATCCAAATAACATAGTGTAAAACTTTCCATTATCACATTTTCCTTGTCAAAATCAAAAAATCCAAAAAACATAGTGATTAGACTTTCCCTTATTGCATTTTCCTTGTCAAAATAAAAAAATCCAAAAACATAGTGTAAAACTTTCCCTTTTTGCATCTTCCTTTTGTCAAAAAATCTAAAAATTCAAAAGAAAACAAACAACATCATTCCATCTCGATCCACCATCGATGGTGCTCCTCAACCCATAAAAAATAAAGACCTTGGTATTTATGATGATCCATTCCCTCCTCATAGAAAATGAAACAATGTCAACAATAAAGGTAAAGGTGTAAATAATTTGTCAAGAGTATATGACTTTGTTGTTGGTTCTGTCTCCACTCTCACAATCAAGGGTAAAGCTCCTGATTGTGTAGTCACTACTAGTCAAGGCCATGTTACCCTTCGTGGGTCAACCTCAAATAGTCAGCCCCATTCTGAGTATAATTTGTTAGATCATTTGGGCAAAGCACCATCCCTCATCTCCATTCTTTATCTCCTTCTCACTTCACCTGAGCATAGGGACATCCTAGAAAAGGCCCTCAATGTGTGAACTATCCCTGACAACATTAACATTGTACAATTCAAGGCCATGATAGGACATATTGCTTCTCCACATCACTTGATCTTTATAGAGCAAGATATCCCTTTCCAAAATTTATGTCATAATGAAGCCTTACACATTGAAGTGTACATCCACCAACGTAAAGTGAGGCAAGTCCTTATAGATGGTGGTCCTGGTCTCAATATATGTTCTCTAAAGTTGTTAAAACAATTGGGATATTCTACTGATGCTATTGATTCTTCCAAAACAATGACAATCAAGGCTTATGATGACGCTAAAAGGGAATCTAAAGGGGTCATTCTTTTGCCTATCAAAGTGGGGCCTGCGTTAGTAGAAACTCGATGTCAGGTACTAGACCTTGACCTCCCATATAACATTATCCTTGGTCACCCATGGATTCACACCATGGAGGTCGTACCCTCCACCTATCACTAATGTTTGAAATTCCCCTACCATGGTATGAACTTGGAGATCTGAAACCTCTCAAATTTTGCCACACCATGCAAGGCAGATACCTAAATTCAAACCAAGTACCCAAAAATGAAGCTTCTCATCCTTCATCCTCATATTTCAATCCAACCACATTATCTACCAAATCTCCTAAGAAAGACATACCTAATGTCAAGGTTCAGTACAAGAATGTAGGGTTCGGAGAATATGACTTATAGAACTCTTGTTGTGTAGGGAACTTGCCCTTATCACTTAAGTCTTATGGTAAACTTCCTATGGCAAAAGCAAGCAAAAAGAAGGCCATCAAACCTATACCCCCAATAGTATTCATCCATGAGTGCAATTTAGAAGATGAACACATTGAAGACATATCCTCTTGGCTTTTCCAAGATGAGAAGGAACTAGTTATACTACCTATGGACAAGTACAACAATGGTCATAGCATCATAAAAAATATGGGTTATAAAGGAAAAGGTGGACTTGGCCTCCATGAGAAAGGCACTATTGAACCCATATCTATCACTAGAAAACTTAATAAATATGGTTTGGGATTCAGAAAGGAGGTATCCAACTCCTCCGATATCCAGTTTATACTCGATGAAGTGGCAAAAGCTTGGCCTGCAAAGGAGACTTCTATGGAGGATACCATTGATGATTCCCACCTTCACCTTACTAATTTATTTTAGGAAACCTCTATCTTCATGATCTCATCCGTTCCCCTTACCTCTACAACCAAAACACAAACTATTTCCCTTGTATATCTAGACCTAATTGATTGGGACCAACAAGGGCCTCCTATCCTAGACAGTTTCCAAAATAATGAAGCACTTGTAGAATTTTTGGGACTTAGAGATGGTATACCCCATGGTGACCATAAGGCAGGATTTGTCATGGATCTCTCTCATATTGCATATTTTAGGGAGAATGTCAAATCTTTCAGTCGCAAAAATATGAATAAAATAAATTGATCCTTAGGTGAAAACCACACTATGGCACCTTCTGATCTCAAAATAGTAAAAAGAAAGGACACATCCAATGGTAAAAACTTCCTAGAGGTACCTGAGGATGAAAGATTTGACCTTCCCCTACCATCAAAATATCAAGAGAAATCTTCTTTATTGGTAGAAAAATGACAAGAAATGAACCTTGGCATGGTCTAAAATCCAAAGGTTACATTTTTAACAACTTCTTTGTCTCAATAGGAGAATAAGGACTTCACAAAGTTCTTTTAGAAAAAGACAGTTAACTTTGCTTGGACTTATTTTGACATGCTAGGATTGGATCTTGCAGTAGTAGTCCATCATCTATTGGTTTCACTAGGAGCTAAACTAGTCAAATAGAAATTATGCAAGATGCACCCATAGATTGTCTTATTGGTCAAAGTTGAGTTGGAAAAGCTGTTAGATGCCAAGTTCGTCCATCTTGTGGATTATACAGAGTGGGTATCAAACCTTGTACATGTTTTCAGGACAAATGGGGGCATTCACATATGTGAAGACTTCAGAGACTTGAATAAGGCATGTCCCAAGGATGATTTTCCACTACCAAGCATCGACATTATTGTGGATTTAACAGCCAACCATGAAATGTGTCTCTCATGGACATTTTTCTGGCTACAACCAAATCATGATAGCACATGAGGAACAAGATAAAATGGTTTTCACATGTCCTTGGGGAACCTACTGTTGGCAGGTCATGCCTTTTGGCCTCAAAAATGCTGATGCTACTTACCAACGAGCGATGATGGTAATCTTCCATGATTTGTTTCATACCATTATGGAAGATTATGTTGATGACCTCCTAGGTAAATCTACATGAGAAGATTACTTGAAAGTGTTAGAGTAGATATTTGGTCAGCTAGAGCAATATCAACTAAGGCTAAATCCCAAGAAGTGTGTCTTCGGTTAACATATAGCAAGCTATTGGGCTACATTGTACCTCGATGAGGCATTGAGGTTGACCCTGCAAAGGTCAAAGCTATTGTTGAAATGTCTCCTCCGAGTAACCTTAAACAACTAAGAAGTCTTCAAGGCAAGCTATAGTCCATTTGGTGGTTCATCTCACAACTGGTGGACAAATGTCAACCCTTCTCGCACTTACTCCATAAGGATGTCACTTTCAAATGGGACACTAAGTGTCAAGAGGCCTTTGAATAGATAAAAGATTATCTTGCTTCACCAACAGCGTTGATACCTCTAGTAGCTGGGAAACCTCTTCTACTTTACATCTCCACTACATCAGCAGCCTTGGGGGCACTTCTTGCACAAAATGATGGCTCAGGTAAAGAACAGGAAATTTACTACATTAGTGGCACCTTAGTGGGATATGAGATCAACTATACCCAAATGGAAAGAGCTTGTTTAGTAGTAGTGTTCACTTCGCAAAAATTGTGGCATTATATGTTAAACCAACATACAAAGCTTATATCCAAGGTCAATCCTTTGAAGTACCTGCTATCCAAAGCAACTCTTACAGGATGCCTCACGAAATGGGTAATGATTTTAACTGAGTTTGACATCGAATTAAATATGTGGATCTCAAGGATATCAAAGGGTAAGTAATCACATACCAACTAGATGAGGTGCCATTAACAGATACACATCCCATGCTATCTCAGTTTCTAGATGAATAGATCTTCAACCTCTCTACATTGGTCGAGTGGAAACTATATTTTAACGGATCATACACTCAACATGGTTCTGGCACAAGGATTCTCTTCATCACTCCACAAGGTGATTGTATCCCTAAATCATATTAGCTCACTTTCCCATGTACCAACAACATAGCCGAGTATGAAGCATTATTAATGGGTCTTCGAATGGCTATCTAGTGGAACATCAAATAGCTTCAAGTTTATGAAGATTCTCAACTTGTCATTCGTCAAGTCACAGACGAATATCAAACTAAGGATGACAAGTTAATGCCCTACAAGAAGATGGTTGACAACTATAAAAAATATTTTTGAAGTCTTTCCTTTGATCAGATCCCAAGAGTTAACAACAAGGATGTTGATGCAATGGCAACTATTGGGTCTCTTCTAGACATGCCAACCAACATACATAATTATGAGTTCTTGGTAGAACTGTTGCAAGTATGAGGTGAACTAGTGTTGTCATTGATGTCAACATACTCATATTGCATTGGTAAGAAGGATTGGATGAGCTGTGTGCTGAGGATATTGAGAAAATTAGTCTCAATCAGGAACAGTGAAGAACAGTGATGAGAAGAAGGAAAAAGTACTCAATAGGTTGAGACTCAGAGGATGCAGATTAAAGGGTTTGTAGATATGAGTCCTGAGATGATCCAGTTAAGATGTTAGAGGTCCACATGAAGATGTGAAGAAGTTGTGATCAATCAAGTAGAACCAGTTCTGGGAGATGCTCTGGAGTGACAGTGTTACAAAAAGGTCCTGTGAGATCCAGAAGTGCATTGTCCTATTCTGTAGATTGGACAAAGTGTTTGGGATGTCCTTGTGATGTGTCATCTTGATTTGTTCATGGTTTGGAGGTCCAGAAGCACCTTTTACAGTATGACAGTGGCGTCAGACTGTGTTTTTGTAGTTTCGAATGAGGAAGGGAAGAGATCCCAATGAGTAGAGGAAGTGTGGATGTACCTGGTCACTCAAGCAAGCTTGTGAAGGTTCTTGGATCATGTTGAGGTTGTGTTGTTGGTCCGCATTGGTGGTAGGGCCCGGAATTGAAGATATTCTTCCGGATGAAGTTCTTGTTCAGACTAGCTGACCGAATGAGTTGTTCATCTTACGAATGTTCTTGTGGTGGCCGACCGGATGTGTTATTCATCCTACAAATGTTCTTATGGTTGATTGCTAACTTAGATGATCGTTCCTAAGTCAATGTCTTGTATAAATAAAGGTTTGTGAGTTCATTTCAAAGTGTGTGTTGTGGAGCGGATGAGTGTGATATAGCGAAAGAGCGAAAGGCAGAGCAGGTGTGACTTGGGCTTAAATGGAATTGATCCAGACATGAGGAAGATGTCATTCTCCAGTTCAAGGTTGTGATCCTTATGATCTTGTAGATAGTATGTCTCTTTGTAGGCAGTGTGTCTCCTTGTGAGTAGTGTGCTTAGGCAGTGAGCCCTAATTGGCATGTGCCATTCATTTTTCTTATTCTTCTAACAGAGAATAATCCTTGGGTTAATCACCCCGTGGTTTTTCCCTTAACCGGGTTTTCCACGTCAAAAATCTTGGTGTCTAATGTGTTGATATTTATCTGCTCCGATATTTATGCTTTCTGCTTTCATGAATGGTTAATTGATATTGTAGACACCCAAAATTGTCCCAAATTTGTTCATGTCTAGCAACACCTAGTCAAATACATCACTTAGACATCATGTAGCATTTTGTCCTAAATCCCATTCTTAATCCCATCCTTATCCCACTTAGCCAATTAATTAAATAAATTTATTTATTTAATTAATTTCACATTCATAATCCCACTTTCCAATTAATTAAATAAATTTTATTTATTTAATTAATTTCCCAATCATATCCTAATCCCACTATCTAATTAATTAAATAAATTTTATTTATTTAATTAATATCCAACTCATATCCCAACTAATTCAAATATTTTATTTGAATTAAGTTCTCACATTTCATTATAAGCCGACTTTCCAATTAATTAAATAAATTTTATTTATTTAATTAATTTATCTTATCATTTAGCCGACATGTGTGCCTCTTTCATTTAAAAAAGATAAGTGGTACTACAGCCTTTTATTTAATATATTTTATATGTAGTACTTTTTATGTACACAAGCACACATGAGCCCTATTCTCCTTGACACTTGTCAAATGACTACAACTCCCTTGAAGAGTGGGGATAACCTAATCAATCCTAGCCGTCCACATCAATCAATTAGCTTTTTAATCTCAGCCGTCCATTGGAACCAAGCCTTTTCTATAAATCAAACCCTTCACAAGCCATTAGCATGCATTGAGCTTCAAGTACCATTATTCTGTCAAAATATCATTAGAGCCTTTGCATCCTTCATCTATCATCCTCATATCATCTTCATCTTAATGTTATGCTGCAGAAGTGAGCATCCAACATTCCTCCAACAATAATCCTTCAAAATCTTGCATGCTCATGCGAGGTGGAGAAGAGCAATGGAGATAAATCAAGTTTGACATGGAGATCGGTTTGCATTTATATTTTTTATTTTGATTTTCATGTTGTCTTGTGCTTCATTGTGCATTGCTAGGGTTTTATCATTGTTGTTTATTCATTTGCCCTAATTTGCAATTTTACCCTAACATACATTTGGCACGCCCGGTGGGACTCACTTCGTTTGATCTTTTTTGCAGGTTTTTGTAGTAAAAATTTGCATTCATCTAACCCCCATTGTTGAGTTTTGTAGGTTTAATTAACTTTTTGTTGCAGATCTGCTACTTTTTGGACAAAACCCTAGGTTTCAAAGATTGCATCATATCTTCCAAACGGCTACGAATTTTTCTACAATATTTTAGCAAACGTTTGTCCATGATATAAGGAAGTTACAGCAGAAAAATTTTGGGTTTATCGCGATTTTTGCGGGATTTATCACGTTTTTATGTTTTTTCATAAAATTGAAATTTTGGGCGTAAATCAGTGAATTTTTCAAAAAAATTTATATTTCTGGAAATCTCTTGAAATTCTAATGGGGGTCTATGTTTTTCAGATTTAATTTAGAGGTTGTTTATAATGTGAAAAAATTAGATCTTTGCCGACTGTACTGTTTCCATAAATCCACGTTTCTTCAGGGAATTTTTCTGATTTCTTTACATTTTCAGAAAGCTCTCTGAAAATTAATGGGGGTCTCTTCTTTGATTTTTTAATTTTCGAATCAAAAATATATCGAAATAATTAAATCTAATTCGGCTATGCATTTAAAATCACAATTTTCCTTGCCTGATGAGCCTATTTTTTATGCCTGCATTATAATATCATTTTTTTTATGTTGTAGGTGATCATAAGGAGCTGGAGCAACATTGATATCAACATCTACATCAATTTGGATAGCGAATTAACCAGGTGCATCATTTCATTTCTCATATTCTAATCATTGTTTGCAAACACATTTAGATTTTGGGCATAAAATGAACAATTGTTTGCAAATTCACATCAAAACATTGGGCTAAAACGAACCATTGTCTTTCATCACATTTGGATTTGGGCTTTAAAACAAACAAGTGCTTGCATTGTCTTCCACACATTGAATTTCTAAGGTTAATGAACCCCATGCGAGTGTGACCAAGTAAATGTGTATGCTCTCTCCTCGCGTCCCAACACGAACTTGGAGATCAAAAACATTTACTTGTGTTGCTTTTATTTAGCCTTAGAGAGGCCTGCCTTGGTATCCACCCCAAGGGAATGACCTCAAGCGGTACTTTCATCTGGTCCGCTATAAAAATCAAAGGATAAGGCGAAAGCCAAGTCTAACCGGTATTAGCGCTCACCATACAGTGCTAACTCGAAAGGAGGTGTACCATTGTGTATATTAAAACTCCTAGTAGGGTTAGTTAAAGTCTTAAGTGGCTTGCTGGATGCTCGTGGGGTGCCGGTCCCCTGGATTTTCACTAGAACCTCCTTGTGATAGTGGCCTTGCCTTGACTAGGACTTGTTAAATTGTCTTCATGTGCTTGCTTAACCAACATCACATTATTCCAAACTAATAACTTGCTTATGTGTCTTGCATGAGTGATTCATCTGTGTATATGCATAATCATTTGTTTGAATATTGCCACATCAAGCTCTAAACACCCAAACATATAAAGACAAGTCATCCTACACATTCTTCCAATAACATTCAAACCTAATCACTTTCATCCCAAACATAACCTAGTTATCATCCAACCCTTCATATCCACATCATCCAAACAATCCACATCGTCATCCAAATCCCTAAACAAGCACTTGCTAAAAGGACTTAAGACAAACACTTGGTGACAACATGTCTACACTAGAAGACCTAGAAATCAAATTCCAAAGATTCCTCCAAAATCTTTATCAAGGATTACAACCCCTCAACCAAGATGCCATTAAAACATTACAATTCTTCATCCAAAGAGCTCAACCCCATGCAAGCCAATCACCTCAACTACAACACTTCATAGCCCAAGTCCAACACCTTTTAGCCACTAGTCAAGCTTGACAAGTACATCAATCCTTAGCCATTCCATACCAACCTAATCCACCTCATAGCCACATGTCATATCCATCCACCTCCTATCAACTTAATCCACCTATCCACCAAATCAATGCCACATCAACCTATCAACCTCCACCTCAAGTTTATCCAATCCCTCATGCCACCATTCCAATGCACTACCAAGCCCATCCACAAAGCAATCAAGTGATATCACAAGAACAACATCCAAGTCCCAATAGACCTTTGTACATAAATCAAGCAGGTCCAAGTACACCTTTTCAACAAGACCATCAAGCACCATTGATAGACCTAAGTCCACCTTTCCAACAAGAAGCACATCCAAGTCCAAGTGGTCCCTTGTACGTAAATCAAATGAGTCCAAGTTATCCTATGCAAGATCTAATAACCTTTGACAAGGGAGATACCAATCTAGAGTGGCCACCACCATCCAATCACATGCCAACACATGAGCCAACTAATCTTATCCCAACACCACCATGTGATCCCATTCCTAGTCCATTAATTCCTCTACCTTCCAAACCATCAAGCCCTCCATTACCTTCATCAGCATGCCATTCTAATCCTTCACCAAAGGATGCGGCTGAGAGAGTTTTACAAAGAATGCTTGAAGCAAAACTCATTGAACTTCCTAAAGTCAAACCATGTGAAGAAAGTCCATATGATGAACATGATTATTGTGCATACCATAGGACCAAAGGCCATAATACAAATCAATGCCCAATATTTGTTCCAATTGTTTACAAGGTGTACCTACCTACAATGGGAAATCATGCCACATCATCCCAATCCCGTGTGTCACCCTCATCTAGTCCAAATCCTAATCCACCCAATCCAATTAGCCCTCAACCTAATCCTAATCATAAGCCTACAACACCATCTACTATTATCATCCATCCATTATATTGCCCATCCACTCATACCCTTGCGAAGGATGTGATCCATTGGCTACTAGCTAGGAATAAACTACCTCCATGTCAAACATCTATTCAAGAGTCCTACACCATGCCTAGCCCTTCAAGCCCATCATGTGACATACAAGCCATCAAGCCTATCTGCGAACCTTCTATCATTAATCCAAGTTAAGAGTCATCATGTTCTCATGTTGTTGACCAAAATCCTATCCAAGAGCCTTCCAATTCCATTCAAGCAACCCAAGAGGTATGTCAAGCATTTAATCTTAAGCATGTGGAAACATTAAGCCCTAGTCCAACTCATGATCAAAACACTTTCATGCAACCTATCAATAATATTTACCTTCTTTATGATCAAGATGATACCTTTGAAGAAGCTATCCATGAGCACCTTGATCCTATCCATAATTTTATATCTATCCATGAGCAAGATATCCACATTGCTCCTAGTCATATGCCATCTAGCCCTATCCATAATGAGCAAACATCCACTTGTCATGATGGGACACTTGTCCCCCAAGTGAGCATAAAAGATCAAACAAATAACTTGGATCTTAGTGAACACAATGCTAATCAAGATCCTAATGATCCTCCTTCCACATCCATCATCGATCCCATTTCAAATCCACCATATCCTATTGGTCTATCCACCCTTATACATGAATGTTCTTCCTTAGGACAACAACGTCCTTTATCCACTTCACCTTCTCCATCCAATAAAGAGCTCAAGTCTAGTTCCCTAAGCACACCAAGTCCTATAGTCCATCGCATCCTCCAAAACATGAACTACCAAGGCAAAGGCCTAGGCCTTTATGGACAAGGTATTTTGGAGCCAAACCATGTCAAAGTTCCTCCATGCTTATATGGCCTTGGATACACACCCCAAGGTAAACAAGGCCAAGATGTTGGTAATCCTTTCATGCATCCTAAACCTACCACTTTCCATCACACCCCCCATCATCTACCCAAAACATATGTTGTCATTCCAACTCCATCATCTTATAAATGTCAAAAGCATGTGACCATACACCTTCCGCCATCCACTTTGCCTCCACTTTTACCAACTCCTAATATCCCTCCATCCACCTTGCCACCATTACTTCCAACACCTAACATATCTATCATTCATAAGTATCCTTACATCCCTAATCATGGCCAACAAAAGTACATATTTCCTAAGCATAAAGCTTCCAATCATTCCACCAATTCCGCTTCCACTAAACCCATGGGATTCCAAAATAAACATTTGGATGCCTTTATCTATAAAGCCAAAAATCCAACTAAAACTCCTAAGGACCCTCATGCCTTAGGAAATCAATGTGAAAAGTCTCTAAATCATCCATCTTCTAAGCAAAGTACCTTCAAAAAGCTATCCAAGCCCATACCTCCAAAAGCAAAGGCTAAAAGCAAAATGGTTTGGGTTCCTAAGCAAATAGCTAACAAGTCAAATGAGGCATCCTCATCCATGTCTCAAGAATCCCAACCACCTATATCCATCCAAAAGCCTACTTCCATCCAAAACTTTCATTCCCTTCAAAAATCCCACAAGCAAAGCAAAGGCACTAAAAATACTAAATCTATGTGGGTTCCTAAATCACTTCATCGACCATCCCCTAAGCAAAAATCTCCATTGCTTCCTACACAACCATCCAATCAAAAGATTCAATGTTTATCACGGTGTGTGCAACCGTTGGTCATGGTTCCCTTCCACTCCGCAGCACCTCCACACAACTACATCTCCCCATCTTCCATCCATTATCCTACATATATCTCCCATGCTATCCCTATGGTCCATGCTTTTGCATAAACTTTTCATCCTTTTCCATAAGCACATCATAATCTACTATCCTTCCATCCATCCATCCTTGCATGAGCCTTCCATAATCCACATCCTAATCCACTATCTACCTAATCCATCTCCCATCCATGCAACCCCTTATCAACATCTATGAGCATAACGACATGGTCCATGCGAAGACATCATCAATCTCTAATGGGACACTACCACCAACATCCATCGCACTAGCCACTTGAGTCCCTCCTATCCATTACCATGGTGAAAACCTGGCAAACAAGCGCCATGTGTAATTGTCAACACATCTCAAAGCAAAAAAGAAAAAAATTAAAAAAAAACAAAAAAAAGAAAAAAAGAAAAAAGAAATCAAAATAGTAAAGAGAAATCCCTTCGTCCAATGGTGAAAACCTGGTAAACAGGCACCTTGGATAAGTACCATGATGAAAACCTGGCAAACAGGTGTCATGTGTAGGTTGATCTTCTATGTCACTTACACTTGGGGGCACATTGTCTCATCCAACCTATCCATTTCCAAACTATCTATCCCATTATATCATACCAACCTATCTTATCCTATCTTGTTATCCTACCATCCTTAGCCATTACATCCATATACCTATCTTATTGAACCCATTCATCCACCCTTCCTCCTTTTGATTTTGATGAAGACATAGGGGCAAGATGTTGAAACATGTTTTGATATTTCTTGGCATACCTTCTTTCCAAACCAAGTCCTATCCATTGACCATTTATCCATCTCATTTAAACCAATCCATCATGTCATCCCTTGGTCATGAATTTTGTCATGTAAAAA
This sequence comes from Cunninghamia lanceolata, assembly GCA_027924645.1. Taxonomy (NCBI): domain Eukaryota; kingdom Viridiplantae; phylum Streptophyta; class Pinopsida; order Cupressales; family Cupressaceae; genus Cunninghamia; species Cunninghamia lanceolata. The sequence continues at coordinate 3,116,900 of BSBN01000341.1, read as the reverse complement.
TCCTAAGCATTACCACCTAGAATGGGGCAAGTTCTTCCTATGCAACATAGCCTTTGAAGATCACATCCTAGCTCCCTTATGATCCATCCACTATGGCATATCCTTATCATAAGCTTTCCATCTTATAGCTTATCCCCATCCATTTATCATGAGCTTTCCACTATAGCCTACCTATTTGTTTATCATGAGGCATGCATCTATCCCTTTTATGGACTATCTTTTTATCCATCCATATATCATGAGCCTTCCATCCCTTGTTGCCCATCCTTTTATCCATCCAATCCCATTCATCCATCTTTGCACCTAGACTTGGTTTTCCCTTGTCATTGGTATTTAGCACAACAGCTACCTAAATTGTAAATCCATTGATGTTCCAAAACATTTAAAAATCCAAAAAAATCAAAATATGTCGAAAAATCTAAAAAATCAAATATCCAACGAAAAATCCAAGCAATAAAACCAATCACATCATCCAAAACAATCCACTTTAGCATCCAATCAAAATCAAATCCTTATCATCATCAATTCCTCCTATCAATAACATTCATTCATCCATTTCAATCAATCACCTCTTCCAATCATATCAATCAAATCAATCTAAGCAATGATCTTAAATCCAAGTCACATTAATCCATATCAGGCAAGATAATCAATCAAGGAACATTATCCAATCAAATCAACAAGTTTTTGATCCTAATCTTGTCATGAGCCCAATCAATCATCATCAATGGGATATAGCGTTCCCACATCTTTGTGTTGATCTAGGGATATAGCTTTCCCCGCAATGACAACACTATTATTATCAATCAAACAATCAAATATTGGTTTATGACTTGACAAGGGCAATACCTTGTTTTTTTTACATCCTTTGAGCATACTAAGAATACTTGCTTATGCTTAGATTGAATGGACACTCTAATCATCACACCATCATCATCATCATTCAAAACAATCCAATCATCAAAACAATCAACCTAGCAATAGAAAACATCAAAACCAAAGCACATCAAGCTAGCCATCAAAACAAATCCAATCACTTCAGCAAATCAGAAGTAGCTCAATCCACCACATATCATCACATCATCAATATTTCATCAATCTCAATCCATTTTTATCATCTCATCAATAAAACACAACATCAGAACTACATCTCATTTCCATCGTTAAGTGCCTTGATCCCATGGATATAGGGTATGTAGGCAGTCTGGAGTACGAAGGAAGTGCCCAGATTCAGGCACAAGCAATTTTCATTTTTCTCCTCTCATCATTTCTTCTATCATCTATCTTCTACATCATCAATAAACAACTTCTTCCAATCAATCTATCATTCAATCAATCCATTTCCTTCAAATCAATCATCAACATTTCATCAATCTCATCATCCTTTCATCCAATCAAATCAATCCAATTATTCCAAACAATGATCCAAGTGCAAGCCATTCTTAATCCATACCAAGAAAGTTGATCAATCAAGCCAAGTTATCCAAACGCAATCCATGGTCTTGATCCTAGCCTTGTTGTAAGCCAAATCAATCAGCCAATTAGCAAACCAACTCAGCAAACAACCTTGTGTTGATCTAGGGATATAGCTTTCCCCGCAATGACAACACTCTCAACTATCAACAATCAACAATTAATCATTGGTTTACAGCTTGACAGGGGCAATACCTTGTTTGTTTTGAATCATTTGTGCATGCTTGCTTGCTTGCTTGTGTGTGTTATCATTTTATCTTGCATTTGCATCATCTCAATACCATTCCAGCTAATATTCATATCTTGTATCCAGACAAGGTTGTATTACGCTGGGGCATGAGACTCATCATCACCCTGGTTCCTAATACCTTGGTGCATAATGTCTAGTGCTATATCAAACATCATGGTTGCTCACTTTCATTGCAGCATAACGCATCCTTCATTTCTTCTATCCATTCCCTTATCTTTCTTTTGTAGCCAAGCCATTTCTTTTTGAGAGCATACCCGTGTTTGTCCAACACACCTATCCTCTCGAGGGGGCATCATCATCCTATCTCAATATCATTTTCCTCTATCCATACCTTAACTTCTTTGAAATGATGTTACTCAACATAAAGCTCATCATCTCGAACATCATCTCAAAGAGGGGCAAAATGTAGACACCCAAAATTGTCCCAAATTTGTTCATGTCTAGCAACACCTAGTCAAATACATCACTTAGACATCATGTAGCATTTTGTCCTAAATCCCATTCTTAATCCCATCCTTATCCCACTTAGCCAATTAATTAAATAAATTTATTTATTTAATTAATTTCACATTCATAATCCCACTTTCCAATTAATTAAATAAATTTTATTTATTTAATTAATTTCCCAATCATATCCTAATCCCACTATCTAATTAATTAAATAAATTTTATTTATTTAATTAATATCCAACTCATATCCCAACTAATTCAAATATTTTATTTGAATTAAGTTCTCACATTTCATTATAAGCCGACTTTCCAATTAATTAAATAAATTTTATTTATTTAATTAATTTATCTTATCATTTAGCCGACATGTGTGCCTCTTTCATTTAAAAAAGATAAGTGGTACTACAGCCTTTTATTTAATATATTTTATATGTAGTACTTTTTATGTACACAAGCACACATGAGCCCTATTCTCCTTGACACTTGTCAAATGACTACAACTCCCTTGAAGAGTGGGGATAACCTAATCAATCCTAGCCGTCCACATCAATCAATTAGCTTTTTAATCTCAGCCGTCCATTGGAACCAAGCCTTTTCTATAAATCAAACCCTTCACAAGCCATTAGCATGCATTGAGCTTCAAGTACCATTATTCTGTCAAAATATCATTAGAGCCTTTGCGTCCTTCATCTATCATCCTCATATCATCTTCATCTTAATGTTATGCTGCAGAAGTGAGCATCCAACATTCCTCCAACAATAATCCTTCAAAATCTTGCATGCTCATGCGAGGTGGAGAAGAGCAATGAAGATAAATCAAGTTTGACATGGAGATCGGTTTGCATTTATATTTGTTATTTTGATTTTCATGTTGTCTTGTGCTTCATTGTGCATTGCTAGGGTTTTATCATTGCTGTTTATTCATTTGCCCTAATTTGCAATTTTACCCTAACATACAGATATGCTGTTAACTAACAAAGAAGAATCAAGTGTTTGAAGTAGAAGCAAGTTTTTATACAACTGATTCACCCCCCCTCTCAGTTGTGTGCCCTAGATCTAACAATTGGTATCAGAGCCAAGTTCCTCTGAAAGGAGCTTAACTGCTTGAGGAGATCCAGGATGTCATCATACAAGAAGGATAGTCCATAGTTTGATGGAACCAACTTCTCACTCTAGAAAGGTCGCATGAGATGTCACTTGGAGTGTATGGGAAAAGCTTACTTGACCATGGTCACAAAGGCATATGTTCCTCCACAGGGTGGTCTGACAACTCTAAATGAAATCACAGATGCTGAAAACAATTTGCGGACCAAAGAAGCTCTTCTAAGTGCATTGAATGATTCAGAGCTTTCAAATGTTATTGACTCACCAACCGCATATGAGATCTGGGTTAAATTGGAACTTCTACATGAAGGAGATGAGTTTGTCAAGAGTGCAAGGTTGCAATGTCTAAAAGGGAAATTTGAAAGATTGAAGATGAGAGATGATGAAAATATCGCTACCTTTATGCCAAGAGTGAATGAGCTGGTGTGTGGAATCAAGAATGCTGGTGGAGTTCTGGATGAAAATGAAATTGTTTGCAAAATTCTCAGATCCCTTCTTGATGCCTACAAAATCAAGGTTGCTGCCATTGATGAATTCAGAGCCCATACAACTGTCACAAAAGAGCAATTGGATGGCAAACTGGCTGCATTTGAAATGACTGAGTTTGGAGATGATCACCCCAAGACTGAATCCGCATTCAAAGCCAGTGCCTATGTGAAAGGCAAACAAAGATTTGATCTGGGAGAGAACTCTTCAAGGAAGCTATCATGGTATGATCAAGCAAGGAAAGACATGGAAGAAGAAGAAGCAGAAACAGCTCAACTTGAAGCCCTCATTGCAAAGAGACTGCCAAGAGGATCTGGTAAGTATGAAGGAAAACTACCCTTTAAGTGCTTCAACTACAATAAGATTGGTCATTTTGCTTCAAGATGTCCAGAAAGATCTGCAAGATTAGATGCTAACAGACAAAGGTTTCAAAAGAACTGCTATTATGTTCATGAAGAAGATGATAATGAAGGAGTAACAGATGATGAATCAAAAATAGGAAGCAAATCCAAAAATGAATGGGTGTTTATTGCCATCAAGGAAAAAGATTCAATATCCTCTGAATCTATCAATCATAAGGTTGTAGAAAGGGCTTTGGCTGCCCAAGTTGAAGAAAAGGATGATTGGGTTATTGACAGTGGATGCTCTCACCATATGACTGGTGACAAGAACAAGTTCTTAGATTTGGAAAGGTATGAAGGAGGAATGGTAAAGTTTGATGACAATTCTGCTGGCAGAATTAGAGGTAGGGGAACTATTTCTTTAGATGGAAAGAGCAAAACTGGTAATGCACTATATGTTGAAGGATTGAAGCACAATCTTCTCAATGTTGGTCAGTTGGTGGACAAAGGCTATGCTCTCCGGTTCAAGAATGGAAGATGCGGGATCTTTGTAAGCTCCAGAACTGAAATTGCATCCGATACTCAAACAAAAGGTAATATCTTCCATCTAGTTGGTTCTAATAAAATTTGTCTATTTGTTCAAGTTGATCAGAGTTGGTTATGGCATAGAAGGATGTGTCATGTGAATTTTGATAACATCATCAAGATAAGCAATACTCAGGCTGTAAGAGATCTTCCTAAATTGGTAAAACCTACAAATAGTTTGTGCAACGAATGTTAGCTAGGTAAACAAAGCAGAGTCTCTTTCAAAAGCAAGGATCAGTCCACTACCGGATTACTGGAATTAGTCCATACTGATCTATGTGGTCCGACAAGAATTAAGAGTATGCAAGGTTATAGATATTTCATGTTACTGATTGATGATCATTCCTAGATGATGTGGGTTACCTTCCTAAAAGAGAAATCAGAAGCCCTTGAGAAGTTCAAAATCTTCAAAGCCATGGTAGAGAATCAAATTGGCTTGAAACTGAAATGTCTGAGGTCTGATAGAGGTGGAGAATTCACATCTGGTGAATTCATAGACTTTTGTGAGAAGCATGGTATAAAGAGACAGTTATCTACTCCTAGGAATCCACAATAGAATGGAGTAGTTGAGAGAAAGAACTGGACCATCCAGGAAGCATCCAGGATAATGATGATGGAAGCAAATGTTCCCCAGATATTTTGGAGAGAAGCTGTCAGCACTACAGTCTACACTCTTAATCAAGTTCAAATCAGAAGCAATACTGGTAAGACTCCTTATGAACTTTGGTTTGGTGTAACTCCTACTGTGAGATATTTCAGAGTATTTGGTAGCAAGTGTTATATCAAAAGAGATGAAGATCTAGGAAAGTTTGATGCTAGAAGTGATGAAGGAATTTTCTTGGGTTACTCCACTCAAAGCAAAGCATACCAGTGTTACAATAAGAGATTGAGAAAGTTGATAGAAAGTACAAATATGAAAGTTGATGAAGGAATTGAGAAGCCCTCAAGGTTTTATGAATATGATGAAGATGATTAGAATTATTCTTCAGTGCAAGGAGCTCAATCCTCCTCTGAAATTCAGATACAGACTGATCCGGTAAATCAGGAAGAAGAGGTTTGTCTGAATGAGCCTGATCAAGAAACAGTAGTGCAAGAAACTCCCAAAGTTCCAAGGTATGTAACTCTAAATCATTCTGAAGATTAGATCATAGGTGACAAAAGCAAAGGGGTACAAACAAGGAGAAGATTTGCTCAAGATTCAAATGAATGTTGTCTGATTTCAAAGATTGAACCTAAGACAATAAATGAAGCCTGTAATGATGAAAATTGGACCAAAGCAATGGAGGAAGAGTTGATGCAAATTGAGAAAAATCATACTTGGGATCTTGTTCCCAGACCTAGAAACAAGAATGTGATTGGAACCAAATGGGTCTTCCAGAACAAACTAAATGAAGTTGGTGAAGTAATCAAAAACAAAGCTAGATTGGTCTGCAAAGGCTACTCTCAAATAGAAGGAATTGATTTTGAAGAAACCTTTTCTCTAGTGGCAAGAATTGAAGCAGTCAGATTATTTCTTGCATTTACTGCCTTCAAAGACTTCAAGGTATATCAGATGGATGTCAAGTCTACCTTCCTAAATGGTGATTTGGAAGAAGAAGTTTACATTGAACAACCGGATGGATTTCAATTATTTGATAATGATGATATGGTCTGCAAGTTGAAGAAAGCACTGTATGGATTGAAGCAAGCCCCTAGAGCATGGTATGAAAGGTTGGATAAGCATCTTGTGTAGATTGGTTTCAACAAAGGTACTGCTGATAGTAATCTCTATTTCCAAATAGATAAGGAAAACATCTTGATTGTTGAAGTATTTGTTGATGATATCATCTTTCGAGGAAAAGATAGTTTGTGTAAAACCTTTGCAAATCAAATGAAAAGTGAGTTTGAAATGTCAATGCTTGGTGAAATGAATTTCTTCTTGGGTTTGTAAATTACTCAGACAGAGAAAGGCATCTTTATCTCTCAGACCAAATATGTGAAAGAATTGTTGAGGAAATTCGGTATGGAAGATTCAAAGCCAATGAACACTCCTATGGCAATCGGATGTAAGTTGAGCAAAGATGATGACTCTCCTAAGAAAGATCAGACCAAGTACAGATCAATAATTGGAGGACTATTGTATCTCACTTAGACTAGACCAGATATAATGCAGGCTGTTGGTCTTGTGGCAAGATTTCAGGCTAATCCTAGAGAATCTCATGTTATAGCAATCAAGAGGATTTTTAGATATCTAAAGGGGACAGTTGAGTATGGTCTATGGTATCCTAGAGATCATGATTTCTCTCTTCATGCTTATACAGATGCAGATTGGGTAGGAGATGTGGATGACCGAAAGAGTACAAGTGGAGGAGCATTCTTTTTGGGAAAAAGGTTGGTTTCTTGGCTAAGCAAGAAACAAGAGGCAATATCTCTATCTACAACTGAAGCAGAATACATTGCAGCAGTAGGTAGTTGCACTCAAATCTTATGGATGAAGCAGATGTTAAGAGACATTAAAGTAGAATATGAGGAGCCTATCACCATTTTCTATGATAATTCAAGTGCAATAAATATTTCTAAGAATCCGGTGTTGCATTCTAAGACCAAGCACATATCTATCAAGTTTCACTTTCTGAGAGAGCAAGTGAACAAGGATGAAGTCAAATTGGAGTATGTACCCTCCAAGGATTAGATTGCAGATATTTTTACTAAACTTCTTCCCAAGGACTCTTTTAAGTATCTCTAAGAGAAATTAGAGGTCATGGCCCCTCCAGTGATGAACTAGGATGCACTAGTGTGCATCAGTTCGGTGTATCTTGTGATCTAGATTGATGATGGGGAGCTGCTACTAAGGGGGAGCAGCTGGTATGATTCTGATGTGTTAGAATTGTAAGTATGAGCTTTTGGCCATTGATGTCAAAGGGGGAGAGAAGACATGTGAAAAACAAGTGGTTGATGATCAAAGGGGGAGCAATAAAGGAAGAGAAGACATGTGAAGAGTTGTTGTTGATAGGGGGAGCTGTGACAGAAAGGAGAAGTTCTTGTCTTGATGGTTTTTCACATCATATGTTGCCATCAATGACAAAGGGGGAGATTGTTGCAAGTATGAGGTGAACCAGTGTTGTCATTGATGTCAACATACTCATATTGCATTGGTAAGAAGGATTGGATGAGCTATGTGCTGAGGATATTGAGAAAATTAGTCTCAATCAAGAACAGTGAAGAACAGTGATGAGAAGAAGGCAAAAGTACTCAATAGGTTGAGACTCAGAGGATGCGGATTAAAGGGTTTGTAGATATGAGTCCTGAGATGATCCAGTTAAGATTTTAGAGGTTCGCATGAAGATGTGAAGAAGTTGTGATTGATCAAGTAGAACCGGTTCTGGGAGATGCTCCAGAGTGACAAAGTGTTACAAAAAGGTCTGGTGAGATCTGGAAGTGCATTGTCCTATTTTGTGGATTGGACAGAGTGTTTGGGATGTCCTTGTGATGTGTCATCTTGATTTGTTCATGGTTTGGAGGTCTGGAAGCACCTTTTGCAGTATGACAATGGCGTTAGACTGTGTTGTAGTTCTAGATGAGGAAGAGAAGAGATCCCAGTGAGTAGAGGAAGTGCGGATGTACCTGGTCACTCAAGTAAGCTTGTGAAGGTTCTTGGATCATGATGAGGTTGTGTTGTTGGTCCGCATTGGTGTTAGGGCTCAGAATTGAAGATATTCTTCCAGATGAAGTTCTTGTTTAGACTAGCCGACCAGATGAGTTGTTTATCTTGCGAATGTTCTTGTGGTGGCCAACCAGATGTGTTATTCATCCTGTAAATGCTCTTATGGTTGATTGCTGACTTAGATGATTGTTCCTAAGTCGATGTCTTGTATAAATAAAGGTTTGTGAGTTCATTTCAAAGTGTGTGTTGTGGAGCAGATGAGTGTGATATAGAGAAAGAGTGAAAGGTAGAGCAGGTGTGACTCGGGCTTAAATGGAACTGATCCAGACATGATGAAGATGTCATTCTCTAGTTCAAGGTTGTGATCCTTATGATCTTGTAGACAGTGTGTCTCTCTGTAGGCAGTGTGCCTCCTTGTGAGTAGTGTGCTCAGGAAATGAGCCCTAATTGGCATGTGCCATTCATTTTTCTTATTCTTCTAACAGAGAATAATCCTTGGGTTAATCACCCTGTGGTTTTTCCCTTAACTGGGTTTTCCACGTCAAAAATCTTGGTGTCTAATGTGTTGATATTTATCTGCTCCGGTGTTTATGCTTTCTACTGTCATGAATGGTTAATTGATATGCTATTAACTAACAAAGAAGAATCAAGTGTTTGAAGTAGAAGTAAGTTTTCATACAACTGATTCACCCCCCTCTTAGTTGTGTGCCCTAGATCTAACAAGAACAATTGTTGATACCATCTATTGATATTCTACAAATCAAAATTATCTGTGAGCTTGTCCCAACTCGATGTGGTATATATAATTACCTCCACAATAACACCCTCCCATCTGATCTAACATCAACACAAAAGAAAACCTTCATCTATTGAGCCTCCCATTTCACCATCCTAGGAGATATACTATACCAATGGAGTCTCGATTGTATCCTCCTCAGATGTTTAAACTTAGAAGAAGCTGAAACCGCTTTAAGGGATATACACGAGGGTATCTGTGGAGCGCATTCCACTGGTCCCAACCTAGCAAAGAAGTTGCTTCAAACTAGATATTTTTGGACCACAATGGAACAAGATGCCAACCAGTTTGCCAAGAAATGTCTTTAGTGTCAACAACATGGAGATTTGATTCATGCGCCTGCTCATCAACTACAACCAGTGACCACTCTGTGGCCATTTTCACAATTTGGTCTCGACCTTGTAGGCAAGATACATCCCTCATCTTTCAACAGCCACAAATTCATAATTACCATGACTGAGTATTTCACAAAGTGGGTGGAAGCTATTCCCATGACTTACATAACTGGTAAGCAAATTGCTAAATTTATCCTAAACTATATCATCTACCGGTATGGAATCCCTATAGCTATAGTAACCGATAATGGAAAACCATACAAAAACCAAGATGTCTGTACCTTATGCATGTAATATCATGTTTTCTACATCATACTATAGTCCTCAAAGCAATGTCCAAGCTAAGGCTTCGAACAAAATAATCCTTAAAATACTTAAAAAGATAGTCAATGAAGCTAGTCGTGATTGGCATCTCCAGCTTAATCCCACCCTCTAGGCCTATAGAACAAGCATCTAAACCATAACTGGAGCCACACCCTATGCTTTGGTGTATGGAACTGAAGCTATTTTTTCTATAGAGGTCAAGATCCCCTCTCTCCATGTCTCCTTGAAGCATCTGATGGACAAAGAAGAGTACAGAGTATCTAGGATACATGAATTAGAGCTTCTAGATTAAATATGCCTTGCAACATTAAATCATCTTTAGGTCTACCAGAACTGACTACGTCATAACTACAATGAGAAAATAAAAGAAAGGCGGTTCCAAGTAGGTGATCTAGTCTTGAAGGAAAATCAAAGAAACTTGGAAGACATAGAAAAGAAAGGTAAATTTTAACCTAACTAGTTAGGCCCTTTCATCATCATAGCAGCATATGGATCATGGGCATACTCCCTAGCAACACCTGAAGGAATTCCTCTTGATGAATCCATCAATAGTGTTCATCTCAAGAAATTCTATGCCCGATCCTTGGGAATATCTTAGCAAGAAAATAACAAAATAATCAAAAAAATAATAATAAAAAAAATAGAAAAATAACAAAAAAATGTTCATCCTCTGGTGAAAACCTGGTAAACAAGCACCTTGGATTAGTACCATAGTGAAAACCTAGCAAACAGGTGCTATGTGTAGGAGTCAGCACTACCATCTATTTGGTCTTCCCATCCATCCATCTCCATCTCGTAATAAAACCCATCCGTCCATAATAAAACTTATTGACCTTCACATTCCCAAGTGTCCATCTATCATGGCTTAGGAATTGGTTAGTGTCAAGTGTTATAACCATGTCTCATCCATAGTCAGTTTCACTCATAATTAGTCTCATCCATAGTCAATTTCACTCATAAGTCAGTTCCATCTGTGGTCAATTATCTTTTTCCATAATAAAACCCTTTATTGGAATGGGGGCAAGTTTCCTTAACCTAAGGCTAGGAATGAATCCTTGTTTACATCAAGGACTGTTTTCACACTTTCCCTCATCAACACTTTCATTATCCATCCTCACTTTCATAACACCTCATCAATCAAGACTTTCATCACACCACCCAGAACTACATATCATCATCATCATCATCATTGTAATGTGTCGTGATCCCATGGATAAAGGGTATGTAGGTAGTCTAGAATATGAAGGAAGTATCCAGTACTTAGGCACATACGATTCACCTCATCCTCCATCTCAACCCATAATAATTTCATCTTTGTCACTTCATCCATTTTAACCACAATCCATCCTATCCATCTACCACCTAGACAAAACTACTGATCACATGACCAATTTTTGGTAGTTTTTTTAGTCATTTATTTATGTTTTTCTACTAGTGTGGATACAAAGAATACTAAGAGGGAGGGGAGTGAATCAGTATTCTTAAAATCTTTTCATTCACATGTTCATTAATCCATTTACCAAATTTAATAACATGAAAGAAAAGTAAACACAAGAAGAGCAACCACAAATTCATAACACATAGACACCATGATTTTACATGGAAAACCCCAAAAGGGAAAAACCATGGTGAGTGTTAGCTCACAATATATTATGATAGTAATACCGAATTACATGAAGGCTCAATGCCTTAGGGCTCACTACCCAAGGACTCACTATCCAAACAAGTGCTCACTGCAATAGGCTCACTACTAAATAGAAGAGAAGGAATAGAAAGAAGTGGCTCACTGCCCAGAAAAGACTGCTAAAGGTGCATCTACAAAGTGTTGTGGTGTAGTGCCAATTTGCTCAGTATATAGATTCAAATGACTTCATACTGTCTACCCTACTTTTCTATTCTTCTTCGCATATACTTCTATCCTTCTGCCTTTACTATCCTTTCACTAATTACAGAACTTCCTTAGGTCGCACAATCATGGAATTCACATTCTATTCACTCATCCTCTATTCTCCAACACCAAAATCCATCGAGTATATATATATCCGCAACAAGATTCATCTCACAATCAGGTTAGCAAGCTAGACATGAAACATGTATACAAGTGTTATACCTTATCAGCTTGATCTTGTGCACAAACAACAATGTGGACCTAAAAAAGAATATAGTAGTCTTCATATAGGTCGGTACCAATCATTCAACCACTTAGATTGATTATTCAAATAGTATATCTTCTCCACATATCGATCTAACATGTCTGTCGGTTTGTCCCTTAAGAACACACTTGACCAGTTCAATTGTCACATCAAAACTTCCAATGCAGACCATATGAGACTCTAAAAATCATAGACAACATTAATTATGAACCTCTTAACATACCTTCAGAACCACATGACATAATAGTCCTTTATAGGAAAACGCGGATCTTGGAACTATTGCTTTGTCATAGTGAAATATTGTCAAACTGGAAGCTGATAAAGAACAACTTGTAGAATGTGATCAAAGGAACTTCATAAGCTATAACTATGGATTTAGGTAGTCATGATATGTATCTTTGCTGCCTCAGAACCAAAAGACAAAATATGCTACAGCAGAGGAATGTAGACCCTTCTACTCAGGTACTGTGCATTATTCCTATCTTAACTCTATTCAACCGAACTTAGATATTTCACCATATGACTTCCAAAGGAAGTTAGGACTTGAACACTGGAACATGTGATCACTAGGTAACTATAAACAACATACCTGAACTACATATAAATGTCTTTAACTGTGGATGCATACCATCACAAACACTATCACTTACTTTGTACAATGTATACTACCCATGCTTAGTCATTTATTCTTCTGGAGTAAAGTCTCTTTGCCATGCCGGTAGAAACCCTTTGCCTTGTTGCCATCAATAACAACATTCAATCATTCATCATAGAAGTGTCTCTTGCCAACAATCTCCCCCTTTGGTACTGATGGAAAAACTTAGTGAAAAATGCTTATCTGCTCCCCCTTACCACATACACTCTATTTTTCTTCTTCCCCTTATGTGTTTGCCCATTTTTCACTGGTTTTATTCTCCCCCTTTGACATCAATGGCAACGGTGTATGTGCAAATATCAAAATTGAATCAAAGTTTCAAGATTGTCAAATTCTTCAGCATATGTATAGTTACAATTTATCAAATCATTTAGTTGCATGCGAAATGATATCATTGTACACAATCTTTAATTGTGTTAAGGTGACTCCAACCCACTTGTTCTTAGCACTGTTCAAAATTTAGATGTTCTCATTTACTTGGAATACCAGATCTTCCGCCTTCTGTACATTGGTAGGCATATCAGTTAATTTCTAAACCTTTGAGGCTTTTGCAGCTAGACTTGTCATGAACTTAATTTTAGGGGTTATCATCCCTCTCAGCTAGCACATTCTATTTTTCATTTCTTCCTATCTATTGAGCAAACTGCTTATGTTGTTTTGAATATTTACTTGTATTTCCATGCTGCTGATAGAGTCAATTGCTAGATCAAAGGTCTTGGAATTATTTTCTAGTTGAAGCTCCATGCTTTTGACTTTCTCTTCTATTTACTTAGTGGTTTTAGGCCATGACAAACAAAATTTGTATATATCACAAGCTTCCTTAATATCATTCTCCATACTCTTTATGCTACTTTCTAACAAAATTTTGTCACTGTCTAACTTGGTTTTTAATTCTACTAGTCTTTTATCTTCAAATTCCTTTCTAAGCTTAATGTTAGTAGACTTTTCAAAGGATTCAAAATGAGTACTTACATAATTTATTAGACCTTTGAGTTGATCAGTTGATGACACTAATGTATCTTTTTGGTATGAGGGCATCATCTTCTCCAGAATATCGGATGCTTCTTCAATGAGTTCAATGTCCTGTATATGTGTTTTCAACATTTCTTCTTGAGCCTTAGCTTGCACAATTGATAACAATTTGAATTTCTACATGGGAGACATAGAATCTAGATTTATTGGTCCTTGTAGAAACTTGGGTAAATCTAAGATCTATGTTTTTTGTTGCTTTTCCAAAAAAATTTTAGCATAGTCAATTGAAACTTGATTTGTAGCATTGTCTCTTGCCATTTGTTCTTTACTAAGTGTAACTTTCTTTCTTTTCTTCTCTTCTGTTGGTTTTTCTTTTTCAACTTCAGTGGTGGCTTTTGCAAAGGATGAGGTCCTTGTTATTTTTTTGAGGCTAGATCCAGGTTTTTCAATTTGAGATCTCCCATCTTCCCTTTCTAGAGTATTTGATGTCCATTCTATCGGAGCACTTATGGGCTTTGATCCTTCTTCTTTTGTTTTTGCCTCACTTATTTTTCCATCTGATGTTTTCTCTGATTGCTCCTGTTCCATAGACATTTTGGAGGATAATTCTTAGAATGTCCCAAATCTGCCTTCTTTAAGATCTTTTGGTTTGCTTAGTAATACATCAGCCAATTCAGTCAAAACATCTTTTGCAACTTCATACCCTAATGTAGGAACCCATACAATTCTTGGTTCCATAGCTTCCATGAAGCATTTGTCTTTGTCTCCATGAATACAATGTCCTTTTCATATTTCATTACTACATTTTTAGGTATCTGGACTCTACATAACATTTTCCTTTAAAAGTTCTTGAAGTATCCCCATAAGATTTCATTCTTCTTGTCTGCATTTCCCAAACTCTGTAAGTGATTTCTTATTTGAGTGGCTATTGGTGTGTGATCGAGCCATATAGTGTTTCCCAAGCTGGGTAGCTCTCTCAAGAAGTAGAAGAGTAGACAAGTGATCAATGTTCCATATTTGAAAGGATGATTAGTCTCTTTTGTTATTTTCAAGTTCTCCATTAGTTCACTATGGAGAAATTCAAATAGGTCATAATCTATATTATTTTTGATCATGTCATATGTTGTGTATATAGCTGGTGCAGACATAGAATTTTCCCTATTGGAAAAGTATATTTTATATCCAATAATAATTGATGCAAATCTAACAGCCAGATCCTTAATATCATTTAATGTGAGGGATTTCTTATCAAATTTGGCTCCTATTAGCTGCATTACCACATTGTTCTTTATTTTCTTTAAACCTGGAACCCTCCTGAAGGAACTCATACCAGTTACAACTTTGATAGATTCTTTAGTTATCATATATGGTTCATCAAGCCACATAAAATCATCATGAATCCTACTTAGAATAAACTTAACCCATGTATCATTCAGGATCGCAGGAAAATCCAACCAAGTGTCTAATCTCTTTTCTGATAGAACTTTGTATTCATCTTTCAACACAACATCAATAGTGATCAGTTCATCCAAGTACAGTTTTCCTAGATTCATGTGATCATATTTCTCTAGCTTGGTATGAATATATGCCCTAACATCTTCCATATGCATAACTTCATGTGGAGTAAATGAGAATGCTCCTATAGGATCATTTTCTAGTGATTTAAAGAAATGTTTCTCAAATTTGGGGTGAGGCTTTATAGTTATCTCGATTACTTGAGAAGTAAAGGGTAAGTGCACAAAGATGAGGGACCAAAATGGGGTCTTAAGATGCCACTTTTTTTTTCTCAAATCAAGAAACATTGATGTTGGATGAGAAATTGAAGATAGCTACACTAAAAATTTGAAGATGAAACAAAAACAAGAGTTGTAGTGTTCCAAATCTAGTTTCTAAACTACTATTTTTTTCCAAAAATGGTTGAAATTAAGGGGTTCAAAAATGGGGAGCACACAAATTGGTCCTATTTTTCTCAAAAAAACATAACATAGCGTCTGGTGTGCTCCCCCTAAAATGTTGACTTTTTTTTAGTATTGCAAAAATCACTTTAGTGAGAAATTAGCTAACACCATGTAGTTTATCCCTAATTTTTCTAATAATTTTTTCATGAATATTTGATTTTTTACTAATGTTCAAAGTGGACACTTCCTAAAAAAATAAAAAATTGAGTGTGCTCCCCCTAATTTTTTTGAAAACTAATAAAAAATAAAAATATTTTTAATACGTGTAGAATGGAGTCTAGTTTCTAAAAATGTAACTTATTTCAAATTTTGATGAATAGTCAAAAAATAAAGTAAAAAATACTGGTTTTTGACAAAAAATGGATACACTAACAAAAGAAATTAAAGATGAAACCCTTAACGTACTCAAAATGCGAAAAAAATTATATGGTTAGATAGCTAACAAAGAGCTTAAGATTATGGTGGTATTTTTTTTACTTTTCATTGGAAAAAGTGTCATCCTAATGGTGAGCATACTCTAGATTATCTCACAATTTTGCTAAAAACTAGAAAAAATACGTCTAAGCATGCTCACAATAACATGAGCACGTTATAACGTTCTCGCGTTATGCTGAGCAAAATTGGCTTTACACATGCCAATTGCATTTGCTTGAAAGTTTCTAAATCCTTTTCATCAAATCCATTTTTTTCATATCTTACAATCATTGCATTCCATTACAGAACATCTAAAACATCCCCTATGGATATTTCCCCCAATTTTTCTAAATGTTCCACAAAAAATTTAAACAAACAGTTTGCATGAACTAATTTCTATTCATCCAATAACTTGCAAGAAAATTTCAATATAAACATATTATAACAATTTTAGAACAAGGATCTGAAATTACATATGAATATTGCTTTCTAATCTTCAGTAGAATAACAACAAAAATATCCAATCGTAGCCATAGAACATACAGTCAGATTGGATAACCAAAAGTATGAATTTGAAGCACAAAGTGAGACACCTGAATAATATCTCCAACAGACAATGGGTTTCCATCCACTGCCTCCAAGCTCGAGGGTTTCTGTCCTCAAACGTGTTGAAAGCCAAAGCTTCCCAGAATTCTCCAAGAGAAAATAATAACCAAGCATAAACCAAGCTTAGCTGAAAGTGAGCCCTTGCAACAATTTTATAAACTTCTCATAAGAGCTCATTCACACTTTTAACCAATGTGGGATAAAACATAACTTCCCTTTTGCCTTTTTGATGTCTCATGTATTTTAAAATAAGGGGCCCCTTTTACTATTCATTTCCCCACTTAACTTTGAATCACATTAATAAAGTTAAATAATTGAATTTAACTTTATAGTTTAAACTTTATTAATGCAGAGATGAATTAAACCAATGGAGCTGAAATCATTTGACGATAATAACCAATTTTCCATTGAAAAGACATTATCATTGGAGATCACGGCCCACTAGATGAATCACTATTAATAGCATTAATGGCTTACTAAAAATAGTAAGTATACCAAAACTGCCTCCAAACGCCCCAGATTGACCTGCAACAAAAATTGCCTAGGACAAAAATCCTCAAGATTCCTTAAAAGCCCTGGTTAGCCTATGGAACCAAGGAGAAATAGGCTAACAACAACATCATACAATACGCGCTAGAAAAGGGGACATTACAACATCTCTTTGAGGTGTTACAATAGTCAATTGACATGCCTTGTCTATGCTTCCACACTTTCCATACATGTATACAAGGGCAATTGCACTTTCTACCATCTTTCTCACTCTCTACTTCCCTCCCCACTCTACCTCCTACCCTCTCTCTGAGTCTCTACTTCCCTCCCCTCTCTACCTCCTACCCTCTCTTTGAGTCTCTACTTCCCTACCCTCTCTACCTCCTACCTTCTCTCTCACTATCTTCTTCCCCCATTCTCTACCTTCTACCCTCTCTCTCTCACTCTCTACTTCCCTCCCTTGTCTCTCTTCTACTCTCTTTCAGAGTCTCCACTTCCCTCACCTCTCTACCTCCTACCTTCTCTCTCACTCTCTTTTCCCCCCTCTCTACCTCCTGCCATCTCTCTCACTCTCTACTTCCCTCCCATCTCTACCTCCTACCCTCTCTCTCAGTCTCTACTTCCCTCCCCTCTCTACCTCCTACCCTCTCTCTCAGTCTCTTCTTCCTTCCCCTATCTACCTCCTACCATCTGTCACTCTCTACTTCCCTCATGTCTCTACCTCCTACCCTCTCTCTCTCACTGTCTACTTACCTCCCCTCTCTACCTCCTACCCTCTCTCCAAGTCTCTGCTTCCCTCCCCTCTCTAGCTCCTACCCTCTCTCTTAATCTCTACTTCCCTCCCCTCTCTACCTTCTACTCTCTCTCTCACTCTCTACTTCCCTCCCCTGTCTACCTCCTACCCTCTTTCTGAGTATCTACTTCCCTCGCCTCTGTACCTCCTACCTTCTCTCTCACTCTCTTCTCGCCCCTCTCTACCTCCTACCCTCTCTCTCACTCTCACCTCCCATCTCTACCTCCTACCCTCTCTCTTAGTCTCTGCTTCCCTCCCCTCTCTACCTCCTACCCTCTCTCTCACTCTCTGCTTCCTTCCCCTATCTACCTCCTATCCTCTCACACTCTGTACTTCCCTCCCATCTCTACCTCCTACCCTCTCTCTGAGTCTCTACTTCCCTCCCCTCTCTACCTCTTATCCTCTCTCTAAGTCTTTGCTTCCCTCCCCTCTCTACCTCCTACCTTATCTCTCACTCTCTTGTTCCCTCCCCTCTCTACCTTCTACCCTCTCTCTCACTCTCTACTTCCCTCCCCTGTCTACCTCCTACCCTCTTTCTAAGTATCTGCTTCCATCACCTCTCTACCTCCTACCTTCTCTCTCAATCTCTTCTCCCCCCTCTCTACCTCCTACCCTCTCTCTCACTCTCTACTTCCCTCCTTTCTCTACCTCCTACCCTCTCTCTCACTCTCTTCTTCCTTCCCCTATCTACCTCCTATCCTCTCACAATCTCTACTTCCCTCCCATCCCTACCTCCTACCCTCCCTCTCTCACTCTCTACTTCCCTCCCCTCTCTAAATCTCCACATCATTCTTTCCATCTAATGAAATCTCATAAATTATCTTGTTTCCATTTCATCATCTCAATTTATATCCTCATCCCTCTTTGCATGTCCTAGTTTTCTTGTTTCCATGTTCTTGGTCAACAAGGGAGGATGATGCATCTTTGGTGATCTTAAAAGGTTTATTCAACCATAGGAAATTGTCATGCACTCTACTCAATACACACCAGACCCATTCATCTTCTTCAAAATAGGGGAAATGAATGCACTGTGCAAAATGCTTATCCCGGATGGCTTTATATTGAGGTTTAATCTCAAAAGAGTCATCTAACAACTATTTGTGATAGATATCTACTAACTTTGATTGCCCAAATTCTTCAATACTCACATGTATGTAAACCCTAATATCTTCGATGTGCAAAACGCCATGCGGAACACTAGAGAAGGCTTCTAGGGGATCTACCTCCAAGGATTTGTATGGATGTTTCTTGAATGTGGGGCGAGGTCTATCAGAGTTCTTTACTATATTTGGAGTAGCCATTTTTTAAAAGATTTGCAGTGAGATATTGAAAATAGAAAATACCTTATGCGCCTTCGGTTACACGGAGTTCATTGGATTGATTTCTGGATGTAATGGCTTATGCAAATGATCTTCGATGAACTTGATGAATTTTATTGTAGAGCTCCACTTTTCATTTCTTCTTGGGTGCAAAATGAACAAGTGGTTAATGAGAAAATACTTATATTGCTCCGCAAACCCTAATATCAGATTGCAATAAATGATCGACCTACATTATTCTGATTTGCCTTATTCGGATGACTTGAAGAACCGGATCTATCCTGATCTATGAACATCATACGGATCTTCCAAATCTTAACCATAGTTTGTTTGCATGTTTCCCTTATGAACCCTTCAATCTGCAAATCTTCTTGTGCCAGTTCTGACACCACTTGACTAGCTGGGGGAACAAGGTTTTCTTTGTGTCTCCCCCTAAGCCAGAGCTCACTTTTTAATTTCTGGAAGGAATATCAACACCAGAGTCTGGTGCGGATCCAACCTCTACATTCTCAGTACTTTTCTTCACCCAAATCTTGCTCATCTCACTTTTAGCTTCATCCGCATTCACCTTTTGTTTACCCTTATCTTGATTCTGATTATGATATACCAGACCTCTTTGGTCCTGATTCTTGCTTCTACAAAATTTTGCACTATGACTGGACCTATTGCAGATTTGGCAAACAACATTTCTTTGCATATTTGACTGATATCCTCTTGATCTACATTGATTAGCCATATGACCTATTCTATTACATGCAAAGCATCTACCATTGAATGATTTGTTCATTTGCATATTTCTGCATTCATGAGATTTGTGACCATACCTTTTGCAATTAAAACATTGTCTAGAGAAGGATGAATTAGTCTGATTCATTCTCTTTCTGCACTGATTAGCTTTATGACCAAAGTGATTACAGTTGTGGCAGTATCCATTGAAGGATGGATATCTTTGAGCATTGGGTTGTCTTACCAGAGGTCTTCTAGGCCTTTTCCTTAGATTTTCTGATCCAAAAATCTTCTAACCGGATCTAAAGCTTTCTCCTTTCTCATATCCCAAACCACACTTGTCATCTGCCCTCTTTTGACTTCCAAGAAGAACTTCAAGTTGAGCAAAACTTATCTTGAATTTCTCTTTATATTCATTTGCTGATTGAAGATCCCTTTTGAGAGAGACAATTTGATCCTCAAGTTTTTCTTCATTTTCTTTAACATCTTCAAGATCAGATTCAAGATGTCTGATAATTCTATCCATTTGGTGGCAATCTTCTGATTTCTCCTTGAGAGATTGTCTTAGATTATCTTCAGTTTTTTTTTTTCTCTTCAATTTCTTGGGTAAACTTTATAACTCCTTATTCCATTTCATGTCTTACCATAATGACTTCTTTTGATAACTTTCAACATAATTTGGTTTTTTCAGTCAGCTCTTCATTTGCATCATTTGCTTCACCTTGTCTTGCCAATTGCTGAAGCAGCTCCTTTCTCTTTTTCATAGAGAGACTTAATTTGTCTTTTAGTTCTCTCATGAAATCATCAGCTTGTTTGAGTCTTTCCTTTAATTCATTGATTTCAAAGTTTGACTGTTCAAGATCCTCAAATGCAATCTTGAGCTGCTCCTTTAAACCATATGCATCCATTTGGATTCCCGTATCTTCCTCGAGCTGTTAGACTCTGTTAGGAGGAACTAGGCTCTGATACCAATTGTTGATAGAGGGGGGGTGAATCAATTATCCTAATTATTTCTTCTTTCTGAACTTTCTTATTAATCAATGCAGCATTAATTCAAACAAGCAAACATAATCATGAAAATAGAGATGTACATGACACAATATTTTTGACGTGGAAACCCTGTTAAGGGAGAAAACCATGGGGTGATTAACCCAAAGATTATTCTCTGTTAGAAGAATAAGGAAATACAAAATGGCACTTGCCAATTAGGGTTCACTGCCCGAGCACACTGCTCACAAGAGGCACACTGCCTACAAGAGACTCACTGTCTACAAAAGAGTGTTATACAATACTTGAACTGATTGGTAGCATCTACAAATGCTAGAGTCCAGTTTTGATTAGGCTCAGTATACTGATCTGCTACACTTCATCTTTCCTTTTCCCTTAAGCTACTTTCTTTCACATACCGGACCTTTCTTACTGCTTCTGCTCTGCTCTTCTACTTTTATTCTCACATCACTAACCACGATAACAAAACTCTCAACTAAATCCATCATGTATATATATCCACACAAGTAATTTTATCACCTTTGTAGTCAGCACCCGGAATAGTCAATCTTTTCACTAATTCTGATTAGTCGACTGAATCCTTGCATATTAAGTAATGCAGATCAAGTATATACTTGTAGAAATCATTAATCATGTCAGCCAAACATGATTCATGCCTTCACACCCTTTACCACCATTAGTAGCACATCTAGAAAGTAGTCTGATGTTCTGTCAGTTAGTTCTTCCTCTGTTCACACTGTCACTCAGGAATCTGGTACTCAATTATTCATATCTTTTTCCTCATCTATCATCGGAGGCTAAACCCTTGGAATATACCACTCAAGGTAGTCCTCTTGGCTTCCCCAAATCCACACTTCACCAAGATACTTCCTCTGAGAGATCCAGACCTGTCTATCGGACCTTGCCACATGCTCTGTTCTTGTTTAGCGGATCACAACAATCTTCATTCTGACTTCTGGTAGAGACACACCATGTTCTGCGGATGTGTGGTATGAACTTTGTTGCCATCAATGACAACAATCATGAATCCATATAGTGTCTCTTGCTAACACTTATATCTACTATCAAGACTTCAAACAAAGTTCAAGACAAAGGTACTTCAATCCACTAACAATCCAATGTGCTCATGTGCTATGACAAATCTGTACAGGCGTGGGTACGGACTGAAAATAGTGAAAAAACACAGAAAATGTAGAAAAGAATGCACGAGAACAGTTTCTTTATCTCATTTCAATTCAATATTTCTTCACCCCTCCTAAATGGATTATTTCTTGGCTTTTTGAAGCCACCTCGATGCCTTGCACAAGCTGGAGGGTAGTTGAACCGATGGGGGGGACTGAAAACTATTCAACTGCCCAAACTTACAACAAATTACAATTTGTAACTGTCCTCTTTAGGACTATATCAATAGTTTTGTCTAAACAATGTTTTGTTTAACATTTGGTTAACCTTGGACAAGGTTTTTAACCCACCTCCTAACCTTTGACATGCCTCTATAGGCTTACAAACATGAAGACTTTAATGACTATCCTATATGCCTCAACAAAGGCTTACATAAATGAATATTGCAACCTACCTATTACAACATGACTGTCCTCCCTAGGACTTACAACAAGACTATAGATTCTAGCTATTTGGACATAGTCTAATTACATGCATGGCTTTCAAGCCTTCTTACAACATTTAATGATCTCAAGGACCTTATTCAAACAAGACAAACTACTTGAAGATCAACCCAATCCTAGATGTCTTGGTGCTCCTGCACCATACTCCCCAGCATAATGAAAACTCTTCTCCCAAGAGTTATGGGATCTGCTCCAACCATTCTTCAATCTTGTTGGGATGTTCCTTTGACTAGGAAACATGAACTCTCCAAGAGTTATCTTCTTCCTCCTCCAACCTGCATGGCTCATGTAAATAGTGTTAGTACCATAAAACTTGTTTTGGTGTCCTAGCCTAGGACCCAGCTACTGCAATGCTTCTGTTCTTCCCAACTTGAAATTCTGATTTCTTTCTCCCTGTACTATCTGTTGTTTGCCTTCCTTCTTCTACCTCTTTATAGGGCACTCAATGTCTCCAACTTTGACATAACTCAGGTCCCAAATTTGGTGCTCTTTAGGATTGTCATAAACCTTTCTCTGCTGCAACTACTCCTGCTATTCAACCTACACATCCAACTTTAGTTTCTCTTCAAAACAGATAGTAGTATGTTCTTTCTTGTCTCCACAAGGTAAAGGTACTAGTTTAAACTTTCTACCATCTTTGTGCACAAAATAGTTATTAGTATAACCATCATGAATTGTCCTTCTCAAGTGTTGCCATGGTCTACCCAAAATGATATGCCCACATGTCATTGAAATGACATCACACAAAACATAATCCTGATATGGACCAATTGAAAAATCAACATATGCCTTCTTAGTAACCCTTACTTACTACTCTTGACTCACCCAAGTGACATTGTAAGGACTAGGATGATCAAAAGTCTTCAATCCCAACTTATGCACCATTTCCCAAGAAACTAGATTATCATGAGCACCTGAATCTATAATCAACTTGCATATCTTTCCATGGTTTAAACAATTAGTTTTAAAAATAGATACCTGTGGTGGTTGCTGCATTTTACCTTTTTCCACCATGAGCATTTCTCCAACCATTACTGGAGAGGCTGACAACATTTCTGGTTCTTCTGGCTTCTCCTCCTCTTGTGCCAAGTGAACTCTTCTATCCTTGCTCTTGTCAACATCATCCTTCTTAGGACATTTGAAAGATGTGTGTCCTACTTCATTACAATGATAACATCTGCCTGTGAATACTCCTCTACCTAATCCAACTCTACCTCCACCTCTCCGATCTATAGAAAACTCTTTACCTTTCTCATTGTTGTTCTGTACTTCATTAGTAGGTCTGCCCCTACCTCTATATCCTCTTCCACTACCTCCTTGTCTTTCTTGCTTCCTCTTCACCCTTTCTTCAGCCCTTATGGTCAACTGAAAACATTCACCAAGTGTTTTCAGTACTGTCAAACCAATCTCATCCTACAAGTTATACCTAAGCCCATTAAGGTACCTTGCCACGTTCTCTTCTTCATCTTCCAATCCTCCTCTAATACTAAGCTTATGAAATTGCTCAGTATAGGACATAACATCCATGTCCTTCTACTTCAAGTTCTGCCTCATCCTCTTTATCTGAATGGAGTAATCAGATGGAAGGAACTGATCCTTCATCATATCCTTCATCCTACCCCAAGAAGTGATTCTTGTTCCACCTCTAGCCACTCTTTCTGTTTGCACACTACTCCACCATGTAAGTGTTGTTCCTCTCAGTTTTGTTTTTGCAAATTTGATCTTCTTCTCATCACTCATCTCCTCATACTCAAAAAATATTTCCAGGGTATCTATCCACCCTAATACCTCTTCACTATCCATCTTTCCCTGATAGATAGGTAACTCTATGTTTGCCTTTGTTCCACTTCCTTGGACTGCCTTCAGCAATCTCACAAACTTCTTCTCTTCAGCATCCAACTCATCCTCAGGAGGATTCTCATCTACATCCTCATCTCCTTCTTGATAATCTTGCTCATCCCTTCTAGGATTCTTCTCCAATGCTTCCAATCTTTCTAAGATTGATGCATTCTCCCTTCTCACTTGTCTTAACTCTCTTTCTCTTGCAGCATCCTATTCTCTTATCTCCCTCAACTCTTTTTCTCTAGCCTCTAAGGCTTCCCTCAATTCATTATTCTCTCTAGCCATTTGATTCTTAGGAGGCATCCTTACACCTCTCACAAACCCTTACTATTTCACAAGATCCTTTACTCCCTCAAGGACCTACTAGTGGCTCTGATAGCACAAATGATGCAGAGCATCTAGGACAGCAGTAGCATGTTTCACAACTTCAATGGAAGGTCTCTCAAGATTCACTATTTTCTTTGACAGAGATCAAACTTCACACCATGAATGAATTAAACACAACAACTTACAAGTTCATGATATAGATGTTGGGGACTCAAGGACACATCTCACCAGACACTTAACTCCTAAGTTTCCATACAACCCACTATGTAGGGTTTGCAGGACAGCAGTCTTCAACACTGTCTACTAAAGACAGTCACACATTTATGATTTCTTAGGAGACAGTCATGGTCCCCTCCTTGGGGTGATCTCCCTTAACACAACTCACTCTTATTCAATATGCCAATTCTATAACACACCAAACACCTTAATGTCTCCATTGACAAAGCAATAGCATATCAGACATACCTAGTTGCTGTTGTCCTTCTCTGAATTCTTAACCATGGTTCTGTAGGGTCATC
This sequence comes from Cunninghamia lanceolata, assembly GCA_027924645.1. Taxonomy (NCBI): domain Eukaryota; kingdom Viridiplantae; phylum Streptophyta; class Pinopsida; order Cupressales; family Cupressaceae; genus Cunninghamia; species Cunninghamia lanceolata. The sequence continues at coordinate 3,091,708 of BSBN01000341.1, read as the reverse complement.
CACATGCCCAAACTCACCCTACACCATTCCCCTGCCTTTGCAACCTTCACAAACCTATGCCCTAGCTATGATACATTCCATTCCACTGACTGGTGAGACCTTACATCAATAAAATGGTGGAAAAAGTGTGAAGTTCAACCAAAACCTAAGCTAGGGCTTTAACAAACCAAGTTCTAAAGAAATCTTTATTGTTTCCTCCTATATGAGTTTCAAAGCCTCCAACCAATTTCAAAATAAAGTTAACATATCAATCTTATTGATCAACTCATACAATGAAGGAATCAACCCCGTACCTCTATACAATACAGACTGTCACAATGGTAGATTCAGAAAATAGTCACTCCAAAGACAGTCTGAGGAAAAACATGAATCTCTCTCCTTATTGTTGATAACTGAGAGGGGGGGTGAATCAATTATCCTAATTATTTCTTCTTTCTAAACTTTCTTATTAATCAATGCAGCATTAATTCAAACAAGCAAACATAATCATGAAAATGGAGATGTACATGACACAATATTTTTGACGTGGAAACCCTATTAAGGGAGAAAACCACGGGGTGATTAACCCAAAGATTATTCTCTGTTAGAAGAATAAGGAAATACAAAATGGCACTTGCCAATTAGGGCTCACTACCCGAGCACACTACTCACAAGAGGCACACTACCTACAAGAGACTCACTATCTACAAAAGAGTGTTATACAATACTTGAACTAATTGGTAGCATCTGCAAATGCTGGAGTCTAGTTCTGGTTAGGCTCAGTATACTGATCTGCTGCACTTCATCTTTCCTTTTCCCTTAAGTTGCTTTCTTTCACATACCAGACCTTTCTTACTGCTTCTGCTCTGCTCTTCTACTTTTATTCACACATCACTAACCACGACAACAACTCTCACAACTAAATCCATCGTGTATATATATTCGCACAAGTAATTTCATCACCTTTCTAGTCAGCACCTGGAATAGTCAATCTTTTCACTAATTCTAATCAGTCGGCTGAATCCTTGCATATTAAGTAATGCGGATCAAGTATATACTTGTAGAAATCATTAATTATGTCAACCAAACATGATTCATGCCTTCACACCCTTTACCACCATCAGTAGCACATCCGGAAAGTAGTCTGATGTTCTGTCAGTCAGTTCTCCTCTATTCACACTGTCACTCAGGAATCCGGTACTCAATTATTCATATCTTTTTCCTCATCTATCACCAGAGGTTAAATCCTTGGAATATACCACTCAAGGTAGTCCTCTTGACTTCCCCAAATCCACACTTCACCAAGATACTTTCTCTGAGAGATCCGGACCTATCTGTTGGACCTTGCCACATGCTCTGTTCTTGTTTACCGGATCACAACAATCTTCATTCTGACTTCCGGTAGAGACACACCATGTCCTGCGGATGTGTGGGATGAACTTTGTTGCCATTAATGACAATAATCATGAATCCATATAGTGTCTCTTGCCAACAATCTCCCCCTTTGGCATTGATGGAAACACTTAGTGAAAAATGATTAAGTGTTTACACTATGCTCCCCCTTGGCTGATGCTCTATCTTTATATACATTTTCTGGAGCTCCCCCTTAGTTGGATACCTCATTTTTCACTGCTCCTCACTTCCCCTTTGATATCAATGGCAAAGGGTAGGGTCCGCATACCAAAATTTTTAAAAATTTTACTATACTTAGCCGCATAAGTATATCTATACAAGTTGTACTTACATATACTTGAGTATGTCTGAAAAAGTATTCTTCAACTATACAACTTCTGCCGCCCAACTCTGCTTCATCCTGTCCAAAATTGAGATGTGACCACTCAACAGGAATGCAAATGCTTCTGCCTTCTTAAGATCTGTCGGATCATTGGTTCGGGCTATAATCTGAGCATCATTTATGGCCTCATGCATGGCCTCTAAGTTAGGGATAATAATCCTTCTAAGTTCACCCATCCAGTTAATTATGTTCTTCCTTTCCTTCTCAAAATTCTTTATTGCATTTGTGATTGCAATAGTCTAACACTCTTGATTTATTATGGAGGATGAAAGAGGATCAAAACTTTGAGACAATCTTAGTAGTTTGTCCTCTTGCTCTTTTATTTTCTTCTCTATCTCCACTATTACTTTGGACCATGAGATACAAAATTTGTATATTTCACCGCCATCCTTAAGAGCATTTTCTAGGCTCTTTATCCCAATGTTCATGTTTCTCCTATCATTAATGATTAAACCTTGTATCTCAGAGAACCTTTTATCCAAAAACTCCTTCTAGACCTTTTCTTCAACTAATTTTTCTAGAGAATCAAAATGTATACTAACACTGCTAACTAAGGTTTTGAGATTACCGGAAGAGGAGGCCGTGGGATCCTTCTGAAAAGATGGCATGATCTTTTCCAGCACTCCGGAAGTAGCTTCTATCAACTCACAGTCTTCCATATGAGACTTTAGGAGTTTTTCTTTAGCCTTAGCATTAGCAAATGAAGCTATCTTCATTGTCTGTACCAGAGAAAGAGAATCAAAATTGAATGGACCTTGTAGAAGCTCCGGTTCATCAATCTCCATTATTTCTTTGTTCAAAAATTCTTGGATAGTTTGTGCAGTGTCTCTTGCTGGAGACAGATGTTTCTTCTCTTCTGCAATCTTGGAGCTGTCCTTTGGAGCTTTCTCTCCTTCTATATTCTTACCACTAGCAGTTGTGGTCTTCTTTGTTGAGGTCTTCTCTCCTTCTGCAACCTTCACACTGTCATCTTGTTTTTCCTTCACCTCTGCTTCTTTCTCTTGTAATTTTTCTTCTCCTTTAGATCTGGAGACTGTAGGGGAAATCGGAGGAGAAATGTTAGACTATTCAGGGCCCACCTCTTCTGTCATTTTCTCAGTAGTTTCTTCTGCAATACTTGTGGTTGAGGGATCAGTACCCAAGTCCTCTATAATAGGAAGATTAAATCTTTTGAGGGCTTTTCAGAGAATCTCTTCTGTGTCCTTGGCCACCTTGTCAGTCTCACCAAGCATAAGTTGATTCATCCTTGCTTTTCTCTTGAATTCATCCTTGCAATCTTTGAATACCATGTTCATTGTCTTGGGATCAATTGAAGGATATAGCTGAATAGCTATCTATTCCTGGATCTCAAGATCTTTTGCCATGGCATTTATCTTTCTCATTTCCAACTCCTTTTCTAGGCTCTTGGGAATAAGAGATATAATTTCAATGAAGGCCTTATTATATATGTTCAGGTACCTGATTGTAGCTTCCTACAGGATCTTTTGGTCAGCCTCATTGTAATCATCATAAAATTTGGCCATTGGTTGAAGGTTTCCATCCATAGTGACTGACTTTATTACACTTTCTATAGACAGGGTGGGCTTTTCAACAAATTCCTTTGCTATTTCTTCCTTGTCTTGTCCTGTGGTAGGTTTACCGGATCCTTTCTTCTTCTGCTTCTTTATTTCCTTTACCCCCTCATCTGATTCTATTTCCTCTTCATCTCTTTGACTCGTATAAGCCCTTGTGGCTTTTGTCTTTGACCTTTTCTCTCCTTTGCTAGATGCCTGGACTTCTGGTTTTGAGCTTTTAGCAGGGACAGGTGCTGATTTCTTTGATGATCTAGTCCGGGTGGAAGTTTCTACCGGAGCACTTTTCTTTCTTCCCTTTTCTACCTCTTTCTTCTCTTCCTCAACTTTTTGTCTCTTTTCCCTATGGGCATCAAGTGCCTCCTTTGAGATGCCAAGGCCTTGGGCAATATGTTCTACTTCTTTTCTCACCTTCCTTTTCATCTCTGGTTCCCTGAGTTCCACATGAATCTATACACTCAGCTCCTCAAAGGTTCCAAACCTTTCTGCCTTTGGATCCTTTGGCTGACTTAGCATGTGTTGAACATGCAGCTCCACAATCTATTCATCTACTTCATACCCCATGGGCATGATCCAGACTGTCCTTGGTTCTTCTGCCTCCATTAGGCACTGATCAGTCTCTACCATAAAGCAGACTGTGTCTTTGTATTTCTCAACAAGAGACTGGGGAATCCTTTCTCTTGCTTTCATCATGTTTTGAAAGGTCTTGAAGTATCCCCACATCGCTATATTTCTTGCTTTAGCATCCCCAAGCCCATGCAAATAATCTCTTATCTGAATTGCAACCGGTCTGTCATTCTGCCACACCCAACCATTGGATCTGGGAAGCTCATTCATGTAATAAAAGAATAGGCAGAGTAACGAGCCACCAAACTTCAAGGAGTTCTTTTTATCCTTCTTGATCTTTTGCAGATTTTCCAATAGTTGGCTGAGAATAAGTTCACACAGATCATAGTCAGCATTTTCTTTTAGCATTTGATAGGCTATGTAAACTACAATTCCCGGTACTGAGTTTTCCCTACTGGAGTGATAAATCTTGTAACCAATTATTATGGAAGCAAATTTGACATCCGATTCAGTGATGTCTTCAATTGTCATAGCTCTCTTGTCAAATTTTGATCTGGTTGCATCACTTACTATCTTATTCTTGAAAGACTTGAGAACAGGTATTCCACCGGATGAGTGTAGACCAGTTACTACCCTAATTGCATCTTTGGTGATCTTAAAAGGTTTATTCAACCATAGGAAATTGTCATGCACTCTACTAAATACATACCAGACCCATTCATCTTCTTCAAAACATGGGAAATGAATGCACTGTACAAAATGCTTATCCTGGATGGCTTTATACTAAGGTTTAATCTCAAAAGAGTCATCTAACAACTGTTTGTGATAGATATCTACTAACTTTGATTGCCCAAATTATTCAATACTCACATGTATGCAAACCCTAATATATTCGGTGTGTAAAATGCCATGCGGAACACTAGAGAAGGCTCCTAGGGGATCTACCTCCAAGGATTTGTATGGATGTTTCTTGAATGTGGGGCGAGGTCTATCAGAGTTATTTACTATATTCAGAGTAGCCATTTTTCAAAAGATTTGCAGTGAGATATTGAAAATGGAAAATACCTTATGCACCTTCGGTTACACGGAGTTCATTGGATTGATTTCTGGATGTAATGACTTCTGCAAATGATCTTCAATGAACTTGATGAATTTTGTTGCAGAGCTCCACTTTTCATTTCTTCTTGGGTGTAGAATGAACAAGTGATTAATGAGAAAATCCTTATATTGCTCTGCAAACCCTAATATCAAATTGCAATAAATGCTCGACCTACATTATTCCGGTTTGCCTTATTCAGATGACTTGAAGAACCGGATCTATCCTGATCTATGAACATCATGCGGATCTTCCAAATCTTAACCATAGTTTGTTTGGATGTTTCCCTTATGAACCCTTCAATCCGCAACTCTTCTTGTGCTAGTTCCAGCACCACTTGACTGGCTGGGGGAACAAGGTTTTCTTTGTGTCTCCCCCTAAGCCAGAGCTCACTTTTTAATTTTTGAAAGGAATATTAGCACCAGAGTCTGGTGCGGATCCAACCTCTACATTCTCAGTACTTTTCTTCACCCAAATCTTGCTTATCTCACTTTTAAATTCATCTGCATTCACCTTTTCTTTACCCTTATCTTGATTCTGATTATGATATACCAGACCTCTTTTGTCCTGATTCTTTCTTCTACAAAATCTTGCACTATGACCAGACCTATTGCAGATTTGGCAAACAACATTTCTTTGCATATTTGACTGATATCCTCTTGATCTCCATTGATTAGCCATATGACCTATTCTATTACATGCAAAGCATCTACCATTGAATGATTTGTTCATTTGCATATTTCTACATTCATGAGATTTGTGACCATACCTTTTGCAGTTAAAACATTGTCTGGAGAAGGATGAATTAGTCTGATTCATTCTCTTTCTGCACTGATTAGCTTTATGACCAAAGTGATTACAGCTGTGGTAGTATCCATTGAAGGATGGATATCTTTGAGCAGTGCGCTGTCTTACCAAAGGTCTTCTAGGCCTATTCCTTGGATTTTCTAATCCAAAAATCTTCTGACCGGATCTGAAGCTTTCTCCTTTCTCATATCCCAAACCACACTTGTCATCTGTCCTCTTTTGACTTCCAAGAAGAACTTCAAGTTGAGCAGAACTTATCTTGAATTTCTCTTTATATTCATTTGCTGATTGAAGATCCCTTTTGAGAGAGACAATTTGATCCTCAAGTTTTTCTTCATTTTGTTTAGCATCTTCAAGATCAGATTCAAGATGTCTGATAATTCTATCCATTTGGTGGCAATCTTTTGATTTCTCCTTGAGAGATTGTCTTAGATTATCTTCAGTTTTTCTTTTCTCTTCAATTTCTTGGGTAAACTTTATAACTCCTGATTCCATTTCATGTCTTACCATAATGACTTCTTTTGATAACTTTTCACATAACTTGGTTTTTTCAGTCAGCTCTTCATTTGCATCATTTGCTTCACCTTGTCTTGCCAATTGCTGAAGCAGCTCCTTTCTCTTTTTCATAGAGAGACTTAATTTGTCTTTTAGTTCTCTCATGAAATCATCAGCCTGTTTGAGTCTTTCCTTTAATTCATTGATTTCAGAGTTTGACTGTTCAAGATCCTCAAGTGCAGTCTTGAGCTGCTCCTTTAAACCATATGCATCCATTTGGATTCCCAGATCTTCCTTGAGATATTAGACTCTGTTAGGAGGAACTAGGCTCTGATACCAATTGTTGATAACTGAGAGGGGGGGTGAATTAGTTATCCTAATTATTTCTTCTTTCTGAACTTTCTTATTAATCAATGCAGCATTAATTCAAACAAGCAAACATAATCATGAAAATGGAGATGCACATGACACAATATTTTTGACATGGAAACCCTGTTAAGGGAGAAAACCACAGGGTGATTAACCCAAAGATTATTCTCTATTAGAAGAATAAGGAAATACAAAATGGCACTTGCCAATTAGGGCTCACCACCTGAGCACACTGCTCACAAGAGGCACACTGCCTACAAGAGACTCACTGTCTACAAAAGAGTGTTATACAATACTTGAACTGATTGGTAGCATCTACAAATGCTGGAGTCTAGTTCTGGTTAGGCTCAGTATACTGATCTGCTGCACTTCATCTTTCCTTTTCCCTTAAGCTGCTTTCTTTCACATATCAGACCTTTCTTACTGCTTTTGCTCTGCTCTTCTGCTTTTATTCACACATCACTAACCACCACAACAACTCTCACAACTAAATCCATCGTGTATATATATATGCACAAGTAATTTCATAACCTTTCTAGTCGGCACTCAGAATAGTCAATCTTTTCACTAATTCTGATCAGTCGGCAGAATCCTTGCATATTAAGTAATGCGAATCAAGTATATACTTGTAGAAATCATTAATCATGTCGGCCAAACATGATTCATGCCTTCACACCCTTTACCACCATTAGTAGCACATCCAGAAAGTAGTATGATGTTCTGTCAGTCAGTTCTTCCTCTGTTCACACTATCACTCAGAAATCTGGTACTTAATTATTCATATCTTTTTCCTCATCTATCACCAGAGGCTAAATCCTTGGAATATACCACTCAAGGTAGTCCTCTTGACTTCCCCAAATCTACACTTCACCAAGATACTTCCTCTGAGAGATCCAGACCTATCTGTCAGACCTTGCCACATGCTCTGTTCTTATTTACCAGATCACAACAATCTTCATTCTGACTTCTGGTAGAGACACACCATGTCTTGTGGATGTTTGGTATGAACTTTGTTGCCATCAATGACAACAATCATGAATCCATATAGTGTCTCTTGCCAACACTTATATCTACTATCAAGACTTCAAACAAAGTTCAAGACAAAGGTACTTCAATCCACTAACAATCCAATGTGCTCATGTGCTATGACAAATCCATGCAGGCGTGGGCACAGACTGAAAATAGTGAAAAAACATAGAAAATGTAGAAAAGAATGTAAGAGAATAGTTTCTTTATCTCATTTCAATTCAATATTTCTTCACCCCTCCTAAATGGATTGTTTCTTGGCTTTTTGAAGCCTCCTCGATGCCTTGCACAAGCTGGAGGGTAGTTGAACCGATGGGGGGGAGTGAAAACTGTTCAACTGCCCAAACTTACAACAAATTACAATTTGTAACTGTCCTCTTTAGGACTATATCAACAGTTTTGTCTAAATAATGTTTTGTTTAACATTTGGTTAACCTTGGACAAGGTTTTTAACCCACCTCCTAACCTTTGACATGCCTCTATAGGCTTACAAACATGAATACTTTAATGACTGTCCTATATGCCTCAACAAAGGCTTACATAAATGACTATTACAACCTACCTATTACAACATGACTGTCCTCCCTAGGACTTACAACAAGACTATAGATTCTAGCTATTTGGACATAGTCCAATTACATGCATGGCTTTCAAGCCTTCTTACAACATTTAATGGTCTCAAGGACCTTATTTAAACAAGACAAACTACTTGAAGATCAACCCAATCCTAGATGTCTTGGTGCTCCTGCACCAGAGGAAGAGGGAGGAAGAGGGGGAGAGAGAGAGAGAGAGAGAGAGAGTCCTAGTTTTCTTGTTTTGGAGAGATAGAGAGGGTTGGTCGGGTTTATGAGTTTAGGGTTGCTTAGACCTTTAGAGGCATTATTTAGCATTTATGAGTTTCTAGGGTTACTCAAGTTTAGGGTTTAGGGGTTAGGTTCAAAGGGGAATTATTTTATAATTTCCTGTTAGCCCTATTCATTATCCATCAATATTCCATGATGAGACACATTGGTCCAGGCAAGAAAACATAGATAATCAAACAAATAACTTGGATCTTATCAAATAGTTCATCCTAATGAGAATAATGATAATCAAGATCCAATAATTCTACATCCATTTTTGATTGATCCTCCATCATCCCCTATCGAACTATATGTTTAGGGGTTTAGCTTGGTTTCTCAAGTTCAGGGTTTAGGGGTTAGGGGCATTATTTGAGGTTTATGAGTTTAGGGTTGCTCAAGTTTAGGGTTTTGGGTTTAGGAGAATTATTTAGGGTTTAGGAGTTTAGGGATGCTTGAGTTTAGGGTTTAGGGTTTAGGGGTTAGGGTTTATGGGTTTAGGGTTGCTCATGTTTAGGGTTTAGTGTTTAGGGTTGCTATCTCCATCGATCCCCTCTCTCTAATTGTACCTTTCTGTCTCTTCCTCCCTCACTATATCACTCCTCTCTATCACTCTCTCAATCTCTCTACCTCAAATCTATCTCCCTATGTCTTTAGACATCTCTTGATTTCTTTCCCTATCTCTATCTCTCTGCATAGATCCCTATATCTTAATCTATCCCTCTTTACCTCTCTCTCACTCCCTCTATATGTCTCTCCTCTCTACCTCTTGAAATGTCTCTCCAGGTATGTCTTTGGACATCTCTCCATCTCTTTCCATTTCTCTATCTCTCCCCATAACTCTATCTCTTAATATATCCATGTCTACATCTCTCTGTATTTCCCTATCTATCTCTCCATCACTCTCTATCTCCCCTCTCTATATATCTATCTCTATCTCCCTCTTTATCTATCTTTCTCCCTCTATCTAGACCCCTTTGTCTATCCCAATTCACCTCTCTCCCTCTCCCCGTCTCTATCTCCACCTATCCCTCTCTATCTCTCTATTTGCCCCTCTTTCTATATTTTTTCCTTTCTCTAACTCTATCTCTATCTCTCCATATCTTTCCATGTTGCTATGTCCCTCTCTATCTCTCCACATCTCCCTTTCTCTATCTATCTCTATCTATCCCTCTCCCCCTCCCCCTTTCTATGTCACCTCCCTCTCTATATACATCCCTTTCTATCTATCTATTTCTCCCTTTATCTCTTTATTTATCTTTCCTCCCTTTCTATCTATATTTTTCTCCCTTTATCTCTTTGTTTATCTATCCTCTCTCTCTCTTTGTGTCTGTCTGCATGCATGAAGCTTAATCTTTTTATGCTTCCCAAAATGTGCTCACATTTTGGGAAGCATAAAAATGTTAAAAAAACATGTGGGATCCATAATTCAGACCCCACATGACTATCATCATAACAACTTACAATGACTGTCCTATACATTTATGATTCCTAGAAAACCCCTCCTTTACACCTTGACAAGATATATCAAATTATCTTCATACCTGGTTTGATCTGTTCTTGTTGATTGTTATGACAGTCCTAGTTGGGTTGATAGTTCAATTAAGGTGCTTGACAATTCTAATCTGTATATAAGATCGGTCCTTTTCATCATGTTGTCATCTCTTACCTTGTGAATAGGGTAGTGAGAGCCTATTTCATATTTTGTTCATATCTAACCCTAATAATCCTTATGCATAATGTCACATAGCACATGGGTATCATTGTCATAATAGTTAAGAGAGGTTTTAGGATTGATTATTCTTTTGTTGATAAGACTACCCTTTAACTATCCAAACATTTAGTGCCTATAATAGTCCTAAGTGTTCTCAATAAATTATATCCTTGTTTAGAGATCTCACATCAATTTTTCCAAATTTGACACTTATATTGCTCTTCATCTTTCTCTCCTAAGAGTAATCTCTTTCTTTTCCATTTTGTTCCTCATAAAACTTTTACTATAGATTCACATGCTACACTTTCTACCCAATAGCCTCTCTATTGGAAGATTCCTCTACTAATTTCTACCCATAGTCACAAATGTGGAAAAAAGACTTCTAAATTTGTAGGTTAAACCCTATTCTCTGAAAACAAATGATGTAGTCATGGTTAGGGATCCTAATGAAGGGAATGGTTATACCACACATTCATTAAAGTTATATAGTAGAATTAAACATAAATGAGGAAAACATAAAAATGACACAAAATGTAACTCACGTATCATATCATTCAAATGGGAAGATTAAAAACAATCCATAGAGGGACAACTACAACTATAATAGATATCTATACATATATCTTGATGACACAATATCAATGTCTTAAGCTTAGCTATACAACTATCTCCTAATAATTCCCTACTCTTTCTCATAACTAACTCTCTTTTATCTTAGACATATAACTCTATATTTTCTTTTTTTTCCAACCGCCACCAATCTCCACCATCTTCATTCAATATCATTAACTCTCCCTAATTTTGGTACAAGAAACTTAGTTTGATAAGTAAATACTAATTCACTACCCAAACATTTAGTGCCTATATAGTCCTAAGTTTGTCCCAAACAACATTTCATCCTACCCAACTCCATTTATGACAATGCCTCCAATGATTATGACAATCATAGCTCATAGTTGACAACAGATCTCCTTCACCAACTTGGAATCCAAGGTTATAATGAGAGTCTAACATAATTAAGATGATCTCAACAAGATATATATGGTTATGCACTTAATATTCTTCTTAGCATAACAACACCACATCATCTTATATCAATAATCAATGAAAGCTACATGCACAAGACAGCACACCAATCCACTAAGTGTTTTATCCAACACTCCATCCATGTACAGAATATGGGCCCTCAAACGACTCTCCAAAATATGTGATACCAACCCCTTATGTGGCAAGCAATGTGAACAATCAAAGATTTCTGAATCACACCTCGTGCCATTGTTCCTTCATTACACAACTAATGCAACACCTACATGTCCCTCCTACATCCACATCAGCAACCAACACTTCCACTACCACCTCTTCATCTTCATGATCCATTCTTTTTTGGTTGCTTCTACTTTACTAGAAACCATGTACTCTTGAAACATAAAATACCAAACTCCTCATTGTCGATCTTGCAACCTATCTTTCTCCACATGAGAACTCTCATTATGCTACCTTTGTTGCATGTGTGTGTGCAACACCATCACTCCTCTTCATGATCCCTTGGTCACCTTGCAACATTGCCTCTTATGCTATGTCTTCAAAATATTATAGTTTAGGACTTGACTTGTCATCATGAAACAGAACTCTGCCCTGAATTTTTGCACCTTATTATTCCTAGAAAACCCTCCTTTACACCAAGTGACAAGATATCAAATTATCTTCATACCTTGTTTGATGTTCCTATTGACTGTCATGATAGTCCTAGTTGTGTTGATAGTCCATTTAAGGTGCTTGACAATTCTAATCTATATATATATAATCAGTCCAATCATGGCCTCCACATAGCAACACCAAATCATGTTACTAAGAAGATTTTCCTTCAAGTCTTCCATATGGAAAATCAATTACCATATGACTATTATGCCCAATAGTACAATCATTAGTGACTATCCATATTATGCTAGGGTCATTTTTAGGTTGCTAGGCAATTTTTGAAGGATTGTCTTGGTGTTATTAAAGTTACAAAGTGTGGTCATTAGTGAAAATGTGGTTATAAGCCTTTGAAATTGTCATTTCTCAATGTTGATCAGTCATTTATGACTGTTATAAATAGCATAGTCAAACAATGTCAACTCTTAATGCTCACACAAAGTAGGAACTAAGAGCTCTACATGACTCCAACATCCACTAAAAGTGACCTAAAGTTGCCCATGGCATCATGATAAACATCTCCTAATTAAAGATCACCCATGGCATCATGATAAGCATCTCCTAATCAAAGATAAGCATCATTTTGTATCGGTCATCATGAGAGTTTATGCTTTGTGTTTGTCTACTTAGATTCAATTTCAAGTGTATATAGGACATTCTTGATTGGTGGAAGGTCAAGAGACATGTTGTATTGATGTTATCCTAAGTTAGGTATAGTTTAGAAGGTTAAATGACATTTTAGAGGTAGTTCCTACATTCCTTAGATTATTAGGATTAGATTCATTAGTTAGAAGCCCTTACATTATGGTATTCCCATTATATTACTTTTGCATCAGCTCTTAGTCCCTTACATGACATGGATGACATCTAAATAGGCATTGGCGCCCCTTAAGATGGGTTTGAAAACATTTGGGGATTGTTCATACACCTAACTCATGGTCCTCTCATCACAAGAACAGTCTTGATAGCTAAATTAGTATGAAAATACCATGTAGACTGCCCTAGAAGACTATCACAAATAAATCAATAATAGGACTATCAGAAGTTCAGAGGCATCCATGGCATCATTTCCATCTTGGAAGACTGCCATGCCCAAATAGTTATAAGATATGTGAATGTGGTTTGAAGCTTAAAAATAGTCATCACAACATCTACCATGGTCCAAGAAGGTAAACTCCATGCCCAATTTGAAACTACTCGCAAAGGGATTCATTCAAGTCATGATTTTGTCTTCACACGTCTTCCTCTAGACTTTGGGACAAGGGTTATAACCTTTTTCATGGGTCAAGAAAATGAACTACAAATTAATTTTTTAGAAGTTATGAACCTTATACATGTCTAGCATTGACCTTATTTGGGGCTTTGAACCAATTTTTTTGAACAAATGTAGATGACATGGTAGACTTACCTTGGGGCTCAAAAGATCTTGAACATGATCTTGGACACTTCTATGTGGCGATGACCCAACCATACAACAACTCATTGGCTCACAACTTCTTGTATTGCTTCTCCTAGTAGAGACAACTTCATTGGATTAAGAATCAATAAGAACAAATGATTTTGAACACTTACCCACTGATGTGGGAACCCTTACACCTTGCATACAAGTGCTTTCAAGGAGGTTTAAGGCCTACACAAACCAAAAAGGTTCACACTAGACTGGTCACAGTTTGAGGGCTTCAATATCTCATGCAATCTACTTGGGATTGTAACATCAGAAAATGTCCCCTTGGGGGATTTTCCCTCATAAGGTTTAGGTCCCAGGTCTTTAGAGTGCATTTAGGAAATTTTAGTTCATATTTTAGCATCCCGATGGAATGAGACCTGGGTTTTATGGAAAATAGGACCTAGGAGGACCCCTTGAGCTATACCCTACCTAAAATAGGGTGGGAAGGACTTGCATGCCCATTCCCTAGTCGTGCCCTATTTTAGGGCAGCCCCAATTTTTGGGTGTCAGTTTATGACCATTAGGTGGTTATTTTGCTGACACGGTAAAGTTTGATTTTAAAAATCTTGGCGGGAATGCTTGTAGGTGCATATATAAGCATGTGTAGGCATTCATTTGTAAACTAGATGATTAGTGTGAACTCTAGGCATTCTCAATGTGATTCAAGGCTTTCTATTGTGTTGCAAGAGCAGACTTGTATGTTTTGTGTGTTGATATTTGAATATTTGAGCTTCAATCTCCTCATGACATGAAGAGCATCTTCCTCCATGAGATCTTCACTACAAGGTAACATATCATTGTGTTTTTATCATTGATTCCTTTGGTTTTTACATTTGCCTCACAAGGGCATGCACTCTTTGTTTGACAACGGTGTTTGGAGACTTAAGTGTCCTTTGGGACTTAACTGAGGCAAGCCTCTAAACACCACAACCCCCAAACCAAGTCTTGTGATTGTAGGTTACAGGTGTCGCATTTGGGAAAAGTGGAGTTGCAGGAATGAGTGGCAGGCATCAAGGATTGAAGATCTAAAGAAAAGTTAGACAAAGGAGCACTTCTAGGACTAGGGCACCCACAAAAGTGTCCTCCGCAGACAGATTTCAAAAAACAAAAGTTACAGGGTTGATCAGTGTCGGAAGGAGGTCTAGAAAAGCAAGTACCTTGGACTTGGGCACCCACACCAGTGTCCCCAACTGTTCCACCTCGGAACCCTAAAAATAGGTATTCTATAATTTGTTATTTTGCTCTCGTCTGTAAGAGATTTTTCTGTCTTTCATCAATTTGTTGCCATATTTGCATAATTAAGGTTTTAATGGTTAATTAGAAACAAGAGAAGGAAAAATAATAATTAAGTTCCCTAATCCAAGGTTCCCCTAATTTTCAGGTGACATAGGGAATGATAGTGCTCGCCACTCGACCCTAGATCCTTCAATGTTAGGGTGAAAGGAGGATTCAAACATCTAAACAACAAAGATTAACAAAATCCAATTTTACCCTAAACATTTTTGTGAAACCATGTTATTGGAATTAAATTGCAACTTTTTGAGTGTTTTCCTTCATATTTGGTGTGATTTCATTCATTTATTTGGTCATTTATTTTATGGCATTGAGAAAAATTCAAAAAAATTGAAAAATTAGAAAAATACAAAAAAATTACATTGTTTGGCTTACTAAATTGCATCAATTCTTCCTAAATTTTCCAGTTCATGATTTTTGCATCAAAACTGATATAAACTACAGAAAAATACAAACAATCATAAATTTACCTTGCATTTTCATCATTTAATTGCTAGGGCTTTGTGGAAATTTTGACAATTTTATATAACCTAGTAATTCTAAAATCTAGGGTTTGTAGGAAAAATCTTTTATTAGATTTTTCTACTGATTTTAGAGGCTAATTAAAATTTTCATTTTTATATAGTCTTGCATTTTAGTGTGAATTTGCATTTAGATTTGAAATATTTGCATTTTTACATAGAAAATTTCAACAAAAACTAGCAATTTTGATGCATTTTCATTAACTTTGCATGGGCATTTTGCATGTTAAGGCTTGAAAATAATTTTCAGATCTGAGATTAAGTAAATTTAATCATAAATAAGAATTCAAAGCATTCACATAGAATTTTTTTCCAAGATCTAAAACCTAGGGCTCCAAAAACAATAATTTTCACTAAATTTGGCCTTATCGACTCTCCGAACTTGCATTATAGGTGTGTTGTGAAGGATATTTTTGAATTAATTTGTTTTTATCAGGGTAATAATTTTATTTTCCTCATAAAATCCTTCACAACACCCTTTTAACGGGAACTTGTAGTGAAAATTTTGCAAAAAATTACGCATTTTGGCTATTTTTGCCCTAGGGTTTGGCCTAGTCTGCACTCCAAGCATGTTGTGATCAATTTTATGGGTTGAGGTGACTGATATTATTGATATTATTAACTTTACCTCCTAAAATACCTTACAACACCTCCTTTACTAGGTCTTGGAATTGAAAAATTGTGAGAAATAGCTTATTTTTGCTATATTTTCACTAGGGTTTGACCTTAAGTTGTACCAAAAGCATGTTGTGTTGGATATTTTGGCACCAAGTGGCTGTTATTACTGATATTATTTTCTTTCCATCATCATTTTCCTCACAACACCCTTTGTTATGCTCTTTTGCATTGAATTTTGGTGAAAAAAATGCTTATTTTGACATATTTTCACTATATTTTGACTTGGCATTATCTTGTATTTGCATCAAGAGTGTGTTGAGAGTGATTATATTGATGTTTTGGACCGATATAAGACACATAAATTGCTTCCCTTGACTGGAATCCTTATATCATCCTTTGTTTCATTCATTTGCATTGAAAAGTATCAAAAAATCAAGCATTTTTCCATAAAATTTTGCATTAATGGATTCTCCTAATGGTACATCTTTAGAAGATCTATATGAGTACATTATGAATTATGAGAATTTTTTCAAATTCACTAACAAACATCCTCAATTCTTGCATCAAATAGCATACATCTATGGCATTGACATAACCAACACTACTCCATGTGATATTCTTTGATCAATAGCCTACTTTGACAACTTTTGTGATATTGTGGATGTTTTTCCTTCAATCATGGAGAATATAAAAAACTTTATAGCTAAAGACAATGATGGGGAAAGTAGTGATGATAACCTTACTCCCACTCCCCCTTTGTTGCACAATGATGTAATGCAAATCCTCTCTGAGACCTATGAGAATGACATAGCAATGGGTGATTTATCAAACAAAGACACTTGTCCCAACATAACCCCACTTGGTGAGGATATATTGGCACAAGAAAAATACATTATTGATACATTTCTCCACACCTCTCTACCATATCTTCCCGCTCTCCCTAATCAGGATGAAGCTCTGGATGATGCAGATTCTCTTTGTGACCATCTGCTTGGTTTGTCACCAGATGTTCAAGAACTTCTCAATTACATGCTAAACTAGAAAAACAGATCATGAACCATCACATACTTTGGAAAGCAATGAAATCCTACAAGTGGAAGAACAAGCTATCCTTCCAATTCAAGCCATTCCAACACCCTACATAAGGACTGAAATGAGTATCTTTCGGATGCCTCCACAAGCTCATTTAAATGGCATTTCAAATGCTCCTATAGCTGACATAGAAAATGGAAACATTCCCTTTCAACCATCATTAAGAGAAACCTTTCCTACATGGTTACCCTCACAAACTCATGAACATATGAAAGAGAGAAGAAGTGATAACACCTTAACCATTAAAATAAAGCTCAAGATTCATGATACGTGCTAGCCCAGAAGGGGCCCTACAGGTAAGTATCTCCAACCTTTTATCTCTCTCGTGATGTGCTTCCCCCGTGATGTGTTATGTGTTGTTTAGGCCTCCTAGAATGACCTTGGATTCTCCCATAAGGTTCAGGATACCAGGAGACCACCTGTATTGTGACCTTCTTCTATTTGTATCATCATTCTTCTAAATTTCCTCTCTCTGATTTCATTATTGTGTGTTGTGTCTTACGGACATAGCGTCATGGTTGGTGACTTGGGGGCACCCTCCTATGTGACTGTCCCTAAGACATTTCTTTTCTCCTCTCTTATTTATTATTTCCCTTCCTTTAGTGTTTCCATCTTGTAGGTGGATGATGATAAACATTTATACTGATGCAGACCTAGTGTCCCTTTCAAGAGCAATCAAAAAATGGACTTAGTTCCTAATATGACGATGGGGTTCTATATCTTATCCGATGCTTGGCTAGTGGAAGCACTCGTGCTTTCTGAGTAGTGAATTTCATGATGTATTTGACACATTTACAAACCTTAACAATACTACTACTCCGTGCACCTTTGTTTGCCTTTGGATCTAGCCTTGGCGGTACTCAATTCGGAGAGCTTCATGATATAGCCCGTGGTTATCCTTGAACTCCAAATTCATTGTAAAACCTCAGCTCTTTGTGTGGTTAATCATATGCATTGATGTTGTTATTTATCATGATTTTGTAGACACTAACATGTTTCTTGCAGGGATGTGTTTGTGGGAACATTTGGCGATTGTAAAGTACATGTCACTTCTGGGGGGATTGGACTTTGCAAAAGTTAGTGTTCCCTTGTGTGTTTTCTTCCTACCTTAAAATGCTTGATATCGATAATTGATATCAACCACCTTAAGGTGGGGACATATAAGGTAAGCTATTTGTTATAGATGTTAGCAATGTGTTTGACCTCAGATGCAGAGAATTGCACCCCAGAGTAGTGCATCGTGCATCCTGAGTTTGTTTGCAATCAATCAATCAATCATGTAAGCCCTTTGCAGAGGTGGGATATCAAGCATATCCTTTTTCTTAAGCCCTCTGCGAAGGTGGGGATGGTGTATTTCTCAGAGCATATTGCATCATCCTATCATTTTCAAAAGTCCTCTATGGAGGCGGGGAGCGGTTCTGTGACTAACTCAACCCTTAAGCATATTTTCAGCAATTATTGTGGTGAAGCCCAATCATCGGTGTGTGTCTGTAATGTGCCTGAGATGGTGTTGGACCTAGAAATAGGTACACTCCATTGCTTGTCTGCCATGTTTATCCATGTCTTCAAGTGTGTGTGTTTTGGCATGTTTGTTGCCCCATATGCAGAGACTAGCACCCTCAGGTAGTGCTTCCTACATTTTTGGGAGGTTTTGCATGTCTTGCATGTGTGTTGCCCCATATATACAGAGACCTGTGCCCTAGGGTAGTGCATCCTATATTATGGGAGGTTTGTTTACTTTCTAGTACTTGCATTTGCATTTCATATATATATGAGAAAAAAGAAAAGAAAAGATATCATTTTTGTCCTCCATGTATTAATGTGTCTTCTATGTATTGATTGGAGTGTTTTCTCCATGCCTGGTGTGTTTGTTGTGTTTGTGACCTTACTTTAATGCATGTATTGGCCTTGCATTTTTACATACATTAAAGTGAGGGCTAAATGTAATGTTGGAAAATGTCCCCTTGGGGGCTTTTCCCTCATAAGTTTTAGTTCCTAGGTCTTTAGAGTGCATTTAGGACATTTTAGTTCATATTTTAGCATCCTGATGGAATGAGACCTGGGTTTTGTCGAAAATAGGACCTACGAGGACCCCTTGAGTTGTACCCTACCTAAAATAGGGGGAGGACTTGGGTGCCCATGCCCTAGTCCTACCCTATTTTAGGGTAGCCCTAATTTCTAAGTGTCGGTTTATGACCGTTAGGTAGTTATTTTTTTGACACGGTAAAGTTTGATTTTTAAAATCTTGGTGGGAATGCTTGTAGGTACATATATAAGCATGTGTAGGCATTCATTTGTAAACTAGATGATCATTGTGAACTCTAGGCATTCTCAAGGTGATTCAAGGCTTTCTATTGTGTTGCAAGAGCAGACTTGTATGTTTTGTGTGCTAATATTTGTAGATTTGAGCTTCAATCTCGTCATGGCATGAAGAGCATCTTACTCCATGAGAGCTTCACTACAAGGTGACATATCATTGTGTTTTTATCATTGATTCCTTTGGTTTCTGCCTCTACCTCACAAGGGCACACACTCTTTGTCTAACAACGGTGTTCAGAGACTTAAGTGTCCTCTAGGGCTTGACTGAGGCAAGCCTCTAAATACCACAACCCCCAAACCAAGTCTTGTGATTGCAGGTTACAAGTGTCACATTTGGGAAAAGTTGAGTTGCAGGAAGGAGTGGCAAGCATCAAGGATTCAATATTTGAAGAAAAGTCAGACAAAGGAACACTTCTAGGACTAGGGCACCTGCAAAAGTGTCCCCTTTAGATAGATTTCAGAAAATAGAAGTTACAGGGCTGATCAGTGTCAGAAGGAGGTCTAGATTCCATGAAAAAGTAGGTACCTTGGACTTGGGTGCACGCACCAATGCCCCCGACTATTCCACCTCGGAACCCTGAAAATAGGTATTCTGTAATTTGTTATTTTGCTCCCGTCTATAAGAGCTTTTTCTGTCTTTCATCAATTTGTTGCCATATTTGCATAATTAGGGTTTTAATGGTTAATTAGACATAAGAGAAGTAAAATTAATAATTAAGTTCCCTAATCCAAGCTTCCCCTCATTTGCAAGTGACCTAGGGTATGATAGTGCTCGCCACTCGACCCTACATCCTTCAATGTTAGGGTGAAAGGAGGATTCAAACATCTAAACAAAAAAGATTAACAAAATTCAATTTTACCCTAAACAGGGACAATCTTGACACTTTGTCAAATAATTGCCAAGAAAGCTCAAAAAACTCCTTGAATAGGTTTGTAAGACCCTCATACACATCCTCCACACCTTCTCCTATCACAAAACACTCTGATCTTGCTTTGATAGCATTCAAACTACCCTTCACAACCCTCACAGTCTGATACATTTAGAATATCAGACTTATTGTCCATTAGAAGCACAACCTGGGCATCAAAAAAATGACCTTTATCAAACCTACAACAACCATGAACATGAAGAACAAGTTGTTGATTTGGTTGAAAAAATGGGTATAAATCAAGCTAGTCTTTCACCACAAGGGGAGGTGCATGATATTTGTGCATTTGGATGAGTTCAAAAGCATTTTAGAGACCTCCAGATATTGCCCTAGCCTAGGAAATGCTCACACATGAAAATTTAAGCAAGAATTAGGGGAGTTTTAGATCATGATCTTGATGTTGTCAATTCAAGGAATTTGAGTGCTTTTTGGAACAGTTTTTTGGTCTATCATATCTTTTAATGATTTTTGTCCTATTTATGATGACTTTGATAATGGTCTATCATATCTTAATAAACAAGGACATCAATGAATTTCATGAAATTGGAGCTCCTAAAGTGATGTAAATCACCAAACATGATAACTTGATAAATGTATTTTTTCATTGTGACCATTATTCATTGTCATTATAAAGGCTCTAATTATCATTGTCTTATTCATCATGCTCATAGAAATCATCATCAAGCTAAGGAAACGAGCAAAGACTCTAACACTAGAAGAGCATGAAGCTGAGAATGAGAGGAAAATAGAAAGAATGAGGTAAATTCGAGGAAGTTGAGAATGGTATACATTTGATGTTGGCATCATCATCATGTTATGCTTCATGGGGTTAGATCTAAGTGATGGATAAAGTTGATCCTTATTGGTCTTAATCCTGTTCACTCATGTTTCACTCATGTCATATCATGATTGATGTCACATGGTTTGGATGTTAGTTCATAACATTCACGTTTATCATGTTACAATAGTAGGACATAGTTGCTTATGTCATTGGTTCATGCCATTGGATCATTGGATTTGGTTGTGGTTCTTCATCATAACATGTCATGCTTTCAAGAGTTGGATTGGGTTATGGTTCTTCCTCATGATACTAGTTTGTTCATGTATTCATGCTTCTTTGTACTCCATGTCTTCAGTGTTCTCAGTGTCTTCATGTGTCAAATATTTCTTCAGTGTCCTCATGATGTTGATGTTAATCACAAAATATGGTGTTAAGGTCATGTTGATGTTGATTGATGAATTGTGGTTGTTGTTGGAAGTTTTGGAAGTCTAAAAGATGTCGTGGGACCAAACCAAATGTGCCAACATGTTGGGGTGGGTGGGTAAATGTCAGGGGAGGTCTCATTTTTTGTGCCAAGCACCCCAATCATTTGGGGTAGCAAGCTACTAGCAAAGTCCCTTAAGATCCTTAAGACACAAAAAATACGAAACTTTGACGGAGTAGCTGGGAACATTTTGTTTGGACCTATAGGTGCATGTGGGGTCCATCCACAATAATATCTCTCATTTTTATCAACTCTAGTCTGTTTGACCATCCCGCAATCAAATGTATTCTTGCAAAATGCTTTAGTTTCATGTAGTGGAAAGGTGCTAGGAGTGACATTTTGCATTCCATAGGTTGTGGGACTAAATGGACTTGGCCAAAACATTGGGGTGGGTAGGTAAATGCTAGGGGAGGTCTTGTTTCATGTGCCAAGTGCCCCAATCATTCGGGGTAGCAAGCTACCGACAAAGTCCCTTAAGATCCCTAAGATAGAAAAGCTACCAAACTTTGATAGAGCAGTTCTCAGAATTGGTAGCAGCTGGGAATGTTTTGTTTGGACCTATAAGTGCATGTGGGGTCCGTCCACAATAACCTCTCTTGGTTTTGGTCAACTCCAGTTTGTTTGACCATGTTGCAATCAAATGTATTCTTGCAAAATGCTTTAGTTTCATGCAGTGGAAAGGTGCTAGGATTGACATTTTGCATTTCATAGCTCATAGGGCCAAATGGAATTTGCCAATGTGTCAGGGTGGGCAAGTAAATTCTAGAAGAGGTCTCATTTCATGTGCCAAGCGCCCCAATCATTCAGGGCAGCAAGCTACCAGCAAAGTCCCTTAAGATCCCTAAGATAAAAAACTACTTGACCTTGACGGAGCAATCCTCAGAATTTGTGGTAGATGGGAATGTTTTGTTTGGACCTACAAGTGCATGTGGGATCCATCCACAATAACCTCTCTTGGTTTTAGTCAACTCCAGTCCATTTGACCATGCCACAATCAAATGCATTCTTGCAAAACGCTTTAGTTTCATGCAGTGGAAAGGTGCTAGGAGTGACATTTTGCATTCCATAGGTCATGGGACCGAACAAACTTTGTCAATGTGTCAGGGTGGGTCGGTAAATGCTAGGGGAGGTCTCTTTTCATGTTCCAAGTGCCCCAATCATTCAGAACAGCAGGCTAACGACAAAGTCCCTTAAGATCCCTAAGATGAAAAAACTGCCAAACTTTGACGGAGCAGTTCTCAGAATTTGTGGTAGATGGGAATGTTTCGTTTGGACCTATAGGTGCATGTGGGATCCATCCACAATAACCTCTCTCAATTTTGGTCAACTCCAATCCTTTTGACCATGCTGAAATCAAATGCATTCTTGCAAAATGCTTTAGTTTCAGCAGCACAACCTTGCCAGGTGCCTTATTTTTTCATATGCTTGTCGTGAGGCCAAACAGATTCGACCAATGTGTTAGGGTGGGTAGGTAAATGTTAGGGAAGGTCTCATTTCATGCGTCCCATGACCTATGGAATGCAAAATGTCACTCCTAACACCTTTCCACTACATGAAACTAAAGCATTTTGTAAGAATGCGTTTGATTTCAGCATGGTCAAATGAACTAGAGTTGACCAAAACTGAGAGAGGTTATTATGGATGGACCCCATGTACACCTATAGGTCCAAGTGGAATGTTCCCAACTACCACAAATTCTGAGAACTGCTCTATCAAAGTTTGGCAGTTTTTGCATCTTAGGGATCTTAAGGGACTTTGTCGGTAGCCTACTGCCCCAAACGATTGGGGTGTTGGTGCCTGAATTCACTATCAGTTAATTTAGCAATTTTCATGCAGGCACCATCCCAAAATATCCAAAAGGTTCTAAGTTTGGCACCCCTTTAGTACTTTTCAGCATCTGCATCTCATTTCTTAAGGAGGGGTCTTCGTCTTTTCTCCATCGGCATGGGTTCATTTTTGTGTCTTCGACATTTCAGTTTGAACTTGAACCCTTTTTTTCTCTAAGTTCAGTGGTTCAGTGGTTCTGGGTTCAATTTTCTTCTAATGGGTCGCATTATACATTTGCCTTGCGCAAATATTGCATCGTTGAACCTCCCGCTTGAACCTTTTTGTTTTGGTTCAAGGTTCAATGGTTCGAAGCTTTGTTGCCTATGGAGTATTATTTTTGATGTTTGAACCATCGCGTTGAACCCTCGTGTTGAACCCTTTTGGTTTGGGGTTCAATGGTTCAAGGCTTTATGTTTTTGGTCTTATCAGAGTGATTGGCTTCATCGGCGAAAGATTTCTTGAGTGCTTCGATTGTTTTGGTCTGGCCGATGGATGTCCATCGGCGTGTGTTTGGCTATCGGCGAAGCAAATTTTTGGGCCGCCGATGTAAGGAGTTTGCCCGATGGGGAATGCCATCGGAGTAAGATTGCATATCAGGCTAGCAGTTGGAGGGTCCGCCGATGGGTCTTCTCTGGCCGATGTGGAAGTTGGAGGCTTTAGGGAGGTGTTCGTCAGTGTGACTAAGGGTGTCGGCCAGTGTTTTTTCAGTTGCTCTGATGATGAGTGTTTGGCCAATAGTGGAGCAGAGTGTGGCTTGTTGGTGGTCGGTGTGACTGGCTGTGTCGGCAGGGATGGAATGTGTTGGCCTAATGGCATTTCTCTAGGCGATGGGGAATGTGAAGGTAGGCATCGACAGGACTTTTGAGGTCGGTGGGAGCTTTCATTGGTGTGCCGATGGTCTATGTCTTGGCGACAAGGGATTTGGAATGGTCATCAGCATGACATAGACTGTCAGGTGAACGGGCAGATGTTGGGCCGACAGTGGAGGTTTCGCTGACGAGGGTGTTTTGGTGGCCATCAGGGAGAGTTGGTCTATTAGCCAAGGAAGTTTTTGGGCTGGCCGATAGACTATGTCTGGCCGACAGAGGCTTGCGGAGGTGTTGTCGGTGAGACGATTGAGATCGGCGAGAGGTTTTTGGGGCAAGCCGATGGTGTAGATTTGGCCGATGGGCTTTTGGTGAAGGGTCATGTGTCGAGCGCGGCAAAACACTCGACACCTATTATGCATGTAGCTATGTTTATAAAGTGCTAGTGTGGTCTCGGCACCGTGCATGTGGGATTATTCCCCTGTGTAGTTTGAGCCTGCGAAGATGGTGTTTTGGCAGGAAACTTCCATTTGAACGCAGCGATAGTTTTCTCGATGGTTGTAGGTTGTTGGGCCATCAATGGCAACTGTAGCAGGAGTATGGGCGATGGTACAAGTGATTAAACTGCCCGATTGTGAATGAAGACTCCCAAATGGTGGTGCAAGGCTCGAGGCCTCCCTTGTCTGCTGCATTGATGGCTTCTGAACGCCATTCCCTCTGATGGATGTATTTGGCAGATTTTTGACTTCTGGCCATGTAATTAATTGCTGAATGTACACAGTTCTGTATAAATGGTTTTGGCTATGTTACTTTTGGGAGGTTGGAGGTTTTTTGGGATTTCAGCTCTGACTCTGAACATAAGGTGTTCACATTTTGAAAGGCATTTTTTGCTACAGACTCGGTCCTTAGTCTAGTGTACTAATCTATCTTGGATTGTAAATGATGATTTTCTCTGTGATGACCTTCTATGCAGATTGATTTTAAATGAAAAACACCTGTGTGTGTATTGTTTCTGATTGTCTCCTGTATGTCATTTGTTTTCCTTTCAAACAAGGTTGTCAAGGACTTCCAAGTTTTTCAGTGTATGCATACTGTGTGTCTGATTTATTGCGTCTACTCAAGGAGTGGTTAAATAGGCTTTTGATCAGATACAAAGGGAAATAGATTGCATCATAGGATCTGTTAAGCATGATCATTAATGATACTCTTTCTTGGACATGTTGCTGTCAGGCAGTAACATTATTCTCAGGTCCTCTGGATATGAATTTATGTTGTCATGGGGAGACATTTACAGTCTTAGATATGACTCTGCTGCCCAGATAAGGCACTGGTTTGGGAATTTGTCTGTTCAATGGGTCTAGGAAAGTCCCATCACTCCAAACACCATTTCAACCCATCTCATCACTTCCACCTATTAGTTGTAGGATTAGGATTAGGAACCTCTGCATGCTCTCATACCTAACCAGACATTATGTCTAAGAATGTTGCCAACCTTGTGATTTGTTACACAAATCTTGGTCCATACATGAGAGTATTCTACATGTTGCCGTCAAGTTAAATCCTTCTGTCATTGAGCTAGTCAAGGTTATACTTTTATCAAATAGGGACACCCCACTTGGTGTGGCAGAACCAGAAGTGAAGGGGAGGAGCTCACGCAACCTCCTATATTCAGTTGGCTGAATTTGCCTGTGCATTAGAACTGGCAAACCCTAATGCTGATTCAGAAGTAAAAACCAACATGGGGTTCTTGGCACACGAAACGAAGCCTACCCTAACATTTACCTACCCACACTGACATGTTGGCACAGTTGATTTGACCCCACGATGAGAAGAACAAAAAATATGGCACCTGGCAAGCTTTCCACGTCATGAAACTGAAGCATTTATCAAGAATGCATTTGATTTCGGCACGGTCAAACAGACTGGAGTTGACTAAAATTGAGAGAGGTTATTGTGGATGGACCCATGTGGACCTGTAGGTCCAAACTAAACATTTCCAACTGCCACGAATTCTGAGAATGACTCTGTCAAAGTTTGGCAATTTTTTCGTCTTAGGGATCTTAAGGGACTTTGCCGGTAGGGATCTTAAGGGACTTTGCCAGTAGCTTGCTGCCTTGAACGATTGGTGCACTTGGCACATGAAAAGAGACATCCCTTGGAATTTACCTACCCAACCCAATGCGTTAGTGAAGTCAGTTTGGTCCCACGACCTATGGAATGCAAAATGTCACTCTTAGCACCTTTCCACTCGATGAAACTAAAGCATTTTGTAAGAATGGATTTGATTGCGGCATGGTCAAATGGATTTGAGTTGACCAAAACCAAGAGAGATTATTGTGGATGTACCCCACATGCACTTGTAGGTCTAAATGAAACATTCCCAGCTGCCACAAATTCTAAGGACTGCTCCATCAAAGTTTGTTAGTTTTTTGTCTTAGGGATCCTAAGGGACTTTGCCAGTAGCCTGCTGCCTTGAATGATTGGGGTGCTTGGAATATGAAATGAGACCTCTCTTGACATTTACCCACCCACCCCGATGTGTTGGTGAAGTCCATTCTACCTCGTGAGCTATGGAATGCAAAATGTCACTCCTAGCACCTTTCCACTGCATGAAACTAAAGCATTTTGCAAGAATGCATTTGATTGCGGCATGGTCAAATGAACTGCAGTTGACCAAAATTGAGAGAGGTTATTTTGGATAGATCCCACATGTACCTATAGGTCTAAATAAAATATTCCCAACTAGCACAAATTTTGAGGACTGCTTCATTAAAGTTTGGCATTTTTTCATCTTAGGGATCTTAAGGGACTTTGCTAGTAGCCTGCTGCCCTGAACGACTAGGGTGCTTGGCACACAAAATGAGACCTCCCCTAGAATTTTCCCACCCACCCTAATGCATTGGTGAAGTCCATTCAGCCCCACGAGCTATGGAATGCAAAATGTGACTCCTAGCCCTAAGGATTCAATCAAGTAGTCCTTAGGTTGATATGACCATTCTAAGCTTTGCATATGACCGCTACCATTTGCATATAACTGTACATTTACAAAATAAGTGTTCTAAGATATTTATAAAAACCTGTTGATGGTGGTTTTAGCACGCAGCAACACAGGTGTGATTGTTGGTTTCACACCTCTCTTGAAAAGTATCCCACCCTAGGTAAGACTACTCCAAGGATAATACAACTAGGTCTTAGCTTGCTTGGAATAACTTCAATGGAATGTCTAGTTGTGGCAACAAAGGGTCTTACATGCAATCTATAGATCTTCAAGTTGGAATAGTAAATACACATAAACCCTTCAAGATTTCAGCTAATAAACAATATAGAATGCTGCTGAAATTCCTAATCTAACTGAGGGTTTTTAAGAAAATGCAAAAGGTATAGGGTTTTAGAGGAATCCTAAGTACCATTCACAATGCATAGATTTTACTTTAAGTAGACAAATGCTCTAAAACTTAACCAGTTTTCTGAGTTACCAAACTAAAATAGGTGTTACAACACTGCAGAAAACAGTGCTATCTTCAATGGAAATCTAGAGATTTTCATATTACATTCATTCATTAAATACCCAATGACTGGTGTAATTTAACTCATGAAATGCAATTGAACTAAGTACAACTGATAAGACCATACTAACTTTACACAGCTATCTACCATCAGCAAATAACCAAAAGTATGGACTAGAGCATTCATCAAATACTTTCAGCAAACCATAAACATTATAAAGCACAACTAACTAACTATGGGAGAGAAAGAAGTGAACCATGAAAACCAAAATGAGCCAATACAAAATACAAATTCTCAAGATAATTATAGAAACTTGCTTTGCATTACTTCAAATGGTAGAGTGTCAACAATTCGATATCAAAATCTCTCTTACAAAATGTGGAAATGGCAACCCTTTATGTAGGAAAGCATCATTCCAAGTTTTCAAATGAACGGTGGAGATTAACTCAACACCAACGGTCTAGATTACATCAATAAGTGCTAGCACAATAGCTCATATCAATTCCTAGATTACACTTTGTTCTTTATGAAAAAGATGAAAAACAGCCTCCAGATACATTGAATCTAGTCAATTTGACTAGCCAACTCATCATATTAATAGAAAAGAACATTTTTAAAGCATAGAAAAGACAAAATAGAGTCACATGCTACTTGGAATACAACAATTTACAATTATGATAGGATTACATTCTTAAAATATTTAAAATAATATCAAGACTCCTCATCTAAATTAATTTTATCTTCATCAGCCATCTTATTGTGGTAGTTTAGCCATGCCTCGAGCGCAGGATTGATCTCTGAGGCATCTGGATTCTTCAAATGATTGATTTGATAATCAAACATCTCCAGCTCCTGGCTAAATCTGTTGTATATCTTTTCTATCTCTGCCCTAGCCTTGTGGAATGCTTGGAATTCGACTTTGAAGTCACTTACCTTATCCAACTTGTCTTCCATACTAACCTCGGTACTTTCAAAAATTACCTTATGTAATTTGATTTTACACTTCTCAATATCATAAGGGGCGTAGTTATTATAGGATGTTTCTAGCCAATCCTTCAAAGAAGCATTGATATCATATATAATAGACTGCAACTCTTCATCTGTTGGCCTATATGCTTCTTTTATATTTTCAAAAGTTTCTTTCCTCAAAAGTAGTTGTTGATACCATTCAATGGCCTTGGACAACTTGTCTCTAGTTAGAATATTCTCTACTACTAGAGTTTGGGCAGGCAAATCCTTGATGCTCTTTTTCCACGGAAACATATGAGAGAATATTCATCAAAGGAATCACATTCCTCATGCATATCTTTCAATTTTTTATGAAGTTCAACCAGCTTCATGTGCACTTGAGTAGAGGCATCGATAGTCTCACATCCCTTTTCAAAAACTCTAAATAACCAATTTTTAGTACCTTGGGACTTGTCCCTTACCTCGCCTAGTCTTGCCATTTCATCAATAGACAGAAAAGTGGGCACTATCCTTATATCTCCTCCCGCATCGACTGGCTTGATCAAAAACTGGAGACAAGTGCAGAGTTCTTCATTTTGTTGGTTTAACTCCTTCTTTGACATCTCATCTTTATCTAACTATTCCAAAATTGAAGTGACTAATCCTTTAAATTCATCCACTCTTTGAGCACGAGCGGCTAGTCCAAAATCAACTGTGGAAATTACATAATCTTCCGCTCTGACTTGTTCTTTAGTTGCATTTGCTGGCGGGATGTCTACCTCTAATTCTAGATCCTGATTCATCCTTATAGATTCTAGACTATATCTTTTCCTTCTTTTGGTTTTTGGGCCTATGACCTTGTGACAAGATAGTTCTCAAATCTAGTTGCATTATCTCTACTTGTCGCTCAAGATATGCCACTCTATTTTGCAACCATTCGAGTGCTATAGAAGATGACATGTTCAATTCAGTGGATTTATCTTCATTAGTTTTAGCCAGCTCTTCAAGTAATCCCTACTCATGCTCTGGTTCCCTATTCATACTTATCTCCTTTTCTTTTTCTCCTTCTTTGGCCAAGTTCCTCCAATTTACAATCATACTTTCCTGGGCTACCTTGAAAACTTCCTCTATTTGACCTTTCTCTGGAGGGCTATCAGATATGTCAATGATTTGAACATTGACTATCTCGGTCAGAGGTTCATTTGGAACTTCATTACTCACGTCCACAAATGCATCTTTCTCTACCTCAGGCATCAATTCAGTTTTAGGCTCTTGCAAACCCAATTCTGCACATTATCAATTCTAGGCAGCAGAGGTATGACTAAGGAGGTTGAATCTGTGGGCATTTGTGAAATAGGAACTACAAAGGATATAGGTGGTGTAGGCACGTTGATATGTGTTAGATTAGCTAATACTACTGACAAGGTAGAAGAAATGACAAGGGGTGAAGGAAAAGGTAGTGAAGGTAGAGGAAGAGAAGGTGAAAGAATGGTGGAAATAGGAGGCAATGTCATGGTGGTGGATAATTGAGTGGAAGAAGTAGAAGGTGAAGGTGTAGTAGTGGTGGAAGAACATGAAGTGGCAGTAGTAGAGGAAATGGGACTACTAGGGGCATTGGAAGATATTGCTAATGAGCAAGAAATAGTTGAAATGGAGGAAGCAAGATAGGTGGTACCAGAGGATATGTCCTCGATGACCGCAACTGACATCATGGGTGAAGTAGGTGTAGGTAGAAGTAGTGGGGGGAGAAACAACAATGGAAGCTACAAAGGCTGAGGCAGCCATGTTTATACTTGGAGCAACAGGAGATGGGGAGGTTGGTAGACTAGTATCTACTTGTGTTGCCGCACCTTCCTCAGTTACCCTCTTGACCTTAACTTTCTTGGTCTTAGAACCTTCCACATGACTACTTGGCATATCTCTTTCTTGGAGGCCCTTGTCCTAGTGGAAGGAGGCTAGTCTTTCTTGGAAGGAGGCCTTGCAGATGGCTTAACTTTCTTTGCTTTCTTTACCAAAGATATATCTTCTTCATTATCTAAGTTCTGCTTTTCAACTGGCTCTGCCTCATCTGTGACATTCATTGGTTCATCCTCCTCACCTCTGAAATCCTTGTCTGACTCTAATACAGTATAGGTAAGCTGTACTCCTTGTCTCTCTAAACTAGCCATCTGACCTCTTACCTAGGCCTTGCTCAATCTGATTGGTTCTTTCATTATGATATCTAAAGAGCTTTCCTCTGCATTAGCCCAATTTGGTAATGGGATGGGTTGTCCATATTGAGCTTCCCAAGCTCCTCTGACCATGACATTTTCATCATCCTCTAACTGGTCAGGCATTGCAATAATATGGAACTTCCCAATGAAGGCTAGAGATAGCCTTGAATGAGCCTTTTTCATAACTTCATAGTTGTCCATGCAATTGGCCCAAAAGTCTTCAATATGTATCTTATTAAACAATTTCTTACTAACAAATCTTTCCATTACCTTATTCAGGTCAAAATGATCCCTTGCGTTGTAGTAGTGTAAGTTCAAAAGCTGGAGTTCCTTATCAGACTGTTTAGATGATGCCAAGGAAGGACATGCATAATTCCCTTTACCAAACCTGATAGGAAACTGAACATTGGTTTTGTGTAAGTGCTTAAGTTTCTCGGCACAAGGTATCAACTATCTAGTTAATTCTAGAAGCAATGTTTTGTCATCGAGATAATTGGGAAGTCTGTAAGCCATCCCAGTGAAACCTTGTACCCTTAGATATGTGAACTTTTCAAATTGAATATACCATCTAACATATCTAGTTACTTCATTCATTGCTTCAGTGGAAATCCTCAAGGCTGTATTACCTTCCAGCAATCTGGCTATATACATTGTAAAAGCATCATTCACCCTTTTAAAGTGTATTAGAGATTGAGATGAGGTTAGATGAGGGTAACACTCATATACTTTTACTTGGGTTTTCTCATCATTTCCAACTTCTCCAATCTTAGACAACCCAACATAGTGATTTCTTCTTGCTAGTGCATAGACAACATAAGATGTCCATCTAAAGTATCTCTTGTCTTTGAAGTTGTTGAAGGCCTCATGAATGATGTCACTAAGGATTTGGGACCAGTGAAACTTAGTCCCTTTTAGTATCTCAATTATGATGACAAACATCCACTCCTCAAAAGTAGAGGTTGTAGGTAATCCTTATATTCTTCTTAAAAAGGTTATCAAATCCCCAATCTCGTCATGGAAATCACTTCTATATAGCACTTGGGGAAACTTGCTCATGGTAGACCTCTTGTTTTTTGTCCAATGATCATTCATGTGTTTCTTGTACCCATTCACATCTTTGTTGTACGTCTCCTCTGATCCTTGCTTGTTTGGCATGGTCATAACTGTGTGCCATGGAATATCAAAAGTCTCAGCCAGAGGGTGGGCTTAAATTAGCCAAGATATCCCTATTGGTAGTTTGGATTGTCCTTGTAGTGATATCATATCTTTATGCACATATTACCATCAACTCTACACACTGTACTGAGGTAGGGAAGGCAGCCGCTTGTGCAATTCCACTATCTTTAAGTGTTTTGGCCCTAGGATTTGGATTTGAGCCAAAGATTCTCAATCTGAAGTCATCTAAGTCTATGTGACCTAGATCTGTGTCTCCTACATCACTCCATCCAAAATGAATCTTAGTCTCTGGAGGGATACCCTTGAACTCATACTTCATGGTTTGAGCTCTGGCAGTCATCTAAGCTCCAGGACTAGAGATTTTAAGTTTGATACCTTGATAATATTCCACAAACTCCTAAGTTTGAGATGAATTTAATGAATCTGCTAATACTACTGATATGCCCTTTTAAAGAATCACAAATCTAGTAGTTTATTATCATTGCACTTACTTCATAGCAATTCACCATTAATGCATGCAAAGAGAAACATTTAATGTTGCAAGACATCTCTTTGGACGCATGAAAAAACATCATCATCTACATTTGCAACATTAATTACATTATTTCTAACATTTTCCCTTTGAAAATAAACACAGTCACTTTTTACCATTTGCGCTAGTTTCAAGGTCAACCGACCTGTAAGTAGGAAAGCGCTATATTTGAGGTCCACCGACCTCAGCGGGGAAATCTAGTTCATCCGACCTAATATTCTATTAGTGTTGAAATGTCTTTTCACTTTTGCGCAGGTTTCTAGATTGGTCAACTTGTGTGGCTTTCAAAGGTTGCCGACTTTGAGTTTGGTTGTTTTAGTTAGTTGGTTGGAATTTAGTGTGAGACCACTGAGATCATTTTATTATGTTTGCGCAGGATTTGGCTTCGTCAGACCTGCACAAGATTTGAGGTCAACTAACTTAGTCGGTGAAGGCATACTTTAGCGTAGGGTCAGATGGGGTTAATTATAGCACAGAGCTATTTTTCTTGTTTCTAGTGAGATTTTGGGACACTACCAACTTGCGGAGATATTCTGAGTGTCTGACCAAGTCAGAGATGGAGTCTATTAGTGCAAAAGGTTTTTAACGCTAAGTAGCTTTTTAAAGTTTGCGAGGTTTTTAAGTCCCGCTGATCTAATTAGTTAACATGGCAAAAGATATGTAGGTTGGATGTCAAAGTTTTTAGTGCTAAGTGGGTTTCAAAACACAGTGGAAGTTTTCATGACTACTGACCGACTGGATGAGCTGAATTGTTTATAAGTTGGTCGGTCTCAAATTTGGTGCAAAGGCCAGATGATTCCACAGTTTACAAAAAGGTTCAGATTTTATCCTACTACGTCTAAACCTGGTTAAGTCATTCTATTTAGCCCAAGGCAATCTTACTACATTTTCAAGAAGTTCAAAATAGGTAAGAAAGAGAACAAACAATCCATGCACAAAACCTTAGCTGAAACCCCAAATGCATTACTTTAGAAGAAAAAATGTACGTTGCATGAAACCCTAACTGCTCCTAACAAAATCTTAAAGAGGTGAAGTATAAACCCTACCTGGTTAGTTGCAAGAAATGTGTCAGAGATACATAGGTAGGAGATGGTCACGGGATCGAGTTTGAGGGCAACGACAGTGGGAACGTTGGACAGGTTGCGAAGGGGCTCTCCAAATCTCTTATCAAAACATAGAAAATGATCAAAACAATGCAATTTAACCTTTTATTGTTTTGGCCAAATCACCATAAATGTGTGACATACGTAGTGTTAGTTGGCAGATTTAGGGTTTTGCGCAACTTTTCATTTGCTCCAACTTGGCGGGGAAATTGGCCATGACAGACTTGGTCGGTGAAAGGTCTTTTTAGTGCTGCGACAACAGACTCAATTTCATGTCCTTTGCGGGACTTTAGGGCTCTTCTTACTTTGCAGGTATTTTGGTATCCTTGGACTCAGTCAGCAATCAAACAATATAGTGCAAGTCGTAGACAATTGATTTAAGCACAAAAGTCTATCAGGAGGAAAACTAGCGCTTGAGCCTGTGATAAAGGTTTCTTAAACATTGAGGTTGGTAGGGAGGCAATTTAGCACAATGGTCGGATAAGGGACATTTTAGCGCAACAGTCAGTTAGGAAGCATTTCAACATAAAGGGAAAATTAGACCTAATAATGGTAATGCAAAGGACTTGACCTAGCAGATTTGTGAAATGATTTTCAACATCACCATTCAAACATGGCAAAAATGCACCTTGACCACTTGACTACTTAGGACGTGGAAAATCTACTTGACACTCTAGACCAAATTGAAAGAGGGGGGTCTGTATTTTGAAATGGGGCATCTGTGCAAGGCACAACAAATGGCATCTTTGTTGGGAAATTCTCTAGAGAATTTTGATGATAAACTTTCAGTTCGAACCTAGAATCTCTTTGTTCCCCACACATTAAATGAAAAAGAAAGATACCCTATCAAAAGAATCCAAGATCACCAACTAGTGCAGCCATCAACATCCTGAAAACCTAAGTGTGTGCGATTGTATTCATTCCCATCCTTTGGCAACTGAATTCATCCAAAATCCCTTGTGACAAGCTAGGAAGTTGAGACCATTCTACCACCAAGAAATTCTCAAATGTTTGAGATGTTATGAGCCTTGAGGAAAATAAATGGCAGATATTCCTTAATACTTCTGATATAATGGTAATTGATAGAAATTATTTCTAAACAGTATCTTTTGTGAGAATTTTTAATTGGTAGTCTCTTTTCAAGTGCATTGTAATGGGTCTGGTGTTGAAAAACACCTTTTATTTTCACCCAATATAGGCTAGCAACACTTAGCGTCACCTGCCTTCCTTCTCGATCTATAGTGTATTTGGTAGAATGAGTCAACCTTTTCACTTGACACAAGATCACTCAGACTCGCCTAGCTACTTTAGGATCATTTAAAGTGTGAGAGATATATGGTTAGAAAATACTTTAGGTGTACCAACTAATGACTCATTTTCTATGAACAAGCATCATACCCCTTAGCATAACAGTGAAAACCACGGCAGGATTTAAGTTGAACCTTAGCTTCTCAAAGAAAACTCAAGATTATTCACCCAATGAAGAAGCATTTGCAGGTCTGCATAACTGCCACCACTTTCTAAAACCAAAGACCCTGCACAAAAGTAAGTGCAGCAAGTGAAAGCAAAACCAAAAGGACAAATAACCTAAGCAAAGCATCTAACAACTATGGAAAGAAAAGACAAGAAAGAAAAACTAAACTAAAGACAACCTACTCTAACCAAAGAAAACAAACCCCCTAATTATGTACACTAAGATGAGACGTAACTGCCTCTCAGGCCTGGAAGTAGTGCTCTAGGAGTTGGCCATTGATAGGCAATGGGAGCTCCTCACCAGTAAGGCTCTTGAGTCTATATGTGTTCTCTTCGAGGATCTCATAGATCTGATATGGACCCAACCAAAGTTTATCAAACTTATGATGTTCTCCTTTCTTGTCATGTGCCTTATCCCAATATAGAACCAAATTAGAAATACGAAAGGCTTTGACCTTGGTTCTTTTGTCGAACCATCATTTTACTACTCCTTGATGTTTGACAAAGTTTTCTATAGTAGCGTCATGTTTCTCTTCAAGGTGCAACAATTGAGCTAACCGGGAAGACAATTGATCATCAATTTCAAGGTAATCTTGCATGAACTACAGTACAAGGATCCTCAAATGAATGGGAAAGATGGGTTCCATCCCATAGACTAGGTGATAAGGTGATGTGCCCAAGGCAGCTTTGTGTCAGATTCTATCAGCCCATAAGGCGAATTTAAGCTAAGTATGCCAGTCTCTAGGATTTTTGTCTAAGAGTTTCTTAATAACTTCAAGCAGATTTTTGTCTGTTGATTCAGCTACCCCATTCCCTTGTGGATAGTAATTAGATGAGAACTTGAGAGTGATCCCATAATCAAATGTCCAGTTAGAAAAATGCAAAGATGAAAAGGCAAGGCCATTATCACAAACTAAAGAAAATGGATAGCCAAACCTAGTGATAATATGGTTTTCAACAAATTTGATAACTACCTCTGTGGTGCATTGTTTACAAGCTATTGCCTCAGACCATCGGGTGCAATAGTTAGTAGTGGTCAGAATATACCTGTGGCCTATAGAGGAAGGTGGATTGATCATACCGATAAAGTTGAGGCCCCACTGAGCAAATGGTCGTACCTCCACTACTGATTGCAAGGGCATGGCAGCGTGTCACTCTATATGTGCAATGGTCTAGCATATATGACAAGTTCTTACATGTGAGTGTGCATCTTTGAACAAGGTAGGCCAATAATATCTGACACGAAGAATCTGATTAGCTGTTGAGTGGGCTGATCCCTAGCCTGTCCTAAATTTCTCATGAAAACTGGTCAATACTTGATTTACTTTTGACTTGTCTAAACACCGCAGATAGATCCCCTTGTGATTCTTCTTGTAAAGAACTAATCCCTATATCATATAGCTATTACTTTTTAGTCTGAGTACTCTCCTTTGAACCAAATTCAATTGTGGTGGACAATGTTGATTAAGTAGATAAAATATGATATCTCTGTACTA
Organism: Cunninghamia lanceolata; assembly: GCA_027924645.1. Classification (NCBI taxonomy): domain Eukaryota; kingdom Viridiplantae; phylum Streptophyta; class Pinopsida; order Cupressales; family Cupressaceae; genus Cunninghamia; species Cunninghamia lanceolata. Next base: position 3,055,190 of record BSBN01000341.1, on the reverse strand, counting down.
TTTATCTTTTGAAACATCCTCTAACAGTTACTGCTGGGATACTAAACCTGGTCCTACTTCAGCCATTGTTCTAGTTAGAGCCTGACCTCTTACCAATTTCATGGGTTGAATATCTATATCAAACTCTTGCAGGATGGTGACCCATTTTCCTCTCCTTTCTCCTAATTCACTTTGCATCAATAATGCTTTAACTACTACATCTGGGACTATGGCAATTATTGACCTCTTAAGATGTAGTGATGGAACTTCTTAACTACCTTTACCAGAGCGTACGCTTGTTTTTCCATGTTTGGATACCTTAATTCTGCGTCTTTTAATGGAGTACTCATAAAAGCAATGGGCCTTTCATCATCAACTAACCTCTTTTGTGTCAACATTGCAGCACAAGTATGCTCAGAAGCAAATGAGTAGATCTGAAATGGTAAAGTGTAATCGGGACTCACCAAGACAGGTGCATTGGCTATAGCTTGTTTAATTTTTGTAAAGGCAGCAGTCCAATCCATTTTAGCATCCTTTTTCAGCATGGCATTAAGAAGTCAAACAATCTCAGCAAAACCTGTGATAAATTTACACACGAAGTTGATCTTACCATAATATGACTTAAGCTCCTTTTTGCTCACTGGGGGAGGTATTTTTAGTATTGCTTGGATTCGGTGTGGGTCGATAGATATTCCTTGCTTAGATATCACATGTCCCAGCAACTTCCCTTTAGTCACTCCAAAGATACACTTCTTGGGATTGAGTGATATACCATAGTATTTGCATCACTGTAATACCTTCCTTAAATCTACCACATGATCTTCTTGCCTCTTTAAGAACACCGTGAGATCATCCATGTAGATAATGATACATTTCCCAACTTACCCCTTGAAAGCAACATCCATTGTACGTTGAAAAGTGGCACCAGAATTTATTAAACCAAATGGCATGTGACGATATGCATAGATGCTCCATTTGCATGTGAAAGATGTCTTCAATCTGTCTTCATAGTCAACCATCACTTGGTTATAACTAAAATACCCATCCAAGAAGGACATCATCTAGGATCCATTAACAATCTACAATACTTCATCCAATGATGGTAGCGGGTAATTATCTTTCTTAGATTCCCTATTTAAGTTTTGAAAGTCAACACAAAGCCTAATTTCTCCATTTTTCTTTCAGACTGGGACTAAATTTGCTACCCATGCGGAATGTTTGACTAGAAATATTATCCTTGCTGGTAATAGTTTCTAAACTTCTTTGAAAATTAGTGGTTCTAATAGGGCATTTACTGGCCATTGTCTTTGTCTAAATGGGTTTGCTCCAGGTTTCAGTGGGATGGTGTGTGTAATGATTGAGGTGGCGTATGTCTTTAAATCTTCATAGCTCCATGCTATAACCTTGTGGTAATCTCTTAATGCATGTAGTATTCCTGTCTTTTCTTCTTCAGTACTAGCTTTCCCAATGAACACATTCTTAACGTCCTCTCCTGTTCCCAAGTTAAATGGATCACACTTTCCCCCTGGAGATTCTCCTTCCTTTCTTTGGGTTCCTAAGTTGTCTGTATCAAGTAGTCTTTCCAGTTCTACCATTCCCCATGGAATTGTATTTATTTTCAGGTTTAGTACCCCTTCTAAATCCATTTTAGTAGGTTCCATTTCTTCATCTATTATCTGGGTAGTAAAAACATTGGATGAAGTGAGGAAGTTAATTATATGCTGATCATCTTCGAAGACTTGAAAATTTGTAACATTATCAGGTACGGACGGGGTAGCAACAAATTCAATAGAAAATTTCTTTAATCATGTCATGGATGTTGGCTCTAATGTGCTTGTTGTTTGAGCTAAAGCATCTGTGACATGGTTCTTCCTTCTTGGGATTAATTGGATGTTAAAACCATCGAAGCATTCTATCAGGTCCCAGACTCTATTTCTATACCTATTCAACCTCTTATCATTACATGAGTACTACCTTTTTACTTGTTTCACTACTAGTTCTAAATCTCCAAACACCTGGATGACTCTAACCTTCTTCTAGAGTGCTAGTAGTAATCCTTACATGGAAATTGCAGTCTATGTGATGCTAGATATGAGCTCCCAGTAGGATTGATTAGTTTGACCCCTGCTCCAGACCCTTGTCTGCATCTTGATCCATCAAATCTTAAGGTCCATAGGCAAAAGTCTTTGCTTCTATCATTCTATTTTATTGATTTCTTCTTAGCAAGTAGAGGCTCTGGTTCCTCCTTTTCAAAAAATGGTACCCTTTTCAGAACAATGGGAATTTTCAATTGTCTTTGCACTTGTTCTACTGCCTCTTGACACAGCTGGCAAGTAAATTCAAAATGTGATGCATCATGTATGCAACACCAACTAGGGAGTAATAGCTCCTCCATTTGAACTTGCATTCCAACAGCACTCTGATCCTTTACAAATTTAGTTATCAAATCACGGAATCCTTCAAATATCCTCGGTTCTTCCTCTTCTGATGAGTCTCCTGAATCTGATTGAACATATGCTTCTGTAGTCTCTAGTTTTTTCGTAAGTGGAGGACTAGGGAATCTAAGGCAACTTAGCATTAAAATCTCTTCTGTCTAATTGACGTGCAGAAGATAAACCCCCAAATCAACTTTTGAGAACAAAATCTTGTTGGGTTGGTTGTACTCCATAATCATATGTTTCATCTTTGGTTCTCTTTCGATTCGTATCTGGTTGGCCAGTCCTTTTCATGGAAGCCACATATGAGAAAAGTCAGTTGCCATGTAACCATTCAGAGTTCTAGACTAGTCCCTACTCAAAAGCATACCATATTGATCTAGAATATCCACTACTTGAATAACTATATATTGTTGTACTCTTGGATCAAAGGCTAGCTACATGTGTATCCTATTCAATTCACCTACTACATTCACCTCAGTCTTATCTAACTATGTCACCTTCCTAGAAGACTTGGCTGGAGTGAGACCAAGTGCTTTACAGACTGATAATGGCATTACATTCTTGGAGGCACCAGAATCCACTAAATAGTTATGAAGGTTTCTATTGAATATCTTGAGTGTCAAGAGGAAAGGAGGACTCTCCCTCTTGTCTTTATACAATGTCATCTTTTGTTCCACATCAGTCACATGTACTCTTTCTTTCCCTTTGTCAATATTATCCTTGGTGACATTTTCCTTTTGTACATAATCAATATTGGTTCCAGCAACCATATCTTGAAACAAGGATGTCCTAACCTCAGGTATTTTAAGTAATTCATATATAGAAAGACTAACCTTCATTTTCTTGAGTTCTTCAGCAACATATTGCCCCATTTTTACTATGTCAAACCATTGAGAACTTTTAGTAGTAGATCCCTGATATATTGGTTGATGCGTGACTTTTGGGGGTTTGGGATTATTAGATGCTTTTGGGTCTGGTAGAATCTAGTAGCTATTTGGAGGGATGGAGCTGGTGAAAGGACCTTTAGGCTTGCTACTTCTAAGGTTGTAAGGAGTCTTATTATATTGCTGATAAGCATTGACTTCTTCAGACTCTTCTTCCTCAGGCTGGTTATCATCTTGAAATGGAAATGTATAACTATCAGGTACTAGAGCAGTGTCATACCTCTAAGAAGGAATGATTTCATACCCTATTGGCAGAGTCTCCTGAGTTTCAGTGTTTTGAATCTCCATCTGGAAGATACTAGATGCAATCTGGAATTTTGGGCAGTCTAGTTTAGAATGGGCATTCGTATTGTACAGTCTGCACCAAGTAGACAAAGCTACTTCAGCTAACATCACATGACCAGGGGGTTTGATATCGTTGTTCTAGTTCTCCAAGGGTGATGGCACCCCTCCATTGTTAGGTCTAGTGTTCAAGGATCAATTTGACTGCTATTGAAAATTTTGGTTTTGGTACTGGTTCTAATTTTGAAACTAGGACTGATTTTGGTTCTAGAAATGTTGATGATTCTATCCCCTTTGTTGTAGATAAGCATTCTAGTTCTTGAGGTGGGTAACTTTGGCAGTGAGCTTCTTCATCTACTCAACTAATTCTTTGATATCATCTCTATCCTCTTTTGCTTTGGCTACATCTGAAGATTGTAAGAAAGACATTTGTGTTGGAGGCATCTCAGCTATTGGATTGCCTAGATGGATCACTAAAGCTTGCGTTGTAGCTGGGTTAGGAATCAGATGTTGGCAAGAGACACATTGGAGCTTCATGATTGTTGTCATTGATGGCAACAAAGGTTAACCCACACATCCGTAGGACATGATGAGTGTCTACCAGAAGGCAGATTGTAGAGTATTGTGATCTGGTAAGCAAGAATAGAGCATGTGGCGAGGTCCGACAGTCAGCTCTAGATCTCTCAGAGGAAGTATCTTGGTGAAGTACAAATTTGGGAAAGTCAAGAGGACTACCTTCACTGATAGATTCCAAGGATTTAGCCTCCGGTGATAGATGAAGAAAAAGATATGAATACTTGAGTGTCTGGTTCCTGATTGGTAGTGTGGACAGAGGAAGAACTGACTGACAGAACATCAGCCATTATTTTGGATGCGTTATTGATGATGGTAAAGATTCTTAAGGCATAAGTTATAATTGGCCGACATGATTTATGACTTCTACAAGTATATTCTTGATCCGCATTACTTGGTAAGCAAGGATTCAGCTGATAGATTAGAGTTCATGGAAAATATTAACTATTCCAGATGTCGACTAGAAAGTTGATGAAATCACTTGTGCGGATATATATACAAGATGGATTTAGTTGTGAGAGGTGTCATGGTTTTGGTGTAATGCGAAGAAAAGTAGTAGAGAAGAGTGAAAGCATTAAGGCAGGTCCGGTATGTGAAAGGACAGCAGCAGTAAGGAAGAGAAAGGATGAAGTGCAGCAAATCAGTGTACTAAGTTTAACTGGAACTGAACTCCAGCATATGTAGATGCTCCTTATTAGTTCAAGCATTATATTACACTCTTTATAAATTATAGACAGTGAGTCTCTTGTAGGTAGTGGGCCTCTTGTGAGCAGTGTGCTCAGGTAGTGAGCCCTAATTGGCAAGTGCCATTTTGTAATTCTATTCTTCTAACAGAGAATACAATCTTGGGTTAATCACCCTGTGGTTTTCTCCCTTAACAGGGTTTCCATGTCAAAAATATTGTGTCATGTGTATTTCCATTTCATGGTTATGTTTGCTTGTTTGAATTGATGCTGCACTAATTATTAAGAAAGTTCAGAAAGCTGAAATAATTAAGATAACTGATTCAACCCCCCTCTCAGTTATCAACAATTGGTATCAGAGCCAAGTACCTCTTAACAAAGCCTAACAGCTTGAGGAAGATCTAGGAATTCAAATGGATGTATATGGTATAAGGGAGCAACTCAAGACTACCCTTGATGATCTTGAGCAGTCAAACTCTGAAGTCAATGAATTAAAGGAAAGACTCAAATAGGCTGATGATTGCATAAAAGAACTAAAAGACAAATTGAGTCTCTCTATGAAAAAGAGAAAGGAGCTACTTCAGCAACTAGCAAGTCAAGGTGAAGCCAATGATACAAATGGAGATCTGAAGGAGAAAACCAAGTTATGTGAAAAGTTATCAAAAGAAATCATTATGGTAAGACATGAAATGGAATCAGGAGTTATGAAGTTTACCCAAGAGGTTGAAGAGAAAAGAAAAATTGAAGATGATCTAAGACAATCTCTCAAGGAGAAATCAGAAGATTGCCACAAGATGGATAGAATTATTAGACATCTTGAATCTAATCTTGAAGATACTAAAGATAATGAAGAAAAACTTGAGGATCAAATAGTCTCTCTTAAAAGGGATCTTCAAATAGCAAATGAATATAAAGAGAAATTCAAGATAAGCTCTGCTCAACTTGAAGTTCTTCTTGAAATCCAAAAGAGAGTAGATGACAAGTGTGGCCTGGGGTATGAAAAAGGTGAAAGCTCCAGATCCGGTCAGAAGAATTTTGGATCAGAAAATCCAAGGAACAGGCCTAGAAGATCTCCGGTAAGGCAGCCTAATGCTCAAAGATATCCATACTTCAGTGGATACTGCCACAACTACAATAACTTTAGTCATAAAGCTAATCAGTGTAGAAAGAGAATAAATCAGACTAATACATCCTTCTCCGGATAGTGTTTCAACTGCAAAAGGTATAGTCACAAATCTCATGAATGCAGAAATATGCAAATAAATAATTCATTCAATGGTAGATGCTTTGCATGCAATAGAATAGGTCATATGGCTAATCAATGCAGATCAAGAGGATATCAATCAAATATGCAAAGAAATGTTGTTTGCCAAATTTGCAATAGATCCGGTCATATTGCAAAATTTTGTAGAAGCAAGAATCAGGACAAAAGAGGTCTAGTATATCATAATCAGAATCAAGATAAGGGAAAATAAAAAGTGAATGCAGATGAAGTTCAAAGTGAGATGAACAAGATTTGGGTGAGGAAAAGTATAGATAATGTAGAGGATGGATCTGCACTAGACTCTGGTGCTGATATTCCTTCCAGAAATTAAATAAGTGAGCTCTAGCTCAGGGGGAGACATAAAAAAAACCTTGTTCCCCCAGCCAGTCAATTGGTGCCGAAACTGTCACAAGGAGAGTGGCAGATTAAAGGGTTCATAAGAGAAACATATAAATAAACTATGGTTTAGATTTGGAAGATCTGCAAGATGTTTAAGATCAAAATTGATCCAGTTCTTCAAGTCATCTGAATAAGGCAAACCGGAATGACTTAGGTTGAGCATTTATTGCAGTTTGATATTAGGGTTTGTGGAGCAATATAAGGGTTTTCTCATTAAGCATTTGTTCATTCTGCATTCAAGAAGAAACGAAAAGAAGCTCTACAATAGAAATTCCTCAAGCCCATCAAAGATCATCTACAAAATCCAATTCATCCAGCAATTGATCTGGCTCACTTCGTGTAACCTAGAAGCGCAAAAGGTATTTTCCGTTCTCATTATCTCTCTGCAAATCTTTGAAAGATGACTACTCCAAATATAGTGAAGATTTTTGATAGGCCACGACCTAAATTTAAGAAGCATCCATATAAATCCCTAGAAGTTGATCCCCTCAGCTCTTTTTCAAGCATTCCGCATGGGGTTCTGCATGTAGAAGATGTTCGGGCATATATTCATGTGAATATTGAAGAATTTGGGGAATCTAAGCCGGCTGATATCTATCACAATCAGTTAATAGATGATTCTTTTGAGCTCAAACCTCAGTTCAAGGCCATCTGGGATAAGCATTTTGCACAATGCATTCATTTCCCCTATTTTGAAGAAGATGAATGGGTCTGGTATGTGTTGAGCAGAGTACATGATAACTTCCTATGGTTGAATAGACCATTTAAGATCACCAAAGATGCAATTAGAGTAGTAACTAGTCTGCATTCATCTGGTGGGATACCTGTTCTCAAATCTATCAAGAATTAGACAGTGAGTGATGCAACCAGATCAAAATTTGACAAGAGAGCTAATTGAAGATATCACTGATCCAGATATCAAATTTGCATCCATGATAATTGGCTACAAAATTTATCACTCCAGTAGGGAAAATTCAGTATCGGTAACTACAATTTATACATCTTATCAGATGCTAAAAGAAAATGCTAACTATGATCTATGTGAACTTCTTCTAAACCAACTATTGGAGAATCTACAGAAGATCAAGAAGGATAAGAAAAATTCCTTCAAGTATGGTGAGCTGATACTGTGTCTTTTTTTCTACTTCATGAGTGAGCTACCTGGATCAAGTGGTTGGGTTTGAATGAATGACAGACCTATTGCAATCCAAATCAGAGACTATTTGCATGGGCTTGGAGATGCCAAGACAAGAAATATAGCTCTGTGGGGTTATTTCAAGAACTTCCAAAATTTGATGCAAGCAAGAGAGAGAATTCCCAAATCTCTAGTTGAAAAGTATAAGGATACAGTTTGTTTTATGGTTGAAACTGATCAGTGCCACATGGAAGCTATGGAACCAAGGATAGTCTGGATCATGCTGATGGGGTATGAGGTGGATGAGAAACTTGTGGAGCTGCATGTCCAACACATGCTTAGTCAACCGAAGGATCCTAAAGCAAAAAGATTTGGAACCTTTGAAGAATTGAGTGTAAAAATTCATGTGGAACTTAGACAACTAGAGGTAAAGAGAAAAGTGAGAAAAGAAGTAGAGAATATTGCCAAAAGATATGGCATATCAAAAGAAACTCTTGATGCCAACAGAGAAAAGGTGGAAAGGGCAGAGAAAGAGAAGGAAGAAGCAGAAAAGGCAAGTGATCCGGTGGAAGCCCCCTCCCAGACCAGATCCTCTAAAAGGGCTGCACCTATCTTTGATAAAAGCTCAAAGACATCAAAACCGGAAGTCCAGAAAAGAAGAAAATAGAACAAAGAAAAAGGCAACAAGATCCTATGTTAGCCTGAAGGATGATGAAGAAACTGAATCAAATGAGGGGGTGAAGAAAATGAGGAAAAAGAAGAAGATATCCAGTGAAACCAAGGAGGCAGAAGCATAAGAGTTTATTGAAAGGACCACCCTATCCTTAGATGATATAGTTAAGGCAATCATTGTGGATGGAAATATGAAGCCATTAACAAAATTTTATGATGAATATAGTGAAGCTGATCAAAAGATTCTGTAGAATGCCACAGTTAAGTATCTAAACATTTACAACAAGGCTTTCATTGAGATTGTATCTTTAATTCCTAAAAGCCTTGAGAAGGAACTTGAATTGAGGAAGAATAATGCCAAAGAGAAGGATATGGAGATCTGGGAACAGTTAGCTATTCAACTTTATCCCTCCATCACTCCTAAGCAGAAGAGTATGATCTTCAAAGATTGTAAGGATGAATTCCAAAGCAAAGCTAGAATGAATCAGCTTATGCTCAAAAAAATTGATGAAGTAGCAAAAGAGATAGAAGAGATCCTCCGGAATGCATACAAAAGATTCAACATTCCTATTATAGAGGACTTAGGTGATGATCCCTCAGCTACAGATATTAAAGAAGAAGCTACTGAGATAGTAGTAAAAGAGGTAAAGGAGACAAGGGAAGATAAAGGTAAGGACTTGGAATCCTCTACTCTGAAAGAGGTGGCCCATGAACAAACAAATATCTCTCCTCCAGTTTCCCCTACAGTCTCCGGATCTAAAGGAGAAGAAAGAATAGAGGAGAAAGAAGAAGAAGCGAAAGTAAGAGAACAAAGTCAAGCTAAGAAGAACATAAGTGACAGTGCAGAAGAGAAGAAATCTCTGTCTCTGGAAAGAGACACTGTAGAAACTATCAAGGACTTCTTGACAAAAGAAATGTTGGAGATTGATGAACCGGAGTTACTTCAAGGTCCATTTAACTTTGACTCTCTCTCCCCGGTTCAAACAATGAAGATAGCTTCATTTGCCAATGCAAAGGCAAAAGAAAAACTCTTGAAGTCTCACATGGAAGACTGTGAGCTAATAGAAGCTGCATCTGGTGTTTTAGAAAAGATCATGCCATCTTTTCAGAAGGATTCCTTAGCCTCCTCATCCAATAATCTCAAATCTCTAGTCAATAGTGTTAGCACACATTTTGATTCCCTAGAGAAGTCCGCAAAAGATAAGGTCTGGAAGGAATTCTTGGCAAACAGATTATCAGAGGTACAAGGGTTAATAGCTAATGATAGGAGAAATATGAATATTGGGATAAAGAGCTTGGAAAATGCTCTTAAGGATGGAGATGTATACAAATTTTGTATATCCTAGACCACAGTAACAATGGATATTGAGAAGAAAGTAAAAGAATAGGAGGACAAACTGACAAATCTATCAAAGAATTTTGATCCTCTCTCATCTTCCATAATAAATCAAGAATGTCAGACTATTGCAGTCTTGAATGAAATCAAGAAGTTGGAGAAGGAAAAGAAAAATAGAATAAGCAGGTTGGGTGCACTCAGAGGGATAATTATTCCTAAGTTAGAGGCCATGCATGAGGCCATAAAAGAAGCCCAGATCATAGCCCGGACCAGTGATCCGACAGATCTAAAAAGGGCAGATGCGTTTGCATTCCTTTTAAGCGGTCATATATCAATTTTGGATAGAATGAAGCAAAGTTGGGCAACAGAATTTGTCCAATTGAAGACAACTTTTGTAGACATTCTTCAGTATATGTAAGTATGCCATATGTATATACTTATGTGGCCAAGTATAGTTGAAATTTTGAAAATTTTGGTGTGCGGACCCCACCCTTTGCCATTGATGACAAAGGGGGAGTGATGAGCAGTGAAAAATGTTGTATCTAGCTAAGGGGGAGCTCTGAAAAATGTACATAGAGACAGAGCATCAACTAAGGGGGAGTATAGTATAACACTTAGTCATTTTTCACTAAGTGTTGCCATCAATGCCAAAGGGGGAGATTGTTGGCAAGAGACACATTGGAGCTTCATGATTGTTGTCATTGATGGCAACAAAGGTTAACCCACACATCCGTAGGACATGATAAGTCTCTACCGGAAGGTAGATTGTAGAGTATTGTGATTCGGTAAGCAAGAACAGAGCATGTGGCGAGATCTGACAATCAGCTCCGGATCTTTCAGAGGAAGTATCTTGGTGAAGTGCAGATTTGGGGAAGTCAAGAGGACTACCTTGATTGATAGATTCCAAGGATTTAGCCTCCAGTGATAGATGAAGAAAAAGATATGAATACTTGAGTGTTGGGTTCCTAATTGGCAGTGTGGACAGAGGAAGAACTAACTGACAGAACATCAGACATTATTCCGGATGCATTACTGATGATGGTAAAGATTCTTAAGTCATAAGTTATGATTGGCCAACATGATTGATGACTTCTACAAGTATATCCTTGATTCGCATTACTTGGTAAGCAAGGATTCAGCCAACAGATCAGAGTTCATGGAAAATATTGACTATTCCGGATGCCGACTAGAAAGGTGATGAAATCACTTGTGCGGATATATATACAAGATGGATTTAGTTGTGAGAGGTGTCATGATTTTGGTGTAGTGCGAAGAAAAGTAGTAGAGAAGAGTGAAAGCATTAAGGCAGGTCTGGTATGTGAAAGGACAGTAGCACTAAGGAAGAGAAAGGATGAAGTGCATCAGATCAGTGTACTGAGTTTAACCGGAACTGAACTCCAGCATATGTAGATGCTCCTTATCAGTTCAAGTATTGTATTACACTCTTTATAAATTGTAGATAGTGAGTCTCTTGTAGGTAGTGGCCTCTTGTGAGAAGTGTGCTCGGGCAGTAAGCCCTAATTGGCAAGTGCCATTTTGTAATTCTATTCTTCTAACAGAGAATACAATCTTGGGTTAATCACCCCGTGGTTTTCTCCCTTAACAGGGTTTCCACATCAAAAATATTGTGTCATGTGTATTTCCATTTCATGGTTATGTTTGCTTGTTTGAATTGATGCTGCACTAATTATTAAGAAAGTTCAGAAGCTAAAATAATTAAGATAACTGATTCACCCCTCCCCTCTCAGTTATCAACATCAAATTCATCACAGGAGTATGGTTGGTCAAGGCCTAATTTATCATAGGTATTTGATTGGGCATGAATACAAGCCCCATATGGTTTAGTGGACAAGAGGCTATCTATCCTAGTTGGGTACTTACAGTGACAGCTGCAGAATATGATTGAGCCAATGTGGTAGGGATAGGATCAACTCTCCTTGCGAACATGGAAGTAAGTTTGTCTAGGGTAGCATAATAAACAAGCAAGGCAGTAGCCTATCCTACAGCATAAGGATCTTGCAAATAATTGAAAGCTTTCTGAAACATGTTGTTGATGGAACTTATCATCTCACCCTCACCTCAATGGATTTCCACAAAAGACCGGTAGAGATTAGCTGGGGTGGTGGGCATTCAAAACCTATCCAAAAACATGCTTTTCAAACCCCTCCATGAGTTTATGGATGCTGAAGGGAGGTTAGCAAACCAATAATATGCTTCATCTTGTAAGGAATAAGGAAACAACTAGCATAACACGTCTTCATACTGTACCTGCAGCATAAACATGTTACTTTCAAATATTTTAATGTGCTCATATGTAGTTCTATCTGGATCATTCACCCTAAACTTGGCATAGAACTTGTCGGGGTTCTTTGGCATGTCATGATAATCATTAAAATGGAATGGGGACTGATTGTTTCCTGTGAAGAAGGCCATGACTGGGGGTGCAGCGGCATTCCTTGGGGCTGATTGAGCTCTTGGTTCCTTTGGTATCCCTTGATCCCTTCTTGCGCATCTGAATTCTGTCAAAGACAATAGCTCTTCTCCAGTTGAGTTAGATCTAGTATGCCTTTGTCTAGTCCCCAGACTTGCTAATTTTTAACAGAGGGAAATAGTTCTTTGTCAGTCCTCCTTCTAGCGCCAATTTTGTTGATGGTGGTTTTAGAACATAGCAACACAGTTGTGATTGTTGGTTTCACACCTCTCTCTTAGCTTTCTTGGAATAACTTTAGTGGAATGTCTAGTTGTACCAACAACAGGTCTTACAAGTAATCTATAGATCTTCAAGTTGGAATAGAAAATACACATAAACCCTTCAAGATTTCAGCTAATAAACAATGTAGAATGCTGCTGAAATTCCTAATCTAACCGAGGGTTTTTAAGAAAATGCAAAAGGTATAGGGTTTTAGAGGAATCCTAAGTAACATTCACAATGCATAGATTTTACTTTAAGTAGACAAATGCTCTAAAACTTAACCAATTTTTTGAGTTACTAAACTAAAATAGGTGTTACACCACTGCAGAAAATGGTACGATCTTCAATAGAAATCTAGAGATTTTTAGATTACATTCATTCATTAAATACCCAATGACTGGTGCAATTTAACTCACAAAATGCAATCAAACTAAGCACAACTAATAAGTCCAGACTAACTTTACACAACTATCTACCATCAGCAAATAACCAAAAGTATGGACTAGAGCATTCATCAAATACTTTCAGCAAACCATAAACATTATAAAGGACAACAAACTAACTATGGGAGAGAAAGAAGTGAACCATGAAAACCAAAATGAGCCAATACAAAATACAAATTCTCATGATAATTGTAGAAAATTACTTTGCATTACTTCAAATGGCTAAGTGTCAACAATTCAGTATCAAAATCTCTCTTACAAAAAGTGGAAATGGCAGCGCTTTATATAGGAAAGCAACATACTGAGTTTTCAAATGAACGGTGGAGATTAACTCAACATCGACAGTCCAGATTACATCAAAAAGTGCCAACACAACAGCTCATATCAATTCCCAGATTACACTTTGTCTTTTATAAAAAAGATCAAAAATAGCCTCCAGATACATTGAATCTAGTCAATTTGACTAGCCAACTTATTATATTAATAGGAAAGAACATTTTTAAAGCACAGAAAAGACAAAATAGAGTCACATGCTACCCCAAATACAACAATTTACAATTATGACGGGATTACATTCTTAAAATATTCAAAATAATATCAAGACTCCTCATCTAATTTAATTGTCTTCATTAGCCAGCTTATTGTGGTAGTTTAGCCATGCCTCGAGCGCAGGATTGATCTCTGAGGGATCTGGATTCTTCAAATGATTGATCTGATAATCGAACATCTCTAGCTCCTAGCTAAATTTGTTGTATATCTTTTCTATCTCTGCCCCAGCCTTGTGGAATGCTTTGAATTTGGCTCTGAGGTCACTTAGCTTATCCAACCTGTCTTCCATACTGAGCTCGGTACTTTCAAAAATTACCTTATGTAATTTGATTTTACACTTCTCGATATCATAAGGGGCGTAGTCATTATAGGATGTTTCTAGGCAATCCTTCAAAGAATCATTGATATCGTATATAATAAACTAAATGTCTTCATCTGCTGGCTTATATGCTTCCTTTATGTTTTCAAAAGTTTCTTTTCTCAAAAGTAGCTGTTGATACCATTCAATGGCCTTGGACAGCTTGTCTCCAGTTAGAATATTCTCTACTACTAGAGTCTGGGTAGGTAAATCCCTGATGCTCTTTTTCTGGGGAAACATATGAGAGTAATATTCATCAAAGGAATCACATTCCTCACGCAGATCTTTCCATTTTTTATGAAGTTCAACCAGCTTCTTGTGTTCTTGAGTAGAGGCATCGATAGTCTCACATCCCCTTTCAAAAACTCTAAACAACCAATTTTCAGTACCTTGGGACTTGGCCTTTACCTCACCTAGTCGCACCATATCATCAGTAGACAAAAAAGTGGGCACTGTCCTTATATCTCCTCCCGCATCGACTGGCTTGATCAGAAACTGGAGACAAGTGCAGAGTTCATTTTTTTGCTTTAACTCCTTCTTTGACATCTCATCTTTATCTAACTATTTGAAGTGACTGATCCTTTAAATTCATTCACTCTTCTAGAACAAGTGGCTGGTCCTAAATCAACTATGGAAATTACATAATCTTTCACTCTGACTTGTTCTTTAGTTGCATTTGCTAGTGGGACAGCTACCTCTGCAATTCTGGATCCTAATTCATCCTTATAGATTCTAGACTGTATCTTTGCCTTCTTTTGGTTTTTGGGCCTATGAGCTTGTGACAAGATAGTGCTTAAATCTAACTGCATTATCTCTACTTGTGGCTCAGGATATGCCACTCTGTTTTGCAACCATTCAGGTGTTGTAGAAGATGACATGTTCAATTCAGTGGCTTTATCATCATTAGTTTTAGCCAGCTCTTCAGGTATTCCCTACTCATGCTCTGGTTCCTTATCCATACTTATCTCCTTTTCCTTTTCTCCAAAGTTCCACCAATTTACCATCATAATTTCCTGGGCTGCCTTGAAAACTTTCTCTGTTTGACCTTTCTCTGGCTGTCAGATATGTCAATGATTTGAACATTGACTGTCTCGGTCAAAGGTTTATTTGGAACTTCATTACTCACTTCCACAAATGCATCTTTCTCTACCTTAGGTATCAATTCAGTTTTAGGCTCCTGCAAACCCAATTTTGTACATTCTTTATCAATTCCAGGCAGCAGAGGTACGACTAAGGAGGTTGAATCTACGAGCATTTGTGAAATAGGAACTATAGAGGATATAGGTGGTGTAGGCGTGTTGTTCTTTGTTAGATTAGCTAATACCACTAACAAGGTTGAAGTAATGACAAGGGATGAAGGAAAAGGTAGTGAAGGTAGAGGAAGAGAAGGTGAACGAATGGTGGAAATAGGAGGTAATGTAATGGTGGTGGATAATTGAGTGGAAGAAGTAGAAGGTGAAGGTGTAGTAGTGGTGGAAGAACATGAAGTGGCAGTAGTGGAGGAAATGGGACTACTAGGGGCATTAGAAGATATTGCTAATGAGCAGGAAACAATTGAAACGGAGGAATCATGAGAGGTGGTAGCAGAGGATATTTCCTCGATGGTCGCAGTTGATGTCATGGGTGAAGTGGGTGCAGTAGTAGTAGAAGTAGTGGGTGGAGAAACAACAGTAGAAGATACAGAGGTTGAGGAAACCATGTTTATACTTGGAGCAACAAGAGATGGGGAGGTTGGTAGATTAGTATCTACTTGTGTTGCAGCACCTTCCTCAGTTACCCTCTTCACCTTAACTTTCTTGGTCTTAGAACCTTCCCCAGGACTACTTGGCATATTTCTTTTCTTGGAGGCCCTTGTCGTAGTGGAAGGAGGCTGGTCTTTTTTGGAAGGAGGCCTTGCAGATGGCTTCTTAACTTTCTTTGCTTTCTCTACCAAAGATATATGTTCTTCATTATCTAATTTCTACTTCTCAACTGGCTCTGCCTCATCTATGACATTCATTGGTTCATCCTCCTCACCTCCAGAGTCCTTGTCTAACTCTAATGCAGTATAGGTAAGCTATACTCCTTGTCTCTCTAAAGCGACCATCTGACCTCTTACCCAGGCCTTGCTCAATCTGATTAGTTCTTTCATTATGATATCTAAAGAGCTTTCCTCTGCATTAGCCCAATTCCATAATGGGATGGGTTGTCGATATTAAGCTTCCCAAGCTCCTCTGACCATGACATTTTGATCATCCTCTAACTGGTTAGGCACTGCAATAATATGGAACTTCCCAATGAAGGCTAGAGATAGCCTTGAATGAGCCTTTTTCATAACTTCATAGTCGTCCATGCAATTGGCCCAAAAGTCTTCAATATGTATCTTATGAAATAATTTCTTACTTACAAATCTTTCCATTACCTTAGTCGGATCGAAATGATCCCTTGCATTGAAGTAGTGTAAGTTAAGAAGCTAGATTTCCTTATCAGAGTGTTTAGCTGATGCAAAGGAAGGACATGCGTAATTCCCTTTACCAAACCCGATAGGAAACTGAACATTGGTTCTATGTAAGGGCTTAAGTTTCTCAGCACAAGGTATCAACTGTATAGTCAATTCTAGAAGCACTATTTTGTCATCAAGATATCTGGGAAGTCTGTAAGCCATCACAATGAAACCTTGTACCCTTAGATATGTGAACTTTTCAAATTGAATATACCATCTACCATATCTGGTTACTTCATTCATTGCTTCAGTGGAAATCCTCAAGGCTATATTATCTTGTAGCAATCTGGCTATATAGATTGTAAAAGCATAATTCACCCTTTTAAAGTGTATCAGAGATTGAGATGAGGTTAGCTAAGGGTGACACTCATATACTTTTACTTACGTTTGCTCATCATTTCCAACTCCAATCTTAGACAACCCAACATAGTGATTTCTTCTTGCTAGTGCATAGACAACATAAGATGTCTATCTAAAGTATCTCTTCTCTTTGAAGTTGCTAAAGGCCTCATGAATGTTGTCACTAAGGATTTGGGACCAGTGAAACTTAATCCCTTTCGATATCTCAATTATGATGACAAACATCCACTCCTCAAAAGTAGAGGCTGTAGGTAATCCATATATTCTACTTAAAAAGGTTATCAAATCCCCAATCTCGTCATGGAAATAACTTCTATATAGCACTTGGGGAAACTTACTCATGGAAGACCTCCTAATTTTTGCCCAATGATCATTCATGTGTTTCCTACACCCATTCACATCTTTGTTTTAAGTCTCCTATGATCCTTGTTTGTCTGGCATGGTCATAACTGTGTGCCATGGGATATCAAAAGTCTTAGCCAGAGAGGGTGGCCTTAAATCAGCTAGGATATCCCCGTTGGTAGTTTGGATTGTCCTTGTCATGATATCATATCTTTCTATACATATTACCATCAACTCTGCACACTGTACTGAGGTAGGGAAGGTAGCCGCTTGTGCAATTCCACTGCCTTTAAGTGTTTTAGCCCTAGGAGTTGGATTTGAGCCAAATATTCTCAATCCAAAGTCATCTAAGTCTATGTGACCTAGATCTGTGTCTCCTACATCACTCCATTTGGAATGAATCTTAGTCTCTGGAGGGATACCCTTAAACTCGTACTTCATGGTTTAAGCTTGGGTAGTCATCTAATCTGTAGGACTGGACCTTATAAGTTTGATACCTTGAGAATATTCCACAAACTCCTAAGTTTGAGATGAATTTAATGAATCTGCTAATACTACTAATATGTCCTTTTAAAGAATCACAAATCTAGCAGTTTAATATCATTGCACTTACTTCATAGAAATTCACCATTAATGCATGCAAAGAGAAACATTTAATGTTGCAAGACATCTCATTGGAAGCATGAAAAAACATCATCTACATTTGTAACATTAATTACATTATTTCTGACATTTTCCCTTTGAAAATAAACACAGTCATTTTTTACCATTTGCGCTAGTTTTAGGGTCAACCGACCTGTAAGAAAGAAAGCGCTATATTTGAGGTCCACTGACCTCAGCAGGGAAATCTAGTTCATCTGACCTAATATTCTATCAGTTTTGAAATGATGTTTCACTTTTACGCAGGTTTCTAGATTGACCGACTTGCATGACTTTCAAAGGTTTCTGACTTTGAGTTTGGTTTTTTTAGTTAGTCGGTTGGAATTTAGCACGAGACCACTAAGATCATTTTATTATGTTTACACAAGATTTAGTTTCGTTAGACCTACGTGAGATTTGGGGTCAACTGACTGAGTCGGTGAAGGAATACTTTAGCGCAGGGTTGGACGGGGTTAATTATAGCGCAGAGCTATTTTTCTTGTTTCCAGCGAGATTTTGGGACGCTACCAACTTGCAGAGATATTTTGAGTGTTTGACCAAGTCCGAGATGGAGTCTATTAGTGCAAGGTTGGTGCAAAAGGTTTTTAATGCTAAGTAGTTTTTTAAAGTTTACAGTGTTTTTAAGTCCCACTGATCTAATCAGTTAATGTGGCAAAAGCTACATAGGTCAGATGTCAAAAGTTTTTAGCACTAAGTGGGTTTCAAAACATAGTGTGAGTTTTCATGACCGCTGACTGACTGGATGAGCTAAATTGTTTATAAGTCATCGGTCCCAAATTTGGCGCAAAGGCTAGATGATTCCACAGTTTACAAAAAGGTTCAAATTTTATCCTACTACGTCCAAACCTGGTTAAGTCATTCTATTTAGCCCAAGTTGATCTTACTACATTTTCAAGAAGTTCAAACTAGGTTTTGAAGAGAACAATCCATGCACAAAACCCTAGCTAAAACCCCAAGTGTGTTGCTTTAGAAGAAAAAATGTACTTTGAATGAAACCCTAACTGCTCCTAGCAAAAGCTTAAAGAGGCGAAGTATAAACCCTACCTGGTTAGTTGCAGGAGACGTGTCTGAGATACATAGGTAGGAGATGGTCGCAGGATCGAGTTCGAGGGCAATGGTAGCGAGAATGTTGGACAGGTTGCAAAGGGGCTCTCCAAATCTCTTATCAAAATGTAGAAAATGATCAAAACAATGTAATTTAACCTTTTATTGTTTTGGCCAAATCACCATAAATGCACGATGTACATAGTGTTAGTTGGCAGATTTAGGGTTTTGCACGACTTTTCATTCGCTCTGACTTGGCGGGGAAATTAGCCGTGACAAACTTGGTCGAAAAAAGTTCTTTTTAGCACTGCGACAACAGACTCAATTTCATGTCCTTTGCGGGACTTCGGGGCTCTTTAGACTTTGCAAGTATTTCAGTATCCTCCGATGTAGTCATCGATCAAATAATATAACACAAGTCAAAGACAATTGATTTAAGCACAAAAATTCTGCCAGGAGGAAAACTAGCGCTTGAACTAGTGATAAAGGTTTCTTAAACATTGAGGTCGATAGGGAAGAAATTTAGCACAATGGTCAGATAAGGGACATTTTAGCGCAATAGTCAGTTAGGAAGTATTTTAGTGCAAAGGGAAAATCAGACCTAGTGATGGTAATGCAAAGGACTTGACCTAGCAGATTTTTGAAATGATTTTCAACATCACCATTTAAACATGGCAAAAATGCACCTTGACCACTTGACTACTTAGGAGGTGAAAAATCTACTTGACACTCTAGACCAAATTGAAAGAGGGGGGTCCCTATTTTGAAATGTGGCATGTGTGCAAGATACAACACAACCTTCTCTATTTTGCTGGGATAAGACTATCCTAATATGCGTTGATAATGCTAAAATGTGAATAATGGTATGATGATTAGTAAACACTCTAAGGACCTTGATAGCTATTCATGATTGTAACAGTCCTCAAAAAAGATCATGGAAAAATCCCTTCTTTTAGTGTTTGATGTTCCTTGAAATCCCTTTGATTACCCCTCACATCCTAAGAAAACTCCTCAACCTCATTTTCATGGTGATTTCTTGAGTCATAGAGTCTCTAAGATGGCATAATGATAGTCTTTCATGACTGTGACATCAGCATATACTCTTTTGAAACCTTCTTTGAAACTGACTTCTCACATTCACCTAGTAACTTCACCTTTTTGACACATCATGGCCTTGATAAGGAGGAATTTAGCATGGTCATACATCTTTCAAGGCAATCCCCCTATAGATAACAACCTTATGATTTCATGATAGTCCCTTGACTATCCATGCTTTTGATTGTTTTGCACCTTCTTGACTGTGTACGATAGTAGGGTTTGGAAAGATGGAAATTTGTTGTTGAAATTCACAACATCTTGATGGTATTATGACCATGATCTTCTCATATGACATGAGAAGAGCTATTCCATAACCTTGATTTTATGATTAGAAGCATGGAAACAAACCCTAAAAGAAACAAAGAAATGATTAGATCTTAATATGATCATGAGATACCCAAGCATTTGTATTAGTCTAAATCATAAAATCTCTTCATTTATAAAGATTGATTCGAGGGTTTGGTGAGTTGCCATTGGCACCCAAACCCTAGGTCTTCATTACAAATCCTTCAATGCTAATTATTGCCATTATGCTTCTTTCTTAATAATTCTTACTAATTAGGGTAATCATATAGAAATATATAGTATCTAATATATTCTTACAAAATGCATATGGGAATTTTATCAAATGTTGTAGTTGCATTGAATGATGCCTCAAAAAAATGTGGTCTATTGGAATTTTGAAAAATGTTGTAGTTGCAACTACCCTAGAAGACATGTATGCAAAATGCGGAAGCATAGAGAAGGTGAGTGAACTATTTGACATGATGCGTCAAAGAAATGTGATCTCATGGAATGGTATGGTTGTAAGATATATGGAAATAATGGATTTATCAATAAGGCTTTAGAAACTTTCAAGAAAAACCAATTGGTGGGTGTAAAGATAAAATCCACAACCTTTGACTACATCCTCTCTACGAGTGCCAAACTAAGATCTTTGGAACACAGTACATGGTCATCCATAAAATCATAAAGGATATGGGAATTTTGTAAGATGTTGTAGTTGCAACTATCGTAGGAGATATGTATTCAAAATGTGGAAGCATAGAAAAGGCAAGTGGATTGTTTGACATGATGCCTTAAAGAAATGGAATCTCATGGAATACCATGATTGTAGGATATGCATAAAATGGTTTTGTTGATAAGGCTTTAGAAACTTTCAATAAAAATAAATTAGTGGTTGTAAATCCAAATTCCGCACTACATCCTCTCTACTTGTACCAAAGTGGGATCTTTGGAGTTCATGATACATGGACATCCATCAAAGCATAAAGGATATGGGAATTTCTATAGTTTTTGTAGTTACAACTTCCCTAGAAGACATGTATGCAAAATGTGGAAGCACAGACAAGGCAAGTGAACTATTTGACATGATACAAAAAGAGTCTAGTACAACAACTATGTATGCAAAATGTGGAAGTATATGGGAATTTTATCAAATATTGTATTTGCAGGGAATGATGACTCAAAGAAATGTAGTCTCATGGAACATGCCATTATTGTAGGATATGCACAAAATGGATTTGTTGATATGGCTTTAGAAACTTTCAAGCAAAAAAAAGAGGCTGGTCTAAATCCAAATTCCACAACCTTTGACTGTATCCTCTTTGCCTATACCAAACTAAGATCTTTGGAACATGGTACATGGACATCCATCAAAGCATAAAGGATATGTGAATTTCAATAGATGTTGTAGTTACAACTGCCCTAGAAGACATATATGTAAAATGTTGAAGCATAGATAAGACAAGTGAATTGTTTGACATGATGCCTCAAATAAATGTGGTCTCATGGAATTCCATGATTGTAGGATTTGCATAAAATGGATTTTTTGATAAGGCTTTAGAAACATACAAGAAAAAGCAATTGACATGTGTAAATGCCAAAATGGGATCTTTGGAATAGGGTATGGACATCCACCAAAATATATTGTATGGAACAACATATGGACAACCATCAAAACATAAAGGATATAGGAAATTTATCACATGCTGTAATTGCAGCTACCCTTGTAGACATGTATGCAAAGTGTGGAAGCATAAACAAGGAACATGAACTATTTGGTATGATGTCTCAAAGAAATGTCGCCTCATTGAATGCAATGATTGCAAGATATGAACAAAATGGATTTTTTGATAAGGCTTTAGAAACTTTCAAGCAAATGCGATTGGTGGGTGTAAAGAAAAATTCCACAACCTTAGCCAATATCCTCCTTGCCTATGCCAAATGGACATCCATCAAAGGATAAAACATATGGGAATTTTGTTAGATACATTGTAGTTGCAACTGCCCTCACAGACATGTATGCAAAGTGTGGAAGCATAGACAAGGCACATGAACTATTTGGCATGATGCCTCAAAGAAATGTCACCTCATGGAATGCAATGATTGTAAGATATGAACATTTAATGGATTTTTTTATAAGACTTTAGAAAGTTTCAAGAAAATGCAATTGGTGAGGGTAAAACCAAATTCCAAAAACCTTACAAGTGGTATCTTTGTAACACTATATAGACATCCATCAAAGCATAAAGGATATAGGAATTTTGTCAAATGTTGAAGTTGTAAGTACCCTGCAAGACATGTATGCAAAGTGTGGAAGCATATACAATGAACGTGAACTGTTTGACACGATGCCTCAAAGAAATGTTGTCTCATGGAATGCAATGATTGCAAGATATGCATGAAATGGATTTTTCATAAGGATTTAAAAACTCTCAAGCAAATACACAAAAGTAAATTTCAACCAAACACAAATTTTGGCACGTCTAAAACCAAATTGCACAACTTTATCCAACTTCCTCCTTGCCTATGCTAGAATGGGATCTGGGGAACATGGTGTGGACAACCATCAAAGCATAAATCATATAGGAATTTTGTCACATGTATTGTATTTGTAGCTGCCCTTGTAAACATGTATGGAAAGTGTGGAAGCTTAGACAAGGCATGTGAACTATTTGAAATGATGCCTCAAAGAAATACACAGTCCCATAGAATGCAATGAATGCAAGATATGCACAAAATGGATTATTTGAAAATGATTCATAAACTTTCAAGAAAATGCAATTGGCACATGTCAAACCAAATTCCTGTAACAATAATTGATCATCATATTAAATATTTAATATAAACTGTCATATACATAATATCATGAACATAACATCTAGTTTACATACAAAGCCATATAGACATGTCCAAACAAAGCCATACATGCATATAAACAAAAATATACATCGGTAACATACAAAAGTATGTATAAAAAGATATCTAGGCATACAAAAAATGTCCCAAAAACTAGTTTCATATGGGCTTTTATGAAATAATCAGTGGCCCTTGCTTGACCGTGAAGATGAAGAGCCAATCCATGACTCATCCTCTCTCTGCCATCGAGTAGATCTCTTTGACAGAAGTTCATGTAGCCCCACCTGTTAATAAAATCAAACAATATGCACATTACTATAGAAAATGTACATGAACTATATAACATCACATATGTAATCGATCACTTACGCCATCTGATGATCACTCTCTCTCATCTTGTCTCTAGCTTCTTTGTCTATAGTTGGACAGGCTGGAGTTGTGACCTCCTGTGAGAAGCATTAAGAAGCAAAATTGACTAAACATAAATATCATTTATGTACATCAAATGACATGAGATAGAACAAGAAATACAAAATTATGACATTTTCATGTTATTGGCTCATACCTCGGTCAGAGGATTTGAAGACATCATGGCTGCAACAATGCATATCTACACTGACTCACGAAGATGAGGAGGAGTCTCCACATTCAACATATGAAAACAAAGTTCAAGATTATTCAAACAAAATAAATACATAACAAATTATTTTAAAAATACATAATGATTAGAATTGGTTAAATTTACCTCGGTAAAAGTGGTGGATTTGTGTCCAAGGGACCAAGGAAACTATGGAGGTGTTGACCTGACTATTGAAATCATCAAATTGTCACAAAATAATATTACCATTGACATATCTACAATAATTACGATCATGTGATAAATTACATACCTGCTAACTTGACCTCCTGCCAATGGATGACTAACGAAGGCAGGATGAAGACCTTGACCCTAGAATTTCATTGCGTAGATAATTATATACATTTGACATATAATATAGATAATCATATAAAATTAATTAAAAATTTCAAATAACAATATATTAAATCAAGATGAAACTTGTAACAAATTACCTGAGAGCCAATACCAAATGTACGATGTAAGAGATCGTCACTAATAACAAGATCATCCAATATGGATGCCTCCATCAATGGATCCTACCCCTGCATCACAACATCCTGCCAAGAGTCTTGTGTCCCATAATCACATAGGTTCCCACATGAATTGCACAAATGTGGGGTAAAAGCACAAAGCTATGTCACACTTTCAGCTGACTTATCAACACAAGTGAATTTAAGTATTTGTAATTATAAATCAATTTTGGTCAAACATATGATCTTGTAAGATTCATTCTAGCTAAGTTAGATATGTCCACAACTTTTCCAACTAAAATTTTTGGCTAAATGCATATGTAGCACCACTATGAGCCAATTTACCAAAAAAATAAAATTATTTGAAAAAATTGATATTTCAACAACTTCTACTCATGTAAATAACATTTTTTAAAAAATATAAAAATACCCTTTTGTAGATCTATAAGTTTAGTTTTCAAAAATGTATATATTTTAATAGTTTAACTATTATTTATATTTTCCTTTCCATTTTTACTAAAATTAGGTTATCAACACAAAACATTAGGTTGATTACCATGTCAAGGAAAAATAGTAAAACTTATTTAAAAAAATTGAAAAAAATATGATGCACTAGATAAAAGAATCTATATCAAGTTGGTATAATTTTTTTTTTCTATTTTAGATAAATAGATAATATGAAAGTTGACGTCGAATGGAAACAACTACATTTTAATACACGTACATTTTATTATTTATTTAAATATATATATTTATCAAAATTGGAAATAAATATATCCATGCACTAAAGTTTCAAGTTATAAATACACCAAAAAAAATTGAAGAAAAAAAAATAAAATTTACTATATAAAGATTGACATCTCATGTAACTTCATTTTTTAGCATTTTATCAACAACTAAATTATAGTGTCAATTTATTAAAAACTATATTCAAATAATTTTTTAAATTTTTTCAAAAAATACAAACATAAAATATACTATATATATATATATATATATATATATATATATATATATATATATATATAATTAGTTTACATCATTTCAAAATTCAAAACATATATGCCACTTTTTAGTGATTCAAGTTTAAAAGTTGGATCAATGTTGGCCATTTCCTTATAAAAGTGTGACACAACTTTGTGTTTTTACCCTATGGGGACACATGATGCCTACTGCTCTCACCCTCCTTGGCCTAGGTAAGATCATCGACATGCTATGATAGAATTTGGGTGAGAGTAGTCAATGAATCTAATGTCTCCACCTCAACACTCTCCTTCAAAGTTGAAGGGAGTGACCTATTGGGACAGTAAAAATTTAAAATTTTTACTATATTCTCACTTCACCATATTTGAGAAAAATCATAAAACATCCCAAAACCATAGCAAAAATTTGATACATCCCACAAGATGTCCATGGCTAAGCAATGCAAAATTAATTAAAATTCAATATATCGAAAAGAGTTTGTGTTGCTTATACCAATACATAAGAAATCAATGAAAATGACTATCGACATGAGAGTAAAGATCGGAATGACATTTGTAAGAGTTGCCAATAGGAGAAGTAATACCGATGGCCTTTTATCGGTAAGAGAACCAAGCAGTCACACCGATCGGTATGACTAGTAATCATCGGGTGGTACTTTAAAAACTACCCTGACGGTATATATTATACCGATGAAATATATCGGCAAGAGTCTTACTGAATATCTTATGGGGACAAAGGCAACAATAACCTTCGGCAAGAAATAAACATCGAGATGAAGCAATAATGTCTTGTCGACTCACAAGTCACAGCGATGAAAGGGTGTCGATGACACTTTGATAGATTCTCTCCGATAAGGAATGTAAAGTAGCCATCGGGGAGATAATTGTGATCGGGTGATCTGAAAAGAATTACCCTGATGGTATATCTCACTTTGATGGAAATAAAGTCAGACCCATTGATAAGAAGTTTTAACCATATCGGTGAGATATTAAGATAGTCATTCTGATCCAGAGTATAGAAGATTATCAGGAAGAGGACGAAGCTCAGGAAACATAAATATATTATCCCAATGGTATTGATCTCCCCGATAAAAAATTGTTGTCACACATGTTGGTGAGACCCTCATCGATAATCATATCGGTAGGACTCACTATATCGGAGGGAAATCTAAAACACACGGCGATGAAAGAAGTCATGCCGATGGTCACACCCACTTAAGATATGACTCAACATAGCATCAGGAATACAATTGAGGGGTCACGCCGATTGATTGTTCGTGCCATGAGGAGATATTAAGGTCGCCCAGATATTTTGAAAACCATGCCGATGACAGGAGTTATGGCAATGTGACATTTCACAGTGATGAATGACATTGAATTGATCAAACAATTAAATGCAGATGGCGATGAAATCTTTTAAGACCATTGTAATTATAGTCAAACAGAGAATGCAGGAGAAGTTGAATGAGATGCAAAGTAAAGATGCTTCTAACAGTGCAGGTATCTCCAATACTAAAGCATTGATTGAGCAACATCAGAAATACTACGATCAACTCAAAAATGATGCTAAGGAAGGTGTTGAAGCTTCTAATGCAGGAGTGTCCACCTTATTTAAGAGTGATGGAGAACTAAAAAGCAAAGAAGAGTGGAATGTTGATTGTCAAACTATATTACATGAGGCTATGGGAGCTCTTAAAGACAGGAATTCTGCATCTAGAGAAGCTTGCAAACACCTGGAAAAGATGGTCACAATTGAAATGATTACAAGAAGTGCCATTGAGCTTACGGATTCCCATCGAGATCAAGAGTACTTGGACCATATGGCTAAAATTTACTTATGGATGAATAGAGCCTAATCATAGTTATGTAATGGTTGTTAATTTTGTCAAATTCCTAAAAGGACTTATTGAAGAGTTATGTCTCTTCATAGAAATACCTATATAAGTTCAAACAATTGGTGCTGAAAATCATCAGCAGTAGAATAGATATACATATATATATAATTTACAATGTTTCAGAAAGACTATGTTGCATGTTTTATTTGAAGTAGTAGATTGAAATTCTCTAATCCAGTGGTTCTATCTTGGTATCAATTGTTTGTTATAATTACTTAATTCTGTGGTTGTCTCCAATTCTATATTCCTTGTTATTCAAATTAATATATCAAGCATATATTTAATTTGTCAATACACATTCACTGTATCTGTGTGATTGAATAAATTGGTTTCCGTTTGAGGAATTAAAATCCTTCTGATTAGTCACGGTAGCCTGGAAGTATTAAGGTTGGATTACTAAGTAGAGCCATATAATTAGGATTGCCATTCTATCTCCAAGATAATATTATCAGTTATTCTTGCTCATTCATTTTAATTGGTTCCTTCAAGTAAGGATTAAAATACCTTCTGGTGAATTATAAGATATCTGATTATATTGGCTGGATTATCAAGAAGAGTTTGTTAGTCATTCCCTTGCACGTTTATACAAGTTATAAACTAAAGTTGTGCCAAACAATTAGAATTATTACCCATTATAAGCCACTAGTCTTGGTCCTTCATTCAACTCTGTTACCTAACAAAGCATTGGTCTTATTTAAATTCATCATTTAAAATCCTTTTTACCTTGATATTACTTATACAATTTCTACCAAACCATTCATTAGACATTAGATATAATCAGATAGCAAACATTTCATCTATCCTACACCCTTTGCCATTGTAGATAGATTTAATTAGTCAATACATTTACATTTAGTCTGCTTTAATTCCCAAGGTTCACCCACCTAGGTGTAGCAGGACCTGAAGTGTAGGAAATCACTAAACCTTGAAGGTTGATTTCGTCAAGTTAGTTCAAAAACGTTGCAAATCTAAGCATAGATCCTGGCATCCTCTTAGGATCAGCAACTGGCATTTTTGAGACCTATCAAATTGGCGACTCTACTGGGGACCCTTGACGCAAAGCATCTAGGACAACAATCTTTAAGACTTCAGTGACATGCCTCTCTCAAGGTTCATTTGTTTCACTTCTCCTAATGCAGGGATTTCACAACACTTTGCATGTTCATAACACAAAAAGAGAGTAGATTCCAAGACACCTTCCAAGATGCCCAACTCCAATCAAGACTCCATCTAGGTTTCTAGCCAAACCACTATGTAGGGTCTGTAGGACAACAGTCTCATAGACTGTCATGGCATTGCTGCTCCATTGGAATAACAGTCACACCAACCACCTTGGGATGGTCTCCCTAAACACAAACACATTCTCATTACCACTTACCAATCCTATAACATGCATTCAACCTAATGTCTTCATTTGCAAAGTAATAACATGTCAAACATACCTAGTTGCTACTGTCCTCCTTCAATCTTCCAACATAAGACTTCTGCAGAGTCATTTACTTGACAAACTCACCCTCAACCATCCTCATGCCTCCCAAACCTTCACAAGACTTAGTATTAACTATGATACAACCCATTCCATTGATCAGTAACTGAAAGGATCAATGGAATGGGGAGAATACCATCAGACTATCAAAAGAAGCCCTAAACTAGGTTTTCAAACCTACTTTCAGATGAAGGAGGAATACAAAGCTAAACAAGGGTGTCAAGAGCCCAAACCAAATGCAAAGGAAATTTAACTCTCCACCCTAACCATGTATTACAAACTTCAACCACCTACAGGCCGTATAGGTACGGACAACATAGAAAAATAGTGAATTTGTGAAGGAGACAACAAGGTTTGGACAGTCTACAGAAGAACCACAATTTCTCTCACCAAGATTAATGATAGGAGTCCAAAAAAGATTCAATGCAAAGCTATTTCAGTACTCTATCCATCCATTATACCCTTGTGCCATGAAAATTCCATACAGGTGGGGGTACGGCCTGATAAAAGCAGAGAAAAGTTCAAAAAAATAGAAAAAATAGTAAACAAAGGTCTTTTTTTGTTCTTTTCCTCTATTCCTTCGAATCTCTTGAATGATCTTTACAATCCCTCTATCTTGGGCTTAAAACAAGCCTCATACATTGCAATAAATGGTTGGGGTAGACCAAAATTGCCTGACCATCAGGCTTCTTCATGATTTGTAACTGCAGTAACAAGACTGTTTTAAGAAACTGTCCATTCTTGGACTGTATTTCTAGTTTTTATGGTTTAAATGTTTTTTTTTTGACACTTGTATTAACCTTTGGACAAGGTCATAACTCACCCTTCCAACTTTTGACATGCCTGTAAAGGCTACAAACTTTAAAACTTAAATGACTAACCTATAACTGCCTCACAAAGGCTTTACATAAAAGACTATTTCAAACTACCTATGACTACAAGACTGTCCTACCTAGGACTAATAATATAACCATAGAAGATTCTAGTTATTTGGACATAGTCCATTACAACATGGCTTTCAAGCCTCATAACAACATTAAGATGGTCTCAAAGACCTTATTGAACAAAACAAGACAACTTGAACATTAACCAAAACTTAAACATCTAGGTGCTCTTGCACCATACTCCCCGGCATGATGAAAACTCTTGTCCCAATAGTTGTGGGACCTGCTCCAACCATTCTTCCATCTTGTTGGGATGTTCCTCTGACTAGGAAACATGAACTCTCCAAGAGTGATCTTCCTCCTTCTCCAACCTGCATGGCTCCTGTAAACAGTGTTAGAACTATAAAACCTGTTTTGGTGTCCTTGTCTAGGACCTTGCTGCTGCAATGCTTCAGCTCTTCTCAACTGGAGGTTCTGATTCATTCCTCCTTGGACTATCTATTGTTTGTCTTCCTTCTTCTACCTCTTGATAGGGCAATCAATGTCTCCAACCTTGACATAACTCAAGTCCCAAGCCTGCTGCTCTTTAGGACTGTCATCCACCTTCTATTGTTGCAACTGTTCCTGCTGCTTGCAATCATCCTTAACCTGCACATTCAACTGTAACTTATTTCCAAAACAAATAACAACATGTTCCTTCTTCTCCTCGCAAGGTAAAGGTATCAGTTTGAACTTCTTACCATCTTTATGCACCACATAGGTATTAGTATACCCATCATGAATTGTCCTCAAATACTGCCATGGCCTACCCAAGATTATATGCCCACATGTCATAGGAATAACATCACACAAAACATGATCCTGATATGGACCAATAGAAAAATCAACATATGCCTTCTTAGTAACCATTACTTGCTGCTCTTGACTCACCCAAGTGACATTGTAAGGACTAGGATGATCAAAAGTTTTCAATCCCAACTTATGCACCATTTCCCAAGAAACTAGATTATCATGAGAACCTGAATCTACAATCAACTTGCATATCTTTCCATGGCTCAAACAATTAGTTCTAAAAATAGATACCTATGGTGGTTGCTGCATCTTACCTCTTTCCACCATGAGCATTTCTCCAACCATCATTGGAGAGGCTGATGACATTTCTGGTTCTTCTAGCTTCTCCTCCTCTTGTGCCAAGTGAACTCTTCTATCCTTGGTCTTGTCAACACCATCCTTCTTAGGACAGTTGAAAGATGTGTGTCCCACCTCATTGCAGTGATAACATCTGCTTGTGAACACTCCTCTACCTTATCCAATTCTACCTCCACCTCTATATCCACCTCTATGTTGTGTAGAAATCTCCTTACCCTTCTCATTGTTGTTCTGAACTTCATTAGTAGGTCTACCCCTACCTCTGTTTCCTCTTCCATAACCTCCTTGCCTTTCTTGCTTCCTCTTCACTCTCTCTTCAGCCCTGATGGCTAACTGAAAACACTCTCCAAGTTTTTTTGGTACTGCCAACCTAATCTCATCCTGCAAGTTATACCTAAGCCCATTAAGGTATCTTGCCACTTTCTCTTCTTCATCTTCCAATCCACCTCTAATACTAAGCTTATGAAATTGCTCAGTATAGGACATAACATCCACGTCCTTCTGCTTTAGATTTTGTATCATCCTCTTTGTCTGAATGGAGTAATCAGATGGAAGGAATTGGTCCTTCATCATATCCTTCATCCTACTCCAAGAAGTGATTTTGGATGCACCTCTAGCCATTCTTTCTGTCTGCACACTACTCCACCATGTAAGTGTTGTTCCTCTCAGTTTTGTCTTTGAAAATTTGATCTTCTTCTCATCATTCATCTCCTCATACTCAAAAAAATTTTCCAGGGCATCTATCCACCCTAATACTTCTTCACTATCCATCTTCCCCTGATAGATAGGTAGCTCTATGTTTGCCTTTGTTCCACTTCCTTAGACTGCCTTCAGCAATCTCACAAACTTCTTTTCTTCAGCATCCAACTCTTCCTCAGGAGGATTCTCATCAACATCCTCATCTCCTTCTGACTCATTTTGTTCATCCTTTCTTGGATTCTTCTCTAATGCTTCCAATCTTGCCAAGATTATTGCATTCTCCCTTCTTACTTGCCTCAGCTCTCTGTCTCTTGCAGCATCCTACTCTCTTCTGTCCCTCAACTCCTTTTCTCTTGCCTCTAAGGCTTCTCTCAACTCAAAATTCTCTCTTGCCATCTAATTTTTAGGAGGCATCTTCACAAACTCTCACAAACTCTTACTGTTTCACAAGATCCTTTACTCCCTCAAGGACCTACTAGTGGCTCTGATACCACAAATGATGCAGAGCATCTAGGACAATAGTACAATAGTCTTCAAGACTTCAGTGACAGGCCTCTCTCAAGGTTCATTTGTTTCACAATTTCTCCTGATGCAGGGCTTTCACAACACTTTGCATGTTCATAACACAAAAAGAGAGTAGATTCCAAGACACCTTCCAAGATGCCCAACTCCAATCAAGACTCCATCTAGGTTTCTAGCCAAACCACTATGCAGGGTCTGCAGGACAACAGTCTCATAGACTGTCATGGCATTGTTGCTCCATTGGAATAATAGTCACACCAACCACCTTGGGATGGTCTCCCTCAACACAAACACATTCTCATTACCACTTACTAATCCTATAACATGCATTCAACCTAATGTCTTCATTTGCAAAGTAATAACATGTCAAACATACCTAGTTGCTGCTGTCCTCCTTCAATCTTCCAACATAAGACTTTTGCAGAGTCATTTACTTGACAAACTCACCCTCAACCATCCTCCTACCTTCCAAACCTTTACAAGACTTAGTATTAACTATAATACAACCCATTCCATTGATCAGTAACTGAAAGGATCAATGGAATGGGGATAATACCATTGGACTGTCAAAAGAAGCCCTAAACTAGGTTTTCAAACCTACTTTTAGATCAAGGAGGAATACAAAGCTAAACAACGGTGTCAAGATCCCAAACCAAATTCAAAGGAAATTTAACTCTCCACCCTAACCATGCATTACAAACTTCAATCACCTACAGGTCGTACAGGTACAGACAACACAGAAAAACAACGAATTTGTGAAGGAGACAGCAAGGTTTGGACAGTCTGCAGAAGAACCACGATTTCTCTCACCAAAATTAATGATAGGAGTCCAAACAAGATTCAATGCAAAGCTATTTTAGTACTCTATCCATCCATTATACCCTTGTGCCATGAAAATTCTGTATAGGTGCGGGTACGGCCTGATAATAGCAAAGAAAAGTTTAGAAAAATAGAAAAAATAGTAAATAGAGGTCTTTTTTTGTTCTTTTCCTCTATTCCTTCAAATCTCTTGAATGATCTTTACAATCCCTCCATCCTAGGCTTAAAACAAGCCTCATACATTGCAAGAAATGGCTGGGGTCGACCAAAACTGCCTGACCATCAGGCTTCTTCATGATTTGTAACTGCAGTAACATGACTGTTTTAAGAAACTGTCCATTCTTGGACTGTATTTCTAGTTTTTATGGTTTAAATGTTTTTTTTTTTGACACTTGGATTAACCTTTGGACAAGGTCATAACTCACCCTTCCAACTTTTGACATGCCTCTAAAGGCTATAGACTTTAAAACTTAAATGACTAACCTATAACTGCCTCACAAAGGCTTTACATAAAAGACTATTTCAAACTATCTATGACTACAAGATTGTCCTACCTAGGACTAATAATATAACCATAGAAGATTCTAGTTATTTGGACATAGTCCATTACAACATGGCTTTCAAGCCTCATAACAACATTAAGATGGTCTCAAAGACCTTATTGAACAAAACAAGACAACTTGAACATTAACCAAAACTTAAACATCTAGGTGCTCCTGCACCAACCCTAAATAAAAGACCTTAGAAATTAATCATTCCTTTTATAGAGTCATTTTAGAAACTTTGATTTGGTAACTCTACTGGAAACAAGAACCCCTAAAGATAAAACACAAACTTTTCCTATTTACTAAATAGGTGGCGACTCTAGTTACAATTATAACAAAAAATTCTAATACCAAATGGATGGTAGGAGATCTAAGATGGAAGGTAAGAAATTGTAGTCATCTCCACCACTTAGAAATATTTCCAAAAGAAATGGAACTTCAAATTATTCTCACCAGGATAATAATCTGGATAATCATGAGTATAATGCAGAGCAAAATATTTTAATTCACAACAAGTTCACACCTCTACATAATTCAAACGAGAATCTCAGTGGAGTAACTGATGATATTTTGGCAAGATACAGACCAACTCCTCAAGACCAGCTTGAGCATGATGCACAGGTCATGAGGGATATTGATCGAAACCAAGCTGAACATGATTTCAAGATGTCATTACATAAGGGAGAAGAGATAGGATATGGATTCTCAAATCGAGAAATGAATGACAATCCAGAAAATTAGGAAATAAATAACAATTTAGAGAATCTAAAAGGTATGACTGAAGAGCAACAAGAAATGCTTAGGCTCCAGGAAGAACTCAAAAGGTTCAAGATACAGGAAGAAAAAGAGTTGTTGCAGCAAGAAATTCAATAGAGGAAAAGTAAATCTGAAACAGTTCCCCCAAAATATGTACCTCCATATAGAGGAAACAATTCTAGAATTCCACAGCAAAACACGAGTGGAATTTCAAATTCACATGCATCTAGAAATCATCAAAATACCATACCCCAAAACCCTAGACCACCTCCCATACATAATGCATCTCAACATATGGCAAATACTTACCCACCCCCTGGCCAACAATATTATAGACCGCAAAATCCCTACATGAATCCTTACATGAACCAACAACATCAATATACCTATCATCAGCCACTAGGTGGATATAATTACTATCCTAATCCACCACCCATGAAATTTCCACCTCAAAACCTTGCAAACATATGTAGCCAATTTAATTTAACTGGATATCAGTTGTATCCATATCCTATGGATAGTACTTGGAGAAATATGGTTCCCAAGTTTACTGGGAATAATGCAATATCAGCTGAAGATCATATCAGAAGTTTCAATGCTTTCATGCAAGATATTGGTATGGACTGGGAAGATATTAGAATGAGGTTACTCATGATGTCCCTCACTAAAGATGCTAGAGACTAGTTTAACAGCCTGCCTGACGCCTCAATCAGTTCAATAACTGATTTCCATAACTAGTTTAAGGACCAGTATGGTAACCAATATGCCCCTGACTTTGCGTTACATGAATTCATAAGTATACAGAAGCATCAAAATGAATCAGTATATGATTTCAACCTAAAATTTTCCAAGTTGCATAATAAGGTACCACATGGAGCCAAGCTATCTGATCCAGCAGCACTGAGTATTTATATAAAAGCATTTGACCCCAAAACAGGGTACGAGCTTAGAAATCGGTGTCCTACAACCCTGGCTAAAGCACAGAAAGTGGCCCTAACCATTGAAAACAATAGGAAGGCTGTAGGAATGGTTAGTAAGAGAGACAACCATAGAAATCCTCAGAACCCAAATGTTCAACAAACTAAACCAGAGGGTCAACATAGGCATGAAAGGCCTAGGTTGCACGATATGCCCTACAATACAAATTGGAAGGATGGGAGACCCATTGACAATAGCAGAAAGCAACAGTATGCTAAGGATACTCCTGAGCCCCTGAAAAGAAACATGGCACATATGGTAGAAAATAAACCTTGGTGTTTGGTGTGTAATTTACCACATTTACCTGAATACTGTGAGGCAGCTAAATCAGTACAACAAGAGGAAATGTTATACAATTATAATAGAGACAACCACACCATAAACATGATGCAGGATACACCATGTGTGGTGACTGAAGATTACTCCTCTTCAAAGGAAGAAGGATATGAGTATAATGTATGAAACCAGAGGCATCATATCAACATGGGAGAACAAGAAGTGTTTTCAGATCAAGAAGATAGTTGTGAGCAACCTATTTGTTATAAAAATCAGCCATATGGTCAATGGAGAAAGCCTACTAAGGATGAAAGAGAAGCTCTTACAGTAGCTACAATAGCTCAAGCTAGAAACACTTACAACTTAAGGAATAGAACAACTAATGTTGAACAAGGAACTCCTGAGATTGTTTTTATAAAAGATTAGAATAACAAAAAGAATAATACAAAATCATCATCTAAAGAACCAGAAAAAGGTGATAAGGGTAAAGTGAAAGAAAATTTACAAAATCAAGAAAAGGAGAACACAAAAATAGTAAAGAATGACCAGACCATGGCCTATTCTTTTGACATTGCTCATGCAGTGTCTCAAGTAAAAATATCAGTTCCACTCTTAGAAATGATGAAGATAGATAAATATAGGAGCACAGTGGTTAAGTTGATTTCTGATACACCAAGTCAAAAATATAAAGGACATGAAAACACAACAAACAATGTTCATCAGCAAACATTCCAAATACCTGAGGTATACCTTGGTGATACACTGACAAAAAATCCCTCACAGGTATACCCATTCTACACTACACTATTAATCAAGAATAGGATAGTCAGGAATTGCATGATTGATTCAGGTGCTGCCATGGACATCATGCCTATAGAAGTTATGAAATAATTGGGAATGTGGGTTGATACTACATTTGGCCAGTGTTATGCAATGGATAACAGATCTATCCTAGTAGTTGGTATTATGAGGTATGTGGAGATAAAGCTTGCCTCACACCCTGAAGCAACTTATAACATTGATATTACTGTGGTTGACATCCCACTGTATTATGGAATGCTTCTATGAAGGCAATGGGCTGCAATGGAAGGAGGGAATGTTCAGTTGGACTTATCATATGCCACCATACCAGTGGGAGGAAAAGAAATCAAGCTGTGCAGAGAGCCAAGATATGACAATATTATAGAAAGATTGGATCGGCATCAAATAAATTTCTTTTGTGATATAGATTTAGGAGTCTTCAAAGTTGGAGAAAATACACTAGAATTGCATAACACTGATCCAATACACACTGAATCTATGAAAGAAGAAAATGATGTGTGGAAGATGTATTTTGATGGTGCATGTAGCAAAATAGGAAATGGGTCTGGAGTAGTTTTCATTTCACCAAGAGGTAAAACTTTCAAATACTCTTTTCTATTGACATTTGAATGCACAAATAATGTAGCTGAGTATGAAGCTTTGCTCATTGGTTTGAACATAGCCACTAAGCATAAAATAAAAAAGTTAGCTGTTTATGGTGATTCTGAATTGGTCATTTCCCAAGTAAGAAAAAAATCCCTATCAAAAAACAAAAGGCTGAGATAGTACAGAAATGCAGTTTGGGATAATATTGAATTGTTTGATGCCTTTTCAATCAACTGGGTTGATAGGTCTAAAAACATTATGGCAGATTTTTTAGCAAATATTGCATTGAAGAGGGATGATGTCACATTAGGAGGAATTATAGAGATTGAATTCAAAACTAGACCTACCATCCCAGATAATATACATAACTGGCAAGTGTTTGATAACGATGCTGATATAATCAACTTCTTACATTGTGCTGATTATTATGAAAATCAAGAGATTGATTTCAATGCATTCGTAGAGGAACATGATGGGAAGGAAACCCTTTTTGGTGAAGAGATAGTCTAGTTGAAAATGAATAAGATACCTAAAGGACTTATAGCATTAGAAAAGGCATTTGATAGGCATGACAGATATAAAAAGAAAGACACACCAGTGATACCTAATGACCTTGAAGAAATCAATTTGGGGACACAAGCGGTCCCAAGGAATATGTATATTGGAAGAAATCTTGACCCACAAATTAGGAGAATAATCATCAACTTACTTAGAAAGTTCACGCATGTATTTGCTCAGTCATATGATGATTTAAAGGCATATAGAGAGGATCTATTTCAACATGAGATACCACTAAAACTAGATGCTAAACCATTCAAGCAAAAACAAAGGCCAATCAATCCTACATTAGCTCCTAAAATGCTAGAAGAACTTACAAAGTTGAGGGATGGAGCTATAATTAAACCCATTAGACATTCCTCCTAGGTTTCAAATTTAGTACTTGTCAGGAAAAAGAATGGTGATATTAGACTATGTGTGGATTTCAAAAACTTGAATAAATCTTCTCTCAAGGATAATTATCCTCTCCCCAATATGGAGGCAATACTACAAAAGGTTACTAGATGTGAATTGTTGTCAATGATGGATGGCTTCTCAGGTTACAATCAAGTAAAAGTCAAGGAGTCAGAACAATTTAAGACTGCATTCACCACTCTGTGGGGAACATATGTATATTTGAGAATGCCATTCGGACTAACTAATGCTGGAGCAACATTCCAAAGAGCAATGGATGTGGCTTTTGCTGAGTTAATCAATAAGATTATGATAGTATATCAGGATGACTTGACAACATATTCCAAAAGGGCTGAGGATCATTGTACACATTAGAGAAAATATTTATCAAAGCCCTAGAATATGGGATATCATTGAACCCTAAAAAGAGCCATTTTGCAGTAACAGAAGGAAAATTGCTTGGCCATTTAGTCTTGAAGGAAGGAGTAAAAATAGATCCTGAAAGAGTAAAGGCAATTGATCAGTGCCTATTCCAAAAAATGTAAAAGCTATACAATCATTTTTTGGTCAGATTAATTTTGTCAGAAGATTTATACCAAATTTTGCAGAAATTGTTTACCCTATATCAAAGATGCTGAAGAAGAACTTAGAAGTAAAGTGGACAATAGAAACAGTAGAAGCATTTGCCAATATTAAGAGGGCAATCAAGCAAGCCCCAGTCCTAGTGTCCCCTAACTTCAGTAAATCATTCCAATTGTTTTCATTTGTTTCCTATATACAGTTGTAGCAGTGTTATTATAGAAAAACAATGATGGATATGAACAGCTTATCTCATTTTTCAGCAAATCCCTTCAGCATGCAGAGTTAAAATATGACATTATTGAAAAGCAGACATATGCATTAGTAAAAGCAGTTAAGACTTTTAGACCATATTTGGTGGGAGCTACAATCATAGCATATGTTCCTAATGCTGCAGTAAAGGATGTATTGGTCCAAACTAAAGTCACTGGTAGGAGATGTAGGTGGATCAATAGGATTCAGGAATTCAATATTGAAATCCAGATCACTAAATTAGTGAGAGGACAGGGTCTTACCAAATTAATGGCTGAGAGTAATCTTGAAGCTTCTCAGATATGTACTAGTGATGCAAGTACCAGTATTGAGCATACTCCATGGTATGCTGATGTAATATATTATCTAAAACATATGAAGTGTCCTAAAGGGTATGATGATAACAAAAGGAGGACACTCAAACTGCAAGCTTCAAAATATGTACTCATCAATGGGGATCTTTACTGGGAAAACAGAGATGGGATTTTACTATTATGCTTGGATGAATATCAATCAAAACATATTATGAAGGAGTTACATGAGGGCATGTGTGGAGGCCATTCTTAGCAAGGACTACAACCCACAAGATCCTGAGGGCTAGATACTATTGGCCTCAAGTTTTTAATGATTCATACCATTACACTAGGAAGTGTGAAGCATGCCAAAAATTCTCAAGAAAGTTAAAGTATTAGGGAGCACTACCCTTAAAATCCATGCAAGTTGAGGCTCCATTTTATCAGTGGGGTATTGATTTCATAGGTGAAATTTTAGAGAAATCAAGTGGGGGGCACAGATGGATCTTAGTAGCAACTGATTACTTTACAAAATGGGTGGAAGCGATCCTAACTAAATAGGCAACAAGTAAGGTTGTGATTAACTTTCTAATGGAAAATATCATATTCAGATTTGGCACCCCAGTGAGATTAATTATAGATAATGGGATGTGTTTTAGATCAGATGAATTCAAAGGATTTTGTAGTACTCATGGCATCACTATCTCCTATGCCGCCCCCTATCATCCACAGGCAAATGGACAAGCAGAATCAAGTAACAAAAGCCTCCTGAAAATCATAAAAAGAATGTTGGATAGAAACAAAAAGGCTTGGGATTCAAAATTAAGAATGGCAGTGTGGGCTGATAGGATTATTGTAAAGAGAGCAATTGGGAGATCTCCTTTTGAGCTGGTATATGGAACATAAGCAAGATTACCATTGGAAAATCTTATACCGATATACAAATTTATTCTCCAGGAAGACTTGAACATTCCTGAACCAATGGAGGAGAGGTTGGAACATCTAGCAGAACTTGATGAAACAAGAAGAACAACTCAAAGGTAGAATGTTAAGCTACAATCACAAGTAAAACATCTCTTTGACAAAAAGGCCAAAGATAGAAAGTTTGAAATAAATGATCTGGTATTAATGTGGAATGCAAGGTGTCAAGATAAAGGGAAGCATGGAAAGGTTGAAGCCCTATGGTTAGGTCCTTTTGTTATCACTAGCAAAGGAAGGGATGACTCTTACTACTTGCAGAATGTCTAGAGAAGAGCAGGAATTGCCTGTACATGGGCAATACTTGAAGCAATTTTTTTCATAAACATGTACAAGGAGGATTGAGCATTGCCAGTACATGGACAACCCTCAAACAATTCTCAAAAATATTTTATTCCATGCACAGTAGTTTAGGAATCATTCCCATTCCCCATCATTTGTCACTCCCCTTTTCCATTTTTCATAAAATCACCATCCCAAATGAATAAAAACATGTGGTCTACTTCCCCAGGAGATCTGAATCCTTGTTATACTCACAGGGAGTATACATCCCAGATAGAGCCACTGTTGGGATAGTAAAAATTTAAAATTTTTACTGTATTCTCACTTCACCATATTTGAGCAAAATCATAAAACATCCCAAAACCATAGCAAAAATTTGATACATCCCACAAGATGTCCATGGCTAAGCAATGCAAATTTAATTAAAATTCAATATGTCAAAAAGAGTTTGTGTTGCTTATACCGATACATAAGAAATCAATGAAAATGACTATCGGCATGAGAGTAAAGATTGGAATGAGATTTGTAAGAGTTTCCGATTGGAGAAGTAATACCGATATCCTTTTATCGGTAAGAGAACCAAGCAATCACACCGATCGGTATGACTAGTAATCATTGGGTGATCCTTTAAAAGCTACCCTGACAGTATATATTATACCGATGAAATATATCGGCAAGAGTCTCACCGAATATCTTACGGGGACAAAGGCAACAATAACCTTCGGCAAGAAATAAACATCGGGATGAAGCAATAATGTCTTGTCGACTCACAAGTCACAGTGATGAAAGGGTGTCAATGACACTTTGATAGATTCTCTCCGATAAGGAATGTAAAGTAGCCATCAAGGAGATAATTGTGATTGGGTGATCTGAAAAGAATTACTCTGATGGTATATCTCACTCCAATGGAAATAAAGTCAGACCCATTGATAAGAAGTTTTAACCATATCGGTGAGATATTAAGATAGTCATTCTGATCCAGAGTATAGAAGATTATCGAGAAGAGGACGAAGCTCAGGGAAACATAAATATATTATCCCGATGGTATTGATCTCCCTGATAACAAATTGTTCTCACACATGTCAGTGAGACCCTCACCAATAGTCATATCAGTAGGACTCACTATATCGGAGGGAAATCTAAAACACATGGCGATGAAAGAAGTCATGCCGATGGTCATGCCCACTTAAGATATGACTCAACATAGCATCGGGAATACAATTGAGGGGTCAGGCCGATTGATTGTTTGTACCATGAGGAGATATTAAGGTCACCCAGACATTTTGAAAATCATGCTGATGACAGGAGTTATGGCGATGTGACATTTCACAGTGATGAACGACATTGAATTGATCAAACAATTAAATGCAGATGGCAATGAAATCTTTTAAGATCATTATAATTACAGTCGAACAGAGAATGTAGGAGAAGTTGAATGAGATATAAAGTAAAGATGCTTCTGATAGTGTAGGTATCTCCAATACTAAAGCATTGATTGAGAAACATCAGAAATACTATGATCAACTCAAAAATGATGCTAAGGAAGGTGCTGAAGCTTCTAATGCAGGAGTGCCTGCCTTATTTAAGAGTGATGGAGAACTAAAAAGCAAAGAAGAGTGGAATGTTGATTGTCAAACTATATTACACGAGGCTATGGGAGCTCTTAAAGATAGGAATTATGCATCTGGAGAAGCTTGCAAACACCTAGAAAAGATGGTCACAATTGAAATGATTACAAGAAGTGCCATTGAGCTTACTGATTCCCATCGAATCAAGAGTACTTGGACCATCTAGCTAAAATTTACTTATGGCTGAATAGAGCCTAATCATAGTTATGTAATGGTTGTTAATTTTGTCAAATTTCCAAAAGGACTTATTGAAGAGTTATGTCTCTTCATAGAAATACCTATATAAGTTCAAACAATTGGTGCTGAAAATCATCAGTAGTAGAATAGATATACATATATATAATTTACAATGTTTCAGAAAGACTATGTTGCATGTTTTATTTTAAGTAGTAGATTGAAATTCTCTGATCCAGTGGTTCTATCTTGGTATCAATTGTTTGTTATAGTTACTCAATTCTATGGTTGTCTCTAGTTCTATATTTCCTTGTTATTCAAATTAATATATCAAGCATATATTTAATTTTTCAATACACATTCGCTGTATCTGTGTGATTGAATAAATTGGTTTCTGTTTGAGGAATTAAAATCCTTCTGATTAGTCATGGTAGCCTGGAAGTATTAAGGTTGGATTACTAAGTAGAGCCATATAATTAGGATTGCCATTCTGTCTCCAAGATAATATTATCAGTTATTCTTGCTCATTCATTTCAATTCGTTCCTTCAAGTAAGGATTAAAATACCTTCTGGTGAATTATAAGATATCTGATTATATTGGTTGGATTATCAAGAAGAGTTTGTTAGTCATTCCCTTGCACGTTTATACAAGTTATAAACTAAAGTTGTGTCAAACAATTAGAATTATTACCCATTATAAGCCACTAGTCTTGGTCCTTCATTCGACTCTGTTACCCAACAAAGCACTGGTCTTATTTAAATTCATCATTTAAAATCCTTTTTACCTTGATATTACTTATACAATTTCTACCAAACCATTCATTAGACATTAGATATAATCAGATAGCAAACATTTCATCTATCCTACACCCTTTGCCATTATAGATAGATTTAATTAGTCAATACGTTTACATTTAGTCTGCTTTAATTCCCAAGGTTCACCCACCTAGGTGTAGCAGGACCTGAAGTGTAGGAAATCACTAAACCTTGAAGGTTGATTTTGTCAAGTTAGTTCAAAAATGTTGCAAATCTAAGCATAGAGCCTGGCATCCTCTTAGGATCCGCAACCTGCATTTTTGAGACCTAACATGACCTACGTTCTAGCATCAACAAGGGTACAGGCACACAGTTTTCATCTCACTGAGCCCCGACTCTATCTTGGGTAGAGCCACCACCTCTACCTTGGAACTCACGAATGTCAAAATAATTAAGAATCTTCTTGAGGACGAACTCACAATGGAGTTTCCTCAAGAAATATTGTGGTACCTCATCATTGTTGCATGGGTGCTCATTGAAGACCATGTACCATCTATCCCAAAAGTTTTGGGATATTTCTTCATTCCTACACCAGTGAATAGGAAACTGTTTGTAAGTTTCTTCTAATCTTTGGCCAGTTTTGGGATTAATAAAGTATGCACATAATTGAGATTTTATATTTTTTTCATTTTTCACTTGTTCATATGACAACTTGTCAGCATACTATTGCTGACACCTCTCCCTATAGTCTTAGAATTTGATGATTTATTTTGTCATCGAATCAGTGTGGGAAACAATCTCCTCTAGTGACTTCCCAAGCACCCTCCTACAATCGGTGCTTGCACTTGGATTGTTTAGTGTTTGAATAAGGGTTTGAAAATGTTTCTTGTTTTCTTCTATTATATGTAGATAGTTTTCTTGAGTATCCCTTACATTGTGAGGAAGTGAAGGTGGGTTTTGAGGGTTTGGAGGGTTTGGGGGGTTATGAAAGGAAGCTAGGTGTGCAGAAATCACTTCCTACACTAATCTAATGAGGGGAGAGCTATACAAATTCAATTTAATCCTTACAATTACAGTAGCATGAAACATATAACAGAGATATTGCAGCAATACATATAGAACTAGAAAGAAGATAGAAGAAGAGAGACAAAATATATTGTGGGGAAAACCCTTATCAGGTGAAAAATCCCACACTCAGAAACCTACACAATGTATTATCAAAACTGAATATGGTTTACAATACACTTACAATGGAAGATTCAATAGTATTCGACACTCATGTCTGGAGTCAATCTGGCAGCATAACAGTACCTGTCAATCACATACTACAACTCCTCCTCAAAGCACCTGTTTATATAGAATATACAAGGCAAAATTGGCTCTATCTTGGAATGGGTGTCCAACTTGGCCTCATGGCCCAAAATCCATGCCTATGGACACTTGGTCAACATTGTAAGATGTATTTGACACTTGTGCATAGCTCCCATTCCAAAGAGGTCACCTATTTCCAAAATGGGCTATGACGGATGCTCTTACGACTCTTACGACTGTCATAGAATCTCTCATACACAAGCTATAAATAGCATATTCTCTTACAACATGTCATAGTCCACCTTGGGGCACCCAAAGATGCCTTTTTCAAAGATGTTCTTCAACACATGTCTTCACCTATCTTACAAGCTTCTATTTCTGACTCTTATATGTCATAACTTCATCATAGGAATCCGTCATAACTATTTCTATCAATATTCCCTTACACAACATCCAAGATGTCAACACATGGAAAAATACTCCTACCACAAAGTGGGATGCCTATCTCCTCATGTGAGGACAAAATTACAAGTTGTCATCTTCCATGTAGGATGACACATCATCGTGCCACATCCCACAAAATGACAATATGGAATTTACAATTAATTCACATCATAGGCAATGAATAAATAAATACAATCAAAATAATGCAAGGAATTACCAAGGTTGAGACACCTTAATTCCCAACATTCTCCCACTTGTCGAACACCTTGTAAGAGCCAATAGAATAACAGGATTTAACTGCTATAGGCCGAGAGGCCCATAGACTCTGAACACCATCTAAACTTCTCTGTGCTAACTGGTTTTGTCAATGCATCTATAACATTCTTCAAAGTATCTACCTTCTCCAAATTTACCTTCCCATCCTCTACCATGTCTCGCACGAAGTGAAAGTGTACATCAATATGCTTTGTTCTGGCATAGAAAGTTAGATTCTTTGCAAGGCAAATCACACTCTGACTATCACAATTGATCGTAATCTGACCTACATCAACACCAATATCTGAACACAATCTCTTAAGCCAAATGGCCTCCTTACAAGCATGAGTTGCTGCCATATACTCAACTTTTGTCATGGACAAAGCAACCATAGGTTGTCGCTTACTCATCCAACTAATAGCACCACCAAACAATGTAAACACATAAGCACTGGTGGATCTCTTGTTGTTAATGTCACCTGGCCAATATGAATCTACAAATCCATGAATATCAATAGAATGCAGAGGTCCTGTAACATTACCATGATAGCATATGGAATACTTGGAAGTACCCCTCAAATATATGAACACTCGCTTAGCTGCATCACAACGTACCCATCTAGGATTAGC
Source organism: Cunninghamia lanceolata (assembly GCA_027924645.1). Classification (NCBI taxonomy): domain Eukaryota; kingdom Viridiplantae; phylum Streptophyta; class Pinopsida; order Cupressales; family Cupressaceae; genus Cunninghamia; species Cunninghamia lanceolata. Next base: position 3,010,296 of record BSBN01000341.1, on the reverse strand, counting down.
CATAAATCAACTAAGGACTCCCACTACTTGGGCAATGTCTGGTCTTGTGTAGACCATAGCATGCATCAAATTGCCAACACTAGCATAAGGTACTCTGCTCATATCCTCTACCTCACTAGGAGATTTTGGACAATCCTCAACAGAGAACTTTGTTCCCAAAGAAAGAGGAACACACAATGGTCTACAATCTGCCATGCTGAACCTATCCAACATGGTCTTCACATACTTACTCTAGCTTAACCAAAGTTTTATGTTAGTTCTATCTATTCTGATTTCCATTCCTAGAATGTCCCTGGTTGCCCCTAAATCTTTCATTTCAAATTGTGCTGACAACTGAGATTTAAAATCAGAAATCATATTCTTTCCCTTCCCAATGAGCAACATATCATCAACATATAGTGCAACAATGAGAATACGATCACCATCAAACTTAAAATACACAGTGATCTGATTTCAATCTCACAAATCCAATTAACAACACAAAGGCATCAAACTTCAAGTACCATCTCCTAGGAGACTGCTTCAAACCATACAAAGACTTCTTTAACTTGTAAACCAAATTTTCTTTACCTTTCACCATGTAATGCTCTGGCTTTGACATGTAGATTTCTTCCTCCAAATCACCATGAATGAAAGTTATCTTCACATCCATCTGTTCTACCTCTAAGTCATAAGCTACTGCAAGAGATAACATGAATCGAATGGATGTTAGCTTTGTAATTAGAGAGAAGATCTCACCATAATATATGCCCTCCACTTGTGAATACCCCTTCGCAACCAATCTGGCCGTATACTTCTCAACACTGCCATCTGCACCAAATTTCTTCTTGAACACCCATTTGCATCCAACAGGTTTTCATCCAAGAGGCAAAGGCACCAAGTCCCAAGTTTGATTCTTTTCGAAAGAATCCATCTCATCCTCCATCGCCTCCTTCCAGGAACCTACATCTTTCATATACATAGCCTCTGATATAGTTCTAGGTTCATCACTGTTAGTAAGCAAAGCAAAAGCACAACTAGAATCAAGCAATGTATAACCAAACCTCTCAGGTTTCTTTCTTATTTGTGTAGACCTCCTCAAGAGCTAAGGTTGAGGTTCAACTTCTTCATCTGAGATTTTAGAGATACAAGTGCTCTCCTCATCATCAGGTCCAACATTATATTTCTATTCAGTCTTCTCAGGGGTAGCAAGAAACTGAAAAACATCCTCTTTCTTTTCCATTTCTTTTGGCTGTAAAATAGTGGAAGAAGGTGTTAGCTCTTTAAAGATGACACTTCTTCTATACAACACTTTTTTAGCCACAGGGTCCCAAAGGTTGTATCCTTTCACACTAACACCATAGCTAATGAAGATACACTTAACAACCTTGTTCTCCAATTTTGACCGCTTCTCCCTAGACACATGTGTATATGCCTCAACCAAAAACATGAAGATGCCTTATTGAACGCTTTCTACCAGACCACACCTCAATGGGTGTCTTACCAACAATAGCTGATGTAGGAGATATATTTACAAGATAGCAAGTAGTGGCAATAGCTTCAGCCTAAAACTTTTGTTCTAGGCCAGCTCCACTAAGCATACTCCTAGCCTTATCGATCAGTGTCCTGTTCATCCTCTCTGCAACTCCATTTTGCTGCGGGGTGTATGTAGTTATCTTATGTCTTTCAATCCCAAGTTCCTTGCAATGTTTATCAAATTCTGTAGAACAGAACTCACCACTGTTGTCAGTTCTCAAACATTTAATCTTTTTACTAGTCTGATTTTTAGCAAAGGCCTTAAACTCCTTAAACTTACTATAGACTTCAGATTTGCTTCTCAGAAAATAAATCCATGTCCTTCTATTGTAGTCATCTATGAAAGATACAAAATATACAAATTTTGATAATGAAGGAACATTAACAGGACCAAATACATCAGAATGGACAAGGTCCAACACACCAGAAGACTTATGAGAACTTGAATAAAAATGAACATGGTTTTGTTTTCCATATATGCAATGTTCGCAAAAGTCAAACTCAAGATTACAATCATCTAACCCCTCAACGAGGTTTTTATTTTTCAGGGTTCTAAGACCCTTCTCACCAATGTGGCCAAATCTCTTATGCCATAACATTATCTTTTCAGCAGGAAGCTTAACTTCCAAGGCATGAATACAACCATCAGGACTAGATACAATAGGTTTCTTCACTACTCGTTTAGATGGTGGGAATGAATTGACTATTGCCCTCTTCCTTGAGTCAAAAGAACTATTACATTGTGAAATGTATGCCTCTAGTTGAAACAAAGTACCACTCCTAGTACGCTTAGCAAGCACCATAGCTCCTCTAGTTATCTTGCATCCTTCTTTCGAAAAGACAACTTGCACACCTGCATCATTCAACATACTTACAGAAATTAGGTTCCATGCTAAGCCTAGGATGTGTATAACCCCAGAGATCCCCTTCACTCGTCCATCAGGGAATTAGATACAGACTCTTCCACAACCAACAATCTTCAGATGAGAGTCGTTAGCCAGGTACACCTTTCAACCATCAAAATCCTCATACTTAGTAAACCAATCTCGATGCAAGGTCATGTGGAATGATGCACCAAGATCAATCAGCCACACATCATCAGATGCATGGGTTGCCAGGGTTACGATGAAGGCATCACCATCATCTTGTGACTTGTCAGAATATGAATCTAGTTTCTTCTTCTTCTTCTTCTTTTCCTCTTTGCATTCCTTTCAAAAATGCCCAGATTTGCCACAGTTCCAATAGAAAGCCTTGGACTTTCCAGGAGATTTAGATCTCCCATGGGATTTGGATCTACCCTTCTCATCTTTCTTGTCCTTCTTTTTCCCTTTCTCCTTGGGTCTTCCATGAATTGCAAGAGCCTCTTTGGCTGCCTCAAAAGACTTTCTCTGCATCTCTTCAGACAACAGTGAAGAAACCACTTCATCCATTTTGAATGTGGATTTGGTGCTTCCAATAGCCATGACAAGATGATCCCACGAGTTCAGCAAAGAACAAAGCAAGGTCATACAACAATCCTCCTCCTCCATATTCACACCAATGGATGTCAATTGTGCAACCAACATGTTGAAAGCATTCATATGTTCTGCAACAGATCCTCCATCCTCCATTCGAATAGAATACAACTTCATTCTTAGAAAAAGTTTGTTAACCAAGGATTTGGCTTGATACACATCTCCCAACTTCTTCCAAAGCAAGTTTACAGTAGCCTCCTCATGGACATTTAATAGGATAGAATCAACAAGACTAAGTCTTATGAGACCCTTAGCCTTCTGATCCTTGAGATCCCAATCAACTTGTGACATTGCAGCTAGTTTTGTGCCACTAATAGTTTCCTAGAGGTCTCGAACAACAAGCATGTCTTCCATCTTGAGCTTCCATAGCTCGAAATTAGTATCATTAAATTTCTCCACCTCTATCCTTCTAGATGTGTTTGCCATTTCCTTGCTGTAATAAGATTTAGAATACTCTGTATAGACTCCCACTCAACTTAAGATTAGCTCAAAAAACCCCTACCCAACAACTAGGACCAAAGGTGATCAAGCTCTGATACCAACTAAAAGGAAGCTAGGTGTACGAAAATTGCTTCCTACACTAATCTAATGAGGGGAGCGCTATACAAATTCAATTTAATTCTTATAGTTACAGCAGCATGAAACATATAACAAAGATATTGCAGCAATACACATAGAACTAGAAAGAAGACAGAAGAAGAGAGACAAGATATATCATGGGGAAAACCCTTATCAGGTGAAAAACCCCACACTTAGAAACCTGCACAATGTATTATCAAAATTGAATATGGTTTATGATACACTTGCAATGCAAACTTCAATAGTCTTCAACACTTGAGTCTAGAGTCAATCTAGCTGTATAATAGTACCTGTCAATTGCTAGAAATTTGCAGGTTTATTTAAACCAATTCCACATAACGCAATAGGAGAAACAAGATGCTAAAACAAACCATAATGCAAAGATCAAATGAACAAGCAACAAGGAACACAAGATATACCCTAGGAAAACCCTTTGTAGGGAAAAACCCAGCCTCCAAAAGCATCCACACTCGAATGTATTATTCAGCAATAAGAAATTACAATACAATCCATGAGCCTCCATGAATACCTCTAAACCCATAAAGCACCTCCAATGCAACCTCCATGTGTACAAGCATGAATCCACACATCACCTGCCATGCTTTACAATATGCACTTACAGGAGAGAGCTCAATACAATGACAGCCTCTCTCAAACCTCCAATCCACCTACAATGAAATGGCCAACATTGCCCAAACCACTAACCACGTGCTTGCTTTTATAGACTAAGCTCACACAAATACAACTTGTGGTATTGGATAAAACCATGTGCCCCAAAAACCATGGTAACACAAAACCATTAACTTATAAAACCACTTGACGCCACATTTGACTATTGGTACTAACTTTTCCCAATAAATAAAATAATACAAATAATAATTAATTACTCTATGTGTCCCACACACATAAAATAACTAACTCAATGTTATAATACAACTTATACAAGTGGTAACTGAATAAAATAGTACAATATTATGCAAGGTGTACAACACCTATCCCAACATCAATCACATACTACAACTCCCTAAAGCACCTGTTTATATAGAATATACAAGGCAAAATTGGCTCTATCTTGGAATGGGCATCCAACTTGGCCTCATGGCCCAAAACCCAAGCCTATGGACACTTGGTCAACATTGTATGATGTATCTGACACTTGTCCACAACTCCCATCCCAAAGAGGTCACCTATTTCTAAAATGGGCTATGACAGATGCTCTTACAACTCTTACAACCATCATAGAATCTGTCATAGCAGTTACAACTTACAGCTATAAGAGAATCTGTCATACACAAGCTATAAATAGCATATTCTCTTACATGTCATAGTCCACCTTGGGGTGCCCAAAGATGCTCTTTGACACATGTCTTCACCTGTCTTACAAGCTATTTCTGACTCTTACATGTCATAACTTTGTCATAGGAATCCGTCATAACTGTTTTGGTCAATATTCCCTTACACAACATCCAAGATGCTGACACATGGCAAAATACTCCTACCACAAAGTGGGATGCATATCTCCTCATGTGAGGACAAAATTACAAGTTGTCATCTTCCATGTAGGATGACACATCACCGTGCCACATCCCACAAAATGACAATATGGAATTTACAATTAATTTACATCATAGGGAATGAATAAATAAATATAATCAAAATAATGCAAGGAATTACCAAGGTTGAGACACCTTAATTCCCAATAGGTTGTTTTCAGCCTCATCAGCTGGATTTGGGTTTTCTCTTTCCTCAATAACTATAAATGCAATATAAAAACTAATTAAACATTGTAAAATTCAAAAATTCTTCTTAAACTAACAAAAATTGATCAAACCCTACCTTCTTTTTCTGCTAGACCCTCCAAATTTGCTGCATAACATCTTTGTTGGCGAGGTGGCATCATGAAAATGACATTTTCTCTTTTGCACGTGCTTGTAGAGGCTTTCCTTGAACACTCTCATGGTTTGCTCTTAGTTTTTTTGCAAACAAACTCCTTTGGTCATGGTGAAATGGAAGAATAAAAGTGTTTTTGCACTTTTATGTCACAAAAAAATGTGAGCACATTATAACGTGCTCACGCTGGTGTTTTTTCTTGTTTTGGACCAAAAAGTCCCATGGTGGTGACTTTTTGGTCCCCCATCTTTGTGCATACACCCTAAACATTTTCTTAGAATAAATCAAACTTCACAGTAGGGTTTCAATAAGAAAATACATCTTTTGCCAAATTAGGGTTTCACTTGATCTTGCCTTGCATTGCTTTGGAAATCACTGTAGTTGTTTGGAATTTTTCTTTAGTTTACCTTATACACTTGAGAACTTGAGTGCAAATAGAATTGTCTATTGAATGAATTCCTTTTTAATCCTTTATTTGTCTTGACCTAATTGCCATAAATGCTAACTTTCAAAATGTTGTCAAGTCCTTCTCTGTTAAACACAGTTGATTTGGATTATTCTGCACTATTCTGCATTTGATCCTTTTCTTCTAGAAATACTTTCAAAAGATCTGTCATATGAAGCTTTTCATCATAACTTTGTGCTGGATCCTAGCACTAATTATCTAGCTAGGGGATTTGGATTTTCAATACAGCTCCTCCTGAGCTAGAGCTCCCAATTTACCTCTCAGAGGAAGTGTCTGTTGATAACTGAGAGGGGGGGTGAATCAGTTGTCCTAATTATTTGACTTTCTTTTCTTCTTTAATGATTAGTGTAGTATCAAAACATATAAGCATACATAAACATGAGAGAAGAAATAAACTCAACACTCATAACACAATGATTTTGACGTGGAAAACCCTGGTAAGGGAAAAAACCACTGGGTGACTAACCCAAGATTGTATTCTTGTTGTGTGGTTACACAACACGCCCCATTTTGATTTGGCAAAACAGGGACCCAACCTTTTGGCTTGGCTTGTTTGCTCTCTGGTGGTCTGGTAAAAGTAAGTCAGGTGCATCATCATGTGGAGTCAGGATGAGGTAAGTCCCCATTATGAGGTCAATTTGTTAAATGTCGTATTTCATTTCTACGACCTCATAGTTTGAAAGAATATTAAAATTCACGCAGGTTTGTCTTTTACATCATCCGGATATTCCTCAGGATGTGAGAGTTATGAACAGTCAAAGTTTCGGTCAAACCTGATATTCATAAGAAGAGGGATCATATTTTTTCTTATATAACCTGTCATCCTTTTGAAGATCATCATCATATTTTGAAATATTCCCCGACAATATCCTATGGCTCAAATATTCGGACGTCAACTTTAAGTGGTAGTAAGTCTTCCCCGTCAAGTGGTCTTTTGTATCGAGAGCGTCATGTTTTGAATGTAACCCGATATTTCTTAACATCCTCCTGACGCAAAATGTCACCCTTAGCAAATATCCTGATGACGTCATCCAAACCAGATAAATGAAGAAGCAAACATCCTGATGACATCATCATCACATTCACATTTCGACAGGATATTTTCCAAACAGGATCATGTTCGCCTAACATGACGATGACGTCATGATGCCTTTCCGATACAAAGAACGAATATCACGATGATGTCATCTCTGTTGGATCTAGGGCATACAACTGAGAGGGGGGGGTGAATCAGTTGTATAAAACTTCTTATCATTCAAACACTTAACTCACTGTTGTTAGTTAGCAGCATATCAAATAATCATCCATGGAAGCATAGTACATAAACACAAGAGCAGATAAGCATCAACACATTGAACACCAAGATTTTGACGTGGAAAACCCGGTTAAGGGAAAAACCACGGGGTGATTAACCCAAGAATTATTCTCTGTTAGAAGAATAAAGAAAAATGAATGGCACATGCCAATAAGGGCTCACTGCCCGAGCACACTGCTCACAAAGAGGCCCACTGCCTACAAGGAGACACACTGTCTACAAAGTGATGAAAATCATAGTCTTGAACTGGAGAATGACATCTCTACCATGTCCGGATCAGTTCCAATTAAGCCCAACAATCTCTGCTCTGCCTTTCGCACGTTTCTTCGCTATATCATACTCATCCTCACACCACACACTGAAATGAACTCACAAACCGTTATTTATACAAGACATCGACTTAGGAACAAACATCTAAGTCGGCAAACAACCATAGGAGTATCCGCAAGATGAATAACACATCCGGTCGGCCATCACAAGAACATTCGCAGGATGAACAACTCATCCGGTCGGCTACACAGAGCAAGAACTTCATCCGGAAGAATAACTTCAATTCCGGGCTCTACCATCAATGCGGACCAACAACACAACCTAAACATGATCCAAGAACCTTCACAAGCCTGTCTGAATGTCCGGATACTTCCGCACTTCCTCTGCTTACTGGGATCTCTTGTCTTCCTCATCCGGAACTTCAAGAACACAGTCTGTCGCCACTGTCATAATGCAAGAGGTACTTCCGGACCTTCAAATCATACACAAATCAGGATGACACATCACAAGGACATCCCAAACACTCCTTCCAATCCGCAGATTAGGGTAATACAATTCCGGACCTCACCGGACCTTTTTGTGATCCTCTGTCACCTCCGGATACTTGCCGGACCCGGTTCTATACCAGCAGCCACAACTCCTTCAGATCTTCATGCGGACCTCTGAAATCTTAACTGTAGTATCTCAAGACTCATATCTACTAACCCTTTAATCCGCATCCTCCGGTTCTCATCCTATACAGTACTTTTACTTTTTTCTCATCACTGTTCTTCACTGTTCCTGACTGAGACTAATTTTCTCAGTATCCTCAGCACACAGCTCATCAAATCCTTCTTGTCAATGCAATATGAGTATGTTGACATCAATGACAACACTGGATCACCTCATACTTGCAACAATCTCCCCCTTTGTCATTGATGGCAACATATGATGTGAAAAACCATTAAGACAAGAACTTCAACTTTTCATATGTCTTCTCTTCCTTTACTGCTCCCCCTTTGATCATCAACCACTTGTTTTTCACATGTCTTCTCTCCCCCTTTGACATCAATGGCAAAGGGCTCATACTTGCAATTCTCATGCATCAGAATCATACCAGCTGCTCCCCCTTAGTTGCAGCTCCCCATTAGTCCGGATCACAAGATATGACTGTGATAGCCACCGGACTGATGCACATCAGTGCATCTTAGTTCATCACCGGAGGGGCCATGACCCCTAACTTCTCCCGGAGATATTCAAAGGAGTCCTTGGGAAGAGGTTTTGTAAAGATATCTGCAATCTGATCCTTGGAGGGAACATACTCCAATCTAACTTCTTCCTTGTTTACTTGTTCTCTCAAAAAGTGAAATTTGATAGATATGTGCTTAGTCTTAGAATGCAATACCGGATTCTTGGAAATATTAATTGCACTTGAATTATCACAGAAGATTGTGATAGGCTCCTCATATTCAACTTTGATGTCTCTTAGCATCTGCTTCATCCATAAGATTTGAGTGCAACTACCTGCTGCTGCAATGTATTCTGCTTCAGTTGTAGACAGAGATATTGCATCTTGTTTCTTACTTAGCCAAGAAACCAATCTCTTCCCCAAAAAGAATGCTCCACCACTAGTGCTCTTCCAGTCATCCACATCTCCTGCCCAATCTGCATCTGTATAAGCATGAAGAGAGAAATCTGGATCTCTAGGATACCATAGACCATACTCAACTGTCCCTTTCAAGTATCTAAAAATTCTTTTGATTGCCATAACATGAGATTCTCTAGGATCAGCCTGGAATCTTGCCACAAGACCAACAGCCTGCATTATATCTGGTCTAGTTTGAGTGAGATACAACAATCCACCAATCATTGATCTATACTTTGTCTGATCTGCCTTTGGAGAATCATCATCTTTGCTTAACTTACATCCGGTTGCCATAGGAGTGTTCATAGGCTTTGAGTCTTCCATACCAAATTTTTTTAACAATTCTTTCACATATTTGGTCTGAGAAATGAAGATCCCTTCTTTTGTTTGAGTAATTTGCAGACCCAAGAAGAAATTCATTTCACCAAGCATAGACATTTCAAACTCACTTTTCATCTGATTTGCAAAAGTTTTGCACATACTATCTCTTCCTCCAAAAATGATATCATCCACAAACACTTCAACAATCAGAATGTTTTCATGATCAATTTTGAAATATAAGTTGCTGTCAGCAGTACCTTTGTTGAATCCAATCTGCACAAGATGCTTATCCAACCTTTCATACCATGCTCTTGGGGCTTGCTTCAATCCATACAAAGCTTTCTTCAACTTGCAGACCATATCATTATTATCAGACAATTGAAATCCATCCGGTTGTTCAATGTAGACTTCTTCTTCCAGATCACCATTTAGGAAGGCAGACTTGACATCCATCTGATATACCTTGAAGTCTTTGAAGGCAGCAAATGCAAGAAGTAATCTGACTGCTTCAATTCTTGCTACCGGAGCAAAAGTCTCTTCAAAGTCAATTCCTTCTATTTGAGAGTAGCCTTTGCAGACCAATCTAGCTTTGTTTCTGATTACTTCACCAGCTTCATTTAGTTTGTTCCGGAAGACCCACTTGGTTCCAATTACATTCCTGTCTCTAGGTCTGGGAACAAGATCCCAAGTATGATTTTTCTCAATTTGCATCAGTTCATCTTCCATTGCTTTGGTCCAGTTTTCATCATTGCAGGCTTCATTTATTGTTTTAGGTTCAATCTTTGAAATCAGACAACATTCATTCTGATCTTGAGCAATATTCCTTCTAGTTTGTACACCTTTGCTTCTGTCACCTATGATCTGATCTTCAGAGTGATTCAGTCTTACATACCTTGGAATTTTGGGAGTATCCAGCACTGCTGTTTCTTGATCATGCTCATTCAAACCTATCTCTTCTTCCTGATTTACCGGATCAGGCTGACTCTATCTCACTGGAGAGGATTGAGGTTCTTGAACACTGTCTTGGTCATCTTCATCAAACTCATAAAATCTTGAAGGCTTCTCAATTCCTTCATCAACCTTTACATTGGTGCTTTCTATCATCTTCCTCAATCTCTTATTGTAACACCGGTATGCTTTGCTTTGAGTGGAGTAGCCCAAGAAAATTCCTTCATCACTTCTAGCATCAAACTTTCCTAGATCTTCATCTCTTTTAATATAACACTTGCTACCAAATACTCTGAAATATTTCACAGTAGGAGGGATGCCAAACCAGAGTTCATAGGGGGTCTTACCGGTGTTGTTTCTGATTTGAACTCGATTGAGAGTGTAGACTGCAGTGCTGATAGCTTCTTTCCAAAACATTTGAGGAACATTTGCTTCCAACATCATTGTCCTAGCAGCTTCCTGGATGGTCCGGTTCTTTCTCTCAACTACTCCATTCTGCTGTGGAGTCTTAGGAGCAGACAACTGTCTCCTTATACCCTGTTTCTCACAAAAGTCAATGAATTCACCAGATGTAAATTCACCACCTCTATCAGACCTTAGACACTTTAGTTTCAATCCGGTTTGATTCTCCACCATAGCTTTGAAGATTTTGAACTTCTCAAAAGCTTCTGATTTTTCTTTTAGAAAGGTAACCCACATCATCCGGGAATGATCATCTATTAACAACATGAAATATCTATCACCTTGCAGACTCTTGATTCTTGTTGGACCACATAGATCAGTATGTACTAATTCCAACAGTCCGGTAGAAGACTGATCTTTGCTTTTAAAAGAGACTCTGCTTTGTTTGCCTAACTGACATTCTTTACACACACTATTTGTAGGTTTTATCAACTTTGGAAGATCTCTCACAGCCTGAGTATTGCTTATTTTGATGATGTTATCAAAATTTACATGACACATTCTTCTATGCCATAACCAACTCTGATCAATTTGAACAAACAAACAACTTTTATTTGAACCAACCAGATGAAAGATGTTACCTCTTGTCTGAGTACCGGATGCAATTTCAGTTCTGGAGCTTGTAAAGATTCTGCATTTTCCTTTCTTGAACCGGAGATCATAGCCTTTGTCCACTAACTGACCAACACTGAGAAGATTGTGCTTCAATCCTTCAACATACAGTACATTTCCTGTTTTGCTCTTACCATCAAAGGAAATAGTTCCCCTACCTCTGATTCTGCCAGCAGAATTGTCACCAAACTTTACCATTCCTCCTTCATATCTTTCCAAGTCTAAGAACTTATTCTTGTCACCAGTCATATGGTGAGAACATCCACTGTCAATAACCCAATCATCCTTTTCTTCCACTTGAGCAGCCAAGGCTTTTTCAACAACTTTGTGATTGACAGATTCAGAGAGCAAGGAATCTTCTTCCTTGATGGCTATAAACACCCACTCATTTCCGGATTTGCTTCCTGGTTCTGATTCATCATCTGTTACTCCTTCATTGTCATCTTCTTCATGAACATAATAGCAATTCTTTTGAAACCTTTGTCTGTGAGTATTAGATCTTGCAGATCTCTCCGGACATCTTGAGGCAAAATGACCAATCTTATTGCAGTTGAAACACTTAAAGGGTAGTTTTCCTTCATACTTACCGGATCCTCTTGGCAGTCTCTTTGCAATGAGGGCTTCAAGTTGAGCTGTTTCTGCTTCTTCTTCTTCCATGTCTCTTCTTGCTTGATCATACCATGACATTTTCTTTGATGAGTTTTCACCCGGATCAAATCTCTGTTTGCCTTTCACATAGGCACTGGCTTTGAAAGCAGATTCAGTCTTGGGAGGATCATCTCCAAACTCAGTCATTTCAAATGCAGCTAGTTTGCCAGCCAGTTGTTCTCTTGTGACAGTTGTGTGGGCTCTGAATTCATCAATGGCAGCAACTTTGATTTTGTAGGCAGCAGGAAGGGATCTTAGGATTTTGCAGACAATCTCATTTTCATCTAAAGTTCCACCAGCATTTCTGATTCCACATACCAGCTCATTTACTCTTGGCATAAAGGTAGTGATGTTTTCATCATCTCTCATTTTCAATCTTTCAAATTTCCCTTTCAGACTTTGCAACCTTGCACTTTTGACAAACTCATCTCCTTCATACAGAAGTTCCAGTTTAGTTAGGATCTCATATGCAGTGGGTAGGTCAATGACATTCGAGAGATCTGAGTCATTCAATGCGCTTAGAAGAGCTTCCTTGGTCCGCAGATTGTTTTCAGCTTCTGTGATTTCATTTAGAGTAGTCGGACCACCTTGTGGAGGTACATATGGTTTTGAAATCATACCCAGATATGCTTTTCCCATGCATTCCAAGTGACACTTCATGCGACCTTTCCAGAGAGTGAAGTTGGTTCCATCGAACTTCGGACTATCCTTCTTGTATGACGACATCCTGGATCTCCTCAAGCGGTTAGGCTCTTGTCAGAGGAACCTGGCTCTGATACCAATTGTTGGATCTAGGGCATACAACTGAGAGGGGGGGGGGTGAATCAGTTGTATAAAACTTCTTATCATTCAAACACTTAACTCACTGTTGTTAGTTAGCAGCATATCAAATAATCATCCATGGAAGCATAGTACATAAACACAAGAGCAGATAAGCATCAACACATTGAACACCAAGATTTTGACGTGGAAAACCCGGTTAAGGGAAAAACCACGGGGTGATTAACCCAAGAATTATTCTCTGTTAGAAGAATAAAGAAAAATGAATGGCACATGCCAATAAGGGCTCACTGCCCGAGCACACTGCTCACAAAGAGGCCCACTGCCTACAAGGAGACACACTGTCTACAAAGTGATGAAAATCACAGTCTTGAACTGGAGAATGACATCTCTACCATGTCCGGATCAGTTCCAATTAAGCCCAACAATCTCTGCTCTGCCTTTCGTACGTTTCTTCGCTATATCATACTCATCCTCACACCACACACTGAAATGAACTCACAAACCGTTATTTATACAAGACATCGACTTAGGAACAAACATCTAAGTCGGCAAACAACCATAGGAGTATCCGCAAGATGAATAACACATCCGGTCGGCCATCACAAGAACATTCGCAGGATGAACAACTCATCCGGTCGGCTACACAGAGCAAGAACTTCATCCGGAAGAATAACTTCAATTCCGGGCTCTACCATCAATGCGGACCAACAACACAACCTAAACATGATCCAAGAACCTTCACAAGCCTGTCTGAATGTCCGGATACTTCCGCACTTCCTCTGCTTACTGGGATCTCTTGTCTTCCTCATCCGGAACTTCAAGAACACAGTCTGTCGCCACTGTCATAATGCAAGAGGTACTTCCGGACCTTCAAATCATACACAAATCAGGATGACACATCACAAGGACATCCCAAACACTCCTTCCAATCCGCAGATTAGGGTAATACAATTCCGGACCTCACCGGACCTTTTTGTGATCCTCTGTCACCTCCGGATACTTGCCGGACCCGGTTCTATACCGGCAGCCACAACTCCTTCAGATCTTCATGCGGACCTCTGAAATCTTAACTGTAGTATCTCAAGACTCATATCTACTAACCCTTTAATCCGCATCCTCCGGTTCTCATCCTATACAGTACTTTTACTTTTTTCTCATCACTGTTCTTCACTGTTCCTGACTGAGACTAATTTTCTCAGTATCCTCAGCACACAGCTCATCAAATCCTTCTTGTCAATGCAATATGAGTATGTTGACATCAATGACAACACTGGATCACCTCATACTTGCAACAATCTCGATATTCCAAAAAAATACATGTAAGTTTGTCTCGTCATCATCATATTTTGAAACATCACCTGATACACCGAAATATCCTCCTGATGTACTAAACATAAACAAAGGTGCTTTTGTCACCTGAGTCTTGTCGCGATAACAATTTCAATATGAGGGAAGAGGATGATATTGAAACTCAACCCGATATTTGTGAATATCATCCTACCCTCATGATATCCTATCATATGGATATCCCCTCGCTCCTGTTGCCACCATTATCATTTAATGCACGCAGATATGGTAGGTAGTTCCCGCCGACCCCGGAACCCAATGAAACACCTGGCGAGATCCTCCGTTTTCGCACGAATGATCAAGAAATGTAATCTAACTTGTCAGAGTTGCCCTAAGTGTACCCTAACTGCGAGGTTAAAAGGTAACTCAGCCACCATTTTCACATTTACCTTGCGATAAACTTGTTTTATAGAGCACCAGCTTCCATATCTGCATACCAGCTACCGTTGCGCGATTTGAGCTCACAGACAGAAGGAAAGAGGTGATCATCAACTGAATTAGGAGCGTTGTTGGCAATCCACTAGTATAAAAGAGAAATTTGCATAACCAAGTAAGTAAATGAAACCCTCATCATGTCATTATTGTTCAGGTAAGATGATGGAAGTTTTGGTTTATGCATGTAATGGTGAAGAAATACAGTAGGCATAGTGATCTTAATTGCAATATGTATGCATGTATATACCTGTTGTGAGTTAGGATTTTTGTTAATTGTAGGTACTCATGGCCGACAAATGGTATGTTAAGTGTCAAGAGGAATTCAGTAGGCCTATGTTCTCTTCTCAGAGGGGAGTCCTATTCAAGTATGGAGCAATCACAGATACCCATCAGGGGAGCACCAATCTGGAGGCCTGGTTAGCTAAATTGAATGATGGGCAGGACAAGAGTCCTGTGCTGGATGCAGTATTTGTATCAGGAATGTGGAACGCTGCTAGTTTCCCATATTCCATGGAATCTCTGGATCTGGTTATAGAATGTGCCCGGAATTATAATCCTTAGACGAGGCAAGTGGTAAAGCATGGGAGAATATATGCAGACCTTTCCATCAAGGGTCTCTCCCAGACATTTGGACTGTCGTTGGGCAGTAAGGTAAAAAGTGTGGACCTGAGGAAGGCGGAGAAAGAGTATGAGGCCAACAAGAAATCAGCTAGAAAGAACATGTATCAATGGAGAGCAGAGAACAGCACATATCCTGCGGCGGCCAAACTCCCAGTGCACCTGTTTAAATATGATTTCAGTGAGGAGTACCAATATATGATTGCACTCCTGAGTCGAGTAACAGGCCAACCTGATACTAGTAGTTTCAGGGATTGGATGTATGGAGTTATAATGATGTCTATGTATTCTAACACCAAGCCACTGTGGGGCCAAATAATAAGTGATGCTCTACGTGAGCAACTGATGAACCTGGGAGGTTCAAATTGTGCATTTTACATGACATCCTACATTGTTTATTCTTGTGCTTATAGAGGCACTTTTGATGCCTTGGTTACAGATGGAAAGCTCACAGGCACAAATGCTGCATACATCTGGGATCATCATCCTCAGCTACAGAGAACCAACTACTTCAGAGACTACAAACTAGTCAATGATGCATTCTCTATGCATCTGGTGAGGACCATGGAAGAGGATAGAACAAAAAGATTGAGCATGGAGGCTCAAGAAGTAGTCTATAGGCATGGAGCCTGGTAGAGGGTTTTGAGGAACATCCCCTCATGCTGCCAAGGTATCTCATAGATGCAGTGATATTAATGGAATTTATCAGGCAGGGCTCCGTGATGATAAAGATATACAAGGACGCCAAGAAGCTGCCACCAATTTTGTTCCTAGTAAACATTGGCAACTATATGTGCCCTGATTCTGACAATATAAAGAAGGTGATGGTAACCCTGAATAAAATGAATTTGCAGCCTTTCCCAATAACAAGACCATATGATCCTTACGGCAAGATACAGAAGATACTAGGGAAGCCTATTCATCAGAGGCACCTAGAGGATTTTGGGGCTGACTGTGAAGATGAGGCAGAAGCAAGGAGAAGAAGGTATCAGAGGTTGACTCTGAACCAAATTAGGACTTTTGATTGCATCTCCTTCCCCAGCAATTGAAGAAGGATGATGGCAGGACAATGGCAGATGAATATGAACAGAAAAAGATATACAATGACACTATCTCTGCACCTGACCTCACCATGCAGGAAGATATATCCTTGGACCCATTCATTGCCAGGGCCATACAGCTCACTCAAGCTTGGGTCGATGATCAGGTGGAGGCATTGAAAAAAAAAGGTGTTGCCATTACGGTGGACAACAAAAAGAAGGGATAGGATATTCTTGGGGAGGTATATGATGACTTCCTGCTTGAGAAGAGGAAGACTAAGGGAGACAAGTTACTTCCACCACAGCAACAGAGCAAAAGACCCCAAAGGGGTAAGAAAGTGGATAAACAACCCAAAGGGGTTATAATTGACAGGGCAGTGTTTACAGCTGAGGAGGTAGCAGGATCAGGATCAGGGTCAGGATCAGAGTCAGAATCCCCTCCAAAGAAAGAGAAGCCCAAGAAGAGTAAAACAGCTGAGGCTGGAATAACTGGGACCCTGGAAGTGGGTCAATCCTTAGGGAAACGTGATACAGAGGATATCCTCATGGAGGAGGAGCCTGAAGAAGAAGAGGCTCCGTTAATAATAAAAAGAAAGAGGAGAGCTCCACAGGTGCTGGTCTCTACCACACCTAAGAAACAAAGAACCTCCATGAGAGGTGGAATAAGTGAACCCCCTACACTATTACAAGGGGCAGGTAGTGAAGTGCCGAAGGAACTCCAACATAATGTTCCACTTCCTACCATAGTCAAGTTCAAAACTGAACTTGCAGAAGAATAAATGAAAGAAGCCTCCCAGACACAAGTAGAAGGACATGTCTCGCTTGATGAGACAATAAATCTATCTGAGGATGAGGTAGTGCAGGATGTGGCTGCACAGAAGATGGAAACACTTGCTACTGATATAACTATGACTCCTCACAAGCCTCCACCAATTCAAACTGTACTTGAGGAGATGAGACAAGCAGAAGAAGAGCAAGAAAAGAGCCCAGAGCAGGTGGCTCAAGAGGTAGGGCTAGAAGCATTGATCACAGAGGTGACCAGTCCTATAGTGGTGGATCTGATAGAGAAACAGGATGCAAGTCCTGAACAGCCAGCAGGATCACCTGATAAAGGCCACCAAATAGCAGAGATAGAGATGGCAGAGTTAGAGGGCCATGCTCTTGAAATCGGCCAACAAAGTCCACCTGATACATTAGAGGAACCTACTATAGTAGAGGTTCAGGAAGCAAGAGCTGATGAAGAGAAAGAAGCACTAGAGGATCCAGCTGCCAAATTACAAGAAGTTGATAGTGCAGGCTCGGAAGAAATAATAGCTGTAGAACAACCACCAGCACCTTAGACAGGATCCCGAGTATCTGGTGAAGAAGATAAGCAACAAGGGGAGGAATTGGGAACAGATGAAGGAATGATAGAAGAAGGTCATGATCATCATGATCAGCAAATAGATGCGCCACAGGGTTCCCCACACCAAGAAGATGCTCCCCCAGAGAAGGAAGTTCCTCAACAGGAGAAGGAGCCACAAGATCAACAGCAAAGAAAGCATCAAGAGGAAGAAAAAGAAAAATCACCATCTCCACAACATCTGTTGATAGAAACGGGGGATATGGGTGAACATCATGATGATGCTGAGAAACATGATCATGTACCTCCATGGTTAGCAAAGGAAGTAAATGTTGAAGAGGAGCTTGAAATTTAAGAGTTCGACGTCTCCACCTTGTTCTCCGCGGATATAATGAAACCCAGGAGGAAGGCCAGAATGACTTTGGCCATCAAAAGAGATCCAGCAACAGGGAGAAGGACCGCACAAATTGCCATACCTGTGGTGGAGAAAGAAGAAGGTAAAATCACTATAGATGAATTTCAAATCAGCACAGTTGATTTGGGCTTTGCCAATGAGGACCAAGAAGGTCAGGAGGGCAAAGACATCATTGACTCTCTAATTCAAAAGGTGAAAAGAGAGAAGGAGAAAAATAAGCAACGTAAAGAGCACATTGCTCGATTGCATGCCTATATCAAAGGGCTGACTGATCCTAAGGATACCACAACTGAACATGCAGTCCCATTGACTGCCATTTCTCAGGAGGAGGTAAATAAATTGGACCTCATGAAGCATGAGGCGTCCGTAATAAGGAAATGGATGTCATCTGCATTGGATGATGCTGTTGAAATAATGAAGGCCTCTTTGAAGAGATGGAGCATTCTAAGTGACTCCAAGACCAAAGTGGATAAATTGCAGATGCAAACCGGGAAGAGGTCTTACAAATTAGAGAGAGTCCTAAGCCTGTTAGGGGAAATAAGGAATATAAATCCTCAACCGCTTATCAGTAAGTAGGTGCTAAATAGTAATACCACATTATTGATAGATATCTGGTATAAAGACACTCAGTTTGAGTGTGGAGTCCTCAAAAGATGTAATAATAAGCTGAGGGATATCAGCATGAGGCTACGGAATTTAATGGCTGAAGAAGCGGTGATATTGGAAGCATTGGAAGGCAAGGTGGAAGGTAAAAAAGAAAATGAAGATGAAGAGTCCACCATTAAAGCTGTATGCAACAACTTCCAATTAGAGACAGATGGTCCACCTGTCCCTTTGACAGGAGAACTGATAGATAAAATAATGAGGATCAAGGTCCAGATGGAGAAATACAAAGAGACACTGCAGGATAGGAAAAATAAGCTTGATAACAGCAGAGACAAATATGAAGCACATAAGCACACCATTGTCAAAGCAAAGACTCAAGATGGCAGAGGAATAGATCAGGTTGTGCATTCATATGAGCAGGTCCGCAGTAGTATGCAGCCCCATATGCAGCAGCATCATCATCAGGATAGTGAAAGTTTAGAAAGTGATGCACATGATGATGACCCGCATGAATCAGTTGAGGAGCATGATGAAGATACATCATGAAGGGGATAGTAGCATAAGTAGTATAGATAGTTACCAGTTGGCAACTTGTGCCATTTTGTAAAGGTTGACAAAGTCAAGAGAATCATGACCGTAGATTTGTATTGATAAATCAGGATCGTAGATCTTTTGTAACGGATTCCTCACCTTATTCTATAAAAGGTGGTGGAATGCCTTGTTGAAACATTCGAAACTTAATTAAAATCTATTTGCTGAAGTATTCAGGGCTTTTTTTCAAAGTTATTGTATATGTACATGTCTTTTGCATGCTTAATGAAAGAGAAGAGTATTTCGATTACAAATCTTCGTAAATCTTGAGTAATCTGTGTTTGAATTCTGGATATGTGCTTTGATTTGCTGCGTCCCTTGGAGTGCTCATCATGTTGCATGTATTGTTTTCATTCCTCATCCTCTGAAGTTTGCATCAACTGTATCTAGCTGTGGAATATCCTGGTGAACATATAGTTTGATTTCTTCTCCTCATGACAGTATCGAGTATGTATGTGGATCAATAGCTAAAGGTTCAACATTAAATAGAAGCATTTCTTCAATTTCTTTTACATTTCAGAGCATTTCATCTCCATAATTGCAAATAATTGATAATCTTAAGCAAATAACATAAATATGCAGACATCTCGTAGATAATCGTAAATATTTAGCATATTTGAATACAAAGCATGTAGAATTGAAAATATCATGCAAAGATTGAGGTATTTCCACATCTTTTCATCAAATAACTGCATAATATAACTTCTCTGTAAAGAATTTATGTAGGAATGTCATGATGATGATAAAATTCCACGTAAGGCCCCAAAATGGAAATAGCAACTCACATTAACCTCTGAGTGACTTCAGACGATTAAGACCTAATCACCGGAGACTTGGGATCCTGAATTCTTTGAATTCATAGTATCTTTCAAGATGAATAAAGGTTAATGCATACTTTTATTCTATGTTTGTTTGTGACTAACATCATGACCAACATAAATTGGTGCTAGAAGGAGGGCCTGATCTGGAATACCACGTTCATCATCATTATTTTCAGGTTTGATGATGCAGAAAGAAAAGTAACCTCTGATCATCTGTGAATTTCAAATACTACACAAATATTTACTTTAAAAGGTTCGTATATGCTCATTCTGTGTAAAGATTTCCAGATCTCACATAAATATTGCAAGCTTTACAGTAGATCGTTCTGAATTCACTAATATTGGCCAAAGATACGTAAATTTGTTCAACTTTTGAAGAATTTAAGCCTTAGACACTTGAGATCTCGTGCTACGGGTCAAGATACCCCAATATCCTGTCATATTTGCAGTATCTTCACAAATATCTCGTAAATAGCCAGTTTGATTAGCCATCTGACTACAAATATCACCTCATTTGGTGAAATCCAGCCAATATTTGTAAAGTTCAGCCAATTTGCCTCAAAATTGGGAAATCCTGGCTCACAGGATAAATACCAGGTCTAGACCTAGGGGAATCTTTGAAGAATTACCTGTTAGAGGTTTCAGACCTAGAACTGTAGACATTCATCATACTCCAGGGTCTAGTGCATCAAGAGCTTCACCAGAACCCCCTCCTGTAACTCCTGTTGGTTTACAAATACCTTCCGGGATATCTGCGACACCTCCTGTTCAGCCTCAGGGTGTACCTTTAGTCCAACCTCAGCCAGCTGCACCATCAGCTCAACCTCCTCAGGTTGCAATGTCTTTCTTTGCGACAAAGTCACCTTTGACTTTTACTGCATATCATGAGCTACCAAAGAATCCGGACAAACTTTGTCCAAAATATCATCCTTATCAGGATGCTGATGATCATATCATGACATTTAAGGAAGCTTGCTGCAGAGCTAGAATAGAACATCAAGATGTGGTGTGCAGGTTATTTCCTTTTTCCTTAGGGGAAGAGGCTTATAATTGGTTCATTAGTCTTGGTCAAGCCTCTATTGGTTCGTGGGCTGTCTTAGAGAAATCCTTTCTTGACAGGTTCAAGGTCCCTATTGATCCATCTATGAATTACCATATGTTTGCTACAATCAAAAGATTTGAGAATGAGCCTATCGCCAATTTCAATGCTAGGTTTCAAAAAATGTTGTCCAAGTTAGTTGCCCCATATGTAGTATCTGATGCCTCTGCCCGGAGTATCTATTATTCAGCCTTGGATCCATTAACTTCCATGTTCATCAGGAGAACACATCCTGAGATCATTACATTGACAGGAGATTTTCAAGAAGCTATCAAAGTGAATCAGCAGTTGATACCTGCTCCTACTCCAAATATAGTATTTCCTACCTTGCCTGGCATGCATTCACAATATCCTGCATCATATCCTGCAACATATTCTCCACAATATCCTAATGGAGTATTGATACCCCCAGCTGTCCTGCCTACACCTTTGCAAGTACCTCCACTGAGCATCATGCCCCCTCCTAATGAAAATGGCCAAGTGCCACAATATCCTGCACAAGCTCAGACACCTCAGGGTGCTGATCTATCCAATAATAACCATGGATCCTCTTTCTTCAAACCTCAGACTGAAAATGTAGTAGCCAAAGCTCAGGAAGAAAAGGAGGAAATCAAAGAGATTTCTGCTCAATTGAGAAAACTCACCACAGAGGTGACACATTTGAGAAATCAGGGTTTCTATTCTCAGTCAAACCAGAATAGAAATTATGCCAATGATAGGTCAAATTATCCTAATAGAGGATATAACACCAATAATTTCAACAATAATGGTGGAAGCAACAATAATCCTCAGAGACAACCCAGAGTGTGGAACTCTAGGCCAAATAATGGCTCATTACCATCACCCCTAGACAATTAGCCTCCTGGTGAAGCCAAATAGACTACTAGAGTCAATCTTGCTGAGGCAGCCCTTACTAATTGGTGCAGGATCCACAATACCAATGCACATGCAGAATTAGATTGTCCACAGTTTAGAATTGCTGCTAGTATCTTTCAGACTGAAGTGTCTAACACTTTTGGAAATCCACCTCATGCAGAAGGAAATGAGATTGTTCCTTGTGGATATGACTCAGCTTTTGTGCTGGAAACCTACATTAACCAACCTCATCAGAGTCACAACCAGATATGTGAGGAATCTACCTTAACCTTTGAAACAAATTATGTTTTCCCCTTTGAGGATGAAAATGAACCTGCAAGAGAACATGAGGAAGTACATGCATATCAGTAGCAATATCCTAGTAAGCATAGTTATAACCTGAGGAGTAATGCCAATAGACCTGCTGGTCCATTGACATCATCCCTACCTCCAAATAATTTCAATACACCTCCTTATCCTAAAGCTAGCAATAATCCGGGGTTTCCCAAGGTAAATGCTCAGTACTTGTCCCCTCAGAACACAGGATCAAAGGTTGTAAATACACCTCATGACTCCGACAAGTTAGTCAGCTATCTGGCTGATGAAATGAAGAAAATTAAGATCAGCCTGTCCCTGTCTGAGTTACTGAAAACTCCTGCCATCAAAAGGGCATTCATGAAATCACTAGATGATCCTGCTTCTAAAGAGGATAGTCATCTTTCAAGTCAATCCAGTGGCAAGGATCATGCTACTAGGGATAATATTGTCAAGCCTAAAGTATCGGCTACAGTCCAAGCTGCTGAAACCTCCCACATGACTTTGTACAGGGATAAAACTGAATCACCTCCGTTTCTCCTTACCATAAGAATGTTCAGTAAAAACCTGCACAACTGTTTGGTCGATTCAGGGGCCTCTACCATTGTTATGCCCCTATCAATATGTAACACTTTAGGACTA
The DNA here is from genome assembly GCA_027924645.1 of Cunninghamia lanceolata. Lineage (NCBI taxonomy): Eukaryota > Viridiplantae > Streptophyta > Pinopsida > Cupressales > Cupressaceae > Cunninghamia > Cunninghamia lanceolata. The sequence continues at coordinate 2,987,223 of BSBN01000341.1, read as the reverse complement.
CATCCTGCTAAATCCCTAAAGAAGGTCACACAGCTGGACAAAATAGAAGTAAGTGTAGTAGGAGAATTAACTCACATCCACATGCAACTGGCATCTGATCCTAGGATCCAATATTACATTGACATTCAGGTAGTTGACATACCTGATACTAATGGGATGTTGCTTAGCCGAGACTGGTCCAAGACGCTCAATGGATATATGTCCACGGATTTCAGTCACATGTGGTTACCATGGAAAGGTATACCTAATCAAATCAGGATTGATGCTGAGCCAAGAATGAAACATATGATCACCGAGTACAACCGAACAAATGAGATCCTGTACGTAGACGTAGAGCCTGGAGTTTATCGCATCAGGCCACAAACTGTCAAAATAGAAGAGATCCTGATGCTTGAGCTGCATCATCATCATGATGATGATCATCAGGAGGGCATGCCAGTCATAGAAAATGATAATAATCCTAATAATGAGAATGAAATAGATCGCTTCAGAGACTTTGAAATGCATCTGTCTAATCAAGTAAAATGTTATCAATTGTTAAATGTACCTGCTAATGATATTTTGATTGATGGATGGTGCAGATTACATGATGAAGCACATTCAGAAAGGACTTGTGAAACATGCTTAGATATGATGATGCTGGAGCAGACATGTAATGAGGCGTCATCATCATGTTCTGAGGTAAATGCTACATATAATGATGATGATGATGACACTAATTCTTATCTGTCTCCTGCAGGAACTGAAGAACTGACAGATCATGACGAAGATCATATCCTAAAAATAGAAGAAGTTCTGGTGTCTAACCAGATAAATGATATAAAGAAAGAAAAGATCACTCCTGGTAGTGATTGTTTTATGGAACCAGATTATGAGTTGTCTGATGAAGACAAAGGTAGTGACCTGACTAGGTTTGAAGAATTTTTAGTAAAGGAAATAGAGAAGATGACCCGACAGCATAAATCTCCCCACGAGGTTTTAATCAAAGGTTGGTGTAGGTTGCACGAGGCACCTCACTCAGAAACAACTTGTTCACTATGTTTACACATTTTGAAGAAGCATGCAACTATAAGCCCAGAAGATCATCCTCCTGTTGAAGCGAAAGAGAAAATTGAAAAGCCATCAGGCTCACAAGAAAAGGGAAAGAAGAAACTTGAGGATGATGATGTCCCTAAGTTAAAATGGATATCAGGTGGAGCAGCAGCCAGAGCTGCAAAGAGAAAAGAAAGTTCAAATAAATGTCCTGCTGAAGATAAACCTTGGATCATGAGGTTTGATGGATCTAAATCCAAGCAAGGTGCTGGGGTAGGAATTGACCTGATTGATCCAACCGGGAAATCCTACTTAGCAGCCTATAGATTATAGTTCCCCTGCACTAACAATGTAGTGGAGTATGAAGCTCTGATTCATGGGATACTGTTTGCTCATAAGAAGAAGATAAAGATTCTGCATGTCTTCAGAGATTTAGAACTAGTGGTGAGGCAAGTAAGAGGAATCTACTCATGTAACTACAAAAAGATGTCCAATTACAAACATCGGGTATGGGACCTGATTGAAGATTTTGAAGCCTTTAATATCACTTATGTACCAAGAGAACAAAACCATAGGGCAGATGCACTTGCCCAAGCTGCCAGTACATTGGAGCCACTGTCTATATTTGGTCTGAAAAGATTTTCAGTAGAACTGGTGTCAGTACCTTCAGTACCTGATAATGTGACTAACCTCCAGGTGTTTGATGATGATCAGCACATTCTGGACTTCATTTCAAATAGAGACATATTTGAAGCTCAGATTATAGATGAGAATAGTATGGAAGATCATGTCTGGGAAGAAGAGGAGATATTAGAGCTGCCTAGCAATAGGATCCCCAAAGGTATGATTGAATTAGAGAGAGCTTTTGATTTGGATAATATGCTTAAACAGAAGGATCTGCCCAAGGTAGATGGAGGTCAATATTCACAAGTGAATATTGGACAAGCTGATGACAAGAAAAACGTCTTGTTGGGTAAGGTTTGCACACCAAAAGAGTTAGAAGGAATAACTCAGGCCCTCAAGGATTACATACATGTAATTACGTGGACATATGATGAGCTGAAGACATATGACACCTCTGTCATAACTCATACTATACCTCTCAAGCTAGATGCTAAACCTTTCAGATAGAAGCAAAGGCCAGTAAATGCCTTGCTCAAACCAATAATTCTCGAAGAAGTCAAGAAGTTGTTAAATGCCAGGATAATATTTCCTGTGAGGCACTCCACTTGGGTGGCTAATCTTGTGCCAGTCAGAAAGAAGAATGGAGACATCAAGTTATGTGTAGATTTCAGGAACCTGAACAGAGCATCAGAGAAGGACAACTATCCTTTACCCTCATTGGATGAAGTTCTGCAGATTGTAAATGGAGCTAAAATGATGTCCTTATTAGACGGTTTTTCAGGATACAACCAAGTGATGGTTGACAAAATTGACAGATTGAAAACTGCCTTCACCACAAAGTGGGGGATATTTGCATATAGACGTATGCCATTCGGACTCATAAATGTTGGAGCTACATTCTAGTGAGCCATGGACATAGCCTTCAGGGGCTTAATAGGAAAATGTATAGTCATATACATGGATGACTTGACAGTATTCTCCAAGGAAAGGGGGAATCATGTTGCTGATCTCAGAAGTGTACTGAAGAAGTGTGAAGAATACAGAATATCTTTGAATCCCAAGAAGTGCATATTTGGGGTGACTACAGGAAAATTACTAGGCCACCTGATCACAGAAGATGGAATTATCATTGATCTTGACAGGGTGGAGTCTATCATGAAGTTACAACTTCCAGGAAGCAAAAAGGAACTCAAGTCTTATTTTGGTAAGATAAATTTTGTGAGGAAGTTCATTACCGGCTTTGCTGAGATTGTCAGACCACTAAATGCCATGTTGAAAAAAGATGCACAGATTGAGTGGACACCAGAAGCCAAAGCTGCATTTGAAGATATAAAAAAAGCCATTTCAGATGCTCCTATCCTTATCAGTCCAGACTACACAAAAGATTTTTACATATATTCATTTGCTTCAGAACATACCTCTGCAGCAGTGTTAACTCAAAGAAATGAGGAGAAAGAAGAGAAACCAATTGCTTTCATGAGCTGTCCTTTCAGAGATGCTGAGTTGAGATATGTAGATGTTGAGAGACAAGCACTTGCGTTAGTTAGAGCAATAAAGAAATTTAGACATTACATACTAAGAAGCAAAGTGATTGCTGTGGTACCTGATGCAGCAGTGAAGATGCTGCTGATGCAAAGTGAGCCTGGTGAGAAAAGAGCCAAATAGATTACTATATTACAAGAGTATGATATGGAAATTACACCAATGAAGCTGGTAAGAGGACAAGTTCTGAACCAGATGATATCTAAAATTGATCCAAACATCACTAGTCAGCAATATGTGATCAATGAGAGGGACAATAAAGAGTGGTACTTAGATATCAAGCACATCCTGATTATTGGAAGATGTCCATCACGAATGCAGGCTTCACAAAGAAGAGCTTTAAAAATAAGATCCCAAAAGTATATGATGAAGGGAGGAACCCTATTCAAGAAGAATTATGAAGGAATATACCTAAGATGTTTAGAAAAACCAGAAGCAAATAGAGTCCTAACAGAACTACATGACAAGTTTGGAATGGCACATGGATCAGCATCGGCCACAACACATGCAATCCTGAGAGCAGGATATTACTGGCCTACAATTTTTAAAGACACAACTGATCATGTTAAATATTGTCATGTTTGCCAGGTTGCTGCCAACAGAGAGAAATATGCTGCACAACCATTGCAGCCAGTAATGGAAGAACGCCCATTTGCACAGTGGGGCATGGACTTCGTAGGACCAATCAATCCTCCGTCCTCCTCAGGTCATAGGTATGTCTTAACAATTACTGACTATTGTACTAGATGGACTGAGGCTATTAGCAGCAAAACTTGCACTGCAGATGACGTCATTAAATTTTTGGAGAGCAACATTGTCACCAGGTATGGAACTCCTTATGCATTGGTAAGTGATAATGGGTCCGCATTCACTTCAACCAAGTTATCAAGTTGGGCTTTTGATCATGGGATTATACTTCAGTTTTCATCCAACTATTATCCCCAGGGGAATGGATTAGCAGAATCCACCAATAAAAATCTACTAAATATCATAAGAAAATTAATAGAGAAAAACCCCAGGGAATGGAACTCATTTCTAAAATATGCCTTATGGGCTGACAGAACTAGAATAAAAACTACATTAGGAAACTCGCCCTTCCAGCTAGTATATGGGGTGGATCCCATCCTCCCTGTAAACTTAAAAATTCCTACCCTATAGTTTGCCCAAGAATACCTAGGCATAGACAATAAGCAAGAAGTCAAGTTGCTTCAGTTGATGCACCTGGAAGAAAAAAGGAGTCAAGCAATCGATCAATTTGCAAAACATCAGGCTGTTGTCAAACGCTGGTTTGACAAGAGAGCCAGAGTTAAAGCTTTTAGGATATCTGATTTAGTCCTGATGTGGGATAAAGCCCATGAAAAGAAAGGTGACCATGGTAAGTTTGATAGATTGTGGATAGGTCCCTGTCAAATTTCTGAGATACTAGGAGACAGCACTTATAGGCTTAAGAACCTGACAGGTGAGGATGTCCCATTGCCAGTCAATGGACAATTCCTCAAACATTATTTCCAGGCCTGAATGACTTCATGACAGTCATGTGTATCATATTGTATATTTGTATAGTCATTTGTACAGTTTGTTTGTTTGTTTTGTTGGTTGGGACCTTGTTCTGATAAATCAGGATGATGCACTTCATCACCCCAGAAATAAACTAAATTGTTAAGGTTCAAGTAATGAGATCACATTTAGACATAGGTTATGATTCATTGTAAGAAGTGTCCATGATCAAGTTTGTGATATCTTTTCATCAGGGTGCCTTTTCTTGGTCAAAATGAATCAATCACAATGAAACATCTAACAGCCTTGGGTTTGCTAAGCACACAAGTATAGGTGTTAAGTGAAAAATCTAAAGGGACTCCCTTGCTACCAATACAATCTCCAACCTAAAGCTGCCAATGACTATATCTTGTACAAATGAGCTGACATGATGATATCAGATACGAAAAATAAAAAATTAGAAAAGAAATAAAATTAGGCCATCTAAGTAACTCTACCGGGGCTATAGACGCCTGCTGGCAGTGGGGCTCTACTTAGGGAGATTGTATAGATAACCTTGCCAGGGCTATAGACGCCTGCTGGCAGCAAGGCTCTATCTAGTTTAACACCAGTTACTTATGTTTTCCACTTGCTTTCAAGATGAGGATAATTCATCATATGCACACACCTGATCTTTGGTTAGCATTGTTACCATGATGAAATTTTATCATTCAGAAGATCATGATACTTATATTTAGATAGAATTAAAATACTATAGATGAATGTGATCACATCACTTGAATCATTGGGATTTGTTTGTTTTCTTTGGTGGCAAGTTGTTGTGTGGTTACACAACACGCCCCATTTTGATTTGGCAAAACAGGGACCCAACCTTTTGGCTTGGCTTGTTTGCTCTCTGGCAGTCTGGTAAAAGTAAGTCAGGTGCATCATCATGTGGAGTCAGGATGAGGTAAGTCCCCATTATGAGGTTAGTTTGTTAAATGTCATATTTCATTTCTGCGACCTCATAGTTTGAAAGAATATTAAAATTCACGCAGGTTTGTCGTTTACATCATCCGGATATTCCTCAGGATGTGAGAGTTATGAATGGTCAAAGTTTCAGTCAAACCTGATATTCGTAAGAAGAGGGATCATATTTTTTCTTATATAACCTATCATCCTTTTGAAGATCATCATCATATTTTGAAATATTCCCTGACAATATCCTACGGCTCAAATATCCGGACGTCAACTTTAAGTGGTAGTAAGTCTTCCCCGTCAAGTGGTCTTTAGTATCACGGGCGACATGTTTTGAATGTAACCCGATATTTCTTAACATCCTCCTGACACAAAATGTCACCCTTAGCAAATATCCTGATGATGCCATCCAAACCAGATAAATGAAGAAGCAAACATCCTGATGACATTATCATCACATTCACATTTCGACAGGATATTTTCCAAACAGGATCATGTTCGCCTAACATGACGATAACATCATGACGCCTTTCCGATACAAAGAACGAATATCACGATGACGTCATCCTGATATTCCAAAAAAATACATGTAAGTTTGTCTCGTCATCATCATATTTTGAAACATCACCTGATACACTGAAATATCCTCCTGATGTACTAAACATAAACAAAGGTGCTTTTGTCACCTGAGTCTTGTCGCGATAACAATTTCAATATGAGGGAGGAGGATGCTATTGAAACTCAACCCGATATTTGCGAATATCATCCTGCCCTCATGATATCCTGTCATATGGATATCCCCCTGCTCCCATTGCCGCCATTATCATTTAATGCACGCAGATATGGTAGGTAGTTCCCGCCGACCCTGGAACCCAAAGAAACACCTGGCGAGATCTTGCGTTTTCGCACGAATGATCAAGGAATGTAATCTAACTTGTCAGAGTTGCCCTAAGTGTACCCTAACTACGAGGTTAAAAGGTAACTCAGCCGCCATTTTCACATTTACCTTGCGATAAACTTGTTTTACAGAGCACCAGCATCCATATCTGCATACCAGCTACCGTTGCGCGATTTGAGCTCACAGACAGAAGGAAAGAGGTGATCATCAACTGAATTAGGAGCGTTGTTGGCAATCCACTAGTATAAAAGAGAAATTTGCATAACCAAGTAAGTAAATGAAACCCTCATCATGTCATTATTGTTCACGTAAGATGATAGAAGTTTTGGTTTATGCATATAATGGTGAAGAAATACAGTAGGCATAGTGATCTTAATTGCAATATGTATGCATGTATATACCTATTGTGAGTTAGGATTTTTGTTAATTGTAGGTACTCATGGCTGACAAACGGTATGTTAAGTGTCAAGAGGAATTCAGTAGGCCTATGTTCTCTTCTCAGAGGGGAGTCCTATTCAAGTATGGAGCAATCACAGATACCCATCAGGGGAGCACCAATCTGGAGGCCTGGTCAGCTAAATTGAATGATGGGCAGGACAAGAGTCCTATGCTGGATGCAGTATTTGTATCAGGAATGTGGAATGCTGCTAGTTTCCCGTATTCCATGGAATCTCTAGAGCTGGTTATAAAATGTGCCCAAAATTATAATCCTCAGACGAGGCAAGTGGTAAAGCATGGGAGAATATATGTAGACCTTTCCATCAAGGGTCTCTCCCAGACATTTGGATTGCCATTGGGCAGTAAGGTAAAAAGTGTGGACCTGAGGAAGGCAGAGAAAGAGTATGAGGCCAACAAGAAATCGGCCAGAAAGAACATGTATCAATGGCGAGCAGAGAACAGCACATATCCTGCGGCGGCCAAACTCCCAGTGCACCTATTTAAATATGATTTTAGTGAGGAGTACCAATATATGATTGCACTCTTGAGTCGAGTAACAGGCCAACTTGATACTGGTAGTTTCAGGGATTGGATGTATGGAGTTATAATGATGTCTATGTATTCTAACACCAAGCCACTGTGGGGCCAAATAACAAGTGATGCTCTACATGAGCAACTGATGAACCTGGGAGGTTCAAATCGTGTATTTTACATGACATCCTACATTATTTATTCTTGTGCTTATAGAGGCACTTTTGATGCCTTGGTTACAGATGGAAAGCTCACAGGCACAAATGTTGCATACATCTGGGATCATCATCCTCAGCTACAGAGAACCAACCACTTCAGAGACTACAAACTGGTCAATGATGCATTCTCTATGCATCTGGTGAGGACCATGGAAGAGGACAGAACAAAAAGATTGAGCATGGATGCTCAAGAAGTAGTCTACAGGCATGGAGCCTGGTATATCCAGTTTGCAACTTTTTCTTATATAAGGGTTGAGGGTTTTGAGGAACATCCCCTCATGCTGCCGAGGTATCCCACAGATGCAGTGATATTAATGGAATTTATCAGGCAGGGCTCCGTGATGATAAAGATATACAAGGACGCCAAGAAGTTGCCACCAATTTTGTTCCCAGTCAACATTGGCAACTATATGTGCCCTGATTCTGACAATATAAAGAAGGTGATGGTCACCCTGAATAAAATGAATCTGCAGCCTTTCCCAATAACAAGACCATATGATCCTTACGGTAAGATACAGAAGATACTAGGGAAGCCTATTCATCAAAGGCACCTAGAGGATTTTTGGGCTGACTGCGAAGATGAGGTAGAAGCCAGGAGAAGAAGGTATCAGAGGTTGACTCTGAACCAAATTAGGACTTTTGATTGCATCTCCTTCCCCAACAATTGAAGAAGGATGATGGCAGGACAATGGTAGATGAATATGAACAGAAAAAGATATACAATGACACTATCTCTGCACCTAACCTCACCATGCAGGAAGATATATCCTTGGACCCATTCATTGCCAGGGCCATACAGCTGACTCAAGCTTGGGTCGATGATCAGGTGGATTCATTGAAAAAGAAAGGTGTTGCCATTACGGTGGACAACAAAAAGAAGGGACAGGATATTCCTGGGGAGGTATATGATGACTTCCTACTTGAGAAGAGGAAGACTAAGGGAGACAAGTTACCTCCACCACAGCAACAGAGAAAAAGACCCCAAAGGGGTAAGAAAGTGGATAAACAACCCAAAGGGGTTATAATTGACAGGGTAGTGTTTATAGCTGAGGAGGCGGCAGGATCAGGATCAGGATCAGGATCAGAGTCAGAATCCCCTCCAAAGAAAGAGAAGCCCAAGAAGAGTAAAACAGCTGAGGCTGGAATAACTGGGACCCTGGAAGTGGCTCAATCCTCAGGGAAACATGATACAGAGGATATCCTCATGGAGGAGGAGCCTGAAGAAGAAGAGGCTCCGTTAATAATAAAAAGAAAGAGGAGAGCTCCACAGGTGCTGGTCTCTACCACACCTAAGAAACAAAGAACCTCCATGAGAGGTGGAATAAGTGAACCCCCTACACTATTACAAGGGGCAGGTAGTGAAGTGCCAAAGGAACTCCAACATAATGTTCCACTTCCTACCATAGTCAAGTTCAAAACTGAACTTGCAGAAGAACAAACGAAAGAAGCCTCCCAGACACAAGCAGAAGGACATATCTCGCTTGATGAGACAATAAATCTTTCTGATGATGAGGTAGTGCAGGATGTGGCTGCACAGAAGATGGAAACACTTGCTGCTGATATAACTATGACTCCTCACAAGCCTCCACCAGTTCAAACTATACTTGAAGAGATGAGACAAGCAGAAGAAGAGCAAGAAAAGAGCCCAAAGTAGGTGGCTCAAGAGGTAGGGCTAGAAGCATTGATCACAGAGGTGACCAGTCCTATAGTGGTGGATCTGACAGAGAAACAGGATGCAAGTCCTGAATAGCCAGCAGGATCACCTGATAAAGGCCACCAAACAGAAGAGATAGAGATGGCAGAGTCAGAGGGCCATGCTCTTGAAACCGGCCAACAAAGTCCACCTGATACATCAGAGGAACCTGCTATAGTAGAGGTTCAGGAAGCAAGAGCTGATGAAGAGAAAGAAGCACTAGAGGATCCAGCTGCCAAAATACAAGAAGTTGATAGTGTAGGCTCGGAAGAAATAATAGCTGTAGAACAACCACCAGCACCTCAGGTAGGATCCCCAGTATCTGGTGAAGAAGATAAGCAACAAGGGGAAGAATTGGTAACAGATGAAGGAATGATAGAAGAAGGTCATGATCATCATGATCAGCAAATAGATGCGCAACAGGGTTCCCCACACCAAGAAGATGCTCCCCCAGAGAAGGAAGTTCCTCAACAGGAGGAGGAGACACAAGATCAACAGCAAAGAAAGCATCAAGAGGAAGAAAAAGAAAAATCACCATCTCCACAACATCTGTTGATAGAAACGGGAGATATGGGTGAACATCATGATGATGCTGAGAAACATGATCATGTACCTCCATGGTTAGCAAAGGAAGCAAATGTTGAAGAGGAGCTTGAAATTCAAGAGTTCGACGTCTCCACCTTGTTCTCCACGGATATAATGAAACCCAGGAGGAAGGCCAGAATGACTTCGGCCATCAAAAGAGATCTGGCAACAGGGAGAAGGACCGCACAAATTGCCATACCTGCGGTGGAGAAAGAAAAAGGTAAAATCACTATAGATGAATTTCAAATCAGCACAGTTGATTTGGGCTTTGCCAATGAGGACCAAGAAGGTCAGGAGGGCAAAGACATCATTGACTCTCTAATTCAAAAGGTGAAAAGAGAGAAGGAGAAAAATAAGCAACATAAAGAGCACATTGCTCGGTTGCATGCCTATATCAAAGGGCTGACCGATCCTGAGGATACCACAACTGAACGTGCAGTCCCATTGACTGCCATTTCTCATGAGGAGGTAAATAAATTGGACCTCATGAAGCATGAGGCGTCCGTAATAAGGAAATGGATGTCATCTGCATTGGATGATGCTGTTGAAATAATGAAGGCCTCTTTGAAGAGATGGAGCATTCTAAGTGACTCCAAGACCAAAGTGGATAAATTGCAGATGCAAACCGGGAAGAGGTCTTACAAATTAGAGAGAGTCCTAAGCCTGTTAGGGGAAATAAGGAATATAAATCCTCAACCGCTTATCAGTAAGTAGGTGCTAAATAGTAATACCACATTATTGATAGATATCTGGTATAAAGACACTCAGTTTGAGTGTGGAGTCCTCAAAAGATGTAATAATAAGCTGAGGGATATCAGCATGAGGCTACGGGATTTAATGGCTGAAGAAGCGGTGATATTGGAAGCATTGGAAGGCAAGGTGGAAGGTAAAATAGAAAATCAAGATGAAGAGTCTGCCATTAAAGCTATACACAGCAACTTCCAATTAGAGACAGATGGTCCACCTGTCCCTTTGACAGAAGAACTGATAGATAAAATAATGACGATCAAGGTCCAAATGGAGAAATACAAAGAGACACTGTAGGATAGGAAAAATAAGCTTGATAACAGCAGAGACAAATATGAAGCACATAAGCACGCCATTGTCAAAGCAAAGACTCAATATGGCGGAGGAATAGATCAGGTTGTGCATTCATACGAGCAGGTCCACAGTAGTATGTAGCCCCATATGCAGCAGCATCATCATCAGGATAGTGAAAGTTCAGAAAGTGATGCACATGATGATGACCCACATGAATCAGCTGAGGAGCATGATGAAGATACATCATGAAGGGGATAGTAGCATAAGTAGTATAGATAGTTGCCAGTTGGCAACTTGTGCCATTTTGTAAAGGTTGACAAAGTCAAGAGAATCGTGACCGTAGATTTGTATTGATAAATCAGGATCGTAGATCTTTTGTAACAGATTCCTCTCCTTATTCTATAAAAGGTGGTGGAATGCCTTGTTGAAACATTTGAAACTTAATTGAAATCTGTTTGCTGAAGTATTCAGGGCTTTTTTTCAAAGTTATTGTATATGTACATGTCTTTTGCATGCTTAATGAAAGAGAAGAGTATTTCGATTACAAATCTTCGTAAATCTTGAGTAATCTATGTCTGAATTCTGGATATGTGCTTTGATTTGCTGCGTCCCGTGGAGTGCTCATCATGTTGCATGTATTGTTTTCATTCCTCATCCTCTGAAGTTTGCATCAACTGTGAATATCCCGGTGAACATATAGTTTGATTTCTTCTCCTCATGATAGTATCGAGTATGTATGTGGATCAATAGCTAAAGGTTCAACATTAAATAGAAGCATTTCTGCAATTTCTTTTAAATTTCAGAGCATTTCATCTGCATAATTGCAAATAATTGATAATCTTAAGCAAATAACATAAATATGTAGACATCTCGTAGATAATCATAAATATTTAGCATATTTAATACAAAGCATGTAAAATTGAAAATATCATGCAAAGATTAAGGTATTTCCACATCTTTTCATCAAATAACTGCATAATATAACTTCTCTGTAAAGAATTTCTGCAGGAATGTCATGATGATGATAAAATTCCACGTAAGGCCCCAAAATGGAAACAGCAACTCACATTAACCTCTGAGTGACTTAAGACGATTAAGACCTAATCACCGGAGACTTGGGATCCTGAATTCTTTGAATTCATAGTATCTTTCAAGATGAATAAAGGTTAATGCATACTTTTATTCTATGTTTGTTTGTGACTAACATCATGACCAACAATTCTCTGTTAAAAGAATAGAAGTACAAAATGGCACTTGCCAATTAGGGCTCACTACCCAAGCACACTGCTCACAAGAGGCTCACTGCCTACAATAGTTTATAGAAAGAAACCAAGTATTTGAATTGATGAGAAGCATCCACATATGTTGAGGTTCAATTTCGTTTAGGCTCAATATACTAATCTACTACACTTCATTCTTCCTCTGCTTTCGTGCTGCTATTCTGTCACATACCGGACCTATATAGCTACTTCCACACTACTCTCTACTTTTCTTCACACAACACAACACACCACACACCTTCATATCAAAATCCATCTGGTATATATATATCCACATCAAGGATTTTAACACCTTTCTAGTCGGCATTCGGAAAACTCAAGATATTTTCAAACTCTGGTCTGTCAGCTGAATCCATGCTTACTAAGTGATGCGTATCAAAAGAATATTTATAGGAGTAATCAATCATGCCGGCCGACCATGAATGATCCCTTAAGAAACTTGATCACCATCAATTTCTCATCCAAATTAAGGTTTGATGCTCTGTTGGTCAGTTCTTTCTCAGTCTATTCTGCCAAACAGGAACCCAACACTTAGGTGCTCATATCTTTTCACTCTTTCATCACCAGAGGCTCAATCTCTAGAATGTATCAGTCAAGGTACTCCTCTTGACTTCCCCAAGTCCGTACTTTACTAAGATAATTCATCTGAGAGATCCAGACTTGATTGTTGAACCTTGTTGTATGCTTTGTTCTTGCTTACTGGACCAAAATACTCTTCAGTCTGACTTCCGGTATAGTCATACCATGTGTGAATGTGTGGGATGGACTTTGTTGCCATTAATGACAACACTCATGAAGCCACTCAGTGTCTCTTTCCAACAATCTCCCCCTTTGGCATTAATGGCAACACTTAGTGAAAAATGACTAAGTGTCACACTACACTCCCCCTTGGCTGATGCTCTATTCTAATGTACACTTTTTTGGATCTCCCCCTTAGCTAGATTCCACATTTTTCATTGTTCCTTACTCCGCCTTTGACATCAATGGCAAAGGGTGGAATCCGCAAACCAAAATTTGCAAAATTTAAGCTATACATAGTCGCATAAGTATATATACAAGTGATATTTACATATACTTAAGTATATCTGCAAAAATTGTTTTCAACTGGGCAAATTCTATTGCCCAACTCTGCTTCATCCTGTCCAAAATCAAGATATGACCACTGAGAAAAAATGCAAAGGCTTCTGCCCTCTTTATGTCTGCCGGATCATTGGCCTGGGCTGTGGTATGTGCATCACTTAGGACCTCATGCATTGCTTCAAACTTGGGGATAATTATCCCTCTTAGTTCACTTATCCTACTTATTATGTCCTTCTTCTCCTTTTCAAGCCCCTTTATTTCATTTATACTGGAAATGGTCTGACATTCTTGATTCATTATGGAAGAGGTGAGAGGATCAAAATTTTGAGATAAACTTGATAGTTTGCTCTCTTGTTCTTCCACCTTCTTCGCAATGTCTGCTGTCAAGGTGGACCAAGATAGACAAAATTTGTATAAATTTCTACCATCTTTAAGAGCATTTTCTAACCTCTTTATCCCAATATCCAAATTTCTCCTATCATTTGTTATTGGTCCCTGCACCTCAGAGAATCTCTTTCGCAAAAATTCTTTCTGAACTTTATCTTTTGCTGACTTCTCCAAAGAATCAAAATGTGTGCTAATAGAATTAACAAGAGATTTTAAGTTACCGGATGAAAAGGCCAAAAGATCCTTCTAAAACGATGGCATGATCTTTTCCAATGCATCGGATGCAATCTCTATTAGCTCATAGTCTTCCATGTGAGACTTCAAAAGTTTTTCTTTTGCCTTTGCTTGGGCAAAGGATGCTATCTTCATTATCTGAACCGAGGAGAGGGAATCAAAATTGAACGGTCCTTGAAACAGTTCAGGTTCATCAATCTCCATCATTCTTTGGTCAAGAAATCTTTAACTGTTTCTACAGTGTCTCTTGCCGGAGACATAATCTTCTTTCCTTCTGCAACCTCAAAACTGTCTCCTGGGGTCTTCTCTGTTTGATCTTCTTCTCTTCCTTTTACCTTTTCTTCTTGACTGATTTTCTCCTCTATTCTTTCTTCTCCTTTAGATCTGGAGTCTGCTGGGTAATCCGGAAGAGAGATGTTTACTTCTTCATGGACCTCCTCTTCCGGAGCAGAGGAATCTAGGTCCTTAGTCTTCTCCTCACTTATCTCCTTTGGCTCTTCTATAATTTTCTTAGTAGAGTCTTCCTTTGATGCATTTATTCCCTCGACATCAGAAGATTCATCACTTAGGTCCTCTATAATAGGAATATTGAATCTTTTATATGCATTCTGGAGGATATCTTCAGTCTTTTTACCACTTCATTAGTCTCTCTGAGCATAATCTTGTTCATTCTGGCTTTGCTCTAGAACTCATCCTTGCAATCCTTGAAGATCATGTCCATTTATTTAGGAGTGATGGAAGGATAGAGCTGAATAGCTATCTGTTCTTAGATCTCTAGGTCCTTTGCCTTAGCATTGTTCTTTCTTATTTCAAGTTCCTTCTCTAGGATTTTAGGAATTAGAGATATGATCTCAATGAATGCTTTATTATAGATGTTAAGATACCTGACTGTAGCATCTTGCAAGATCTTCTGGTCAGCTTCATTATATTCATCATAAAATTCAGTCATCGGTTTTAGGTTCCCCTCCATAGTGACTGATTTGATGATATCATCAATGCAGAGAGTACGCTTTTCAACAAATTCTTCTACCTTTTCTTCCTTGCCTTGACTGGTAAAGGATTCACCAGATATTTTCTTCTTCTTCTTCAATTTCTTGACCTCCTCATCTGACTCTGTCTCTTCATCATATTTTTGACTTGTATATGACCTTGTGGCCTTTTTCTTTGTTCTCTTCTCACCCTTTCCGGATGTCTTGGCTTCCAGTTTAGAGGCTTTTTGGCTCTCAGAGGTGGCAGGTGCAGAGCTTTTGGAAGATCTCGTCCGGGAGGGGGCTTGCACTGGAGCACTTTCTTTTTCTGTTTCTTGCCTTTCTTCCTCTGCCCTTTCCATCTTCTCTTTGTTGGCATCAACTATCTCCTTTGATATTCCATATCTCTTGGCGACTTCTTCTACTTCCCTTCTCACTTTTCTCTTGATCTTAGGCTATCTCAGTTCAACATGAACTTTTACACTCAACTCTTGGAAGGTTCCAAACCTTTTTGCCTTTGGGTCCTTAGGCTGACTTAGTAGGTGTTGGATATGCAGTTCTAGAATTTTTTCATCCACCTCATAGCCCATTGACATAATCCACACTATTATTGGTTCTACTGCCTCCATTAGGCATTGATCAGTGTCTACCATGAAGCACATTGTAACCTTGTATTTTTCAACTAGAGATTGAGGGAATCTCTCTCTAGCCTGCATCATGCCTTGGAAGTTTTTGAAGTAACCCCAGAGAGCTGTGCTTTGAGCCTTGGCATCACCAAGCCCATACATGTAATCTCTTATTTGTATGGCAACAGGTCTGTCATTTTGCCATATCTAGCCACTAGTTCCAGGTGGCTCATTCATATAGTAGAAGAATAGACAAAGTATCAAGCCACCGTACTTAAAAGAATTATTTTTATCCTTCTTTATTTTCTGTAAATTCTCTAACAGTTGATTCAGGAGAAGCTCACAAAGATCATAGTCAGTATTTTTCCTTAGCATTTCATAAGCAGTATATATAGCAGTTCCAGATACTAAATTCTCCCTACTGGAGTGATAGATTTTGTAACCAATTATCATAGAGGCAAAGTTGATATCCAGATCTATGATGTCTTTTATTGTCATTGTCCTCTTGTCAAATATTGATTTGGTAGCCTCACTTACAGTTTGGTTTTTGATTAATTTGAGAGTAGGCAACCCACTGGATGAGTGTAATGTGGTTACTACCCTAATTGTATCCTTGGTTATCTTGAATGGCCTCATTAACTACATTAAGTTGTCATGCATTCTGCTTAGAACATACCGGACCCATTCATCTTCTGCAAAATAGGGGAAATGAATGCACTGTCCAAAATGCTTATCCCGGATGGCCTTGTATTGGGGTTTAAGTTCAAATGATTCATCTATCAGTTCCTTGTGATAGATATCCATCAGCTTGGATTCTCCAAATTCTTCAATGTTCGCGTGTATGTAAACCCTAACATCTTCTACATGTAGAATTCCATGCAGAATGCTAGAGAATGCGCCTAGGGGGTCAACTTCTAGGGATTTGTAAGGATGTTTCTTGAACTTAGAGCATGATCTATCAGTGATTTTAACAACATTTGGAGTAGCCATCTTTCAAAGGATTCAAAGAGAGATATTCAAGAGCAAAAAATACATTTTACGCTTATAGGGTTCACGATAAGAGTTGAAAAGATCTCTAGTTGAATCAAATTCTATGGTTGATCGTTGAGAGAGTTGAAGCAATCTTGTTGCAAAGCTCTTTCTACCTTCTTCTTGAATGCAAATGTGCAAATGATGAACAAAAGAACCCTTTTATTTCTGCGCAAACCCTAATTCCATTTTGTAATAAATGTACAACTTAAGTTATTCCGGTTGCCTTGTTCTCCTTGTCTTGAGAGATCTTTCTGGATCACTTAGATATACTTTATTTTTTTTAATCATACCGGATCTAACTATGAAAATCTTGCTCTTACCGGATGACTGTTAAACTAGATCAATCTTGGATGATTAACCTCTTCAAAACCTCTTGCAGATCTTTTACCAAGGGTTATTTAGATATCTCTTGAGAACTCTTCAATCCGCAACACTCCATGTGCTAATTTCAGGCACTAATTGACTGGCTAGGGGAAATTATTTTCTTTTGTGACTCCCCCTAAGCCAGAGCTCACCTATTTAGTTTCTAGAAGAAATATCAGCACCAGATTCTAGTGCGGATCCATCCCCAACATTTTCTATACTTCTCTTCACCCAAATCTTGTTCATCTCCCTTTGAATTTCATTCGTATTCATTTTTCCTTTCCCTTTGTCTTGATTTTGATTATGATGCACTGGACCCTTTTTATCCTGATTTTTACTTTTGCAGAATTTGGTAATATGACCGGATCTATTGCAATTGTAGCAAACAATATTTCTTTGCATATTTGATTGATATCCTCTAGATTTGCATTGATTAGCCATATGTCCCATTATATTGCATGCAAAGCATCTACCGTTGAATGAATTGTTTATTTGCATATTTCTACATTCATGAGATTTGTGACCATACCTTTTGCAATTAAAACACTGTCCAGAGAAGAATGAATTAGTCTTCAGGATTCATTCTTCCTGTACACTGATTTTCTTTATGACCAAAGTTATTGTAATTGTGGCAGTATCCATTGAAGGATGGATATCTTTGAGCATTTGGTTGTTTTACCAGAGGTCTTCTAGGCCTGTTCCTTGGATTTTCTGATCCAGAGTTCTTCTAACTGGATCTGGAGCTTTCCCCTTTCTCATATCCCAATCCTTGCTTGTCATCACCCTCTTTTGGCTTTCAAGAAGAACTTCAAGTTGAGCAGAGCTTATCTTGAATTTCTCTTTGTATTCATTTGTTGTTTGAAGATCCCTTTTAAGAGTGTCTATCTGATTCTCAAGTTGTTCTTCATTGTCTCCAGCATCTTCAAGATCAGATTCTAGATGCCTGATTATTCTATCCATTTTGTGGCAGTATTCTAACTTCTCCTTGAGAGATTGTTTTAGATTATCTTCACTTTTCCTTTTCTCTTCAATTTTTTGGGTGAATTTCATAACTCCTAATTCCATTTCATGTCTTACCATAATGACCTCTTTTGATAACTTTTCACATAACTTGGTTTTCTCATTCAGATCTTCATTAGTATCATTGGCTTCACTTTGACTTGCTAATTGTTGAAGTAGTTCCTTTCTTTTTTTCATTGAGATACTTAGTTTTTCTTTGAGTTCATTTATGAAATCATCAGCTTGTTTAAGTCTTTCCCTTAGGTTATTGACTTCAGATTGAGATTACTCAAGATCATCTCAGGTAGACTAAAGTTGATCCCTCATACCGTACATATCCATTGAGATTCCTAGATCTTCCTCAAGCTATTAGGCTCTGTCTAGAGGAACTTGGCTCTGATACCAATTGTTGATAACTGAGAGGGGGGGTGAATCAGTTATCTTAATTATTTGACTTTCTTTTCTTCTTTAATGATTAGTGTAGTATCAAAACATATAAGCATACATGAACATGAGAGCAGAAATAAACTCAACGCTCATAACACAATGATTTTGACGTGGAAAACCCTGTTAAGGGAAAAAACCATGGGGTGACTAACCCAAGATTGTATTCTCTATTAAAAGAATAGAAGTACAAAATGGCACTTGCCAATTAGGGCTCACTGCCTGAGCACACTGCTCACAAGAGGCTCACTGCCTACAATAGTTTATAGAAAGAAACCAAGTATTTGAACTAATGAGAAGCATCCACATATGCTAAGGTTCGGTTCTGGTTAGGCTCAATATACTAATCTACTGCACTTCATTCTTCCTCTGCTTTAGTGCTGCTGTTCTGTCACATACCAGACTTGTATAGCTACTTCCACACTACTCTCTACTTTTCTTCACACAACACAACACACCACACACCTTCATATCAAAATCCATCTGGTATATATATATCCGCATCAAGGATTTCAACACCTTTCTAGTTAACATCCAAAAAACTCAAGATATTTCCAAACTCTAGTCTATCGGATGAATCCATGCTTACTAAGTGATGTGTATCAAAAGGATAGTTGTAGGAGTAATCAATCATGTTAGCCAACCATGAATGATCCCTTAAGAAACTTGATCACCATCAATTTCTCATCTGGATTAAGGTCTGATGCTCTGCCGGTCAGTTCTTTCTCAGTCTATTCTGCCAAACAGGAACCCAACACTTAGGTGCTCATATCTTTTCACTCTTTCATCATCGGAGGCTCAATCTCTGGAATGTATCAGTCAAGGTACTCCTCTTGACTTCCCCAAGTCTATACTTTACTAAGATACTTCTTCTGAGTGATCTGGACTTGATTGTCAGACCTTGCTGTATGCTCTGTTTTTGTTTACCGGACCAAAATACTCTTTAGTCTGACTTCCGGTATAGTCATACCATGTCTTGCAGATGTGTGGGATGGACTTTGTTGACATCAATGATAACACTCATGAAGCCACTCAGTGTCTCTTGCCAACAGTATCTTCACCAGAGGCTGGTGCGGATCCATCCCTAACCTCATTAACATATTTCTTAATCTAGACCTTGCTCATTTGCTTCTTGATTTCTGCTGGATCAATCTTGTTCTTACCTTTATCTTCTCTCTGCTCTATTTTTCTCTTCTCCACAGAATAATCTCTTTTCTCATTCTTGTATCTATAGAATCTTGCAACATGTCCAAACTTGTTGCAAGTGTAGCATACCACATTCCTCTATCCCTGGTTCCTTCTGTTGATTGCATTCATTCTTGTTCTACATTAGTTAGCCATATGCCCAAATCTATTGCATGTAGAGCACTTTCCATTGAAAGACTATGTATTTCTTGTATTGTTAAAACCATTCTTTATCAAGCTTCTGCATTCATTTGATTTATGACCAATTTTCTTGCAATTGAAACATTGACTACAGAATGATGGAGTATTCTGATTCATTCTACTCCTACACTGGGCAGCCTTATGACTAAACTCATTGTAGTTAAAACAATGGCCATTGAAAGATGGGTACCAATAAGCATTTGGCTATCTGACTGGAGGTCTTTTGGGTCTTCTTCTCTAATTCTAGAATTGGTTGCTTTTATTTTTCCTCATCTCCAAGTTTTCTTGACCTGATTTTGAGCTTTCTCCTCTTTCAAATCCCAAACCTTTCTTGTCATCTGAACTCTTTTGACTTTCAATCAGATCCTCAAGCTTAGCAGAGCTTACTTTGAATTTTTTTATAACTATTGGCTGCCTCCAGATCAAATTTTAGAAGTAACACACCTTTGGCCAATTTATCACATTCCTCAGATTTATTCTTTACAACTTGATCCAGATGCCTTTCAATCTCTTCTTTCTTTTCAACTTCCAATGTTAAATTGTTTAGGATTTTATGTGCTTCATCCAATTGATCACTTAGTTCCTTGCTTTTCTCTTTAAACTTCTTGACTTGTTCCCTTAGCTTTAGGATGCATTCATTAGCTTCTTGAACATTAGCCTTTAGATCCCTAATTTCTACTTTAGATTTTTCAAGATCAATAAGAGCTGCTTCTAGTTCAACATTGCTCTCATATGAGAAATTTCCAAATCTCTTTGTTGCCATGAGTACACTATCCTGGATCTTCCTCAGGTTGTTAAGCCTCTTCCAAGGAACTAAGATTTGATACCAATTGATTAATACAAAGAATACTAGGGGGGTGAATTAGTATTCTTAAAACCTTTTCATTCACACATTCATTAATCTATTTACCAAATTCAATAACATGAAAGCAAAGTAAACACAAGAAGAGTAGCCACAAATTCATAACACATAGACACCAAGATTTTACGTGGAAATTAAACCTAAAAAGGGAAAAACCACAGTGAGTGTTAGCTCACAATATATTATGATAGCAATACCGAATTACATGAAGGCTCACTGCCTTAGGGCTCATTGCCTAAGGAGTCACTATCCAAAGAAGTGCTCACTGCCAAATAGAAGAGAAGAGAATAGAAAGAAGTGGCTAACTACCAAGAAAGGACTGCTATAGGTGCATCTACAAGATAATGTAGTGCAATGCCAATTTGCTTAGTATATAGATTCAAATGACTTCAGACTATCTGCCCTACTTTTTTGCTCTGCTTCACAATACTTCTGTCCTTTTGCCTTTACTGTCCTTTCACTAATTGTAGAACTTCCTTAGGTCATACAATCATGGAATTCACATTCTATTCACTCATCCTCTATTCCCCAACACTGAAATCCATCGAGTATATATGTCCGCAACAAGATTCATCTTACAATCAGGTCGGCAAGACAAACATGAAACATGTATACAAGTGTTATACCTCGTTGTCTTGATCTTGTGCACAAAAATCAATATAGACCTAAAAAAACATACAGTAGTCTTCATATAGGTCAACACCAATCATTCAACCACTTAGATTGATTATTCAAACAATATATCTTCTTCTCATATTGATTTAACATGTCTATCAGCTTGACAGGGTTTTAACCTCCAATAATTGGCCCCTCAACTTCGCTCTCTCTCTTAGAGCACTCCCCAGCATGGTTTCAAATCATAACCCCATTGTTTTGGAGTGGGCTGATGATAGAAGAAAAGGACCTTTTCCTTTTAGATTTGAAGCTATGTGGATCAGGCACCTTGACTTCAGAAATCTCCTTTCTGGCTGGTGGCAAATTAAGGTGGCTGGTACTCCTATGTTCTATCTTCACAAGAAACTCCTCCACATCTGACATCAGGTTTATGGAACAGGTATAGCTTTGGTAATATTTTTTCTAAGAAGAAATTCATCTCTAATAATCTTGAGGACATACAACTTAGGATTGCCCAGGGGGATAGGTCTGAGTCTTTGGCTACTTCCAAAGACAACCTCATCAAGGATTGGAAGGATATCATGTACAACGAAGAAATTTTTTGGAAACAAAAGTCCCGCATCCAATGGCTTAAAGAAGGGGATCGGAACACGGCCTTCTTTCATAAATCTGCCCTTAAACATAGAAAATTTAATACTATATCTTCTATTAAATTGGAGGATGGTAGTTTTATTACTAAAGATGAGGAGATTGGAGATAATGTTGTTAGTTTCTTTCACAACCTGCTGTCGGAGTCTGGGCCAATTGCTGACAATTCACTGTCTATTTCTCAACTGTTAGAAGAGATACCTTATGTTTTGACTGTGGAAGATAATGCTAACATTTTGAAAACTGTTACTAAGGAAGAAGTCAGGGATGTCTTTTCTATGGGCCCTTATAAAGCTCCTGGTCCTGATGGTTTTCCTCCGATGTTTTTCCAAGAATTCTAGGAAATCATTGGGTTTGATGTCACTACTACTGTTAAAGACTTTTTTAGGACTGGTAAGCTCCTTAGACAATTTAATAACACCTATATTGCTTTGATTCATAAAAAACGTAACCCTGATATGTTCAAGGATTTCCGGCCTATAAGCCTCTGTAACACCTTTTATAAAATATGCACTAAGTTGTTGGTTTTCAGATTGTAACCTTATCTGGATAAGATCATTTCTCCCATGCAAAAAGGTTTTGTTCCTGGCAGGCAGATTTTGGATGTTGTTCTTGCTACTCATGAGACTATCCATTCCATGGAAAAAAGTCAGATACCTAGCATGGCTGTCAAACTCGACATCTCCAAAGCTTACGACCGGGTTTCCTGGTAGTTTCTGTTCAAAATTCTTTACAAATTTGGTTTTAATGATAAATTCTTCATTCTTGTCAAGGAAGTTGTTACTACTCCTAAATATTTAGTTCTTGTGAATGGTATCCCGAGAGGGTTTTTCTCCCCTTCTAGGGGGATTCGACAGGGAGACCCTCTCTCTCCCTACCTTTTTATTATGATTGCTGAGGCACTGGGTAGATCTTTTCTGAACAAAGTCTCTTCTAAAGTTATCACTGGGATTAAACCTACCACCTCCCTTACTCCTTTGACGATCCAACAATTTGTGGATGATACTATTCTATTTGGCATTTCTTCCGTGGTGGAGGCTTCTGCTTGGAAAAGGGTACTGAATGAGTATGCTAGGCTTCTAGGCAACATATAAATTTTTAGAAGAGTAATGTTTTTTTCTTCAATACTCTTGATGATCTTCAAAGAAAAATTGTTAAGATTCTTGGTTGTGCTGCTGCTAATCTCCCTTTTGTTTATTTGGGCCTACCCCTCACTGTTAAAGATGTCACTCCTGCCTTTTGGCACAACATTATTGAAAGAACTTAGAGGAAGCTCATGGGCTGGAAAGGCAAACTTCTCAGCAATGCTGGGAAACTTCAACTTTTATGACCTTCCCTCCAAGGCATTCCCATGTACTTCCTCTCTCTTTTTAAGATGCCTAGATACCTAGCTGAAAAACTGGAACAGATACAAAGGACTTTTTTAAGGACTGGTATGGAGGAAAAGAAGAGGATTTCTTTGGTCAAGTGGGAGCAGGTCTACTGTCCTAAATCTCATGGGGGTCTTAACATCAGGACTGTCCAAAGCATGAATAAAACTCTACTGTCCAAGGTAATGTGGAACTTTATCAACAAAAATAAAGATTGGGGAGACATAATGAAGGCCAAATATCTCAAAGATTCTGATAGCTACTTGGTACTTCTTCATGAAGGCATTCCGCCAGGTTCTGCCATCTGGAATAAAATACTAAAAACTAGGAGCATCATTAGAAAAGGAACGAGATGGAAATTAGGGGAAGGTTCTCTCATCAACTTCTGGGAAGACCCCTGGTTAACTAATCAGTTTTTCTCAGCCCAAGTTGATAATAAAGATATTGTTGACTTAGCCAAGCAATTTTTTGGCTCTAAAGTTAGTAATTACCTTACCCAAGACCATGGGCTTAAAAGGTGGAAGAATCTATTACAATGCACCATGAATAACCCTAAGTTTCATCAGAAACTGAATATGGTTCAACAATTACTGATGGATATCAGACTCCCTTTATTCCCTCGGAAGGATGAACTCCTGTGGCATGCTGACAAAAAAGGGAGGTTCTCGGTAAAATCTGCTTACCTTCTGCTGGTGGAGGATGTCAACAAAGATGAGATATGGGAGAAAGTCTAGAATTGTAAAAATCTTCCTAAAATTAACTTCTTTTGGTGGACTGCCACCCATAACAAAATTTTGACTTAGAATAACCTCCAACGTAGAGGGTTGCAGCTTGTTAACAGATGTGTTCTTTGCGGCAATCAAGAAGAAACTGTGGCACTTCTCCTCATTCATTGTGACTTTGCCCGTGATGTCTGGAGCAGAATTATGGAAAAATTTGGTATACAATAGGTTTTTAATAGAGAGATTCGTGATTGTATCGCCAGTTGGAATGTTCCCCTTAATCACCTTTGGTTGCGGGAACTGTGGAAGCAGACCCTTCCTTCTCTCGGGTGGGCCCTATGGAAAGAAAGAAACAATAGGATCTTTAGGGACACTCATAGGTCTCTGATGCAGGTTTGGATCTCTTTATTTAAGGCTATTGTCAAAAATGTTTTTAATTCTAACATTAAACCTACAGATCAACCTTTGACCAAATAGGATTCTTGGGTGGCTTCTAACTAGGGTTTGCTGAACCAAATCCCAAATTTTGATGATACAAAACTTCAGAAAAGACTTAATACTATTTGGGCCCCGCCTGAGCCGGGGTGGTTGAAACTTAATTTTGATGGTGCTGCTAAAGCTGATGGATACACCAGCAGGGGAGGTATATTAAGGGATGAACATGGTGATCTTGTTGCGGCTTATGCCGAAGGACTTGCAAAGCACTCTAACAACTTTGCTGAGGCAATGGCCCTCCTCTGGGGTCTCAAAGTGGCGATCTCTATGGGGATTAGCCATCTCCACATACAAGTTGACTCTAAAGTCATTCTGGATGCGGTTACCAGTCTCTCTATTTGTGGGTGGAAGCTGAGTGACATTATATCTGATATTCAAACTATTCTCCATGGCATCCCGAATGTCTCTTTCTCCCATACTTATAGGGAAGGCAACTCGGTTACTGATGGTCTTGCCAACTTTGGTCAGGAATTTCAAATCTGGCGGGTCTGGCGCTAAATTAGCAGCATTCCTGGTCACATTGGAATGCTTATTCATAAGGAGAAGAATGCTATTATTAATGATGTCTAATCAAGTGTCGAGTGATGAGGTGACATGTTTTCCCACCCTGTCTAGGCTTATGCACGAGTCCCGTGCGAATTGGCAATGACGTCTGTACTCCCTCCATGCGAACTTAATCCTCATTATTTCACTTGCATTTTGGAACTTAATGTATCATGATTGGCGTCGGCTGGGTTTTGTTCATATGAATACCACTTGCTGGATTTCTCTAAAGGGTATTCTGCAACTTAATTATCTTCTCCTACTGGGTATTGCAGTGTGGGCTTTCATTATGGGTGGTGAAAGAATTTGCACTGAACCTAACAACTGCAATGATTTCAAAGATAATGCCATTGTCTAGCATTATTGCAAGGAGGGGGGCATAATTCCTTTCCTAGAATGCCTTAATGGGCATGATGAGTCGTTATCCATCCAGTGTGCTTCTTCGTGGGTTGACATATGGGTCACCATTGACAGTGTTAGCTTTGAGATCTTGGAGAAAAGTATTGCTGAGCCGATGGGCTTACCCCTTAAAGGCATTAAGTTGCTAAGAAAGAAGAGGGTTTCTGAAGCGTAGAACCAAAAGCTTTTCTTGGGTGATAGCGAAGAGTTGGTTCCCTATGAGGGAGGGTTCAAAAGGGCAAAGCTTCCTCAGCCATGTTCAGACATGTGCTTTTTAATTATGAAGTACTTCACACTGGAAGGCCGCTATGCCAGGTTTTATTACTACCATCTTCCCTTGCTCAATCATTTTCATAGAAATTTGGCTATTTGTTTCCCTTACTACTTGCTTTCTTATTTAGAGCACTCGGTTAAAATGGTTCATAAGAACTTAACCTCTAGGTCATTGGAGAAGCCTGTGCCCCTTCACTAAGGCCTCATTCACAGGCTTTACCAGTTTCACTTGGCCCTGATGCCCCTTGCCACTCTCCATCACCTGGTTGTGGAACCCTCCCCCAATACTCCGTCAGCTTCTATCAAATGTGATTCTCTTCACACCCCTGTGAATAATAGTCATGATGGCCCGACTTCGGCCTCTGTGGAAATTAATACCCCCACTCCTGGGTCTACCTCTACCCCTAAGATGAAGGGCTCTGTTAAGTACAGGAAGCGGCTTCATCGCCTCTCTAAGTTGGCTGAGGAAGCGGCTATTCTTAGCTCACTCAAAGATAGTCAGGAGACCCCCAAAGGTGTTAACATGTCTGTTGA
Source organism: Cunninghamia lanceolata (assembly GCA_027924645.1). Lineage (NCBI taxonomy): Eukaryota > Viridiplantae > Streptophyta > Pinopsida > Cupressales > Cupressaceae > Cunninghamia > Cunninghamia lanceolata. The sequence goes on along the minus strand of BSBN01000341.1, from coordinate 2,960,907 downwards.
GAATCCTGCTAAAAAGGCTATGAAGGGCAAAGGGAAAAGCATTTCCACTGGTGTTAGATGCTCTACCAGAATTGTTGGGAAACCAGCCCCCCAGGTTAAACTCATAGACTACTCAAAAAGTAATTTTGAGGCTTCTTCTCATGGTAAGGAGGCCGACAGTGATGATTTGCAGGAAATTTACATGGAGAACCCTATTTCTGGGGAGCAGTTTGATGGCCATGACTCTCTACAGAATGTTTACAGGGATAGCCCCGAGAATGTGATTGGTACTAGTAGTGATAAAGATGATTTTGACCATCAGAGACCTATGGAGGACCAGTATGATACTGGTGAAGGAGAGGGGAACATGAATGAGCAAAACCCTACTGGTGCTGAAGAGGTTGAAGTGAACAGTCAGTCTGTCCCTGAAGATGATGTTAGGGCTACTGCTAAGAATGGCAATGGGAATGAGGGCAGGGACAGTAACTCTCTTTTTGCTAAAGTGACTTAGTTAAAGGACAAGATGGTGGCTCTGCAGCTCAAGATATCTACTCTTTATAAGTTCATTACTCGCATGCTGTGCAGGTCTTCCATGATCAACTTAACCCTTTTGTAGGATATTCAACTTTTCTCCCAGGGAACCGACAATGACATAACTCAAGAGCTGGACAAAATTTTTGAACTTCTTGCTAATGACTGGGAGGACTCTCTATCCTAGTGTGCCTTCAGCTGCCTGGATGCTAGTTTTTGCTATTGCTTACTTTCTGCCATTTGTTAGCTAGTGTTTCCTGGGTTTTAATTCCAGGCTCTTTTTGTTCCCTGAGCCTGTGCTTTTTCTTATGTAATCTCTATTAAGGGTTTAGCTGTAATGTCCCCTTCCTAGGTGACTTTCATGATGAGTAACTTAGCCTTTATCTCCCGAAGGCTAATTGATGAAATAAGGGAGATATTATTAAATTAATTATTTTATAAGGTTATTACTTAATTTTTAATCAAAAGGTAACCTTATATTTAATTAATTTAATATAGTGACTTAAAATAAATATTATATCATTAAAGTCACTAAAATGAAATAATAAGATTTTTCTAGAAGCCTCTTGAAGTGGGATTAAAAAATGTATAAAAGAAGGGGCAAGGCAAGCTTTCAGGCATTCGATTATTGACATATGCATTTGATGAGTTTTGTGGAGCCAAGGGTTTCTGCATATTTGGTCTTTGGGAATGGAAACTCCCATAGATTAGCATAACTGAGGTGGTGAAATATCCTCCGAAGGGTTGTAAATTGGAAGGGATACTTTAGTCCTTTCATTTGTGCTTAAATTTGCAGTATTAACCAAGGGTTTGGAGGAATTAATTTGCATATCAGAAGTTTTTTCTATTGGCTGCTACAGTGCTGTGAATAGTGCCACTACAGTGACATGAATAGTGCACTACAGTGATTTGCTATAGTATGCTACAGTGTCGTGCTACAATGATTTACTATAGTAGCGCTATAGTGACACTACAATGCGCGCTACAGTGATTTGCTACAGTGCGCGCTACAACAACATGAATAGTAACACTACAGTCCAGGAGTGAATAGGGCAGCTGGGAGAAGGTTTCAAATTGGGTTTGGAAGGGACTCATTTCCTTAGATATTGGTCTATTCTCCTTCAGCATCATTGGGTGTCACTATTATCAGGTTCTTCTTGCAACTGTTAGTAGTTTGCATTATCATTTTAGGCATTTAATTTTGCTGCTGTAAGTAATAACTCAGAATCAGATTTGACATTACTGTAGTTATCATTGTAAGCTAATTAGTCTTGGCAAATTCATAGCAACATTGTACTTGGGAATGAATTCAATAAAGGAGATATATGTTGCATACCATTTGTCTGACGAAATGTCCATCTAATAGCATACATGATCAGCATAGTAGTTGCATGCCAAGTGTTTGACAAAATGTCAGTTGGTTGTAGGTATGCATTTCATGTCTAATTTTCATGTATATGCATCGAAATACCAAAAAAGAAGTCATATATGCATTTAGATTAATGCTTAGACATTGTAGTTTGGATTTATGAGCATTTAGAGTACTCGGCTATCATTATCAAGCAAAAATATCAGACTAAAAACATAGACCAGCAAGCATTGGGTTTACATCAGAAGTGTTTGACAATATTCCTTGGGGTTCAAATCAACAAAATAAGGTCCGAAATAGCAAGGGATATTACAGTGGTATCAGAGCGGTTTCCTACCATCCTTTGGGTTTGAAATCAGCTCATTAAATGCAACAAAGTGATAGGGACAAGAGGTATACAGCTAGAGAAGAAAGGAAGAAAAAATAGTGGCCACAACCACTTGAACATGACACTTTATCAGCTACTTTAGCAGCAAAACAGTGAGAGGTTGGTTCATCCGGCACTATGGGTGAAAGAGGTGAAGGTAGCCCTATCAGAAACAAGGGATGAAATGATGAAGAATAGGAAACACATGAACTCTTTAGACAAATGGCTTAGGGGCAGTAGCAGGTGGCAGATGCTGTGCGGGCACTTACTACAATGATATAGCAAATGAACCCTCAGAGAAGATGAAACTATGAACCGGATGATAATAGGAGTGTGGTTGGGACACCTAGAGCACAAGCATCTTCTCACATGGCAGATAGGCCTACACGTCCTACTTTTTTGAGGAATGAACAAGAAGAGGAAAATACAGAAGAAGAAGGAGAAGAAATGTTTGTAGATACTCTTATGGCAGCTAATGATGAATGGGAGTTGTTGACACCACAGGTCAGGGAGCGCATGAGCTTTGATAGGTTTGTGAGTCAAAGAAGAGAACACTATAGGGGAAAGCAAGAAAAGAGACAAAGAAATCAAAATAATGATTTGATGTATGCCGCCAGCAGAGTTACATTGCCCATGTTTGATGGTAGTGGGAAGGTCATGGCTCAGGCTTGGATTCATAAGCTAGACACCCTCTTGACTCTTAGACCCATGACAGAAAGGGATGCAATAAAATATGCTACTTTTCACTTGGAGGGAGCAGCCCACGATTGGTGGTATCATGGATTAGAGACATTGCATCATAATAGTATCACTTCATATCAGGAGTTTATTGATAGATTAGTGGAACGCTTTGATAAGAGAGATCCAGAGACATATTTTAGAGACTTGGCACAACTTAAGCAGACTGGGAGTTTGGAGAGTTACATTAGTGAATTTCAGAAATTATCAGTCATGGTCTCCAATATATCTGAAAGGAGATTGGTTGTGCTATTCATGGAGGGCTTATTGGAACCGTTAAGAGGATGGATAAAGGCTTTTGATCCTTCGACACTACAAGAGCAATGAAAAAAGCTAGGAGTATGGAACTTGCAGCCCCTCAAAGTAAGTACTCATCTAAGGGATCTTCTTCTTACCGGGACAACAAGACATTTCCTAAGAAAAAAGAAATTTCAGACTCAAAGGGAAAATCAGCAGCACCATTAGATCGCGAGACATTTTATGACTTGCGAAGGAAAAAGTTGTGTTTTTATTGCAAAGGTCCCTATGATGCAAACCATGACTATCCTTTAAGACCTAAGGGCAAAGCAAACAGGATTATGTGGGCATTCTATGAGGATTCAGAGTCAGACCAGCAATCTGATCAAGAGGAATCTAATGAGGAAAAATCTGATGATGAGACAGATAAGCATGAAATTGAGGCTAAAAATGTTGAGGAAGCAAATTTTCAAGAAGCACGCCTTACTAGCATATAGCAAGAGGGCTCATTCAAAATGCATGGGGTTTTAGCCAGACAGAAGATCATTACCTTACTCGATACAGGTGCCACGCATAACTTCATTGATGCTAGGTTGGTTGAAAGGCGCAGAATTCGGACAGAGGAATTTGAGGGCATAAGAGTAAAAGTTGTTGATGGATATACTCTTAAGTGTGACAGGATGATTCCAGGTCTTCCCATGCGATTGAATAACTTTGAGTTTAAGGCAGATTTTTATGTGGTAAACATGGGAGAAACCGATATGGTTTTAGGAATGAAATGGCTTCATGATATTGGGGAGTTTACCATTAACCTTAGGGAAATGGAGATGAGGTTTAAAGTGGATGGGAAGACTCATGTGCTAAAAGCCATCAGGGATACTAGCTGCAGGATGATATCTTTCAGAAAAATGGAGAGACTTATGCGCCATGACATGGTTGAGTGGGCAGCAGGGTGTATTCTAATGCCAACACAAGAAGAGAAACAAAAACCAGCCTATCACCTAGATATACAGGAGTTGAGGATCAAGCACTCCAAGGTGTTCAGTGATATTCCACCAAGTAGGCCTCCAGACAGAGGGATTGAGCACATAATAGAATTGGAGGAGGGTGCTAAACCCGTGATGATCACTCCTTACAGACACCCCAAGCGGCTAAAAGATGAGATTGAAAAAACAATTAAGGAGCTGTTGGCTATGGGGCACATTAGGCCAAGCAAATCACCTTTTGCTTCAGCAGTAGTCTTGGTCAAGAAAAAAGACGGTACCCTTTGGATGTGTATTGACTACAAGGTGTTGAATAAGAGGACAATTAAGAATAGGTACCCTATTCCTCGTATTGACGAGTTGATCGATGAGCTTCATGGTGCTCGCTATTTCTCGAAAATAGATTTGAGATCAGGTTATCACCAGATCAGAGTCAGAGAGTAGGACATCGAGAAGATAGCATTTAGGTGCCATTGTGGACATTTTGAGTTTGTGGTTATGCCATTTGGGCTAACCAATGCTCCTGCTACGTTTCAGTCCACTATGAACATGGTTTTTCAATCACAGCTGAGAAAGTTTGTATTAGTCCTTTTTTATGACATTTTGGTGTACAGCAGAACTTGGGAGGAGCATATCGCCCATTTGGATACAGTGTTAGGAATTCTTAGCAGGGAGTCCTTGTATGCCAAAGAATCCAAATGTGATCTGGGCATGACAGAGTTGCTATACTTAGGCCATATCATCAGCGCAGAAGGTGTGCGTATGGACCCTGACAAAGTTAGAGCTATTATTGAGTGGCCTACACCTGAGAATCTTACTCAACTTAGGGGATTTTTGGGTTTGTGTGGCTTCTACTGCAGATTTGTCAGTGGATATTCATGACATACAGCACCACTTACAGATTTAATGAAGAAAGGGGCATTTGTTTGGACACCTGAGGCACAGGAATGTTTTGAGAAATTTAAACAGTTGATGACTACTTGCCCAGTTCTTTCCTTGCCAAATTTTACTAGACCCTTTGAGCTACAGTGTGATGCTTCGGGTGAGGGGATTGGTGCAGTTCTTATGCAAGACAAACATCTGATAGCTTTTGAGAGTAGGAAGTTATGAGGCCTAGAGAGGAGCTACAGTATTTATGATAAGGAGATGTTGGCCATTATGCACGCATTGGCCAAATTCAGGCAATACCTTGTGGGCAGCAAGTTTTGCATTAAGACAGACCATAACAGCTTGAGGCATTTCCTAGGACAGGGAGATCTCAATGATCGTCAACAGAAGTGGGTGAGTAAATTGCAATCATATGACTTCGACATTACTTATGTCAAGGGGACTCAGAACGTAGTTGCTGATGCTTTGTCTCGCCGTCCCCATTTGAGCTCTATGGTGGAGACTTCAGAGGATTGGAGACACTTGATTGTGGCAGAGTATGCCAAGGACTCATGGGCTTCTAGCATAATTGAGGGGTTAGTTCAAGATGACAGGTACTCAGTTGTAAATGATCTTATCATTTACAAAGGTAGGATATTCTTAACCCCAGGATCAGAAATGAAGAACACAGTGATGAGGTATTTTCATGATACACCTATGGCAGGGCATCTGGGGTACTTCAAGACTTATAGATAGGTTCAAGAGTGCTTTACTTGGAAAGGGCTCAAAACAGATGTTCTTCGATATGTCAGAGAGTGTCCTGTTTGCCAGCAGAATAAACAGGAACATACATACCCTGCAGGTTTACTTCAGCCACTTTCGATTCCTAATAGGAAGTGGGAGTGTTTATCCATGGATTTTATTACCGGTTTGCCGAAAACCTAGGGACGAGATTGTATCTATGTGGTTGTTGATCGATTAACAAAATATGCTCATTTCTTTCCAATCACAGCTACATACTCAGCTGCACAGGTAGCAGAACTTTTCTTCCATGAGAGATTCAGGTTGCATGGGTTACCTCAGAGCATTGTTAGTGACAGGGATAGTTGGTTCTTGAGTCATTTCTGGCAGGAGATATTTAGACTATGTGGGACAGAGCTTACCCCGAGTACTAGTTACCACCCACAGACGGATGGCTAGACAGAAATTGTGAATAAGTGGGTGGAGGGATATCTCAGGAATTACATTGCAGGGCAACAGAAGGGTTGGGTTAAGTGGATATACCTTTGTGAGTACTGTTACAATACCACTTACCATCTCTCGATTCAGATGACACCATTTATGGCCTTGTATGGTTATGAAGCGCCCAGTTTCCTTGACTTGCTGATGAGTGATAGTAGAGTGCCTAGTGTAGGAGATATGTTACAAGAGAACCAGGATATTATGAGAGCTCTTCGGGTGAATATCCAAAAGGCACAGAATCAGCAGAAACAATATGCTGATCAAAAGAGAGTTGAGTGGTCATTTGAGGTTGGGGATATGGTGTATCTGATGTTACAGCCTTATTGACAATCCACTCTCAAGAAGAGTGGTGCAGAGAAGTTCAAGTCGTGTTATTATGGCCCTTTCAGGATTATCCGGTGAGTTGGTGATGTGGCTTATGAGTTAGAATTACCGACAGATAGCAGAGTACACAATGTTTTCCATGTGTCATGCCTCAAGAAGGCATTAGGTCATCGCGTGGTTCCTTCTGCTACCTTACCACCCTTGGATGATGACGGGAAGTTGATTTTGGTGCCTGAGGCTATTTTGGATGTTAGGGAGAGGCAGTTACGGAGACGGGTCATTAGAGAGTATTTGATCAAATGGAGGGATTTACCAGTTGAGGATGCCACTTGGGAAGGCGAGGAGATTCTTCAGCATCCAGAGTTGAGATTGCTTGGGGACAAGCAATTTCAGGAGGGGCGGACTGTAATGTCTCCTTCCTAGGCGACTTTCATGATGAGTAACTTAGCCTTTATCTCCCGAAGGCTAATTGACGAAATAAGGGAGATATTATTAAATTAATTATTTTATAAGGTTATTACTTAATTTTTAATCAAAAGGTAACCTTATATTTAATTAATTTAATATAGTGACTTAAAATAAATATTATATCATTAAAGTCACTAAAATGAAATAATAAGATTTTTCTAGAAGCCTCTTGAAGTGGGATTAAAAAATGTATAAAAGAAGGGGCAAGGCAAGCTTTCAGGCATCCGATTATTGACATTTGCATTTGATGAGTTTTGTGGAGCCAAGGGTTTCTGCATATTTGGTCTTTGGGAACGGAAACTCCCATAGATTAGCATAATTGAGCTGGTGAAATATCCTCTGAAGGGTTGCAAATTGGAAGGGATACTTCAGTCCTTTCATTTGTGCTTAAATCTGCAGTATTAACCAAGGGTTTGGAGGAATTAATTTTCATATCAGAAGTTTTTTCTATTGGCTGCTACAGTGCTGTGAATAGTGCCACTATAGTGACATGAATAGTGCACTACAGTGATTTGCTACAGTACGCTACAGTGTCGCGCTACAGTGATTTGCTACAGTAGCGCTACAGTGATGCTACAGTGTGCGCTACAGTGATTTGCTACAGTGCGTGCTACAGTAACATGAACAGTACACACTACAGTCCAGGAGTGAACAGGGCAGTTGGGAGAAGGTTTCAAATTGGGTTTGGAAGGGACTCATTTCCTTGGATATTGGTCTATTCTCTTTCAGCATCATTGGGTGTCACTATTATCAGGTTCTTCTTGCAACTGTTAGTAGTTTGCATTATCATTTTAAGTATTTAATTTTGTTGCTGTAAGTAATAACTCAGAATCAGATTTGACATTACTGTAGTCATCATTGTAAGCCAATTAGTCTTGGCAAATTCATAGCAACATTGTACTTGGGAATGAATTCAATAAAGGAGATATATGTTGCATACCATTTGTCTGACGAAATGTCCATCTAATAGCATACATGATCAGCATAGTAGTTGCATGCCAAGTGTTTGACAAAATGTCAATTGGCTATAGGTATGCATTTCATGTCTAATTTTCATGTATATGCATCGAAATACCAAAAAAGAAGTCATATATGCATTTAGATTAATGCTTAGACATTGTAGTTTCGATTTATGAGCATTTAGAGTACTCAGCTATCATTATCAAGCAAAAATATCAGACTAAAAACATAGACCAGCAAGCATTGGGTTTACATCAGAAGTGTTTGACAATATTCCTTGGGGTTCAAATTAGCAAAATAAGGTCCAAAATAGCAAGGGATATTACATCGGCCCCTTGTTTTTACCGCCTGATGTAGTAAAAAACATGTCTATCAGCTTGTCCCTTAAGAACACACTTGACCAGTTCAACGGTCACATCAAAACTTCCAATGTAGACCATATGAGACTTTGAAAATTATATACAACATTCATTGTGAACCTCTTAACATACCTTCAGAACCATAGGACATAATAGTCCTTTATAGAAAAATGTAGATCTTGGAACTGTTGCTCTGTCACAGTGAAATAATGTCAAACTAGAAGCCGATAAAGAACAACTTATAGAATGTGATCAAAGGAACTTCAGAAGCTATAACTCTGGATTTAGGTAGTCATGATATGTATCTTTGCTACCTCAAAACTACAAGACAAAATATGCCATAGCAAAGGAATGTGGACCCTTTTACTCAGGTACTATGCACTATTCCTGTGTTAACTTTGTTCACCCAGACTTAGATATTTCACCATATGACTTCTAGAGGAAGTTAAGACTTGAACACTAGAACATGTGATCACTAGGTAGCTATAAACAATATACCTGAACTACATACAAATGTCTTTAACCGTGGAGGCATACCATCACAAACACTATCACTTACTTTGTACAATATATACTACCCATACTTAGTCATTAATTCTTCTGAAGTAAAGTCTCTTTGCCATACCAATAGAAACTCTTTGCCTTGTTACCATCAATGACAACATTCAGTCATTCATCATAGTAGTGTCTCTTGCCAACACTATACATCCTTTTGGAAGTTTAAAAGTGCTTATCAAATCTGAAACAAAAGGATTGTTGGAAACAAGGCAGATAACTAAGAGGGGGGGTGAATCAGTTATCTCAAAATTTCCTTAACTTTCTTTTCTTTTGTTATCTTAATAATCAGTGCAACATCAAATTATATAAGCATATGTGATCATAAGAACAAAAATAAAATCAACACACATAACATAAGGATTTTTATGTGGAAACCCCTATTAAGGGAAAAACCACAAGGTGACTAACCCAAGATTGTATTCTTTGTTAAAAGAATAAAGGAGTACAAAATGGCACTTGCTAATTAGGGCTCACTACCCAAGCACACTGCTCACAAGAGGCACACTGCCTACAAGAGACTCACTGTCTACAGAACTTACAGAAGATAATTAAGTGTTTGAATTGATGAGAAGTATCTACAAATGCAAGAGCTCAGTTCTGGTTTAGGCACAATATATTGATTTGATGCACTTCATCCTTCCTCTGCTTAATGTTGTTGTTCTATCACATACCGGGCTTGGATTGTTGTTCCCACACTTATCTCTACTTTTCTTCACACTTTTCTTCACAACCTTTTTGCTTGCCTCGTCACATGCTAAAATCTATTTGGTATATATATCCGCATCAAGGATTTTTATCAACCTGCTAGTCAGCATCAAGAACACTGTAAATAATTACTCTGTCGGCTGAATCCATGCTTGATTTGTGATGCGTATCAAAAACATAGACATAGAAGTCACTAATCATGTTGGCTAACAATGTATGATCCCACAAATTGTTTGATCAACACCATTTACTCATCCAGATTGAAGTCTGATACTCTGTTGGTCAGTTCTTCCTCTGTTTACTCTGCCTGACTGGAACCCAACACTCAAATCCTCATATCTTTTCTTTACTTTATCACCAGAGGCTAAATCTCTAGATTAAGGTAGTCATGATACCCCTCTTGACTTTCCCAAGTTTGTAACTTACTGAGTTGCATCATCTGAGAGATCCAGACTTGATTGTCAGACCTTGTTACATACTCTATTCTTGTTCACCGGATCAAAACAATCTTCAAACTGACTTCTAGTATAGGCATATTATGTACTTCGGATGTGTGGTATAGACTTTGTTGCCATCAATGACAATACTCATGAAGCCACACAGTGTCTCTTACCAACAATCTCCCTCTTTGGCATTGATGGCAACACTTAGTGAAAAATGGCTGAGTGTCGCAGTAAACTCCCCATTGGCTAATGCTTTGTCTTTTGCATTGTTTTATCAGAGCTCCCCCTTAGCTGGATTCCACATTTTTCACTACTCCTCACTCCCCCTTTGACATCAATGGGAAAGGGTGTTATCCACATACCAAAATTTTGCAAAAATTATCTTATATATGGCTGCATAAGTATATATATATGTTATACTTACATATACTTAACTATATCCGCAAAAGTGGCCTTCAACTGTACAAACTCTGTGGCCCAGCTCTGCTTCATCCTGTCCAAAATGGAGATGTGACCACTCAACAAAAATGCATATGCTTCTACCCTTCTTAAATTTGCCAGATCACTCGTCCAGGCTGTGGTCTGAGCATCTATCAAGGCCTCATGCATTGCCTCTAACTTAGGGATAATTATCCCTCTGAGTTCACTCATTCTGTTTATTATATCCTTCTTTTCTTTGTTCAACCTCTTTATTTCATTTATGATGATAATGTCCTAGCATTCTTGATTCATTAGAGAGGTAGTAAGGAGATCAAAATTATGAGATAAACTTGATAGTTTTCCTTCTTGTTCTTTCACTTTCTTCTCAATGTCCTCTGTCACTTTGGGCCAAGATAAACAAAATTTGTATATGTCCCCACCATCTTTAAGAGCATTTTCAAGGCTCTTTATTCCAATGTCTAGGGTCCTCCTATCATTAGTAATCAATCCTTGCACTTCAGTGAATCTTTTTCCTAAAAACTCCTTCCAGACCTTTGCTTCTGCTAATTTCTCTAGAGATTCAAAATGAGTGTTGATAGAATTTACCAAGGTTTTCAAGTTATCGGATGGTGAGGCCGAAGGATCCTTTTGCTAGGATGGTATGATCTTCTCCAACATCCTAGATGCAATCTCTAATAGTTCACAGTCCTCCATGTGAGATTTCAAGAGTTTTTCTTTAGCCTTGGCTTGGGCAAAAGGTGCTATCTTCATCATCTTGTACTGGAGAGAGAGTGTCCAGATTTAGGGGCCCTTGATACAGCTTCGGTTCATCTAACTCCACCACCTCTTTATCTAAGAAGTTCTTCACTGTCTCTATAGTGTCTCTTGCTGGTTATTGAGTCTTCTTTGAAATATCAGAAGAGTCATCATTTGTTTTATCTGCTTGTTCTTCTTCTTTTCCCTTAACCTCTTCTTGAATCTTCTTCTCCTCTCCTTTGTTAGATCTAGGGCACACAACTGAGAGGGGGGGTGAATCAGTTGTACAAAAACTTGCTCTAATTCAAATGCTGAAATCCTCTTGGTTATTTAATAGCATATCAATTAATCACTCATGAAAGCATAAAGCATAAACACCAGAGTAGATACATATCAACACATGAGACACCAAGATTTTGATGTAGAAAACCTAGTCAAGGGAAAAACCATGGGGTGATTAACCCAAGGATTATTCTCTGTTAGAAGAATAAGAAAAATAGATGGCACATGCCAATTAGGGCTCACTGCCTGAGCACACTACTCACAAGAGGCACACTACCTACAAGAGACACACTATCTACAAAGTAACAAGTATTACAAACTTGAACTGGAGATTGACATCTTTACCATGCCTGGATCAGTTCCATTTAAGCACAAAAACTCTTGCTCTGCCTTTCACACTTGTCTTCGCTATGCCACTCTCATCCGCTCCAAGGCACCTTGCAAAATGAATTCACAATCCCTTATTTATACAAGGCATCAACTTAGGAACAATCATCTAAGTCGGCAAACACCTATAAGATCATTTGCAAGACGTGTAATACATCCGGTTGACTTGTCTTAGGAAGAACACCAATATCCATGGTTATTCTTCAAATGCAAACTCTATCTTCAATGCGGACCACCAATAAGAATTGTACACGATCCAAAGATCACCAAAACCTTTCCTGAGTCATCAAGAACATCTGCACTTTATCAGCTTACTGGAATTCTTCTGTTCTTCATCCAGAACTTCAAGAACACAGTCTGTCATCACTGTTATAATGAAAAAGGTGTTTCCAGACCTCCAAACCATGAATAATTCTATTTTTTACTTCACATGAACTTGTTCAACACTCTCTCCAATCTGCAGATTGAGATAATGCAATTTTGGAGCTCACCGGACCAATCTGTGACACTCTGTCACCACTGAACATCTGCCGGAATTGGTTCTACTTAAGCGATCATAACTTCTTTAGATCTTCATGCGGACCTCTAAAATCTTGACTGGAACATCTCAAGACTCATATCTACAAACCCTTTAAACTGCATCCTCTGATCCTCATCCTATTGAGGACTTTTTCCTTGTTGTCATCACTGTTCTTCACTGTTCCTTATTTCCTCAATAACCTCAGCACACAGCTCATCCAATCCTTCTCAATAATGCAATATGAGTATATTGACATCAATGACAACACTAGTTATCCTCATACTTGCAACATCCTTTACCTTCTCCTTCAGCTTTAGAGTTTGGAATGTCTATCACAGTTGCAGTGGGATCCAGAGGAGAGATGTCACGTGATATTACTACTTCATGAACTTCCTCTTCCAAAATAGAGGAATCCAAGTCCTTAGACTTCTCTTCATTTATCTCTTTTGATCCTTTTACATCAAAAGTTTCTTCATTGGTTACATTTAATCCTTCAACATCGATGGTAGAGGGTTCTTCATTTGTTTCCTCTACAATAGGAAGATTGAATCTTTTGAAAACATTCCAGAGGATGTCTTTTGTTTCTCTTTCTACTTGGTCAATTTCTCCAAGCATAAGTTTATTCATTCTTTCTTTACTTTGGAATTCATCCTTACAATCTTTGAAAATCATGTTTATTTGTTTTGGAGTGATGGAAGGATAAAGTTGAATTGATATCTGCTCCTAAATCTCTAAGTCTTTTGCCTTTGCATTCTCTTTTCTTAGCTCAAGTACTTTTTCTAGACTCTTAGGAATTAGTGATATTATTTCAATGAAGTCTTTATTGTAAATGTTCAAGTACCTGACAGTAGCTTCTTCCAAAATTCTCTTGTCAGCATCACTGTATTCATCATAGAATTCAGTCACTGGCTGCAGGTTCCCATCCACAGTGACTGCCTTGATGATGTCATCAATGGAAAGAGTGGGCTTTTCTACAAATTCATTTGCCTTCTCTTCCTCCTTTTTGCTAGCAGAGAACTTCTCAGATGTTCTCTTTTTCTTTATTTCCCATATTTCTTCATCTGATTTAGTTTCCTCATCATCTTTATGGCTTGTATACTTCCTTGAGGCTTTCGTCTTCATCCTCTTTTCTCCTTTTCTAGATGTCTTGACTTCTAGTTTGGTAGACTTTGAGCTCTTGGAAGTGACATGAGCAGAACTCTTGGAGGATCTAGTCCTAGAGGAGGTTTGTGCAGGGACACTTTCTTCCTTTTCTTCTTCTCTTTCTTTTTCTACCTTCTCCATTTTCTCTCTATTAGCATCAAGAGCCTCCTTTGATATTCCAAATCTTTTTGCAAATTCCTCTACTTCCCTTCTTACTTTCCTCTTTATCTCTGGCTGCCTTAACATGTATTTTTACAATTAGTTCTTGAAAGGTGCCAAACCTTTCTACTTCAGGGTCCTTAGGCTGGCTCAACAGGTGTTGAATATGTAGCTCCAAGAATTTTTCATCTACCTCGTATCCCATAGGCATTATCCACACAGTTCTAGGCTCAACTGCCTCCAATAGGCATTGATTAGTGTCAACCATGAAGCACACTATGTCCTTGTATTTCTCAACTATGGATTGAGGTATCCTCTCTCTGGTTTGCATCATGCTTTGGAAGTTCTTAAAGTAACCCCAAAGAGCTGTGTTTTGAGCTTTAGCATCACCAAGTCCATACATATAATCTCTAATCTGGATTGCAACTGGTTTATCATTTTGCCAAACCCAGCCACTAGATCCAGGTAGCTCACTCATATAGTAGAAGAATAGACACAGTATTAGACAACCATAAGTGAAGAAATTATTTTTATCCTTTTTGATCTTCTATAGGTTTTCTAGTAGTTGATTTAGGAGAAGATCACATAGGTCATAATCTGCATCTTCCCTCAACATCTGATATGCTGCATATATTGCAGTCCCAGACACAAAATTCTCCTTGCTCGAATGATAGATTTTGTAGCCAATTATCATTGAGGAAAAATTGACATCCGGATCAGTGATGTCATCTATGGTCATTGCTCTTTTGTCAAATTTAGATCTGGTGGCTTCAGTTACTGTCTGGTTCTTGATAGATTTAAGTGCAGTAACCCACTGGAAGAATGCAGTCTAGTCACTACCCTGATGGCATCTTTTGTTATCTTGAAGGGCCTCATTAACCACATGAAATTATCATGCATCCTTCTTAGGACATACCAGACCCCATCATCTTCTGCAAAATAGGGAAAGTGTATGCAATGTCCGAAGTGCTTATCCTGGAGGGCGTTGAATTGAGGTTTGAGTTCAAAACTCTCATCTATTAGCTGTTTGTGATAGATGTCCATCAATTTAGAGTCTCTAAATTCCTCAATGTTGGCATGGATATAGACCCTAACATCTTCTACATGCAATACCCCATGCGGAATGCTAGAAAATGTGCCTAAAGGATCAACTTCTAGAGATTTATAGGGGTGTTTCTTGAATTTAGGACGCGGCCTATCAGAGATCTTTACAACCATTGGAGTAGCCATCTTGCAAAAGATTCAGAGAGAGATTTTTAGAATGGAAATACCTTTCTACACTTTTAGGGTTTGAAATAGGAGCCAAAACAAATCGTTGGTTGAATTCAATTTTTTAATTGATCTTGAGTGAATTGTAGAAACTTTGTTGCAGAGCTCTTCTTTTCTTCTTCTCAAGTTGTTCTTCATTATCTCTAGCTTCTTCAAGATCGGATTCAAGATACCTGATTATTCTGTCCATTTTGTGGCAGTCCTCTATCTTCTCCTTGAGGGATTGTTTTAGATTATCTTCACTTTTCCTTTTTTCTTCAATTTCTTGGGTGAATCTCATAACCCCTGATTCCATTTCATGCCTTACCATAATGACCTCTTTTGATAGCTTCTCACATAGCTTATTTTTCTCATTCAAATCTTCATTAGTATCATTGTCTTCACTCTGATTGGATAATTTTTGAAGTAGTTCCTTTGTATTTTTCACAAAGATACTAAGTTTTTCTTTTAGCTCATTTATGAAATCATCATCTTGACTGAGTATTTATCTCAAATTATTGACTTCAAAATGGGATTGTTCATGATCATCTAGGGCAGACTGAAGTTGTTCCTTCATACCATATATATCCATTGAGATTCCCAGATCTTCCTCAAGCTGTTAGGCTTTGTTCAGATGAACCTAGCTCTGGTACCAATTGTTGGAAACAAGGCAGATAATGGAGAGGGGGGCGGGTGAATCAGTTTTCTCAAAATTTCCTTAACTTTATTTTCTTTTGTTATCTTAATAATCAGTGCAACATCAAATTATATAAGCATATGTGATCATAAGAACATAAATAAAATCAACACACATAACACAAGGATTTTTACGTGGAAAAGCTTGTTAAGGGAAAAACCACAGGGTGACTAACCCAAGATTGTATTCTCTATTAAAAGAATAAAGGAGTACAGAATGGCACTTGCCAATTAGGGCTCACTACCTGAGCACACTGCTCACAAGAGGCACACTGCCTACAAGAGACTCACTATCCACAAAACTTACAAAAGATAATTAAGTGTTTGAACTGATGAGAAACATCTACAAATGCAAGAGCTCAATTCCAGTTTAGGCACAATATACTGATCTGATGCACTTCATCCTTCCTCTGCTTAATGTTGTTGTTTTGTCACATACCAGGCTTGGATTGTTGTTCCCACACTTATCTCTACTTTTCTTTGCACTTTTCTTCACAACCTTTTTGGTTGCCTTGTCACATGCTAAAATCTATTTGGTATATATATCCGCATCAAGGATTTTTATCAACCTGCTAGTTGGCATCAAGAACACTGCAAATAATTACTTTGTCGGCTGAATCCATGCTTGATTTGTGATGCGTATCAAAAACATAGACATAGAAGTCACTAATCATGTCGGCCAACAATGTATGATCCCACAAATTATTTGATCAACACCATTTACTCATCCAGATTGAAGTCTGATACTCTGTTGGTTAGTTCTTCCTCTATCCGCTCTGCCTGACTGGAACCCAACACTCAAATCCTCATATCTTTTCTTTTCTTTATCACTGGAGGCTAAATCTCTGGAGAAAGGTAGTCATGATACCCCTATTGACTTTCCCAAGTCTACAACTTACTGAGTTACATCAATTGAGAGATTCGGACCTAATTGTCAGACCTTGTTACATACTTTGTTCTTGTTCATCGGATCAAAACAATCTTCAAACTGACTTCCGGTATAGACATATTATGTACTCCGGGTGTGTGGGATAGACTTTGTTGCCATCAATGACCATACTCATGAAGCCACACAGTGACTCTTGCAAACAAGGACTACTAAAATAGCAATACGTCACTGCATGTCATTTGCCTATATCTAGGTATATCCATACATCTTGGATCTAAATCCTTTAATAGATACATCTTTCCTACGAAAAGGCCTCAAACCTTTCTGGAATACCCTCTTTGGCAATAAAACATGTTGGTTGTCTATCTATGTTATTAGTTGGTCATTTTTTCTTTAGATTTATCTTTTGTCCCTTTTAAATTATATATTCAAAACTACCTTGATCTTTCTATATCTTGGGATGTTGCGATAATGTCTAAATTGGGGCATAGTCATTGCTTTCATATGCCATGTTTGAGGGATGATTTTATTCTCCTATTAGGTCTAATATCTATCTTGTGTCTGATGGGATTAGCATCTTGCATATCAATATCTTTTACATCCAAGGGTCTGCAAAGACCTTCTTTGTATTAAGACTATTCTACGCTAAGACTATTTTCCATTCACTTATCCGATAAGGTTCTATTATACCTAGTAGTAATAAACTGAAACCAATTGTTTATAGAGTCAATTGTATTATGCATTGGATACCTAGTCACCCTAGTTCTTATACCTTGGTGCATAATATCCTTATGCTATATCAAAATAAAGGATTTCTCTATTATAAGTATTACGTAACTTCTCCCATTCAATTATTTATTCTATCCTCATCATTTGATTCTCAATCATGTGTTAATCATTTGTCCATCATAATTCTCTTTGTTAATCAACTGTTTCGTTATTTTCATCATCACTTGATTATCTTTGTTTAGTTTAATCAATTTTGTTTCATCATAACTACTCATAAATACATCGTTCCATTATCTATCCTTTTATCTTCTCCATTTTTCTCTATGTTGTTCTCCATCTTCTACCTCCTTATTTTCTTCATATCCATTCATTTCGAAAGTACACACCCATATTCTTCCAATTCGTCTATCCTCTCAAGGGGGCATTGTTGTCCCTTGCACACACACCCCATTTCATCTAATGGAGGCCACCCCTTCTTTTCAATGAATTTTGGCTCAGAGTGTCATCTTTGTCCTATTTAGTTCCTGAGGTGTTCAATGATGTATAATCAAGTGATCCACCCAATTCATAAGTTTCCCAAGTCTTGAAATTTTTGAGTGAAATGGCTTATAAACATCAGGAAATCAAGCCTTCAAGCCTTAGCACTAAAACTTTCATTCACTGACTGTGTGCTAAATCCAATTGTCACTGACCTCAGTGCTAAAAATCCCTTCACTAACTCAGTGCTAGATTTACCTACCTCCTACCTAGCACTGAAATCACCTGCCACAGATTTAGTGCCAGATTCACCCATCACTGACCTGCACTAAAACTACTTGTCATCATCTTGCACTAAAATGACACTTCCCTGACTTAGGTCAGATGACTACAAAGGCCACGCATGTCTGAAGATCCTTAGATCAGTGTAAAACCCTAAAATTGATTTTTGTGAATTACACACTGATTAAGGAGTGTATAAAATGTTTTGGGTTTGTTTTTGAGCTCATTTTACACACAAACAAATCTTTTGAGAGCTCTGTGAATTCATCGGCAATGAAGAGTGGATTTGGAGCAAAGAGTAGTTGGATCTAGGGCACGTTTGAGTGAATTTTTAGCTTTGCAACCACACTTAAGAACCAGGTCGAGCGTTTCTCCTTTTACCATTCCAGGTTTTGGGTTTTATTTCTAATTCAATTATCAATTTCTGCTAAGGGTTTTAAAGTTTTATGCTTGTAAATTTATTTGTTGAAGTGGTAGTTGAGTTTTAAAATGGGTTTTACTGTGTAGATGGTTGAATTATTTGACAAGAAATCCTTCGACTAAACCCTAGGGCTTGATAAGTAAGAATAGAAAATGGTAAATCTTGTTGCACTAAAATGCATTTGCCCACACCTGAGAAATCATTCACAAATTTACCAAAACCCCTTGAAGATTCAATGGAATTTTTTGACTGGTTCTATTCATGCTAAAAATGGCACTAACAGACCCTTTGAAATGATGAACAACTTTAGTTTAGTTGACATTTGAAGAATCCTCTACCAACCAAAGGCTTTTCATCCATTACGCTAGAATTGTTCTTCAAAAATGTTTTGCTAAAAGCGCTCCTGACTGACTTAAAAATAAACCAAAGGAAGATATGTCAATCAGTTACCTCTAAAGATCTTGTTAGAACCAAAAAAAATTGACTCAATGCTAAAATCCTTGCGCAAAATCTTGTCTCCACTAACTTTAGTCGAGCACCATCAAATATCCCGTTGAGTTGGCAGCATCCAAAATCCCTGCCGATGTATAACCTTGGGTCTAGTGCTAAATTGTCAATCCATTGACTTGCGTGAATACACTCCTTCACCGACCGTTGGTCGATCACCTTCCAAATTTGTGCTTGTCGATCACAGTTAGGACTCATCCCAAAATGCACAAAGAAAAGATTTCTACCTTTAGCACTGAAAATGGATGACACAGACTTGCACCAAATCAACCATCAACTGACCTCCAAGGATTCATAAAAGTTGGTCACAACTAAAACCTAGGTAAGGTCAAATGAACCTGAAACCTGCTCTAAGTCAGACAAAGCCAAAATTCATGCTTTAGCATAAAATAGGTCATAGACTCCCAATTCTAGTACAATTCGCAGAAAATATTTGTTTTCATGAAATTTCCTAAGGCAAAAGGTCTATTTGATCAAAGTAAATATTGCATAGGTAAAATTGAGATGTTTTGCATGATTTCATTCAATTTTTCAAGCTATTTAGCATTTATTACATGACTTAAAGTCTAATTTTTATGTTGTCTATGTTGTTTTAGTTATGTAATGAATTTTATTAAGTGGTGAAATATGTAATTATGGATATGAGCATTCAGAATATAGAAAAGAACTTGAAGGATTGATTCATTAGGCAATAACTTGACTTAGGAATAGTTAATGAGTAACCTATAGGCTTAGGAATCAAAGACCCTCAAGACAGCCTTTACTCATTAGGTCTGGTTATGTAGGCTAAATGACTGCCCGAGCCCAAAACATGAAGTATGAATTCAAAGGGATTCCCCTTGAATCTAAGATAGCCTCTACATGGCCAAACATAGGAGATACAGACCTGGGTCATATTGACCTAGAGGACTTCAAACTTAGGGTGTTTGGACCTAATCCTACACCATTGGCCAGGAGGATAAGAGATAATGGAATTGCAGAAGCTACTGCCTTCCCTTGTACAATGTGCAGAGCTCATAGTGACATGTGCAGAAAGGTATGATCCCCTGACCAGAACCATTCAAACTACCAATGGGGAAATTCTAGCAGATTTAAGCTCTCTCCTTGGCAGAAATCTTTGGCATACCAGTTTACCCTGTGTTATCAATACCAAACATAAAGGACTCAGAGGAAAATTACAAGAAGGGTATTGAGAAATGTAAGATGCAAATCAATGATGGATGGATGAAACATAAAATGTCTACAATCATCAAGCTTCCTCATAGACTCTATAGGAGTGATTTTCATAGTGAAATTGGAGATCTTGTGACCTTACTGAGCAAAATATATGGACTGCCTTTTGCATCAACATTTGAAGGCTGTATGTTCACATTAATTGAAGATATTATTCATCGAAAATTGAAGCTCCATTGGACTTAGATTATAAGTGATAACATACATAAGTCTTTTACAAACTTCATGGAGAAGATGACACTTAGATGGACTTCATATGTGGTATATGCCTTAGCAAGAAGAACTGAGTATCTAGGGTTATCCAAGCTAGGAGATGTAGATAATGGATAGCTAAAAGTATATGAGGCTTATCACCAACTTGCCATATCTCAGTCTTTAATTCATTTCAAAAGGGTACAAATGATGCATTTAACATGTACATTACAAGACTGCTTCAAGGAGCTACTTTCCTAAGAATTTCTCCTAAGGCAATGAATGTAGTAAGCCAATTCAGGAGGTGGTACATCCAATTTGAGAAATTCACTTACATAAGGGTACAAGGATTCATAGGGGTACCATACAGACTACCAAGGTACCCAACAGATAAGGTAGTACTGCTAGAATTGACAAGGCAGTTGATCCCATGTGCAGAGAAGCTAAAACACTTGCACAGAACAAATGTCAAATTTCCCATGCTGCTAGGTAAAGGGAAGTTTGTGTGTGTTTCATTCAGTGCAACTGAATCCTCTAACAAAGAGCTGCAACTTCTTAATTTGTATTTGTACATTAGAAGAAGTCATTTTGATCCACATGGTGTAATGGAAAAATATGTCAACAAGAGGATGTTCCATAGGGTGCATCTTGAGGATTTTTGGGCTGATTGTGTAGATGACTATAAGTCATTCAAGAATGTCCCTGGACTTCATTAAAAGATTCCATATCATTAATGCCCCAGATCAACTGGTAGATGACAGAAATGTGGTATATAAGGGACCTTGGGAGGATCAATACGAATAGTCGATTCCTCTTCCCAACTGGGCAAATGCTAAGGAGAGCTCCCTAGATGAAATCATGAAGGAACCTATAAGGCTGAGCAAGATGTGGGTTAGGACCCAAATTGTAGCCATGACTCAAAATGGAGTACAATTGACTTACATAGAGATAGAGCCCGAAAAAGAGTCAGATGGAGAAGAAGACCAACCTATGGAGGCTCCTGTTGTCATTGACCAACCCAAGAAGCCTCTCGAGAAATAGATAGTGAAGAGCACATGCCATTGGTAGAAAAGGTAAAAGGGAAGAAAGCTTCTCCAAAACCACAACAAAATAGTCCACCTCTGGCTAAGAGGACTAGAGCTGCACAAAATAGAGATATGCCAAGTGTGCCAGGTGAGGGTTCTAAAACAAAGAAACCAAGAACCAAAACATCAGAAGTCTCTATCACTATTTCTACCACTGCCCCTGCTACCTCTGACACTCCATCTACCTCTACTCAATCTGTCATTGCAACTGCATCGTGCCCCTTAGCATTGGATTTAAGTATCCCAAGTCCTTCCACTTTACTCATTTCAGTTGTTGCTACTTCTTCTACTCCTCCATTACCACCCACTTCAACTACCTCCTTACCTTCCACCTCATTCACTATACCCACTCTCTCCACTATTCTTTCATGTTCCTTTTCCCTTCCTTCCTCCTCCATCCTTTCACCTATTGTCATGCCTCCTACCTTGGGTTTTGCATTGTTTGCTAATTTGACTCATGTAAGCCTCCCTCCATTGCCAGCCCATTCATTGCCCTTGCTCCACAACTCTTTAATTCATTCAGTGCAAAATTCTACCCCATTACCTATACCTCAGCTGCTTGGGATTGAAAAGATTTGTGTAGAGATTAAATCACAAGAGAAGGAAATAAATCAAGAGGTTGGTGCATATACACAAGAAGACTCTACAAGAATTGAAGTGATAGAACTTACAGATAGTCCACCAGAGAAGGTAACCACAAAAATAGTCCTTGACCTTACACAAAAAGTACTATCAGAAAGTTTATAGAATATTGTGTATCCTAAGGAAGGAGAAGAATAATTTGATAATGAGAAAGATGCATCTGATAAATAAATTGACAAGGAAATTGAGATGCAAGATGAATCAATCAATAAGGGAGGTGCTCACATAAACACACCCAAAGACTCTTCCTCCATAACACCTGACTGGCTACAAGAGAGGTTGATAAGTAAAGAGCTTTAGGTGGAGGTTATGAAAATAGATTTGGACACACTGTTGGCCAGAGTGAGAAACCAAAGAAGTAGAAAAAGGCAAAAGTTCAATCTAGGATCTACCAAGATGCTTCATGGTCTAGAATTACTAAGGTGGTTGTCCCACCAGCAGAAATGAGTAAAGATCAGGTGAGAGCTAAGGACTATACTGTTACAACTATTAACTTGGGACCTGCTTCCCAAAGATAGAAAATTGCTAAATTTAAAGGTACAGTCTCCTCCATTCTAGAGCAATTAGACAAAGACAAGCTCACAAAGCAGGAGTTGAAACAAAAAAATGAAGAACTAAGGTCTTGCATTTAGTTTTTGATGAAACCATTAAGTATAGAGAACAAACCTGAGGTTACCCCTGCTCTATTGTCCAAAGAAGAATTTGTAAAATTTGAGAACATTCAGGTAACTGATGCAGGAAATCAAGAATGGCTCAACAAAGTATACAATGAAGGGGGCGAGATAATAAATTTTGCTGCCAAATACCATGAAGATTTCAGCACTTTTAAGGGAGCTTGGGATGAATTGTACGAAGACTGTGAGCCTTATAAAGATTACTTCTCCCACCTCTTTCCTGGGGTAAAGAAGATGCTGGATCTTCCTAGTGAAATTTTGATGTCAGAAGGCATTCTGACCAAGGATAGAGTTAATAAGCCTCAAGATTGGACATAATAGATGGCTATGAGGAAAGAAGTCTTCGATGAAATAAAAGATTCATATGAGCCTGCAAGGAACGAAATTATGGATGTCATCTATAGATTAAATGATACATTGAGAGGTTGTCTTACTTCGAAGATGGATGATTTAGCTCCCATTAATGTGCAAGAATGTAAAGAAAAGCTACATCATATAATTTATGGGGTGTTTCCACTTAATATGTTGGATAGATTGGAGAAAATTAGTGACCTCTAGGCTGCCTTTGCTAAGTTCAAGAAAGACAGAAGAATGCGAGAGGCAGTCAACTATAAATTTTCCAAAGAGGCCAAGTGGTTGTAATATAGAGCCAAGTACATAGTGTTGGATTTAGGATAGACAACTGAGAGGGGGGGTGAATCAGTTGTTACCAAACTTCAATTTTAATAACATATCAAAGAATTAATTATAACTCATGAATTCAAGAGCAAAAATAGATTCAACACATACAACACCAAGATTTTAACATGGAAAACCCAGTTAAGGGAAAAACCACAGGGTGACTAACCCAAGATTGTATTCTCTATTAAAAGAATAAGAAGAACAAAATGACACTTGCCAATTAGGGTTCACTGCTCACAAGAGGCCCACTACCTACAGGAGACACACTGTCTACAAAAGAATATAAGTATTACATACTTGAACTAGAGATTAGCATCTTCACTATGCCTGAATCAGTTCCATTAAGCTCAACCCCTCTGCTCTACTTTTCAGTCCTCTTTACTACCACCTTCTCATCGTACACCCCCTTTTGAATGACTTTGCAACTCTTATTTATACATGACATCAACTTTGGAATGATCATCAAAGTTGGCACAACATACACTTATTTTATTACAGAGCAATTACAAAAATACAACTTGACTTATTACAAAAACTTCATGCGCATCACTATACTGTCGGCCACACATAACTAGGACTTCAATCTTCTTCGAGGAGCACACCATGCTTCGCAAGACATCTTCAAAGTCATCCACAACATGTGCAAAACACCTTGTTGGCCAAGACTAGGAAGAACGTTATTCCTGGAAGGTAAATCTTCAATTACAAGATCAATCTTCAATGCAGACCGTCAACACAAACTGGACACAGTCTAAAGACCCCCACAAGCTTGCTTGAATCACCAAGAATATCCACACCACTTCTACTTACTGTAATCAATCGCATCTTCATCTAGAACCAAAAGAACATAGCCAATTATCACTCTCACATTAGAAGGATTGCTTATTGACTTCCAAACCACAAACCATTTGAATTTTCAATTCATATTAGCTTCCCAAACATGCCACCAGATCTACAGAACATGATATTGTATTTCTGGATCTTACTGGACCTATTTGTGTCACTATGTCACCTCTAAATAGTTACCAAAACTAGTTTTACTCTTATGGCCATCACTCCTTCACAATTTCATGTGGACCTCTCAAATCTTGACTAGATCACCTTTAGACACATATCTACAAACCCTTTGATGCGCAATCTATAATCTTCATCTAGCTGGGATCTTCACTTCATAGAGCTTCATTGTCTTCACTATTCTTCTCTGTTTCTGATAGGACTAATTTTCTCAATATCCTCAGCACACATCTCATCCAATCCTTGACATCAATGCGATAGTAGTATGTTGACATCAATGACAACACCAGTTAGGCCCATACTTGCAACAATCTCCCCCTTTGTCATTGATGGCAACATATGATGTGAAAAACTATTTTAACCATCAAGACAAGAACTTCTCCTCACTGACTGACATAGCTCCCCCTATCAACAACATTCATTCATATGTTTTCTCTTCCTTTACTACTCCCCCTTTGATCAACAACCACTTTTTGTTTTTCACATGTCTTCTCTCCCCCTTTGACATCAATCACAAAGGGCACATACTTGCAACTTCTTATACTTCAGAATCATGCTAACTGCTCCCCCTGAGTAGTAGCTTCTTAACACCAATTTGGATCACAAGATATGACTGTGGGATCCACCGGACTGATGCACATCAGTGCACCTTAATTCAGAACCAAAGGGGTAATATCCTCTAACTTCTCCCTGAGATACTCAAAAGATTCCTTAGGTAGAGGTTTAGTAAACATGTTTGCAATCTGATCCTTTAAGGGCACAAACTCCAGTCTGACTTCATTCTTGTTCACTTGTTCTCTCAAAAAGTGAAACTTGATGGATATAAGTTTTGTCTTTGAATGCAACACCAGATTTTTTGATATGTTTATTGCACTTGAATTATCACAGAAGATTGTGATAGGTTCTTCATACTCCACTCTGATGTCTCTTAGCATTTTCTTCATCCATAATACTTGAGTGCAACTACTTGCTGCTGCAATATATTCTGCTTCTGCAGTGGACAGAGATATTGCCTCTTATTTCTTGCTAAGCCAAGAAACCAATATTTTACCCAAAAGAATGCACCACCACTGGTACTCTTCCGATCATTGACATCACCTGCCCAATCAGCATCAGTATAAGCATGAAGAGAGAAATCATGATCCTTAGGATACCATAATCCAAACTCAACTGTTCCCTTCAGATATCTGAGAATTCTTTTGATTGCCATGACATGAGACTCTCTAGGATCAGCTTGGAATCTAGCAGCAAGACCAACAACATTCATAATATCAGGTCTAGTTTGAGTGAGGTAGAGTAGTCCTCCAATCATTGACCTGTACTTTTTCTAATCAGTCTTAGGAGATTCATCATCTTTACTTAGCTTACATCCGGTTGCCATGGGAGTATTCATTGGCTTTGAATCTTCCATCCCAAACTTCTTCAACAATTCTTTCACATATTTGGTCTAAGATATGAAGATTCCTTTCTTTGTTTGAGTGATTTGTAGACCCAAGAAGAAATTCATTTCCCCAAACATAGACATCTCAAATTCACTTTTCATTTGATTTGCAAAAGTCTTGTACATACTATCTTTTCCTCCAAAAATGATATCATCAACAAATACTTCAACAATCAAGATATTTTCATGATTAATCTTGAAGTACAGATTACTGTCAGCAGTACCTTTGTTGAAGCCAATCTTCAAAAGATGTTTGTCCAATCTTTCATACAAGGCTCTTGGGGCTTGTTTGAGTCCATACAATGCCTTCTTCAATTTATAGACCATATCTCCATGATCAGACAATTGAAATCCATCCGGTTGCTCAATGTATACCTCTTCTTCCAAATCACCATTTAGGAAAGTAGACTTGACATCCATCTGATACACCTTGAAATCTTTGAAGGCAGCAAAAGCAAGAAATAATATGACTACTTCAATTCTTTCCACTAGTGCAAAAGTTTCTTCAAATTCAACTCCTTCTACTTGAGAATAACCCTTACAGACCAATCTGGGTTTGTTTCTTATTACTTCACCATCTTCATTTAGTTTATTCTGGAAGACCCATTTAGTCCCAATCACATTTTTGTCCTTAGGTCTAGGAACAAGATCCCAAGTGTGAATCTTTTCAATCTGCATCAATTCCTCCTTCATTGTGTTAACCCAACTTTCATCACTGCATGCTTCACTTACTATTTTTGGTTCAATCTTTGAAATCAGACAATACTTCATTGAATCTTGAGCAATTTTACTTCTTGTTTGAACACCTTTGCTTCTATCTCCTATGATCTGGTCTTCAGAATGATTCATCTTACATACTTGGGAGTTTTGGGAAGCTCTTGCACTTCTAAATCTTGAATAGGTTCATGCAAACTTGTCTCTTCTTCTTGTATTTCAGGATTCTCCAGATCAGTCTGAATCTAAACTAGAGTTGGGACTTGTTCTCCTTGATTTGAGACATCATTTTGATTATTTGCTTCATACTCATAATACGTTGATGGATTTTCCATGCTTTCATCAACCTTCAGATTTGTACTTTCTACAATCTTTCTCAATCTCTTGTTATAACACCGGTATGCTTTTATTTGAGTAGAATATCCCAAGAATATTCCTTTATCACTTCTAGCATCAAACTTGCCAAGGTCTTCATCTCTTTTGATATAGCATTTACTACCAAAGACTCTGGAATACTTCACAGTAGGAGTGATGCCAAACCAAAGTTCATAAGGAGTCTTACCAGTATTGCCTCTAACTTGTACTCGATTAAGAGTATAGACAGCAGTGCTTACAGCTTCTCTCCAATAGATTTGAGGGACATTTGCTTCCATCATCATGGTTCTAGATGCTTTCTTGGATGGTCTGGTTCTTTCTCTCTACTACTCCATTATGTTGTGGAGTCCTTGGAGCATATAACTATCTCTTTATCCCATGTTCCTCACAGAATGATATGAACTCATTGGATGTGAATTCTCCACCTCTATCAAACCTGAGGCATTTTATGTTTATGCCAGTTTCATTTTCTAACATAGCCTTGAATATTTTAAATTTCTCAAGTGCTTTAGATTTCTCTTTCAAGAAAGTTACCCACATCATCTGGGAGTGGTCATCAATCAACAACATGAAATACCTATCTCCTTACAGACTCCTGATTCTTCTCAGACAATAGAGATCAGTGTGTACTAAGTCTAACAATCTGGTTGAAGATTGTTCCTTATTTTTGAATGTGACTCTATTCTGCTTACCCAACTGACATTCTTTGCACAAACTGTTAGTAGGTTTCACTAGTCTTAGAAGATCTCTTACATCTCGAATGTTGCTTATCTTGATGATATTATCAAAAATTACATGATACATTCTCCTATGCCACAACCAACTCTGATCAATTTGAACAAATAAACACATTTTGCCAATACCATCCAAGTGGAAGATGTTACCTTTTGTCTGTGTACCGGATGCAATCTCAGTTCTAGAGCTTTCAAAGATCTTGCATTTTTCATTTTTGAATCAGAGATCATAGCCTTTGTCCACCAACTGTCCAACACTGAGAAGATTATGCTTTAGACCTTCAACATACAGAACATGACTGGTTTTGTTCTTTCCATAAAAGGAAATGGTTCCTCTACCTCTAATTATGCTAGCATAATTATCTCCAAACTTTACAACTCCACCTTCATATCTTTCCAAGCTTAACTCTTGTCACCAATCATATGGTGAAAGCATCCACTATCAATAACCCATTCATCCTTTTCTTCAACCTGAGTAGCCAGAGCACTTTCTATCACCTTATGATTGGTAGATTCAATAGGCATTGGATCTTCTTCCTTGATTTGTTTCCTATCTCAGATTCATCATCTATTTCCAGATTTGTTTCCTATCTCAGATTCATCATCTATTTCCAGATTTGTTTCCTGTCACTTCCAGATTTGTTTCCTATCTCGGATTCATCATTTGTTACTCCTTCATCATCATCTTCTTGAACATAGTAACACTTTTCTAAAACCTTGATCTATTAGGGTTTGGCCTTGAAAACCTTTCCAGACATCTTGAGGCAAAATGACCAATCTTATTGCAGGAAAAGCATTTAAAAGGTAAATTCCCTTCATACTTATTGGATCCTCTTGGCAGTCTTTTTGCAATGAGAGCTTCAAGTTGTTCAGCTTCTAATTCATCCTCTTCCAGATCTTTTCTTGCTTTCTCATACCAAGATAATTTTCTTGAGGAGCTTTCCCCTGGATCATATCTCTATTTGCCTTTAGCATAGGCACTAGCTTTGAAAGCAGATTCAGTCTTAGGAAGTGCATCACCAAACTCAGCCAACTCAAATGCAGATATCTTACCAACCAATTGATCCCTTGTGATAGTTGTTAAAGATTTGATTTCCTCAATAGTAGCGACCTTGTGTTTATATGCAAGAGGTAAAGATCTGAGAACTTTAGCAATAATTTCATTTTCATCCAGTACTCCACCAGCACATCTGATGCCACATACAAGCTCATTTACTTTTGCCATATATAAAGTGATGTTCTCATATTCACTCATCCTTAGGTTTTCAAACTTTCCTTTCAGACTTTGTAGCTTGGCACACTTAACATACTTGTCTCCTTCATATAGGTTTTGAAGATTTGTCCAAATTTCATAAGCAGTCTTTAATCCCATAACATTTGTCAGCTCTGTATCAGACAAGGCACTCAGTAGGGCTTCTTTAGCTTGAAGATTATTTTCTACATCTCTGACTTCATCTATAGTTATTGGCCCATTCCTTGGAGAAACATATTTAGTTGAGGTTATGTTCCAATACTAATATCCCATGCATTGTAAGTGACATTCCATGCGGTTCTTCCAGGCAGTGAATTTTGTTCCATCAAACCTTGGACTGTCCTTCTTGTAGGTTGACATCCTGGATCTCCTCAAGTGGTCAAGCTTCTTCTAGAGGAACCTAGCTCTGATACCAATTGTTGAATTTAGGATAGACAACTGAGAGGGGGGGTGAATCAGTTGTTACCAAACTTCTATTTTTATAAACTTTAAAGCTTCTTCAATTTTAATAACATATCAAAGATTCAATCATAACTCATGAATTCAAGAGCAGAAACAAATTCAACACATACAACACCAAGATTTTAACGTGGAAAACCTGGTTAAGGGAAAAACCATGGGGTGACTAACCCAAGATTGTATTCTGTGTTAAAAGAATAAGAAGAACAAAATGCCACTTGCCAATTAGGGCTCACTGCCTGAGAATACTACTCACAAGAGGCCCACTACCCATAGGAGACACACTGTCTACAAAAGAATATAAGTATTACATACTTGAACTAGAGATTAGCATCTTCACTATGCCTGAATCAGTTCCATTAAGCTCAACCCCTCTGCTCTCCTTTTTGGTCCTCTTTACTACCACCTTCTCATCGCACACCCCCTTTTGAATGACTTTAGAACTCTTATTTATACATGACATTGACTTTGGAATGATCATCAAAGTCGGCACAACATACATTTATTTTATTATAGTGCAATTACAAAAATACAACTTGACTTATTACAAAAACTTCATGTGCATCACTATACTGTTGGCCACACATAACTGGGACTTCAATCTTCTTCGAGGAGCATGCCATGCTTCGCAAGACATCTTCAAAGTCATCCACAACATGTGCAAAACATCTGGTTGGCCAAGACTAGGAAGAACACTATTCCTGGAAAGTAAATCTTCAATTACGAGCTCAATCTTTAATGCAGACCGTCAACACAAACTGGATATAGTCTAGAGACCCCCACAAGCTTGCTTGAATCACCAAGAACATCCGCACCACTTCTACTTACTATAATCAATCACATCTTCATCTGGAACCTCAAGAACATAGCCAGTTATCACTGTCACATTAGAAGGATTGCTTGTGGACTTCCAAACCACAAACCACTTGAGTTGTCAATTCACGTTAGATTCCCAAACATGCCACCAGATCTGCAGAACATGATATTGTATTTTTGGATCTTACCGAACCTATTTGTGTCACTTTGTCACCTCTAAATAGTTGTCAAAGCTAGTTTTACTCTTATGGCCATAACTCCTTCACAATTTCATGCGGACCTCTGAAATCTTGACTGGATCACCTTTAGACACATATCTACAAACCCTTTGATGTGCAATCTCTAATCTTCATCTAGCTAGGATCTTCACTTCATAGAGCTTCACTATCTTCACTGTTCTTCTCTATTTCTGATAGGACTAATTTTCTCAATGTCCTCAGCACACAGCTCATCCAATCCTTGACATCAATGCAATCGGATTATGTTAACATCAATGACAACACCGGTTAGGCCCATACTTGCAACACAGAAGATCTCAACCTGGTGGATATTAATCCAGCTCTTCTAGCACTTATAGCATATAATAATAGGAAAGTAGAGGAGGACAAAATAGACTTGGAAGAAGATGAGTAAAAATAATAAAATATTTAAATTGAAAATGTAGTCCTGTCACTTGTGACTAATGCTATATTTAGAGGGTCATGTGACGCTATTTTTTCTTTATTTTTCTTTAAAAATTGGCTTTTCCCTATATACAACTCAATGGGTATTCAAAATGTCTAGATTCAATGTATTTAGGAGTTGTATTTTGTCTTTTTCCTACAAGACAGGGAAATCTGGGAATGGATAATAGTTGTTGTATACAGTGCAATCTGGACCATCGATGTTGAGTTAATCTCCACCGTCTATTCAAAAACTGAGTATGGGGGCCTCTCCTATATAAAGGGCCATTGTCTCTCTCATTGTAAGAGTCTTGATGCTGAATTGTTGACATTTTACCATTTGAGATTAATACAAAGCAATTTTCTACAGTATTTCTAAGAATTTGTTTATTTGTGTTATCTATTTGGTTTCATGGTTTGCTTCATGATCTTTAATTAGTTAATTGTGCTTTGTAATGTTAATGGTTTGTTGAAGGTATTTGATGAATGTTCTAAGTCCATACTATTAGTTGCTTGTTGACTATAAGTAGCTCTACATAGTTAACCTAGGCTATAATTTTGTGCTAAGTTCAATTGCATTATATTACTTAAATCATGCCAACAATTAGGTATTTAATGAATGCATGCAATCTAAAAATCTTTGGAACCCATAGAAGATAGCATCATTTTATGTAGCACTGTAGCAATCTGTTAGCTTGGTAACACAAAAAGTGGTTTAATTTCAAAACATTTGTCTACCATTAGTGAACTGTGCATTGTGAATGTCACTTAGGATCTTTTTTAACCCTACTCTTTTGTATTTTCTTTCACAATATCTTTGTTAGATTAAGTTTCCAACAGCCTTTCATATTGTCATATCAGCTGAAACAACATAAGGGTTTGCATGCCTCGCTGTCCTAGCTAGTCAAACTTGTTATATCACATATAAGATGTTGAAATTAGGGTAGACAACTGAGAGGGGGGGTGAATCATTTGTCACAAAAACTTTTTATTCTTTGCTACAATTAAACTTTGTTACCACTTATTAACAGATGAATGATATAACCATAAAAGCATGATTCAACAACACATGAGCAGAAACAAAATCATCACACATAACACCAGAATTTTTAAGTGGAAACCTGGTTAAGGGAAAAACCATGGTGGGGGTTAACCCACAAGATTTATTCTTTGTTAAAAGAATAGAAAAATGGGAAGGCACTTGCCTTCGGGTGCACTTCCCAGGGCTTACTGCTCAAAAGAAGCTCACTGCCTACAGAAATATTTATAAGTTTATCACAGAAAGATTAAATTGGAAAACAACATCTTTATGCCAAGGACACTTCTTCTCTTCCCCCAAACACTTCTTCACTATCTCCTCATCCTTTACTTCTCTTCCTCTTCTGCTCTTCCTCTTTGGCTCTGCCTTTCTTCCTTTCTTAGGATCTTATCATTTTTGCTCAAGGATGCATTTCCACAACTCAACCACACATATTTATATGCTTCATCAACCTTGGAATAAGCATCAAGGTCAAAACTACAAACATCTGACTTAGTGTGAATCACTATACTGTCGGCCAAACATAGCTGGGACCTAAACCTTCCTCGAACAACATGCCACACTTCATAGCACCTCTCGTAGATCATCCACAATATGCACAAAGCATCTAATCAGCCAAGACTAGAAAGAACAACAACGCCCAAGGACAAATCTTCAATCATGAGCTCAATCCTCAATGTGGACCACCAAAATAGTAGGCACACAATCCAAAGACCACCACAAGCACAATGAAATCAACAAGAACAATTGCACCACCTCACTTCACTAGAAACACTTGCATCTTCATCTAGGAACTTAAGAACTCTCACTGTCATGACTATCACACTAGAAAGATTGCTTGCAGACCTCCAAACTAGGAACCTCTTGAGTTGAGGATACACACTGACATCCAAACACACCTCTAGATCTGTAGATCATAATATTCCAATGCAGATCAATCCGGACCAATTTTCTGTCACTTTGTCACCTCTGAACAAATCTAAAACTTAGTTCTACTCAGATGGCCATAACTTCACAAATTCTTCATGCGAATCCCTCAAATCTTAACTGGATCAACTTCAGACAATCCTTTACAACACCCTTTGGTCTACAGTCTCTAATCTTCATCTTACTGAGAATGAGGAGCAATCTACTTCACTGAAATGTGCTATTTTCACTGTCTCTTACAGAGAGATATGTAACTCACTTTTTTCTTTTAGAGAGGCTAATTTTCTCAATATCCTCAACATACAAGTCTTCTAGAATGGGATATAGTTGACACCAATGACAACAAGGATATGTTGACATCAATGAACTCATTCCAGCTCAGAGGTATGACACTACCCTTGTACTCGATAGTTTTACCTTTCCTTTCCAAGATGACAATTAGCCTAAGGAGGAAGAATGTAAGGAAGTACATGATTATCAGCAATATAATAAAACTCCATACAGTCTTAGAAGTAGTAAGCCAAAAGGTCCTTTCACCACATCTATCCCTCCAAACAATTACCAGATTCCACCCGACCCAAAGGCCTCTAATAATACTGAGCCTCCTAAGGCAACACCCTAGTCTATGCATCAAGGGGCCATATCTAGAAATTCTTAGAGGACTGAAATAGCCAAATTATGATAGTATGTTCCTGATGAGCTCAAGAAAATGAAAGTCATCCTATCAGTGTTTGAACTATTGAAAGTTCTCGAAGTTAGGACTACCTTTTTTCCAAGACATGGGAGCAAGCGTTAGAATAGATCCTTCCCAATAAGAAGTTCTACCAATAGACGATATGGACAAAGGGAAAGATAGAGTCCATGTAACAGATGTTGAGCAAAAGGTCACTTTATACAAGGATAAAAGAGAGAGTCCACCTTTCCTCTTTACTCTTAGGATATTCAGAAAGAACCTTCATAACTGTTCGGTAGACTCACAGGCCTCCACCAATGTGATGCCTTTGTCAGTATGCAAAGCATTGGGCCTCAGTCCAACAAAATCTTCTAGGAAAGTCATGTAGTTGGACAAGACTAAGGTCAATGTGACAGGTGAACTAAATAGAATACATATGCAACTAGCATCAGATCCTAGGGTACAATAGTATATAGACATTCAAGAGTTGATATTCTGGATCAATATGGCATGCTTTTAAGTAGAGATTGGTCTAGGACTTTGAATGGTTATATGGCAACAGACTTTTCTCACATGTTGCTACCATGGAAGGGGTTGACAAATTAGATTCATATTGAAAGAGGGCCAAAATGGAAGCATATGATCACATAATACAATCAGACCAACAAAATTCTATTTTTAGAAGTAGACCTATGGGTTTATCTTCCCCATGTTAATTAGGTAGAAGAGATACTCATGCTAAATTGTAGTAAATTCCCTGATCCACCACTTACAAAATGTCAAGAAAGTATAGAGGCATGTGTAGTCAAACCAAGAGTCCTCCTCTGATGATGAAGAACTAGGAATATTTGAGGGATTCATATATTTTGTGGAAAAATTCATGAGTAATCAGTTAGCTGTTGGAAGGAAGGTACAAATGGATGAATTGCTACTGCCAAACTGGTGTTGCCTTCACAATGCCTCCCATTCCAAGTTCACATGCTCACTCTGTCAAGAGGTAGTTAAACAAGTGCAGAGGCATTTAAAGATTTCAGCAGTCACAAAGGAAAATCAGGCTACTACGGGTGTGGTTGTTCAAAATTCTCAGTCAGATAAAAAACAACAAATTAAACAAAATAATAAGGACAATGACTCCTACATTTGGACATTAATATTTGATGGATCTAGGTGCAAACAAGGATCTAGTGCAGGTTTTGATCTGATCATTCCCATGGGAAGTTCGTATCTAGCGACATATCGATTACAATTTCCATGTACGAACAACGTGATGGAGTACAAATCTTTGGTGCACGAATTGTTGATGGCACTTCAGAAGAAAGTTAAAATTATTTAGATGTTCGGCGACTCTAAATTGGTTGTTAAGAAAGTAAGAAGGCAATACTCATGCAATGATAAGAGGTTAAACATATATCAGAACTGTGTGTGGGATTTGATTGAGTATTTCGATGGCTTTAATATCCAGTTGATCCCACAAAGACATAATCACGTTGTTGATGCCTTGGCTCAGAAAGCTAGTTCTCTAGAACCATTGTCCATGGCAAGCTTGAAGAATTTCACTATAGATTTTGTTTCAACTCCCTTGGTACCTAATAAGATCACAAATTTTTAGGTTTTTGAGGATGACAAACATATAATAGATTTTCTCACTTCGTTAGATATTTTTGCTACTTCGATAATAGATGAAGAAGAGCTAGAGCCTGCTGAAATGGACTTAAAAGGAGTCCTCAACCTGAAGATGAATACTATCCCTTGAGGAATGGTAGAGTTAGAATGATTATTTGATTCAGATAAGTTTGGAATTCAAAAGAAATAGGGAGAATCCCCTGCTGCACAATGTGAACCCTACAATTTGGGAACACCTGAAGATATTAAGAATGTTTTCATTGGCAAAGCCAGTACTGCTAAAGAGAGGATAGGTATTATTCATTCATTAATGGATTACCAGGAAGTCATATCTTGGAGTTATGAAGACCTCAAGACATATGATACATCTATCATAATTCATACGATACCCCTCAAGTTGGGGGCTAAACCTTTCAAGCAAAGGTAGTGACCAGTTAATGCTCTGCTTGAACCATTGATTTTCAAAGAAGTACAGAAGTTGTTGTGCACCTGAATTATATTTCCTATAAGACATTCTACTTGGGTGGCAAATTTAGTTCCAGCACATAAGAAAAATGGAGAAATCAAGCTCTGTGTCGACTTCAGAAATTTGAATAGGGCCTTGGAGAAGGATAATTACCCATTGCCATCCTTGGACAAAGTGCTACAAATAGTTAACGGTTCGCAAATGATGTCATTTCTAGATGGTTATTTAGGTTATAACTAGGTAATGGTAGAATATGAGGATAGATTGAATACATCTTTCACATGCAAGTGGGGAATCTATGCGTACGGCAGGATGCCCTTTGGGTTAATCAACACAGGAGCTACGTTTCAATGTGCAATGGAGATAGCTTTCAAAGGATTGGTTGGAAACTGCATCATTATAGATATGGATGATCTCACTGTATTTTCAAAGAAAAGAGAAGATCATGTAGCAGACCTAAGGAAGATCCTACAACAGTGCAAAGATTATGGGATCTCTAGTCTGCAGGAACATCTTCCCGCCTAGGGATCTCCTCTTCATCCCTGTCATCCTCACCAGAATCTTCTTTTCCCTTTCCTACCTTGTCCCTCAACTTCTCTAACTCATCTTTCAAAGCCTCATTCTGAGCTCTGACTGCTTTGCTTTCTGCAATCTGCTTCTTTACCAGGACAGCCAATTCAGCATTGGTCATCCTTGCTGGAAAATTTAATGTTCCCTCTGTATCAGACATTTTGTCTTTACCTCTTCCTAATCGCTCCAATCCTTGGCTTTGATACCACTATGATGCAGAGCAGGCAGTGGAGTCGTGAAGACTAATTAACAGTCACCCGCAACATACATTTCCTTCGTATGTTGTTCCATCAGAAAAACGTGCTTCATCGGCAAGCTTTAATCCTATCATGCTGAGCTCCTTCCTCTGGCTGATGGGATTTCAATTTTGTGCCTATCGGTGAGACTGTCACTATCAACAACTTGTTTATATCTCCTGTCGATACGCCGATATGAGTATTTTGCTTTGGTTGAACCTTTGAGTCAACCATACCATTGAACCAATACTATCGGTTCAACGACTTAGCTTAAAATTACTGTCGGCAACTCTCAACCGTACTGTTGAACCATTGAACCTATCACTACTCGCTGAACCTTTAAACCACCAGCCTGTTGAACCAGTTTGACAAATGGTTCAATATTGTTTAGCCCTTCACACTGTCTCCATTGCTGAATGATTGAACTGTTGAACCCTTTGAACTGTTGAATTGGTTCAAAGGTTCAACCAAACACTTAACCGATTCAAAAATCTCTTTGAAACTTTACTTACCTTTCCACAAGTATTCATCAATCCAAATGGACCCGATATGTAGGCGAATCGTTGAACCTTCCTTTAAAGGTTCAGACAAAGAATTTCTACCCAATTTCAACCAACTATTGGTCCCAATGGACTATCTACTATCACCGAGGAACCGAAAGTTGTTGAACCATTGGAATTAGTTCAAACACAAGGTTTTCAACTATCTGCAACGCTGATATGCACAGCTAAAACCCATGTGACCTTGCCAAATTGTTCCTTCTACAACCATATAGATTTTTTTCTAAGTTTAACAACCTAGCACATGAGGATGCTAGGGCTCATCTTAGCATGCTGCAAACTTGATCCTGCGAGAACAAAAATGAACAAAAAGAAAATAGAAAACCTAATCTAATATATATAGCCATTCCACCGATTACGAAGTAATCCAACCGGTGGAATGGGTTAAGAACCCATCTCGGCTGCAAACCAGAAAATTGACTACACAAGGAAATCAAACACAAATAGGATCTTTCTTTTATTGCTTCTAGAAATTGATACAGGTATCTAATTTCACAACTTTAGAATTTCTCTGTTTTTCTACAGAAATCTCAATCTACCTTAATCTATATCTCCAATCGATCTGAGCTGAGCTATTTGACTACTTTCCAACAGTAGTACAGACTTGATTCCTAGCGGCTGGGAAACAATTCCAAGTGGCTGGGAGAGATAAGCAACTAACAAACTAACAACCTTATCATAACAGCTTGATAAGTGTCCTAGGGATTACCAACAAAAATTGAATTACAAACACCAATGACAAGTCTGGTCAAACAGACCTTATTACATTAAATATAGATATGCATAAGACATAAAATATTAAAACTCTAGTCTTCTTGTTGGAGGGGTGCTCTTGCACCATGTATCTTTGGAGTAATGGAAGGAAAGTTTCTTGGACATGTAATTTATGAGCAAGGTATATCGATTGATCCTGACCGAGTCCAAGAAATCCTAAAAATCCAACCCCTGGCCAATAAGAAAGAGCTAAAGTCATAATTTGGTAAGATCAACTTTGTTCGCAAGTTCATCACCGGGTTTGATGAGATTATTCACCCATTGAATACTATGTTAAAACAAGATGCTAAGGTAGAATGGACTCTAGAGGCTAAGGCTGCATTTACAGAAATCAAGCAAGCAATAGCCAATGCCCCAGTACTGGTAAGTCTTGATTATATGCTACCATTCTGTATTTACTCCTTTGCTTCTGAACATACCTGTGCAGCAATGTTGACACAAAAAAGAGTTGTTGATGATGAAAGACCTATTTCTTTTATGAGCACCCCTTTGAAAGATGCAGAGCTGAGATAGCCAAATGTGGAGATGCAAGCATACACCTTAGTCAAAGCAGTAAAAAAGTTTTGCCATTACATCTTAAGAAGCCAAGTGATTGCAATTGTACCAGATGCAGTAGTCAAAGCATTGCTAATGCAGAGCGAGTTGGGTGAATGAAGAGGAAAATGGGTTACAATCCTACAAGAGTTTGATATAGAAGTCTAGCCCATGAAACTAGTGAGGGGTGTTGTTATATGGAACCTAATCAGACTCAGAGGTTAAATTTACCCCACTTTTATTAGTGCAGTTTCCTCCCAAATTATTTAATGGGGTCCAGGGGCAGCACCCTTGGCGTGCTCCCTATTGCGATACAGGACAGGGTCGAGGGGAAGCGCCCCCGCAGGGGCTCGGGGGTAGTGCCCCCGAGACATCAAACAATTTTTATTATTTTATAAAGGCATCGAGAGTTATTTTTCTATGGGCCAACATTAAAAAATCCTATTTTGTAACCAACATAAGCCTTGATAAAAAATGGCTAAGGGTTAGGGTTTCTGTTGATATTGTATTGTAGCATTTGCAGTGGTATTGAGTTGGAAGGATTGTTGGTTGTAATTGGTTTGATTTACTAGATAATAATATTGGACTCTTTTTGGTGGATGTAGCCTGAGTTTGGGTGAACCACATTAAAAACTTGTCTCTCACTGTTATTATTTCTATGTATTTTCATTATTTTGTTTAATCTTTATTTGCATTTAATTGATATCATCTGTCGGATAACCCTAACAAGTGGTATTAGAGCGGGTTGTGTTCAATTATTGTTTGCAAGAAGGTCTCACAGTTGAGTGCAAGTCTCATAGTTGTGTGGGAGCAATGGCGGATAAGGTAGATAAATTCAATGGGCAGAACTATCAATTATAGAAGATGTAGATGGAGGATTATCTCTATCAGAAGGATTTATGGAGGTTGTTGGAAGGAATAGCCAAGAAACGATGACAATGACTGATGAGGATTGGAATATGTTGGATAGAAAGGCACTAGGAACCATTTGGTTGTGCCTGGCACCATTGGTGGCATTCAATATAATGGTAGCGAAGACAACATATGGTCTGATGAAAGCTTTGGCTAAATTGTATGAAAAACCCTCAGCCTCAAATAAGGTATTTCTCATGAAGCATTTGTTTAATCTAAAAATTATTGAAGGTGGATCTATGACAGATCATTTAATTGAGTTTAATATGATTATCAGTCAGTTAACTTCTGTAAAAGTAAGTTTTGATGAAGAGGTGAGGGCTCTCTTGATATTATGTTCTTTGTAGAAAGATAAAATTTCTTGGTAATGGCTGTAAGTAACTCTATCTCTGGTTCAAATACTTTAAAATTTAATGATGTTGTTGGTGTTATCCTTAGTGAGGAAATGCAATGGAAAATCTCAGGAGGGTCCACATCAGGTAGTGTTTTGAATGCAAAAAGTAGGGGTAGATCAAAGGAGAGAGGAAAAGGTTCTGGAGGTATGGGAAGTCATGAGGAAAATTAAAGGACAAGAGATCCCAATCTAGAGGATAGAAGGATTGCTGGTACTATGGGAAACTAGGTCATTTGAAGAAAGATTGTTGGTCTCGGAAGAATAAAGAAGGAGACAAATGTGGTAAGTAATAAATCTGAAGATGATGCTTTGATTCTTTCCCTAGATAGTGTTGATGATTCATTGGTTTTAGATTCAGGGGGCCTCATTTCATGCTACGCCCCATAGAAGTTATTTTCTTGATTATGTCCAAGGGGATTTTGGGCTAGTTTATTTAGGAGATAATGAACCCTGTCAGATTGTTGGAAAGGGAAGAATCAAGATTAAGTTGCAAAATGGGAATCATTGGCCACTACAAGAGGTATGGCATGTTCCAAGGCTGATTATGAATTTAATTTCAGCAGGACAGCTAGTTGATGAAGGTTGCATGGTTACTTTCAGTGATAAAAATTAGAAGGTTTCAAGAGGTGTCTTAATAGTAGCAAAAGGTGTGAAAGTACGAACCTTATATCTTTGTACAGGTCATACTATTCCTTCTAATTTAGTTGTTGCAGAGAAAAACCAAACAAGTTCAGGAACAGTTGCTGTAGGTTCATAGGAAGAGACTGAAATAGTTGTTGCAAGTTATGAGACAACACTGTGGCATAACAGACTTGGGCATATGACTGAAAACGGTATGAAGGTACTTCATTCTAAGAAAGTTTTACTAGGTCTGAAATGTATTAATATGGATTTTTGTGAAAGCTGTGTGTATAGAAAATAAAAGAGAGGTAGTTTTCTCAAGCATGGGAAGCAAAAGAAAGATGAAAAGTTGGAGCTTGTGTATACAGATGTATGGGGACCGGCTCAAGTATCTTCTCTTGGTGGCTCTTGGTATTATGTTACATTCATAGATGATGCAACTAGGAAGGTTTGGATTTATTTCCTCAGGAAGAAATCTGATGTGTTTGAAACATTTAAGAAATGGAGAAGCTTGGTCAAGAATGAGACAGATAAAAGATTAAAATGTCTCAGATCTGATAATGGCGCTGAGTATTTCAAAAAAAAATTGAGGATTATTGTTCCTTTAATGGAATTCATAGGTAGAAAATGGTTCTAGGGACTCCACAAGAGGATGGAGTGGCTGAACACATGAATAGAACAATAATGAAGCATGCAAGGACCATGAGATTGCATGTTGGGCTGCCTTTAAACATGTGGGCAGAGGCTGTCAACACTGCTCTATATTTAATTAATAGAGGTCCTTCAATTCCTTTGGGCTATGGTATTCCAAAGGAAGCATGGACATGTAAGAAGGTGAGTTATTCTTTTCTCAAAACCTTCAGATGTGAAGCATTTACACATGTAGATTCTGAAAATAGAACCAAGATGGATGCAAAATCAAAAAGGTGTATCTTCGTTGGATATGATATTGATGAATTTGGTTATAGGCTTTGGAATGTTGAAAATCATAAAATTGTGAGAAGCAGGGATGTTGTATTTAATGAGATGGTGGTGTACAAAGATTAGTTGCAGCAGCATGAGAAGAAAGAAAATGATTATGTGGTGTTGGATGATACTCCAGATAATGATGTTCTAGTGGTTCCTCATGCTCCACAACAACAACAAGTAATACCACAAACTCTAGTGAATGTTAGACAATCAACAAGGCTAAGTAGGCCTCTTGAAAGGTTTTCTCCCTCTTTATATTCTATTTTGTTAACAAATGTTGGTGAACCAGAAGGGTATGATGAAGCTATGCAGGTGGATACAAAGGTTTAGTGGGAGCTTGCAATGAAAGAAGAAATGGACTCCTTGCTGAAAAATTAGACTTGGGAATTATGTAAGTTGCCTACAGGTAAAAAGGCTTTACCAAACAAATGGGTTTGTAGGCTGAAAGAGGAAGATAGAGGTAGGAAAAGATTTAAAGCCATGTTAGTTGTAAAAGGATTTGCACAGAAAAAGGGTATTAATTTTGATGAGATTTTTTCTTTGGTTGTTAAGATGAATTCTATTCGTACTATTTTAAGTATTGTGGCCATTGAAGATTTGCATTTGGAACAACTAGATGTGAAAACTGTCTTTCTCCATGGTGATTTGGAAGAGGAGATATATATGGAATAGCCCCAAGGATTTGAGGTCAAAGATAAGGAGAAAATGGTGTGCAGATTGAGGAAGAGTTTGTCTGGCTTGAAACAACCACCTTAGCAATGGTATTTTAAATTTGATAGTTTTATGGATGAGCAAGGCTACAACTGGTGTAATTCTGACCATTATGTTTATTTTAAGAGGTTGGATAATGACAGCTACATTATTTTATGTTTATATGTTGATGACATGTTTGTAGCAGGGTCTAACATGGATCACATAAGTGAGTTAAAACAACAGTTAGCACAATCATTTGCTATGAAGGATTTGAGGGCAGAAAAACAAATCCTTGGTATGAAAATTTGTAGAGATAGGAAGAATAGAAAATTGACTCTATCTCAGGTTGATTATGTCGAAAAGGTGTTGTAGAGGTTCCATATGGAGAATACAAAAGATGTCAGTACACCTTTGCCTAGTCATTTGAAATTGACTAAGGAGATGTGTCCAAGGACACAAGAGGAGGAAGATAAAATGTCCAAGGTACCATATGCTTCAACTGTAGGAAGTTTAATGTATACCATGGTATGCATGAAACCAAATATTGCACATGCTGTAGGAGTTGTAAGCATGTATATGAGTCATCCCAGATTAGAGCATTGGAATGCGATAAAATGGATTCTTAGATATTTGAGAGGTATATACAATAAACACTTATGTTTTGGAGGCTCTAATACTGATTTAGTAGGTTATGTAGACTCAGATTTAGTTGGGGATATTGATACTAGGCAAAGTACTACAGGTTATTTCTTTACTATAGGCGGGA
Source organism: Cunninghamia lanceolata (assembly GCA_027924645.1). Taxonomy (NCBI): domain Eukaryota; kingdom Viridiplantae; phylum Streptophyta; class Pinopsida; order Cupressales; family Cupressaceae; genus Cunninghamia; species Cunninghamia lanceolata. Next base: position 2,918,130 of record BSBN01000341.1, on the reverse strand, counting down.
CAACAGTGAGTTGGATCTCATGGTTGGAAAAGGTGGTTGCTTTATCCACCATGGAGGCAGAGTATGTAGCTGCAACATAGGAAAGCAAGGAGATGATATGTCTGTAATCCTTCATGGAAGAATTAGACAAACAATAGGCTAACATTTATTTATTTACGAACATCTTGAGTGCCATACATCTTGCAAAGAATTCTGTCTTGCATTCAAATACCAAACACATACAGTTGAGGTATCACTTCATTTGGTTGGTGTTGGATGATGGACAGTTATGATTGGAAAAGATACATACAGATGCAAATCTAGCAGATATGTTTACGAATGTAGTGACAAGGGAGAAGATGAGCTCCTCTTCAGCTTCGGTTAGTCTTCAAGACTGAAAACAAAAAATCAGAACAATAGAGTCTAGGGTTCTTATTTCCAGTGGAGCTACAGGGTTAGCAGTGTTATGATCAGTCTCCAAGTGGGAGATGATATTGTGTGGAGTCTGATCAGTCTCCAAGTGGGAGATTGTTGTTATATGGAGCCTAATCAGACTCATAGGTTAAATTTACCCCACTTTTATCAACACGGTTTCCCCCCAAATTATTTAACAGGGTCCAAGGGCAGCGCCCTTGGAGCGTTCCCTATCACGATACAGGTTGGGGTTGAGGGGTAGCGCCCCCGTGGGGGCTCGGGGGTAGCACCCCAAAAACCTCAAATAGTTTTTATTATTTTATACAGGCATCGTGAGTTATTTTTCTATGGGCTGACAAAAAAAACCCTATTTTGTAACTGACATAAGTCTTGATAAAAATGACTAAGGGTTAGGGTTTCATTGATATTGTATTGTAGCATTTGCAGTGGTATTGAGTTGCAAGAATTTCTAGTTGTAATCGGTTTAATTTACTGGATAATAATATTGGACTCTCTATTGGTGGATTTAGCCTGAGTTTGGGTGAACCACGTTAAAAAATTGTCTCTCACTGTTATTATTTCTGTGTATTTTCATTCCTTTGTTTAATCTTTTTTTGCATTTAATTGATATCATATGCCGGCTAACCCTAACAAGGGGTCAGGCACTAACGAAAACCATGGTTGAAAATGGTCGAGGTCTGGTTTCTCAACAGTATATGTTAGAAGACATTTCCAAAGATGAATGGTATGGAGACATTGTAATCTATCTTCTCAATCAGTGGTGCCCACCTCATTTGAATTCAGTCTAGAGAAGAGCACTCAGGTTGAAAAGCAACAAGTTTATGATCAAGGGATCAGTGCTATACAAAAAGAACCATGAAGGTATCTATCTAAGATGTTTGGATAAAGCTGACGTAACGCAGGTACTAACCAATTTCCATGAAAAGTTTGGGACAGGCCACAGATCAGCTCATTTAACCACCAACCAGATCCTACGAGTAGGGTACTATTGGCCCACACTCTTCAAAGATGCACATTCACATGTTAGGATCTGTCATACATGTCAAACAGCTGTAACAAGAGAGAAAAATGTTGCTATGGCTCTGCAAATAGTACTGAAGGTATGACCATTCACACAGTGGGGGCTAGACTTTATTGGTATGATCAACCCACCTTCTTCAATGGGCCATAGGTACATTCTAACCACTATTAATTACTACACACGATGGTCAGAGGCCCTTGCATGTAAGCAATGCACCACAGAGGTAGTAATTAAATTTATTGAAAAACACATCATCATAAGGTTTGGCTATCCTTTCTCTCTAGTATGTGATAATGGCCCTGCATTTTCTTCATTACACTTTTCCAATTAGGCATTTGATTATGGGATTGTTCTAAAATTTTCATCTAATTACTATCCCCAAGGAAACGAAGTGGCTGAATCAACAAACAAAAATCTGCTTGAAGTCATAAAAAAATTACTTGATAAAAGCCCCAGAGATTGGCATACTCAGCATCGGTTTGCTTTATGGGCTGATAGAGTCAAACACAAGGCTGCATTAGGGACATCACCTTATCACTTAGTCTATGGTACTAAGCCTATCTTTCCCATCCATCTGACGAACCAAATGATTAGATGTCATCCCTCTTGGCTCAATTGCTGCACCTAGAAGAAAAATGTGGCGCTGCCATAGAAAACTTTGCCAAACATCAGGGTGTAGTGAAATGATGGTTTGACAAAAGGGAAAAAGTTAAAGCCTTCTGTATTTCTGATTTAGTCATGTATTGGGACAAATCCCATGAGAAGAAAGGTGAACACAGTAAGTTTGACAAACTTTGGCTAGGCCCATATCAGATTTATGAAATCCTTGGTGACAATACGTATCGACTGAAGAGCCTTATTGGTGAGGAGCTCCCATTGCCTGTCAATGGGCAATTTCTGAAGCACTACTTCCAAGCCTAGGAGGCACCTTTGCCTTCTTTTAGTGTACATAGTTAGGTTTCTTGTCTATTTGGTTAGGTTAGGTTGCTGTTAGATTAGTTTATGCTTTCCGCTTTTGCTTTCCATAGTTGTTGGGTGTTTGTTTTCACTTAGGCTAGTTGTTCTTTCCTACTTTTCTTTTGCCTACTGCGCTTGCTTTATTATAGATCTTTGTTTCTTGGATGTGGTAGCAGTCATACAGATCTGCAAGTGGCCTTTTGTTGGGTGAGTAATCTGGAATATTCCTTTGAGAAACTGGAAGTTTTCTACTTAGGTCTTCCTGTGGGTTCCACAGTTATATTTGGATGGTATGACGTCTATTCATGGGAAATGAGTTATTAGTTAGTGCACTTGAAGTATTTTCTAACCATATATTTTACACACTTTAAAATCCTAAAAGTACCTAAGTGAGTCTTGGTGATCTTACATTAAGTGAAAAATCTAAGGTCCACCTTTGCCTCCATCGGGATTCCACACCTAGCTAGCTGAGTTATCAAAGTAACTCGTGCTATCAAAGCATGTGTTGCAAGGGTAGCGGTATTGCATTGTACTCTACCAAATCTAAGTTTAATGGAATATCAAGAAGTTACAAAAAGAAAATAAAATAAAAAAATCACAATCACACACTATAACTCAGTTAGACGGACAATCAAGTAATCTCCACTAGGGCTATGGATGCCTGACCGACAATAGGGCTCTGCTTGAGTGGAATTTTGAGACAAACCCATCGGGGCTATAGATGCTCGCTGGTAGTGGGGCAATTTCTAGGTAGTTCATGAGGTGTGTACTAATCATGTAGATTAATGTAAAGGATCTTAGATGAGCTTAGTTGCCAAGGGATGGGAATTAATGCAATTGCACACACTCAGGTTTTCAGGATATAGATGGCTGCACTATGCTATTGATTTCTACTTCTTTGATAAGGTATCATGTCTTCTTGTTTAACATGTGAGGAACATAGACATTCTAGGTTAGAAACTTAAGTTTATCTTTGGAATGCTTTGAAGAATTTCCTAGCAGAGTCGCCATTTGTTGTGCCTTGCACACATGCTCCATTTCACCAAATGGAGGCCTCCCCTTCTTTTCAATGAATTTTGGCTTAGAGTGTCATCTTTTTCCTATTTGGTTCCTGAGGTGTTCAATGATGTATAATCAAGTGATCCACCCAATTCATAAGTTTCTTAAGTCTTGAAATTTTTGAGTCAAATGGCCTTCAAACATCAGGAAATCAAGTCTTGAAGCCTTAGCACTAAAACTTCCATTCACCAACTTTGCACTAAATCCAATTGCCACTGACTTCAGCACTAAAAATCCCCTTCGCTAACTTAGCACTACATTTACCTGCCTCCTACCTAGCACTGAAATCGCCTGTCATAGACTTAGTGCAAGATTCACCCATCACTGACCTACGCTAAAACTACTTGTCCCTATCTTGTGCTAAAATGACACTTCCCCGACTTAGGTCGGATGACCCCAAAGGCCGTACATGTCTGAAGAGGCTCAAATCAGTGCAAAACCCTAAAATTGATCTCTATGGACTGCATACTGATTTGGCAGGAGGTACATGGGCATTAAAGGTAGATTAAATACGAGTGTATAAAATGTTTTAGGTCCATTTTTGAGCTCATTTTACACACAAACAAATCTTTTGAGAGCTCTACAAATTCATTAGTAGAAAAGAGTGGATTTGGAGCAAAGAGGAGTTGGATCTAGGGCACATTTGAGTGATTTTTCACCTTTGCAACCACACTTAAGAACTAGGTCGGGCGTTTCTCCTTTTACCATTCTGGGTTTTGGGTTTTATTTCTGATTCAATTATCGATTTCTACTAAGGTTTTTAAAGCTTTAAGTATAAATTTATTTGTTGAAGGGGTAGTTCAGTTTTAGTATGGGTTTTATTGTGTAGATGGTTGAATTGTTCGACAAGAAATCCTTCGACTAAACCCTAGGGTACGATAAGTAAGAATAGAAAATGGTAAATCTTGTGCACTAAAATGCATTTGCTCGCACCTAAGAAATCATTCACAAATTTACCAAAACCCCTTGAAGATTCAATGGACTTTTTCGACTAGTTCCATTTGCACTAAAAATAGCACTGACAAACCCTTTGAAATGATGAACAACTTTAGGTTAGTCTGCATTTGAAGAATCCTCTGCCAACCAAAGGCTTTTTATCCTTTGTGCTAGAATTGTTCTTCACAGACTTTACACTAAAAATGCTCCCGACTGACCTAAAAATAAACCCAAGGAAGTGAAGTCAGTTGGTTACCTCTAAAGATCCTGCTAGAACCAAAAAATTTGACTCAGTGTTAAAATCCTAAGTTGCCGACCTTGCGCAAAAACATGTCTCCACTAACTTTAGTCAGACACCATCAAATATCCCGCTAAATTAGCAGCGTCCAAAATCCCCACCAATGTATAACCTTGGGTCTAGCGCTAAATTGTCAATCTATTGACTTGCGCAAATACACTCCTTCACTGACCATTGGTCGATCACCTTCCAAATTTACGCTTTTCGGTCACAGTCAGGACTCATGCCAAAATGCACAAAGAAAAGATTTCTACCTTTAGTACTGAAAATGGATGACATGGACTTGTGCCAAATCAACCATCAAATGACCTCCAAGGATTCGTAAAAGTCGGTCGTAGCTAAAACCTGCATAGGGGTGGATGAACCCAAAACCCATGCTAAGTCAGAGAGAGCCAAAATTTGCGCGTTAGCATAAAATAGGTCAAAGACTCCCAATTCTACCGTAATTCACAAACAATATTTGTTTTCATAAAATTTCCTAAGGCAAAAGGTCTATTTTATCAAAGTAAATATTGCATAGGTAAAATTGAGATGTTATGCATGATGTCATTTGATTTTTCAAGCAATTTAGAATTTATTACATGACTTAAAGTCTGATTTTTATGTTGTCTATGTTGTTTTAGTTATGTAATAAATTTCATTAAGTGGTGAAATCTGCAATTATGGATTTGGGCATTTATAATATAGAAAAGAACTTGAAGGATTGATTCATTAGGCAATAACTTACTTAGGAATAGGTAATGAGTAACCTATAAGCTTAGGAATCAAAGACCCTCAAGACAACCTTGACTCATTAGGTCTAGTTATGCAGGTTAAATGATTGCCCGAGACCAAAACATGAAGTACGAATTCAAAGGGATTCCCTCTGAATCTAAGATAGCCTCTACATGGCCAAACATGGGAGATATAGACCTCGGTCATATTGAACTTGAGGACTTCAGACTTAGGGTGTTTGGACCTTATCCTACACCATTGGCCAGGAAGATAAGAGACAATGGAATTGTAGAAGCAGTTGCCTTCCCTACCTCTGTACAATGTGCAGAGCTCATAGTGACATGTGCAGAAAGATATGATCCCCTGACCAAAACCATTTAGACTACCAATGGGGAAATTCTAGCAGATTTAAGCTCACTCTCCTTGGCAGAAATCTTTGGCATACCAGTTTACCCTGTGTTTTCAATACCAGACATACAGGACTCAGAGGAAAATTACAAGAAGGGTATTGAGAAATGTAACAAGAAAATCAATGATGGATGGATGAAACATAAAAGGTCTACAATCATCAAGCTTCCTCATACAATCTATAGGAGTGATTTTCACAGTGAGATTGGAGATCTTGTGACCTTACTGAGAAGAATATATGGACTGCCTTCTACATCAACATTTTAAGGCTAGATATTCACATTGATTGAAGAGATTATTCATGGAAAATTGAAGCTCTATTGGGCTCAAATTATAAGTGATGACATACATGAGGCTTTTACAAACTTTAAGGAGAAGATGACATTTAGATGGACTTCATATGTGGTATATGCCTTAGTAAGAAGAACTGAGTATCCAGGGTTATCCAAGCTGGGAGATGTAGGTAATGGACAGCTGAAAGTATGTGAGGCTTATCACCAACTTGCCATATCTCAGTCTTTAATTCATTTCAAAAGGGTACAAATGATGCATTTACCATGTACATTACAAGACTGCTTCAAGGAGCTACTTCCCTAAGAATTTCTCCTGAGGCAATGAATGTAGTAAGCCAATTTAGGAGGTGGTACATCCAATTTTAGAAATTCACTTACATAAGGGTACAAGGATTCACAGGGGTACCATACAAACTACTGAGGTACCCAACAGATAAGGTAGTACTAATAGAATTGACAAGGCAATTGATCCCATGTGTAGAGAAGCTAAAACACTTGCACAGAACAAATGTCAAATTTTCCATGTTGCTAGGTGAAGGGCAGTTTGCGTGTATTTCATTTAGTGTAGCTGAATCCTCTGACAAAGAGCTGCAACTTCTTAATATGCATTTGTACATTAGAAGAAGTCACTTTGATCCACATGGTGTAATGGAAAAATATGTTAGCAAGAAGATGTTCCATAGGGTGCATCTTGAGGATTTTTGGGTTGATTGCATAGATGACTATGAGGTAATGAAAAGAAGTCATTGAAGAATGTCCATGGACTTCATTAAAAGATTCCATATCATTAATATCCCAAATCAACTAGTAGATGATGGTAATGTGGTATATAAGGGACCTTGGGAGGATCAATACCAATAGTCGATTCCTCTTCCCAACTGGGCAAATGCTCATGAGAGCTCCCTAGATGAAATCGTGAAGGAACCTATAAGGCTGAGCAAGATGTGGGTTAGGACCCAAATTGTAGCCATGACTCAGAATGGAGTGCAATTGACTTACACAGATGTAGAGCTCAAAAAAGAGTTGGATGGAGAAGAAGACCAACATATGGAAGCTCATGTTGTCATTGACCAAGCCCAAGAAGCCTCTTGAGAAACAGATAGCGAAGAGCACATGCCATTGGAATAAAAGGTAAAAGGGAAGAAAGTGGCTCCAAAACCACAACAAAAGAGTCCACCTCTAGCTAAGAGGACTAGAGATGCATAAAAGAGAGATATGCCAAGTGGGCCAGGTGAGGGTTCTAAAACAAAGAAACCAAGAACCAAAACAACAAAAGTCTCTATCACTATTTCTACCACTACCCCTACTGCCTCTGACACTCCATCTACCCCTACTCAATCTGCCATTGCAACTGCATCATGCCCTTAGCATTGGATTCAAGTATCCCGCATCCTTCCACTTCACTCATTTATGTTGTTGCCACTTCTTCTACTCCTCCATTACCACCCATTTCAACTACCTTCTTACCTTCCATCTCCTTTATTTTTATTTCCACCTCATTCACTTTACCACCTCTCTCCACTATTCTTTCATCTTCCTTTTGCTTTCCTTCCTCCTCCATCCTTTCACCTATTGTCATGCCTCCTGTCTTGGGTTATACATCGTTTGCTAAGCTGACTCATGTAAGCCTCCCTCCATTGCCAGCCCATTCATTTCCCTTGCTCCACAAATATTTAATTCATTCGGTGCAAAATTCTACCGCATTACCTATACCTCAGCTACTTGGCATTAAAAAGATTTGTGTAGAGATTGAATCACAAGAGAAGGAAATAAATCAAGAGGCTGATGCAGATACACAAGCATACTCTGCAAGCATTGAAGTGATAGAATTTACAGATAGCTCACCAGAGAAGGTAACCACAGAAATAGTCCTTGATCTTGCATAGTATGCTGTATCAAAAAGTTTGTAGAATATTGGGTAGCCTGAGGAAGGAGAAGAATAATTTTATAATGAGAAAGAAGCATCTGATAAAGAAATTGACAAGGAAATTGAGATACAAGAGGAATCGATCAATAAGGGAGGTGCTCACATTAACGCACCCAAAGACTCTTCCTCCAAAGCACCTGACTGGCTACAATAGAGGTTGATAAGTAAAGAGCCTCAGGTGGAGATTATGAAAATATATTTGGACACACTATTGGCCAGAGTGGAGAAACCAAAGAAGTATAAAAAGGCAAAAGTTCAATCTAGGATCTACCAAGATGCTTCAGGGTCTAGAATTATAGAGGTGGTTGTCCTACTAGCAAAAATGAGTAAAGATCAGGTGAGAACTGATGACTATATTGTTACAACTATTAACTTGGGACCTGCTTCCTGGGGATAGAAAATTGATGAATTTAAAGGCATAGTCTCCTCCATTCTGGAGCAATTAGACAAAGATGAGATCACAAAGCAGGATTTGAAACAACAAAATGAAGAACTAAGGGCTTGCATTTAGTTTTTGATCAATCCATTAAGTACAGAGAAAGAACCTGAGGTTGCCCCTACTCTATTATCCAAAGAATAATTTGCAAAATTTGAGAACATTCGGGTAACTGCTATAGGAAATTTGGAATGGCTCAACAAAGTATACAATGAAGGGTGCGAGATAATAGATTTTGCTACCAAATACCATGAAGATTTCAGCACTCTTAAGGGAGCTTGGGATGAATTGTATGAAGATTGTGAGTCTTATGAAGATTACTTCTCCCACCTCTTTCCTCAGGTAAAGAAGACGCTAGATCTTCCTAGTGAAATTTTGTTGTCAAAAGGCATTATGTCCAAGGATAGAGTGAATAAGCCTCAAGATTGGATAGAATAGATGGCTATGAGGAAAGAAGTCTTTGATGAAATAAAAGATTCATATGAGCCTACAAGGAACCAAATTATGGATTGATGAGACCATAAAGTGTCTCATCTTTAGTCAAATAAAAGCATATATTTTCTCTTCACTGAATCAGTTTTTGAAGTGGACTTGAGTATAGGTTTGAATATTTTTAGCTAAATATCAAATAAACTTATCTAAATGCAACAATCAATGCCATGCATGATTTTATCTTGATATTACATGTTCACCTCGAGATCAGCAATCATTTTATCAATAAAGTGAAGAGAAAGTCTATTTTATGTTAAGTTGCAGAGTTTTAGAGTTGCAGAGCTCCAGAGATGCACAGAGCTCCGGAGATGTATAGAGTGTCAGAGATGGATAGAGCTCCAGAGATGCATAGAGCTTCAGAGATGCACAGAGCTCTGGAGATGCACAGAGTTCTGGAGATGCACAGAGCACCGGAGATGGACATAGCTCTAGAGATGCACAGAGCTCCAGAGATGTACAGAGCGTCGGACATGGACAGAGCTCTAGAAATGCACAAAGTGCCAGAGATGGACAGAGCTCCTGAGATGCACAGAGCACTGGAAATGCATAGAGTGCCAGAGATGCACAGAGCATCAAAGATGCACAGAGTGCCAAAGATGCAGAAGTCAAAAAGGTAGTTTCAGTAAAACTACAATATCTCTCTCATTTCTTAATGAAATTTAGAAATTTAAAATGATCTGGAAAGATGGAAGTTAGAGGAACAAAACCTAGAAAGATCTAGTAAAAAAATAAGAATTTTATGACAAAAATTGACTATTACAGAGCGCCAGAGATGCACAGAGCGTCGGAGATGCAGAATAGAAAAGTCAAGAAAACTAGTTTCAGTAAAACTGTGATATATCTCTCATTCTTAATGAAATTTAGAAATTAAAAATGATTTGGAAAGATGGAAGTTAGAGGAACAAAACCTAGAAATCATTTGAGTAGATCTGGTAAAACAAATGAGCAGTTTATGACAGAAGTTGACTATTCTGCAAGCTCTGGAGATGTTCTAGAAATAATTTATGAAGTTGCTATGGATTCTTCCAATCTACCAACACACACTCTGAGATTTTCTGAAGGATAGATTGACTATAATTACTCCTAAATTAATGGATCTAATTATGAGTAATTATTCCATGCAAAGAATACACACTTAGTGTCATTGCATGTCTTTCTAAAAGACTACATGTTTTGCCTTGTAATCAGCAATTGTATAATCAGTTAACTAAATGAATAAGTTTAGTTAACTAGATAAATAAGTTTAGTTAGCTACATGAATAAGTTCTCTACTCTAGAGAAATTCTCAATTAGAATTTAATAACCATAGTTATATATAGAGAACTATGGTGTAGAATAGAAAGGGAAGTTGTAAAAGAATAGAATTGAAAAAGAAGAACTTTGTTTTTTTCCAACATCATGTATTTTGGATCTTGAAGGTTATTGAATAAAGAAAGTTGTTCTACCCATTTGCTGATTGTTGGAATTGATTAGTCTCTCCGGAGGAAGGAGCAAGGGCCCACTCCAACCAAAGGGCAGAGACTATATTTCTTAGTTTCATTAGTTGCTTTGTTGTTATGCATAATTCCTTTAGCTGTTCCAGTTTTGCCTTCCATAGAATAATTTGTTTTTTTGCTATGCAATTCCTTTATTCCAAAACTAGATCAACTGCTCAATTTATTGCTTTCCTTATATTAAATTGTCTTTTTTAACAGAGTTAAACCCTAGTCTATTCCATGCAATTGTTGTCAATTCCTTTTTGTAGAAAAGACTGTCATGCAAGTTATTCCTTCTCCCTTTTGCATACATCCATGGACACCGCCTTGGATTGATATTTATTAAAATTAAATGATGAGGACTACAATGACCCTCATCATGGATGTCATCTACAGAATAAATGATACATTCAGAGGCTATCTCACTTCAGAGATGGATGATTTTTCTCCCATTAATGTGTAGGAATGTAAAGAAAAGATACATCATATAATTTATAGGGAGTCTCCACTTAATATGGTGGGTAGATTGGACAAAATCAGTGACCTCCATGCTGCCTTTGCTGAGTTCAAGAAAGACAAAAGAATGTGAGAGGCAGTCTATTGCAAATTTTCCAAAGAGGCTAAGCGGTTAGAATAGAGAGCCAACTACATACAAGATCTAGACCCAGTGGATATTAATCCAGCTCTTTCATCACTCACAACATACAATAATAGGAAAGTAGAGGAGGGCAAAATAGACTTGGAAGAAGATAAGAGAAAAATAATAAAATATTCAAATTAAAAATGTAATCCCATCACTTGTGACTAATGCTATATTCAAAGGGTCATGTGATGTTATTTTATCTTTATTATGCTTTAAAAATTAGCTATTCCCTATATACAACTCAATGGGTATTCAAAATGTCTAGATTTAATGTATTTAGGAGTTGTATTTTGTCTTTTTCCTACAAGACAAAGGGAAATCTGGGAATGGATAATAGCTGTTGTATACAGTGTAATCTAGACTATTGGTGTTGAGTTAATCTCCACTGTCTATTCAAAACTTAGTATGAGGGCCTCTCCTATATAAAGGGTCATTGTCTCTCTCATTGTAAGAGTCTTGATGCCAAATTGTTGACACTATGCCATTTGAGATTAATACAAAGCAAGTTTCTACAATATTTCTAAGAATTTGTTTATTTGTGTTATCTATTTGGTTTCATGGTTCGCTTCATGATCTGCAATTAGTTAATTATGCTTTGGAATGTTAATGGTTTGTTGAAGGTATTTGATAAATGTTCTAAGTCCATACTATTAGTTGCTTGCCGACTGTAAGTAGTTGTGCATAGTTAGCCTAGGTTGTTATTTTGTGCTAAGTTCAATTGTGTTACATTAGTTAAATCACACCAACAATTAGGTATTTAATGAATGCATGTAATCTAAAAATCTTTATAAACCATAGAAGATAGCATCATTTTCTATAGTACTGTAGCAATCTGTTAGCTTGGTAACACAGAAAGTGGTTTAATTTTAGAACATTTGTCTACCATTAGTGAATTGTGCATTGTGAATGTCACTTAGGATCTTTCTAAACCCTACTATTTTGCATTTTCTTTCACAATATCTTTGTTAGATTAAGTTTCCAGCAGCATTTAATATTGTCATATCAATTGAAACAACATAAGGGTTTGCATGCCTCATTGTCCTAGCCAGTCAAACCTATTATATCGCATGTAAGACCCCTTCTAGGCATAGCTAGAACATCCCATTGAGAAATTCCAAGCAAGCTAAGACCTAGTTGTATTATCCTTGGAGTAGTCTTACTTCAGGTAAGATACTTTTCAAGAGAGTTGTGATACCAGCAATCATACCTGTGTTGTTGCATGCTAAAACCACCATCAACAGGCATCATTCAACCTATTAATTAATCTACTAGGTACTTCTACCTAATTGGGGCATCATCATTTCTAATCCAATCATATTGTTCTTCTAAACCAAAATCTTCTTCTATCCAACATAACACTATGTTTTAAACTTCTTTCAAATGACATTACTTCGCAACACCATCTCAAAGAGGGGAAAAATGTAGACACCTAAAATTAACCCATTTCTAGCTCATACATACACCTGCCATACTTCAAATTAATCAAATAATTCTTAATTATTTGATTAAGTTCATTAAGTCAATTTTATCCTCCATGTTAATTAAGTAATTCTAATTATTTAATTAAGTCAATTTTGTCCTCAATATTTAAATAAATAATTTTGATTGTTTAATTAAATCAATTTCCCTCTAATTTAAATAAATAAATTCAAATTATTTATTTAATTAGTCTTTTTTCTCCTAAACGAATTAAATTTAATATTTAATTCATTTATCACATGTAGTCATGAAATTAAATAAATTATTTACTTAATTTCCTTTTATTCCCTCTCCTCTATAATTCACTCTCAATCAAATTAGTTAACTAAATCAATTAAATCAGTTAATAGGTTAGTCAATCTAGTTAACTAATCAATCAATTCAGTCATCTAATCAATCAATTCAGTCAACTCTCTAATCAATTTTGTTAACTCCCTTGGTTCATGAGAGGACCAAGACACTTGTCCTTCTCTCATTCACGCACATTCTCTCAACCATCCTCAACCATAGATCTGATATCTCACAAGTGTATAAAAATGATCTCTTTTCCCATTTCTCAGCATCTCTCATTTTAGTAAACTTATGCTGTTATTTTCATTCCTTGGGAGATCAATATTTACGTTATTAGAAAATAAAGTAATCCACATAACAAAATCATGGAGCAATCAATTGAGTTTGGGTGCAACTTCAATGCACTTGATCAGTGTAGGCAAATTTGTTTGTGCAAAAGGGAGGTAACTTGTACTTAATTTAGTTTATCTTTCATTTATGTTTGCATTGCATTTTTCACCTATCATAGGTATAATCATTAATTAGATGCTTCAAAATAGAAAGGAAGGATGACACATTGGGTGTGCTATTGATACTTGAAATGGTTAATTCCCTGAATGCATGCCATGATTACAAGATACATAAATGTAGATTTGTACTCAGTATTAATGAGTTGTAGGCCAGAATTGTGCAGGTTGTTCAAATAGTGAAATTCTTCAATGCACAAAGGAAAAATCATATAATCTAGAGGCTACAAGTGGGAAGGAGAGAATTAGAAGCTTCCCTTTTTATTGCTCAGGGTACATTTGGAGTGGAAGCAATATTTGACAGATTGATTGCAGAGGCAACATGACATGGGTCTCAATCCCAACGTGCAAGTCTACTGACAGACTGGAATTGGATTCCAATGCAATGTGGGTGTAGTCCTTCTCAAGATGTGGCCCTTGGGGGATTGCACTTAGTTTGAAATCAAAGTGCTATATATGTAGGGTTGTGATTTGTGTTAAGGGTTGGTCATTTTTGGCATTTTCTTAGTAGGTTTGTGAGCTCTAGGAAGGAAATTAAGTTAGGATATTGTGTAGGCTATGTTTATACATGAATCAATCATGAAGTGTATGTAATACAATTCAAATTATTATATCAGATTATTGTTTTCTCCACTATTGTAGGTCTTTTTCTTAGTAAACTGTAATCACAGTTTCAGTTTGCTTTTATCACATTTTGTGGTATGATTGTAAGCTCTGATTTGATGAATGTGACAGTTCTTAATTCATTCCCAAGCTTTATGAATGATCATTTCAGTATTGCATAGGAAAAAATGTGGTCTGGTGTGTGATTCTTAAGTATTTTCAGTAATCTAGTAGTGATTTCTTTGCATTTGATATGTCAAGCAGGTAGCTATACACTTTTATATGATTGTTTTCCTTCATTTTACATTTGACTCTATAGCCCAATGGATAGGCACCAATCTAAGTAGCTTTAGATCACCCATCTTCAAAATTAAAACTATACATATTATTTTTAGAAGCAGAAGTAGTCTTCATGCATCCTCACAGTGTAGGATTGCATTTATCAACTATATAGGGGTCATACGACAACCATCTTTTCTTAGTTCAGTGATAGAGTTAGGACTGAGAAAGCAATTTGGGTTTGGTTGTACTTATTTTTAGTTGTTCATCTGGTTTGATTTTAATACCTACTCAAGTATAAAACCCCTTGGAATATCCCTCCAGAGTTTAAGTTGAGATCGAAGAACAAAAGAGTTTACCTGCTCTTGTAGTTGGCCAAAATCACCTAGAACTTGTTGACAACCCTCTTCCTTTCACCCTGATGTCAATCCCTGGCCTAGGTGACTTAGGAAAGTTTTAGAGTTTTGTGTTTCTATAATTTTGGGAACCAACATTAGGTATGTCTTGAGCCACATTCATTACAATTTTATGTGGTTGGATCTGTCACACATGATGAACAAGGAAGATATTAGGGTTGTGACAAGGTTATGGTCTATCAGACTAGTTCCAACATTGAAATCTGTAAAGAATAATGTAGTAATGAAGCTCACTGATGTGAAATTTGACAAGCATTCCCTAAGAGTGAATGATATTGAAGATCCTATAGTAAAGTATGTTACTATGATTATTGGCTACAAGATATACTTCACTAACATAGAGAATTCAGTCTCTACAACTGCTATTAACATAGCATATGAGATGGTGAAGGATGACGTAGATTATGATTTGTGTGAACTTCTAAGAGCACAATTGCTAGAGAACCTACAAAAGACCAAGGACTTCAAGTACCCTTTCAAATTTGGTACTATGATCATTTGTTTATTATTTTACTTTCTTAGAGAGATTCCTAGTACAAAGAATATTGTGTGGTTGGGCAATATTCCAATAGCAATGCAAATTAGAGACCACTTAAGAAGATTGGGTAACTTAGAAACCTAGAAAACTACATTATGGGGTTTCTTCAAGAAATTTCAAGAGAACATGAAAGCAAGGGAAAGAATTCAAAAAGGTGTTGTTGAGAAGTACAAGAATGATATTATCTTCATGGTTAGAAAAGATGAGTGCTATATGGAAGTAATGGAACCCAAAACAGTCTGGATTTTAGAAATGGGATATGAAGTTGCAAAAGACATAATCAAAGGGCTTGTAGACCTAATGTTGAGCAAACCAAGAGATCCCTCTGCAGTTAGATTTGGAACTTATGAAGAGAAATCCAGTGAAGTGTACTTGAAGCACAAGGAAAAGGAGATAAAGAAAAATGTTGAGAAGATGAGGACTAAGTTAGAGGAGATGGTTTCACCAAAGAGCCCTGCGGAGAAATCTAAAGGATTATCTACTCCACTGGAAGGGTCTCCTAACACAAGAAAGTCAGCTAGGACCTCTACCTCCTCTCCTACTATTCCAAAAGCCTCCAGAGCCATACCTT
This sequence comes from Cunninghamia lanceolata, assembly GCA_027924645.1. Lineage (NCBI taxonomy): Eukaryota > Viridiplantae > Streptophyta > Pinopsida > Cupressales > Cupressaceae > Cunninghamia > Cunninghamia lanceolata. The sequence continues at coordinate 2,902,374 of BSBN01000341.1, read as the reverse complement.
CATCCAGTACAAAGAAGAAAGAAGCATCTAGTACCTCTGTACATTAACAGCCTCCTAAGAGGAGAAGAGTAAGAAGTAAATTAGTCATATTGATGAAGAAGATGAGGAAGAGGAAGGACCTAAGCTGGTCTAGAAGAAGAAGAAGAGAGTGTCTCAAGCCTCAGGAGAAGAGACAAGTACAAAGAAATAAAAAATTGACAATGAAGAGAGGTTGAAAAGGAAGGATTTATCCTCAAGAAGAGAGAAGTACAATTCGGTAAAGAAGAAAAGTCCCCTAAGAGTAAAGGCAAGGAGAAGAAGAAGGACAAAACTCCTCTGATAAGGGAACACAACCCTCTAAAATTAGATGCATTATTTAATAATATCTTAGAATCTAAATGCTTGAAAGAGATAGTAAAAATGTATTCTAAGTCAAATAATGAGGATAAAGCTACCATTGTGGAAGCTATTGTAAAATATATGGTTATATTTAATACTAGTCTAAATGACATTGAGAATCAACTTCCAGATGACTTGAATGAAGTCTTGAGTGCAAGAAGACAAAAAGCATTTGAGGAAGATGCAAAGATTAGAAATCTTGTCTTGGAGAAAGTTGGTTCATCTCTCATTGATGAAGATAGAGCCAAATTAGCTCAAATTTATAACAAAGAATTTAGAACAAAACAAAGAGTTAGAACCCTAATGAGTAGGGACAAGGAAGACATAGAGAGATTAAAGAATGAAACAATGCAAAAAGTTGCAGATCTAGCTTTGGAGTTGATCAAAGAAAATGAAATACAACATGATGTATTAGTTCCAAAAGTTAATGTGCTTGCTGTTGGAGATAATGTTTAAGAAAATATTATTACAGATAACTTCCCTCCTCTTCAACTAGAGAAGAATGCTGAAGAAGAGGTTGTACAAGGCAACCCGGAGATACATGAGGCACATAACACATAAAATATGCCTCCTCCAGATAACTCTGACAAATCTATCGGTAATGAGAAGAAGGATGAATCCAGCAAAGATGAGAAGAAGAATGAACAAGTAGAGGATAGCATTGGTGACAAGGAAAAGGCTCTAGAAAAGAAAGATGTTGATGAGAAGAAAATTGATGAAACCCCCTGTGCATTTGGAGATTCCTTGAAAAATCTATTGGATATGCAGTTTTAGTTTCAACCGGTGTTGTCAGCACAGTTACTACAAGTCCCTATACATCAAGGATAGGTTGACATTGACAAAATATCTCCCTTGCATAAGCTACAACTTGGTGGTGCATTTCATGCCTCTGCAAGAAAGAAGATTATACAAACTCATCAAAAGAGTGCTGAAATGATTGATGAAGTAGTAAAAGTACTATAAGATAGCCTTCCCAGTGTAAATGTTGACAACTCTTTATCTGGCATGGAGCAATTGAGATTACTAATTGATTCCTTTAAGGAACATTCTACTAGATTAGAGGAGTGTTGATGATGATTGTTAATCATATTAACATCCATAAAAATTTGCACAACAAACCTTTATTATCTTGAAAAGTATGATCAATTTGGAACAAATTGATGACTCCAAGTCTCTATTGATCAGATCATGATCTTCTGACGTTACTCAGAGGTTGATGTGACATGTTGTTGTTCCATTTCAAGGGACCTTACACTATCTGTATTGTGAATTTTTGTCTGTATATTCGATTCTGCACCTGTTTCCTATAAACTTACTTCATAAACAAGGTTATTTCCACTGTGCTCAACAGATGATGATTATATTTATAATTTTGATCAATTCTTCTAAGCATCAACTGTCATGAACTTATTTCTACTTCTGCACTATGTATTCAATCAAATAATATGTCTATAAGCAGATATTTGCATGTTTATTCTTAATATTCATATGTATTTGCATGATATTTATCATTTTGACATGTTTTCACTCAAAATATGCTTTGTATGTTTAGTTATTTATGAGTTATAGGTATATTTCATGTTTATTTGCTTTATATTTTCTATTATTTGTAATTGTGAAGGTGATTTGTAATGAAATTAAAGAAAATTCAAAGACTACTTCTAAATTTGGTGAACATTTAGCTATTGAGTCATATACATTCTAGATACAATCATGAAGAGAAGGAATCAAACCATAATTTCACCAGGATGTTCCACAGCTAGGTATGGTTGATACTAACTTCAAAGGAGCATGGAATGAAAACAACACATGCAGACTGACCAGCACTCCAAGGGATGCAGCTAATCAATGCATATATCTAGATTTCATCTACTGATTACTCAAGATTTGCAATTATTTGTAATCAAAACAACTTCTTTTTCATTAAGTAATCAAAAGACATGTACATTCACAAAATCCTTGAAATTAGTCCTAAGCGCTTCAGTAATCTAACTTCAAATAAGTTTCTAATTAAATAAAATGAGCCCTCCACCTCCTTTTATAGAATAAGATAGGGAGGTGGTTACAAGTGACCAATGGTCAAGATTTGTCTATTTAGATCAATGATCAATATACTTCTTTGACTAGGTTAACATCTGCATATGTAGCATAAGTTGCTAGTTGGCAACCCTCTAGAAAAACTAGATCATTTGTTATCTAATTATGCATATAATTATGTTATCATGCATCTTTACTTACTCTTCATCCGCTTCCTCTTCTTCATTTCCATCTTATTCTTCATTTACATCCTCCTCTTCATCCTCATCATCATCATCACTATCATCTTCCTATAGATCACCTTTTATGTGTGCCTTTACCACTGCCCTAATGGATTCATATAATCGCACTACTCTCTCAACTTCACCTCCATCCCAGACTTTGGCCTCTACCACAACATGCTTGTAAGAATGAAACTTTGCTTGAAGAGCATTCCATTTACTTTTCCTATTATTCAATGTCTCATTGTACATTTCTATCTTGGCTTTCATTCTCATGGCCTTGTTTATTATGTCTTCTGTCAAGTGGTGAAGGGGATCTTGTGCTACTTATTTGAAATTATCATGGAAAGCTTGGACAGCAAAATCAGCATCCTGATTTTCCTTATTTCCTTCTACTTTATCCTCCAAAGCTTCCAGGTGTCTATTTCAACTGCCATGAGATCATGTAGTTTAAAACTTATATCCCTTATCTTGCTATTGCATCTCCCTAATACATTGCATTCAAACCTGATGTCCTCATACTAGACGCCCATCAGTTGTGTAGTATTATTGTCTACTATGTTGTTATCCATGAGTGTTTTCATATCAATCCTCCTCATTTCACCTAAAGCATCCAGATGCTTTTCCAGCTTGAAAGACCTTCTCCCTACTTCATTCTATAACTTGTCCACTTTACTCTTCAAAACACAAGAGAATTCCAATTTGCTAGGGAGGTTTTCACTACATTTTCTTGTTAAAAAATAAAACATATAAACCAGTTATCCACTAACTAAGCCTTATGTTTCATGAGATATAATCATGTCATCTCATCTTGAGATATGATTGTTAATGGGGTGGTAACACTAAGTGGTGTGTGCTTAGGGTCAATTAACCCTTTAATAAAAGAATGTAGTTGAGCAATATGCTCTTTATGCTTCTTATTCTTATCCTTTTCCTTCTTCACACTTTTCAACAAGAAATCAATACTATCTTTAGCTTCCTAGCCTTCCTACTCCTCTATGGCGAAGCCTAGATTAATATCTGTTATTTGGAAATATTCAAGACTTATTTTACCTTTCTCTTTATCTTCCATGGGTAGTGCCACCTGAGCTGTCCTCCTACCAGTGGTAGGGTCTCTTTTTATCATAGAGGTTGGCCTTGCCTTCCTCTTCGGTTTCATCATGCTTGCAGAAAACAATGTAGAAACATCAAATTCTCTTACCTCATCTAGATGTTGAAGACCTATTTCTTGTTGTAGCCAATATGGAATGTCACCCCTAGGCTCTTGTTGATTTGTCTTCTCATTTTGAGCATCTTGGGATTCTATATTGTGTATTACCCTTGGTGCTGAATTCTCCTTCCTTGGTTCTTCCTCATGCATATTTTCATGAGGGGGCTCTTGTTGAGGTGCCTCCTGTTGAGGGATTTCCTGTTGAGGTGAAGGTTCTTGTGATGTGTTCACATTTTGATCATGTACCTCCTCCAGTAATTTATCCTCAGGTGGTTCATGAATATTTTGATCCTGTGCATCCTGTGGCATCTGGTCTTCTTGAGAAACTTGTGCATTTTGACCTTGGGAATCACCTTGATCACCCTCGGTCACATCCTTTGTCTCATTCTCCTAACCACCATCTTGTGTCAACTTCTTTTCTTCATTATTTGATGTATTTATTTCTCCAAGGCCCATGGCCTTACCCAATTCTTTCTCATTTGATTTCTCTTCTGATCCTAGGTTATTATCTTGATTATCACCCTCATCATGTGGGGATGCAATATTCTGATCTTCAACCCTATCAAGAATCTCTTTATCAGTTTCTTCATTTAGACTAACCTACACTTTCTCAGGATCCAAAGGTGGATCATTGTCTTTATTTTGGTCACCATCGCCTTGGTAAGTTAAATCTATGACCGCAAGGCTAGTGGCCTGATCAACCAAATTGGTCAATCCTATCTGCTGGGCTACATCTTTAGGGTCATCTTCTTCAACCTCTTCTATCCTAACTTGCTCCTGATGAGCCTCCCTCTAGACCATGGGAGTACCTTGAGGAGCCATCTTTGTATTGGCCACTAAAGTTTCCATCCTCTACGCAACAACTTTAGTAACTACTTCATCATCTGACAAGTATACTATATCATCTAGTGGAAGGGGTGGCTCTTTCCTAACCTTATGTTTCTCTTCCCTTTGCTCTTCCACCCTCTTAGTTTTAAATTTAATAATATTTGGAATTTAAAATTCATGTTGTAGTTCCTTCATAAAAGTCAGACCACCTAGACCCCTTAATAGAATAGGATCAATGTCAACATTTCCCCTCATTGCAATTTTTTGCTTCTTCTAAGATGGTGTCCTTTGCACTTTATTCCTTTTCTCCTTGGTTATTAACAGATCATCATCTCTAGGGTCTTCATCTAAAGTCTCTTCATCTAATGGCTCTTCATCTAATGGATTATCTTGCAATAGTTCCTCTTCCAATGGCTCCTCCATAATCACAGGAGTAGGCTTTAAGACCTTCTTGCCCTTTTGCTTGGTAGGGGTTTGATGTGATGCAGTTGCAGACATAGATGTGGATGCCACATCTCCTTTTGGCTGAAGTTTCCTAACAATCACTCCCTATTGTATAGGAACTACCTTCTTGTTTTTGTCTTGTTGTTTGGGCTCTTCAGTTGGTAACCTTTCTCCATTGGATTTCCTCTTTTCAATGAAGAAGTCATCATATTCCTCTTCAGATAACTCTTGTCTTTTATTTTTAGTGTCCACAGTAAGGGCCACACACCTATTCTTTAACTTGGTGACTTCTACATATACCCAGCTCTGGGTCAGTTCAATAAATTTTTGCATTATTTGATCAAATGAAGTCACCTCAGGCTAGGTTAAATTAGGAGCTGAGATGGTGTCATTGTAAACTTTCTTATCTTCATATTCATTTGACATAATCTTTCTATCATCTTTTTACAATTGAGTTGGCACTGGTATACAGTCAAAAGTGTGAATTTGGTTGAGTGTGAGCCTCTGATAATTCCTTCTTCTGACCTCAACCTCATCATCACAATCAGACCAATAGTCTTCAAGGTGCTTTTGATGTACATGCTTCTTTAGCAATTTTTGCATCCTACCATATGGGTCATACGGCCTAGCAATTGAAAATGGCTGTAGGTGCATTAGCTTCAGTCCTTCAATTGCATCCTTAATACTCTAACTATCAGGACATATGTAGCAACCAATGAATATTGGAAACAATATAGGTGGGATCTTCCCCTTTTCTTTATGGGCCTCAATTGAGATCAAAACTTGTCTAGCAAACTCCATTAAAATGACCCTGTCATTGGGCTATCTGGGTAACATGAGGGGATGTCCCTCAAAGCTTTCTATTCTCATGTACGAAAATGTAGAGAACTGGATAGACCAGGCCCCATGTTTGTATATCAAAGCTTGGGCCTCCACACTCAATCTTTTCAGTTTGTCTTCTTCCATTGATCTAACTAGATGCAAAGAAAAGGAATCATTCACCAATTTATAATTTTGGAGACTCTCTCTCCTACCCAGTTGTGGATAGTGTTCCCATATGTTAACATCACTAGGATTGTTTCCAACCCAACCCACTATTTGTAACCCATTGAAGGTTCCTCTAAAAGTGCAAGCACCTACAACATAGGAAGTCATGTGAAACATACACATTTTGCCTCCCAACCTTCTCATTCCTGCATCTAAACTATCACTTATGATTTTGGCCCAGAGAGGCATATCATCTGAGTATTCTTCCATTCTAATGATCCCATACATCCAATTCTCAAAGTTCCTAGCATGTTGTCTTCTTGTCATTCTGGCAAGCAGGACCATCATATACTGATATTCTTTAGTAAAATCAAATTTGAACAAGTACACTAGTAGTTTGGTTGAGGCCTTGTATGTACTTCTCTTGGACCTCCACTAGTACATGATCCTCCTGGCTTCTTTCTCATTACCAAGATATTCCTTTTCCAGTCTACTCAGGCTCAACCTGACCACATTATTCCCTATAGGCAAATTGAATGCAGCAGTGATCCCTTTAGTCTAGAAGTCCGAATATACCCTACCATGCTTCTCCACTCTTCTAGTCTCAAGGTTATAATTCCTTGCACACTCAACTACTAGTTCAGTAGCCTCCATGACGTAAGGAAAACCTATGGCATGCCACATCCCTATGGAGTATATCCTTTGTAGTATGGGGTTTCCACCTCCATTGTCTAATTTTCTTGTCCATGCATCCAGGTTTGTATTTCCCTGGTGTGTGTCATTTATCATGCCATATCTGAATCCTACCCCTTTGGGTTGGATGAACATAGGTTTCAAGAACTTAGTTTTAGACCTGTTCCTTTTGGCTGCCATTAGATCTTGTGATAAAACCATGCATTTCTTACCCTAACATGTTTATGCGTAGCAGGAGGATAGAGATCACATTCACTCTAGTATCAATTTCATTAATCTAGCTCATTTCATGCATCATCATGTTAAATTTACTTAACCCAACCCTCTTACCTTATGATTTACCATCAACAACAAAAGAGAGGGTTTTAATTACATACCTAATAATCACTTTTCTCTTTTACAGTATAACTGATGATGGGAAAATGTCACTGAGTTGTGTTTATCGTCTCATTCCGTTTCAGATGCATGTCTGTTCCATTTGTAGGTGATGGTGGTGCTTTGACTTTTCGAGCTCTGTAATTTAAATTATCACTGGTAAATGTAAATAATCCCTAAAATTCACTTTTAAACTAATGAATATGACAAATTAGGTCACGTGTATCATTTTTTTGTTTAAGTCCATTGATAATTTGCATGACGTTCATCGATGTTGCCAAGTGTCAAGCTTAGATTCGAAATCAGAAGGGTGCTACCTCCCATTAGCTCACATTTAATGCAGGAGGGTGATCTCTTAATTGATTAGGGATATTTGAAAATATGACCTTCCGAGACAATTATTTACTATTGATCATGGTGATTCAATCATCCATAAGGTCAACCTTTTGACTAATGACTGAGATTAGGTCATGTTACATTTGTTAATGAATCGTGATAATATTATGTTCATATGACCCTGAGGGTATTGCCACATGGCATGATTGGATTGGTTATTACGAAGCCAGGCATATCGGGTCATAAAGTTGCAAATGAGGGACATTAGCAATATCCAGATCTTTAACACTTGGGAATATCACCCTCATTCAAGAATGTAAGGGTGACATCATCGCTTTATGGACTTTCAAAGTTACTCGAGAAAGATGATGTCAGTGTCATATTTGTTAAGGTCAGGGATATTTTGAAATGTGACCTTTTCAAGTTGGATCATGATGACATCATCATGCTACCAGGTTCTGATTATTATCGAGTTATGTTGACGTCATCGTCATATTAAGGAATATGACGGATGTTTCAAAATATGACCCTCCGCGGGTCGAGTGTACTAATGACGTCAGCATCAGGGTGATCTCTTCTATATATGACAATTGGATGACATCAGTGGCATGTTTGCAAAGGGTGCTATTTTGTAAGATGATGGATGTTTGAAAATATGACCCTCTAAAACAAACCCTAAAGTTATGACGGGAAAACATTCTACCTCACTTAAGTTTGACATTTGTGTATTGGGGAACAAATGGACATCAGGTGATCTTCTTAAGTTAGGGTCATCTTAACAAATATGACTGATATTTATAAATGTGACCCTTTAGGAAAATATCTAGGTTGACCAAACTTTGACTTAGCATAACTTTCTATCCTTAAACAATATCAGGGTGATCCAAAAGGTAAACCTACTTAGAATTTTGTACTCTTTCCAATTATGAGGTTTGTGATAGCAAATTCTAACTTTGGCTACTGACCCCTCTTGTGATGCACATGCATAAGCAAGGGTGACATGCCTGACTGACTTTTACCAAACCACCCAAAGCAAGAAAGCAAAAAGTTGGGTCCCTGTTTTGCTAAGGCAAAATGGGGCGTGTTGTGTAACCACACAAGGAGAAGTTGGAAAAGGAAATAAATGAGAATATAAATAACAAAAGGTTAAGTTTCCAACAAATGCATCATTTCACATGGTAAGTTGCAAAGCAACTTAAAAGATATTCAGGATTGTGTTGGAGAGGCAAAAGGCATGTTTCAATTTTGTTTAACATGGCCAGTTTCCACTAAGAGCATAAAGGACCACATAGACTCAATATAGTCTCAGATTGTTCATACCTCTAGTATTTATGATCCGATGGGAGATATAGATGGAACAACAAGGTTAGTAATTGAGAACCTGCATTGACAATTCTTTCAACTACAGGAGAAAAAAGAGAAGATAATAATGCAGTACTATCATCTCTGAGACATAGTAAGTGTAAGGATTACCTCTTTGACTATAATTTTGGCTGATGTGGAGACTATGATCTATGAGAACAAAATGAAGATAAAATATGAATCAAATGCAAAAACACATGATTATACCTTCCTTTTGACTCACAAATCCAAGAGAGGGAAGGAGTTGCACCCACGAGCTCCTCAAATTTTACCCATGATGATTGAAATGTATGTGGATTGCTCAATTCTTGCAACACAATGTAGATGAGAGAAAAGTGGATTCAGATAGATTAGATGGAGATCAGGCAAGATTTTGACATTATGGTGGTATGATGAGGAGATTGTGGAGTGATTTTGGCAGAGGTTTGATGCATGAAGAAGTCCTCCCAAATGGCTTAGAGAGGGGTCTTATTTTTAGAGTTTTGGAAATGAGGATGGAGGGTGAGGATCAAAAGATGAGATCAAGGGCTAAGAATAAAAGTAAATATTTTATTCATTTTGGGGAAAGGGGTGATAAATGAAGTATGTGTGTGAAAGAATGGGAAATGAATTAAGAATTCATTTGGGGATAAGAGGTAATGAATGAGGATGGGTGAGGTAAGGGGTTTGTAAGAGAAGTAAATGTGATGTGTGATTTGTTTTAATTTTTTATTTGGAGGATGTGGGGAAGGGTGTTAAACTAGGTTTGACCACCCAAATGAGAGGTTAGGATTAATTAAACAGAGGTTTTGTTTAATTGATCCTAGGGCTAGGATGAGGTAGGGTAGGGTAGGTTAGGGTAGGTCAATTAGTAGGCTAGATTAATTAGATAAGCATGATTTATCTAATTAATGAGGATTAGGGAAAAGGAGAATTGAACTAAATAAATATTGGGAATATTTATTTGATTAATGAGGGATAGTGTTGTAAGGTCTAGTGATAAATCAAATGAATTAATTGATCACAAGGGATAGACAGATGGTTAGGGAAGATATGGGAAATTGATTTGCAGAGAAAGTCAATTTTAGGTGTCTACATTTGCCCCTCTTTGAGATGGTGTTGTGGCTAAGTAACATCATTTCAAAGAAGTTAAAACATAGAGTTGGATTGGATAGAAAAAAAGATTTTGGCTTAGAAGAATAGGGTAAGGTTTGGGGATGATTGGTAAGGGTGATGCCCCCTCGAGAGGATAGGCAGGTTGTGAGAACATGATTGTGCTCTCGAAATGGATGGAAGAGATTTGGTAGAATTGGTTGGAGGATAAGGGGTGAGATGAAAGAATGATGATGGTGGGAGCTTGATTGGTGGATGATCATTGTGTTGAAAAATGATTTAGAGCAATCCTAGGTTTGATATAGCAAAGTGGATATTTTCACCAAGGTATAGAAGACCAGGGTGATGATGTTTATCCAACATTTGCATGGACTAGACATGCAAACAAAGGGATGATCCCATGCATGCCCAAGATAGTACAACCTTGTCCTGACGAGGGAAGGGGACTCATAGCATAAGTCCGTAGTACAAAAAAGGTATGATGAACCTTAGATGCATAAAGGGATCAATATGCTAGAACCGACCCTATGATCAACAAGATATGAATACTAGCTTGGAGTAATGAAACCAACCCACAAGCACAACATACAAAAGCAAGACTATTCCCCATTCTAGATGTTTTCTCCACATACCATGATATAGTAAGATCAAGGTAGCTTTGATGTGATCTTTGAATAGGACAAAAGATAAAAATCAAAAACTAAAAGATCAACGAACCAAACAAGTAGCCATTGTATCTCTTGCCAAGATGGATGATGATTGGATAGATTCTGCCTATTGTAGGAACGATATATCCTAAGGTAAGAATCAATTGATGATTGGATCATGTTTTGTTGATGTTGGAAGATTGACTCAAGATATGATGATGACAAGTTGTGGTTGATGCTGCTTTGATAGTTAATGATTTTTGTTAAGGGATGATGCTTTGATAGGTAATGCGATGCTTGGATCTAGTGTAATCTCAGTAGGTTGGATGGGTGCATCTTATGTACCTGAGTACTGGAAACGTCCTTCGTATCCCAGACTGCCTACATACCCTGTATCCACGTGATCAAGGCACATTAAGATGCAAGTGGTTATGATATGTAGTTCTGATTTGTGATGATGATGTGGGATGATGATAGATGTGATCATGTTGGAAAATGATGTGTTGGATGATGAGATGTTGATGGAGCAATGTTGATTTTGTGATGGATAAATTATTTGTTTTTGGATTTTTTTTATTTTTGTGATGTTTTTGGATTTTTTGATTTTGATTTTGTGATATTTTTGGATTTTTTTATTTTTTGTGATGTTTTTGGATTTTTTTATTTTTGTGATGTTTTTGGATTTTTTTATTTTTGTGATGTTTTTGGATTTTTAGATTTTGAGTTTGTGATGTTTTTGGATTTTTTGATTTTGATTTTGTGATGTTTTTGGATTTTTTGATTTTTGGAAAGGGCATGATTTATTATGATGGTTGCATTAGATTTCATGTGGATAACCTTTATGCTAGATAGCAATGACAAGGGAACACCAAGTCTAGAGGTGAAGGTGATGGGATTGGATAGGGGGATTGGCGACGAAAGGATGATGGATAGCTAATTCATGATAGATGAATGGACAAGTGATAGGGATGCAAGATAGATGGATGGGGAATTTTAGAATTTTCTCCAAGGGCTAGGTTGCAAGGAATCATATGCCCCAATGCTTAGAATTTTGCATGATGGGTTCATGTTTGAATGGATGGAGGATATACTTACAAAGGGAGTATTCCAAGTGGTCTCCAAAGCATGTTGTTGATATTTTGCCCCTTGTCTTCATCAAGATCTAAGGAGGAGGATATAGTGGATAGAATGGATGGGGAATGATAGGATAAATAGGGGATGGTGGATAGGAATATGATAGGATAAGGATATATGGATAGGATATGCAAAAGGATGTTATGGATGTGGATGATTAGATTGTTTTGCCCCCAAGTGTAGGGATACAAAATGGATGCAGAAGGGATTACGTATGATGCCCACAAGGGGTTTTCATCAAGGTACTTTCCCAAGGTGCCACAAGGAGTGCTTTTCACCATTGGACGGACTTTTCTCTTTACTATTTTCTTGAATTTTTTATTTTTTTTGCTTTTTTGATGGAATGGGGACTCTAGCGTTTGTTTCGATAGCATGGAGAAGATGGTCCCATGTTGGATAGCATTTTGGATAATGATTGCATAGATGTTGGTAGATAGGAGAAGATGGAATGTATGGTGGATAATGGATTATGATGTGGATTATGTGGATTATGATGTGGCTTATGCAAAAGCATGGACCATAGGAATGTGATGGGGAAGATATGTAGGATAGTGAACAAAAGATGGAGAGATGGGGGTATGTGAGAATGTTAAGTGGTGGAGGGGAACCAAGACCAACAACTACACACACTGTGATGTATTTGGAAGCTTGTACTTTGGATGTGGAATTGGGAGTAATGGGGATTGGGATAGGAGATTTTTGGATGGTTGATTTGGGGTTTTAGGTACCCAAATGGACTTAGGAATTATGGGAATTTTAGATGGGGATCAGGATGTTTGGGATTTTAGGGTGGATTGGGAGGTGGATGCCTCATTTGTTTTGATTGATCTTTGCTTAGGGACCCACACCATTTTTGTTTTTGCTTTTTCTTGTGATGGTGTGGGCTTTGATAGCCTTTGGGATTTTTCATTTTGACTGGAAGGGATAACATCTTTAGGATTTTGTGCTTTATGAGTTGAGGCATTCAAATTATCACTTTTGAATCCCATGGATTTGGGGGAAGCTTCATATTTGAAAGATGTGTGCCTTTGTTGGTCTTGATTGGGAAATTTAGGGGGTTGATGGGTGGAAGGGTAAAAAGTGGATTTATGGATAAATGAATGAGGGGATTTATGGATGGGGATATTAGGAGGTTGTAGGATAGGAGGTAAAGTGGATTTAATAGGAATATTTGGAGTTGGAAGTAGTGGAGGTAAATTTGATGGAGGAAGATGGATGGTCACATGCTTTTGCAAATGATGGGATGATGGAGGAGGGATGGCGACATATGTTTTCAGAGTGCGATGTGATGCACCATGTTTGGGATTGGATGAATGGATTTTAGAAGGTGTGTGGGTGGTACCAAAATTTTCATTTTGTTTGTCTTGGGATGTATAGCCGAGGCCATGCGAGGATGGATGGAATGTGGTGTGGATGGGCTCCAAGATGCCTTGTTCGTGAAGGCCTAAGCCTTTGCCTTGATAGTTCATATGTTGGAGCATGTGACATGCAATGGGATGTTTGGTGCTTTGGAAACAAGACGTGAATCCATTAGTTATTGGAGATAGATAGGTGGTGGATCGAAGTTCTTCACCTCTTACAAGGGAGTCACCACGGATGAAAGTGCTTTGTCTAAGTGAATTGGAGGATGGATTTGGGATGGGATTGGTAGATGGAGGTGAAGGATTCATGTGGGATGGTAAAGGGGTGGTAGAAGATGGTGTAGGATCAATAAGTTGATCAATAGATGGGAGAGGATTGGGGATGGGATTAGATGGGATGGTTAGATCTTGATTAGGAGAAGGGGTTGATGTTTCAACATGCTTTGGATTTGATTCTTGACATAGCTCATGTGCTTGGATAGAAGTGGAAGTGATTTGGATAGATGTGGTGGGTGCTTGGATGGATGTGATAGGTGTTTGGATGGATGTGATAGGTGCTTGAATATGGCTGCATGATGGTTCTTGAGTTATGATAGGGGATTTTTCAAGAGGTTTGGTGGGTGTTGGATTGCATGAGGGTGTTTGATTCCTTGCTAATAGCCAATGGATGGCATCCTTCATGAGTGTATGGGTTGAAGAACAATGTAATGGATGGATAATGATGTGGGGTTAGGATTGGGATTGGATAGGTGGGTGATAGGATTAGGTAATGATGGTTCTTGGATGGGTTCAAGGATAGGTGTTGGACTAGATGGTGGTGTTGGAGGGATGGAGGATTTGGGGGTTTCCATTGCTTTGCTTGGTGATGTTCTTTGGAGGAAATCCCACAAGGATTCGTTGGATGTCGTGGTGTTAAGATTTGGAAGATTTGATGGTGGATTAGATGGTGGATGTGTGATAGGGGTTGGTGGATTGGGAGATACATAAGGTGGTGGATTAAGGTTGATAGAATGGGGATTAGAGGATGGCAGATTTGCATGGGGAAATGGTTGTTGATATGAGGTTTGGATTTTGGATATAAGGTGTGCTAGATTGGTGTTCCCTTGATCAAAGTTAGGATGACAAAGGTTGGGGGATGGATAAGGTGGAGGTATTGATTGGTTGGATAAGTATGATGGCATGGATGTGTAAGGGGATAATGATTGATATGAGGGTAAAGGTTGATATGATGGAAGTTGGTATGAGTTTGAAGGTTGATATGAGGTTGATGGAGTGGATATGTAAGATGTAGGTTGGTATGAAGGTTGAAAAAATGAAGATTGATATGATGTGGATGGGGATGATGTGTAGGATGTTTGTTGATATGATGAAGGTTGATATGAGGTTGATAGTGTGGGTATATAGGATGAAGGTAGGTATGATGAAGGTTGAAAGAATGAAGAGTGATGTGATGTGGATGGGGGTGATATGTAGGATGTTTGTTGATATGATGAAGGTTGGGTAGGGACTTGGGATTGTCCAATGATGAGGTGTGCTAAGGGTACATCCTTAATGTCATTTTTGTATTTTTCCTTAGCATTAGGATCCATGTTCTCATAGACTTTTCTAAGCCTTTGTAAATGTTGCATTGCTTCATAAGGATCCATTTTGTGGGAGATAGTATGGGATGATGGGGGATTATGGATGATTGTGATGTTTGGAATCAAAATTTCAAGACCTTAAGATGATTTGATTTGATTTGTTTTTTGTTGGATGGTTCTCTATGCTTGTGATAGACTAATGATCTTAAGCGAGAGGGTTGATGTGATCAACTAAGGTCTTGATTTTTTTTTTGATTGGGTTGATTTGGATTTGGATTTTGATAATGATGTTGGGAGACTTGGATAATGATTGGGATCAATGTTGATGTGATGTGATAATGACTTGGATAGGATTAAGGTTTGATGTGGAATGATTAGGGAGGATTAGGAGAATGATTAAGATGATGTTGATAGGATGAGGATGAAGGATGAAGATGTGACTAGGATGTGTTTAGGGATGATTGGGATTGAAGTTGATTTGACAACAATGGAGATAATGATGATGTGTAATGGTTAGAATGATGTTGTTTGGATAATGATTTAGATAGAATGATGATGATTTGATGATGTAGAGTGACAAGGATGTGATTAGGATTTATTTAGGATGACTTGGATGTGATTAGGAATGAAGTGGCAAAAAATAGGTGATTAGGATGAGTGTGATTGGATTTGCATGAGTTTAATGAATGAGTTGAATGATTTGTCTTATGTGTTTGATGTTTAGCTTGTTTTGGCAATGTTCAATGAAATGATCACACATGCACACACATGATTCACTCACACAAGACACAAGAAAATTTGAATTTTGAATTTGAAGAATATAATGATTAGATAAGCACACATGCAAGACACATCAACAAGCCCTAATGTCTAGTTTGATGGGGTGTGGCCAATTGGGTTTGGGTAATGTTTACATGAGGTTGACTAAGAATTGAAAGTGAAATCCTATCACACAGCCAGGAGAAGGGGGTAACCCACCCTTCACCTTCAATTCCCAAAGGTATAAAGTTCTTTGGGGCTTAGCCAAGAGTGACAAGATTCTGATTTCAATGAGGGTGTCTTTCGATTCAGCCTCAGATGAGGTCACCCCTAGGGGTGATGAAATCCCCTAGCAGGCCTCCTAGGAAAGGGTATAACAAAAGTGAATCAAGTGAGGTGTTTTTGATCTCCAAGGTCACCTTGCAGTGTGAGGAGAGAGCATACACGTGCACACTTGATTCACACTCGCACTTGGTTAATTGACCCTTAGAAAATTGAAATGTGAGGAAGAAAAGTCAAGCAATGATTCTTTTTAGCCTAATTTCAAGATGTGATTGAAAACATTTATTGATTTTAAGCCCAATTTCAATGATGTGTGATCAATCAATGTTTGTTTTAGAGGCCCAAATCGAAATGTGTATGCAAACAATGATTCGTTTTATGTCCCAAATTGAAGTGTGTTTGCAAACAAGATTATGATGAAAGATTAGAATGGATGTAACCAAATTATTTTTGCTGTCCAAACTACTATGTTTTCTGATCCTGATGTTGTTCCAGTCCCGAATGATCACTTGCAAGTCACAAGAATGAAAACGGAGCAAGTTGACTAGCCAAGATGATTGTTATGCAAAAATCAAGAATCTGCTAAAATCTGATGCAAAATGAACTGATATAGAGAAAATAAGTACATAAATAGATTCTTCAGGAAATTCTATGCGATTTCAAAAAAAAATTTGCGAAAATTCGATCAAAAACGCAAAAGATATGAGCATTTGAAGTTTTCATGCATGTTTGACTTTGACTACGAAAAAATGCTTGATAAAGGTATAGTCACCTGATAAAATCCTTAAAACTATGAAGTGCTCAGAGTCCTCTTTCCAACAACTATTCATTTGTTTGATTTCACCACCGTATACGAAAGTTGTGCCAGTTTGAAAAAAAAACACCTCCTTCAGCGTGTAGGAAGCACAAGAGATAAGCTTGACCATTTAAATAAACTGCTAACTTTCATTATAATTGCAATCACATGGAACTATCAGGCACTTGCGGTTAAGGGTTAAAGTTGGCAGTTTATGTTAATAGCTTAAAATAGCCCCTGGTCTCTCATTTGACCAGGGGCGAATATCATGCAAAAAGGAAGGTGGGGCTAACCGCTGCCAGCCCCCTGGTCATTGATATGACCATGGCAACCCCTATATGTGGTGGCTTAAAGCTTCAAAATTTTGAGAGGGAAGAGCAAATTCAAAATGGCGGTCAAGGGATTTGAAGGTGGTTTTAGAGATTCCCTAGGCGGTTTAAGGGGAGAGGGTTGTCGTTAGGGTTTGCAAGCAGCGGAGGAAATACGGGTGACTGAGACTATGAACGGAAGCATTTTGGGTTTTGATCAGTGGCGAGACTGTGAAAGAGGTGGTGTTTGGGCAAGGAGTATGCAGCGATGGAGGTGGAGTGACAGTGGTGGGGAGGATGAGGCTCAGGCGGTGGCGACAGGGGAGGTGAAGTAGTGGTCGAGAGGTGGCGAGAGAAGTGAGATGTGCAGAGGCGGGAAGAATGGAGGGGAGGTGGTAGTTGCCACCACTGGTGGTGACTAGATTGGATCTAGCAGTGACGGAGGTATAAGGGTTAGCAGGGGGTAGAAATTTGGGAGCGGCGTGAGAGTTTTGGAAGAGCAGCGGGGAGTAGACAGAGGCGGTGGCGGTGGAAACGATGAGGGTTTCAAGGGAGCCGCGACTGGTTTTTAAGGGAGTCTGGTGGCATTTGAGCAAATGGGAGTGGTGTCAACTAGGTTCTTGGGTGGCGCAGAGGGTTTCGACAGGGGTGTCGACAGTTGCAGGTATATACACCTAAAATTGGCATGACTCTACTTAAATAAATATTTTAAATATTTATTTCATCATTCACATTCTTCTATCAATAAATAAATAAATTCATTTATTTATCTGATTCATTTCCTCTCATTTAATTAAATAAACACATTTATTTAATTAATTAAATTCATATACATCACCTTCATTCTTCTAAATAATTAAATAATTTTAATTATTTAATCAAAACCTTTTATTCTTCCAAATTTAAATAAACTACAAATTTTATTTAAATAAAATCTAAAATTCTCCACTAAATAAAATATATTTTTATATTTTATTTTATTCTTCAAATATCTTCACAAAAATAAAATATATTCTTATATTTTATTCCTCTCATTTATACACAAAATAATTAAATAAATCTTTTTATTTAATTATGCCTTCTTATCTTCACAAAAAATCATTCTTATCTTCCAAAAATACTTTCCTCTTGTCACTTAAAAGGAAAAACTGAGTTACAAAAGCAAAATCAGTTTTAAAGCCTATTTAAAGCAAAATCTTCTCTTAAATTAGAAAAATAAATTCTAATTTAAGAAAATCAAATCTCATCCTCATCAAGAGAGGAGTTAACTCAACAAGGCTACTTTTCGAATGAAATGTGTCCTTCCATTTGTTGCACATTCCTCAACAACCCTCCTCCGTTGATCTTCTCTTTTCTTCTCAACCATTGATCTTCCCTCACCTTTTTCTATAAATACAACTTTCTTCTCTTCATTTCATATATATCAATCATTGTGCAAACTTATGCTGCAGAGATACCGGCACGCCTTTGGTACCCCCATTTCCTTAAGCACTTCATATCCATTTGTTAGTGTGCTTGGAGCTCATCTTCAAACACACGAATATCATAGCCATTATGTCTTTGTCATCTTCAACAAGCAAGGGAGCAAAAACACTTCTGAGGGCTTCACCATCAAGATCAAGAGCAAATAGGCAAGCAATGGAAAACGATAGGTAAAGAGGTTGTAAGTATATCATTTGTGCTTGTTTTAATCTTCTTTGCTTTCAACTTCCATTGATGTTTGGGTTTTGTTTTCATTGATTTGATTAACCTATTTTCCCCCTCACATTTTGGCGCCCACCATGGAGCCCTTGCCCCTCTACCTAATCAAAAACTGAGTATTTTTAAGTGACAGGTCCATACAAGTGACGAAGCATGTTTTTGACAGAGGCATCTAGCGCATATAACTTCCAAAATGACGCATTTACCTTCTGAGTTGGTGCATCCAATCATTCGGTGCATTTGACTCCAAGAGCAATGCATTTACCTCACGAATCGGTGCATCTGACCTTTCAGCATATTTGACCCCCGCAACGGCGCATCTGACCCCTATTTTGGCACTTGTGTTCGAGTTGCACATTTACTCTATCTTGTGGCGCATCTGCACTGTAAAATGATGCATCTGTCATAGTTGTGCATATACCTTTGGTTTTTGCACATTTACCTTCTGTTGTTGCACTTTTGTACAATGCCGCATGCACTCCCTTTTTCTGCACATTTAGGCTGCAGTGCGGCGCATTTGATTCTGCTTTCTATTTTTAGGGTTTCTGATTTTATGCGTTGGAACTAACAGTTGTTTTACAGGGTTAATAGCTGGATTAGGTCATTTAGATGCTTTGCCTAGTTCATTTAGACTAATTAGGGGTGAAGTAAGCAAGTGCATTTCATACAAACTTCACATAGTTCGTAACTAGGAAGGAAGTAATTGGACCTAAATTGCTATCTTTGCATTGTTCATTTATTTTCCTAGATTAGACCATTGCTATCTTTACAAACGGGAAAATGAACATTGCTATGTCTTAATCACTTTCAAGTTAACAAATAGGAAAATGAACAATGCTATGATCTAAACACTTCCAAGTTAACAATCGTGTGAGTGCACAAGTAGATTAGCTCATTTAGTTTTTCTATTTTTTAACTAGGTTGGATTAACCATTGTACTTTGTGCTTGCAAATGACAATAGGCATATGCTCTCCCCTTAACTAGGTGATCAAAGTGCCAGACTTGTCATTCTATTTGTCAAACCTTTAGGGGGTCTTGCCCTTGGATGCACGCTTGTCCAAGTGGGAACGACCCTGAGTGGTAATAGGCTAAAGCCAAGCCCTACCAAGCCACTTAAAATAAATTGTGCTTGAGGTGAAAACCTCAAGCAACGAGTGCTGCTATGTTACACCAACGGCCAACCTCCCCCAAAACCCTCATAGGCATAACCCTTTGAGGCTGGGAGACTCTATAACAGAGAGTAGTGCCGCCGCATGTGTAACCACTAGAACGGTTGCCCTAACTAAGAACCAATTGTGTAGCAAGCCAAAAACCCCTATTTGTTGATGCAAAGGGCAGAGCCCTTGAAGTGGCCTCGATTCAAGTGACTCTTAGTAGAGGCAGCAGGGACAATCCTAAGGTTCGGTGTGGGTACGAGCCTAAGGAAACCCAAATCTAGTATGCATGAGAAGTGAGTGCCGTGGAGGGGAGCCGGTGCTACCAGATTCTGGAGCTACATGCTTTGAGTGGCACAACTAGAGGATTCAACAGATATTGTCATATCCAGCCTAGGTTGTACCTGTTTTGAGTCAAAATAGTCCAAAAAATACAAAAAAATATAAAAAGATAAAAATCATAAAAAACTTCTATGTGTTTGCTGTGTTTTTTCCATAATTGAACATCAGACTATTCAAAAACACCAAGTTTTTCAAACCAAAAATTGAAAAATCTTGAAAACGTTCCAAACTTATGAGAAAACAAGACAAAAAGCCAGAGTTGCACATTTGCCATAACCTATGGTGCATCTGATTTGACTTTCAGCGCATCTGCACTCTGCTATGGTGCATTCGCCAGTATTGCACATTTATCCCAACTTTTGGCGCATTTAACATCTGTTGTGGCGCATTTGAAACTTTGCTAGTGTTGCGCATTTGAACCAACTTTTTGTGCATTTAACCCAACTTTTGGTGCATTTGAACACTATTGTAGTGCATATACTTCTGCGCATCCAAATCAGAGAATAAACCATACCTTCTAAAAAGCAAGATTTTCAACATTTTTCGAAACCATTTCAAATCTGAGTAGTTTCCAAAAGATCTAATCAAGACCTTGCAAATCAACCATTTCTCCTTCTTTTCCTTACCATATCTACTTTTTTGAATCCAAAATCTCACCAAATCTTCCCAAATTCCTACAAGGTTGGAACCAAGATTATTCTAGATCACAATCAATACTCAAACAAACCTAGTAAGTGTCCAATATCAAAGGGTTACTTATCCTTTCTCTCGGCACCCTACTGGTGGCTTATATAAGACTAGTCAACATCAAGTATATGGATTTCTAACATCCTTGCTTTGACTATTGCTTTTATATACCCCACCTTGTTTGATACCACATAGATCTTAGAAGAACCTTGCTAAAACCTTGTATCATCCTAGCATTTTGCTCAAGAATCTTTTTCACTCCATCCCATTTCTTTACCACCTTGCATGGTCTTAACAAGATTACAAAAACAAAAACAGTTAGAAATGGCAAGAAAAGTGTTCCCAATGATCACGAAAGTGACGAAGAAATTTCCATGGAAGAGATCCTTCACATGCAGCATAATCCAAACTTCCAACATCTACTAGAAAAAGTGCTTGCCCAAGACCCAACAAAATTCTTTTTACATCTTGCAAGTCTAGGAGTCAAACTCCCTAAGGATTATGACGTGGAGACTCTCAAAGAAACTGACAAAGAAAGAATCCCTGAAGGAAGTAGACACGATGAAATACCCATGGATAAGAGCAAAGCAACAATTGACTCCTTGGATGCCCTAAGTATAATGAACCAAAAATATGACGCTCTCCAACAACAAATTTTAGACATGAAAATGGGGGCATCAACTAAACACTACACCCTAGAGGATATTTCACCATATCCTTTTGATAGGGCCTTGGTCGTGATACCTTTCCCCTCAAAATTTGAGGTACCTAAGTTTGACAAATATCGAGGAAAGGGTGACCCAAGGGATCACATTAGAGAATTCAACGCTCCTTGTCTGGAGGTCGCACATAACGACACCTACCTTATGCGACTCTTCCCACGAAGCCTAGGTGGGCAAGCCATGGAATGGTTCTCTAGACTACCACCTGGTATTAAAACATTCAATGAACTGGTAGATAAATTTGTCACCCACTTCTCTTACAATATTGAACACGACACCTCAATATTGGATCTTTGTAATAACAAACAAAAGGGAGGAGAATCTTCCACTGCCTTCTTACAGAGATGGAGACAATTGGCAAGCAAGTACCCACACCAAATGCCAGAGAAATAGATGCTAGAAATGTTCATCCACAATTTGCAATTGGACCTAAGCTACCAAATCCAAATCCAATGTCCTACCTCTTTTAGCAAGGTCATTGAGATGGGCCTCATCATAGAAAAAGCCCTAATCACGAAAGGTCAAATCAAGCTCTATAAAGACACTCCTAATACCAACACCAACAATGACAAACCTAGATTCTAGATGAAAAACAAGAACGTTGTGAATGATGGGGTGGTGGATGCCAAAAATGCGGCACCTAAGCAACCAATTTTCAACCTATCAACACCTCAAAATAACCCCCCGCAAAACAAACCAAGAAATATCGAATCTAGGTTTACCAACTTTTGGCCTAGGTGAAAGTTCACACCTTTGGATGAGTCACTAGAAACTACCCTATGGAAGCTAATCGCCAACAATCTCATAACTCTTCCCTCAGCACGAGAGTATGAACCAAAGGTCAAACCCCACTGGTGGAACGGCAATGACTTCTGTGATTACCACCGAAACAGGGGGCACAAGACAAATGATTGTATTGCACTCAAGCATATAATCCAAGACTTAATAGAGTAAAACAAAATATCTATTAATAGACAATCTCACAGACATACTTCCAACAGCGATCATCAAGCATTCAAGGATCCTCTTCCTAACTACGAGAAGGAGGACCTTCCAATAGAAATAATAGTGGCTCTAAAATGCAAACTACACAAATGTCGGCTTCGACTATGTTGTTAACCATATCTCAGAAAGTGATTCACACATCAATGTGATCACTATCAACAAGGATCCATATTGCAATGTTACTACCCGTAGTAACAAGGTCACCCTTAGAGGAGCTTCCACTCCTCCATCTAGTCAATACAATATCATGGATCAACTCTACAAAACACCTACACACATCTCCATGTTGGAACTTCTACGTCTGTCTCCTTCTCATAGGTCTATACTTGACAAAGCCTTAGCAGAAGCCTCCATTCCCATGAACCTAGCTGAAGAACAATTCCAAACTATGGTTGGTCACATCACCTCACCACACTCCCTATCATTCACTGAGAAGGATGATATGTCTATCACTCAACCCCATAATGCCTCCCTTCACATTGAAGCTTTCATACACAAGCACAAGATCAAAAGAGTCCTAATCGATGGAGGGACTGGTTTGAATATCTGCACATTGAAGCTAATCCTTACATTGGGGTTTTCAGAGAAGGCTATAGATCCTAAAAGAAAAATCATCATTAAAGCCTACGATG
This sequence comes from Cunninghamia lanceolata, assembly GCA_027924645.1. Classification (NCBI taxonomy): domain Eukaryota; kingdom Viridiplantae; phylum Streptophyta; class Pinopsida; order Cupressales; family Cupressaceae; genus Cunninghamia; species Cunninghamia lanceolata. The sequence continues at coordinate 2,879,300 of BSBN01000341.1, read as the reverse complement.
AGGAGGAAAGAACGTCCAAAGGAATTATTACCCTACCAATCAGGGTTGGCCCTGTAGTAAAAGATGTAGCTTGTCAAATACTTAACATGGAGCTAGCATACAACATTCTTCTTGGGTGACCATGGATCCATGCTTTGAAAGAAGTACCTTCCACATACCATCAATGTATCAAGTTCCCACATGAAGGTCAAGAGATCACCTTCCAAGGTGACCCTAACCCCTTTCAATACTGCAACTCTATTCAGCCAAAACCAGAAGTTGTAATCCCCACCAACCATGCTTCTGCCGCCTCTTCATCTCATATAGATCCAACTACACTTGCTTCCTCTTTAGGAACATCTCAACCTAAACTCCAACTCAAAGATAAAGGCCTGGGTGAGTACACGGTCTCCCAATCCCTCTGTTTGGCACAACTACCTCTGTCTCCTAGATCCTATGGGAGACCCATCCTAAGGACACCCAAAGTAGAGAGAACCACCAAAGGACCATTTGTGAAATGGGGAAGCCTAGAAGATGAAAGTGATGAAAAAGACGTCCTATAGTGGCTATACAAAGATGAAGGTAGTTCCTCAACACAACATAACTATCCCATTATACAAACGGCACAATATGGCCAAGGCTTTCAAATGCTACAGAGAATGGGGTATGGACATGGTCCACTTGGTTCAAGAGAGGATGGTATCACTGAACCCATCCAACCCCATACCTTAATAGCCTGAGACACTACAAGGCTAGGGTACACTAGAGCATTAAGAAACAATAGAACCAACAAGAACAAAGGCAAACAACCAGAAGCATCCACTAGCAATCTGGTTGAACAAATTTAGCGAATGCAACTAGGGAGTGAAACTGATTCTAACGAGTATGAATGGGATAGCCTCTCTGAGATGTCTTGTGATGTAAAGGATATTGACATTGTCCACAAGTACAACCCAACCCATAGCAATGAGGGACAAGGTCCAAGGGCTAGGCCATTAGAGTCTGACCCGCATGTCAACAATAGTGAAAATTATGAGGAAGGAATGTTTCCCCCCTTGACGGACCCACTAATAGAGAGTACCATCGCGGACTTTGTTCGCTCCTTCAATAACTCTATCCTAACCATTAACACCATTGAAATGGACCAACGTAATGATCCCTTACCTTTGGTACACCCTGAACTTATAGACTGGGACCTAGAAGGTACCACCCCTGAACTAGACACCTTCGAGAACAATGATGCCATCATCGATTACCTTGAACTGAGAGATCACATACCTGCAGGAGACCACAGAGCTGGCTATGCTATTGAACTCAATGAGAAGGCCTATTTTGGAGAGAGAGCCAAGCCTTTCAGTCATAAAAACATCAAAATAAAAGAACAATCTAACAGTGAAAACTGCTCCGTGGCAATGTTAGATCATCAAAAAACTAAAAATAAAGACGTATCTAATGGTCTCTCTGAGGCACCGAAGGATGGAAGGCTTGACCCTCTCCCCAATCTTACACATCATGAGAGATCGTCGATCTTGATAGAACCGGTAGAAGCAATCAATGTCAACACAGGTGATAATCCCAGAATGGTCCACATGGCAAAGGTTCTAATAGAACATGAAAAACTAGCATTTACAGATTTCTTCAAAATAAAACAAATCAACTTTGCATGGACCTATGCTGACATGCCAGGGCTAGATCCAAATCTTATCATGCATCATTTATCCCTAGCTCCGGGAGCTAAACCAGTCAAACAAAAAGTCAAAAAGATGCATCTGCATGTAGCCCTCATGGTGAAAGAAGAGCTAAAGAAACTCTTAGATGTCAGATTTATCAGGCCTATAGACTATCTTGAATGGGTTTTGAATATAGTACCAGTGGCTAAACTAGATGGAAGGGTCAGAATATGCAATGATTTCAGAGACTTGAACAAGGCTTGTCCCAAAGACGACTTCCCCCTGCCCAACATAGACATGATTGTCGATCTTATGGTAGGGCACACTATGATGTCACTCATGGCTGGTTTCTTAGGATATAACCAGATAAAGATCACACCTAAGGACCAACATAAAACTACATTTACATGTCCTTGGGGCACCTACTGTTGGTGTGTCATGCCATTTGGTCTGAAAAATGCTGGGGCAACATATCAGAGAGCCATGACTACAATCTTCCATGACATGATGCACACTATAATGGAAGACTACGTCAACGATATTCTAGCGAAATCACTGACAAGAGAGGGACATATAGCAGTGCTAGACAAGATCTTCAATAGGTTGGAACAGTTTAATGTATGCCTCAATCCCAAGAAGTGTGTGTTCGGAGTTATATCAAGAAAATTATTGGGATACATAGTTTCTGCAAATGGTATTGAAGTTGATCCAGCCAAGGTGAAGGCCATAATGGAGATGCCACCTCCTAAGAACCTGACTCAGCTAAGATCCCTACAAGGCAAACTACAGTCTATTAGAAGGTTCATCTCTCAACTGGCAGACAAGTGCCACCCATTCTCTCACCTTCTACACAAGAATGTACCCTTTAAATGGACGAGTCATGTGAACAGGCATTCCAATAGTTAAAGCAATACCTCATGAAGCCACTGGTATTAATGCCACCCATTCAGGGCAAGCCACTATTACTGTACATCTCAGCTACACCAACAGCTCTGGGAGCTCTCCTTGCGCAACAAAACTATGACGGGAAAGAACAGGCAATCTACTACATTAGTTGAACACTTGTTAGGTATGAATTGCAATACACACCCATCGAAAGAGCATGTCTAGCTGTTGTCTTTGCCTCACAAAAATGGAGACATTACATGCTGTCACACTCTGTCAAATTCATAGCTAAGATAGACCCACACAAATACTTACTCAATAAGGCAGCCCTAACAGGTAGATTGTCTAAATGGGTCATGCTTCTTAGTGAGTTTGATATTGAATATGTCGACAGGAAAGCAATAAAGGGACAAGTACTAGTAGATCAATTAGCAGAAGCACCTTTAATAGATGACAGCCCTCTGAGATTCAAATATCTAGATGAATCCATCTTCCTTGTCAACACAACAAACTAGAAAATGTACTTCGATGGCTCATACACTCAACATGGATCGAGGGTAGGTATCTTATTAATCACACCTTATGGTGACACTATTCCAAAGTCATACAGGTTAATGTTCCCCTGCACTAACAACATAGCAGAATATGAAGCCCTGGTCATTGGTATCAAGCTGGCAGTTGAGTGGAACATCAAAGAACTTCAAGTCTATGGGGACTCACAGCTAGTCATCAATCAAGTGAATGACAACTACCAAACGAAGGATAAGAAACTGATTCCTTACAAACAAATGGTAGATGACTTCAAAGAATATTTTGTCAAGATATCTTTTGAACAAATACCAAGGATCGAGAACAAAGTTGCTGACACAATGGCTACAATCGCATCTCTCCTCGACATTCTAGGTCATCAAACATGATATGAGTTCTTAGTAGAGCCAGTGTCCTATCCTGCTTATGACACCCCAGAATCCCATATCATATGCCACATCATCGGAGCTGATTCCCCTCTCTATGGTAAAATATTTGCCTATCTAAAAGAAAATACCCTCCCACCCAACCTCTCTAGTAACCAAAAAAGAACCTTCATCCGGCAGGCATCCTGGTATGCCATTGTCACCAACACCCTAGATCACCAAGGTCTCGATGGTACTCTCCTTAGGTGTCTCGATAGTGAGGAATATCAAATCGCCCTGAGCGAAATACCTGATGGTATATGCAGGGCTCACTCTAGTGGCCCTACCCTAGCCAAGAAACTCATCCGCATGGGGTACTACTGGCCAACTATGGAACAAGACTCCTATCAGTTTGTAAAGAAATGTAAAAAGTGCGAAATCCATGGGAACCTAATACATGCACCGGCGTAGGAGTTACAGCCATTAGCAACTCATTGGCCTTTCTATCAATGGGGACTCGACTTAGTGGGAAAGATCCACCCTCCTTCCTCAAGCGGCCATAAATTCATTATCACTGCCATAGAGTATTTCACGAAGTGGATTGAAGCCGTGCCCTTAGCCAACATCACAGGCAAACAGATTGCCTCATTTATCTTGAACTATATCATTTGTTGTTATGGTGTCCCTTCATCCATTATCACGGATAACGGATAACCCTTCAAAAACCAAGATGTCAGGGAACTATATGACAAATTCCATATCCAACACCGCTTTTCAACGCCCTATTACCCACAAGGCAATGGCTAGGCTAAGGCATCAAATAAAACCATTCTGAAAATACTAAAGAAGACTGTCAATGATGCCAGTCGTGATTGGCATGTCCAACTGAATCCCGCACTGTGGGCCTACCACACAAGCATCTGCACACCCACAGGCGCCACACCATACTCCCTAGTCTATGGATCTAAAGCTATCTTCCCATTGAAGTCGAGATCCCATCCTTACGAGTCTCATTAAAAGGCCTCATATCAGATGAAGAATATAGAGTAACCAGACTCCAAGAATTAGAGTTGCTCGAAGAGAGAAGGCAATAGGCCTTTAACCACTTGAAAGCATATCAGCAACGCATGTCCAAAAGCTACAATCACAAAGTAAAACCTCAGGTATTCCAAGTTGGTGACCTAGTCCTAAGAGAAAATCCATGAAATCAACAAGATAGAGAAAAAAAGGAAAGTTTGAACCTAACTGGCTGGGTCCCTATGTCGTCATCACAGCTTATGGATCGGGGGCATATCAATTGGCTACATCTGAAGGTGAACTATTCGATGATCCTATCAACAGCATGCACCTTTGCAAGTTCTATACCTGAAAGCCCCAATGCAAGGGAGTCCTAACAATATCAAAAAAATCAAAAAAGTGATAAAAAAATAGAACAAAAAAATCAAAAAAATGAGAAAAATAGCAAAAAAATTGTCCTACAGTGAAAACCTGGCAAACAGGTGCCTAGGATAGGCACCATGATGAAAACCTAGCAAACAAGTGTTGTGTACTTTTAGCTTCTCGTGCAAATAAAAGCAAGTGGTGAAAACCTGGTAAACAGGTGCTATCTGTGACAAACCACTTCCTCCATCTATTCTGACTTCATGTCTCTTGTGTCCCTCATACCATTCATCTTGAACTAGTCTATTGAACCATTGTCGAACTACATCACCTCTGAGTTATCACATAGGCAAGGCCATTTTTAATGCGCCCCTGAGGATTCACTTCACTCCACTCCACGGTCCCGTCTGTTCCGTATCTAGTCCTTCTGTCAATCTAAGTCCACACCACTTTGCCATTGCCTAGGTCTTAGGTCCGCTAGGGTTTACCCCAAACTATGTTGCCTCTGCGTCATCACGTAGGCAAGGCCATTTAGCAATGAGCCCTCGAAGCACTAGGTCAGTCCTTTAGGGCCTTCTCTCCATGTCTATCCATCGTCTCACCCATAATAAGTCAATCTTTGTCCAACTGGGGGCAACTCCTCGACCTAGTTACAGATTTGGATTCTTGAATGCCACACTTTCTAAGAGGATGCCAATAAAGGATAGCGATACCTTTTCACTAGACAAGCAAAAGCACAGCAAAGGCAAGCTACCCAAACCAAAAGTCTTGACGCAATACATCAACCTGTCCAAAACAGAGCAGATTACCATACCAAAAAAACACTAAAACTGATTCTATATCAATTATGGCAAAAGACACATCTAATACAAGAATGTTTTGTCAACAGGTTAATTTACAAAGTCTTGAACTTTTGTCATTATGTCTTCCTATGCTACTCGAGGATGCCAAAAGCTAGAGATGCTATGATGGGGGCATAATTTTTCTTTGTCTACTACCTGTGGATTAAACCGTAGTAATGTGACAACTTTTGTCTAACGACATGATCAGCAAAAGATCATCAAGGACTCCGAGGTCTGCACATGACAAGGGGCAATCCTTGTCTATTGAAATGCAAGAAGTACTCAGGTCATCTAGATTCAAATTTGACTAGATGATTGTATCAACTTGCTATATCAAAATCCATGTAAGACATACTCAGGTCATCTCGGTCCAATTATACCTAGATGCTTGTGTTTTCTTACAACACTTCAAAAAGTGAAAAATACCAAAAAGTGCCCAATGATGAAAGAAAAAACCTTGCAAAAATCTCAAGATGACAATCCACATCCATATCCATCTCATATCCAGCAAATCCATATCATCCATGCAATAAATAAATCTTGTAGCATATCAAACGAAAGTCAGTGTTTCTTCATCTCTTCTTCCTCCTATGTCATCACCTGTGTCGATTGAGTATATTTGGACATATCAAAAACATAGCATAGAAAGCACATCGCATCATGTGAGATAGTCATTTACATGATCACATCATTCGCATACATAAGAAAGTCCATTTTACATCCATATCTTATATCAAAAATCAAAAGCATCATCAACATACATATAGAGATGCATAAAGTCATATCCATAACATATCACATTTGCATTTTACATATCAAATCATACAAAATCCATCTAGTATGCATCACATAGGCACAACATCATAAGATAGATTTCATCCATAGCATATCACCATAGAACACATGAGCATATAGAATATAAATCACTGCATCATCATATAAAACATCCAAATATGTCTAAATGTGCAACATATCAAAAATATCTATCCATATCTCAGAGTCATAAAAGGTATACAAAGTACAACAAAAATGGTGATACATGTCTCAAGGCAAAAATAGTACATAAACAGGCTATCTTAGCCATCCAAATATGTACATCCAATCGAACAAATGGTACAAATGTCCAGGTCTATCTAACCCTACTGCCGTGGCATACTGCTCCCTGCACTGCCCTCTCCTCTGCCTCCCCCTAACTGCTGGGGACCCCTCACTGAGCCTATAGACTGAGAACCACCTATCCACTGGAATGCCTCTAACTGGCTCCTAAAGCTAGGGGCATACTAATTTGCTGCCATTGCCCCATGATACAACCCTCTATAGTACTGAGCCTGTGCCTGAGCTCTAGTAAGCTCACTCTGCACTTGGACCACCTATGCCTGTGCCTGCTGCACCTGTGAAACCAAAAAACTAGATGTCCCATCTATGCCCATGGCCATCATGGCTGCATCTCTCTCTGCCCTCATAACCCACATGCTGGCTAAGGCTGTGTCTCTCTCTCTAGTCAACTCTGATAACCAAGTTGCATCTGACTCTCTTCGCGACTCTGCTGCTCTCAGATGAGCCCTCAGCTACCTAACCTGGCTCTGTAGTGCAACCAGAACCTACTGCTACACATCAGGCTGTGGAGCCTGCTCTGCCTATGCCACCTACTATGCTAGCACCTATCCCTGTATCAACTATGCCACCTACTGTGGTGACGGCATCTATTTCTGTGCTACCTTTGGCTGAATTGGCACCTCGACCTATACCTATCCCACAGCCTGCGGCTGCACAACTACCTGCGGCTGCACAATTGCCTGCTGGCCCACAGGTACCTCTCCGACCCTCTGCCTCTATCTCTATCTCCCATCATCTCCTTGATCTCTCCTCCTCTTCCTCTGTCCTCTCCTCCTGCCAGCTGCACCCTCCTCGTCTGAATCCTCCTCGTCGATACGAGGAGCCAACTCTCCTGGCCCTGAATATCTGGGAAAGGGATGGGCGGTGAACCACTCCTCATAATCTGGCGTCATGCTAGCGTCCACTATCTCCCTCTGCATAGGCCAAGCTACATAGGGGATCTGCTGAAAGTCAGCCAACGCCTCCTCATATGATGCCACGGGACCCCATCTATACCTCTCTGCATGGGTCTTGGCAAAGCATGCCTCCCCCTGTGGTCTGCTCTGGACTCAGCCAAACTGCCTCTGCACTCTGCTGACAATCTGACTCTCTAGAATGTACCTAGTCCTGCCCATGAGCCACCGCGTCTGGAAATAGTATGGAAGCTCGTCTGCCTCATCATCCCACACCTTGCAGTCTATGTAAGGGCATCAAACAACTGCATCTACACTATCAAAAGCATGCCTCCAGTACTCCAACTTCCCCAGCCTATGCTGGGAAATCACACCTGCATAGTCGTAACTATAAGGCTCACCCCTCTGCCTGTGAAATACACATATTGGCCGTGTGATAGCAATGTGCTCCCACAACCAAAACTACAATAGTGACACACCCACAGATAAACTGGCTCCTTTGTGATAAACCACCTGGTGCATGTCTCTATATAAGTGTGCAAGCACACACACCCCCCATGCATACCAGGTCTCGTCTATGATCATACTCTCCAGCACCCTCCCCCAGCCGACCGGGAAGCCGTGCGATCTCCTATCGGGGCATATCACGCCACCGATCACTCCAGCCACTATGCCCGAGAAGTAGTCATAACAGTCATGCATGTCTTGCCACGAAATCTCCTCCCCCACCAACTCTGGGTCATCAAATACGTGTCTACACTCCTCCAAGCCATCGTCCCGTTGTGACTCATTCTCAACCATCTCTCCCTGAATCGGGAGGTGCAGAATCTGGTACACATCCTCGAGAGTAACTGCCATCTCCCCCATTGGTAGATGGAATGTACCATCCTTGCTATGGAGTCGCTCCACCGCTGCCATCAACATAGCCCAATTCATGCGAACCTCGGGCATAAAGCAAACATAGTGCAGACCCCTAGTGCCTAGAGCCTCGCGATCTATCTCAGTCAACATATACTACTGCAACAACGTCAACGGGAACTACTGTCGTGACATCAGGACATTCCGAATATCCTCCTGCAACCAAACAATGCATACCATCAATGAAATCCATATCCATATCAAACCTTCTCCAAGCAATCAAACTATCCTATCAATGACTTGACATATCAAATTAATCAAAACAGCATATCATCTCTCGACTAGATTCTCGGCAATCTCAGAGATCGCTAATCAATTGACGCATCGGTCAGGATGCCAAAATTGGGTTAATTTCGTTAAGTCAACTGATTTTCCTAGTGCAAATGTGCCAATCCAGGTAGCAAATGCACCGATCCATATCACATGCACCGCTTCACCATGAATGCGCCACCCCTTGACGTGTATGCACCGTTCTGGCACATGCGCCACTTCTTATACCAAATGTGCAATTTCCCAACAAATGCACCAGTTCTTATGTCAAATGCGCAATACTAGAAAATGTGCCCATTCAGGACTCAAATGTACAATTTCCCAACAAATGCGCCAGTTCTTATGTCAAATGCGCAATACTAGCAAATGCGCAATTTCCCAATAGATGTGCCAGTTCATAGCTCAAATGCGCAATAATGACAAATGCGCCAATTTGGGGATCAAAAGTGCAACATTATCAAATGTGCCACTTTACAGTGTAAATGCGCCATCTCGCAGCATATGCGCCATTTCGAAGCTCATATGTGCCAGAAGGGAGTTTTGGCGCATCTGGCCTAGTTGGTTTTCCTAGCCATTAATACACTTAAAAATTGACTTTTGACAAGTTTTGAAAAATCACATACTGGGGGTCCTACCTCTACTAGCCGATCAAACTGTCAAATCTGCTCAAACTGGTGCTCCTCGCGTGAAATATCCATCTGTCTGGCTGCCATGCTCTCCTAAGCTCTCCAGAGGACTAATCAACTATGGACAAGTGTACAAATGAATAGAACTTGTGGACCCAGCTCCTATATATAGCAAGTGAACCATATCAGACTGTATGACAACTGTGGCTACTTCCCATGTCATTTTCTCCAAACCATATCCCATTTTTCTCCATCCTAACCTGTTTTTCACCTTCTTCTTTGTGAGATTGTCTGTCTCACGCCTTCTTCCTTCTTCCTGTCCAATCTCCCGAGGGGGCATCTTGTCGTTAAATTTGTACCAGGGGCAAATTGGGGCATGTATCATCGTCAAAAATTCTTTTTCTTTGAAACAACGTGATAAAACACATTGCATCAAAGAGGGGAAAAATGTATACACCTAAAATTGGCATGACTCTACTCAAATAAATATTTTAAATATTTATTTCATCATTCACATTCTTCTATCAATAAATAAATAAATTCATTTATTTATCTGATTCATTTCCTCTCATTTAATTAAATTAACACATTTATTTAATTAATTAAATTCATATACATCACCTTCATTCTTCTAAATAATTAAATAATTTTAATTATTTAATCAAAACCTTTTATTCTTCCAAATTTAAATAAAATACAAATTTTATTTAAATAAAATCTAAAATTCTCCACTAAATAAAATATATTTTTATATTTTATTTTATTCTTCAAATATCCTCACAAAAATAAAATATATTCTTATATTTTATTCCTCTCATTTATCCACAAAATAATTAAATAAATCTTTTTATTTAATTATGCCTTCTTATCTTCACAAAAAAACATTTTTATCTTCCAAAAATACTTTCCTCTTGTCACATAAAAGCAAAAACTGAGTTACAAAAGCAAAATCAGTTTTAAAGCATCCTTAAAGCAAAATCTTCTCTTAAATTAAAAAAATAAATTCTAATTTAAGAAAATCAAATCTCATCCTCATCAAGAGAGGAGTTAACTCAACAAGGCTGCTTTTCGAATGACATGTGTCCTTTCGTTTGTTGCACGTTCCTCAACAACCCTCCTCCATTGATCTTCTCTTTTCTTCTCAACCATTGATCTTCCCTCACCTTTTTCTATAAATACAACTTTCTTCCCTTCATTTCATATATATTGATCATTGTGCAAACTTATGCTGCAGAGATACTAGCGCGCCTTTGGCACCCCCATTTCCTTAAGCACTTTATATCCATTTGTTAGTGTGCTTGGAGCTCATCTTCAAACACACGAATATCATAGCCATTCTATCTTTGTCATCTTCAACAAGCAAGGGATCAAAAACACTTCTGAGGGCTTCACCATCAAGATTAAGAATAGATAGGCGAGCAATGGAAAATGATAGGTAAAGAGGTTGTAAGTATATCATTTGTGCTTGTTTTAATCTTCTTTGCTTTCAACTTCCATTGATGTTTGGGTTTTGTTTTCATTGATTTGATTAACCTATTTTCCCCCTCATAGCAAGTTGCCGCCACTGGTGGTGACGGGAGGTATAAGGAGTGGCGACCGAGGGAGGTGAAGCGGTAGATCAGGTGGCGGTTTGGGCAGCGACCCAAAAAACTTGCAATTTTGACCTTCAGACCTAAAACTTCTTGCAACTTCCAAACACAAGCCCGGGTAGTATGGATTAGTACAAATAGTCCATATGGTATGGACTGTACCTTTAAAAAATTTCAAAAATTTTCAAAAATTTCAGTCACGTAATATAGGCAAATTTACTATCAAAAAACTTAGAAACAACATTCTGATCACAACGGTGCAGTCCGTTCCTACCCAGGATGCAACCTGCAACACTTCACTTCCAAAACTTGACAAAAACTATTAGAAAATAAAGATTTTGACAACAAAACCTTCAAAAACTAACGATTAGATCGAAGACCAAGCATGCCAATGTATCTATGAGAACAAAATGAAGATGATATATGAATCAAATGCAAAAACACACGATTATACCTTCCTTTTGACTCACAAATCCAAGAGAGGGAAGGAGTTGCACCCACGAGCTCCTCAGATTTTACCCATGATGATTGAAATATATGTGGATTGCTCAATTCTTGCAACACAATGTAGATGAGAGACAAGTGGATTTAGATAGATTAGATGGAGATGAGGCAAGATTTTGACATTATGGTGGTATGATGAGGAGATTGTGGAGTGATTTTGGTAGAGGTTTGATGCATGAAGAAATCCTCCCAAATGACTTAGAGAGGGGTCTTATTTATAGAGTTTTGGAAATGAGGATAGAGGGTGAGGATCAAAAGATGAGATCAAGGGCTAAGAATAAAAGTAAATCTTTTATTCATTTTGGGGAAAGGGGTGATAAATGAGGTATGGGTGTGAAAGAATGGAAAATGAATTAAGAATTCATTTGGGGAATGGGAAATGAATTAAGAATTCATTTGGGGATAAGAGGTAATGAATGAGGATGGGTGAGGTAAGGGGTTTGTAAGAGAAGTAAATGTTATGTGTGATTTGTTTTAATTTTTTATTTGGAGGATGTGGGGAAGGGTGTTAAACTAGGTTTGACCACCCAAATGAGAGGTTAGGATTAATTAAACAGAGGTTTTGTTTAATTGATCCTAGGGCTAGGATGAGGTAGGCTAGGGTAGGTTAGGGTAGGTCAATTAGTAGGCTAGATTAATTAGATAAGCATGATTTATCTAATTAATGAGGATTAGGGAAAAGGAGAATTGAACTAAATAAATATTGGGAATATTTATTTGATTAATGAGGGATAGTGTTGTAAGGTCTAGTGATAAATCAAATGAATTAATTGATCATAAGGGATAGACAGATGGTTAGGGAAGATACGGGAAATTGATTTGCAGAGAAAATCAATTTTAGGTGTCTACAAAGACAATGATACAATAGAATCTGGTACCTAGTTCTCTGGATGAAGGTGAAAAACTCTATGTGAAGCTTGAGAATCAGTGCGGAGTACTTTCCTTCATCAAGAAGGAGTGGGAGGAAAAAAAGAAGGATCTAGAGGCACACCATGCAAAATTAAAGGAATCTAATCAAGGAAGTTTGTCCTCCTCAAACTAAGTTGTACATTTTTATTTTGTACAAATAACTTTCCTTATTATAATGTACATATGTGGAGTATATTTTTGATAACATTGTGAAAAGGAGTCTTTCAAATGTAAATTGTCGAAGAAATGTTGAGATAAGAGCAAAGAAGTAAGGGGGAGTCAGTCCCATGTACATACAAATATATTTTATAGGGGACACTATACATGTCACCTAAAAAGCTTGATTTTAAGGGCCCCTTTGCCCTTGATATCAAAGGGGGAGAAGATTGGAGAAGTTTGTGTAGTGTTTCCATCAATGACAAAGGTGGAGATTGTTGAGAGATTGATGGAAGTCTGTGTGTTGGCAACATCAGCTGAATGGAGAGATTGATGGATATTGAAGAGCATGATGGTGTATGGTGTTGTCATTGATGGAAACCCATTATAGAGATGCAATAGTGTTGGTCCTGAGGAGGCCAATGTACTAATTGTTTTGCAAATTTGTCTAAGTCCCAGAGTATTGTCTTCAGTGTTCAGTGAACCAATTTTTGGGTATGCATTGCTCCGCTATGAAGAATCTTGTCATGCAGTTCTGAGGTAATTTTGGTATATATTAAAGGAGTCTAAATCCAAATTTTCAAGGCTTGATGTCCTCTGCAGTTGAAGATGGACTTGACATAGTATCAGACTCTGTAATGATAGTATAATGGTAGTATTAGTGGTATGATGGAATGCTCTGCATTCCACCGCAGATGAATATTTTGAAATGTAGTTTTGTGAGGAATTTTATAGATGTCAAATATATGTGTTGTCCAAGAGGCAAGCATTTTGGTGGTCCACACATTGAGTTGTGAGAAAATAGTTGGTTCATTCTATTGTTACTTCACCAATGGTGTCGTCCCAAAGGTTTTGAGGTTGTGCAGAGTTAAGTTATGTATGAAGTATAATTATGGGAGTAATTATAGATTATGCCAACCTATCTTAATGTGCTACACACTTTGGTTCTCTCTGCAAAGCATATAAGGTTGAGTTTTGGGTTGACAGATCAAGGAGTCACACAGTACATCTATTATGCCGACCTATTTGATGTTTTGTTTGATTGCAGTATATATACAAGATTGATTTCCTGTGTGGAGTGAGAGTGGATGTGAAACAACCAAGAGTGTATGTGTGTCTGCAAGATCCAATGTAGAGAAGGAGAAGATAAGATTGTAGTGAAGATGAAGTGTGTTAAGTCAGTATTCTAAGCTTCAGTGGAATTGTGTCTTTAGCATAAGTCAGATGCATTGTTAATAGTTCATATTTGGTAGTGAGCCACCCCTCCTTCTATGCATTTCTATTCAAAACAGTGAGTCCTTTGGTAGTGAGCCACTTATAGTGAGCACTTCTCTTTTGGACAGTGAGTCCACCATTTTGTATCTAACATTGTAACTGATTGCAATATATATAGTGAGCTAATCCTCATCGTGGTTTTTCCCTTTTTGGGTTTTCCAAGTAAAAATCCAGTGTTCATGTGCTATGTGCTTTGATGATTGCTTTCATTCTTTCCTTTCTTACTACAAATTAAATATGTTATGTTGAATGAATGTTTAAATGCTTAAGTGGTTTCAGAGAATATTGATTCACCCACCTCTTAGTATTCCAAGTGTTCAACAAATATCTCTTCATTTGCACTAGTTTTCTGGGTTATTCATTTTTTCAAATTCTAACATGGTATCAAATCTATTCTAGTGTAAAATAGATTTTAGATTCCTTTTTGAGAGATTAAGGGGCGATAATAATCTTTACTTGCAGGTTTCCTAAAAAACCCAATATGCTCTTCTCTTGCATCTTTAGATGATCTAGAGAATCAAAAAAGTTTGACGAAAATATTTTAATCTATGGGGTTTTGTATATGCATTTTCTGAGATCTGGGTGATTGCAGCACTTTTTAGTTATACTGGAAGCATTTCTAGCTATTCCAACGAGTCCATGAGGCTCAAGAAAGTCAAGATTAGATTTGGTTTCATTTGATTTGGAGATCATTTGACAAAGTTGCGGAACATGTGTTTTAAACTCAGATCTGGAAGACAGCTTCTATTCAGAGAATTTTTCAGGCCAAAAGGACCTTTCCATTGCATCTAAAACCCAATATGCTCTTCTCTTGCATCTTCAGATGATCTAGAGAATAAAAAAAGTTTGACAGAAATATTTTAACCTATGGGGTTTTGCATATGCATTTTCTGAGATCTGGGTGATTGTAACATTTTTAGTTATACTGGAAGCATTTCTAGCTATTCCAACGAGTCCATGAGGCTCAAGAAAGTCAAGATTGGATTTTGTTTCATCTGATTTGGAGATCATTTGACAAATTTGCGGAACATGTGTTTTAAACTCGGATTTGGAAGACAACTTCTATTCAAAGAATTTTTCAGGCCAAAAGGACCTTTCCATTGTATCCAATAGGCCTTGCAGATAAATTTTGACACATTACATGTCATTTTTTGTTGTTGGAGGCATTTTTTGCATTATATCCACATCTTAGGCATGTCAAAAAGAAATAAAACTTTCTAGGTTTTGTTCGCCATAGAGAAAAACTATCTGGGTATCTATTACTTTGTGCATGTAGCAAACAAATCATGCGCAAACCTAATCAGAAAAATTTTGTAGTCTCCCTCTCTATTGGCATTTTAATTTTGGCACTCAATCTTTGCAGGCCTCTATCTTAGTCATCCAGGCTCCTTTGTTGGAAAATTTATTATTTATTTGAGGTAGAATTTTATAGGCTTTGCAGTGATGCAGATGTTTTTTGGTTTTGGTGTCTGGAGTTTCCAAAAATTATAGATTCTCATAGGTGACGCTACACAATTCCCATTTTTAGAACTTCAAAGACTCAATACTTTCACATGCAACCTCATATTGAGGTGCTTCTTTTTTGAAAGTGGATGATTTTTTGAGTAGATTGCAATGGTGTTGTTATTTTCACTTGGTTTCATTCTAGTATTGTACTTTTTAACATACACCTATTTTTGAAGATTTTGTAAGCATTGAGATCAAGACCACTAAGTAATTCTTGCTAGTGGCAATTGTAAATGAACTAAATTATAAAGTGTCAAATCATATTTTTTGGGGGGTTTCTTTGATTGAGTGAAAAGGGAGGGTGTCCTAAGTGCTCTATTTGAGTTATAAGGGAATCTTTTTGGGGTTATTGTAATCATGAACTGAGATAAAGTTCCATTTTGGGAGGGTTCATCATGGATTTTGGTATTTATTTCCATCCTTCTTTTGTGAAGCTAACTTCAAAGGAATATTTATCCTAGAAACAAGGGATAAGGAATCACTGTCTTGAGCAGGATCAATTGCCCTATTTCCTTGGATTTGTTCTTGAGCCAAGTGACTATGCATAGAAGAATGCATGATTTAACAATAATGAAATGGTCTATGGACTAATATGTCATACTATTTCTAAGGATATTCTACATCACATATAGCACACTGTGTTCCCTTTCATTGCATGGACCATCATCCAACAGTTGTATGGAGACTTTGGATCTTCATCTGAAAGTGATGTTTCCTTGGATGACTAGGCACTTGTCAATGATTGATGCAGGAGAATCCAGTGGTGTAAGCACAATCTTGCATCACCCAAAAAGATGTTGCTTCAAAATCATTATAGTTGTTTTCATTTCATTCCATAATTAGTATTTCTGGTTCCATAATCTCTTGAATAATGAGGTAGGACTTTTAGTTTTTCCAAAACTGCTAAAAATAGCAAACAACCAATTTTGGAAAGTTTACCTGTCATTTTAGGAAAGTTTACATTTGGCACGGATTGAAGTGAAAACTTACAGAAAGATTCATAATGGAAATATAAGACCTTTGGCGAAGGAATCAGGCAAAGAACATTTGTGAGCTGAAAGATATAAAAGTTTTTGTTTTCCAAAAAGCCCCTAAAAATTTATGAAAAGATATATGAGGCACTAAAACATCCCATAACATCCCAAAAAGCTGACAAAAATCCATTTATAGATTTCCAGCGTGATAGTTCACATCGTAAGCTTTCCGGTGCTTAAAACAGTTCGTCAATTGGACACCCAAATCAAAAGTTATGCTTCCTGGAAGTTGACCTACTTTTGGAGGGAGTTGCAAATTTCAAAATTTAGCTGGAGGCTGCCAAAAAGTGCTATTTATGACTATTTTGGGGACCCTGAGCAATAGAGTTAAGGGGGGAAGTGTAGAGTCAAGAATAGGTAGGAAAACAGAAACCCTAGCGGATTTGGGTTACAGATGGCAGATGATTCCAGGGTATTGTGAGAGGAAGTTGTAATGTGTTGCAGCCTGTGGAGGGTTGATTCCTCTAATTGTATTTGAGCTTCTGTAATGTAATAAGTTGTCCAAAATCAATAAAGAAAGTTCTATTTTATGTGTGCCATTTCTGTTGTTTTGTGTTTTATGATTTACCCCCCTTCATCAAGACCACTTGATGAAGGGGGGTAAATCATAAAATACAAAACAACAGAAATGGCACACATAAAATAGAACTTTCTTTATTGATTTTGGACAACTTATTACATTACAGAAGCTCAAATACAATTAGAGGAATCAACCCTCCACAGGCTGCAACACATTACAACTTCCTCTCACAATACCCTAGAATCATCTGCTATCTCTAACCCAAATCTCCTATGGTTTCTATTTTCCCACCTATTCTTGACTCTACACTTTCCCTCTTAACTCTACTACTGCCCAGGGTCCCCAAAATAGTCATAAATAGCACTTTTTGGCAGCCTCTAGCTAAATTTTGAAATTATCAACTCCCTCCAAAAGTATGTCAACTTCTAGGAAGCATAACTTTTGATCCGGGTATCGGATTGACAAACCGTTTTAAGTGCCAAAAAGTTCACGATGTGAACTATCACACCAAAAATCTATAAATGGATTTCTATTTTGGGACATTATGGGATGTTTTAGTGCCTCATATCTCATTTCAAAAAATTTCAGGGGCTTTTTAGAAAATAAAAACTTTAATATCTTTCAGCTCACAAATGATCTTTGTTTGATTCCTTTGCCAAAGGTCTTATATTTCCATTATGAATCTTTCTGTAAGTTTTTGCTTTAATCCATGCCCAAATGCAAACTTTCCTAAAATGGCAAGTAAACTTTCCAAAACTGGCAGTTTGCTATTTTTAACAGTTTTGGAAAAACTAAAAGTCCTACCTCATTATTCAAGAGATTATGGAACCAAAAATACTAATTATGGAAAGAAATGAAAACAAATGTAATAATTTTGAAGAAACATCTTTTTGGGTGATGCAAGATTGCTCTTACACCACTAGATGCTCCTGCATCAGACACCCAAGGTAATTTGAGAAGTGACCCTGTCACATCTCAGGTGTTTGTTTGAGGAAAACCCAAATGGTCAACCTCTGCTTTAGAAAACCAAGAAAAATATTCAACAGGCCTTCCTTTCCATTTCACCAGATATTCTTCATATTGCCTCTTCCGAGTACTTCTTCCCACACGGCTATCCAAGATCTCTTCTATCTCCTTTGCTGAAGTAGATGCCAGAATACTCCACTGTTCTTCTGTTGGTCCATCCTCTATTCCACCTTCATGATATTCAGATAAATCAGAAATGTTGAAAACATGGGAAATGTTGATCCCACTCGATACCTCTACCTCATATGCATTTCCTGAATCATGTTTCTTCAAAATTCTGTATGGTCCAAATTTCTTCATTTTCAACTTATTGTATGTTCCAACTAGGAACCTTTCTCTTCTCAAGTGAACCATGACTTCATCTCCTACCTAGAATTCATTATATCTCCTCTTCTAATCTACCTTAGCCTTGTATTGAATATTCATCTTTTTAATGTGCCTTCTCACCTCTTCATGCAAATTCTTCAGGTGTTCCGCAAAGTCTTTAGCTTCAACACTTGTCTTTTCTCCTTTGTCCAGCTTCCTTAAAAGCATTTCTTAGGCTATTACCATATACAATCTGGAATGGTGATTTACCAGTACTCCTATTGATAGAATTGTTGTAAGAAAAATCTGCCCGTGGTAAAATAAAATCCATCCCTTGGGCTTATCTCCTACTAAGTATCATATCAAGTTACCCAAACTCCTATTCACCACTTCTGTCTGTCTATCAGTCTATGGATGGTGTGCAGAACTAAACTTTAAATCTATCTTCAACTTCTTCCACAATGTCCTCCATAAATAACCAACAAACTTGGTATCTCGATCTGAAACTATGCTCTTTGGTAGACCATGTAATCTCACCACCTCCCTAAAAAATAATTCAGCAATATGAACAACATCATTAGTCTTCTTACAAGGAATGAAATGTGCCATCTTCAAGAATCTATCCACCACCACAAAAATACAATCATGTCCTCTCTGTGTCCTTGGTAAACTAAGAACAAAATCCATACTAATATCATCCCATGGCTTCTCTGGTATAGGTAGTGGCTGATATAGACCTATATTCTGACTTGCTCCTTTCACCATCTGACATACTCTGCAACTCTGCACAAATTTTCTCACATCCTACTTCAACTATGGCCAATAATAATTTTTACCAACAATAGCAATGCTCTTATCTCAACCAAAGTGTCCAGCCAATCCTCCACTATGCTTCTCTTTTATCAAGTTCTCTCTCATGGATCTCCTCAGAATGCACAATTGGCTTCCTCTAAACAACATGCCATTTTGGATTATGAAATCCAACCATTTTGTCCTATCCAAAGTAACAGGTTCCAGACAAGCTTTCCAAGCCTCTGCAAAATCTAGATCTTTAGGATACAAACTTTTGAGCTCATCGAACCCAACAACCTCTATCTTCATTTCTGTCAACAAATTTTGCCTTCTGCTCAAGGCATCTGCAACTCTGTTGGACTTCCTACTCATGTTCTTCAAAACAAAGGTATAACTCTGCAAAAACTCAACCCATTTTCAATGCCTCTGGTTCAACTTTCTTTGATTATTAAGATACTGCAAAGCCTAATGATCAGTATATAAAACAAACACTTTTGGCAACAAATAATGTCTCCATTTCTTCAAAGCCTGAACTATTGCATAAAATTCTTGATCATAAACAAAATACTTTTTTTTTGGAAGCATTAACTTCTCACTAAAATAGGTAATGGGTTTACCTTCTTGACTCAAAACAGCTCCTATAGCACTACCACTAGCATCACAATCTACCTGAAATACATTATTGAAATTTGGAAGTGCCAAAATAGGCTGCTCTGTGACTTTTTGCTTCAATGTATCAAAGCTTTTGTTTGCTCCTTTAGTCCATCTAAACTCTTTTCTATCCCCTCTCGTTGTCTTAGTTAGGGGTGCATAAATGCTACTAAAATTCCTGATAAACTTTCTATAAAAACTTGCCAAACCATGAAAAGATCTTACCTCAGAAGTACTCCTTGGTGTAGACCATTCAATGATAGCCCTCACCTTCTCTGGGTCCATCTTAAGACCTTCCTCTGACACAACAAATCCCAAGTATACCAACTCCTTTTTTGTAAAGCTACATTTCTTTAGATTGATCAACAACTTCTCCTCACTCAGCTTCTCCAAAACTCTTATGATATGCATCATATGCTCATCCCAAGTATTACTAAAAATTAAAATATCATCTAAATAAACAATAACAAAACTTTCCAAAAAAAATTTCAATACCTCATTCATGAGCTGCATGAATGTGCTCGGTGCATTGGTTTGCCCAAATGGCATGACTAACCACTCATACAAACCTTCCTTTGTCTTGAAGGTTGTCTTCCATTCATCTCCTTCCCTGATATGGATCTGGGGATACCCACTCTTGAGGTCAATTTTTGTGAAGTACTTGGCTCCACTCAAGCAATCCATTATGTCATCTATTCTTGGCAATGGAAACCTGTACTTGATTGTGATCTTATTGATGGCCTGAGAATCTATACACATTCTCCATTCTCCATCTTTCTTTGGTGCTAGTACTACAGGTACTGCACATGGACTTAGGCTCTCCCTTATCAGTCCCTTCCTTAACAGCGCTTGAATTTGTCTGTTCATCTCTTCACTCTCAGCAGGAGTCATTCTGTGGGCTACCTTATTCGACAAACTAGCTCCTGGTATCAAATCCATTTGGTGACTTATCTTCCTCACCAGTGGTAAATCTGGTACATTATTAGAAATAATATCCTGAAATTCTTCCAACATAGCTGAGACTTCTACTGGTACATCTTCACATTTCTCTTGACTAATCTTAGGAATCAATGCAAAGCAATGATGCTCATGCTTCATACCCTCAAAAAATTTTCTACCATCTACCAAGCAAATTCTGGCAGTACTACATACCTTTTCTTCCACCTCCTTCAAGGGCTTCAACTTATGATGAACTCCATCCTTTGTTAGGGAGTATGTGTTTGCACGACCATCATGGACAGTGCTCCTATCATACTACCACGGCCTCCCCAACATCATATGACATGCATCCATTGGTATGATATCACACAACACCTCATCATGGTAGTCTCCAATCTTGAACTTCACTAAACACTGCTCATTGACTAAAGCTCTATAGTCCTTCTGCAACCATGCAATCCGATATGGATGTGGATGCTTTCTTCCTGTCAACTTCAACTTCTCGACCATCTCCTCTAAAACAAGATTATCAATGCTCCCACTATCAATAATAATATCACAACACTTACCTTCACATTTACATGTTGTGTAGAATAAACTCTTCCTTTGATTGGGTTCTTTCTCCTCATTCAACAAAGTTTTTCTAACAACTAGGGTTTCTCCCCTTTCAGCATCTTTAGAGCACTCAGATTGTGCATCTTCATCTACATGTGCAACTAGTGCATTACCTTTAGGTCTTCTATTCATCTTTCCTTGATGTTATGGACACTTGTATGCTTGATGCCCTTCTTCTCCACATTAGGAACAAGTTCCTCTGAAACCTCATCTTCTAGGTCCTTGCTCAGGTCTGCCTCTTCCTCTTTTCTCACCATTGTTTTGGTCACGAGGGTGGTAGGCATTATCCCCTCTCTGATTTTGACTGGTGTCGTCTTCTTCATTTTTCTTTGAATCTTCATTTTGGCCCCCATAGGGTCTTCCACCCATCCTTCCACCTTGACCTCTTCCCCTTTGCTTGCTGTCAAATCTTTTATTCAACTTCTCTTCAACCTTCAGGGAAAACTGGTATGCATCTTCTATGGTGGTCATTCTGACCAGTCTCAGCTCCTCCTAAATACTTAGCCTCAACCCATTAATATAATGGGCTACCTTCTCCTTATTAGGCTTTGCATGGCCTGTCCTGATAGTAATTTTGTAAAACTCTTATGTATACTCCTTAACAGACTTGTTACCTTGCTTCAGTCCTTGCAGCTTCTTTAGTAGCTCCATCTCATAGTCCACAGGAATGAACTGCTTCTTCAGTTTCTCCACCATTTGATGCCATCTGGTGATCTTTCTTTTTCCTCTTCTATTCCTCTCTAATTGGACCTCCTTCCACCAATTACTACCGTGGCCCTTCAACTTTGTTTTTGCAAACTTGACCCGATCTGGGTCTTCCACATCTTCATACTCAAAATACTCCTCCATGTCATTGATCCAATCAATAAGCTGTTCCAAGTTCAAATCTCCAGAATATGTAGAAACTTCAATCTTGGGCCTCTTTCCAATCTTTGAAATGGCCCTCAACAACCTAACTTCTGCAAGATCTCCTGCAACTTCTTGTTCTTCCTCAGATAGCTCTTCTTCAGCTTCATCTTTACTTTCTTCTCTTATTCTCGGCTCAAACCCTCTTCTTAGCTCCTCTTGCAATGCATCGATTTGCCTTTGCAGGGCTCTAAAACCCTCTTCTGTCAAAGCATTCCTCCCAATACAATTTCTTCATGGAGACATCTTGATCTCCACAACAAACCCACAACCTCAGGTCCTAGTGCAAACTACCTCACGATCAGCGATCTGTCTACACTCAGGAAACTTGGCTCTGATACCACTTGATGAAGGGGGGTAAATCATAAAACACAAAACAATAGAAATGGTACATAGAAAATAAAACTTTTTTTATTTATTTTGGACAACTTATTACATTACAGAAGCTCAAATACAATTAGAGGAATCAACCCTCCACAAGTTGCAACACATTACAACTACCTCTCACAAGACCCTAGAATCATCTACCATCTGTAACCCAAATCTACTAGGGTTTATGTTTTCCCACCTATTCTTGACTCTACACTTTCCCCCTTAACTCTACTACTAACCAGGGTCCCCAAAATAGTCATAAATAGCACTTTTTGGCAGCCTCTAGCTAAAATTTGAAATTTGCAACTCCCTCCAAAAGTAGGTCAACTTCCGGGAAGCATAACTTTTGATCCGGATGTTTGATTGACGAACCATTTTAAGCATAAGAAATCTTGCGATGTGAACTATCATGTCAAAAATCTATAAATGGATTTCTGTCAACTTTTTGGGATGTTATGGGATGTTTTAGTGCCTCATATCTCGTTTCAGAAATTTTCAGGGGCTTTTTGGAAAACAAAAACTTTAATATATTTCAGATCACAAATGATCTTTGCCTAATTCCTTCACCAAAGGTCTTATATTTCTATTATGAATCTTTCGATAAGTTTTCGCTTCAATTTGTGCCCAAATGCAAACTTTCCTAAAATGGCAGGTAAACTTTCCAAAATTGGCAATTTGCTATTTTTAACAGTTTTTGAAAAACTGAAAGTCCTACCTCATTATTCAAGAGATTATGGAACCAAAAATACTAATTATGGAAAGAAATGAAAAAAATGTAATGATTTTGAAGCAACATCTTTTTGGGTAATGCAAGATTGCCCTTACACCACTGGATGCTCCTACATCAATGATATTGAGACTTTTTGTTGCCCCATCTTGTGTGGACACATCCTCATGGGATGATCAGTCTATTTGTTTGACATACATTGATGCCCCATCTGCAATTAAGGACATTCCTACTATACATGTTTCTACTTCAAAGCTCAGAGTTGCTTCTTCAAGGGCTTCCAGTGATTCTTTGCAGAAGCATCATTTTTCTTCTGGATTCACTTCATTCAGACCAATTTCTACTAGACATCTCTTATTTGTTTGTAGAGTCCCTCATTTCAAATCTAGACACTCTTGAGGACATTCAACTCCTCTTTGATGACAGTCAATCACTGTTATCCCATCTTCATTGTCTTTGGATCCTATTCTACATCTATCTCCACATGATTTTGAGAGGTCACTTATTTCAGTTAGGCCTGGGACTCCTAATTTGATTGTGACTCATTTCAACATTAGCATGAAGACATTTGAGTAGTGTTCTGAGACAAGATACATCATATGAATTCCTTCCTCACCTTGCTTCTTTGAGTGGGAGTTACTTCAACATTCACCATTGGACTTGTTTCTTCCTAAGGGGAGAAATATCATTTGCCACAAATGGACCATCTTCAACATTCATATATGGGCATCCTCTTTTGGCACAGAAGCTACTTTGTTGTGGGGGGGTTTCATAGTCTCTTTCACTCTCTCTCCTAGAGGTGTTCTCTCTATTCTGGGGGGTGTTTTCTCTCTATTATGGGGCATGTTCTCTCTACTTTGTTTGGGGGGATTCTTCTCTTTGGGGGAATTCATTCAACATGTGTACCTCATCAGGTTCATTTGCCAGGACCCATCTTTTCAGCCACCTAAGATACAATTAAGGGGTGTGTTAGTGTAGGTTTTTATTTCCTAGTTAGGTTATTTATTTTCCTATATTCCTAGGTTTTTCCTACACCTTTTATTAATCTTTCATAGGTTCATAAAGCATGTTTAATTAAGTGAGTGGGTTATGAGGTGTCACCATCCTCCAAGGGAGCACCCATTAGCTATCTTGGGAATATACTTTACTATCTTTAGATCGATAGATGGTTGATTCCTATTGGTTGGTGTTGCCACCTCCACCCTCTCCCTTTTCTATATAAACATGCTACCTAGCTTGTATTAGGTATATTTTGATTTTGCATCCTCATAATGCTATTTTTCTTCTAGCATTTGCATTACTCTCAACACCAAGTCATCTTCCAAGTGAGATGACATCTCAGCATGCCACCTCACACTAAATGACAAATCCAGATGAGCAAAATTAAATATGACATAGGCAAATGAATAAACACATAATCAAATAATAAATTCTAGGAAGTTGCAAAGGTTGAGACAACTTAATTCCCAACATTCTCCCAATTGTTGAACACCTTGCAGAGCCAATAGAATGATAGGATTTAACTGTTAGGGGTTGAGAGACCCATAGACTTTAAACACCATATGAACTTCTCCGTGCTCACAGGTTTTGTCAAGGAATCTGCAACATTCATCAAAGTGTCAAATTATTCCAAATTTATTTTCCCATCTGTTGGCATTTCTTCTGAATCAGCATTAGGGTTTGCCACTTCTAATGCACAGGCAGATTTAGGCCAACTGAATACAGGAGGTTGCGTGAGCTCCTCCCCTTCACTTCTGGTTCTGCCGCACCAAGGGGGGTATCCCTATAACTCAAGATGTAACCTTGACTAGCTCAAAGATAGAAGGATCTAACTTGACAACAACAGGCAGAATACTCTCATGTATGGACCAAGATCTGTATGATAGATCACAAGGCTGGCAACATTCTTGGACATGATGTCTGGTTGGGTATGAGAGCATGCAGGGGGTTCCTAATCCTACTCCTACAACTAACAGGTGGAGGTATGAAATGGTTTGATATGAATTTGGATGCAAAGCTGGACATGGTGTATAACACAAGAACACAGCATGATTGGTGCCTATCCAGGGCTTGGAGTCGGTAGACATACACCTGTGAATGATCAGCATAAATAGCTAAAACTGGATTTCAGGGGGATACACATGATATCTGCCTTACAGATATCTCCCAATATAGAGTGTTGAGCTATCTCTACTTATGGCATCCCTACTGCAGTATACCCTTCCCAATGTTCAACCTGAAAACAGTTTAATCTGCCCCTTGAGCAGAGGTTAAAAGATCAGACATTCAACATAGGAATTCTATGCTCTAGAATCTAAACATCACACAAATATCCAGATCCAAAAGAAGAATACATGCAATACTGGAGACAGAATTAACACAACACATGCTAAGATAGCATTACTCATATGAGATCAACCATGAAACCAGTGGATTCATGCCAAGTCCTACAACAGGAGACACATAAACTCACAAGATCAAGCTGTACAGAGCAACCAGATCATCTGGTTTTGGATTACAGAACCAAAAATCCACAACTTTCAACAACCTCGAATGAATAACACCGTCTGCCTTATATAGCAGGAGGGTGTATTCAGCATTAACTACCAGGTTGACCAAAAATCCCGCCAGATATATAGTATCATAGAAATGGCGCTAAAACATTAATGCAGCAGGTAGGGGAGGAGACAGGAAGATTTTTCGAGCCCTGCGCCACTGCCTCGGGATCCAGATCTTCAATCAGGTACTACATCCGTCCACGCCATCGCCCATACCTCTGCAACAATCGCCATTGATGGCGCACCAACCCGCGGCCTTGGGAAGATCATCAAACAGTTAATCGCAACCACTTCCCGCCGATATTCATCATCATGATATTTGAAAATGCAGGATATCAATATCCCACATGCACCCCGCGATGACCTCAATAACACTTTATATACTAGGTCATGAGCATATATCATGTCGGTGCTTTTGCTCCTGACGACACTAGTATAGACCTCATCATCATCATCCTCCAGCAGCATGATATCCAGTTGTTCGAGATATCACCCTGACGTCATCATGATATTTGAAATATAACTTTCATGATAATCGGCACAACCTGATCCATCGAAGGAACATCCTCCTGCTGAGCTTATTCCAAAAGTCTGGCCGATGAACATCCTGATGACGTCATCATCATATCCTGCTGATGTCATCATCATGTCTGCCTACTGCGCACCTCCTCATATCCGGATGACGTCATCATCATGTTTGCAAATATCAGGAGGTCTCTTTAAGATGATCAGTGTTAGAAATATGACCCCCCGGATCTTGATGACGTCATCATCATATTAACATCATCATGATATTTGGAAGACAACCGGATATTTGGAAATATCCTCCTGATGCACAAATATCAGGTTGCACTGTAGCTCCACTATAAGATCAGGGCGATAACTGAATATGATGATGCTGCTTGAAAAGATCACCCCCAGTAGATAATGCGCGAAGCCGGCAGGCGGATATCTCCTTGATATCAGCATCATCATGATGCTGGAACAAACACACTCGAGTGATATGAAAATATCACCCCCTCCTTCGGAAATATCATGATGCAGATAGGCAGAAAGAAAGATATCACCCCGATATACGGATGACGTCAGCATCATCAGGATGAGAAACAAAGAACAAGAAGTGATACAACATCATCAGGATGATATTGACTAAGATCATCCTGACGTTCAAAATATGATGACCCTAGTGAATATCGGGTCGCACTAAAAACTCTTCAACAACATCATCAGGATGATCATAACCAAGATCACCCGATGATAAAGATATCACCCTGGCGAAATATCATGATGCAGAAAATATGATGACCCTCCGCAAGCAGCAGGATGATAACTGGAAATATGATGATGATGACGACCCTTAAGAAAGAACAAGTCAGGTCGAAACAACTCAAAGAATAAGCAACATCATCATCATGTTTGCACAAGGTGATAAATGGAAGATCACCGGATACTTGAGAAATCACCCCCGCAAACAAACCAAAGCGCACTGTAGCTCGTCAGCATCATCAGGATAAAACCCAAACATCACCCGACAGCGAAATATGATGATGACGATGAGAAACCGGCCGACGGAGAATATGATGATGCTGACCTTCATCGAAACAAACATGATGATGATGACCTCCTCCTCAAGAAAATATGATGATGCAGCTGAAAAATGCTGAGGAGGTCTTTAACTTAGAACATTTTTTGGATACTTAGGGAGAGTGCCTGAATGAAAAATGCTCAGAAAACTACCAGTCAATTCAGGCACTAACACCATCCTCTACCATGTCACAAACAAAATGGTACTAGACATCAATACGCTTTGTCTTCGCATGGAAAGTAGGATTCTTCACCACACATATGGCACTCTAACTATCATAACAAATGGTAATCTTCCCTACATCAAACCCAACATCATAACACAATCTCTTAAACCAAATGGCTTCTTTACAAGCATGAGTTGTTTCCATGTACTCTACTTCAGTAGTGAACAAAGTGACATACATCACTACCTACAAACCATATCACCCATAAAAACCCTAACCTTGGCTTTGCATTAATGAAGATAAAGACCCAACCACTTCCCCTATCCTAACAAACCTATCCCACTACTCCATCTCTACTCCCAACCCTTCCTAATCTCCCACACCGAATATAGTAGTTTTAATATCATGATACTGTCTAGAAACTGGCAAACTCCATAACCAAGCCACCTAACCAAGGGTTGACTAAAAAATCTCTCTTGCTACCTAGTATCTGGAATAGTACGGTCTACCACCTAACTCTGCTTCCCAACTCAAACTTGAACCTTCCTTCCCCAGTGAGTGGCCTTAAAAGTGGCTTTATATTACATTCACATTAAGTGGCCACAAGAATTAAAGGGTTATACACCAGAAAGTACTCCACCTGAACATCCCAAATCCTAACCAAAACCACCCACCAATCCTAAATCTACCCCCTAACCTCCCCCTAATTTGTAGTTTTTGCATTACATGCATGTCAAGTGGTCCCTAGGATTTCATGAACAGGATCCTTCATTCTCACTGCATCCTGCATACACTACATCATCATTAGATCATAAACCATATCATAACCATCATAATATAAATGCATCTATCATAATCCATCTATCAAAAACCATCATACATCTATCATAGTCCATCTATCAAAACCATCTTGCATTTACATAATCCATGCATAACCATATGTCATTCATAAATATAGTGGGATAACATAACCATCATAATCATCAACCACCCATAAACAATATCCATACATATACATCCATAAATATAGTGGGATAACATAACCATCATAATCATCAACCACCCATAAACAATATCCATACATATACATCCGTAAACCATAAGAACACCATCATAGTCATAATATCCATCCATCAACCATATAATCATATATCCATAAGCCATAAATAATAAATACATAAATCATAATCCATCATAACATATCCATAATCCATAATTTAATGCATCATATGTCTATCATAGTCCATCTATTAAAAACCAACATGTCATTCATCAAATAACATAATCCATCCATACATCTACCACAAAATCCTATGCATAACATAATAAGCATTCATCAAATAACATCATAGATCTACATTATCTACCATATGCATCACATAAACATATTTAATCCATCCATAACATCCATATCATAATCAAATCATATCCATAAATTCATCCATCATAAAACATATATCATAGATCACCACCCAAAAACAATGTCATCTCATATATACCTATCCAAAATGGACATGATACATAGTATATACATGGGCTTCGTAGAGCCATCAAAATATAAAATGCATGAGCATACAAGACTACATAACTAGCTCCTAGGTGGAACTATCCCTCTGAGAAGTCCCTGAATGGGACAGTCCTTCTAATCATGGTTAAGGTGGTCCCATTGGCTACTGCTGTTGTGGTTTCTGAGATGGTGGTTGTTGTACAGATTGCTCTGATTGTACTATCCTTCGAGAAGTAGAGCCCTTTGATTGGCTTTGATAACTCTCTTGCTGCCTAGCTGGCACTAGGCACTCATAAAGAGTCTAATAATGCTGAGCCTCCTTGGTGGCCACATCACCCTGAGCATGTACTAACCTAAGTACATTATACATCCTTGGTCCCATCACTTAGCAAGCCTTGTCTCGCTCACACTGGTATCACTGTACCTGACCTTGCAGCTGCAACACCTATGCCTACAGCTACACTATAGGTCCATCTTCTACAACCTAAGCTACCTACGACTATAGTTGCACTATCTACACCTGCAACTGCACCACATGTTTTTCCACTTGCTGTGTCATAGACCTCTACCCATCCCTCTCCACCACCAATCTATCCCACTCTGGCTACAAGCTCACCACCTGATTCCTCAGTCTTGCCAACTCCTCGCCATCTCCACCCCCTCTTGCCAGTACCTCCACCTTCTAGCGTACTCGACGCTTGGAACCAAAACCAGATCCCCCTACACCTAAAGCTAGACCTACACCAGAAGTCTTTGCACCTGATGCTCCCACTATAACAGATGCTATATGTGGAATCTAACCCCTACCTCTCCCACCATCACCACCTCCTCCATCTCCATCCCCATCCCCATCATCATCATCAGTTTCCACTATCTCCTCCTCCTCCTCCCTTGCTATCCCCGACGGACCTATTGGGATGATCAACTGCACTGGTCTCATCTGTGCCCATCAGGTATCATATGTCGGTGTGGTCCTCGCATCCACAACCACTGACCACCAATCCTAGATAATGACCACGAGATGATTAAACTCAACAACAACCATAGCAGGATCTAAGAAAGACCCCCACCATGTTGGCTCCCACTGCACCTAAGAAAAGACAACCTCCACCTATGGCACATCCCATTGAAGACCAAACTATCATAATACCCACTCAAGAACATAGCAGTCCAAAATGTGTGTCATCCTCCCTATTAGGTATCGAGGCTGTCAGGTAAAGGGAAGTTGTGCATCATCATCCATCCAAGCCTCACACCACACCCACCATATCATTATAGTCACCTCATCAAAATCCCATCTCCAAAACCTCATGATCCCCAACTATTGATGCTAAAGATTGTTTGTATATGTAAATAGGTAAGGAAAAACTACAGCCTCACATGCTGACAGACTAGCCTAGTAACCACAACATGCTCCCAGGCCCAGACATGTAGGAGTGTCACCACACAACCAAGGCTAGCTTCACTCTGATATACAATCATGTGCATATCATGATACAAATCAGCCAATAAGCTTGGCCCCCATGCATAAACAACACTCCTGGCCACCATCTACTCCACATAATCCCCCATCCCATAGGAATTCCACATGAGCATCGATCCGACATCAACACCCCTCTGATCAATTCACAAACATATAACTCAAACTCTCTCAAACCTCCCCTAATAGCCTCTGACCAAATCATCTCTCACCTCCTACAATCTATATCCATGTATGTCAGCGCAAACACATGACAAAGTACTGCTAAGCCTCCTACCTGATCATAACCAACTCTCTCTCCATAAATCAGGATTTGTAGGATCCTCCATACATCCTCTAGGGTGATGGCCATCTCATCCATTGGTAGAGCAAAGCATCTCTGACCAAAGCATCTCTCACCTCCTACAATCTATATCCATGTATGTCAGTAGAAACACATGATGAAGTGCTACTAAGTACCCTACCTGATCATAAACAACTCTCTCTCCATAAATCAGGATTTGTAGGATCCTCCATACATCCTCTAGGGTAATGGTCACCTCATCCATTGGTAGAGCAAATGATCAGCTCTTGCTGCGCCAACACTCGACCAAGGCTATCATCATAGCCCAATGCACTCTAAGCTGGGGCATATCTGAAATAAACCAAAGTTCAATCGCCATCAAATGGTTCTACTCTTCCTATGTTAGTCTCTCCCTAATCACCATCACTAGTGGTCATTGTAACCGAAAATTTGGAAAAAAGAAAGATAAAATAATAACATGCAATACCTTTAACCAAACCCTTTGAATAACTCAGATGCCTTGAGAGATAGATGCATGCATGTTTGATTTTCTCAAATGATTGGATGTTGATTGCTCAGATATGCAGCATAATGATGATATGATGAAGAAGATAGATGGAAATTATATAGATGATGGATGATGGATGCGAGGGCTAGAGGAATTTTGATAGAGTAACGGTACTTAAAAGATCATCCATACAAATGGCTTGGATTTGGGCTAATTTATAAACAAAGATGAGAGGATGGAGTGATAAAACTTCCATTTTGTGAGTGGTAGTGAAATTGGAAAGTTGGTTGTGCAACTAGAGAGAAGAAATGGAAGGTGAAAGAGTTAACTCAAGAGATGATTTGAGTAATCTTGAGAGATAGAAATGGAAGGTAAGTTAATGATTTAAATAATTTAATATTATTTAAATCATGAGGAATGTGAGGAAATGGGATTAAATAAATAAATAAAATTTATTTATTTAATAAAATGTGAAGGGATGGGATAAATTAAGTAAATGTTAGATTTATTTAATTTATTAGAGGAAGTGCTAGGATGAAGACGTGGGTACCTAGGACAAAACATACTACAAGATGCCTAAATGATGTAATGTTGTGACAAGGTGGACATTTTTGGGTGTCTACATTTTGCCCCTCTTTGAGATGATGTTTGAGATGATGAGATATTGTTAGAATTAGTGCTAACAACTAAGAGGGGGGTGAATCAGTTGTCTTAGAACTTTACAGCTTACAGCAATTAATTCTTCTTTACACCTTAACAGAAAGACATCATCATGAAAAAGTAGGAATCAATAACATATGAGAAGAAACACAAATAATACACTTGACACCATGAATTTTAACATGGGAACCCTGTTAAGGGAAAAACCACGGTGGGGGTTAACCCACAAAGATTATACTCTGTTAAAAGTATTACAAAAGGAGAAGGCACATGCCTTCAGGCTCACTACCTAGAGCTCACTACTCAAGAGAGGCTCATTATCTACAAGAATAATTATAGAAGGATTATAGATGGTTTGAACTGATGAGTAGCATCTACCAATGCAAGAATTCAATTCTGGTTAAGCACAGGATACTAATTTTTTACACTTCATCTTTATTCTGTCATGTTTACTACTCTACCATAATTTGGACCTTAGATCTCTTCTCTTTCGCACTTCTATCTACCCTTTTCACACTTACTCCATATTCACATCACTATCCCTCCTCACAATACTCAAATCCCTTAGCTATATATATCTGCATCGATAGATTCAATCTCCTTTCTGTTGGCCTTGTGAAGAACTTAACACACAACAAAAATACTCTGTTTAGTCAGCTGAATCCATACACAAATAAAGATGTGTACCAGAAATAACACTTGCAGATCATAATACATGTCAACCACTAACATTATATCCCATACGTAACTCACCAAAACACTTCTACTGGATCCTCACAGGGATCAAACACAAGTCGGCTTGTTCTTCACTGAACTGTTCTGTCATATTAGGACCCAATACTCAGATGCTTATAACTTTTAATCCCTTTGTCACTGAAGGCTAGAATCTTGCATTTGGATTGTCCTGACATCCCTCTACACTCCCTCAGATCTACAACACATAATGATTAACTGGTCAAAATACTAAACTCTACCATATGCTTTGTTTCTGGCTCCCCGGACTTAGATAAATTCTCATTCTGACTTCCGGTAAGAACAAATTATGTTATGTGGATGAGTGGAATAGTCTTAGTTACCATCAATGACAACACCTATCATGCATAGTAGTGTCTCTTTCCAATAGAGATTTATGTCGAGAAACATCATTTCAAAGAAGCTAATGTATGGATAGAGGAAGAAAGATGATGAAGGAAAGATAGGATGATTATGATGTAAAGATATGATGATGATGATGTAGGGATATGATGATGTGATGATGATGCCCCCTCAAGAGGATAGGCAGGTTAGAAGAACATGGGTATGCACTTGAAATGAAAATTAAATGATAAAGGAGGGATAAGATGAATGATGAAAGATAAGAAATGGGTGAAGGAGATGAATGATACTTTATGCTACAAGAAAGTGAGAAATCATGATGTTTGATAGAGCACTAGATGTTATGCACTAGGGTATGAGGACCAAGGTGATGATGTGTCTCGTGCCCCAACATAATACAACCTTGTCTCTAGATAGAAGCTATGAATATTAGTTGGGTTGTATTTGATGCAAATGCAAGATAAAAATGATAACACACACAAGCAAGCAAGAAAGCATGCACAAATGATTCAAAAATAAACAAGGTATTGCCCTTGTCAAGATGTAAATTGATGATTAATTGTTGATTGATTGATGATGATAGTGTTATCATGGCGGGGAATGATGTATCCCTAGAGCAACACAAGGATGATTGATTAATTGGGTTTACGACAAGATTAGGATAAAGACCAAGGATGTGATTGGATAATTTGACAAGCTTGATTAACTTGATTGGTATGGATAAGGATGACTTGCATTTGAGTTTATTGGATGGATGATTGATGATGAGATTGAAGAAGAATTGATAAAGTGATGATAGGAAAAAATGTTTTTGAAAGAGTGATGAATTGATGAAGATAGATGATAGAAGAAGATAATGAGAGAAGAAAGAGGAATATCGTATGTGCCTAAATCTGGGTACTTCCTTTGTATATCAAACTGCCTACATACCCGTGTCCATGGGATCAAGGTACTTAATGATAGAGATGAGATGTAGTTATGATTATGTTTGATTGATGATGAGATGAATGAGTGATGAGTGGATTGATGTGTTTTTCAGTGATTGATTGGATTGATTTTCTTTGAAAGATGTGATTGATTGGATTGATGTTTGAATTGATGATTTTAATGATTTTATTAGATCTAAAGAAATGATTTGAAATTCCTAAGGTTGGATATAAAGAGACATTTTGAAAATCATTTCAAAACACACAATCTTTATGCAAACTTGATGCTAAAACTCTGCCAAAATTGCCATTGAAGATCAGTAAATTGTTGAAGCTCTCGAAGTCATTTGAATTTGCTATCATGGAGACAATGGATGGAGATTAGGAATCAAGATCTTGAGACTATCCTACTCTTCCTAGGGTTTGTACACCTTTTGCATGATCGGGGGAAGGGTTGAAGGCTCCAACATCAAGCTTGGAGATCCTTTGCATACATTGCTGATTCACCTTCTTGTTCCTGCAAGTCTTGATTGCTTTCATCTCCTTGAGGTGAAGTTGTGTTTTGTTCATTAAGTTGATGCAAGTTATTGATCTTCCCTTGATTGAGACAACTAGGGTTTGACATTTCTACATACACTTTGTGAGGGTTTGCACACACATTTGCAAATCTTTATCTCTGGCTATTGTTGAGGTGGGAACACTGAAATAGGGCTTGACTGAGGCAAGATCCTATATAGCCGCAACCATTTTTCTCCTCCTTTTGCATGTGCAAGTTGTATTTGTTGAGATCCAGTGAAAAGGAGTTGCAAGAAATTTCATGTTGCAGACATAGTTGTGATGGAATTTGGATTTCAAGATTCTAAGATTTTTAGGACACTGAGACTAGTGCCCTAGTCCAATCAGGTGATTTTTCTGAGATACAAGAACCTCTAGAGATTGTGAAGTAGCTGGTGCAGAAGATTCTGACATCAGAAAACCTTCGGGACACGGGGACTAGCGCCCTAGTCCAACTACTCCTCAATTTTTGGGTACACTGTCTCTAAACTATTTACTTTGCACTTATGTGATTGTTTCATCAATATCTGTGTCAAAAATTGAGTTATTACAGCCTGATATAAAAATTAGGGTTTTAAGGTTAGAGAGAAAAACTAGCTTGTAAAACATGATGCAAAGTCACATAGACATAATTAATAGGAAAAGGGAACATTGGAGATCTGTAGTTTATCCCTAAACTTTCCCTTTGCTTCCCGAATGCTTTAGTGCATGTGAAAGCATGGGACTTGTATCATCCATCTTGTCTTCAAATTTTCACCACTAAACATTTTGGTGAACCCACGGTCTAAAGAATTTGCATCTTTTCACAACTCAAATCTGATTTAGTTTTCTATCCTAAAACATCTTTATATTGTAAACTCTCTTGAATGATTCTCTTATCCTTTCATTGAAAAGAATTCAAAAATTACAACTTTGTGTGTTGCATGGTGTTATTTTATTTCCTTTTCACAAAGTTTATGTTATAGCATTTTACATTCAATTCTTGGTTGAATTTGAGCATGTTAAAATGTCAAATTACTTTTTACAAGAATATCATGTGTATGATGAGCCATTTAGTTGTGATGACTTCAATATGCTAGATGAAGCCCTTGATGACTTTATCTCAATTGAACAGTCCACTATGACTCTTAAACCATCATTGTTTCAAAGATTTGTAAATGCAATTTATGTTCCTAAAGATAGAGAAGAACATGTGAAACCAAAAATAGTGGTCACTTTGTGTTCGGATGTAGTTCAACCTCCTTCTAAACTGGTGTTCACTGTTAGAGGTCCTTCACCTTCTCCTCATTCTCTTGATTAGATTTACAACTATGCTAAACAGATATCACATCTAACTTCACAACAACCTAGTTCTACTGTGCTTGCTCATACATACAACACTTAGAATAACAAACAAAACAAACAACAATTGAGCATTCTGATATCTTTACCAGTTTCTCAACCAATGCTTCCTCAAGCACCTTGTCTAACACATAAAGTTGGTCAAGATTATGATCTTGTTGAGAAGCTTTATTTTACTCTTGCTAAGATATCTCTTTGGGAACTTATTTAAACTTCACCTACATACCGTGGAATGCTCCAAGAAGCTTTACAAAAGGTGATCTTGCTACCTATTGTTAAACCTAATGATGTAGCAGCTCTTTTGGATTGTATGCATGCAACAAAAATAGTTATTTTATTTCAACAACATGAGTTGCCATCTCTTGAAGTTCAAAATTAGTATGATCCTTTAATTATTTTTGTTACAATAAAAAAGAAATTGATTAAATGAGTTATGATTGATAATGGATCAGCTCTGAACATTTGTGGCATCAGCTTATTACATAAGATTAAAGTTGATACATCTTTGATTAAACCCAATAAGATAAGTATCTGTGGCTTTGATAATGTTGGAAGACAATTTATAGGCACTATAACTCTACCTATACAAGTTGGGCCTATAACTTTGCCTACCTTGATTCATGTCATGCCTCGTTCTTTGTCTTACAACATGATTCTGGGTAGACCATGGATTCATGCACTGGGAGTAGTCCCTTCTACCCTTCATCGTTCGATCAAATTTATTCATAAAGATAAGCTTCATACTATTCATTCTGATTATGAACCTGATCTTTGTTTATAGATTGAATCACAAAAGCAAGTTGTTCAACACAAGATCTTAAGCAATTTGAAAGTTGAATCATCAGCTGCTCTTGTCACAAATAATGTTGTGCCAGAGTCCAAACAATCAAATGCATTTCTTGGTGATGATTGGGGTTCATTAGATTTTACATCTCCTTCCATAGGTGAATATAAAATTAATGATCCTTTTCTTGAAACATCAAAGGTTGCATTGATATTATCTCAAAGTTTGACTATAAAACCCAAAGTCTCTTTGGTTACAAATTCAAATAATACTCTTAATTATACTACAGATTATGAAACTAATGAATCCCCACCTTCTTCCAAATAAATGGCTTATGTTTATGGTCGAGGATTTCAGATCCTTAATAAGAACTATGACTATGTAGGTATGGGTTGCAGTATTAATCAACAAGAAATTAAAGTCCCTATAGAATCTACTTCGTGACATTACTCAAGTGGTATTGGATATAACCCTTTTAGGGAATCTAAAGCCCATCAGCATCCTAATCTTAATGTGAATATAATATCTACGCTCAATTTGATCTTCCCTGAGATGATTGACACCAATTGTCCTCCAGGAGAAATCCCTTTAGATGTATTTTCAATAGATAAGTGATAATTGAATTCTTGGGTGCTTAAGACAATATTCCCCGTTACCATCATAAACATGGATTGCCTTATTATCTAACTAATGATGCATATTTTGGAAAATCTACTAGAATGATAAGTAATGCTTTGATATCTAAAGATCAAACTAAAGAGTTGCCACAATCACTTGATCTCCCAGACCACAATACTCTACTTGATGGAAAGACTATTGTTGTCTTCATGGAGAAAGATAACATTGAAAAAGTTATTCCCATTGGTGATTGTTTGACTACAGAAGAGAAAGAAGAATGACCAAGTTATTACATGAATTTTCTAAATTATTTGCTTAGAATTATTTGGATATGCCTGGTATTAATCCTCAGATCACGTGACACATAATATTGTCTTGAAACTAGATGCTAAGCTATTTTAACAAAAGATTCGTAAGATGAATTGATGAAGGGGGTAAATCATAAAAAACACAACAATAGAAATAGAACATACAAATAGAATATTTCTTTATTGATCTGGGTAACTCATTACATTACAGAAGCTCAATTACAATCAGAGGAATCAATCCTCCATAGGCTGCAACACACTATAGCTACACATCACCAGGCTCTAGAATTTTCTGCCTTCTGTAACCCCAAAGCAGCTAGGGTTTATGTTTTCCTACCTATTCTTGACTCTACGCTTCCCCCCTTAACTCTACTACTCTCTAGGGTTCCCAAAAATGGTTATTAATAGCCTTTTTGGCGGCCAACAACCTAATTTCAAAATTTGCATCTCCCTCCAAAAATAGGTCAACTTCTAGGAGCCATAACTTTTGATCCAGGCATTTGATTGATGAACTGTTTTATGCGTCAGAAAGCTTGTGGAGTCCTCTACGCACTAAGAATCCACTCTACTAGTTTTGGCCATTTTTGGGCCTGTACGAGGACGTTTAGTGCCTCAAACCTGAGTTTGAATAATTTTCAGGCATTTTTCAGGAAACGGAAACTTTAATATCTTTTATATCGCAAATGATCTTTGCGTGATTCCTTCGCCAAAGGTCTTATTTTTTAGTTATGTAACTTCATGTAAATTTTTGCTTCATTCCATGTGTTAGGACAGTAAAAATTTTGAAAATTTTACTATCTTTTAAGTCCATTATATTTGAACAAATCCTAAAAAAACACCCCAAAAGACCATAATAAAAATTTAATGTATCTCACAAGGTGTCTATGGATGAGCAGTGCAAAATTTCTTCAAAGTCAATCCATCGGCAAGATATTGTTTTGTTTACACCGATACATAAGGAATCATTTCAAAATAACCATTGGCGTGAGAAGGCAGATCAGAAGGAGATCTATGGAAGTCACCGATGGAATAAGTAATACCGATGACTTTACATCGGCAAGAGAAGCGAGTGGTTATACCGATTGGTATAATAGACAACTATCGGATGACCTTTTAAAATTTGCCCCGACGGTATATATCATACCGATGAAGTATTTCGGCAAGAGTCTCACTGAACATCCTGTGGGGGTAACGAAGCAAATAGCCATCGGTAAGAAGTAAACTATCGGGGTAAGATACAAAGAAGTTTCTGATACTCAAAGTCTTGGCAATAAGAGAGCTTTCGGCAAGACTCACAGCGATACAAGTATCTGTCGGGATGACTCAACATATCGGGACAAGGGAATTAGGTCTCACCGATTCACAAGTCACGGTGATCAAAAGGTATCGGTGATACTTTAACATACTCTGTCTGATAAAGAATATGAAAGAACCATCGGTGAGATGATTCGGATCGGGTTATCTTTTGAAAGCTATCTCGATAGTATGTTTCATTCCGATGGGTATACTCTAGCGGCAAGACATTAAAGTAGTCATTCCGATCCAAAGTAAACATGACTATCAGTGGGACAACAAAGTCGGGGAAATGTAATTATGTTATCCCGATAGTATTAATCACCCCGATAAACAAATTATATCGGTAAGACTCATTACTTCGGAAGGAAATCTAAATCACATGGCAATGAAGGAAGTCATGCCGATGGCCGCGTCCACTTGAAGATATGACATTACATAGCGTTGGGAATACAATTGAGGGGTCACGCCGATTTGACTGTTCGCGCCACAAAAACATTAAGGTCACCCAGACATTTTAAAATTCACGCCGATAAGAAGAGTTATGGCGATCTGACACTTCACAGCGATGAACATTTAATTGATCAGATAATTAAATACAAACGGCTACGAAATTTCTACGATCATTGTAGTTGCAAAAAAACTATCCGAGAAGAGAATACAGAGGAACTCTTAAGGCAAAAGCAGAGGATTCCAATTCCAGCCACCAAACGACAGGTACATATACACAAACTGCTGTATAACCTATATTTAAATTTTCTGCCAAAGTTTTAAAATGGAAACTCCGGGAAAGGGAAAAGGAAGAAAGTTACAAGGGGAAACCAGTAAGCCTAAGAAACAAAAAACTGAACAAACCCCTGAGGAGAAAGTGAAAGAAAGAAAACTCAATCAGGACCTAATTGACCAATTGCCTAGGTCAACTCCCAAGGCCAGAAGATCTGCCCAACTCAGGGTAGAAGTGGAGAAATTAGAAGATAAACACAAATGCCTGGGAGATATCTGGACCCCAATTCAGGGATATGAACTTTTTAGATTCCACTATAATAGAAGGTTTAGGAATGCTCCTGTGTCAAACCCATGGCACATGAATTTAGGAAAACTAGTTGTACCCAATGTATTCTTGAATGTGGAACTCCTTCAATTGCTTGCCAGACATTATAATTCAAACCTGAAATCCATTTGCAACCCACAGGGAGAACCAATTGTGCATTTGTCAAAAAATGCTATTTGTGAGGTCTTTGATTTAGATGATTTATGCACTATCCCTATCATTTATGAAGATCTAGATAAGGAGTGATGCAGAGGCATCCACACTATATCATTCGCAAATAGCATGAATGTCTGCAGACCAACCTCATCATCATCATCTTCGCCATCATCATCATATTTCCTAAAGCCACCAACATCATCATATTTCGGCTTTACTCTGTCAGCATCATGTTTCTGAAAACCAACAGCATCATCATCATGTCCGACCAGTGCGAACATCCTCCTGACGTCCACTGTTCACCTCACCGACAATTTCCGTCTTCTCTACCTTCAACATCATCATGATGTTCAACAGGTGCAAACATCCTCCGGTTGCACTGTTCATCGGGCGCCAAGCTCTAGCGGCCTCATCATGATATTTAACATCACCTTCGTCAGCAGGATATTCAACATCCGGTTGCTCCAAATATCCTGATGACGTTCCACTTCAACAACTTGCCTTCGATGCTCCACTGCCCGACGATACAAGCAACAACATCATGATATTCAACAGGATAACGAACATCCAGTTCTACCCAATTATCCTGATGATGACAAACCCTAACTCCTCGCACCGTTCACTCGATGCTGACGTCACCCGATATCCTGATGACGTAGATCCTGATGACGATGACGTCACCCGCAGTTCACAATATCCTTCTGCTCCGAAATGTCCTGATGACATATGTCATGATGATGATGACGTCATATCCTGATGACCTTCTCAATACTTAGTCAGAAAAAACACAACTTCCACTCCCGCATCTACTCGCGATATGCGGATGTTTGGCATTCCCTATATGATGATCCTGATGCCGATACACTCCTCGGCTCCTCCTGCTGATGATCACCCCGACGAACCCGCACTTCATGCGCTCAACTGCATCATGTTCATCTTCATTTATCCGGATGATGATGCCTAACCTGACTGCAGGATATTAGCAGAAATATCCTGATGCTGCCGTCTTCACGAACTTCTGTACTTAGCGAAATCTCTCTTCGCCGATCCACCAGGGATGACCCGATCCAACCTCAGGGTGATCTTCCAACTCCAGTTTATCGACTTGACCTAGCACATGAGGATGCTAGGCTTCTCAGCATCTGTCGACCGCGATCCTGTGCATCTGCATGCAAACAGAAAACAACCTAACATCTAACCTACTGTACATTACCATTCCACCGATCAGGGGAGTCAACCGGTGGAATGGATCAGGAAATCCATGAAAAACTCTCAAACCCGCGATCGATTACAGGAAGGAGATCAAACAGAAAACAAAACAGGATCTTTATTGATTCACAGATGTAATACAATATGATGTTCCCCACACAGAACACTCAACCTACTCTGCGCAATACAATACTAGACTACCGATCGATTTATCTACAATCAACCGATCCCATGCTTATAAAGATTTCAATATGAGTACTACTGACCCAACTCCAAGCGGCTGGGAACTCTCCAAGCGGCTGGGAGATCCCACCGAACATACATCATGACAGCTGTTACAACTAACTAGCTAAAAATAGCAAAAGCCTGGTCAGCATGATCTTATCCTGATCAGCATGACCTTATTACATGCAAATGGTCTAACAGACCTTCTTGGAAACACAAACAAGACCTAAACTACTAACTGCCTTATCATGACCAGCTGTCAGGTAGGTGCTCCGGCACCATACTCCCCAACAGAAAAGAACTCATGTCCCATGAGTTTAGCATGTGGAAGTCTTCCACCTGTACACTTTGCTTTGTCAATCTTCTGACCTATTCCAGCTTTAGCTGCTGCTGTCTCTTGGCTGCTCCAAGACTTCTGAACTGTAACTTGCTTTCTGGCAAGTAAATCCTCATGCCTGTTGATGTAGGCCTTCTTCTCACATACCCTGTGTTTGTCAGGTTGCCTAACCAGAACCTCTGGCTGAACTACCTCTTGAACTTCTGAAGTGTTCAAGTCTATCTTCCTTTCAACTCTTATAGGACAAACAATAGTCCCAACTATGACAACATCCTTGTCATTCCTCTGAACTGGTGGCTGTTTGCACCCCTGTTTCTGAACCTGCTGCTGACCTCTGTCAGTCACAACTGAAACTGTCTTCAGCTTGTTGTCTGTAACAACTCCTTTCCCTGCAGTGTCCTGAACTGCCTTCATGCCTGCTCCTCTAGGCATCTGCATATACTCCTTCTTTCCCATTAAAATGATTTGAGCTGCCTTCTGTACTGCAGCTTTTGCCTGCAATGGCATCAACTTAATAGTCTTCCCATCCTTCTGGATGGTGTAGGTATTAGCATACCCATCATACAGTACCCTTCTGTCAAATTGCCATGGTCTACCCAACAGTAGGTGACAACATTCCATAGGCAATATGTCACACAAAATTCTATCCTGATATGGTCCAATCTGGAAATCCACATATGCCTGTTCAGAGACAAAAAGTGATTGACTATCACTCACCCAAGATGCCTTGTAAGGGTGTGGATGTGGAATCCTTTCCAGCTTCAGTTTATCCACCATTTCCTGAGATACCATGTTGTCTGTTGAACCAGTATCAATGACAACCTTACATACCTTACCTTTGCTCTTACATGTGGTTTTGAAAAGAGCTCTTCTTTGCATCAGATCCTTTGATGCCTGCAAACTTGTTTTCCTTAACATCAGTGATTCTCCACTTTCTGGATATCCAAAATTCTCAGGACCTTTGTTTGAACTCTGTGCACTTTCTTCTTCTTTCTCTTCCTGCACAAGTTGTACTCTCTTGTCACTTGTTCTATCATTTCTGGATGATGAACCTTTGTTTTCTGGACATTTGAAAGATGGATGACCAAACTCTCCACAGGTGTAACACTTTCCTGAAAATGTAGTAGAACCTCTACCACCTCCAAATCTTCCTCTATTACCTTTCCATCCACCTCTGAAATCATACTGTCCTTGTCCTTTACCAGTGTCTTCTTGAACCTCATTGGCTTGCTTTTGTGCAGGGGCTGCTCCTCTTCCCCTATTGTGTCCTCTTCCTCTCATGGACTTATCATGTCCTCTATTCAGCTTTTCTTCAATCCTGATTGCCATTTGATAACAATCCTCCACATTCTTAGGGTTAGCTAACACTAACTCATCCTGTATGTTAAACCTCAAACCTGCCAAGTACCTAGCCACCTTTTCTACCTCATTCTCATGATGACCAGATCTCATACTTAACAGATAAAATTCCTCAGTATATGATTTCACATCCCTGTCATTCTGCTTTAAAAATTGCAGCTTCTTAAACATCTGGATTTCATAATCCCTTGGCAAGAATTTACCCTTTATCCTTGCTACCATCTTATCCCAAGAAGTGATCTTAGACTTCCCTTGCTTCCTTCTCTCAGATTGTATATAATCCCACCATACCAAAGCATGACCTCCTAACTTGGTCTTTGCAATTTTTACCTTCTGATCCTCAGCAACATCTTCACATTCAAAGTGATTATCCAGTGCAGCAATCCAATCCAACAACTCATCTTCATTCAAGCTTCCAGTATACTTGGAAACATCAACCTTTACCTTAGGTTTTTCACTCTGCACTGCCTTTAACAGTTTTGCCAATCTCTGGTCTTCAGCATCCAGATCTTCAGCTACCTCTTCATACTCTTCAACAATATCTGCCTCTTCTTCAGACTCACTGTCTTCCACTTCCCTCTTTTTGTTCTTTTCCAAGGCTGTCAGCCTGGCTTGAAGTGCTTCAGCAAGCTCCTTCATCTTCCTCATCTCTCTAGCATGTTTTTCCTTCATCTCCTGCAATTCCCTTGCAGTACCATTACCCTTAGGAGGCATTTTGTCAACCTCTCAATCACAACACACAACACACAATCAACTCTATCTCTACCTCTGCCCTTTCGGTGACAGAATCAACACACAACAGCCCAGACCTT
The DNA here is from genome assembly GCA_027924645.1 of Cunninghamia lanceolata. Lineage (NCBI taxonomy): Eukaryota > Viridiplantae > Streptophyta > Pinopsida > Cupressales > Cupressaceae > Cunninghamia > Cunninghamia lanceolata. The sequence continues at coordinate 2,835,185 of BSBN01000341.1, read as the reverse complement.
TTGCTGAGCTCTGATACCACTATGATGCAGAGGCATCCACACTATATCATTCGCAAATAGCATGAATGTCTGCAGACCAACCTCATCATCATCATCTTCGCCATCATCATCATATTTCCTAAAGCCACCAACATCATCATATTTCGGCTTTACTCTGTCAGCATCATGTTTCCGAAAACCAACAGCATCATCATCATGTCCGACCAGCGCGAACATCCTCCTGACGTCCACTGTTCACCTCACCGACAATTTCCGTCTTCTCTACCTTCAACATCATCATGATGTTCAACAGGCGCAAACATCCTCCAGTTGCACTGTTCATCGGGCGCCAAGCTCTAGCGGCCTCATCATGATATTTAACATCACCTTCGTCAGCAGGATATTCAACATCCGGTTGCTCCAAATATCCTGATGACGTTCCACTTCAACAACTTGCCTTCGATGCTCCACTGCCCGACGATACAAGCAACAACATCATGATATTCAACAGGATAACGAACATCCGGTTCTACCCAATTATCCTGATGATGACAAACCCTAACTCCTCGCACCGTTCACTCGATGCTGACGTCACCCGATATCCTGATGACGTAGATCCTGATGACGATGACGTCACCCGCAGTTCACAATATCCTGCTGCTCCGAAATGTCCTGATGACGTATGTCATGATGATGATGACGTCATATCCTGATGACCTTCTCAATACTTAGTCAGAAAAAACACAACTTCCACTCCCGCATCTACTCGCGATATGCGGATGTTTGGCATTCCCTATATGATGATCCTGATGCCGATACACTCCTCGGCTCCTCCTGCTGATGATCACCCCGACGAACCCGCACTTCATGCGCTCAACTGCATCATGTTCATCTTCATTTATCCGGATGATGATGCCTAACCTGACTGCAGGATATTAGCAGAAATATCCTGATGCTGCCGTCTTCACGAACTTCTGCACTTAGCAAAATCTCTCTTCGCCGATCCACCAGGGATGACCCGATCCAACCTCAGGGTGATCTTCCAACTCCAGTTTATCGACTTGACCTAGCACATGAGGATGCTAGGCTTCTCAGCATCTGTCGACCGCGATCCTGTGCATCTGCATGCAAACAGAAAACAACCTAACATCTAACCTACTGTACATTACCATTCCACCGATCAGGGGAGTCAACCGGTGGAATGGATCAGGAAATCCATGAAAAACTCTCAAACCCGCGATCGATTACAGGAAGGAGATCAAACAGAAAACAAAACAGGATCTTTATTGATTCACAGATGTAATACAATATGATGTTCCCCACACAGAACACTCAACCTACTCTGCGCAATACAATACTAGACTACCGATCGATTTATCTACAATCAACCGATCCCATGCTTATAAAGATTTCAATATGAGTACTACTGACCCAACTCCAAGCGGCTGGGAACTCTCCAAGCGGCTGGGAGATCCCACCGAACATACATCATGACAGCTGTTACAACTAACTAGCTAAAAATAGCAAAAGCCTGGTCAGCATGATCTTATCCTGATCAGCATGACCTTATTACATGCAAATGGTCTAACAGACCTTCTTGGAAACACAAACAAGACCTAAACTACTAACTGCCTTATCATGACCAGCTGTCAGGTAGGTGCTCCGGCACCAAGGAGTATTGGAGAATGGACACAACTTACAATGGATGGAGGTTGCCCATTCATAGGCCCAGGGTTGAAGGAGAAGTGACGCCCTTAACTGAAAATGATGGCCCTCCCTTTCATGTAGCCATATTTGAACCATATATACAGCATACCTATTTTTCTGTAGGCCAAGTCCTTGGCTCAGAGGTCCCCGAGTTCATGACTATTCCTCTGATGGTCATAGCCTCTGACATTCGGTGTCATAATGCAAGGCAATTTGATTATGCTTCATATATTGTTAATAGAATGGACTCTGGTCTATCTGCAATAAAAAACAGTGCTCCAGCATGCTCTTTTGAGCACTACTCAATGCTTATGCACATAGTGTTATATTATGGCCAGGAAGTAGGGTTATGGCCAAGTGAGTTTCAAGTTGTTGCTGCAGATAAGAAAGGGGAAAAGATACCTGTACAAATGTGGACCAGAATTTGGGATAGTAGATATGCCCACTCCAGTTATGCTCAATTTGAAGAGCATTGTGTAAAAGTGCTGTATAGGTATTTTAATCACCCCTGTGAGTATTCAATTTCAACTGAAATAAAAAGATTCCTCAGACCAAAGGATTTTGGTGGCCCCCCTACTGTCACTCATAATTGGGGAGATTGGTATTGCTTTGAAGATGCTACTATGATCAGAGTTTATGGTTTTGAGGATACTCCATTCATATTGCCCAAGACTGTCCCTGACAGGCTTGCATATCTTGAGATAATCAGGGAAATGCATTGTTCAAATGTAATGCATTTGAGTTCACATGACAAACAATCGTTTATGCCCAGCACCTTATGTTTTGGAGATTTTACTGTGGTTTCAAAGGAAGGTTACAATCTCATTCTGGATAAATTAATGCATTATAACATGATGACTGCTGAGATGAGGAAAGGATTTGACCCTGAAGGCTTTATTGACTCTGCAAGAAGAAACAAAATCTCAGTGGATACATGCACATACATTATCCACATGATGATGTCATTAGAAATTTAGAAGAAGCAGAAGTCAAATTGGTGGTAGAAAAATATAACAGGGATCTAAGTGAAAAGAAAAAGCAGTTAGCAGAAATTGAGGTTGTATCCTCTGAAGATGAAGAACTGACAGGGCAAGAAGAGCCACCAGATAAAAAGGTAGAGATGTCCAAGAGGAAAATGCAACAATATCAGCCTCCTGTTGTACTACATGATGAGGAGGGGTCTGTTGATGAGGATCCACGCCAAACAGCCTATGATTCTTTCATTTCAGATGATAAATTTATTCAATCAAAGGAATTTAAATCATTTTTGTATAAATATAAAGGGAAAGAAATCAGAGAGTCAGTAGATGATGTCTCTGCTGATAATGAAAGACAATTATTAGATACTCTGAAGGAAACAGTAGATAAAGAGATGCAAGACATGACACCTAGCAAGGGTAGACAGTTACTTAAAGATGCAGGGGTTATGATTTTTCCTGATCTGGATTTAAATTCTGCTTTGGTTTTTGACAGTTTTCTAAATAACACAAATGATAAGTATAAACTTACTCCAGAAGGAGTTAATGAAGTATATATGGGAACAAGGTATAATAATGATGAAAATTCCTTGATGATATGGGCGTTATACCCTCCCCATAAGAAGACGACCATCATAGATACTGAAAAAGACTTTTGGCCACATTATGACTTTGAAAGCAGGGGAAACTGACCCTATAATTACAGCAGACATTGGTATCAATGTTGCAAAATTGAATAAAGCACAAGCTCAAATGTTGATCAAAGAAAGAGACGCATACAAATTGAATTGTGAAAGACTGAAAAAAGAAAATGATTACTTGAAGGACGCTGTTAAGAGTACTTTTGGCCAGTCCACAAAAAGAATAACTCAAGGTGAGAGCTCATAGGGCATTCAAGTGTTATCCCCTGATCAGGCAACCCAAATTTAGATAGATGCATTTGTTACAATACTGCAGAGCAGGTATGCAAACATGGTGTGGTGGTTAAACCAATTTTGGGATAATTACTCAGAGAATCATAAAGCAGTTCAAGAACATGAAAGACTAGAAAAGAGGATACAAGAGAAATTGACTGAGCTACAAAGCAGAAGTGTTGTTGATAGTACATATATCTCTGATGCAAAAGCATTTCTCAAACAACACCAAAATTATTATGACAAACTTAAAGCTGACGCTAAGGAAGGAAATGATGCCTCAAACGCAGGAGTGCCCAGGATATTTAAAGATAATGGAGAGGTAAAGAGCAAGGAAGAATGGATTATTGATTATCAAATTATATTACACAAAGCCACAGGAGCTCTGAAAGACAAAGCCTCTGCGTCTAGAGAAGTTTGCAAACAATTGGAAAACATGATCACACTTGATATAATTACCAGAAGTGATGTTGACCTTACTGATTCTCATCGTGAGCAAGATTACTTGGATTACTTGGCTAAAGTCTACTTGTGGCTGAATAGAGCCTAATCATAATTATGTTATAGTTGTTAATGTTTGTTAAGTTCCCAAAAGACTTATTGAAGAGTTATGACTCTTCATAGAAATATCTATATAAGTCCAAACAATCGATGCTGAGAGATCATCAGCAGTAGAATATATTCAGATACATCATATATACAATGTTTCAAAATGACTATGTTGCATATTTTATTTGAAGAAGATTGAAGTTCTCTGATTCAGTGGTTCTACTTTGGTATCAGTTGTTTGTTAAGATTATCAAATTGTGTGGCTGTCTCCATTTCTGCATTTCCTTGATATTCAGATTAAACGTATCAAGTATATATTTGATCTGTCAATACACATTTGTTGTATCTGTGTGATTAAATAGGTTGGTATCCATTTGAGGAATTAAACCCTTCTGATTTAGTTACAGTAGCCTGGAAGTATTAAGCTTGGATTACTAAGTAGGGCCATACAATTAGACTGCCATTTTGTCTCCAATAAAATATTATCTGTTAATCTTGTCCATTCATTTCATTTGGTTCTTTCAAGTAAAGATTAAAATACCTTCTGGTGAATTATAAGATATCTGATTTTATTTGGTTGGATTATCAAGAAGAGTTTGTCAGTCATTTACTTGCACGTTTATACAAGTTATAAACTAAAACTGTGCTAAACAACAAGAATTAGTGCCATTAGGAAACCATTAGTCCTGGTCCTTCAAACTGACTCTATTACCCAACAAGGCACTAGTCTTACTTTACTTAAAACCTTTTACCTTGATATTGCTTATACAATTTCTACCAATTACTCATTAGACATTAGACATAAACCATTTAGCAAGCAATTCATCTATCCTACATCTTGTTCCATTGTAGATAGATTTAATTAGTCAACCCATTTACATTCAATCTGCTTTAATTTTCCAAGGTTCACCCACCTAGGTGTAGCAGGACCTAAAGCGAAGGAAATCATCAAACCTTGAAGGTTGATTTCGTCAAGTTAGTTCAGAAACGTTGCCAATCTAAACATAGAGCTTGGCATCCCCTTAGGATTGGCAACCTGCATTTCTGAGACCTAACAAATTGGCGACTCTACTGGGGACTAGTAAAAGACCTTAGAAAGTAATCCTTTCCTTCAAAGAGTCAATTCAGAAAATTTAAGTTGGTAACTCTGCTGGTGACAAGAACCCTACAAATAAAATATAAACTTTTCCTATTTAAATAGGTGGCGACTCTAGTTACAATTATAACAAAAAAATCAATATCAAATGGATGGTAGGAGATCCAAGATGGAAGGCAGAAATTTGCAGTCATCTCCACCACTTAGAAACATTTCCAAAAGAAATGTGAATTCAAAGCATTCCCACCAAGACAATAATCTGGATATCTAGGAGAATGATTCAGAACAAAATATTTCAATTCACAACAAATTCACACCTCTGCATGATTCAAACGAGAACCTCAGTGGAGCAACTGATGATATTTTGGCAAGGTACAGACCCACTCCTCAAGAACAGCATGATCATGATGCAAAGGTCATGAGGGATATTGATAGGAACCAAGCTGAACATGATTTCAAGATGTCATTACATCAGGGAGATGAGATAGGATATGGATTTTCAAATCAAGGAATAAATAATAATCCAGAACATTAGGAAATAAATAATCAGGACATGAGTGAAGAGCAACAGGAAATACTCATGCTCTGAAAGGAACTTGAAAGCTACAAGATACAGGAAGAGAAGGAGCTGTTGCAGTAAGAAATTCAACAGAGAAAAAATAAAGCCAAAACAGCTCCCCCAAAATATGTACCCCCGCATAGAGGGAATATTTCAAGAAATACACAGCAAAATACAAGTGGTGCTCAAAACTCACATGCTTTCGGAAGTCATCAGAACACTATTTCCCAAAACCCTAGACCACCTCCAATACGTAATGTATCTCAACACATAGTAAATACTTACCCACCCCCTAGTCAACAATATTATAGACCATAGAATTATCACACAAATCCCCACATGAACCAACATCAACAATATGCATATCATCAGCCACCAGGTGGATATAATTATTATCCCAATCCACCACCTTTGAATTTCCCACCCCAAAACCTTGCAAATATATGTAGTCAATTTGATTTAACTAGATATCAGTTGTATCCATATCCTATGGATAGTACTTGGAGGAATATGGTTCCCAAGTTTACTGGAAATAATGCAATATCTGTGGAAGATCATATCAGAAGTTTTAATGCTTTTGTACAGGATATTGGTATGGATTGGGAAGACATTAGAATGAGGTTATTTATGATGTCCCTCACTGAAGATGCCAGAGATTGGTTTAATAGCTTGTCTGATGCATCAATCAATTCAATAACTGATTTCCATAACCAGTTTAAGGATCGGTATGGTAACCAATATGCTCCTGAGTTCTCATTACATGAATTAATAAGTATACAGAAGTATCAAAATGAGTTAGTATTTGATTTCAACTTGAAGTTTTCCAAGTTACATAATAAGGTACCACATGGAGCTAAGTTATCTGACCAGGCAGCACTAAGTATCTATATGAAAGCATTTGACCCCAAAACAGGATATGAACTTAGAAACAGGTGTCCTGCAACCTTGGCCAAAGCACAGAAAGTGGCCATAACTATTGAAAATAACAGGAAGGCTGCAGGAATGGTCAGCAAGAGGGATAATCATAGAAATCCTCAGAATCCAACTATTCAATAGACTAAACCAGATGGTCAGCATAGACATGATAGACCTAGGTTATATGATATGCCCTACAATACAAATTGGAAGGATGGAAGACCTATCGATAACAACAGAAAGCAACCATATGGAAAAGATACTCCTGATCCCTTGAAAAGAAACATGGCACACATGGTAGAAATTAAACCTTGGTGTTTTGTATGTAATTTACCACACTTACCTGAATACTGTGAGGTAGATAAATCCATACAGCAATAGGAAATGCTATACAGCTATAATAGGGATAATCACACCATCAATATGATGCAGGGTGCACCATGTGTGGTGACAGAAGATTATTCTTCTTCAGAAGAAGAAGGATATGAGTGTGATGTAGGGAACTAGAAGTATCATATCAACATGGGAGAACAAGAGGTATTCTCAGACCTGGAAGATAGTTGTAACAACAAGTTATATGGTCAATGGAGAAAACCTACTGAGGATGAAAGAGAAGCTCTCACAGTGACTGCAGTGGCTCAAGCTCGAAACACTTATAACTTGAGGAATAGAACAACAAATGTTGGGCAAGGAATTCCTGGGAGTGTATTTATAAAAGACCAAATAACAAAGGGAATAACACAAAATCATCATCTAAAGAACCAGAAAAAGGGGATAAAAGTAAAGAAAAAGAAAATACAAAAACAAAAAAAAATGATCAGATCATAGCCCATTCTTTTGACATTACACATGCAGTATCTCAGGTGAAGATAACAGTCCCACTTCTAGAGATGATGAAAATAGATAAATATAGGAGTACAGTTGTTAAGATGATTTCTGATACACCAAATCCAAAACATAAAGGGTTTGAAAAAACAACAAATAATGTGCATTAGGAAAATTTCAAGATGCCTGAGGTATACCTTGGTGACACACTTACAAAAAATCCCTCATAGGTAGACCCATTCTATACCACACTAGTAATCAAGAACAGGATAGTCAGAAATTGCATGATTGATTCAGGTGCTGCTATGAATATCATGCCTATAGCAGTTATGAAAGAATTGGGAATGTGGGTTGATACTACATATGGCCAGTGTTATGCAATGGCTAACAGATCTATTCCAGTAGTTGGTATCATGAAGGATGTAGAAATAAAACTCACCTCACATCCTGAAGCCACTTATAACATTAACATTACTGTGGTTGACATCCCACCGTATTATGGGATGCTTCTATCAAGGCAATGGGCTACGATGGCAGGAGGCAATGTTCAGTTAGATTTATCATATGCCACCATACCAGTGGGTGGCAAGGAAATCAAATTGTGTAGAGAGCCAAAGTATGACAATATTATAGAAAGAATGGACCGGCATCAGGTGAATTTCTTTTGTGACACAGATTTAGGAGTCTTCAAAGTTGGAGAAACTACACCAGAATTGCATAACACTGACGCAATACACATTGAATCTATGAAAGAAGAAAATGATTTGTGGAAAATGTATTTTGATGGTGCATGCAGCAAAATAGGAAATGGGGCTGGAGTAATTTTCATTTCACCAGGAGGTAAAACTTTTAAATACTCTTTCCTATTGACATTTGAATGCACAAATAATGTAGTTGAGTATGAAGCCCTGCTCATTGGCCTAAACATAGCCACCAAACACAAAATAAAAAAGTTGGCTGTCTATGGTGATTCTGAACTGGTCATCTCCCAAGTAAGAGAAAAATACTTATCTAAAAATAAAAGATTAAGACAGTACAGAAATGCAGTTTGGGATAGTGTTGAATTATTTGATCCCTTTTCAATCAACTGGGTTGATAGGTCTAAAAACATTATGGCAGACTTTTTAGCAAACATTGCATTAAAGAGAGATGATGTCACATTAGGAGGAATCATAGAAGTTGAATTTAAGACTAGACCTACCATCCCTAATAATATACAAAACTGGCAAGTATTTGATAGTGATGCTGATATAATCAATTTCTTACATTGTACTGATTATTATGAAAATCAAGAGATTGATTTCAGTGCATTTGTGGAGGAACATGATGGGAAGGAAACCCTTTTTGGCCAAGAAGTGGTTTAGTTGAAAACAAATAAGATACCCAAAGGAATTATTGCATTAGAAAAGGCATTTGATGGCCATGACAGGTATAAAAAGAAAGACACACCAGTGATACCTAGTAACCTTGAAGAAATCAATTTGGGGACACAAACAACTCCAAAAAATGTGTATATTGGAAGAAGTCTTGACCCAAAAATTAGGAGCAGACTTATCAACCTGCTCAGGAAGTACAGGCATGTATTCGCTTGGTCATATGATGATTTGAAGGCATATAGAGAGGATTTATTTCAACATGAGATACCACTAAAGCCAGATGCTAAACCATTCAGACAGAAGCAGAGACCGATTAATCCTACACTAGCCCCTAAAATGCTAGAGGAACTTACAAAGTTAAGGGATGGAGCTATAATCAAACCTATTAGACATTCTTCCTGGGTTTCAAATTTAGTACCTGTTAGGAAAAAGAATGGTGACATTAGACTGTGTGTGGATTTCAGAAACTTGAATAAATCTTCCCTCAAAGATAATTATCCTCTTCCCAATATGGAGGCAATATTGCAGAAAGTCACTGGGTGTGAATTATTATCAATGATGGATGGTTTCTCTGGTTATAATCAGGTAAAAGTTAAGGAATCAGAACAATTTAAGACTGCATTCACTACTCCATGGGGAACATATGTATATTTGAGAATGCCATTCAGATTAACTAATGCCGGAGCAACATTCCAAAGAGCAATGGATGTGGCTTTTGCTGAATTGATCAATAAGATTATGATAGTATATCAAGATGATTTAACAGCATATTCAGAAAAGGTTGAAGATCATTGCACTCATTTGGAACAAATATTTATCAAAGCCCTAGAATATGGGATATCATTGAACCCTAAAAAATGCCATTTTGCAGTGACAGAAGGAAAATTGCCTGGTCATATAGTCTCGAAGGAAGGAGTTAAAATAGATCCTGAAAGGGTAAAAGCAATTGATCAGCTCCCTATTCCAAAAAATGTAAAAGCCATACAATCATTTTTTGGCCAGATAAATTTTGTCAGAAGATTTATACCAAATTTTGCAGAAATTATTTGTCCTATATCAAGAATGCTGAAGAAGAACTCAGAAATAAAGTGGACAACAGAAACATTAGAAGCATTTGGCAATATTAAGGAGGCAATCAAGCAAGCTCCAGTCTTAGTATCCCCTGACTTCAGTAAACCTTTCCAACTTTTCTCATTTGCTTCCTATCATACAGTAGCAGCAGTGTTATTATAGAAAAACAATGATGGATATGAACAGCCTATCTCTTTCTTCAGCAAGTCCCTTCAGAATACAGAGTTGAAGTATGACATTATTGAAAAATAGGCATATGCATTGGTAAAAGCAGTTAAAAATTTTAGACCATATTTGGTGGGAGCTAAAATCACAGCATATGTTCCTAATGCTGCAGTGAAGGATGTATTGATCCAAACTGAAGTCACCGGTAGGAGGTGTAGGTGGATCAATAGGATTCAGGAATTCAACATTGAAATCCAAATCACTAATTTGGTAAGGGGACAGGGTCTTGCCAAATTGATGGCTGAAAGTAATCTAGAAGCCTCTCAGATATGTAATGTTGATGCAAGTACCAGTATTGAACACACTCCATGGTATACTGATATAATATATTATCTAAATCATATGAAATGTCCTGAAGGATATGATGATAACAAAAGGAGGACACTCAAACTACAAGCTTCAAAATATGTACTCATTAGTGGGGATCTTTATTGGAAAAACAGAGATGGGGTTCTACTATTATGCTTGGATGAATATCAGTCAAAACATATTATGAAGGAGTTGCATGAAGGCATGTGTGGAGGTCATTTCTCAGCGAAAACTACAGCCCATAAAATCCTGAGGGTAGGATACTATTGGCCTAAAGTTTTTAATGATTCATACCAGTACACTAGAAAGTGTGAAGCATGCCAGAAGTTCTCAGGCAAGTTAAAATATCAAGGAGCACTACCCTTAAAGCCTATACAGGTTGAGGCTCCATTTTATCAATGGGGTATTGATTTTATAGGTGAAATCTCAGAAAAATCAAGTGGGGGGCACAGATGGATTTTAGTGGCTACTGATTACTTTACAAAATGGGTGGAAGCAATCCCAACCAAACAGGCTACAAGTAAAGTTGTGATTAATTTTCTAATGGATAATATTATATGCAGATTTGGTACTCCAGTGAGATTGATCACAGATAATGGGATGTGTTTTAGATCTAATGAATTCAAAGGTTTTTGCAGTACACATGGTATCACTATTTCTTATGCTGCTCCCTACCATCCATAGGCCAATGGACAAGCTGAATCAAGTAATAAGATCCTCTTGAAAATCATAAAAAGAATGTTGGATAGAAATAAGAAGGCTTGGGATTCAAAATTAAGAATGGCAGTATGGGCTGATAGAATTACTATAAAAAGAGCAATTGGGAGATCTCCTTATGAGTTGGTATATGGAACACAGGCAAGATTACCATTGGAAAATCTTATACCAGTATACAAATTCATTCTCCAGGAAGACTTGAATATTCCTGAACCAATGGAGGAAAGGTTGGAACAATTGGCAGAGCTTGATGAAACAAGAAGAATAGCTCAGAGGCAGAATACTAAATTACAATCACAGGTAAAATATCTCTTTGACAAGAAGGCCAAAGATAGAAAGTTTGAAGTAAATGATCTGGTACTGATGTGGAATGCAAGATGCCAGGACAAAGGAAAACATGGAAAATTTGAAGCCCTGTGGTTGGGTCCTTTCGTTATCACTGGCAAGGGAGGTGATGATTCTTACTATGTACAGAATATGTCAGGAGAGGAGCAGGAATTGCCTGTACATGGGCAATATTTGAAGCAGTTCTTTTCATAAACATGTACAAAGAGAATTGAGCGTTGCCAGTGCATGGACAACCTTCAAATAATTCTCAAAATATCTTATTCCATGCACAGTAGTTTAGGAATCATTCCCACTCCCCATCATTTGTTACTTTCCTTTTCCCATTTTCATAAAAACCTCACTCCGAAATAAATTATGTGGTCTACTTCCCCAAGAGATCTGGATCCTTGTTATACTCATAGAGAGTATACATCCCAGACAGAGCCACTGTTAGGATAGTAAAAATTTTGAAAATTTTACTATCTTTTCAGTCCATTATATTTGAACAAATCCTAAAAAAACACCCCAAAAGACCATAATAAAAATTTAATGTATCTCACAAGGTGTCTATGGATGAGCAGTGCAAAATTTCTTCAAAGTCAATCCATCGGCAAGATATTGTTTTGTTTACACCGATACATAAGGAATCATTTCAAAATAACCATCGGCGTGAGAAGGCAGATCGGAAGGAGATCTATGGAAGTCACCGATGGAATAAGTAATACCGATGACTTTACATCGGCAAGAGAAGCGAGTGGTTATACCGATCGGTATAACAGACAACTATCGGATGACCTTTTAAAAGTTGCCCCAATGGTATATATCATACCGATGAAGTATTTCGGCAAGAGTCTCACCGAACATCCTGCGGGGGTAACGAAGCAAATAGCCATCGGCAAGAAGTAAACTATCAGGGTAAGATACAAAGAAGTTTCTGATACTCAATGTCTTGGTGATAAGAGAGCTTTCGGCAAGACTCACAATGATACAAGTATCTGTCAGGATGACTCAACATATCGGGACAAGGGAATTAGGTCTCACCGATTCACAAGTCACGGCGATCAAAAGGTATCGGTGATACTTCAACATACTCTATCCGATAAAGAATATGAAAGAACCATCGGTGAGATGATTCGGATCGGGTTATCTTTTGAAAGCTATCCTGATAGTATGTTTCATTCTGATGGGTATACTCTAGCGGCAAGACATTAAAGTAGTCATTCCGATCCAAAGTAAACATGACTATCGGTGGGACAACATGATGCAGAGGTAAACGCAACGAGAGCTTACAAATGGGAAGGAGGAGTCACTAACACAACCAACATGTTATAATACCTATCGGCTTATCATCATCATCATATTTCGAATGGGCATGAAATATCCTCCTGCTGACTACTGTTCATTCCCTTATCGCCTTTCGCCTTTCGCCTGTCAGCAGCATCATGATATTCTGCAAGCGCAAACATCCTCCTGACGATCACTATTCACTTACCGCCAAACACTATCCTCATCATCATGATATTCAACATCACCTTCATCAGCAGGATATAAAATATCTGGTTGCTCTGATATATCCTGATGACGACAACTTCAAGCACCTTTCCTTCGATGCTTACGTCACCCCGATATCCGACTACTCAAACAAGCAGCATCAGGATATGACTTATCCGGTCATATTGAAACATCCTGATGATGTTAACCAAACTTTATGCCGATGACTTACGCCGATGCCAAAACACTTAGCGACAGCAAGATAAACTTGCATAGGGTGATATTCGCAATATCCTGATGACGATGACGTCACATGCACCTGATGATGATGTCACTCAGATATAAGATCCTTATATCCTCCCCAACATGATAATGAAATATCGGGTGATCTTTTCAATATCCTGATGATGACCTCTCCGGTCCTTAGCCAAAAAAATGAACTTTCACTTCCGCATGCGATAGCGACATGCAGACGATGGGTACACACGAAAGATGATCCTGACGACGATATACACACTGAGTATATATCCGACTTATATCATCCTGATGCACTTGAAACATACAGTCTTCATCAGCTTCACAACCCGATCCGGATAGCGATACACTCGTAGATGACGATGCGATTCACTCCGTCTGGAAAAGCACATGCAGACTCCTGTATATCCGTCAGCTGCATGCAAACTCACAGAACCGCACAATTTCACAAAGAAAACATGATGATCAGGCCGGATCACCTTCAGATCAAAACTTAAAGATTTATCTTCCTAAATCCTAGCACATGAGGATGCTAGGTTGGTTTATAGCATGCTACCAACTGATCTCTCAAACAATGAAATGCAGAAAACTAAAATGCAAACTAAACTATCATACATGACCATTCCACCGATTCACAGAATCAACCGGTGGAAGGGTTGAAAGAATCCATCAACTTGAAATCAGAATGGAAATCAAAACAGATACAGCTGATAAACCAGATAATGCAATTGATGAGATCTTATTCAAATGAAACACAAATGTCCTGAACAATGTTTCACAATGTCTGGACTGATCTCTGGAACTCACTCAATCACCAGTACTACATAACACAACTACTACTCTCAACATGATCTATGATCTATGATATCTCAAACCCTGACTGATCTGAGTTATTTATAACAATATCCTACGAGTACTACCAACTCGATTCCCAGTGGCTGGGAGCTTCCAAGCGGCTGGGAGGATCCAACCGAACATACAGCATAACAGCTGTCCAAACAAACTATCTAAAAATAGCAAAGTATGGTCAACATGACCTTATTACATGCATTGGTCTTATACGACCTTCTTGAAAACATTAACAAGACTCAAAACAAACTAACTGCCTCATGGAGGCCAGCTGTCAGGTAGGTGCTCCTACACCATACTCCCCAACAGAAAAGAACTCATGTCCCATGAGTTTGGTTGTGGAAGTCCTCCACCTTTACACTTTGCCTTTGCAATATTCTGACCGGTTCCAGCTTTATCCTCTGCTGGCTCTTGGCTGCTCCAAGACTTCTGAACTGTAACTTGCTTTCTTGTAAGTAAATCCTCATGCTTGTCAATGTAGGCCCTTCTCTCACATACCCTGTGTTTGTCAGGTTGTCTGACCAGAACCTCTGTCTGAACTGCCTCTTGAACTTCTGCAATGTTCAACTCTATCTTTCTTTCAACCTTTATAGGACAAACAATAGTCCCAACTATGACAACATCCTTGTCATTCCTCTCAACTGGTTGCTGTTTGCAAACCTGTTTCTGAACCTGCTGCTGACCTCTGTCAGTCTGATGCAGAGTGGGATGCAACGGAGGCTAACTAACAAGAAGGAGTAGCCAACAATACAAACAGCATGATAAAATTCTCTATCGGCTGAACATCAGCATCATATTTCCTAGAAACACCAACAGCATCATCACATTTCAACAGCATCATCATATTTCAGATGATCGCAAATATCCTCCTGTCGACTACTATTTACCTCCTCCATTTGTCGCCTATCATCATCATCATGATAACCAACGGGCGCAAACATCCTCCGGTTGCACTGTTCATCGGGTGCCAAATACAAGCGGCATCATCATGATATTCCATATCACCTTCGTCTGCAGGATATCCAAATATCCGGTTGCTCCAAATATCCTGATGACGTTGCACTTCAACAACTTGCCTTCGATGCTCCACTGCCCGACGATACAAGCAACAGCATCATGATATTGTTCATCCGGTTCCTCGAAACCTCCTGATGATGCTACTACAACTTCCTGCCTACGCCGATATTTAACCCCTTAGCGACAACAGGATAAACTCGCATTGAGGGATTTCTTAATATCCTGATGACGATGACGTCATATCCTGATGACGATGACGTCACACATCATCCTGATGAACTCTTCAACACTTAGCCAAAAAACTTAACTTTCACACCCGCATCCGTTAGCGATATGCGGATGATGAACTTCCCCGAGAGATGATCCTGACTGCGATATATACACTGAGTATATATCCAACTCAAAACATCATGATGCACTTGCAACATGCAGACTTCAACAACTTCATGACCCGATCCTGATGGCGATGGATCCGCAGATGATGATGCGGCTCGTTCCGACTGGAAACGCACATGCAGACTCCTGTGTATCCTTCCACTGCATGTAAGCACTTCGAACCACTCTATTTCACAAAGATCATGTGACGACCGGGCCAGATCACCTTCAAACCAAAATCTAACCACTTATCTTCTAGACCTAGCACATGAGGATGCTAGGCTGATTCACAGCATGCTCCTAACTGATCTCCTGAACAATGCAATGCATAAACAGAAAACACAAATGCAAACTAAACTATGATACAGGACCATTCCACCGATTTGCAGGATCAACTGGTGGAAGGGTTGAAAGTGCCCATTAACTTGCAAACAGAAAAGGAAATCAACACAGATACAACTGATCAACTCAAATACTGCAAAAGATGAGATCTTATTCAATTGAGATTCAATGTCCTGAATACAGCTTCACAATGTCTGAACTGCTCTCCTAAATCTCAACTCAACACAACACCAGTACATCTAGCAACATCAATATCAATCTCAATAATCAATCTGAACTATCCATATGAACTGTGTCTAAACCCTAACAGATCGAAGGTATATATAACAAATCCTTCGAGTACTACCAACTTCACTTCCCAGCGGCTGGGAGCTTCCAAGCGGCTGGGAGAGAGGACAACTCAGACTATCTTATCCCGATCTCTAACTGCCTACACATACTCCTAGGCTGAACTAATACATAGCATCGGTCCAATGGACCTTATTACATGAGAAAGTCAAACATACTAAAAATAGACTATCCTGTCATCATGCTGATAATTATCCTATATCCTGATCATGTATGTCATCATGCGGACCTATATCCTGATCATGTGCGGGTGCTCCTACACCATACTCCCCAAAAGAAGAAATCTCAAGTCCACTTGAGATGAGAGTATCAAGGTCGGCACCATGTTTCTGTATCTGTTCTGCAGTCATCCATACGGCTTCAGAAGTCGGCTGTCCCTTCCAAGAGACGAGGTACTCCAAGTACTTCTTGTTCCTGGTCTGTTTGACCACTCTAGTGTCCAAAATCTGTTGTATCTGTGGAGGATCATGTTGAGGAATGTCTTCAGCAACTGTATCCTGTAGGATATCCTGATCTGCATCTGGATTAGCCTTGTATGGAGTTAAGTCACATACATTGAAGATAGGAGATAAACCGAGATCAGGTGGGAGTTGGATCTCATAAGCATTTTGTCCATGCTTTTGCAAAATCTGACATGGTCCAACTTTCTTTTGCATGAGCTTAGTATACTTCCCCTTAGGAAGCCTGTCTTTCATCAAGTGAACCCAAACCAAATCTCCAACAGCAAATTGAACATCCTTCTTCTTCTTATCAACATATTCCTTATATTTCAAAGTGGTTTGCTGGAGTTGGGTCTTAACCTGATCATGAACTTCTTTGATTGCTTCAGCAAAAGCTTCTCCATCGGCACTAACAGGATCTGCTGTAGGTAGCTCGCGCAACTCTAAAATACCTCTGGGATGCATTCCATACACTACCTGAAAAGGCGATTTTCCTGTGCTCCTGTTGACAGTATCATTATATGAAAACTCAGCTTGAGACAGAATATTGTCCCACTTCCCTCCATGCTGTTTTGTCAAGCATCTAAGTAGATTCCCCAAGGAACGGTTCACAACCTCAGTTTGTCCATCCGTTTGAGGATGATATGCAGAGGAAAAAGATAAATTGGTTCCCAGCTTCCTCCATAGGGTTCTCCAAAAGTGACCCACAAACTTCACATCTCTGTCTGAAACTATGCTCAAAGGCAACCCATGGATTCTGACAATCTCCCTGAAGAATAAATCTGCAATATATGAGGCATCAGCAGTGGTTTTGCATGGCAAGAAATGTGCCATCTTACTGAATCTATCCACTACAACAAAGACACTGTCAAATCCTCTCCTGGTCCTTGGCAAACCTAAAACAAAATCCATACTGATACTTTCCCACGGTCTGGAAGGAATGGGTAAGGGCTGGTATAACCCTGCATTAGTTGACCTGCCTTTAGCCTTCTGACAAATTACACAGGTTTCTACAAATTTCCTGACATCTGACTGCAACTTAGGCCAGAAATAATGCCTCCTGACCAGATCAAGAGTCTTGTCTAGACCAAAATGACCTGCCATGGCTCCACAATGTTTCTCCTTGATTATATTCAACCTCATAGAACACCTTGGGATACACAACTGTCCACCCTTGAACAGCAATCCATCCTGGATCAGGAATCCAGAGAACTCAGCATGGTATTTCTCCCCAAAAGAAGTACAGACCTGATATATCTCTCCAAAATCAGCATCAGACTCATACATGGTCTTGAGTGAATCAATACCAACACTCTCTAACTGAATCTGATTGACTGTGAGAACTCTTCTGCTCAAAGCATCTGCAACTTTGTTCTTAACCCCTTTCTTATGCTTCAAGGTAAAAGTGAAAGCCTGTAAGGTCTCTACCCACTTCATATGTCTGTGGTTCAGCTTCTCCTGGCTGTTGATGAAACTCAAAGCTTGATTATCGGTGAAGACTATGAACTCCTTTGGCAACAGATAATGCCTCCATTTCTTTAGGGACTGAACTAAAGCATACATTTCCAGATCATATGATGAATACCTTTTCTTAGCATCATTGAGCTTTTCACTGAAAAATGCAATTGGTCTACCCTCTTGACTGAGTACTGCTCCAATGGCCATGTGACTGGCATCACACTCTACCTGAAAGATCTTGTTAAAATCTGGAAGTGCAAGAACTGGCTGCTGTGCCACCTTCCTCTTCAATGCCTCAAAGGAATCATCGGCTCCTTGAGTCCAAACAAACCTGCACTTCTGTCCTCCTTTTATGGTATCCAGCATGGGTGCACAAATATGACTGAACCCTCTGATGAACTTTCTGTAGAAGGTTGCTAACCCATGGAAACTTCTGACTTCATTCATGGTCTGTGGAGTTGGCCAATTCAATATGGCACTCACCTTCTCCTTATCCATCTGCAGCTTTCCTTGTGAGATGACAAAACCTAAATATGTGATCTCTTGTTTCATGAACAAACACTTGTCCAAGTTTATCATCAGCTTCTCTTCATGTAGCCTCTTGAGAACCAGATCTATATGCCTGAGATGTTCTTCTCTGGTGTTACTGAAAATCAGAATGTCATCTAAATAGACTATGACAAACTTACCAATGAATTCTTTCAGAAACTTATCCAATAACTCTTGGACAGCTGGGTCTATCAACCTTGGCTTCTTCTCCTTCTTGGCTTCTTGCTGTTGTTTCTTCTTCACACTCATACAGGGGATCAGGGCATATGCAACTGCACCTTCTGCTGCTACTTCTTTCATGAACTGTTTGCCTTCCATCAGCATGACCTTCACCTCTTTTCCTTTAGACTTCTCCTCTTTCTCCTTCAATATCGGCGTAGGCAGGAAGTTGTAGTAGCATCATCAAGAGGTTTCGAGGAACCGGATGAACAATATCATGATGCTGTTGCTTGTATCGTCGGGCAGTGGAGCATCGAAGGCAAGTTGTTGAAGTGCAACGTCATCAGGATATTTGGAGCAACCGGATATTTGGATATCCTGCAGACGAAGGTGATATGGAATATCATGATGATGCCGCTTGTATTTGGCACCCGATGAACAGTGCAACCGGAGGATGTTTGCGCCCGTTGGTTATCATGATGATGATGATAGGCGACAAACGGAGGAGGTAAATAGTAGTCGACAGGAGGATATTTGCGATCATCCGAAATATGATGATGCTGTTGAAATGTGATGATGCTGTTGGTGTTTCTAGGAAATATGATGCTGATGTTCAGCCGATAGAGAATTTTATCATGCTGTTTGTATTGTTGGCTACTCCTTCCTGTTAGTTAGCCTCCGTTGCGTCCCACTCTGCATCATAGCTCCTAGGCTGAACTAATACATAGCATCGGTCCAATGGACCTTATTACATGAGAAAGTCAAACATACTAAAAATAGACTATCCTGTCATCATGCTGATAATTATCCTATATCCTGATCATGTATGTCATCATGCGGACCTATATCCTGATCATGTGCGGGTGCTCCTGCACCATAGTCACAACTGAAACTTTCTTCAACCTATTGTCCTTAACAACTTCTTTCCCTGCAGTGTCTTCAACTGCCTTTATGCCTACTCCTATAGGCATTTGTACAAATTCCTTCTTTCCCACTAAAATGACTTGGGCTGCCTTCTGTACTGCAGCTGCTTCCTGTAATGGCATCAACATAATAGTTTTCCCATCTTTCTTGATGGTGTAGGTATTAGCATACCCATCATACAGTACCCTCCTATCAAATTGCCATGGTCTACCCAACAGTAGGTGACAACATTCCATGGGCAAAATGTCACACAAAACTCTATCCTGATATGCTCCAATCTGAAAATCAACATATGCCTGTTCATAGACAAAAAGTGATTGACTATCACTCACCCAAGATACCTTGTAAGGGTGTTGGTGTGGAATCCTTTCCAAATTCAGTTTATCCACCATTTCCTGAGATACCATGTTGTCTGTTGAACCAGTATCAATGACAACCTTACATACTTTACCTTTGCTCTTGCATGTGGTCTTGAAAAGAGCTCTTCTTTGCATCATATCCTTTGATGCCTGCAAACTAGTTCTCCTTAGCATCAATGCTTCTCCCTCCTCAGGATATCCATAGCTTTCAGAAGCTCTATCTGTTTGCTCTACTTTCTCTTCTTGCACAAGTTGCACTCTCTTGTTATTCGTTCTATCATTGCTGGATGATGAAACTTTGCTTTCTGGACATTTGAAAAATGGATGACCAAACTCACCACAGGTGTAACACTTTCCTGAAAATGTAGTAGAACCTCTACCACTTCCAAATCTGCCTCTATTACCTTTCCATCCACCTCTGAAATCAGACTGTCCCTGTCCTTTACCAGTGTCTTCTTGACCCTCATTGGTTTGCCTTGTTGTATGGGCTGATCCTCTTCCCCTCATATTGTGTTGTTCTTGTTTTCTTTTTAACTTCTCTTCCACTTTCAATGCCAACTGGAAGCATTTCTGAACTGTATCTGGATTATGCAGACTTAAATCATCCTGGATGTTGTACCTCAATCCATTAAGGTATCTGGCTACCTTCTCTTCTTCACTTTCCTTTACCTTTGTTTTCATACAAAGTTTCATGAACTCCTCTGTATATGAGCTGACATCTAGCTCCTTCTGCTTCAGGTTTTGCTTCCTCTTGTGTAATTGGATACTGTAATCCAATGGGACATAAGCTTCTTTTACTAATGCCATCATCTTCTTCCATGTAGCGACTCTACACTTTCCTTCCTGTACTCTATCATCTTGGACGAAATTCCACCATGTCAAGGCAGCTTCTTTCATTTTTGACTGGGCTATTTTCACCCTCTGTTGTTCTGGTATCTCCTCTGTTTCAAAGAAATTGTTCAAGCAGTCTATCCACTCCATCACTGAATCAGGTTCCATCTTTCCTGTAAACACTGGCAAATCCAGTTTCACATCCATGGTTCTCCTCTCCATGGCCTTGAGGGCATTCAACAGTGGTCTCTGGTCTGCAGGAACGACCTCCTCGCTCCAACTAGGGATCTCTTCTTCTTCCCTATCTTCTTCTCTACCAGAACCTACTCTGCTCCTCAACTTCGCTAACTCATCCTTCAATTCCTGATTCTGAGCCTTCACGGCCTTGCTTTCTGCAATCTGTTTCTTTACCAGAACTGCCAACTCAGCGTTGGTCATCCTTGTCGGCATCTCAGATGTTCCTTCTTCATCCGACATCCTGCTATATCCTTATCTTTTCCAGAAGATCCTTCCTTTGCTCTGATACCACTATGATGTAGAGGTAAACGCAACAGGAGCTTACAAATGGGAAGGAGGAGTCACTAACACAACCAACATGTTATAATACCTATCGGCTTATCATCATCATCATATTTCGAATGGGCATGAAATATCCTCCTGCTGACTACTGTTCATTCCCTTATCGCCTTTCGCCTTTCGCCTGTCAGCAGCATCATGATATTCTGCAAGCGGAAACATCCTCCTGATGATCACTATTCACTTACCGCCAAACACTATCCTCATCATCATGATATTCAACATCACCTTCATCAGCAGGATATAACATATCCGGTTGCTCCGATATATCCTGATGACGACAACTTCAAGCACCTTTCCTTCGATGCTTACGTCACCCCGATATCTGACTACTCAAACAAGCAGCATCAGGATATGACTTATCTGGTCATATTGAAACATCCTGATGATGTTAACCAAACTTTATGCCGATGACTTACGCCGATGCCAAAACACTTAGCGACAGCAGGATAAACTTGCATAGGGTGATATTCGCAATATCCTGATGACGATGACGTCACATGCACCTGATGATGATGTCACTCAGATATAAGATCCTTATATCCTCCCCAACATGATAATGAAATATCGGGTGATCTTTTCAATATCCTGATGATGACCTCTCCGGTCCTTAGCGAAAAAAATAAACTTTCACTTCCGCATGCGATAGCGACATGCGGACGATGGGTACACACGAAAGATGATCCTGACGATGATATACACACTGAGTATATATCCGACTTATATCATCCTGATGCACTTGAAACATACAGTCTTCATCAGCTTCACAACCCGATCCGGATAGCGATACACTCGTAGATGACGATGCGATTCACTCCGTCTGGAAAAGCACATGCAGACTCCTGTATATCCGTCAGCTGCATGCAAACTCACAGAACCGCACAATTTCACAAAGAAAACATGATGATCGGGCCGGATCACCTTCAGATCAAAACTTAAAGATTTATCTTCCTAAATCCTAGCACATGAGGATGCTAGGTTGGTTTATAGTGTAGTTAGGGTAAAATTGCAAATAGGATAAATGAAGAATCAACAATGATAAAACCCTAGCAATGCACAATGAAGCACAAGACAATATGAAAATCAAAATAAGACATGCAAATGCAAACCGATCTCCACGCTATGCTTGATTTATCTCCATTGCTCTTCTCCACCTCGCATGAGCATGCAAGATTTTGAAGGATTATTGTTGGAAGAATGTTGGGTGCTCATTTCTGCAGCATAACATTAAGATGAAGATGACATGAGGATGATAGTTGAAGGATGCAAAGGCTCTAATGATATTTTGACAGAATAATGGTACTTGAAGCTCAATGCATTTTAGAAAATTTGGCAGAATAAGGGTACTTGAAGCTCAATGCATGCTAATGGCTTATGAGGGGGTTGATTTATAGAAAAGGCTTGGTTCAAATGAATGGTTGAGATTAAAAAGCTAATTGATTGATGTGGACGGCTAGGATTGATTCGGTTATCCCACTCTTCAAGGGAGTTGTAGTCATTTGACAAGTGTCAAGGAGGATAGGGCTCATGTGTGCTTGTGTACATAAAAAGTACTACATATAAAAGATATTAAATAAAAGGTTGTAGTACCACTTATCTTTTTTAAATGAAAGAGGCACACATGTCGGCTAAATGATAAGATAAATTAATTAAATAAATAAAATTTATTTAATTAATTAGAAAGTCGGCTTATGATGAGAACTTAATTCAAATAAAATATTTGAATTAGTTGGGATATGAGTTGGATATTAATTAAATAAATTAAGATTTATTTAATTAATTGGATAGTGGGATTAGGATATGATGTGGAAATTAATTAAATAAATAAAATTTATTTAATTAATTGGAAAGTGGGATTATGAATGTGAAATTAATTAAATAAATGAAATTTATTTAATTAATTGGCTAAGTGGGATTAGGATATGATTGGGATATTAATTAAATAAATAAAATTTATTTAATTAATTAGCTAATGGATAAATGGGATTAAGAGTGGGATTTAGGACAAAATGCTACAAGCTGTCTAGGATAATGTTTTAACAAGGTGTTGCTAGACATGGACAAAGTTGGGACAATTTTGGGTGTCTACATTTTGCCCCTCTTTGAGATGATGTTTGAGATGATGAGCTTTGTATCGAGTAACATCATTTCAAAGAAGTTAATGTATGGATAAAGGAAAATGATGATGATGATGTTAGGATATAATGATGATGGAAAGAATAGGTTGGTGATGCCCCCTCGAGAGGATAGGTGGGTTGGACAAACACAGGTAGGCTCTCGAAAAGAAATGGATTGGCTAAGAAAGAAAGTTAAAGGAATGGATAGAAGAAATGGAGATGTGTTATGCTGCAGTGAATGTGAGCAACCATGATGTTTGATATAGCACTAGACATTATGCACCAAGGTATAAGGACCAAGGTGATGATGTGTCTCATGCCCCAGCATAATACAACCTTGTCTGGATACAAGATATGAATATTAGCTGGAATGATATCGATGTGATGCAAATGCAAGATAAAATAATAACACACACAAGCAAGCAAGCAAGCATGCACAAATGATTCAAAAACAAACAAGGGATTGCCCCTGTCAAGCTGTAAACCAATGATTAATTGTTTGATTGTTGATAGTTGAGAGTGTTGTCATTGCGGGGAAAGCTATATCCCTAGATCAACACAAGGTTGTTTGCTAAGTTGGTTGGTTGGTTGGCTGATTGATTGGGCTTACAACAAGGCTAGGATCAAGACCATGGATTGCGTTTGGATAACTTGGCTTGATTGATTAACTTGATTGGTATAGATTAAGGATTGACTTGCATTTGGATCATTGCTTGGAATGATTGGAAGATGATTGAAGGATGATTAGATGAAGTGATGATTGGATTGATGTGCTATGATAGATTGATTGGAAGAAGTTGTTTATTGATGATGTATAAGATAGATGATAGAAGAAATGATGAGAGAAGAAAGAGGAAAATCGCTTGTGCCTGAATCTGGGCACTTCCTTCGTACGCCAGACTGCCTACATACCCTATATCCATGGGATCAAGGCACTTAACGATGGAAATGAGATGTAGTTCTAATTTTTGTTTGATTGATGATGATCAAAGATTGGGTTGAATTGATCAAGTTATGGATTAATGAAATGTTGATGATGTGATGATATCTGGTGGATTGAGCTGCTTTTGATTTGCTGAAGTGATTGGATTTGTTTTGATGGTGAGCTTGATGTGTTTTGGTTGTGATGTTTGCTATTGCTAGGTTGATTGTTTTGATGATAGTGATGATGGTGATGATTATTAGAGTGTCCACACAATCTAAGCATAAGCAAGTGTTCTCAGTGTGCTCAAAGGATGTAAAACAAACAAGGTATTGCCCTTATCAAGTCATAAACCAATGATTGATTGTTTGATTGATAATGATAGATAGTGTTGTCATTGCGGGGAAAGATATATCCCTAGATCAACACAAGGATGTGGGAACGCTATATCCCATTGATGATGATTGATGATGATTGATTTGGTTCATGACAAGATTAGGATCAAAAACTTGCTGATTTGATTGGATAATGTTCCTTGATTGATTGGCTTGCTTGATATTGATAAGTGTGACATGGATTTAAGATCATTGCTTAGATTGATTTGATTGATATGATTGGAAATGGATTGATTGAAATGGATGAATGAATGTTATTGATAGGAAGAATTGATGATGATGATGATTTGATTAGATGTTGATGTAATTGGTTTTATTGCTTGGATTTTTCATTGGATATTGATTTTTTAGATTTTTCGACATATGTTGATTTTTTTTGTGTTTGTTGGGATATTTTGATTTTTTTGGAGTCTTTGAAATGTTTTGAATGTCAATGGATTTATAATTTGGGTAGCCTTGAGCTTGATACCAATGACAAGGGAGAAAACCAAGTCTAGGTGCAAGGATGGATGTAGGATGGATGGATAAAAGGATGGGCTCATAGTAAATGGGATGGAAGGCTCATGATAGATGGATAGATAAGAGGATAGGCCATATAAGGGATGGATGCTTGCCTCATGATAAATGGATAGGTAGGCTATAGTGAAAAGCTCATGATAAATGGATGGGGATAAGCTATAAGATGGAAAGCTCGTGATAAGGATACACCATATTGGATGGATCATAAGGGAGCTAGGATGTGATCTCCAAAGGTTATGTCGCATAGGAAGAACTTGCCCCATTCTAGGTGGTAATGCTTAGGATTTTACATGACAAAGCTTATGACCAAGGGATGACATGATAGATTGGATTTAAATGGGATGGATAAATGGTCAATGGATAGGACTTGGTTTGGAAAGAAGGTATGTCAAAAAATATCCAAACATGTTTCAACATTTTGCCCCTATGTCTTCATCAAGATCAAAAGGAGGAAAGGGAGGATAAATGGGCTCAATAAGATAGGTATATGGATGTAATGGCTAAGGATGGTAGGATGTTGCATGATAGGATAAGATAGGATAGAAAATGATATAATGGGATGGATAGTTTGGAAATGGATAGGTTGGATGAAACAATGTGCCCCCAAGTGTAAGTGACATAGAAGATCAACCTACACATGACGCCTGTTTGCTAGGTTTTCATCATGGTACTTATCCAAGGCGCCTGTTTACTAGGTGTTCACCATTGGACGAAGGGATTTCTCTTTACTATTTTGATTTTTTTTTCTTTTTTTTTTTTTGTTTTTAGATGGGTTGACAATTACACATGGCACCTGTTCGCCAGGTTTTCACCATTGTAATGGATAGGAGGGACTCAAGTGTTTAGTGCTATGAGAGGTGATATTGTCCCGTTAGAGATGGATGATGTCTTCGCATAGACCATGTCATTATGCTCATAGATGTTGATAAGGGATTGCATGGATGGGAGATGGATTAGGTAGATAATGGATTATGATGTAGAATTAGGGTAGGGTAGGCTAGTAGCTTATGGTGTGGATTTATATAGGCTTATGGAATGAATATGGATGAAAAGTTTATGCCAAAGCATGGACCATAGGGTTAGCATGGGGGAGATATGTAGGATAATGGATAGAAGATGGGGAGATGTAGGCATGTGTGAATGTTTTGGAATGGAAGGGAATCATGACCAACGGCTGCACACACCGTGATAAACATTGAAGCTTTTGATTGGATGGTGGTGTAGGAAGCAATGGAGATGTTTGCTTAAGAAATGGTTGATGAAGTGATTTAGGAACCCACATAGATTTAGTATTTTTAGTGTTTTTGTTTTGCTTGTGGGATTGGAAGTTTTGGATGGAAGTAGGCTCTTGGATGGAGATAGGTGGTTGGGATTCTTGAGATGTGGATGAAGATGCCTCATTTGACTTTCTAGCTATTTGTTTAGGAACCCAAACCATTTTGCTTTTAGGCTTTGCTTTTAGATGTATGGGTTTGGATGGTTGCTTAGATGTGGATGAGGATGCCTCATTCGCTTTGCTAGCTGTTTGCTTAGGAACCCAAACCATTTTGCTTTTGGGCTTTGCTTTTGGAGGTATGGGCTTGGATAGCTTTGTGAATGTACTTTTCTTAGAAGATGGAAGATTTAGAGACTTTTCACATTGATACCCTAAGGCATGAGGGTCCTTAGGAGTTTTAGTTGGATTTTTGGCTTTATAGATAAAGGCATCCAAATGTTTATTTTGGAATCCCATGGGATGGATGGAGTGGATGGAATGATTGGAAGCTTTATGCTTATATGATGTGTGCTTTTGTTGGCCATGATTAGGGATGCAAGGATACTTATGAACAATAGGTATGTTAGGTGTTGGAAGCAGTGGTGGCAAGGTGGATGGAGGGATATTTGGAGTTGGTAAAAGTGGAGGCAAAGTGGATGGTGGAAGGTGTATGGTCACATGCTTTTGACATTTATAAGATGATGGAGGTGAAATGGCTACATATGTTTTGGGTAGATGATAAGGTTTGCGATGGAAAGTGGTAGGTTTAGGATGCATAAAGGGATTACCAACATCTTTGCCTTGTTTACCTTGGGGTGTGTATCCAAAGTCATATGAGCATGGAGGAACTTTGACATGGTTTGGCTCCAAAATACCTTGTTTATAAAGGCCTAGGCCTTTACCTTGGTAGTTCATGTTTTGGAGTATGTGATTGACTATAGGACTGGGTGTGGTTTGAACACTAGACTTGAGTTTATTATTGGATGAAGAAGGTGAAGTGGATAAAGGTTGTTGTTGTCTGAAGGAAGAAAACTCATGTATAAGGGTGGTAAGACCAATAGGACATGATGGTGGACTTGAAGTGGAATCAATGGTAGATGGGGATGAAGGATCATTAGGATCTTGATTAGCATTGTGTGCACTATGATCCAAGTTATTTGTTTGATCTTTTATGCTTACTTGGGGGTCAAGTGTCTCATCATGACAAGTGGATGTTTGCTCATGATGGATAGGGCTAGATAGTGGATGACTAGGAGCAATGTGTATATCTTGCTCATGGATAGATATACGATTATGGATAGGATCAAGGTGCTCATGGATAGCTTCTTCATAGGTATCATCTTGATCATAAAGAAGGTAAATGTTATGGATGGGTTGAATGGAAGTGTTTTGATCTTGAGTTGGACTAGGGCTTAATGTTTCCACATGCTTAGGATTAAACATTTGACATACCTCTTGGGTTGCTTGAATGGAATTGGAAGGCTCTTGGTCAACAACATGAGAACATGATGACTCTTGACTTGGATTAATGATAGGAGACTCTTGAATAGGCTTGATGGTTTGTATGTCACATGATGGGCTTGAAGGACTAGGCATGTTAATTGAGGGCTCTTGGATAAGCTCAAGGATATGTGAACCACATGATGGGATTAAAGGATTGGACATGACCTTTGGAAGTTCATTGGTGGGCTCATGAATGGATGTTTGACATGGGGGTAGTTTATTCCTAGCTAGTAGCCAATGGATCACATCCTTCGCAAGGGTATGAGTGGATGGACAATATAATGGATGGATGATAAGGGTAGATGGTGTTGCAGGCTTAGGATTAGATTGGGAGCTAATTGGATTGGGTGGATTAGGATTTGGATTGGATGGGGGTGACACATGGCATTGGGATGATGTGGCATGTTTTCCCATTATAGGTAGGTACACCTTGTAAACAATTGAGACAAATATTGGGCATTGATTTGTATTGTGGCCTTTGGTCCTATGGTATGCACAATAATCATGTTCATCATATGGACTTTCTTCACATGGTTTGACTTCAGGAAGTTCAATAAGTTTTGCTTCAAGCATTCTTTGTAAAACTCTCTCAGCCATATCCTTTGGTGAAGGATTAGAATGACATGGTGATGAAGGTAATGAAGGGCTTGATGGTTTGGAAGGTTGATGGACCAATGGACTAGGGGTAGGATCACATGGTGGTATTGGGATAGGATTTGTTGGCTCATGTGTTGGCATGGGATTGGATGGTGGTGGCCACTCTAGATTGGTATCTCCCTTGTCAAAGGTTATTAGATCTTGCATAGGATAACTTGGACTCATTTGGTTTATGTACAAGGGACCATTGGGATTTGGATATGATTCTTGTTGGAAAGGTGGACTTAGATCTATCAATGGTGCTTGGTGGTCTTGTTGAAGAGGTGTACTTGGACTTGCTTGATTTATGTACAAAGGGTTATTTGGACTTGGATGTTGTTCTTGTAATATCACTTGATTGCTTTGTGGATGGGCTTGGTAGTGCATTGGAATGTCAGCATGAGGGATTGAATAAGCTTGAGGTGGATATTCATAGGTTGATGTGGCATTGACTTGGTGGATAGGTGGATTAAGTTGATAGAAAGTGGATGGATATGACATGTGGCTATGAGGTGGATTATGTTGATAGTGAATGGCTAAGGATTGCTGTACTTGTTGAGCTTGACTAGTGGCTAAAAGGTGTTGGACTTGGGTTACGAAGTGTTGTAGTTGAGGTGATTGGCTTGCATGGGGTTGAGCTCTTTGGATGAAGAAGTGTAATGTTTCAATGGCATCTTGGTTTAGGGGTTGTGATCCTTGATAAAGATTTTGGAGGAATCTTTGGAATTTGATTTCTAGGTCCTCTAGTGTAGACATGTTGTCACCAAGTGTTTGTCTTAAGTCCTTTTAGCAAGTGTTTGTTTAGGGATTTTGATGATGATGTGGATTGTTTGGATGATGTGTTTAGATTGATTTGTTTATGTGTTTGGTGTTTATAGCTTGATTTGGCAATGTTCAAACAAATGATTATGCATATACACACATGAATCACTCACGCAAGACACATAAGCAAGTTTTTAGTTTGAAAGAATGTGATGATGGTTAAGCAAGCATGTGAAGACAATTCAACAAGTCCTAGTTAAGGCAAGGCCACTATCACAAGGAGGTTCTAGTGAAAATCCGGGGGACCGGCACCCCACGAGCATCCAGCAAGCCACTTAAGACTTTAACTAACCCTACTAGGAGTTTTAATATACACAAAGGTACACCTCCTTTCGAGTTAGCACTGTATGGTGAGCGCTAATACCAGTTAGACTTGGCTTTCGCCTTATCCTCTGATTTTTATAGCGGACCGGATGAAAGTACCGCTTGAGGTCGTTCCCTTGGGGTGGATACCAAGGCAGGCCTCTCTAAGGCTAAACAAAAGCAACACAAGTAAATGTTTTTGATCTCCAAGTTCGTGTTGGGACGCGAGGAGAGAGCATACACATTTACTTGGTCACACTCGCATGGGGTTCATTAACCTTAGAAATTCCATGTGTGGAAGACAATTCAGGCACTTGTTTGTTTTAGATCCAAATCCAAATGTGATGAAAGACACTTGTTCATTTTATCCCAATTTTTTGATGTGAATTTGCAAACAATTGTTCATTTTATGCCCAAAATCCAAATGTGTTTGCAAACAATGATTAGAAGATGAGAAATGAAATGATTGCACCTGGTTAATTCGCTATCCAAATTGCTATAGATGTTGATGTCAATGTTGCTTCAGCTCCTTATGATCACCTACAACATAAAAAAATGATATTATAATGCAGGCATAAAAAATAGGCTCATCAGGCAAGGAAAATTGTAATTTTATATGCATAGCCGAATTAGATTTGATTATTTCGATAGATTTTTGATTCGAAAATTAAAAAATCAAAGAAGAGACCCCCATTAATTTTCAGAGAGCTTTCCGAAAATGTAAAGAAATCAGAAAAATTCCCTGATTTGCGCCCAGAAATACGGATTTATGAAAATGGTATAGTCGGCAAAGATCTAATATTTTCGCATAGTAAATGACCTCCAAATTAAATCTGCAAAACATAGACCCTCATTAGAATTTCAAGAGCTTTCCAGAAATGTAAAAATGTCTGAAAAATTCGCTGATTTGCGCCCAAAATTGCGATTTTATGAAAAAACATAAAAACGTGATAAATCCCGCAAAAATCGCGATAAACGCGAAATTTTTCTGCTGTAGCTTTCTTATATTGTGGATAAACTTCTGCTAAAATCTTGTAGAAAAATTCGTAGCCGTTTGGAAGATATGATGAAATCTTTAAAACCTAGGGTTTTGTCGAAAAAGTAGCAGATCTGCAGCAAAAAGTTAATTAAACCTGCAAAACTTAACAATGGGGGTTATATGAATGCAAATTTTTATTACAAAAACCTGCAAAAAAGATCAAGCGAAGTGAGTCCCACCGGGCGTGCCAAAATGTAGTTAGGGTAAAATTGCAAATAGGATAAATGAAGAATCAACAATGATAAAACCCTAGCAATGCACAATGAAGCACAAGACAATATGAAAATCAAAATAAGACATGCAAATGCAAACCGATCTCCACGCTATGCTTGATTTATCTCCATTGCTCTTCTCCACCTCGCATGAGCATGCAAGATTTTGAAGGATTATTGTTGGAAGAATGTTGGGTGCTCATTTCTGCAGCATAACATTAAGATGAAGATGACATGAGGATGATAGTTGAAGGATGCAAAGGCTCTAATGATATTTTGACAGAATAATGGTACTTGAAGCTCAATGCATTTTAGAAAATTTGGCAGAATAAGGGTACTTGAAGCTCAATGCATGCTAATGGCTTATGAGGGGGTTGATTTATAGAAAAGGCTTGGTTCAAATGAATGGTTGAGATTAAAAAGCTAATTGATTGATGTGGACGGCTAGGATTGATTCGGTTATCCCACTCTTCAAGGGAGTTGTAGTCATTTGACAAGTGTCAAGGAGGATAGGGCTCATGTGTGCTTGTGTACATAAAAAGTACTACATATAAAAGATATTAAATAAAAGGTTGTAGTACCACTTATCTTTTTTAAATGAAAGAGGCACACATGTCGGCTAAATGATAAGATAAATTAATTAAATAAATAAAATTTATTTAATTAATTAGAAAGTCGGCTTATGATGAGAACTTAATTCAAATAAAATATTTGAATTAGTTGGGATATGAGTTGGATATTAATTAAATAAATTAAGATTTATTTAATTAATTGGATAGTGGGATTAGGATATGATGTGGAAATTAATTAAATAAATAAAATTTATTTAATTAATTGGAAAGTGGGATTATGAATGTGAAATTAATTAAATAAATGAAATTTATTTAATTAATTGGCTAAGTGGGATTAGGATATGATTGGGATATTAATTAAATAAATAAAATTTATTTAATTAATTAGCTAATGGATAAATGGGATTAAGAGTGGAATTTAGGACAAAATGCTACAAGCTGTCTAGGATAATGTTTTAACAAGGTGTTGCTAGACATGGACAAAGTTGGGACAATTTTGGGTGTCTACATATAGCATGCTACCAACTGATCTCTCAAACAATGAAATGCAGAAAACTAAAATGCAAACTAAACTATCATACATGACCATTCCACCGATTCACAGAATCAACCGGTGGAAGGGTTGAAAGAATCCATCAACTTGAAATCAGAACGGAAATCAAAACAGATACAGCTGATAAACCAGATAATGTAATTGATGAGATCTTATTCAAATGAAACACAAATGTCCTGAACAATGTTTCACAATGTCTGGACTGATCTCTGGAACTCACTCAATCACCAGTACTACATAACACAACTACTACTCTCAACATGATCTATGATCTATGATATCTCAAACCCTGACTGATCTGAGTTATTTATAACAATATCCTACGAGTACTACCAACTCGATTCCCAGCGGCTGGGAGGATCCAACCGAACATACAGCATAACAGCTATCCAAACAAACTATCTAAAAATAGCAAAGTATGGTCAACATGACCTTATTACATGCATTGGTCTTATACGACCTTCTTGAAAACATTAACAAGACTCAAAACAAACTAACTGCCTCATGGAGGCTAGCTGTCAGGTAGGTGCTCCTGCACCACAACAAAGTCGGGGAAACGTAATTATGTTATCCCAATAGTATTAATCACCCCGATAAACAAATTATATCGGTAAGACTCATTACTTCGGAAGGAAATCTAAATCACATGGCGATGAAGGAAGTCATGCCGATGGCCGCGTCCACTTGAAGATATGACATTACATAGTGTCGGGAATACAATTGAGGGGTCACGCCAATTTGACTATTCACGCCATAAAAACATTAAGGTCGCCCAGACATTTTAAAATTCACGCCGATAAGAAGAGTTATGGCGATCTGACACTTCACAGCGATGAACATTGAATTGATCAGATAATTAAATACAAACGGCTACGAAATTTCTACGATCATTGTAGTTGCAAAAAAACTATCTGAGAAGAGAATACAGAGGAACTCTTAAGGCAAAAGCAGAGGATTCCAATTCCAGCCACCGAACGACAGGTACATATACACAAACCGTTGTATAACCTGTATTTAAATTTTCTGCCAAAGTTTTAAAATAGAAACTTCAGGAAAGGGAAAAGGAAGAAAGTTACAAGGGGAAACCAGTAAGCCTAAGAAACAAAACACTGAACAAACCCCTGAGGAGAAAGTGAAAGAAAGAAAACTCAATCAGGACCTAATTGACCAATTGCCTGGGTCAACTCCCAAGGCCAGAAGGTCTGCCCAACTCAGGGCAGAAGTGGAGAAATTAGAAGATAAACACAAACGCCTGGGAGATATCTGGACCCCAATTCGGGGATATGAACTTTTCAGATTCCACTATAATAGAAGGTTTAGGAATGCTCCTGTGTCAAACCCATGGCACATGAATTTAGGAAAACTAGTTGTACCCAATGTATTCTTGAATGTGGAACTCCTTCAATTGCTTGCCAGACATTATAATTCAAACCTGAAAGCCATCTGCAACCCACAGGGAGAACCAATTATGCATTTGTCAAAAAATGCTATTTGTGAGGTCTTTGATTTAGATGATTTATGCACTGTCCCTATCATTTATGAAGATCTGGATAAGGAGTATTGGAGAATGGACACAACTTACAATGGATGGAGGTTGCCCATTCATAGGCCCAGGGTTGAAGGAGAAGTGACGCCCTTAACTGAAAATGATGGCCCTCTCTTTCATGTAGCCATATTTGAACCATATATACAGCATACTTATTTTTCTGTAGGCCAAGTCCTTGGCTCAGAGGTCCCCGAGTTCATGACTATTCCTCTGATGGTCATAGCCTCTGACATTCAGTGTCATAATGCAAGGCAATTTGATTATGCTTCATATATTGCTAATAGAATGGACTCTGGTCTATCTGCAATAAAAAATAGTGCTCCAGCATGCTCTTTTGAGCACTACTCAATGCTTATGCACATAGTGTTATATTATGGCCAGGAAGTAGGGTTATGGCCAAGTGAGTTTCAAGTTGTTGCTGCAGATAAGAAAGGGGAAAAGATACCTGTACAAATGTGGACCAGAATTTGGGATAGTAGATATGCCCACTCCAGCTATGCTCAATTTGAAGAGCATTGTGTAAAAGTGTTGTATAGGTATTTTAATCACCCCTGTGAGTATTCAATTTCAACTGAAATAAAAAGATTCCTCAGACCAAAGGATTTTGGTGGCCCCCCTACTGTCACTCATAATTGGGGAGACTGGTATTGCTTTGAAGATGCTACTATGATCAGAGTTTATGGTTTTGAGGATACTCTATTCATATTGCCCAAGACTATCCCTGACACGCTTGCATATCTTGAGATAATCAGGCAAATGTATTGTTCAAATGTGATGCATTTGAGTTCACATGACAAACAATCGTTTATGCCCAGTACCTTATGTTTTAGAGATTTTACTGTGGTTTCAAAGGAAGGTTACAATCTCATTCTGGATAAATTAATGCATTATAACATGATGACTGTTGAGATGAGGAAAGGATTTGACCCTGAAGGCTTTATTGACTCTGCAAGAAGAAAACAAAATCTTAGTGGATACATGCACATACATTATCCACATGATGATGTCATTAGAAATTTAGAAGAAGCAGAAGTCGAATTGGTGGTAGAAAAATATAACAGGGATCTAAGTGAAAAGAAAAAGCAGTTAGCAGAAATTGAGGCTGTATCCTCTGAAGATGAAGAACTGACAAGGCAAGAAGAGCCACCAGATAAAAAGGTAGAGATGTCCAAGAGGAAAATGCAACAATATCAGCCTCCTGTTGTACTACATGATGAGGAGGGGTCTGCTGATGAGGATCCACGCCAAATAGCCTATGATTCTTTCATTTCAGATGATAAATTTATTCAATCAAAGGAATTTAAATCATTTTTGTATAAATATAAAGGGAAAGAAATCAGAGAGTTAGTAGATGATGTCTCTGCTGATAATGAAAGACAATTATTAGATACTCTGAAGGAAACAGTAGATAAAGAGATGCAAGACATGACACCTAGCAAGGGTAGACAGTTACTTAAAGATGCAGGGGTTATGATTTTTCCTGGTCTGGATTTAAATTCTGCTTTGGTTTTTGACAGTTTTCTGAATAACACAAATGATAAGTATAAACTTACTCCAGAAGGAGTTAATGAAGTATATATGGGAACAAGGTATAATAATGATGAAAATTCCTTGATGATATGGGCGTTATACCCTCCCCATAAGAAGACGACCATCATAGATACTGAAAAGACTTTTGGCCACGTTATGACTTTGAAAGCAGGGGAAACTGACCCTATAATTACAGCAGACATTGGTATCAATGTTGCAAAATTGAATAAAGCACAAGCTCAAATGTTGATCAAAGAAAGAGATGCATACAAATTGAATTGTGAAAGAATGACAAAAGAAAATGATTACTTGAAGGATGCTGTTAAAAGTACTTTTGGCCAGTCCACAAAAAGAATAACTCAAGGTGAGAGCTCACAGGGCATTCAAGTGTTATCCCTTGATCAAGCAACGCAAATTCAGATAGATGCATTTGTTACAATACTGCAGAGTAGGTATGCAAACATGGTGTGGTGGTTAAACCAATTTTGGGATAATTACTCAGAGAATCATAAAGCAGTTCAAGAACATGAAAGACTAGAAAAGAGGATACAAGAGAAATTGACTGAGCTACAAAATAGAAGTGCTGCTGATAGTACAGATATCTCTGATGCAAAAGCATTTCTCAAACAACACCAAAATTATTATGACAAACTTAAAGCTGACGCTAAGGAAGGAAATGATGCCTCAAACGCAGGAGTGCCCAGGATATTTAAAGATAATGGAGAGGTAAAGAGCAAGGAAGAATGGATTATTGATTGTCAAATTATATTACACAAAGCCACAGGAGCTCTGAAAGACAAAGCCTCTGCGTCTAGAGAAGTTTGTAAACAATTGGAAAACATGATCACACTTGATATAATTACCAGAAGTGCTGTCGACCTTACTGATTCTCATCATGAGCAGGATTACTTGGATTACTTGGCTAAAGCCTACTTGTGGCTGAATAGAGCCTAATCATAATTATGTTATAGTTGTTAATGTTTGTTAAGTTCCCAAAAGACTTATTGAAGAGTTATGACTCTTCATAGAAATATCTATATAAGTCCAAACAATCGATGCTGAGAGATCATCAGTAGTAGAATATATTCAGATACATCATATATACAATGTTTCAAAATGACTATGTTGCATATTTTATTTGAAGAAGAAGTTTGAAGTTCTCTGATTCAGTGGTTCTACTTTGGTATCAGTTGTTTGTTAAGATTATCAAATTGTGTGGCTGTCTCCATTTCTGCATTTCCTTGATATTCAGATTAAACGTATCAAGTATATATTTGATCTGTCAATACACATTTGTTGTATCTGTGTGATTAAATAGGTTGGTATCCATTTGAGGAATTAAACCCTTCTGATTTAGTTATAGTAGCCTGGAAGTATTAAGCTTGGATTACTAAGTAGGGCCATACAATTAGACTGCCATTCTGTCTCCAATAAAATATTATCTGTTAATCTTGTCCATTCATTTCATTTGGTTCTTTCAAGTAAAGATTAAAATACCTTCTGGTGAATTATAAGATATCTGATTTTATTTGGTTGGATTATCAAGAAGAGTTTGTCAGTCATTTACTTGCATGTTTATACAAGTTATAAACTAAAACTATGCCAAACAACAAGAATTATTGCCATTAGGAAACCATTAGTCCTGGTCCTTCAAATTGACTCTGTTACCCAACAAGGCACTAGTCTTACTTTACTTAAAACCTTTTACCTTGATATTGCTTATACAATTTCTACCAATTACTCATTAGACATTAGACATAAACCATTTAGCAAGCAATTCATCTATCCTACATCTTGTGCCATTGTAGATAGATTTAATTAGTCCACCCATTCACATTCAATTTGCTTTAATTTTCCAAGGTTCACCCACCTAGGTGTAGCAGGACCTAAAGCGAAGGAAATCATCAAACCTTGAAGGTTGATTTCGTCAAGTTAGTTTAGAAACGTTGCCAATCTAAACATAGAGCTTGGCATCCCCTTAGGATTGGCAACCTGCATTTCTGAGAGCTAACACCATGCCCAAAAGCAAACTTTCTAAAAATAGCAGGTTGCTATTTTTAGCAGTTTGGAAAAACTGAAAGTTGTACATCATTATTCAAGAGATTATGGAGCCAGAACCACAAATTTTGAAAAGAAATGGAAAGAACATCAATAAATTTGAAACACATCTTTTTTTGGGTGATGCAAGATTGCCTTTACACCACTGGATGCTCCTGCATCAGACACCCAGGGTAATTTGAGAGGTGACCCTATCACGTCTCAGGTGTTTGTGTGAGGAAAACGCAAACGGTCAACCTCTGCCTTAGACAACCAACAAGAATCTTCAACAGGCCTTCCTTTCCATTTCACCAGATATTCTTCATATTGCTTGTTTTGAGTACTTCTTCCCACATGGCTATCCAAGATCTCTTCTATCTCCTCAGTTGAAGTAGATGCCAGAATACTCCACTGTTCTTCTGTTGGTCTATCCTCTATTCCACCTTCATGATATTCAAATAAATCAGCAATGTTGAAAACATGGGAAATGTTGATCCCACTCGGTACCTCTACCTCATATGGATTTCCTGAATCATGTTTCTTCAAAATTCTGCATGGTCCAAATTTCTTCATTTTCAGCTTATTGTATGTTCCAATTGGG
The DNA here is from genome assembly GCA_027924645.1 of Cunninghamia lanceolata. NCBI lineage: Eukaryota > Viridiplantae > Streptophyta > Pinopsida > Cupressales > Cupressaceae > Cunninghamia > Cunninghamia lanceolata. The sequence continues at coordinate 2,797,104 of BSBN01000341.1, read as the reverse complement.
AACCTTTCTTTTCTGAAGTGAACCATGATTTCATCTCCTACCTAGAACTCCTTATATCTCCTCTTCTAATCTGCCTTAGCCTTGTACTGAATATTCATCTTATTAATATGCCTTTTCACCTCTTCATGCAAATTCTTCATGTGTTCTGCAAAGATTTCAACCTCGGCACTTGTCTTTTCTCCTTTATCTAGATTCCTTAACTCTGAAGCATTTCTTGGACTATTCCCATATACAATCTAGAATGGTGATTTACCAGTACTCCTATTGACAGAATTGTTGTAAGCAAATTCTGCCTGTGGTAAAATAAAATCCCATCCCTTGGGCTTATCTCCTACTAAGCATCGTAGTAGGTTACCCAAACTCCTATTCACCATTTTTGTCTATCCACCAGTCTATGGATGGTGTACAGAACTAAACTTCAAATTGTATGTTAGGGTAAAATTGCAAATCAGGGCAAATGAATAAACACCAATGATAAAAACCCTAGCAATGCACAATGAAGCACAAGACAACATGAAAATCAAAATAACAAATGTAAATGCAAACCGATCTCCATGCTATGCTTGATTTATCTCCATTGCTCTTCTCCACCTCGCATGAGCATGCAAGATTTTGAAGGATTATTGTTGGAAGAATGTTGGGTGCTCATTTCTGCAGCATAACCTTAAGATGAAGATGATATGAGGATGATAGTTGAAGGATGCAAAGGCTCTAATGATATTTTGACAGAATAATGGTACTTGAAGCTCAATGCATTATAGAAAATTTGGCAGAATAATATTACTTAAAGCTCAATACATTCTAATGGCTTATGAGGGGTTTGATTTATAGAAAAGGCTTGGTTCCAATGGACGGTTGAGATTAAAAAGCTAAATGATTGATGTGGACGGCTAGGATTGATTCGGTTATCCCACTCTTCAAGGGAGTTGTAGTCATTTGACAAGTGTCAAGGAGAATAGGGCTCATGTGTGCTTGTGTACATAAAAAGTACTACATGTGAAAGATATTAAATAAAGTATGTAGTACCACTTATCTTTTTTAAATGAAAGAGGCACACATGTCGGCTTAATGATAAGATAAATTAATTAAATAAATAAAATTTATTTAATTAATTGGAAAGTCGGCTTATAATGAGAACTTAATTCAAATAAAATATTTGAATTAGTTGGGATATGAGTTGGATATTAATTAAATAAATAAAATTTATTTAATTAATTGGCTAAGTAGGATAAGGATGGGATTGAATGGGATTTTAATTAAATAAGTAAAGTTTATTTAATTAATTGGCTAATGGATAAATAGGATTAAGAGTGGGATTTAGGACAAAATGTTACATGATGTCTAGATAATGTTTTAACAAGGTGTTGCTAGACATGGACAAAGTTGGGACAAATTTGGGTGTCTACATTTTGCCCCTCTTTGAGATGATGTTCGAGATGATGAGCTTTGTATCGAGTAACATCATTTCAAAGAAGTTAAGGTATGGATAATTGATAGGGATGCTGATGATGGAAAGATATGATGATGATGCCCCCTCGAGAGGTTAGGCGGGTTGGACAAACACGGGTAGGCTCTCGAAAAGAAATGGATTGGCTGAAAAAAAAAGATAAGGGAATGGATAGAAGAAATGGATGATGTGTTATGCTGCAATGGAAAGTGAGCACCCATGATGTTTGATATAGCACTAGACGTTATGCACCAAGGTATAAGGACTAGGGTGACGATGTGTCTTGTGCCCCAGCGTAATACAACCTTGTCTGAATACAAGATATGAATATTAGCTGGAACAGTATTGATTTGATGCAAATGCAAGATAAAATGATAACACACACAAGCAAGAAAGCAAGCATGCACAAATGATTCAAAAACAAACAAGGTATTGCCCCTGTCAAGCTGTAAACCAATGATTAATTGCTGATTGATGATGATAGTTGAGAGTGTTATCATTGCGGGGAAAGCTATATCCCTAGATCAACACAAGGTTGTTTGCTGAGTTGGTTGGTTGATTGGTTGATTGATTTTGCTTACAACAAGGCTAGGATCAAGACCATGGATTGTTTTTAGATAACTTGGCTTGATTGATTAACTTGATTGGTATAGCTTAAGGATGGGCTTGCATTTGGATCATTGCTTGGAATGATTTTGAGGATGATGAAATGTTGATTAGATTGATTTGATGAAGGATGGATGATTTGTGGTGGATTGAGCTTCTTTTGACTTGCTGAAGTGATTGGATTTGTTTTGATGGCTAGATTGATGTGCTTGAGTTGATTTGCTTTAGTGTTAATGTTGATGATTGATAGGATTTGTTTTGATGGTTGGCTTGATGTGCTTTGGTTGTGATGTTTGTTGTTGTTGGGTTGATTGTTTTGATGATTGGATTGTTTTGAATGATGATAGTGATGGTGTGATGATTAGAGTGTCCACTCAATCTAAGCATAAGCAAGTGTTCTCAGTGTGCTCAAAGGATGTAAAACAAATAAGGTTCTTGCCCTTGTCAAGTCATAAACCAATGATTGATTGTTTGATTGATGATGATAGATAGTGTTGTCATTGTGGGGAAAGCTATATCCCTAGATCAACACAAGGATGTGGGAACGCTATATCCCATTGATGATGATTGATGATGATTGATTGGGCTTATGACAAGTTGAGGATCAAAACTTGTTGATTTGATTGGATAATGTTCCTTGATTGATTAGCTTGCTTGATATGGATTAGTGTGACTTGGATTTAAGATCATTACTTAGATTGATTTGATTGATATGACTGGAAGAAGTGATTGATTGAAATGGATGAATGAATGTTATTGATAGGAAGAATTGATGATTGATGATTGAAGATGATGATGAATTGATTTTGATTGAATGTTGATGAAGTGGATTATTTTGGATTGATGATGATTGGTTTTATTGCTTGGAGTTTTCGTTGGATAGTTGATTTTTTGGATTTTTTGACAATATGTTATTTTTTTATTTTTTTGAAATATTTTGGGATGTCAATGGATTTACAATTTAGGTAGCTATTGTGCTAGATACCAATGACAAGGGAAAACCAAGTCTAGGTGTAAAGATGGATGAATGGGATTGGATGGATAAAAGGATGGGCAATAAGGGATGGAAGGCTCATGATATATGGATGGATAAAAAGATAGGCCATAAAAGGGATGGATGCATGCCTCATGATGAACAAATAGGTAGGCTATAGTGGAAAGCTCATGATAAATGGATGGGGATAAGCTATAAGATGGAAAGCTTATGATAAGGATATGCCATAGTGGATGGATCATAAGGGAGCTAGGATGTGATCTTCAAAGGCTATGTTGCATAGGAAGAACTTGCCCCCATTCTAGGTGGTAATGCTTAGGATTTTTACATGACAAAGTTCATGACCATGGGATGACATGATTCGATTTTACATGGTGCTTATGATAATAGGATGATATGATGGATTGGATTTGGATGACAAGGTTTATGATAGGTGGATAATGATAAGATGGATTGATTAGGAAGGTATGAGGTATACCAAGAGATATCCAAACCATGTTTCAAGATTTTGCCCCTATGTCTTCATCAAAATCAAAAGGCAGAAGGATGGATGAATGGATAAATGGGTTCAATAGGATAGGCTTGTTTATGTAATGGCTAAGGATGGTAGGATGGTGTGGTAATGGTATGATATAATGGGATAGATAGTTTGGAAATGGATAGGTTGGATGAGACAATGTGCCCCCAAGTGTAAGTGACATAGAAGATCAACCTACACATGATGCCTGTTTGCCTGGTTTTCATCATGGTACTTATCCAAGGCGCCTGTTTACCAGGTTTTCACCGTTGGACGAAGGGATTTCTCTTTATTTTTTTGATTTTTTTTCTTTTTTTTATTTTTTATTTTTTGGATGGGATGACAATTACACATGGCGCCTGTTTGCCAGGTTTTCACCATGGTAATGGATAGGAGGGACTCAAGTGTTTAGTGCTATGAGAGATGATATTGTCCCTTTAGAGATGGATGTCGTCTTTGCATAGACCATGTTGTTATGCTCATAGATGTTGGTAAGGGAGATATGGATGGGAGATGGATAAGGTAGATAGTGGATTATGAAGGGCTTATACATGGAAGGATAAGGGATTATGGATTATGATGTGGATTAGGGTAGGGTAGGCTAGTGGCTTATGGTGTGGATTTATATAGGCTTATGGAATGAAGATGGATGAAAAGTTTATGCCAAAGCATGGACCATAGGGTTAGCATGGGGGAGATATGTAGGATAATGGATGGAAGTTGGGGAGATGGAGGTATGTGGCGGTGCTGCGGAGTGGAAGGGAACCATGACCAACGGCTGCACACACCGTGATAAACATTGAAGCTTTTGATGAGATGGTGGTGTAGGAAGCAATGGGGATGTTTGCTTGGAGGACATGTGTCTCATCATGACAAGTTGATGTTTGCTCATTATGGATAGGGCTAGATGGTAGATAACTAGGAGCAATTTGGATATCTTGCTCATGGATAGATATAAGATTATGGATAGGATCAAGGTGCTCATGGATAGCTTCTTTATAGGTATCATCTTGATCATAAAGAAGGTAAATATTATGGATGGGTTGCATGGAAGTGTTTTGATCTTGAGTTGGACTAGGGCTTAATGTTTCCACATGTTTAAGATTATGCTCTTGACATACCTCTTGACTTTGGATGGAAGTGGAAGGTTCTTGAGTGGACTTGATAGGCTCTTGATAGTTATCAACATGAAGGCATGATGGCTCTTGACTTAGGCTTGTGGTTGGAGACTCTTGAATAGACTTGTTGGCTTGTAGGTCACATGATGGGCTTAAAGGGCTAGGTATGTTAATGGAAGCCTCTTGAAGAGGCTCAAGGATATGTGAACCACATGATGAGATTATAGGATTGGACATGACCTTTGGAAGTTCATTGGTAGGCTCATGAATTAGTGTTTGACATGGAGATAGTTTATTCCTAGCTAGTAGCCAATGGATCACATCCTTTGCAAGTGTATGGGTGGATGGAAAATATAATGGATGTATGATAATGGTAGTTGGTGTTGGATTAGGATTAGGACTAGGATTAGGTTGAGACCTAATTGGATTGGATGGATTAGGATTTGGACTAGATGGGGGTGATGATGTGGCATGATTTCCCATTATAGGTGGGTACACCTTGTAAACAATTGAGACAAATATTAGACATTGATTTGTATTATGGCCTTTGGTCCTATGGTATGCACAATAATCATGTTCATCATATGGACTTTCTTCACATGGTTTGACTTTAGGAAGTTCAATGAGTTTTGCTTCAAGCATCCTTTGTAAAACTCTCTCAGCCGCATCCTTTAGTGAACGATTAGAATGACATGGTGAGGAAGGTAATGAAGGGCTTGGTGGTTTGGAAGGTAAAGGGATCAACGGACTATGATTGGGATCACATGGTGGTGTTGGGATAGGACTTGTTGTTTCATGTGATTGCATGTGATTGGATGGTGGAGGCCACTCTAGATTGGTATCTCCCTTGTCAAAGGTAATTAAGTCTTGCATAGGATAACTTGGGCTTGTTTGATTTATGTACAAGGGATTACTTGGACTTGGATGTGCTTCTTCTTGCAAAGGTGGACTTAGGTCTATCAATGGTGCTTGGTGGTCTTGTTGAAAATGTGTACTTGGACTTGCTTGATATATGTACAAAGGACCATTGGGACTTGCATGTTGTTCTTGTGATATCACTTGATTGCTTTGTGGATGGGCTTGGTAGTGCATCAGAATGTTAGCATGAGGGATTGGATAAGCTTGAGGTGGATGTTCATATGTTGATGTGATATTGACTTGGTGGATAGGTGGATTAAGTTGATAGGAGGTGGATGGATATGACATGTGGCTATGAGGTGGATTAGGTTGATAGTGAATGGCCAAGGATTGCTGTACTTGTTGAGCTTGACTAGTGGCTAAAAGGTGTTGGACTTGGGCTACGAAGTGTTGTAGTTGAGGTGATTGGTTTACGTGGGGTTGAGCTTTTTGGATGAAGAATTGTAATATTTCAATGGTGTCTTGGTTTAGGGGTTGGGATCCTTGATAAAGATTTTGGAGGAATCTTTGGAATTTGATTTCTAGGTCCTCTAGTGTAGACATGTTGTCACCAAGTGTTTGTCTTAAGTCCTTTTAGCAAGTGCTTGCTTAGGGATTTGGATGATGATGTGGAATGTTTAGATGATGTGTTTAGATTGATTTGTTTATGTGTTTGGTGTTTATAGCTTGATTTGGCAATGTTCAAACACATGATTATGCATCTACACACATGAATCACTCACGCAAGACACATAAGCAAGTTTTAGTTTGGAAGAATGTGATGATGGTTAAGCAAGCACGTGAAGACAATTCAACAAGTCCTAGTTAAGACAAGGCCACTATCACAAGGAGGTTCTAGTGAAAATCCGGGGGACCGGCACCCCACGAGCATCCAGCAAGCCACTTAAGACTTTAACTAACCCTACTAGGAGTTTTGATATACACAAAGGTACACCTCCTTTCGAGTTAGCACTGTATGGTGAGCGCTAATACCGGTTAGACTTGGCTTTCGCCTTATCCTCTGATTTTTATAGCGGACCAGATGAAAGTACCGCTTGAGGTCGTTCCCTTGGGGTGGATACCAAGGCAGGCCTCTCTAAGGTTTAACAAAAGCAACACAAATAAATGTTTTTGATCTCCAAGTTCGTGTTGGGACGCGAGGAGAGAGCATACACATTTACTTGGTCACACTCGCATGGGGTTCATTAACCTTAGAAATTCCATGTGTGGAAGACAATGCAAGCACTTGTTTGTTTTAAAACCCAAATCCAAATGTAATGAAAGACAATGGTTTGTTTTATCCCAATTTTTTGATGTGAATTTGCAAACAATTGTTCATTTTATGCCCAAAATCCAAATGTGTTTGCAAACAATGATTAGAAGATGGGAAATGAAATGATTGCACCTGATTAATTCACTATCCAATTTGTTGTAGATATTGATGTCAATGTTGCTTCAGCTCCTTATGATCACCTACAATATAAAAAAAATGATATTATAATGCAGGCATAAAAATAGGCTCATCAGGCAAGGAAAATTGTAATTTTAGATGCATAGCCGAATTAGATTTGATTATTTCGATAGATTTTTGATTCAAAAATTAAAAAATCAAAGAAGAGACCCCCATTAATTTTCAAAGAGCTTTCTGAAAATGTAAAGAAATCAGAAACATTCCCTGATTTGCGCCTAGAAATGCGGATTTATAAAAATAGTACAGTCGGCAAAGATCTGATTTTTTCGCAATGTAAACGACTTCCAAATTAAATCTGCAAAACATAGACCCCCATTAGAATTTCAAGAGCTTTTCAGAAATGTAAAAATTTCCAAAAAATTCGCTGATTTGCGCCCAAAATTGTGATTTTATGAAAAAACATAAAAACGTGATAAATCCCGCACAAATCGCGATAAACCAAAACATTTTCTGCTGTAGCTTCCTTATATCATTGACAAACTTCTGCTAAAATCTTGTAGAAAAATTCGTAGCCGTTTGGAAGATATGATGAAATCTTTAAAACCTAGGGTTTTGTCCAAAAAGTAGCAGATCTGCAAAAAAAAAGTTAATTAAACCTGCAAAACTCAACAATGGGGGTTATATGAATGCAAATTTTTACTACAAAAACCTGCAAAAAAGATCAAGCGAAGTGAGTCCCACCGGGCGTGCCAAATGTATGTTAGGGTAAAATTGCAAATCAGGGCAAATGAATAAACACCAATGATAAAAACCCTAGCAATGCACAATGAAGCACAAGACAACATGAAAATCAAAATAACAAATGTAAATGCAAACCGATCTCCATGCTATGCTTGATTTATCTCCATTGCTCTTCTCCACCTCGCATGAGCATGCAAGATTTTGAAGGATTATTGTTGGAAGAATGTTGGGTGCTCATTTCTGCAGCATAACCTTAAGATGAAGATGATATGAGGATGATAGTTGAAGGATGCAAAGGCTCTAATGATATTTTGACAGAATAATGGTACTTGAAGCTCAATGCATTATAAAAAATTTGGCAGAATAATATTACTTAAAGCTCAATGCATTCTAATGGCTTATGAGGGGTTTGATTTATAGAAAAGGCTTGGTTCCAATGGACGGTTGAGATTAAAAAGCTAAATGATTGATGTGGACGGCTAGGATTGATTCGGTTATCCCACTCTTCAAGGGAGTTGTAGTCATTTGACAAGTGTCAAGGAGAATAGGGCTCATGTGTGCTTGTGTACATAAAAAGTACTACATGTGAAAGATATTAAATAAAGTATGTAGTACCACTTATCTTTTTTAAATGAAAGAGGCACACATGTCGGCTTAATGATAAGATAAATTAACTAAATAAATAAAATTTATTTAATTAATTGGAAAGTCGGCTTATAATGAGAACTTAATTCAAATAAAATATTTGAATTAGTTGGGATATGAGTTGGATATTAATTAAATAAATAAAATTTATTTAATTAATTGGCTAAGTAGGATAAGGATGGGATTGAATGGGATTTTAATTAAATAAGTAAAGTTTATTTAATTAATTGGCTAATGGATAAATAGGATTAAGAGTGGGATTTAGGACAAAATGTTACATGATGTCTAGATAATGTTTTAACAAAGTGTTGCTAGACATGGACAAAGTTGGGACAAATTTGGGTGTCTACACAAATCTATCTTCAACTTCTTCCATAATGTCCTCCAAAACTAACCAACAAATTTGGTATCTTGATCTGAAACTATGCTCTTTGGTAGACCATGTAATCTCACCACCTCTCTGAAAAATAACTCTACAATATGAGCCGCATCATTAGTCTTCTTGCAAGGAATAAAATGTTCCATCTTCAAGAATCTGTCCACCACCAAAAAAATGGAATCATGTCCTCTCTGTGTTCTTGGTAAACCAAGAACAAAATCCATCCTAATATCATCCCATGGCTTCTCTGGTACAGGTAATGGCTGATATAGGCCTGTATTCTGACTCGCTCCTTTCACCATCTGACATACTGTACAACTCTACACAAATTTCCTCACATCCTGCTGCAACTGTGGCCAATAATAATTTTCACCAACAATAGCAATGGTCTTATCTTGACCAAAGTGTCCAGCCAATCCTCCACTATGCTTCTCCTTAATTAGGTTCTCTCATGGAACTCCTTGGAATGCACAACTGGCTTCCTCTAAACAACATGCCATATTGGATTATGAAATCCAACCATTTTGTCCTGTCCAAAGTAACAGGTTCTAGACAAGCTTTCCAAGCCTCTACAAAATCTAGATCTTCACGATACAAACTTTTGAGCTCATCGAACCCAACAACCTCTATCTTCATTTCTGTCAACAAATTTTGCCTTATGCTCAAGGCATTTGCAACTCTATTGGACTTCCCACTCTTGTGCTTCAAAACAAAAGTATAGCTCTACAAAAAATCAACCCATTTTAAGTGCCTTTGATTTAACTTTCCTTGACTATTAAGATACTGCAAAGACTAATGATCAGTATATAAAATAAATTCCTTTGGAAACAAATAATGTCTCCATTTCTTCAAAGCCTGAACTATTGCATAAAACTCTTGATCATAAACATAATACTTTTTCTTGGCATCATTAAGATTCTCACTAAAATAGGCAATGGGCTTACCTTCTTGACTTAAAACAGCTCCTATAGCACTACCACTAGCATGACAATCTACCTAAAATACGTTATTGAAATATGGAAGTGCCAAAATAGGTTGCTCTGTGACTTTCTACTTTAATGTATCAAAGCTTTTGTTTGCTCCTTTAGTCCATCTAAAATCTTTTCTATCCGCTCTCATTGTCTCAGTCAGGGGTGCACAAATGCTACTAAAATTTCTGATAAAATTTTTGTAAAAACTTAACAAACCATGAAAAGATCATACCTCTGTTGCACTCCTTGGCATAGGCCATTCATTGATAGCCCTTACTTTTTCTGGATCCATCTTAAGACCTTCCTCTAAGACAACAAATCCCAGGTATACCAACTCCTTTACAAAACTACATTTCTTCAAATTAATCAACAACTTCTCCTCCCTCAGCTTCTCTAAAACTCTTCTGATATGCATCAGATGCTCATCCCAAGTCTTACTAAAAATCAAAATATTATCCAAATAAACAATAACAAAACTTCCTAAAAATTCTTTCAGTACCTCATTCATGAGCCATATGAATGTGCTCGGTGCATTAGTTAGCCCAAAAGGCATGACTAACCACTCATACAAATCTTCCTTTGTCTTGAAGGTTGTCTTCCATTCATCTCCTTCTCTAATACAGATCTAGTGATACCCACTCTTCAGGTCAATCTTCATGAAGTACTTGGCTCCACTCAAACAATCCATGATGTCATCCATTCTTGGGAGTGGAAATCTATACTTGATCGTTATCTTATTGATGGCTCGAGAGTCTGTACACATCCTCCATTCTCCATCCTTCTTTGGTGCTAGTACTGTAGGTACTGCACATGGACTTAGGCTCTCCCTTATCAGTCCCTTCCTCAACAACTCCTGAACTTGTCTGTTCAACTCTTCATTCTCTGCAGGGTTCATTCTGTGGGCTGCCTTATTCAGCAAACTGGCTCTTGGTATCAAATCCATTTGATGACTTATCTTCCTTACTGGTGGTAAACCTTCTGGTACATTATTAGAGACAATATCTTGAAATTCTTCCAATATCTTTGAGACTTCAGCTGGTACATCTTCACATTTCTCTTGACTAATCTTAGGAATTAATGCATAGCAATGACGCTCATGCTTCATACCCTCCAAAAATTTTCTACCATCTACCAAGCAAATTCTGGCAGTAATAAATACCTTTTCTTCCACCTCCTTAAAGGGATTCAACTTGTGACAAACTCCATCCTTTGTTAGGGAATATGTGTTTGCACGACCATCATGGACAGTGCTCCTATCATACTACCACGGCCTCCCCAACAACATATGACATGCATCCATTGGTATGATATCACACAGCACCTCATCATGGTAGTCCCCAATCTTGAACTTCACTAAACACTACTCATTGACCAAAGCTCTATGGTCCTTCTGTAACCATGCAATCCGATATGGATGTGGATGCTTTCTTCTTGTCAACTATCTCCTTTGAAACAAGATTGTTAGTACTTCGACTGTCAATAATAATATCACAACACTTACCTTCACATTTACACCTTGTGCGGAATAAACTCTTCCTCTGATTTGTTTCTTTCTCCTCATTCAACAAAGTTCTTCTGAGAACTAGGGTTTCTTCCCTTTTAGCATCTTCAAAGCGCTCAAATTGCGCATCTTCATCAACATGTGTAACTCATGCATTACCTTCAGGTCTTCTATTTGTCCTTCCTTGATGTTGTGGACACTCGTATGCTCGATGTCCTTCTCCACATTGGAAATAGGTTCCTCTGAAACTTCCTCTTCCAGGTCCTTGCCTAGGTCTACCTCTTCCTCTTCCTCTTTGCTCACCATTGTTCTGTTCACGAGGGTGGTAGGTATTATCTCCTCTTTGATTTCGACTGGTGTCGGCTTCTTCACTTTTCTTTGAATCTTCATTTTGGCCCCCATAGGGTCTTCCACCAGTCCTTCTACCTTGACCTCTTCCCCTTTGCTTGCTGTTAAATCTTTTATTCAGCTTCTCTTCCACCTTTAGGGAAAACTAGTACTCATCTTCTATGGTGGTCATTCTGACCAGGCTCAACTGCTCTTGAATACTCAGCCTTAACCCATTAATGTAACAGGCTACCTTCCCCTTGTTGGGCTCTACATGGTCTGTCCTGATAGTAATTTTATAAAACTCTTCTGTATACTCCTTAACAAACTTGTTGCCTAGCTTCAATCCTTGCAGCTTCTTCAACAGCTCCATCTCATAGTCCACAAGAATGAACTGCTTCTTCAGTTTCTCCACCATCTGATCCCATCTTGTGATCTTTCCTTTTCCTCTCTTGTTCCTCTCTAATTGGACCTCCTTCCACCAAATACTGGCATGGCCCTTCAACTTTGTTTTTGCAAACTTAACCCGATCTAGGTCCTCCACATCTTCATCCTCGAAATACTCCTCCATGTCATTGATCCAATCAATAAGCTGTTCCAGATTCAAATCTCTAGAATATGTAGAAACTCTGATTCTGGGCCTCTTTCTGATCTTCAAAATGGCCCTCAACAACTTAACTTTTGCAGGATCTTCTGCAGCTTCTTGTTCTTCCTTAGATAGCTCTTTTTCAGCTTCATCTTCGCTTTCTTCTCTTGTCCTCAGCTCAAACCCTCTTCATAGCTCCTCTTGCAATGCATCGATTTGCCTTTGTAGGGCTCTAAAACCCTCTTCCGTCAAAGCATTCCTCCCAATACGATTTCTTTGTGGAGGCATCTTGATCTCTGTAGCAAACCCACAACCTCAGGTCCTGGTGCAAATTGCCTCACGATCAACGATCTGTCTACACACTCAGGAACCCTTACTCTGATACCACTTGATGAAGGGGGTAAATCATAAAACACACAACAACAAAAATAGAATGTTTCTTTATAGATCTAGGAAACTCATTACATTACAGAAGCTCAATTACAATCAGAGGATTCAATCCTCCATAGGCTGCAACACACTACAACTACACATCACCAGGCTCTAGAATTTTTCACCTTCGGTAACCCCAAATCAGCTAGGGTTTCTATTTTCCCACCTATTCTTGACTCTACACTTCCCCCATTAACTCCACTACTCTCCAGGGTTCCCAAAAATGGTTATTAATAGCCTTTTTGGTGGCCAACAACCTAATTTTAAAATTTGCATCTCCCTCCAAAAATAGGTCAACTTTCGGGAGCTATAACTTTTGATGATGAACCGCTTTATGTGTCGAAAAGCTCATGGAGTACTCTATGCACTAAGAACCCACTTTTCCAGTTCTGGCCATTTTCGGGCCCGTATAGGGCTGTTTAGTGCCTCAAACCTGAGTTTGAATAATTTTCAGGCATTTTTCAAGAAACAAAAACTTTAATATCTTTCAGCTCGCAAATGATCTTTGGGTGATTCCTTCGCCAAATGTCTTAGTTTTCAGTTATGTAACTTCCTGTAAATTTTTGCTTCATTCCGTGCCCAATTGAAAACTTTCTAAAAATAGCAGGTTGCTATTTTTAGCAGTTTGGAAAAACTAAAAGTTCTACATCATTATTCAAGCGATTATGGAACCAGAACCACAAATTTTGAAAAGAAATGGAAAGAACATCAACAATTTTGAAACACATCTTTTTTTGGGTGATACAAGATTGCCCTTACACCACTGGATGCTCTTGTATCATGAATCCTAATGTTGCATTACTTATAAAAGCTGAGATAGAAAATCTCTTGCAAGCTTGTTTTATCCACTCTATTGACTATTCACTGTGGATTTCGAATGTCTTTGTTGTCGCCAAACCTAATGGCCACCTTCAAATGTGTACCAACTTTAGAGATTTGAATCTGGCATCTTTGAAAGATGATTTTCCACTCCCAAACATTGATATGATTGTTGATTCTATAGTCGGCCATGAACTACTTTCTTTCATGGATGGATTTTTAGGATATAATCAAATTTTGATAAACCCCCAAGATCAATATAAAACAACTTTTATAACACCTTGGGGAGTGTTTTGTTGGGTGCTCATGTCATTTGGACTTAAGAATGCAGGAGCTACTTACCAACATGCCATGACCCTTATATTTCATGACTATATGCACAATATCTTAGAGGATTAGGTCGATGACATCTTGGTGAAGTCTATTCATCATCGAGATCACACCATAACCCTCCAATAGATCTTTGAAAGAATAAAGAAGTATAACATGTGATTAAATCCCCCTAAATGTGTATTTGGTGTAGACAGTGGCAAACTATTGGGGTTTATAGTTTCAAATCATGGTATTGAAGTAGATACAAAAAAGATTGATGTGATTGTTAACATGCCAGCACCTAAGAATGTATCTCAACTTTGTAGTTTGCAAGGGAAGATATAGGCCATTCACTGATTTGTTTCACAACTCACAGATAGGATTCACCCTTTTACTCAACTACTGAAGAAGGATTTAAAATTCTAATGGAATTCGGATTGTTAAAAAGATTTTGAGGACTTAAAAAGTTATCTTGTAAAACCTTTTGTTTTACAGCCCATTGTGTCTGGTAAACCTTTTATCCTTTACACCTTAGCATCTAATCATGCTCTGGCAGCTTTGTTAGCACAACATAACACTAAAGGAAAAGAATGTGCTATATATTATATCAACTGAACCTTGCTAGATTATGAAGTGTGATAAAGTGTTTGCAACACAGAAGCTTAGACACTACCTTTTAAACACTGAAATACATGTCATGGTGAAATTCAACCCTTTAGCACATATTTTCTCTAAAATTGATTTGTCAGGGTGTCTTGCTAAATGGGTTATGTTGTTAACTGAATTTGATCTTAAGTTTATTTCTTAGAAGGCAATCAAAGGACAAGCATTAGCTGACCATTTAGCTGGAGCACCCTATACAAAGTGATGATATATTTCTTGATGACCAAATTTTAGCCATTGATAAAGAAGATGAATGGGAATTGTACTTTGATGGATCAAGATGTCAAACCGGCTCCGGTGCCGGTATCATACTGGTACCCCCTTCAAGTAAGTTGATCCCTATGCCTTATCGTCTCAACTTTTCATGCACGAACAAGATTGCCAAGTACAAAGCCCTCATCACTAGACTTCATGCCACATTGGCTTTAATCATAAAAAATGTCACTATATATGGTGATTCATAGCTTATAGTGCAACAAATAAATGGATCATATCAAGTTAAATAAGACAAATTATCTCAATATCGTGATCTTGCTCTATCTCTATTAAAATTGTTCACATCATTTTCAATAGATATTATTCCCAGGAAAGACAATCGACATGTGGATGCAATGCCAAGTGCATATTCTCTTATATCCCCTAACAATTTTGCTAATGAATTTAGCTTTATTAGCCATAATCTCAAATCACCAGCTATAGACAATTCTATAATTGTGAAATTGGAACTATGCGGTAATATAAATCAAGATGAATGGTTCTCCTATATATTCAATTATTTGCATGATGGAACTATTCCTAATTCAACATCTAAGAATGCCCGAATTTGCTTACGTAAGATTGTGACATGTTATATCATATTGTTGAACATTTTGTATAGACGAAGCTATAATGGTGTTTTGCTCTGATGCTTAAGTAAGTTAGAGATTCTGATAGCTTTAGTAGAAGCTCACTCTGGTGCTTGTGGACAACATTTTGGAGGCAAATCACTGGTACAAAAACTAATACGTATGGGATATTATTGGCAGCACATGGAACAAGATTCCTTTGCTTATGTCAAAAAGTGCCTGCAATGTCAACAACATCAACACTTAATTTGACCACCTGCCTAGGAACTTCGTGCCCAAGTCTCGCCTTGGCCATTTTCTATTTGGGGCTTGGATCTAATTGGTAAAATAGCTCCACCTTCTTCTCAAGGACATACTTTTATAATAATTTCTATTGATTACTATACGAAGTGGGTTGAAGCTATCCCTTTATGATTCACGATGACCGAAGTAATTTGTCAATTCATACAAGATAACATTATCTCTCAATTTGGCATACCTTCCTCCTTTGTTTCTGATAATGGCACGCTATTCAAGAATAAGGATGTCAAGAATTTTTTGGAAAACTATCATATTCAACATCACTTCTCTATGCCTTATTACCCTCAATCAAATAGCCAAGCAGAAGCTTCAAACAAGGTTATAGGACAAATCATACCAAAAACTATTAACAAGCATCAGAAAGACTGGCATACTCAATTGTCCTATGTGTTATGGGCCTATAGAATAAGCATTTGTACGGCTACTGTGACCACCCTGTACAATCTTGTTTATGGTGATGATGTGGTAATGCCCTTTGAACTTGAAATTCCTTCATTAAGAGTCTCCTTGAGAGATTTTATAGATGATGACATGGAAAGAGAAAAGAGATTGCAATAACTTGAGATGTTGGATGAACAACGTATTAATGCTCTCAAACATCTTAAGGCCCATTAGAAAAGTATACAACAATCATACAATGAATGTGTTATACACCGATCATTCGATGTTGGAGATTTGGTACTTTATGAGAATCAACGCAATGTAAATGCACCTCCTGGAGAAAAATGAAAGTTCAGCCCTAACTGGCCTGGACCCTATGTGGTTACTGAAGCCTTTGGATTAGGAGCATATAAGCTAGTCGTTAAACAAGGTACGCCACTTAAAGAACCTATTAATGCAACACATATCAAGAAGTTTTATGCTTAAGCTTATATGTTAGATGTTACTTTAGAGAAAAATTATTAGTTAGTTTAGCTTCAATTCTGACAAGATATGATTATTTTGTCTTAATCCATTTGACATAGAATCTTTTTTAGCTAATCATTTTTGTATCTTGCTTAAACATGTTTTATTGAAAGATCACCATTGTATTAGCTGACTCAAGCATAGAATATTGGTTATGTGTGAAATTCATTAGTCATTGTGCTTTTAATACATGTTCTGTAAAGAATTATTTAGTATCACATTAGCATTAATCATATTTCCACATGAGCATTTAACATTTATCATTAGTTACATTTTACATAAATCACATGTGATAGATTACACAATAGCTAGAAACAATAACAAGAGAACATTATATATATATATATATATCATCATTTTCAAATATACATCTGGGTCAACTATCTTGTATAGCAAAATGGGATGTCATAGTACAAACTATATACATCACATAGTTGAACCCTTGTCGCCTATACCTTAGAACCTTGTGGTGTACATGTGACGGAGGGCTGACCATGTGTGACTACAGATCCAGAGTGACTCCTAGAGGCACTCTGTGCTCGTAACCCCATGATCTCTCCTCTCAGTCCTAGAACCTCGTCATGTGTATCCTGGTACATCTACTGATAGCGATCTCTCTTCGAGATAGCTCTCTCTAGCTTTGCCTGGATCCTATCCCTGTCCACTCTTGTCTGGCGTAACTATGCCGATGAGGTCTCACCAGTGACAAGGTCTATCTCAAGTGTATTTTTTGTTGCAATATGCTCTAGTAGCACCTAGAGGTCTACCTCAACATGCTCAGCACTTTGAGTAGATTGATCTAGAATTGCCTCTACTAACAATCTATATCAGACAAATGGCATGAAGATCTCTACATGTCGCCTTGCAGATGGCTATGGTGAATACCCTATCTGCACTCACTACTTAGCCACATCAAATGGTACTATCTTTGCTATGACATGACTCACAAAGTCACACCATGTGTCTATCCCAACTGTAAAATAGAAAGAAAATAGGTATCAGTACCTCATATAGACATCATAAGCAATCAAACAATCATAAACAACTACATCTAAATACATAAAGCATCCTACCAGGATCTCCATCTCACCAAGATGGATATCAGATAGCTGATGGTGTGACAATCTCTATAGTCAATGCTGAAGGTGAGGCCATGTGCCTACTATAATCTTCCTCCTCACGTCGACTCGATCTCCTCACATCTGTAGATGTGGGAACTTGAGCACTTGACTGAGACTGGGAATCTCTCTCCTCATCGACTTCTGGCTCCTGCTGGTCTCGTCATGGTCTCTCCCTAAAGATGTACCATGATTCAACCTCTCCCTTGTCGTCATCCTATTCCTCCTTATCATCATCTAAGTCATAATGGCTAGCCAAATCACTGATGTCATCCTCCATCTTTGTGTCTATCCCTTGATCGGCCCAAGGTTGAGGATCACCTGTGTGGTCACCGGGTGGATAGATAGGAGCAGGTTGCATTGTCTGCCACCAGGTCTGATATGCTCAGGACAATCTGACATCATCTGCATTAGATACCGGCTCTGCATCCTCTGGATCATCATCATCACTAACTGTCACATCTGCTATCATCAGCCATCGGGTGCTATTTGCCTTGACTGTACTATGTACAGAGTGTGGATAGCTCGAATGCATCATGGGAACATCTTGTCGACATCCAAACTGTTGTGCTACCTGATCAAAATAAAATCATGAGACAATGTGATCAAGGCAACCGACCATCATTCGATCCCTCTGCATCCTCACTAGCTGACTCTGCTCATCTGGCCATGTTATGCAGCTACGATATGGTCTCTAGATGATATTACTGGGCCATAATCTATCAAATATAACCCTCCAATATAATAGATTGTCATGTCTCCAACACCTGATAAGTGGATAGGCATAGACCCATGGATAAGACAATGTTGGCTCTATAGGAAAACCTATAGGTCATGTACAACTGATATGCTCAAAGGCCCAAACATGTAGTAGTGTGCAACACATTAGGCTGTAAGCCTCATAGTGGACATACCAGTCTAACTTGAGGTAGAGGTGCGCAAGCATACTATGCCCCCACACATACACTATCCTATACTCCTTCATCACCCTGATCATGTGAACAAGGCCCCCGTGAAGGTGAGTGCCTTGACCATCAGGTGTGGCTGCTAGTGCTATCATGACAATCATAATCTACCAAATCAGTGGAATGTCAATGCACCCCTACTCTAACAAGAGAAGTTGAATGTGCCCATGATCTACCTGATAGACTGTGCAGTTCAGGCAATACATATGACTCTATCAAGTGTACTCTAATGAGCAATGGTCCACTATCCTCATTGTCTCTCCTCGTATGGGTAGTCAAAGGATTTGAAAGATATCCTCTAGTGTAATTGTCATCTCTCCTATAGGTAGATGGAAAGTTGATATATCTGCATTCCATCTCTCCATCAATGCCATCAGCATGCTAGCATGGAATCTAATTGTGGGAATATTGAAGATCCACCAGAGCCCTACTAACTGTAAATGGCTCCCCTCTACAGCCATCATTGTAGTAATGTGATCGCGTAGAAGTGACATCAGATGACCACTTGTGTGCTCTTGCATCCATGGAATGACCTATATGACATAGCCAGGTAGAGATTCAGTCAGTTTCTAAGAAGCAAAATGTAACTTCATGATCAAACTATGGAACAGTGCCCGGTCCCTGGGGCTCTTGTCCTTTCTAGACTTGGGCTCCCTAGGTGGACTCAGGCACCCCAGGTGGACTCGGGCACCCCTGATTGGGACCCTTGTCCATTCTCACCTGAAAGGCATGAAAAATGACAAAAATCTAACAAATGAAGAGTGCAAGATATAACAAGCAAGGATCAGGGACCTACCTTAGCCTTGAGTCATCTCTCTACCACTCGGGCTCAGAGCATCTCCAGTCGTGAAAGTTGGTATGGATGTCGGGTTGGCATTGTCGATCTCCTCTTCCTTCTCCTTCTCTCCTCTACACAATGACAAAGTAACAAATGAATAGTAAAAGGTGATGAGTCCCTTTACATATAGTAAAGTAGATGAACAATCCTATCACTATCTAGGTGTAAAAACAAAAAAATGACAAGTTTCACTCTTGAGCCTTTATCTTGAGCTGTCAAACTCATATTTTCATGCTGTTTGTTGTGTCAGAATCTTGGTTCCGCTCTCCATCTTACCAAATGTTTTTTGTTTGGGCATCGTCTCTTTAAACAACCCTAACAATGCATTTCTCATCAAGTTTCCCTCAAAATTGACATGTGTAGATATCTCCTTGTTTCTACTTTTTAGACTAAGCAAGAAGAAACAAGGGGGGCATATATCTCCCTCAATTTCCTCCCTCATCATGTCTCATCACTCAACCCCCTTAGTGTTTATGAACTGACTTATTGACGGTGGTTGCAAGTTGATTTTATTTGATTTGGGATTCTCTAACAAGTGTTCTTTTGCAGGTTGTGTTTCATAACTTTGTGGTCTTATAGGATTACAAACTTTGGGGCTTCTTCCTCTTTTGCGATGACACTTTGGCTTCCTCTACAGTATCCTTTTGGGTATTCTTTTCATGATTGATGTATTTACTTTCCTTTAGCTGCATATGTGTGTAGTGTCATATGGCCACTAAAGTGGGGGCTAAATGTTATGTTAGAAATTATCGTCCTGCATGGAATGGTACAATTTCCCCATGGTTTAACTCCTTCCCTTTGGTGACCTTTCAACCTAGTTTTTATAGACCTTCTCAAAACCCAACTGACCTAGGTCTAACTAGAAGAATCTCACATTTTGGAATAATTGAAGACTGAACGGGAAAAGCAAACTTGGATTTGGGGTCACCTAACCTCCTTGAAGCAGTCTTGAGTGGCAAATTAGGGCTTGGACTTGGGCGCTAGCACCCTTCTCCTACCCTATTTCTCAGGGTCTTGAATTTTGGAGGGATGTCATCTCTTGTAGTGCATTCCGGGATTCCACTTTCAAATTTTTGTTTTTTGTGTGATGTTGACATCTTATTTCGAAGTTTGAAATTCCTAAGGTTGGATATAAAGAGACATTTTGAAAATCATTTCAACACACACAATCTTTTTGCAAACTTGATGCCAAAACTCTGCCAAAATTGCCATTGAAGATCAGTAATTTGTTGAAGCTCTCGAAGTCATTCGAATTTGCTATCATGGAGACAATGGATGGAGATTAGGAATCAAGATCTTGAGACTATCTTGCTCTTCCTAGGGTTTGTACACCTTTTGCATGATCAGGAGAAGGGTTGAAGCCTCGAACATCGAGCTTGGAGATCCTCTACAGACATTGCTAATTTGCCTTCTTTTTCATGCAAGTCTTCATTGCTTTCATCTCCTTGAGGTGAAGTTATGTTTTGTTCATTGAGTTGATGCAAGTTATTGATCTTCCATTAATTGAGACATCTAGGGTTTGATATTTCTACATACACTTTGCTAGGGTTAGCATACACATCTGTAAATCTTTATCTCTGTCTATTGTTGAGGTGGGAACACCAAAACGGGACTTAACTGAGGCAAGCTCCTATATAGCCGCAACCATTTTTCTCCTCCTTTTGCATGTACAGGTTGCATTTGTCGAGATCCAGCTGAGAGGAGTTGTAGGAAGGTTTATGTTGTAGACATAGTCATGATGGAATTTGGATTTTAGAATTCTAAGAGTTTTGAGACACTGGGACTAGCACCCTAGTCCAACTGGGTGATTTTTCTGAGATACGGGAACCTCTAGAGATTGTGAAGTAGCTGGTGCAGAAGATTCCAACATTAGAAAACTTTTAGGGCACAGGGACTAGTGCGCTAGTCCAACTACTCCTCAATATCTAGGTACACTATCTCTAAATTGTTTACTCTACACTTCTATGGTTGTTTCATCAATATTTGTGTCAGAAATTGAGTTATTACAATCTAATATACAAATTAGGGCTTTAAGGTTAGAGAGAAAAACTATCTTGTAAAACCTAATTCAAATAGTCACATAGACACAATTGATAGGAAAAGGGAACATTAGAGATCTATAGTTTATCCCTTAACTTGCCCTTTGCTTCTCTAATGCTTTAGTGCATGTGAAAGTGTGGGACTTGTATCATCGATCTTGCCTTCACATTTTCACCACTAAACATCTGGTCACTTATTTAGTCATTTTTATTTACTGATATATTTAGTCATTAATTTAATCATTGATTATTGTTAATCGGTCACTTATTTAGTCATTTTTATTCATTGATTTCTGTCCATTGGTAGTGTATTTAGTCATTAATTTTAATCATCATTTTGATCAATTTGGTAGTATATTTAGTCATTTTTATTCACTGATTTAACATTGGTCATATATTTAGTCATATTCATTCACTGTTCACTAATTTTTATCAATTGGTAGTATATTTAGTCAATTTAATTATTAATTGGCGTCAATTAGTAGTATATTTATTCATTTTGAAGCTTGCATTTAGTCATTAGTATATTTAGTAGTATATTTTGAAGCTTGCACAATGAAACCACTTTGAGAAGGTAAAAACAACTTGTTTTATTGATAAAAAATACTTACAAACAACATACAGATCTGAAAAAATGTTACAATGATTTCTCTTTGCTAAAAACACCTTCATGGTTACAATACATAGCTCAAAGAATGAGTAAGAAATTAATTTTCTAAGTATTACTGAGCATAGAAACATAAAGACATTCATAGATGTCTTCTTCACAAATCCATGACTGTCCCATGAAACTCACTGTCCTAGGTCAAGATCATACTATCACCTCTATAGAGATCTTGTCTCATGCACCCAACTTGCTCTAGTTCATAAGTTACCACTGTAAATTGTTATCTGTAGCAATAGACTATCCTTATCTCTAATGATTATGCCTCTGATGAGTGTCATCTTTGGTAGGATGCCTCAATTGTCATGGAATGTTATTCAACATTGCCTTATGACTAGGCTATGCATTGTCCTAATCAAACTTGTAGCTTCTTAAAATGCATTGTCCAATCACTTGTCAACCTACTATCATGCATTTTCCCTTTATAAAATAATAATGCCTCATGAATGCTACTACCTAGCTCATTATTCTGGCATTGTTTCACTTGTACTTTACCTCCCATCAATGTAGTGTTGGCAAGAGACCCTGCTAGGCATGTCAGGTGTTGTCATTGATGGCAACTAAATATATCTTACACATCTTCATTACATCAATGGATCATACTGGAAGTTAGATTGTAGATTTGTCTAAGCCTAGATAGACAAGAATAGAGTATATGATAGGATTCAACATCTTGGTCCGCAATCCTCCATAAGTAATCACATTGAGCTGTGGATCTGAGGGAATGTTAAGGGATGACAGGGCTAACTAAATCCAAGATGTTAGCCTCTGGTGATGAAGGGATTAAAAGTTACATGCATCTGAGTATCGGGTTCTGGTTAAACAATTCAGTCCAGTGAATGAACATGCTAACTTGGTGTTTGATCATTATGTGGATTAGGAGAAGTTGTTGGTTGAGTAATTTGTGAGATCTAGTGGTATTGGCCGACATGTAAGGTGACTTGGATATAGAGGTTTTGGTCTGCATTGGTGTTTGTGCATGGATTCAGCTGACAGAACAGTGTTCTTAAAAAGACCTTAAGTTTTTCTACAAGTTGATTGCAGTTGATGTTATCTCATGTAGTGGATATATATGATCGATGGATTCAAGCATTTGAGGGTGTTGTTGTGCAAATATGAAGGGATAACTGTGAAGTATAGCATAATCAAGTACGAAGGCAAGATATCTAAGCTTCAGATCATGGCAGAGCAGTGAAGTAGCGCAGAAAGAGATGAAGTGTGTAAAGTCAGTATATTGTGCATAACCAAAACTATAATTATGCATTGTTAGATGATGTTTTTCAGTTCAATCATTCAAGTAAACTCTTGTAATTAATTTTGTAGGCAGTGAGCTCTAGGCAGTGTGCCTGAAGGCATGTGCCTTCCCATTTGTATTACTTTTAACAGAGTATAAATTCTTGTGGGTTAACCCCCACTGTGGTTTTTCCCTTAACCGGGTTTCCACATAAAAATCATGGTGTTCATGTGTTGTGTTCTTGTTGTTTTTGTTCATGCTTCTTTCTTTTGAATGTATGTGGTAAATTAATAAAGGAACAAAGTAATAAGTTTTACAAAACACTGATTTACCCCCCCTCTCAGTGTTCCTTAATTCCAACAATTGGTATCAGAGCAAGGTTCCTTAGAAGAAGTTTAACAGCTTGAGGAAGATCTGGGAAGCTATTTTCAATGGATTCATTCAAGAATTATGATGGTATCAATCATCAACTTAAAGTAGCCTTAGAAGATCTTGATCTGTCCAGAGCAGAAATTAGAGATCTGCAAGAGAACCTTAAAGATGTTGAAGATTTCATTGAGACCTTAAAAGAAAAACTAAGCAAATCTAATGAAAAGAGGAAGGAGCTACTTCATCACCTAGCAAATCAAAATGAAGACAATAACATGGATGGGGCCCTGAAGGCGAAGACAAAGGAATGTGAGAAGATAGAAAAATAAGTTGTTGTCCTAAGACATGAGATGGAATCCAGGGTGATGGGGTTAACCATGGAAATTGAGGAAAGAAAGAAGTCTGAAGAAAAATTGAATCAATCTCTGAAAGAAAGAATAGAAGAGTGCTATAAATTGGACAAAATAATTGGTCATTTAGAATCTGATCTTCAAGAAACTAAGGCTAATGAGGATCAACTTGAAAGACAAATTGTCATTCTCAAACATGACCTAGAAGTTGCAAATGAATATAAAGAGAAATTCAAGATAAGCTCAGCTAAACTTGAGGCATTACTTGATAATCAGAAGAAGGCAAATGATAAGCATGGTCTGGGATTTGAGAAAGGTGAAAGCTCTGGATCTAGTCAAAGAAATCTTGAAGTAAGAAATCAAAGAAGGAATCCTAGAAGACCTATGGTAAGAAAACCTAATGCTCAAAGGTATCCATCTTTCAATGGCAATTGTTTCAAATGCAATAAATATGGTCATAGAGCTAATCAATGCAAAAGTCAAGTGAACCAAAATGTATCATCTTTCTCCAGTCAATGCTTTAATTGCAAAAGGATAGGTCATAAGGCTGAGGAATACAGAAGTGGATCAAGGAATCCTCCTAAGAACAAACAAGTGTTCAATGGAAGATGTTTTACTTGTAATAAGTTTGGGCATATGGCAATGCAATGCAGATCTAAACCTACTCCAACATGTAATTGTCAAAAAAATAAGATTGTGTGTTTCAACTGCAACAAATCTGGACACACTGCTAAATTCTGCAGAAGTAAAAAGGAGAACTCACAGGTAGGTAAAGAAAAAATAGAGCAAAAGTTGGACAAAGGAAAGGGTAAAGTTGATGTGAATGAGATCCAGAATGAAATGAACAAAACTTGGGTGAAGAAGGTGAAATGAATGTTGACAATGGGTCCACACCGGAATCTGGTGCTGATAATTCCTCCAGGAATTGAATCAGGAGCTTTGGCTCAAGGGGAGCTGCATTGAAAATCTAATTCCCCTAGCTAGTAAGTGGGTGCTTGAATTTGGCACGATGAATGAAGATAAAGAAGCCTATTGCAGATCTGTTGAAACAAATTTCAGAAGAAAAGAAGCTAATGCAATTGATTACGGAGCAATTAAAGATTGACTGTATGTAGAAACAATGTAACTAGATGTATTAGGGCAGAGCATTTATTACAATGTCAAATTAGGTTTTGTGGAGCATAAAAAGTCATTCATTCAACATTTGAATCACTTTGCATTTGAAGAAAACAAGAAGAAGAGTGCTTGAGCTAAGATTTCAGAGATTTGAAGTGCGAAGAAGGAATTCAATAGCTAACCCTAACTTCGTAAAGAAAAAGGTATTTTCCGTGAAGCTTTGAACTTGTAATCTTTTGCAATGGCTACACCTCTAGTTGTGAATGTCACTGAGTGACCTAGGCCAAATTTTAAGAAGCATCCCTTCAAATCCACTAAAGTCGATCCGATGGGAGCATTTTTTGAGGTTCCATATGGAGTTCTGCACACAGAGGACATTAGGGCTTATATTCACATACCTCTAGAGGAGCATGGAGACTCAAGGTTTGCTGATCTATTCATGAATCACTTAAAAGGTGATGATTTTGAGTTCAAACTGGAATACAAAGCCCTGAAAGACAAGAAGTTCATACAATTTCTTGAATTTTTGACTTTTGTAGAGGATGAGTGGGTCTGGTATGTCTTGAGCCATATCCATGATGAATCTCTATGGTTGAATCATACATTCAAAATCACAAAGGATGCAATAAGGGAAGTTACAGGATTGAATTCAACTAATACCTTGCCTCAGTTGAAGGCTGTGAAGAATCAAGAAGTCACCGAGGCAACCAGATCAAAATTTGACAAGAGAGCCATGACTATAAATGACATAGAGGATCATGGGGTCAGATTCACGTCAATGGTGATAGGATACATGATATATTACTCTAGTAGAGAAAATTCAGTTTCTGGAACAGCCATCTATGCTGCATATAAGATAGTAAAAGAAGGTGCAGACTATGATCTTTATGAACTATTGTTGAACCAGCTTATGGAGAACCTAAGCAAGATAAAGAAGGACAAGAAGTACTCATTCAAATATGGTACGCTAATCATGTGTCTTTTCTTCTATTTCTTGAGTGAGCTTCCAGGAGACAAAAATATAATTTGGTCAAATGACAAACCATTAGAAGTGCAAATTACGAATCATTTGAGTTATTTGGGTAGTTATGATGCACAAAAGACTACACTTTAGGGATTCTTCAAAAATTTCCAATAATGCAAACTAGGGAGAGAATACCTAGAGCCGTGGTTGAGAAATACAAGGACACCATTTGTTTTATGTTACTATTGATCAATGCAAAATGGAAGCAGTAGAGCCTAGAGGTTTGTGGATCATGCCCATGGGGTATGAAGTGGATGGGCGTGTGTTGGAACTATATGCAGAGCATTTGTTAAGTTAGCCTAGGGATCCAGCTGAAGAGAGATTTGGAACTTATGAAGAAATTTCACAA
The DNA here is from genome assembly GCA_027924645.1 of Cunninghamia lanceolata. NCBI lineage: Eukaryota > Viridiplantae > Streptophyta > Pinopsida > Cupressales > Cupressaceae > Cunninghamia > Cunninghamia lanceolata. The sequence continues at coordinate 2,770,621 of BSBN01000341.1, read as the reverse complement.
AAACTACATCTTGAATTCAAGGCTCCTGAAACCAAAAGGAAAGTAAGGAAATAAGTTGAGTAGTTGGCTGAGAATCTAGGCCTTACTAAGGAAGCTATGAGGCAATTCAGGGAAAGAACAGGAAAGGATGAGAAGGAGAAGCAGGACAAGGAACAAGAAAGCGCTTCAGCAGAACCTCCTTCCAAGTCAAGGTCTACTAGGAGCACTAGTTTAACCTCTGGTGCATCACCTTCTCCTATTGCAGAGAAATCCAAAGAAAAACCTACTGGTAAAAGAACAAAAGAAATGGCCAAGAGGTCATATGGCAGTATGGAGAACAAGGATGAAGAAAAGACTGATTTAGATGATGAGGTTAAAGAGTTGAAGGTGACAGGCACTAAAGCTATTAAAGTGTCTAAGGAAAAGCCCTCTAGAAGCAAAAAGCCAAGTAAGAGGCATAAGTCAGAGGCTAATGTTGAAAAGCCAACTCCTTCTGTGGAGGACATCAATAAGACAATCACTGTAGATGGAAATCTAAAACAAATGACTAAATTCTATGATCATTATAGTGATGCTGACAAAAGAATTTTGGAGGATGCTACTGTAAAATATTTGAATGTATTCAACAAAGCTCTAGTGGAAATTTTGGTAGAAATCCCTAAGAGTTTAAAAAACATTCTAGAAATAAGAAAAGAAGGTGCTAAAGAAAAAGATTTGGAGCTAAGGGAACATGTAATGTCTAGTCTATGTCCGGTGCTCTCCAAAAAAGAAGCAGATAAGATTCTCAAAGAAGTCAGGAATGAATTCAGAAGCAAGAAAAGGATGAATAAGCTGATGATTGGAGACATTGATGAAGTTGTTAAAGAAACAGAACAAATTCTAAAGAAAGCATTGGACAAGAATAAGTTTTATGTGGTTACAGAAGAACCATTTGATACTAAGGATGCATCAGTTCTAAATGATGAAGAACTATAGAAAAATGAGCAATAAACTGGAGTAGAGGATGTTTGCATTCTGGACGAAGAAACATTGAATAAAGAAGATGAAGAAATGATGAAGGAAGATCAAGTAAAAGAAATTGTTGATGGAATTGATTCCTCCACTTTGGATGTTGAGGAATTTGACAATACTGCCACTGAGGATACACCAAATCTTCCAGAAGAGAATGTAGAAGATATTTCTGAGATAGATAAAAGCAAGGATGCTTTTGATGATGATGCAGAGAAGGCAGAAGCAGAGAAAAAGAATGAAAGTGATGAGCAGAACATTGTGATTGACTCTGAAAAGGGAGAAGATGGAGGCCCTGAAGAGCACAAGTCTGAGACATCATTTTGGGCAAGAGACATTGTAGATGCAATGAATTGCAGAAGATTAGGACATAATACAAGGACCAATCAATTTTGATACTTTATCATCAGTGTAGAAGATAAATTTGGCCTCTATTGCACAAGCTAAGGCTAGAGAGGAAATTTTGAAGTCCCATTTAGAAGATAATGAGCTGCTTGGCCTTGCATCTAGGATTTTGGAGAAAATCATGCCCACATTTCAGAAGGATTCTTCAGCATCTCCCTCTGGTCAATTGAAAAGCTTGATAAACTCTATAAGTTCTCATTTTGAAACCTTAGAGAAGTTAGTAGAAGTTAAAGTCAAAAATGAATTTAATGAGAAGAGGTTTGCTAAAATAAAGAAAATAATTAGCTATGATAGATCCAGACTTGATACCAGTGTAAAGAGTCTTCAAAATGCCCTATCTGAAGGTGCAGAGATCTATTAGTTTTGTCTACATAGATCTAAAGCCATTGAAGATATTGAGAAAAAGATTAAGGACATAGAGCTCAAACTATCTAATATTTCTTAGTCACATAGTCCTTTAACTGAGTCTGTAATTACCAAAGAATGCCAAGTAGTGAGTCTGTGGAATGAAGTGAGTGATTTGGAGAAGGAATACGCTGAAATTCTAGTAGATTGGATGAGCTCTGGGGACTGATCTCCCCTAAGATAGAAACTATGTATGATATATTGGTAGAGTCCCAAGCAGCAACTGCTACTAGTGATCCTACTGACCTTCAAAAGGTAGAATCACTGGCATTTTTGTTCAATGGGCACATATCTATCTTGGGTAGTATTAGAAAGAACTAGGACAATGAATTGACAAAGTTGAAAAACATTTTTGGTGATATCTTTTTGCTAATGAACAAAGCCTTAGAACTGTATGTTCATATGCGGAAGTATGTAGAGTTTTGACCCTTGTACATTAAATTTTTGCATGAATTTTGGTATGCAGATCCTAGCCTTTGCCATTGATGTCAAAGGGGGAGAGGAAAAGTAGTGAAAAATGAAGAATTAATCTAAAGGGGAGCATTGGAAATCATAAGTGTATAAAGTAAGGGGGAGTTGTTCTAACACTTAGTCATTTTTCACTAAGTGTTGCCATCAATGCCAAAGGAGGAGATTGTTGGAAAGAGACACTACTAGGCATGTTAGGTGTTGTCATTGATGGCAACTAAATCTATCTTACGCATCTACATTACATCAATGGATCATATCGGAAGTCAGATTGCAGATTTGTCTAAGTTCGGATAGACAGGAACAGAGAATGTGACAGGATTCAACATCTTGGTCTTCAATCATCCACAAGTAATCACATTGAGCTGTGGATATAAGGGAATGTTAAGGGATGTTAGGGCTACCTAAATCCAAGATGTTAGCCTCTAGTGATGAAGGGATTAAAATTTACATACATCTGAGTATTGGGTTTTGGTTAAATAGTTTAGTCCAGTGAATGAACAGGCTGACTTGGTGTTTGATCATTATGTGGATTAGGAGAAGTTGTTGGTTGAGTAATTTGTGAGATCCAGTGGTATTGACTGACATGTAAGGTGACTTGGATATAGAGGTTTTGGTCCACATTGGTGTTTGTGCATGAATTCAGTCGATAGAACAGTGTTCTTAAAAAGACCTTAAGTTTTTCTCAAGGCTGACTACAGTTGATGTTATCTCACGTAGTGGATATATATGATAGATGGATTCAAGCATTTGAGGGTGTTGTTGTGTGAATATGAATGGATAAGTGTGAAGTATAGCAAAATCAAGTGTGAAGGCAAGAGATCTAAGCTCCAGATCATGGCAGAGCAATGAAGCAAAGCAAAAAGAGATGAAGTGTGTAAAGTTAGTATATTGTGCATAATTGGAACTGTAATTCTACATTGTTAGATGTTATTTCTCAGTTTGATCATTCTAATAAACTCTTGTAATTAATTTTGTAGGCAGTGAGCCTCTTTGAGTAGTGAGCTCTGGGCAGTGTGCCTGAAGGCATGTGCCTTCCCATTTGTAATACTTTTAACAGAGTATAAATTCTTGTGGGTTAACCCCCACCGTGGTTTTTCCCTTAACCGGGTTTCCATGTAAAAATCCTGGTGTTCATGTGTTGTGTTCTTGTTGTTTCTATTCATGCTTCTTTCTTTTGAATGTATGTGGTAAATTAATAAAGGAACAAAGTAATAAGTTTTGCAAAACACTGATTCACCCCCCCTCTCAGTGTTCCTTAATTCCAACACATAGAACACTACCCCTCTATTGAATGCCTTGACTACCTTTGACGTCACTGTATCTTTTCCAAATTCCTTGAAAATAGTTCATCACTACTATTGTTACCGAGGTATGCACTCTATTTCATCTGCCAGACTTTACTAGTGTGGAAATGCATACTTGGAGACCTTCAATGCAAGCACATGCCCCTTTCATCTCTTGAAACTTCTGCAACGTGGGCAATCTTCCTAGAACAAGTTGTAATGTGTAGAATCCAAGGAGAGTGTTGATCATGTCTCATATATGAAGCTCTCTCCTTCAATGCAGCCAACAATAACCCTAGAATCTTTCCTCCTTTATATGCAACGTGCCATCTTATATGAGCAACAGGGTGCTTCCTTTTCCACCATGAATGAAGTCATGCCTCAATACAACCAACAAAATTACTATTAGTCTCAATTTAGAAAGAAAAAAAGTGCATTGTATATTGCAAGTTTACAAAGGTAAGTCCAAACATATCAAAAAGATAAATCAATTAAAAAATTGTAGCCTTGTCAACAAATGCCTTAAACAGAGTGTTCAACATAGTCTTGAAATATGCATATTGAACCATTAATTTCAAAACCTTGTTCAAAGTTTAAGAAAGGTGATACACTCAGATTATAGAATGAATTTGACATTATAGAATGAAGGATATCAACACTAACCAGACTAGAACAACATTATCAATAGAAATTTCCTAGAAACCAAGCCCAAGAATGTCATCAAACTTAGACAACAAAAATGTCAACCAGGTGGTTCGTGTGTTGTCTTAGTAAAGACCTACACCATGAAAGAATCCATGTATACATAAATTCTAAATTAAGTTGGTGAGAAAAGATATTTGATATCCAACTAGGAAGCCTTAACATCCAAAAATTACTAACCTAATGTTTCACAAGAAGTTTCCCAACTATGACATAATCTTTACTTAAGAAATTGGATATTGATCCACTGCCATATTGGATCTCAAAGGATTCTCCTTTACAAACAACAAATGATATATATTATTTGTTTAACAACTTCCTTAATAGCCCCATCTAAGAAGACTAAACTAAGTGAGGTTGAAGGTTTGAAGTAGAGTACCATCTTCTTGGTATGTTCTTGACTTTGATGACTTGTATATTGAATGAAAATAACAAGCTAGCTGTAATGTAAAATCATTATTAATCATTGTTACAAAAATAACCACAAAATCCTCTTTAATTAAAATAATCCTTGTAGATATTTCAAGACAAGATATTTCAATTAATTTCTAAGAAAGCTAATTTCACTATCCAAACAACCATCAATCTATTTACTGTATATAATTTCCCAGAATTCAAAATTTGAATGTAGGCTGAGTATTCTAGCAACACTTCTTTTTAAGTTAGATCCTAAAAATTCTGCAGCTTATGTTCTTCTCTAAAACATCTATGCAAAAGCGGGTAGGAGTGTTGAGGTTCAAATAGTAAGGAGATTGATGAAAGATAGAGGAATTAAAAAGATACTTGCATGTAGTTGGATTGAAGGGCATAAAATGGTACATGTGTTTTTGTGTAGGAGACAGATCACATCAACAAACATGGGAGCTATGCAAAATTGGAGAAATTGGCTTGGCAAATGAAGGCAGTAGGGTATTTCAAGATTCAAGACTTTTACTTAATGCTATGGAATAGAAGAAAAAAGAATCATTTATCTTCCACCATAGTGAAAAGTTAGCAATTGCATTTGGTTTGTTAAACATGGCCCCTAGTACTGTGAGGGTAAAATAGTGCATCAATCAAATGAATAACAGATGACCCAAACATCAACAGAATAGAGAAACAAAGAAGATTCAAATGAACACAGCAATGAACAAACACAGCAAACCTTTTCCGTTTCGAAACTTCTGTTGTTCGCCTATCACGAATCGTCCTTTCGCAGATGAGATGAGCCCTCAGAGAGTGCAATCTTTTAAAGCTGTTGGAGGAAGTCGATGGTGAACGGCTATAGTGTGACATGCAAGGAAGATGAGCTCCAATGCAACAATGGTGATCTCAAGCTTGTGGATGACAAATGGGTGCCAAAGGCGCGCTGGTGATATTTCTGCAGAGTAACGATGTCAAAAGCCTGGATGATTAGAATGAAGGGATGAAGCTTCATTTATAGACTCGGAGGAATAGGAATCAATGGTTGAGAGAAGATATGAAGATCAACGGTTGAGGATGGTTGAGGAATGTGCAACCAGTGGAAATGTGACAAGTGTCCCAGCTCCATCATGAAAGGTGGGATGTGACAAAACTGATTGGAGAGTTAACTCCATTGACTGGTCTGTTAACAGAATTGATTGATCAGTTAGAAGAGTGGATTGTGGAACTGACTGGATTGATTGAGGATTTGACTCAACTGACAGGTTAGTTAACAGATTTGATTGATTGGTTAACTGACCTCTGATTGGAGAAGAAATAGGCCATGTGGGTGAAGGAAAATAAGATAATTAAATATTAAATATATTTAATTACATGTGCAACCTGATGAGGTGGACAAGGTGAGGTGGAAAGGTGAGGTGGAATTTTGAATTTAGAACTTTAGGATAGAGGAAATAGGATTAATTAAATAATTTATGATTATTTAATTATGAAGGACAAATAGAAGAATTTTAATTAAATAAATTGAATTTATTTAATTATGGAACAGTGAATCGATTAAATAAATTTGGAATATTTATTTAATTAATAGAAGAATGGAATAAATATTTAGAATATTTATTTAGGATGATTTGTGTCATTTTTAGGCGTATACATTTTGCCCCTCTTTGATGCAATGCAGTTTACAGCGTTGCCTCAAAGAAATTGATAGTCTGAATGATGATACATGCCCCAGTTTGCCCCTGGTACAGGTTAAATGACGATAGGATGCCCCCTCGGGAGATTGGACGGGAAAAATGGCGAAAGTTTTGGAGACGGACGATCTCACGACGAGGAAGGGGTAAGGATAAGTTGGAGGAATAGGGATGCGGTCAGGGATGCGGGAAGAAAACGGGAGGAAAAACGGACACGGGAAGTAGTCACAGTCATCACCTAGCCAGAATTAGGGTTTGGAGGCTATAAATAGGAGCTGGGTCCACAAGAATAGTCATTTGCACACTTGGTTGATCTGGATTGGAGAAAGAGAGCTCAGAGCAAACTTAGAGCAGCATGGCAGCCAGAGCAGCAGACATTCCACGCGAGGAGCACCGATTCGAGCGAGTCCGACGATTCGGGCGGCCAGCAGAGGCAGGACCCCCGGTATGTGCTTCGAAAAATTTCTCCAAGGGTCGAGTTTAGGTGTCATAAATGCCCGTAGAAAATAGGTGAAATGAATGCGCCGAAACGCAGAACGGCGCATATGCCTCGCGAAGCTGCGCTTTTGTGATTTCGCGGCGCATATGCCTATTTCGGCGGCGCATGCGTGAAAGCTGCGCAGTTGTGCAGTCTAGTTGCACTTTCGTAATTGGGTGGCGCTTTTGTATTTATGCCGCACATGCGTGAAATGTAGCAGCGCATTTGTTAAAGTTGCGCATATGTGGATTCTTGCGGCGCATCTGTAATTTAGCGGCGCATACGTGGATTTCTGCGGTGCATACGTTAGAACGGCGCATATGTGCCCTGTAGCGGCGCATCTGCATTTTTGCGGCGCATATGTTGATTTTTGCAGCGCATATACCAGAAATGGCGCATTTACCACCTGTAGTGGCGCATTTGCTTGGGGTGGCAAATTACTTAGCCAAATTGATTCGATTAGCGTCCTGTTTGACGCAAGAATCGATGAGCTATCTCCGAGATTGTCGGAATCTAGTCAAGAGATGTAGTGTGCTGTTTTGATCAATTTGAAATGCTAAGTTTAGTTGATATAGTCCAATAGATATGTTGAGTACGGTATATGCGGCTTGAGACTGACGCCTTGCTTTGCGTGCTTGCAGGAGGAGATACGAGAGACGTTGCAGTCGAGGGAGACGTTCCCTATGCCTCTATTGCAGAGACATATGCTGACGGAGGTTGACAGAGTGGCGCTTGGTGCCATGGGATTAGATTATGTTTGCTTTATCCCCGAGGTGCGGGCGAACCGAGGACTGTTGACAGCTGCCGTGGAGAGATTCCACAGCGAGGACGGGACCTTCCACTTCCCCACTGGAGAGATGACGGTGACGTTGGAGGACGTCTATAGGATACTGCACTTGCCCGTGGTAGGCGAGTTGGTGGAGTACGACGCACAGCGGGACGCGAGACTCGCCGAGTGTCAGCGAGTATTTGACGATCCCGAGCTGGTGGGACAGGTCATCCCTTGGCAGGATATCTATGACTGCTACGACTACTTCCCTGGGATTGTGGCCGGACTGATTGCGGGCGTGGTATGCCCGGATAGGAGATCGCACTGGTTCCCCATTGGATGGGGCAGGATCATGGAGTGGATGCTGACTGAGGGCACTCGATATGCGTGGGGACCTTGCGTGCTAGCCCACCTATACCACGACATGCATCAGGTGGTGTACCACCGCAGCACGAGTCTATCGGCTGGGGTGTTGCTGTTACAGTTCTGGCTATGGGAGCACATAGCGGTGACCAGGCCGATATGCGTCTTTGCTAGGCAGAGGGGAGAGCCGTACAGCTATGGCTACGCAGGAGTGATTTCCCAGCACAGGCTGGGGAAGCTGGAGTATTGGCGGCATACGTTGGATGGGATAGATGTGGTCGTCTGGCGACCATATCTGGACTGCGAGCCTTGGGATGATGAGGGAGATGAGCTGCCCTTTTGCTTTCAGACTAGGTGGTTGATAGGCCGGACACGGCACATCTTGGAGAGGCAGACGGTGGGCCGAGTACTGAGACAGTTTGGCAGGAGACAGGGCATGCCGCAGGGACAGGCCATGTTTGCACGGACACATGCAGAGAGGGTCCGATGGGGGCCGATGGCTTCTTATGAGGAGGCTCTGGCAGAGTTCCAGCAGTTGCCTTATGTGGCATGGGACATGAGGCGAGAGATTGCAGATGCGGGGGTCACACAGGAGTATGAGGATTGGATTACTGCACATCCATTCCTGAGATATTCAGGACCTGGCATGCTGGTGCCTCGTATTGACGAGGCGGACTCAGAGGAGGAGGGAGAGGCTGGCCCGGGGCGGAGGGCCGCTAGAGGAGGGCGAGGACGGGGTGGCCGAGCTGCAGAGAGGCCGAGGCAGCGGAGGAGGATAGATCGGGCTGGGCAGGCAGTGCCAGGACAGGGAGAGGGACAGCAGCGGGTGCAGCAACAGGCACAGATGCCACCACCCCAGCAGGTACCACAGCAGCAGGTGCCGCAGCAGCAGGTGCCCCAGCAGCAGGGGCTAGGACAGGCAGAGGCAGCACAGAGGCCGGTGCAGGGTGAGGCACATGAGAGGACCATAGCCAGCCTGAGAGGACAGGTGCGGGAGCTGCAGGCACAGCTGAGGAGAGTGGAGAGGATGCGAGATACAGATGCAGCGGTGATCGCTGGTTTGACTCGCGAGCGAGACATGGCAGATGCCCGGGTACGCCTGATCCGAGTAGAGAGGGACACAGCAGTAGCTGCCATGGGCACAGATGCAGCGAGTACATTTTTGGTTGGGCAGGTGCAGCAGGCACAGGCACAGGTAGGCCAGTTGCAGACGCAGTTGGCACAGGCGCAGACAGACTTAGCCAGAGCGCAGCAGCAGGCACAGTACTACCGAGGCTTGTACCATGGTGCCGTGTCATCGAGCCAGAGGGCAGGGAGTTTCAGGACTCAGTCTGGGGTGGCTCACAGAGCAGGTCCATCCCAGTCAGGGGCATCTATCATGGGACCTCAGCAGTCAGGAGCTGGCAGTGGTGGCCCACAGCAGCAGGGGTAGTCAGAGACCAGATTTTGTACATTTTGGGACATGTATCACCGTCTATTTAGACGTACATTGTATATGACACTTTGATTTTGAGAGAGATGGTGATATTGTGCATTTGGACATCTTTGTATATGATAGTATGGATGATGATGCAGCTTTGTGTATCTATTGCATGCGTTTATGAGATGATTATTTCTATTGCATGATGTGGTTCTATTGCATAGTTAGATGGTTTATATGATGCTATATGAGAAATACTTTGATATGCTGCTATATGATGTCTATATGATTTAATGTGACAAATGAATGCAAAGTTAATATGATGTCTTTGTGATGATGCAAATGTATGTATATGAAACATGATTTCTATGTTATGATGCTGTATATGTGGTGTGTAAATGAGCTAATGCAGATGTGTGTATGGGACATGATTTCTATGTTATGATGCTGTATAGATATGTGAGATGCTACTGGATATTTATATGATGTAATACTTTGAATGTATGCATTTGTAACATGAGTACTATGGGGTGATGTAACTATATATGTGATGCTCTTATGTTGTTTGATTTTCTGAGCTTTTAAGATTAAGATGTGATGCAAATGTATTGGTGACCTAATGCATTAGATGGTGCAGTCTACTAACCTACTCATGTGCATGACTAGCTTCTACGAATGATATGATATGCTCCTATATGCCTTGTTTTTGTGATGTCCAAATGTACTCTATCGACATAAGAATGACATGATGGATAGAGGAATGGTTGCGAAACGATGACTTAGGAATTTTTCTTGATATCGTTACTCTGCATAGTTTGAATAATGAGGACTGTATGGATGGGTGTATGGATATAGGACGGATGCTTTGCTTTTAGATTGCTTTATTTCATCATTGGGCATTGTGTTTTTGGTATTTTTCTGAAATGTTGTAAGTGAATACAAGCATCGAGGTATAATTGAACCGAGATGACCTGAGTATCGCTTACATGGCGTGTAATTTAGCAAGTTAATACAAGCATCTAGTCAAAGTTGAATCTAGATGACCTGAGTACCTCTTGCATTTCAACAAGCAAGGATTGCCCTCGTTCATGTAAGACCTTTGATGTCCTCGATGATCTTTTGCTGATCATGTCCTTAGACAAGGCGTCGCATTACTAAAGTTTAATCCACAAATAACAAACAAAGAAAGTAATCATGCCCCCATCAGAGCATCTCTAGCTTTTGGCATCCTTGAGTAGCATAGGAAGGTATGATAGCAAAAATCAAGACTCAGTAACTTAACCCTAGGTGCCAATCTACAAAAGCATATTTGCGTTGATATGTGTTCATTTCTTGTCTTAATTTGCATAAAATCATTTAGAAGACCTTGGGTATTTGCCTTGCATTGGATAGGTTAAGATGCCCATAGTCAAGATTTCGACTCGAAGCGCGGGTGTTTGCTTGTATTTGCTTGCTTGGTGAGAAGATGGCACAATCCTTATTGAGAAGACGGACCCTAAGGGACTGACCTAGTGCCTCGGGGGCTCATTGCTAAATGGCCTTGCCTACGTGACGACGCAGAGGCAACGTAGTTCGGGGTAAACCCTAATGGACCATGGATGGACTAGAAGAAAGACGACAGGAATGAAGACAAGAGAGGAGACGAATGGGACTTTGGGAGAGATGGAAGCCTCGGGGGCGCATTAGAATAATGGCCTTGCCTACGTGACGACGCAGAGGCAACGTAGTTCATGGATTTGGACCACAGACACTGACGAGAGACACTGCGCTAGGCTCCCTTCGAGGAGACGGTATGGGACAAAACCTTGGTTGACAAGGCCACAAGGTGAGTATCAAGCCATGATAGGTAACTGTCAAGTGTTTACTGTGGGATGGATATGGGTCGAATGGGGAAAGTAGAGGGAGAATGGGCTCAAGGTGATTGGATTCCCAAAGATGGAGAATGCGGTTTGTCACCAGTAACGCCTGTTTACCAGGTTTTCATCACTTGCTTTTATTTGCACGAGAAGCTAGAAAGTAACATGACGCCTGATTGCCAGGTTTTCATCAGGATACCTATCCAAGGCGCCTGTTTGCCAAGTTTTCACCAAAGGACGATTTTTTTGCATGCTTTCTATTTTTTTCAATTTTTTTGTATTTTCTCTTTGTAACTTTTGCTGATTTTTTCCTTTTTTGATTTTATTGTGCCCCCTTGCATTGGGGTTCTCTTAGGTATAGAACCTGCGAAGGTGCATGCTGTTGATGGGATCATCAAACAACTCACCTTCTGATGTGGCCAACTGATATGCCCCCGATCTGTAAGCTGCTATAATTACATAGGGTCCAAGCCAGTTAGGCTCGAACTTACCTTTCTTTTCTCTGTCCTGCTGGTTGCGAGGGTTCTCTTTTAGGACGAGGTCCCCCATCTTGAAGCATCTTGGTCTAACCTTGTGGTTGTAGCTTCTTGACATCATCTGTTGGTAGGCTTTGAGATGGTCAAAAGCTTTCTGGCGCCGTTCCTCTAGCAGTTCTAGCTCTTGCAGTCTGGAGACTCTGTACTCTTCGTCTGATATGAGACCTTTCAACGACACCCGAAGGGAGGGGAGTTCGACCTCAATAGGAAGGATGGCTTCGGAACCATAGACGAGGGCGTAGGGTGTAGCACCTGTGGGAGTGCGTATGCTGGTTCGATAGGCCCACAGAGCGGGATTGAGCTGGACGTGCCAATCGCGACCGGCTTCATTGACAGTCTTCTTTAGGATTTTCAGAATGGTTTTGTTTGATGCCTCAGCTTGGCCATTACCTTGGGGGTAATATGGGGTGGAGAAGCGATGTTGGATCTTGAACCGTTCACAAAGTTCCTGGACATCTTGATTTTTGAAAGGTCTCCCGTTATCCGTTATGATGGATGAAGGGATGCCATATCGGCAGATAATGTAATTCAGAATGAAAGAGGAAATTTGCTTTCTTGTGACGGTTGATAAGGGAATGGCTTCAATCCACTTTGTAAAGTATTCAGTAGTGGTTATGATGAATTTATGGCCGTTGGAAGAGGGCGGATGAATCTTTCCCACGAGGTCAAGTCCCCACTGGCAAAAGGGCCAGGGTGTCGTTAGAGGTCTCAACTCCTGAGCAGGTGCATGAATCAGGTTCCCATGTATCTGGCACTGTTTGCACTTTTTGACGAACTGATATGAATCCATTTCCATATTGGGCCAGTAATAACCCAAACGCATGAGTTTCTTAGCTAAGGAAGGACCGCTGGAGTGTGTTTCGCAGATCCCTTCGTGCACGTCTCGCAAGGCAGTTATAGATTCTTCTTGTTCTAGACAACGGAGTAAAGTACCATCCAGACCACGTCGGTAAAGGGTATTGGCGACAATGGTGTAACGGGAGGCTTGTCGGATGAAAGTTCGTTTTTGGTTGGAAGAGAGGTCCAAAGGGAGGATATTGTCCTTGAGGTAAGTGTAGGTCTTACCGTACCAAGGCGAATCAGATCCCACTAGGTGGCAAATGGAATGGGTCTCAAGGAGATCATAAGCTGGTTGTCGAATTGTTTCTACTAAGAACTCATACCGTGACTCCTGTTCAGGTATCTCAAGAAGAGAGGCTATGGTCGCCATTGCATCGGCTGCTTTGTTCTCTATCCTGGGTATTTGCTCAAACGAGATGGTCCCGAAATGTTCTTTGAGGTCGTCGACCATTCGCTTGTATGGGATGAGCTTCTCATCTTTGGTCTGATACTCGTCGTTGACCTGGTTTATGACAAGCTGAGAATCACCGTAGACACATAGTGCTTGGATTTTCCACTCAGTGGCCATCTTGAGACCAATTACCAAAGCCTCATACTCCGCTATATTGTTAGTGCATGGAAATAACAACCTGTAGGACTTTGGAATTGTGTCGCCTTGGGCAGTGATGAACAAGATACCTACCCCCGATCCATGGTTGGTGTAAGATCCATCGAAGTAGAGTTTCCAAGGAGATGTTGACAGAGTGAATAGAGATTCATCGGGGAACTCAAACTGCATTGGTGAAGTGTCCTGTAATGGTGCCTCAGCTAGTTGGTCTGCGATGATTTGCCCCTTGATGGCTTTTCTATCCACATACTCTATATCATATTCGCTAAGAAGCATAACCCATTTGGCTAGTCATCCTGTGAGAGCTGCTTTGCTGAGAAGATATTTTAGTGGGTCGATCTTGGCAATGAGTTTGACAGGATGTGCCAACATGTAGTGTCAGAGTTTTTGTGAGGCAAAAACCACCGCAAGGCATGAACGTTCCACCTGTGAGTACTGCAACTCGTAGCCCACTAAGGTTCGACTGATATAGTACATAGCTCTTTCCTTGTTCTCATAGTCTTGCTGCGCTAGGAGAGCCCCAAGAGCAGTAGGTGTAGCGGATATGTAGAGAATCAAAGGTTTTCCTTGGATCGGAGGCATGAGTATAGGAGGATTCATGAGGTACTCCCTGAGCTTGTTGAATGCCTCTTCGCACTGCTCATCCCATTTAAATGGAACGTTCTTATGTAGGAGATGGCTGAAAGGATGGCACTTGTCGGCCAACTGTGAGATGAACCTGCGGATGGCATGTAGCTTGCCCTGTAAGGATCTCAACTGTGTTAGAGTTTTGGGAGGAGGCATGTCCATGATTGCCTTGACCTTGGCCAGGTCTACCTCTATGCCGTTTGCTGACATGATGAAGCCTAGCAGCTTGCCTGATGTGACCCCAAACACGCATTTCTTCGGGTTCAATTTTACTTGGAATTGGTCCAGCCGTTGGAAGACTTTCTCTAATGTGTCCAGGTGTGAGTCCCTGGTGAGTGATTTTGCCAAGATGTCGTCAACATAATCTTCCATGGTCACATGCATCATGTCGTGGAATATAGTTGTCATGGCCCGCTGGTATGTAGCACCTGCATTTTTCAGCCCAAATGGCATGACATTCCAGCAAAAAGTACCCCATGGACAAGTGAAAGCAGTTTTGTGCTGATCCTCTGGTGCTATTTTGATCTGGTTGTACCCTGAGAATCCATCCATAAGTGACAACATTGTATGTCCTGCCGTGAGGTCGACTATGATATCGATGTTAGGCAAGGGAAAGTCATCCTTGCGGCATGCTTTGTTTAAGTCTCTAAAATCGTTGCATAGTTGAACCCTGCCGTCTGGTTTAGACACTGGCACGATGTTTGATATCCATTCGGGGTAATCAATGGCCCTGATGAACCCCACGTCTAACAATTTCTTGAGTTCTTCCTTGACCAGGAGGGCAATATGGGGATGCATTTTTCTCGGTTTTTGCTTTACGGGTTTCACCCCTGGATCCAATGGCAAGTGGTGTAGAATCAGGTTTGGGTCCAAACCTGGCATGTCGGCATATGACCAAGCAAAACTGCCTCTCTTCTTTTTAAAGAATGGTATAAACCTGGTTTTCTCAGGTGGCGTGAGAGATTTTGCAAAGTGGATTATCTTAGGCTACTCTTCGGATCCAATGTTCACTGGCTCTGTTGGCTCTACCACGATCTGTGACCTTTCTTGATACATGTCACTTGGGAGGGTGTCAAGCAATCCATCGTCAGGTGCCACAGTTGGGTTTTCACCTTCAGATACGTCCTTTCTTTTTACTGTTTTATGATCTGACACTGCCGCATGGCAGTTTTCACCGTCAGATCCCTTTTTGATCTTTACATTTTTGCGACTAGAAGGCTTGGCACCCTCCCTGAAGTATGCTACAGTATTGAGTTCGATAGTGAAACCGGCTTTATGATCTCCGTTTGGTAAATGATCTCGAAGTCCCATATAGTCAATGTAGGCATCATCGTTCTGGAACACGTCTAATTGAGGGGTCCCTTTCAGGTCCCAGTCAATAAGCTCAGGGTGTAAGAGGGGAAGGGAGTTGGATGAAAGACCTGATTTGTTGATAGTGTGGATGGAAATACTAGGAGCACCGGTGGGGGTAGTGTTCTGGGTGGTACTTTCTTCCAGGTTGTTTATCGCAATGGAATCTATACTTTCCTCGAAAGCCATAACTTCAGGGAGGGGCAAATCAGACTCCAGTGGTCTGTCCCGTTGCGTTTGTCTCTCATGATATGGGCTAAGGGTTTGGATGGTATCAATCTCCTTGTCATCGTAGGAGTGTTCTGTCAGCTCGTCCCATTCATACTGATTGGAATCATCTGAATCTGCGTCACTATCCTCTTGGAGTGTTTGAATTGTCTCCACTAGGCAGGCATTTTCTTTGGCTTTACCTTTACCTTTGTAGCCTAGGCCAGTCGTGTTTCTAGCCGAAGAGGAGGAAGAGGGTTGTATAGGTTTGATGATCCCCTCTTTTCTGAGGCCGATAGGGCCTTGTCCTTCATATCCCATCCTATGCAAGATGGTTTCACCTCGCCCATAGAGCTCTGTAGGGAGTCTGGGTGGATCTTGGGATGTGTTTTCTTCTTCGGCATAAAGCCATTGCAAGAGATCTCGCTCCTCTGATTCATCGGATAAGGTCCCCCATTTTACAAAGGGGTTTGCGGGAGTTGTAGGAGGAGCAGAGGGCTTTGAAAAATGCCTGGGTTGATGCTTGGGCTGGCCAAAGGAGCGAGGAGACAAGGGCATTTTTGCAAGGTTGAGGCTGTGCTCAATCTGGTATTCCCCTACGCCATTTTCTTTTATGGTGATTTTCATTGGTTTGGTCCGTGAAGAGGAAGCTTCGGCAGTATGGTCTTGTGGCGGAGTAGGGGAGATATGGGCTCGATTGTTGGGAATGACACATTCCGGTTTGGCTTGGAATGAGTTGCAATGCTGGTAGGGGTCGGGGTCGCCGTGTATGGTGACCTGCTTGCCATCGTGTGGGAACTTTATGCATTGATGGTAGGTGGAGGGGATAGCTTTCATGGCGTGGATCCATGGTCTCCCTAGTAGAATATTGTAAGCAAGCTCCCGATCAAGGACTTGGCACACCACATCTTTAATTACCGGTCCCACTTGAATGGGTAGGACAACCGTGCCCTTCGTGGTGCGTTCCTCCTCGTCATAGGCCTTTATGGTAATCTTTCTCCGTGGATCCACTGCCTGTTCAGAGAACCCCAATGCAAGGACTAGCTTCAAAGTGCAAATATTCAAACCGGCACCCCCATCAATGAGAACCCTCTTGATGCGGTGCCTGTGTACGAATACGACAATGTGTAGAGGAGTGTTGTGGAGTTGAGACATGGAAAGGTCATCTTGTTCTGTGAATGATATGGAAGGGGAGGATGTCAAATTACCCACCATGGTTTGAAACTTTTCTTGGGCTAGGTTAGTGGGGACAGTAGTCTCCACTAAGGCTTTCTCAAGAATCTCCTTATGAGAAGGAGATAGACGCAGGAGCTCCAATATAGAAATATGAGAAGGAGTCTTTTGCAATTGGTCGATGACATTATATGGGCGGGGGTTGGACGGAGATGGCGACGACCTTGGAGGAGTGGTGTTGATCGTGACTCTACCACTACAGGTAATTATACTACAACCAGTTCCGTTAGGTCCTGGTTGTTGGTTGGGGGATATGACGTTGACTTGCAGAACATGCTCAGAAATGCAGTTAATGGTGTACTCAAAGGGAACGCTTGCATAGTTAGCATTACTCGACCCACTGTTCTGGTTTGGCCTGTTACGATTGTTGTCATTATTGTTATGGCCATTGGGGTTGTTGCCATTGTGACCATTGTTGTGGTTGTAACCATTGTTGTTGTGGCCGCCGTTGTGATTGTTGTTATACGGCCGGTTGTGGTTTAGGAGAGGATCTCAGTAGGCCACATGAGATTCATTGGAGGTATGCTGTTGTGTTCCTCCCTGATTCTGGTCCAGTATATCTTGTATGACGTTCTTAAGACGGATGCAATTATTGGTTGTGTGCCCCCTTCCTCAATGATACTCGCAATAGTCTGTGTCCTTCCAATAGGGAGGTTTGACTATAGGCTCATAGTCACTTGTTGGCGGTAGAGAAATTTCATTGTTAGCCAACAACTTCCTGAGAGCAGACTCTTGAGATTCTCCTAACGGCGTGAATTTTCTCCTTGGATTCGAATTGAACCAAGGTCTAGATTCCCGAGGGGGTGGCTTGTTGAGTGCACCGTTATTTGCTTCTTCCTTAAGAGTGAATATGGGTTGTTGTTTAGGGGTTGCCGCCTTGGCATCCACTACTCCATCGTTGACCACATTCTTGTTCTTGGTCCAAAACTTTGACTTGTCAGTTGTGTAATTGGAAGGAGGTGTGTCCTTGTAGAGCTTGAGAGTTCCTTTAGCGATCATAGCTTTCTCAATGAATAGCCCCATTTCGATGACTTTGGTGAATGAGGTAGGGCATTGTATCTGAATCTGATAGCTAAGATCGGGATTCAAATTGTGGACAAACATTTCCAATAGTTGTTTCTCAGGCATGTCGTAAGAACACTTGCTAGCTAGCTGTCGCCATCGTTGTAAGAAGGTGGCGAAAGACTCACCACCTTTTTGTTTGGTGTTGCATAGGTCTAGCATAGATACTTCGTGTTCTATGTTGTAAGAGAAGTGCGTTATGAATTTATTGACAAGTTCATCAAAAGTTTTGATTCCTGGTTGAAGACGCGAGAACCACTCCATAGCTTGACCCCCTAAAGATCTTGGGAATAGTCTCATTAAGTAGGTCTCGTTGTGAGCTACTTCTAAACATGCTGCAGTGAATTCCCTGATATGATCTCTAGGGTCCCCCTTCCCTTTGTATTTGTCAAATTTCAGGATTCCGAACTGAAAGGGGAAAGGTTTCATGACCACACTTCTGTCAAAGGGGTATGGTGCTATATCTTCCAAGGAGTAGTTCTTGGAACTAGTGCCGATCTTAAGGTTGGAGATTTCTAGCTTTAGACTCTCAATTTGTTGTCTCACATCCGCTATAGGAGCATTTTGATCTATGTGTTGTTTTCCTCTTTCATTGGCCTGGGGGACCGTGTCATTTGTGCCTCTCTCATGTGCATTTGGGACTGTGTCATTTGTGTCCCTCTCACGTTCATTGTCTGCATTTTCCATGATGGAGCTAATGTCAAAGTCTGCGGGGAGTTTGAGTCCGAGACTAGCAAGATGATGGAAATATTTGGTGGGATCCTCAAGGAGTACTCTCTCCACTAGGCGTTGGAATTTGCTATCTTGCATGTGTGCCACTAATTCTTCACGAGAAATTTCTTCATCATCATCGCATGGTGGGGCGATGTGATCGGAAGAGTCAGCCATTTCAGTTAGCTTGTTGTACTGGGATCGAGTAAGAACCATGCAAGGTGGGGTGGGACGAAATGGACTAGGATTAGAAATTTTGGCAAGGTGTCGACTAAGACTGTAATGAATGGGATATCTAGGACAAGACTTGGACAAAGGGTTTTCTCGCTCAATGACTTCAGGTAAGATGGTTGACACAAGACTCTAGCCACTAGCAAGGGTAGTCGATACCAGTCTCACTGTGTAGGGCTTAGCAAAAGGTACTGTGACCTACTAGGCTTACGTGAATTCACTAAAGAAGGACCTATGTCGAATCGGTATGGGACAGAATGACGTTGGGGCAAGAGTGACTAGGACAGAAGGTGACGGGGACGACCGTCGAAAGAGAGAGAAATGGGTGAAATGGATGAAAACTGACTGCAAGGTTGATTCTGACCTCGGAAAATGAAACTAGGCTGAAATGGGTACTCCGAACAGCTGACGAAAATTTCTCAAAAATAGAGCAGATGCTCACTGTCACACATGCGCAGAAACAGATGCGCAGCAAGAATAGGTAAATGCGCAGTAAGTCGTTGTATATGCGCCGCTCTGGTGAGGTATGTATGCGCAGTAACAGTGCGCAAATGCGCAGCAGAAAAGTATATGCGCAGCAGGTCGGCGTATATGCGCAGCAAGTCGCTGTAAAAGCGCAGCAGAACAGTGTATATGCGCAGCAGAAAGGTATAAAAGTGCCGCAAGTCGGTACAAAAGCGCAGCAAGTCGCTGTATATGCACCGCAGAAATGGGTACATGCGCAGTTCTGGTATTTTTTGGCAAATTTTTGGGATTTTTTCTCTGTTTTTGGTATTTTTTTTGGCTGGAATAGGTCTTCCTGATCTGATTTTATGAATTAATTTATCAAGAAAACACAGCAAGCACAAAGAGTATTTTGTAGTTTTCCATTATTTTTGTAGTTTTTTGACTCTATTTCGGACAAAAGCAAGTACAAAATCCTAGGCGAGAAATGGATTATAAGGGATTTGGGCCACTAAAACAAGAGGTTTGTAATTCGGGCAACCGTTCAAGTGGTTACACGTGCAGCGGCGCTACTCTCCGTTATGGAGTCTCCCAGCCTCACAGGGTTGCGCCTGGGAGGGTTTTGGGGGAGGTTGGCCGTCGGTGTAACATAACAGCACTCATTGCAGGAGGTTTTCACCTCAAGCACAATTTATTTTAAGTGGCTCGGTAGGGCTTGGCGTTAGCCTGTTACCACTCAGGGTCGTTCCCGCTTGGACAAGCGTGCATCCAAGGGCAGGCCCCTCCTAAAGGTTAAACAAGTAGAATGACAAGTCTGGCACTCTGATCACCCAGAAGAGGGGAGAGCATAAGCCTATTGTCATTCGCAAGCACAGAATACACTGATTAATCCACCCTAGTTAAAAAGATAAAAACTAAATGGGCTAAGCTAGTCAAACAAAACTTTGAAGTGATTTCAACAATATTGCAGTGGTTCAATTTTAAGTCCCCGAAAGCAGTTGTGAGTTCAGTTTTAGATCCACGTTGCACGAGATTGTTAACTTTGAAATTCAGGTCTCACGATATAGCAATGGTTCATTTTAACTTCAGAAAGCAGTTGTGAGTTCAATTTTAGGTCCACGTTGCACGAGATTGTTAACTTTGAAATTCAGGTCTCACGATATAGCAATGGTTCATTTTAACTTCAGAATGCAGTTGTGAGTTCAATTTTAAGTCTTAGATAGCAATAACTTGGAAGTTTGTTTGCAATGCAAGCATGAAATAAACCAGTTACTTCCTCCCTAATTAAGACTAGATGAAGATTTGTAATGAACAATCATTTTACTCTTTCCCAGAAAATGAAATGTGAGCTTAGTTAGATGCGACTACATGTAACTGAACCCGAGCCTAACCTGCAAAACCGCTCCAGCAAACACCTGCAAAAGGGTTAGCGTTAGCAAAATACTCTAGAAAAGTGCTAAAACCTGAGCCAGTTACAAATGCACAGCTTCAGTGATCAGATGCGCAGAAGTGATCAACAGAAGCGCAACATTAACGAATGCGCCGTAAAAATGAATATATGCGCCGTTAAAATGAACAGATGCGCAGTTTTAACGTATGCACAGCAACAGTCGTCATAAGCGCCGTAACAGACAACAGATGCGCTGTTTTAACGTATGCACGGCAATATTGTATGAAAGCGCAGCTAAAATCAACAAATGCGCAGTTTCAACAAAAGCACAGCAACAGTCTATAAAAGCGCAGTTACAGTCAACAAATGCGCAGTTTTACAAAAGCGCTGTAACAGTCTTCAAAAGCGCCGTAAAAATGAACAGATGCGCCGAAAGAACCTGTGCGTGACTCTGCAGGACGTGTACGGAACCTGCCTTCAAAAAAGCTCAAAAACGGTAAAATAAAGGGGCAACTGCCCCACGGTGGGCGCCAAAAATGTGAGGGTAAAATAGTGCATCAATCAAATGAATAACAGATGATCCAAACATCAACAGAATAGAGAAACAAAGAAGATTCAAATGAACACAGCAATGAACAAACACAGCAAACCTTTTCCGTTTCGAAACTTCTGTTGTTCGCCTATCACGAATCGTCCTTTCGCAGATGAGATGAGCCCTCAAAGAGTGCAATCTTTTAAAGCTGTTGGAGGAAGTCGATGGTGAACGGCTATAGTGTGACATGCAAGGAAGATGAGCTCCAATGCAACAATGGTGATCTCAAGCTTGTGGATGACAAATGGGTGCCAAAGGCGCGCTGGTGATATTTCTGCAGAGTAACGATGTCAAAAGCCTGGATGATTAGAATGAAGGGATGAAGCTTCATTTATAGACTCGGAGGAATAGGAATCAATGGTTGAGAGAAGATATGAAGATCAACGGTTGAGGATGGTTGAGGAATGTGCAACCAGTGGAAATGTGACAAGTGTCCCAGCTCCATCATGAAAGGTGGGATGTGACAAAACTGATTGGAGAGTTAACTCCATTGACTGGTCTGTTAACAGAATTGATTGATCAGTTAGAAGAGTGGATTGTGGAACTGACTGGATTGATTGAGGATTTGACTCAACTGACAGGTTAGTTAACAGATTTGATTGATTGGTTAACTGACCTCTGATTGGAGAAGAAATAGGCCATGTGGGTGAGGGAAAATAAGATAATTAAATATTAAATATATTTAATTACATGTGCAACCTGATGAGGTGGACAAGGTGAGGTGGAAAGGTGAGGTGGAATTTTGAATTTAGAACTTTAGGATAGAGGAAATAGGATTAATTAAATAATTTATGATTATTTAATTGTGAAGGACAAATAGAAGAATTTTAATTAAATAAATTGAATTTATTTAATTATGGAACAGTGAATCGATTAAATAAATTTGGAATATTTATTTAATTAATAGAAGAATGGAATAAATATTTAGAATATTTATTTAGGATGATTTGTGTCATTTTTAGGCGTATACAAGTACAACCATTAGAGTTGTTAAGAACCTTCGAGTATGTTCTGATTTTCACATTACATCTAAATTCATTTCCAAGATTGTTGCAAGAGAAATTGTTCTAAGAGATATGAACCATTTCCATCATTTTAAACAAAGACAATGTTCTTATGGCGAATATTGGTGATGCTAAATGAAACAATCTGAAATTAGGCTTGCACTATAATAATGTGCACTACATCAGATATCCATTAATAATGAAGGGACATACATCAAAGCATAACAACAGGGTTTTTTTGGTTATATGTTGTAGTTACAATTTCCCTGGTAGACATACATTAAAATGTGGAAGCATAGACAAGGCAAGCGAACTATTTCAAAATTGCCTCAAAGAAATGTGATATCATGGAATTTCATGATTAAAGGATAAGTTTAAAATGGGTTTTTCTAAAAATTCCTTAGAAAATTTTAAGAAAACACAACCAGTGGGTGTAAATCCCAACTCCTCAACCTTTGAAAGTGGCCTTCCTACCTGTGTGTGAATTAGAGCTTTAGATGAGGATATGAACATCCATCAAAAGCTCATTTGGAAGTAGATTTTGATCAGATATTGTAGTTGCAAGTTCCACTTTGGATCACCAAAGCCTTCACAAAAATTTCTACACAAAATTCAATAATGAAGAATTTATGCACAAATTCTCTTTTGAATGATGCACAAAGCCTCCACCACAACACTGCACGGTTTATTGTTGGGCCTTGCAGTGATGTGGGAATCACCTGCATCACCACAAGGCCCAACAATAGTGCAGTGTTGTGGTGGATGCTTTGTGCATAAATTCTTCATTATTGAATTTTGTGCAGATGCTTTTGTGAAGGCTTTGGTGATCTGAAGTGGAACTTGTAACATTTCTACTTGAATAAATAGGTGGATAAGGTACACTCTTCATTCCACTAGCTCTACTACCTCCAACTGGACCTATGACAAGTGATTGAAGGAATAAATCACAAAAAATATCATCCTATCTATTTATGATGTTTTGCTAAGTATAAAAAAATTAAACAAACAAACTACAAAGCACACAAGTACATCTCTTAGTTGTATAGACCAAGACAATTCAACCACCATTATACCACTCAATGAATACTAACCAGCTCCTAAGTCATGATCTAGATGACTCCTTTGGCACCTTGTAGGTGGTCCTACATATGAAAGCTCTGGGTCCTAACAAAAAATGACAAAATCAAGGAGTTCAAACCAAGAATAAATAATATAGGGAAAATAACCTACAATAAATATTTAAATTAAAATAAAAAGACTACCAGATCTAAAAATGGGTGCTTGACAGATCAACTCACATCCATTTGAAGTTGTCACCCAACAGAGTCTCAACTATGTTTCATGGAAACAAGAAAAATGTATTTCTTAGGGAAAGATGGCTTATCCATTTGAGAAGGTTCATGTATTCATGAAATGAAACAAGGTTAGTTAAGAAGCATGTGGATTCAATTCATCTTCTATAGTGATTCTCCTACAATGTTCTACAAGTGATACACATCTATACATACATTTGATAAAAGAACATTCAAGGACTGATACCTCACAGAGTTCCAGCTGCAGACATCAAAAACTATCACTAAGACTTAGATTCAACTACATATATACAACCCCCAACCCAATAATCAAATCCATAAGATTTTGATTTGATATTCCCAAACTCAAGCTTTTAGCCTAGGCCCTAGGCTACAAACTCTACAAAAGTACTCAACCTAAAAGAAACGACCTAAATTTTCAAAAAATACTTCATTGCTTCAGCAAGCATGCAATGATTTTGTTGGATACTAATTCAACCAATAGACAAAGACCGAAAGCAACTAAGGCCTTATATTTAACTCCAATCTTTCAATAATTATATAAGTTAGATCAGCCCATAATGTTTCATTTAGGATTTAAAGTTTTACCTTTGATTAGCATGAAAAACTTAAGTATGTATGGTTTCATAATAGGTGAAATACAACTAAAAGTTCACCATAAACAAGAGATTATTTACCTGGAACAACAAATGGATAAGGAACTGGTGGTTGTGAAGGTGATTTCTACTAGCCATTAAGAGATCCTAAAGTAGGACTAGGTCTTACTAGTGGAGGACCTTGCATAAACCATGAGAAATTATGCATGATCATTAGGAACTCTATCAAGTCATTAAAGGTATGCACAAGCTTTTTAAGGGTCTGTGAAGTTTTCTAAGGGTTTATGAGACATTTGTAAGGTCTATATAGAAAGACTTATAGAAATGCTACAGAAGCCATAATAGCCCTGTACATGGCCCAGCCAAGACAAGAATAGATTGGTTTGTAGTCATTCATTAGGACCATTCAAAATTCTCATAGTCCCACTTGGCTTCATGCAAATTTCCTTCCATAAATCCATCTTAGAGATCCATATTTCTTTTAAAATTATTCCAGGAGTCATTCATAAGCACCCCATACCAAGTCCATGTGAAAGATATTTGTATTTTTGACCATTGATGTGTTTTTCTCTCTCACTACAGTCCCGCAAGTCACTCAAAAAGTCTTGGCAGGTGTGTGGGAACCAAGGATAACAAGGAATAGTTATTGCTATCCCACAACATGAAGAGATTGCACTTGCGGCATCGCGGTATGCAGAGATCGATCACCGCTATCTTGTAGCGGTCTCAAAATGAAGTGGCAGGATGGTGGTATAAATTTAAGTGGCATATGATAGTTCACCGCGGTCCTGCGATAGTCAAGAGAATAACCGACGGTAATGCAGTAAGAAGGAGTAGAGGAAAACAATACACCACACCCTCGTGGCAGCCTCAATTGAGGCTTGTGGTATGGTGGTAAGAAGGAGCAGAAGAAAATAGTACACCACACCCCCACGATGGCCTCAAGTGAGGCTTGTGGTATGGCAGTATAAGGAGTTTAAGTTATGTAAGTGTTGAATACCGCAGCCCCATGATAGTTTCAATGAAGGAGTGTGGTAGTGCGGTGAAAGGCTTCAAGTGATGTTTAGTATACCGCGGTCCTATGATGGTCAAAGAAATAGTTTACGTTACTGCAATAGGGAACAAGTCATGGTGATATAGTTGAATTTTTGAGACAATATTTCTCATTGGCCTGATCAAATCAAAGAACACTTTTTTTGCCTTTTCTCCACTATTCTTTTATGAGCTAAGTAATTTCAAATTTGATTGCTATCATTTACAATGCATTTCTATTGCATTTCAATCTAAAATGTTTGATCCATTATTGGATTGTTGTCACCTTTACAGACATAAAAATGTACTTGTTCTAATATTTTAAACTTATGACAAGTCAAAGTGGGTTGTGCTTGTTTAGTAGCTAGTTGAAATTTAATTTGAATGTACTTCTTCTTGATGTTCCCCTTGACTCATTATCATTTTTGTTTGTCATCTTTCTTTTTGGCTAGCAACAAACATGTGATGCATCTGTTGTGATGTCCTATGGATGGTGGCTTTTTCCAAATTATTTTCAAACTATTTTGAGTTCTAGGTGTACACCTTGTGGAGACTTATGGCATATTTCTATGCTTAATTTTTTTTCCAAGGTTACAGTGAGCTGATAAATGCAATTATTCCAAAGGTAGTGGAAATAATTTTGGAACAATTATTTAAGTTCTCTCTTATTGTTCATATTTGTGTAATTTTTGATTTTGCAGATTTTTAATAGCCTTGTTTGATGAGTCTTGGAAATTGGTTTCAATTTATATAGTAAAGATTCCATTTGGAGCAAAGAAGATTGTGCCAAGTAGTTGCAAAGCCATGATTGGTTAGGTTACTAGTGGGGGAAGGATAGAAAAGCCAATGCCCAAAGCTGGCAATGCATATCATAAATATAAACTGTTGGCCCAAGGTTTGTGGTGTGGCAATGAATCCTGTTGAGCATCCTCATGGTGGTGGTAATCATCAACACATTGGGCATGCCAGTACTGTGCGTCGTGATGCTCCCCCCAAAAAAAGTTGGTCTCATTGCTGCTCAGGGATCTTTTTAGTGGCAAATCTTTGCCAATTGGTGAATAGTTCAAATCCGGGAATTCAAAATTGGCAAATATATTACAACTAGCGAGGGGCTAAATCACCTGATTTTTCCAAAAAAAATATTTTCTATGGGTTAACTGCCAGAGAATTGTTTTTTTAAACCAATAAATTAATTTTTTTCACCAAGTAAATTATGCATCATTAGAGCTGATTCGCCAATAGTTTTTAATATAATTATAAATCTTAATTGGATTCGCCATTAATATTATATTCTTGTCATTACTTTAGGGGTAATATCACCATTATTAAAGTGGTTTTTCATATACTTGTTGGTGATTGTTTTGAGATAGTCATAACAATTAGTTAAAATTCACATAAAATGAACCAAAACTGACTTGAAAGATATGAAGGAATCAGTTGAGATTCACTTAATCCCAAGTTTAATATGGTTAGGTCTTGACCTGTTGAGCAAATTCAGTTGGTCAATGTGAAGCTGTAATGTTCAAGGGGCCTTACGTAATTTAGGGTTTCTTAATAGTTTACTGGGCTTAAACTATGCAAAAGATCATAAAAATCAGTATGTTAATCATACCTTTTGCATAAAGTGTTACTGTGCTGCAAATTTTTAAAGGTATTCTTGAATTATTGCAGCTTTCTCTTCTTAAATGTTTATGAAAACTGTCTACTTTCAAACTCTGTTGTTCATGCTCTTCAAATATGAGATAAATTTCCTTCAAATTTCTATGTTTTAAGCTAAGTATTTTCAAATGGGTTGGGAAAAGTTAGAAAGATCTAAACTAAACATCTATTTAAGGATCTAAATGTTCTGTTATGCACTTTGTAAATCATATAGCAATTTGATCAAATCCATAGACAAAACCCTAAGTGTAAGTTCTGAGAATTTTCACAAACATACACCTAAAATTGCAAGCTCTAAGAGAAAAAATTGTTTCAAACACAATGAAGAGCAAGAAAACACTCAGAAGATAGATGCAGAATTCCAAATTCAATTGTATTAGAAATAGATAGTCATATAAGATTTACAATGTCTGAATGACTCTTAGCTTCATTGATCAAACTATAGAAAACTTACAAGCCTTACAGATACAGCAAGGAGGCAGGATGTTCCACACACTCCTTTTTGCAGACACAGGCGACCTCCTTCTTCTACTTCTAAACTAAAAGGTCCCTCTATTCTAAATGTTATGTTTTACAATTCTCTACTACTACAGATCTGTATGTAGCCCCTGTGTAAAGTTTTATAATGTATAGAGGCACAATATATAGACTTTGATTGTCCTCAATATAGCTCAAAACCCTAGTTAAGCAATGGTTCAAACCTCTGGTTACAACAATAAATGTTGGAGAACAAGTCTCCCAAAATAAATATCCCTGAGCATACATCAAATCTGGGTGAAATATGCCCTTCTGGAAACCCTAGCAGCTTAATATTAACTTCTATGGTCTGCTGCAATAATGTCTTCAGTTGCATTTTGTCTTCATCAATGAAGACCCTTGACTTCCTTACCCTTCATCCTTATCTTCCTCTTCTCCTGAGATTGGATCTCCTTTGTATGACATCATCACCATTAAGTTTCAGCTCCCTCCTCAACAGCAAACCTGCAAAAACAGACCAGTAATAAGTATTATTTCACCCAATAAACCTACAGGAAATTAAAACATATGTTAAAACAAGGCGTGACCATGTAAATGAAGAAATCGGGCCCAAAATTTGTGAAAATCGTGCATCCAACTTGCATATTCAACGTTAAAACCAGTCGAGTCAACCATCGCTGACTGAAAATATGCATTCGGGCTCAAAATGCCCCCAAAACCCTATCGCACTGTTTTCCCGCCCTTTCGGCGTGATATCCACTCATCGGCGAGTCCAAAAAATTCTCGACCGATCCCCTTTGTTTGGCCGATATGGCCCTTTCATTTGGCATACATTCCACTATTCATTGGCCTGACCTCCCACCATTGGCGTGAGCCCAAAATGATTGGCCGATCACTCATGCTACACCGATCCTTCTCCTTGTTTAAATCTTTGTATCTTTCGATATACAAGCTAGGTGTGATACATTTGTTTAACCAGATTTTAATCTTTTTTAGTTCTGTGGCTTGTATGTCCTTAATGCATATCAGTTTGTATATCAGAAGATACAAATGCATATGTATACAAAGAATTTTCTATATTTTAACTTTTCTTTGAATCTGAGCTTTGTATATTGGCATGCATCCTTGAATATACACTGAGTAATGATGCATCCATTTAACCAAATTTAATTCTTCGCAGAGATCCGCTTCATATGTTTATCGCAATGCATAAACTACCATGTATGTTTTGCTTTGCATCCTCAAATATACATTTAGATTTTATACATTGGATTAATCGGATTCTACTTCCATTTGAATTCTGGCTTGTATGTTTACTGCAATGTATGCTTTGAAACATATATACAAATGCGGACATATACAAGGATTTAACTCCATTCCATAATGCTTTCGATTCTGCTCGATGTATAAATGCATTGTATCTTTTAGATATTCAATTCGAACATGATACAAGCATTTAATCAGATTTCACTTTCTTCTTTGATTCCGAGTTGTATGTATCTCTTTTGTATCTTTCGATATGCATTTTTTAAAAAACATACATGGACTTAACCTTGTTTGATAAATTTTTGGTTCTGGCACTTGTATTTGTGTAATGTATGTTTGAAAATATACAAGTCCGAAACTATACAATGACTTAACACTGTTTTAGTAACCTTTTAAGTCCACGTTGTATATTGGCATTATACGCATACAAGCCCCTTTTCAAATCTATGGATATACAATGAATTTACCATATTTAAAACCCTTTTCATGTCCACCATTGTATATTTCGTTGTATGTTACTCAAACATACAAGCCTGTGGACATACAACAAATTAACCATGCTTCATAACATTTGAATTCCGCGCGATGTATATTGCCAATGTATATTTTACCTTGTATATTTTGACCTGCCAAACATACAATGCAAGATATATGCAACGGAACTCAAATACCTATTCATTTCAACTCTAAGTTATTTCGGATCCATCTTGTATGTATACATAAAGCTTTTGTTTAAAATGCATACAAGGAAAAAGACATATGATCGGCTTTGTATATGAAAGTGATATACAAAGGGGATCGTATGTGTATTTCAAATGACCCAATCATGCAAGAAACCCTACTATATGAACCTGATTACAAATGCGACTAAGTATAAAATGACTTTGCACATACAAAGGACTTTGTATATGCAAACAGCAAACCCTTCCCTTGTACATTTTACCAAAATGATCATAACTTGCAAAATATGGTGAATTTTAAGATAGTTCAAAAAGCAACCCTAGCTCATTTTTCACAAGGAATCCAACCATATCATGTCCTAGTACTGAAAATATATTTTTTCTCTATTTTTTAATAAAGTTTGCAATTTTAACCCCTTTTTCCCTTTACCACCAAGAAAAATAGCACACACAAAAGCAAAAGCAACAGCCACAGCAGGGGTCCTCATTTTGCTAAGGAGTAAAATGGGGCGTGTTGTGAACATCACAACAACTAGAAACCAAACAAAATAATTAAATTCAAAGTTTTCAGGAAAACTAAATGAAATAAATCCATAACTTCCAACTATCTTTCCTACAAATTATTATTCAACTTGAGACCTAAGGTATTCAATAAGGGTGCGTGAATTTTTATTTTCAGTTTAGGTGTGTGCACATGATTAACTATCCTCATCTTGAAGATCGGTTGAACAAACTAGTGATTGACATTAGCCTATGTAGTTGAGGATATTCCCTCATAGCCAACTGGATAGAGCCTTGCTGCCAGCGAGCGTCTATAGCCCTGACAAAATTATCATTACAATTCTCCTAAGTAGAGCCCCACTGGCAGTGAGCGTCTATAGCCCCAGTAGAGTTACCTAGATGGCTTAATCTGGATTTTTAGTATAATCCGCTTTATTTTTTATATTTTATATTTTATTGATTTTGATGTTTGGTAGATATTTCACAAGATATAGCAATATGTAACTTTATGATGCAAGGAGTGAACACTTACTGAAATTAAGCTGAGAATTGTAATGGTAGCAAGGGTGACCTCAGATTTTTCACCTAATATCTACACTGGTAAGTTCAACAAACCCAAGGATTTTAGGTGTGTCATCGTGAGAAACTTTCTTTGAATTCTCAATCACTTTTATTGAATACAAAATTTAACAAGTAAAACAATTCTCTACACTCATGACAGTCACAACAAGTTATGCATAAATTGCAAATGGTTAACTTGAATATTCTAAATTTTATACTGTTTTCAATGGTTGTTAGCTTGCTCCTTAATACTCTAAAGAAGAACAAAGATCCCTACTGAGGAGACAACAAACAACCAACAATAGACTGTACAATAAAAACAAAAGAAAAGAAAAGAAAAATGAAGACTGTACAAACAACAAAAACAGAAACAAAACCACAAAATAGAAAGAAACAAAAACAAAAACAAAAGAAAACTATACACTACTTACACTATATAACACAAAGAATGGACTGCCCTTTACCTCAAGCTTGGAAGTAGTGTTTCAAATGTTGGCCATTAACTGGTAATGGCACATTTTCCCTAGTCAAAGTCTTGAGTCTAAATGTGTTGTCTCCTATTATTTCTGAGACTTGTAATGGACCTAACCATAGTTTGTAAAATTTCCCATGACTCCCTTTCTTTTCATGTGCTTTATTCCAGCACAGCACTAAGTCTGATATCCTAAATGTTTTGACTCTTGCCCTCTTATCAAACCACCTCTTAACTACTGCTTGGTGTTTAGCAAATTTCTCGATGGCTTGACCTCTTTTCTCATCTAGTTGTAGCATTTGTACTATCCTGGCTTCTCTATGATTATCAAAGCTTAAATACTCATTGGCAAACTTCCAAATTGGTATTCTTAGATTTATTGGAAGTATGGGATCAGTCCCATAAACTAAATGATAAGGTGCACTGCCTAAAGCTGTTTTGAACTTAGTCCTATCTACCCACAATGCATATTTTAACAAGGTATTCAACTCTCTAGGACTCTTTGCAATCAACTTCTTGATTATATCTAATAAAATTTTATTCATAGACTCAGCTAATCCATTACCTTGAGGGTAATAATTTGAAGAAAACTTTAAAACAATCCCATATTCAAATGCCCATTTAGAAAACTTTAAAGAAGAGAAAGCAGGCCCGTTGTCACATACCAATGAATAGGGAGTTCCAAACCTAGTTATGATGTTCTCTTCAAGAAACTCGATAACTACCTCAGTTGTGGAGAACTTGTAGCATGTGGCCTCAATCCACCTTGTACAGTAGTCTGTCACTGTTAGTATGAACTTGTATCCTGCAGAAGATGGAGGATTGATGACTTTGATGAAATCTAGGCCCCAATGTGCAAATGGTCTTGACTCAATTACAGGCTATAATGGATTGGCCTGATTTCTTCCCTTATCTGCTGCAGTCTGACAGGTGTGGCAACTTTTAATGTGACTCTCTATATCTTTGAACATCGTGGGCCAGTAATAGCCCGCCCTTAATATTTTGTGTTGTAGCTAGATGGGAACCATGGCCTATTCTGTACTTCTCATGCAGTTTTGTTAACACTTTATCCACTTCAGCTTTGTTTAAACATCTCAAATAAATTCCCTTATGGTTCTTCCTGAATAGAAGACCTCCTTGCACCATATATTTTTGTGTTTTAATCTCCAAAGCTCTCCTCTGAGAAGCCTTCATCCTGTTTGGGTACTTTCCAGCTATTAGAAAAGCGTTTAAATCACCATACCAATCTGATGCGTACTGGGAATTTAGTACATACTGCCATTTTATCAAATCTGGGTCTGTGTTCGCTATTGCTTGCACTAACACCTGCCCTCTAACCAGCTTCATGGGAATGATTTCCATGTCAAATTCTTGCAGCGTGGTGATCCATTTGGCTCTCTTTTCTCTAGGTTCGTTCTGCATCAGCAGCATCTTTACTATTGCGTTCGGCACTATGGCTTTGACCTGGCTACGCAAAATATAATGTCTGAATTTCTTCATAGCCCTCATTAACACAAATGCTTATCTTTCGGTATCTAGATATCTTAATTGTGCATCTTTCAGAGGTACGCTCATAAATGCAATGGGCCTTTCGTCATTGTCTGCACCTTTCTGTGTCAAGGCAGCCGCAACTGAATGGGAGGATGCGAAGGAGTAGATATAAAATGACTTTATGTAGTCTGGGCTTGTTAGTACAGGGGCGTTAGAAATGACCCTCTTGATATCTTTGAATGCAGCCCTAGCTATAGGCATCCACTCCATTTGTGTGTCCTTCTTCAACATGGCATTTAGTGGCTGCATGATTTCTGCAAAACCAGTGATGAACTTTCGAACAAAGTTAATTTTACCAAAAAATGATTTAAACTCTTTCCTACTGTTGGGTATTTGCAAATTCTTTATTGATTCTATTCTATCAGGGTCAATCAATATTCCATCTTTAGAAATGACATGCCCTAGTAATTTACCTTCAGTTACTCCAAATGAACATTTTTTAGGGTTGAGGGAAATTCCATACCTCTCACATCACTTAAGTATTTTCTTGAGATCTTCAGCGTGAGTGGATGCATCTTTGGAATACACAGTTAGATCGTCCATATACATAACAATGTACTTACCTGATAATCCACGAAATGCAATGTCCATGGCTCTCTAAAAAGTGGTACCTGCATTGATCAGACCAAAAGGCATCTGTCTATATGCATAATTTCCCCATTTACAAGTGAAGGTGGTTTTTAATCTGTCA
Organism: Cunninghamia lanceolata; assembly: GCA_027924645.1. Taxonomy (NCBI): domain Eukaryota; kingdom Viridiplantae; phylum Streptophyta; class Pinopsida; order Cupressales; family Cupressaceae; genus Cunninghamia; species Cunninghamia lanceolata. The sequence continues at coordinate 2,737,753 of BSBN01000341.1, read as the reverse complement.
TCTCTATCTATTAAAACCTGGTTATAGCCCGAGAAACCATCTAAGAAAGACATCATTTTTCCCCCGTTCATTGCTTGCAGCACTTTGTCTATTGGAGGCAGAGGATAATTATCCTTTTCAGATGCTTTGTTCAAGTTCCTAAAGTCTACGCATAACCTGATGTCTCCATTTTTCTTCCTTACTAGTACTAGGTTAGCTACCTAGGTTGAATGTCTGACTGGGAAAATTATTCTGGCAGACAATAGTTTTTTAACTTCTTCGAAGATTAAAGGTTCTAAGATGGCATTCATAGGCCTTTGTTTCTGCCTAAATGGTTTAAGATCTGGCCTCAAAGGTATTACGTGAGTTATGATGGATGTATCATATGTTTTCAAGTCTTCATATGTCCATGCTATTACGTGTTTATAATCTTTCAAGGCATCTACAATTTCTTTTCTTATTTTCTCAGAGCAAGCCTTCCCGATTAGCATATTTTGTGGATTTTACTCTGTCCCTAAGTTGTACGGATCACACTTACCCCCTGTTTTGGGTAAGTCTTTCTGTCTTATTATTCCATCAAAGTCAAAAATATGTTCTGAATCAATTACCCCTTTGGGTAAGAAGTTTCTCTTCAAGTTGATTATATCCTCTTCATGCCATGTTATCTCAGGCCTTTCTTGTTCATCAATGATTTGAGCCTCAAATATCTCATTACAAATCAGGAAATCAATAATTTGCTGATCCCCTCCAAATACCTGAAAGTGTGTAACATTATCTGGGATACTGGGAACATTAACTAACTCAACAACAAATCATCTCAGACCTAACAGTGTCAAAGGTTCTAATGTACTAGCAACAACTGCTAGTGCATCTGGCCTGTGGTTCAACTCTCTAGGGATATGCTCTATGTTGAAAGCATCAAATGAATCTATTAAACCCCATACTCTATGTCTGTAACAAATCATTTTCTTGTAATTGCAAGCATATAGCTTCCTTATTTGTTTGACTACTAGTTCAGAGTCTAAAAATACCTTAATCGTCTTCACCTTTTTCTTGATGGCCATGACAAGTCCCAAAATTAAGGCTTCATATTTAGCAATATTGTTAGTATAGGAAAACTGCAGTCTATATGCTACTAGATATGATTTACCTCGAGGATCTATGAGTTTAATACCTACACCCGCACCCTGTTTTGACTTGGACCCGTCACATTTTAGTGTCCACATGCCATCTTTACTTTTCTGACTTTTTACCTTGGCATGCTTTGTCTCTTCTATCACTTGTGAGGTGTTGGTCTGCTTGTTCATGGGTATTTCTGTTTGGTCAACTTGCATATGTGTATTTTTATCTTGCAAATTAGAAAGACAACTACCCTTGTTCTTTATTCCCTCTCCTAAATCCGAAATCAGAGTATCTATATTACTCTGCAAGCATCTCTATGATTGATCAAGATTCACACTTCCCTCCTACAACCCTACTCTCTTCATGTATTTTTTGTATTCATATTCAATGATGTCTTTTCATATTCCACAACTCTCCTTAGAATGTGGCCTATCGTGAACTCTACACATGCCCTTATACAACTTACATTGGACTGGCAGATTTTGTTTAATGCATTCTTCCACCTCTTATCTAATGGTATGACCAAATTTGTCTACTGCACAGTTTTCTTCATCTGAAGAATTTCTATCAGACTCAATGAATAATGTTGTCTCCTTGCTTACACATTTTTCTCTATAGTTTAACATCATGATCTCTTCAATTTGCACCCCATTGTTAGTAATCCTATAAACACTAGGTTCAACAGCAGCATATAATATTTCATTCATTCGATTATACTCTGTTATCATATGTTTCATCCTGGGTTCTACCTCTATTCTAATCTGGATTGGGACACCTCTCCAAGGTAGCCACATATGTGAAAAATCAGTGGCCATATATCCATTTAATGTTTTGGACCAATCCCTACTCAGCGACATTCCATAATTCACGGGTATATCCACTATTTGAATGTCAATGAATTGGCTCACCCTAGGGTCTGAAGCTAATTGCATCTGAATGTTCATTAGTTCTCCTATCACACTAACCTCAATTTTATCTATGTGACAACCTTGGCGGATCTGGTGGGAGTCAGCCCCAGAGTTTTACATATCCCTAAGGGCATTACGTTGGCTGACGCACCAGAGTCCACCATGCAATTGTGTATGTTCTTCCCACAAAATCTAATAGTTAACAAGAAAGGAGGAGCATCTTTCTTATCAGCATACATGACTACAATTGTATTGGAAGGCTACTCAATTTTCTTACTTTTCTCTTTAGGCGGTGAATCTCTATTAGGAACAGCTATATCAGCAGCAACCTCATCTGTCATGGATGTATCCAGATATTTTATAAAAGCATTTCTGATCCCTGGGGTTTTCAATAATTCATTCAGAGGTATACAGACCTTAATTTTCTTTATTTTCTCTGACAAGTAGCTCATTAATCTTGTTGTCTCTACTGTTTCAATTTTACTCATTTGGGTCTTTTGTACTGTTGTTCCACTATTTGTATGATGATTAGGTTTAAGTATGGCGGGATTGTTGCTAGCATTCTGATCTAGGGGTGTATTGAAGTTGTTAGGAGGAATGGAAGTGGTAAAAGGTCCTCCTGGCCTAGTGTTGTTCCTTAAATTGTAGGTGTGGTTTCTATTCGTCTGTTGAAAAGCATGCACCTCTTCTGTTTTAGTCAATACCTCATTTTTAGTCTCAAAGGGAAACTAAAAAGCATTTAACACAAAGGCTGATTTGGGATAAAGATTTTCACAGAAGTATGGTTCATCCTCCAACAATTCATCCTCTTTCTCCTATGTAGTTGCAAAGGTAAAGGTTTCTAAAACTAAAGCCATATCATACCCTGAGGGTACTACCTCATTACCTTTAGGAATGAGAAATTCAGAAGTAGGAGGTTGCACCTCTATATTAAATATGTTGGCTGCTAAATGGAACTGTGGATAGTCAAGCTCAGCATGGGCATTGGTATTGTGAAATATGCACCAATTTTTTAATGATGTATTGGCCATTTGGATGCCAACAGTTTGTTTTGCCTCATGATTATCTATATTCTCAAAAAGAAGCTAGAGTACCATTGTTTGGTCCAGTGTTCCATGTCTTGGGTGGCCTAGGCTGATTCTGATTTCTAATATTATTGCCCCAGGCCCTATTGTCTACCACTGGTCCTCTATTTTGCATTGGTTGCCCTTGGTTATGACCTTGATGCTGATTATAGTTTTGGCTCTGATTTGAACATTAGCCTTGGCTATTATTTTGGTTATGGCTCTGATTGTAGTGTTGATTTAGATTTGAATTATAGTTCTGATTTTGGCCTTAGTTGTAATTCTAATTTTGATTGTATCCTTGGTTATCTCTTCCATAGAGATTCTTATTTCTTAGTTGTGTCACTTCAGTGGTTAATCTTTTCAAGTGTGCAGTGATCTCTTTGATTTCTTCCCTTTCCTCCTGTGCCTTTGCCATAGTTGTATCTCTAGGAGGTCGGAAGAAAGGCTGACCATATTTTGACTGTTATTAGCAGTGTTACCTATGTAAGGAGTTATGGCTTGGATTGGGGTAGGACTGTACATAGGTGTGTAAGTAGGAACTAGATTTAATAATGGAGTGTGATGCATAGGGACTCCATTCCAAGGTTGTGCCTGATTTTGCATCCCAAAATTTCCTCCATTAACAAATGGGCTATAAGTTGTATGCCTCATCTCTTGATTTACTGAGGCTACCTCTTTATAGGCTTTGGATATTGAGTCTATGTCAGGTTTTCTTTTGACAAACATGGCAGTTAGAGGATCCAAGGCATCATAGTACATAGCCAACAAGGTATTATCATCTACGGTGTAAGGGGTTACCAACCTAGAGTAGGCTTTTTGAAATCTGTCATTGAAATTATCAATTAGCTCTCCCTCTCCTCTTTTTATGGTAGCCAATTTATGATACAAGATACAAGAATCAATGGGTCCCCTAAATCTAGATAGAAATGGCTCTTCCATAAGTGACCAAGAAGAAACATAGCCATTGGGTAAGTTTACATACAAGTTAGAGGCTTGTTCATTGAAGGTGTAGGGAAACAATCTACACACAACGTCCTTGTGTTCTAATCTGGCCCTAAAGGATGCTTCCTTGAATATTCTAATGTGGTCTTCTGGATCTTGGTGCAACTGGTATTTGGGACATATCTTTTCTAGATTTTTGGGCATCTCATTATAATCATTGAAGTGTATGGGAGAGTTGGTATTAAAATAAGCCATCGCAGGTACTTGTGTTTGACCTGAACCTGTAAGAATCCCTGGATTTCCTAGGGGATTAGGATCTTTAGGACGACTAGGATCTCTAGGAGTACCTAAACCAAGATTTAAAGATCTGTCAGGACTCACAAAGTTATGGATAGTATAAGGTGATCCAGGGGGTGTGTTATTTTAGGGTTCCAAATCAAAGGACTCCTACTTCGTCTTATATTAGGTAGTTGTACAAATATATCCCTTGAACTGGATCTAGATCTAGTCACTCTATCACTGTTATTAGCTAGTTTTTTCTTGAAACAAACCCTAACTCAAGTCAGGCCCTCCTTCTAATGCCAGGAAAACTGTTGGTGATTGTTTTGAGACAGTCATAACAATTAGTTAAAATTCACATAAAATGAACCAAAAGTGACTTGAAAGATATGAAGGAATCAGTTAAGATTCGCTTAATCCCAAGTTTAATATGGTCAGGGCTTGACCTATTGGGCAAATTTAGTTGGTCGATGTGAAGCTGTAATGTTCAAGGGGCCTTATGTAATTTAGGGTTTCTTAATAGTTTACTGGGCTTAAACTATGCAAAAGATCATAAAAATCAGTATGTTAATCATTCCTTTTGCATAAAGTGTTACTATGCTGCAAAGTTTTAAAGGTATTCTTGAATTATTGCAGCTTTCTCTTCTTAAATGTTTATGAAAACTGTCTACTTTCAAAATCTGTTGTTCATGCTCTTCAAATACGAGACAAATTTCCTTCAAATTTCTATGTTTTAAGCTAAGTATTTTCAGATGGGTTGGGAAAAGTTAGAAAGATCTAAACTAAACATCTATTAAAGGATCTAAATGTTCTATTATGCACTTTGTAAATCATACAACAATTTGATCAAATCCACAGACAAAACCCTAAGTGTAAGTTCTGAGCATTTTCACAAACATACACCTAAAATTGCAAGCTCTAAGAGAAAAAATTGTTTCAAACACACTGAAGAGCAAGAAAACACTCAGAAGATAGATGCAGAATTCTAGATTCAATTGTATTAGAAATAGACAGTCATATAAGATTAACAATGTCTGAATGACTCTTAGATTCATTGATCAAACTATAGAAAACTTACAAGCCTTACAGATACAGCAAGTAGGCAGGATGTTCCACACACTCCTTGTTGTAGACACAGGCGACCTCCTTCTTCTACTTCTAAACTAAAAGGTCCCTCTATTCTAAATGTTATGTTTTACAATTCTCTGCTGCTACAGATCTCTATGTATCCCCTGTGTAAAGTTTTACAGTGTATAGAGGTACAATATATAGACTTTGATTGTCCTTAATACAGCTCAAAACCCTAGTTAAGCAATGGTTCAAACCTCTGGTTATAGCAATAAATGCTAGAGAACAAGTCTCTCAAAATAAATATCCCTGAGCATACATCAAATCTAGGCGAAATATGCCCTTCCGAAAACCCTGGCAACTTAATATTAACTTCTGTGGTCTGCTGCAATAATGTCTTTAGCTGCATTTTGTCTTCATCAATCAAGACCCTTGACTTCCTCTCCCTTCATCCTTATCTTCCTCTGCTCCTGAGATTGGATCTCCTTTGTATGATGTCATCGCCATTAAGTTTCATCTCCCTCCTCAACTGTAAACCTGTAAAAATAGACCAACAATAAGTATTATTTCACCCAATAAACCCGTAGGAAATTAAAACATATGTTAAAACAAGGTGTGACCATGTAAATGAAGAAATCAGGCCCAAAATTTGTGTAAATCATGCATCCAACTTGCATATTCAGCGTTAAAACCAGTCAAGTCAACCATCGCTGACCGAAAATACGCATTCAGGCTCAAAAATGCCCCAAAAACCCTATCGCATTGTTTTCCCGCCCTTTCAGTGTGATATACACTCATCAGCAAGTCCAAAAAATTCTTGACCGATCGCCTTTGTTTGGCCGATATGGCCCTTTCATTCGGCATACATTCCACTGTTCATCGACCTGACCTCCTACCATCGGCGCGAGCCCAAAATGATTGGCCAATCACTCATGCTACGCCAATCCTTTTCCTTGTTTAAATCTTTGTATCTTTCGATATACAAGCCGGGCGTGATACATTCGTTTAACCGGATTTGAATCTTTTTTAGTTTTGTGGCTTGTATGTCCTTAATGCATATCGGTTTGTATATCAGAAGATACAAACACATATGTATACAAAGAATTTTCTATATTTTAACTTTTCTTTGAATCCAAACTTTGTATATCGGCATGCATCCTTGAATATACAATGAGTAATGATCCATCCATTTAACCAAATTTAATTCTTCGTTGAGATCCGCTTCGTATGTTTATCACAATGCATAAACTACCATGTATGTTTCGCTTTGTATCCTCAAATATACATTCGGATTTCATACATTGGATTAATCAGATTCTACTTCCATTTGAATTCTAGCTTGTATGTTTACTGCAATGTATGCTTTGAAACATATATACAAGCGCGGACATATTCAAGGATTTAACTCCATTCCATAATGCTTTCGATTCTACTCGATGTATAAATGCATTGTATCTTTTAGATATTCAATTCGGACGTGATACAAGCATTTAATCAGATTTTACTTTCTTCTTTGACTTCGCGTTGTATGTATCTCCTTTGTATCTTTCAATATGCATTTGTTAAAAAACATACATGGACTTAACCTTGTTTGATAAATTTTTGGTTCCGGCACTTGTATTTGTGTAATGTATGTTTGAAAATATACAAGTCCGAAACTATACAACGACTTAACACTGTTTTAATAACCTTTTAACTCTGCATTGTATATTGGCATTGTACGCATACAAGCCCCTTTTCAAATCCGTGGATATACAATGAATTTACCATATTTAAAACCCTTTTCATGTCCGCCATTGTATATTTCGTTGTATGTTACTCAAACATACAAGCCTGTGGACATACAAGAAATTAACCATGCTTCATAACATTTGAATTCCGCGCGATGTATATTGCCAATGTATATTTTACCTTGTATATTTTGACCTACCAAACATACAATGCGAGATATATGCAAAGGAACTCAAATACCTATTCATTTCAACTCTGAGTTATTTCGGATCCATCTTGTATGTATACATAAAGCTTTTGTTTAAAATGCATATGAGGAAAAAGGCATACGATCGACTTTGTATATGAAAGCGATATACAAAGGGGATTGTATGCGTATTTCAAACAACCCAATCATGCAAGCAAGCCTACTATATGAACCTGATTACAAATGCGACTAAGTATAAAATGACTTTGCACATACAAAGGACTTTGTATATGCAAACAACAAACCCTTCCCTTGTACATTGTACCAAAATGATCATAACTTGCAAAATATGGTAAATTTTAAGATAGTTCAAAAAGCAACCCTAGCTCATTTTTCACAAGGAATCCAACCATATCATGCCCTGGTACTGAAAATGCATTTTTCTCTATTTTTTTTAATAAAGTTTGCAATTTTAACCCCTTTTTGCCTTTACCACCAAGCAAAACAACACACACAAAAGCAAAAGCAACAGCCACAGCAGGGGTCCTCATTTTGCTAAGGAGTAAAATGGGGCATGTTGTGAACGTCACAACACTTTAGGGCTAATTTAACTATGAATATGCTTTTGACTCATTACTGTTGATTATCATTTTAATCAAATGGTTGTAGTTGAATTTCGTGGCCCTTTTGGCATGTGCCTTTTAAAAGGATTACTAGGGCTCAAAATTTGTTTTGGGCCACACAATTAGATTATGATCGTGTGCCCCAAAACAAATTTCAAGCCCCAGCAAGCCTTTTAAAGGCACATGCCAAAAGGGCCACTAAATTCAACTTTAAGTGTCTGATCAAAATGATAATCGATGGCAAGAATTTAGTTTCATTTTAGTCTTTTTTTAAAGTGAAATATTTAAAAAATAATTAATCCAATGCATTTTTGATACTAAATTTGTGCTTGGTGGTGAGGGGCTCTGCCCCTCGACCCCACCTGTATCGTGGCAGGAGCGCATTGGGGCCACTGTCCCCGGACCCCATGAGGGGACACTACCCCCTCAATCCCCGCAAGGGGGCATTGCCTCCTTGACCCCCACAAGGGGTGCTGCCCCTTGACCCCACCGGTGGTTACTACCCTTGGGCCCCTGCTTTAAAATTAAAGAAAACAAAAGAATATATGGGGGATTGCGTCGACCAAATATGCAATTTTTTAAAGGAAGGATTCACCATTGTTTTTTTTAGTGAATTTTCACTAGGATTCACCACAATTTTACATATATTTTAATATTGTGCATCGATTCACTAGAAAAATTAATAGTTTTTCAAAAAAAGGAAAGATTCACTAGGAAAATTATAGCACTTAGTTAGGATTCGCCACAATTTTATAGGTGTATTTAGGGGGGTCTTCCTTAAAGTTATCCCTGTTGTTGCTAGGAGAATCTATCGTCTATGTTGACAGGTTGCAATAGCAGCTGCAAAGACATAGAAGGCTTAGTATGCACACGTACTTAATCATAATTAAACAATTATATTGCTCTGATTATTTAAAAATGTCATCTTTTAGTTTCTTTTTTCTTTAGGTTGCTTTGTGTCAACAATATATGGGGACCACATTGTAAACCATGTTTCCTATTATTGTTTCTTATAATTAGTGGTTTACTCTTGATTCAAAATTTTGGGAAAGTCTTCAAATTAGGTTGTAATCCTTGTTTCCTTGTATTGTTTGAGGCTTATTTTAGGCTGCCATATTAATTGACTTTGTTATATTTGATTCTTTCTTGAGTGCTTGTTATTTGCTTTTAGATCATAGAAATGGCAAAAAGATTGATGATTTCTTAGTATTATAAACTATGAACTTTCTATTTTAAAAAAGGAATAATTTGGAGGAGTCATTTGATGTATCAAAAAATTTGACATTTGAAAACATTTGGAATGTTCTCAACTGTACAAATAATTGAGAAGATAATGTGCCAATTTGTCATCACTTTTGATGAGTATGTTTCTTACTTTGTTGTTTTTTTTAACTATTTGGCTTTATACGAGATGCATTGAGGCTTCTATGGTATTGTGTTAGAGATCTTATGGCATGATAATGTAAGTATGTGATGAAGTAGAAAGATAAAGACCTAATAAGCCAATGACCATATGATTCTTAATGAAAGGAAGTAGAAAGATAAAGACTTGAGAACCCAAAGAATTGTTATCTTGCACAGTAAATTGATAGATTTTAGAGTTGAAATTTGAGAGGTCATATTGTTGAATTGTTAGGCTTGATAATTTTGAGGGTAAATTAATTGGATAATAGAGCTACAATCTGAGGGGCAATTTTGTTGAATTGTATGTTGGGTTTTAGAGTAAAATTTGAAGGGAAACCTTGCTATCAAGTGCCCTTTATTTTTTGTTTAGTTTTTTAGATGTGTTGAATGCAAGTAAACATGTGGCAATGAGTGCTTTCAAGTTCTAGGAGGCATGAGTATCATTTGTATGGTGCACAGAAGCATATAATTTTAGTGTTGATATTGATGATTAAAATTGGTTGTCTCGTCTAGCTACTAACAACTGTATAGGGTGTAAGGCAATCATTATGATGCACTATGCAACTTGTGACTAGCATGGTCTAGAGGTATATGTCATGCCCACATTCACCATGTGGTTATGACATGATAACCACATGTCATGTCCACATTTGTCATGTGGTCATGACATGTGGTTATAGTGTCATAGCCACATGGCAAATGTGGGCATGAAATTTGGTATCAGAGCCCAAGTTTAAACATTGGCCATTGAGGGCACATTATTTATTCCACAATTTTGTTTTAATTTTAGGCACCTTGTTCTTGTAGGATGCCACCTAGAGCGAGGAGAGGGCGCTCTGGTTCCAGTGGGTCTAGAGGAATGGGCATACCAAATGTAGTACCACTTGAGGGTGAGGTTCTAGTGTCACCTGACATTGGACCATAGATTCTTCAGGCTTTACAGGTAGTGGCAGCGAGGTTGCCACCGGTCATGAACAAGCCGCATGTAGAGATACCAGACACTATCGCTAAGGATGGCACATCAGCTCACCGAGAGTGAAGCAGGAGCCTGCCACGTCATGAGGAGCATGAGGCAAGGGTTGAGGTGGAGTCGATCCATCATGACCCTTATGGTTATGGATAGAGAGACGAGGATGATGCACCCATTCGAGAACACCAAGACCACGGAGAACCTATCAGGGATTTGCTTAGGCTGAATCCACCTACCTTCGTGGGTACTTCAGAGGGAGCTGAGGCTGAGGCTTGGCTCATTAGTCTTGACTGGTGCTTTGCATTGTGACCCTATGGGAGCAACACAAAAGCACGTGTAGCAGTTCATCTCTTGTGTGACACTACAACAACATGGTGGTGCACGGAGGAGCACAAACACTACCTATCTTTGGACACACTTTCATGGAACACTTTTCTAGAGCACTATAATGCACTCTATCTCTTAGAGCACTACAGATAATGCCATTTAGATGAGTTCCATGATCTATAGGAGCGAGGTTCCACAGTTGCATAGTATGAGTGCAAGTTTGTGGAATTGTCACATTATGCCGAGTATCTTCAGGATGAGAAGCTTCTTGTGAGTCATTTCATCAGAGGCTTGAATCCTCACATAGTAGGACCAATTCACATGCCAAATCCACGGACTGTGAGTGAGGCCACTGAGAAGGTTCTCATTACAGATGAGGTACATGGGTGGGGCCACGGGTCACGTCCATAGTTTCAGGACCGCAGGCATCAGCAAGACTAGGGTTTTCGTAGACCCCAGCCACCTCATAGGGGCAATTTTAGATCTGCGTTCTTACCTCCTACACCTCCACAACAGCAGCAACAACTACAGTATCAGTAGAGGTCGTAGCCACAACAGAGGGAATAGGGTGGTCCCAATCGAGGATGGCAGTCACAAGGTCCACGCAAAGACCAATGTCAGCAGGCACCGGCTACAGGGCCAGCTAGGTCACAACAGTCCTTTAGAGGGTCTCAAGAAAGTACAGTATGACGTGGAGCACAATAGTCTAGTCAAACTCAGTCAGTATAGGTTTAGACACATGGACCTTGTTATGTATGCGATGGCGTAGGGCACTTGGCCAGAGAGTGCCCATAGGGATTTACAGCTGGGGGTCAACGTACTAGTGGTTCTGAGTAGATAGTTGGAGATGTGGGTCAATCTCACCAAGTATTTGCAGTAGTTGATAACCACCAGGTTGATTTCTAGGCCTCCATGATAGAGACTCCAGGTACTATTGGGGATGTTCCCATTACTATCTTATTTGACTCAGGAGCTATAGACTCCTTTATTTCTCCATCGTTAGTGGAGCATTGCAGGCTGGTGGCCTCTAGGTAGGACATTAGCTGGGAGGTTGAGTTAGCTACAGGGGCCAAGATGGTTGTAGATTTAGTGGTCATAGATTGTGAGATATCACTTGGTGCCTTCACGACAGTTGTGGACCTTAGGGTCTTACAGTGTGGTGTTAGGCATGGATTGGCTTGCGGCTCATGGGGCCAAGCTAGATTGTCACTGAAAGGTGATAGGATCCCTAGATGATCTAGCACAGTAGTAGAGATAGTGGGCATTGAGAAGCCCACCGCAGTTCGCATGATATCTGCTAAACAACTTAAGCATTGTATGTGGAAGGGTTGTCAGTTGTTTTTGATCATAGTTAGTGATAGATCAAAGGATGGGTTAGAGGATTCACTTGATGATCACCCCATCCTTAGGGAGTTCACGGATGTCTTTCCACTGAAGCTTCCAGGGATACCACCTCACAAAAAGGTATATTTTCATATAGACTTTGTACCAAGTGTTGAGCCAGTGTCTCATGCACCTTACAAGATGACCACACATGAGCTCACCGAGCTCAAGCTTTAGCTAGAGGAGTTCCTAGTGAAGGGGCACATCCAACCTAGTGTCTCACCTTGGGTTGCACCAATCATCTTCATGAAGAAGAAGGATGGATGTCTTTGGCTTTGTATGGATTATAGGCAGCTGAATAAGGTGACGGTGAAGAACCGTTAGCCTTTGCCTAGAATTGACAACTTGTTTGACAAGATGCAGGGAGCTAGAGTGTTCTCTAAGATTGACTGGAAGTCTGGATACCATCAATTATGTATTACAGAGGTGGATATCCATAAGACCACATTTCAGACTCATTATGGTCACTATGAGTTCCCCGTGGTACCCTTCGGTTTGATGAACACCCCTATAGTATTCATAAGTGATGAAGGGGGTAAATCACAAAACACACAACAATAGAAAATGAACACAGAAAATAGAACTTTCTTTTATTGATCTGGGCAACTCATTACATTACAGAAGCTTAATTACAATCAGAGGAATCAATCCTCCACAAGCTGCAACACACTACAGCTTCCTATCACAAGACTCTAGAATCACCTGCCTTCTATAACCCCCAAATTAGCTAGGGTTTCTATTTTCCCACCTATTCTTGACTCTACGCTTGCCCCCTTAACTCTACTACCCTAACGGTTCCCAAAAATGGTTATATATAGCCCTTTTTGGCGACCACCAACTTAATTTTGAAATTTGCATCTCCCTCCAAAAATAGGTCAACTTCATGGGGCCATAACTTTCGATTCGACCGTTGGATTTTCAATTATAATACCTTTTCGGAAAGCTCTCGGTGCTACTTGGGTTTCCCACCAAATTTCAGGCCCATTCGAAGCCTCTAAGTGCCTCAAATTTGACTTTGAATATTTCAATAGGATTTTTGGAATTAGAAATTTTAATATCTCACAAATGACAAATGATATTGAAGTGATTTCTTCACCATTAGCTTCAATTCACCATTCTAGAGGTCTATGTAAGATTTTGTATCCAACCGTGCACAAATGCAAACTTACTAAAAATAGTAACCCTGCCAAATTGAGCCCTTATTGAAAAGAAACAACATTTTTTTTTTTGGTTGATGCAAGATTGCTCTTACACCCTAGATGCTCCTGCATCAATAAGTCTCATGAAGGGGATGTTCCACACATTCCTTAATCGATTCGTGATCATATTCCTTGATGACATTTTGATTTATTCACAGACTAAGGAGGAGCATGAGGAGCACTTGCACTAGGTTCTATAGTGTTTGAGAGAGCAACAACTTTTTGGCAACTTGGTGATGTGTGCCTTCTTTCAGTCAGAGGTTCAGTATTTGGGGCACATTCTATCTAGCCATGGTATCTCAATAGCTTCATTGAAGATTAGAGCTATCAGGGATTAGGTAGCACCTACCAGTGTCACAAAGGTTAGGAGCTTCAGGGGGCTAGGAAGATATTATTGTAGATTTGTTGAGGGATTTTCAAGGATAGCACACCCTATAACTTCCCTTCAGTGGAAAGGGAAGAGATTCACGTGGACAGAGCAGTGTGAGAGGGCCTTTGAGGTCCTCAAGGAGTGTCTCACTAGTGCTCCTATCTTAGCAGTTACTAATCCAACAACAAATTTCATGGTTTGCACAGATGCATCTTTAGAGGGTTTAGGAGTAGTGCTAATGTAGGGTGATCGAGCGATCACGTATGAGACGCAAAAGCTCAAGACCCATGAGATGAACTACCTGACACATGATTTGGAGCTTGTAGCAGTAGTTCATGCTATTGTCTAATGGAGACACTTCCTCTTAGGACGTTGTTTCAAGTTACACTCTGAACATCAAGTCTATAGTATACCTTCACACAACCAAATCTAAACACTCGCCAACGGTGTTGGATGGAGTTCCTTTGTGAGTATGACTTTGATGTGTATTACATCAAAGGGAAGGAGAACATGGTTGCCATTGCTTTGAGTCAGAGGTGCCATGAGATCCTAACCTTGACTTTGAGTGTGGACTTGAGAGGGCATATCTTGCAGCATCTACTAGAGGACGAGTGGTTTCTTGAGGTTTAGTGGGAGTTGTAGTCACAAAGGGCCCTTAAGGAAAAGTTACAGGGTATTCTCTTGAGGTAGATGGTCTTCTACGACAATGATATTGCATCTATGTTCCCCTTGTAGGAGATCTTTGATCTTTGGTTTTATCAGAGGCTCATAGAGCACCATATGTAGCACATCCTAGGGTGAAGAAGATGCATGTTAATTTGAGACAATTGTACCATTGCGCAGGGATGAGATGTGATATTGTAGAGTTTTTTGCTCATTGCCTTGAGTACCAGAGGGTGAGGGTCAAGCATCAGCATCCAGAAGGACTACTATACCCTCACAAGATACCGGAGTGGAAATAGGATACCACTTCCATGGACTTCATTGTTGGTCTACCTTTGTCTTCTTGCCGCCATGATGCCATCATGGTGATGGTTGACAAGTTGACTAAGGTAGCACACTTTTCACTGCTACGCACAACCTATAATGCACCAGCAGTGGCTAGGGTCTTCTTGAACAACATTGTGAGACTTCATAGGGTACCTTGTCACATCATTTTTGATAGAGATTTAGTGTTCACATCAACATTTTGGAGAGAATTGCAGCAGGCGTTGGAAACTCAGCTCAACTTTAGTTCAGCTTATCACCCTGAGATAGATGGATAGACTGAGAGGGTGAATTTGGTGTTAGAGGACATGCTTCACATATATGTGATGGATCACCAGTCGAGATGGGAGGACTACTTGTATCTAGTTGAGTTTGCCTATAATAATGGGCATCATAACTCATTAGGTATGCCTCCCTATCAGGCCTTGTATGGAAGGCCTTACAAGACTCCTTTGAGTTGGGACTGTATCGAGGATGGAGTGGCTATTAGACCTAAGTTGGTATAGGATATGGAGCAGGAGGCACATGATTTCTAGAAGAAGTATGTTGATGCCAAGAGATTGGATCAGAGCTTCTCATTGGGTGACAAGCTGTTCTTGAGATTGCGGGTGCATAAGAGTCTAATCCATTATGGAAAGGGCTCTAATCTTACACCTCATTTTGTTAGACCTTTTGAAATCTTAGAGCAGATAGGACCCGTAGCTTACCGTCTTGCCTTGCCACCTAGTCTATCGCACATCCACGATGCATTTCATACTTCTGTACTGAGACATTATATTTCTGACATCACTTATTTTTTAGATTGGGATGCCTTACAAGTAGAGTCGAATGGGAAGCTGGCTTTGGAGCCAATTCACATCTTGGCTCGTCAGATGCTGGGCCTTCAAGGTCAAGAGCTAGACTAGGTTAGAGTTCAGTGGGACCGTTATGATGAGGTCTTGACTACATGGGAGGATGCTGCTAGTTTAAGGACTCTTTATCCTCACCTCTTTGTTGACTTCCAAGAGGAAGTATAGTCTTGGGGGGGAGGATGTGAAGCCTACCTTTGCCTTACCATATATTTTTACTTACAATACATTTGTGATGGATTTTGTTGTGGACATGTGGATATTGGGAACTATTGATCCTGTACTTAGACCTTCTTTACTATATCTTATGTTGTTAGATAGTTGGTTTATGCTTTGTGGATGATTTGATCTCTTGTTAGATTTCATTTGATTATATGATGTTTAAATTCTATGATTTCATTTGATGATTATTAGTATGTGTATTGATGGGGAATTTGATGATTTATCTTACATTATGAGATCTTGATTATACTTGTGAATGATAATGACTTGAGAGACATATATATATGTTCGCATGTGGTTATTATTGTTGTTATATGCGATTATGCGATCATGTGGGTGTTATGTGTAGTTTAGTTTTCTTCGGCTATTTTACGATGTGCTATTAATGGGTTTGTGGAAGTGTGCAGGCCATGCCCATGGAAAATTAGAGGTTGGACAATAACCATATGTTATACCCCTATTAAGCTGACCTAGTCCTAAGTAGGACTAAGTTCATTTGTGTTTGAGAATGTTGATTATGTTGTATTTTATTTATGATATTTTGTAAGGTTTACCCCTTTTTTATTTATCTCTTGATGTGTTGTAAAAATTTGTAATGTTGGGTTTGCACAATTTTTGGTGCTAAATGTTTGAAGCCCTTTTCAAGTGATTTTATGTGTTTCCTAGTGTTATTAATGGTAATATATTGACCCTAGGTCATACCCCTAGGGTCTAGGACCATTGCTAACATGTTTAAACTTGATTTGAACCATCTATGGTCACCCAAACTTGGCCCTTGAGTCAAGTGACGAGTTTGGGAAGTGTGAGAGGTGGTTAGAAGGTCACCATCTCACTTAACCTAACCTCACCCACTTGGGTAAAGTTACCATTTCTTCACATGCTTTAGAAGCTTCTTGAAGATTCTCACATGTGTGAGACCTCTTCCCTATGCTCTCACACATGTGTGAGAGCACTTATGGGGAAGAGTGTAGCTTAGTTGAATGAGAACGTGACAAGTGTCTCATTCATAAGAAGCTTCCCTTGTGTGCTCACATCTCCCTATGCTCTCACACATGTGTGAGAACATTTGTGGGAGAGTGTGTAGCTTTGTGGAATGGGGAGATGACAAGTGTCACCTCCTCATTCTTGTGGGGTTGTGAGGAGGGTTATGTGGATGTAGGAGAGGGTGACAAGCATCACCTTCTCATCCATTAGGGTTTGAGAGCCTTGTATATTTATCTCTTTCATTTTGATGAGATGAGGGTTCTTTTGTTCTTTTCTTTTGGGAAATTTAATGCTTGTGTTGGGAGGAGAGAAGGACTTGTAGATCTTGGAAGGAATTTGGGAGGAGTTGTGGAAAGCTCTTCACCAACATCCTCCATCCTTGAAGCTTGAGAGGTATTCCTCAAGGCTTCAAGCCGTTTATTTTACTTGCTTTTGCTTATGCATTATGTATGTATATGAATGTTGTGCTTATGTTCTTTTTAGTTTTGTGTTTGTGGGTTTTAGAGGGTTGTTGGGGTGAGCTCTCCTTGTGAGAGATCTCACCTTTGTCTTGGGTGAGAGAGGATGTGAACCTCCTTGGTTTCCCCTCTTTGTTTTGGTAGAGTTTTATGGCCAAGGGCCTTTATTTGAAGTTTTGAGAAGTATAGTATTATGGCATGAGTGCCTTGTTTTGAGAAATGAGAAGTTATGGCAAGAGGCCAAGTGATTATGAGCATTTTGAGTATTATGAGTGTGGGTATCCTTGAGTAGAGAGTAATCCACTCTCTCACCCTTCAAATCCATTTTCAAAATGGGTTAGTTTTTTGTTTTGCCTTGGATGGGTATTAATGTGCTTGATGTGAGTGTTTGCATCCTTTGTGATTTGATCCTTGGTTATTGGAAGGCCTCCTAGCTTGGGGGTGGCCTATTAGTAGGCCTAGGTTGGGAGGAGAGCATCCCATGGGCATGGTATCTATCTTATATGTTTTGTAGGTTCATATGGAGGCTATGGAGGAGTTGGACCTGGGAAGAAATCTTGTTTATAGTGGTCTTATGTAGTTTGTAAAAATAAAGGCATTAAGCTGCCCTACCCTTATTTTGGGGTTTGTAATAGTTTCCTTGGTTGAGAGTTTGAGCTCTATTTTGAGTTGGAATCTCCCTACTACTTGTAAACTTTGCATTCATTAAATGATCGATGGTTAGTATGTTTATCTCCTCTTATGTTATGGAAGGAAATATATCACTCTCTCTCTCTCCCTATTTTATCTCTCCTTATTTACCATGTGTCTATGCAAAGAAAGAAAATGTATGTTTAGTTGATAGTGAAAATAAATCATACTTGTTGTTTAAGAAAAGAAATGTAGTTCCTATGGTTAATTTGAAGGAAAAATAATTTGATAGTTAGTTTTCAAGTTAGACCTCCTTGTGATAGTTTATTCATAGATTTACATTTGTTTTTACAATATTGTTGAGATATATATATATATATTATATATAAAAATAATTATATATTTAATTATATTTTTTTTATAAATATAAGAGCTCATTGTGTTTTCTTTTACTCTGTATTTTTTTCATAGAGATAAGATTTTGTTTACCAGTGATATATATATATACACACATCTGCATTCCTTTTATTGTTAGCGAAACTTGAAGTAAGATTTAAACATTGATTTTCACATAGTTTTTAGCTTAAGTTTTTAGGGTATTGAAACCCGTTTAGCAGATGGGAAGGCCGCTACAGGTAGCAATATGTGTTCAGTCGTGGCTTCTTTGAATAGTAGAGAGGAGGTTAGGGACCCCATCCCCCCTTCACAGTTAAGACTCTATGGAGGGGTGGTAGTCCCCACGCCCCCATCCCTCGTCTATGTTTTTTAGACCTGCGTTGGGTTAGAAATACAGTCCGTCGGTCCTGCTAGGGCTCAGCCCTTCAGTATTCACTTTTCCTTTGACCTATATTCATATGGAATATACATTACCACTATTATAATAGTTTATATATATACACACACACAGTAAGTTTCCCCAATCACTGGTTATTTTATATTTTGAGTAATTTATTTTCCTAGGATTTTATTTTAGCAGTTTGATATATATATAATGCCTATGAAAGAAAAATACTTATTTGACTCTAGTTCCTTTGAACAATAAACCAAAGAGTTATTTAATTGGAGAACTTAGAAAGGAAAACATATTTGGAACTATAGATAAAGCTTAGCATACTGTGCATTTACCTATTTTTTTAAAGGAAACATAGAAAATAATAATTAGCTAACCAGTGACCTTGTTAGAAAATAAATCAATATAGCAACCTGTAGATAAACTTGGTTAGAAAATTTCAAACATTAAACAAACTTGAGCTTTTCCAATTAGGAAGATACCTTCCACTTGGGAAGGTACCTTCCCACTTTCTCCTCCTTGAAAACCTACACACCAACTAGAGACCATGCAACTTGTGAATGTGTGTAAATGAGAAACATGTTGGAATTAGGGCTGACAACTGAGAGGGGGAGTGAATCAGTTGTCTTAAAACTTTTAAAGATTACTGTAGTTAATTCTTCTTTACCACTTCTTAACAAATTAATGACATAATCATGAAAAGCAAGAATGACTAATACATGAGCAGAAATATAAACAACACACTTGACACCAAGATTTTGACGTGGAAACCTAGTTAAAGGCAAAACCACGGTGGGGGTTAACCCACAAAGATTATACTCTGTTAAAAGTATTACAAAGGGGAAGGCACGTGCCTTCAGGGTCACTGCCTAGAGCTCACTACTCAAGAGAGGCTCATTGCCTACAATAATGATTACAAAAGGATTACAAATTGTTTGAACTAATAAATAGCATCTACCAATGCAAGAATTTAGTTCCGGTTAAGCACAAAATACTAATTTTACACACTTCATTTTTATTCTACCCTGTTTACTACTCTGCCATAATCTAGACCTCAGATCTCTTCTCTTTCGCACTTCCATCTACCTTTTTTGCACTTACTCCATCATTGCACACCACATACATACCAATGCACTTGAATCCATCGGTTATATATATCCACATCAACAAACTCAATCACTTATATGTCGGCCTTATGAAGAACTTAACAAATAATACAAGTACTTTGTTCTATCAGCTGAATCCATACATCAATTTTGATGTGTACCAGAAATAACACTTGCAGGTCACCATTCATTTTGGCTACTAACATTATATCCCATACACAACTCACCAAAACACTTCTACTAGATCCGCAAAATAATCTGACATGGGTCGGCCTATTCTTTACTAAACTATTCTATCATATTAGGACCTGGTAGTCAGATGCTCATAACTTTTAATGCCTTTGTCATCGGAGGCTGTAATCTCAGATTTAGATTGTCCTGACATTCCTCTACACTTCCTCAAATTTGCAACACACATTGATTAACTAGAGAGGTCTGCTGACCAAAATACTGAACTCTACCATACCCTGTTTCTATCTATCTGGACTTGTCAAATCTTGGAACTGACTTCCGGTATGATCTCATACTACACTATGGATGTGTGGAATGGACTTAGTTGCCATCAATGACAACACATGACATACCTTGCACTGTCTCTTTCCAACAATCCCCCCCTTTGGCATTGATGGCCACACTTAGTGAAAAATGACTAAGTGTCATGACTGACTCCCCCTACTGTGTACACTTATGTATTCTTCTACTACTCCCCCTTTGATGGATTATTCATTTTCTTTCATTTTTCACTCTCACTCCCCCTTTGACATCAATGGTAAAGGATGGAATCCGTAATCCAAAATTCACCCAAAAATTCTGTATATAATGTCGTATATGTACAATGAATCCTTAAGTTATATTTACATATACTTAAGTACATCTCCAAAAATATTCCTCAATAGGGCCAACTCTATATCCCAACTCTTCTTCATACTACTCAAAGTTGTAATGTGGCCATTGAACAAAAATGCTTGTGCTTCAGTTTTCTGGAGGTCAATGGAATCACCTGTTTGAGTAGCATTTTGGGCTTCTGTTATAGTATTGAACATAGCTTCTATCTTAGGGGAAATCAATCCCTGAAGCTCACCCATTCTTGATTAAATGTTCTCCTTTTCTCTTATCAATTTCTTTATTTCATCTATCAGATTGATTGCTTGACACTTCTTACTTGCCACTGATACTGTCAATGGATCGAAATCTTGGGACATACTTGACAATTTCTATTTGGAGTCCTTTATTTTATTTTCTATATTCTCTATGACTTCAGGAGTAGATAAAAAAAACTTATATATACTACCTCCTTCTGAATGAGCATTTTGAATATTCTTTATACTATTATCTAGCACTAATCTGTCTATCCCAATCATGCCTTTAAGTGAATCTAATCTTTTGCTATTAAATTCATTATGAACTTTAACTTTTGTAGATTTTTCAAAGGACTCAAAGTGAGTACTTACAAAATTTACAAGGCTCTTCAGATTTCTGGAGGGAGAATCAGATGGATTCTTCTGGAACGTTGGCATTAACTTCTCCAATATACCATATGCAAGGCCTAGCAGCTCATTGTCCTCTATGTGAGATTTCAATACCTTTTCTCTTGCCTTGGCTTGTGTGAAAGATGCTATTTTCATCAATTGGACTGGAGAGAAA
Source organism: Cunninghamia lanceolata (assembly GCA_027924645.1). Lineage (NCBI taxonomy): Eukaryota > Viridiplantae > Streptophyta > Pinopsida > Cupressales > Cupressaceae > Cunninghamia > Cunninghamia lanceolata. The sequence continues at coordinate 2,716,525 of BSBN01000341.1, read as the reverse complement.
GTATCTAGGTTGAGTGGTCCTTGAATCAATTCTAGTTCATCAAACTCTAGTATCTCTTTACTCAGAAAGCTCTTCACTGCATCTATAGTGTCTCTTGCCATAATTTCTGGACCACCTTCCTTTCCTTGGGTTTTCTCAATGACAAGACTATTTTGTTTGGGTGCATCAACATTTGCACCATCTTCTTCTGCTTTATCTTCCTTACCTTTGACTTCTTCTTATTTCCTTGCTTCACTTTTCTCTATGTCATCTGCAGGGGGATTCTTTTCTTTGTCCTCACCATTTGATATATATTCTAGAGGATTGTGTGTAGCAACAGTATTCTCATCATTGTCTTCTTTTCTAAATTGATCAGGAGGAGTTAGAGTATCTCCTGCATCATCAGTTTTATCCACCATCTCTGTATCTTCCTTGTTTATTTTCTCCATTTTTGAAATAGAGGAGTCATCTATTCCATATTGTTGCTCATCCTTCTGCTACTCTTCATCTAGGACTGGTGTGTCATCAGCAAGTTCATCTGACACAACAAAGAACTTGTTCTTGTCCAATGCTTTTCTCAAAATTTGTTCAGTTTCTTGAACTATTTCATCTATCTCTCCAATCATTAGTTTATTCATTCTCTTCTTGCTCCTGAATTCATTTTTGGCCTCTTTAAAGATTTTTTTTGCTTCTTTGCTGGAGATTACCAGACATAGAGTGGTCAGTACATGTTCTCTTAACTCCATATCTTTTGCCTTGGACTCTTCTTTCCTAATTTCCAATATATCCTTTAGATCTTTTGGAACTTTACACAAAATTTCTACCAGTGCTCGATTGAACACATTCAAGTACTTGATAGTAGCTTCTTCCAAGAGTCTTTTGTCAGCATTACTGCAGAGATCATAGAAATTAGTTAATGGTTTTAAGTTCCCATCAATAGTGATTTTCTTGACCATGTTTTTCACAGAGGGAATTTTCTTCTCAATATCAACTTCTGATTTTTGTCTCTTTATTGTCTTCTTGCTTCTGAAAGGCTTTTCTTCAGATACTTTAATAGCTTTAGCACTTGTGGCCTTTAGCCCCTTAAGTTCATCATATGTATATGTCTTCTCTTCATCCATTTCTTCCAAACTTCCATATGGCCTTTTTGCCATTACTTTTGTTCTTTTCATTTCCTTACCAGATGATTTGTCTTCCGGTTTTGTAGGTTTAAGGGGAACAAAGATAACAGTAGAGCTTCTAGTAGTCCTTGAAGTGGAGAATGTTTCCACCAGAGCATCTTCTTATTTCTTATCATGTTTCTCCTTTTTATCCTTTTTAATTCTTTCTCTATTTTTCTTCATTGCTTCCTTGGTTAGGCCAATGCTTTCAACATACCTTTCAACTTGCCTCTAAACTTTTCTCTTGATCTTTGGTTGCCTGAGTTCAACATGCAATTTTAGACTTAGCTCCTTATATGTTCCAAACCTTTCAATAGAGGTGTCTTTTGATTTGCTCAGGAGATGTTGAGCATACATGTCCAAGATCTTCTCATCAACCTCATAGCCCATAGGCATAATCTATACAGTTCTAGGTTCCACAACTTCCATTAGGCACTGATCAGTGTCTACCATAAAGAAGATTTCATCCTTGTATTTCTCAACTATTGAATTAGGGATTCTTTCCCTAGAATGCATCATATTCTAAATTTTTTTAAAGTAACCCTAGATTGCAGTCTTTTGTGCACTTGAGTCTCCAATGTTGAGTAGATGATCTCTTATTTGCCAAGCAACTGGCCTGTCATTTGTCCAGTACACACCTTGTACTCTAGGAACTTCATTCATAAAATAGAAGAATAAACATATAACTAGGGAACCATATTTGAAGGTGTTTTTCTTATCCTTTTTTATTTTGCTTAAATTTTCAATTAGTTGGTTTTGTAACATCTCACATAGGTCATAATTTGCATTCTCCTTCAACATTTGATATGCTACATATATGACAGTTCTAGAGATAGAATTCTCCCTACTGGAGTGGTAAATTTTGTAACCAATCACCATAGATGAGAACTTAACATCCGGTTCTACAATATCATTGATGGTGATTGCCCTTTTGTCAAACTTGGCACTAGTAGCATTGGTCACTATCTGGTTTTTCACAAATTTCAGCATGGGTAATCCACTAGTTGAATTTAACCCAGTTACAATCTTGATAACATCCTTTGTAATCTTGAATGGTTTCAATAGCCATATGAACTCATCATGCATTCGGCTCAAGATATATCAAACCCACTCATTCTCATCAAATGTAAAAAATTTAATGACTTGCAGAAAATGTTTTCTCTCTAGGGCTTTGTATTCTAGTTTTAATTTGTAGCTATCATCCCTTAGGTAGTTAAACAAATCCAAGAGTTTTAGGTTTCCAAATTCTTCTATGCTACAATGGATGTATGCCCTAATATCCTCAACATGCAAAACTTCATATGGGACACTAGAAAATGCTCCTAAAGGTTTGATTTTGATTGACTTGTATGGATGCTTCTTAAATTTTGTCCGGGGCCTTTCAATAATATCAACAACAAGAGGAGTGGCCATTGCAAAAGATTTCAAATTCAAGGCTTCGTAGATAAATACCTTTTTCTTCCACTGAGTTAGGGTTAGCAAACAATTTTGCCTATCGCACTTCAAATCCTTTGAAATCTTAGCTTAGACACTCTTCTTCTTGCTATCTTCGAATGCAAATTGATTCAAATGAAGAATGAACGACCTTTTTATGCTCTGAAAAAACCTAATTTGCCTTTGTAATAAATGATTTGCCCTAACACATCTGGTTACACTGTTAATGCATATAGTCAATCTTCAATTGCTCCACAAGTCATCATATCCACTTTTTATCTTCCAGAATCCTTTCAAATGATGTATAATAATCCAAATTATTTTCTCTTATTGTGCCAAATTCAGGCACCCGCTTACTGGCTAGGGGATTTTAGATTTTATTGTAGCTCCCCCTAAGCCAGAGCTCCTAATTCAATTCCCAGAGGAATTATCAGCACCAAATTCTGGTTCGGACCCATTACTGTTATTCACAACACTTTTCTTGACCCATTTCTTGCTCATTTCATTCTGGATCTCATTCACCTCAATTTTGTCCTTGCCTTTGTCTTGTCTCTGCTCATCCAATTTTTTGTTTACCAAACCTCTTCTTTCATTATTCCTACTTATGTAGAATCTTGCAATATGACCAAATCTATTGCAATTAAAGCACACAACATTTCTTTGTTTATATACTTGATTTCCTCTTGATCTGCACTGATTAGCCATGTGTCCAAATCCATTGTAAGTAAAGCAGTAACCATTGAAAGATTTTCCATTTCCTCTATTGTTGGAGTTATTCATTATCATACTTCTGCATTCATTTGATTTATGACCATACCTCTTACACTTGAAGCATTGACTGGAGAAGGATGGACCATTTTGATTTACTCTGCTTTTGCACTGAGTAGCTCTATGACCAAATTTATTGCAATTAAAACAATTTCTATTGAATGATGGATATCTTTGAGCATTAGGCTATCTGACCGGAGGTCTTCTAGGTCTATTTCTCTCATTCTTTGGTTGAAAATTTCTTTGTCTAGATCCAGAGCTTTCTCCTTTCTCATATCCAAGACCATGCTTATCATCAACCTTTTTCTGACTTTCAAGTAGTGCTTCAAGTTTAACTAAGCTTATCTTGAACTTCTCCTTATATTCATTTGCAACTTTGGTCAGTCATGGTAGGAGGGTTCATGGAATGAACTGTCCAAACCATGCAGCAAGAGTAAAAACAACGGAAACAACTCAAAGAAATGGAACAAATGTAGATTCAGTCATTCAGTATATCAAAGAATTCAAATACAATTTGGCCAGCAACATGTAGGCTTACAATTTGGGCTCACATGCCTGATCACATACACGCGCAAGATAAAGCTTTGAAGATCCTTCACAAATAATCTAACTATCAAACTTTTAAATCATTAGAACTACTTTCCTAAGGATCTATTATATCATTATATATCATTTCTGGACCAATAGATTTCTCCATGTCAGCCAAGGAAGGTCACAAACTCCAATGAAGAGATGTAAAATGTTCACAGATAGGTTGGACCTAAATGCATAGAATACTTCCTCAAATAAATGGAACAATGTGTGGACCTCTGGAAAGGGTCGATCATGAGCCAAGGATCATTGAATGATCTGTCATTAGGATCTGCAAGCCTTCTCTTTTAGTTGATTAATAGGAACTGTTAGAATGCTCTACTCTGAGAAAATAGAGGGTCTTCTTATAGCGATAGCTTTCCGGTAACTGATCCAAATTCTCTAAATTCTTGATATGATGTAGATGAATGAATGTAGATACTAAGTCGAGATCTGCAAGATATGAAATCCAAAACCAGACCACAAGTTGAAAATTGCTTCTGAATGAACTGCTTGAACTGAATTGGAAAATGAAAGAACTGAGATGCAAACAAACTAAAATGCAAATGTTTTTTTGGTTGTGCAAGATTTCTATTGAACCAGGGATGCTCCCACATCAAACATCCAGGGTTATTGAAAAAGTGGGTCCCTCACTTTGCTGGGGCTAGGGAGAACCAAGACGGTCCACCTCAGCTTGAGAAATCTATGATGAATCTTCTTCCAGTTTGCCTTTCAACTTCACAAGGTATTCTTTGTATTGTCTTCCTCTAGTACTGCATCCAACTCTACTATCCAAAATGTCTTCTATCTACTCCAGTGCTTGTTGTAGTAACTGTTTCTTCAAGTCTTCTTCCATACTATCATTGAGCTCTGCTTCATGATACTGATAAAGATCTACAATGTTGAAAATAGGTGATATGCCCAATGTCTCTGGTAGCTCTACATCATATGCATTTTGATGCAGAGGCATCCACACTATAACCTTCGCATATAGCATGGATGTCTACAGCCCAACCTCATCATCATCATCTTCGCCATCATCATCATATTCCACTTTACACTGTCCGCATCATCATCATATTTCGGACAATCACGATTATCCTCCTGCCGACTACTGTTCACCTCCTCCGCCTGTCGCCTATCATCATCATGATATTCAACGGGCGCAAACATCCTCCTGTTGCACTGTTCATCGGGCTCCAAACACTAGTGGCATCATCATGATACGCGACACCACCTTCGTCAGCAGGATATCCAATATCCGGTTACTCCAAAGATCCTGATGACGACCACTTCAGTACCTTCCCTTCGATGCTCCGCTAGCCGACGATACAAACAACAGCATCATGATATGGTTTATCCGGTTCTCTCGAAACCTCCTGATGATGTTAATACAGCCTTCTACCGATACCCAAGCACTCAACAACGGCAGGATAAACTCGCATAGGGGGATATCTCAATATCCTGATGACGATGACGTCATATCCTGATGACGATGATGTCACCCAATATCCTGATGACCTCTTCAACACTTAGTCAAAAAAACTGAACTTTCACTCCCGCATCTGTTAACGATGTGCAGATGATGGGCTCTCCTGAGAGATGATCCTGATGCCGATACGCTCCTCTTGATGATGATCACCCCGACACACTTGCACTTCATGCAATCGACAACATCATGCTCATCTCCTCCACTTGTCTGGATGACGATGCCTAACCCGACTGCAGGATATTTGCAGAAATATCTTGATGATGCCGTCTTGACCAATTTCCAGCCTTAGCGAAATTTCACTTCGCCGATCCTCCAGGGATGACCCGATCCAACCTCAGGGTGATCTTCCATACTCTATCTTATCAGCTCGACCTAGCACATACCCATGCTAGGGTCTTCAACATCTGTCGACCGCGATCCTGCACACCTGCATGCAAACAAACAAACTAACTACTAACCTACTGTACATCGCCATTCCGCCGATCAGACGGATCAACCGGTGGAATGGATCAGTAAATCCATGAAGCCACCCAAACCAGCAAATCGATTACACAAAGGGGATCAAACAGGAAACCGAAAATAGGATCTTTATTGATTTCAAAGATGCAATACAATATGATGTTCCTCACACAGCACACTCAAGCTCCTCTGCGCAATACAATAATATACTACCGATCGATGATATCTCTCTGTCTATGCAATATCAACCAATCTCATGCTTAAATAGATTATCCTACGAGTACTACTGACCCGACTCCAAGCGGCTGGGAGAGCCAACCGGACCCTACAGCATGACAGCTGTTATAACCAACTAACTAAAAATAGCAAAAGCCTGGTCAGCATGATCTTATCATGATCAGCGTGACCTTATTACATGCATTTGGTCTTAACAGACCTTCTTGGAAACATAAAGAAGACCTAAAACTACTAACTGCCTTATCAAGACCAGCTGTCAGGTAGGTGCTCCTACACCATACTCCCCAACAGAAAAGAACTCATGTCCCATGAGTTTAGTATGTGGAAGTCCTCCACCTTTACACTTTGCTTTGTCAATAGTCTGACCTGCTCCAGCTTTGTCTGCTGCTGTCTCTTGGCTGCTCCAAGACTTCTGAACTGTAACTTGCGTTCTGGCAAGTAAATCCTCATGCCTGTTGATGTAGGCCTTTTTCTCACATACCCTGTGTTTGTCAGGTTGCCTGACCAGAACCTCTTTCTGAACTGCCTCTTGAACTGCTGCAATGTTCAACTCTATCTTCCTGTCAATCGTTATAGGACAAGCAATAGTCCCAACTATGACAACATCCTTGTCATTCCTCTCAACTGATGGTTGGTTGCACCCCTGTTTCTGAACCTGCTGTTGATCTCTGTCAGTCACAACTGAAACGTTCTTCAGCTCGTTGTTTGTAACAACTCCTTTCCCTGCAGTGTCCTGAACTGCCTTTATGCCTGCTCCTCTAGGCATCTGCACAAATTCCTTCTTTCCCATTAAAATGATTTGGGCTGCCTTCTGTACTGCAGCTTTTGCCTGCAATGGCATCAACTTAATAATCTTCCCATCCTTCTTGATGGTGTAGGTATTAGCATACCCATCATACAGTACCCTTCTGTCAAATTGCCATGGTCTACCCAACAGTAGGTGACAACATTCCATAGGCAAAATATCACACAAAATTCTATCATGATATGCTCCAATATGAAAATCCACATATGCATGTTCAGAGACAAAAAGTGATTGACTATCACTCACCCAAGATGCCTTGTAAGGGTGTGGATGTGGAATCCTTTCCAAATGCAGTTTATCCACCATCTCCTGAGATACCATGTTGTCTGTTGAACCAGTATCAATGACAACTTTACATACCTTACCTTTACTCTTACATGTGGTCTTGAAAAGAGCTCTTCTTTGCATCATATCCTTTGATGCCTGCAAACTAATTCTCCTTAGCATCAGTGATTCTCCACTCTCTGGATATCCACAATTATCAGGATCTCTGTTTGAACTCTGTGCACTTTCTTCTACTTTCTCTTCTTGCACAAGTTGTACTCTCTTGTCACTAGTTCTATCATTTCTGGATGATGAACCTTTGTTTTCTGGACATTTAAAATATGGATGACCAAACTCACCACAGGTGTAACACTTGTTGGCAAGAGACACTATATGGATTCATGGTTGTTGTCATTGATGGCAACAAAGGTCATTCCACATATCCGCAAGTCATGATATATCTCTACCGGAAGTCAGATTGAAGATTGTTGTGGTCCGGTGAACAAGAACAGAGCATGTGGCAAGGTCCGACAGATTGGTCCGGATCTCTCAGAGGAAGTGTCTTGGCACAGTGCGGATCTAGGGAAGTCAAGAGGACTATCTTGAGTAGTATATTCCAAGGATTTAGCCTCCGGAGATGGACAAGGAAAAAGATATGAATAGTTGAGTACCGGATTCCTGAGAGACAGTGAAAACAGAGGAAGAACTGACTGACTGAGTATCAAACTACTTTCCGGATGTGTTACAGATGATGATAAAGGTTGCGGAGGCATGAATCATGTTTGGCCGACATAATTGATGATATCTACAAGTATATGCTTGATCCGCATTGCTTGGTGAGCAAGGATTCAGCCGACAGAACTAAGTTTGTAAGAAACTAGACTGTTCCGGATGCCGACTAGAAAGATGATGAAATTACTTGTGCGGATATATATAGAGGATGAATTTAGTTGTAAAGCGGATGAATGTGTGAAAGGAATGCGAACAAGTCCAGAGTAGAGCAGAAGTAGCAAGAAAGATCTGGTATGTGAAAGGATAGCAGACTAAAGAACAGAGGAAAGATGAAGTGCAGCAGATCAGTATACTGAACTTAACCGGAACTGAACTCCAGCATATGCAGATGCTTCCAATCAGTTCAAGACTGTGATTCTTATCACTTTGTAAGACAGTGTGTCTTCTTGTAGGCAGTGAGCCTCTTGTGAGCAGTGTGCTCGGGCAGTGAGCCCTAATTGGCAAGTGCCATTTTTGTAATTTCCTATTCTTCTAACAGAGAATAATTCTTGGGTTAATCACCCCGTGGTTTTCTCCCTTAACAGGGTTTCCACGTCAAAAATACTGTGTCATGTGTTTCTTACTTCATGGTTAATGTTTTGTGTTTGATTTTATGCTGCTTCAATTAAAAGGAAAGTTTAATAAGGGAACTAATTAGGATAACTGATTCACCCCCCCCTCTCAGTTATCAACAATTGGTATCAGAGCCAAGTTCCTCCTAATAGAGCCTAACAGCTTGAGGAAGATCTGGGATTTCAAATGGATGCATATGGTTTAAAGGAGCAACTCAAGACTGCCCTTGAGGATCTTGAACAGTCAAATTCTGAAGTCAGTGAATTAAGAGAAAGACTCAAACAGGCTGATGAATTCATGAGAGAATTAAAAGACAAATTAAGTCTCTCTATGAAAAAGAGAAAGGAGCTGCTTCAACAGTTGGCAAGACAAAGTGAAGAAAGCAATACAAGTGAGGAATTGACTGAGCAAACCAAGTTATGTGAAAAGTTATCAAAAGAAGTCATTATGTTAAGACATGAAATGGAATCAGGAACTATAAAGTTTACTCAAGAGATTGAAGAAAAAAGAAAGGCTGAAGACAATCTAAGACAATCTCTTAAAGAAAAATCAGAAGAATGCCACCAGATGGACAGGATTATCAGACACCTTGAATCTGATCTTGAAGATTCCAAAGATAATGAAGGAAAACTTGAGGATCAAATTGCCTCTCTCAAAAGAGACCTTCAAACAGCAAATGAATATAAAGAGAAATTCAAGATAAGTTCTGCTCAACTTGAAGTTCTTCTTGGAAGTCAAAAGAGGACAGATGACAAGTATGGCTTGGGATATGAGAAAGGAGAAAGCTCCGGATCCGGTCAGAAGAATCTTGGATCAGAAAATCCAAGGAGCAGGCCTAGAAGACCTCCGGTAAGACAGCCAAATGCTCAAAGATATCCATCCTTCAATGGATACTGCCACAGCTGCAACCACTTTGGTCACAAAGCTAATCAGTGCAGAATGAGAATGAATCAGATTAATTCATCCTTCTCCGGACAGTGCTTCAACTGCAAAAGGTATGGACACAAATCCCATGAATGCAGAATTATGCAAGTAAACAAATCATTCAAAGGTAGATGCTTTACATGCAATAGAGTAGGTCATATGGCTAATCAATGCAGATCAAGGGGATATCAGTTAAATATGCAAAGAAATGTTATTTGCCAAATCTGCAATAGGTCCGGTCATAATGCTAAAGTCTGCAAAAACAAGAATCAGGACAAAAGAGGTCCGGTGTATAATCAGAATCAAGACAAGGGTAAACAAAAGATGAATGCGGATGAAGTTAGGAATCAGATGAGCAAGATTTGGGTGAAGAAAAGCTCAGAGAATGTAGAGGTTGGATCCGCACCAGATTCTGGTGCTGATATTTCTTCCGGAAATTAAAAAGTGAGCTCAGGCTCAGGGGGAGACTCAAAGAAGATTCTGTTCCCCCAGCCAAACAAGTTGTGCCGGATGTGGCACAAGATGCGGATTAAAGGGTTTGTAGATATAAGTCCTGAGATGCTTCAGTCAAGTTTTCAGAGGTCTGCATGGAGTTATGAAGAAGCTGTGTTCGATTAAGTTAGACCTGTTCAGGGAGGTGCTCCGGTATGATAAAGGATTACAAAAAGGTCCGGAGAGATCCGGAAGTGCACGATCTTGTCTTGCGGATTGGACAGAGTGTTTGGGATGTTCTTGTAATATGTTACCTAGATTTATTCATGATTTAAAGATCCGGATGATATTCAGTGATCAGGACTAATCCGGGATACTCCAAGCTGTCCAGATATGGTAAACCGGAATAATGCAGGTGAAGCATTTATTGCAGACAGATATTAGGGTTTGCGGAGCAATATAAGGGATTTCTCAAAAGTTATCTGCTCATTCTACACTTGAGAAGAAGCGAATAGTGGAGCTCTGCAACAAGGTTCATCAAGCACACCAAGGATCTCCTGCCGAAGCTATTGCATAAAGAAATCAATCCAACCACTCCGTGCAAACCGAAGGCGCATAAGGTATTCTTCGTTTTTCATTGCCTCACTGCAAATCTTTGAAGAATGGCTACTCCAAACATAGTTAAGATCTCTGATAGACCTCGCCCCTCATTCAAGAAACATCCCTACAAATCATTGGAGGTAGATCCACTAGGAGCCTTCTCTAGTGTTCCCCACGGAGTCTTACATACTGAAGATATTAGGGTTTACATACACGCAAACATTGAGGAATTTGGGGAATTCAAATTAAGAGACCTCTATCACAAGCAACTGATAGACAATGCTTTTGAGCTCAAACCAGAGTATAAGGGTATCCAGAAGAAACAATTTGAGCAATTCATTCATTTCCCTAGCTTTGAAGAAGATGAATGGGTCCGGTATGTACTGAGCAGGATGCATGACAACTTCCTTTGGCTAGATAGACCCTGTAAGATCACAAAAGAAGCAATTAGAGCAGTAACTGGTCTATACTCTTCCGGGGGGGTACCTATCCTCAAATCTGTCAAGAACAACGTTGTAACTGAGGCCACCGGATCAAAATATGATAAGAGGGCAATGACCATTGAAGATATTTCGGATCCGGATATCAAATATGCATCAATGATAATAGGATACAAGATCTATCACTCCAGCAGGGAGAATTCTGTGTCCGGAACTGCAATATACACAGCATATGAAATGCTAAGAAAGAATGCAGATTATGATCTTTGTGAACTACTACTAAGCCAATTGATGGAAAATGTACAGAAAATCAAGAAAGACAAGAAGAACTCCTTTAAGTATGGTACTCTCATTGTATGTCTATTCTTTTACTTCATGAATGAGCTACCCGGAACAAGTGGATGGGTATGGCAGAATGACAAACCTGTTGCAGTCCAGATAAGAGACTATTTGCATGGACTTGGGGATGCAAAAGCGAGAAATACAGCTCTATGGGGATACTTCAAAAACTTTCAGAGCATGATGCAAGCAAGAGAGAGAATTCCCCAGTCTCTCATTGAGAAATACAAGGACTCAGTATGTTTTATGGTTGACACTGATCAGTGCCTAATGGAGGCAGTGGAGCCAAGGACTGTCTGGATCATGCCCATGGGGTATGAAGTTGATGAACAGATAGTAGAGCTGCATGTTCAACACATGCTAAGTCAGCCCAAAGATCCTAAGGCAGAAAGGTTTGGAACCTTTGAGGAGCTGAGCGTGAAATTACATGTAGAACTCAGGGAACCTGAGATTAAGAGAAAAGTGAGAAAAGAAGTAGAGCACATTGCTCAAGGCCTAGGCATCTCAAAAGAGGCACTTGATGCCAGCCGGGAAAAGAGGAGAAAGGCTGAGGAAGAAGAGAAAAGCAAAGAAAGTGCTCCGGTTGAAACCCCCACCCGGACCAGATCATCTAAGAGATCTGCACCTCCCTCAACCAAAAGTTCAAAACCGAAAGTCCAGGCATCCGGAAAGAGATCAAAGGCAAAAGCCACAAGGGCTTATGGAAGCCAAAAGGATGAAGAGGAGACAGAATCAGATGAAGGAGTAAGAGAAGTAAAGAAACAGAAAAAGAAAGGATCCGGTAAGCCCTCCACAGGCCAAGACAAGGAGGAAATGGCAGAGGTAACTGTTGAAAAGCCCACTCTGTCACTAGAGAGCATAATCAAGTCGGTCACGGTGGATGGAAACCTTCAACCAATGACTGAATCCTATGATGACTTCAGTGAGGCAGACCAAAAGACTCTGCAGGAAGCCACAGTTAAATATCTGAACACATACAATAAGGCTTTCATTGAGATCATATCTCTCATTCCTAAAAGCCTAGAGAAGGAAATGGAAGTAAGAAAGAATAATGCTCATGCCAAAGATCTTGAGATCCGGGAGCAGATAGCTATTCAGCTATATCCTCAAATTGATCCCAAGACAATGAACATGATCTTCAAGGACTGCAGAGATGAGTTCAGAAGTAAAGCCAGGATGAATCAGCTCATGCTTGGTGAGACTGACAAAGTGGCACAAGAGACAGAAGAGATCCTCCGGAAGGCCTTCAAAAGGTTCAATCTTCCTGTTGTAGAGGACTTAGGTGCAGAAACAGCTGCTGATTTGGAATCTTCTGTTCCGGAAGAAGTGAGCCATGAACAGACAAGTGAGGACTTGGGACCCTCTGCTCCAGAAGAAGTGGCCCATGAACAAGCAAGCATCTCTCCTCCGGTTTCCCCTACAGTCTCCGGATCCAAAGAAGAAGAGCAATTGCAGGAGAAGGAAGCAGTGGTGACAGACAAAGAGGTTGACAGTTCTAAGACTGCAGAAGAAAAGAAACATCTGTCTCCAGCAAGAGACACTGCACAAACTGTTCAACAATTTTTGAGCAAAGAAACTCTAGAGATTGATGAACCGGAGCTTCTAAAAGGTCCATTTGATTTTGACTCTCTCTCTCCGGTACAAACAATGAAGATAGCTTCATTTGCAAATGCCAAGGCAAATGAAAAACTCCTGAAGTCTCATATGGAAGACTGTGAGTTGATAGAGGCTGCTTCCGGAGTACTTGTAAAGATCATGCCATCAATCCAGATAGATCCGACAGCCTCCACTTCCGGTAATCTAAAAACCTTAGTCAGCAGTATTGATACACATTTTAATTCTCTAGAAAAATCAGCTGAAGAAAAGGTCCGGAAGGAATTTTTGGATAAGAGATTTTCTGAAATATTAGAATTAATCTCTAAGGATAGGAAGATTGTAAGCATTGGAATAAAGAGCTTAGAAAATGCTCTTAAGGATGGCGGTGACATATACAAATTTTGTATATCTTGGTCAAAGGCAACAGCAGCAATTGACAAGAAAATAAAAGAGGAACAGGACAAGCTTCAAAGCTTATCTCAAAGTTTTGATCCTCTCTCTTCCTCTATAATAAATCAAGAATGTCAGACTATTGCAGTCTTGAATGAAATAAAGAATCTTGAGAAGGAGAGGAAGAACATTACCAACCGGATGGGAGAACTTAGAAGGATTATAGTCCCTAAGTTGGAAACTATGCATGAGGCCATCAGTGATGCCCAGACCACCGCCCATACAAAAGATCCGACAGATCTCAGGCGGGCAGAAGATTTTGCATTTTTGTTGAGTGGTCACATTTCAATCTTGGACAGAATGAAGCTAAGTTGGGCTACTGAAATGGTTCAACTGCAGACATCCTTTGCAGACATTCTGCAGTATATGTGAGTATGTAAATATGCGGCTATATATAGAAAATTTTTGAAAATTTTGGTGTGCGGACCCTACCCTTTGCCATTGATGTCAAAGGGGGAGTGAGGAGCAGTGAAAAATGAGGAATCCAACTCAGGGAGAGTTCCGGAAATTGTATATAAAGACAGAGCATCAGCAAAGGGGGAGCATAGTGTAAACACTTAGTCATTTTTCACTAAGTGTTGCCATCAATGCCAAAGGGGGAGATTGTTGGCAAGAGACACTATATCCTCACTCCCCCTTTGAGTAGAACCTCTACCACCTCCAAATCTTCCTCTATTACCTTTCCATCCACCTCTGAAATTAGACTGTCCCTGTCCTTTACCAGTGTCTTCTTGACCCTCATTGGTTTGCTTGTGTGCAGGGGCTGTTCCTCTTCCCCTATGGTTTCCTCTTCCTCTCATGGACTTATCATGTCCTCTATTCATCTTTTCTTCAATCCTGATTGCCATTTGGTAACAATCCTCCACATTCTTAGGGTTAGCTAACACTAACTCATCCTGTATGTTAAATCTCAAACCAGCCAAGTACCTAGCCACCTTTTCTACCTCATTCTCATGATGACCAGATCTCATACTTAACAGATAAAATTCCTCAGTATATGCTTTCACATCCCTGTCTTTCTGCTTTAAAAATTGCAGCTTCTTAAACATCTGGATTTCATAATCCCTTGGCAAGAATTTACCCTTGATCCTTGCTACCATCTTATCCCATGAAGTGATCTTAGACTTCCCTTGCTTCCTTCTCTCAGATTGTACATAATCCCACCATACCAAAGCATGACCTCCTAACTTGGTCTTTGCAATCTTTACTTTCTGATCCTCAGCAACATCTTCACATTCAAAGTGATTATCAAGTGCAGCAATCCAATCTAACAACTCATCTTCATTCAAACTTCTAGTATATTTGGAAACATCAACCTTTACCTTAGGTTTATCATTCTGCACTGCCTTTAACAGTTTTACAAATTTTTGGTCTTCAGCATCCAGATCTTCAGCTACCTCTTCATACTCTTCAACAGTATCTTCATCTTCTTTAGACTCACTGTCTTCCACTTCCCTCTTTTTGTTCTTTTCTAGGGCTGTCAGCCTGGCTTGAAGTGCTTCAACAAGTTCCTTCATCTTCCTCATCTCTCTAGCATGTTTCTCCTTCATTTCCTGCAATTCCCTTGCAGTACCACTACCTGTTGTGTGGTTACACAACACGCCCCATTTTGACTTGGCAAAACAGGGACCCAACTTTTGTTTTGGCTGGTGTTGTCTGTTTCTGGCGGTTTGGTAAAAATAAGTCAGGTGCATCATCATCATGAAGGTCAAGATGAGGTAGGTCATCATCATGAGGTTAGTTTGCCAAAGTTCGTATTTTGTTTCTATGACTTCATGGTTAGAAAGAGCTTGAAATTCCATGCAGGTTTGCCTTTTACATCACCTGAAAATTCGTCCATATGAAGGAGTTGTGCACAGTCAAAGTTTTGGTCCAACCTGATAATTGCTGTTGAACAAGATCATCATGATATTTGAAAAGCCCCCCGATAATATCCTGAGGTCGAAACATCCGGACGTCAAGTTTAAGTCGTAGTAATCTTTTCCCGTCGGGCGGTCTTTTGTGTCGCCAAAGGGTCAGCATCATGATATTCCAACATCGCGAGCATCATGATATTCCAACATCGCGAGCATATTATAATATCATGCTGATGATCATCCCCTTGCTTAAGAAACCTACAATCCGCAAAATTTGCGCGCGCACGACCAAGTCCTGGTGATCATCTTCATCAGGATCTTTCTGGGCAGGATCACATTTCGAAATATCCTCCTGATCTCCTTTTGCGTGATTATGATGATCACCTTATCTTTCGAAGTGGAGGGTAATATTTCATTCCTTAGTCTTGTTGACATCATCATCATGATCTTTCTCTACCCGACATTTCGCAATATCCTCCTGCCGAGAAGTATAAACTTTTGCGGATATGATGATGACGATGACGTCACCATCACCTTTCTCCGTCGGCAGGATATTTTCCAAGGCGTGATCCATTTCGCCAATATGATGATGACGATGACGTCATGTTCGAAGATTAACGAAGGCCGCGGATATCCTGATGACGTCATCAGGACTTTCAGCAGGATCATATTTTAAATCACCCAGTTCGCCAATATGATGATGATGATGTTCATCATCCTGATCTTCCAAGCAGGTTACCTTGTCCGAAAAGGGGGTCATACTGCATTCGTCCACCTGATCATCTTCCTCGGAGGTGACCCGATATTCCATTTTATCTCCTGCTCTTAACGAAACATGACGGTGACGTCATCCCTTTGCATTTTAACGAAGCTTGATGATGACGATGACGTCATCATAATATTCCTCAGCGGCAGGATCATTTTCCAAGTCCTCCTGTTTGTCTTCATCATGATGATGATGACGATGTCTTTCTTTCCCAGTATGCAGTCCCGAAGCATCCTGATGTGATTTTCATCAGAGCATTCGGAGGGGAGGAGCATCATATTTCATGATATCCTGCGGCCAGACAGGGGGCATATAGTTGGTCATCATCATGATTTTCGGCGTAGGTATAAGTATTGCCGTCGGCCTAAGGTAAAATTGTCACCCTGATCATATGTAGTAACGCCGATGCAAATATGATGATGATGCAAAGCCGGATTCTAAGGATGGTTGAAAGGCGATTATTTCCTTGTATAATGTGAGATCATCATGATCATATTTTGAACCCGATATACAAGAAAATGGGCAAAAACATGAAGCGATGGGAATTTGGAGCCCGATTACCTTCAGCTGTGCACTTTGAGGGCTTGTTTAATAAAATGTTTAATTCCTGTTGTTATCATGATGATGATGAACTTAATGTTTGTCTGTTTTCTTGCAGGAAGTCATGATGATGCTGCTAAAGCTGAACATTGAAGTCGTCATGATGCTGCTGAAGCTGAACATTGAAGTCGTCATGATGCTGCTGAAGCTGAACATTGAAATGATGATGCTGCTGAAGCTGATAATTACAAAGTTGCGCATGGAGTCAACATGGCCCAGAAATGAGGAGGATATTGTCAAATATGTTGTTCGCCAGCTGGAGACCGAATCAAGTTGAAGATGCTGGAATATTATGCGCCAGCTGTACATTTGCTAACTGGCGAAGCATGTGCTTTTCATCTGGACCGTTGTTTGTTATGAGGGGATCCTGATCCTTGGATCGTTGTAACCGTTTTTTTTGGCAATTGTTCTATATAAGAGCCAGAGCTTGT
Organism: Cunninghamia lanceolata; assembly: GCA_027924645.1. NCBI lineage: Eukaryota > Viridiplantae > Streptophyta > Pinopsida > Cupressales > Cupressaceae > Cunninghamia > Cunninghamia lanceolata. The sequence goes on along the minus strand of BSBN01000341.1, from coordinate 2,699,579 downwards.
CATTTAAAAAAGAGGATATACATTAGAATACACAGACGCATCTGGCGAAAAAAGTCAATTACTGTAGAATCAATTAAGAGATCGGATTACTGAGACTAATGAGGATAGAATTGTTGAAATGTCAAGATTCTTTCTTCAGATCACTGTAAATGTACCTGTTCTTGAGCATACTGAATGAAGATGAAGTTCGAGATTACATCTTAATTGTAAATTTTACGTAATCTTTCTGTTGATTTCTGGATATGTACTGGTGAATGCTGTGTTCAACTGGAAGCGCTTTCATTTCATTACATGTTGTTGTCAACTTTTCCTTTGAAGATTTGCACTAGATCATGCGGATTTGTGGAATGTCCTGGTGAAGTATGATTTCTAGTTTTCCTTCTTTTCATTGCAAGTATGGGAGCTTGTATGTGGATCAGTGATCTAAGTCCAGTAATTTTGGGAATCTCACTCTCTAACCCTTTTCCTTTTTTCAATTTCATTAATTCATCACCATAACTGCAAATCATGATAAATAACAAGCAGAAACAGTGAAATATGCTGAAATCCCATAAGTAACTGAAGATCATTAGCATATTTGAGTTAAATGCATGAAGTATTGAAAATATCATGCAAGGAATCATAAATAATGGTAGAAATCATGCAAATATCAGCCTGTAGGAACATTATTTGACTAAATTTACAGTGCAGAGGTAGAATTGTTGAAGACTTATGCAGAGCAAACATCCAGAGCAGAATATTTGAAGATGATGATGATGAACAGTGCAGAAACACGTAAGGCCCCTGAATGGAAAATAGCAACACACATCAACCACTGAGTAACATCAGTAGATTAAGACCTAATCAACGGAGACTTGGGATCATGAATTCTTTGAATTCATCGTATCTTTCAAGATGAGTAAAGGTTGTTGTGTAACTTTTATTCTATGTTTGCGAATGACTAACATCATGACCAACATAAATTGGCGCTAGAAGGAGGGCCAAGTCCAGAAGATCACGTTCATCATCAGTACTTTCAGGTTTGATGACACTCAGAGTAAGGTAACTTCAGATCGTTTGTGAATTTCATCATATTGCGTAAATATTTGCTGCGATAAGTTTGTATATGCACATTCTATGTAAAGATTTCCAAATCTCACATAAATATTGCAAGCTTTACAGTAGATTTCTTTAAATTCACTAAATATTGGCCAAAGATGCATAAATTTGTTCAAGCTTTGAGAATTTGAGCCTTAGACACGTGAGATCTGGTGCTACCGGTCGAAATATCCCAATATCCTGTCATATTTGCAGTGTCTTCGCAAATATCGCGTAAATATTTAGTCTGATTTGCAAGTTGACCGCAAATATCACCTCGTCCGGTGGAATCCAGCCAATATTTGCAAAGTTTCAGCTAATTGGCCTCCAAATCGAGAAATCCTGGCTCATAGGATAAATACCAGGTCTAGACATAGTGAAATTTTCGAAGAATTGCCTGTTAGAGGTTTTAGACCTAAGACTGTAGACGTTCACCATACTCCAGAGTCTAGTGCATCCAGAGCTTCACCAGGACCTCCTCCCGTAACTCCTGTTGGTTTGCAAATACCTTCCGGTATACCCGTGACACCTCCTGTTCAACCTCAGGGTATACCTTTAGTCCAACCTCAGCCAACTGCACCACCAGTTCAGCCCCCTCAGGTTGCAATGTCGTTCTTTGCAGCAGAATCACCATTGACCTTTACTGCGTATCATGAGTTACCAAAGTATCCGGACAAACTTTGTCCAAAATACCATCCCTATCAGGATGCGGATGATCATATCAGGACGTTTAAAGAAGCTTGCTGCAGAGCCAGAATAGAACACCAGGACGTGGTGTGCAGATTATTCCCTTTTTCCTTAGGGGAAGAGGCTTATAATTGGTTCATCAGTCTTGGTCAATCTTCTGTCGATTCGTGGGCTGTCTTAGAGAAGGCCTTTCTTGACAGATTCAAGGTCCCTATTGACCCATCCATGAATTACCACCTGTTTTCCACAATTAAGAGATTTGAGCATGAACCTATTGCAAATTTCAATGCTAGGTTCCAGAAAATGTTGTCCAAGCTAGTTACTCCATATGTGGTGGCTGATGATGCTGCTAGGAGTATTTATTATTCAGCCCTGGATCCATTAACCGCCATGTTCATCAGGAGAACACATCCTGAGATCACTACACTGACAGGAGCTTTTCAAGAAGCTATCAAGGTAAATCAGCAGCTGATACCTGCTCCTACTCCAAATATAGCATTCCCTGCTTTGCCTGGCATGCAATCACAATATCCAGCACAGTATCCTGCAGCTTATCCTTCGCAATATCCTGCACAATATCCAAATGGAGCAGTGATGCCCCCAGCAATCATGCCTGCACCTTTGCAAGTACCTCCATTGAGTATTATGCCTCCTCCTAATGGAAATGGCCAATTGCCACAATATCCTGCACATACTCAGACACCTCAGGGTACTGATCTATCTCATAATAACCATGGATCTTCCTTTTTCCAGCCTCAGCCTGAAAATGTAGTGGCCAAAGCTCAAGAGGAGAAAGAGGAAATCAAAGAAATTGCTGCTCAGTTGAGAAAGCTCACCACAGAAGTAACACACTTGAGAAACCAAGGGTTTTATTCACAGTCAGGTCAGAATAGGAGTTATTCCAATGACAGACCAAATTACCCTGACAGAGGATACAACAATAACTTCAACAGTAGTGCTGCAAATAACAATAATCCTCCTAGGCAGCCCAGAGTGTGGAGCTCCAGGCCAAATAATGGTTCATTACCATCCCCCCTAGACAATCAGCCTCCTGGTGTAACCAAACAGACTACTAGAGTCAATCTTGCTGAGGCAGCCCTTACCAATTGGTGCAGGATTCACAACACCAATGCACATGCAGAATTAGATTGTCCACAATTTAGGATTGCTGCCAGCATCTTTCAGACTGAAGTGTCTAATACTTCTGGAAATCCACCTCAGGCAGAAGGAAATGAAATAGTCCCTTGTGGATATGATTCAGCTTTTGTGCTGGAAACATACACTAATCAGCCTCATCAGGATTATAATCAGACCTGTGAAGAATCTGCCTTAACCTTTGAAGCAAACTATGTCTTCCCTTTTGAGGATGAAAACGAACCTACAAGAGAGCATGAGGAAGTACATGCATACCAGCAGCAATACCCTGGTAAGCACAATTATAACCTGAGGAGTAATGCCAACAGACCTGCCGGTCCATTGACATCATCTCTACCCCCAAACAACTTCAACACACCTCCTGATCCTAAGGCTAGCAATAACCCTGGGTTCCCTAAGGTGAATGCTCAATACTTGTCTCCTCAAAACACAGTAACAAAAGTCGCAAGTGCACCTCATGAGTCTGACAGGTTAGTCAGCTATTTGGCTGATGAAATGAAGAAAATCAAGATCAGCCTGTCCCTATCTGAGTTACTGAAAACTCCTGCCATCAAAAGGGCATTCATGAAGTCGCTGGATGATCCTGCTCCTAAAGAGGATAATCACCTTTCGAGTCAATCTAATAGCAGAGACCATACTGCTAAGGATAATACTGTCAAGCCCAAAGTGTCAGCCACAGTCCAAGCTGCTGAAACCTCCCACATGACCTTGTACAGGGATAAAACTAAATCACCTCCGTTTCTCCTCACCATAAGAATGTTCAGTAAGAATTTGCACAACTGTTTAGTTGATTCAGGAGCCTCAACTAATGTTATGCCTTTGTCAATATGCAACGCATTAGGACTGCATCCTGCTAAATCCTTAAAGAAGGTCACTCAACTGGACAAGACAGAAGTAAGTGTCGTAGGAGAACTCACTCACATTCACATGCAGCTAGCGTCTGATCCTAGGATCCAGTATTACATTAACATTCAGGTAGTTGACATACCTGATACATACGGGATGTTGCTTAGCCGGGACTGGTCTAAAACGCTTAACGGATACATGTCCACCGACTTCAGTCACATGTGGTTGCCATGGAAGGGTATACCTAATCAGATCAGGATTGATGCTGAGCCTAGGATGAAACATATGATCACAGAATATAACAGAACAAATGAGATCATGTATGTAAACGTAGAACCTGGAGTTTATCACATCAGGCCGCAAACTGTCCAAATAGAAGAGGTCCTGATGCTTGATGTTCATCATCATCATGATGATGATTATCATGAGGATATGCCAGTCGTAGAACTTAATAATGATCCTGATAATGAGAATGAAATAGATCGCTTCAGGGATTTTCAGATGCATTTGTCTACTCAGATAAAACGTTGTCAATTATTAAATATACCTTCTAATGATATCTTGATTGACGGATGGTGCAGATTGCATGGCGAAGCACACTCGGAAAAGACTTGTGAACCATGCTTAGACATGATAATACTGGAGCAGACGTATAGTGAAGCATCATCATCATATTCTGAGGTGAGTGCTACATCTGATGATGATGATGATACTAATTTTTATTTGTCTTCTGCAGGAACAGAAGAGTCGACGGATCCTGATGAGGATCATATCCAAAAAAAAGAAGAGATCCTGGTGTCTAATCAGACGAATGATGCGAGAAAGGAAAAGATCACTCCTGGTAGTGATTGCTTCATGGAACCAGATTACAAGTTGTCTGATGAGGACAAAGGCAGTGACCTGACGAAGTTCGAAGAATTTCTGGTCAAAGAAATGAAAAAAATGACACAACAGTGTAGATCTCCCCAGGAGGTTTTAATTAAAGGTTGGTGTAGGCTGCATGAGGCACCTCACTCAGAAACCACTTGCTCACTATGCTTACACATTTTGAAGAAGCATGCAGCTGTATGCGCTGAACATCATCCTCCTGCTAGGATGGAAGAGAAAATAGAAAAGCCATCAGGCTCATCAGATAAAGAAAATGAAGAAATTCTGGAGCAACAAGCAGATGCAGCACCAGAAGTTATTAATTGTCCAGGCACTGAAGTAGATCATTCTGAAGATTTTGAATTATACTTGTCTAGAAATATACAGCGTAGTCAAATATTAGGTTTGCCCATTGATGATGTCTTGATTGAAAGCTGGTGCAGATTACATGATGAAGAGCATTCAGAAAGAGATTGTTACCCTTGCTTGGTCATGTTGAAAAAGATTCTAGAAAATATAATAGCTGAGTCAGTTCCAGAAGGTAATGAAGAGGAAACATCTTTCCTGGATTCATTTTATGGTGACATTGATAGGAGTTCTCTACTTCCTAATACAAGTAAGGACCAGTCGGTATGCAGGTATGAATCTTGTGAAAATTTTAGAGAAGAAATCACTCATCAGGATAATAATTTTGATTCTGATCCTAATACTTTTGATAAAGAAGATGAAACATCTTTCCTGGAGTCATTCTATGGTAAAGAGAAGTGTAAACAGATAGTAGAGCAATTTAAATGCACTCCTGATGATGAAGTTCCTATGATGGTAACTCGGGGAGTCATAGAGAAGAAAATAAATGCTGATTTATTACCTGACTTCTTTGAATTAAATGATCAAATGCAAGAATGTTGCAGGTTAAAGGAACCAGATCCTCTAATAGATAGAAGATGGGAATTATTTAATGAACAATTCCTGAAAGAAGAAGATGTAGAAGACTTTGGAGTTGTTGTGCATAATCAGATGTCACTCCAGAAATATTTTGAAAATGAAACAGGGGAGTGTCCTCATCAAGTGAAAGTTGTTTCTCCTTTACAGTCAAATGATTTAGAAATGATAAATTTCTGTATATCAGGTTATGATAATAAAGATACTTATTTAGATGCTGATGTGCAGGAAATTGAAGAAAATACTGAGAAGTTTCCTGAACTAGAAGATAAACTGAACATCCAGAATGAAGGGATAAGGCTGGATAAAGATGAAGAATTAATACATCAAAGGTCATACATCCTTCAATTTGAAGAGAGACCAGGCACTGAGCCAAGCAGTGAAAATATAATGACAAATGGAAGACCAACTACCAATGAAGAAGCATGTCCAGCAAAGCCAGAAATACACCAGGTTGTATTTCTCCTTTCCACAGTAAATGATGTTGAATACTATTTTAATTCTGGAAATTCAGGAGATAAGACATGCATATGGATTAATCATGAACATGATGAGCTTCCTCAGTTGCTGATCATCAAGAGTTGTTCTGTTGAATACAGTGAATTCAGAATACCAGAATATTCTTCAGAATATAAAGATAAATTTGCTAGGTTGAGAACCATAACTAATACCCTGATGCTCCTGCACAATCAAAAGAAGTATGCAAATACAGGTGTCCTTAGGTCCTTTTCTGGTTTTTGTTTGCCTAGTAGTGGTTTGTATATAATTTTGTAGGTTGGTTGTTTGGGCAGTTTGCTTGTTGTTGTTTGTTGGTTGGGACCTTGTTCTGGTAAGTCAGGATGATGCACTTCATCACCTAAGAAAATAACTAAATTGTTAGGATTCAAGTGATGAGATCACGTTTAAATATAGGTTGTAATTCATTCTGATAAATACTCATGATCAAGTTTATGGTGTCTTTTCATCAGGGTACTTTTTCTTGTCCAAAGTGAATCAAACACAATGAAACACCTAACAGCCTTGGGTTTGTTGAAAATACGAGTATAGGTGTTAAGTGAAAAATCTAAAGGGACTCCCTTGCTACCAATACAATCTCCAACCTAAAGCTGCAAGTGACTACACCTTGTGCAAATGAGCTGACATGATGATATCAAATTTAAATTTTTAAAGGAAAATCAGAAACGAAATAAAATTAGGCCATCTAAGTAACTCTACCGGGGCTATGGATGCCTGCTGGCAGTGGGGCTCTACTTAGGGAGATTGTATAGATAACCTTGCCGGGGTTATAGACACCTGCTGGCAGCAAGGCTCTATCCAGGTTGGCTATGAGGGATGATCTCCAACTATGTAGTTTAACACCAGTTACTTATGTTTTCAACTTACTTTCAAGATGAGGATAATTAATCATCTGCACACACATGATCCTTTGTTAGCTTTATCACCATAATGAAATTTTATCATTCAAAGATCATGATGATTTTACTTAGACATAATTAGAACACTATAGATGAATATGATCACATCACTTGAATCATTGGAATTTTGTTGTTTTCTTTGGTGGCAAGTTGTTGTGTGGTTACACAACACGCCCCATTTTAACTTGGCAAAACAGGGACCCAACTTTTGTTTTGGCTGGTGTTGTCTGTTTCTGGCGGTTTGGTAAAAATAAGTCAGGTGCATCATCATCATGAAGGTCAAGATGAGGTAGGTCATCATCATGAGGTTAGTTTGTCAAAGTTCGTATTTTGTTTCTATGACTTCATGGTTAGAAAGAGCTTGAAATTCCATGCAGGTTTGCCTTTTACATCACCTGAAAATTCGTCCATATGAAGGAGTTGTGCACAGTCAAAGTTTTGGTCAAACCTGATAATTGCTGTTGAACAAGATCATCATGATATTTGAAAAGCCCCCCGATAATATCCTGAGGTCAAAACATCCGGACGTCAAGTTTAAGTCGTAGTAATCTTTTCCCGTCGGGCGGTCTTTTGTGTCGCCAAAGGGTCAGCATCATGATATTCCAACATCGCGAGCATCATGATATTCCAACATCGCGAGCATATTATAATATCATGCTGATGATCATCCCCTTGCTTAAGAAACCTACAATCCGCAAAATTTGCGCGCGCACGACCAAGTCCTGGTGATCATCTTCATCAGGATCTTTCTGGGCAGGATCACATTTCAAAATATCCTCCTGATCTCCTTTTGCGTGATTATGATGATCACCTTATCTTTCGAAGCGGAGGGTAATATTTCATTCCTTAGTCTTGTTGACATCATCATCATGATCTTTCTCTACCGGACATTTCGCAATATCCTCCTGCCGAGAAGTATAAACTTTTGCGGATATGATGATGACGATGACGTCACCATCACCTTTCTCCGTCGGTAGGATATTTTCCAAGGCGTGATCCATTTCGCCAATATGATGATGACGATGACGTCATGTTCGAAGATTAACGAAGGCCGCGGATATCCTGATGACGTCATCAGGACTTTCAGCAGGATCATATTTTAAATCACCCAGTTTGCCAATATGATGATGATGATGTTCATCATCCTGATCTTCCAAGCAGGTTACCTTGTCCGAAAAGGGGGTCATACTGCATTCGTCCACCTGATCATCTTCCTCGGAGGTGACCCGATATTCCATTTTATCTCCTGCTCTTAACGAAACATGACGGTGACATCATCCCTTTGCATTTTAACGAAGCCTGATGATGACGATGACGTCATCATAATATTCCTCAGCGGCAGGATCATTTTCCAAGTCCTCCTGTTTGTCTTCATCATGATGATGATGACGATGTCTTTCTTTCCCAGTATGCAGTCCCGAAGCATCCTGATGTGATTTTCATCAGAGCATTCGGAGGGGAGGAGCATCATATTTCATGATATCCTGCGGCCAGACAGGGGGCATATAGTTGGTCATCATCATGATTTTCAGCGTAGGTATAAGTATTGCCGTCGGCCTAAGGTAAAATTGTCACCCTGATCATATGTAGTAACGCCGATGCAAATATGATGATGATGCAAAGCCAGATTCTAAGGATGGTTGAAAGGCGATTATTTCCTTGTATAATGTGAGATCATCATGATCATATTTTGAACCCGATATACAAGAAAATGGGCAAAAACATGAAGCGATGGGAATTTGGAGCCCGATTACCTTCAGCTGCGCACTTTGAGGGCTTGTTTAATAAAATGTTTAATTCCTGTTGTTATCATGATGATGATGAACTTAATGTTTGTCTGTTTTCTTGCAGGAAGTCATGATGATGCTGCTAAAGCTGAACATTGAAGTCGTCATGATGCTGCTGAAGCTGAACATTGAAGTCGTCATGATGCTGCTGAAGCTGAACATTGAAATGATGATGCTGCTGAAGCTGATAATTACAAAGTTGCGCATGGAGTCAACATGGCCCAGAAATGAGGAGGATATTGTCAAATATGCTGTTCGCCAGCTGGAGACCGAATCAAGTTGAAGATGCTGGAATATTATGCGCCAGCTGTACATTTGCTAACTGGCGAAGCATGTGCTTTTCATCTGGACCGTTGTTTGTTATGAGGGGATCCTGATCCTTGGATCGTTGTAACCATTTTTTTTGGCAATTGTTCTATATAAGAGCCAGAGCTTGTCATTTAAAAAAGAGGATATACATTAGAATACACAGACGCATCTGGCGAAAAAAGTCAATTACTGTAGAATCAATTAAGAGATCGGATTACTGAGACTAATGAGGATAGAATTGTTGAAATGTCAAGATTCTTTCTTCAGATCACTGTAAATGTACCTGTTCTTGAGCATACTGAATGAAGATGAAGTTCGAGATTACATCTTAATTGTAAATTTTACGTAATCTTTCTGTTGATTTCTGGATATGTACTGGTGAATGCTGTGTTCAACTGGAAGCGCTTTCATTTCATTACATGTTGTTGTCAACTTTTCCTTTGAAGATTTGCACTAGATCATGCGGATTTGTGGAATGTCCTGGTGAAGTATGATTTCTAGTTTTCCTTCTTTTCATTGCAAGTATGGGAGCTTGTATGTGGATCAGTGATCTAAGTCCAGTAATTTTGGGAATCTCACTCTCTAACCCTTTTCCTTTTTTCAATTTCATTAATTCATCACCATAACTGCAAATCATGATAAATAACAAGCAGAAACAGTGAAATATGCTGAAATCCCATAAGTAACTGAAGATCATTAGCATATTTGAGTTAAATGCATGAAGTATTGAAAATATCATGCAAGGAATCATAAATAATGGTAGAAATCATGCAAATATCAGCCTGTAGGAACATTATTTGACTAAATTTACAGTGCAGAGGTAGAATTGTTGAAGACTTATGTAGAGCAAACATCCAGAGCAGAATATTTGAAGATGATGATGATGAACAGTGCAGAAACACGTAAGGCCCCTGAATGGAAAACAGCAACACACATCAACCACTGAGTAACGTCAGTAGATTAAGACCTAATCAACGGAGACTTGGGATCATGAATTCTTTGAATTCATCGTATCTTTCAAGATGAGTAAAGGTTGTTGTGTAACTTTTATTCTATGTTTGCGAATGACTAACATCATGACCAACACTACCTTTCGGAGGCATTTTGTCAACCTCTCAATCAACACACAACACACAATTCAACTCTACCTCTGCCCTTTCGGTGACAGAATCAACACACAACAGCCCAGACCTTTTGCTGAGCTCTGATACCACTATGATGCAGAGGCATCCACACTATAACCTTCGCATATAGCATGGATGTCTGCAGCCCAACCTCATCATCATCATCTTCGCCATCATCATCATATTCCGCTTTACACTGTCCGCATCATCATCATATTTCGGACAATCACGATTATCCTCCTGCCGACTACTGTTCACCTCCTCCGCCTGTCGCCTATCATCATCATGATATTCAACGGGCGCAAACATCCTCCTGTTGCACTGTTCATCGGGCTCCAAACACTAGCGGCATCATCATGATATGCGACACCACCTTCGTCAGCAGGATATCCAATATCTGGTTACTCCAAAGATCCTGATGACGACCACTTCAGCACCTTCCCTTCGATGCTCCGCTAGCCGACAATACAAACAACAGCATCATGATATGGTTTATCCGGTTCTCTCGAAACCTCCTGATGATGTTAATACAGCCTTCTGCCGATACCCAAGCACTCAACAACGGCAGGATAAACTCGCATAGGGGGATATCTCAATATCCTGATGACGATGACGTCATATCCTGATGACGATGACGTCACCCAATATCCTGATGACCTCTTCAACACTTAGTCAAAAAAATTGAACTTTCACTCCCACATCTGTTAACGATGTGCGGATGATGGGCTCTCCCGAGAGATGATCCTGATGCCGATACGCTCCTCTTGATGATGATCACCCCGACGCACTTGCACTTCATGCAATTGACAACATCATGCTCATCTCCTCCACTTGTCTGGATGACAATGCCTAACCTGACTGCAGGATATTTGCAGAAATATCCTGATGATGCCGTCTTGACCAATTTCCAGCCTTAGCGAAATTTCACTTCGCCGATCCTCCAGGGATGACCCGATCCAACCTCAGGGTGATCTTCCATACTCTATCTTATCAGCTCGACCTAGCACATACCCATGCTAGGGTCTTCAACATCTGTCGACCGCGATCCTGCACACCTGCATGCAAACAAACAAACTAACTACTAACCTACTGTACATCGCCATTCCACCGATCAGACGGATCAACCGGTGGAATGGATCAGTAAATCCATGAAGCCACCCAAACCAGCAAATCGATTACACAAAGGGGATCAAACAGGAAACCAAAAATAGGATCTTTATTGATTTCAAAGATGCAATACAATATGATGTTCCTCACACAGCACACTCAAGCTCCTCTGCGCAATACAATACTATACTACCGATCGATGATATCTCTCTGTCTATGCAATATCAACCGATCTCATGCTTAAATAGATTATCCTACGAGTACTACTGACCTGACTCCAAGCGGCTGGGAACTCTCCAAGCGGCTGGGAGAGCCAACCGGACCCTACAGCATGACAGCTGTTATAACCAACTAACTAAAAATAGCAAAAGCCTGGTCAGCATGATCTTATCATGATCAGCGTGACCTTATTACATGCATTTGGTCTTAACAAACCTTCTTGGAAACATAAACAAGACCTAAAACTACTAACTGCCTTATCAAGACCAGCTGTCAGGTAGGTGCTCCTGCACCACATTTCCTGGATCAAATTTTTTGAGTATCCTACAAGGTCCAAACTTCTTCATCTTCAACTTGTTATATGTTCCAACTAGAAATCTTTCTTTTCTCAAGTACACCATTACTTCATCTCCAACTTCAAATTCATTATGTCTTCTCTTCTCATCATCCTTCTCCTTGTACTTATTGTTCATAGTCTCCAAATGTTTCTTCACTTGATTATGCACTATCTTCATGTGATCTACAAATTCTTCTGCTTTTACACTTCTCTTTTCCTCTATACTGATGTGTCTCAATTCTGCAACTCCTCTAGGATTCACTCTGGTTACAATCTCAAAAGGTGTTCTTCCAATACTCCTGTTTATTAAATTATTGTATGCAAATTTTGCTTGTGAAAGAATCAAGTCCCAACTTCTGGTTTTCTCTCCAACCAAACATCTCAACAAGTTTCCCAAACTCCTATTCACTACCTTCGTCTATCCATCTGTCTATGGATGAAAAGTTGAACTGAACTTCAAATCTGTCTTCATATTTTTCCAAAGTGTCTTCCAAAAGTATCCAACAAACTTTGTATCTCTTTCTGAAACTATACTCCTAGGTAATCCATGCAATCTCACAATCTCCTTGAAAAATAGCTCAACTACATGCACTGCATCAGTTGTCTTCTTGCAAGGTATGAAATGAGCCATCTTTAAAAATCTGTCAACTAATACAAATATTGAATCATGTCCTCTCTTTGTCTTAGGTAATCCCATTGCAAAATCCATGCTTATGTCTTCCCAAGGTCTCTCCGGTACTATCAAAGGTTTATACAATACAGTGTTTTGACTACTTCCTTTTACAACTTGACAAACTCTACAAATTTGCACAAATCTTTGAACATCCTTATGTATCTAAGGCCAAAAGTAATTTTCACTCATCAAAGCCACTATCTTATCAATGCCAAAGTGTCCTACCAATCCACCACTATGCTTCTCCTTGATCAATTATCTCTCATTGAAATTCTAGGTATGGACAACTGACTTCCTTTGAACAACATATTTTCTTAAATGAAATAATCCAAACACTTACTCCTATCTATCACAACAAGTTCTTTACATGCTTTCCAAGGTTCTGCAAAATCAGTGTCTCCCTCATACATGTTCTTCAATTTATCAAAACCCAACACTTCAACTCTCATCTCTGTCAACAAGTTTCTTCTTCTACTCAAGGCATCAACAACTTTATTTGATTTTCCACTCCTATGTTTCAACACAAAAGTATAACTCTGCATGAACTCTACCCATCTCATATGTCTCTGATTCAACTTACCTTGACTGTTCAAATACTGCAAAGCTTGATGATCTGTATACAACACAAATTCCTTAGGCAACAAGTAATGTCTCCACTTCTTCAAGGCTTGAATTATGGCATAGAACTCTTGATCATAAACTGAATATATTCTCCTTGCATCAGTCAACTTCTCACTAAAATATGCTACATGTCTACCTTCTTGACTTAATACTGCTCCAATTGCATTTCCACTTGCATCACAATCAACTTGAAATACCTTAATAAAATTTGGCAGTGCCAAAATAGGTTGCGATGTCACTTTCTACTTCAACAGTTCAAAACTTTTATCTGCTCCTAATGTCTACTTGAAATCTTTCTTGTCACCTCTCATTGTCTCTGTCATAGGGTTACAAACTAAACTAAAATTTCTAATGAACTTCTAGTAGAAACTAGCCAATCCATGAAATGATCTAATCTCTCCAATGCTTTTTGGTGTAGGCCATTCAACAATTGCTTTTACTTTCTCAGGGTCCATCTTCAATCCTTCCGCAGAAATTACAAATCCCAAATATACCAATTCTTCCTTTCATGAAACTACACTTATTGATGTTTATCAGCAATTTTTCTTCTCTCAACCTCTGTAGAACTTGTCTGATATGCCACAAATGTTCTTCTTTTGTCTTACTAAAAAAAGAATATCATCCAAATATACAATCACAAACTTACCCAAGAATTTCTTCAAGACTTCATTCATGAATCTCATAAAAGTACTTGGTGCATTTGTCAATCCAAAAGGCATCACTAACCACTCATACAATCCTTCATTTGTCTTAAAAGCAGTCTTCCATTCATCACGTTCTCTGATTCTAATTTGATGGTATCCACTCTTTAAGTCTATCTTTGTGAAATATCTTGCTCCACTCAAACAATCCATGATATCATCCATCCTAGGTAAAGGGAATCTGTACTTAACTATAATCTTGTTTATTGCTCTGGAATCAGTACACATTCTCCATTCTTCATCCTTCTTAGGTGCCAAAATTGTAGGTACTGCACAAGGACTCAAGATTTCTCTGATCAAACCTTTCCTCAACAAATCTTGTATCTATCTATTCAATTTTTTATTCTTTATTGGTGTCATCCTATGTGCTGCTTTGTTAGGCAAACTTGCTCCTGATATAAGATCCACGTGATGATTAATACTCTTCATAGGTGGTAATCCTTCAGGCACGTTGTCTGATATGATGTCTTCATACTCTGTCAGCAACTCCTTTATCTCTTCCAGTTGTGATTCTTCAACTTCTTTCTTCAAGGCTTTAGGGTTCTTAGGAATCAAGGCATAACATATATTCTCATGTCTCAAACCATCCAAAAAATTTCTTCCATCTACCAAACAGATTCTAGCATTCACACATACTTCACTCTTAGGATCATCCTCCAAAGGAATTAAAGTAATTCTCTTTCCATTTGTTGTTATAATATATGTATTTTTTCTCCCACCATGTATATCTTTTCTATCATACTGCCAGAGTCTACCCAACAAGCTATGACAAACATCCATAGGCATAACATCACACAAAACTTCATCATGATAAGATCCAATATGAAATTTCACCAAACATTGTTCACTTTCCAGTACCTTATGATCATCCCGAATCTATGCTATCTGATAAGGCTTAGGGTGTTTCAATCTTCCCAACTTTAGCTTAGTCACCATCTTCTCTGAAACTAGGTTATCTAAACTACCACTATCAATCACAACTTTACAACACTTACCTCTAGATTTGCATCTAGTCCTTAACAAAAATTTCCTCTGTGATGGTTTCTCATTTGTCTCCACTTGAAGTAGTGTTCTCCTCATCGCCAATGATTCTCCTTTCTCTAGATTACCAACTAAACAAGGTGATCCAATAGGTTCTTCTTCAACATAGGTTGCTCATCCAGTGTTCTTTTCCTTCTTACTTGTACTACCTTGATTACATTCAAATGCTCTATGTCCTTCACCTCCACACTTGAAACAAGTACCCCTGAATGTTCTCTTATCAAATCCTCTTCCTTCTCTTTTGTATCCTTTATTCTGGTATGCACTAGGGTTTCCTCTCTGGTAAAAATTTTTGTCATCCCTCCAGTAAGCAATGTTATCTCTATCATCCTTCTTTAATGGGCTGTCAAACTTGTTCTGCTCCACAAATGATCTATCATATCCAGAAAATGTCCTACCTCTCTGAAATTTACCTCCTCTGCCTCTTTGTCTTTGACCATGCTTCTTATTTAGCTTCTCTTCAACTTTTAGGGCAAATTGATATGCTTCCTCCAAAGATGTAATCCTTACCAAGCTTAGTTCTTCTTTAATGTTCAATCTCAATCCATTGATGTATCTAGCCACTTTCTCCTTGCTTGCTTCACAATGTCCTTTCCTTATGATCATTTTATGAAATTCATCAGTGTTCCTTCTGCCTTAGGTTTTGCAATCTCTTCAACAGTTCCAACTCATAGTCAGTAGGTATAAACTAATTTTTCAACTTTGTCACCATCCGGTCCCACTTATTAATCTTTTCCTTCCCTCTTCTATTTCTTTCCAACTGAACTTCTTTCCACCATATAGAAGCATGTCCTTTCAACTTTGCTTTTACAAATTTCACCTTTTCCAGATCTTTAATTTCTTCATATTCAAAGTATTCTTTCATGTCATTTATCCAGTCAATCAACTCTTCAGGGTTCAAGTTACCAGTATAAATCAGCACATCAACTCTAGGTCTCTTTCCAATCTTTGAAATAGCTCGCAACATCTTTACCTAATTTGATTCTTCTTCTTCATCACATTCTAGGGTTTTGCCAATTTGTTCAGCAGATTGAAATTCTTCTTCATCATCACTTTCAACATTAGGTCTAGGTGTCAAACCTCTTCACCTATCTTCCTCTACAGCTCCAAATGAATTCACATTGTTCTCATCAATTCCATCATCTCATCCATTCTATTAGCCATTGTACCAACAGGAGTAACTCTTCACGATGGCATCTTCCTAGGATCAAGTGCAAACTGCCTCAAATTCAGCGATCGGGCTACAAGTGACAACTGCCTCTCAATTAGAGATCAGTTGCACACAAGTAACCTGCCTCAGATCGACGATCTACTCACAACAAGATCTTATGGAATCCCCTTCGCCAATTCGCTCCAAAGAATCAAACTTTCGCTCTGATACCACTTGGTGCAGTCACGATAGGAGGGTTCACAGAATAAACTTTTTGAGCATGTAGTAAGAGTAAACACAATGGAAACAACTCAAAGAAATGGAACAAATGCAGATTCAGTCATTCAATATATCAAAGAATTCAAATACAATCTAGTTGGCAACATGTGGGCTTATAATTTGGGCTCACATGCCTGATCACATACATGTGCAAGATAAAGCTTTGAAGCTCCTTCACAAAGAATATAACTATCAAACTTTTAAATCATGAGAATTATTTTCCTAAGGATCTATTACATCATTATATATCATTTCTGAACCAATAGATTCCTATGTGTTGGCCAAGGAAGGTCACAAACTCCAATGAAGAGTTGTAACGCGTTCACAGATAGGTCAGACCTAAATGCATAAAACACTTCCTCAAATAAATGGAACAACGTACGGACCTCCGGGAAGGGTCGGTCATGAGCCAAGGATTACTGAATGGTGTGTCATTAGGATCCACAAGTTAAGGAATGATCTGCAAGCCTTCTCTTTTAGCTGATTAATAGGAACTATTAGAATGCTGCTCTAAGAAAATAAAGGATCTTCTGATAGCGATAGCTTTCCGGTAACTAATCCAAATGCTTTGAATTCTTGATATGATGTAGATGAATGAATGTAGATGCTAAGTCTAGATCCGCAAGATGTGAAATGCTAAAACTGGACCACAAGCTGAAAATTGCTTCTGACTGAACTGGAAAATGAAAGAACTAAAATGTAAACAAACTGAAATGCAAATGTTTTTTGGGTTGATGCAAGATTGCTCTTGAACTAGGGATGCTCCTACATCAAACTTCTAGGTCATGTCTGAGAATGACAATTTTCCTCTCAACATCTCTCTCGTTGTCTTTGCTTTCTTTTAGATCAGACTCTAGATGGTCAGCTACTCTATCCAATCTGCAGCATTCTTCAATTCTTTCTTTTAGAGTTTGATTTAGGTCTTCTTCAGTCTTCTTCCTTTGCTCAATTTCTTTGGTTAGCCTCATTACCCCAGATTCCATCTCATGTTTTAGAATAGAAACTTCTTTTGTTAGCTTCTCACATTCCTTTGGCTTTTCTTCCAAAGCCTCATTCATGCCATTTTCTTCAGTAAGATTAGCTAGCTGATGAAGTAGCTCCTTCCTTTTTCCCATTGATTTCTTTAGTTTATCTTTTAGTAAGTCAATGCAATCATCAACATCCTTAAGGTTCGCTTTTAGATCATCTATTTCTGCTTTGGACCGAACAAGATCTTCTAGAGCCAATTGAAGTTGTTCTCTAAGTGAACCCAATAAAAACTCCTTCCCAGATCCTCCTAAAGTTGTTAGGCTTCTTTCAAGGAACTCGGCTCTGATACCAATTGTTGGAATTAGGGTTGACAACTGAGAGGGGGGGTGAATCAGTTGTCTTAAAACTTTTAAAGCTTGCTACAGTTAATTCTTCTTTACCACTTATTAACAGATTAATGACATAATCATGAAAAGAAAGAATGAATAATACATGAGTAGAAACATAAACAACACACTTGACACTAAGATTTTGACATGGAAACCTAGTTAAGGGAAAAACCATGATGGGGGTTAACCCACAAAGATTATACTCCGTTAAAAGTATTACAAAGGGGAAGGCACATGCCTTCGAGCTCACTACTCAGAGTTCACTGCTCAAGAGAGGCTTACTGCCTACAAGAATGATTACAAAAGGATTACAGATTGTTTGAACTGATAAGTAGCATCTAGCAATGCATGAATTCAATTTTGTTTAAGCACAAAATACTGATTTTACACACTTCATTTTTATTCTGCTGTGTTTACTGCTCTGCCATAATCCGGACCTCAAATCTATTCTCTTTTGCACTTCTATTTGCCTTTTCGTACTTACTCCATCATTGCACACCACATACATACCAATGCACTCACATTCATCGGTTACATATATCTGCGTCAACAAACTCAATCACTTATCTATCGGCCTTATGAAGAACTTAACAAATAATACAAGTACTCTATTATGTCGGCTGAATCCATACATCAATATTGATGCATACCAGAAATAACACTTGCAGGTCACCATTCATGTTGGCTACTAACATTATATCCCATACAAAACTCACCAAAACACTTCTACTAGATCCACAAAAGAATCTAACACAGGTCAGCCTATTCTTTATTGAATTGTTCTATCATATTAGGACTCGGTACTCAGATGCTCATAACTTTTAATCCCTTTGTCACTGGAGCTTGTAATCTTGGATTTAGATTGTTCTGACATTCCTCTAAACTTCGTCAAATTTGCAACACACAATGATTAACTGGAGAGCTCCACTGACCAAAATACTGAACTCTGCCATACCCTGTTCCTGTCTATTCGGACTTGTCAAATCTTAGAACTGACTTCCGGTATGATCTGATACTACACTGTGGATGTGTGGAATGGACTTAGTTGCCATCAATGACAACACATGACATACCTTGCAGTGTCTCTTGCCAACAAAACATTAGTGTATTTATAATTCCATATCTAGGGTTTGGTGCCCTAGGATTAGAAGTTGTTTTAACTTAATTAATCTGATTTTGTTTGTGCAACCCCATTTGGGTTTGAGGGACTTTTTGTCTTATGTGTGTGAGCATTTTAATTCCTCTTATTTATTTAATGGAATCATTTTCTAGTATGTACTTCTTTTATTGTGAACAAGATTAATTTTACCCTTGTGATGAATAAAATAAGCCATTTCCCTTACACATTTAATTGCTTTTTTTTTTTATTTACCATGTTGCAAAGGAAACTATTGGTATAGTTAATTTATTTATTCAATTTAATTTTAGTTTAAAACCTTGGGAAGGGATATTGATTTTTTATATGCATTTCATTAATTAAATCTAGCTAGGGGTAGAGTATAGATTATATTTTAAATTATTTTTGCAACATCCTATAGTTGATGAGATGGCGTTATGCTATCAAAATCACTATTGGATTTAGTTCCATTTTGACTCGTTATGCTCCCAAAATTTATCTAGATTTAATTGAGATTATTGTTTAACATTAGTTCGATTAATTTATTCCTTTTGCAATAAATGTTAGATTAGTGTATAAGTTAGAATTTGTTATTATATTATTTTAATATTTAGATCCTTAGGCCTTTAGCAGACCTAAGGTTAGATTTTGATTTATATCAAAAATTGAATCACTTCATTTTAGTGACTCTAGGGTTGGAATCTAAAATGGAATCTAACCCTCTTAGTGTCACTCCTTATGACATACACCCCCTTAGTGGCTTACATTTCGTAGGGATGGTGAAGTGTGTGTTGCATCATCCCGTTGTGATTGACCTTCCCTGTTGTGTTTCATAGGGATGGCGTAAAGGTATAGATCTTTGCAAGCAACTAAACTGTCTTCTTTGCTCTACAAACTAGACAGAGGTTGTAGAAGTCAGAGCAAAAAGGGAACCTTTGAAAAAGAGATGATCTAGGTCTAAAAATGGTTGCCAAAGGACATAGAAAAAACCCAAATTTGCTAAAAATATCACGACCCTTATTTGAGAAAACTCTCTATCCTCGACAGACTTGAAGAAGAAAGAAATCCTTAAAAGGAAGAATTTAACTATGTATCCAGCCTCATAGATTCCATATCCATCCATAGCATTTTACGTCATCTAGTCTTCTTCCCATGAATATGCCCATGAGAGGAAAATCATCATGCTAAAAGGACATTTTAGTTAGACGATCATCAGGGAGAGAAACATCCAAAAGGGTGACTTCCATATCACACAAAAAAAGCTAGAAACCCTAGATTGATATACAAGCTTGTCACTTGGGAATTTTAAGCCAAGATAAACCATATAAGATGACCCCAATTAAAAAAAATCAAAACCCATTTTAACAACGGAGCATATTGAATACTCTTCAAAACACACCAACACTATTATTAATAACCAATACTTCAACATAATAATGACTATTCAGGGGACTAAATTGTGATAGGGTTGGCAAAAACCGAAATGGGTATTAGGCCAAATCGTAACAAATTTGCAATAAACAAATACACAAGAAATCATTAAATTTAGCCAAAATTGCATTGGGCAGATGGGGCAAAATGAGAGGACAAATAAAATGACAAAATGGGGGGGTTACCTGGAGAGGCTAATCAACATGCTAGAGAAACTCGGCGGAGTGCTCGGGAAGGAGAGCCAGTAAGTTATTAAGCATGTTTTGTGATTGCATAGGTGACATTCTTCAGATCAGATCCATCATTGCCTCCATTAGAACCCTTGACCTCTGATTCCAACTAGAAAACCCTTTTCAAAGTATAACTCTACCTCACCATATTTCAAAAACTCTTCTCTATCACATGATGATACATGAAATATACCAAGCCAATTTTTTTCACTTTTCCAATTACAACAAGCAGAGCAATACACAATCGTTGAAGTTAGCAATTAAACCAAACGATGTGGAATTCAACTCTAACCAAGAATGTACACTAGGATGGCGTGATCATATGGTCAGAGGATCTCTATGCAATGCTGATAAAGGAACTCTAACCAAGAATGCGCTGGATGTCGACGAGCATATGGTCAGAGGGTCTTGATGCAATGCTGATATAAAGAACTCTAACCAAGAATGCGCCTGATGATGATGAGCATATGGTCAGAGGATCCCTACCAACTATTATGCTGAAATAACTCGACGTCAAGAATGTGCTTTCCAACCCAAAGTGGAATTGGAGCTACCATATGACGGAGATGCAAAGTATTATAAAGCAAATATGAGAAGAAGTATGAAGTGCTGATAGTACTACTGTTCAGCTTACAATAATTAGAGACTTCCAACCCAACTCAAATGATAGAAGTTAGCAAACTGAAATGACAGATCAGCAACTTTGAAAAACCAAACCATCAACTTAAAACCTTACAAAAATGCTCACACCTCACTCATTTCTCAACTAAATGACCTCAAATCTGATGCAATGCACTCCTATGACAATGGCAACTAAGCTACACACTATAAACCACTCTTAAACCCAAGTATTTATTTAGCATGCTTTCTAATGCACTCCAAAGAGGGGTGGCCTGGCAAGAAGGGCGATTTCCTTCTAGAAAATTAGATTCTTCATAATAAATTCTGTAAATTGGTACAATGGGGCTCCCAACATAAACAAAGGGAAATATGAAATACCCAGAACAAATGCCATTTTATTTTCAGATTTATGAATGAAACTACAGATTCAGCCTTGTTATCAGCAACTCCAAAAATTGACATAAAATGCAAATAACTGAACTACAAACAGAACTCAAGCTACAATGCAAACCTCACTACAAAATCACTACTATCAGCAAACCTCTCCCTAGGTGCTATCTCTCAAGCACAAAGTGAGCCTAGGCTAGGAGGCATTCATTTCTCGAAGCAGTCCCAAAACCATTACGGCAGCATAACATTATCAAGATTTCGGATGCCCAAATGAGAGCACTCTTCCTCCTTTTATACTTTTCCAACTGGGAGTCTCTAAAATCCTCTTACATATGGGATAAAACATGAGAGGGAAAATAATATAATCCTCTTCAATTCTTTTTCAACCTCAACCTTAAAGTCCCCTCTTTTAAAACAACATTAATATTAAATAATAATATTTAATTTACAGACTTTAAAACGGAGGCCAAGATGATGTCGGAAATCAATGATCTATAGCTCGTTGGAAAGGTCTTGACAAGACGAATCAAACCCCACTCTCAAAATCCTGTTCTGGTGCCAATCCTGAACTTACTAAAAATAGCCGTAACCAACAGGGACTAAGGAGAACAAACCCAGAAAGAAACTGCCAACCAAACCACAAAACATGAAACCCTAATTTCAACCTCCAAGTAGCCTACGGGTCTCTGGAATAGGCCAATGGTCAACTGTAAAAGATCAATCTAGAAAATGGGACGTTACAGTCCGCCCTTCCCAAGATTGCTTGTCCTCAAGCAATTGTAAGCCTGGATGTTGCAGAATCTCATCATTCTCCCAAGTAGCATCCTCCATAGGCAAGTTCTTCCACTTCACCAAATACTCTCTGATAGTTCTTTTCCTCAATGAACACTCCCTGGAATCAAGAATCTCTTCTGGAATCAAAACTAACTGTCCTTCTTCATCCAAGGGTGGCATCTATGATGAAGCAACAACATTGTGTCCAAGTGCCTTCTTGAGGTGAGACACGTGGAATACATTGTGCACTCTGCTATCCGAAGGTAGCTCCAACTCATAAGCTACTGCCCCCACCTTCCTAGTGACCTTGAACGGCCCATAAAAACGTGGTTTAAGCTTCTCAGCTCCACTTTTCTTGAGAGTGGACTGTCTATAAGGTTGTAGTCGAAGATAAACCATATCTCCAACTTCAAAAGAGCTCTCAACACACTGCTGATCAGCATACATCTTCTGTTGATTCTGTGCAATCTGTAGATTGTTCTTCAATGAGTTCAAGATATATTGACTCTACTGTAACAAATCTTTGGCCTGAGGGGCCTTGCTATCACCAAACACTAAATCAGCAAAGCTAGGAGCCTCATAACCATAAAGAGCCATGAAAGGTGACATCCTTATTGACATGTGAAAAGTAGAATTATAACAATACTCACCCATGTGAAGCCACTTCACCCAAGCTCTTTGCTGCTCCGAAACATAGTTTCTCAGGTAACCTTCCAACCACTTGTTCACTATCTCTGTCTGTCCATCAGTTTGAGGGTGATAACTAGTGCTTGGAGTAAGCACTGTACCACTCATTCTGAAAACCTCTTGCCAAAAAGTGCTTAGGAACTTGCTGTCCCTATCACTCACAATATTTTTTGGCAACCCATGTAATCTAAACACCTCATGAAAAAACAAATCTACGACTTGGCCTGCTGAAAAAGAGCTGGCAATGGCGAAGAAGTGAGTAAATTTTGTTAATCTATCCACTACAACATAGATATAGTCTTTACCTTGAACCTTGGGCAACCCTGTGATGAAGTCCATTGATATGCTTTCCCATTTTTGATTGGGAATGGGAAGAGATTGCAGAAGACCAGCTGGTAAAGTATGCTCATTCTTGTTCATCTGACAAGTGGGACAATCCTGAATGTAACGTTGAACCTCCCCTTTCAGCCCTTTCCAAGAAAATTTTTCCCTGATCTGCCTATATGTCTTGAAGAACCCTTGATGACCAGCAAGTGGAATGTCATGAAAGGTCAACAAAATCTTCTTTTTGAGCTTAGAATCAGCCACCACAAAGATTCTACCCTTGTAGTGTATCAGCCCTTCGACCACTTTGTACCTTTCGTCAAGAAAAGTACCCTCAATGATGCTAGTTGCAAACTGATTTTTGGCATAATCAGCAAGCAACATGTCCCTCCAATCAGCTGTAAGCTCGCACAATGAGCTCAAATGAGGTCTCCTAGAAAGAGTATCAGCCACAATATTGTTTTTTCCTTTTACATATTCGATATCAAAATCGTAAGCTTGAAGCTTACTCACCCACTTTTGTTGCCTCTCGTTCAAATATTTTTGATGCATGAAGTGCTTGAGGCTATTGTGATCAGTCTTGACCACAAACTTGCTCCCCACCAAGTACTATCTGAACTTAACTAATGCATGCATAATGGCAAGCATCTCCTTGTCGTAGATGGAGTAGGTCCTTTCAACACCTCTTAATTTTCTGCTTTCAAACACAATGGGATGTTTGTCTTGCATCAAAACAGCCCCAACTCCTTCATCGGATGCATCACACTGTAGCTCGAATGGCTTGGAGAAGTCTGGGATAGCTAAAACCAGACAAGAGCTCATGATCCCCTTAAATTTATCAAAAGTAGTTTGAGCCTTTTCTGACCAACAAAAAGCACCCTTTTTCATGAGGTCAGTAAGAGGAGCAGCATTCTGAGAGTAGCCCTTCACAAATCTTCTGTAAAATCCACAAAGACCCAAAAATCCTTTCAGATGAGTCAAATTCTCAGGAGGTGGCCAATCAACAATTGCCTTGATCTTTTCAGGATCAACCTTCACTCCTTCAGCATTGATTATATGGCCAAGGTAAAGTAACTCCTTCATTCCAAATTCACATTTGGATTCTTTGGCAAACAAACTCTCTGATTCCAGGATGCTAAGCACTTCCTCCAAGTGCTTGAGATGTTCTTCCCATGTCTTGCTGTAGATCAGGATATCATCAAAAAATATCAATACAAACTTCCTCAACTGCTTCTGAAAGATTTTGTTCATACATGACTGGAAGGTAGCAGGAGCATTAGTCAACCCAAATGGCATGACTAGAAACTTGAAGTGGCCATAGTGACATCTAAATGCTATCTTCTCAACATTGGATCCTCTCATCCGAATCTGGTAAAAACCCGATCTCAAATCGATCTTTGAAAAGAACTTGGCTCCATGTAGCTCATCAATGAGCTCATCTATCCTTGGGATGGGATATCAATTTTTGATAGTGCTTTGATTCAAAGCACGATAGTCCACACACATGCGGATGGTACCATCCTTCTTCTTCACCAGGACAACTGCCGAAGTGAAGGGGCTCTTGCTTGGACGAATGAAGCCCATCTCCAAGAGTTCCCGAATGTTTTTCTCAATCTCGTCCTTTTGCTTCTTAGGATACCGATAAGGAGTTGTAATAACTAGCTTAGCTCCTTCCTTGAGCTCTATGACATGCTCCAAACCTCGATCAGGAGGTGGTCCAGGAGGTAAATCAGCAAACACCTTGCTCTTCTTTTTGAGTAAAGACTGAATATCAGGAGGGTAGTCTCTCTTTGTTTCAACCGGACTAGCAGGAAGAATCATACACTCTGCAGCCCACTCAACTTGATCATGACGAATCAACCTCGCCATCCTCTTGAATGACACAATCCGAGGACCACCATTGGACATTCCTCTTATCACTACATTCTTCCCTTCGGATTGAATCTTGAGCTCCATGGTTTGCAGATTTAGAGTGATCTCCCCGAGTGAACGTAGCCATTGAATGCCTAAGACAGCATCCGTATCTCCAATTTTGACTACATAGAAGTCGTCCTTGACCTCATAGTTTCCCACTTGCATGGTCATGTTTGAGATCTTCTTGGTGCAGGTGATGTGAAAACCATCAGCAACCATAACCTTGAAGCCTTCAAACTCTTCTGTTTGCAGCCCCTTCTTTGCCACCACAGCTTCGTCAATGAAGTTATGCATTGTTCCACTATCAATCAAAGCAACTATGCATTGCCCCTTAATCATCCCTCGAACTTTGAAGGATTCATTCCTTTGAAAGCTTGAAAGTTGAGCCAAAGTGCCTCCACTTCCCTTTTCATCTTCGGATTCCTCTGGGACTTTTTCCACTTCACTATCTTTAGAATCAGACTGCTGGTCTGACAAATCAAAATTACTTTCTTCAGCTGAATAGTATTCAATTTGATGAAATTTGCCTCCTTTTGGGCAAACATGATCTTGGGACCATTTTTCTCTACACCAGAAACATAACCCTTTTCTTCTGAGTTCATTAAGTGTCTCAGGATCCAACCTTGTGACATGAGGTTGATGTTGTTTGAACTCCTTATGCTGAGGTCTTTTTCCTTTATATCTTTTGTGAAATGATGGCTTGGGTTGAAAGTTTGCTTTAGGAGCAGCCCACTCCATGTTTCTTGCCTTCTTCATTGCCTCTTGTAGAGAGGGTGGATCAAAAGCGTTAATCCAACCCTTGAGTGGCTCCGTTAATCCTTCACTGAATAGGATCACCAAGCGCCTCTCAATGACTCCTGTGACCATGACTGAAAGCCTTTGAAACTCAGCTATGTAGGCATCAACTATACCATATTGCTTAAGTTGTGCCAATTCTCTGAAATGCACTTCTGGATCTTTTTTCTCAAATCTCTCTATGAGCTTATTGGTAAACTCATCATAGGTAGTGATAGACTGATGACCCAAGGTGACTAGACCATGGTACCACCACTCGTGCACCACCCCATCCAGGTGTAGCGTAGCGAACTTAATCGCCTCCTCCTCCTCCATGGGTCTGAGAGCTAGATAGTTGTCTAACTTCTGTATCCAGGCTCTGGCTGAACTATTGTCACTCCCATCAAAATGTGGAAGCATAACCTTGTTGATAGCTTGATGCAAATCCCCATGAACTATTGTCCTCCTTTGTTCATAATGTCTTCCTTGTCCTCTATCCTTCCTTTTATGATCCATAAAATCATTATAAGACATATCTGCCTTAATTTCATTAGGTAGAGAATCATACTCAGCGCGGCCGAGTCTCAACTGTTCAACAAAGGACAGTTTCTTCTGGATCAAGATGAGGTTTTACTGGTGCCAAGAAAGTGGGTTTGAATGGCCTAGAAGAAATGTATGTGCTATTTGAAGCAGGCTAAGCAGCATGTCCATTATGCTGGTTGGTGGCACTGTGTTCTCCACTATGTCCTGAATTGTTTAGTGGAGGTTGGTTCTGACCCATTCTCCCCATCATGAGAGATATCATATCCATTAAGGTATCCATCTTCCTCTTGAACCTCTTTGCCGGACTTAATGATCTTTCTCTTCCTTTCCCACTATCATCTCTGTTACTTCCTGACGTCCTCTCATTATCCCCCATTTCTCCTTCAGGAGAAGACTCACAATTGGCTCTTAATACCTCTGAAGTTGTCTGACCTTCTGGGGCCTGATGTCAATGAAACTAACTGGTAGCCTTCTTGTATTCTCTTGCTAAGTACCTCTATTCTCTGTCACTCATAGAAGGTTTGTTTTCATAGGATGGCAGGATCACCGATTGTGAGGCAGTTGTCATCTTGTAGCCCAATCACTGAATTTGAGGTAGTTACACTTGATCTGAGGAAGAGATGCTACCAAGGAGAATACCTGCTACTAGTACTATGGCTAGAAGAATGGATGAGATGATGGAAATGATGAAAATGGTGTGAGTTTGATTAAATGTTGTTGAAGAAGATAGGTGAAGAGGATTGACACCTCAACCTAATGTTGAAAGTGATGATGATGAAGAATTTCAATCTGCTAGTCAAAATGGAGAAAACCTAGGAGAAGAAGAAGAAGAATCAGATCAAATCAAAATGTTGCAAGCTATTTCAAAGATTAGGAAAAGACATAGAGTTGATGTACTGAATTACACTGGCAATTTGAATCTCGAGGAGCTGATTGATTAGATAAATGACCTAGAAGAATACTTTGAGTATGAAGAAATTGAAGATCTAGAAAAGGTGAAATTTGTAAAGACAAAGTTGAAAGAACATGCTTCTATTTGGTGGAAAGAAATTTAGTTGGATAGAAATAGAAGAGGAAAAGATAAGATTACAAAGTGGGATAGAATGGTGACAAAATTGAAGAATCAGTTTATACCTGCTGACTATGAGTTGGAACTGTTGAAAAGATTGCAAAACCTTAGACAAAAGAAGAAATCTGTGAAGGAGTACACTAAAGAATTTCATAAGATGATCATATGGACATGACATAGTGAAGCAAGCAAGGAAAAAGTGGCTAGATACATCAATGGACTGAGATTGAACATTCAAGAAGAACTAAGTTTGGTGATGATGACAACATTGGAAGTGTTGCAAGTATGAGGATAACCAGTGTTGTCATTGATATTAACATACTCATATTGCTTTCTATGAGAAGGATTGGATGAGCTGTGTGCTGAGGATATTGAGAAAATTAGTCTCAATCAGGAACAATGAAGAACAGTGATGACTTTAAGGTAAAAGGCCAAGATAAGATGAAGATCAGAGGATGCGGTTTAAAGGGTTTTCAAATATGAGTCTTAAGATGCTCTAGTTAAGATTTCAGAGGTCCACATGAAGATATGAAGAATTTATGATTGCTCTAGTAGAACCGGTTCTGACAGATGTTCAGTGGTGACAGAGTGTCACAGATTGGTCTGGTGAGAACCAGAATTGCATTATCTCATTCTGCGGATTGGAGGGAGTGTTGAAGAAGTCAGTGTGAAGTGACAACTAGATTTGTTCATGGTTTGGAGGTCCAGAAGCACCTTTCTCATTGTGACAGTGGCGACAGACTGTGTTCTTAAAGTTCCAGATGAAGAAGAGAAGAATTCCAATAAGCTGATAAAGTGTGGATGTTCTTGGTGACTCAGGAAAGGTTTTGGTGATCCTTGAATCGTGCACAATTCTTATTAGCGGTCTGCATTGAAGTTAGAGTTTGGATTTGATGTAAAGACCACTGGTTGTTGGTGTTCTTCCTGAGACTAGCTGACCGGATGTATTACACGTCTTGCGAATGATCTTATAGGTGTTTGCTGACTTAGATGATTGTTCCTAAGTCAATGCCTTGTATAAATAAGGGATTGTGAATTCATTTTGAAGTGTGTCTTGGAGCAGATGAGTGTGGTATAGCGAAGAGAAGTGCGAAAGGCAGAGCATGAGCTTTTGGGCTTAAATGGAACTGATCCAGGCATGGTAAAGATGTCAATCTCCAGTTCAAGTTTGTAATACTTGTTACTTTGTAGACAATGTGTCTCTTGTAGGCAGTGTGCCTCTTGTGAGCAATGTGCTCAGGCAGTGAACCCCAAATGGCATGTGCCATCTATTTTTCTTATTCTTCTAATAAAGAATAATCCTTGGGTTAATCACCCCGTGGTTTTTCCCTTAACTGGGTTTTCCACGTCAAAATCTTGGTGTCTCATGTGCTGATGTGTATTTGCTCTAGTGTTTATGCTTTATGCTTCCATGAATGATTCATTGATATGCTATTAAATAACAAAGAGGATTTAAGTGTTTGAATTAGAAGCAAGTTTTGGACAACTAATTCACCCCCCCCTCAGTTGTCTGTCCTAAATCCAACAGGAAGAAGCATATCAGTTTGCCTTGAAAGTTGAAGAAAAGTTGAACAAAAAGCATGAGCAAAGACAGAGAGGTAGAGGAGGTAAATTTCAAAGAGGAGAACATTTTTTGGAGGAGAAAGATCATATGTGGAGCAGAATAGAGAAGACAACACATTCAAGAAGGAGGATAGAGATAATAATGCATACCAGAGAGATGACAAAACATTCTACCACAGAGGAAACCCTAGTTCATATAGGAGTGAAGGATACAAAAGAGATGGAACATGACATAATAGGAGAACATTTAGAGGAACCTGTTTTAAGTGCGGAGGTGAAGGACATAGAGCATTTGAATGTAATCAAGGGAGTACAAGAAAGAAGATAGAGAACAGTGGAAGAAAAACCTATGTGGAAGAAGAACCTGTTGGATCACCTAGTTTAGTTAGTAAACTTGAGAAAGGAGAATCACTAGTCATGAGGAGAGCATTATTTCAAGCAGAGACAAATGAGGAACCACTACAGAGGAAAAGTTTGTTCAGAACCAGATGCAAATCAGGAGGTAAATGTTGTCATACATAGAGACATGATTTTCTCCTTCATCTTTGAACATTCAGGCCATCTAAAAGGAGAAAGCATATAAGATATATTCCAGAAAGAGATCTTTTCAATCACTTCATCTCTTTCCAAGCTAAAGATTATAGAAGATATGCAAATTAATGAAGGATCCAACTGCTTCAAGGTGCTTATGATGTTCAAATGAGTGTCAAATTTTAGCTTCATCATAATGTTATTTTATAAAGTTTGTAATGAGATGTTTTAATGAATTGAAATGTATGCTCATCAAAAACTTTGTACTTTATTTCTTTTAGATATTTATAAAGTTATAATAGGAAGTCAAACAGTCATGGGGGAAGGAAAAAGTTTTCTACACCTTTATATTGTAAAAATGTGTATGGTAGGAGGATTGCTTTTTTTTGGGCAGTTTTACACAACATTGTATAAGGAATAGGACATGGACTTTGTGCTTGATTTTTGACTAATAAGAACATTTTATGTCTATTTTGTTCTGGGTGATTGTTTATTATTCTTAAGTCTATGCAAGTTATGTTTTTTGGTTATTCTTTGTATCTATGCGAATGTAAAATGGTAAAATTATTATTCACATGTTGATGTATGTGGTGGAGTTAAACTCTAATTTTTTGTTTAATTATGCACATACCTTCTTCTTTTCTAACATTCTTGAGTGGTCCTAATGTTCCTCTGATTTTACTCCATCTAGGGTTTCTTAGTTTTCTTTTTCCTTTACATTTCCTTTCCATACTTTCTAGTTAAAAGTACCAAAACCCCCAAAATCCCATCATATGAGGGAGCCACCCCTCTCAAATGTAGATGAAATTCACTTATCAAATGGGGATTTCTCCCACTATTGCAAGTTCATATCATTTCCTATTGTGCAAGTCAAAGAAATATCATGGAAACCAATTCACTTGTTAACATTATTAACCATGGAAATTTCATCTTTCTTCATATAGGAGTTCAAAGTGAACGATTCAACATTTAACTCAAGTCTATATTAATTTTTTCTTCTATAATATTTGGCATCACACACATACAATTATAGACTCCCTAGTATCACATCACATACATCAAGAGGAATGAGATCAATAAGAACTTCATCCTTAAAATTAACAATCTACACGAAATTTTCACTTTGTTTTTTAACTAATATATCTACTCTTTGTTTTAGCCAATCAAGTGAATAAGGTTGAGAGTGCTTCATGGTTTAGAAACCCAAATCTCCTAATAAATTATGAGAAGTCAAATTAGCTTCTTGTTAGGAATAACAAATCAGGTGTGTTGTATAACTGGCAAGTCCTAGGTCTAGTCTAATTTTTTAATATTTGTACTATTATAAATAATGTGCTAACATGGAAAAGGGCATCCCACTTGGATGGAATCTTGAGATTCCATAGTTGGCACTCTTTCCCACATCATTGGTCTTATGATGATTGTAGGAATTCATTGAGTTGGGGGTTACTTAGTGGACTATACTAGCATCTTTGACTAGTTATTTATAACATGTGTAAGAGGTGTGTAAGTGGTAACTACACCTACATGGAGCACTTGGGAGTTACTTTGACCTCACGTGGTCTTGGGAGTCCAATTGGTCAATTAGGAGTTACATTCTATTTGTGGAGGATTTACATGTGGAGGTGGAGCACTTGGATTGAATATGGATCACCATGACTAGTATTTGGATCATGGTTTTAAGTCCATGGTTTTGAAAATCCTTTCTTAGTTCTTGGGTCTCCTTTCCCTATATATTGAGGGCTTGGGATAGAGATTGTATGTTTATATTTATTAGGGTTTTTTTACTAGAATTCCTCTAGGTTTGAGTGTTGTGTTGGGAAAAAGGGTGTTGTACACCTTGTACAAGAAGGAAATATTTTAATTATGTAAAATAAATATTTATTTGTGGTGCATCTAGGAGATGTGTTAGCCATATTAAATATTTATTTGGGTCTACTTGTAAAGTTGTACGTAACATTGGTTAGATATTTTATGTGTGAGAGACATAGGACAAATATTTAATATTTGTGGCAAAAATTTAATTTTGGGGATCAATGGTTTTGTGCTGTCATAGTTTTGAGACACATGGTTTAGCCCATAGTTAGCAGACTCACCAAAAACTTGGCGAGTCTTTAAAAACCTGCGAGTTTTTTTCATGGGCAAGTTTTTTTGACTTAAACTTACTAAGTTTTTGTGTCGAGTCTCTATTGAAAAATCACTGAGGTTTTGGCGAGTACTCACCAAAACTCGACGAGTACTCGCCAAAACTCGACGAGTTAGAGTAGAAAACTCGCTGTGTGTTTGCATAATAGGGTCGTGACAATTTATTTGAAAATAGATTGAATTATAAGTTTGTATATTGAATTTATTATACTTTAAATATTTTGAAATATACTGTCAGGATGTTTGAGATAGGTTTTGGATCCATGGGATTTAACATGCAGATTCTAGATTTTGGAGAATCTATAAGATTTTAGACTTAACCAATTTTTTAGGGTTTCAGGGTTTCAGGAACATGCATCAGGGAGAAAGAACAAGGACCCCTTAGTAAAATGTTATGGAATTTGACATGAGTTTTCAATTCTGAGGCATGGAAAATAGGAACTTTGTAGTGCATCTAGTTGTGAGTAGAATTAGAGCTTGTTTGAGGCCATTCACATGAAGAAGAGAAACAAATTAGCTCAAAAGTGCCTTAATGACCTTGTCTTTGTGCAATACAACCTTTGATTACACACAAAAAGAGTAGAGGACAAATCACTAGATCCTATTGATTTGGATGAGATAGATCCTTACAATGATTGGATAGGGTAGGATGAGCAACCTCCATTATTTACCGCGGATGAGATTCTTGATTTCAAGAGATAGGCAATGGAGGATGTGGGTCTAATAGGAGATGTAGGGTTGGAGGACATTTATGAGGATGAGGAGTCATTATCAGAGCCAGATATTTCTAGGATGGTGGTCGAGCCTCAACCACAACCTTCCATGCCAACTGAAGAGCCACTGACACTAGAGCATCTAAATATTCCCTAGATTTGACTAAATTAGGGAAGAGGATGGTGTAAAATGTTGTATTTAGTATTTACTTCTAGTTTTACTATTTTCATTTTCAACTATCTATTGTAATTTATATCAGACTATCAAGCTTTCAGCCATCACGATTCCGCATGAGAATGTGATTTTGTAATCAATTTGTATTAAAGTCAATCAAATTTAATAGAAAACACTTTTGTACTCATTTATGGACTCATTGGATTCATATTGGCATTTAATTTTGCAAAAAAAAGTGTTTCTTTTAAAATTTAAGCAATTTTTAAAGTTCCTGAGTTTTTTGCTGAGTTTTCAACGAGTTTTTTTTGACTCGTCAATTTTGGGCTTGGCGAGTTTTTTGGCGAGTCAAGTTTTCCAACTATGGTTTAGCCAATACCACTTGGTGGTTTTGTGCAATCTTGATTCTATAAAAGCAAGCGCATGTTTAGTGGTTGAGGTTGGCTGTTATTTTGGAGTTGGCTGTCATTTGTATTGAGCTATCATGTAGAGTGCATATGTGAAGCATGCATGTGATGTGTGGATTGTCATGCCCGCATTCATGCCTGCATTTCCCATGCAGTCACGACACACAACACATGTGTCATGTCCACATTTTCTATGTGGTCATGACATGAAATATGAAAAACTTTTCTACCTATCCCTAGGAACCCTCTCGCATGCATTTGCATTCTCGGTGGCAATACGCATAAGGCATAAACATGTCAATAGAATTCGGGGAGGTACGTTGTCCCATGCAGACCCCTACATGATGATAGCCATCTAGGGGGTATGTGACACGAAGTGTGTCACTTTTAGGGTTAGAGTGATTTCAATCTGAATCCTAAGTCTCCTAGGTGTGAAGATGATTCCGCTAGTGTCAAAAACTAACTCTAACTCAAGTCAAAATGAAAATGATAAAATGCTAAGAGAAATGGCATGATGGATGCATGATTAAAGTGGAATGGTGAAATGAAAGTTAATAAGACATTGTAAAAATTAAACCCTAGAAATCTAGGAAAATTTTGACAGCATAACGCATTTTCGATAATTGACTTAAAAATTTAAAATAAAACTCCAATAAGAAATTAAATAAATAAAGCTTAATAATAAAAATCTAAACTTAAAAACAATTTTAAAACAAATTAAAATAATAAAATAAATATCCTGCCAAGGTCAAATAAATTGACCTTGCATAAAAGGATTAAAAATTTGAAATAAACTAATAAAATAATGATGAGACGCTAAATTTGGATTTCAAATTTGAGTCTGTTAATAAACATAAATTTGGCATTATATTTATTATTGAACTTGGAATAATAGAGAAGGGAAGAGATTAAGATACTCATTCCCGTAAAATAATAGTAAAATTGATAAACGATTAAAATGATAAAAACACACAAGGAAAAAATAAAAATAAATATCCCAACTGAAATAGATTAAATCCAAAGGGAATACTCTTCCCAACTAAGCAAAAATTAATCCCCAAAATAAAATTAATTCACAAGGTAATAGAAAATAAAATGCAAATCCCCATTTAAAATATAATCAATTAAATGAGCACAAAAGAAGAATAAAAGAAAGGCAAAATAGAAGTTTTAAAATAAGGAAATAAACAATTTCCTCACAACTCCTCTCAATAAAATATTATTCTAAAATTGAGAAGCCCTAATCTCTAATTTAAAATTGGTATCTAATAGAAGCCCTAATATGATGCTATTGTTCTCTCATTGTTGCCCTAATTTCACTATTTCATTCATTCATTCCTTTCTTTTGTTTTGTTTTGCCTCTTGTTTTGCAGGTTAGGGTTTTGAATGGAGGTGGAAGCCATGGATGGAGCTTCCCAATACCTCTCACAGCGGTATACTCAGCTAAATTATTACCATTTTTTTTGAATCACCAAATATATATCACTAAATATAAAACTGAAAGTGTCATGAATAAATTATATGCTGTAGGGTTTAAAGATCAGAGGGACTAAATGGAAACAAAGACAAGGGCAAGGGGAGTAGCCACCGCCCCCCCTGCTGCTGCCATTGTCAAGGAGGTTTGTGGGGAGCCGAAGGGGAAGATGTGTGAAGGGGTCGTGGAGTGGAGAGGTTGGGGAGCGCAGAGAAGGGAGCTGCGAAGGGTTTGGGTTTGGGGGTGTGGGAAGGAGGTGGTGCCTCCACCCACACCCCTTATTGCAAATGATCGGTGGGACTGTGGGCGTTGCGGCCCACAGTCCAAATATATTTTTTTATATACAAACTTAAATCTGTCAAACCCTCAATCCGCCTATGGTTTCCTTCTTAGCAGTTTGTTTTTTTTATATATAAATTTTAGTTTATATATTATGTTTATATATATAGATATTTATATATATATACTCAGATCTGGTCTTATAGTTTACTCACAAATATCCCAGCATCTTTGCAGTTTCCCATTTATTACTATTTTTTTATAGATATGTGTATACACTTATATATATATAAGTGTATATATACATATTTTAATATATACATAGCAACATATAAACACAAACTGGTTCAAACCAGAGGAATCTATATTTAACTATTCTGTTATTAAATACTGAAATAATAGCCATTCAGTTTATTTACTTATATATTTCTTTTTTTTATCAGAGATAAAAATATATCAAACTATTTTATACTGTGTGCTCAAATCACCTAGGATCTAAATAAGCATTATATTCAGAAATAACCATAAATAACATACCACAACTACTGATTTGAAAGTAAAACCCACTTTTCTAATTTAAACAAACAATGAACACATTCTTGAAAAATAATGCTTAGAATACTAATGTTCTCTTTTTTTTGAAACAACAATGATAAAAAAAGTAACTAGGAAGTTCTATCTCTATAGTAATGTTAAAACAAAAAGTTCTATTTTATTTTGAATAAATTACACTTTGCAACCTTTTTTTTAATTTTTAGCAAGGAATAAGACAGTCATATCTCTATTTTTTTTGTTGAAAGAATTCATATAAGGTAGAATATGCATCTTAAGCTAAATTTTGTTTTCTTTCCAACGACAACTAATGCAATGGAACTTTCAATACAACAAACAGATAACAAATCTCAATTCCTCTTTCACGTATGTAATAAAAATTCATTTAACAACACTCATATATTTTTTTGTAAGGAAAACATGATAGAAATATATATATAATTTCTCATGCATTTCTCAAACTATAAACTCACAACTTGGAGAATGAACAACTTTAAAAAAAATTAACAAGATTGTTTACATTACAATACTTTTTACAGCCAACTCCAAGGGCATAAAACTTGACAAAATAAATACAATAGGGCCACAAAGGCCATGGCTCAAACAACCAACACATAAGATTGTAACAACACAAAAATGGACTTCCCAACAAGCTCCATTCCTTCATTTAAACACCTGCAATGAAACACAACAACAAGGGAAAACCCAGCCACTTCAAAATGCCCTCCTCCCTACTGTAGACCTACAAGTGGGTCACCCCTGAGCTAGGGATTCACACGGTTGTAACACTCCACAACAAGAAAAGCAACAAGCAACACAAAAATCAACCCCAAGGATAACACATAAAAACAACTCATGAAAATGAGTTTGATGGGGGTAGGGAATGGACCCCTCTACTTCAAAGGCCACACCAAAATACCAAAATACCAAAATACCAAGTCTCATGGCCTCAAGCCAAAACCTCCAAAATCACAACTCCTCAAATTTCTCAAATAAACTTCCATGGCACTCTTGCCATTCAAATAATCCCCACAACAGTAAGAAGCCCTCAAGGCCAAAATAACACAAATATGGGAGTGACCTCAAGGAGGTTCCTTTCTTCTACCCCAAACAAGTTGAGCCTTACCTCCAAATGGAGGTGTTCTCACCAAACTCCCATCCCACACAAAAAGAAAACAACAAACAATAAAAATCCACAGCCACATCAATACTACAAGCAAGGATAAAGAATAGGACATAGAGCTTACCTTCAAAGCCATATAATGGAAGCATGTTTGGTGATGAGCTCCAAGCTTCTCCAAACCTTCCAATCTCCATGAATTCCTCTAACTTTCCCAAAATTGCTCAAAAATAGAAAGAAACTCCAAAATGCAAGAACCCCACACTCCTCAACAAGAGGAGGTAATATAGGCCAACAATTTGGCCTTTAGGAATGAGAAGGTGACACTTGTCACCTTCTCCTTCCTCCTCCTATGCCACTTGCAAGGGAGAGGAAGTGTGAGGGTGACAAGTGTCATCCTCCAATTCCATCTCATTCCTCACCTTATCCACTTGTGCTCTCACACATGTGTGAGAGAACAAGTGGTGAGGTGGCATTCCCATTCAAACCTCCAAGAGGATAAGGGATGCCATATGGCATCCTCTTATTCTCTAAGAGAGTCATCTCCTTCTAAGATGCTCTCACACATGTGTGAGAGTCTTGGAGGAAGATCCCACACACTTGGGAGTCTTGGAGACCCCCCAAGTCCTCCTAGGGAAGGGATTCCCAAACTTTGGGAAGGGAGACGAGTCTTTCCCAAAGCATGACTCATCTCCCACCTTATCTAATTTCAATTTTCGTCACTTTGACTAAACCTTAGTTTAGAGTGACCAAAAGTGAGTTAATCCAAGGGTTAGTTAGTCTAAATTGATCCTAGACCCATGGGTAACCACCTAGGGTAAATTTTGGGACACTAAGGTTCACCTAGGGGGTCATAAATCCACTTTAAATGGCCTCAAAAATAAAAACAATTACCAAGTTATGTAACTCAATAAAAATTATACAACACTTAATATTAATTAATTAAACAAAGGGGTACTAAGCCAAAATGATAAAAATTAAATCAAGCACTTAAATCATCACTCAAGTTCAAACGTGATCCTCATCCCTCTTGGGAATGGATCGGTTTCATAGGGAATAACATATGTGTGAATTCTACCTCCAATTTCCCGTGGCCTGGGAATGTAAAACCTGCACATCTCGATCAAGTGTCAATCATATCATGAATAATCATAGCCGAAGCAACTGGAATTAAATTCATGCCATCGAATACAACAATAATCATCTATAACATAATTCTAAATTAAACTGCATTTTTCTATCACATGTCAAATAATCATCATCACATAAATAACTCGAAATCACATCACAAAACAACATCTAATAAATATCGTATGTCGGATCACAAAATAGCATCAAAATATGATCAAATTGAATCACCATATGTCTAATCAATGTCATATCAAAATCAGGAGATATAATCAAGTCTGCATAATGAAACCATAGCCTCTAAAAGTCTAATAATGTCATCAATTGAAATGCATAATGATCAAAACAAGGAAGGAAAAATAATTGGCCTCACATGGATTGCATGGTTACCCATTTTGCTTAGACACGTGAAGGATGCATTGGAAGAGTTTGATGTTTTAGAAGTATTCAAGGAGACTTTGTAAGTGTATTGTAATGTTTCATTAATAAATAATATATTTAATGTATCTAATGACTAAACCTATACCACTGCATAGTGCTTGGAGAGCTTTTTGATCCTAATAAGAAGTTGAAAATTTGATACTAATAGTGAAAGTTATGCTTCATGGAAAGAGAAATGCCCTCTAAGTTCTAGAAGGGGCCCAAAGGGACTCGTCCATATATGATGATATCATAGCTAATGTCTGTTGATGTTATCCAACAATGGTTCGATGGTGGTGGTGTGCTGGGTGGCTCTTGGGTTGCATTTATGCAGTGGACTTCAAATTTCACACATTTTATTTTATTTTATTTTTAAAATTCAAACCCCTCTACTGTGGACCCAAAAGGGATATTTAAACAGGTTTTTTTAGTTCCAATTGGGTGATTGAAGCCAAAATTCTCTAGAATGGTTAACGAGTGATATCTTGAGCATACAAAATTAGATTTAGATTTCAAATAGCTGATGGAGAGAATTTGTAGTATACTACATAGTGGATTAGGTGTTTTTTCACTTGGATGAGTAGAGAGAGGTTTGTACTTGTTTGAGCACTTGTAGGAGCCTAAGATTCAGGGTGTGATTATGTAAGCATCCAGATGAATCTTTGGGTGAAAACTTCTGTGAGTGCATGTTTTTATGAGACCAATATGATGGTACAATAAGTTATTGGATTTGGTGCTTCTTGATACAAGTTTATAGGTATTTCAGAGTGTTGAGTTTGAGGGAGACATGTACATAAATTTTCTTCTAGTTTGAGGACATGGTTGATATGCATGTGAGTCTAGGAGTCTCAATTTAGTGAAAGTTGAGTTAGGTATAGTGACAGTGGTGATCATGGAGGTTCCTTGTATTCTTGGAGCTTTGGCACAACATGTTTGTTTATGTAGGTACATTGGGTGGTGATCATGGTGTCATGGAGGTTCCTTGTACGCTTGGAGATTTGGCACAACATGATGGTTTATGTGAATACATGGTATTGATTATGGAGTTGGCTTGTTTGATGGCCTAGAGCTCCTGGACAACCTCTTGATCCTTTTGGATGGTAGTGTTTACATGTTTCAAATTCATGTTGACTGGATCTATGAGTATACTTATCTATGATATTCTGTTGTTCTGGTTTAATAATTTTGATGTTTTTAGACTTGTTGGTCTTCTATAAGATAAGTGGTTTTAGATTAGCATGCATGTCCTCGACATGGATGGTTTTGCAGGTTTTGCATGATTAACCAAAACCTATGGTTTGTAGATTTGTAGATAGACTATTTTTCAGATTGTGAATCCCATGGGGGTGTTTTTGGATGAAATATAGTTGTAGGTTTTCATGTATGCTTTGTGCATGGTTCAAGGAGGTTTTTTGTAGATTTCTTGGCATGGAGATGTTGGGATGTGACTAGTCACTCAACATCTTGGTAGTGTTTTCTTAATGGGTTCCTGATTGATTACTCTATTGTGGATTGTGACAAATTAGGTCTAGGGTTGATATGATGTTTGATTCATGGAGAATCTACATGGTTATCAATCGTTGTTTCTAATTTGC
Organism: Cunninghamia lanceolata; assembly: GCA_027924645.1. Classification (NCBI taxonomy): domain Eukaryota; kingdom Viridiplantae; phylum Streptophyta; class Pinopsida; order Cupressales; family Cupressaceae; genus Cunninghamia; species Cunninghamia lanceolata. Next base: position 2,659,911 of record BSBN01000341.1, on the reverse strand, counting down.
TTGTTATTAATGTGAAGTTGAGTTTACATGATTTTGGGTCTACATTGTGGTGGATTCATGTTGTGCTACTTTTTGATGTATGTGTTGTGTAGTATTATGGACTGTCTATACCCGCAAGTTGCATGTGTAACTCAAAGTTGGGCTATCTATGTACCCACAGATCATTACAATACTAGTTTGTAGATTTTGGTGTTGGTGGTCCTTTGTACATCATGGTGCATTGGTGTTGTGTAGTAGAGAGATAGTGAGTTTGATAATTTGAGTATAGTTTGTGACTCATGGTTGAGTGCTTTAGCATGATCATGACATTCCTATAGGAGTAATTTGAGTCACTTGTAGTTGTTTCTTGGAGCCTATAATAGTTATCTTCTTTTGGAGACCATGATTTTACTTTACACTTTGGGATCTCTTGATGTTGCAGTTGAGTTCTTTGATTATGTTTTGACCACAGATGATCTTCAGTTAGGATATGTTCATCATGATTCCATGAGTAGCTCAGTATCATAGTTCAATGGGAGCTTTGGCAATGATGTGATATTGTGCCATGGAGGACTCTAGTTCTTTCTATTTTATAGTCTTTGGCATGATATGGGTGGTCTTAGGAGCATATATGTGCATTTGGTATATGATCTTCTTTTGAGGGGATGTTAGATCATGATGTCATGGAGAGTTCTTGGTTTCTGTATTGATCATGTAGATGGATCTTTAGTGGTTATTTGTGATGGTCTTCTAGTATTGAGTACATTGGTCATGTGCTTGGGAGCTTCATGATAGAATGGTTTTGCATTTGGAACTTAGCATGGATTGATCAGTTGTAGTTGCTCATGGATACTTGGATACTTGGGTGAGGTTAAAGTCACTTGAGTTAGAGACATTGTTGAGATGGTTACTATAAGAACCAAAAAGATGCATGGGTCTACATGGTAATCCTATGATGAGATGTGATCCTATACACATACATGTAAGTGTGCATATATGATCTCTCACCAAGCGTTCCTCTTGATGACACATGGATTGGATTTTCCCTCTTCTTTCTTCCTTTGTTATCCCCTGGCTAACTTGTGAAATTTTGTTTCATTCTTGATTCTTCCTTTGTAGACTCCCTATCTTCTTCACTTTATGGCCTTTTCGTAAGACCTACAACTGTCATATTATAGAGAACCTATGTCCCCTTTAAATTTTTTTATCTTTTTCTGACTTCTAGAGACCTTGAATCAACATGCTAATTTCATCTCCAACTCCAATTTCTGTTCACCTTTCAACTTGACCTAGTTACCCCCTATTATTTTTGGATCACCCCAAAGGGACCCCACTGGTAATGTGGGTGACCCACCATTCTAGCATCAATTTGGCAAAATAAAGTTGACAGGTGTCTTCTCTAGCCTCCCAGGATCATTCTCTATGACTTTATTTTCATCCAGACCCCCATTTGACCCTAGTCGCCCCCTTTTGACCATGGTCTCTCCCCTTTTGACCATGGTTGCCCCCGGGTGACCCTACTGGTAAAAGGGAGATCTTATCATTTTTGAGCACTAGTTCCTCTTCAGTTTGGAGCTCAAAATTAGGTCCCTTTTGACCTAAATTTGCTCTAAATTGAGCCTTGATTGTGTGAGTCACCTTCCCTAACTAATCATCAACTTTTCCTGATTGATTCAAGACTCCCAATCACTCCTTTATAACTCACACATCAATTCTTCTTATCTCTCAATCAATCTCATGCTAACTCTGTTTCTTCTTCTGTGAATGGCTATCAAGGCCTGTTTACTCCCTAATCAACCCACTTCACTCCTCAATCAAGCTTGTTAACTATTAAATCAATTGAGTTAACTACTCAATCAATTTCCCCCTCTTATGTGCCTCTTCAAGATATAAATACCCCTCCCCTCTTCATTATTTCTCAAGTTAGAGAATACTCTTATCATCTTCACAAGCTTTTTCAAACTTCTTCACAGGCCTTTGAGCCTCTTTCTTCATTTCTTTCTTTAGTTTCTCAAAGCTTTAAAGATTTCCCATAGGAGGCAAATTCATCATTGTAATCACACTTTTGCTTAGGTTTTGCTCTCCACTAGCATATTCATGCTCGACGCATGACATATGATCCTTTTGTTTAGTTTTATTTTTCCCAAGATTTTCAAAAATATCCACACAACATCATAATGCTACCATTTTTAAGCCCAAGTGCTTCAATCCAAGCTATCATAGCTCAATTCAAGCTTTCATAAGATCTTGTTCAAATCAATTGCCATCCAATCTTTGTCACCAAGAGGAGTACCCCACTATTGAAGAGGAAGGAAAAGTTTCCAAAAGGATCTTTGAGGATACACTAGGCTCATGCGCCTTTAGTTTCAAGTTATTTTATACATTCATAGTAATTAAATAATCAAAATCTTTCTCTTGGAAATGGGTTGTCCCACAATACTGTGTCCCACTTATGGGACATCCTAATTTTTTCTTGAAATCACATATTTTTTAGAAAAAATAATGATTTAAGCCTTTAGGAGTTCCATCTAAAGGGGTTTAATTGAAAGGAGTTAGATAAAACCCCCTTAGATCAAACCCCCTTGGATAGAACCCTCCTAGTCTTAAATTAAACCCTTGATGGAGTCTCCTCTACACCTATCAAAATGTTGATAAAAACCAACTTTGCTTCACCTTTTGGGGGGGTCAAATGAAGTCATTTTTAAATTATATTTTTTAATTATGTAGCCCTTTGTATACACTTCCAAAAAGTATAATTTTGAATAATTTAATTTGATTATTATATTTATTTTCTATTTTCTAATCAACATAAAATTTTCACCGAACGACAATGTCTCTATTCCACACAAGATGAAAATAAAATAATAGAGAAAAAAAATTCTAAAAAATATTTATGCCCTAGGTATTGATTTCCTTGTTTCAAAAAAAGAAGAAAATTTTGATACATACAAAAAAAGTTATGTGTTATGACATAAACCTGTGTCTAAATTATAATTAAAGCCACTTCAAAAATTATTAAAAAAAATGCGCAACAAAAAATTATGAAAAAATATCCATGCCCTATATATTGGTGTTACAAATCTATATTTTAAAAATTACAATTTTATCCTTTATATAAAAAAGTTATGCATTAGGACATTAAAAATTACATAAAAAAATCACAATTTATTTCTAATTTAAATATATATATATATATATAGAATATACACAAAATCTCACAAATTAATAGTTTGCATCATCTTCGAATTCTTAATGGTTTAGCTGCTATAGGTGTTAGAAAGTGAAGATTTGGTTAAAAATGCTGATTTCAATGTCCCACTTTGGCCAAAAAGTGGGACACAATATTGTGGGCTGACCCAAATAGTAATTTGATTGTTGCAATTTCCTTGATAGGATAGTTAGGTTGCATTTATTTAGTTGGTTTCAAGTACATTGCATTGTTAGATTAGATTTATAATTCCACACTTTCATTTCTTAAAATAGTTGAAAACGACCTTTAGAAAAACACAAAAAAAACATAGATCAATTGCATTAGGCAAATTCATAATGATTTGCATTCATATTTTATTTCTTAATTAGAATAATTAGTTTACTTTCATTTCAAAAATCATAGAAAGGAACAAAAATATCATTTTGCATACATTTAGATTGCATTCATACATAAACCCACAAAAACATAAAAAATGATAGAAAAACAAGAAAGATAAAAACAAGCAAGCACAAAACCCCTCGATTCCATCATGAGGTCAACCTATTAAACAAACAAAGAAAAAATCAAACAAACCTTAGGTATTTATACTAAGTCAATGAAAAGTCAACTCTTGGTCAACTCTAGCCAACTCTCTTCATTCAGGAATACAAATGTGCCCTTGACTTAGAAGTGAGTGGGTAAGGGTGATCCTAGAGGAGATCAAAGATATCCACCCTAGGCCTCAATAAGCACAACCAACAACTGAGGAGTAAGTACATAGGCTTAGGTTGATAGAGAAAAGAGAACATACATGACTAGTAATACAACACTTTGAAGAGAGACTACAACACCTTTGAATCATAAACAACTACAATAGACAACCATCCAGGTGTTGGAATCTTAGGAACCCAAACAAGAGATTAGTAAATAGCAACACTTCGGGTGATATTATTATCTCCACAATAATAGTCATTAAGCATAACATAGCAAAAAACCCCCAAGAAAGGCCCCAGGACTGGCCGAACACTCTTTGTGAAGTCCAGTTCCCAAGTGAGCAGGACCACATTGGGTCTTGCCTCCTTTCAACTGGCTTCTACCACTAGAGTGAGAGCGACTTGGAGGTTCACCTGTGGCAAGGAGAGGGTTTGTGTGCTCCATCAAAGCTGACTCACCTGCCTCATGCTACTGAGTCACATTTTGAAGTGTACAGTTACTCTTTGGGAGTTTTAATAGGAAGTTCGAGGAGCCTTCACCTAGATATGGGTGTCACTTCATGATGGACTTGAGAGGAGATTTCTCTTAGAGAGAGTCATTGTGCCTTGGTGTATCTTGGAGGAGCAATCTCATTCCCCACTCTTGGTTTACTTGGTGAGTATTCATCTGAGAAGTATTTGCCCATCCTATTTTTAGATGCATTACATTTTATGCTTATCTTCTCATGTATATGGATCTTGAGCTATGTTAGTTTTGGAGGGTTCATTTGAGGAGTTTTTGGCATGGTTATCTCCTTGTGCATATGAGTTTGATTTATGATGTCATTTATGAGGATTTTAGGAGATTTTTATTGGGCTTATTCTTGGTTATGGAATGGATTTTGGTTTGATCTTCCTTTGGTTTGGGAGGCTTACTAAAGTAGGAGCATCCCATGTTGAAAGGTAATCTTGCATCAACCAAAAACATTTGATTTCTTTCTTTTCTTGCATTTCAGTTGCATTTCAGTCAATTGCAGTTTCAACATTTTCCACTGCATTTTACCTTATCTTCATTTCATAGCTCACAGAGTAGGATTTAGATTCTACACTATGTTATCTACATTATATTTAGATTTCATGAGATTTAGAATTGTCCGCAGAGAGTTATCACTATCAGAACATCATCAACATTCACATAATAGAGCATTCAATATGAACATACAAGGTTTGCGGAGCATTCCTATGACTTGTGGAGCCTAATGTAACATCACACAAGGCAATTTGGGACTAGACAGACCTTCACTAAGAACTGCAACACATTTCAGCCATTTACGAAGTATTACCATGAGTTGTAGGCTGACCTACATGTTTCATCTTGCATTGGAGTTGAAACCTCTTGATGCTGACATAGAGCATTCTTTTTACTAGAAGATGATATATATGCATTTCTTAGATTCATTAGGAAGGGAGTCATTCATATCTAATAATAGAATAGAAAGATAGTTCTTTTCTAGAGGCACTTCAATGCCATATCATTCATGCATGTTGAAATCTGGAAAGCGTGCCTATGAGCTAGATTGTAGCCCACATGTTGCTGACATATAATCATTGTAATTGTCTAAGATATCGAGCATATAAATCTTCCATTTCATGCTATTCTTGTGTTGTTTCCATTGTGTTTACTCTAGATGCATGGTTGGACAATCTATTCTTTGGATCCTCCATCTGTGACTACACCAAGTGGTATCAAAGCAAAGTTTGTGAATCCTTTGGGAGAAAAGGCATTCTAGAAGATCTTGAGGTGAATAGATCACTGACCTAAGGTAGTCTACTTGTGTTTGTCAATAGAGCACTGATTGAAAGGTATTTGTGACCCTATAGTTAGATCACCAAATTGAGGTAGTTGCACCGAATCCTAGGAAGAGATCTCACCAAGGAGGATGCCTACTATGGCCAATGTTACTAGAAGAATGGAAGAAATGATAGAGATGATGATAACAATGAAAGTTAGATTGGATGCTGAAGAAGAAGATAGAAGAATATGACTAAACCCTAGACATGAGGATGAGAGTGATGATGACGATTTCAAGCTACTGACCAAAATGAAGAAGCCCTAGAAGAAGAAGAATCAGATCAGGTAAAGATATTAAAATCTATTTCTAAGATTGGTAAAAGATTTATAATGGAAGTGTCAAACTATACCAGAAATTTAAACCCTAAGGAATTGATTGATTGGATAAATGACATGGAGGAATACTTTGAATATGAGGAAATTGAAGATCCAAAAAAAGTGAGATTTGCAAAAACTAAGTTAAAAGGACATACTGCTATTTGGTGAAAAGAAGTTCAATTGGATAGGATAGGAGAGGAAAATAAAAAATCATAAAATGGGATAGGATGGTGACAAAATTGAAGAATCAATTCATTCCTACTAACTATGAGTTAGAATTGTTGAAGAGATTGCAAAACCTAAGACAAAAGGAAAAATCTATGAAGGAGTACACTGAAGAATTTCATAAGATGATTATCAAGATTAGACATAGTGAAGCAAGCAAGGAGAAAGTGGCACAATACATAAATGGATTGAGGATAAACATTTAGGAAGAACTAAGTTTGGTAAGGATGACAACAATAGAAGAAGCATATCAATTTGCACTAAAAATTGAAGACAAACTGAATAAGAGACATGAGCAAAGATAGAGAGGTAGAGGAGGAAAATTTTAGAGAGGTAGAACACATTTCAGAGGAGAAAGACCATATGCAAAGAAAAACAAGGAGAGTAGCCCATACTAGAAAGAAGAAAGAGACAACAATTCATATAATCAGAGAGATGTCAAAATTTCTTACCGCAATAACACAGGGAGTCATGATTCTTACCGCAATGAAGGATACCAGAGAGATGAAAGGAGAGTTATAAAAAGATCATTTAGAGGAACATGTTTCAAGTGTGGAGACAAAGGAAACTGAGCATTTGAATGTCATTAGGGGAGTACTAGCAAAAGGATAGGAAACAGTGCAAGAACAATATATGCGGAGGAAGAACCAGTTGGATCACCTAGTTTAGTGGGAAAGTCAGAGAAAGGAGAGTCATTAGTCATGAGGAGAGCTTTGTTCCAATCAGAAACAACTGAGAAGCCACCGCAAAGGAAAAGTTTGTTCTGGACAAGATGCAAATTAGGAGGTAAATGTTGCAAGGTTATCATTGACAGTAGTAGTACTGATAATTTAGTTTCAAAGGATATGGTGATGAAGCTGAATTTGAAGAGATTGAAACATCTGAAGCCCTACAAGATAACATGGATTGAAGATGAGCACAAGGTACTGGTGAGTGAACAATGTTTGGTGAAATTTCATATAGGATCTTATGTTGATGAGATATTATGTGATATTATGCCTATGGATGTATTGTTGGGAAGACCATGGTAGTATGATAGGAAGACAATACATGATGGGAGGAAGAATACCTATACTATAACATCAAATGGGAAGAGACATATCTTGATACCTTTATAAGAAGAGCCTAAAAGTGAAGTGTATGACAATGCTAGAATCTGTTTAGTGGATGGAAGTAAATTTTTGGATGGATTGTGACATGAAAAAATGTGTTTTGCATTGAATCCAAAGAAGTGCGGCACCCTAAGTATAGAGTCTGCCACTGCAAAAGAAGAAGAACCACCATTGGAGGAGATAACAGAATTGTTGACAAAATACCAAGATATCATAGCAGAGAATGTCCTTGAAGGATTTCCACCAATCCAGAGTATTAGTCATCATATGGACCTAATACTTGGAGCCAATTTTCCAAACAAAGCAGCGCAAAGGATGAAACCAACAGAAAATGTGGAGCTAAATAGATAAATACAGGAGCTGTTGAGGAAAGGATTGATCAAATAAAGTTTAAGCCCATGTGTGGTACTTGCATACTAGCACCAAAGAAAGATGGAGAATGGAGGATGTGTACAGAATCTAGAGAAATTGACAAGATCACTGACGAGCTGTCACTGTACCTCATCATTTAATCTGTTTTCAGATGTCAAAGAACCAGGGTTGTGTCCATGGCTGTCTGCAACTAGGGATTCTAAGTGACCAGTTTATAGCTAATCCTAAAGCTTTAAAAGAATGACTAATCTACCTGCTTGTTGAATAAATGTAATGAATGCTGTAAAACAGAATAAAATAGGAAATGTACTCAAAGCAAAGAATGATAACATGCATCTATCTACTAAAACAGGAAATACTTTTATAAAAGAAACTTGAAACAGTAAAACAGAGATACTAGCCTCCTGCCTGATTGGTGAGAGTGGGCCCTTGCTCCGCACCTTTGAGGCTGAAGGCTATTGTAGGAAATCAGCACAAGAGATGATCTAAACTAAATTCAATCCAATTTATTCACTTCTATATTCATGAAAATGTATGGCTATAACAGAACTGAAATCTCTGAAAATTAGAATAATTTTATCATTGTTGTTTCATTACTATTTCTGAAAGTATATATAAAAAGAGTGATGATATATCACTGAACTTATCTATCAGTCTTTCTAGGAGATGACACCATCTCTTATTTGTACATAACTGTCAAACTTATGAAAGATCATCATGTAAGAAAAGTAGACTTGAGTGGAACAGAAGTCCACTCAGAGGTCTAAGTTTAGATCTTAATACACTTGGGCATCAAAGCCCTGAAAATTAGTTTAATTCATAACTCATGCAAAATCTTTGGAAAGATAAAACTTCAGCAGTTTAACTGATAGTTGACCCTTCACCACTCAGGTGATGATTTGAGTGAAGTGCGGGGGTATTAGGATTGCTGCTGAAGTGTTTGATTGGTGGCTCAGACTGGAACATGCTCTGTTCTCGGGAGGCTCCGGAGATCGCTGTTCCTGTTTGCAGCTCCGGAGATATTCCAGACATTCATAGAGCTTCAGAGATATTCCAGACACTCGCAGAGCTCCAGAGATCTTCCAGACACTTGCAGAGCTCCGGAGAGTCATTCCCCAAATCTTCAATCTCCAGGTGTCACTGTTCTTTGTCATGGTCTCCGGAGATCATTGAAGACGATCTCCGGAGATGCACAAAACTGCTGTTTCTGATATTTACACCTGCGGATTCAAAAAGGAAGAGAAATTCTACATTTTTCCATTAATACCACGCACATTAGTCACCTAATCAAAAATTCTAATCTCAAGTAATCTATCTTAATTAATCAGAAAATAGAACAATCTTGCTTAACTAGTTTGAGTGCAGACACAAGGAAGATGAACTGAATCAGGAAAAAGAGAGGCAAAAAGGGTGTATTTTATGAGTGCAATTTGACACTCATCATCCCCCCCATACCTAAGGTTTGGCAGGTCCTCCTACCTTTCACATTCTGGATTTGTTTAGATGAAGCAATCTGTCAGTCAGACTATACTCCTAGAGATAGGTTGTCCAAGTAGTTCTATTAGTGTTACCATTCCCTCTGTACTTGTCAACTTGCTTCATCCAATCTTGCAGTTTTTCATCTTCCAGTTGTTCTGTCCACATGGGGAGTGGTTCAATTATCAGAGGAGGTTTGAACTGCCGTCCTATCCATTCCTGTTTATGTTTATCCATCAATTTGGATATCATCTTTGCTTTCCTCATGAATAGTCTTAGGTTTGGAGGGGTGACCACCTCTCTAAGTTTTTGCTCTGGTGTTAAAATACTGTATCTTTTCTTTGCTACAGCAAGGATAGGATTTGCTAAGTTAATCATAAAAAGTCCAAAGTCAATGGAGCATTCTTGCAAATTCTTCAAATATAATGGCAATATGTTGGTTGCACTGGCAGGATGATAGATGATGGATCTGAATTGGGTCTAGAAAGCAAAAGGATTGGGACATTCTTTTCTGAGGAGGAGCTCTGTTTTTGAATCCTTTTGAAGATGAGCTTCCATCCTTTCATCCCAAATCTGGTGGTTCCTCATGAGGGACATGAATGCCCTAAGCTGGCATTCTCCCACAAAGTGATTAATCATGAAGGCTATATCATTAATGCAGAACCCATGTAAGTACAGCTCACATAGGAAGTTTTTGTCTTCATCGTTGCTTCTGGTGTAAGCAGTCATGAAACCTTCCGCTATTTCTGTATCCTCATTCATGTTAGATAAGACTAAGGAAAGTTTCCTTTGCAGTATCATTTCTTGTAGGAACATTGCATAGCTGGCACTTGGAGGTCTGCAAGATAGAATTTCTGAGGAGAGGGTGGCCATTTGAATGATTTTGCTCTCCAAAGTTGCTATCCTTTCTGCTTTGGGAGTAACTGCCCTTTGCAATTGCAACATTGGTTTGGAGGCTTCATATTCTCTACACCTTTCCTCCCAATGAAACAGGGCTTTAGGAATGTCTATGGGGATTGGACCCTCATAGGCATCTGTTTGCACTTCCTGTTCACTGGTTGCCCTTGGGCCAGACAGTTCTTGGATATACTCTTCTTGGTCATCCAGTCTGTTATTGGCCCAAGTTAATTGTTTGTCCTGGCTCTGTACCTTTTCAATTAGTGCTGCTATTACTGTGAGGCCATTGTCTCTGGCCATGGTGAGCTCAGAAACCTTTTGTGCTGCTTCTTTGTCTTTTTCTTCCACCACTTTTGCTGCCTCACCTTTCTGTGTTTCTAACTCTACCTCCTTCTCCTGGATGATTCTATCCTTGTTTTGGAGGTCTGTTTGGATTTCTGCAATAGTTTGCTTCAGTTCCATCTCCATTTCCACCCTGACCTTCTTGAGGTCAGTAATAATTAAATTCTTTCCCCAGAGCAGCCTTTTCAAATTCTCCATTTCTTCCATTAATTGTTGCTCTATTGAGACCTCTATGTCTTTTTGGTCAGAGGGATGTGATAGAGTTTTTGCCTCTATTTTTGTGGCTGGTGGCTGATTATCAAGATTATCCATGGCCACCTGCCCTGCTTCTCCCAATGTATCTGTGGGCCCTGTTTCTTCTTCTGTATCGGTGTGCCCTGTTTCTCCTTCTGCAATGCCCTTGTCCTGAGGGTCTGCTGCTGCTGCTGGCACAACTGAAGGTCCTGCCTTGTCCTCATATGTGCTCAATTCAAGGAGTGCCTCAGCGAGTAGGGTAGTATCCTTCTCAGCCTGTGAGAGCTGCCTCTTTCTTTTGCTTCTCCAGAGCACAGGTGGAACTGGTGCCTCCGAAGCAGGTCTTCCTTCCTTAGAGTCTGAGGAGATAGTAATAGTTGGTAAGCTTCCTGTCTCCAGAGCACATGGTGGTGTTGAGACTGGACTCGACTCCATATGAACAAATGGTGCAGGAGAATGTTCCTTTTGTTTCCTCTTTCAGACCAGAGGTACCTCATCGGAGTCATGGGATGGCTCTTCAACCCACCATTTTCCTTCAATTCCCTGCCCTGCTTCTTCCTCTGTTAATTCCCTAGGCCTAGATCCCTCAGGTGAAGTCATTTGTCTCCTGACTGAGCGAGTCATATATAGAGGCCATGCAGGAGCAGGCTCTGCAATTTGTTTGCCTTTTCTTTTCTTGTTAGGAACAGGGGCTGCAGATGATGTAGCTTCCTGTGAGGGTGATATCCTTTTGTGAGAAGCTGTGGAGGAGGCTGTAGGCTCAGTTTCTTCATCATGGTGAGAGGGAGAACTCTCATCCTCTGTTTGTGGTATCTCTGGTGCTCTGACCTGAGGGTTATGCTCAAGAAAATTCTGTAATAGTTCATCCCCATTGGCCTGAGATAAGAAATGATGCTTGACTATCAAGAAGATGAGGCCATGATGTTTCATGGGTCCCTTACCCTGCTGGTATTTTTCTACAGTTGCTCTGATGGCAGAATAGAGGAAATTTGGGATATTTATGTTATATTCAGGGTGCCTATTTCCATGTCTAAGAAAGATGAGCATTTTCATTATGGGCCCTAAGACTATGGAGAATTGGCCATCACAGGTAAAGTATTTCATTAGCCAGGTAGCAACAGTTGCCCAAGGGTTTGGGAGAGTGGACCTCAAAATTCGTTTGACCTCATTCTTATTCATATGCAATTGGATGGCAGGCTCACCACGAACAGAAATTTTTTTAATTAACTCTGTATACAAGGTTTTCAGGTGGTGGAACCTCTCACCTTGTTCGGGGAGTCCGGAGATGTGGCTGATAATTATGGAGGAGAGACTGATTTGGTTCCCTCTCACAGTGGTCTGGTCGTCTCTCAAATTCCTAAGGAATTCGTCCACAATGTCCTCCTGAAACCCCTCGAACTTGTCTAGGAAATCAAGCCATCCAGCAGTCCTTAAAATATTTGCTGCAGCTGCATCCTTTAGAAGACCCGCAGTACTTTCTAGCTCGGACTTTTTTTTGACCCCCATACCTGAATTGATGGCAATTTCTGTGTTTTATTCTTTTCTTCTGCAAACTACAGTCTATCTATCCCTCTGATCTCTATGGGCTCCGGAGTGCTGTTCAAATTACTCTGTAGGCTCCGGAGAGTTGTTTATCTTATGCTTCAATCTATTCTAGAGGTTTGAATGAGGGATGCAATTATTTTCAGGCTGGGTTTATGCAGATGGGTTAAGGGACCAAAGCAGCCATAATTGTAACGGACTGACAGGGCGCTCCGGAGGTAAGGTGGCATTAATGCATAGATGGCGGCATGCGTGGAGGTGAGAAATGAAATGACGGCGGAGGGACGTGTCATCACGGCAGCACTCAAATTAGAAAGACAGGACAGTTACTAATTAATGACTAATTAAAAATAGATTTACCTAGATCAGTTTTAATGATGAGGCAATCGTACGTGGGAGAAATGTTGTGCCGCCTTGAAAACTGCACGCGTTGTGGCATTTAAGCGGCGACTGATATGACATCTGCTTCCTACTTGCACGCGACTTGCAATCATTGCACTGAGTGGCACTAAAATCCACGCCCATGGGTGATGTCAGCGCCGGCTTGTGGACACTCCTGCAATTATTAGTTTCCTAATTTGTAATTATGTTGTGCAATTAAGTAGAAGATGAGTCATGATGACCCCATCATAGGAGTTGTCTACTTTACCACCTGGCGAGGTAGGTCCCACCCTTATTATGGAAACTGTCGGCGTTATTAATAGAGCGCTGGAGGTGCTCATAATTGGGAAGCACCGGAGGTGCTCCTAATTGGAAAGCGTCGGAGGTGCTCCTTATTGGAAAGCGCCGGAGATGCTCCTTATTGGAAAGTGCCGAAGATGCATTGGCCAATTTCTGGCAACCGATCATGTCCGGAGCTTGATTATTACAACTGTCCTGGAGAAGGGAACCGCCATTTTACTGGTTTTCAACTCCCTTGGTCGAGAAGACAACCATTTGCTGGTTTTCCATCTTTCTCTAAATTTTTTTTTTTTTTGTTGGAAGGCCGCCATTGCTGGTTTTCAACCTTTTTTTTTCATCATTTTTTTCTTTTTTTTTTGTTTTTGTTGGAAGGCCGCCATTGCTGGTTTTTAACCTTCTATTTTTTTTTTTTAATTCCAACACCGTGACAGAGGAGGTATCCCCTGTATCAAAACACAGATCATCAAGAAACTCTTCTTTAGTAGATGGTCTTTTGTAGAGCTTTATCCGGTGACCATTTACTAAAAATGTGTTTGTACTTCCATCAATTGGTTGCAATGATACAGTTCCATTTTCAAACACTTCCTTTATTTGATAAGGACCCAGCCAGTGAGTCTGTACTTTCCCTTTGAATTCTTTGAATTTAGAATCATAAAGAAGAACCCAATCTCCTTGTTGAAATGTCCTCCTCTTGATATGTTGGTCATGCCATTGTTTCCTTTGGTACTGAACCAGTTCTGTTTGCTGAATGGCCTCTGTCCGAATCTCATCCAACTCATTGAGCTGAAGAATCCTGTTCTACTGAATTGTAGACAGCGGTAGCCCAACATCCAACATAGTTTTAAGTGTCTAGAGCTCAAATTCAATAGATAGTATAGGCTTTTTCCCATAAACCAATTCATATGGTGAAAACTTTGTTGTGGACTTCCAAGTGGTGTTGTAAGCCCAAACTGCTTCAGGTAGTCTATTAGCCCAATCCTTTCTGTTAATTGCCACTGTCCTAGTTAGGATATTCTCAAGTTCTCTGTTAGATACTTCTACCTGCCCATTTGCTTGAGGATGGTAAGGTGAAGTTTTTCTGTGCTTGACTTGGTACAAATCTGTGAATGCCTTGATTACCTGTGAAGTAAATTGAGGTCCTCTGTCTGAAACTATTGATTTTGGGGCTCCAAATCTCAAGAAAATCCTATTGTAAAGGAAATCAACAACTTTTTCTTCTCTTGCCAACTGCAATGCTTGAACCTCAGCCCACTTAGTAACATAGTCTGTGCATACTAGGATATACTCCTTCCCTGATGATGGCGGTGAAATTGGTCCCACAAAGTCTAGACCCCATTGCTCAAATGGTTCCATCATGACTTGAGGATGTAGCAGCATTTCCTGGGTAAAGGTGGGCTGCCCCATCCTTTGGCACTGGTCACAGTGCTGCACATACCTCTTTGTGTCTTTATGAAGAGAAGGCCAGTAGTAACCAGCTCCAAGGATCTTGTGGACTGTCCTGTGGAAAGAGTAATGGCCACTAGATGGTTCATCATGGCATGCTCTCAACACATCAAAAGTCTCCTCAGCCTTCAAACACCTACGTAGAATGAAATCATGACCACATTTAAATAGTAAACCATTCAACCATTTGTAGGATAAACTTTCTTTAAGCAAACGTTTTCTCTGTTTTGAAGTAAAATGGGATGGATACAAGCCTGTAGCTAACAAATTAGCTATGTCAGCAAACCAAGGTGCAGTAGTGGATATGGCAAAAAGATGTTCATCTAAAAATTTGTCCTCCACTGGTTGATCTTCTCCTCCTGTATGCAATCTTGACAGAAAATTAGCAACCAAATTAAACTTTCCTGGATTATTAACTATGGTAATATCAAATTCTTGCAAGAGCAATAACCACCTGATGATCCTTGCACCTACTACTGGTTTATTCATTAGGTACTTGATGGCCGCATGATCAGTGTGCACAAATATTTTATATCCGGTAATATAATGTCTGAATTTGTTTATAGCATAGATAACTGCCAAGAATTCCTTCTCAGTTGTATAATTTCTTTCTGTAGAGGTAAGTTCTTGCTGATGTAATAAATGGCATGCATACTCTCTCCTTCCTCTTTTTGTCCTAAAACAGCCCCAATGGATTCATTTGAAGCATCAGTTTGTATGTGGAATGGTAAAGTCCAATTAGGTCCCCTTAAAACTGGTGTCACAGTAAGCTTCTCCTTCAAAGTTTCAAATGCTGATTGACAGTCTGCTGTCCAGAGAAATTCTGTTTCCTTGTTAAGCAGGGTAAACAGGGGAGCAACTATTCTGCTAAAATTTTCTATGAACCTCCTATAGTAGCCTGCAAGACCTAGAAAACTCCTGACATCAGTCTGATTTTTGGGTGAAGGCAACTGTGTGATTACTTCTATCTTGTTCTGATCCACTCTGATCCCTTTTTTTGAAATATGGTGTCCTAAAACAATTCCTTCTTCCACCATCATAAAACATTTCTCATGGCTAAGGGACAATCGATTTTTATCACAACATTTTATTACTTTTCCAAGGTTTGTGAGAGCTTCCTCGAAGTTATTCCCATACACAGTAAAGTCATCCATGTAGACTTCCATGCATTCATTAGCCAATTCAGCAAAAATATCTAGAACCAGTCTCTGAAATGTAGCTGGGGCATTGCACAACCCAAAAGGAAGAACTTTGTAAGCGAAGGTTCCCCAAGAGCATGTGAAGGTGGTTTTGTCTTGGTCTTCAGGTGCTACTTGAATTTGATTATACCCACTGAATCCATCTAAAAAAGAAAAATACTTTCTCCCAGCAAGGTTGTCTAGAACTTGGTCAATAAATGGTAAGGGAAAGTAGTCCTTTTTTGTGGCCTTATTGAGTTCTCTATAATCAATACACACCCTCCATTTCCCATTTTTTTTAGGCACAATGACAAGGGGTGAGACCCATTGACTGTCTGAGATTGGATATATGAACCCTGCCTGAAGTAATTTTTCTATTTCAGTTTTGACAATTTCCTTTAAGGCAGGATTCAATCTTCTTTGTGGTTGTCTGACAGGTTTAGTATCCTCAGTGTAGATGTGATGGGTACAGATTTCAGGAGGTATGCCTTTCATATCTTGGTATTCCCAGGCAAAAGATGCTGAGTGGGAAACCAAAAGCTGAATGAGTTTTTCTTCCTGATCTGCTGTCAACCGAGTATTTATATTAAGTGTTTTCCCTGGCAGAATCATGACCTGTTTTGTAATTTGATCCATAGATGTGGTGGGTCCATACATTGGTGTCATGGCATTGAGAGGACAAGAATGTGGGAGTAACATGTGGAAGGTGGCTAAGTCCCTGTAAAAGGTTTCCTCACAAGGAATAATGTTGGCAAGGGTACAATGAGAAGAAACAAGAAGTTCTCTTTGAGGATCTTGGGTGAGTTCCATCACATCTTTGTTGATTAGGATGTGAGTGAAGTCTTCCATTGTATCATAGTATACCTCTTCTTCTAATTCTCCCAAATGTTCCTTAATGGTTACCATAGCCAATGAGGCACTGTTGTTCATGTTATCTGGTTTATCCACCCATACTCTTCCTGTGTAATGCACCGATGGTTTAGCTGGAGGATACAGAGATATTTTCTTTAAATCTATCCCATCAGAAATGACCATATCTCTAGTTCGACAATCAATAGATGCTACTGCAGTAGCCAGCCATGGCCTTCCTAAGATCAGAGGATAAGCATTTCTCTGGTTTCTAGGTTCCAGTATTAAGAAATCCACTGGGAATTCCCATGAATCTATCACAACAGGTACATCAGTGATCACTCCCTTTGGAACAGCTACTGACTGATCATCAAGTTGAAGAATTGTAGTCGTGGATTGGATACCTGATAGAGCTAACTTGTCCATTGTATGAACTGTCATCACATTAATTGCTACTCCTAAGTCAACCAGAACCTTTGAAATTTCTACCCCTGAGATGAAAACAGTTATGACAGGGTTCCCAGGGTTGCCATATTTTGGGAGGAGAATTTCTCCCATCAATAGATCTATTACTTTTCCTTCCACCTGTATTGTGGAGGGAAAACTTTTCTTTCTGCACTGAGTTTTGATGCAATACTGTTTGATGAATTGATTTAGTTCCGGTACATCTCTGATGCCCTGGAGGAGAGGAATTTCAATGTTTAGCTGCTTGAGCTCTTGTAAAAGTTCTGATTCCTGATTGGTTTGGATTTGTTTTTGTAAAACCTTTTTCTGGGGAGCATTTTGTTTAAGTCATTCTGGGTAGGGTGCTAGTTTTTCCATCTCCAGAGCATCTCTGGAGCTCTTATCAGAATTGCATTCTAGACTGTTCTCTGGAGTTGACTTTTTAGGAGGAACTCTGGAGTTGTCTGTGGTTGATTTTTCTAGCACTTTTTTGTTATTAATCTCCTCTAGGGGTTGATTGGATGGATTTTCAGGTTCCTCATCATTGGTTATTTCAACTGTAGTTGGAGGAGAAGGTGCTTTCCCAGAACACAGCTGGAGATTATTTGAATATATGGCATTAACTCCAGCTAGATTTTCTTGATCTGTCATATAGACAGCTGCTCCTTGTTTATTCCGTGGGTTTGGTATAGGCTAAGCTGGTAAAGGTGGTTGACTAACTGGTTCATTTTGCGTTTGACCCTGTGTGTTGGAGGGTCTAGTTAGTAAAGCTTGCTGTTGAGGTTGGAAATGTCTAGGTTGTCCTTGGTATTGTTGATGGTATCCCTGTTGAGGACCCCATTGAGGTTGCATGCCTTGTGACCCAAACTGTGGTGGCCATTGTTGATTTCCCCAAGGCTGGTTTTTCCAGTTTTGGTTTTACCAATCCTGTTGTCCCCAAGGAGGATTATTTTGAGGGCCATACCAAGCTGGATTCCACTGATTATTTCCCCAATTAGTAGGACCCCTGTAAGAAGACTGGCTTGGGTACTGATTATAAGGGAAATTTCCACCTTATTTTTGTCCCACATAGTTCAACTCCTCCTCTATCACAACATTCTTTTTACTCAATCTTTTCAAGGTTGGAAGTTGACTACACTGACTGGTAGGATGTTCCCTATCACAGATTTGACAGATCTCTGATTTGTCCAAGGGGCATTCTCTCAACAGGTGTTTGTTTCTACACCTAGGACAATAAATGGAAAGCGGTTCAGTTGCTCTACTTTGATCAGTTGTCCTAGTTTTTGCTTGAATCCCATCCAAAGTGGTATTTAGTTGGACCAGAATATCTGTTTTTAGATTTGCAATTTCCTCCATCAACTGTCCTATCTCATTCTTCCCCTTAAAAGTTTTGGATGACCTTACTCCATCTTGAGTTCTGGAATAATTCCTGCAGAGTTCCTCTATGTCAGGTATTTCCATTTTGTTAATGTTCCCTTTTCCCATTAGGTCCAGTGCCTGTTTTGATTCTTTATCCAATCCTTTTATAAACAGGGTTTTGGCCAAGGAGTGGTTTACCGGATTGCCATACCTTCTCAAGGCAAAATTAAACCTATCCACATAGTCTTCTAAGGATTCTTCCTCCCCCTGCCTAATTTTAAACAGTTCTTCATTTTTATTACTGGATCTGCAATAATCTTGGTATTTTTCCAAAAACTCTGTTTCCATTTGATCCCAAGAACGGATAGAACCCTGGGGTAAACCCATAAACCATCTCATCACAGAATCTTTCAGGGTTGAAGGGAACAGTTTAAGTTTCTGGTTATCTGATCCATAATCATAGGTTTGGCAGACTACTTTGAATTCAAACAAGAACTGATCTGGATCCTCAGAGGAAAGTCCTCTGAAATTTGGCAGATGTGCTGGTGAGATATTCTTAATGGGAGCATTGTCTCCAGCAGCCAAAACAATAGGATAAGAGAAGGTTCTTGGGGCCTGATTTTCCTCTTCCTCATGATTATCATTTTCCATGTTTAATAATAGCTCTTCTTCCTGAGGTTCTGAGGAAGTAGGTTCTACCAAAGGATCTGCCTCAACTTTTTGTTGTAATTCCTAGATATAATTAGCAAGTGGAATATCTGTAGGATCTAAGGGATTGTTGTTTTGAAATGTAGGTTCCAAATTAGGATCTAGGTTTCCTTCTTCAACAAGATTTTGTACCACCTCACTGCTTTCCCCTATGGTGTGTTGTTGGGGTGTCTGTTTAATATATCTTCCTTTAAGATCTCTAGCTCTAACCATACAGATCTATTCTAAAAACTATTTTTAACTCAGTGTCCCTAATTAACACAAACTAGTCCCCGGCAACGGCACCAAAAATGACGAGCTGTCGCTGTACCTCATCATTTAATCTATTTTTAGATGTCAAAGAACCAGGGCTGTGTCCATGGCTGTCTGCAACTCGGGATTCTAAGTGACTAGTTTATAGCTAATCCTAAAGCTTTAAAAGAATGACTAATCTACCTGCTTGTTGAATAAATGTAATGAATGCTGTAAAACAGAATAAAATAGGAAATGTACTCAAAGCAAAGAATGACAACATGCATCTATCTACTAAAACAGGAAATACTTTTATAAAAGAAACTTGAAATAGTAAAACAGAGATACTAGCCTCCTGCCTGATTGGTGAGAGTGGGCCCTTGCTCCGCACCTTTGAGGCTGAAGGCTATTGCAGGAAATCAGCACAAGAGATGATCTAAACTAAATTCAATCCAATTTATTCACTTCTATATTCATGAAAATGTATGGCTATAACAGAACTGAAATCTCTGAAAATTAGAATAATTTTATCATTGTTGTTTCATTACTATTTCTGAAAGTATATATAAAAAGAGTGATGATATATCACTGAACTTATCTATCAGTCTTTCTAGGAGATGACACCATCTCTTATTTGTACTTAACTGTCAAACTTATGAAAGATCATCATGCAAGAAAGGTAGACTTGAGTGGGACAAAAGTCCACTAAGAGGTCTAAGTTTAGATCTTAATATACTTGGGCATCAAAGCCTTGAAAATTAGTTTAATTCATAACTCATGCAAAATCTTTGGAAAGATAAAACTTCAGCAGTTTAACTGATAGTTGACCCTTCACCACTCAGGTGATGATTTGAGTGAAGTGCGGGGGTATTAGGATTGCTGCTGAAGTGTCTGATTGGCGGCTCAGACTGGAACATGCTCTGTTCTCGGGAGGCTCCAGAGATCGCTGTTCCTGTCTGCAGCTCCAGAGATATTCCAGACATTCGCAGAGCTCCGGAGATATTCCAGACACTCGCAGAGCTCCAGAGATCTTCCAGACACTCGCAGAGCTCCGGAGAGTCATTCCCCAAATCTTCAATCTCTAGGTGTCACTGTTCTTTGTCATGGTCTCCGGAGATCATTGAAGACGATCTTCAGAGATGCACAAAACTGCTGTTTCTGATATTTACACCTGCGGATTCAAAAAGGAAGAGAAATTTTGCATTTTTCCATTAATCCCACGCACATTAGTCACCTAATCAGAAATTCTAATCTCAAGTAATCTATCTTAATTAATCAGAAAATAGAACAATCTTGCTTAACTAATTTGAGTGCAGACACAAGGAAGATGAACTAAATAGGGAAAAAGAGAGGCAAAAATGGTGTATTTTATGAGTGCAATTTGACACTCACCAATCACTATCAAGTATATATTTCCATTGCCAAGGATAGATGCCATCATGGATTGTTTGAGTGGAGAAAAATATTTCACAAAGATAGACCTAAAGAGTGGATACCACCAGATCAGGATCAGAGAAGGAGATGAATGGAAAACTACATTCAAGACAAATGAGGGATTGTATGAGTGGTTAGTCATGCCTTTTGGGTTAACTAATGCACCAAATGCTTTCATGAGATTGATGAATGAGGTTTTGAAGAAATTCTTGGGTAAGTTTGTTATTGTATACTTGGATGATATTCTATTTTTTAGTAGAATAAAAGAACATTTGCAACATATTAGACAAGTACTTCAGAGGCTGAGAGAAGATAAATTATTGATAACCATCAAGAAGTGTAGTTTCATGAAGGAAGAGCTTGTATTTATGGGATTTGTGATTTCTATGGAAGGATTGAAGATGGACCCTGAGAAATTTAGAGTAATTGTTGAGTGGCCAACACCTATGAACATTGGAGAGGTAAGATCATTTCATGGACTAACAAGTTTCTACTAAAATTTGTTTAAAAATTTTAGTACTATATGGACACCAATGACAGAGACATTGAGAGGTGACTAAGGATTTTAAGTGGACGTTAGGAGCACATAAGAGTTTTGAATTTTTGAAGCAAAAGGTGATAGAGCAACCAATGTTAGCATTACCATATTTTGACAAAGTATTTCAAATTGATTGTGATGCCAGTTGAAATGCAATAGGAGTAGTGTTAAGTCAAGAAGGGAGACTAGTAGCATATTTTAGTGAGAAGTTGAATGATGCAAGGAGAAGATATTCAGTTTATGATCTAGAGTTCTATGCCATAATTCAAGCTTTGAAGAAGTGGAGACATTACTTGTTTCCAAAGGAATTTATTTTGCACACTGACCACCAAGCTTTGCTGTATTTGAACAGTTAGGCTAAGTTGAACTAGAGACACATGAGATGGGTAGAGTTCATGCAGAGTTACACATTTGTATTGAAGCACCAGAGTGGAAAATCAAATAAAGTTTCTGATGCATTGAGCAAAAGGAGTTTGTTGACAAAAATGAGGGTAGAAGTACTAGGTTTTGAAGAACTTAAGCACATGTATGAAGATCTTGATTTTGTGGAAGCATGGAAAGCATGTTTGAACCTGTTGTGATAGATAGAAGCAAGTGGTTGGATTATTTCATTTAGGAGGATATGTCGTTCAAAAGGAATCAGTTGTGTATACCTATGAGTTCAATGAGAGAATTTGATCAAGGAGAAGCATAGTGGTAGATTAGCAGGAAATTTTGGTATTGACAAGATAGTAGCTTTGGTGAATGAACATTATTTTTGGCCTTAAATATATAAGGATGTAAGGGAGTTTGTTTA
Organism: Cunninghamia lanceolata; assembly: GCA_027924645.1. NCBI lineage: Eukaryota > Viridiplantae > Streptophyta > Pinopsida > Cupressales > Cupressaceae > Cunninghamia > Cunninghamia lanceolata. The sequence goes on along the minus strand of BSBN01000341.1, from coordinate 2,638,019 downwards.
GAGTTGTAGAGTTTGTCAAGTTACAAAAGGGAGTAGTCAGAATATTGGATTATACAAACCTTTGATAGTACCAGAGAGACCTTGGGAAGACATAAGCATGTATTTCACCTTAGGTTTGCCATGAACACAGAGAGGACATGATTCTATATTTTTAGTAGTGGATTGATTTTCAAAGATGTAACATTTAATTCCTTGTAAGAAGACAAATGATGCTGTGCATGTTGCTGACCCATTTTTCAAGGAGATTGTGAGATTGCATGGATTACCAAAGAGTATAATTTCAGATAGGGATACAAGACTCATTGAATATTTTGGAGAACATTGTGGAAGAAGATGAAGACATATCTAAAGTCTAGTTTAGCATTTCACCCATAGACAAATGGACAAACATAAGTGGTAAATAGGAGTTTGGGTAACTTGAGATGCTTAGTTGGAGATAAGGTAGGAATTTGGGATATAATTCTACCACAAGCAAAGTTTTCATACAATAACTCAGTAAGAAGAAGCATAGGGAAGACACCATTTGAAATTGTGATTGAGTACAACCTAGAGGAGTTATAGAGCTGAGAGACATCAGTATGGAGAATAAGAGAAGTGTAGAGGTAGAATAATTTGCAAGATACATGGAGATACTGCACAATCAGGTTTGGAAGCATTTGGAGGAGATGAACAATAAGTATAAGGGACAAGAAGATGACAAGAGGAGACATAAGGAATTTGTTGTTGGAGATGAAGTGATGGTATATCTCAGAAAGGAAAGATTTCCAATGGGAACATACAACAAGCTAAAGATGAGGAAGTTTGGAACATATGGGATTCTTAGGAAATTTGATTTAGGAAATGCATATGAAGTAGAGTTACCAAAAACACTTGGTATATCAACTAAATTTTAACATTGTAGATCTGTATCAATATCCTGAGGGAGAATCAAGTGACAACACTGGAGTTGAATTGAAGGATTAGTTACCACATCAACAACCAGAGAAAATAGAGCAGATTTTGGATAGTAGAGTTAGGCATAACACCAGAGGAAAGCAGTATAAAGAGTACCTAGTTAAGTGGAAAGGAAGACCAGAAGAAGATTCATCCTGGATTTCTTAGGCTGAGGTAGATAGCATTGGTTTTCCTCAAGCCCTAACAAAGTGAGGGACTCACTTTTCAAACAACCCTAGGTGTCTGATGTAGGAGCATCCCAAGTTGAAAGGAAATATTGCATCAACCAAAAAAAAATGATTTCTTTCTTTTCTTGCATTTCAGTTGCATTTTAGTTAGTCGTAGTTTCAACATTTTCCACCACATTTTATTGCATCTTCATTTCACAACTCATGGAGTAGGATTTAGATTCTACACTATGTCATCTACATTATATTCAAATTTCATGAGATTTAGAATTGTTTGCGGAGAGTTATTGCTATCAAAACATCATGAACAATTACAGAACAAAGCATTCACCATTCAATATGAACATACAAGGTTTGCAGAGCATTCTCGTGACTTGTGGAGCCTAATGGAACATCACACAAGGCAATTTGGGACTAGATAGACCTTCATTAAGAACCACAACATGTTTCATCCATTTGTGGAGCATTACCATGAGGTGTAGGCCGACCTACACATTTCATCTTGCATTGGAGTTGAAACCTCTTGATGCTGACGTGGAGCATTCTTTGAGTTAGAAGATGATATATAAGCATTTTTTAGATGCATTAGGAAGGGAGTCATTCATATCTAGTAATAGAATAGAAAGATAGTTCTTTTTTGGAGGCACTTCAATGCCATATCATTCATGCATGTTGAAATCCAAAAAGTAGGCATGTGAGCCAGATTGTAGCCTACATGTTTTCGGCATATAAGCATTGTAATTGTCTGAGATATTGAGCATATAAATCTTCCATTGCATGCTATTCTTGTGTTGTTTCCATTGTGTTTACTCTAGCTACATGGTTGGATAATCTATTCTCTAGACTCTCCATCCATGACTGCACCACTTACATCTTGGTTAGTCTATTGATTCACATTATATGTTTGGCCTTGGGGTTGAACGATTGGGTGTTGTTAAGGATTTCCACTTGGGGTTTTGTGAAGGAGATCTTACTTGACATAATGTAGCACTTTGAGGTGTTGGTAGAAGGACATGTTATGTGATATGATTTATAGGTTTTCTCTCTTTGTTGGACGTGACTACTTCTTGGAGGTTCATGTTTAGATGGTTGGTGTGGTGGACTCAGGAGAGTTACAGTGATGTGTTTTGATGGAGTATGCAATGGTTTGTATTGCATGTGTGGATTGTTGTGATTGTTCTTTGTTACTACATGGTTTTGATTATTATCCACACCTTGTTTGAGTGTTGATTTGTAGACTTGGTATGCCTTATCTATTTTCATATTTGACATTACCCATGTAGTGGGAGTTCTTGGATGTGTATGTTGTTCATTGACAACTTATACAGGGAGCATGTGATTACAGTTTATGGGTTGGATATGTTGTTGGCATGAGTTTTCTGATGTTTTTGATACCTTTTGTGGAATGAATGGTTGGATGTGTTAGCATTGGTTGTGGATGCTACTTCTAGTCATGTAGGTTTTTTCCTTAGTAGCAGCTTGGAGCCTTTGTTATCACTTGGATTTGATTCTTGTGTTCTTTGGATTGGTGCAATTTCACCATGGATTGTTCCTTTTCTTCCATAGGTGGCATGTTGGAGGATGAGAGGAGTTATTTCTTGAGATGGTGGTCACTTTGGTTTTATTGAAAGTATCTTGATAGAGCACAAAATCATGCTATAGATTCATCTGGTTTCATGGATGGCTATGATGACATGTTTCATCAATTAACCCTTATGCAATGTATACAACAAGTGGGAGAATTTTAGGAAAAAGGGTGTTGTACACCTTGTACAAGAAATAAATATTTTAATTATGTAAAATAAATTTTTATTTGTGGTGCATCTAGGAGATATGTTTAGCCACATTAAATATTTATTTGGGTCTAGTTGTAAAGTTGTATGTAACATTGGTTATATATTTTATGTGTGGGAGACATAGGACAAATATTTTATATTTGTGGTGAATATTTAATTTTGAGGGTCAGTGGTTATGTGCTCTCATGGTTTAGAGACACATGGTTTAGCCAATAACACTTGGTGGTTTTGTGTGAGCTTGATTCTATAAAACCAAGAACTTGTTTAGTGGTTGAGGTTGGCTATCATTTTGGGCCTGGATGTCATTTGTATTGAACTATCCTAAAGAGTGCATATGTGAAGCATGGTATGGGATGTGTAGTTGCATGGTTATCCATTATGCTTGGACACATGGAGGATGCATTGGAGGAGCTTTATGTTTTAGAAGTGTTCATGGAAACTTTGTAAGTGTATTATAATATTTTTATTGCTGAATAATACATTGAGTGTGGATGCTTTTGGAGACTAGGTTTTTCCCTCTTGAAGGTTTTCCTAGGGTATATCTTGCATATTGATGTTATGTATGTCTATTATTTTGCATGGTGGATAATGTGTACTTGTTTTCATATTTCTCTCTCATGGGGTTATGTGGAAATGTTTATTATTGCTACAATTTTTCCTTTCATGTTGATCTTTTGTAAAGCTTGAAGCTTGAGATTGTATTATAACATATCAATAGATTTGGTGCTTTGGAGGTTGAGTTTTTTTTCCCCTTTACAAGGTTTTCCTAGGGTATATAAGTGTCACTCACTCTTTTGGTTCTTCCATGCCTTTTCTTCTTCTATATTCTATTCTTATTCATTTCTTTATTGTTGTTACCATGTTGAAATGCTACTAAAATTTATATAGATTATATAACTTCTAGCTCTCCTCATAGGATTACATAGGAATTTTTTGCATATTTACTTTCACTTGTGGTCATGTATTGAAAAATGCATCTACCTTTTTGTCCTTGATTTAGATTTTGATGTGGAATAACTTGGTGAGTTCATCTTCCTCCTCAGATATTTCTCCCACCATGCAAGCTTCCTTTAGTATCACAAAAAACAAATTATCATTTGAATCAAAATCACAATTGGTCTCCTTTCCCTTTCTCCCGAAGGTAGTGTTTATATAGTTCTTCTTCTTCCTCCATGAGGGTTCCAAATGAGGGTGTATTTTACAACACCTTTCATTAAATGATTGTCCTTATCACAATCCGAACAACAAAATTTTCCTTTCCCTTTGCCCTTTTCCTTATTTTGGATTGAATTATTAGTATTTATCTTTTCTTTTCCCTTATCTGTTTCCTTCTTGTTATTTCCTCATAGCTATCATTTTGCTTTTGTTTGAAAGAGGATGTTTTCTTCTTATCACATTCAATATAGTGGGCTTTAGTACATGCTTCATCTATTCCTTGGGGGTTTTCCATCAGGACAAACCTCTTTAGGTGTCTGGAGAACCCATCTATGCATTTCATTTAGACCTTGTCTATGACATCCTTCCCCAATTACAACACTCTCTTCGAGAACTATCTGTAGACACCCAAAATTGACTCATCTCATTATTTATCAATTTATTACATTTTCACCATTTGCATTGGCATTTAGGTAACTTTGTCCTAGCACACTTGTCTTGAAAACATCTAATCACCCATCTTTCTAATTAATTAAATAAATCATATTTATTTAGTTAATTTCACTCTAAATTTTCATCTAATTTCTTCTATTTCCCATAATTAAATAATTTTTATTATTTAATTATTTATTATACTTCTTCCAAACAATTAAATAAATTTCTTATCTTATCATAATAAATTTCTTCCTCCATAATAAATAAATAAAATTGATATTTTATTTATTTATCTTATCATCACTTCTATAAATTAAATAAATTTCAATTTATTTAATTTATTTCCTCTCTCATTTAAAATCATCCCTTATCTTATCACTTTCTTCTATGTGTACAAGTTGGCCTTGTTCATTGGAATGATCTAGATTGAAATTTTTTAATTGGTTCTAAAAATGACTATCCTCATCATCAAATCCTTAAAATAGGATATCTCTCTATTTTAATTAAACTTATCTTATTATCAGTAACAACTCAAATACAATCATTTAAAATAGTTCTTACCTATGGACACATGGCTTGTACCCATTCACCTATTTTCTTGATCAATCTCATCACTCGATTCTATCTTATCATCTCTACCGTTGATTGATTTTGGTTGAGGTCTATATATACACCCTCTCATTCCATACTTAAAAAAAAGGGAATCTACCATTATCATAGCATCTACATTATCATTCTGAGCATATTGAGCATTTGACCTTCCATTGCATCCATTGAGCATATTATCACTATCATCTATCCATCATGGCAGCTTTGATATTCATGATTGTTCATTGTTGAGAAGCAATCCACATCACAAACAAGGAATCATATAATCTAGGTGATCTTGTTCTTGAATTGCATGCTTTTTGATTTCACTTGGATTTGATGCTTTGATGGTGGTAGGATTAGGTTTTGATTTACATGCTTGATCTTATTGACCTGATTTTTACCTATCCACACTATCTAGTGTACTCTTGAACATTCTGTCCTTGACTTTGACAGAAATAGTACCTTTGCATAACCCTATCTTCCTCATGATAAATTGGATAAATTTAACTTTTTAGTAGACCTTTGAAGTCTTCCCATTTGGAAATTGGAAGAACCTTGTGATATTCTAAGGATAAGACATAAATCTTATACCAAGTTAATGCATGCCCATCTATCTAGAGTCTTGAAAAGGAAATTTGTTGATGGCGTGTTAGCTTGTGAAGGAATAAAAAGACTTCCATATGAGAAATCCACTAATCAAGCTTCTTAGCATTGATTTACCCATTGTATGGTTATATGTCCATCTTTACTTCAACTTTAAAGAAGCCTTCATATGATGTTTGTCCTTGCTCTGATTTGACCTTCTTTGGTTCCTTCTCTTCTTCATGAAACCTTAACATAGATAGATTATTAGTCAAGGAAAACATGATGTCTCTCAAGTATACTATTCTTCATAGCTAAGCCTACTATACTTTCAATATCATCCTCAAGTATTTTGAAACACATTTCCGCTTTGTTCTTACTTTCTTGTTATTGTCCTAGTTTCTCTTGTCCACCCTTATGCCAATTTTTAGGAACAAATTTCAGCAACCATGTGACCTTGTGGATGGCATAACCTATTCACAACTCTTATTTTATGATATCAACAAAGCTTTAATACCACTTGATCTATAAACACTTAGGAGAGAGTCATTATGATCTCACCACAAATGGATATCAACTAGTCAACTCAACAAATGACCTTGTAAACACTATTTATTCACTTTAAGAAGATGTATTATACAATACCATAAGTTAAATATGATGTCACTGCAACTGAAACATAAAAATAGAGCATACAATTTCAAGGGAACACACACAAACAAGGATTGATACATAAAGATTAAATTAGAGAAAGCCTAAAGGGTGAAAATTCTAACAAGAGTGACCATTTTTCTCCTCATCACACCATCTCAGTCATTTATACAAGTTCTATGATGTCAATGGGGCTAATTAGATCAATGACAATGCTTTAAAATTCCTTCACACCTATTGTACAAACTCACAATTTAGAAACCATGTCTTCGACACTTGTAATCTCATAAAGAACATGAAAAATGAAGGTTCCCACATGATCCAACTCCTCTAATTTCATATTTTCATATTATATGTTACTCCTCTATCCTCCCATGGTGCTAAAATGGAAGAATGAATGTCAAATGAGTCAATTCAAGTGTCCATAACCTTTACATTCCACTCTCTGCCAATAGAGTAACATTTTCATCACTTCATTAAAATTGGTAATATTGCATTCACCATGGCATTTACCACTTTCATTGGTTGCACAAAGTGACAAATTCACAAAACTTTGTTTTTATCTTAGAGAAAGTTTGTAGCTTGCTACAAAGGCTTTTGAGATGCTCTGAATCACCTTATACACCCCCTTAATCTATTTTCATCCTTGTTTGCATCATATTGTCATGGTTTCATGTCTATTTATTATCTCTGATTTTCTTGTCACCTTCTTGATTGAAGTGATTCTCTACAAACCAATTAGTATGACATTATTTAATCAAAGTTTAAGATCACAGGGGCTACAAATTTACTATAACTATCATTAAGACCTTCAATGCTTATCATGTTGTTATTGATTAGTTGTTGTATCTTTGAAGGCCCATGCATTTTTTGGTATATAAACCATTTATACAGTCATATCTACAACATGTATTGCTATCATAGCCATGTGGGAGAGAAATATATATGTCTAGGGGCTTGGCAAGGGAGGTGTGATCATATGGGCATCAAGGAGATATTTTGGAACTATGTGATGAGGGTCATCAAGGCATGTGAATTCATGCAAGGAGTGAGGCTTGGAAGAGATGAGTTTTGTAGAGAAGAGATATCTACATAATTAATATTTGGCTTGTTATCAAGTTTGGAGAGAGTGGGAGCATTATTAGTGTTCTTCAAGGGAGGTTTGGACAAATTGGAGGGGTATGAGGTAGAAGAAGAATACAATTGAGGAGGAGGAGGGAACTAATAATGCATCTTCACTAACAAGGATTGGAAGTATAGGACAAAGTCATTAACACACTTAGTGGGTCTTTGTTCACATTGTACAGGATTTGAGAAAATTAACTTTAAGTTGATATTGTATAATAGGTTTATGGAAAGAGATTCTCTAACAAGTGGTCATCATATAAGAATACTAAATAGGTAGTGTTTAATGATTGAATATGAGTTATAGGATCCCCTTTGCCACTAGACATATTTCAAATCAAGGGGTGACAAAACCTAAAGGAAAAACAAAAGAAATAATGGAATGTGATAGGGTTGTGATGGAGATCAACAAGAATGTATTTTTAAGAAGAAATGAGAATGACATATAACTTGGATTGGATAGATCACAAGTGGTTCTAGAAGAGAATGTGTTGTAGGGTGGTGTCAAAAGTGGACATGAGGGGAGAACAAATGCAATGAATGGGAAGGATAGAAGCAGGTGAAGAGAGTGGGGTAAAAGGGTGTGATTGAAAAATGTGGTGATGGGTAGGGAATGGGGTAGAAAGTAGTGGAGAAGAAAAATGCAAGTATTTTTATGGAGTAGGGAGGGGGGTTAAGATAAAGGAGGGTATGTGAAAGTGCATATATGTAACTATGAGGGGTAGTGGTAAAGAGATGGACAACATAGGGATTAGGGAAAAGAAATAGGAAAGAGGGGATTGAGAGAAAATGAGCATGGAAGCCCTGGTAAAGGTAGACAAATTAGTTGGGAAGAGGTCAAAAATGAAGGTGTAGCATGTGAAATAGGATAAAGAAGGGGATGGATAGTGGAGAAAGGGGAGATGAGGATAAGGTGGGCAAAATTGAGTGAAAGTGGGGAAAGTAAGATTCATTTATGATCTACCTTTTACCCCTGAGTATCTCCATACCATAATTATTAGTGACAAGGAGTGTAATGCCCCTCGCTTTTGCTTGTGATAGATGTTACTTTCATGATCCCTATGACAGTCCTAGTATAGATGATGGTCTTATAGTGCATGTTTACAGTTTTGAGATATTTTGATTTCTATGTTATGGTTTATGTTCTCCTTGATCTTGATGGACACTTGGTTATCATGCGAGCTAATTATGGATCTATGTTAGGATGATGCTTGATTACTTGTATTTTGTGCCTTCACAGTTCGATGTACATGATTATAGATTAGTGTTATTTTATGTTTAATGTGTTGTTCGATCATGATTATGATGTATGATTGGTATTGGATGCAGTTATTTAATGATGTGTTACTTGAACGGAATAGTGTTGCATTACTCATGTCTGAGTACCCTGCCACGCTGCAACTTCTGTTCATTATGTTTATGATGACATGTTTACATATGTATATATGTGCAACCTTGTTGTTTGCTGTAGGATACAGGTACCGAGCATCGACTCCACCTGTACTATCAGGTCTGAGCGTGCCCTAGCCAATGGAGTTGTGGATTCGAGTTAACATAAGGTTCCCTACTCCGTCGACATCCTCAAAGAGGATGTGTTGTCAATGTTGTATCCTGTCATCATCGTCAGTTGGACTGATTGCTGTTATTGTCACCATGTCTTGTGGATTTACATGGGGTCAGGTATCATCCTGTAGGGTCGGTTAATCCCATTTAAGTGTCGATTTAAGCTTGGTTAGTTCCTTATGAAAGATAAGGTTAAATTAGGCTAATGTTAAATAATCATGTGCTAGGGGAATCATGTATGGTGATTTTGAATAAATGAGTTAATTGTATGATTAAATGGTAAAATTAACAGGAATTAATAAATAAATAAATAAAATTAGAAAAAAAGAAAAATTATTAATTAATTGGTAAAATGAATAGGGATTAGTAAATAAATAAATTAGATAAACTATTAAGTGAATTAATAAGTTTCAAGTTGTTAGCGAGTTAGATTAAAAAGTGAACAAAAATACATTTAAAGTAACAATGATAACATTATAAGTTAAATTTTTTGGGGTTGATGCTTAATACCATACCTCAGTATTTTTTTGGGGATGTGCAAACCTATTCCCATTTGCCGGCAATTAAAAATTTGGAGGCTTGGGAATCCCGAGGTATGGTTAATTTGGAGTCCCATGAGAAAGTGGGTGATTGGGAAAGGAGAGAGAGGCATGGTTGGCATTTACTCAAGGAGTCCAATCCCAGTTTTGGAGAAAGTGGGTTGTCGGGGCATTACAGGATGTCTCCTGCATTTATTCTGAGGAGGGGAGTCTTGGTGAGGGGAGCAGGAAGAACAGAAAAAGGAGTTGGTGGAAAGAGTTGGAAAAATTTGGGGAGGTGAACTAAAATCAGGTATGCACTGTATATGTTATATGCCTATTTCATATGAATTTTAATAAAATTAGGTTAAATGTGTTCTCCTCCATTGATGGGATGTGTTCAGGATGGGTATTAGATTCTTTTAGAGAAAACTGGAAGTTACTCTTGACCTCCAATCTAGTCTTGAGACTTGGCACCAATCTTCCAGTTGCTTTAGATTCAATTGAATATCCCAAATCCGACATGTCCACAAACCCCTTTCTGTATTCTTTGATGCTGAGTTAAAAATTTTTCCATAAAAATTGAATCTGAATTGGATCCACAGCTTAACCTAATCCCGTAACCTAGTCCCATTATCTCAATGAAACTTATCTCTGATCCCTTAAGTTAACCTGTGGTAGAATTGTAATAATCTCTCCGCCTGTCGAATGATTCTGGAGCTTTTGATGTCTGATGTAATCTATTTCATCCTGCAACCATTGTATCTCAAAGTTCCCATCTCTGAGGGGATTTATTCACAGCCATAGGATTTATTAGATAACGTACTTTAATTTTTTTTTTGTGAGACTAAAATGCCTCCTGGGCTCCGCAGTTAAAGGTGTTTGGGAGTCTTCTTGAGCCTTTACAACAGATTTCGTATGTGCATGAATTGCACCTATGCCGTATGCCATTGGCCATAGTAATCTGACTTAGTGGTGTCAAAAGAAAATATATAATAAATAAAATTGTATTCTGGAAACGAACAGAAATGGACAATAGTTCGGCCAATGTAAACTTCACGTAACATTCAAATTTTGCATTATTGTAGAACTACAAAAGCAACTAATCTCACAAGTAATCGGTTATAAATTGCTTCTCCACGTGTTTCCTTGGCTATGTTAAGTAACCCATTCTGAGCAGGAAGGACTAAATGCTTGGCAACCACTTCTTCATCGCATGTATAACACTGTGTGCTTCTATAATTGTCATACTTCTTTAAAACCACTACTGGGTAACCCATTACTCCAAGATTAGGGCGATCTCTTGAGAGCCGGACTATAGCAAAATTGTTGCACATGAATCGCTGTGAGAGATGCGAAATCTATTCTACAAAAATAAATAGCTGGTGGGATGTTAGAGCCATCCCAAGGCTGGCCGTCATATCACATCATCGCTACCTTTATTTAAAAAATCTCAGAGAAGAGGGTGCTTATTACCCTCTGTTTGGAGTGTTAGAACTACTACTTGTCTGAGCGTTCACAGAAACAAACCTTGGCAAGTTTCTAAAGCCGCTTCAATAAACTGACGTGAGCCAGGAAACTTGCCTGAATCCAAACATTTCCTTTCATCATTTCCTTTTTCTTTCCTCTTTATGCATGTTATGTCATCGTCTGGGATTGAAACGCAAGCCGTCATTTTTTTTGAATGTTTGATGGGAAATCGATATGTATGACTACAGGAAATACATTGATCTCAGGGTCTCACAAATGAAGAAGCTGTCCTTTAGGTTTTCGCCATTATTATTCATAACCTTAAGAAGCTTTCTTTTTGGTTTTCGCCATTATTATTCATAACCTTATGTCATTTAATATCACCTTATCCAGTCACCGACAGGGCGGCCAATGTAAGATTGTCATTATATGATTAAATGTTACCTTCATTACACTAGATATTTTAAAAAAATCTCACATGCTTATTAATTGTCAGCTTAACGATTAAGTAGTGACCCATAACCTTTTACCTTTGCTGAAACGTGAAATCTGCAGCATAGAAGGCAAAGTCTATTTATATAAAATGAGGTAACTACAACATTTGTAGTTAACAGTTTTTGGGTTAGAAGTATATATGCCTTCTCATTAGATCAGTGTTCAAGAGGGAACAAATTTATAATAGGTCTTGGAAGTGTTTGTAAATATAATTGTATATAATTGCATCTGTCATAAAATCTTGATTAGAGAATACCAGAATGCCTAGTATTTTATGAATTTTGACATTGTGAAGGAGTTACCGTTAATTTATCTTCAAAACATGAAAGATATGGCCATTGTTATCTATACCACATTTCCTGATCCGGTCTCAAACACATTATTTTCATACAACCACGAGATAATGCGGTGAAGACTCAAGTTGAAAGAGTGTTGCTTTATATTTACCTGATATATTGCTCAGATATTGTAGTCTTAGGTTTTCACTTTATGACCTTAGATATTATTTAAGTTTTGTACTCCTAAGTTATTATCTCTGACAGAAGACTTATGTAGTAATAGTAAATCCCGCATATAGTTGTTTATTATTATTTTATGATTATCATCTTTCATTCTCTAGTTGTTGGAGAAGGTATGGGTAAAAACAAATCTAACCGAAAATTGCACATTTATAGGTGTGTTAGTTTAACAAGTGCCATTTTATAATGTTTATGGGGGATTACTAAATCAAAAATGGGGTTTAACATTTTAGTTAAATTATCAATTACAATCATTCAAATTGTTATGATTGTTGATCTTATATTCTTATGAAGATTTGTTAATTGAAAATTTGTTAGAATAGGCTTGTTATTGGGTCATGAACATTGTTTTGAGTTAGGAGTTATGAGTAAAGCATTTGGGAAATTGGGTTGTTGCGAGTGGAATTGTTTAATGGGATCGTTGGTTGTAATAAGGTTAAGTGTAGTTGTTTTATTATGAAGTATAGCTATTAAATTATAGAAGGCAATGTGTATAGGAAATATTTTCGTAATGGCAAGACATTCAAATATTGTTGTCACTTTGTTAGTAACTATAGTTGGTGGAGTATTAGCAGAATTTGAATGGGTAGGCAATGTTTATAAGTTATAGTAAAAATGTGTGAATATATATGGTTGTTCTTTTTACTTCTTAGAAAAATATGTTTTAACAAGGTTTAGGGTTTTTATTTGGTTAAATAATAAACATGAACCCATTGTACCTAAATCGCATTGAAATTTAGTTAATGATGGCTACCTAGTTATGTTAGTAAGACATAAGTACAGTTGTATTTTTTTTTAGATTTAATTTACATATTTGCTTTGGTAATTATTTGCATTTAGTGTTTTAATGTAATATTAAGATTGCAATCCGATGACACACTGTGTTTAATATAAATACACCCGCCTTCTTTGTAAATTAAATCTAGACTATAATTGCTATTACTAATTATTATTATCATTAGTATTATTATTGTTATTATTATTATTATTATTACCATTGTTATCTCAAATATTAGTTGTCTATCTAAGGAAAGATTTGCATAGTTATATGTATTTGATAGCTACACAAGTGCAATTATATAAATTGTGTATTAGATTATTTAATAGTAATATAAAATCTAATATTTTAGTGAAGGTATCAATTATTATATTTTTTTTGAATTGTTACGAGTGTTAATTAATTTAATCCGGTAGTTAATTGATTTAATCTGGAAGTGAATTTTATCATATTATCCTTGTGAAGAGTTAGTAAATAAGTTTTGAGAGTTAATAAGAGTGTATGGTGATGGAAGTTATGTGAACAATGAACTCAGCTGCATGAAGAGAGTACAACTGAGCCGATGATAGATTAGTAATCTTAATGAGGTCCATTGTGCAAGTTGACAAGTCTTAGTTGTGCCAGAGGCATAGGATATCTGGTCTTGTTTTCTTGTACATGCTATGTTGTAATGTATCGTGATGTGTTTATTAAATACTTCATGGATGTTGCAATCGTTTATTGTTTTAAGTATGTTACAAGGTATTGTGTTGGATAAGACAACAAGGACACATAGTCATCCGTATAAAAGAAATCTCTCATGTGGAAACCATGAATAATGTATTGAGAATTGCCTTGTGATTATGCCATAGTTTGCAAGAGGGTTAATGCCTTGCAATAAGTATGCAAAGTCTATTGTCATGATGTTTTGTGCATGGTTGTTGAATGGGGTTTCCTAGGTACAGATAGGGGAATGGCTTCCAATGTGGGGCCGGTACCCAAAGTGGTCGCCAGGGTAACCCATTGGGAGTGTGTAATCAAGTGATAACCTAATAATTAATCTAGGGGTTGGGTAGTTTTCACACTAATAAGATAATTGGATGCCTCACTCATGCCTGTAGTGCTCATTCAGGCTAAGGATGAGATGAGAAGGCCGTGGTTGGCAAAATCAACTTCCTTGTCCTCATGAAAGGAATGTTGATTCCGCATGCGTCACCCTATGGGGCCGGTGCCTAGAGAGGCTGCCAGGGTAACCATAGATGGGGGCCAGCTTCTGGTGATAGATAGCCTGGGTAACCCATGCTAGGGCCATGCGATGACACTCTCCTTACTGTAGCCTAGCAGTCCCTAGTTGTACTCTCCCCTGTTGTTAAATGTTGCCTCTGGATGTACTGTGGTGTTGTTGAGATATTGACTTGTGATGTTGGAGTCATGTGTTGTCCTATAGTCTTCTGTCTACCTGACTGTATGTCATAGTGGGAACCTTATGTTAACTCCTAGCTCGGGGGGTGGACCTTAGGGTTCCACATGGTCGGGTGGAAGAGCTTTATCCATTGGTTTTCTCCCTTGCCGTTGTTCATGAGCGAGGAGGATACACCCTGTGTACCAAACATTAGATCTTGCACCTGTTCATGTAGATAGTTATTATGCTCATGTACTAGCCTTGTGTATCTACTGTATCACATTGTATATATTTAGATGTAATCAGGATGCTGATAATGTAAACCATGATGATGTACTCATATGTATGGACTTGAATAGGTGCATGTAATCTTGATCAAAGTTGATTATCTAATTGTTGTCACGAAATGGAGATGTATATGTATAATCAATAATGTAATAGAGTTAGAATGATTTGTTGATGTTAGTTAGCAATGCATGTAAATGATGTTGATTATTTGTCTAGTAATGCAACCATGGCACCGTGGGAGACAAGTTGTTACTTAATGATGTGTATTGATCTGCTAAACCTCACTTGTTATCTTATTCAAAAAAAAAATTATTTCGCTTCGCTTGCATAGATGTGTTGTCTTTCAAGGTGTTCTTGACGGGGCACTACATTTGGTATCGCGGGCTAAGTTTAAACACTGGGTACCTTGTTTATATTTGAGCCCATTATGTAACCTAGTGCTTAAACTCTGTAGAATGATTTAACTCCTGTGCGACCCTTTTTCTTAATCTAATAATTTGCCCTTTTGTGTCCAGGATAGATGCCTAGACGTAGGGGCCGAGGTCGGGGCGGAGGTAGGGGTCGTGGAAGAGGTGGAGGTGGAATTCCTCATCCGAGTTCTCCTCATGGGAGTGGCCATGAAGGTGGGGGTCAGAACATGGAGGGTCAGGGTCAGCCTGATGGAGCCCAGTTGAGACAGATTCTTGAGGAGGCCCTTGCTCATTTAGGCCCTAGACAGGAGTGTGAGCAACGTAGAGGTGGTCAGGAGGTAGACCAATCAGGTCCTAGACAGAGAGAGAGGTCTCCCAGGCATAGGGAGTTGATAGCTAAGCAGGAGGCCACATTAGCCAGCCATATGAGGGATCTACTGAGAGCATGCCCTCCCACCTTTGACGGAGCTGGTAGAGGACTTGAGGCAGAGATCTGGTTATTGGACTTAGGCAGGTGTTTCACCATGCATCCGTATGGCAGCAACACAAAAGCCAGGTGTGCCATTTTGCATCTCCAAGGATTTGCTTCAACTTGGTGGGGGTTAGAGGAGCAGAAGCTACATTTGGACATTAACACTGTGTCTTGGGAGTTGTTTGTAGAGAGATTCAGAAGCCGCTTTCTTTCTGACCATTGGAGGTAGCGTCGAGCCGATGAGTTTCATGAGCTAAGGCAGCTGGCCATGACAGTTGAGCAATATGAGCGCAGATTTTATGAGCTCAAACAGTATGCAGGTATCAGAGATGACGAGTCCATGTTGGTGCAACATTTTATCAGAGGCTTGAATGCTTAGATTAGTGGAGGGGTTTGAGTATTCGAACCTAAGACTATGGAGGTTGCCGTGGAGAAGGCCCGGCTAGTGGAGGAAAATTTGACTATGGGCCTCAGTGGACATACAAGTGTGCATATTGGCAATGCACCTTCGTCAAGATATGGTACTCGAGGTGGTCACACTCAAGCATCAGGTTCTCATGCACCCTCAAAGGGTGGTCAACAACAGTAGTATTCGTAGTCCAAATCAAAGAAATCTCAGCATCAGTAAGGTAGTAGGTTTCAAAATAAGAAAGACCAGACTTGGTAGCGCAATAAGTGCAATCGATTTGATCAGCCAACCTAGAGTATGTAGTCTTCAGTGAGCAGGGGCAGTTTCCAGTAGTCTAGTACCTTCCGGGGGAACAGTGGTTTTGGTAGAGGCACCAGGTGTTTCTCTTGAGGCCAACAGGGCCATATTGCTAGACAGTGCCCGCAGAAGGGTGCATTAGGATTTGGACATCGACCAACGACATCTGAGCCAAGAGTGGGTGATGTAGGCAGGTCACACCAAGTCTTCGCAGCGGTGGATGACCGACAGGCAGAGCATCAGGGCACCATGGTGGAGACTTCTGGTCGCACGTGAGGTATTGATTTTTCTATTCTATTATATTCCGGTGCATCTGATTCATTTATATCCCCCTCTCTTGTGGACCGTTGTGGCTTAGTGGCAACAAAGCAAGTTGATAGGTGGCAGGTTGAGTTAGCTTCCAAGGCTAAGATTGCAGTTGAGTCTCTAGTTTCAGAGTGTAATTTGATGATTGGCTCTCTATCTACTACTGTGGACCTTCGCATTTTACCCCTGGGTTCATATGACATAGTTTTGGGGATGGATTGGTTGGAGGCCCATCAGGCAATGATAGATTGTCGGCATAAGTCTGTTAGATGTGTAGATGATTCAGGTACCGTGTTTGAGGTCGTAGGAGTTCAGAGACCTATTTCCCTATGTATGATCTTTGTTATGCAACTCAAGAGATGCATGCATCAAGGATGTCAGCTTTTTGCAGTAACCATTAGTGATTTGGATATGGAGGAGAGTCGAGAGGCATCTCTTGACGATCACCCACTCTTGAAGGAGTATGCAGATGTTTTTCCTTTTGACATTCCAGGGATGCCACCTAAGCGTGACATCTATTTCAGGATTGATCTAATTCCTGGTGCAGAGCCTATCTCACGAGCTCCATACAAGATGACCACTCAGGAGCTCAAGGAGCTTCGATTACAGTTGGAGGAGCTATTAGCCAAAGGGTTCATTCGACCTAGTGTTTCTCCTTGGGGAGCACCTGTGATCTTTGTGAAGAAGGATGGATGTCTACAGCTATGTATCGACTATAGGTAGCTCAATAAGGTAACAGTGAGAAATAGGTATCCCTTGCCACAGATCGATGATCTGTTTGATCAGATTAAAGGAGCCAAGGTATTCTCTAAAATTGACCTTAAGTTAGGATATCACCAGTTGCAGATTTTTGAGGCAGATATTCACAAAATAGCATTTCGCACCCATTATGGACATTATGAGTTCACAGTGGTGCCGTTTGGGTTGACGAATGCACCTTCGGTCTTCATGAGCTTAATGAATGGTGTGTTTCGCACTTATCTTGACCGATTTGTCCTCGTATTTCTTGATGATATATTGATCTATTCGAGGACTATGGAGGAACATGAGGAGCAATTGCGTCAGGTGTTGCTGTGCCTGAGAGAAAATCAACTTTATGCTAATTTGTCAAAATGTGAGTTCTTCTAGACAGAGGTTAAGTATTTGGGTCATGTCATCTCTGGAGAGGGTATTGCAGTGGATCCCTTGAAGATCCAAGCTATTATGGACTGGCCTGCACCCACTAATGTTTCTGAGGTCCGTAGTTTTATGGGGTTGGCAGGGTACTATCGTCGCTTCGTCATGGGGTTTTCAAGAATTGCCCACCCCATTACTTCTCTTTAGAGGAAAGGGAAGAAGTTTGTTTGGTCAGAGCGGTGTCAGGAAGCCTTTCAGACTCTTAAGGAATAGTTGACTAGTGCACCTATATTAGCAGTTTCAGATCCTGATAGGGACTTTGTTATTTGTACCGATGCTTCCTTAGAGGGTTTGGGAGCAGTTCTGGTGCAGGATGGTCACGTGATTGCCTATGAGTCTCGCAAACTCAAGGATCACGAATTGAACTATCCCACTCTTGACTTGGAGTTAGCCGCAGTTGTGCATGCCTTGGTGAGATGGAGGCATTTTCTGTTAGGGCATCGGTTTGAGCTGCACAGTGATCATCGTAGTTTGTAGTATATCTTCAAGCAGCCAAACTTGAATGCAAGGCAAAGATGTTGGATGGAGTTCTTGTGTGAATATGACTTCGAGGTCAGATATATTCAGGGTAAGGAGAATGTGGTAGCAAATGCTCTTAGTCGTCAGAGGCATGAGATCTCAACAGTTTCTCTTACAGTTGATTTGAGAGGTCAAATTCTTGCTGTTCTTCCTACTGACAGTTGGTGCCAGGAGGTGAGATCTGAGATTGAGTCTAGTAGACCTCTAGCAGGTAGGTTCATCGGTTATTCTTTTGAGTCAGATGGTCTTTTGCGACAGTTGGGTCGTATCTATGTTCCTAATTCTGAGGGTCTTCGTACCCTAGTTTTGTCTGAGGCACATCGGGCACCCTATTCTGCTCATCCGGGTGTCAAGAAGATGCATGTAGATCTGCGTCAACTATACTTTTGGAGTGGTATGAAGCAGGATATTGCTGATTTTGTGTCGAGATGTCTTGAGTGTCAAAGAGTGAAGGCGGAGGACCAGCACCCTGCAGGTCTTTTGCAGCCGCATTTGATTCCTGAGTGGAAGTGGGATATCATTTTGATAGACTTCATTGTTGGTTTGCCGATGTCCTCTCGACGACATGATGCTATTATGGTCACTGTGGATAGGTTAACGAAGGTAGCTCACTTTTCTCTTGTCCGTGCTTCTTACAATGCCTCTACGGTGGCTAGAGTGTTCATGGAGGACATCGTCAGACTTCATGGGATTCCTCGTAGGATCATCTCTGATAGAGATCCAGTGTTCACTTCTGCTCTTTGGACTTCCTTGCAACATGCCTTGGAAACACAGCTGAACTTTAGTTCAGCTTATCATCTTGAGATTGATGGTCAGACTGAGAGGGTTAATCAGGTTCTCGAGGATATGTTGAGGATGTATGTTATGGATCAGCAGAGCCGTTGGGAGGACTACCTTTACCTAGTGGAGTTTGCCTATAATAATGGTTATCATAGTTCTATTGGCATGTCTCCCTTCCAGGCCTTGTATGGTCGTCCTTGTAGGACCCCCTTGAGTTGGGATCATTTGGAGGATAGAGTTCTTCTAGGTCCGGATATGCTTAGAGATATGGAGCAGTAGGTTGAGAGGATTAGAGAGCATTTGGTGGCAGCGCAGGATACGTAGAAAAAGTATGCAGATGCCCATAGGATCGATCGTCAGTTTTTCGTTGGAGATTGGGTGTTCTTGCATGTGCGACCGTGAAAGAGTCCAATCCACTATGGGAAGGGCTCTAAGCTAGCACCACAATTTGTTGGACCTTTTGAGGTGTTGGAGAGGATCGGTCCAGTTGCTTATCGTCTTGCTTTGCCACCTAGCCTTTCACGCATCCATGATGTGTTTCATGTTTCAGTACTTAGACCTTACTATCCAGATATTGCTCATATTCTTGATTGGACTGCTCTACAGGTAGAGGACGGGCAGCTGGCTTTGGAGCCCGTAGGCATTCTTTAGCACAGGAGACTCACTCTCAGGGGCAGAGACATGGAGCAGGTTAGGATCCAATGGGATCCTAATGATGAGACATCTGCTACCTGGGAGGATGCTACCAGAATGAGGGAGTTATATCCTCACTTATTTGCAGGCTTCCAGGAGTAAGCCTAGTGCTAGGGGGGAGGATGTAATGCCCCTCGCTTTTGCTTGTGATAGATGTTACTTTCATGATCACTATGACAGTCCTAGTATAGATGATGGTCTTATAGTGCATGTTTATAGTTTCGAGATATTTTGATTTCTATGTTATGGTTTATGTTCTCCTTGATCTTGATGGACACTTGGTTATCATGCGAGCTAATTATGGATCTATGTTAGGATGATGCTTGATTACTTGTATTTTGTGCCTTCACAGTCCGATGGACATGATTATAGATTAGTGTTATTTTATGTTTAATGTGTTGTTCGATCATGATTATGATGTATGACTAGTATTGGATGCAGTTATTTAATGATGTGTTACTTGGACGGAACAGTGTTGCATTACTTGTGTCCGAGTACCCTGCCACGCTGCGACTGCCATTCATTATGTTTATGATGACATGTTTACATATGTATATATGTGCAACCTTGTTGTTTGCTGCAGGATGCAGGTACTGGGCATCAACTCCACCTGTACTATCAGGTCTGAGCATGCCCTAGCCAATGGAGTTGTGGATTCGAGTTAACATAAGGTTCCCTACTCCGTCGACATCCTCAAAGAGGATGTGTTGTTAATGTTGTATCCTATCATCATTATCAGTTGGACTGATTGCTGTTATTGTCGCCATGTCCTGTGGATTTACATGGGGTCAGGTATCATCCTGTAGGGTCGGTTAATCCCATTTAAGTGTCGATTTAAGCTTGGTTAGTTCCTTATGAAAGATAAGGTTAAATTAGGCTAACATTAAATAATCATGTGCTAGGGGAATCATGTATGGTGATTTTGAATAAATGAGTTAATTGTATGATTAAATGGTAAAATTAATAGGAATTAATAAATAAATAAATAAAAATAAACAAAAAAAAAATTATTAATTAATTGGTAAAATTAATAGGGATTAGTAAATAAATAAATTAGATAAACTATTAAGTGAAATAATAAGTTTCAAGTTGTTAGCGGGTTAGATTAAAAAGTGAACAAAAATACATTTAAAGTAACAATGCTAACATTATAAGTTAAATTTTTTGGGGTTGATGCTTAATACCATACCTCAGTATTTTTTTGGGGATGTGCAAACCTATTCCCGTGTGCCGGTAATTGAAAATTTGGAGGCTTGGGAATCCTAGGGTATGGTTAATTTGGAGTCCCACGAGAAAGTGGGTGATTAGGAAAGGAGAGAGAGGCATGGTTGGCATTTACTCGAGGAGTCCAATCCCAGTTTTGGAGAAAGTGGGTTGTCGGGGCATTACAGGATGTCTCCTGCATTTATTCTGAGGAGGGGAGTCCTAGTGAGGGGAGTAGGAAGAACAGAAAAAGGAGTTGGTGGAAAGAGTTGGAAAAATTTGGGGAGGTGAACTAAAATCAGGTATGTACTGTTTATGTTATATGCCTATTTCATATGAATTTTAATAAAATTAGGTTAAATGTGTTCTCCTCCATTAATGGGATGTGTTCAGGATGGGTATTAGATTCTTTTAGAGCAAACCGGAAGTTACTCTTGACCTCCAATCTAGTCTTGAGACTTGGCACCAATCTTCCAGTTGCTTTAGATTCAATTGAATATCCCAAATCTGACATGTCCACAAACCCCTTTCTGTATTCTTTGATGCTGAGTTAAAAATTTTTCCATAAAAATTGAATCTGAATTGGATCCACAGCTTAACCTAATCCCGTAACCTAGTCCCATTATCTCAATGAAACTTATCTCTAATCCCTTAAGTTAACCTGTGGTAGAAGTGTAATAATCTCTCTGCCCGTCGAATGATTCTAGAGCTTTTGATGTCTGATGTAATCTATTTCATCCTGCAACCATTGTATCTCAAAGTTCCCATCTCTGAGGGGATTTATTCATAGCCATAGGATTTATCAGGTAACATACTTTAATTTTTTTTTGGTGAGACTAAAATGCCTCCTGGGCTTCGCAGTTAAAGGCATCTGGGAGTCTTCTTGAGCCTTTACAACAGATTTCGTATGTGCACGAATTGCACCTATGTCGTATGCCACTGGCCATAGTCATCTAACTTAGTGGTGTCAAAAGAAAATATATAATAAATAAAATTGTATTATGGAAACGAACAAAAATGGACAATAGTTTGGCCAATGCAAACTTCACGTAACATTCAAATTTTGCATTATTGTAGAACTACAAAAGCAACTAATCTCACAATTAATCGGTTATAAATTGCTTCTCCACATGTTTCCTTGGCTATGTTAAGTAACCCATTCTGAGCAGGAAGGACTAAATGCTCGGCAACCGCTTCTTCATCGAAAATTGCACATTTATAGGTGTGTTAGTTTAACAAGTGCCATTTTATAATGTTTATGGGGGATTACTAAATCAAATATGGGGTTTAACATTTTAGTTAAATTATCAATTACAATCATTCAAATTGTTATGATTGTTGATCTTATATTCTTATGAAGATTTGTTAATTGAAAATTTGTTAGTATAGGCTTGTTATTAGGTCATGAACATTGTTTTGAGTTAGGAGTTATGAGTAAAGCATTTGGGAAATTGGGTTGTTGCGAGTGGAATTGTTTAATGGGATCGTGGTTGTAATAAGGTTAAGTGTAGTTGTTTTATTATGAAGTACAGCTATTAAATTATAGATGGCAATGTGTATAGGAAATATTTTCGTAATGGCAAGACATTCAAATATTGTTGTCACTTTGTTAGTAACTATAGTTGGTGGAGTATTAGCAGAATTTGAATGGGTAGGCAATGTTTATAAGTTATAGTAAAAAGGTGTGAATATATATGGTTGTTCTTTTTACTTCTTAGAAAAATATGTTTTAACAAGGTTTAGGGTTTTTATTCGGTTAAATAATAAACATGAACCCACTGTACCTAAATCGCATTGAAATTTAGTTAATGATGGCTACCTAGTTATGTTAGTAAGACATAAGTATAGTTGTATTCTTTTTTAGATTTAATTTACATATTTGCTTTGGTAATTATTTGCATTTAGTGTTTTAATGTAATATTAAGATTGCAATCCTATGATACACTGTGTTTAATATAAATACACCCGCCTTCTTCGTAAATTAAATCTAGACTATAATTGCTATTACTAATTATTATTATCATTAGTATTATTATCGTTATTATTATTATTATTATTATTACCATTGTTATCTCAAATATTAGTTGTCTATCCAAGGAAAGATTTGCATAGTTATATGTATCTGATAGCTACACAAGTGCAATTATATAAATTGTGTATTAGATTATTTAATAGTAATATAAAATCTAATATTTAAGTGAAGGTGTCAATTATTATATATTTTTTGAATTGATACATGTGTTAATTAATTTAATCCGGTAGTTAATTGATTTAATCTGGAAGTGAATTTTATCATATTATCCTTGTGAAGAGTTAGTAAATAAGTTTTGAGAGTTAATAAGAGTGTATGGTGATGGAAGTTATGTGAACAATGAACTCAGCTGCATTAAGATAGTACAACTGAGCCTATGATAGATTAGTAATCTTAATGAGGTCCATTGTGCAAGTTGACAAGTCTTAGTTGTGCCAGAGGCATAGGATATCTGGTCTTGTTTTCTTGTACATGCTATGTTGTAATGTATCATGATGTGTTTATTAAATACTTCATGGATGTTGCAATCGTTTATTGTTTTAAGTATGTTACAAGGTATTGTGTTGGATAAGACAACAAGGACACATAGTCATCCGTATAAAAGAAATCTCTCATGTGGAAACCATGAATAATGTATTGAGAATTGCCTTGTGATTATGCCATAGTTTGCAAGAGGGTTAATGCCTTGGAATAAGTATGCAAAGTTTATTGTCATGATGTTTTGTGCATGGTTGTTGAATGGGGTTTCCTAGGTACAGATATGGGAGTGGCTTCCAATGTGGGGCCGGTACCCAAAGTGGTCGCCAGAGTAACCCATTGGGAGTGTGTACTCAAGTGATAACCTAATAATTAATCTAGGGTTGGGTAGTTTTCACACTAATAAGATAATTGGATGCCTCACTCATGCCTGTAGTGGTCGTTCAGGCTAAGGATGAGATGAGAAGGCCGTGGTTGGCAAAATCAACTTCCTTGTCCTCATGAAAGGAATGTTGATTCCACATGTGTCACCCTATGGGGCCGGTGCCTAGAGAGGCTGCCAGGGTAACCATAGATGGGGGTTAGATTCTGGTGATAGATAGCCTGGGTACCCCATGCTAGGGCCATGCGATGACACTCTCCTTACTGTAGCCTAGCAGTCCCTAGCTATACTCTCCCCTGTTGTTAAATGTTGCCTCTGGATGTACTGTGGTTTTGTTGAGATATTGACTTGTGATGTTGGAGTCATGTGTTGTCCTATAGTCTTCTGTCTACCTGACTGTATGTCATAGTGGGAACCTTATGTTAACTCCTAGCTCAGGGGGTGGACCTTAGGGTTCCACATGGTCGGGTGGAAGAGCTTTATCCATTGGTTTTCTCCCTTGCCATTGTTCGTGAGCGAGGAGGATACACCTTGTGTACCAGACATCAGATCTTGCGCCTATTCATGAAGACAGTTATTATTCTCATGTACTAGCCTTGTGTATCTACTGTATCACATTGTATATATTCAGATGTAATCAAGATGCTGATAATGTAAACCATGATGATGTACTCATATGTATGGACTTGAATAGGTGCATGTAATCTTGATCAAAGTTGATTATCTAATTGTTGTCACGGAATGGAGATGTATATGTATAATCAATAATGTAATAGAGTTAGAATGATTTGTCGATGTTAGTTAGCAATGCATGTAAATGATGTTGATTATTTGTCTAGTAATGCAACCATGGCACCGTGGGAGACAAGTTGTTACTTAATGATGTGTATTGATCTACTAAACCTCACTTGTTATCTTATTCAAAAAAAAAATTATTCCGCTTTGCTTGCATAGATGTGTTGTCTTTCAAGGTGTTCTTGACGGGGCACTACAAGGAGAGTGTGAAGGACATTGATGAGAGAGGAGGAGTTGGTCCCATCCTAAATCTTTTTGACATCATCATAGATAATTTGGATCTTTTAGGCAATGACATGACACTATTTTTGTTCAATATACTCAAAATGTGTTATGATCAAAATTACCATCATCATTGAGGTATTAGGAGGTGCTCATGTCTTCTATGAGGGATTTTTCATTATGAGCCATGTTAGATGAAAAATTAAGCCATGAGCTATACCATAAAGGAATGGAGGAGTGAGAGGATGGTATACACCCTAAGGCACACATATAAGGGGTTTATACAAGAAATAACAGAGTTGGTTGAGTTGGATTGGGGATGGGAAAGTGTTAATTTTTGTTGTGTGATAGTTGGAAAGCAAAAGGAATCTATAAATTACAAGAAAGAAATGTGTTTTGGGTGTTTTTGTTTGTTGGTACTTGTGGGTGTTTTTTTTGGTTTTGAGAAAGTAAATTAAGCAAAACAAAAGGCTAAGGTGTTTAGAAAATATAGAGGTACTCAAAGTGTGTTTAAAACACAAAAGTAAATTTCAACCTTTAAAGTAGATTTGCAGTAGAGAAATAAATAATAAAAGTGTGTTTGTTTTTTCTTGTGTTTGGAAATTAGGATCTTAAAGTTGTGTAAGAATTCTAGGTTCACTAGAATGAAATATGCCTATTGCATGAGAATGCATCAAATGGATGCCTAGGCATTGGGAGGCCAACACGAGGAGGTAGAGGATAGTGTTGGCAAAAGTCCTTAGGTATGTAGAATGACTTGTAGATAATATCTCTAGGTAGTTACTAGCCATCCCTCCTATTTCTAGGGTTACTCCTTGGCTCCCTAGCTAATGGTTGGTAAAAATAGATTACCTAATTTGTTTTATTGTCAGTAGATTGGTATTGATATAAGTTGATAATAATTAATTAAGAAATAAAAATAATACATAAGTAAATAACTAAAAGGAAATTGTAGAATACATATAGATATTAACACATTACACATGAATTTATGTGGTGATAACCTTCTAGTGAAAAACCCCACAAAAGCATCATTCGTAATATGAACAAAAAAATTCTTGATAATGGGATAGTGTGCTGGCGAGCAAGACAACTGTCATGTAGTGGGAAGTGTTGATCTCTAAAACTAACAACTAGAGATACAACCTATGGGAAATTCTACAAAGGGGGACTAGAGTGCGCTCGGTAGAACAACCTCTGGGGTTTTAGAAGCCAACTCTTCAGATGTTCACTGGGAGGAGAAAAGGGAAAGAGAGGAGTTGATATAACAAAATCTACACTAAGGTGATGTGCCAAAACTAAGATAGTTTATTCACCAGACAACATAGTATAATTCCAACTTTATTAATTTAGAGGAAGTTTGAAGGAGTATTAAACATGATTCAAAGCACCTTCAACATCACATAGACAAACCATAAAAGCTTAAAGACAAAAATAAATGATTATAAATATTCCTTAATGGACACAGAGCGATATACTTGGAAGATTTAATAGAAAATAACACAACATAGAGGCAATAAATGCACAGTTGATGTATTAGATCTCTGTTTTTAACAACTTAGTATGCTAAGGTCTTAGAATTATATTACAATCAAATGACTGCTAGGATATCAAAAACTATCCTTCTCCAAAAGTGATGAACCCTTTCTAAGACTACAATGCTCTTCTTATAGAAAAACACTTTCAAAGAGAGAGAGAGAGCAACTAAAAAGATTCCCCCACGATGCTAGCAAGACACCCATCCAACTGCCAACTGAAAGGATAAGGCTATTCCCCCGTTTTTAGCTGCTAGCACCACCTATTAGAAGATGCCATTAATCCACCAAGACAAAGAAATACATGGAACCATGCTGATGAAACACGTTGTAGCTCTGCATGCATCCACTAGTAGCACACTAAGAAGAATGAACCAATAGCGCACTAAGAAAGCTTCCTAAGCCTTAGAGATGACCCAACCTATGCTTAGCAGGCACATGACATGTTCTATCACCTCCACACGCTACAAAAGAAAGAACCAAAAACCTTTCCTAAACTAAAAATGGGTTGGACATGTGGCACATCGACGGGGAAGATTTGCCTTTGATTTTGAAAGAAGTTGCACCATGAAGACACATGGTGTGTTTTGCCAATAGAAAAACTTAGGAACCCTTTGTGTTGCAACAAAGAAAGAACAAAACTAAAGGTTGCTGAAAAATGAAGTGTACAACTCTTGGCGACTCCTTGGGGACCTCTGCCTGCAGAGGTAAGAACCCAAAAACCCTAGTTTTGCAAAAGAATAGGATGCTCAAAACTACAGCTTTGAGAGAGCTGATTGCAAAGGCTCTGAATCAGTCTTTACACACTGCGCCTTCTATTGTAGCACCTCAAAAGCTTGGTTGAGATCAATCATCTCTTTGAAAGATAAGACACTCAGT
This sequence comes from Cunninghamia lanceolata, assembly GCA_027924645.1. Classification (NCBI taxonomy): domain Eukaryota; kingdom Viridiplantae; phylum Streptophyta; class Pinopsida; order Cupressales; family Cupressaceae; genus Cunninghamia; species Cunninghamia lanceolata. The sequence continues at coordinate 2,610,965 of BSBN01000341.1, read as the reverse complement.
GTGGCCAATGCAGCCTCAATGTGAAAACTTAGCTGTGCTAGAGGGTAAAGAATTGCGTCCACTTCTGAGGTGCTTGGTGAAGAACTCAAGGCCTAGAAAACAAACTAATCCCATTGCTAGTGCTCCAAAATTTGCTTGATCTGAGTTTCCACCATGACTGACTCATTAGAGAGGAATGGGGAAGGGAGTCCAAGTTGCACCAACTGCTGGGTATGGCCTTCATCTGCTTCACTGCTTGATCTAGGGTGCGATGACACTCCTTGGCCTTTATGGCTACCTGATTACACTTGATGAACTCATTGGCCTTCTTTTCCACTAGCCTTCTATCATTTATTCTGACTATTGTCAAAGAATCATCAAATGTCATATACAAAATTTGAACCAATAATTGTGACTCGGCTACCTTCGGTGCAATAGAGGTCAAAATGTTCTGAATGGTGGAATCGAATTTCACACTTAACTCCTAAGCATTCACAAGGAATGTCAAGATGGGATGAAGGGACATGGCAATTCCCTTGATCTTCTCCCAATAAGAAGAATATAGTTACTGTAGCATAGGGAGAATGTTAGTTTGCTATGTGGAGCTTGCCAATGCACTTTGCAGCTGCTAGATCTGTAAATCCTTATCTTTCCCTTCAAGCTGCAACTTTAGAATCTAGTCCTCCTCCTTTTTCTATGCCATGTCTTGTGAGGTGGTGTTAGAAAGGTTCTTTTGAACTTGTGCCAGCTCTTGTTCTTTAGCTTGAAGCCTCAAGTCAAGGCTCTCCTTCTCTTTCTTCTCCATCGTTGCTTCTGCCTACACCCGATCCAGATCCATCTGCAGCTTACCCCTTGTGGCCTATTCAGTCTCCAAAGCCCCTTTTGAGATTTTATCATATAATTCTTTCTACAGATGGGCAATCTCCATGTCTTTGCCCTTCTCTCAGTATTGAGTTGCTCCACTGTGGCCTTGACATTTTTCAGGTCTTGCTCCCACTTTGTTGCCTGTCAGCTGGCCTTTAGATAATCTGTGGTGACGACTCTTTGGGTCTCCTCCATCAGCTCAACTCTATCTTGTGGGAGGGCCTGGCTGAGGTTGGGACCGATAGCATGGATTGTGTAATCATCTAGATGCTATGCTATTTTGGATTGTTGACATTGGGAGTCACTGATGCTATCAGCATAGTTTGTTGTGCCTTCTCATACAAAAATACTCATTTTTGTGGTGTCCTACCTCTGTGTATCCTTCTATCTTATTTTTGCTATCCTCTCCTCAGATTTCTTGGTTGCATCAATATGGATGCTATGCTGCCTGGGGGATTGAATATACTACCTAGGAAAAGGTGTACCAACAGGAAGACCAAAAGGAATGGGCACAATGGAAGATGCCGCTTGAGTCCTCACGGAGGTGGACAATGGGAAGCTCAAAGTGGAAGGGGAGAAAGATGGAATGCTTTGTAGGGGAGCCAGAGAGACACACAGAGGCATGGGAGAAAATAGGAGAACAAAGGAGATCGACAGCGTCACAGTGACCTGCGTGAAGGATGAAACTAGAGGGGGGAAGACATGATGAGAGATACTGATGTAGAGATAGGAGACAAAGGGTGCAAAATGGCAGAAGAAATGACTATAGTGAAAGAGGTTGCAACAAACATGGAAGGGGAAGCTAGGGAATAGGAATAGAGAATGGGAGGAGTAAAACATACCTACGCTATGGGAGTCGCGAAGGTTGGCATGACATCAGCTACATCCTCCTCATCCACCAGGTTGCTTAAGTAAGCCTTTCTATGTTTCACCAATTTCTCAGGTTGAGAGGATACCTTCGAAGGAGATCCCTCTACTGTAGAACCTAAAGAAGCTATCTTTCTTCACTTTAGTGTTTGCGGACCCCTTTGATAAGCTAGATCATAAATTGTTGGTCCCTGGGCAGGAGGTGACTCTGTAGGCCTCTCCTTGATGCTCATCGACTAGGATTCACCTGCTATTATTGAAGCAGCTGGTGTTAAATGCCCCTCCTCCCATTTAGTATCGAATACATCATCAAAATCAAGGGAGTCATAGGGGGTATTCAGGTTGTGTATCTTTTGAGGATACTGATGGTGACAGGTTGTCATTGATGTCAAAAGGTGTCCCTAGGATAAGTGTAGTCAGATATGCAAATATGGTTAGAGATGAGATGCTTCTATTTGATCAAGATATTTCAAGTTTGCCTCTGGATGGATTCTAATGTTCTTGGTGTTTGGTATTGATCACATGACTTGTTTGATCAGGACTTCATAGAGGTTGATCTCAAGGAAATCAAGAGTATTTTTGGATAGAGTATGTTTGGACAGAGTAAGCTTGGAATTGAGTTGAGGAATTGTGTCATAGAGTTGAGTTGCATTGAGTAGTTGTGTTCATAAGACCACTTCATGATGTTCTCAGTGAAATAGAGTTGAGTTGCATTGAGTAGTTGTGTTCATAAGACTACTTCACTATTAGAAGGATAGTTGTTGTGCTTCATAGGTTCATCCCATATTTCATGATGCTTGGTGGTCATGCCTCAAAGTCTCATGTTTCAAGGTTGATCAAAATGTTGTGTTCTTGGTATGGTTGAGTTGTTGCTTCAGAAGTTGAATTGAAGTGTGTTAATGATGGTTCATTTGGTGTCTTTCGGTGTTAATTGGTATTCATGTCCTGATCAAGATCATTGTGTTCATCATGCTTCATTGGGTCCATGTTAGTTATGACTTTAGTACCAAGAAGGTTCATTATCAGAATTATACATGCAGCTTGATGGAGATATAAGTTTATAAAAGGTTACTAAAGTACACAAGATCTCCAAAAGGTGTCTTTTATACCAAAACTCTAACACCATTATGCTTTGGAGAGACTTTGAAACCTAGGGTCTTAACTAGCCCATCAAATATAGTGCTCTTTATGTTTTAAATTGAAAGTGACTTGATATAGCAGGTGCATCACTTAAAGTTTACCACTTGAAGGGGTCTTCAAACATGGTGCACACCGGCCCCTCCTCTCCTCACCACCGATGGAATCGGTCCATATTGCTTGTGAAGTGGGCGGTAAATGGAAAAAAAATTTATTCGTTGAAATGTGTTTATAAATCATGAATTGCATATAAAGGAAAGGTTAATTGTATGTGGAGCCCGATTTCTTTGAAGGCATTTTTTGAGTTTAGAAAGCACAAAAAAAAAACATTTCAAAATATAGCCTGATGCATTTTCAAAGGAGAGTTTAAATTCTAAAAAGGTGCATCGAATATCTTATTCGATGGGAAGTTAAAACAATAAGTTTTTGTGTGGGGTGCGAACAAGCCATTTCATTTGGCTTTGTGTTTTTTGCTTTTTCTAAATATTAGAAACTTAAAGCCATCGGCCCCCATGTCATATTTTTATGACAATTTAAATAAAAACAATAAGGTGATTTTTTATATATGCATGGGCACGAATTTGAAGGAAGGAAAAAAGTTTTTTTCTAATTTTAATCTTTGAAAAATGAAATATTAGCTAACTTTCTTAAGGTAGATTTTATTGGTGAGTTTTTTTTTGAGGGACTAAAAAGCTAAGAAGGAGATTTTTGTGATATTATATTTTTTATAAAGGAAAGTTTCTTTTTTAGATATTATTCTTGAGAGTAATATGTAAGGAGTTAAATGTTTTTTTTGGAGAAGACAAAGAGAGTTCAAGATGAAATTAAAGAATTTGAAGAATATTTTTTTTTGTTTTGCAATCACAGAATGTGTTTTTGTAGAGAAGATCAAGAACTTGGAAATGTGTTATTGCAGAGAAGATCAAGAGTTTGGGAATGTATGCACAGATAAATATGAAGATTTTCTTTGGCAGAGAAGATGAATTTTTGAAGGAACAAAATGTTTTTATCAATTATTTTGTGAGCAGGGCATTGGATGAAGATTTTAGTTTTGAAGATAATATTTATAGAGAAGAGAATATGAAAAGATTCTTTTGAAGACATTGAAGAGATTTTATTTTCTCCTACAAGGCACTATTTTTTTATTGAAGACAAAATGTTTAGATTGAAATGAATATGAAAGGTTAATGAATTTTTGAAAGGTCAATGAAATTTTGAAGAGGATTTTTGCAGAGGACAGGAATATGAAAAGATATTTAGAATTTGTATATAATGGTTTTACAAGTACATTGACGGAAGGTGTGTGTGGAACAGTATACAGAAATGAAGACATTTTCTATGACATCCTCTTGAATGATATAGATTGAACTGAATCAAGCAAGAAGACAATATGAATTTGAATATGCAGAAATAATCTAAATGAGGTGAATGAATTGTTTGAGCATCAGATGTAGGATTGGAGACATACACATGGAGAAATCACATATGGAGCTTGTTTGCAGAAGTATGTAAAAGAAAATGGTCTTGATTTGAAAATCAAACATGAGGTATAAGGTTGTATACAATGGTGCAAATCTGATTGAACAACAATCATGTCTTGCACACAAAGTTTGATGTTTTTTTAATAGTGATTGTGTTTGCCAGTGAGGCACAGTATGCCAATGAGGCTTGTGGTCAGTGAGACTGTGGTCAGTGAAACCTCTGTATATTTCAGTGAGACATTTGTAAGAAGATTTTTCATTTAAGCTAGTGAGGCAGTTCTGGAGTGGTTTTTCTACCCCTGGAGGGTTTTCCACTCGTGCAATTCTTGTGTCTTGATTCATATTGATCTTCTCTCTGTGGTTGTATGTTTTACTCATGAGTTTTGTTTATGTGTTTGACAAAGTTATGTGCATATGTGTCTGACAATTCAATGATAACTTTCTCTCCTTGTGCTCTCCAAGTTAAAGTTTGTAAAAAGATTCAAAAATTCACACAACACTGATTCACCCCCCCTCTCAGTGTTGTCCTTAACTCCTACAGATACACCCAGAAAGCTGCAATCTTCTCATTATTCCAACCCTTATTTTCTAGGTGACTCTTTAGTCCCTTGTGAATTTTCACCACATGGTTGAAATCCTTCTTCAGATTGTAAAAAAAGAACCATGCTACCCTTGGTTGCTCTATAGGAATACATGCCAAATTGATAAAAGTAGTAGTAGATTCAATGCTAGGGGACTACCATTGATCCCAATAGTTCTGCAGCTCATGTGCTATTTTTGTTGTTATTTTCATTTCTGTGAAACATCCATCGAGATCAAATCTCCATTGGTCATAGATGATATCTAGACCAAGATTGAAGAGCTTTAAATCAAGTAACTTTTTAGAAGACCTCTTCTTAACCGTTACTCCCACCCTAGTCAGCGGAGTGGAATACATTGTTTCTTTCTTCCTTTTGGTGCCCCATTCTCCATCAACAATACTCAGTTGCCAGGCCAGCTCCAAGGCCACAGTCCTATTGATTAAGTATGCGGGAAGCCTAAAGGGCTCCCCCATGAAATCATGCATCTTGAAAAAGGTAAATTTGGTTCTAAAGAACCAGTCGGTGGGAGGCTTGCTGTTTGTCATCCATGCTTGCTGATGGTCAGCAATTCGCGCTGGCTTGTCTTGGTGGGTCAGGTCCAAGAGTGTTAGGGTAAAAAATAGGTCAAAGAATGAATAGTAGTTAGAAGAAGTAGATAGGATATGGGTCCATGTATATATTGGGATGGTCTTTGTGGTGTCAGACTTATCTGCCACGACCAAATCAATATAAGATGCAAAAAAAAAAAAATTTTGGTGCAACATCATGTGCGCTAGGAAAGAAGAATACCTAAAAGAATAATGAATGGAATACGCCACTAGTTGAGTATGCATGGTGTCGGCAATGACATCTACAAAATCCATTCTAAAATCCTCCCTTTGTTTCCTCAAACAGAAACCTAATGCCAGCTAGAACTTAGAGACTTGAGAATTGCTGGCCATACCAAAGACAAAAGCATGCATAGAAAAGATACATTACATTTTGTGCTATTAGAAGTTTGTGAGCGCAAGGGGCATCTTTGGCATGTTTGTATCCTCCTTGTCCTGGCTGAGCTCATGGTTGAAAAAATTTAGCTGGCCCCTCCTTCCAGTCTAGTAGTACTCCATCTTTTGTCGATCACATACTTCCACTAATGGGTTGGAAGGAACACACAACATATCTTGGATGGCTTGAGTGCTTATAATAATCTCAAGATGATTCCCATCAATAATCCCACTGTCTGGATGATACGCTCATGCACAAGCATCTAGAATTTCAGGGCAAGGGTAGATCAGTGGGACCATGAACTAAGGTAGACCATAGTTCCATAGCTGAAAACCTAGAGAATTGTAATCTTCCTTTTCCGCTTTGGCTAAAATCCTTTCATGGGCGCCTGAGTAGAGACCCCTTGGGATTTTGTGTAGTCTGGGGTCATAGATTTCATCTTGTGAGGCCTACCCTTTTTCATTCTATTCATGTGACTATTTACCTTACTATTGCTGATACTTTTATATTTGTGGGACTATTGATTCTGAATTTTCAAACTATTAAACCTTATTATGTTAAAGAAAAACTAATTGGGTGATGTTAGATAGATGTTTGCTTTAAGAGAAAACAAATTAGGTGATGTTAGATAGATGTTTATTTTATAGGAAAACTAATTGGGTGATGTCTAATTAATGTTTACATTATAGGAAAACTAATTGGGTGATGTTAGAGAGAAAATTATAATGTGATTTCATTATGTTTATGAGAACTGTGGTATGTTTTAGGAATGCATGTATTAAATTTGCTTCAACTATGTTATTTATATGTGGAATTAACTTTAAAATTGAGTGTGCAGGTATTTCTAACAAAACCACAGATACAAGAGATTATTCCACACCTTATGTTGTAATCCCTTGTGAAGCCGATCTGGTTCCACGAGGAACCAAGATCAGCTCTATTTTGATTTAATGTTGTAATGTTGTCTTGCATGAGGTTGAATGGGTTAGGTCTACCCTCTTGTAAATTTGAACTATGATTTATGTTGTAAGAAATGTATTTGAATTTCATTTTTTTTAATTTTAAATTTTTGAGACCCACTTCTTATGTTTTAACTTGACCCTGGGTGTCCTAACTAGGTGAAAATTGACCTTGGGTTATACCCCATGGATCTAGGGTCCCTTTTGACTTGGGTAACACTTGGTTAACCTCTGTATGGTCACCTTAACTTCATAGTGAAGTTAAGTGACGAATTTGGAGGCAGAGGAATAGGATGAGTGGTACCAACACTCAAGCCCCTCCCTCTTCTATTCCCAAGGCTTGTGAGACTCCCCATGAAGTTTTGTGGTCCTTCATGAGAAGGAAGGAGGGGAAGACATGTGTCATTCTTTCCCTCTTCAACTCCCCTTTTCTCTCCCATGTGTAAGAGAGATGACATGTGGTAAGGGATAAGGAAGACTTTGGGGATTGATGAGTGACATGTGTCAACACCCATCCCTTGGGACACAATAGTGTTTGTGAGGAAGAGTGAGGAGGTGACAAGTGTCACCTCCCCATTCTTCTACACTCGTAGAATGGGTTATTTTAATCCCACTTGGGATAGGGAGAAGGGTTGTTGAATTTTTGAGGATTTTTGGTTTATTAGAAATTGTTTTTGGAGAAAAGAATAGAGGGAGTTTGGTGACTTAGGTTGGAGGAGATTTTAGTAGAGCTCTACATCAACTACATCCATTAAAGGGCTTTTTAAGGTTGGATTTCAAGGCCTTTCCTTTGCATTTTCTATTTGTTGCATGAAGTATGTGTGAAAATGTTTATTTTTGTTTATGTTGTATTTTTTGTTATTGTGGGGAAACTTTTATTGGGATGTTGATAGAGCTTCTTCCACTTGGAAGAAATGCTCATCAAGTATGGGGTAGGGGAAGAGTGATCCTCCTCGAGTTCATTCCTTATTTTGGGATGTTGAAAGCCTTGAGGGCATTTGTGTGACTTTGAGACAATTTGTTATATGGCTTGAGAGCCAAAATATGATATCCCTTGGAATTTGATTATCTTGTTTGGCTTGAGGCCATGAGGAAATTTGTGTTGAAATATTGTGAAGGGTGGCACTCTAGAGTTGAGTGTGTCCACTCTCCACTGTCCTACCCCTTGTTAAACTCACTGTGGTTGAGTTTGTGTTGTGTAAGTAGCCATGGGTGTAATTGTATTTTTGGGATGTTGTATTGCTTTGTTGTGGAGTAGATTTTGGAATACCCTTATTGTGTGGATGATCTCCCTAGCTCGGGGGTGACCCTCTTGCGGGTCTATGGTAGGGAGGAGAGCAAGTTGAGTGGTGTTTCCTCTCTTTGTGTGATATGCAGGTTCTTGGAGTTTATTGTGAAGTTTGGAGAAGATTACTTGAAACTTGGAAAATATTTTATTTTCCTTTACTCTTAAGGCTCTATAAGAGAGCTTGGTCTTAGTAGTGACTACATCCTGGTTGATTTGCCAAGAGGAGAAAATTTTCTCTCTATTGTTGTAAAAAGATTGGTATTTTGGAGTTGTGAGAAAATCCTCCCTTATTGTGTGGATAGATGTAATTTTTATTGTTTATTAAGTTTTACCATTTTGAAAATAAGAAAAGAAGAAAGAAATTTGTTTTTAAAAGGATATTAGAATTGTCTATTTCCTTATACTTCTTTTGGAAAAGTTGTGAATATAGTTAATGTTGTAAACAAAGTTTGTTAAAATTTATTCATTGCAAGAATTAGTGAAAATATTAATTTAAATAAATTATGAGAGTTGTAAATGATATTTGGGAAGGAAATGAAATGTTGGTTATAATCATGCATTTGAGTTTTGTTGAGAAGGAATACAAGTACAATTAATTCTTTTCATTTTAAATCATATGTCTACTATTTAAAATGGAATTTTATTGACTTGAAATTGAAATTTGATTAAGAGAAAATTAGAATTCATTATCCTTACATATTACTCTATATCTATAAATTTAATTATGAGTTGCATTTGGAAATAAAATTGTAAGAAAGTTCAATTTAATCAATTTAATATTCTGCCTTACAATTGTTGATAGTAATATATATATATATATATATATATATATATATATATATATATATATACTCTGTATTTTTATAGTCATTGTTTTAAAAATAATAATGTGAATAATATGAATTTGAGAAATTGTGTCTATATATATATATTTTATATATTTTAAAATAAATAAAAATTACAAAGGAAAATGAAAATTCATTTCGCAGATTTTAGATTTGGAGTTACAGTAAAAAAAATTGTTACAGTATTGGTGGGGGTTCAAACCCCCACTGTATGTATTGCAATGGGTGTGGGGAGGGGACAGAGCCCCCACCCACACCCCACCCTCCCCACACCCCTGTTAAAACAAAGCCCAGTGGACCACCGAACTCCCCACACTCCCCGCCAGACCTTAAACCCCCGTGGCTCGTCCTTCCCCCTACGCTGTGTGTGCACCACCAGCCTCTACTCCCTGTGCTCCCCTACCACCGTGAACACCACTCCTCTGTAGTCTTCCTCCGCCGTGCCTCTTCGGCCTCCCTTTTGCCACTCTCTGCGGGTTCCAAATTGCGGCCCCTACGCACAGAGCCACCCCGTGATCACCAGCTGTGACCACCTCCATTGCCGCCGCCGCCACACCCTTGGACCCTGCCCCAAGCCAATGTAAAATAAGGGTTAGGGTTCTCCCAATGGAATTCAAAAGGAAATAATGGATGGGAATATAACAATATTCTATGTTATATAAGGAAAAATATAACATATAAGATTATAATAAATGATATATATATATATATATATATATTAATAGTTGGCTAACAATATGGTAATTTCATTTAAATATATATATATATATATATATACATATATATACACTATCTATCGATAATTTTGTAGAAAAAAATAAAAATAAAATAAAATAGGGCTTATTTTTCGATAATAATATATATATTTATATCCAATCAAACTGTAGGGAAGTTGAGTTTCAGATTTAAATAATTATCACAAATTAAATACAAGAAAACGAAGAGAAAAAATATACCTATCTTTATAAATGCAAATAAGCATGTATATACATTATATATATGCTTATTTACATTTATATAGATATGCGTATCTTTATAAATGCAAACAAGCCATCATATGCATTTCATATGAGGCCATTGAAAACTAATCTGGAAGATTGAGGAAACGTCAGTTTGAGTAAATGTCTAATTGAGAAAAAGAGAGACAAAGAGGAAGAAAGAAAAGAGTGAAAACAAAGAGGAGAAAATGCGAGGCATTTTTGAAATGGGCTAAGAGAACTAAGTAAGTTTGACCTATCGTTAATCCTGATTAGGGACAAGTTAATTATCAAAATTAATTCAAATGTTGAATTAAACCAAAGCGGAAACCTAGGAGACTATGTCAAGCGAAGTTAGTAAACCCTGTTTAATTGAACTGGTCTACCAAGAAATTAGGAATAATGTAAAAGATGCAGTGATAACTTTGATTGATAAAGAACGTGAAGAAAAGCAGGATAAACATAAAGAAAACTTAAAATTGGAAAGAGAATGTGATAGAAATACAATCAAAATTAAATTTCAGAGAAACGGAAGAGAGGGCAAATGAACAAGCTTTGTTGAAAGTGCTAAGTTCAGAAGGAGGAGAACTTAATATTAAATTTCAGAAAACAGGAAAGAGAACAGATGATCAGGCTTTGTTGAAAAATGATCCATTAATGAGATCAACTGTAAATTCATTATAATTAAGGAGTTGTAGGAAATTTGTTAACCCTATCACGAGACTCCATTTAAGATTAGTGTTAGTGTAATAAATCCCACTCATGCCCGTGAGGCGTTATGCTGTCAGATTTTCCCAAAATCTAGGGTTTAGTAGTTTGGTAAGTTTAACCCTTGAAGCATCGTTAACTGCGTCATGATAACCCCCTTGTTAGCCTTCTTACATTTGGGTATGCGTATGTGTATGTAGTACCTCACTGACATTTGTACTATTTATGCCTTAAGCGTTCGCCACCGAGCACGCTTATGTGTGCGAGGGGGTTTCTAGGGAAGCGTGGGAAAATTTTTGATAATTCATGTCATGACCACATGACACATGTGGACATGACATGTGTGATGCGTGTTGTGACTGCATGGGAATTGTGGGGTGGGCATGACACATCTGCATAGTCTATTACAAGACTCAAATCCTTGGAATTCCCTTTAGGCAGACTTGATGTATTTGGTAGCTACGACCTTAGTGGGATAGGAGCGGAAGCATATGACCTGCTCTTCGAAACATCAGGGAAGAAACCTAAGGCTTCTACCTTAGCACTGGAAGATGCTCTGATTGGGTCCATAATCTTAAAACCTCTAACTGGAACTCTACTTTGCTTGATAATTTCATAGCGCGACAAACAATTCACACCACGCTCTTAAGAAAACATGATCTCCAATGCTCAAACACTCTTAAAAGCTTTGTAAATACTTCACTACACACCTTGAACTCACGACTGCATTAAAAACTCAACACTTAGATTGCTTCTACTCTGGATTACTTCAATCACTAGAATACTACAAATGGTTGGAATACTGCAAATGAGCTAAGGGAGATGCATTTAACTGCCAATGCTTAATGCATTCGTGTAATTTTTTTTTAGTTTCCCTTGGGATGTACGGATTCATAATGGGTAGGTAAGGCATGACTCATAGCATAACCTTTTTGGGGAATGCAAAGCTGAGAGCATAGCAGGAGGGGACACATGGTAGGATGCATTAAATAGCCCAAGAATGGCCAAGTGGGACATCTCTTTGAGAAAACCTGGCTAACTAAAGCTAAGTTGGCAAGACACCTGGTAGAAGGACAAGAAGCATGCACACGAGGTGCTTATTGAAAGGAAACACATAGCAAAAGAAAACAAGAAAATAAGGGAAACCAACAGAGACACAACATTAATTAAATGCTTAAGATGAATCTCGTTCACCAAAATCCTGAGGGCATTTCCCTCCAAATATTCTAGTTCAAACACATTTCTCTCTTTACAGTTAGTAACCCAGAAAGGGCCTTTCCATAGTGAATCAAATTGGCATGTTGTCCTAGCTTGGTAGCTCGCTCATCATATTTCAGAACCAAATCTCCCTCTTGGAAACCTAGATCACATTCCTTTTTGTCGAACCATCTTTATGCTATTTGCTAGCGATTGATCATGGTGTTGTCTCTAGTATCTTGTACACTGAGTAGTTCTGTTAGTCTTACTTCCATTGCACCATTCTCTTTGGTCTCTAGGGATTTAAGCAATTGTAATGCTAGGGTTTCCATAGAAATTGGCAACACTACCTCCTTCCCATAAACTAACTCATAGAGAAACATTTTTAAGACCTACTTAAGAGTAATTTGGTTGGCCCAAAGCACTGTTTGCAAGTACCTATGCCATTCTCTTTGATGATCTACACCTATCCATTTGATCAACCTAATCAAATCCTTGTTTGTAGATTCTGCTAGCCCATTACCTTGCTAATAATAGTTGGATGAAGTTTTGAGAAAGATCCCATTGTTGAGTTGAAATTTTGATATTTTAGAACCCAAAAAATCTCTCGCATTGTCTGAAATGATGGTTCTTAGGGGACCGAAACATGCCACTAAGTCTTCTAGGGAGTTGATGATCTCATTTTCTGTGGCGTTCTTCAATGGAACTACTTCCAACCACCTGGTGAAGTAATCTATTTTTGTAAGGATCCATTTATGCTCAAAATTGGACACTGGGTTGATCATCCCAATAAAGTCTAAACTACTGAGTAAAAGGTTTGTCCACCATGATCGGCTTCAAAGCCATAATTGAGTTCCTATGTTTGTTGATGAATAATTAACATTGGTGACATTTCTTGGCTTGATTGTGGTAAGCTGGTAACAGAGTTGGCCAATAATATCCTACGTGCACAATTTTAGTTGCGGTCATTTTTACTGAGAAATGACCACCCGCAGGGCTATTGTAGAAATCATGTAGGATTCTGATTGCTTGGAGATTATCCATGCATCAGAGAAAAACTCCTTCGAAGTTCCTTTTGAACAAGACCCCTTCAATTACTATGTAATCAACTCCTTCTAATCTATAGAATCTCCTTTTGTGAGAAGGAAGGCTATCGGGGTACTTACCAGTTTCCATGAACCAAACTCTATCTGCAACCCACGATACATTTGATTCAAATTGATTGATCAGGACCTTCTCTAAAATTTCTTCTCCAGTCAGAGATTTAGCTACATGTGCTAAGTATTCATAAATTCCTCTTCCTCGGATCACTTTCATAGGTCTAACCTCTCTATCATATTCTAGAATCTTTGTGATCCAATTTGCTCTCTTATCAGTGATTTCTCCTTCCATGATATATTCTCAGACACTTGAATGCGCAACATAAATCATTAACTTGTTTCCCACAATCAGGTGCCTAAATTTCTTCAGACCTTTCACTATAGCAAATGCGTGCTTCTCCACAAAATTATATTTAGTCTCATATTCCTGCAAGGTCTTTGAATGGAAGGTGATGGGTGTTCTCCCTTCATCTTAGCATCTTTCTATGTTAGCACTGCAGTGATGCTATGTTTTCTACCATAAACATACATGATGCATTCTTTTGAAAAATTAGGATTAACTAGTATTGGGACTAAAGCAATTACCTCTTTGACTTCTTCAAAAGCTACCCTTCCTTTGGGAGTCCACGTGAAAGCTTGATCCTTTTTTAACATGAGGGTGATTGGTCTAACTAGCGCAGAGAAATCAAATATGAATTTGTTGATGAAATTAATCTTTTCGAGGAAAGATTGAACTCCTTTTTTGTTCACAGGCAAGGGCAATTCCTTAATGGATTTCACTCTTTTAGGGTCTATAGAGATCCCTTCTTTAGATACCACATATCCAAGTAGCTTTCCTTGCGGAACTCTGAAGACACATTTTTTGGGTTTAAAGATACCCTAAACTTCTGACATCTCTGGAAAACATTCTCCAAGTGATCTAAATGGTTCTCTTTTGACTTAGAGAAGATTGTAAGGTTGTCCAGGTAGATAATTATAATCACATTGATTAGGCCTCTGAAGGTAATGTCCATTGCTCGCTAGAACGTAGCTCCAATGTTGGAAAGGCTAAAGGGCATTTTAGCATATGCAAAGGTTCCCCACTTGGCAGTGAATGTGGCCTTGTGTTGGCCCTCTTCCTTTACCCAGACCTAGTTGTATCTGGAGAAGCCATCTAATAGAGAAAACATTTTGGAACCTGCAACAATTTGTAAGATTTGTTCCATGGAAGGTAACAGATAATGGTCCGTCAAGGACACCTTGTTCAAATCTCTGAAGTCCACACACAACCTAATGTCTCTATTTTTATTTTAGACTAGAACCAGATTGGATACCTAGGTAGAATGCTTGATTGGATATATTATTTTTGAATCAATAAACTTCTTTAGCTCCTGATCCATCAAAGGCTCTATCCTAGGATTGACTGACCTTTGTTTTTGATGGATAGGTTTTAACTAGATTAATGGTGTGTTGGATCACATTACAGTCATATCCCTTGAGATCATTATAACACCATGCTATTGCTCTATCATATTTGTCACAAAAGGATATTAGCCTCTCTTTGTCTCTTTGAAATACGTCCTTCCCAAACTTTAGCTTACTGCTACCTCTGATATCAAGATCAACATAGTCGTCTTTATCCGCAACAAACTTTCTCTTGTCATTTCTAGCATCATCATAATCAAAGAGATTTTCTAGCATGATCAAACCTTTTAGGAGTTTATTTGTTCTAAGATGAATGATTTGATCTTCATAGGCTTCTTCAACCTTCAGATGCAGCTGTTTCGTAAACTCACAAGTTTACTGGATAAACATGGCAATTTGGTCGTCACTCTCAAAAACTTGCTAGCTTTGATCATTGTCAGGGATAGTTGGTCTCACAATTACCTGCATTGAGTGTTTATTGGCCTGGAGGTCTATGACTACATCGAACTGTGACCCAATCATAGCTAATCTATCAGCATCTACATTTCAAGACCTTGGAATTACTTGAATATTGAAGGCCTCGAATCCTTTGATCAGGTCCAATACCCTATGGCAATAAGATCGCTTTTGCACATTTTTTGCTGCTGATGTTCCTCTTACTTGCCTTATTACCAGTTTAGAGTCACCAAAAACAATCACTGCTTCACTTCTATTCGGTCTGCTAGACTAAGGCCTTGGACTAGACCTTCATACTCAACTTCATTGTTGGTGTCGGTGAATTGGAAGTGAAAAGCCCAGAGAGTCTCTTCCCTGACAGGAGATACTAGTCAGATGATAGCTCCTGAACCATTCTTGCATCTCGTACCATCAAAGTGCAGAGTCCACAGATTAGATTGATCACTGAGATCTTCATCATGACTACCCTAGCTTTTGGTGATATGAGAGATGATTTGATCCTCATCATAGATTACATAGGTTCTGAGGTCAATGGCATGGTAGTTACCAAAAGGGTCTTCTTGCATGAAAGTATTGATTAGGGTTTATTCTTCTTCACTTCTTTCTCCTATCACTTCTTCATCTTCTAGGGGTTCTACATGGTGCATTTCATCCTGAGAGAAAGATGTATGGGTAGCTTCAAAGTTTATCATGGATTGATCTGCTATATGTTCTATGTGTAGTGGTTTTGACAACACTTTCATTTTAGAGCCATACTTGGTCCTTAAAATTAGGTGTGACCAATCAAGAGAAAAATATCCTCTAAGCTTTGCAATAAAATCTCAGGATATGCATATGCCAAAAATAGCGGAATGTCTATTATGACTACTTCCTAAGACACTGTGATGCTGGGGCATGAGAAAAAGGTCATTGGGAAATTTTTGATTATCCCTAAAGTTTGAACCATCTTTCCATCAAGATGCATAACTCCTTTATTTAAGGGCTCATATTGTAATTTTAATGCCTCAACTATCTTTTTAGGCATGACTATAGTGCTAGCACCTGAGTCGATCATGGAATTATGCAATAACTTGTCTCCTACAATCAGAGTTAGGTAAAAGGGAGTAGGTTTCAACTTATCTATTTCTTTCTTTGCTTTCTCTTCTTTCAAATTTGTGAAAGCTACAACCGCTTATTTCGGCATGCCTTGTGCTTTGATAACCGGTTCTTCATCTTTTATCTGAGTGCATTCCACAGTTGTTGCCATTTTCATGTGATTTTCACCTCCTTCTAAAGCTTCTCATAGTAGAGACTTCTACTCTAGGATGGCCAAAATATCCCATAAAGACACATTGGTAGGGATCTTTTTCAATTGTTTGACCACATTGAGTGATCCAAGTGGTTGAATCTTTAGCTCGTTTAATCTGTAAGAGAATGTATATTTTGGCTTTTGGAAGGGTTGGATCACCACCATTGACCTAGAATTCCTTTCACAAAGTGGCCTAGGTTGCTACTTCTGAAGTATAGGATTTCCAGTAAGTCTCCTCTTAGAGTAGGTTTTATAATAGGATTAAACCTATGAAATCTTTGGTGGGACGATCCCATTTTTAAACACTGCATCTTCTTCTTCCATCCAGGAGAAAAGAGCATGGTTTGGGGAAATTTCTCCCTCCTGATCAAGGGACATTCCTTGGACCTAGGCTACTAGCACAACACTTTCTACCACCAGGGACTAGTAGGAATAAACCCTTGTGTCAGGCGTAAACCCTTGGCTCCTCTGTTCCATTACCTTCTACTGAAGATTGCCTCTAGGGCAGTTACAAGGAGTGTGTGCAGTGTTGCAAGAAAAACACCATGCACTAACATCATTTGCTAAATTGTTTTGGCCTGCCATCAGCTCTCGGTTCTGATTTGGAGGTATTGCCTATAGTGGAATCAGGACTGGCACTATCTGGTTTGGAGTTTGAGCTTGATTATATGGGCGTGGACCTCCTTGATAATGATTATGCTGGAAAGGGGGTCTTTCACCTTGGTAATTCTAATAAGGGGGATTTGGGGGCATGACCTGCTACCTTTTGAGGTTGATTATCTCATTTGAAAAATTTTGCAGCAAAGACTTTAAATTATTCATCTCCACAGCTAATGAAGACGAGGTAGGGGCACTTATCTGAGTATTGGGGTATACATACATGGAAGGTGGTGCAACATACGCACTTGGTGTAGCGTCTTCTAGTGATTGAGGTGGTATTTTGGGAAATACAAGTATAGGCAGCCGCAAAGGCAACTTTCCAGCATCTATCAGGTTGTTTTCTATCCTGACAACTAGATCATAAGCATCTGAGAGTGTTTGGCATCCCAAGACTATATCATCACAGCTATGTCAGAATTGAAAGCTTTTAAGTAAAAGACAAATGCCATATCTTCCAGGGGTTGTGCCACTACCAAAATCCTTTGCCAAGTATTATGAAATCTAGTGTTAAAATTAGAGACCATCTCCTGTGGTGCCCTCTTAATAGTTATTAGCTACTCCAAAAAGGAAGATCAGTCCCCTTTCTCTGTGAAACATGCAAAGAAATGGTCTCCTAGTTGATCCCAGGTAGTGATAGAATTAGTAGGCAATGATCTGTACCAGTCTTGGGCCTTCCCTTTAAAGGAAGTGGCAAGCAGCTTGAGTGCCACATTTTGTTGTGTGACATGGTGAATAGTGCAAACATTGGCTACATATTGAAGATGTTTCGCGAGTGTTTTAGAATCTTCTCTAGTGAACTTAGGGAGCACCTTTAAAGCATTGGCAGGAGTAGGGTCCCATACTGTGGGAGGAACTGGAGGGATGAGTAGGCTACTACTATTCCACTAAACAAAATTTCTAGGTAGCTGAATAGCCATACCTACCTGTCCTAGTGGTACTTAAGCCTGGGTTTGAGTTTTCACCTGTGTTGCTCTACCTTTTGCAGCTTCCTACCATCCTACAACTACTAACAGAGGTAAGTACAGTATAGAAGATTTTTCTATGAATGACCTTGTAACAGGCCTTCAGCTCATAAACTAGCTTCTAGACTAGGATATGTTGGTCCCATCAGGTATGCTAGAAAAGAACTGTTGATCTCTAAAACCAATAGCTAGAGATACAACCTATGGTAAGTTTTGCAAATGGGGCACTAGAGTGCACTCTATAGAACAACCTCTAGGATTTTAGAAGCCAACTCTTCATATGTTCACTGGGAGGAGAAAAAGGAAAGAGAGGAGCTGATAGAACAAAATGTACACTAAGGCAATGCACTGAAATTGAGATAGTTTATTCACTAGACAACATAGTATAATTCCAACTTTATTAATTTCATGGAAGTTTGAAAGAGTATTAAACATGATTCAAAGCACCCTCAACATCACATAGACTGAAACTATAAAAGCTTAACGACAACATTAAATGATTATAACTTATTCCTTAATAGACATAGAGCGATATACTTAGCAGATTTAACCGAAAATAATACAACATATAGGCAATAAATGCATAGTTGATGTATTAGATCTATGTTTTTTATAGCTCAGGACATGCTAAGGTCTCAAAATTATATTACAATCAAATGACTGCTAGGATATAAAAAACTATCCTTCTCCAAAAGTGATGAACCCTTTTTAAGACTACAATGCTCCCTCTTATAGAAAAACACTTTCAAAGAGAGAGGGAGCAACCGAAAAGATTCCCCCATGATGCTAGCGAGGCACCCATCCAATTGCCAATCGAAAGGATAAGGTTGTTCCCCCTTTTTCAGTTGCTAGCACCACCTATTAGAAGATGCCATGACTCCGCCGAGGCAAAGAGATATGTGGAACCATGTTGATGAAACATGTCATAGCTCTGCATACATCCGCTAGTAGCATGCTAAGAAGAACGAACCAATAGCACACTAAGAAAGCTTCCCAAGCCTTAGAAATGATCTGACCTGCACCTAACAAGCACGTGGCATGTTCTGTCACCTCCACGCACTGCAATAGAAGGAACCAATGACCTTTCCCAAACCAAAAATGGGTTGGACACATGGTGTGCTAGTGCAACTAGGAGAGAGTCTTGCCTTTGCTTTTGAAAGAAGTTGCACCATGAAGACATGTGGCATGTTGGTGCATCGATGGGGAAGCTTTGCCTTTGCTTTTGGAAGAAATTACATCGTGAAAACATGTGGCATGTTCCACCAACAACAAAACTTAGGAACCCTTCGAGTTGCAACAAAGAAAGAACAAATCCAAAGGCTACTAAAAAGTGAAGTGTACAAGAAGCATGTGGAGTAATTAGTTCTATGGTATGGTTCCCAGTCACGAAGTAAATACATTGTAGGTGGCTGAACGAATGCTCATTATCCCTTTCTTGCGTTGGAGAGTTTTGTGGGTGGTGGTTTTCATGGATTAAGTAGCTGGTGCTCACCATCTAGGGAGAAAAATGATGGATAGCGGGCATGGCAAGGGAAAGGTGGAGAGAACTCAGAAGCAGAGGAAGAGGAGGGTGATTGGTGAGGAAGTAGTTGCATACTTTATGGCCTTTGTTGAACAAGAGATTAGTGATCTTGCATTGAGGAAATAGATGGTCTATATATGGGAGTTAGCTAGGGATATGGATGGTTCACCAGGGGTGAGAATTTGTTTGGTGATGGTGAAATTGTTATTGGATCTTGAGTATACCAGAGGAAGATGTAATATTTTTTATGCTGCTCAATCTTTGTCTAGTGTGGCCATGCTTTCTATGATAGCAAGTTCATATCTTCTCCATGACGGTATAGGTGACATTATATACTAGGAAAAAGTACACTTCGACTATTTCTTGGAGCACCTTCACACCATTAATAGGAGGTAAATTTGTTTGCAACTAGTAGTAGAGTCGATAGCCAAGAAGATGCAAGTCAACCTTCTAGAGGAGGCAATACCACTATTCTTAGAGTGTTGTGATTTGGAGGAGTAAAAGGATAAATAGGAGGAGAAAAAAACTTCATATAATAATGTGGTGTGTAAAAATTGTAACTGTGTTATGGATGGGATGTTGGGGCCTGCATAATTTGTCTCAACCCTAGGTAGTTTCTTAGACTTTATGATACTATGCTAAACAGTGGGATGGGGGTAGTAGTGTTTCTGGCTTCAACCATTTTGATATCTAGGTAGAATGGGTAGTTTTGTATGTTGGCAAGAGACACTATATGGATTCATGGTTGTTGTCATTGATGGCAACAAAGGTCATCCCACATATCCGCAAGTCATGATGTGTCTCTACCGGAAGTCAGAATAAAGATTGTTGTGGTCTGGTGAACAAGAACAGAGCATGTGGCAAGGTCTGACAGATTGGTCCGGATCTCTCAGAGGAAGTGTCTTGGTATAGTGCGGATTTGGGGAAGTCAAGAGGACTACCTTGAGTGGTATATTCCAAGGATTTAGCCTCCGGTGATGGACAAGGAAAAAGATATGAATAGTTGAGTACCGGATTCCTGAGAGACAGTGAAAACAGAGGATGAACTGACTGACAGAGTATCAGACTACTTTCCGGATGTGTTACTGTTGATGATAAAGGTTGTGAAGGCATGAATCATGTTTGGCCGACATGATTAATGATATCTACAAGTATATGCTTGATCCGCATTGCTTGGTGAGCAAGGATTCAGCTGACAGAATAGAGTTTGTAAGAAACTAGACTGTTCCGGATGCCGACTAGAAAGGTGATGAAATTACTTGTGCGGATATATATAGAGGATGGATTTAGTTGTGAAGTGTGTGATAATGTTAAGAATATATGCGAAGAAGAGCAGAACAGAGCAGAAGTACCAAGACAGATCCGGTATGTGAAAGGATAGCAGAATAAAGAACAGAGAAAAGATGAAGTGCATCAGATCAGTGTACTGAGCCTAACCGGAACTGAACTCCAGCATATGTAGATGCTTCCAATCAGTTCAAGACTGTGATTCTTATCACTTTGTAGATAGTGTGTCTTCTTGTAGGCAGTGGGCCTCTTGTGAGCAGTGTGCTCGGGCAGTGAGCCCTAATTGGCAAGTGCCATTTTGTAATTTCCTATTCTTCTAACAGAGAATAATTTTGGGTTAATCACCCCGTGGTTTTCTCCCTTAATAGGGTTTCCACGTCAAAATACTGTGTCATGTGTTTCTTATTTCATGGTAATGTTTTTGTGTTTGATTCAATGCTGCATTAATTAATAACAAAGTTCAAAAAGGAAATAATTAGGATAACTGATTCACCCCCCCTCTCAGTTATCAACAATTGGTATCAGAGCCAAGTTCCTCCTAATAGAGCCTAACAGCTTGAGGAAGATCTGGGAGTTCAAATAGATGCATATGGTTTAAGGGAGCAACTCAAGACTGCCCTTGAGGATCTTGAACAGTCAAATTCTGAAGTCAATGAATTAAAGGAAAGACTCAAACAGGCTGATGAATTCATGAGAGAATTAAAAGACAAATTAAGTCTCTCTATGAAAAAGAGAAAGGAGCTGCTCCAACAGTTGGCAAGACAAAGTGAAGAAAGCAATACAAATGAAGAATTGACTGAGCAAACCAAGTTATGTGAAAAGTTATCAAAAGAAGTCATTATGTTAAGACATGAAATGGAATCAGGAACTATAAAGTTTACTCAAGAGATTGAAGAAAAAAGAAAGGCTGAAGACAATCTAAAACAATCTCTTAAAGAAAAATTAGAAGAATGCCACCAGATGGACAGGATTATCAGACATCTTGAATCTGATTTTGAAGATGCCAAAGATAATGAAGAAAAACTTGAGGATCAAATTGCCTCTCTCAAAAGAGACCTTCAAACAACAAATGAATATAAAGAGAAATTCAAGATAAGTTCTGCTCAACTTGAAGTTCTTCTTGGAAGTCAAAAAGGGACAGATGACAAGTATGGTTTGGGATATGAGAAAGGAGAAAGCTCTGGATCCGGTCAAAAGAATTTTGCATCAGAAAATCCAAGAAACAGGCCTAGAAGACCTCCGGTAAGACAGCCCAATGCTCAAAGATATTCATCTTTCAATGGATACTGCCACAGCTGCAACCACTTTGGTCACAAAGCTAATCAGTGCAGAAAGAGAATGAATCAGATTAATTCATCCTTCTCCAGACAGTGCTTCAACTGCAAAAGGTATGGACACAAATCCCATGAATGCAGAAATATGCAAGTAAACAAATCATTCAAAGGTAGATGCTTTACATGCAAGAGAATAGGTCATATGGCTAATCAATGCAGATCAAGAGGATATCAGTCAATTATGCAAAGAAATGTTATTTGCCAAATCTGTAATAGGTCCGGTCATAATGCTAAAGTCTGCAGAAGCAAGAATCAGGACAAAAGAGGTCTGGTGTATAATCAGAATCAAGACAAGGGTAAACAAAAGATGAATGCGGATGAAGTTAGGAATCAGATGAGCAAGATTTGGGTGAAGAAAAGTTCAGAGAATGTAGAGGTTGGATCCGCACCAGACTCTGGTGCTGATATTTCTTCTGGAAATTAAAAAGTTAGCTCTGGCTTAGGGGGAGACTCAAAGAAAATCCTGTTCCCCCAGCCAATCAAGTGGTGCCTAATGTGGCACAAGATGCGGAGTAAAAAAGTTTAAAGATATAAGTCTTGAGACGATCCAAATAAGATTTCAGAGGTCCGCATGGAGTTATGAAGAAGCTGTGATCGATCAAGTAAGACCTGTTCCGGGAGATGCTTCGGTATGACAGAGGATTACAAAAAGGTCCGGAGAGATCCGGAAGTGCACTATCTTATTCTGCGGATTGGACAGAGTGTTTGGGATGTTCTTGTAATGTGTCACCTCGATTTATTCATGATTGAAAGATCCGGATGATGTTCACAGATCAGGACTGATCCGGGATACTCCAAGCTATCCGGACAAGGCAAACTGGAATAATATAGGTGAAGCATTTATTGCAAACAGATATTAGGGTTTGCGGAGCAATATAAGGGATTTCTCAAAAATCATTTGCTCATTCTGCACTCAAGAAGAAGCAAAAAGAGGAGCTCTGCAACAAAATTCATCAAGCACACCAAAGATCTCCTGCCAAAGTCATTGCATAAAGAAATCAATCCCACCACTCCGTGCAAACCGAAGGCGCATAAGGTATTCTCCGTTTTTCATTATCTCACTGCAAATCTTTGAAGAATGGCTACTCCAAATATAGTTAAGATCTCTGATAGACCTCGCCCCACATTCAAGAAACATCCTTACAAATCATTAGAGGTAGATCCATTAGGAGCCTTCTCTAGTGTTCCTCATGGTGTATTGCATACGGAAGATATTAGGGTTTACATCCATGCGAATCTTGAAGACTTTGGAGAATCAAAGCTGATGGATATCTATCACAAACAATTGATAGATGACTCCTTTGAGATCAAACCTCAGTACAAAGCCATCCGGGACAAACACTTTGCACAGTGCATTCATTTCCCCTATTTTGAAGAAGATGAATGGGTCTGGTATGTACTAAGTAGAGTACATGACAACTTCCTATGGTTGAACCAGCCCTTCAAGATCACCAAAGATGCAATTAGGGCTGTAACTGGTCTGCACTCATCCGGTGGTTTACCTGTTCTCAAGTCTGTCAAAAATCAGACAGTTAGTGATGCAACCGGATCCAAGTTTGACAAGAGAGTTATGACAGTTGATGACATCACTGAACCAGATGTCAAATTTGCAGCTATGATAATTGGTTACAAAATCTATCATTCCAGTAGGGAAAATTCAGTACCGGGAACTGCAATCTACACAGCTTATCAAATGTTAAAGGAGAATGCAGACTATGACTTGTGTGAGCTTCTTGTGAACCAACTCTTTGAAAATCTGCAGAAGATCAAGAAGGACAAGAAAAACTCCTTCAAGTATGGCAATCTGATCCTTTGTCTCTTCTTCTACTACATGAATGAGCTTCCCGGATCCAGTGGATGGATATGGCAGAATGACAGACCGGTTGCCATCCAAATCAGAGACTATTTGCATGGACTTGGGGATGCTAAAGCAAGAAATACAGCTCTATGGGGATACTTCAAGAACTTCCAAAGCATGATGCATGCAAGAGAAAGAATACCCCAATCCCTTGTAGAAAAGTACAAAGACACAGTATGCTTCATGGTTGAAACAGATCAGTGTCTACTACAGGCAGTGGAGCCTAGGACTGTTTGGATCATGCCCATGGGGTATGAAGTGGATGAACAGATAGTAGAGCTGCATGTTCAACACATGCTAAGCCAGCCCAAAGATCCTAAGGCAGAAAGGTTTGGAACCTTTGAGGAACTGAGTGTAAAGATACATGTAGAACTCAGGGAACCGGAGATAAAGAGGAAGGTAAGAAAAGAAGTTGAGCATATTGCTCAAGGCCTAGGAATCTCAAAAGAGGCACTTGATGCCAGCTGGGAAAAGAGGAGGAAGGCTAAGGAAGAAGAGAAGAGTAAAGAAAGTGTTCCGGTTGAAACTCCCACCCGAACCAGATCATCAAAAAGATCTGCGCCTCCCACAACCAAAAGTTCAAAATTGGAAGTCCAGGCATCCGGTAAAAGATCCAAGACAACAGCCACAAGGGCTTATGAAAGCCAAAAGGATGAAGAGGAAACAGAGTCAGATGAGGGAGTAAAAGAAATAAAGAAGCAGAAGAAGAAAGGATCCGGTAAACCCTCCACAGGCCAAGACAAGGATGAAATGGCAGAGGTATCTGTTGAAAAGCCCACTCTGTCTCTAGAGAGTATAATCAAGTCGGTCACGGTGGATGGAAACCTTCAACCAATGACTGAATTTTATGATGACTATAGTGAGGCTGACCAAAAGATTCTGTAGGAAGCCACAGTCAAATATCTGAACATATACAATAAGGCTTTCATTGAGATCATATCTCTTATTCCTAAAAGCCTAGAAAAGGAATTAGAAATAAGAAAGAATAATGCTCATGCAAAAGATCTTGAGATCCGGGAGCAGATAGCTATTCAGCTATATCCTCAAATTGATCCCAAGACAATGAACATAATCTTCAAAGACTGCAAAGATGAGTTCAGAAGTAAAGCCAGGATGAATCAACTCATGCTTGGTGAGACTGACAAAGTGGCCCAAGAGACAGAAGAGATCCTCCGGAAGGCCTTCAAAAGGTTCAATCTTCCTGTTGTAGAGGACTTAGGTGCAGAAACAGCTGCGGATTTGGAATCATTTGTTCCGGAAGAAGTGGGCCCTGAACAGACAAACATCTCTCCTCCGGTTTCCCCTACAGTCTCCGGATCCAAAGAAGAAGAGAAATTACAGGAGAAGGAAGCAGGGGTGAAAGATAAAGAGGTTGACAGTTCCAAGACTGCAGAAGAAAAGAAACATCTGTCTCCGGCAAGAGACACTGCACAAACTGTTCAACAATTTTTGAGCAAAGCCACTATAGAAATTGATGAACCGGACCTGCTGAAAGGACCATTAGATTTTGACTCTTTGTCACCGGTGCAAACAATGAAAATAGCCTCATTTGCAAATGAGAAAGTCAAAGAGAAGCTGCTGAAATCTCACATGGAAGACTGTGAGCTTATGGAGGTAGCATCTGGAGTGCTAGAAAAGATCATGCCATCCTTTCAAAAGGATCCCACAGCCTCCTCTTCCGGTAATCTCAAAACCTTAGTCAGCAGTGTTAATACACATTTTGAATCTCTAGAAAAATCTGCTGAAGAAAAGGTCCGGAAGGAATTTTTGGATAAAAGATTTTCTGAAGTATTAGAATTAATCTCTAAAGATAGGAAGATTGTGAGTATTGGAATAAAGAGCTTAGAGAATGCTCTTAAGGATGGCGGTGACATTTACAAATTTTGTATATCCTGGTCAAAGGCAACAGTAGCAATTGATAAGAAAATAAAAGAGGAACAGGACAAGCTACAAAGCTTGTCTCAAAGTTTTGATCCTCTCTCTTCCTCCATAATAAATCAAGAATGTCAGACTATTGCAGTCTTGAATGAAATAAAGAATCTTGAGAAGGAAAGGAAGAACATCACTAACCGGATGGGAGAACTTAGAAGGATCATAATCCCTAAGTTGGAAACTATGCATGAGGCCATCAGTGATGCTCAGACCACCGCCCAAACAAATGATCCGACAGATCTCAAGCGGGCAGAAGCTTTTGCATTTTTGTTGAGTGGTCACATTTCAATTTTGGATAGAATGAAGCAAAGTTGGGCTACAGAAATGATCCAATTGCAGACATCCTTTGCAGACATTCTTCAGTATATGTGAGTATGTAAATATGCGGCTATGTATAGAAATTTTTTGAAAATTTTGATGTGTGGACCCTACCCTTTGCCATTGATGTCAAAGGGGGAGTGAGGAGCAGTGAAAAATGAGGAATCCAATTAAGGGGGAGTTCCGGAAATTGTATATAAAGACAGAGCATCAGCAAAGGGGGAGCATAGTGTAAACACTTAGTCATTTTTCACTAAGTGTTGCCATCAATGCCAAAGGGGGAGATTGTTGGCAAGAGACACTATATGGATTCATGGTTGTTGTCATTGATGGCAACAAAGGTCATCCCACATATCCGCAAGTCATGATGTGTCTCTACCGGAAGTCAGAATAAAGATTGTTGTGGTCCGGTGAACAAGAACAGAGCATGTGGCAAGGTCCGACAGATTGGTCCGGATCTCTCAGAGGAAGTGTCTTGGTACAGTGCGGATTTGGGGAAGTCAAGAGGACTACCTTGAGTGGTATATTCCAAGGATTTAGCCTCCGGTGATGGACAAGGAAAAAGATATGAATAGTTGAGTACCGGATTCCTGAGAGACAGTGAAAACAGAGGATGAACTGACTGACAGAGTATCAGACTACTTTCCGGATGTGTTACTGTTGATGATAAAGTTGTGAAGGCATGAATCATGTTTGGCCGACATGATTAATGATATCTACAAGTATATGCTTGATCCACATTGCTTGGTGAGCAAGGATTCAGCCGACAGAACAGAGTTTGTAAGAAACTAGACTGTTCCGGATGCCGACTAGAAAGGTGATGAAATTACTTGTGCGGATATATATAGAGGATGGATTTAGTTGTGAAGTGTGTGATAATGTTAAGAATATATGCGAAGAAGAGCAGAACAGAGCAGAAGTACCAAGACAGATCCGGTATGTGAAAGGATAGCAGAATAAAGAATAGAGAAAAGATGAAGTGCAGCAGATCAGTGTACTGAGCCTAACCGGAACTGAACTCCAGCATATGTAGATGCTTCCAATCAGTTCAAGACTGTGATTCTTATCACTTTGTAGACAGTGTGTCTTCTTGTAGGTAGTGGGCCTCTTGTGAGCAGTGTGCTCGGGCAGTGAGCCCTAATTGGCAAGTGCCATTTTGTAATTTCCTATTCTTCTAACAGAGAATAATTTTGGGTTAATCACCCCGTGGTTTTCTCCCTTAACAGGGTTTCCACGTCAAAATACTGTGTCATGTGTTTCTTATTTCATGGTAATGTTTTTGTGTTTGATTCAATGCTGCATTAATTAATAACAAAGTTCAAAAAGGAAATAATTAGGATAACTGATTCACCCCCCCCCTCTCAGTTATCAACATTGTATAGTATGGTTTCTGATTGATACCTCGTCAATAGTAAAATGCTATATGGTTTCAGTTTGGACTCAAGGATCTCCCCCAAATTTTGATGGTTCCTGGACCTAAACCACGTAATATTAGCAAAAAAAAATGACAAAAATTATAATGTTTGTTAACTAGAATCAAGAACATGAATTTCAATAATCTCTTATCTCCTTAATCCAATTCCTTAATACCCCTTGTAGTATTGCCAAATTCTCTCAACCATTTATTATCCAACAAAGATTTTCCCATACACAAGAATCCCTTAAATATAGGGCATGATGCAATCATTCATTATGATTGGTGGTTATACATTTTCATTTAGTTATTTGATAATTAATTAACAAAATAATATTTAATATTAGACTACTAATTATTAAACCCAAATTTATATGGCAATATATGCCATATTTATATATAAGGCTAAACCTTATATTATAATAGAGCCTTATTAATGTTATTAGGGCCACTTATAAATAAATATGATCTAATAAACATTATGCTCTAGCATTTTTATTGAATGGTGTATCCTTTATTTTTAGAATCTAAACTTGAAGCATAGTAAAAAATTTAAAACATATTTTAGATTTTATATCAAAAGAATTGAGTTGATATTTTCCATAAAATGAAAAGGAAAAGGAAGAGAGGTTGTTTCATCATTTGGTAAAGATACATGTAGATATAGAAGGTCAAGAGGAGGAACAAGACTACAAGGGTTGGGCTCTACACTTTATGTTCTAGATCTGTCTTTATAGGGATGATACCTTGGGTGGTAATTTCCTATTAGGTGCAATCCTATTTATGTGGCTACAATATTGTCTAACTTGTGCATGAAAGGAAAAGGTACCAAAATTACTATCTAATCCAATTAGGAGAGCAATGAAAGTAAATAAATATATACAAATTTTAGTAGAGTAATAACATAAGATAAAGAACAAGAAAAGAAGAGAAGAGGAGGAAACAAAAACAAAAACATAGAATATACCCTTAGAAAACCCTACAAAGCTGGAAGAAACCTAGCCTCTAAAGCAAGTAGTTAGAATGTTATAGCAAGGTATTTATGCTTCACAACAGATCTACAATCTGAATCTTGAGGAATTTTGATAGCATAACCTTGCATCAAACATGACATACAATATCCATTCCAAGTACTTAATTTATAGGCCAAGGAGACCTAGGAAACCATGAATGATTTTCCAAAACCATGGGCTCAAAACAATGAGCCAAAATCAAGTTCAGGTGGTCTAAATTCAACCCATGCAGTCCACTCCAAATTAAATCTTCTCAACTTAAAAATTAACTCCCTAGCTAACTGGTTGACCCCTATGTCCAAGGGGTATCTCCCAAATAGTCCATATGGGGGAAAAATATCACTTACACACCTCTTATAGATAATATAAATAACCAATCAATGATGCTATTCATTGTCCACCTAGTATCCCCTTAATTAATGAGTTCTTAATTGTCATAAAACCAATTACACCATGATAGAGAGTGCCAACAATGAAATATCAAGATTCCATCCAAATTGGGCACCCTTTTCTTTGTGAGATAATTATTTAATAGTATTACAAATATTAAATAATTCAACTAGACCTAAAACTTGTAAGGTGTACAACACTTAGTCCTCTAGTCCTAATAATTTATCACTTGTATACATTGTAAGAATAATAAGGAGTCCTCAACATGGCAAACTAGATGCTATAGACTAATCCTCATAGCTATCATGCACCACTTACACTTATCTATAACTAAAATATTTTTTAATACATCAAAAATATTCATAGAAATATCCACCTTCTCAACCATAACCCTCTTATCCTACACCGTGCCATGAAAAAAGTGATACTACACATCTATGCACTTAATCCATGCATGAAAGGTTAGGTTCTTTGCCAAGCTAATGGAAATCTAAATATAACACTAAATAAACACTATATCTTAACTCAATAAAACATTTGAACACAATCTTTGGAGCCACATTGCTTCCTTACATGCATGCACAAATGCTAAGTACTCTACTTCTATTGTTGAAAGAGATACCAAAGCTTATATTTTTCTTGTACAACTAATCACACCATAAAAGAGGGTAAAAATACACCTTTTCTAGATCTCCTACTATCCACATCTCCCACCCAATCAAAATTCATGAATCTGTGTATGTCTGCTATCCTGCTCAAGTTTAGACCTCCCTAGTAGCAAATCAAACACTCGACGATGTCTTAAAGATACCTAAAGATCCTCTTAAGTGTAATCTAATGTTCCTTTCATGGATTGGATATATACATAATTAGGACTCCCACTATTTGGGCAATGTTTGGTCTAGTGTAGACCATAGCATACATAAGGCAACCAAAGTTGCACTTGCATATTGTTGGTTTAGGACTGGACAACTGAGAGGGGGGGTGAATCAGTTGTCACACTTTTACAATCTTTTCTCTCTCAATCTTCCTTTTCTAGTTATAATTAATTTAATGATATAAATGTTTCAGCATCAATCAATAACATATGAACAAAAAACATAGATAATACATTTGGTACCAAGATTTTGACATGGAAACCTAGTTAAGGGAAAAACTACGGTGGGGGTTAACCCACAAATATTAATACCCTATTAAAAGTATTTTTACAAATGGGAATGCACATGCATTCGGGCTCACTGCCCAGATCTCACTACTCAAATGGAGGCTCACTGCTTATGGAAACATTACAAGAGAATGACAAAGATCTGAACTGATTAATAACATCTACTTATGCAAGAATTTCAGTTCTGGTTAAGTATAAAAACTGATCTTACACATTTCATCTTTGCTCTACTCTTCTTATTGTTCTACCTTCATTCACACTTTGGATTTCTGCTCTTCTCACATTTGCCTTATTTGCATACACCACACACCCTAAATCATCCAATTTTATCAGCTATATATATCTGCAATATGATCTACAATCATTCTATCAGTTGGCTTCAACAACACTTAGAACTTTTATGAATGCTCTGCTTTGTCAGCTAGATCTATGTATAACTTAAGGTGCGGACCAAAACTTGCTCTTGAAAATCATTACTCATGTCGACCACTGTCACTGATTATTATCATTTGTCTAACAAATGACTTCCATACATTTGGAATCGAGATCTTTTGCAAGGTCAGCTTATTCTTCTTCTACTTGCTCTGACAAACTAGAACTCGATACTTAGAGGCTAATATCTTTTGAACCCTTCATCCCCGGAGGACAAAAATCTAGAGTTAGACTATCTTGACAATACATATGACTCCCCTAGATTCACATCTAATCATAACTTCCCACCGGAAAGAACTGGACCAAAATGCCAGACCCTATTGCTGCTCTGTTCTAGACTGACCAGACTTAGACAAATTCTAAATCTGACTTCTGATATGAACAAATTGTGCCATGCGGATGATTGAGATGATCTTAGTTGCCATCAATGACAACATATATCATGCCTAGTAGTGTCTCTTGCCAACAATCTCCCCCTTTGGCATTGATGGAAACACTTAGTGAAAAATGACTAAGTGTCTAGTGCAACTCCCCTTTGTCTATACACTCTTGTACTTCACTTATTCTAGTGGTCCCCCTTTTCATTTTTCACTACCCTTCACTCCCCCTTTGACATCAATGGCAAAGGATGGGGTCGGCAAGCCAAAACTCTCCAAAAATTTTGTTAAGACTACTGCATATGTACAAATAATCATTAAGTTTTATTTACATGAACTTGAGAATGTCTGCAAAGCTAGTTTTTATTTGCACAAGTACTCTTCATTCCATCCAAAATGGAGATGTGCCCACTTAGCAGAAATGAATATGCTTCTGCCTTTGACAGATCTGTTGGATCACTAGTCTGAGCTGCATTCTGAGCTTTAGATAGGGCATTAACCATTGTCTCTAACTTAGGAGCAATTAGTCCCTAGAGCTCACACATTCTCTTCATAATGTTACCCTTTTATTTAACAAGCCTCTTTATTTCATTTGTCATCCTAATTACTTGAAATTCTTGACTTATAGGGGAAACTGTTAGAGGATCAAAATTTTGAGAGAGATATGATAATTTCTATTCTTGCTCCTTTATCTTTTTCTGAATATCCTCATTAACTTTGGGCCATGAAAGACATAATTTGTACATATTGCTTCCATCAGTCAAAACATTCTAAATACTTTTTATGCTGATACTTAGTATTCTTCTATCATTTCTTATTAGATTCTTTATTTCACAAAATTTCTTATCCAGGAATTCTTTCTAAACTTTTGCCTCCGCAGACTTCTCAAAGGACTCAAAATGAGTATTCATAGAACTTACAAGATTTTTCAGATGTTCAGAGGGGGAATCAGATGGACTCTTGTGGTAGGTAGGCATTAACTTTTCCAAAATCCTGGATGCAAGCCCTAGTAGTTCATTGTCCTCCATGTGGAATTTTAACATCTTTTCTCTAGCCTTTACTTGGGTGAATGATGCTATTTTCATAAGTTGAATTGGAGAGAGAGCATCAGGATTGGATAGACCTTGGAGTAGTTCAGGTTCATCAAGCTCACTCAACTCTTTTTCAAGAAGACTTTTCATTGCATCTGTAGTGTCTCTTGCAACATTTTCTGAACCATCCTTTTGTTCATCAGATTTCTTAGTATCTACTTTATGGGTTTCAACATTTGCACCATCTTCTTCTGCTTTATCTTTCTTTGTGTTCTTCACAGAAGGACTCTTTCCTATTTGTTCATCACTTGCTACCTGATCCGGAGGGCTCTGTAAAGTAGTACTATTATCTTCTTTCTCTGTCATATCAAGTGGATTGGGAGTATCTCCTGTACCAACTACTTTATCAAACATTTTTGTATTCACCTGATTTGCATGTTCTACTTCCAGAACAGAGGCTTCACCTAATTCAGATTGCTGCTCAATAATGTTCTCTTCTTAACCATCTGGAACTTCTTTTGTTATTATGGGAAAATTGTGCTTTCTTAATGCTTTCAAAAGAATCTCTTAAGTTTCTTCAATGATTTCACTTGTTTCTCCAAACATGAGCTTGTTCATTTTCTTTTTGCTTTTAAAGGCATCTTTGACTTCCTTGAATATCATATCTATTTGATCAGGAGAAATTTGAGGATACAAATTTATTAGCTCATGTTTTATGATCTCCATGTCCTTACACTTGGCATTTTCTTTTCTCAACTCCAAGATATTTGCCAGACTTTATGGTAACTCAGAAGTTATCTCAATCAGTGCCTTGTTGTAGATGTTGAGATATCTAACCGTTGCTTCCTCCAACATCCTTTTATCCATATCATTGTGTTCATCATAGAATTCAATCATGCGTTTTAGATTACCATCCATAGTGACTGATTTTATCACATCTTCTAGGGAGAGTGTGGGCTTCTCAACATATTCCTCATAATCTTCTGTCTTTTGCTTTTTGCTAGTCCTTTTGCTCCCAGTTAACTCTGTAGCTTTTGTTCCAGTGACCTTTAGTTCCTTGATTTCAATGTCAGAGTCTGTATCTACTTCTTCTTCTCTTATTCTTTCATAGGTCTAGGATGCTTTTTTTTCTTCCTTTTCTCCCATTTTCTAGATGATTTTGCTTCCGATTTTGCATTTTTAGGAGTAGAGGCAATAGCAGAGCTTCTAGTAGTTCTTGAAGTGGAAGAGAATTCCACCAGATCACCTATTGGTTTCTTATCTTGTTTCTTTTTCTCATCCTTCTCTGTTCTTTCTTTAAATTTCTTCACAGCTTCATTAGTTAGGCTAAGATTTTCATCTAACTATTCAACTTCTTTTCTTACTCTTCTATTGGTTTTAGGTTCTCTAAGCTCAGTATGCAATTTTAAACTTAGCTCCTCATAAGTTCTAAATCTTTCAACCGTTGTGTCTTTGGGCTTGCTTAGCAGATGTTGAGCATACATGTCTAAGATCCTTTCATCTACTTCATACCCCATGGGCATGATCCAAATAGTTTTGGGTTCCACTGCTTCCATTAAACACTGATCAATATCAACCATGAAGCATAATTCATTCTTGTACTTGTCAACAATTGAATTAGGAATTCTTTCTCTCAAGTGCATCACACTCTAAAAATTCTTGAAGTAACCTCATATTGTAGTTTTTTGAGCTTTGAAATCACCAATGCTGCGAAGATGATTTATGATCTGAATGGCAACTAGCTCATCCTTAGTCTAGTGCACACCTTTTACCCTAGGCACCTCATTCATAAAGTAAAAGAATAGACATAGAATCAATGCACCATACTTGAAAGAGTTTTTCTTATCTTTCTTGATCTTGTTCAAATTTTCAATCAGTTGATTCTGTAGTAGTTCACACAAGTCATAATCAACATTTTCCTTTAGCATCTTATATGTAGCATATATGACTATTCCAGAAACAAAATTTTCTCTGCACGAGTGGTAAATCTTGTACCCAATCACCATGGAGGTGAATTTGACAACCGGCTCTATAATATCATTAATGGTCATTGCCCTTCTATCAAACTTAGCTCTGGTAGCATCAGTTTCTGTCTAGTTTTTCATGGGTTTCAGCATGGGCAATCCTTCGGTTGAGTTTAAACCAGTTACATTTCTGATAGCATCCCTGGTAATCTTGAATGGTTTTAACAACCAAATGAATTCATCATGTATCTGACTCAGGATGTATCAAACCCATTCATCCTCATCAAATGTTGGAAACCCCATAATCTAAATAAAGTGTTTATCCTATAGGGCCTTATACTCAAGTTTAAGTTCATGATTTTCATCCATGAGTTACTTCTCAAATAAGTCTACATACCTTGAATCTCCAAACTCATCTATATTTGCATGAATATAAACCCTAATGTCATCTACATACAACACACCATACATAACACTTGAAAAAGCACCTAACGGGTCAACTTCAATTGATTTGTGAGGATGCTTCTTAAATTTTGGTCGAGGCCTTTCAGTAATGTCAACAACATGAGGACTAGCCATCTCAATAGATTTTAGATTCAAAGCTTTATAGAGGGGTACCTTTTTCTTTCGCGGGGTTGGGGTTGATCAATTGCTAGTTGAATATGCTCTTTGCCTCAATCTCTGGATTTGTAGCTCAAATACTCTTCTTCTTGTCTTCTTCAAAAGAAATGTGATTCAAATGAGTGACCATGTGACCTTTTAAATCTTCACATCACCTAATTTACCTTTGTAATAAATGCGTTGCCCTAATTGTATCCAGTTACATTGTTTTTGACAGATCTTCATGAATCACTCCACAAGATTTCATATCAACATCTTTTCTTCTGGAAATACTTCTAAAGGTTTTGAACCAATTTAGAATATTCTCTTTTATTGTGCCTGAATCAGGCACCCACTTACTAACCGAGGGAATTTGATGTTCAATGTAGCTCCCCCTGAGCCAGAGCTTCTGACTTAATTCCTGGAGGAATTGTTAGCACCGAATTCTGGTATGGACCCATCACTATTTCTTATTGTATCTTTCTTTATCCAAATCTTGTTCATTTCATTCCATATCTCATTTACATCAATTTTACTTTTGCCTCTGTCTTGTCTCTACTCATCCAGTTTTCTGTTTACCAGACCTCTTCTTCCATTGTTCCTATTTCTACAGAATCTTGCAACATGACTAGATTTATTGCAATTAAAGCATACTTGATTTCCTCTTGACTTGCATTGATTAGCCATGTGTCCAAATCCATTGCAATCAAAGTAGTAGCCATTGAAATAATTTCCATTTGAGTTATTCATTATCATACTTCTACATTCATTGGATTTGTGACTATACCTCTTGCATTTGAAGCATTGACCGGAGAAGGATGGACCATTTTGATTTGCTCTACTTCTGCATTGAATAGCTCTATGACCAAATTTATTGCAATTGAAACAATTCCATTAAATGATGGATATCTTTGAGCATTAGGCTGTCTTACTAGAGGTTTTCGAGTTATGTTCCTTTTATTCTTTGGTTGAAAATTTCTTTGTCCAAATCTAGAGCTTTCACCTTTCTCATATCTAAGATTACACTTGTCATTATCCTTTTTTGTTCTTCAATTAGTGCTTCAAGTTTAGCTGAGCTTATTTTGAACTTCTCCTTATACTCATTTGCAATTTCTAGGTCATGTCTGAGAGTGATAATCTGTCTCTCAAGTTCTCTCTCATTGTTTCTACTTTCTTGTAGATTAGATTCTAGGAGACTAGCTATTCCATCCATTCTGCAACATTCTTCAGTTCTCTCTTTTAGATTTTGCTTCATCTCTTCTTGAGTTTTCTTCCTATCTTCAATTTCCTTGGTTAGTCTCATCACCCTAGTTTCCATTTCATGTTTTAGGACAACAACTTCTTTAGCTAAATTTTCACATTCTTTTGTCTTTTCTTTTAGGGCCTTGTCTTCCAGTTGAAGAGGTTGCTTCTTTCCTTTTGCATTGGATTTGCTCAACTTTTCTTTTAAGATCTCAATGAAGTCTTCAACCTTTTTGAGATTATCTTGCAGTTCTTGGACTTCTGCCTTGGACTACTCAAGATCATCTAGGGTGAGATTAAGTTGTCCTTGAAGATTGTATTCATCCATTTTTACTGCCTTCCTAGATCTTCCTTAAGCTGTTAAACTTTTCCAAAGGAACCTTGCTCTGATACCAATTGTTGGTTTAGGACTAGACAACTGAGAGGGGGGTGAATTAGTTGTCACACTTTTACAATCTTTTCTCCTTCAATCTTCCTTTTCTAGTTATAATTAATATAATGATATAAACATTTCATCATCAATCAATAACATATGAACAAAAAACATAGATAACACATTTGACACCAAGATTTTGACGTGGAAACCTGGTTAAGCGAAAAACGATGGTGGGGGTTAACCCACAAATATTAATACCCTGTTAAAAGTACTTTTACAAATGGGAATGCACATGCATTTGGGCTCACTGCCCAGAGCTCACTGCTCAAATGGAGGCTCTCTACCTATGGAAACATTACAAGAGAATGACAGAGATTTGAATTGATTAATAGCATCTACTTATGCAAGAATTTCAGTTCTGGTTAAGTACAAAAATTGATCTTACACATTTCATCTTTGCTTTGCTCTTCTCACATTCACCTTATTCGCATACACCACACACCCTAAATCATCCAATTTCATCGGCTATATATATCCGCAATATGATCTACAATCAATCTATCAATTAGCTTCAACAACACTTAGAACTTTTATGAATGCTCTGCTCTGTCAGCTAGATCTATGTATAACTTAAGGTGCGGACCAAAACTTGCTCTTGAAAATCATTACTCATGTCAGCCACTGTCACTAATCATTATCATTTGTCCAACAAATTACTTCCATATATCTGGAATCAAAATCTTCTGCAAGGTTGGCCTATTCTTCTTATGTCTGCTCTGACAAACTGGAACCTAGTACTTAGAGGCTAATATCTTTTAAATCCTTCATCACCAGAGGACAAAAATCTAAAGTTAGACTATCTTGACAATGCATATGACTCTTCTAGATTCATAGCTAATCATAAATTCCCACCAAAGAGATCCAGACCAAAATGCTGGACCCTATTGTTGCTCTATTCCTAACTGACCAGACTTGTCACACAGAAAAACCAATGATGAAATTTGACATTGTTTCTCTCTTCACCAAAGTCCCTCTCCAAGACTCCATTATGCTTGTCAGACAAAAAACCAATGATGAAATTGCTTTCCTCATTGAACTTTGCTTAAAATCCATGTTCTTCACCTTCCAAGACATGGTGTATGAACAATCTGATGGAGTCGCCATGGGGTCTCCCTTATCCCCGGTCATCGCCAACTTATACATGGAATATTTTGAAGAGCTCGCTCTGAACTCTTTCCCTCTTAAACCAACTTGGTGGAAATAGTATGTGGATGATACCAACATTTGTTGGCCACACGGCCTTGAGCAACTTGAAATTTTCCACAAAAACCTCAATAACATTAACCCCTACATCAATTTTACCAAAGAACTCGAAACTAATGACCAACTTCCATTCCTTGACATTCTTCTCATTAGAAGGGATGATGGTTCCCTTGGCCATCGTGTCTTCCATAAATCCACCCATACCAACCTCTATCTTCGCACTTCTTCACACCACCACCCCAACCATAAGGCTAGTGTCCTCAAAACCTTGGCTATTAGAGCCTTTTGGATATGTGATGTCGACCACATTAACCAAGAGCTGGCCCACCTCACTAAAGTTTTCACACTCAATGGATACCACAATAAATACATAAAAAGAGCCTTTAAACAAGCCCACACTTGACTTCACAACAAACCTCGCAATAAGGACCCTGATGTTGTCTATAGTGCCACCCTTCCTTTCATCAAAGGTATCTCCAATAAAATTGCCAAAATCCTCCACAAGAAAGAAATCAAATGCGCCTTCAAGCCTCCTTCCACCATCAGGAAGCTCATCCCATCCACCAAAGACCCCTTGAACATCCTTTTCAACTCAGGTGTCTATAAGATTGATTGCTCCTGTGGTACCCCTTATATTGGGGAGACAGGTAGATCTATCTGCATGAGAATCAAAGAACACTGCAGATATTAGACATGAAAGGATCTCTAAATCGGCCCTAGCTGACCACTCCTTGAGCACTAAGCACCACATCCGCCTAAAGGATACCCATGTCCTTGCCAAAGAAGATAATTTCTTTAAGAGGAAACTTAAAGAGGCTATCTTCATTAGAAACAACCCTGCCAACCTTAATAGAGATGATGGGTGGAACCTAAGTCTCACCTAGAACCCCCTGCTAAATTCCCTTCTCAATCACCATCCTTCTCCTTGATCTCCTGCTACCCCCTCCCCCCTTTTTCTTTCTCCTATATTTTTTCCTGTTCTCCCCCGCTTCCCTTTATCCCTGCTTTTTCTTTTCTCTTTCCTTCTTCTTCCCATTCCAACCCTGGCTTCTACCTTTTCTCTTTGGCCCCAATCTTGAAAATTCCCCCCCTCCTCCTCTTCCTTGCCTAGCCCTCCTATCCTTACCTTCACCCTCCCCCCTTATCTACACTTCTTGTTAGTGTCTCTGTCCGGTGTTCTCCCTTCCCCCCTTCCTTACTGGTTGTCCTCTTTGTCCTCGGCCCTTCTCCTTACGTCGTTGGTCTCTATACCTTCCTTTGCCTTTCGGTTTTGGCTAGGCCTCTTTATCTTCTCTTTTCATTTTGCTTTCTTCCTCTCTTGTTTTGTTCTCTCACATATATATGCTCACACATGTATATATGCCTTCCTTCTTCAATTTTTTTCCTCCTTTGCTCTCTTTCTCCATCCTCCCGTTGTTAGTTGTACCTTTTTATATACTTTTATGCATATTTATGTCTTTTTGGTGTTTATAGGGATGAATATAGTATTATATTATCATATCTACATGATAATATAATAATATATTCATACCTATAATTTTAATTTTAGGGATGAATATATCTTTATATATTTTCATATATATATATTGAAAATATAATAATATAGTCATACTCATATTTGCCTTTGTGGTTATTTACTTTTCGACTCTCTCTCTCTCTCTCTCTCTTTATATACTTATATATTTTTTTGAATTTTTTTCTATTAATATTATTACTCTTAATTTTTGGTTTATTACTTCTCTCTCTCTCTCTCTCTTTAGATGTATATATATATATATATATTTTTTTTTCATTTATTTTTATTTTAATTACTCTTAATTTTTTATTTTTACTTCTCTCTTTTCGTTGCCTTTCCTTTTTCTTTTTTATCCTTTTATCCCTTCATTTTTATTCAATTTCTTATTTATTTTTACTTTTTATCCTTTATTTTTATTTTGTTTTTATTGCCCTCTTGGTTCCATTATTTTCTTCCTATTCATTTTCCTCTTTTTTCCTTCTTTGGCCAGTCTTGGTCATGTCTGCCTTCCCTTTTTAGTTTATTTGAATGTATTTTTATCTTTATTTTTATTGCCCTATTTAATCATCTCATCACACTTGTCAACTTGACCTTCTTGGTTTTTCCTTGTAATCCTAACCCCCCTCTCTCTTTTTTTAAGAAGCTATCTCTGTAATCTTTACTTAATTGCATTCTCTTCTTTTTCTCTTGATGATGGATCATGGAGTGTGATCCGAAATGTTGAGGCAAAAAAAAAAAAGCAGCACACAATTTTTCCAGAAACAATTCAATTATCAACATGGACTGTGAAAAAATCATGTCTACAATATTGACCAGACGTAGACAAATTCTGAATCTGACTTCTGGTATGAACAAATTGTGTTATGCGGATGATTGGGATGATCTTAGTTTCCATCAATGACAACATATATCATGCCTAGCAGTGTCTCTTGCCAACACATATATGGGACATTGGTCTTCTATCTTATCTAACATCAAAGGAAATTTATCCACTAAAAAATTTGTTCTCACATGAATGGAATACTCATTGGTTTACACTCTTGTATCTTGAACCACTACAAAACAATGTTAACATACTTCCTCTAACTAACCCAAAGTTTTCTTTCAACTCTATCCCTCTTGATCTTCATCCCTAATATAAACATATCTTTTCATCGTGTCCCCTTTCTAATTAATTTTCCATTAAATATTTAATTAACCTAATTTTCATTTGCAATGAAATAAAGGGAAGAAAATTGCAATAAGTATCTAATTATTATTTAATTAGAATTTAGGAAGGTGGAAAAGTCAATGGAGAATCAAGATAAATATCAATTTATTAATATTTTGTTATCTATTTTGGGGTGTGGATTTCTAGAAAGGATAAAGATGAGTTTTCAAGAATAATCAATAAATTATCTTGCATTCTTATCCTCATAAAAAGATGGCTAAACTTGGGAAACTGCAATATGGGAAAGAAAATAGAAAAGAAGGAACAAAAAAATTGTTTGGCAATTGTGATAAGATGACAAATAATTGTTTTATTATTGATTTTTATCCTTCCCAAAGCAAGGCGTTTGGATTTTTGAACCCAATTTGTGTATTTATATGCCATATTTTCATTAGGTGAGATCTTTTGTCAATTTAATCAATTTCTCTTGTTGAACATTGTTCATAGAACCATCCTAGAATGAAAACTCTTGGATGTGGGAGATCATTGGACATAAATTTAGTGATTTCAACAATTTTAGGATGAAACCCCTATGATCCAAAAGATAAATTTCATATAGGAATTGTGACAAAGCTCCAAGGAGTGCAGATTCAACCATTAATAAAGTTTTTATGTAGTTTTTGGTGTGAGTAGGGTGTGGAGATTTAAGATTTAAGATTTTTGGGTTTGTTCCACCAATTTTTAGGTATTTTTGTCAGACTTGAAAGGTTATATCAGTGTATTAGAGTGTTTGTAATCAGCATATTGTTATCATGAAGTTATGTTATATGTTGGGTTATTTTCTAGGAAAATCTATGTAGTTTTTGGTAAGGGTTTTAGCCCCAATTTTGTAACTAATCCAAATATGATATAGTTGGATCATTTTAATATTTTATAATTTTATGGAGTGATTTTAATGCAATATAAGTTTCTATTTTTCCTGTGTTGATTTCCAAACTTATTTTAGAAAACTTGTCAAAAAATGGTTAACTAGCAACTACAGGAAGATATAAAAATATAAAAATATATTTTATTTTAAGAATTATTATTTTTTATTTAATAATTTGTTGCTAAATTTAGTAAGGGGACATGCTAGTGGTATCAGATCCATAATATTGCTAGCCTATAGGGTATTGAGAGTGGATGTTTCCTAGTGATAGAGAAATTAAATATCTCAAACAAGAACATAGGAAGTTGAAAGTTGAAGAGTCAAGCTTTGATGAAGAAATCATGGCTGAAAGAGAGAAGGAAAAAAAAGTTAATGGATGAAGAAAGAGTGGATCAATTCCATAATACCTTGGAAAACATCAACTTGGGTCAGAAAAAGTTGAGAGAGGTTATGGGAAAACTAGTGGCACAGCTAAACATGAGAACTGTTCCTAGAAGGGAAGGTTCGCCTATGAGTAGTAGATCTACTGGCCACTCCATATTAAAAGTCTCTAAACAAACATTTTTACCAGAAGAAGAAGAAATTATAATTGCACCCCATCAATCCCCTAGAGAAAATATAGCAGAAGCAACTAAAATATGTAATGCTTACATGAATTTAGATGAAGGTCTCAAAGTTGTCCTTTCCTATGATAAGTTTACAAAGATGACAAAAGGAGCCACACTCCCAAGGGGACAAAGAAATTACCAGAGTGGTGGTGGGAAAGGGTTAAAAAATATGTTGAGAAAACTATCAGCTCCTACGTATGGTAGTGACATAATTTTTTCTCGAGCTTGGTTGCAGAAATTACAAACCTATCTTAATCTAATTCCTATGAAGGAGAATGAAGCCTTTCAATTTGCTACTTTACATTTGGAGGGTATTGCATATGATTGGTGGTATAATAGAATAATAACACAAGGGCATGATAAAATACACACCTTTGAAGATTTTAGTCAAAATCTTCTTGACAAATTTGAATTGAAGGATGAAGAAGAGTATTTCAAAGAACTCTACAAAATCAAACATTAAACTTTGGTAAGTGCTTATGTATTAGAATTTTAGAGGATGGCTATGATGGTAAATGATATTTTAGAAAAAGAATTATATTTATTTTTATTGATGGACTCTTTGAGCCCCTTAGAGGTTTGGTCAAGGATTTTGCACTAGTTACATTGCTGGATGCCAAAAGAAGAGCTCTAACTCTTGAACCATCGGTTCCAAAGAACAAGTTTTATTATCCTTCCAAAGCATTTTCCCTTGGACCAAATAAGGGAAATTTTGAGAAAAGAGAGCCTCCTATTCCTTTTTTGAAACCCACATCTTCCTCTATAATAAAGAGGATAGATGAAGAAACTCAGAATGAATTTCAAAGGAAGAAACTTTATTTTACATGCAAAGAACCATGGGGACTAGCTCATAGATGCCTAGGTAGAGGAAAAGTACACTATACT
This sequence comes from Cunninghamia lanceolata, assembly GCA_027924645.1. Taxonomy (NCBI): domain Eukaryota; kingdom Viridiplantae; phylum Streptophyta; class Pinopsida; order Cupressales; family Cupressaceae; genus Cunninghamia; species Cunninghamia lanceolata. The sequence goes on along the minus strand of BSBN01000341.1, from coordinate 2,568,623 downwards.
AAGGTGATATCAGATGAAGAAGGAGATTCTAAAGAAATTGAAATTCTTAGAGATTTAAAAGAACTTAAAACTAAAGAGAAGGATAATGAAGCTACTGGTGACAATACTCTTGGAGCACTATTAGGAGCACCTAAATATCACACCTTCTGAGTGTGTGGACTATTAAATGGACAAAGAATGATGATACTCATTGATAATGGAGCCACCCACAACTTCATTGATGAAGGATTGGTGGTAAGAAGAGTGTTATAGATGGAATATTTTGAAGGATTCAATGTTATTGTTTCAAATGGATTTACCATACCATGCAACAAAATGATCAAGCAACTCAATATTACTTTGGGAGACTAAAACGTAAGTGATAAATTCTATGTTGTAGGTTTGGGTGAAACAAATATGCTATTAAGAGTATAATGGATACATTCTTTGGGGGAATTTTATGAGAATTACCAAACTATGGAATTTAAGTTCAATGCAAATGGGAAAGAGATAGTTCTTAGAGGCTTGTCCAATGGGTCACCTCAAATGGTTATAGAAAAGTGCATGGAGATGTTCATCCAAAACGGGCGAGTAGCATGGGGAACAATTTTTTTGATAAAACCTTTAGCTTCCCCAAAAGGTGAGTCTAGTCCTTACCATGTTGATATTCAAAAGATATTGCATTCTCATAGTAAGGTGTTTAATTATTTACCCCTTGATAGAGGTTTCCGACATGTCATAGAATTAGAACCAGGTGTAAAACTAGTTATCACTACCCCATACCATCATCCAAGAGGGTTTATAGGGGAGATTAAAAAGACCATAAGAGAACTCCTTGATATGGGTTTCATAAGACCAAGTTCTAGTCCCTTCACATCTTCTGTAGTTCTTGTTAAAATGAAGGATGGTACCATACGCATGTGCATTGATTATAGAGCATTAAATAAAAAGATAATGAAGAATAGATATACTATCCCTAGGATAGATGAACTACATGGGGCCATTTATTTTTGCAAAATTGATCTAAGATTTAAATATCACTAGATCTATATGAGGGATGAAGATGTGCAAAAAATTGATTTCAAGTGTCATTATGGACATTTTGAATTTTTAGTCATGCCTTTTGGATTAACAAATACTCCTGATACCTTTCAATCTAGTATGACCTATAGTTTTAGAGATCAATTGAGGAAATTTGTATTAGTTTTATTTGATGATATCTTAATTCACAACAGGACATGGGAAGAACATTTGAAGCATTTAGACATAGTTTTGGGCATATTAGAGAAACATGCATTTTTGCTAAGGAATCCAAATGTGAGTTTGGATTAATAGAAGTTTCTTATTTGGGTCATATCACTAGTGCTAAAGGAGTGTAGGTGGATCAACAAAAGATCCATGCTATCTTATATTAGCTGCCTCCTATTGGCTTTGACATAATTAAGAGGTTTCTTCAGGCTATATGCAGTTATTACAAAAGATTTATCAAGTGGTTTTCTCAATTAGCAGCACCTATCATAGATTTAACCAAAAAGGGGGCATTTGTATGGATAGAATTAGCACAAGATACATTTTAAAAATTATAAGAGGTAATGAGCTCTTTCCCAATGCTTGTCATTCCCAAATTTTCCATTCCATTTATTGTAGAATGCTTCAAGAGAGGGAATAGGGTCCATTCTAACTTAAAGAGGACATCCTATTTCTTTTTAAAGTAGGAAGTTAAATGAGTTAGAAAATAGAAACTCTATTTATGATAACAAAATGTTAGCTATAATGCATGCATTAGAAAAATTTAGATAGCATATGGTATGTGGGATGCTTGTTAAAATAAATCATAATAGCTTGAAATTATTCTTGGGGAAAAAAGGTTTGAATGATAGACAACAGAAATGGGTGAGTAAGATACAAGCCTATGATTTTGATATAGGATATATGAAAGGAAATAAAAACATTGTAAGTGATGCACTCTCTAGGAAACCAATTTTATACTATGTATCGTCTATTTCTATTGACTGGAAGGCTATCATTATGATGGAATATGCAAATAATACTTTCACCACTAACATTCTTGAAGAAGTGGTAAATGATGAAAGGTATACCATATGTGATGGGTTGATTTTGTATAAGAACAAAGTTCTCTTAGTACCTAAATATAAAATGAATAAAAAGGTTTTAAGGGCCATACATGATGTTCCATTAGGAGGACACCTAGGGTACTATAAGACATAAATAAATTAGGGAAAGGTTCACTTGGAAGGGCCTCAAGAATAATGTTCTCAAGCATGTGAGGGAATGCACAATATGTCAACAAAACAAAGGCCCGAACATGAATTGCTAGTAGGATTACTTCAACCTCCACCCATTCCTAAAAAAAATGAAAGAGTATATAAATGGACTTTATCACATGTTTGCCCTTGTAAATGGTAGAGATTGTATTTATGTAATAGTGGATAGATTAACTAAGTTTGCACACTTCTATGCTATATCATCATAATTTAAAGCCCCTCAAGTGGTTGGATTATTCTTTAAGGAAGTTTTTAGATTGCATGGACTACTACATAATATTGTGAGTTACAGGGATTGTAGGTTTCTTAGCTCTTTTTGGCAAGAGTTATTCAGGTTAACAGGTACTGAACTCACTCCTAGAATTAGTTATCATCCACAAACTTATGGATACATAAAAATAGTAAATAAATGGGTGGAAGGTTACTTAAGGAACTATGCTTCAAGTCAACAAGTTGCATGGGTCAAATGGCTACATTTGGGAGAACACTGCTACAATACTACTTACCATATGTGTATTGGTATGACCCCATTCAAATCTTTTTATGGTTATTGATCTAATGAAATTTATTGATTTGGTTTCTATAGATAGTAAGGTTATAGAAGAAAGTGACTTCATTAACCACAATCAAGAAATATTGAGGTCCCTCAAAGATCATTTACAGAGGGCACACAATTAGTATAAGTGTTATGCATATAAAGACCATATAGAAAGGTCTTTTGAGATGGGTGGCATGGTCTATATAAGGTTACAACCATATAGAAAATCATCCCCCAAAAGGAGTGGAGTAGAGAAACTCAAGCCCAAATTATATGGACCCTACATAATTGTGAGAAAAATTGGTGAGGTAGCTTATGAATTGGATCTTCCTAATGATAGTAAAATACATAATGTTTTTCATGTTTCTTGTCTAAAGAAAGCTTTGGGGTAATATATTGTACCATCTATAGAGTTGCCACTTCTATATGACGAGGGGAATTTGATCTTAATTCCTAAAGAGGTGTTAGATACCAAGGTAAAAAATTTGAGAAAATGGACTATCATTGAATATTTGGTTCGTTGGAAAATCTTGCTAATTGAGGACGCCACTTGGGAAGGGCCAACAATTTTAGATCATCCAAATTTGAATTTCTTGAGGACAAGAAATTTTGAGGAGGGAGGACTTGTCATGTCCCCTTTCTAATTAATTTTCCAATAATTAATTAACTAATCCAATTTTCATTTGCAATGGGACAAAGGGAAGAAAATTGGAACAAGTATTTAATTATTATTTAATTGGAATTTGGAAAGGTGGAGAAGTCAATGGAGAATCAAGATAAATATAAATTTATTAATATTTTGTTATCTATTTTGGGGTGTGGATTTATAGAGAGAATAATGATGAGTTTTAAAGAAAAATTAATAAATTATCTTGCATTCTTATCCTCAGAAAAAGCTAGCTAAACTTGGGAAACTGCGGGATGGAAAAGAAAGCAAAAATGAAGGAACAAAACAAATTGTTTGGCAGTTGTGATAAGATGAAAACTAATTGTTTTATTATTTTTGTTTATTCTTCCCAAAGCAAGGTATTTGGATTTTTAGACCCCACTTTGTGTATTTATATGACATATTTTTCTTTGGTGGGATCTTTTGTCAATCTAATCAATTTCCCTTGTTGAACAATGTTCATAGAACCATCCTAGAACAAAAACTCTCAGATGTGGGAGACCATTGGATATAAATTTAGTAATTTCAAGAATTGTAGGATGAAACCCCTATGATACAAAAGATAAATTTCATACAGGAATTGTGACAGAGCTTCAAGGAGTGCAGATTCAACCATTAATAGAGTTTTTATGCAATTGTTGGTGTGAGTAGGGTGTGGAGATTTAAGATTTAAGATTTGTGGGTTTGTTGCATCAATTTGTAGGTGTTTTTGTGGGAGTTGACATTTTATATCAATATATTAGAGTGTTTTTAATCAACATATTATTATCATGAAGTTATGCTATATGTTGGGTTGTTTTCCTAGAAAATCTGTGTAGTTTCTGGTAAGGGTTTTAGCCTCAATTTTGTAATTGATCCAAATCTGATATAGCTGGATCATTTCAATATTTTGTAGTGTTGTGGAGTTCTTTTAATGCAATATAATTCACCACTTATTCCTGTGTGGAGTTTCAAATTTATTTTAGAAAAATTGTCAGAAAATGCTTAACTAGCTATTGCAAGAAGATATAAAAATATAAAAAAATATTTCATTTTAAGAATTATTATTATTTTTTAATAACTTGCTGCTAAATTTAGTAAGGGGACATGACACTTTCCCCAAATCCTTTATGTCAAAATTCAATGAAAATTGAGATTTCAAAACTTGAATCAATCAACATGTCATGAACATAAAGAATGATAACAACAAATTGATCCCCATCTAGTTACTGTAAACATAATGATTTGATTTAGCTCTAACAAATTCTAACTTAAAAAAAAAGTTAAAATTTTGATACCACATGCAATAGGATTATTTTAAACCATAAAGAGATTTCTTTAACCTTGTTGGTAGGACAAAGCTAACTTTGTAGTAAGATACATCAACCACAAAAGAGATGCAACACCAAGACATCCAAAAGCCATAATGTATACACGAGACACAACCATTGAGATACTTATACTTAGGTATAAGGAAGGTCTGAAGATGTAAGATGTAATAGAAGATATGACATGAGATGTACTAAATGATATGTTACATGATTTGATGTAACAGAGGATAAGTATAATGAGAAAAAGGGAATGAACTGTAATATAATGTATTTGATGTATTGACTGATATTGTAACAAAATTATCCATGATAAATATAATATATCACAAGTTGGTCTGACTCATATATAAAATGTTATGGTCTGCATGTTAGTAGCTGGCTTTTGTTAATTTTACATATTCTTTATTGCTGCAATCTTCTATAATTCATTGGATATTCTCTGATCCTCTTGTTATCCTTAATACTGGGGTATAAATACAACATTTCAAGTAACTAAAACCCAAATATTTGATCTACACCTATTCTTGCCAACATCTTGGTTCCATTTCTAGGACCCTATTAGAAGGATAGAAAATATCTAAATAACAAAGATATCATTCATGATAGATAAGAATTAGACAAGGAAGAATTACCATTAGGGGGAAACAAGATTTGATAATTTGTAGTAGGGTCCTCTAGGTTCTAGCCTCGTGAGAGGGGGTGGGCACCTAAGGGATGGAAAATGGAAAGGAAGGATCTTGAATGGATCTCTAAAGAGATGCAAGATTTAAGAGAACAATGAGAATAAGCTATCATGGATGAATAAAAGGATTAGAGGAACACCAAATTAATAAACACCCATGGAAAAAGGAGATAACAAGAAGAAGAGAGAAATAAGGGAAGAGATTAAATTGGCAATGGAATTGAACATGGAAGAGAAGAAACTAAAATAGATTTAGAAGAGGTAGAAAAGATATCACAAAAGAATTGAGAAGGCTAGAGAAGTTGAATTAGAGTGTACTAGAAGGGTTGCTACTACAAAAGATGAGGACTATATGAATGAATAGGGAGAAATTGAGCATGCTAGGGGGTTGCTACTGAGAATGTTGGGAGTAGAAAGGAAAATGAAGACCCACTATTAGGATAATTGAGCATAAATGAGTGCACCAAATGGGCTACAACTAAACATAATAATTCTAGGGAGAATAACATGACCCTGTAAATAGAGGGACGAGGGTTATTTATACCATTTGAGCAACTCAAAAACCATCTAGATAAATAAAATGAGATCCTAAAAGTGTTAACAATATAGATTAAAGAATGTGTGGTATTTAATGAGTCATTAGAAGAAGGGTGTAGAAGTAGGGGTGCTCCACTATGTGAATGCTTGACTCAAAACCCTCATTTGGAACCTAATTTATCTAACCTAAAGATCATACTTAACAATGGATTTGAGGAACTACTAACCCCTCTTATAAAACTAGAACCTCTAATTTTGAGTAAGGACTACTTAGATAAGGTGGTGAGTGAAAGTGTGGGCTTACAAAAGGATAAAATTATGAGAGATTGGAATTTAGAAGAAAATAAGAAGAATGCAGTAGAAAGGGAAGTTGAGAACTTGTTCAAGGACCTTGCCATGAATGATTAACAAAGGTTGGGAAAACCCTATACTAACAGATGAGATGTCATTAATTAATGAAAGGGAGTACCCTAAACTTGTTGCAAGTATGAGCAATAAGTGTTGTCATTGATGTCAACACATAAGGAAGTCATTTGAATAAGTCTAAAGAAGTATTTGAGGAATTGGTACAAGTGCAAAATTACTTTATCTCTCAAGAATAGTGTAGTGTTTTGCTCTGCATATTTTTGTAGATTGAATATCTTTTCCTGTGGATTGGAAGTAATGTTAAGGGATGTCTGTAGATGATATGATTTAAGTTTGAGCCTCCGGTATGAAGATTTGAGTGAACTGTGTTCACCAGAGTAAAAACTATTTTTCTGTGTATTTAATGGTGACAGGGAGAATGTATTTTGCTCCGCATTTCTCTACATTTAAGTTTCATAGTCTGTAGTTGTGGAAATAAGTTTATGATGTTGTTATGTGCCTTTAGTTCAAATGGTTCATGATTTGGTGCTCCGCAAGTGATCTTTCATTTTATACCAAGCCAATTTTTTTCACTTTTCCAGTTACAACAAGCAGAGCAATACACAATCGTTGAAGTTAGCAATTAAACCAAACGATGCGGAATTCAACTCTAACCAAGAATGTACACCAGGATGGCGTGATCATATGGTCAGAGGATCTCTATGCAATGCTGATAAAGGAACTCTAACCAAGAATGCGCCGGATGTCGATGAGCATATGGTTAGAGGGTCTTGATGCAATGCTGATATAAAGAACTCTAACCAAGAATGCGCCTAATGATGACGAGCATATGGTCAGAGGATCCCTACCAACTATTATGCTGAAATAACTCGACGTCAAGAATGTGCTTTCCAACCCGAAGTGGAATTGGAGCTACCATATGACAGAGATGCAAAGTATTATAAAGCAAATATGAGAAGAAGTATGAAGTGCTGACAGTACTACTGTTCAGCTTACAATAATTAGAGACTTCCAACCCAACTCAAATGATAGAAGTTAGCAAACTGAAATGACGGATCAGCAACTTTGAAAAACCAAACCATCAAATTAAAATCTTACAAAAATGCTCACACCTCACTCATTTCTCAACTAAATGACCTCAAATCTGATGCAATGCACTCCTATGACAATGGCAACTAAGCTACACACTATAAACCACTCTTAAACCCAAGTATTTATTTAGCATGCTTTCTAATGCACTCCAAAGAGGGGTGGCCTGGCAAGAAGGGCGATTTCCTTCTAGAAAATTAGATTCTTCATAATAAATTCTGTAAATTGGTACAATGGGGCTCCCAACATAAACAAAGGGAAATATGAAATACTCAGAACAAATGCCATTTTATTTTCAGATTTATGAATGAAACTACAGATTCAGCCTTGTTATCAGCAACTCCAAAAATTGACATAAAATGCAAATAACTGAACTACAAACAGAACTCAAGCTACAATGCAAACCTCACTACAAAATCACTACTATCAGCAAACCTCTCCCTAGGTGCTATCTCTCAAGCACAAAGTGAGCCCAGGCTAGGAGGCATTCATTCCTCGAAGCAGTCCCAAAACCATTACGGCAGCATAACATTATCAAGATTTCGGATGCCCAAATGAGAGCACTCTTCCTCCTTTTATACTTTTCCAACTGGGAGTCTCTAAAATCCTCTTACATATGGGATAAAACATGAGAGGGAAAATAATATAATCCTCTTCAATTCTTTTTCAACCTCAACCTTAAAGTCCCCTCTTTTAAAACAACATTAATATTAAATAATAATATTTAATTTACAGACTTTAAAACGGAGGCCAAGATGATGTCGGAAATCAATGATCTATAGCTCGTTGGAAAGGTCTTGACAAGACGAATCCAACTCCACTCTCAAAATCCTGTTTTGGTGCCAATCCTGAACTTACTAAAAATAGCCGTAACCAACAGGGACTAAGGAGAACAAACCCAGAAAGAAACTGCCAACCAAACCACAAAACATGAAACCCTAATTTCAACCTCCAAGTAGCCTACAAGTCTCTAGAATAGGCCAATGGTCAACTGTAAAAGATCAATCTAGATAACGGGACATTACAATACAAGGGTTTCTTTCATTTGAATTATTTTTCATTGAAAATATTTCCCTCTAAATTTCCCTCTCTTTCCAATTGGAAATATTTTTTTAATTACCCACTTTAATATCATATTGTCTAATTTTTATTTGTGACTAATTATTTAGTTGTGTTTTTTACCTGATGATCAAATTAATAATTAATTAGTCATTTATAGTTGTGTTGCAAAAAAAAGTAGAATTTAGTCATTTTTAGTTGTTGTGACTAAAAGTTTTAGTTATTGTTGGCAAGAGACACATTGGAGCTTCATGATTGTTGTCATTGATGGCAACAAAGTTCATCCCACACATCCACAGGACATAGTGTGCCTATACCAGAAGTCAGATTGAAGAGTGGTGTGGTCCGGTAAGCAAGAATAGAGTGTTGTGGCAAGGTCCAATAGTCAGGTCTGGATCTCTAAGAGGAAGTATCTTTGGAAAGTGTAGACTTAGGGAAGTCAAGAGGAATACCTTGACTGGTAGATTCTAGGATTTGAGCCTCCAGTGATGAAAGAGTGAAGAGATATAAGCATTCAAGTATTGGGGTCCTATTTGGCAGAGCAGACAGAGGAAGAACTTACCGGCAGAGCTTCAGACATTATTCCAGATGAGATGTTGATGGTGATCAAGATTCTTAAGGTATCATTTGTGATTGGCCGACTTGTTAGATAACTCTTATAAGTATCTATTTGATCCGCATCACTTGGTAATCAAGGATTCAGCCGACAGACTAAAGTTTAGGAAATACTGACTATTCCGGATGCCGACTAGAAAGAGGATGAAATCCTTTGTGCAGATATATATACCAAATGGATTTCAATGAGAAGAAAGTGTGGTGTAATTACAAAGTGTGAAGAAAAGTAGAAGATTAGTGTGGAAGCAGTAAGGCAGGTCCGGTATGTGAAAGGACAGCATCTCTAAAAGAAGAGAAAGGATGAAGTGTAGTAGATCAGTATACTGAACCTAATCGAAACTAAACTCCAGCATATGTGGATGCTTCTCTTCAGTTCAAGTATCTTGTTACTCTCTTTATAACTTGTAGACAGTGAGTCTCTTGTAGGCAGTGAGCCTCTTGTGAGCAATGTGCTCAGGTAGTGAGCCCTAATTGGCAAGTGCCATTTTTATATTTCTATTCTTCTAACAGAGAATACAATCTTGGGTTAATTACCCCGTGGTTTTCTCCCTTAACAGGGTTTCCACGTCAAAAATATTGTGTCATGTGTATTTCCATTTCATGGTTATGTTTGCTTATTTGAATTGATGCTTCATTAAATATTAAGAAAGTTTAGAAAGTCAAAATAATTAAGATAACTGATTCACCCCCCCTCTCAGTTATTAGAGCCAAGTTCCTCCAAACAGAGCCTAACAGCTTGAGGAAGATCTGGAAATTAAAATGGACGTGTATGGTATGAGGGAGCAACTTCAGTCTGCCCTAGATGATCTTGAACAATCTAATTCTGAAGTCAATGAATTGAAAGAAAGACTCAAACAGGCTGATGATTTCATAAATGAACCAAAAGGGAAACTAAGTCTCTCTAAGAAAAAGAGAAAAGAGCTACTTCAGCAATTGGCAAGTCAAAGTGAAGCAAATGATACAAATGGAGATCTAAAGGAGAAAACCAAGTTATGTGAAAAGTTATCAAAAGAGATCATTATGGTAAGACATGAAATGGAATCAGGAGTTATGAAATTCACCCAAGAAATGGAAGAGAAAAGAAAAACTGAAGATGATCTAAGACAATCTCTCAAGGAGAAATCAGAAGACTACCACAAGATGGATAGAATAATTAGACATCTTGAATTTGATCTTGAAGATGCTAAAGATAATGAAGAAAAACTTGAGGATCAAATTGTCTCTCTTAAAAGGGATCTTCAAACAGCAAATGAATACAAAGAGAAATTCAAGATAAGTTATGCTCAACTTCAAGTTCTTCTTGAAAGCCAAAAGAGGGTAGATGACAAGTGTGGCTTGACATATGAGAAAGGTGAAAGCTCCGGATCTAGTCAGAAGAAGTTTGGATCAGAAAATCCAAGGAATAGGCTTAGAAGACCTCTAGTAAGGCAACCTAATGCTCAAAGATATCCATCCTTCAATGGATACTACCACAACTGCAATAACTTTGGTCACAAAGCTAGCCAGTGCAGAAAGAGAATGAATCAGACTAATACTTCTTTCTCTGGACAGTGTTTTAACTGCAAAAGGTATGGTCATAAATCTCATGAATGTAGAAATATGCAAATGAACAATCCATTCAATGGTAGATGCTTTGCATGCAATAGAATGGGTCATATGGCTAATCAATGTAGATCAAAAGGACATCAATCAAATATGCAAAGAAATGTTGTTTGCCACAATTGCAATAGATCCGGTCATATTGCCAAATTCTGTAGAAATAAGAATTAGGACAAAAGAGGTCCGGTACATCACAATTAGAATCAAGACACGGGAAAAGGAAAAGTGAATGTGGATGAAGTTCAAAGTGAGATGAACAAGATTTGGGTGAAGAGAAATACAAAAAATGTAGGGGATGGATCTGCACCAGAATCTGGTGCTGATATTCCTTCTAGAAATTAAAAAATAATCTCTGGCTCAGGGGGAGACACAAGGAAAAATATTTTTTCCCCAGCTAGTTAATTAGTGCCGGAATTGGCACAAGGAGAGTTGTGGATTAAAGGGTTCATAGAGAAACATCTAAATAAACCATGTTTAAGATATGGAAGAGCCACAAGATGTTTTGAACAAGATTGATCTGGTTCATCAAAGTCATCCAAATAAGAAAAACAAGGCAAACCGGAATGACTTAAGTTGAGCATTTATTACAACTTGGTATTAAGGATTGCAGAATAATATAAGGATTTTCTTATCAAACACTTGTTCATTCTACATTCAAGAAGAAGTGATAAAGAGCTCTACAACAAATCTCCTCAAGCTCATCTAAGATCATCTGCAGAAGATGATTCATCCAGCAATTGATCTGGCTCACTCCATGAAACCTAGAAGCATAAAAGGTATTCTCTATTCTTGAATATCTCTCTATAAATCTTTGAAAGATGGCTACTATGAATGTGGTGATTATTTCTAATAGGCCATGCCCTAAATTTAAGAAGTACCCATACAAATCTCTAGAAATGGATCCCTCAGGTGCATTTTCCAGCATTCTGCATGGTATTTTGCATGTAGAAGATGTTAGGGTTTACATTCATGCGAACATTGAAGAGTTTGGGGAATCCAAGCTAGCAGATATCTATCACAATCAGTTAATAGATGATGCTTTTGAACTCAAACCACAGTACTGTTGGTCATGATGTTAGTCACAAACAAGCATAGAATAAAAGTACACATTAACCTTTATTCATCTTGAAAGATACGATGAATTTAGAGAATTCATGATCCCAAGTCTCTGGTGATTAGGTCTTAATTGTCGAACGTTACTCAGAGGTTGATGTGCGTTGATGTTTCCATTTTGGGGCCTTACGTTGAGTTCATCATCATGATACTATTTCTACAAAGATTCTTCACAGAGAGGTCATTCTATGCAGTTGTTTGATCAAATGATACAGAAATATTTAAATCTTTGCATGATATTCATCAATTATACATGCTTTAGCTTCAAATATGCTAAATATTTTCAATTATCTATGAGATGTCCACATATTTGCATTTTTTGCTTGAGATTATCAATTATTTATAATTATGATGGTGAAATGCTCTAAAATTTAAAGGAAATTGAAAGAAATGCTTCAAATTAATGTTGAACCTTCAGCTATTGAACCACATGTACATCAGATACAGTCATGAAGAGAAGAAAACCAAACCATATGTTCACCAGGACATTCCACAGCTAGATACAGTTGATGCTAACTTCAAAGGAATTATATGAACACTACATATGCATGTAGATATGCACTCCAAGGGACACAACAAATCACAACAGATATCCAAAATTCACACACTGATTACTCAAGATTTACTATGAATTGTAATCAAAACAGTCTTCTCATTCCTTAAGTATGCAAGGATATAAATGTATACAAAAAGCTTTGAAATGAGCCCTGAATATTTCAGCAGACGGATTTCAATTAAGTTTCGAATGTTTGAAATGATGCATTCCTGTACCTTTTATAGAACAAGGTGAGGAATCCGTTACAAAAAGATCTACAATCTTGATTTATCTATGAATATCTATGGTGAGTATTTCCTTTGACTTTGTTAACTTTATCAAATGGCACAAGTTGCCAGCTGGCAACTATCTGAAATACTTATTTTCACTAAGTATTAGATGCTGATATTTACTTCATGATGCATCATCGTCTACTTCATTTGACTCATGCGCTCCATCATAAGGTGCATCACTTCCTGTACCTTCATCATCCTGATGATGTCGGTCGTGTATATGAGGCTACATGATTACCCTGACATTTTCATACAACTGCACTATTTTATCTATTTCTCCACCACCCTAGGTCTTTGCTTTGATAATAGCATGTTTATGCGCCTGGTATTTAGTTCTGATGCTATCCAGTTTATTCCTTCTATTGTGTAATGTCTCATTATAATTTTCTATTTTCACCTTGGTCCTCACCAGTCTATCCATGATTTCTTCTATCATTTGGCCTAGTGGATCATCATTAGCAAATTGGAAGTTATTATGTAGAGCTTGGATTGCAAACTCCTCATCTTGATTTTCTACCTTTCCTTCCACTTTTCCTTCCAATGTTTCCACAATTTCTGCCTCAAAAGACATCATATCATGTAATTTTATGCTGATTTCTCTCAACTTATTGTTGCATCTTTTGAGTATATCACATTCAAATTAAATGTCCTTATACCATATATCTATCAATAATGCATTGTTATTATTCAACACCTGCTTGTTGATGAGCAATTGAGGATTTATCCTCCTTATTTCTCCCAGGACATCCAATATCTTGTCCAATTAGAAAGACCTTTTACTTGTCTCCATTTGCAACTTGTCTACCTTTTTCCTACAACCACTGAGAGAACTCCACCTCTTCAAAGAGGCCTTTACCACTTCTTCTGCTATATCAAATGTGGAGTACATCCACTTTCTCAATATGGATGACTCATGTTTCATGAGATCCAACTTATTTACCTCCTCTTGGGAAATAGCAGTCAATGGGACTGCATGATCTATGGAATTATCTTCAGAATTAGTTAACCTTCCTATATATGCATGCAACTGAGCAATGTGCTCTTTGTGTTGCTTATTTTTCTCCTTTTCTCTATTAACCTTTTGAATCAAAGAATCTATAATGTCTTTTCCATCTTGACCCTCTTAGTCTTCATTAGCAAACCCTAAGTCAACTGTATTAATCTGGAATTCTTCCAGAGTAATTTTACCCTTCTCTTTATCTACAGTAGGGATTGCTATCTATGTAGTCCTTCTTCCAGTTGTTGGATCTCTCTCAATGGCCAAAGTCATTCTGGCCTTCCTCTTTGGTTTTATCAGGTTTTTTAAAAATAAAGTGGACACATCAAATTCCTGAATCTCAAAATCAACCTTTGTGTTGACTTTCTTTTCCAACCATCGAGGTACCTGATCATGTTTCTCAGCATCATCATGATGTTCACCTTGAACTCCTGTATCTGTCAGCATATGTGATGGAGAAGATGATTTTCTTATTTCTTCTTCATGATGTTCATACTGAGGGCAATCATGTGGTACATCCTCTTGCTATTGAATTTCCTTTTCTAGAGGAGCATCATCTTGATGTGGAGGATCTTGTGATGCGTCTATATGATGATCATGATCTTTCTCCTTTATTACTTCATCCACTTTTGACTTTTCCTCCTATTGAGGCATATTTATAGTAGTGGATATTGTGAAATCCTCCTTAGGCGATGGTATTTGTTCTGAAACCATGATTTGTTCTGCACCTGCATTACTTACTTCCTAAACATTAGAAGCATGATCTTCTAAGACATCTTTCTCATCAGCTTTCTTTTCTTGAACTTCTACTATAACGGGCTTAATTGATTTATCTTGTTGGTGTTGTTGGCTCATTTCTGAAGCATGGCCCTCTGGTTCTGCCATCTTCACTTCTTCCATATGATCTCCTTTATCAAGTGTAGCTGCTGGATGTTCAGGACTTACATCCTCTCTATATGTCAAATCCACTACTACAGGACTTGTCACCTATTTAACTAATGTGTCCAGCCCCATTTCCTGAGCTATCTTCTCTGGACTCTTTTCCTTTTCAGATTCCACTTGCTTCATCTCCTCCAATACTGTTTGAACTAATGGAGTCCCATGAGGAGTCATGTGAGTACCTGCAGCAAGGGTTTCCATTTTATGTGAAGCTACATCCTCCACCACCTCATCATCAGATAAATTAACTATTTCATCCATTGAGATATGACCTCTTTGAAACATTTGCGAGGTTTCTTTCATCTACTCTTCCGTTTGTTCAGTCTTGAACTGAACAATAGTGAGGAGGGGTACGTTGTGCTGAAATTCCTTATGGAAAACTTCACTACCTGCCCCTTTCAACATTATAGGGGACTGCTTTATCTCACCTCTCATGGAGGTTCTTGGTTTCTTAGGTGTGGCAGCTACCATCACCTGTTGTGCTTTTCTTTTCCTTTTGAATAATAAAGGGGCCTCCTCTTCCTCAGGCTCTTCCTCCAGAAGGATATCTTCTTCTATTTTTTTTTGTGAGGATTAACCCTCTTCTTGGGTCTCAACAGTTTCTGTAACCAGCCCTTGAATCTTTTTGGCCTTTTGTTTATCTATCTATGGTGGTGATGTTGATCCTGATCCTGATGTTGTTGCATCCTCAGCTGGAAACACTGCTTTTTCAATAATAACCCCTTTGGGTTCATTATCAATTTTATTACCCCTAGGGGGTCTTTTGCTTTGTTGTTGTTGTGGAGGCAACCTTTCTCCTTTAGACTTCCTTTTTTCAATTATAAAATCATCATATTCCTCATCAGGAATATCCTGTCTTTTTTTTTATTGTCTACAGTAATGGCAACACCTTTCTTCTTCAATGCATCAATTTGTTCATCAACCCAAGCTTGGGTTAGCAGTAATGTCCTGGCAATGAAAGGATCCAAAGATATATCCTCTTGTATAGTTAGATCAGGTGCAGATATTGTATCATTATATATTTTCTTTTCCTCATACTCATCTGCCATTATCCTGCCAACATCCTTCTTCAACTGCAAAGGAATGGAGATGCAGTCAAAGGTTTTGATTTGATTCAATGTTAACCTTTGGTATCTTCTTCTTCTGGCTTCTGCTTCATCTTCACAATCCGCCCAGAAATCTTCTAGGTGCCTCTGATGAATAGGTTTCCCTATTATTTTTTGTATCCTCCCATAAGGATCATATGGCCTTACCAGTGGGAATGGCTGCAATTGCATTTTATTCAAACTAACCATGACTTTCTTGATATTTTTTGAATTTAGGCACATATACCAGCCAATGGTTACTAGAAACAAAATTGGTGGTATTTTATGAGCATCCTTGTATGCCTTCAATAATGTGGAGCTCTGCCTTATAAATTCCATTAATACCACTGCATCAGTGGGGTATCTTGGCAGCATGAGGGCTTGTCCTTCAAAGCCCTCAATTCTCATGTAAGAAAATGTTGCAAATTAGATATACCAGGCTCCATGCCTGTAGATTACTTCTTGAGCCTCCATGCTCAATCTTTTTGTCCTGTCCTCCTCCATGGTCCTCACCAGATGCATAGGGAATGCATCATTTACCAATTTGTAATCCTGGAGGTAATTAACTCTCTGTAACTGGGGATGATGATCTCAAATATGAGCATCATTGGTGGTTCCACCAATCTTTCCAACTATTGTTAATGCATCAAATGTGCCTTTGTAAGCACAAGAGTAGACAATGTATGATGTCATGTAAAAGGAATAATTTGAACCTCCCAGGTTTGTCAGCTGCTCATGTAGAGCATCACTTATCAATTGGCCCCATAGTGGCTTAGTATTTGCATATATGCACATCATGATGACACCATACATCTAGTCTTTAAAACTACCAGCATTAGACTGGCCCGTCACCCTACTAAGCAATGCAATCATATATTGATACTCATCATCAAAATCATACTTATATAAGTGTATAGGAAGTTTGGCCGCTGCAGGATATGTACTGTTCTTAGCCCTCCACTGATACATGTTCTTTCTTGCTTTCTTCTTATTGTTTTCATATTCGACTTTAGATTTCTTCAAATCTATGCTGTTAACCTTCCTGCCCAATGGCAATCCAAATGTCTTGGAAAGACCCTTGATGGACAGGTCTGCGTATATTCTCCCATGTTTCACCACCTATCTTGTTTGTGGATTGTAGTTTCGTGCACACTCAATAACTAGCTCCGGAGACTCCATGGAGTACGGAAAACTAGCCACATTCCACATTGCTAACATGAACACTGCATCCAACAGGGTGCTTCTATTCTTTTCATCATTCATTTTGGTAGACCAAGCTTCCAAATCGGTACTTCCTTGATGCGTATCTGTTATGGCACCATACTTGAACATGATTCCTTTAGGATATGCAAACATGGGCCTGCTAAATTCAGCCTCACACTTAGCTAACCTCTTGTCAGCCATGGATATTTGCAATTAACAAGATTTGTCTTACAATGGATATTCACAAGCATGCACATAACAATTTATCTCTACTAACATCATGCATACTATACTTATTCAGCATTTACTTATCATGGGATGTATAAACTAGAACCTGCAACATCATACCTGATTGTGTAGAAGCAACAAGATGAGGGTTCCAATTACTTACCTAGTTATACAGATCCCTTTGATTATACCAGTGATTTTGTGAAAATACTTTTAATTCAGGTGATAATCTCGCGCTTCTTTATGCTATAAACTCTGTTCGTCCAAGCATCACCCGTACGAGGGTTTGGAAATCTAGCACTCTGTAAAAATGATTTTATCGCCAAGTAAGTGTAAAAATGACAACTGAATTTACCTTTTAACATTGCAATTAGGGCAAAATTAGGGCACAACCTAACGTATTAGATTCTAATCGTTGATTTTTCACTGAAACTCAGGATTTCGCTAGGTGTGTCATTGGGTTTTGTGGTCAGCGGGAACTACCTACCACCTCTGTGCGCATTAAATGTCAATGGTGGCAACAAGAGCTGGGTGATATCCATATGACAGGATATATTCAAATACAAGATAGTATTTAGATATCGGGGTGATATTTCAAATATCGTCCCAAGTGCAATGTGATCATCCTCCTCGAGAGGAAAAAACTATCTTGACAAGATCGAGTGATGAACGCACCATTAGGCCATGCTTTATACATCAGGAGGATATTTCAATATGTCAGGTGATGTTACAAAAATGATGATGACCGGATAAACTATAACTTCTCTCTCTCAGAATATGGGGATGATGTCATCCAGATATTGGCTCAGTATATCACTATGGCATCATGACGTCATCATCATGTTGTGCGAGAAGGATCATGTTTAAGAAATATGCCCCCGAGAGGTAGAAACGATGATTACGTCATCGTCATGTTTGTTTCTTTGTTTATCAGACTTGAGTGACATCATCAAGATAATGGCTTAGGGGGATATTTCACGGCAAGAGGATATTGAGAAATATCGGGTTACATTGAGAAATATGACCCTCGCGAAATACATAAGGCTGTTGATGGTTAAAGGTCACTATCACCTAAAATTGATGTCTGAACATTTGGACCGCATGATTTATCAGGTGATAAATTAGATCAGGATGATCTTCTGCAATATGACTGATGTTAAGAAATATGATCCTCCCCCTGTGAATATCAGGTTTGACTAGTATTTTGACCATTCATAACTTTCACATCCTAATGAATATCAGGGTGATGCAAAAGGCAAACCTACATGAAATTTGATGCTCTTTCCAAATATGAGCTTACTGGAATGAAATATGAATTTTGACAAACTGACCTCATGATGATGACTTACCCAGCCTCTCCATGCATGATGATCTACATGACTTACTTTTACCCAAACCGCCAGAAGGCACAAAACAAGCCAAGCTCAACAAAAAACGTTGGGTCCCTATTTTGTCAAGTCAAAACGGGGCATGTTGTGTATCCACACAACAACTTGCTACCAAAGAAAACAAACAAATTCCAATGATTCAAGTGATGTGATCACATTCATCCATATTATTCTAATTCTTTCTAAGCACAGGCATCATGATCTTCTGAATGATAAAATTTCATGATGGTAACAATGTTAACAAAGGATCATGTGTGTGCAAATGATTAATTATCTTCATCTTGAAAGCAAGTTGAAAACATAAGTAACTGGTGTTAAACAACATAGTTGGAGATCATCCCTCATAGCTGACTAGGATAGAGTCTTGCTACCAGCAGGCATCTATAGCCCCAGCAAGGTTATCTATACAATCTCCCTAAGTAGAGCCCCACTGCCAGCAGGCATTCATAGCCCCGGTAGAGTTACTTAGATGGCCTAATTTTATTTCTTTTCTGATTTTCTTTAAAATCTGTATCTGATATCATCATATCAGCTCATTTATACAAGGTATAGTCACTTGCAGTTTTAGGTTGGAGATTGTATTGGTAGCAAGGGAGTCCCTTTAGATTTTTCACTTAACACCTATACTTGTGTGTTCAACAAACCCAAGGCTGTTAAGTGTTTCATTGTGATTGATTCACTTTGATCAAGAAAAGGCACCCTGATGAAAGGATATCACAGACCTGATCATGAATACTTCTTAGAATGAATCATAACCTATGTCTAAATTTGATCTCATCACTTGAATCCTAAAAATTTAGTTATTTTAGAGGATGATAAGTTTTCTCATCTTGACTAGCCAAAACAAAACTCAACAAGCAAACCACAAAACAAACAAACAAACAAAACAACAAAAACACAACTGTACAAGCAACTATACAAATGTACATTATGATACACATGACTATCATGAAATCACTTAGGCTTGGAAATAATGTTTGAGGAATTGTCCATTGACTGGCAATGGGACATCCTCACCTGTCAGATTCTTGAGCCTATAAGTGTTGTCTCCTAGTATCTCAAAAATTTGAAAGGGACCTATCCATAATCTGTCAAACTTACCGTGGTCTCCTTTCCTCTCATGGGCTTTATCCCACATCAGGACTAAATAAGATATCCTAAAGGCTTTGACTTTAGCTCTCTTGTCAAACCAGTGTTTGACAACAACCTGATGTTTTGCAAATTGGTCAATTACTTGACTTCTTTTCTCTTCCAGGTGCATTAACTGAAGCAACCTGACTTCTTGTCTATTATCTATGCCTAGGTACTCTTGGGCAAACTGCAAAGTAGGAATTTTCAAGTTAACAGGGAGGATAGGATCTACCCCATATACTAACTGGAAGGGTGAGTTTCCTAATGCAGTTTTCATTCTAGTTTTGTCTACCCATAAGGCATATTTCATAAATGAGTTCCATTCCATAGGGTTCTTCTCTATTAATTTTCTTATGATATTCAGAAAATTTTTATTGGTGGATTCTGCTAATCCATTCCCTTGGGGATAATAGTTGGATGAGAACTTGAGTATGATCCCATGATCAAAAGCCCAACTTGATAATTTGGTTGAAGTGAAGGCAGAACCATTATCACTTACTAGAGCATAAGGAGTTCCATACCTGGTAACAATGTTGCTTTCCAAAAATTTAATAACATCATCTGCAGTACAAGTCTTTTTGCTGACAGCTTCAGTTCATCTGGTACAATAATCACTAATTGTCAAGACATACTTATGGCCTGAAGAGGATGGAGGATTGACTGGTCCTATGAAGTCCATGCCCCATTGTGCAAATGGGCATTCTTCCATCACTGGCTGCAATGGTTGGGCAGCATATTTTTCTCTGTTAGCAGCAACCTGACATACATGACAACATTTGACATGTTCAGCTATATCTTTAAAAACTGTGGGCCAATAATATCCTACTCTGAGGATTGCATGTGTTGTGGCCAGGGCTGATCCATGTGTTGTTCCAAACTTGTCATGTAATTCTAATAAAACCTTATTTACTTCTAGCTTTTCTAAACATCTCAGGTATATTCCTTCATAATTCTTCTTGACCAGGGTTCCTCCCTTCATCATATACTTTTGTGATCTTATCTTCAAGGCTCTTCTCTGTGAAGCTTGCATTCTTGGAGGACATCTTCCTGTAATCAGGGTGTTGGTTTTTCTTCTGAATCAGCATTAGGGTTTGCCACTTCTAATGCACAGGCAGATTCAGCCAACTAATACAGGAGGTTACGTGAGCTCCTCCCCTTCACTTCTGGTTCTGCCGCACCAAGGGGGTATCCCTATAACTCAAGATGTAACCTTGACTAGCTCAAAGATAGAAAGATCTAACTTGACAACAATAGGCAGAATACTCTCATGTATGGACCAAGATCTGTATGATAGATCACAAGGTGGGCAACGTTCTTGGACATATATGTCTGGTTAGGTATGAGAACATGCAGGGGTTCCTACTTCTAATCCTACAACTAACAGGTGGAAAGATGAGATGGTTTGAAATGGTGTTTGGATGCAAACCTGGACCTGGTGTATAACCTCAACACAGAGCTAGATTGGTGCCTATCCAGGGCTTGGAGTCGGTAGACATACACCTGTGAATGATCAGCATGAATGGCTAAAACTGGATTTCAAGGGGATACACATGATATCTGCCTTACAGATATCTCCCAATAAAGAGTGTTAAGCTGTCTATACTTATGGCATCCCTATTGCAGTAAGAAAGATACATGCAAAACTGGAGACAGAATCAGCATAACACATGCAAACACAACATTATTCATATAAGATTAACCATGAAATCAGTGGATTCATGCCAAATTGTACAACAGGAGATACATAAACTCACAAGTTTTGCTGCACAGAGCAACCAAAACCAGTTGTATCTTATTACAGAGCCAAAATGTCCAATTTTCAACAACTAAAAATGAGTAACACTTCCTGCTTATAATAGCCAGGTAGCGTACCACATCAATTAATTACATGGTTGACCAAAAATCCCGCCAGATACACAGTATCAGAAAAATGGCACTCAACGCATAACCAGATTGGCGCCCAAACATGAATGCAGTAGGTAGGGGAGGAGACAGGAAGAAACCTCGAGCCCTGCGCCACTGTGCTTTGATGTACACCTTCAATCAGGTACTAGATCCGTCCATACCTCTGCAACCCTCGCCATTAATGGCGCACCAACCCGCGGCCTTGGGAAATGCGGAATACTGTGCGTCGCAACCGTTTCCCGCCAAGATACATCGTCATGATATTTGAAAATATGTAGGGTCAAATTATCCCACATGCACCCCGCAGCAACCTCCTCATCACCTTATATACTAGGCCACGAGCATATATGATGTCGGTGCTTTTGCTCCTGACGACACTAGTATAAGACTTCATCATCATTATCCTTCAGCAGCATGATATCCTGTCGCTTGAAATATCACCCTGACGTCAGCATCATATCGCAATATAACCTGCATGATAATCGCCTTCATCGGCACAACCTGATCCATCGGAGGAAGATCCTCCTGCTTAGCTGATACCAAATGTCTGGCCGATGAACATCCTGATGACGTCACCGTCATATCCTGCTGATGTCATCAGCATATCTGCCTATCGCGCACCTCCTCATATCCGGATGATGTCATCATACATCGACATCAGGATGATATTCGGAAGATAACCGGATATTTAGAAATATCATCCTGATGCACAAATATCATGCTGCATTGTAGCTCCACTATAAGATCAAGGTGATAGATGAATATGCCAGATATTTGAAAAGATCACCCCCCACTAGATAATGCACGAAGCCGACAGGCGGATATCTCCCTTCGGAAATATCATGATGCAGACAGGCAGAAAAGCGGATATCACCCTGACGTAAGAATGACATCAGCATCATCAGGATGATAAAACAACGAACATGAAGTGATACAACAACATCAGGATGATATTGACCAAGATCATCCTGACGTTCAAAATATGATGACCACGATGAATATCGGGTCACACTTAGAACTTTACAGCAACATCATCAGGATGATCTTAACAAAGATCACCCGATGTTCGAATATCACCCCAGCAAAAGATCATGCAGGTAGACAATATGATGACCCTCGCAAGCAACACGGCGATAACTGGAAATATGATGATGATGATGACGACCCTTAAGAAAAAAAATAGGTCAGGTCGAACAACTTAGAAAATGACCCCTTCAGAAGATCGGGGTGACATCATCATCATATAAGGGCAGGGTGATAATTGGAAGATCACCAGATATTTGCAAAATCACCCCCCGCAAGAAAATCAGGGCACACTGTAGCTCATCAGCAGGATCGGGATGATATCCAAACATCACCCGATATTGAAACATGATGATCCTGATGAAAAACAGGTTGACAGAAAACATGATGATGCTGACCACCATCGAAGAAAATATGATGATGATGACCTCCTCCTTAGGAAAATATGATGCTGCAGCTGAAAAATGCTAAGGAGGTCCAACACTTAGAACATTTTTAAGGAAGGTGCCTGCATGAAAATTGCTCAAAAACTGTCAGTCAATTCAGGCACTAACACTGGCTCTGTCTGGGGACGTGCAGGTGCAAGACTGCAGCGAGAACCCCAGATCTCTGGGATGCAGACCAGTCCCTTATCCATTGGGCACAGATTCATGATGTTATATTGATTTGCATCACCAAACACATTATTTTTAAACATTATTTTGGCGGCCCCGGGCAGCCAAAAAGGAAAAACCATAATTTTTTCTTGTCAAATGCCTGATTCCAAACTGGAATATCCCAATCCCAACTGAAAAGATTGGCATAATCTGCCCATAATGTCATCTGCTTAAAAAGATATTCCACCAGTTTTGAAAGCTTGCCACCATCATTTTCAGCTCTGTCATTTTGGATTTCAGAATTAGACATATAACCATACACATAATATTCTTCAACATTAGGCAACACATGTATGTTATGTCCCTCAGACAGTACATCATATTGCTCTTGGCATTCTTTATCATTTATCTGGCTACTGCACATTATCAGGCACTCATCCAGCTGATCCAACAATTCAAAATACTCAGAAAATATGAGATCCCTAATATCTACTGATATTGAAAACAAAACCTGATCCACACACCCAATGTTGCACATGTCTGAATCAGGTGATGATGAACATTCATTATTCACAGTTTGCAAATCAGTATCATCATCTTCAAGCAAAGGGTTAATCATGCACCAATGAAGGTCACGACTCACAACATCATATGCATCAGCAGGCTCATCATAAAGGGGATTAACACTCACTGCAAAGGCCCCTGCTTCTTCTTCATGACATTCCAATTCTTCTTCATTACTATCAGATCCAGAGTCATAAGAAAAACAAACCTGATCCATGCACTGGTCATGGATATCATTTTTATCATCTAATTGCCCCGCATACAAGATTGCTGCTGTTTCAATGTACTCTGAAGTTGAACAATCTGCATCATTTTCCAGCCCTCCAATGCTTCCTGATGAAACTGATATTGATTCTTGATCCATATGATCACAACTCTGCACAACTGGATCATTTAAACATGAAGGCTCTTTGTTTAGGACTGGTATGTAAATATTACTTGAAAAATTATTATTTTCAACTTCACCTGCTGGGCAAAAATGGACATCCTCCTCTATAATAGAAACATCATCAACTTGAAATGATGCAAAAACTGGGACAACAGGGGTGTGAATACTTTGACATTCATTGTCAACTCCTGAATTAAATCCTTCATTAACACTGGGGGCTGCAGGACAACAAAAATTTTCAGAAAAATAACCCTTTTGTATCCCATACCTCCAATTGTTTTCAATATCAATTGCAAACTGATGTGCCTGATGCAATGTGGTGGGCTCCTTGTCTCTTAATCTGTAACTCATTTTCTTATCAAAAGCTCCCAAATAGACAACTAAGCATAGTGCATCATTAGGTCTCATACACTCTGGTATTCTATTCAATGCCCTCATAAATCTGAGGTTAAAGGCTGGGATCAACTCATCTTCTTCAATATGGATGTACATGAAGTCACTAATAGTTGCATATTCAGAAATTCTTTCACCATATTGTACTAGAAATGCAGATTTAAAACCATGCCAAGAGCTGACAGAGTTAGCTGGAAGGTAGGAGAACCAATCCCTTGCATCTTCACTTAGAGATTGAACAAATAATCTCATAACCACATCTTCATGGTCAATCTCAAAATCATCTATCACATTTAGGAACTGCTGCAAGTGTCTTTCAGCTGATTCATCCTTTATACCCTTAAATTTAGGTAAAAAATTTCTGATTTTAGGTGGAAGAGCATTTGGGTAGCCACAAATGCCACTAAAATTTATGGGCTTATATCTATCTATGTTGAAACTTCTTTTATTACATGGTTGGGACTGACTACTATACATTATTGCATTTGACACCTCACAAGGGTGCATAGGCAGATAATACATCCTTTATGTTTTTGCAACCCTCCTCTTTACTCAGATTTTCAATCACAATATGACCTTAGGCCCTTAAAATACAAACTGCTATCTCAATCTGCCTAAAGTCCTCTATATGAGTCTTTTGAAAAACATTGCATGCCCTTTTGAAATATAGAGTAGGTTCTAACAAAAGCATGCAAGCTCTGTTTTCACCAATGTTTCCCTTTTAACCAGTGCTATCTCACCAAATAGGGAGTCTGTCAAATAATATGAAATACCTGGATATGTTGTAGAAGCTGCAAATTCTTCTCTGACTGATTTTGTTCTTTTATCAGGTTCTTTGATGCAGAGTTGCCACCTCCTTGAAGAGGAATGAGCTTCAAACAAGCTGAAGCTGCAAATTGATTTCTTTCGTTCTGGGTCATCCACCAGCAGAGTCACATATATAACCCTTTTCTCTGCTGCAACAAACAATTTCCAGGTCTAATTTTTTAATCTTGTAGA
The DNA here is from genome assembly GCA_027924645.1 of Cunninghamia lanceolata. Lineage (NCBI taxonomy): Eukaryota > Viridiplantae > Streptophyta > Pinopsida > Cupressales > Cupressaceae > Cunninghamia > Cunninghamia lanceolata. The sequence goes on along the minus strand of BSBN01000341.1, from coordinate 2,543,117 downwards.
CTCAAACTTTCATGGATATGACATTGATCTCCCCAGTAGAGTTGCCATTTTTGTTGGTGACTCGGATGGGTCACAGATATAATCCTTTCTCAAATTTCCTCCCCAGCGGAGTCGCCATTTTGTTGGTTTTTCTTCTGAATCAGCATTAGGGTTTGCCACTTCTAATGCACAGGCAGATTCAACCAACTAATACAGGAGGTTGCGTGAGCTCCTCCCCTTCACTTCTGGTTCTGCCGCACCAAGGGGGGTATCCCTATAACTCAAGATGTAACCTTGACTAGCTCAAAGATAGAAAGATCTAACTTGACAACAACAGGCAGAATACTCTCATGTATGGACCAAGATCTGTATGATAGATCACAAGGTGGGCAACGTTCTTGGACATATATGTCTAGTTAGGTATGAGAGCATGCAGGGGTTCCTACTTCTAATCCTACAACTAACAGGTGGAAAGATGAGATGGTTTGAAATGGTGTTTGGATGCAAACCTAGACCTGGTGTATAACCTCAACACAGAGCTAGATTGGTGCCTATCCAGGGCTTGGAGTCGGTAGACATACACCTGTGAATGATCAGCATGAATGGCTAAAACTGGATTTCAGGGGGATACACATGATATCTGCCTTACAGATATCTCCCAATAAAGAGTGTTAAGCTGTCTATACTTATGGCATCCCTATTGCAGTAAGAAAGATACATGCAAAACTGGAGACAGAATCAGCATAACACATGCAAACACAACATTATTCATATAAGATTAACCATGAAATCAGTGGATTCATGCCAAATTGTACAACAGGAGATACATAAACTCACAAGTTTTGCTGCACAAAGCAACCAAAACTAGTTGTATCTTATTACAGAGCCAAAATGTCCAGTTTTCAACAACCAAAAATGAGTAACACTTCCTGCTTATAACAGCCAGGTAGTGTACCACAGCAATTAATTACATGGTTGACCAAAAATCCCGCCAGATACACAGTATCAGAAAAATGGCGCTCAGCGCATAACCAGATTGGCGCCCAAACATGAATGCAGTAGGTAGGGGAGGAGACAGGAAGAAACCTTGAGCCCTGCGCCACTGTGCGTTGATGTACACCTTCAATCGGGTACCAGATCCGTCCATACCTCTGCAACCCTCACCATTAATGGCGCACCAACCCGTGGCCTTGGGAAATGCAGAATACTATGCGTCGCAACCGTTTCCCGCCAAGATACATCGTCATGATATTTGAAAATATGCAGGGTCAAATTATCCCACACGCACCCCGCAGCAACCTCCTCATCACCTTATATACTAGGCCACGAGCATATATGATGTCGGTGCTTTTGCTCCTGACGACACTAGTATAAGACTTCATCATCATTATCCTTCAGCAGCATGATATCCTGTCGCTTGAAATATCACCCTGACGTCAGCATCATATCGCAATATAACCTGCATGATAATCGCCTTCATCGGCACAACCTGATCCATCGGAGGAAGATCCTCCTGCTTAGCCGATACCAAATGTCTGGCCGATGAACATCCTGATGATGTCACCGTCATATCCTGCTGACGTCATTAGCATATCTGCCTATCGCGCACCTCCTCATATCCGGATGATGTCATCATACATCGGCATCAGGATGATATTCAGAAGATAACCAGATATTTGGAAATATCATCCTGATGCACAAATATCATGCTGCACTGTAGCTCCACTATAAGATCAGGGTGATAGATGAATATGCCAGATATTTGAAAAGATCACCCCCCACTAGATAATGCACAAAGCCGACAGGCGGATATCTCCCTTCAGAAATATCATGATGCAGACAGGCAGAAAAGCGGATATCACCCTGACGTAAGAATGACGTCAGCATCATCAGGATGATAAAACAATGAACATGAAGTGATACAACAACATCAGGATGATATTGACCAAGATCATCCTGACGTTCAAAATATGATGACCACGATGAATATCGGGTCACACTTAGAACTTTACAGCAACATCATTAGGATGATCTTAACAAAGATCACCCGATGTTAGAATATCACCCCAGCAAAAGATCATGCAGGTAGACAAAATGATGACCCTCGCAAGCAACACGGCGATAACTGGAAATATGATGATGATGATGACGACCCTTAAGAAAAAAAATAGGTCGGGTCGAACAACTTAGAAAATGACCCCTTCAGAAGATCGGGGTGACATCATCATCATATAACGGCAGGGTGATAATTGGAAGATCACCAAATATTTGAAAAATCACCCCCCGCAAGAAAATTAGGGCACACTGTAGCTCATCAGCAGGATCGGGATGATATCCAAACATCACCCGATATTGAAACATGATGATCCTGATGAAAAACCGGTTGATAGAAAACATGATGATGCTGACCACCATCGAAGAAAATATGATGATGATGACCTCCTCCTCAGGAAAATATGATGCTGCAGCTGAAAAATGCTGAGGAGGTCCAACACTTAGAACATTTTTAAGGAAGGTGCCTGCATGAAAATTGCTCAAAAACTGTCAGTCAATTCAGGCACTAACACAGGGTGTGCCTGATATCTAAATACTACTCTTTATTGTCCTTAGTATTGATAACATACTGCTGACTTGTGATGTTTGGATCAATTTCTGATATCATTTGACTCAAAGCCTGTCCTCTTACCAATTTCATTGGTGTAATTTCCATGTCATACTCTTGTAATATAGTGATCCACTTGGCTCTTTTCTCACCAGGTTCACTCTGCATTAGTAGCATCTTCACTGCTACATCAGGCACTACTGCAATTACTTTGCTTCTTAGTATATAATGTCTAAATTTCTTTACTACCCTGACCAATGCAAGTGCTTGTCTTTCAACATCCACATATCTCAGTTTAGCATCCTTGAATGGACAACTCATGAAAGCTATTGGTTTCTCTTCTTTCTCTTCATTCCTTTGAGTCAATACTACTGCAGAGGTATGTTCTGAGGCAAATGAATAAATGTAAAAATCTTTTGTGTAATCGGGACTGATGAGGATAGGAGCATCTGATATGGCTTTCTTTATGTCCTCAAAAGCAGCTCTGGCCCCTATTGTCCACTCAATCTTGGCATCTTTCTTCAGCATGGTGTTTAGAGGTCTGACTATCTCTGCAAAACCAGTGATGAATTTTCTTACAAAGTTAACCTTACCAAAGTAAGACTTAAGTTCTTTCTTGCTTCCAAGGAGTTGTATTTTCATAATAGACTCCACTCTAGTAGGATCAATGATGATTCCATCTTCAGTTATCAAATGGCCTAGTAATTTGCTCGTAGTTACCCTAAATATGCATTTCTTGGGGTTCAAGGATATTCCATATTCTTCACATTTCTTCAGCACACTTCTGAGATCTGCTACATGGTTCCCCCTTTCTTTGGAGAATATTGTCAAGTCATCCATGTATATGACTATACATTTTCCTATTAAGCCTCTGAAGGCTATGTCCATTGCTCGTTGGAATGTAGCTCTAGCATTTATAAGTCCAAATGGCATAAGTCTATATGCAAATATTCCCCACTTGGTGGTGAAGGCAGTTTTTAATCTGTCAATCTTATCAACCATCACTTGGTTATATCCCGAGAAACTATCCAGAAAGGACATCATTTTAGCTCCATTTACAATCTACGGAACTTCATCTAATGATGGTAAGGGATAATTATCCTTCTCTGATGCTCTGTTCAGGTTCCTGAAATCTATACATAGCCTGATGTCTCCATTCTTCTTTCTAACTGGGACTAGATTAGCCACCCAAGTGGAGTGCCTTACAGGAATGATTATCCTGGCATTTAACAACTTCTTGCCTTCTTCAAAAATTATTGGTTTAAGCAAAGCATTGACTGGCCTTTGCTTCTGTTTGAAAGGTTTAGCATCTGGCTTGAGGGGAATAGTGTGAGTTATGACTGATGTGTCATATGTTTTTAACTCATCATAAGTCCATGTAATAACATGTATGTAATCTTTGAGGGCCTGATTTATTCCTTTTAACTCTTCTGGTGTGCAAACCTTACCTATCAAGACATTTCTTTTGTCTTCATTTTGTCCAATATTCACTTGTGAATATTGACCTCCATCAGCTTTGGGAAGATCTTTCTATTTCAGCATATTATCCAAATCAAAGGCTCTTTCTAATTCAATCATACCTTTGGGAATCCTATTGCTAGGTAACTCTAATATTTCATCTTCTTCCCAAACGTGATCTTCCACACTGTTCTCATCTATGATCTGAGCATCAAATATATCCCTGTTAGAGATGAAATCAAGGATATGCTGATCATCATCAAAGACCTGAAGATTAATAACTTTATTAGGTACTAATGGTAGCAATACCAATTCTACTAAAAATCTCTTTAGACCTGATATAGATAGTGGCTCCAGTGTACTGGCAGCCTGGGCAAGTGCATCTGCCCTATGGTTTTGTTCTCTAGGAATGTGGGTGATATTAAATGCATCAAAATCTTCAATCAAATCCCACACTCTGTGTCTATAATTTGACAATCTCTTATAGTTGCAAGAGTAGATTCCTCTTACCTATCTGACAATTAATTCTGAGTCCCCAAAGACATGCAGAATTTTTACCTTCTTCTTGAGAGAAAACAGTATCCCATGAATCAGAGCTTCATACTCTGTCACATTATTAGTGCAGGGGAACTGTAATCTGTATGCAACTAAGTAAGATTTTCCTAATGGATCAATGAGATCAATCCCTACTCCAGCTCCTTGTTTGGACTTAGATCCATCAAATCTTAGAGTCCAGGATTTATCTTCAACAAAAGGCTTGGCTAAACCTTCTCTTTTCTTTGTAGCTCTAGCTACTGCTCCACCTAATATCCACTTTAGTTTAGGAATTTCAATATCCTTGGACCTCATTTTTTCTTTCTTTTGTGAAGCTGACTCCTTTTTCTTTCCAACATCAGGAGGATGATCCTCTAGATCTGGTACTGTATGTCTTTTTAAAATATGTAAACATAGTGAGCAAGCGGTCTCTGAATGAGGTGCCTCATGCAAGCTACACCAACCTTTAATCAAGACATCCTGGGGAAGTCTCTACTGCTATGTCATCTTTTCTATCTCTTTTGCTAAAAATTCCTCAAACTTAGTCAGGTCACTACCTCTATCTTCATCAGACAATTCATAATCAGGCTCCATAAAACAATCACTTCCTGGAGTGATTTCTTGTCCTCTTTTACCATTATCCTAGTTGCTCACCAGTATCTCTTCTTTTATCTGAACATGACCTTTATTTGCATTTATCTTCTCCCATTCCTGTAAGAAACAAACATAAATTAGAATCACTGTCATTATCACTACCTGATGAACCTACCTCTGATGATGATGATGCATCACTGTATGTTTGTTCTAACTCCATCATGTCTTTGCATGCTTCGCAAGTCTTTTCTGAATGTGGCTCATTATGCAACCTGCACCATCCATCAATTAAAATATCATTAGTAGGTATATTCAATACTTTACATCGCTTTATCTGCTTGGATAAGTGCCTTTCAAAATTTCTGAAACAATCCCCTTCATTCTCACTTTCAAAATTATTATCAAGCCCCACACATGGTATATCTTCCTGATGATGAAAATCCAGCATCAAGATCTCCTCTATCCTGACAGTCTGTGGCCTAACAGAATAAACTCCAGGCTCCACATCTACATACATTATCTCATTCATTTTGTTGTACTTGGTTATCATGTGCCTCATTCTAGGTTCAGCTTCTATTCTTATTTGGTTAGGTATACCTTTCCAAGGCAACCACATGTGACTGAAGTCAGTAGACATATATCCATTCAAAGTTTTTGACCAGTCTCTACTAAGCAGCATCCCATATGTATCAAGTATGTCAACTACCTAGATATCAATGTAATATTGGATCCTGGGATCATATGCTAGCTGCATGTGTATATGAGTCAATTCTCCTATTACACTCACTTCTGTCTTATCTAGCTGTGTCACCTTCTTTAGGGATTTAGCAAGATGCAGTCCTAAAGCATTGCATATAGACAAGGGCATCACATTTGTAGATGCACCTAAATCCACTAAATAGTTGTGTAAATTCTTTCCAAACATCCTTATGGTAAGGAGGAAAGGTGGTGACTCACTCTTATCTCGGTATAATGTCATATGTGAGGTTTCTGCAGCTTGGATAGTAGCCGACACTTTAGGGTTGATATTATTATCTCTAGCAGTAGGATCTTTACTACTAGATTGGCCTGGAGAATGAATATCCTCTTTAGGAGCAGGATCATCCAGTGATTTCATGAATGCCTTCTTAATTGCAGGGGTTTTCAATAAATCTGATAAAGATAGGCTGATCTTTATCTTTTTCATCTCATCTACCAAGTATGTAACAAATTTATTAGACTCATGAGGCAAGCTAACATCTTTTGATGCTATATTCTGAGGTGACAGATATTGGGCATTCACCTTGGGAAATCCTAGATTATTGTTAGCTTTGGGATCAGGAGGTGTGTTGAAGTTATTTGGAGGTAGAGAAGATGTCAATGAGCTAGTAGGTCTATTGGATTTACTTCTCAAATTATAATTATGCTTACCAGGATATTGCTGTTGGTATGCATGCACCTCCTCATGTTCAGTGGAAGGCTCATTCTCATCTTCAAAGGGGAAGACATAATTTGACTCAAAGGCTAAAGCAGATTCTTCACATGCTTGTGAACAATTCTGATGGTCACTATAACCTTCTAATAATAGGGCTGAATCATATCCACAGGGAACAATTTCATTTCCTTCCACTTGAGGTGGATTCCCTGCAGTATTAGACACTTCTGTTTGAAAAATGCTGGCAGCAATTTGAAATTGTGGACAATCTAGCTCTGCATGAGCATTTGTATTGTGGATCCTACACCAGTTAGTGAGGGCTGCCTCAGCAAGATTGACTCTAGTAGTCTGTTTGGCTTCAACAGGTGATTGATTATCTAAGGGTGATGGTAATGAACCATTATTCGGCCTGGAGTTCCATACTCTAGGCTGTCTCTGAGGATTATTGTTATTTCCACCACTATTATTGAAATTACTATTATTGTATCCTCTATCAGGATAATTTGATCTATCATTGGAATAACTTCTATTCTGATTTGACTGGGAATAGAAATTTTGATTTCTCAAATGTGTCACTTCTGTAGTGAGTTTTCTTAGCTGAGCAGAGATGTCTTTGATTTCGTCCTTCTCTTCTTGAGCTTTGGCTACTACATTTTCAATTTGAGGCTTGAAGAAAGAGGATCAATGATTATTATTGGATAGG